>CAJQTU010000035.1:0-2527500 GCA_906901685.1 Desoria tigrina
ATAAGGCTAAATATATTTCATCATTTATGCCAACTGAAATTAAAATAAGATCCTTCCTACCGTCTAAGTTCTCACCTGCAAAATTTTATATCCTTCCAAAATTACATAAAGAATATTCTACTTTTCCGAAAGGCAGACCCATTTCAAGCACAATAGGAACCGTAAATCAAGGCATAAGTATGCTATTAGACAAAATCCTTCAACCCATCAGTAACTATATTCCAGAAATCATCATTGACTCGCCACATTTATTACTTCTTCTTAATGAAGTAAAATTAGACAAAAATAAAAAATTCATGTTATTGACTGCAGACATTAATTCTATGTATTTAGATTTAATTATTAAAAACTGCAAAGTTAATTGTTTAGCCGAATTTCAAAAATACCAACACCTTCTCAAGCATCCCTGTAAATTTACTACATCTCAACTAAATAGTTTACTAAATTTATGCTTAGACTATAGTTATGTAAAGTTTGAGGATGAATATTTTTATCAATACAAAGGAATCCAAATGGGGAACAATTCCAGTGTATCAGTAGCCAATATTACGGCTGGGGTTGAGCTTCGGAATTTATGGAAACCGGAAATGGTATTTAAAGGCCGTTTTATTGATGATATTTTATGTATTATTGATGTAACAAATATTCCTGATTTTCCAAACTGGATATCTCTTGTCTTTAAACATGATTTTTTGTCATTTACTACAAATTTTAGCGAAAAATCTGTAGACTTTCTGGATTTAACTATTACTATAGACTCGGATAATAATATAAGCAGTTCATTGTACTCCAAACCAATGTCACGTCATGAATTTGTCATGTACTCTTCCAGTCATCCCAAACATCTTCTTAAATCGCTTCCTTTTTCATGTGGTCTTCGAATTGTAAGAACATGTTCAAATTTGGAACAAAGGAACACATCCCTTACAGATTTATATAATAAATTTTTAAGGAGGGGATATCCCAAGTCACTTCTCAACGAATGTATGTTGAAACTTAAATCGTTAAACCGTGAGTTAATCCTAAAACCTCGGAGCTCTTTACTTATAGAAAATCTGCGTATTCATAATCCATCAATTCTAAGCAAATACAATATTGAAATTTTTAACAATATCTCTTCTAATAATATATCCAACAATAATAATATATACATTGTCACTCCATTCCACAAGAACGTCTATAAACTTGGCAGCATTATAAGGGATAGCTTACTTCATGAATTAAAAAATTGTTCAAATAGTGAAATGAGAAATATTCTGGAGAAATTACAAATTAAGGTTGCCTTTTCCATCCCAACTTCTATAAATACATTTATAAATAAGGTATCTAAATGATATTTAGTTTGTACGTGTTTGGGTTCATTCGATGTCTGTTCCTTCACCAGAGCAGACAACATTTTATTATTTTCTGAACTCCAAACACAGGTAAGAATATTTCCTACAGGTCTTTTATCTTTTATCTTTTGTCTCTTGTATTATTAAAATAATATTATTTTCTCTCTAGTTGTATTTTTTTAAATTGCTGATTTGTGTTCGAAATAATAATTAAGCATTCATAAATCATTATATAAAACATTTGTTGTATTATATTTACAGTTTGATCGACCTGATGAAGGCTTTCTGCCGAAACTAGTCGTCGTTCATCAAACGAATTTAAAATGAAAATAAATTGAATCAACTCATTACAATTAGTTAACTGTGCCCATCTCTAAGGACTTATTTGTAAAATACACAAAAAATGAATTTATTAGTGACACAGTAGTATCTTACGATCCTAATTGTACTGAATATTAGTCTTTCGATGGAGTTGGAGAGTCAAGATCTATTTGCTGATGAAGACAATCATCTTTTTTTGAGATCTCACAATAGTATCCAAAACAATCAGAATAGTTCGCCTAGCTATTCTCCGCTAGCAACAAATAGTGTGACCATCGTTCCAAACACAACTACTAAAGCCAGTAGAAAAAGACCACTTTCTGACAGTAATTCACAGCCTTTAAAAAAACTAAAACGTACGGAAATGGAAGCTGAACTGGAACAAATCGACTCCGACCACAAATGCTGTATATGGGATTTTCTCGATTATTATGATCGGGATATTCTAGTGAAGGAATACGTGGACACCTTTCTCAAAACCAAAATCGTTCCGCTGACTCCAGATTTATCGGACGTGGACGAATGGATAAAGGAGGTTCCGGATTACGACCTGCCCCAGGACATTCAAGTTGACTTAATCAACAATTACATGTTCTACTTTCAGTCCCGGTATTTTCAACATAACGCTAACGGTGCCGTGGAACATGAAGTGCCTTTGTTTAATCCGATTTGCCGATTTAACATTCCACAATATGCGCTTATGCCGCTTAAAACTTTGGAAAGTTCCACCGAAGCCAAAAAAACATTAGCCCTTTGTCTACAAGTTGAAGCCATACAGGGGTCTCAATTTGCGAACGAATTACGCTTTCTTCGCATTATAAATTCAATCATGAATTTTATAAGCACCAAAAACCTGTCACCTTCGATCGCTGAAACTCAAGTTTATTATTTCTTTGGGACTTTTTACATCAAATGCCAATCCGAATTTTTGAAATCATATCCGGTCAAATCCATCGACTGGGCTACAAAGAAAAGTAAGGTTACCAACTCCCTTCCTCATTGGCGAAAAATGGACATCCCAATACCTCCCAAGACTGGCTTTAATCGTTATGCAAATGATCTTGTAAACCGGCTAAAATCGGGGAAACTGAGAATTTCTGGACCAGAAGCCAAAACGGAGTTTGACAACTTGATTATTCAGCCAACAAGGATTAGAAAATCCGGTGAAACCCAAGTAAGCGTTCCCGTACAATCGTCTAACACCGGTCACACTAACAATAGGAAATATGCAACAGCAAAACGTCTTCATAAATCCAACTACAAACAACAACCCGGCAATAGAAAGCAAAATAAAACTCCATCATCCGACATCGAAACCGACATCAGCAAGTTAAGGGGAATCATCAAATGACACTCTCGACCTGTAGGAGACAACACTTCACCTCAAACTTCAATTCTCCGTAAGCATACCAGAAAATTCATTAATGTATATAAAATATTTGACATTGCCGATCACCGTAAAGCTAAAAAAGATAACTCATTTCTATACAAACTATATCAGGATGTAATTTCTAGCCCAAAATGTACCCATAATTTAGTAGAAGGCTTAGAAATCCCATTCTTTGTCCAGGCTCTGCTATTTTTAGGTCTGAAATTCTCTTATGATACAAAACCAGTTCTATCAAAACTTAGAAACAGTCTAACAGAAGGCATGAGAAAAATTGCATGGATAGTCTTTTTCAAACTAATTCAAAGTTCAAGTACGTTTACCATTTTCGATCAAGTTAAATCTAAATTTAGAAAGATGACTCTTGGACATTCAACTCTTCACTCTAATATCGAAAGTGAACTTTTCCCTTGTAAGAACATTATTCCTAAATTTTTGTCAAAAATTCAAAATAATTACATTCCACATTCAGGGATTTTCGAAGTTCTTTTAAACAAATTGGAAGTTTTCATAAAAAATAACGATCTTGTCATTCAACAGGCCGATAAAAATGCCGGAATATGCATAATGAGAAAACAGGACTATCGAAACGAAATTTTAAGGCAACTTCACGATGAATCAGTATATCGTCAAAGTTCAGAGAGTCATTTTCAAAAGGAAATGGGAGATTTCTTAGATAAGGCTAAATATATTTCATCATTTATGCCAACTGAAATTAAAATAAGATCCTTCCTACCGTCTAAGTTCTCACCTGCAAAATTTTATATCCTTCCAAAATTACATAAAGAATATTCTACTTTTCCGAAAGGCAGACCCATTTCAAGCACAATAGGAACCGTAAATCAAGGCATAAGTATGCTATTAGACAAAATCCTTCAACCCATCAGTAACTATATTCCAGAAATCATCATTGACTCGCCACATTTATTACTTCTTCTTAATGAAGTAAAATTAGACAAAAATAAAAAATTCATGTTATTGACTGCAGACATTAATTCTATGTATTTAGATTTAATTATTAAAAACTGCAAAGTTAATTGTTTAGCCGAATTTCAAAAATACCAACACCTTCTCAAGCATCCCTGTAAATTTACTACATCTCAACTAAATAGTTTACTAAATTTATGCTTAGACTATAGTTATGTAAAGTTTGAGGATGAATATTTTTATCAATACAAAGGAATCCAAATGGGGAACAATTCCAGTGTATCAGTAGCCAATATTACGGCTGGGGTTGAGCTTCGGAATTTATGGAAACCGGAAATGGTATTTAAAGGCCGTTTTATTGATGATATTTTATGTATTATTGATGTAACAAATATTCCTGATTTTCCAAACTGGATATCTCTTGTCTTTAAACATGATTTTTTGTCATTTACTACAAATTTTAGCGAAAAATCTGTAGACTTTCTGGATTTAACTATTACTATAGACTCGGATAATAATATAAGCAGTTCATTGTACTCCAAACCAATGTCACGTCATGAATTTGTCATGTACTCTTCCAGTCATCCCAAACATCTTCTTAAATCGCTTCCTTTTTCATGTGGTCTTCGAATTGTAAGAACATGTTCAAATTTGGAACAAAGGAACACATCCCTTACAGATTTATATAATAAATTTTTAAGGAGGGGATATCCCAAGTCACTTCTCAACGAATGTATGTTGAAACTTAAATCGTTAAACCGTGAGTTAATCCTAAAACCTCGGAGCTCTTTACTTATAGAAAATCTGCGTATTCATAATCCATCAATTCTAAGCAAATACAATATTGAAATTTTTAACAATATCTCTTCTAATAATATATCCAACAATAATAATATATACATTGTCACTCCATTCCACAAGAACGTCTATAAACTTGGCAGCATTATAAGGGATAGCTTACTTCATGAATTAAAAAATTGTTCAAATAGTGAAATGAGAAATATTCTGGAGAAATTACAAATTAAGGTTGCCTTTTCCATCCCAACTTCTATAAATACATTTATAAATAAGGTATCTAAATGATATTTAGTTTGTACGTGTTTGGGTTCATTCGATGTCTGTTCCTTCACCAGAGCAGACAACATTTTATTATTTTCTGAACTCCAAACACAGGTAAGAATATTTCCTACAGGTCTTTTATCTTTTATCTTTTGTCTCTTGTATTATTAAAATAATATTATTTTCTCTCTAGTTGTATTTTTTTAAATTGCTGATTTGTGTTCGAAATAATAATTAAGCATTCATAAATCATTATATAAAACATTTGTTGTATTATATTTACAGTTTGATCGACCTGATGAAGGCTTTCTGCCGAAACTAGTCGTCGTTCATCAAACGAATTTAAAATGAAAATAAATTGAATCAACTCATTACAATTAGTTAACTGTGCCCATCTCTAAGGACTTATTTGTAAAATACACAAAAAATGAACGTTTTGTTTAAAAATAAGGTACATAATTTGTTGCGAAAACCGGTCGGATTTGAAGCTTTATCGATAATTTCAAAGGTGTGGTGTGGTGTGGGAACGAGTGATCAATCAAAATCTCATAACAACTGACAATCCAATCAAAATCAAATCAATCAAATCAAATCAAATCAAACTGATAATCCGATCCAGATTATTTTAGAAATGACATTCTTGACATAATCAGAGCAACGGTTAGGGGCTGACAACTGAGCATTTATTTTAGCTTAAACCACTTTAAAAACAATAACTCGACCTCATAGTTTTAACCTATTATCCTCTGTACTTTACGTTTACTTGTGTATAGCTAAATATATGGTTCGGCTCGGCTGGTCTGAATGACGTTCTGTTGGTAGTTATTGGACGTTGGGACCACAAAATCATTGACGGATATTCTTCGTCAAAATTAGAGTTTTTTAACTGGAATTCGGATTTTTGGAACCAAAATGTCAGGATTATTTGCAAAGGCAGTATGTCTGGTAAGAACAAACCCGAATGTTTAAAAAACGGTCGTGAAGTCTGTCCGATTCCTAACGTTGACCTTATCAATACCATTCTAGCCGTTTAAGTTTCAAAAGAGCTTTTCAATTTCTAAACTACATTCACAATGTGACACATGACACATCTGTTAACGCCCAATATAAATGTAACATAGATGACCACACCCCCTGGCCCAAAGATATTAGGACGTCTCAACATCCTTAAAAAATCCAGTTTCATTTTTCTTTCTCAATGCATGGGAACGGTATAATGTTGCTTTACCGTTCCGGAGGAACGTTTAACCACTCCTTGGGAATCGTATACCGTTCCTCTGGAACGGATTAGAGCGTGAATCCCTGCTGGACGTGTCAGATAAAGACGTGGGATGTATTTTTAGATTACGATTACTCGGGGGATATTCTGAGACATATTAATTTGCACTGACAACGTCATTTAACCTTCATGGATTCTTTAACGATTCTATCTTTCAGTACGCTTCATTTCAGTTTGCTAAGAAATACATTATTTTAATTCCACCAGGGAGTGCTTATGGTGGCCTTGAGCACAGCCCAAGGTCAAGAATTGCCAAAGCTTTACGAATATTTTACCGAAGGTGGAATCAATTCTGGTCTCGTCGCGGCAGACAAAGAATTCCGGTAACAGGTTTCAATTCATCTCTTGACAAACTATATTTTATTACAAGCTTAATTAACTGATAAGTAAATTGTTTGTTCAGGTTGAACGGTAAGTATATTCGACTGATAGGTGGCGCCATGCACTATTTCCGCATCCATCCGAACAAATGGCGGGACCGACTGCGAAAGCTGCGCGCTATTGGAGCAAACGCGGTCGAGACGTACGTTTCCTGGAATCTGCATGAACCGCGGCGCGGGGAATTCGATTTCGGAGGCGGGAACAACGACTTTTCCGAATTCATGAATATACGACGCTTCATTGAAATGGCTCAGGAAGAAGACCTACTCGTCATCCTTCGCCCTGGACCTTACATTTGCGCGGAATGGGAATGGGGAGGTTAACTAATTAAAATTAACTACAAATCATTAAATTAAACTCTAATTTCAATTAGTTTCTCAGTTATATTCGTAATGAAGTCAGTTGAGTTTTAATTGGTGCCACTAATAGGTTTCCCTAGTTGGCTTGGACGGGATTTGAACATGAAAGTTCGTCAGAATTACCAACCATTTTTAGATCGCGTCAAGATTTTCAACGACGCTTTATTGTCTCAACTCGTTGACCTTCAGTTTACGAGAGGTGGCCCAATTATCGCATTGCAGGTACGGCGATGCATTTTAACTGCATTCGACAAAATTGTCAATTTTACATCGATTTTCAGTGATTTTGATTGAAAAAACGAGTAGATCGAGAACGAATATGCAAACTTCAACCCTCGAAGTGTGGAGTATCTTGAATTTGTCCGCCAAACTTACATCGACAATGAATTCGACGAGAGCCTGTTTTTCAGCGCCGATAACACGGGATGGAAGGAGTATTTGGGCGGGATCCCGGGTGTTTTACAAACCGCAAACGCTCACGACGTGGACAACGCTTTCAGTCAAATCATGGAAATACAACCCGACATGCCCCTCATGGTCATGGAGTTCTACTCTGGCTGGATGAACCATTGGTTCGATACGACTAAAGGTTCCCGCGGCGATGCAGGTCAATTTCGACATTATAACATAGCCAACTCGCCGAAATGTTTGTCGAAACTTAAGGAGTTTTTTGTCGATGAAAAACAGATTATCTAGAAAACATGGAGAAGGCATTCGGGAAGTACAACGGATCCATTAATTTGTATATGTTTCATGGCGGTACAAACTTTGGTTTCATGGCGGGGGCAAACAGTCAAGGAGAACCTTATTACCTCATGTCCGACGTTACCAGTTATGGTAATTTTAATCAATGATTTCAATTTTTAACACAGTATTTTACAACGAGGAAGTAGGTGATTAGTATACACTACTACCATTACATATATTCAGGTCAATTTTTTCAATCTAGACATATTATATGCCATTTTGTGGCAAATTTGACGTAGAATCCGAATCTGCAATAAAAAGTGCCGTATCAAAGAAGCGTTAAACCCCGAAAACCGGGTAAAAATCGGATTTTTTCGGATTTTCTTTATTTTTAGGTCCTTTATGATTCTATGTATAGAAAAAATGATGCAAATTGTTGTTAACAATTTAATTTCGAGTTTATATCAGTAACTAGATTGTCATATCTCAGAAGCGTTCGTGAGATATGTTCCAAAAACTAACCCAAAAACGGTTAAAAATCAGTTTTGAATGAGTTTTCCTCAATTTAAGATATTTTACATGTTGATTTTTGCAACATTCGATTGTTGTTCAATTTTATTAATTTTTGCACCGTATACTGGGCAGTTTAGAATTGAACGCCCCACTTTCCTGCCCCCGGCAGGGGCCCCGCCGGCAGGCGCCAAAATGTAAAAAAAAAAACAGTTGAATCGGGTTAAGAAGGTAGGTCGTGGTAGGATACCGAGTTTTGCGAGGTAGGTAGGAGTATATAGTGGAAGGATACCGAGCTATGCGAGGTAAATAGGAGTAGGATACCGAGCTATGCGAGGTAAATAGGAGTAGGATACCGAGCTATGCGAGGTAAATAGGAGTAGGATACCGAGCTATGCGAGGTAAATAGGAGTAGGATACCGAGCTATGCGAGGTAGGTAGGGGTAGGATACCGAGCTATGCGAGGTAGGTAGTGGTAGGATACCGAGCTATGCGAGGTAAGTAGGAGTAGGATACCGAGCTATGCGAGGTAAGCAGGAGTAGGATACAGAGCTATGCGAGGTAAGTAGGAGTAGGATATCGAGCTATGAGAGGTTGGTAGGAGTAGGATACCGAGCAATGAGAAATGAATAGGGATAGGGCACCGAGCTATTCAACGTAGGTAGGGGTAGGAAACTGAACTCATGCCTCGGATTTTATCGTTGCTGGGCCTCCGGCAAAACTAAATGGCCCCTGCCCAACTTTTCGTGGCCTCCCCACCAGTCTTGTTTAAACTTACTTTAATTCTTTACATTTACTTTAAACTCGCTTGTATTTTGACCCAAACTCGTTCCAATTCTGAAAAATTGTGATGTTTTTTAATGAATATGTTCTGACTCACAAGGGAACATTCCCAACTGTACCACCCCGATATTTTTCAAACCGGTCTCATTCGAAAGAGGAATTAAAATAATGAAACTTTAATATAGGAACTATGGGTGCATAAAATATATTTGACCTAGTAAAGTGGGTGGGAAGGTCAAGGACCGCGAGTTTCAAGTGAAAAACTAGCATAGGCGAGAAGGGGAGAAAGAGGAGAAAGTCGAGTTTTCTCATTTTCACCTCTTTTCCCTGGAAAGTCGCGATGGAGATAGGGAGTTAACATTGGAGGACCCTCCAAATTAGTATTGCGCTGATCCAGCCTTTTCGCAAAATCTAAACGGGGATTTACCATAGGAATCCCTCAAACAGCGTCAGGTCTCGAACTTTCCGACCTACTTTACTAGGTCAAATATATTTTATGCACCCATAGTTTCTATATTAAAGTTTCATCATTTTAGTTCCTCTGTCGAATGAGACCGGTTTAAAAAATATCGGGGTGGTACAGTTGGGAATGTTCCCTTGTCAGATTACGACACTCTGTTGACGGAGGCCGGGGATTACGGTCCGAAATATAACATGACGTTTGATAAGATTGGGGAATATGAGAATCCTAAATTGTGGAAGCCGGAAAGACCTGTGGAGAGTCGTAAGGTTGCTTATGCCACTCTCGATCTTCAAGAATATTTGACTTATTCCGACATGGTCCAACAAATACCCGATTCTCAGAAAACAAATTCCGAAGTAACTCTGTCGATGGAGGAACTAGGAATTAACGGAGGAAATGGACAGAGCTATGGATATGTCATTTACAGGAAAACGGGAGTTTTTGGGGTCGATGACCGATTTAAGGTTGCTTAAACCATCATTTCATTCCTCCTAAAATATCCAATGAGTTTGACGCTAGAAACGTCGTCAGAACGTTACAGTTTGAGAACATAAGTACTTTATACGAATGGACATATATAAAAAACGGTTGTGATTTTTTAATGGGTCCTTAACGTTGTAGGTATCCTGGCCACGAGATTTCGCGCAGTTAATAATTGACGGCGAACAGGTTGACACTGGCTTTATGAAGCAGGAACCGGAATATTGGATTAACAGGTAATTACATTTCGAAAATAATATAATTTAAAGTTTACAAAATTGAAAGACTAGATTTATTTTAATTGGTATTACAGCGTTAAGGAATTCGAACTGACGCTGTCGGCTTCCGAAAATCACACGGTGGATGTTCTTATCGAGAACATCGGGCGCGTTAACTTTGGTGCCGATCACGACTTTGTCCAAAACAAAGGGATCGCGTCTGTCCACCAATCCAAAATCGAAATCAACGACCAAGAAATCAAAGATATTCAAATCATTGCTGCCGAATTCACAAACTCTTGGGCTAAAACGTAACTAAAATCATTTTTCAAACCATTTGTTTTTGTCGGAAAAACTCGATGATGGACTTACATTTAGAAATTGCTCTGACAAATGTGCAAGTCTTGATAGAGTAGATGAGATTTCGTATACTGTAAAACACTCAAAAATATTTTATTCGTGTCTGAATTTTCTGAATTAAAAATAGTTTAAAGGATTGGCGAAGTCCGTTGCCGACAGACACACGGACACCAGCCCTCATTCGGTCGACATGGAAGATAACTGGTGAAGAACCTGTGGACACTTTCCTGGACATGAGAGGATGGCACAAGGGGATCGTCTTCATCAACGGTTTTAACATTGGAAGATATTGGAAGGTCGGACCGCAACAAACCCTTTATGTTCCTGCTGATCTACTCACAAACGGAGATAACGAAGTATGTTCACATAGAACCAATTTTTGAGCCCAGCGAAATAATTATTTATTCATTAGATATTTAAATCATTTTTTCTAAACAGATCATAATTTTTGAACAACTGGAAGTGGGATCCGAAATCAGTTTTTTGGAGAGTCCAATCTTGGGAGAGTAACCAATGCCCCTGTGGATTGTCAATAAAAGCCACCAAACGGTGGATTTTATTTTTTTCAAAGAATTCGACAATTAAAAGAGTAATGATTCCTGGAATAAAACATTTGATGAGATGTTTGGTTTATTATTATAGTTCGGATAGTTTCGTCCATGGCTTCTGGCAACTAACTTGGATCATATATATTTACTGATTTAAACAAATAGACAGGTACATCTATTCTCTATACTACCCCGAACAAGCCAAAAAACCTTCCTATTTAAGATTTAATATTGGTGCGGATGATTGTATGTCACAGAATTTGTAATAATTTATTGTTCGAAAACATTCAAAACATGCAAAACCTGCTTTTTATTGATTTTAAAAATCGGTTTTGTCATTTATGCGCAATTCACGTATGAGAATTGTCGATTGAATATCACTAGAAGCCATAATATGAAGGATTAAAAAATTCTTATCTTAAGCTAAATAAATCGGGATTATCGGGGTACGAATCACCAAAGTTTACACTGCTGAAATTGTTTGCAGTTAAAACGCAAATTTCAACAACTTTGAGTCTTAACTTTTGATTTAACCGTCAGCTATTATCATGTCAAGTGATCAATCAAATCTTGTAACAGCTAAAATCCAGATTACAAGTTAAACATTGAAATGTCATTTCTGACATAATCACCCACACAATAAACTGTAACGAACTGATTAATTATATTTTTGTTTTTTTTAACCTAGCAACTTAATCTCTCACATTCTGGTTATCATTATGTTCCATTTCATTTAAATTTAATTGCACGGTGACGAGAGTTGGACGCCAAGTCGTCCATAGCACTTATTTGTCTCAATTCACGCCTTTACGAATTTAATTACAGAAAATGACTGCTTTACCTGCAAAGGCATTATGGCTGGTAAGATTTATTTAAGTCTAGTTACACTCATTCATTTAAGTTATATTTTCTGAAATTGTAATAAGTGATGACTTTAATTAAATTTCAACAGGGATTGGTTATAATTGCCTTGACCTCGACTCAAGGTCAAGAATTACCAAAGCTTTACGAGCATTTTATGGAAGGAGAGATCAGCTCTGGTCTGGTTGCGGCTAACAAAGAATTTCGGTAATGCCTCATATATTTTAGCATGGAAATATTCCAAAATAGAAATTAGGATTAGAATGCAAAATTTGATATGTTTTTGAACGTCTGCAGATTTTTTTTTGTAGATTCTATGTTCAGAACACAAAAACAAATGCGTTAAACTAAATAAATCTATTTATTTCTTTGTTCAGGTTAAACGGTAAGTATATTCGACTGATAGGTGGCGCCATGCATTATTTCCGCATCCATCCGAATAAATGGCGGGACCGACTGCGGAAGCTGCGCGCTATTGGAGCAAACGCGGTTGAGACGTACGTTTCCTGGAATCTGCATGAACCGCGCCGCGGGGAATTCGATTTCGGCGCCGGGAACAACGACTTTTCTGAATTCATGAATATACGACGCTTCATTGAAATGGCTCAAGAAGAAGACCTCCTTGTCATCCTTCGCCCAGGACCTTATATTTGTGCGGAATGGGAATGGGGAGGTTTTCCCGGCGAGTCAAAGCGTAAAGTGACTTAAAGTTGAACTTTTTACATGATATGCCAAATTAAAAAAATATAAATTAAAATTATTTAACAAATTTTAAA
Source organism: Desoria tigrina (assembly GCA_906901685.1). Classification (NCBI taxonomy): domain Eukaryota; kingdom Metazoa; phylum Arthropoda; class Collembola; order Entomobryomorpha; family Isotomidae; genus Desoria; species Desoria tigrina. Next base: position 12,734 of record CAJQTU010000035.1, read on the forward strand.
TTGTAGAATCCCGCTGGGTCAAAGCTCTCTAAAGATCATCTGCATTCAGATGGAACTCTGTGGTCAAGACTTGCGGAAGTGGCTTGGTGAGCAGAGGGTAGTTGACATGTCGCTTTGTCGCGACATTTTCCTTCAAATCGTGGCGGGAATGGAACACATCCACAAACAAGGGATAATTCACAGAGACCTGAAGCCCGAAAACATTTTCTTGACCCAAAGGGACAAGTCATTAGTTGTTCAGATCGGAGATTTGGGAATCGCGACGGGTCACGTGGGCGTCAATTCAGACAATCACACCGCCTCCGCCGGAACACGCCTTTACTTCGCTCCCGAACAGGTAATAGATGGCAGTTAAAAACTCCGCCCATTCTACTGCCGGTCCAATTAACGTGCCCCTCAAAAATCGGAGCATGGCCCATAATAATTAAAAAAGTGTCCATACGGGAATTCGCTTAATAACTTCAAAGGGGTAACATTAATTTAACAAGGACACGTTTTAAATACGAATGGGGCGTAATTTTCTGATTGACGGGGCAAGTTCCGGTAGGGTCAGTTTCCTTTCATTTTGGGGCATATTCCCATTTATTGCGGGCACTTTAAAATTCTTCCATTCTACTAATTTTAGTTTATTATTCAAATCATCTTTACTTTACCTTTACTTTACTTGTACTAAAAACCGTTACTGTCCAACAGGAAGGGAATCGTTACAGCAAAGCGGTGGACATTTACGCGCTGGGAATCATACTTTTCGAATTGCTGAATCCTGCACTTCAACCTACTGCCAATTACGGCTCCTTCTCTCGACTCTATTCAAGTATTACGGATTTGAAGTACAACCAGAAGATCCCGATTTTCGTCACTAGCCGTTGGCCCAAGGAATGCCAATTGATACTCAAGTTGACATCCGTACATCCTCAGGACCGACCCGATTTCACTGCCATTCGAAACTCATTAGGATTTCCTGCAGAGTTGGCAAAATCACCACCACCAGCCAAGAGTCCAAACCTTGTTAAGGGGGTTGAGGGACTGAAATTAGTGGACAAGGCGGATGTTCCTCCGAAGCCATTCGGACTAGCAAGACCAGCCGCTTTCCTCCCTTCACAAGGAATCAAAAAAGGTATTTAATTTATATCCTAAGAAACTACTAAAAATCAATTTGGAGATAAACCCCATACAACCGGGTAAAACTAGGAGTTTGGCGGTTAAAAGTAGCTCCTCTGAAATCAAACAATTACGTTCCATATTTCCTGTGTTTCATAGATATGGTAGAATTAACGGCCCTCAAATAACCTAAGCCTTCGCTTGAAAGTCAGAAGTGATTTCCAAAAAAAAAATATGAAACTGTTTGAGAGCTAGAGTCCAAAACCGATTGGGTGTGACCAGTATGATCCAACTTCGAACTTAATGTCGGTTAGGACTTAGGACCCTTAGATTACGTATTCGAAAAAAAATTCGAAAAAGTTCTACCGTTCCCGAGTTAGAGCGGCGAACTACGGACAGACGGACAGACATGACGAAAACATTACATGGTTTCACCCTTCAATAAACAGTTGCGAACGCACATCGAAAATGGGGGAAACCACAGGAAACCATTTAATGTAGTTGTCCGACACGTTGGATACGTTTAATCAAGAATCTTAGGTTACCCCAACCATTAAGTAAAATCGTTTACAAGGTTGAATGGTTCCCTTCCGACGATGTATCACATTTAGAGGGTTTGGATTTGAAAAACATCTGACCTTTTACCGTAGACTTGACATTTGAGCTACAAGGTCCTCGAATAAACTGATAATTAGTCTTGCTATGATGGAAAGTCATAAATGATTTCCTGAAAAATAATTTTAAACAATTCCAGCGCTCTAAATCATTTGTTGGTGAAACCGTTGAGTTTGGGCGTTATGAATATAATTCGAATTATTTGTCAGTTCCAGCTCCAGTTCCAGTTTTAGTTCCAGTTCTAGCACCAGTTCCAGTTGTAAAGATGGGGAAAATGTCCCAAACCTGTCATCAATGCAAAGCGCTCCTTGTGACGATGGAATCTTACTTGGATGAGGCGAGGAACGTGATTTGTGGACCCTGCCACGGCCTCAATGTCGCCTCGACATGTGTCAAATGCAATAAAGTTATCGTTGGGAATCAGTCAATTTACAAGGGCCAGAAGTGGCACCCCCACTGCATGAAATGCTCCGCCTGCTCAAAACTCATCACCAGCTTCTTCAACAAAGACGGACAGCTCTACTGTCATGACTGCAACAATCGACTGTTCGCCCCCAAATGCTCAAACTGCAAAAAACCAATTACAGGTATCCCAAATCCTAACCTCACAAGGGAAGTGCTTCAGGGTGCACTAAGGGAATTACTTGAAGCTTTTTGTGTCACATCTACAAGTCATATGAAGTATAAAATCCGAAAAATTAGCGGCCCTAATTGGTTTTGACTTTATTAGAAACAGCGACGAGTATAAAAACATCGAGAAAATTGAGCTTTTGACGTGCTCATAAAACGACGAGTTTTGGTCCGATTTTCAAAATTTATCTGGTTTTTGAATGTCAAAGAGTTGTTGTTTAAGAAAATGGAAAAATTATATTAAGTCTTGATATTTCCTTAAACTACAACTCTTTAACATTCCAAAACTAGAAGAATTTTGAAAATCGGATTTCAAAAACTAAATTTTCATGATGTTTTATATCGATGTGACAGAAAATTTTTTAAGTAATTCCCTAAGTGCACCCTGAAGCACTTCCCTTGTCAGTTTTCGTATATTTTTAAGGCATACTGAACACTCATTACCATCAATTCATTACCAATCGATTCGTTACATACTTCATGTATCTACTCTGGGCCGGAAAATGTACAGGGCGGGAAAAGATGGGAGGGGAATGATGGGCTGGAATCATCCATGCACCTTTTTTATATTCGGATATTTTAAAATTTTAACCCTCCAAATCTGGATTAGAGTTTCAAGATCAAATCCTTGATCTCCACAGAGCATGACTAAATTAATTCGTTATTTTTTTAGAAACGATCAGACAATTCGAAGGGAGTCAATGGCATGACGAATGTTTTAAATGTAACATTTGCAAAGGGAAGATTGGAAACGAGCGTTTTGTTAAAAAGGACGGCCTTATTTACTGCATTTCTTGCAAAAATGAGAAACTGTCGCCGAAATGCACGAAATGCCGACAACCGATTTTGTCGGAGCGATACACGAACTACGAAGGACAGCCTTGGCACTCCGAATGCTTCACTTGTTACAATTGTAAGACCCCAATCGCCGGACAGTCATTCTACAAGAAAGATTCACAACGATACTGTACTCATTGTCATACTAGCAAATTCGGGAGACGATAAATTATTTTTTTAAACGAAGTTTAATAACAATATAAGGTTAGGCTAATAAAAAAAGTTAAAAACATCAAATAAAAAAGCAGATCAAACCTGTCGCTAAGTATATTTATACAAAAAGTCCGGATATTTAGGTATAGAATAATTTGCAGAAGTCTTATAATATTATAATAAGGTAGCTCGTATGTATATATGTGACCTAATAATATTCGGGGTTTATTAAAATCCGGTTGGTCAAGTTTAAATAGAAATACGTTTTTCATGTGTTTTCTATCAAGAATAAACATATACTGAATGTACGGTGTTGTGCTATTCTTGAAGAGTGTTTTTGCAAATATCGACATATTATTACAAGTATTATCGACACTATTAAAACAATACATTAGTATTACATCGAAATGCATGCCTTTCGATAGGTTAGAAATATCAGAAATAAAATTTATTTAATTTTTCAATACTATTTGTCATGTTGTTATGTTATGTTTGTCGGAGGAATATTCAGTTAATGTCGATTTTTATTCTGGTTTCTGGTAGTTTAATTTAAATTTGGATCGAGACAAATCCACTTGCAAATTACAGTAAATTCTCATATGCCCTTGGATGTGTTGTGTATCACATGCAGGAGAATTGAATTGAACTAAATTATAATCTTATCAATCCCTCACTTGAAATCAATAATCTCCTCATATTATCTCCACATTGCATTATATAATAAGGTGCAATCAATCCACATGGTCAATTCGTGTCAACAGTCCACTGTCCAAAGACACGATTCGGATTCATGACTTAAAACCAGGGACTATAATTTACTTAAAAGCTGCATAGCCCCGTCTAAAAATTTAATCAGAACAACAATTATCTAAGTTATTGGACACGTTGCATAATATCGCCTTTGTATCTCCTGGAAAATTGCAAGAAACTCCTATATTCAGGAATCGGAAATCGTCTTGAAATAATAAACTAAATTGAGTTCCTAGATGTCGATTGGAGTCCAATTCCTGACGCGAATCGGGATTCCGGCGATCCTAGCCGCCCTTTTGTTGAATGGAAGTGGACCGGAGGAAACGGCGCTTTTCGACAGGATTCAGCGAGAGAGCGACCGGGTGCTGAGCGCCGCAGGGGGCGACGGCGCCGGACCCACCGAATTCTACGACTACGGTACAGAGACACCCAAATAGACACCTCAATAACTCTCTCTTTAATTTAAATGTCAAGCACATGGTTTTAAAACAGTCTCAATTTTGGAGCATTTAAACTTATTTTACTTAATGTGTACTGCGACCACGGTTTCAGTGATAATCGGTGCGGGGTCAGCCGGAGCGGTGCTAGCGAAACGGTTGACAGAGTCGGGGTCGGAGTCGGTGCTGGTTTTGGAGAAAGGCGGTGACCCCAACCCCGTCTCTGATGTTCCAATGGCCATTCGAGAACTGTACAAGAGTGACATGTGGGTTGACTATAGGCCACTTCCGTCCAAGGCATGCCTTCGCAATAACGGAACCGTAAGACAATTAAATCCACAGAAGCTGGACAATTTATTCTGCTAATTTAATGAAATTATATTTTTTATTCCGGTTTAATCATTTTTGTTCGTGATATTTGAGGCATGTGGATTCCCACGTGGAATTGCTCTCGGAGGAAGCAGCTCCGTCAACGGTCTCGTCTACAACCGTTGCAATGCCAAGGATTATGACAAATGGGCCGAGTTCACAAACGACCCCATCTGGAGCTTCGAAAGTGTCGTAGATGCATTCCGAGCTGTGGAAAGTTACCACGGGTTCTTCGAGGACAATCCAGGTAAATTACTTCACAAAAACAATAGTACCAACATGCAAATTCATATTTAAACTTGGTGATTTAAATTAAAAATGTTTATCAAATATTTCAAGGACCGAATCACGGTACGGATGGTGAGATCTATATCGGGCGCCTTGACTTCTTGCCGGGTGTCGACACGCTTCTCGACGCTCTTGTCGAATCTGGTTACAGTGTCGGTGATCTCAATTCTGGACTATTTCCATCCGGGTTTTCAAAGATAGACTACAACATCAAAGATGGACTCCGGTTCAGTGCTTATCACGGTTTCATTGAACCCATCCTTGGGAGGACTAATCTCAAAATTTACAGATATGCATCAGCCACCAAGGTTAAATCCATGGTTAAATCAATTACAAGTGTATGCCAAATCGTAATTTTTGCTAAAAGCATTATTTTTGCCTAAAGATTCATTTGGACGCTACAAAACGTGCAGTTGGAGTGACTTACTCTCGACATGGTCAATCTCGATACGTGGGGGCTAACAAAGAGGTCATAATAGCCGCAGGGGTCGTCGAGACTCCCAAACTGCTCATGTTATCTGGTATTGGTCCTCGTGATCATCTCTCACAACATGGGGTAAGTAAAAACCTCTCATCTGATTAGTACCGTAGATTTAGTAATGTTTAGTAAATTTCTAAAACGATTCGGAAATTGACGATACGTTTGTACAGATCGAAACGGTCCTTGACCTGCCAGCAGTTGGAGATCACCTTCAAGAGCACATCGGCCTCTCCCTCCCACATTTCTCCATAAACGCAAGTTTTGGAATCACGAACTACACGAGTCTTGAAGCCATCAACGAATACGTTACAAATGGAACAGGTTCGTATTATTTTATAAAATTTATTAGAAATTTCTAGCAATATGTTAAGCTTTTTTAAATTGTCTCTTGGTAGGTCCCCTGGTGGGTGTTCAGTGGTACAGTCCGTTTGCACCACATGTCGTTATGGGATACTTTAGCAGTAAAACATACAACGACCCTTCATGGCCCGATCTTCACGTTTACCTAAATGAGCAGGTTTTAGTCCCAGATGGGAAACCTATTGACGAGACCGTTTTTATTGAAATCGAACTCGTCCGAACGGATCAAACGGGAACAATCCGACTGGCCAGTTCCAATCCGGAGGATCATCCGATCATTGACCCCCGCTTCTTCCAAAACGCAACGGATATTGACCGCATGGTTGAAGGTATTGACGCTTTAAACCTCGAAAATCGAATAAAATCTATTGTGTAATGAATTGAATTTGGTCAGGAATGGAGGAAATGATCGACTTTTTCTTAAACTCGCCGACATATCGATCACTTGGAATTGAATGGAGTAAGAATGACGATGTGGTGGAAGAATGCGCGGGATTTGAATTTGGGACCAAGGACTACTGGCGCTGTTACGTGGCGGTGACGAGTGGAACTGCGCTCCATCCCACGTCCAGTTGCAGAATGGGACCCAACAGCTCCGTCGCTGCAGTCGATTCCCGATTAAGGTACTCATTTTTTTAATATTTTACCGTCTTGCGAGTATTGAAATGATGTACTAGTCAAAACTGGAGAAATAATCTCAAAATCATTTGTTTGTCTTAACAGGGTGTTCGGGGCAAGTGGCCTCCGTGTTGTCGATTCATCCGTTATGCCATTCGTCCCAAATGGCAATACCAACCTACCGTCTATAATGATCGGAGAAATGGGAGCCAGAATTATTTTAAACAAAGTTTAATATCGATATTGAGCATACAGTCTGAGGTTGACAATATTTACGGAAGCGACAGATAATAAATATTTGGTCGTGATTAAACAATTTAAAACCGCATGCATACATGTCTTTGTTTGTTTGGTAACTATTTCATGGAAATGTTACTCAATGCCTCCACTATGTTCCCAAGTTCCCATGTGATTAGAAATTACCGATGCTACAATTAACAATTAAATCGCAATTAAATAAAAAACTGGTTTGAATTATTGTGTGTTGTCCTTGTCGTTGTCTAAAAACAACTCCATCACTCGTGCTTAATGGAGAGTAGAGAAGTAAAAGTATAAGTGACAATGGCCCAGCAAACGCTGATCCTCGTCGATTTCTTCAACTTGAACATGCGGAATTCAAAGATCCGTACAAAGAAGGCTAGAGGGCGTAGCGCTCGGATTTGCCTTTCGCGGTACTTCCGATTCGGTTGAAACGACAACCGCGCTTTCCATTTCGCAATGGACCGCGACGTCGCCTCGTGTATCATTATGGCGGGAACGATGGTATGTTGGAACAAAAAAGGGATCATCACAGCCACAGAGGGGCAGTACAAGTAAAATGGCATTGGGATCGCTTCCAGACGCTTAAGCGTCAAGTAATTCATGGAAATGCTGAGACTGACTCCGATGGACATGAAGACGCTGAAGGTCACGTCAACCGTTTCGGACACGGAGTTGTAGAGGACGTGGAGAAGGTTGGAATATTCCATAAATCGACTGAACCATATTTTCTTGGAAATCATGAGGATGCAATGTTCGTAGAGTCGAATTGTGATTGAGAAGACGATGAAAAATAGTGCAAATTGTCGACAGATTTCCCAAGTGCAGACGAAAAATAGAACTGAGCGAATAATGATGGCGAGGAGCTGGACTTCGGGCCGTTCGTAAATGTGGGCTGGGAGTGAGTCCCGAATCGTGTAGTAGTAAGTGTCCGTATTTGTGAGCAGAACGAATCCCAGGAGCAGGAACGGGTAAAAGGCAAAGAGGTAGACGCACAATTTCAAAAACGAGACCAGGAGGTCGTCTTCACGCTCCTTTCCTCCATTTGCTGAATAAAAAACAAAAGTAAAATTCGTTTCAAAAATAATACATTCATGTTTTAAGTTCTGAGATTATGAACTATTCGTAGGTGATTTAAAAAAAAAACTGTCTCGATATGCTAATGTCGTGATCAGGCGCCACGTTTTTGTCGATAAAGAGCCCGCAATGTAAGCTGTTATTAACTAATCTGAGTGTTAAAATCATTCTTACAAGGGAACATTCCCAACTGTACCACCCCCATATTTTTTAAACCGGTCTCATTCGAAAGAGGAACTAAAATAGTGAAACTTTAATATAGGAACTATGGGTGCATAAAATATATTTGACATAATAAAGTAGGTCGGAAAGTTGGAGACCTGGCGCTGTTTCAGGGATTCCTATGGTAAATCCCCGTCTAGATTTTGCGAAAAGGCTGGTTCAGCGCAATACTAATTCGTAGGGTCCTCCAATGTTAACTCCCTATCTCCATCGCGACTTTCCAGCGAAAAGAGGTGAAAAGAAAAACTCGACTTTCTCCCCTTCTCGCCCATGCTAGTTTTTCACTTAAAACTCGCCGTCCTTGACCTTCCCATCCACTTTACTAGGTCAAATATATTTTATTCACCCATAGTTTCTGTATTAAAGTTTCATTATTTTAGTTCCTCTTTCGAATGAGACCAGTTTGAAAAATATCGGGGTGGTACAGTTGGGAATGTTCCCTTGTTAGCTATTGCAGCGCGCACATTTCACCCCCGCTAATCTAACTACAGCCCATTTTCACCCCAATATATTGACCCATCGCTCGCTTCTTGTTTTGAGAGCGTGTTTCGAAAGGTTTCGAACTCTCGGCTCATGTCATCAACCAATGGTAATTCGACAAGTCCTCAAAACAAAACAACAACACAGGGGGTAAAGACGTTCGGGGTAAAATTGGTCGGGGGTTAAGACGCGCTGGGTTCAATAACCCGACACTATTACAATCTTCGTGAGCACAACCTTGTAAAAATTTAAATCATTTAAACTTAAAAGCGTTGAATTTAATGCCGTTTAAAAAATATTTGGATGGGACTACTACTTTCTCGTAGTTTCTTCTCCAAGCTGACGAGAGCATTCCACTGATGTACAATGTGATGTCCATGTCTCCCGATCCCGAATCCACTTGCCAATCCGAATACCGTGCAGAACGTCCAGGTGAGGAACATAAGCATCGTAAATTGTGGAATTAGTCGTTCTTTCGAGAACAATTCTCGGAAAATATAGTAAATTAGGGATCCCAGTCCCGATCCCCCGAGTTGGAATACAAATATGCAGTAAAAAATCCGCAGATCTCTGGGATTTGTAACATGAACGAATTGCTGGTACTTGGAATTCCACAAAATCGGAATCTTTTCAAATTTCTGAAAAATCCTCCCGTTCAAATCCAGAACTTTCCATAAATTCGGAGTAGTCATTCTTTAGAAGTTTGTTTGGATTGTAAATTGTAAATACAAGGACACTTTTAGATAAGGCAGAATGATAGAAAAGCTCCATATGCCTAGCAGGCTTGAATAATTAAAATTCGATTTTTTGGAACATTTAAAAAAAATTCGCCTTTTCTCTGTCATTCGCAATCGACTTAATTAACTATAACCTCGTTTTCATTCATAATAGATTAATCTTATAGAAGCCAGCATTTAATTATTTCATGACTACGACTACTACGAAATCCTCCAGGTATAACTCATAGGTGTATATAAAATAGTACCTAACATTACATCAACATTTAACTATATTATATGCATCTAAACATCTATGTTATAACTACATGCTGATTAAATTGAGTTCCTGATTTGAATTTACTCAAAGAGACAAGGATCGACAATAAAAAGGCTAAAGTAAATTTAATATTTATTTACATTTTTAAATTCAGTTGGAAATACATTTTAAATAAATTGTTGTATGATGGATGGAATTTACTTTGAGTGGATTTGAAGAACGGCTCTCCTATGCAATATTAAATATATTATACGAACAGTAAATAAACCGATGTAACGGGTGTAACCAAGTGTCGAAAACATCAGGTTTCGCACCCTGGTGTCAGTGGGAGTGGTCCCTTGTACGTCAAAGATGTCCTATTACTCATGAGAATCGTTTAAACCTCATATCTCAATTTTCCCCGAAAGCACGGATTTCGCACCCTGGTGTCAGTAGGAGCGGTCACCTATACATCAAAGATGTTCTATTACTCATGAGAATCGTTTGAACCCCATATCTCAATTTCCCCTAAAAGTGGGGGTTTCGCAACCTGGTGGCAGGAGTAGTGGTCACCTATGCGTCAATGTTGTTCTCCTACGCATGGAAATAGTTTAAAGCCCATATCTCAATTTCCCAAAAAAGCCCGGGTTTGCACCGTGGTGTCGGTGAGAGTGTTCCCGTATTCGTCAAAGATGTTCTATTGCTCATGGGAATCGTTTAAACCCTATATCTCAATTTCCTCAAAACACCCGGGTTTCGCACCCTGGTGTCAGTGGGAGTGGTTTTGAATGCGTAAACGATGTTCTATTACTCCTGGAAATCGTTTTTAACCCCAAATCTCAATTTCCCCAAAAAGCCCGGGTTTCGCTCCCTGGTGTCAGTGGGAGTGGTCCCGTATGCGTCAAAGATGTTCTATTGCTCATGAGAATTGTTTGAACCCCATATCTCAATTTCCCCAAAACGCCCGGGTTTCGCACCCTGGTGTCAGTGGGAGTGGTTTTGAATGCGTAAAAGATGTTCTATTACTCCTGGAAATCGTTTTTAACCCCAAATCTCAATTTCCCCAAAAAGCCCGGGTTTCGCTCCCTGGTGTCAGTGGGAGTGGTCCCGTATGCGTCAAAGATGTTCTATTACTCGTGAGAATCGTTTAAACCTCATATCTCAATTTCCCCCAAACGCCCGGGTTTCGCACCCTGGTGTCAGTGAGAGTGGTCCTGAATGCGTAAAAGATGTTCTATTACTCCTGGAAATCGTGTTTAAACCCCAAATCTTAATTTCCCAAAAAAGCCCGGGGTTCGCACCCTGGTGTCAGTGGGAGTGGTTCCGTATGCGTAAAAGATGTTCTATTACTCATGGGAATTGTTTAAACCCCAAATCTCAATTTCCCCAAAAAGCCCTAGTGTTAGTGTTAGCGTTAGTGTTAGTGTTAGTGTTAAAAAAAAGTCTAGTGTTATAACAAATAACTCTCTCTAGTACCAGTACTAAAAATCTAAAGCCTTTAAAATTTGATTATTCAAATGGTTTCGTTTGGCGTTGGTCAATATGTTCCTTAAATCAGCACAATTGCCTTGAAAAAGGTTACGAACGATTTTTCAGAATTTATTCTTTAATTTTTGCTTTTTTAGCCAAAACTCGCTTGTCTTGTACATTATTTTTTTTCTTAACCGAGCCTCCTATTTTCTATAGTTGAAGCCCGGCAGCTTATTGTCTGGATTTTTTTAACGAAGGAACATTGGCTCGGATGGAGAAACAAACTGGTTGAGATCATTGGCTTTAACTTTATTTCCAATTCGCGAGCTAAAATACATTTAACTATTCCTATTTTCCCCACCTTCTTCTGGCCCTTCCAGAGCAAAGAAACAAAGCCTTTATTCCTTAATTAATATATTTTAATGGAACCTCCTTATGACCTAATTTCTCACTGCTATTCTTTTGAACAGCAAGCTATTTTTCTAAGTTGATCATCTCAATTATCAGCTCGTTATTTGGACAAATAATATACATAACGTAAAATAACAGCACCTAGAATCCAACAAAACTTTCCAATTTAAAGTTAGAATTATCAATTATGGCCGAAAAAAACATTTCATGAAAATACGTATTTATTTATCATTTTAAACTATTAATTAATGTTTAATGAAATCTAAAATTATTCTGTTGAACTAAAAGCTAAAAAACAAGCAGTAGTACAACATATCGAAGACATACTCATCACACTAATAATATAATTTGCATAACAATTTTTAGTCTACAAGGATTGCACTGTTTTTAGATTTTGACTACTTGAATACGTCCAATTAAAACGAAGGTGCAGCTACAACTTAAAACTTTTAATTGACATTTAACATGATAACCTATGTAGGTTTTAGTGTACACTAAAACCTAACGTTACAATTTAAACCTAAAATGTGATAATGTAGACTGTCTTCAGATGGATGGACAACGTCGAGTTTCGGGTGCCAAACGCAATATTAAATAATTTACCTATAATAAATCATTCTACACAGGACAAAAAATCCAAGTCATTTTACTTTTGCTAGAAAATCAAGGTTTCCGAGGATAAGATATATATGAATAAGGCCACAGCTCCATATTTTTATGCTTGACTATTAATACAAATGCCGTACGTCGTTTGACCATTATTTAGAGGGATTATTTACAATAAATAATATCTGTGAAAACAATTACAGTGAATACTAGAATATAAACTATGGAGAAGATATAGCTATATTAATAAAACTCTTTGAACACAACTTTGGACAACACTAGAGCCACTTTCCGACAATATGCTTAGAATAAGAATAGCATGTGGCATATGAAAATTTATGTTGAATCGTCTTCCTCGCTTACTCGTTCCGGTTGAGCTGCAATATAATTTACGAAATTAAGATTAAGAATAAAGAATTAACCCAAAAAGATTAAAATTAAGAATTAAGAGTAATAATGTAAATTCATTGATTTTGAACCAGTGATTTAAAATTGTTCTTCAACTGTAATTTCTTCGAGATTTGTAGAACTAACAATTTTGGGAGTATATTTCTATCCGGTCGAAGAGTTTGCAAGTATCCGGATTTTAGGATATCCAACAACATCGAAAAGACAGGTTATATACGATGGCCAAATATCGGATCATCCTCTTCGTACAGAAACTACCAAAATGTTCAAAGGAAAATTGTACCTTGGTGAGGTCGTCTACTGGAGCTTCTCATTCTATTAATTTCCATAGAATTGACCAAGTGACCCCACCGTCGCTCCAGTGATCCGGATGTACGAGTTCGTGGTCGTGTGCTCATCAGCGGACCGCGCGGTCTCGCTCCTCCCCGTCTTGCCACGTTACGCGGCCCAATAACTCGAGTTATACGAGTTGGAGTCGAAGAGCCTGGAGTCTGTAATGCATTGTCCTCAACTCGGGCTCCTAATCAATTGTTATACAAATTTTTATATATAATCCTGTTTCCCGTGCTAATTATATAGGTACCAGCTACATTATATAGCACAAATATCATATGAGAAACATAAACCGTCAAACACACCGACATTTGCAGTCGCAGAAGGAGTAGATGAGCGAGATCGCTCAGCGACGCTGCTAGCTCTAAGCGCTTCTTGGATTCGCGCGATGGCGTTCCTACTAGCCGCTTCATACTGCTCAATTCTAGCGGCTGTTTCATCAGTAACTCCGGGTCTCACAACGGCAGCCGCTGTTGCATTGGCAGTAGCTTGCAGAGCTCTGTACGCGCTAGAATTAAAAATAATTGAAATTGAAAATCAAGAAAATGAAGGTGATAAATTGTTAGGTATTTTAAATTGAATTACCTCCAATGAGAACCAGGAATACTGGAATTGAGGACGGCGCTGGTAGATGGATAACGGATGGGATTAGGAACGGGTGAAGGGGATGCCGACGCGGATACGAGAGGCGACGTTGGAATCTGGACAGCGACCGACGCCGCGGTCGCTTGTTCGCGTTCCCGTTCACGGATCATTTGCTCCCGATGTTCCTGGATTTCCGTCGACAGCCTCTCGTGAACCTTGCTGATGAAGTTGTCCATTCCGATCTGCTTAATTATAGGCCGGAAGCTGGCTTTGCGGCAGATCGGGCATTCTCGACTTCCTCCATTCGTCCAGCGCGAGATACAATGGAAGCAGAAGGTGTGGCCGCAATCTAAGACGGCAGGCTGTTGGATTTATTCAAAGTCATTTTAAAATTTATTGGATAGGATGGTATGCAGAGAAAACCATTCCAATTGCCAATTGTAACACACTGAATTTTTAAAATTTAACTCATTCGACGGAAAAATAAAACAATGAACCTTTATTATGGGGACTATAGGCCCCTAAAAGATATTCGACCTGATAAAGTAGGTCGACGGTCAAAAATCAAGCGCTAAATTTCAATGATTCTAAGAGTCAAGTATATTATCGTTTCACGTTTAGATCTTGTGGTAAAGCTGGTATGGTGCCAGCCCAATACTATTTTTTGCCTTCTCCAATGTTAACCCAGCTATCTTTTTTAAGAGAAACCCGAAAAGGAGTGATAACGAAAGAAGTGGACCTTTGTTTTTCTCCCCTTGGCATCACTACTAAATTTCTCATTTCACCGTAGCACCCCGTCCTTGACGTTCTGAATTTTACTTGGACTTTATGCTTTACCATGCCATGCATTTCACATTTATAGCGGCCTATAATTTCCATGTTACAGTTGTACAATTAGTATTTTAGTGGCTGTTTTGTAATGAGGGAGGTTTGATTCGAGGCCTGACCTGAATGAATAGTTCTGAACAGATGGAGCAGTTAAAGTCCTGCTCTAAGGAAGAGTAGAGATATTTGTAGAGTTCCTCGGTGAAGACGGTGTTGCGGGAGCGGGCGTCCGCGAGCTGTGCGCTCTGCTCCCCCACCAGCGCCTCGTATTTCTTCTCCATCGCATTCACCTTCCGGTAAAAGTCAGAGAACAGGGAGCGCAGTTTGGAGGGGTCGTCCACGCAATTTATCAGCTCCTCCGTCAGACCTTCGCACGTTCCACCCTCACCCTTCTCTACTCCACCCCCTGACATCCTCTCCACCCTACACACCAATTACAAGTTTTATTATTCATTATTATGTAATATTATTATGTCAAATACGATCAGCTGTCCATATGCCATGATGCATGAGAACAAAAAATGGTTATGGTCAGAGAATTTAAATTCTTCATATAACATATAAATTTGAAATTCAAAATTCAAAATTTGAAATTACTGGATTTGGAATTAAATTGATTGCCAATTTATTTCGAATTTTTTGCAAAGTTAAGTTGTAAGTTTATTAAAACAAAAAAATAGACCTTATGGGTTATGGGAATAGACCTTACCCTCACCTTCAACTTTAGCCCTCCTTTACCTTTTTAAATGATGGAATTATAAATATTTAATTGTTAATCTAAATTTTTAATTTCTTTTAGTTTGTAGTTTGTTGTAGTCGTGCAGTTGTGCTGTGCTACTCTCCCTTCGAGTTCGGGGAGATTGTTTATACTTATTCAAAAAGGAATCCCGCTTTTTAAAAGAAATGAGAAAGTTGTTGGGGGTTAAGTGAGACAGAGGTACATGAAAGAACATAGATTACTTCAGACTAAAGCTCAACTCCCAATAAATTTTAATTCCTTATCAATAAAATACGACTCACTTTAAATTTAAATCCAACCGCATATTCAGTTCTTTGATACTCGAAACTTATATGAAACTAGGCAGCCAGAGGCCCGGTATCGGGCCTTAAAATTGTAGACAAACGGTTAGTGGCAGCTAGTTTCAAATAAAAAAGTTTCAGGCGTGAGCCCACCAGCGCGTGAGCCACAGCAATTTTTAGGATTGCACCCGTTGTGGTCAAGACACGGACACCTCTGAACGTTGCCCTACTCGTTATTGGTTAAATTTAAACCAACGCAGTTGTTTAAGGGTTCCGAATGTTCCGATCTAGAACCCTTAAACATCCATTCCGCGCCACTGTCATATCTAAATGCTATCATTGAACCCTGCCCCAAACACCCTCCATCCCCATTAACATACAACACTAACCACTTCTAATTACTAATTCACATTCAAAAGGAGATACGTCCTCCTCACTCCGTAAATTTGGCAATGATAAAAATGAGACCTTTTGGCCGTCTGAAGGTCTGGGTGCCAAAATTTTAAAGTTCCAGCACAACCGAAAGATTTCTCGGCGAAAGACGTTGTCAATAGACATGTCACACGATAATTTCTAAATTTCGACGTCTTTGACCGTTTCAAGGTCAAGGGGTCAAAATTTCAGAATTCCAACATAGCCAAAGTATTTCTCGTATGACGACGGTGTAAATTGGTGTGTCACACTACCATTTTACGATCAAAAATTTGATAGGTCACGTAAGCCCAGGTCACAGGTCATGGAATTTTGAAATTTCAAAATAGCATCCTCCCTCTAAAAATTATTTGTGAATTTTCGGCTATTTCAGTTTTTTGATAAGTTAATCCAGTAAAAAACGTATAGCTGGAACATCAGATATGAACATACAAATGGCCGGAATTATGTATATGGATTGTCCAGAAATAAATATTTGGTTAAAAGCCCGAACCGTCTAAAGTATCTAAACTCTGCATATCTGCTTTCTAAATTGAACAGGATTCATACATGGAGATAAATGGCCCAATAATATTCAGAAGCCAAGTTCATCTTTGTAGTTTGTACCAATATCACCAACGTTTACAAACGATTACATTATAATTGTAGCTACAAATTCACAAATCATGCTTATTTTTTTCTAGATTTCTTATACATATCCATCTAAAATATAAAGCTAATAAATTTGTACGGATGACCGACCAATTTTTACATTTGATATGAACGTTATTCCCTTTGACATAAATTTCGAGAAAATCCGTAAAATAGCAATGAATGAATAAAAACTTTAAAAACAATCAGGTTATAACTAATATAACTGATATTATAGCTAAAGAGGTCCGGTTTTGACTTTTGGTTCATCAAATTTCATGAAAATAGGTGAGGATTTGTGATGCAAATGTTACATTTTTTTCCCTCATTTCCTTACCGCTAATTTTGATTGTCAAGTTAATTATCATCTGCTTTCCTCTCCAATTAACTTGTTCATTTGTCCTTTACTAATTCATTCTCGCATATTTACATATGTTAATCATAGAGGTATATTAAAAAAGAATGAGAAAATATGGGACATGCCTTAGTTAGAGGCTGTCGTCTTATTCGATGTTCTGGTATAATTTCACCAATATCGACAAGATATTTTCATTCGACGAGTTCACCGATGTTAGTAGAGGCTAAATTAACTGTGGCAGGAGTTGACATAAATTATGACAAAGTTGGACATGGTCCATGTCCAATTATTTGTCTTCCTGGCTCATTCGGTAATATTACAAATTTAATTTTTCAGATATATACTATAAAAATCCCTTAGTTAATTTTTACTGGAGTTGAAACACTTAATTCTGACTAACTCTATAAAATTAATGTTAATGTATGCAATGGATTGAATTTAAATCATTTCAGGCTCCATTGAAACAGATTTCGGACCGATTCTAAGCAAATTTTCTAGAGATGAGTTTACGGTGATTACGTGGGATCCCCCAGGTCCGAAAATAAAATAATGTTTATAAATTTTGAACTACAAAACTGTTCCAAATTACATTCTTTTGAGTAATTTTTGAGAGAATCCAATTTAATTGAACTGGGATTTAAATTAATTTAGCCTTTTTGCATTTAATTTTTTAAGACCACAATTCAAATAAAAAGCATGAATATGTAGTTTGTAGTTAAATTAAAAACAGGATAAAATTTTTGCCGTGTCGGTTTGAGATAAAATATAAGGCTTCATTAATTAAAACCGTAACATATGCTAATTGTATGATTTCTCAAAATACAAAATATCTACCCCAACATTTTTGTGATGAACATTTAAATGCATTGACATGATGCACTGTCTGGAATCATATAACTCAACTAACGTTTAAAATGTTAATTTGCATTTTTAACTTTAAAAAAAATTAAATATGAGGGTTGAAAAGCAACTGGATGATCAATGCTCTTTGGATAAGTAATTAATCGTTTACTGATGTTAAGGTTATGGTAATAGTCGACCACCCGAACGGGATTTCACCGGAGGATTGGAACATTTCAAGCGAGACGGACATTTGGCTCACCAACTGATGACGGTATGCAAGAATTTGTTAAATTGTTTTTGTTTCTTGATGCTTGTTTTTGTTATTGTTGTAATTTGTAAAGGAGTTGGGTCATGAGAAGTACTCGATACTGGGATGGAGTCACGGGGCAATTCCAGCTCTTATCATGGCTTACGCTTTTAACACCTCCGTTCAGAAATTAGTGATCTGGGGTGCACACGCCTTCATTTATCCCGAGACGATGGAACAGTATCAAAGTTAGCAAAATTACATCACTTCTAAATATCTTAATCCCAGTCAATCAATCCTAAACATATCTCGCTTACAATTCGGAATTCCCAAACTATTGTTATTTTTTTTAATTTCCCGTTGATTACATGAGCTTTGGAAGCTGTATTTTTTACTTGAAACTTCATCTGTTATCCTTGCCCAGACTGCCGCAAATACAAGTGCAATTTTCTGGAAATATAAAATACTATAAGCTCCCTTAATGTTCATAAGGGTTTTTATTGATGAAATAGCTAAAATTTTAAGGTTCCTTAACTTTTAAGATATTGACCTCTGACGTTAATGATTTTGGATAAATGTTCCTGGGAAAATAAATCGGTTGTTTATTAGAGTACTGGTGGGGAGTTTTTAAGTCTTTCTGTATTATTATGTACGAGGCCGTTTATTTTGGAGTACCGAACAAATATATATTGGGCATTTCTATAGCTAACTAGACATAATATAGTAATCTATCATCGTAATTAAGGTTTTAAATTTAATCACGTAGATAATTGTTAATTTTTTTCGCATAGAAATGTCGATTCTGGAGGAATGGTCGGAGGAAATGAAGAGCCCGATGATCCGACTTTACGGAGAACAACAGTTCCGTCAAATGCTCATTTCATATGCCAACTTATTGAGAGAGATTTACGAGAAGGAAGGGCCCGATTTATTTAAAACTAATTTAAGCAAAATTAAATGTCCAACTCTGATTATCCATGGAACAAAGGACCCCCTGGTCCCGTTTAAACATACAAAATATTTGAATCAAAACATCAAAAATTCCACGTTAGTTAATTATTTTTTGATTCTGACTCTCTGAAACAAGTATCTCTGCCCAATTAATAAAAATAAGAGGCTTGTGATGGACACGAGTCTCATGACTAGAGAGCTGGATTATTATGTATCGTAGATACATTATGTTTATGCCCCGGTGTCTGTCTGTCTGTCTGTCTGTCTGTAAACGCAATAACTCAAGAACGGCTTAACTTTTTGAAATTTTTCTTTCAGTTATCTATTTAGGACATCCAAACGGAGGTCAAGTTCGTTTGGGGGCCCTGTAGGTCAAAGGTCAAGGGGGGGAAAGGTCAAAGGTCAATATTTTTTTCAAATAGCAACCCCCCATGTGTGATACATCGATGGAAAGCTATGATCATGGGCTATTCAATGGTGTATATGATTTGGGGGTGGGGTCACCCCCTGACCGGTAGGGAGGGGTCAAAGAGGTCAAATTACAAACATATATGTGTGATACGTCATTCGAAAGCTATGATCAAGGGCTTTCGAATGACGTATGTAATTTTGCTCTATGGTTGGGGCAAATTGAGATTAATCATTTGATACGTCATTCGAAAGCTATGATTAAGTGCTTCTGAATGACGTATGTAATTTTGCTCTATGGTTGGGGCAATTTGAGATTTTCGATATTTCATGCTTTTTAAATATTTTAAAACACAGTTTTCACTGTGAACATGTTCCGATGTGTATGAAACGTTATAAAAACGTTATATCTACGATACATCAGTACATTCGTTGTACGGTTTATTAAGTGTTGAAAACACTTTATGCGAACGACAAGTCCGTCCGTCCGTCCGTCCGTCCGTCCGTCCGTCCGTCCGTCCGTCCGTCCGTCCGTCCGTCCGTCTGTCCGAGCGATAACTGGAGAACGGCTTGACCTACGGTCACCAAATTTTGTACACTTGTTCCTTGGCTCAAGAGTGAGGCTAAGTTCGAACTTGGGTCAAATCGGTCACACCCCCTGCCCCCCATCAATTAAACCCCAAAACAAACCATTAAATCAAACAGAATAGTGATATGTAGGAGTCCAACGCCAGGATAGAGCTCTTACTCATTTTAAAACTGACGCTTAGGTAGTTTACATTACACTCTATGTCTATCATCTATACATGATAATACCCTGAACCTATATTTCAGAGTGCAAAACCTGGGATTTTTGGGGAAATTGAGATATGGGGTTTAAACGATTCCCATGAGTAATAGAACATCTTTGACGGATACGGGACCACTCCTACTGACACCAGGGTGCAAAACCCGGGCTTTTGGGGGACATTAAGATTCGGTTTAATTATGGTGACGTTTTCAACACTTGGTTACACCCGTTACATCGGTTTATTTACTGATGCAACATATCTTTTATTTTCAGATTACATCTTATGGACGGTGGGAAACACAATCTGCATCTCCGCTTTCCAGACCAGTTTATTCCACTTGTCCAACAATTTCTATTGCAATAGCTGATTGATTAGGGGATAAACTGATAAACATACATTAGTTAAATATTTTGGCTTACCAAACGTTGTATCCTTGATTATCTACATCAATACACCGTTGCAAACGCAAATAAAGAATGGGGGAAACATAACAAGATTAAAATGAATGAATAACATCATAAAACAAATAATAATTACGCTTACATTGTCTCAAATTTTAATAAGGCCTTTAAGATTATTGGGGCACACCCATTAGTGTTAGTGGGGGTGTGATCCCATATGTCTCCTTGTCCCCGGACTTGAAGGTTAAAGTGCAAACTAAACGGACGGACGGACGGACGGACAGACAAGATGTTCCCATAAAGCCACTTCACTCATCGTGTCGGGGAATTTTGGTTACACGCATTTGCATTTCATTTGTATCGTTAAATATGCCATGTTGATTGATTATCTGTTAGTACGTAAATGTAACGAGTTGTACTTGTCGTTAAAAACTCATTGCCAGTTAAATATCAGAACCTTGTTCAGATAAGACAAGTTTACCTCTGAACTGCCATGGTAAATCGGTATAAATATGGTCGAGAGAATGAGAATATCTATCAGTTTCCTAACATTTGTTGCCTACAACTCTTAATTGCAATTAACTTTCAGTCATTATCAGTCTAATTTCTAAAGTCAGTAAAAATGAATGCTTTCTCAGTACTTACCGTTGCCATTCTGGCCTTCTGTTTCAATTATTCTTTGGGACAAGAAGGTATGTCCATTACCTTGAAACATGTGTCCAATCCTAATCTCTGTGTTCGAACCGAAGCATTCGAATGGGAGGGGGCTATTATGCGATTGTCCGGCTGCGAAAGGTACCTCTTTTAATTCTAACAATTAAACAAGTGATTATACCTATTATTCTTTTAATTGCAAAAATTCTCACAAAATTCACTTTTTTTGACTGGTTCAGTTGGTTAGTTTAAATATGTAGTTAATGAAGCTTTAAATTTGAAATAGGGAATACCCGTTCTACGACGGAAACAAGGTGTTTTGGACGGCGGGAGATGGAAATTCGAGCTCCGGCGAGGAAGTCACTACCATGTGGGCACCATCCCAAGATGCATTTGGGGTGAACGGTTGCATTTACGCAGACGCGACGGCGCATAACCTGCGAGCTAAATACTGCGACACCAACAGCACCATGGGCTTGTGGAGGATCGAAGAGTCAAGGAATGGGACAGCCCTCTGGCGGAATCAGGAGACTGACCTCTGCGCAGCCGTACCTGCCGTCCAAGATGGAACTGACCTTACTTTAGCGCCTTGTAACAGCCAGGATCTCCTCCAGCAGTGGATCGTCGAACATGCGAATCTAGTTATTTTTCGATGAAAATGTCCATAACTATTCTTACAATGCCGTAAAAATTAAAAATTAAATCAGATTGTTGAAAACAATTACATTTTAAATATAGCATATAAACACGAACGATTAGTATTGAATGAAACCTTATTGCGCAAACATTAACAACTACAAATATCACAAATGAAATCTTTTTAAATTCGATTTATTACAAATATCATACAAGATTTAAATCCGTGATAAATGGGTGAAAAATGTGCAAGGGAATAAAACATTGTGTATAATAAACTCTAAAAAGCTACCTCGTTTATACATCAAAATGATTGCTTGCTTCAACCTACATCTTTACGCCACAACATTTACAACTAAATTTTACCCTGGAATGTTTAATCGTGTGTGTTTTTTTAGTATAGAGACTTGCAAAGATAGGAACAAGCAAAAATAAACAAAAACAAACAAACAAAGATAGGTCCGTCCGTTCAGTCCGTAAACCCGATGACTCCAGAACGGTTCAACTTTTTGAATTTTTTTTCTCGGATGCTACATGTGCGATACGTCATTTCAAAGCTATGAGCAAGTACTTTTAAATGACGCATGTAATTTTACTCTATGATTGGGGCAACTTGATAATGTCGATATTTTATGTAATTGGAATTAAATTATTACAATACTACTATCTTACACCTATAATTTAATAATATTTTAGTATTTACTGTTGCCACTCCCTTGATAGTTATTTTTAGCTTGTGATAAGTAGTGCTCTGAAAGTGCCTTTGATGATGGCGCGCATGAACTTGAGAACCGAGAGTCGTTTGACTGTGAACAGCCCATCTGCACCTATTCTCAGTCCTTTCAGTCCTTTACGAAACTTACTTAAATATTTCCGCTCTAACTTCGTTCCCGAAGGAACTGATTTCCAAGACTTCAAGGTTTTCTTGCAATTCTCATGAAATCGTCCAGACAATTCCAGGATGGACAACCAGATTAATTGCGTCATTATCGACCAAACTATCAGAAGAATCTGTTTACAAATATAAATGTAGAAACCGTTTATGAAATATATTCATGTCTGACGCTTCGTCGCTTTAGCAATATTAGTATTACCCTCGTTGGACGGTTTAAAGTGTCCCAATGTTTTATCACGGCGAAGTTGCAAAAAAGGATAAATTGACTGAATGCCCCTTGAACGAAAATAACCAAATGGCCATAAATCTCCATGAACATTTTGTGAAGGAGTTCTACGCAAGTGTATTCATGTGGTAGATACTTCGCAGTTCTCAAACTCTCGCGCGTAAAGTAGCGATGTTTAAAATTAGCTCGAAAGTCCCGCGTTGCCAAGGGGTGAATTGAAACTGTTGACAAAATAATATTTTAATCCAATCCAATGCTATAAAAATCGACATTCATTATCGTACAGTTGCAAACTACATAACAAGTTTGCAGTCATCTGATTGTAAAAGCAGATATTGTACTTCGAATACCTGGAGCGCTGTCCATATTTGTATGTTATGTTTCAAGCCCAAAACGGCCAAAACCTGAAAGTCTTTAAAAGCATTGCAGTGACTGCACTCCCTTATCTCTTGTTTTGCATTGCTCCTGTGACAGGATGCAATGGCCTTCTCCGCAACGCTCAACTCAACTTCATACTTCAACTTCATTATCTTTAATCTTATTTTGTAAATTTAGTTATTGTTGGGATTTCCTGAGACTGGAATTCCAGACAATTTGGTAGTTAAGTATCTCCTTCTTGTCAAAGAAGCCGAGATCGGCCCTTCGGGATCACTGTTACGTTAACCTTAGCGTTTGATGTTGAGAATGAGATTTGTAACATCCCTTAACTTATGAATGCTATCCTCTTAACCACCGTGAAGGCTGAGACAGTCTTCTTCGATCCAAGGGACTTGTGATCGAGAGGTTCCTATTTCCTATAAACCTAACACTAATACGATGCACATGATTTCTTATTGTAATCTCTTCGGAGATAATTTCTTTTCGAATAATTAAAGATATGTAAGATCATCTTACATAAAAAAACTGAACTAGATTCTGTCTTGTGTTAACTTCATTTCTTCATAATTCATAAACCTAAAGGTTTTGTCGTTACATATTTAGTACTCAAAGGCTACTATCCGGCTTCCAAACAGAAATGCGCTACTTTTCCACTAAATACATTGCAAAAAATGGGCTACTTTTTCATGCATAATTACGACATTCTTACTATAGAGTAATTATGAATTTAGGCAAATTATATTTTTAAGTTTTCAACTTGAAACCGGAATTGTTTGCAAAGCAACCAAATTTTTCTACGTCTGAAGTAAGTAAAGCCGATATTATTGTCATGGAAACCAATTTTATACATATTTAAAGCTTAAAAGTCATGAAAATTGAAAATGTTGTCATGAAAACCAGATTTTTAGAGATCATGTTACCACGGAAACAAGATTTTCAGAGACCCAGCGAATTAAATATTCGCCAAATTTGAAATTGTTGCTATAGAAACCAGATTTTCAGAGATTTAACGAATTTAAAGTGTCTCAAAAGTGAAATTGTTGTCATGAAAACCTCTTATCATCGACTTTGGTTTTAAGTTTTCGGCAAACGGTTTCATTTTCGTCTTGGTAACCGGAATGTGAAATTATGTTTTCTGTTGCGATGTTGACTATAGTCTGGTTCAAAACAAGGCCCTAAATCCTTAGCGACAAAGATTCATTTACAAGGTTGGATCACTTGCCTTTAAAAAATTCTCCTCACTTCTACGGGATTTGTTATTATGGGGAATAGGGAGCCCCCCTTAGCAACGATTAAGTATTACCACTTCAAAAAACCCCCACGGGTCACCTGTACCTATTTTTGGAACACCAATTTGTTGAGCTATGTACCTGAGACATTTGTCTAATTTTTGACACCACCCTCAATTTATTGTGTCCGAGGAATTTGGGGATATGAATTTTAAAGCAAATCCCTAACAAGTGAGGAGAATTTCGTAAAGGTAAGTGATCCAACCTGGTAAATGAAGCTTGTCGCTAAGGATTTAGGGCCTTGGTTCAAAACAATTGAGACAGTTTTTGCACTGTTTATGTTTCTCGTACATAGTTACTAAATAAAGTTTCAAAATTTCATGGGCCGTTCGTATACTACATTAGGTAATTTCAAAATTATAGGAATTATACGTTTTGCAATGAAATGATGGAAAAAAGGTCAATTTCAAACAAAAAATAATTATTCTTTTGGCGTCAGAAAAAGTTGTTTATGAATAGCTCTTTTTAGTTTTTAATATTTTTTTTTTAGTTACCGATGAAATTAAAAACTTGCAAAAACTGTCTCTATTATTTTGAAGCAGACTATAGATATTATTTTTGGCTAAAACCCGGGACTTGTCAGCCCAAAAAAAGACATACATTATATAGCCGGAAAATCAGATTTTTGAAGTACCCTTAGAAAATGTTCATCAGAATGTGTGGAAAAAAATAAAACCATTTCAGAGAAATCTGATTTTCTGGCGTATGTCTCAAACCTGACCTAGAAGGTTGACCAATTTTGCATGGAAACCTGATAGTAACCTTTAGGGAAGGTCTTTTAAAAGGTAAAAAAACTTACAGAAAATGACGAATATGAGAAGCAAGTCGAAGAACATGGTCATCCAGATGGCAAAAGAGTAAAAGGTGACAGGCAGGGCATTTAACCAATAGATGACGCTGTATTCCCGCCATTCCTTCGGCAGAACTGTTGGCACGTAAATCGGCGTTTCCGGGAAAAATAGGTAATGCAGCGTTGTTGTGAAGGGAACCGTTGTGAAATAACAAAGCATAAAAAAAATCATAGCATCGAATAAACGACTTTGAATTTGCTTGTTCGCGTTGTACTTTGGCATCCACTGTTCTGAAAATCATTCCCGCAACAAAATTAACAAAACTTAAGGGGCCAGAGTAGTTATGAGGTTGCAAATTTTGGATAAAAGATTGCTTTCCTAGCAACGAAATCGAATCGAAAAGTGGACGGAAATGTATAATAATCATATGGTAACAGTGCTTGTTGGCATACTAACCATCAATAAAGCTGGTCATTTGAAGTGCTTGGCAACTTATCTTGAAACCCAATGTGTTTCCACGGTGTTGGTTTGTTGTCTTTTCTCCCCCCATGTGATGACACACCTCTCCGTGTGTCATCACATTGCTTTGCTTGCAACTTGCTTACTTGTGTTGCTTGCAACACATTGCTTGAAACCCCTTGATTTTTAATTTTTGGCGGACTACAGGGCCCGATAGGGTCATCCAACAATTTTTAAACTAGTACCATTTGATAGAGAATTTTATTACGGAGGTGCCCCAGTGGGGCAAAACTAGTGTATCTCGCATGTATTTTGAGCTAAAAATGAAAAACTAAATGAAAACATGCAATAAATGTTTAAAATGCGTTTTTGATGGTTTAAACGTTAGAAACTTGCTATTTTGACCCACTGCGGCACCTCCGTAATTTTCATATCGTAATCAACCGGTAATTAATTGTTCCAGGTTCTTAGAATTTACTTTAAAAAATGCACAGATAGTTGATTAATGACAGATCTTTTTGAAAATTATACATGGTTGCTTTTATAAAAAAAATCGGGTTGAAAATGACCAGTGTGACTACGAATTTCCTTAGGGATAAAGCACTCTGGCCCCTTATGTGTGCAGTCTTATATAGCCCAAGTCAGGATGCTTCAATTTGTCTGTATTTTAGACCTATTCCCTTGGCAACACTACTTTTCATGACCCCCACGGGTCAACCGATCGACCGATTTTTCCCACCTTCGAACATATTAGCCTTTGCATTTGCAAAATACACAAGTGTCCCAAATTTCAAGTCGATCAGTCCAGCCGTTTGGCCGCTAGCGCGTCACGGACCGACGGACGGATCGACAGCATGATTCCATAAGCCCTGACTCGGGCTAAAAATTTACTCTTTTACAATTTTTCGTGCCAATAATCTCAACTCGGCATTCAAAGATCTTTGAATGTTAAATTTAAAGCGATGATGATTTCCTGACCGGTAATTAATAAGCGTTTTAGACGAAGTTAGCAATGACTGTTGTATGGTGTCATGCAGCAGTGTGTGACAGTGTACAATCTTCGTTTGTGCGTTGGAAACTCTATACCGTTACATACTATACTCTCCTTGCCGATTGCATACGAA
This sequence comes from Desoria tigrina, assembly GCA_906901685.1. Lineage (NCBI taxonomy): Eukaryota > Metazoa > Arthropoda > Collembola > Entomobryomorpha > Isotomidae > Desoria > Desoria tigrina. The sequence goes on from CAJQTU010000035.1 coordinate 39,556, forward strand.
ATTACTAATGAATTATCAAGCTGAAAGGTGACAGCTGTGTGTCGATCTTTAGCAATATACAGTAACAAAGCTTTACAGATTGCATGCGCCGCTAATTTAATAAAATTCAGATTTTTGACACAGTAACTTACTCTGAAACTGTCTCAGATATCCTGTAATCCGATTCAAAAGAACTGCCATGTCTCTCTCTTTTAATATGATCACAACCAGGAATCCAGTTTCGAGAATTACTACGAAATTAAATGCATAAGTGATGTGAAAGTAGTGGTTTGCATCCCCACCTTCATAGATCATGATTTGCAGAGTTCTAAATGTACAAAATGAGGTGAGTCCGATGAAAAATGTAAAAACGCACATCAGCTTCCGCCGACCTCTTTTCGTCATGTAAAAGATTTTAGTTTTAGAGTCCAGTTTCAAACTCGAGACACCAAATGCAGCCGTGATTGCCAAGGAGAGTCCGAAAAGTCGGTAGAAGAGGTTAGTATACATCGTCCCGATATTTTTTTATAGAAAAATTCCGATTTATTTATACGTTCTTTCCAGCAAGGTTTTCGAACTTTGACTGTGGAATAGTTTAACATACTTAAAGTCTATTAGTAAAAATATCGGAAGAAACAGTTTATTTAAAAGGCCAACGTTCGTCCAATTATTTTACAAAATGCCCCCAAAGGTACTTATTATTGGCCAGTAAATTCATGTTCTCGGGTGGATGCAAATTACTCTTATTGTTTTGCTTATTTTACTGTTCACAAATGCCTAAACATTTAAAGGAGTCCGTCAACGTATAAAACCATATGTAACGAAAGACTGGTAGCTGTTAACGATATGTGCGATTTAGATTCTCTTTACGACCTAACATGAATTTGTCGTTTTTAAATACTGACTACAATGTTGGCTTCACATAAAACAGTTCAAATCTAACAATGATTTCAAAACTCTAAAAAGCTTATACCCATAGAATGCTAAATTCAATGTTTTGAGAGTAATTCAATGGTTGAGTCGGACGGACAGACATATTTGTTGCATAATATGGTCGATTACTCTGAGCTTAACCTGCTGCTGGAATGAAAAAGTCCTTTGTTTATTTATTTCAATGAAAAGGAAGTTCGCTATTATTTTTGAGCCATGTTTGATAAGAAATTGAAAAAAAAAATCGTTTAAATTCGATAATAATATACTTACAAGCGGTTTTTGTCAGAGTTAAGTGACTCCCGTACCGAAACAATACAGTACACAGCATGCAAAGTGAATACGACCCAAAAACGTGGATTGTAATCGCCCGTTGCCCGTGTTGTTGGTAATATCGGGAGCTACTAGGGTAAATTGTTCCAAACCTACAAAAGTCATGCCAAGATACAATCTTGTATTTTTGGTTAGTAATATTTCTTTTGAAAATGACAAAACAGATTAACAATCCCCTTAAATTAGAATTTGCCAACTGAAAAAAAAACGCCAAGGGGGAAAAGTATTTCTAGGGAAGGATGCACCAAAAAGAATGAAACAAGAATATCGCAACTTTGTAGTTACGATGTAAATATTAGTTTTGGATTTTGATTAATCTTTCCATTCAAAAGCATTAAAAGTCTCCTGCCCGGCCGGCAGGGGCCAATTTATTACCTTGAGACACTTGAGAGTGATTAAAAATTATCACTTATTAATTAGTAATTTGGGTTTTTAAGTTTTTGTTGGTCAAGAAAAGTAAAAGATTTGAATTTAAAAAAATTAAGACTTTTTTGGAATTTTTAAAGTTTTTGAGTTCTCTGGAAGTGCTTGAAAAAAAAATGATTTGTATCAATATTTTTATAAGTCTTGACATTTCCTTAAACTTCAACTCTCTGACATTCAAAAACTCGAAAAATTTTGAAAATCGGACCAAAACTCGTCGTTTTATGAGCATTTCAAAAACTGGATTTTCATGATTTTATATATTCGTCGATTTTTTAAACATAGTCAACGTCCAATAGTGCCGCTAATTTTTAGATTTTTATTGTCTATAGTAGTTGTAGATACGACCATAAAAGTTTCAAGCATTTCCTTGAGTTCACTCTGATGAACTTCCCTTGTTAGATGATGTTAGTTGGGTTAGGATTTTGGTATGTAAATGGACTTTGCAAGCCCGATTTCTATCAGTTGATTAAAATTCTATATAAATTATTGGTGGTTTTTAAATAAAGGGAAATTATTCAAGGGATTCTGGATTCGAGAGTTGGGGTACTGTTTTTGTGGATTATGTTTTAGTTGGTAAGAAGAAGGGCTCTGAAAGTGCCAGTGACGATTGCCCTTGTGAACTCCAGAACCGAGAGTCGCTTGATTATGAACAGCCCATCTGCTCCTATTTTTAAGCCTTTCAATCCTTTGCGGAACTTATTCAAAAATTTCCCCTCCAACTTATTGTTAGTTGCCTGGGAAATTGATTTCCACGACCTTAGCGTTTTCTTGCAATTTTCATGAAATCGTCCACCGATTTCTAAGACGTACAGCAAGGTGAGTTGCGTCGCTATGGACCAAACCATCAGAAGAATCTACTCCAAATATACAAATGTCAGGCTAAACTGCATATTCATCATGTTGGTATCAACGTTATGTCATGATAATCCTAAATGTGATACTTACCCTAGTTGCATGGTTCAAAGTATCCCAATTTCTGATGACAGCGTAGTTGCAGAAGAGAATAAACTGACTAGAAGCCGCTTCAATAAAAATGACCAAAGGGCCATAAATCTCCATGTGCATTTTGTGAAGTAGTTCTACGCAGGTGTACTCATGTGGTAGATACTTGGCGGTTCTCAGACTCTCGCGCGTCAAGTAGCGACGCTTTAAACCAGCACGAAAGTCCCGCGTTGCCAAGGGGCGAATTGAAACTGTTAACAAAGGTTTAGTTATTCCAAGGAGAAATTTTGAATAGAAGGTAGCGACATGCGAAGATTTTCGAAAAATAAACAGATTTTTTTCTGACGGCAGAAAAGTGCCGCCAATGACGTCATCACTATTGCGAATTTCGGCAAAGATCATTCAACAATCCTTGCGAATTACAAAATGTGCTCAAAAATTCTTGCCAATTTCGTTACCATGGACTGAGCTTTTTGATTTTTTATAAATCCTGCTGTGAATTTATTATAATATTTTTGTAAATTTAAGCGGTCAGTGCACAACATTTTTAAACATGTTTACCCACTAGCCTTTGTAAGTGTAACCCACGAGCATTAACATTAACAAGATTTCTGTTTATATTTGCTATAATTTTCACGTAGTTAGCCCCAAATATTTAAGGGCTGCTGGATTCCCATGTCACCCCTCGTAATTAGTATACGCTACTACGATTACATATGGTTTTGGTCATAGTTTTAAATATCGACATATTATATATCATTTTATCGCAAATTTTGCGTAGATTCCAAATCTGCAAAAAAAAACCTGCGAATGTAACAAAAACTTTCGAGATAAAACCCGAAAACCGAGTAAAAATCGGGTTTTTTCGGATTTTATTTATTTTTAGGTGCTTTTTGATTGTATGCGTGGACAAATTGATGTAAATGTTTGTTAACAATTTAATTACGAGTTTTTATCACTAACCAGATTGTCATATCTCCGAAGCGTTCGTGAGATATGCGCCAAACACTAACCCAAAAACCGATTAAAAATCAGTTTTGTACGAGTTTTCCTCATATTTATCATGGTATTTTACACGTTGATTTTTGTAAAATTCGATTGTTGTTATATTGTCTTATTTTCGCTTCGTATACTGAGCAGTATAGCATTGAACGCCCCACTTCCCTGCCCCCGGCAGGGGCCTCGCCGGCAGGCGCCAAAATGTAAAAAAACCCGTTGATTTAGGTTAGGGAGATAGGGTTAGGGTAGGAAACCGAGCTATGTGATGTATGTAGGGGTAGGATACCGAGCTATGTGAGGTATGTAGGGGTAGGATACCGAGTTATGCGAGGTAGATAGAGGAAGGATAACGAGCTATGCGAGGTAGGTAGGGGAAGGACACCGAGCTATGTGAGGTAGGTAGGGGTAGTATACCGAGCTATGCGAGGTAGGTAGCGGTAGGATACCGAGCTATGCGAGGTAGGTAGGGGTAGGATACCGAGCCATGCGAGGTAGGTAGGGGTAGGTAGTAGTAGGATACCGAGCTTTGCAAGGTAGGTAGGGGTAGGTAGGGGTGGGATACAGTGCTATTCGATGTAGTTAGGGATAGGTATCTGAACTCATGCATCGAATTATACCGTTGCTGGGCCTCAGGCAAAGCTAAATGGCCCCTGCCCAACTTTTCGTGGCCTCCATACCTGTCTTGTTTCCACAACGTTTAGATACTCCTAGTTTACACTGTTGTCCGACAGTAAAACCTCCACCTGCACTTGTAAACTAAACCCCAGCGTTGTCATGTTAAAGTTCTTAAATGTTAATTCTTTTGAAACTTACAATGAATGATGATAGTAATAAGCAAGTTGAGTAACACTGTTAGCCAGATTGCAAATGCGTAGAATGTGACTGGCAGGGCATTTAACCAATAGATGACTCTGGATTCCCGCCATTCCTTCCGCAGAACTGTCGGCACATAAATCGGCGTTTCCGGGAAAATTAGGTAATGAAGCGTTGTTGTGAAGGGAACCGTTGTGAAAAAAACAAGGATCCCCACAATGCTATAATCCATATATTGACTCCGCATTTCTTTGTTCACATTGTATTTCGGCATCCACGTTTCTGAAATTCATTTAAACAAAATAATTTATCATTTTAAAGGTTAAAGGGTTAACAATAAAAACTTTAATGGAAACCATTATATTTTAATTAGTCTTACTCTGAAAGTGTCTGAGATATCCAGTAGTCCGATTTAAAAGAACTGTGATGTCTCCTTCTTGGAATATGATCACAACCAGGAATCCAGTTTCGACGATGGCGATGATATTAAATGCATAAGTGATGTGAAAGTAGGGGTTTGCATCCCCACCTTCGTAAATCATGATTTGCAGAGTTCTAAATGTCCAAAATGAGGTGAGTGCGATAAAAAATTTAAAAACGCGATTTAGCTTCCGCCGACCTCTTTTCGTCATGTAAAAGATTTTTGTTTCAGAGTTCAGTTTTAAACTCGAGACGCCGAATGCAGCCGTGATTGTCAAAGAGAGTCCGACAAGTCGGTAAAATAGGTTAGTATACATCTCTTTAGTTAAGAACTTTTAAATTTTTTATCGTTGTTCCAGCAAGTTTTCGGACTTTAACTGTGGAATAGTTCTGCAAAATGAAAGGATGACAGGAAGGATACCTGAATTACCTGGCTCAAGTTGAACAAATTTTTTTAAACAATTTATTAATCAACTTACAACGTCATGCTGATGTCCAAATCCTGAATATCCCTAAATTTTTGGTTCAATCAATATTTTATATTGAGTTGAGAAACGTTCCCAACAATATTTAACGATGTGGTGGAAATTATTTAGATGTGGGATTCCGATACTCACAAAAACTAATATTGTTCAAAAATTTCATTTTTAATGATCAAGACAAATGATATAAAAAAAAGAATTAAAGCTAATGTTTCCAAATTTATTCGTCGTCAACCTGGCCGGCAATTGATTTACTTCTTGCAAATCTAATTCAATGGTAGACACAAAGTTTGAGCAACATTTAAAGCCATGAGTTGGACAGACAGACAGATTTATTCCATAAGAGGGTATTCGCAGTACCGTGTTTCTCTCTGAACTTAATTAGATCAAAAAGTTTTTATTCATTTCAATAAAGGCCAAGAAAATGTAAACCCTTTTTAACCATGTTTAATTTAGAAAATCGAAATAAATCGATAATGTATTGGCTATAAATATAAAGCATATAATATGAAGCCCATTAAAACCCGGGCAGTAAATCTCATGTAGCTTATACATTACAAGTCTAGATAAAATATAAAATGGATTAAATATTTAAATAACCTAAAATATTTAGTTAATTCATATAAGGATCATGGAATACCCGTATCAAATCTATATATTTGTCTGAACTTGGAATTTGGGTACCGAATTTTACAGAGATACAAATAAATATTTGGGAATCAACAAATTAATATGAAACCGTTGCAAATTCTACAATTCTAAACCAGCCTACTTCCATGTGCATTTAACCGGCTTCTATTTATTTTTATTTTGTATCGTAGATACATTATGTTACTGCCTCGGTGTCGGTCCGTCCGTCCAGTTCGTAAACACGATAACTCAAGAACGGCTCAACTTTTTTAATTCGAATGCTACATGTGTAAAACGTCATTTCAAAGCTATGAGCAAGTACTTTCAAATGACGTAGGTAATTTTGCTCTATGATTGGGGCAACTTGATAATGTAGATATTTAATGTCTTTTTGCAAGTTGAATTTTTCTTTTGTAACTGACAGAAAATTAGGAAATCACTAAAATGTATGTATGTATGTTTTGAGGTGTGGGTTACATATCAATTTATTGATAGCTTCCCATGCCGCGCAGGCCACGAATGGCCCATTGCAGTCTCACCTATAACACGCCACTTGGTTACTGTGCTAACCTTGCATCCCCCATTTGATCATTTTTGAATCGTCCCGACTGCTTAATGAATTTAAGCAAGTCAGGTAGGGGGATGTTCCTAATGCTCTCCGGTCTCAGGAAACCTGATCCCAGAGTGCTTTGCCTTATTTGGGCATATCGACCACATTCCGCTATATAATGAAGGCTAGTCTCCTCCCCATCCCCACACATGGTGCAGAGAGGAGAGGAACCCACCTTCATAACAAACAAGTGTTTGTTAAGCGTGTTGTGCCCTGTAATCACTTGTGTCAACAGGCGGAGTGCCGGTCGACGAAGTGACCTTAAGTATCGCCAAGTCTCCCCTGAGGGAACCTCGACGACCCTTTAGGTTTTACTGCATGTAGCAGACCTTTCCCATCGTCGGGTGTGCTCAGCCAAAGCCCACCCCTAACTGCGGTTCTCACTGCCGTCTCAGACAGTGGAATGATGGGCAGTGGACCAATAAAGGCGACGTTTGTTGCCTCTTTAGCCATCTTATCCACCATCTCATTCCCTGAATATCCCGTATGTGCTGGAATCCAGTGAAGTGTCACCACTCTACTTTCTCCCAACCTGTTTAGTGCTCCATAGCATTCCCTCACCAGCTCCACGACTTGCGTGTCACTGTCCAGGGCTTGCAGAGCACCCATACAGTCAACAAAGATGTTGACCCCTTGTGTTCCATTGGGATCATGTTCATCAATCTCGGCAATCGCCTCGATGATTCCCATGATCTCAGCTTGGAACACAGAAGCGTATTCCCCAAGAGGGAATTTGCCTTCTCTATCAAGCCCCGGTCCACAGTAGGCAGCGCCCGACAGACCATCTAACCTTGAGCCATCAGTGTGATAGCTCAACACCAGAGGGTCCACAGGATATCCCACTTCAGACCATTGCGCCCTAGTACGAATAATAATCCTAAAACCCTTGGTTCCAGGAAGGTATTCCCTATTAAAGTCACAAGGAAGACCCGTTTCCGGAATCCTCCTACCAATGGCTTCACAGGTTCGGATGTAAGTCTGGGTCTGAAGAACCCCCATCATCGCCCATGATAACCACTGACCCCTTCTCTGAAGGCGGCACATAGTATGTATGGCTACCTCTTGTATATATACCCGAATAGGTCGGATACCTATTAAAGTTTCCATCGCCATGGTAGGCGTGGCCCCCATAACCCCGAAGATGCTCAAGAGCGCAACTCGTTGCGTTCTCTCAAGCCTCTTCATAGCATTATCATTGGCTGTAGCGGTGACCCATACCAGAGATCCATACACGATCCCCGGCCTGATAATCGCAGTGTACAACCAATGACACATTTTTGGATTCAGACCCCACCTTTGACCTATGGCTCGCCTGCATTGAGCTAACGCCGTCATCCCCCGACGTGCCCTCAGCTCACAGTGCGAAACCCAGAAATGGTTACGGTCTATATGAACCCCTAAGTACCTAACAACATTACAATACTCTAATGGTACCCCATTGAGCCCTTTTTTTACCAAGTGGAATTTCTTCCGCCGGGTAATAAGCATAACAGATGCTTTCTTATCCACAGAAAGACTTACTCTATTACACCATCCTACAACCATATCAACTGCCTCCTGCATATGTGCGGTAACGGTCCTCAGATCTATGCCTGCAGCCAACAGTGCAAGATCGTCGGAGAACCCACCAGAATATACATGAGGCAGTTCACTTTTAAGTGCTCCGAGTATCTCCGAAATCACTAAAAAGAGCCGTTCATAATTATACCATATACAAATAATATACTAAAAAAATATGCAATTTAAACAAAACTACTATGAAGAATTTGCAAAAGCATTTAAAAAATTAAATTCATTTTCTGAAATGTACTATACGAACGGCCCATTGAATTTCGAAACTTTTTTGATAACTAATTTTAAGTGCGATCAAAATTGAGTGTGCAAAAAGACTGACTATTTTTTAGCAGACTATATTATCTTACACCATAAATTTAATGCAATTTTAGTATTTACAGTTCAAGTCCCACATTTGGGACACTTCCCTAGTTGGCTATTTTTTAGTTTGTGATAAGCAGGGCTCTGAAAGTGCCTTTGATGATGGCCCGCATGAACTTGAGAACGGAGAGTCGTTTAACTGTGAACAGCCCATCTGCACCTATTCTCAGTCCTTTCAGTCCTTTACGAAACTTATTTAAATATTTCCGCTCTAACTTCGTTCCCGAAGGAACCGATTTCCAAGACTTCAAGGTTTTCTTGCAACTTTCATGAAATCGTCCAGAAACTTCCAGGATGGATAACCATACTATTTGCATTACTATCGACCAAACAATCAGAAGAATCTGTTTTCAAATATAAAAGTACGAATCGTTTATGACATATATTCAGGTCTGACTCTTTAAGTAGCTTGAGCAATATTATGATTACCCTCGTTGGACGGTTTAAAGTGTCCCAGTGTTTTATCACGGTGAAGTTGCAAAAAAGAATAAACTGACTGAATGCCCCTTGAGCGAAAATAACCAAATGCCCATAAATCTCCATGAACATTTTGTGAAGAAGTTCTACGCAGGTGTATTCATGTGGTAGATACTTGGCGGTTCTCAGACTCTCGCGCGTAAAGTAGCGACGCTTTAAACCAGCACGAAAGTCCCGCGTTGCCAAGGGGTGAATTGAAACTGTTGACAAAATTATATTTTAATCCAATCCGATGCTATTTTTTCCACAAAAATCCACATTCATTATCGTACAGTTGCAAACTATAACAAAGTAGCAGTTATCTGATTGCAAAACCAGGTATTGTACTTCGAATACGAACAGCGCAGCGCTGTCCATATTTGCATGTTATGTTTTAATTTAAAGTTGACTAAGACCTGAAAGTATTTATTATTCAAAGCGAAGTTAGATCTTTTAACAAACTTACAGAAAATGACTAAAATGAGAAGCAAGTTGTAGAACATTGTTAGCCAGATGGCAAAAGCGTAAAAGGTGACAGGGAGGGCGTTTAGCCAATAGATGACTCGAGATTCCCGCCATTCCTTCGACAGAATTGTCGGCACATAAATCGGCGTTTCCGGGAAAAACAGGTAATGAAGCGTTGTTGTGAAGGGAACCGTTGTGAAATAACCAAGCGCCAAAAAAATCATCAAATCGAATAAGCGACTTTGGATTTCCTTGTTCGCGTTGTAATTTGGCATCCACTCTTCTGAAAATCAATCCCGCAACAAAATTTATCATTTACTCTTTAACGGTTTTTTTGTGAAAAAAATTCAACTCGGCATTCAAAGATCTTTGCGTGTTAAATTTAAAGCGATGATGATTTCCAGGCTGGCAATTAATAAGCGTTTTAGACGAAGTTTGCAATGAATTATCAAGCCGTAAGGTGACAGCAGTGTGTCGATCTTTAACAATATACAGTAACAAAGCTTTAAAGATTGCATGTGCCAATAATTTAATAAAATTCAATTTCTGACCCAGTAACTTACTCTGAAACTGTCTCAGATATTCTGTAATCCGATTCAAAACAACTACTATGTCTCTCTCCTTGACTATAATCACAACCAGAACTCCAGTTTCGAGGATTGCTACGAAATTAAATGCATAAGTGATGTGAAAGTAGGGGTTTGCATCTGCACCTTCGTAAATCATGATTTGCAGAGTCCTAAATGTCCAAAATGAAGTGAGTCCGATAAAAAATGTAAAAACGCACATCAGCTTCCGCCGACCTCTTTTCGTCATGTAAAAGATTTTGGTTTTAGAGTTCAGTTTTAAACTCGAGACGCCGAATGCAGTTGTGATTGCCAATGAGAGTCCGACAAGTCGGTAGAAGAGGTTAGTGTACATCGTCCCGATATATTTGCAAAAATTCGTATTTATTTCTTGGTCTTCTCAACAAGGTTTTCGGACTTGTGGAACTGTGGAATAGTTCTACGAACTAAAACGCTAACAGAAAAATACAGGAATAAACAGTTTATGAGCAAGTCCGACGTTTGTCCAATTATTTTACAAAATGCATTAAGGATACTTATCATTGGTCAGGAAATTCATGTTCTTGTGTGGATGCAAATTACCCTTATTGTTTTGTTTATTTTACTGCTCACAAATGTTTGGCTCAATATTTTAGTGAATTCTTAAAACGTATAAAACCGTATGTAACGAAAGACTGCTATCTTATAACGATATATGCGATTTAGACTCTCTTTACCCCCTAATATGAATTTGTCGTTTTTAATTACAAACTACAATTTTGGCTTCACATAAAACGGTTCAAATTTAACAATGGCTTAAAAAAAAATTATAAATTAGTAGTTTATACCTATAGCTTGCTAAATTCAAAGCTTTGGGAGTAATTCAATCGTTGAGTCGGACGGACAGACATATTTGTTGCATAATAGGCTTGGTCACCAGGAACTTACTGTTAGAATAAAAAGGTCATCTGTTTATTTCAAAGAAAAGGAAGTTAACCTATAATTTTTGAGCCCTGTTTGATAACGAATTGAAAAAAAATCGTTTAAATTGGATAATAATATACAAACGGTTTTTGTCAGGGTACGGAACTCCCGTACCGAAACAATATACAATATACACAAAATGTAAAGTGAATATGACCCAAGAACTACCACAAAAACGTGGATTGTAATAGAATTCCTTCCTGGGTAGGACTAGCTTTTGGTAACCATTTATTGCAATATTTAATTGCCCCTATTGTTGTTAATATCGGGAGCTATTAGGGCAAATAGCTCAAAACCTACAAAAGTCATGTCAAGATACAATCTTGTATATTGGGTTAGTACTATCTCTTTTTTTACAATGACAAACAAATTAACAACCTCTTAAACCAGAATCAGCCCACTAGAAAATGGACATGGTCCAAAATACACTTTACACATCCCCGACCATATAAAATAAAAGTAATACAGTAATACCCCACACCACATCCCATGAAAGGTGCCCCGAAATAGGATTTTGCCCACTAAATCGATAAAGAATGAAAATAATCCGTCATTTATTATTCAAAGCAAGAACGTGGCCACAAATTCAGAATTGTACGTTTAAAAAATTTAACCAATAATCCAAACTGTCTCAAGAAATCACTGACAGCTAAATTTGAATGAAATAATTTTACAAATCAATGGCAATCTGTTTGATGCAACCAATAATATTGGTGTACCATTCTGGGAGATTTTACCGTTTTTATTAGACCCGTAAATTGCGGAATGCATGAACAATTCCGATCTGGTCAAAGTAGTTGGGGTCAATGAAGAACAACTGGTCCATGTTGCTGGAATCACAAACAGTGAGTTTAAATCGGTTGGTTGTCTTGACGAACGTGACGCATCGTTTGGGGTGAAGTTCACTCAAGATCCGAAAGAGGACTTTATCAAAGACTTCCGCCTTCTGCGCAGCCGTACTCGTGTGCATCCTCAACACCCAACGTTGGTTTGACTCTGAATTACATTGATAAGCGATTATGTCACAGTCCGCGGAATTCAGGGCGCAGTCCAAGCAGATATCACTCCAACTCCCGCAATTGTCCACACTGAAATATGGGGTTTTTATTTTTCAATAAACTACATCTCTAATCTTTAAAATGCATCTTAAGTATAATTTGAATCAAAGGAACTTCGGAAATGGTTATTAAGTGTTGAAAACACTTTATGCGAACGGCCAGTCCGTCTGTCCGTCTGTCCGTCTGTCCGTCTGTCCGTCCGTCTGTCGGTGCGATAACTGGAGATCGGCTTGACCTAGGATCACCAAATTTTGTACACTTGTTCCTTGGGTCATAACGGAGGCTAAGTTCGAACTTGGGTCGAATCGGTCACACCCCCTGCCCCCCATCAATTAAACCCCAAAACAAACCATTAAATCAAACAGAATAGTGATATGTAGGAGTCCAACGCCAGGATAGAGCTCTTACTCATTTTAAAACTGACGCTTAGGTAGTTTACATTACACTCTATGTCTATCATCAATACATGATAATACCCTGAAACTACAATTCAGAGTGCGAAATCTCAGCTTTTTGGGGAAATTGAGATATGGGGTTTAAACGATTCTCATGAGTAATATGACATCTTTGACGTATACAGGACCACTCCCACTGACACCAGGGTGCGAATTCTGATGTTTTCAACACTTGGTTACGCCCGTTACATCGGTTTATTAAGTGTTGAAAACACTTTATGCGAATGACCAGTCTGTCTGTCCGTTCGCGCGTCTGTCCGTCCGATAACTGAGGAACGGCCTGACCTACGGTCAACAAACTTTGTACACTGGTTCTTTGGGTCCTAACACAGATTAAGTTCGAACTTGGGTCAAATGGGTCACACCTTCTGTCCATTATAAATTATACCCCCCAAAATACATCAAATTAGTAGAAAACTCGGACATATTTTGAAAGTGGTCCTTAGGTATTTAACATTTCACTCTATGTCTATCATCCACACATGATAACACCCTGAAGCTACATTTCAAGGTGGAAAACGGGGCTTTTTGGGTAAATTGAGACATGGGTTTTAAATGATTCTCATGTGAAATAGAACATCGTTGACTGATACGGGATTAATGTTCTATAGAGGTATAAAACGCTACCCACCGTATTGTTGGTCCAAAATATTGGAAATCGAATCCACTGGTCCCCGACGTAATATTCCAGCGCGTGTTGGTAGCATTTTTTTTACAATCGCTACGGAGAAAGTTTTTGGTTTTAAAAATTCTGATTTCCGTTCCCACGATCCCCGTCACAGAAATTGCGAGAAAAATCGCCAAAAATTTGGCAATCATTTTCGATTGGACTCAAGATCTTACAATTAGTTTTAGTGCCTCTTAAGGACTTGGAAGTTGGAATGGAGAAAAAGCAGAATGACTGCATTAATTTCTATCCAGTGGTTTTTATTATCTCTTTTATGGCTTTACTCCGTCTGTTTGTCCGTCTATTTAAATCGGGGGTGAGGAGTTCAGAGTTATTTAGTAGCCCATGTTCACTCAAACCTACATTTAAGGAGCATTGATTAATTAGAATTGTTTCTCGGAACAGTTTTTGATGGGATATTGAGCTGACAGCTTATACATTTATTATGATTTACAACTCTTGTGACATTAAAACAGAAAGTTACTAATAAAAATGTATTGCAAAGAAATGATATTCTAGGAAGAATTTCACATAACCCCATTCATCTTAGGATCTTGAGGCTGTTTATAACAAGTAAATAAAATTAATTCTGTCATATATTAACGATAAATGTAATTCTGTTTAATCCCTGCCCAGTATATACTATTTATTAAATCATGCAATTTAAAAGCTATAGTTGGTCATAAAATGCTGAATTTTCTTCAACGTTATTGAACTCTACGTCTTCTGAAGGTTGAATGAATTTGTTAAGTTCATCATTCATCATCGTAATGTGTAATGGATAATGTTCTAGATTCTATCAGAAATAGTTACAAAACTTCAAATAAATGAGATTATAACTCATACTAAATATTAGATTTTTGCCCGGTTGTTGTGGTTGATCTTCAACCAGTTACTATAAAATATTCGGAATTATTTTTATACAGAGTCGGAATCTAATTATAAGTAAAATTTACAATACAATAATTTATAATCATGTGCCTGAGCCGGAATTTAAAAAAACTATGCCTGTCATTCTTGAGTAGAAGGATAAGATCGGCGTAAACAAAAACACAGTCATTCCTCTAATTAATAATTCGGTGGTAGTTTTTAATTAACAACTTAATCTTGTCATCCTCTTAAACTCAATGTATTTTCAATGTCTATTTCTAATAGCACAAAGCTCAGGTTCCATTGAATTCCAATGCAATATTTTTCCCAGTTATGGTCGTTTCATTATGTATTTATTAAATTATGTGGATTTTTTGAAATTCACTCTTTCTCTATTATTTACTATCGGATGAAACTGAAGCACATTAATTTAAATATATTACATCAATTTAAAAAACATTTCTATGATTTATAACGGGATGTATGGACGGTCCTACTGGATATATGTCTTGTTATCCACCGCACTTAACCATGGAACCCCGTCAAGGTTGCTCAGATGGAATCAACTCAAATACCTCATCACTCATCAGTAGGGACAACAAAAAATTCAGCTAAAAATGGTCAAAATATGAAGCGAAATATGCAGCTAAAAAGGCCGAAATGTGCAGCTAAATATGCAACTAAAAAAGTTAAAAATATACCCTTTGAAACCAAAAATAGCATTAAAGTCATTAATTTTTCGATTTTTATACTAGATTGTAATTAAGGTAAATCTAAGTACAAAAATCTCTTGTCCAGACAATTTAATCTAAACAAATGCTTTTATTATATACAATCCGAACATGTAGCAATTCACAACATCACAACTGCAAATAGTTTTAAAAGGAATTCGAGTTCGATTTTCTCAAAAGTAAATCTAATTTTTGGAATGCTAAGTCTAAAAATTTTTTCTTTCAAGTTTTTAAATATTTCACCCCAAAACAGAAAAAAAATAACCTGGATGCTATGCTATCGTTGTCGGACTACTTTTCACAGCCTATAAAAGCATACCCAATATTATCTTGCAACGGAAATTGTAAGTTTTTGTTGATATAAGTAAACTTACAGATAAAAATGTTTTTTATACGGAATCATAATTATTTCTGAATGTATTGTTAATTACATTTAATTAGTGATTACTGATTGCAGAGACCGATTCGAGGCATCCACATGTCCCAAGGATGTCGTAATTCTTCACGGAACGAAGAGGAACCAAGTGATCCCATCTCAATCACCTATATGTCTTTATGTTTCTCTCTTTGAATATGATCACAACCAGGAATCCAGTTTCGAGGATTGCTACGAAATTAAATGCATAATTGATGTGAAAATAGGGGTTTGCATCCCCACCTTCGTGAATCATGATTTGCAGAGTCCTGAATGTCCAAAATGAGGTGAGTGCGATGAAAAATGTAAAAACGCACATCAGCTTCCGCCGACCTTTTTCGTCATGTAAAGGATTTTGGTTTTAGAGTTCAGTTTTAAACTCGAGACGCCGAATGCAGTCGTGATTGTCAATGAGAGTCCGACAAGTCGGTAAAAGAGGTTAGTGTACATCGTCCCGATATTTTTTCAAAAATTCGTATTTATTTATACGGTGTTTCCAGCAACGTTTTCGGACTTTAACTGTCCACTGAAAAAACTGGAAAAATACCGGAATGAACAGTTTATTTACAAGCCCAACGTTCATCAAATTATTTTAGAAAATGCTTAAGGGTACTTATTACTGGTCAGGAATATTTCATGTTCTCTTCTGGATGCAAATTACCCTTATTGCTTTGTTTATTTTACTGTTAACAAATGTTTGGCTCGACATTTTAGGGAGTCCGTAAACGTAAATTACGAAAGACTGCTACTAGCTATTAGCGATAAGTGTGATTTAGATTCTGGTAACGCCTAATAATATATTAATTCAAAGCTTTGAGAGTAATTCCATCGTTGAGTCGGACGGACAGACATATTTGTTGCATAGTAGGGTAAATCACCATGACCTTACTGTTAGAATAAAAACCTCCTGTGTTTAATAAAAAGGAAGTTCACTTGTAATTTTCGAACCATGTTCGAAAAAAAATCGTTTGAATTCGATAATTATCATAGAAGTAATCTATGATAATTATATAGAAAGGGTTTTTGTCAGGGATACGTAACTCCCGTGCCGGAGTTATATGTACATAGAATTTAAATTAAATATAACCCAAAACCTACTACAAAAACGCGGATTGTAATAGAACAGCTTTCTGGGTATGACAACTTTTGGTAAACATTTACTGCAATATATAATCGCTGCAGTGTTGTTGTTAACATCGGTAGCTATTAGAGTAAATTGCTGAAAACCTACACAAAAATCATGTCTAGATTCAATTTTGTATTATTGGTTAGTACTGTCTCTTTTGTAAACCAATAATTAAAGAATCAAAATAAGCAGCCATTTATTATTCAAGCAAAACCGGGACAATATAATCAGAATTGTTCGTTTAAAAAAAATTGAATCAATACTCAAACTGTCTAATGACATCACCTGCAGCTTGAATGATATAAAACAAATTACAGGTATTATGTCTCATATACCGAACAGTTAGGGCATACAATTAGCGTCGTCAGTATGCGTATGAGATAACAGTTTCTAGACCCGTAAATTGCGGAATGCATGAACTATTCCAATCTGGTCAAAGTAGTTGGGGTCAATCAAGAACAACTGGTCCATGTTTCTGGAGTCACAAACAGTGAGTTTAAATCGGTTGGTTGTCTTCAGGAACGTGACGCATCGTTTGGGATGAAGTTCACTCAAGATCCGAAAGAGGATTTTATCGAAGACTTCCTCCCTTTGCGCAGCCGTACTCGTGTGCATTTGAACCACCCAACGTTGGTTTGACCTTGAATTACAGGGATGAGCGATTATGTCACAGTCTGCCGCAGAATAGGCGCAGTCCACGCAGATATCACTCGTACTCCCACAATTGTCCACACTGAAATATGCGGATTTTATTTTTCAATAATCCGTCCAACGCAACGTTGTAATAATGTATCGTAGATGTGACGTTTTTATAACGTTTTATACACATCGAATCTGTTTTTGAACATGTTGAACGTGAAAACTGTGTTTTTAAATGTTCAAAATACATTATTTATTGAAAATCTCATATTGCCCTAATCGTAGAGCAAAATTACATACGTTTTTCGAATTGGACGGTTTATTATTGATAATATCTTTTCATCGATGTATCACACATGGGGTGTTAGTATTTGAAAAAAATTTGACCTTTGACCTTCACCCCCCCCCCTGACCTTTGACCTACAGTGCCCGCGACCGAACTTGGCCTCCGTTTAAACGTCCTCAAAAGGTTCCAGAAAGAAAAATTTCAAATTATTGAGCCGTTTGCCCGTAATCGTGCTCACGGACGGACAGACAGACAGACGGACGGACACCAGCTCATTCGCATAATGTATCTACGATACAGAATAAACTACATCTATAACCTTTAAAATTTAAAATGCTTTTTAAGTATAATTTGAATCAACGAATCTTTATCGGAAATAGTTAACTCCTTCGCAAGGAAACGACAATTTCCAATGGGAGCCAAAATAAAAATGCAATTTCATTATAACTTTCATTAGCTTGTACCCGAATTTAAAAGGATCCAGTTGCATAATTATTTACATCAACATTCAATCCCTAGATTTTTAATGTTCTATAAAGTTATAAATGCTACCCACCGTATTGTTGGTCCAAAATATTGGAAATCGAATCCACTGTTTCCCGAAGTAATATTCCAGCGCGTGCTGCTTGCAGTTTTGTCGCAGTCGCTACGGAGGAAGTTTTTGTTTTTAAAAATTCGAATCTCCGTTCCCAGGATCTCCGTCACAGAAATTGCGAGAAAAATAGCCAACAATTTGGCAATCATTTTCAATACGTCTCAAGATCTAAATTTTAAGTCTTAAAAGAAATTTCTTCGGCTTCGGACTTGGGAATTGGCATGGAGAAAAAGCAGAATAACTGTATTCATTCTTATCCAATGGTTTTTAACTTTTATGGCTTTCCTTCGTCAGTCTGCCCGTCTATTTATATGGGAATGGGGAGTAATTTAGTAGCCCATGCTAACTCACAAGGGAGATAACCCAAAGCTCAGATCCAGAACCGTCGGATTTTTTTTACAGTTGAACATACAATTAATATGATGGGTAAAAACATAAAAATTAGCTTCTATTATTGAGGTTTAGTATGTTTAAAAAATTCCCAAAGATTACTAAATGGAGGATTATGGGTGTTGAGTGAAGGGGGAGGAGGAAAAGGAATTAAGAGGTTAAAGTGCGAGCGAGATGCGGAAAAGAAATGACTCACTCCTTTTCTGATTTCTCTCAATCCGATGATGAATTTTGTATTATAATTTGTATTTTACTTATTTTGCTGCTTTTACTCTTACAAAGTCATCAAGAGTGAAATTCCAGAATCGTCTGTTTTTTTTTAAATTGAAAAAAAAATAGGAAAAGACAAAAACTAATAGGAAAAGCATAACCCTGAAAATTATCTGCCATAATTCATCATCAAAATATTTAAAAAATTAGGAAATACAAAAATCACGAAGATTGACATATTCAAATACATCCGTCATAAAACAAAGAATTATGGATCGATTTTAAAAATCGTTCAGGCTTTGTGATGCTGAACAGTTTGTTGTGTTGTTGTATATTAATGAAATCTAAAGATTTAAATTTTTTTAATTTTCAGGAAAATCTTAACCCCTGAATCCTTGGGGGAAAAATTTAATTTTTTTTCAAATGTTAAATTGTTAAATACAATTGTGTTCTTCGTGAACTGTGATTCGGAGAAAATAAACTTCAAAAATAGCTTTTGATACACTCCAATAAAATCCTGAAACTAATAAAAAATCAACGAAAATCGAGAAAGAGAAAATTGTCTAGAAATGAGATGGAGAAAGGGAGAGTGAGGCCAAGTGGGGGTTTTTTCCTTTCTCTCCGCATCTCCCTCGCACTTTAACCTCTTAATCCCTGTTCCTCCTCCCTCTTCACTCACTACCTCTAATCCTCCATTTATTAATCTTTGGGAATTTTTTAAACACAGTTAACCTCAGTAATAGCAGCTAATTTTTATATTTTTATCCATTATATTAATTGTAGGTTCAACTGTAAAAAAATCAGAAGATCCTGAATCTGATTGTGAGCTTTGGGCTATGTCCCTTGCCAGGCCAACATGTAAGGAGTAAAACTTACAATTAGAATTGTTTCTCGGAACAGTTTTTGATGGGATGTTGAGCTGACAGCTTATGCTTTTATTATGATTTATAACTTTGGTGACATTAAAACAGATGTATTAAAATTTATTGCAAAGAAATAACATTCTTGAAACAGTTTCAAAGAACGCCATTCATCTTATTGTTAGGATCTTGAGGCTATTTGTAAGAAATAAATTAAATTAATTCAGTTCAACCTCTGCCAAGTATATATAGGTACTATTTATTAAACCATCCATTTTAAAAGCTATGGTTGGTCATAAATTCCACGTTATTTAACTCTACGGCTTCTGAAGGTTGAATGAATTTGTTAAGTTCATCATTAGGAACAAAAAATGCAGCTAAAAATGGTCAAAATATGAAGCAAAATTTGCAGCTAAAAGCCTAAATAATTTTTTTTCAATTTTTTAAATATTTCACCAACGAAAAAAAAAACCGAGACCGAACCTGGATTTACATGAATTATTTCAAAAGTCAGCTATTTTGATACTCGAAAACCCCAAAACAGCCAAATATGCAAAATATGCAGCTAAACTGTAAAATATGCAAAAAGTGCAAAATATGAATGGCTCTAAACTTATTGTAAGAGTGCCACTACTAGCAACAGTAGCAACCCTGTAAAGTTTCATGGACTTAGGTTCAACGGGAATAATTGCATTTTTGCATATTATGTTGTCCCTATTCATCATTCATCATCGTAGTGGACAATGTTCTAGATTATATCAGAAATAGTTAGAAAACTTCAAAGAAATGAAATTATAACTCATACTAGATATTCGATTTTTGCCCGGCTTTGGGGTTTATCTTCAACAAGTTACTATAAAATAATCGGAATTATTTTTATACAGAGTCGGAGTCTAATTGTAAGTAAAATTTTAAATAAATGCAATAATTTATAATTATATGCCTGAGGTGGAATTAAAAAAAACCTGTGCCTGTCATTCTTGAGTAGAAGGATAGGATAGGCGTAAACAAAACAGTCATTCCTCTAATTAATAACTCGGTGGTAGTTTTTAGTTAACAACTTAATCTTGTCATCCTCTTAAACTCAATTTATTTGCAATGTATATTTCTGATTTATCATCCTACCTACAGATATAAATAGCACGAAGCTCAAGTTCCATTTAATACCAATGCAATATTTTTCTCACTTATGGTCCTTTCGAGATGTATTTATTATATTCTGTGGATTTTGTGAAATTCACTCTTTGTCTATTATTTAACTGTCGGATGAAACTGAAACACATTAATTAAAAATATAATAAATTAATTAAAAAAATATTTCTATGATTTATAACGGGATGTATGGACCGTCCTTGTGGATAAATATCTTGTTATCCACGGCACTTGACCATGGAACCCCGTCAAGGTTGCTCAGATGGAATCAACTCAAATACCTCATCACTCTCCAGTTAGTCGCCAAGAATAATTAATTTTGACAAACTGTCAATTAATTTAAAATAATTTTTAAAAATGGATTGCTGTTGGACTTGCTATGCTATCGTTGCCGGACTCCTGTTCGCAGCCTATAAAATTATACCCAAGATTATCTTGCAACGGAAATTGTAAGTTTCGTTGATTAATAATGTTTTTTATACGGAATATTTTTTTATTTCTAAAATGTGATTGCAATTGCAGAGACCGATTCGAGGCATCGAAATGTCCCAAGGATGTCGTAATTCTTCACGGAACGAAGAGGAACAACGCGATTCCATCTCAATCACCTTTCGTCCTCAAATTGGAAACTTATCTACGGATGACCAAAATCCCTTACCAGGTGAACTTACATTCGAAATTATGTCATAAAACTGATTCAGAGGGACTTTAATTAATGCCAATTTGTTAATTAAGTATGATGGAGAGATGAAGAATACATTCGGTCCAAAGGGAAAGACCCCTTGGATTTCCTTGAACGGAGAACACGTTGCCGATACGGAATTGTGTATCGAATTTTTGGAAAAGTAATTTCTAGTACCTTTTTTTTGTTTAAATAAGATATTGCAACTATTTAAATGTCCTTGTAAATTTTGCACAGAAAATTCAACAAGAAAATCGAGACGAAATATTCGGCCAAGGAACTTGCAATTGCCAACTGTGTCAGAAGCACTCTCGAAGATCGGGTTTTTTGGTAACTATATACTCTCTCAAGTTGTAATTAACCTTGTCTGTCTGTCTGTCCGTTTGCGTTCTAACTATTTAACGGTTACAGTTTTAAAAAACGTTTTCGGATATCAAATCAGCATTTGCTTGGCCGTAAGTGGAATATATTTTTTAAAATTTGGTCACACCCCCTGACCCTAAAAAATGTAAAATTTCCTATAAGTTGACTCATGTATTCGTACCCAACACGAGGAGATTGCTCGGAAGCGACAATCACTCCGGTTCACACCCACTAGCACCAGGGGGTGTGACCGTGCTATATGGCGCAAGTTTGATTTTGCAGTTTGTCGTGTAGTTTCACCCCTTCCTTACGTGCGTTTGCCACGGTTTATTATTTAATAATTTATTAATTTGAAACATGTTTTGATTGATTGTGTTACAGGGAGTTGGTGATGTGGTTGTTCGTTTGGGGCGGTGAAGGGACGAAAGCATTTGTTCGGATCACTAAGGCCCCGTGGTTCATTTGCAAATATTTGCAATACAATTACAAGGGTACATCGTGGGCTCAGGGGATGGGACGCCATTCCAAGGACACGATCCAAGCATGGACCTTCAAGGACATCCGAGCCCTTAGCGCCATCTTGGGTACAAACAAGTTCCTCCTGGGGGACCAGCCCTGTACCCAAGACGCTTCTTTCTTTGGGTAACTCAATTTATTACAATAAGTACCGTAGATGCTTTATATCTATGCTCTGTCTGTTTGTCCGTCCGCCGTCAACCTGTCTTTTTTTGTCTGGAAACCATTTATAATTAACCAGTGGAAGCAATTTTTAAAATGCTTACCTTTTAGTTCAAATGTCAAGGGTCCACGTTCAAAGGCGACATTTTTTTTTATATTACAACCCTGTAAATACGATACATCGTTAGAAATGTATTGTCGATTACAGTCGAACGATGCATACGAGTTTACTCTATGTTTGGAGTAACGTTAGATTCTTAAACAAACAACACACCTCCATGTGCATGCTTATAAGCTGACTATGTTGAATGTTAAATATTCTTTTTTCGAGTGGGTTTCACGCCTTCTAGATACGTATTTACATTGGTTTATTTAATTTGTCGTAACTTTGATGTTTATCTACACGATATTTTTATTATAGTTATACTTGTATTATGCACGCACTAATACTGATCAACTCCTTTGATTTACTTAACTTCCTCTAGATTTGCAGCTCAATTTATATGGGGACTTACGGCCACTTCCCCGTATGCTAAGGTTTTTGAAGGTAAGGTCCCTTACTTGCCAAACTGTATTTTAATTAAATAAAAATAAAAAGTAATGATAAATTGCCAATTAAAATGAGTTGAAATTAATTCGGAAACTGTTATTTTTCAGAGGAATGTTCGAACGTGAAGGAATACTGTCACAGAATGAAGGGACTCTATTATCCGGACTGGGAAGACTGTCTTATCAAATCAAAGTCATCTTGAACCAATTACAACAACCACTACCGGATTAACCAGATACTTAATACTTATGGCATTTAATCGTTAGTTTGATAACGAACTTAATTGAAACCCCAAATATTCACTGTATAACAACGGCTGGTTTTGTAGTAGTTTATTACCATTCGTTAAGTAAACAAGTTAATTGGTACTTTAAATAATTTCATCGTACTACTATACTCCTTTAGTTTAGAAAAATATCGTATACTATAAATGGTAACATTCTTTATCAATTCATACATCTTATGACATTTTTCGATTCACAATGCATAAAGTATGTAAATGTTCCTACAAACGATTTACTAATTCATGGCTGCACCTTCGATTTAAATATTTAAAATTGAAACAGCTCTATAAAACAGCAAATGAGACCAGTGATAAGAAGTTAGAAAAAAATGTATCGAAATGAAGTACATTAAAAAATATAAGCTCGTGTAAATATAGTATTGCAATATTTCCTGATATTACAATTTAGCACTCTTAAATGGTTACTCGTTGCATTGTCCCAGACTAAATTTATCCTAGTCGCAGATTGCACACGATTTACTGGATTGTAATTGGAAAGAGAAGGCCGAGTCGATTGTTGAACGATCCAGGTTTATCCTCATCTTCTTCGTCAATCCCAAGGCTCTTCAACCCTAAAACAAGTTGCAGAACAAAATCAAATTAATCATTGCATCGAAACATGGAACTGGTTTAAATTATTACCTTCAATGTTTAAAATCTAGGTATTAAAGTAGTAAAGGTTAACGAAAAGAGGACTTACTTGTGAATTCTAAAATCACTGGAAACTTCTCCACAAATGTGTCCAATTTAAAGTCAATTCCTTCAGGATAATCATCTCCCACGTTATTGTTAACACCGTTTCTCATCTTGAGACTCAGGTGCTCCAATTCCGGCCAAACGACTCGAGTCTCCTCAATCTGACGCATTGACGGATATAGCAATTCCAGCCGTTTGACATTTGGAAATATTTTTCCTAAACAAACCAGCACATCCGGTTGTGGATCTACATTGTTCTGTAATTTTGTATAATTGGGATCTATTTTGAGAGAAACAGTCAATTGGCGGACGGTAGTAGAGGGTCGGAATTCTGCCGACATTCGCTTCACGGCATCAGGCCAACCTTCCTTAATCACTACTGTATGCAGTCGAGGGAAATGGACAGATGGATCTTTACAATTCAACACGATTCCCAAATATCCCAAATTAATCCTCAGAATTTGAAGCCGTTTCATTTCCGTTAAATATAATGGAAAATGCCCCCGACGTTCACAACTTGATCTCGTTCGAAGGACCAACGCATTTCCAATCTCCAACTCGATCAGGCTCTTCTGCTGGGAATTGATGAGATCTGAGGTGATGTCGATATCTCCAGGCAAAGACCAAAATACGTTGAGCAGACTCAGTTTGTTGACGGATAAACCCGACTGGGGGTTTACACTTGCAGTTAAGAACTTTGATGTCGCCTGCATCAGGCCAGAAATACTATATAAAATTAGAAAGAACATTAATAAACCGTTGCAAACGCACGTAAGGAAGGGGTGAAACCGCACGACAAACTGTCAAAACGCACTTCCGCCATATTACGCGGTCACACCCCCTGGTTCTAATAGGTGTAAACAGGAGTGATTGCCGTATCCGAACAATCTCTTCGTTGTTGGATACGGATAGGAGTCAACTTATTGGAAATTTTACATTTTGGGGGGTCAGGGGGTGTGACTAAAGTTTTAAAAATATATTCCACTTATGCCCAAGCAACCGTTAAATAGTTAGAGCGCAAACTGACAGACAAACAGACAGACAAGGTCTTCCCATTAAGGGCTTGTGTGGTAAATTACAAAATCTCGTGATAGTACCGTAATTCCTGTAATTGGTTTATTTTCCCCGAAGTATGTAGTCCAACGATTTCGTCCATGACTCTCCCCGTCCGGTAATCAACAAACGTGTACTCGAGTCCCAGTTTCTTGAGTTTCGGCATTTTGACAAACATTTGGTTCCAAGTCTCTTTTGCGGGTCCAACTGGTTCATCTTCCTCAGAATAAATAAATTCCTCCAGGTTTGGATAAGCCCAGTTCTGAGACGGATTGTTCTTCGGATACATAGGCCCCTTTGTTAAGTTCGTTCTAAAAGAAACGGCCGGAGTGGAACTGAAGACGTTGACAAGGTGCAAGGACACCAGGTTTGGGGCCAAATGATTCAAATCTTTTGCTATTTGTAGTAACGTCCCCTGGCTCAAGGAATTGGGAACTTGAATTCGGAGGGCCCTTACCGAAGGACCACAAACTGCAAAGAAGCGATTGAAGTCTCGATTACGAAAGTATGAGGCTGGGAGGTCTTTGAGGTCGTATTTAGTAGGTAGGATTATGAGGCTGTTTTCCATTAGAGATGTGAATTTTGAAATCGGCGAAAGTGACAATTCAGAATCGGTGTCACTCTCGGTGTCCTGGATTTTTAAACTGATCTGAATGGGATCTTTCCGAATTAAATAAGAGATTATTCGATTGTTAAAGTGAGAGGAGAGGAGACGGGCGTTGAGGAGATCGGGTTTCCGCAGATATGAGAAGATTTCGACCAAGAGCTGTAAAAACATGAAATATACCATTAAATTGTGAATTGTATAATTTAGTTCGATGTAATTAACGGCGGGATGTTCATATCAAAGTATTTATGTAAACTGTTAAGGGTGGTTTTTGTGCATACGGTTTCAATGAGGAAAGCTGGATGATAAGTCTGTGTTTCCACTTCTTCTCGACTCCCACTATTCCTATCTCCTGAACCTTCGGGGATTTCTGACATTTCTTGACCTTATCTAAATAAAAAAAGATATCATAGTTTCAAAGATTTCAAACGTGTGGATTAAAATCGAAGGATAATAATACATTTACAATTAGGAATATGGAAGAAGAATAAAAAAGTAATTTATTTACTCGATAAACTCTTTCCTAGACAGGAAACTGGACACTTGGACAGCACAGGATCCGTTTTTATGCAAGTTTAAAGTTATTGGTTTGTAGTTTTGTTTTTCTGTTAAAAATGTCAAACAAGTGCAAATGTCACAATTGCTGAGAATAAATTGGATAGGGCGCAGAGAGTCAGAACAAAGTACGTGATCTGATCATAAAATATGGGAATCTGGACTGGATGCGGGATTTGAAGCTTGATTTTAGGAAAATGTTGTGAGTTTGTAAGGGTCTATTTTGATAGTTGATGGTGATGACTCATCACTGATAATGAGTCATTGTGGAATTTATTGGGTCCACCTCTAATAATTCTCACCTTTCACCTACAAAATCTACAAATAGATTGTAGATCCCCATACCAATTTATGAGCCTGGATTTGTCTTATATAAGCCTATAAGTGTGCTAAGGTTAGGAGCTCTCATCTCACAATCAGATCACAGATCCGCTTTTAAATCCTAAATGCGAAATGAAAAGGAAAGGTTACAGGAACTGGTGAACTGTACAGTTATAAGTTAAAACGCTCCAAAACTAATATGGACCATAGTTGGGCGACCACCGGTGGTCTTAAGCGAAACCACCAGACCACCAGGCCACCGACCACCGACCACCGGTGGTCGGTGGTCGGTGGTCTCGAGCTGAGCTCGGTGGTCGGTGGTCGGTGGTCGGTGGTCGGTGGTCTCGATGTGAGCTCGGTGGTCGGTGGTCGGTGGTCGGTGGTCTCGATGTGAGCTCGGTGGTCGGTGGTCGGTGGTCGGTGGTCTCGAGCTGAGCTCGGTGGTCGGTGGTCGGTGGTCTCGAGCTGAGCTCGGTGGTCGGTGGTCGGTGGTCTGGTGGTCTAATATCATGCTTGGTGGTCGGTGGTCTGGTGGTCTGGTGGTCGGTGGTCGCCCAACTATGATATGGACCTTCTTGAAACCCAAAACCTTTGAAAGTTTGAACTTATTAATGGATCTATAGAATAGCAAATATAATCTACTAATGAAATATGATTTTATTCCATATTCTGCCGTTTTCCAAATCAATCTAACATAGAATGGCAAAGGGATAGATAGACGATGCGATCGACTGGAGATGGAATTGAACCTTAAACCTACCTCGCAAGAGGGGCACTCACAATGTCTAGCAAATATTATGTGAAATGGAAACAGGAGAAGGTTTTGTTTCAATTTCAAGACCTTCAAGACCTATATTGAAAATTCAAAAAACTCGCGTATGACCTTTGACCTTACCTTGATCTTTTGCCGTTTCAATTTAGACCAACGGATCTGATATTCCTTGGATTTGGATTGTTCAGTACTTTCCTCTACATTTTCCACCCCAAAAGTCAGAGTCTATCAAGTATTAAAAATACAGTAAGGATTAACCGGGGTAAGGTTAGCGATAGTAAGGATTAAGGAAGTACATAAACTACCAAAAACCGTATGGCTATGGACGGACTGGAGATCCATTAATCCATACATTTTTGTGCAGAAATAGCACATGGAAAAAGTGTTATTTTGAAAGGGAATCTCTACTTTCCCGCCAAGGATTTTAAAATCCAAAGTCTCCTCAGTGTCAAGGGATCGAAAAAGTTAGCCTTTAGTTCCAACATGTTATCAAATCCAGAATTCATCCTCCCATTTTTCTCTAAATCTACCAATTTCCAACCCATTCATATTTTTAAGACATTTAAATTTTAAATAGAAAAACAATTACAAGCCAAGCTCTGTCCAGCAAATATAAACTTCACAACTTAAAAATGAATGAAATGAAAATGATGAAATAATATTACAAGGATGCCGGAATAGATCCCCACCCACCCCTAAATACATTCACCAACCCGATACCCATATGCATAGGGTCTGAATTTACATATCCTATATATCTAATTAGTGTAGGTGATTAATTTTGTAGTTTGTTAACTACGAATTTTAATCGTCTACATACTAATAGTAGCATAACCTGTGCCTAAAAAATATTCTCATCCTCATAATATTTGGACTTCATTCTATTCCAATTTAAACTACATGTAATTTCCATAGATGCATCACATTATTTGTTTCCATCCCTCACAACTGGAATGTTGTCCCTGGCAGCCCTGGCTGTCCTTTTATTAATAGAACACCCAAAAACTAGTCAGAGTTTTAAATCTATTCTACCGACGACGACAAGTGACTCTAGAATAATCCCAAAAACGCACCCTTTTCCATGGGATTTGAGATTTAAATGTAGTTTCTAACTTTGGTCAATTGAATGCTTTAATGATTGACTTCTTGGGGAGCGTCAAATGCATAATTCAGAGGTTTTTTATTTTTCATGGAAATGCTGTATATAAAATATATATAAGGTTTATGCAAGAATTAAGGGCTAACCGAACCCGACTACCCACAATCCAAAACCCGACTCTATTTTATCTTGACATTTCGGTTTTGTTCGGACCGGGAATGTAGCAGAATTTCGACTTTAAACTCCTTAGGATTTGATACCGGCTGGACTTTATGTAATTATACTGTCAAACAGATTTTTTAACCTTAACTAACCTTACGGCATCGTGTTCTTAAATTAAATGTTTCGAAAAATGTATTCAAAGTACTTTAAACTCCATTTAAAACTTGACAACCTTTTCACATTCATCTGTGACATTTAAAAGATGTTAGTCCTCTCAGTTATCAGCACACACAGCATAAAGTTTGGGTGTGGACACTGGAAAAAGCTACTGAATTGGATTGGATTGGATTGGATTTGGATTTCTGAAGGTATTTTTATCTTACATGTAAATAAAATAAAAATAAAAATAAAATTTTAAACACAGTAACATAAGAAATACATAATTAATAAGTTCGAATCTTACAAAGGAACCTTTCCTAGTGTGACATGTTACATTCTGTCAAAGTTTCACAACTGGGCTCCCTATTCCGTACAGGCTATTAAAGCATGTCAAAAATCCACATTTGATTCAATTAAAAGGCAATGACTTTTTAATTAAAAACTAAAAAACAGAGTTACTTTTTATGTCAATTTCTGTTGAGAGGGATTTGAAAAATGGTTGTGAAACGAGTTCAACTTCAATTCTCAATCATTTTCATTACTGATTTAATGAGCATTTTATTCTGTCATTCCGATAATCGACTCCGTAATAAGTCCCCACCCCGGAAACATATATAGTAATATAGTCCCTCGCATTAACATGGGACTGGCTGTATCCATCCATACAGAAGTTTAGTTTTATTTTCCGAGTCAAAAAGCAGAGGGACTTCAAATGAAAGCAGAGTAGATCTAGTTTTATTTTTTGTTATTTATTCCAACACTATAAATCCATTTAAATATGCACTCATAAAAGTATGCGAATTTTCCAGATAGAGATTGAAAAATAGTGTGCCAAAACTTGGTTCGAAATAATTCCCCATCCCCTTATTTAATATTTCTAGTTATAATTTTTTCGCTCTGATTCTGGGCTGCATGTGGGGAGTAATTTGGAGGGTGGGGATTTATTTCGAGGTTTATGTTAGAGAGAGATGAGGAAACAAGGAATAGGGGTTGGGATAGTAATAATAGCGATTCGTCATAACCTCATAACATGTTTTTAAGGGATTTAATGTTAGGAGTCGCACGCTTTTGCACTTTGCAAACCCTATGTAATTTGCATATTAACCCTACCTTCCCTCAAATTATAAATTATTCCCATAATTTCCTATTCCGCAATACTGAAGGTAGAGAGGTGAATAATGGATACTTGTTGTTGTTAATGAAGTTCATGTTATTGCAGTCCTCCATATCATTATCATTCATCTACTTATCCTCCCCGTTTCACCTTATGTAACTTGTATTTTTATGAGGAATAAAAATAGAGTATGATCATGATCAGATCAGAAATAGGGCCTTGGAACAAAAGGAACGTTATTTTGATGTAACATTTGCTCTTTCCATCTCATCATATAAAACTATAAAACTACATCGCTTTTGTCTGTAAGAGAGGTTGAGGGAGTTAATAAATAATTGATGAACTGGGATTGGGAAATGACTTCACATATTCCCAACCGACTATTCGCAATGTGAAATGGACCATTACTTTCAATTGAAATTAACTTTGCCAGACCAGTTCAGGTCCGTACATATTTTGGTAGCTTATGCGGGTTTTGACCCCTTACCAGAATTTATTTAAAATATGGCTAATGGTCCTAACTTAACTTTTTAACTATCCGCTTGATTTTGCCGAGACTAAATGGAGTTTGGAAAATAAGTTAATGTTAGGTATTTAGAGCATAATCCCCTTTTAGAGCCCAAAAACCCGGTCACTCAGTAAATATAAGGAACCCTGAATCCCAGTATAACCCTACATTCGTCTCATTTAAGTACTGCTTCTAGTTTTATGCTAATATAGAATGAATGCGTTTGAGACATAAGGACAGACATTTAATACCTATTCTGAACCCTAAACTAAGGTGTTTTGGATTAAGTTTGATATTTATAAATTACTGTCCCAAAGTCCCTCCTGTCATTCCTCATAAAAACGGCAGTGGGTCTTGGTCTCGACAGGGACTTGTCTATCCATGATACATGAATAGAGCTATCCACAGGTGGATCTAATATTATTTTTAGATGATGATACTGTTACTCTTGGTTGTTACTACCAGTTGCACTTGCCTCTAAAAAATGACTACATCCTCATTTTTGGTTCCCTAGAGGAATTCTATAACTCTTTTTTATACTCTTTCGTAACTCCACTTTTGACTTTATATAAACAGCTTATATTCCACTATTTTTTATGGTCAAAAAAGGCTGAATAGTGTTCTATGTGTTCCCTAACTTGCATTAATTTACATTATATCTCTCTCTAATATATGTCGCCTTTGGATACTTTAGAAAGGGATATAAGATTGAATGAAGTGATATGTAATATTTTACGTAGATAGAGAACCTTGTCGCTTTTTTAAACGAAAAAAAGGTTGTAAGGTTGTAAAGGCAGAGTGTGTCTGCAGTCATTCCGCAGATGTTCTTTTATAAGAACCTTTTATTCCCTTCAAAAACGAGGGAAACAAGTTCCTTGGTCAAGGAATTAAGTGTTGTATTATCCAATACTTATTATTATCTAACTTTAATAAAGTTAGAGTTAATTAAAGAAGAAAAAGTTAACTAGGATTTTAATCTGGGTTCTGGAATTTTCGGAGCTTTAAATAATAAGAATAACTCAATCCAAATCGCCGGTTTTGTCGGAAAAGTCTCAAGGAAACCTACATTATTTGGTATTTTTAATACAAACGGTTTTTAACAAAGATTTTAGTGTCATATCCCGAATTTAAAGCAATTAAAGTGTTAGAAAACCTTATAATTAGTCCTCAATTAGTCCAGCTCACGTATATATCTTTCAAAACCTTGTTAGAATCGATAACTTCATGGTTCTTAATTTAAACATAAGTTACAACGAGAGAAACTTGAGGTTTCATTAAGAGTCGTCTCAATTATTACTACCCATGCAGCAAATGCAGATATTTTTATATTATTGCTACAGCCAAATTAGTTTAAAGATGACGGAAAGGAAACAAGTAATTAAAAACTCTTTGCAATTATTCATGTATTCCAAAGTCTAACGTAAATTATTCAGCCTCATACATTAATGCCTGTCACCTGTATTTATTTTGTGGAGTAAATAGGATAATTAGTATAAGGACAACGAGGTTCAGTTTAAAAAAAATTGTTCTGGCCAATTCTTGCATATTTTGATACCCTAATCCGGTCTTCAACAAAATTGAACAATTTGTCACAATCTCGAATTTTGCAAAAAATATTTCCCAATTTTAATTCCTCTTGTTCTAGGTTTAGCTCCTATAATTACTAATCAATCCTATCTAATCGTCATTCTAGTTAAAGGTTTCGTCGGCGTTTATTACTCGTAAGCTACTTATTTTCATCGGGTTTAATAATTGACTAAATCGTTTTGTTTATTGTTTCTCTTTCGCAGTAGAACGTGGATGGAGCTACGGATTCATTGACATTAAACGAAAGTTTAGGGAAGCGTGAAGCGAAAAAGATAATAAAAAATAAAACTAAAAGGTGGAAATAATGATGGATTTTAGTTTTTAATGTCAAGACCGCATGACACATGAGGTTCTGCTCTCGAATAATCCTGGGAATCGTGTAATAAAAAAAAAAAAATAGTAAATGAAGTGTAAGTGGAGTTTTAAACGTTAAACTGCTTCTCAGGAGATAAAATTAATCTTTGGTGGAAATAGTTCCTGTTCCTCTCGTGTTTTTTGATGAGAATGGAAGGTGATTGTGATGGAAATGTTGGTGCTTCGGAGGAATTTAATGAGATTAAGTCAGTAATAACTGTAAGTAGTACGGAACGGAGGTCTAGTTCCACTAATTCGATAAACCACAACCCAACATCCATTCCAATTACAACCACTGCCACTGACAACCCCCTAAAAACTGAGGAAGCCACAACAAGAACAACCGAACTGAACCAGTCACAGCCTGAAGCCCGTACAAGTATCAGCTCCGAATTCGGGAAAAAAACCGAGAACTTTAAGGTCGATATTCAAAACGATGAGAAATTGTCGAGAAACGGGGCAGAAACTGTCGAAAGTCAACACAAAACAGACAATTCAGCGGTTGAAAAATTGTCGAAAAACAGTGACAGTTTATCAGAGACTTGTGGTCCCGTACCCAACTTTCGGTTAGAGGGTTCGGGTACTGGTGACAGTTCCATTACCGTCGCCCTAACGTCTTTTGTGAATTCTGTGACTTTGAGCAATAGCTCGTCACTAATTTCCGGTTGTGAGGCTGGAGATCTGAACACGGAGAGTGGACCAATCTCGATCCAGAGTTCGGAGGATATGAAGTTGTCTTTGGTCAGTTGGTACAGTGAACCGGATGACCCTTCCAGAGCCCCCACCGATTCTGTGACCCCTTGTTGTGGGGGTGGTTCTATGGACCCCCAAATGCTAGACAACGGTGCTTCTTCGTTGACGAATGGTCCTGCCCCTGGTACTGACGAGAAAGAGAA
Organism: Desoria tigrina; assembly: GCA_906901685.1. Taxonomy (NCBI): domain Eukaryota; kingdom Metazoa; phylum Arthropoda; class Collembola; order Entomobryomorpha; family Isotomidae; genus Desoria; species Desoria tigrina. The sequence continues at coordinate 72,398 of CAJQTU010000035.1, forward strand.
CAAAATACCCGAACTTATACCAAGTACTAAAGACACGAATTCGACAAATATTTCGACAAGCGATGGCCAACCGTCGAAAATGCAGAGGATAAAAATGCACGTTAAACTCTTCGAAGCGAATGTTGAAAACGCTTGTAGTCGGAAAGAGGAAGGGGCTTGTCGCTCGGGAAAGGCAGAATGCCCCCGTTGTACCCGGAGATCAAAGTCGGGTTCAGCGACTCCAGCGTCAGCGACTCGAATTCCGGGATCAGCGTCGCGGGGAGCTCGTCCCCCAGGGGCAAACCGGAGGCTCCTCCAGTCAAGTAAAAGTAGCACTGAACTTAAGAAACCCATCAAGTCCATTCTGAAGAGTGAGTGTCGAGGGAGTGGGGGGAGTGGCTCCGGAAGTGACATCAAGTCCTCGATGGACAGTTTGGGAAGTGGCGAGTTACTTCGTCACCAGGGTTCCCTCATGACCAAATCCGACTCTGGTGCAAGAGCCAAGTTTAATCTCAATCACCAGACTTACAGTTCCAATTGTTCCTCCGACGACAAGGACTCCTCAAGGTTCAGGAGAATAGAAAAATACGCTACTCTACGACTGCAAAAAGCTTCAAAGTCAAAACCATTGGCCACCACTGACCGTAGTAATAGTACCGGAGATAGACGAAACCGAAAGAACGATGACGTCGACTCCGAAATAATGTCCAAGAGCATGTCTTTCCTGGAGAAAGGTCATCTTCCTGGACATCGATCAACAACTCCGAATTCCAGTTTGACCCGACAGGGTTCCTTAAGAATGAAACGAAGTCCCTCGGCTTGGGAACCCTGTACAACGAGAACAACGGCATTACGAATGCAGAAAATGCAGGAGGCAAAGCAAGGTCCTTCCGGTCGACAAACGTCGACAATTTCGACATTCGGGGCGGGACATTCGACATCGAGCGGGGGTCATTCGGGCAGCGCTCATTCCGGAAGTGGGGAATCCATACACCACATTTTGCATAATTCCGAACCCAAATCTCATCTCGAGAAAGTTGGTCGAATTGGCGCAAAAGTATTTTCGAAACTCTCGTCGGCGATGGGGCAAACGGCGAGTAGTAACCAGAAACGGCTGAAACAGGACAAAGCCATCCAAGTCGAGTTACCACAATCCGCTAGTTTACTGATGAGAGATTCGTATCGAAATAGCGTAAGCCCCGTTCCGAAGGTCGATGGGAATGTCGACGTCGCCGGTCGAATTCGACAACTGGAGGAATTGGCGACTCGGTATAGGAACACGGCACTGCGCTTCCAAACCGAATTCGAAAAGTCGGAAGCCAAGAACACGGAACTGATAAAGCAACTCGAGGAAACGAGGACGGAGTCGAATGAAATGATCGAATTCCTTCAGACTGAAAAGGAGACTTTGGCGGACAGTTTGGTCGAGATTGAGAATGAGGTACGAGTTATTGGGAATTTTAACTACTAATTATGATTAAGATTTTTGAGTAATTAATTATTAATTAATGTTTCAGGTAAAGAATTGGCGAATTCGTATGGAAAATGAATCTAAATCTTCGGTTCGGGACTCGAATTTAGTGGAACTGAAGAAGGAGAAAGTGCTTCGTTCTAAGGAACTGATGAGTCGACTGGAATTGGAATGTAAATCCGTATCCGCTCTAATTGCAACACACTTTAGCAACGAATCCTCAGCAATTCAACCGACAGAATCTTCATGACCTTTGACCCCTGATAATTTTTAAAATTTTTAATTACTCAGCTTTTATGATCGAACTTGTGTCTCGGAAACAATTAAACAATATAATTCCAGCTTGTACATCCCACATGTGACATGCCAGTATTAAAGAACAGACTTATTGTTAGCATTTATGAAATGATTCTCAATAATAATGTTAGAGGATTTTAAGAGCCGACTGGAACGTTAGCAATTTTTTTAATATAGAAATTAGCTTGGAAATCGGACCAGTTAGATGTCAAATACAACTAATTAAAACTCATGGTTATATTATGTGTGAATGACAAGACGAGGAGCTAAAAATTGGTTTGATAAATCAGTTACAATGTTCAAATGCTCTAAATGAAATATTAAAATGATATTTTATTGTTATAACTTTGTTGCAATTTGTATGGTGTTTCACAGCACATTAAAAAAAATCAAACGATTTGCAATTGGATAAATTCAATTCAATACCCCGAGTTCATGCCTATGTTTTATTTATAGGTATTGTTATCGAATAGTTGAGGTTTATTTTGATTTTTTCATCATTTGCAAGGCTCTTCAACACTCCAAGATAGCGAATTAAAAATTCAATGTGTTTCAACATTTTTTTTGTAAAACTTACAGTAAGGTTTTGTTTTTGGCAATGTTCATAATTACAAACAACTAAAAATGGTACCGTGTGGGTTCAAAATAAGATTGTTAAATTACGATAAATCGAAAAGATGTAAGGATTTTATTAGACGGGATACAGTTATCAAATATCAAATCTGAATTATTGATGGAACTGAACAAAAACTGAATTATTAATCAATTAATTGAATTTGCGGTTTTGGTGCGAGTGACCATGAAGGTCCTCTCGTCCTCCCTCCGGTAAAGGTATCCATTTGGAGTGGTTCGGTTTGAATTTCCCTCCGCGTCCTCCTCCTCCGCGCCGATGAAAATCTGGACGGTGCAGGGGTCATTGAACCCGCGCGACGGCTCTTTGAAATTCCCTTCCTCGTCCGCACTCTCAATCACCCACGTGTAGTACAGCTTGTTCCGATGGATTATCCGCTCCGCCAAATCCTTAAATCCATCACCATCCTGCAGCAGCTTTAGGTGCAACGTGCAGTTCGCGAATCCACTAAGGTCCAAATCCGTGTTATTTTCCGATCCATCTCCAACGATTTCTGGACAAGACAGACCCAAAATTAGAAACAGGTTTAGCAGAAACAGTTGAACTTGTCGATGGGATTTAAACATTTTCCGTCTGTAATTGCGTTGATATTTAGCGAAAGATATTATTTTACAATTTTGATTAAGTTAGGAAATAAATTATAGCGGAAAAGACAAGTTCTGCAGCTAAAGCCAAACACGGACTCTGGAGCTGGACTGTTTCATATTAATACAAGAGTTAAATAGTATTAGTCCGTCCGTGATTTATTGTGTTTCAAGAGTCCATGAATAATAATCGTGAATTTGTGATGCCATGAAATCATTGTTAAACTAAACATTGCTTTTGCATGAAAACGACTTGAACAAAGGTTTGGGTTATGGAATACAAAATTAGACTAGAAGTGGAATATTTTGAGCACTTGTGTGCACTGCATGATCGTGGATTAAAGCCCTTTCGTCTTTGGTCAATCATAAACTACAACATTCCCACTGTCCGGTCTGAAATTCAGACTAGAGTGTATCAAAAAAGTAAAAAAAACGCTGGTAAAACGCTTTTACCTCGCGAGATCTTTCTATACTAGATACAATAAAACGAAATGTTTCAAATCAAGACATTTTATATACAGTTTTGGTAACAAAGTTACGTAGATTCCGAATCTAACAATAAAATGAAACCTGTGACTCAAAGAAGCGTCTTTCACATAAATCCCGAACCCCGAAAAAAATCGGTTTTACTATCTTTAAACCTTTTTTAATTAATGGACACGCACCTTATCAGCAAATAAAAATTTTAAACTTTGATAGATTGTAGAAATAGGCGTCGTGGAACCATTAGAGGGTTTTTAATTTCAACATGTCTTATTTTATAGATTACTGTAAAAAATATACATAATTATTTAGCCTCTCGCAAAACCTATCGACTGGCTGGAATAATGACGTCAGGAGGATGAAGAGCCTCTATAGAAATTGCAAACCTGTCTGTAGTTGCGGTTGCAAAAATGTAGCCAAACCTCTATTTCTGGACTCTACGGTTTTATAAATGAGACTGATTTATTAATAAAAAATCTGTGGATCAAGTGGAAATCTGGAATCGTGGAATCAGGTGTTCTCTCTCAACTCAACTCTCCCGATCATTTTAAATACAGGGGATATTTATTTAAACACCTTGCAGTTAAAACAAATCAATTATCATAAAGTTTGTTACAATTTTACTTAAAATTCTATTAAAATTAGCAAGTATCAGTGCAAAGGCGGTGATCCATATGTTATATAGTACATAATATATTTAGCAACTGTGCGTTAAGCATTTAAACAGCAAATTAAAATGTGTAGTGATTTTTTAGGAGCCTCCAATAATTTAAGTTTCGCAATCCTAACCTCTTTAAAGATCTGGACGCTTTTATATTTTATTTATTTCATATCCCTCAATATAGTAGTTCACAGCCTATTTTTACTGACTTTGTTAGTGTCATTTTGCATATCTCTCATCCTTCTAAAATATCAACTCCGGCAACCAAACCCATCGAACGTGGCAAAATTCTTCAATTGTGCAGATGGGTTGATGAGAATAGGTCACCGAGGGGCATCTCAAGACGCCCCTGAGAACTCCCTAGGGGCATTTCGATACTGCAAGTCTCTCGGCTTTTCTGCCGTCGAGTTTGACGTCTCCGTCACCAAAGATAACGTTCCTGTCGTTTTTCACGATTCTAATCTGATGAGGATTGGGGGGATAAATAGGGAACTGAAGGACATGACTTGGGGGGAATTGAGACAAGTGGACATTTCGAAATGTCACCCCAATGGACACCAGTTCCCAAATGAGCGGGTTCCAAAGTTGGAAGAGGTCATTGACCTCTGCCTTCATCTCGGCCTCAAGTTTTTCATTGATTTGAAAGATGACAATCCTTATGTAAGTACTTATTATGCCCAAAGTCCCACTTCTCCCCGCTCCCTTAAATAAATCTCCAGCGTGTGAGTAATTTTAGGCCACTAAATAAGATCCTTCAACAATTCTTTAAAATTTAACAATAAAATAAACGAATATGATTATCACAATTTGTTTTAAACATAATTATATAGTCGATATTATTGTATTTCCTTGTTTCTCAACGAACACTTATAAATGGATTTTTTTTATTTTTCACGACTTTGTATACGGTTTTTTTTAATTGACATTTCACCACGATTTTGAGCCTTTAAATTGAATGACATTGACCTACATGCAAAACCGAAGCATTTAAAAGTAAGATTGGAAAATGCCCGCATTGTGATATCAATTCATATGATATTTATTATTAAAAAATCCACTGGGTAACATATATATAAAAAAAATTGTAATTGGTACAGAAATTAATTCATTAAAAAATATGTAAGAGTTTAAAGTCGAGAATTTTTGTATTTCTGAGGTTGTGGATGCTATTGTGAAAGCGTTCCAAAAGCCAGGGATGTATTCCATGGGAATCGTCTCCTCTTTCTATCCTAAAGCCATTTTCGACGTAAGAACCCATTTATTAGCAGCATTTAATAATATAAGAACTAACAATAAGAAATAGAAATAATTAAAATGTTTAAAATTGTAGATCCGAAGGCAAGATGGTGATATAATTGGTTGCATGGCCCATCGACCAGGATACTTTCGATACCGGAAGTGGAATCCGAATTGGAGGGACGTGGAATGTTACCATTCTGGACCTCGGGATTTCCTGGCTCAAATTTGCGATCGGCTCAACGATTGGGCGCTCGACAATTTTTACCCACGCTTCCTTGCCCTTTCCGCAATCGTCTTTAATAAGGACTCAATCTCAAAGTAAGTTATTACTAGAACTTAAAATTAAAAGCTTTTTAATTAATTCTAAGCAATTTAAAATGAGTACCCAATAATACGTAGAAATAAATGATTTCGCCACTAAATTAGAATTTGTTTTATTTTGTAGAGAGAAAGTTCATCGGTGGATTGGGAGCGGTGTAAATGTATTTGTGGCAGTCGTCAACACGGAACCCGAAAAACGTCATTTCCTGGATCATTTTGGAGTAGGGTTCATGACAGATTGTTTAAGCCATGAGAATAATACTTCTACATGACCGTTGGCATATCTTTTTTCATATTCGCGGTAATATTGTTAGTGAGAGTAATTCCAATACAAAGGATTTCTCGTTTTAATTTTAAATTGTTTTTAAATTATAGCAAAGGCTTATTGCGTGAATTCTAATAATTACAGGACATATACTAAATATTTAAGTCCTACTGAAATAATTCCTTGGTACTTTAAAGAAGGCTTGATAATTAATAAACTGGAAAACATAAGAAGTTGAGGATGCGGGGAATATCCAGGTCAGTTATTTTGCACAACAATCCACTCGTCCACCGTTTCCCCGCCTCCTCTTACATTGCAATCCGAAACACGTCGAGAGAAACACAAAAAATGCGATTTCAATTGGCCAGATGAAGGTGCAGAAGATGCCGATTTTCAGTGTAGAAATTGCGGCGCATTTTTCTGCATTCTGTAAAACGGGTTCGAAACAATAATAATTTCTCCGTCTAGAACAGTTAAAATGACTTTGACGAGCCTGAATGTATTATACGAGACATGGGGGCTGTTTTATACTATTATACAAGAATCTCAAAGTTCCCCAATCATCGAGTAAAATAATTTTTCATCATTAAATAGGAAAATAGAAAGTTGAACTTACCAAAGTGTTAGGGACAGGAGTCTCCTCCAGATTCTCCGCAACTTTTAACGTTGAATTTCCGCAAACGGAGACGACGTATCGACCAAAAGTTGTTAACACCCTCGGACCTCCGCGCTGATTCGAATATTCAGCTGCTCCAATACCACCCAGGAATACAGGGTAACAAGCCACCACGAGCAGAAATACGTTGATCTGAACAAGTTTAAACCAAGTTAGTTAAATTCTAATGCAACTATTGATTATACCGGACTTAAAATCCCTAATTATTGGTTAAAAATGTCAATATTTGCTGTCTACATTCAATCGAGGCGTCGAAATACCCCTTATGTAGTTACTTTCAAATATCATTAAAATTACGACAAAATGCTATCTCATTTTGCCCCAAGACCAAGAAACTATACCTTTAGGATAAATACTGAACTTACCATCACGACAGTTTTGGTTCCGAGTTGAATTCTTCGGCAATAAACCATGGATATCGCGAATCCACTCAATAAGATCGTAATGGAGCAACTCAAGAAAAATACTAGGAACGTCCACCAGTTCCCAGCCTCCCAAACATTCAGGCATGGGATCACTTTCGTGAGGAACAAAATGTAAATGACCACAAACGTTAGGCCGGAAATCTGAAAATTATGAGGTGGGATCACTTATTTCCGGGTGAAAGCTTCATTCCGGTGGATATGCTTATTTATTTTAGTAAGCTGACTGTATATAATGGGGACTTATTTAAGGGGGCTATTATTATACCGATATTTATGATACGTTATTAGAATAATTAAGATGAAGTTACGAGTAGAACAGAATAAGAGAGAATGCAGATCATTTGTTTCCGAGCCGCCAGTAATACTGCACCCCCATCTTTCGTCCCTCCCCCAATTTCCGCCCCGGCTGGAACCGAGGATTCCGACTCCGCCATTTAAATGCACCAGCTTTCGATACCTTAATTACATTTAAAATTTTAATTATGCCCTGACCTCTGACTCAATCGACAACTTGGAACAAATTAAAAAATTATCGAATAACCCCAAGGGGTGACGTGAGATTTTAATAGTTTCGAAAAATTTAATATGTATTTACCTTCTTGCAAAACGTCCCCAAGATTGAAGATAGCCCTTGGACTGAATGAATTCAGATGTTCAACAGTTAGTGACCAACATATCCAATGTCCGAACTCACTAGAATATTGAAATTGAAAGACAGTGTGAAGAATTATTTAATGTTTGAGTTTCAAGTAGTGGACACCTTTCCTTGAAAACAAATCGATTCTGCATCGATTATTATGTATCGTAGATACATAATGCGAATGGTCTGGTGTCCGTCCGTCCGTCTGTCTGTCCGTCCGTCCGTAAACACGATAACTCAAGAACGGCTTAACTTTTTGAAATTTTTCTTTCAGATATTTATATAAGACATCCAAGCGGAGGTCAAGTTTGTTTGGGAGCCCTTAAGGTCAAAGGTCAAAGGTCAACATTTTTTCAAATAGCAACCCCCCATGTGTGATACATCGATGGAAAGCTATGATCAAGGGCTATTCAATGGTGTATATGATTTGGGGGTGGGATCACCCCCTGACCTGTAGGAAGGGGTCAAAGAGGTCAAATTACAAACATATATGTGTGATACGTCAATCGAAAGCTATAATCAAGGGCTTTCGAATGACGTATATGATTTGGGGGTGGGGTCACCCCCTGACGGGTGGGGAGGGGTCAAAAAGGTCAAATTACAAACATATATGTGTGATACGTCATTCGAAAGCTATGATCAAGGGCTTTCGAATGACGTATGTAATTTTGCTCTATGACTGGGGCAATTTGAGATTTTCGATATTTCATGCATTTTTAATATTTTAAAACACAGTTTTCACTGTGAACATGTTTCGATGTGTATGAAACGGTATAAAAACGTTATATCTACGATACATCAGTACATTCGTTGGACGGTTTTTTCAAACTAAAAACTATACTCACTTGTTTTATTTCGTGTAGACTGAATTTACTGAATTACTCCCTCGGACCGCCGTGCCGGGAGTTCAAGTTCCATGGCATTTGACTAGCCGGGTAAAACTCGTTTCGTCAATTAAGTCTATTTATATATCATGGGAATGACTATAAAGCACGAAACGAGTTTACCCGGCGAGTCAAAGAGCAGATGAACTTTAATTATGAACCGTATTGAAAGCCAAGGGGAGTTGTCTCGGAATTAGGGATATGTTAATCTGAAGTAATTGCGGACTAACTTAATTAAATCAGTATCTTAAAATGCATAACAGTAAATTCTTATTCGGGGTGAGGCTGTTATTTAGGGACAACTCATCTGCATTTTCTTGAGTTCATCAGCCTTCGTTACGAATGAATAAAACCGAATTGAAAAAAAGTATAAATCACCTTTGAAGAGCCTCTCTCAATAAAATAAAGCTTGCAAACACTTCTCAATTCCACTACATCGTTTTTATTTCCTGCTGGACTTCAGATAAAACGATAAAATAATACAAACTTATTATATTACTGTTGTACAGGGTGTCTTTTCCAGGTGTATACAACTTCAATTTATCAACTATTTAAGTTGTATACACTTGGAAAAGACACCCTGTATAACATTAATTCGAATGTCCACTAAACCGTTCACTATGTAGTGAGCTATACAGGCTGTTCACATCAATCTTAATTATTATAATGACAGCATACCTTTTTAAGATTGCCGTGAAAACACTAAAATTTTCAAAGTGTCACAAAAGCGTGGTAATTGGATTGCTAATGTAAATTCATCGATTGCCAAGAATGACGGTGCATATGACATCACATCTACAAGTTTTTATAACCTTTTTAACAACTCCAAAATCTAGACAAAAACATTGATTAAATCAGCTCAGAATAGTGGAATTAAATCTGTAATTACGCAATGATTTGTAAACACGTTTGCCTTGAAAAGTAGGAGATGATGAGCATCTTCAATCCTTCATTCTTGTCATTAATAAATCTTTAGCTTATAATACTAGCTTTTATCCTTCCCTTGTCCTTATTATCCATTCTCTTTTACTTTCAATTCTTACATTTTTTACCAAAATTTATCGGATTTTATTTTGTTCCAATCCAAACATTAAGCCCACTTAATCTGAAACGTCAATAAACATTTAAAAACAAGTAATCGGAGAAATTTGAACCAGAAACATTTAAATCGAAGATTTCCTCGACAATCTGCAATGAAGAGTTCTGGATTCCTTGATGGTTGTGTGTTTGTGCTGATTTGTATCAGTGAATTTGCACAAAGCCAACGTCCGAATCACCAGTATCAAGCAAATCCGGCAATTGGAAATTCGCAGGTAGCTAATTATAATAGAAAGGTAAGAATTAATTGTAAATTGTAAACGTCATTTTTAATTAATTCAATCAAAACTACTTCACTAATCACTTTTAGTTTCGTAGAAACGGAATGCATATTCCGGACATCCATTTCCTCAAATCAGATTATCATCCCGTTCAAAATGCTAAACTTCAGATTTGATCTTTGAATACAAATTACTCCGGTGGGGGTATACCAAATATATTAGTCAACTACTTAAAATGGAATATTATGTTAAATCCGAAATTCGATTGATCAAACTAATGAAACATTACGGAAAGAATGATAGCGCAATTTGCTACATTTCTAATTAGTAGAAGGAATAGTTGGTTTCCAGATAGTTTCAGATATGTTTTTGCATATCAAGTGAACTCTCAGAATGAAGTACAGCTTCAATCACCATTCAGCATTACAAGATTCTTACAATACAACCTTTTATCATGTTCATTTTTTATTTTTTAAAAACCGTTTAATTTTCGCAAACCTAGTTTGCTTTATTCTGCGATACCAGTCCAGTCTTGTTTATGTCAGAGTCAAAACATGAAAATAGATGGCATTTTCACTGCAACGATCTAAGAATAAGTGGCAGTTAAGTATTAAATCTCCTGATTGTCCTTCTCCTAATTTGTTTGCAAATTTGGGTGATTGCAGGTTCGCAATGGAAACAGTGGTCAGGAATATACTCGCTCCCTCAAGGAATGCGAACGGCAATTAGTGGAGCGAGAGCGTGTTCTTCAGTCGCGTGAAATAGCCTTCCAGACCTTGCAAGCAGATTTCGAAACCGTTCAACTCGACATTTCAGAAAGAACTGAAGGAATTGAAGCGCGGGAAAGAAAATCAGAGGAGCGCGACAAGTCCTTGGACCTCCTCGTCCGTCAAAACGATCAGGAACTGCGACAAAGGGAGGAACGCTTGAATTCGCGAGAAGCGGAGTTGCGGGAAATGGAGCGCGGGATTTTGAAATCTGCGGAGCAACGGGAAATGGAAATGAACTCGCGGATTCAAGAGAGGGAAAACGACGCGCTCTTCCGCGAAAATCAACTTCAGCGAAAGGAACAGGAAATATATCAACGGGAAAGGGCCGTTCAGACTCACGAGATTCAAAAATAAATCTAATTGCAAACCACAAAAAACATTTTAAATAAATGAATTGGGACATAATATGAGAGGTGCTTGAGGTTATACATTTATTTCAGAGATTTTTTGACAAAATAAATTAAATCTTGTACATTTTTTTGGCAAGTCTGTGACATAATATTTTACATTTAATTGGTGCATTATACTTATAATTTGTGTTGCATATACATGACACTAATTATTTTATTTCAGTGCTAATTTATTGGCACAACAATCATAGAGCGCCCTCCTGAATGGGATTTGTGAACTAGAAGTTCTATAGTAATCCGCTTTATTATCTTGTCAAAAAACCAATATTATTATTACGGTTGATGTTGTGGTTTGTAAGTTTGAAGAATCGCATTCCAAATTTCCCTGAAATCGCAAAGGCAAGTATATGCTCAATAGCCCAGGCAAAGCTGCAGAAAATCCCGTATTTCAGAGTTCTCAATGCGTCACACTTTGCTGGGTCCTATAATTAAAAAACCAAAAGAATTTAAATTAATAGTCAGTTTAATCGTTCTGAAAAATATTGTGATTTACGGACGGGTTTAACGTTCGAATATTTGAGGGCGATACTTGGCGGTGTTGTGTAACGGGATTGCTGAACCGCGCTCGAATTCCCGGTCCCGCAAATTGCCATGTCGTAGAGTCCGAAATTCGTCAACTCTTGAGGACCACGCTTTTTGCCGGAAGATTCAGCTATCCCGATAGGAGCTAAAAAAGCTGGTAATATCACGAATAGGAATAATCCAACGTTTATCTGATAAAAAAATCATTTTCAGCAAGTAAACGACATTTAAAAAAAAAATTAAATTGACATTTTTTTTCGAATCACTGACCCATGTAACATGTTTATGCCCAATTTGACCTTTGCTGCAAAACGTCAGTCCGACGGCAAATCCACAAAGAAGGATTGTGACTGTACAGCTGAGAAAAATGTTCACGAACATCCACCAATTCCCGATTTCGAAAAGGTCTAGTACTGACGCTATTTTTTCTAGCAAAATAGAGTACCCAATCAGCACGGCCAGTCCTGAAATCTATCCAAAAATTAGTCAACATTTTTCTCCCCATTTTTCAGTACATAAAATTACCTATTTTCGCACGTAATTATTAGGATCATATTTATTACCAGTAGGACGATATAGGTCGCAACGTTGACCCGACGTTGCATCCTGAGCAAATTCTCGTCAATGTCCGTGGACATGATGCTTGTAGCAATGGCTTGGTAAACGTTGTTGTTTGGGCCACGGTGAGGAGGGTAGTAGATTATTTGACCGGTTGGGCTCACCGCCAAATTTGAATTTGTCGGTCCCGGGATAATTTGTTGCGTTCCTTGAGCGAGTGAAGTTGAGTAGTTATTGATTTGACCGTTTGACGTGACCGCCAAATTGGAATATGTCGTTCCCGGGATATTTTGTTGCGGTCCTTGAGCGAGTTGAGTTGAGTAGTTATTAAGTTGACCGTTTGACGTCACCGCCAAATTTGAATATGTCGTTCCCGGGATATTTTGTTGTGGTCCTTGAGCGAGTTGAGTTGAGTAGTTATTAAGTTGACCGTTTGACATCACCGCCAAATTTGAATATGTCGTTCCCGGGGTTGTTTGATTCGTTCCTGGGGTGAATTGAGTTGAGTTATTACTTTGGGTCAGCGCAAAATTGGAATATGTCATTCCCGGGATAGTTGGGGCGACGTGAGTTGAATTAAAATTCGAAATTGGTCGTCCATATTTTTCTGAATTGTCTGAAGGTATTGAGTTTACCGGCTTCGTTTGGAGAGGGAATTTTGACTGACTAGAAATTGGAATTTCCTCCGGAGCTGAATTGAACGCATTGTTTGAATAACCTGAATGAACTCTACTATTATCAATACCTTCCATGTTAATTAGCGTCAATCTAGTTTTCACGGATTTCTAGAAATTTAATGTCTCCAATTGGTTCAATCATATCAAAAAATATTTTTCTCGAAATTAAATATCTAAAGCTAAATTTCTAGCCTACAACTGACCGTGTCAACATGTCAGCGCAAAGACAATAAAAATATTGTTTGTTTTCTAAAGAAATTCAGGAGAACTGAAACTCCATTTACAACTGCTTGGAGTGTATGGAGATATCTGAAGTCTGTATATAAGAACCTATTGTTTTATATTATAGATTTAATTCTACACCGAAAACCGTGCTATTCTCAATTGCTTTTTGACTATAACCTGGAATATCAAAAACCATTCGGACAAATTATATACAGGCCAAATGCCACTGGTAGTTTAATCATGTTAAAAACTCCGGAATGTCAAATCCCATGCTAAATATTATAAATTAACTAAATGTGATACAGCGCAACCCCCACAGTAATAGGCAGGTATAAATTGATGTCTAGAAATTAATTATTAGTTTATTTACCTAATAACGTTCATATGAGGCTTTATGAAATTTAATGTCCTTAACGGTTTAAAATTATGAAGAAGTTTGATATTTGACCATCTTGTTTTGTCAATACTGCTTAACCCGACGTTGGCATTTGTCAGTATGGCTTTTGCCAATATGGTTTAAAGTATCTCGCAATTCCCTTGTGTAGAAAGTCCTTGAAATTTAAACACGGCATTTTTACTTAAGAAGGAGTTGTCTTGTCAAGTCGTGTCGGAAATCGAAGTTTAAAAGCACGATTAGGTATTCCTCACGGAGGAGTAATAATCTGCAAAAGTTTATGATGCTTTAGTAATCGATAAGCTAAACTTATGGTTCATATTCTATAGTCCAATGTTTTACATGGATAAACTAAATTAATTCGTCGATTAGATTCTTGAATTTTGAACCCTTAAATCATATTTTGAACTGTATGGTGGATAATCTTATTATAGACTTGCACATAGATTAATTTTTTCCAGGTCCGGTATTTGGAGCTACATTACAATTCAAAGGATTAGCATTTAAATTTAGGATTGGGTAATGTGTATTTTCATCGGACTCCAGTTATTAAGTGTTGAAAACACTTTATGCGAATGACCCTTTCGTCTGTCCGTCCGTGCTCTAACTCTCGAACGGTTTGATATTTTGAAGTTTTTTTTCGGGAAACCATTTATGACGTTCCAGCGGAGGCCGAGTTCGTTCGGGAGCCGTGTGGGTCAAAGTTCAAGTGTGCAAGGTCAAGGGTCGTAATTTTTCAAATCGCGACACTACATGTGTGAGACATCGTCTAAAAGGTACTGTAACGCTATATTCAACGATGTATGCTACTTCACTCTATGGTTGGGGAAATGTGAGATTCTTCAATAATACGTCTGAAACGTGTCCGATAACGACGTTAAATGTTATTCGACGTCTTGTGTCGTGGGGTTTCACCCTTTTTTTATCTGCGTTCTTGACGATTTATTTATCTTCAGAAAAAACGACTATTATGATTGTAGTAACGCATTCCAAATTTTGCTGAAATTACAGTGGCAATTAGAAGCTCAATTGCCCAGGCATAGCTGCAGAATATCCCGATTTTCAGAGTCCCAATTGCTTTGCACTTTACAGGATCCTATAGTTTAAAAATAGAAATAAATAAAATTAATTATAAGCTTTCTAAACCATTCTTAGAATAGTAATATGTTGATGTACGGACGGGCTTAATGTCCCAGTAGCTGAAAATGGCGTCACTTGGCGCAGTTGCTGGATCAGGTTTGAGCACTGCCGTCGAATTCCCGCAAATCGCTTGAACATAGCGTCCGAAATTGGTTGCCTCGTGACGAGAGACTGTAATCCCATTCTTCTTCGAAGATGTAGATTCCGCGATCCCGATGGGACCTAGAAAAACTGGCACCATCACGAATAACGCCAATACAACGTTTATCTATAAACAATTAAATATCAGCAATAAGTCGTTCGCAAATTTAAAAATCAAATTTGCATTTTTTAAAATCACGGACCCATGCAACCTGTTTAGGTCCAAGATGACCTTTGCTGCAAAACGTCAGTCCGACGGCAAAGCCACAAACGAGGATTGTGATTGTACAGCTGAGAAAAATGTTCAAGAACATCCACCAATTTCCAATTCCGAAAAGGTCTAGTATTGAACCTATTTTAGCTAGAAAAATAGAGTACCCAATCAGCACAATCAGGGCTGAAATCTAAAAAAGAAAATTATTAATTTTCACAGCATTTTCTAGTTCATACAATTATCCACAAAGCCTTTAGTTGGCGCTTTAAGCGGAATTAATACGATAATATTTTATTACCAGTAGGACCACATAGGTGACAATGTTGACCAAATGTTGCATCTTGAGCAAATTCTCGTCAATGTCCATTGACATGACGCTTGCAGCAATGACTTGGAAACCGTTGGGGGTTGGGGCAAGACTAGGAGGGTAGTTAGCCATTTGACCGTTTGGGGTCACTGCCAAATTCGAATATGCCATTCCCGGGATATTTTGATGCGTTTCTGGGGCGAATTGTGATGGGTTATAGTTATAGTTATTCATTTGACCGTTTGGGGTCCCCGACAAATTTGAAAACGCAATTCCCGCCGGGATATTTGGATGTGTTCCTGTGGCGAGTTGCGTTGCATTAAAATTTGAAATCGAACTTCCATAACTCTCTGAATTAACGGGGTTGGTTTGGAGAGGATATTGTGATTGACTAGAGATTGCAATCTCAGGAGCTGAATCGAAACCGTAATTGAAGTTACCTGAATATACTCTACTTTTATCGATTCCTTCCATTTTTGACACAGTTACCTTTAGGTCACAGATTTAAAAAATGTAATGTCTCTAATTCGTTTAATACAGCCAAAAATATTTTTATCGAAATGAAATATTTTTCTTTGCTGTTTTCCGACAGAATTACGGGCCCTACATCTGCGGCTCCGTAGAAATGTCACCACAAGCACAGCGAAAAATATAAACCACTGTAAAAAGTAGACATTTGAAACTCGGTGATAGAACTGCTTGGAGTGAATAGAGATATTGGAATTGTTGTATATGATCGATTTTACGATACTAGAGTTTCTACTGAAAGCCATCCTATAGTTAATGGTTATATGACAAAAACCTGGAATGTCTAAAGCCATTCTGGCAAATTGTCAGGCCAAATTGATCCATGAACGATGCTACTAGTCATAATCTATACAATATTATCCTCGACCAAATCTTAAAAACGTTACAAAAATATTCATCTATGAATTGCTAATTGGTGCATTAAGTTTCCCTCAGATTAGGAAAATAACAAGCGTGGAACCGTAGGCGCGTGAGATAGGATAAATTTTAAATTTGCTTTGTTTCCTTTGCATAAAATAATTATAAATGCACGAGATTTAATTTTTTTAATTTAAATGTTCAATCCATGGTTTATGAAATTTAATTTAATCTTTAGGTTTATGGAACTGAGGAGATTTGACAGTCTGGTTTTGTCGGTACTTGGCTAGACGAGTTTAACATTTGCCAGTATGTCTTTTGGAATTCGGGATTTATATTATCCTACATTCTGAAATGAAGAAAGGCCATGAAATAAAAACACGTCATTTTTACCTACGAAAGTATTGAATGGCATGTCGTGCCGGATATCGAAGTTAAAAAACACGAGATATTTTTTAAACACCGAAGGGAAATAATATGCAAAAATGCTTTATTAATCGATAAAGTAAACTTTTCTTCATTCTATAATCCAGTGTTTTACATGAATAAGCAATTTAATCCGTAGATTCTGGAATATTGAATCGCCAAACCTTATTCTAAAGTGAATATATAGTGGATCTTTTATGAAATAACATGTACTTTCAATTTGAGAACAGGTGCCTGTTGACCACCATTTCTAATTATCTATATAAAGTTCATATATATTTTAAGAGAGAATTTGCAATTGGTAATTTACCATTGGTTTTGCTTACTGATAACCCCAACTGATAATTACTTGTCCCATGCAGTACTCAAGTACTGTTCACGAGTGCTTAAGAGTTTGATAGGGATGCAATCAGGGTTCGGTTGTGTCACCAATTTATCGCATACGTTTGGAATACTAACAAAAGTATTAAACCTTATCTTACGAGCAAAAGCTATTTCCAACCGAATTCAAGTTCAATGGAGTTTAATAAGTTTATTAGTTTAGCAGCTGATAAATATTGCAATTTCAACAATTCCTAAATCCCAGTTTTGTACCTTTTGGAGCATTTTCTTTAGTCACCGGAGGGGGGCGGGTCGAGCTTGGGAAAAACTGAAATGGCGGAGGTGAGGGAGAGGAAGATAACGAGCGAAACTGTACTTTGGCTCCCTTTTTCTATAGTAAATGTCCGTCTGTTTTTAGTGAAATGACTCGCTATGACGCTATACCATTTTTTGAATGTTCACTCCTCTAGTTGCAGGACTAACACAAAAGAGTGAGTGAAAAGTTACTTATTCCCAGCGTTTCAATTTTTAACAAACTTAAAATCAATGAGTGCAACTAATTTCTCAATTTTTATTTCTAATACAACTTTCCTGTTCAACTGTAAAAAAAAATCAGGCAATTTATGACTATGAGTGTTCCCTGTGGGTCAGGTTATTCCCAAATGGTCTGTAGGGGCACTGGCAAATTTTTTTTTGTTAAATTATTCAAAAGAACTCATCAATTGAATTCTTCTCAAGTTGAGTTGGACTAAAAATCAGATCAAACGTCTGCGGTATAAACTCTTGCGAATTGCAAAAATTCTTGCGATTTGCAAATTTTTGCTTGAGAAGAAAACTTCCCAGAGCACGATAAGCTGTTTTCTCGCACTGGGAAGAATACTTCCAATTCCATGACAACGCTTTGTTTTTAGTGGGAAGAATACTTCCCGTCCCACTCCACTCCAAAGGGTTAATTAATTTATCGTTAATAAACCCCATTTATAAATGTATACTTGAGTAACTATATACGTTTAATAACAGTTTAGTTTCACATTCATAATTTTTAGTTTTTTTATTATTTATACGCACAGAGGGAAAGATTAACTAGAAGTTCCATCTGAATCCGATTGATGATTATGGCTTTTTCATGTTCACTTCTAAAAAATCTATTACGCGGTTTTACGGTTGCGGTACTGGTGACCGCATTCCAAATGTCGCTGTAATAATAATGGCAATTAGAAGCTCAATTGCCCAGGCAAAGCTGAAGAATATCCCCGTTTTCAGAGTCCTGATTGCATCACACTTTACAGGGTCCTGTAGTTAAAAATTAAAAACACAAATTAAAATAATTTAACTCACTTGTAAGGGACGACTTTAAACGTATTGTAACGCAGGGAGTATTATGCAAGTCTGCTCAACGTTTCTACTGCCGCCAAATCTCATTACGAGATTTGGCGATCACTTTGCCCCAATCGCAATACAATATTGTAATCCAGTCATAGAAAGAAAATGTAAAGCACTAAATTGTATTTTGTATGGGGCAAAGTGAGATAAAAACTAAGGGAGCTATTGATAATACTGACCGGGTTAATGTGAATGGCGACACTTGGGGGAGTTGTTGCACCCGGTTTGAGATCTCGCGTCGAATTCCCGCAAACCGCTTGGACATAGAATCCGAAATTCGTTATCTCTTGACTGGTATTGGTATTCCTATTTCTCCTTGTGTTATATTCCGAGATCCCGATGGGACCAAGAAAAATTGGCACGATCACCCATAAGGCCAATCCTATGTTTATCTGTAAAAAAATAGGTACTACTGAGTCGGTCTCAAATTTAAAAATTAAATTGGCATTTTTTTTATCACGGACCCATGCAACTTGTTTCGGTCCAAGTTGACCTTTGCTCCAAAATGTCAGTCTCACCGCAAAGCCACATAGGAGGATTGTGATTGTAGAGCTGAGAAAAATGTTCAAGAACATCCACCAATTCCCAAGTTCAATAAGGTCTAGTATTGATGCAATTTTGGCGAGAAGAATGGCATACCCAATCAGCACAATCAATCCTGAAATCTAAAAAAAAAATCAATGTACATTTTTTTATTTTTTGTAGCATTTTTCGCCACATAATGTTTTGTATAAACCCATTCACATGCTCTTTTAAAAATGGCACTTCATAAGGAATTAATAGGATTTATTTTATTATTTTTAATACCAAAAGAACGACGTAGGTGACAGTGGTAACCAGACGCTGCATCCTGTGCAAACTCTCGTCATGGAGATCAGGAGAGTAGTTATTTATTTGACCGTTCGGGGCAACCGCCAAATTTGAATATATCGTTCCCGTCGGGATATTTTGATGCGTTCCTGGGGCGATTCTAGTTGAATTAAAATTTGAAATCGGACATCCAGATTCCTCTGATTCTTGTGAAATGAATGAGTTTACAGGTTTCGTATTGAGAGGATGTTGTGACTGACTAGAGATTGTAATTTCCTCCGGAGCTGAATTGAAGCCGTTATTGAAGACACCTAAATCAACTCTTTTACTAAATGCTTCCATATTTCCTATTTTAGTGTAGTTCAAGGATTTGGTAATTGAATGCCCCAATTCCAAATTCCAAATCCATTATGCCAGAAGTATTCGTATCGAATGTGACGATGATAATGTTATTGGTTTTCTAAGCTTTTTAATAGCTTATACTGGACATATGACAACCACTGACTGGACATACTTTACAACATAACTGCTCAGAGGTAATGGAGATGCTTAAAAATTATATGACCGATTTTAAGATAGTTGTGTTAATTCTTGACCGAACCACATTTTAATCAATAAATATAGGACTATAAACCGGAATGTCAAAAGCCATTCTGACAAATTCTATACACATGCTAAGTGAAAAATTGATCCATTCGTCATTATATAAAAAAATATAATAAACCGTTACAGACGCACATCATAAAAGGGTGAAACCACACAAAAATACGGCAAATCACACTTAACATCCTTGCCCGTCACATGGGAGTCGTTTTCTTAAAGATTCTCGCATTTCCCCACCCATAGAGTAAAATGATATATTTCGTTGAACAACGCTAGACCATACGATCCCAACGATGCAGTGCACATCTAGGGTTGCTATTAACAAAAACTGTGACCCTTGACCTTTGACCTGCCGCTTCCGCCCGAAGGGCATGAATGGTTTCTCGAAACAATAATTTTAAAATATTCAACCGTTCGAGTGTTATGCTGCGAACGGACAGACAGACAAACACCTAAAAACCTTAAAGGGTTTCACCCTTTAACAATTTGTCTAAAATTGAGCTATCAATAAAACGCTTATGAAAAGTACGTTTTTTTCATTTATTTTTGTAAAGTGAATTAGAATTGGGAGACCTTAGGGGAATGAACTAACCAACGCAACGAAACTTGGTTCTTTTAGAGTTTGGCATTTGTCAGTATGGCTTTTGTGATTGTGGAAAGGCCTTGAAATAAAAACACGTCATTTTCGCTTATGAAAGTAGTGTCTTTCCCTGTCGTGTCGGAAATCGAAGGTAAAAAACACGAGAAGAAATAAATTAAACACAGAAGGGAAATAAATTGCAAATATGTATGGGCCATTGCTTTAAGAATCGATAAAGTAAACTTTTTCACATGATATAATCCAATGTTTGAGACGAGTAATTTAATTCGCAGCTTTAGTTTCAGGCTTCAATCTTTAAATCCTATTTTTAAACCCATAGTAGATCAGATATTTAACTCTAGCATACACGTTCATCTTGAGCAACGAAACATGGTTGAAATTAGGTGCATTAAGTCCTAGTATGTTTTGACCGACGAATTGCATTTGCAATTTTAATTTGCAGTATTATCATCGGTTTTGCTTATTGGTAACCCTGAATGATCATTTACGACAAGCATAATAAGCGGTTTCCAATTGACTGTTCAGTTAATCACAAAAGCATGTAGTTATTAACTGTTTACAATTTAGTTTGAGTTGAAGGAACTTTTAATAAATATTCCGGTTCAGAAGCTAATAAGTATTGTAATCCAACAAATTGTGGGTTTTATCTTTGATCCTCTGATTAAAGCTAGATTCTGGATTTGGAAATTTAAACAATGTTCCAAAATGTCAATTTAATTTATTTATTTTTTGAATTTTTATTTACTCCAACCCGGTTAATTATTAGACCCAAACTTAAAGGCTAAATTACGAGTTCAATGTCTGACCTCAACGTTGTTATTTACTACCTGGCATTTATTCAGTCAAACTTGTAAATAAATGCGTTATCAGTTCTGATCTCTTACCCAAATTATATTAAAACGTAGCGGGTTTCATAAAACATAGGGTTCATCGTTTTAACAGGTTATTGCCCCATCGGAACTGAACGGGCTGAAAATAATCAACTACTACTAGACAATGTTAGTTTAGGATCATATATAATCCTTTCCACTCTGCGGGATTTGGATAAGCCACATCTTTATACCCCAAAAGGTCATATCATAACACGATATACGAGTGCAGTTATATTTTTCGCAAATGTTTGTGATTTTTTGACACAAGTTTGTAAATGTCATGCACTGAAACTCAATAAATATTGTTTCTACCACTGACGGAGTGGACAAAAATAAACGCTTTATCAGACAAACAACAAACTATTGATCGATTAATGCAATTAGATTAGGAGATTGACAAGCTTAATCGGAACAGTGGCAATTTGCCAGTTCAAAGTACCTTGCTCTTGTGAAATTAACGTCAAAATCCACAATTACAAATGAAACGGGATGAAACCAAAATGAGATATTTTGCAATTTTAAGTGAAACTTGACGCGTGATATAAAACTATAAAATAATTAATTAGCTTCCGTACTATTTTAGAAATGCCAACACGTAATAAAAGCTGAAACTGCTTATTCGTGCAAATACAGTTTCATATTAGTCCACCTCTGGTTACCGTTCATGTGGAGTGAAATTGGTCAGAACTTGAGGCTTCCCAAGTGAAAGGTGTCAGTCAAGGCAAAATCATCGGGTTGGCGCCAGTCAGTCTATCCGATTTTCTCGAGTTTCAACACGGTTTCTACATCCAACCGTTCGGCCAATCATTATATCAGTAATTTAAATAGGGTTTCTTATTTTTCAAACTATTTTTTAGCTCTAAATTTTTTTTGAAAATTCGAAATTTTTGGTATCGGCCAATGTTATCTTCAATCGCAAAACAAACCATGTCCCTGTGGCGGGTACAGTCCAGAACTTTTCCCATGGACGGAGACTGAAAAGTACTATAAAATGGCAATTTTTTTGGAGCGTTCAACTCACAGGGACATGGAGATATTTCGATTTCAAAAATTGGGGCGTGGCTTCGAAAAGGGTCGTTCGTTAATAATGTTAACTTGTTAATAGCTGTATTAACCTAAATTATCATATTATTCATTACATACTCACAACATAGATTGTTGATTCATGTTTGCTATATAAAACATTCAATTCAAATATGAACAAATGAGATTCAATTTGCATAACATTCAAATTATGTAAGGCATATTTACTTGAATATGAAATGCATTGCATGCATTTGAACTGATAAGAATTCAAGCAGAATTGTAACAGAACCATAGCAGAGTAAAGAGAGTGAGGTGAAAATGAAGAGAATGCATATTGGACGGTATTTACGAAGACCCTTTTCACCCTAAACCAAAGGGAGCCCCTCGGGTAGAAAGGATTAGTCTGGCTGTCGCCAAGCCCGATGATTTTGCCTTGACTGACACCTTTCACTTGGGACTGTTCACTTACGACACACGAAAGAACTTGAATGATTTGATAACTAATGATATTGTCATCAACAGGCACAATTCGAACATAAAATATAATGATTGCAAATTTTTATGGAACCTGATGAAATCTGGATTGAACTTATCATAACGATAACTATTATCATAGTTATCGTTGGTTAGGTTAGAAATATATATTATTTTTATTATCAATTTGGCGATTTACAAGTTCAATATTGTTTAATAATTGAAGTACACCATGCACGATAAGGGAGCCGAAATCGTTCACATATGGTACTACATGTAAGAGTAAATATAATCTTTCGATAAGGAAGGTTGGAGCGTTGCAATAATATTGATTCGATATTCAAGGGCCGATAAGGTTCAAGGATCTGCCCGGTCGACGGGATGAACGTCATTAGTTTTGCTCTCGAATTCTAAGCCTGTAAAGTTCAAAATCAACATTATGAGTGACTTATACGAAAGTTATATTTTCAAAATAAAAACTCCAATTCTTAAATATAGAATTTAAAAAAAAACTACAGTTTTTGCAAGTTTTTAATTTCATCGGAAACTAAGAAAATTATTAAATTCGTAAAAAGAGGCGTTCATAAATAACTTGTTCCGACCCCTAAAGTATGTAGTTATTTTTTGTTTAAAATTGACGTATGTTTTCCATTATTTCATTACAAAACGAATAATTCCTGTAATTTTGAAACCACCTGAAGTAGTATACGAACGGCCCATGAAATTTTGAAACTGTATTGGGTAAAAATGTACGGCAAACATAAACGGTTCAAAAACTGTCTCGTGTTTTGAACCAGACTATAGCATCTGTATTAGCAAAAGCTACCTCTCTGCATGCCGTAGTATGTATATTAGAGGAAACGCGGGATTTTTAAATTTTAAATATTTTTGTGGAAATAATTCAAAACGAACCTTTCTTGCTCGTCGGTAACCAAGCCCTGGTAAATGCGGATTTCTTTGTCAAGGGTGGTCCGGTCTGAAAGGAGTTCTCCATATTGTTCCAGCATCCGTGTCTTTTCACGGATTTTTTCTTCCAAAATTCGATCTTTTTTCGCGATTTCTTCCTTAAATTTCCGAACTTGTGTTTCTCGTTCTTCGCTTAATTCGTCCAATTTCTCCAGTAGTTCAGTTCGCTCCGCTTGGAGGTCTCGAACCTGTTGATTCAATTCTTTAATTTTCAGCGTCGCTGCGATTAGGCTCTTGTTCTTTTCCTCTAATTCCTTGATCAAGTCGTTGTTCTTAGCAACGAGGTCAGCTTCCCTCATTCCGAAGAGTCGATTTTGCGCGTCCTTGTTCTGGGCCAGTTTTTTCTCGAAATCTTCGCGAAGGGATTGATAGTTCTTTTCAATTCTGTCTTCTAGTTCCTAAAAATTGACAAAAATATTTTTGAACAGCCGCTAGATTGTACAATATGCACTGGAAAGCGCGGATACGTTTAAGTCGTAAAAACGGCTGAAATAAAATTATTTATTTGGTATTTTACCTTCTGTCGTCGCATCAGGTCATCTTCATTGACGCTTGGGCTGATTACTTGAACCGGTTCGGGTACAACTCTGGTCGTTAATTCGGTTCTGACGGTACGAAGCTGGTGCTCTAAATCGGTTCGAAGTTCCCGCTCACGATCCAACTTTCGCTCCGCTTCCTCTTGTTTTTCTTCCGCTCTTCTAGCTGCATCCGCCATATCCTATTTATACAATTTCAGAGAATAATCAGTAATTACAATCATTTATGAACGAACTACAATTAGATTTCTTTGTTATAATCTATATTTTAAAAGTTAAAACGCTTACCTTCAGCTCTTTCTGTAATTTCTTGTTCTCATCTGCATCCCTTTTCGTCTTCAATTTAAGATCGTTGATCTGATCGATCAAGTCTCGGATACCGTCAGCTTGGGCCTGCATCTCGTCATTCGTTTTCTGCAGTCTAATGTAGTTTATTTTTCAAATATTTCTGATTTAAATTTACAGTTTGATTGCAAATTAAAGAATAACACGAAGTTATGTATACCGATTTCGAAGTTGATCCGCTTCTCTCTCTAAACCCGCCAAATTTGAAGTCAAGCGGTGGATCTCCCTCTGCGCGTCATTTAGTTCCCCTCGAGCTCGATTCACGTCGTTGTAGGCTGCTGTTGTAGATTCCTTGATTCGAACCGAAAACTCGGCCTGGCGATCCCGTTCCTGTTTGCACAATAAAAAAAACGTTAATTAGTTAACTATTGCTAAGATTTGTAAATTGATCGAAGGAAAATCAAATGTTTTACCCGATTCTTCAGTCGATCAATTTCATTTTGAAGTTGTCGATTTCTTCGGTTGACGTCCTGAAGCTGTCTATTCAGGTTGGCAATAAGATCTCGTTCTGCCTCACGACTTCCGAGCAAATCGATCAAATTTCGGTGATCCATGGTGAATATTTGGTTTGAAATTCTGGGGTGAATTGGGAAAAAATTTGCGATTGAACAGTCAACCTTAGGCCAGGCTGGAGGCTGGGGCTAGACAGTTGCACTATCTGCATTTCGTCTCACCTTTTATGCAAGTTTGAGGAGGCTTCAAAATTGTTCACTTGACGGTTATCGCAGTCCTTATCAAGCTTGGGATTACTACCAATAAACACTCTTAAATCATGTTCAACTACTAAAATTAACCCTTGGTGGTTCTCGATAACGTACTTGACTGACAGGGGAATTCATTTGAATTTTTTCAATTTTAACTTTGAACTATATTAGTTGAGGCCTTGAACTCCGCTCAAGACGTGAACCATTCAAATGCGATTATCTGAAATAGACAAGCTCTCGAGCAAGATGTAAAACACGAGGTGGCAACTGTCAACTGCCATCAATTACAATTGATTTTGATGTAACATCGAGTGGAAAATGTTTGACACGCACTCCATATGTCAGTTTCTTAAAATGATTGATTAATTAGACACCTATAAAATCTACGGAATGTTCGGGTTGCAATAAGTAAGTTTACCGATTCTGGTTCATCAGTTCATTGCAGCAGTTGAAGTTCAAGGACAAGAGGTTCAAGGCAGACCGTGCTTTTTATTTTAAGGTCACACACTAAATACTTAGATATCAGTCGCCCATTTTGAATTATTTTTTGTAATAATAGATATTGAGATACACACCTTTACTCCCTATATGCATATATTATGAGCTCTTGCCCATGCCAATAACATTGATGAATACAAGACCACACTCAAGCCCGGAGGGTGTAATCAGTTCACTTGGTTCAAAGTGAAATGTCAAAGATGATTACAGTACATTTCTGTGGTATAAATAGCTACTCCATTTCGTGGGACCCTGCCCAACTGGCAATGGTCTCCCCAGAAAATCTTAATCTAGATTGGATTATGGTATAGATAGTTTTGGTTTTAGTTACCATCTAAAACCCGGGATTGATTAGTATAGTATGTTCGTTTCAAATGATTCTCATGTATCATGGTGGGACCATTGCCAATGACACTGTTCCCCCGGCTTTTGAGGCAAATAATTTTATTAGCGACAAATGTTTAACAACTGAGCAGTTAGCGGGTTAACACTAAACGTCTGTTAACCGTGTTTTGATATGTTGAGATTTTAGTGTCAAATTAATCCCATGGATTGAGTGATTGGCTTTTATTTAAAAGTTTAATTCCTCATTTAGGACATTTCTAGACTGGTCTTGTTTAAGTTTCACTAGGTGCTATACATACATTATCTATATCATACTAATTACCTGTAAGTATCACTCTTATTAATCAAGTCAATTTAATTAAAAATAACTTTGGTTTCCGTGTGCAAATGTGACAAGAAACACATTGGGTGTCAACTTACTACTTCATTTTTTATTTAGATAACTCGCAGTGTACGAATTGCATGGTGTTTAGTAAATCCAATTTGGCTTTTTAATGCCAATGATAATTGTGAATTTTGATAGTAAATATAATATTTCAAAAAATATTTATATTTTGACGGCACGTCGTCGCGTCGTGCGTGTGAAGGCAATCAGTTCATCCTCTCTCGCAAATTAGGCCTGTCCAGGCTGTCCATATTGTCGAGTCTAAAATCAACAGAATCATTTCGTGAGAATTATTATTATTTTAAATGTTGCATCAAGGGTGAAGCAGGTAGGGTAATCCGAATTTAAAATCTAAAAACAATTCTGTAGGGCGGAAGTACTTCCACACTTCCAGTTTTCATAGATTTTTGTAGTCAAATGTATGCATTATTCAAGTTATTAATTAACTTGAAGATTTGCACACTTGTCTACTGTGTGAATGTAGTAAGAGTTTCAGACGTATTATTGAGACAAGTGACTCTAAAATAACGTCTCACAAGGGAACATTCCCAACTGTACCACCCCGATATTTTTTAAACTGGTCTCATTCGAAAGAGGAACTAAAATAATGAAACTTTAATATAGGAACTATGGGTGCATAAAATATATTTGACCTAGTAAAGTGGGTAGGAAGGTCAAGGACCGCGAGTTTCGAGTGAAAAACTAGGATGGGCGAGAAGGAGAGAAAGAGGAGAAAGTCCAGTTTTCCACTTTTCACCTCTTTTCGCATCGTTCATTTTCCCGTTCAAAACTCGTTCCGTTTAATCGTTCATCGAACGATTGAACGGAACGACTTAAAATTTGGCAGCTATATAGTAAAGAACAATTGAACAGAACGATGCATTTTTACAAAAACTTCGGTTGAACGACCCGTTCAATCGTTCATTTAGAAATATTTTGGCAATTTTTTAAACATATCACACATAAAATTGGGCCGCTAATTTTTTCGTCGTTTACGTTTGTATGAGTTGTAGCTTCATCACAAAAAAATTCAAGTCAATCGGAGGTTCCACTCTGAGTTGCATCCCTTGTTAGTTACTCAGGTTCATTTCATTTTTGACTGCTCATACTGCTCATAAGGGATTAGCTAGTCATTTTTCAGCCAGACTATCCTAAGCTAGTGTGAATGCGAAGGCTAACTTCAAAGACCGTGCATAATTGCAATAACCAGCCGTGGGATTTCTACACTCGTTGCAGTGGGCATAGATTTTAAATGTACATAAAAATCAACGATTGGAACCCAACAGAGATAGGGTTATTAAGGACTGAGGACTGGATGTCAAGTACTCGTTGGTTTTGAAATATTGGCAGATAAACAATTTGATGGTTTTTAAATGATTTTGAGCTTGTAGGATTTTTCCAAGAACTCTTAATTTAACAAACCTCTGTTGTTCGTTCGTGACCAAGGTCTCGTAAACACGGATTTCGCTGCCAAGATCGATGGAACGTAGCTTTTCAATGTCTTCATCTATTTGTGACTTGTCTCGACGGATTTTGTCGTCTCTTTTCCTAATTTCCTTCAGCAAATCGGAAATTTCTTCCTCTTTTTCTTCCACATTTATCTCGAGTTCGGCTTGTTTTGCTTCCAGATCTCGAACCTTATTTTTTGCAATAAGTTCAGCTTCTTTCATTTTGAGAAGCTCATTTTGCGTTTCCTTGTGCTGGGCCAGTTGTGTCTCATAATCTCTCCGAAGGGATTCCTGCAGTATTTTTTTTTCCTCCTTTAGTTCCTAAATTGTTGCCAAAAAAGTAGAGTTGTAAGAATTATTAAAAGATGATTAATAGTCACCAGATTGCTGGCGCTTTCTCACTGGGACATTTGCATTTATCTTCAACGTGGACATTACCCGAGAATTACGGCAAAATTGCATTATATGCACGTATGACGTACCCTCTTGAATACATGGCCTTGGTACAATTCTAAAACTAGAGGAAACTAATTGCAAGTCAATAAATTTCCAATGCCAAAACCGTAAGAATACAAAAATTTCGAGTTGAAATCTTAGAATGGTTTTTGCATGTGATCTTTATCTTATTCGGTATTATATATGCTGTGTTGTAGTTCAATTTTGCATCTAATTTTCATTCAGCTAAACAAGACAAAAAATGAATGCTATTTGTTGGGCTGAGCGTTTCCGGGTGGGAACTATCCAGGTGGGAATATTTCACGGTTTTATTAATGATGCAATAAACTGGAATCGGTAATGAAGTTAGTAATAAATGGATTGATTTAATTGGTTACCTGATTCTGTTGCTCGAGATTTGCTCGGGTTTCCCTCTCACGATTTAAGTCCTGCTGCAAAACCTCGATTCGAGCGTCGGACCGTTTATCTTCATCTTCCCTCTCCTATAATATGTTTTAAAACTACAAAAAATTGACATATATTTAAGAAAATATATCATGGAATAAGATTGCTATTCCACTTGCAAGGGCTAACGTTTTAATATAAATCCATAATCGCATTTTAGAGTCGTAGTTTGCATAAATCTTGTAAAGTTTAGAACGGTCACCTTTAGTTGTTTCTGCATATTCTTGTCTTCGGTCTCCTTTTTCGCTTTTAAGCGTCGGATAACGTCTTCTTTACCTCTGATCTCTTCATCTTTCCGATCCAATCTATTTTAATGTTTTAAATCGCATTACATTTACAGTCTCAAAACTATTATTAAGGAGTTAAAGAATGCAAAAAATTGGTAGTTAATAAAATTAAAAATGGTTTCATGACAGATTTCTGCAGAATTTGTATTAATCGTTCGACTCACTGACATCGAAGTTCATCGGACTCTTCTGTTAAACCCGCTATTTTTGAATTTTTACTTCGGATTTCTCTATGTGCGTTGGTTAGATCGTTTTGAGATGCTGCTTTTTTTAGATTAACTGCCTCATGCTTTCTATTAAGTTCGGCTATTTTTGCCTTGTCTCTCTGTTTACTTAGCACCAAATCGGCAATTTTATTGACTTCCATTCTTATTTAATTATTTAATTTGAAACACTGAAATTCACAGAAAAAAGAGTTAAAGTTAGAATTGGCTGGAAGTTGATGATAGACAGTTAGAATATCGTCATTTAGCCTCGCTTTTTATGGCTGTTGGATGTTTAAAAATAATCCACTCGATCATTGGCTACTAACACTTATCTGGATTGTAATTATTCCCAGTTAGTTAACTACAATGGATTTTATTGGTTTGAACACTACAAAGTACGGTAGAGGGTTTTTGATAAGGCATTCCTTGATTGCTTTTTTAGTTTTTGAAGTTAAACGGTGGAGGCCTTGAAGTGGGACATTGACGCCTGGGGTTTATCAAACTACAATTCAATTAAAATACCTCTCGAACAAGATATGAAATGCGAGGAGACGAGTGTGATATACTGGCAATTGCTATCAATTAGCGAATTAACATTTTATAATATCGAGTGGAAAACATATCTCAAGCACGACATGTAATGTAACTTCGTCTGGTTGTAACCGAAATAAGTCCGTATTTATTAAACGACTTTAAAACTAATTAATATTATCTTGTTGTAATAAATGATCAAAGGACACTTACGATCTTGCCAGCTTTTTCGGCCCTAATTGCAATACAATTTTAGGCCAAAGGTCCAAGTAGCTTACTCATGAAACCGTCTGAGTTAACGTATAAACTATCAATATTTAACTATCCTTAATTTCAAGAGTAAGCTACTTGGACTTTGTCTGCAATATAAAATTTGGTGGGGGTCGTTTTTAACCTCCTATTGCAGTGTCGCAATAATTTCGAAGGAAAGTCCGAATTAGCATATGGGAATGAACGTTGGGGAGTACAAAAAATCAACATTGAGGTTTATATGAAGAGTAACTTTTTAGCAGATTCGACGATTTTGAAACCATGGAGATTAAAAACCACTTAACATCTAAATAGGGGCTGGATTTTTTACATGTAATTTAAGGCTCCAGAGTAGTTTAGGTGGAAATATTGGACCTCCACTTAGCAACCAAAGCTGAGGAATTCAATTCTACTTTACTCAAAGTCTATACCAAGGCCCTAAATCTATAGCGACAAGATTCCAATGAGGTTGGATCACTTGCCTTTAAAATTTTCTCCTCACTTTTTCTGGGACTTGTTATTTTAGATTATAGATAACATAGGGCAGATAGGGTCCCCCCTTAGCAACTATGAAAACATGCCTCTTCAAAAAATGCCCACGGGTCACCCTTACCGCATTTTGGCAAATCCAAAACGTTAGGAAATTACCAAGAGATTTTTCTAAATTTTGACACCACCCCCAAATTTTTTGGAGGGGGCATTACAAAGTTATTAATTTTTCAACTGGTCCCAAAGAAAGTGAGGAGAAAAAGTTAAATACAAGTGATCTAACCTCGTAAAGTAAATTGTCGCTAAGGATTTAGGGCCTTGGTCTATACCAGTTTACTAGGCATTGCCATGACAACGCTTAAATCATATGCAAAATCGGCTAAGTTCATCCCGTTGACAACCAACCCGGTCATTTTTTTTTCAACTTCGGTGTACACTTGTGTGTCCGATCGGGTCATGCTAGAGATTTGATTTGTTTTTCATCGTGTAGACAATTTTATAGTGGAGGTGTGATGGGGGGGGGGGGGGGTAAAAAAACCTGCGTCCAACAGATTTAGCTTAAAATCTATAAAACCAAAACAATGCATGACAATTTTTGTTTAAAATCCATTTTTCGAGATGATCGCGTCAACTACGTTGATTTTAGCCCCTTCATCACACCTCCACAATAAAATTGTCTACACGATGGAAAACAAATCAAGTCTCTAGCATGACCCGATCGGACACACACGTGTACCGAAGCTCAAAAAACATGATTTTTTTATACTTAAATTCTACGTTATTCATGACCAATAGGGTTTGAGCAATGGTCAGATAATTATGAGCATTAAAAAGGCTTTGTAACATAATTTATTTGAGAATTTTGGATGCATTCGATGATGAGAAGGAGGGGTTTAAAGAACCCCTTATGACACTTATTTTCCCTTGGTGATAATTACTCTGGTACCTTAAAGGGAGATTCATCTCCAAAGGGCCAGAAAAGGAGTAAAAATCCTAGGTGTCCTTTAAATTAGCAAAACTTTGTTCAATGCATCAGTCCCAAGAAATTATACTTCATCTGTTTTGCTCATCGGTAAATAAGAATTCGGATTGATTTTCGAATTATCGACGTCTTTGTAAGTTGTTAGGCTAAACAATAGGACGGGAACCATTTAGTAAAGGATGTTCATATTTAGCAGTTAGATAGATGATAATAAATACAAGCATTCCACAAACAAGAGACAGCCGATGTAAAATCGTTTTTATTTTAACATTTATTTACTACAATAAACCTGAAACTACATTAAGACAGCGCATATCAAAATTTACGAAACGAGGTTAATTGATTGAGGCCATTATAAAGTACTATCTAATCCAACCGCTACCGCCATCTTCTATTTTTTATTCAAATTTAAATTTATCCAAATCCATGGGTCAAACAAATTAACTAAACTCCAATTTTGAACCTTTGAATTAGCGTTAATAAAAGAGTATAGTATTGCAAATTATACCTAATTGCAATTCTAAATTAAATGACTAATATTTAGCTCTGTACTTTAATCAAGGACAATTTGATGGGTCAAACTTGACTCAAATTTAATAATAAATCGTATAGCAAGTGTATTGTAGGACAATAACATAATAATTTTAAAATGTAAAAGAAGATTTTACAATTTACTACTATGAATAAAAACAAAGTTAGGAACAACAATAGCCAAACGGCGGAAATACGGAACGTCTGCCTTTCTTGTAACTTTTACGGTCCCAGTTTTTTGACATTTCATTTCCAGAGCAAGTTCGGCATTGAGATTTCCTAGAATGTTTAATAAAATTTATATTACGCTTGATATTAATAGGGACAACAAAAAATGCAGCTAAAAATAATCAAAATATGAAGCTAAATAGGCCTAAATATGCACCTAAATATGCAACTAAAAAAGTATACCATTTGAAACAAAAATAGCATAAAAGTCATTAATTCTTAAAAAAATTCTCTAATTATATACAATCAGAACATGTAGCAATTCACAACTACTAAAAGTTTTAAAGGGAACTCCTGCTTAAAAATGAATTTAATTTTTAGAATGCTAAGTCTAAAAAAAATTTCAATTGTCTAAAAATATTCCAAAAGAGAAAAAAATAACGTGGATTTACATAAATTATCCCAAAAGTCAACTATTTCGATACTCAAAAACCCTAAAACAGCCAAATATGCAAAATATGCAGCTAAACTGTAAAATATGCAAAAAATGCAAAATATGAATGGCTCTGAACTTATTGTAAGAGTGCCACTAGTAACCCTACGAAGTCTCATGGACGTAGGTCAAACGGGAATAATTGCATTTTTGCATATTATGTTGTCCCTAGATATTAATATTTGTTTTTTTAGTCCGAGTCAGGGCTTATGGAATCATGCTGTCCGTGACACGCTAGCGGCCAAACGGCTGGACCGTTCGAGTTGAAACTTGGGACACTTGTGGATTTTGCAAATGCGAAGGCTAATTGTAAGTTGGAAGGTGGGAAAAATCGGTGGATCGGTTGACCCGTGGGGGTCATGCAAAGTACTGTTGCCAAGGGAATAGGTTTAAAATACAGACAAATTGAAGCATTATGACTCGAGCTATATAAGACTGCACATTGTACGTTTTAAAGTTATGTTGAAATGAGTTTCTAAAGGATTTTGAGTTTGCGATATTTTAAAGATGAATTCAGATTTCATGCAAAATCTCACCTGGGTACGGTAACTAAACTGCCTTCCTCGTCGTTGACCACAGCGTCGTACATTTTGATTTCGATAGAATTGCTGCTGGAGAGTAATTGGATTGATAATTCTTGTCTCTCTGGTTCCTTAATTTTTTTTATTTTTATCGCAATTTCCGAGTCTTTTTTCGCAAGTTTTTCAAAGAGTTCCGTTTGAGTTGCTTCCACAACTCGGGACTTGTCATACTTTGCAACAGGGTCGGCTGTCCCCATTCTATTGGGCTGACAATGAGCTTGTGTTGCTTTGCGGTGTGTTAATTTTGTCTCAATGTCCTCTCCGTATGCGTCTTGGTTTTTCTTAACCTTGTGTTTCAGGTCCTAAAGTGTGAACATGTAACTGTTATTGTTTCGAGATACCGAACGGACGGACATAGGTTAGGTGAACGCAAGTTTTAGACATTTAATCATATTTTTAATATACCATATATTACATGAGCCCAGAACCAACATTGTTCTATTGAAAGATGCTTATAAATGTTAATCAATATTATAGAACGGTACGAAATTTTAGAGCGTTTAGAACGTTTCGTTCTTGTTCTTAATACAGAAATGAGTTACCCAAGCCATGGACCGATCTATTTTATCTTGAATTGCTGCGTTTCTTTGGAGTTCTTGATAAAGGCGTCCATTGAGCTCAGCTATTTGTTTCTTATCCGCTTTCCGCCTTTCCAGCAATTCTGCTAACGTTTCCCGTTCCATCCTCACGTCACAAGTTACGATCGATTTCGAATTCGCTTATTAACTGAGAAATATCTGATCTGGACAGCTAAAGTATAAAGGTAGCCTCTGCTTTGATTTATTTAATCCAGATTTCAAAGTACTCCACTTGACGGTTATCGAATATTTGGGACTGGGACCATATATAAATGTAATGGACTTAACGTGTATGATCTGAATACTATGATGTAAACGCTCCAGGATTTTTGATAATATACTTGAAAACGCAGTTTTTCTTGCCAGTCAATGCCTTTGAATTGTTGAAATTGTGTTTGTCAATCAGTTTAGACTTTGAGTTGGAACATCGAAGACAGTAGTTCATCGAACTACTATATTATCTGATAAAACTGGAACAAGATATGAAGGTGGAGGACTGATGCAAGTGCAAATATATTCATGTCAATTAATGTTCAGTAGTATGGAGTGAAAAATATAGCCCGAACAATCCATATAACCTTGTAACTCCACATGTAATGCTCTAAAAACATCTATATTCGACATTCATTAAACACCTGCAAAGCCCTTAGACTATTGGCACTATTTTTTTAAGTGTTCCAGCGCTGTTCTACGAAGTTGGGAAATTAAAAAAGTTGTCCACTCCTTTAGGCTATCCAATCCAACTACAGAGATTTGAGTTTAACGTTTATTTGATACAAAGATGTAAATAAAGGTTCATTTATATTTTAAAACAATTGTCAATTATATTTACTCGAGATTAGAAGAGATTGTAATTATAATATAATATGAAGATTAGGAAGCAATCGCACTATTAGTAACCGTTATTTCCACTCTCAATGTCTTCAAATGACAATGCGAATAGATTGTGTCACTTCTAGCTGTTGATTTAATTTTTCGAAATGCATTACTTTAAAATTTATACATGATTTGAAACACAGCTAAATTGCACGGATATGCTATGTATATCAAAGAAAGACAAATTGTAAGTTAGACGATAAATGGTTCAACGTTTGACGATTTTTAAGGAAATCTGTTTTAATATCCTTTGAGTACAATACAATTTTTAAACAACGGACGAATGTAAAAATCGTGAGCACAACCGTTTATTTTCTTGTAATCCATTGCCACTTCCCCAGACTAAATAAAAGAATTCCATAATTATATCAATTCGACCTTTCTGTCGGTTCAAATTGACCACAATTTAACAATAGACACCCATAATATACCCGGTGTTTGATGATATTGTTAAAGTTGCAAAATGAAGCTGCTCTGGAACTTATTCTGAGGAAATATAACTGCTAAGCCAGAAAGGTATATAGAAGTGGTCAAAAAATCCCGTCGATATTAAATGTAAAATTCAGTAGAAAGTTTATGAAAATCTTAAAAAAATTGACAATTAAGGGACTAATTCTTCCATAATCTGCAGATCGATCGGTCCAATTTCCAACAATAACATTGACCACCTTGTACATGTTCCCTTACAAAAATTGTTTTCTAGTTTATGAATCCAAGCCAGAAATAAAAACTGGCCCAGATTCACTTGGTTTTGGGGATGAGAAGACAGGCCGTGATAGTGTAGTCCACCGTCTTGAACCGACTTGATGCTTTTGTCGGGCTTTTAAAGCGGCAGACAATAAACCCGTTGACCGCAAGATGAAAAGTAAATGGCTGGATAGCATTGATAACCCGCATGTGATAGCCCAGTCGCCGCAAAACTACCGATCGCTTAAAATATTCCAGTATTTTAACGGACAGCGAATGACTTAATACGGCGTAGTTAAGGCCAGCTCCTACGCCCACCGTAGCAACGACCACAACTATCGGAAACAGTAAAAACACGGGCATCGGGATCACGTCGTACAACTTCAAGTTTGAAATGATCACGACGAAAAAGCCCATGGTGGTGGCAGTTGTTGTGACAACGTTGTTGACGTCCTTGATCACGGTCACCAAGAGTTGGAGCGTCTTTAAGGGGGGGTTAAAAAAACTATGGAAATTTTGATTTCCCTATCTAAACCAATGTTAAAAACCGTTTTACGGGGGCAACACTTCAGCCCTAACGGGTCAACCAATCGAATCAATTTTTTTTTATAAATATTCCTCGATAAATTTCTAATTTAGTATGATCATTAGTTTTTCGATTTAATTACACCCTTCTTGCAAAATCAAAAAATAACAGGTTGTCAACCTCGGAGGGGCTAGATTTCTTTACTCATTTGACTTTTCTAAGGTGTTCCAAAAGCGAATTAAAAAATGAATGATCATACTGAATTAGAAATTTATCGAGGAATATTTATAAAAAAAGTTCGATTCGATTAGTTGACCCGTTAGGGCTGAAGTGTTGCCCCCGTAAAACGGTTTTGGTCACTTTTTCATCATTTTGATGACATTACGAAAGTAAGTCAAAATCACCGTTGCTATGGGGGTTTAAGGCGGTTACTATGGCAACAAGCCATATAATGCTTGCGTTGCCAAGCAATTTTCATATTTTTAGACTTTCGATGAATGGATAGATCTAACTTTTTGTTGTTATGTGTATCTATGAGTGGTCATTTTAAGACATGAAATATTTTTTAAACCCCCCCTTAACGTCCCGGTCACTTTCCTGTACTTGGCCGTTTCAGTTTGCCCCTTGTCATTTTGCAAATGGAGGCAGGCGACCAGGATCTTGTTGAAGACGTTGAGGAATGTGAGGATCGTGATGATTGTCAGCATTAAGGTCCTTGCTGCTCATGACTCCACGATGAAAAGTCGTTTTGTCGATTCGAGTGATATAAGTAGGTGCAAATACCCTTCCCCTCATAACTAGTGGTGTGTAGCGCACGTGGTAGAGGGTCGGGTCTATTTTTGAAGGGCACAGGTTCGAATCTCTGTGGGCTCGTAGTAATTTTTGCTCGACAAAACGACTTTTCATCGTGGAGTCAGGAGCAGCAAATACTTTACTATCTTACATCCATGAAACGTTATAATGGAACCTAGGCCCAATCGAATAAGTGTTGTTAGAAACTTGCCACTATGTTGTGGGAAGAGATCCGTAATTAGGTATTGAAATGGATCGAGGTTCGCGTAAACTCCAAACACTGGTATAAAAATGCACAAATTTTTAAAATTGAGAGTTGTGACAAGCAATCCTAGTCCTAAGATATCAATCTCGTCCTCGACAATTGGTAAGGAATTTTCTGAAATTAAAAGGCAGGGGGGTCAAAGAGGTCAAATTACATACATTAATGTGTGATACGTCATTCGAGAGAAATTATAAAATCAAGTACTTTCCAATGATATATTTAATTTTTCTCTATGACTGGGGCATCTTGAGATTTAATTTTTTTTTGAATCCGTGCCACTGAAGTACCTTGTAGAGCCATCTTGCGGAAGTGCAGGATCTGGTTCCACCCCTGAGCAACGTCGGCGGCATATTTGTTGATAGCCATTGAAAAATAATAGATATCAACTAAAATGAATGCGAAATAGAGTTGGAGGAGGAATTCCCAAGGGGCAGTCGTTGTTTCTTTCACAAAAATCCGACGACTTGTCAAATAAATGCAAATGGCAAGAGTCCCCAGAATCAGCGCCAACTTCAAAGAGAGCACCGCGCACGAGCTCCGATTCGTAACGGCGATGAATTTCTGCGACGGCGCGTGCCATTTTAGTGCCGTCTCACTTCTCCCCTGGAACAGACGTCCGTACAAATCCAGAGCTTTAAAGAAGAGTGGTTCATTGCCTCTTAGAATTTCCAGGATATTAAGATACCTTATTTTTAAACCTGACCCCCCCATCCCATTGATCGAGGCAAGATAGCCATGTTTTTAACACTTGGTTACACCCGTTACATCGGTTTATTTAAAAGTGTTATTCCTCATTCAGGACATTTCTAGACTGGTCTTGTTTAAGTTTCACTAGGTGCTATACATACATTATCTATATCATAATATTAACCTATATAAGCATCACTGTTATTAATAATGTGAATTTAATTAAAAATAACTGTGATTTCCGTGTGCAGATGTGACAAGAAACACTATGGGGGTCAGCTTACTAATACTCCTTTTTTATTAAGACAACTTGCAGTGTACAATTTGCATGGTGTTTAGTAAATCCAATTTGACTTTTTAATGCCAGATGATAATTGTGAATTTTCATAGTAATCATAACCTTTCCAAAAATATTTATATTTTGACGGCACATCGTCGCGTCGTTTGAAGGCAATCAGTTCCTCCTCTCTCGCAAATTAGGCCTGTCCACATTGTCCAGTCTAAAATCAACACGATCATTTTGTGAGAATTATTATTATTTTAAATGTAGCATCAAGGGTCAAGCAGGTAGAGTAATCCAAATTTAAAATCTAAAAACAATTCTGTAGAGCGGAAGTACTTCCAGTTTTCATAGATTCTTGAAGTCAAATGTTTGCATTATTAAGTGTTGAAAACACTTTATGCGAATGACCAGTCAGTCTGTCCACCCGTCCGTCTATCTGTCCGTCTTTCCGAGCGTTAATTGGAGAACGGCTTGACCTACGGTCACCAAATTTTGAACACTTGTTCCTTGGTTCAAGAGTGAGGCTAACAAGGGAAGTACCCGAAACGTAACACCTATAATCGCTTTATTTTTTTTGTGTTGAACCTACTAATAGTACTAACAAATAAAATGAAAAAATTAGCGGCCCAAATTGATACCAAAAAATCAAGAAAAAAATTGGGAATCCGAAAATCATAATGATCTAGTGTAGTGTGAAGTTAGAGTAAAATGTTTACACCCTGATATCTCAAAATCCCCTCACCGTGTATGCAAGATATTATGATTTTCGGATTACTATTTTTTCTTGATTTTTTGGTATATAACATGAAGCATACTACTTTAATTTATTATCACGTTCAATGTTTGTAATTTTTTTTAATATGATTAATATCAATTTGCGCCGCTAATTCTTTCATTTTAATTGTTAGTATTAATAGTAGGTTCAACACAAAAAAATCAAGCGATTCTGGGTGTTACGTTTCGTGTACTTCCCTTGTAAGTTCGAACTTGGGTCAAATCGGTCACACCCCCTGTTCCCTATCAATTAAACCCCAAAAACAAACCATTAAATCAGTTCAAAGCTCTTACTCATTTTAAACCTGCCACTTAGGTAGTTTACATTACACTCCATGTCTATCATATCATCTATGCATGATAATACCCTGAAACTACATTTCATGGTGCGAAATCGGGGCTTTTTGGGGAAAATTGAGATATGGGGTTTTAACGATTCCCATGAGTAATAGACCATCTTTGACGTATACGGGACCACTCCAACTGACACCAGGGTGCGAAATCGGAGGTTTTTTGGGGAAATTGAGAAATGGGGTTTTAACGATTCCCATGAGTAATAGAATATCTTTGGCGCATACTGGACCACTCCCACTGACACCAGGGTGCGAAATCGGAGCTTTTTTGTGGAAAT
Organism: Desoria tigrina; assembly: GCA_906901685.1. Taxonomy (NCBI): domain Eukaryota; kingdom Metazoa; phylum Arthropoda; class Collembola; order Entomobryomorpha; family Isotomidae; genus Desoria; species Desoria tigrina. The sequence goes on from CAJQTU010000035.1 coordinate 111,775, forward strand.
TGAGATATGAGGTTTAAACGATGCCCATGAGTAATAGACCATCTTTGACGTATACGGGACCACTCCAACTGACACCAGGGTGCGAAATCGGAGGTTTTTTGGGGAAATTGAGAAATGGGGTTTTAACGATTCCCATGAGTAATAGAACATCTTTGACGTATACCGGACCACTCCCACTGACACCAGGGTGCGAAATCTGGTGTTTTCAACACTTGGTTACGACCGTTACATAGGTTTATTCAAGTTAGTAATTAGCTTGAAGATTTGCACGTTTCTCTACTGTGTGAATGCGAAGGCTAACGTCAAAGACCGTGCATAATTGCAATAGCCAGCCGTGGGATTCCTACACCGTTGCAATTGAAATATAATTAAAATGAACATAAAAATCGACGATTTGAACCCAACAGAAATCTGGTTATTAAGTGTTGAAAACACTTTATGCGAATGACCAGTCCGTCTGTCCGTCCGTCCGTCTGTCCGTCCGTCTGTCCGTCTGTCCGAGCGATAACTGGAGAACGGCTTGACCAACGGTCACCAAATTTTGTACACTTGTTCCTTGGTTCAAGAGTGAGGATAAGTTCGAACTTGGGTCAAATCGGTCACACCCCCTGTCCCCCATCAATTAAACCCCAAAAACAAACCATGAAATCAGTTCAAAGCTCTTACTCATTTTAAACCTGCCCATTAAAACAGTGCAAAGCTCTTAGTCAATTTAAAACTGCCGCTTAGGTAGTTTACAGTAAATTCTATGTCTATCATCTACACATGATAACACCCTGAGCCTACATTTCAGAGTGCGAAACCTGGGCTTTTTGGGGAAATTGAGATTTGGGGTTGAAACGATTCCCATGAGTAATAGAACATCTTTGACGAATACGGGACCACTCCCACTGACACCAGGGTGCGGTACCCGGGTTTTCGGGGAAATTGAGATATGGGGTTTAAACGATTCCCATGAGTAATAGAACATCTTTGACGAATACGGGACCACTCCCACTGACACCAGGGTTCAGTACCCGAGTTTTCGGGGAAATTGAGATATGGGGTTTAAACGATTCCCATGAGTAATAGAACATCTTTGACGAATACGGGACCACTCCCACTGACACCAGGGTGCAGTATCCGGATTTTCGTGGAAATTGAGATATGGGGTTTAAACGATTCCCATGAGTAATAGAACATCTTTGACGAATACGGGACCACTCCCACTGACACCAGGGTGCAGTACCCGGATTTTCGGGGAAATTGAGATTTGGGGTTTAAACGATTTCCATGAGTAATAGAACACCTTTGACGTATACGGGACCACTCCCACTGACACCAGGGTGCAGAACACGGGCTTTTTGGGGAAATTGAGATTTGGGGTTTAAACGATTCCCATGAGTAATAGAACATCTTTGATGTATACGAGACCACTCCCACTGACACCAGGGTGCAAGACACGGGCTTTTTGGGGAAATTGAGATTTGGGGTTTAAACGATTCCTATGAGTAATAGAACATCTTTAACGTATACGGGACCACTCCCACTGACACCAGGGTGCAAAACAGGGGCTTTTTGGGGAAATTGAGATTTGGGGTTTAAACGATTCCCATGAGTAATAGAACATCTTTGATAAATACAGGACCACTTCTACTGACACCAGGGTGCGAAACCCGGGCTTTTGGGGGAAAGTGAGATTTGGGGTTTAAACGATTTTCATGAGTAATAGAACATCTTTGATAAATACGGGACCACTCCTACTGACACCAGGGTGCGAAACCCGCGCTTTTGGGGGAAATTGAGATTCGGGGTTTAAACGATTCCCATGAGTAATAGAACATCTTTGACGTATACGGGACCACTCCCACTGACACCAGGGTGCGAAACCCGGGATTTTTGGGGAAATTGAGATTTAGTTTGTTTATCGTTATATTTTCAACACTTGGTTACACCCGTTACATCGGTTTATTAAGGACTGAGGACTGGATGTCAAGTACTCGTTGGCTTTGAAATATTGGTGGATAAACAATTTGATGGTTTTTAAATGATTTTGAGCTCGTAGGATTTTTCCAAGAACTCTTAATTTAACAAACCTGTGTTGCTCGTTGGTGACCAAGGTCTCGTAAACACGGATTTCGCTGCCAAGATCGATGGAACGTAGCTTTTCAATGTTTTCATCTATTTGTGACTTGTCTCGACGGATTTTGTCGTCTCTTTTCTGAATTTCATGCTCCAAATTCGAAATTTCTTCCTCTTTTTCTTCCAAATTCGTCACGAGTTCAGTTTGTTTTGCTTCCAGATCTCGAACCTTCTTATTTCTTGCAGTAAGTTCAGCTGCTTTCATTTTGAGAAGCTCATTTTGTGTTTCCTTCTGCTGGGCTAGTTCTGTCTCATAATCTTTTCGAAGGGATTCCTGCTGTTTTTTTATTCCGTCCTTTAGTTCCTAAATTATTGCCAAGAAAGAAGAGTTGTAAGAATTATTAAAAGGTGATTAATAGTCACCAGATTGCTGGCGCTTTCTCACTGGGACATTTTCATTTATCTTCAACGTGGACATTAGCCGAGAATTACGACAAAATTGCATAATCTGCACGGTATACGGATGATTGCGCCTAATCATTTGCGCCTGATCAATTGCGCCTATGTACACTTTGCGCCTACGTACACTTTCCGCCTAATCAGTTGCGCCTACGAATATTTTCCACTTTCCGTTGCCAGCACAAAATTTGATCACCGATTGCAGATACTAAATTACAAAACAAAATATAAATAAGTCCTGTTGCTGTCCGCAATTTCAAATGTTCCTGACATGGTGTGAAAAAATAAATCCGAAACCACGAAAAAAAGTCCAGGTTTGTAATTACAGACTAACTGCCAAGCTACAATTATTGCTTTCTCCCTTTTATAGTTTTGTAAAAGATCAATTGAAAGAGGATTTTGTGTTGGAAATTAATCGTCTAAAATAATATATTCACATTCTATAAAGTTACAGGTACCACATAGTTTTACATAGCTGCATAGTTTTAGTGGGATAAACATTAGATGCTGGACCCAGACAAAAAATATTTAATGTGTAACAATTACAGAACCAGAACACAAAATTCGTTAGTTTGACCTATTTTTGAAGACAATATATTCATATTCGGTAAAGTAGCAGCACCTGCTACTTTACATATGAGTTCAAAAAACTAATTTGAATAAATAAAGTAAAAGAGTAGAAGTAAGAAATTTGATTTTATTTGATTTGATATAAGAAAGTAAGTAAAGTGCTAGAGATGTGAGATGATTTTTGAAAGTTCGGAAAATATTCATAGGCGCAAATGATTAGGCGGAAAATTTATGTACAGGCGCAAATTGTACGTAGGCGCAAAGTGTACATAGGCGCAAATTGTACGTAGGCGCAAAGTGTACATAGGCGCAAATGATTAGGCGCAAATAATTAGCCGCAATTGATTAAGCGCAATCATCCGCAAATCTGCACGCACGTACCCTCTTGAATACCAATGACATATGGCCTTGGTACAATTCTAAAACTAGAGGAAACTAATTGCAAATCAATAAATTTCCAATGCCAAAACCGTAAGAATACAAAAATTTTGAGTTGAAATCTTAGAATGGTTTTTACATGTGATCTTTATCTCGTTCGGTATTATCTATGTTGTGTTGTAGTTCGATTTTGCATGTGATTTTCATTCAGCTAAACAAGGCAATGGATTGCTTTAATTGGTTACCTGATTCTGTTGCTCGAGATATGCTCGTATTTCCCCCTCACGATTCAAGTTCTGCTGCAAAACCTCGACTTGAGCGTCGGACCGTTTAGCTTCATCTGCCATGTCCTATAACATATTTCAAAATTACCAACAATTGGAATATGTTTAAGAAAATATATCATGGGATAAGACATTATTGCACTTGTAAGGGCTAATGTTTTAATCTAAATCCATAATTTTGTAGGCATATATCTTGTAAAGTTTAGAACGGTAACCTTTAGCTGTTTCTGCATATTCTTGTCTTGGGTTTCCTTTTTCGCTTTCAAGTGTCGGATAATATCTTCTTTACCTTTGATCTCTTCCTCTTTCCTATCCAATCTATTTTAATGTTTTAAATTCTGTTACATTTACAGTCTCAAATATTATAATGGAATATTATGCTAAAAATTGGTAGTTAATAAAATCAAGGATGGTTTCATTGTAGAATTTGTATCAATCCTTAGACTTACTGACATAGAAGTCCATCGGACTCTTCTTTTAAACCCGCTATATTTGAATTCAAACTTCGGATTTCTCCCTGCGCGTTGTTTAGTTCCCCTCGTGCTTTTTTAAGATCGTTTTGAATTGCTGCGTTTTTTAGATTAACTACCTCTTGCTGTCTATTAAGGTCGGCTATTTTTGCCTTTTCTGCCTGTCGACTTAGCACCAAATCGGCGATTCTATCGTGTTCCATTTTTATTGGAAATAATAATATTTAAATTCACAGAGATGATCTAAGAAAAAGAGTTAAAGTTCGAATAGGCTGGCAGTTGTTGCTAGACAGTTAATATCCTCATTTAGTCTCGCTTTTTATATCTGTTGGAAGTTTAAAAATAATCCACTTGATGATGGACTACTAATAATTATCTGAGTTGTAGTTATTCCCAGCTAATTAACTACAATGGATGTTATTGGTCTTGGTGAGGATTTTTTTTTGACATTCTTGATTGCTTTTTTAGTTTTTGAAGTTCAACGGTGGAGGCCTTGAAGTGGGACATTGACGTCTGGGGTTGATCAAACTACAATTCAAATAAAATACCTCTCGAACAAGATATGAAATGCGAGGTGACAAGTGTGATGAATTGGTAATTGGTATCAATTAGCGGATTAACATTCCATAATATCGGGTGGAAAAGATACCTCAAGCACGACATGTGATATAACTCTGTTAGATCTGATTGTAACTGGAATAAGTCCGTATTTACTAAACGCCTATAAAACTAATAATTAAGAACACCTTGTTGTAATAAATCGTAAAGTTAGCAAAACTGTGTTCATTGCATCAGTTCCAAGAATTTATGTTTCATCTGTTTAGCTCATTGGTAAATTAAAATTGGGATTGATTTTCGCTTTGTCGAGGTCTTTAAGCTTTGAATTGGACGGAAACCAAGTAGTAAAGGCAAATGCACAAAGTTTAACATTTGTTCATATTGGACAGTTAGCTTAGGATCAGCTACGAAAATATGCATTTCGCTGATAATAAATCGATGTATTCAATAAACAACGGATAACAGATGTCAAATGATTTTTATTTTAACAATTACTTACTACAATGAACCTGGAACTACATCAGGACAGCGCATATCAAAATATAAGAAACGGGGTTAATTTATGAAGGCAATTAAAAATTATTGTCTAATCTAACCACAAGCTTTTGATTCAATTTTAATTTGTCGAAATCCGTTGCTCAACTAAATTAACCAAACTCTAATTTTGAACCTTACAATGTGTGTAAATAAAAGAGTATAGGATCAGGCAACCTCATCGCAATTCCATATTAAATGGGTTATAATTAAGCTCTATACTTTAATCAAAGACAATTTTATCGGTCCAACTTTTCCCGAATTTAATAATAAATCCTAATAGCAAGTATTCTTTGGAACAAAAACCTAAAAATCTTAAATTTTTTTTTACAAAACTAAAAATAAGATTAAAAACAAAGTCAAGAACAACAAAAGCCAAAAGAAAAGGGCCGAAACATGGATCTTCTGCCTTCCTTGTAGCTTTTACGATCCCAGTGTTTTGACATCCTATTTTTCGAGCTAGTCGTCCGGCATTGAGATTTTCTAGAACGTTTCACAAAATTAGCTAACGCTTTAGTTTTTTATTTGCATGTCCAAAGTTTTGTTTAAATGAGTTTTTGAAGGATTTTAAGTTTTCTGATATTTTAAAGATGGATTCAGATTTCTTGTAAAGTCTCACCTGGGTATGATAACTAAACGGTCGTCCTCGTCGTTGACCACAGCGTTGTGCATTTGGATTTCGACAGCATTGCGGCTGGAGAGTAATTGGGTTACTAATTCATTTTGTCTCTCTCGTTGCTCAGAAAATTCAATTTTTTTCGCAATTTCCGAGTCTTTTTTTGCAAGTTTTTCAAAGGGTTCCGTTTGAGTTGCTTGGACAGTTCTGGACTTGTCATACTTCGCAACAGAATCATCTGTCTTCGTTCTATAGGTTCGAGTTTGTGTTCCCTTGTGGTGGGTTGATTTTATCTTAATATCATCTCCCTGTGTTTTTTTATTTTTCTTAACTCCGTTTTTAAGTTCCTAAAGTGTGAACAGGTGACTGTTATTGTTTGTTTCGTGAAGACGATTAAAATCATTATCTCTAAACCGTTTATCAATGGGCTAAACCCTTCCGTTCGCGGTTGAAAAAATTTCGCCTCCATTTAGATTTTTTTAAACGTACTTTTGTAGCACGAACTTGTTTTCGTAGCCATCATTTTGTGTCTTTCAATTACAATGGAAATTATATTTAATAACGGAATATAGAACGTAACGGATTAGTTTGTAGTTCCATTGAATGTAGAACAATTATTAAAACTTCCAGGGGGTTTTTCGTATTTACCTCCTAATGATGAACGCAGCCTTGGACATTTAATCTTATTTTTAATATGCTTCTTGTCATGTATTATTATTATCCAGAGCCATCTTCGTCTGACAATGAGCTTTACAAATCGAGCCGTCCTGCGCACGGACCATTTTGAACTTGGTGTGTAATCAAGTTCAAAATGGTCCGTGCGCAGGACGGCTCGATTTGTCAAGCTCGGATGAAGATACCTCTGGATAATAATACATGAACTCAGAACCCATACGATCTTGAATTGAAATTGAAAGATGCTTATAAATGTAAGTCAATATCATAGAACGGTACTAAATTTTTGAACGTTTGCAAAGTTTCGTTATTGAGAGAAATTAGTTACCCAAGCCATTTTATCCTGAAGTGCTTCGTTTCTTTGGAGTACTTGACAAAGGCGTCTATTGAGCTCAAAAATTTGTTTCTTCTCCGCCTCCCGCCGTTCCAGCAATTCTGCAAACGTTTCCCGTTCCATCCTCACAACTTACGATTGATTTATAATTCTCTTATTAACTGAGAAAAATCAGATGTGGACAGTTAAAGATATTGGCGTTGGCTAGACAGTTGCAATACCTTCATGTAGCCTCTGCTTTGATGTTTTTTAGTTCAGATTTCAAAATACTGCACTTGACGGTGATGGAATACTTGGGACTGGTTCATAATCGGGATTATTACCACTAAATTTAATAGACTTAAAGTATATGATCTGAATACTATGAAGTAAACGCTCCAGGATTTTTGATAATATACTTGAAAATGCAATCCTTGCCATTCAGTGCTTTTTAGTTGTTGAAATTCTGTTTGTCAATCAGTTTAGACCTTGAATTGCAACATCGAAGATAGTAGTTCATCAAACCACTATATTTGGTGATAAAGCTGTCGAAAAAGATATGAAGGTGGAGGACTGAAGTAAGTGCAAAAATATTCATGTCAATAAGGATTCAGTATTTTGATGGAGTGGATATATCGGACAATTCACATGTCATGTTTCATGTTCTAAAAATATCATCAAATATGAACCTATCGTGTATCTTTCATAAAACACCTGCAAAACGTTGACAAAACAAACTAAAGAAAATGACATTTTTTTAAATTCGTGTTCCATCGCTGTTACAGGAAGTTGGCAAAAAATTCAGTTGGATCTGTGCAGTTTTAACTCCTTTAATAGCTTTTCCCGTCCAACTACTGAGATTTTAGTTCGACGTTTATTTGATGCAAAGGTGTAAATCAAGGTTCATGTTTGATTCGAAACCAATTTAAATTATATTTACCCGAGATTAGGACGGATTATATTTTAATGTGAAGATTAGAAAGAATCCTATTATTAGTAACTGCTATTTCCACTCTCAATATATCTACAAATGACAATGCAAATTGATCGTCTAGCTTCGTAACTTCTAGCTGTTGATTCACTTTCGATTTTATTCGTTACTATAAAATTAATACATTGTCTGAAATACATGTGTATTCATTAAAAAAAATCAATGAAAGCGAAATTGAAAGATAAACAATAAAAGGTTCAACTTTGTGGTTTCACGATTTTTAAGGAAATGTGTTTTGATATCCCTGGAGTACAATCAAATTTTTCGGCATCGCACAAATCCAAAAATCGTAAATTCAGCAGATTATTTTTTAATTAGCCATTGCCACTTTGTCAGACTAGAAAAAGATTAAATATTTTACTCTATAAATTGTATCAACTAGACCTTTCTGTCGGTTTCCAACCTCAACAATAAAATTGACCACAATGTATATTGTACATGTTCCTTTACAAAAATCAGTCCTCGACTTGTAGTTTATGAATCCAAGCCAGAAATAACAAACTGCTCGAGATTCACTTGGTTTTGGGGATGAGAAGACAGGCCGTGATAGTGTAGTCCACCGTTTTGAACCGACTCGATGCTTTTGTCGGGCTTTTAAAGCGGTAGACAATAAACCCGTTCACCGCAAGATGAAAAGTAAATGGCTGGATGGCATTGATAACCCGCATGTGGTAGCCCCGTCGCCGCAAAACCACCGATCGCTTAAAATGTTCCAGTATTTTAACGGACAATTCGTGGCTTAATACGGCGTAGTTAAGGCCAGCCCCGACACCCACCGTAGCAACCACCACAACTATCGGGAACAGTAAAAACACGGGCATCGGGATCACGTCGTACAACTTTAAGGTCGCGTAGTTGGAAATGATCACGACAAAAAAGCCCATGGTCGTAGCAGTTGTAGTGACAACGTTGTTGACGTCCGTGATCACGGCCACCAAGAGTTGGAGCGTTTTTAACGTCCCGATGACTTTCCTGTACTTGGCCGTTTCAGTTTGCCCCTTGTCATTTTGTAAATGGAGGCATGCGACTAGGATCTTGTTGAAGACGTTGAGGAATGTGAGGATCGTGATGATTGTCAGCATTACTATCTTACATCCATGAAACGTTATAATGGAACCTAGGCCAAATCGAATAACTTTTGTTAGAAACTTGTCACTATGTTGTGGGAAGAGATCCATAATGATGTATTGGAAGGGATCGAGGTTCGCGTAAACTCCAAACACTGGTATAAAAATGCACAAATTTTTAAAATTTAGAGTTGTGAGGAGCAATCCTAGTCCTAAGATATCAATCTCGTCCTCGACAATTGGTAAGGAATTTTCTGAAATTAAAAGGCAGGGGTCAAAGAGGTCAAATTACATACATTAATGTCTGATACGTCATTCGAGAGAAATTATAAAATCAAGTACTTTCAAATGATGTAATTAATTTTGCTCTATGGCTGGGGCATCTCAAGATTAATTTTTTTTTGAATCCGTGACACTGACGTACCTTGTAGAGCCATCTTGCGGAACTGCAGGATCTGGTTCCACCCCTGAGCAACGTCGGCGGCATATTTGTTGAGAGCCATTGAAAAATAATAGATATCAACTAAAATGAATGCGAAATAAAGTTGGAGTAGGAATTCCCAAGGGGCAGTCGTCGTTTCTTTCACAAAAATCCGACGACTTGTCAAATAAATGCAAATGGCAAGAGTTCCCAGAATCAGCGCCAACTTCAAAGAGAGCACCGCGCGCGATCTCGGATTCGTAACGGCGATGAATTTCTGCGACGGCGCGTGCCATTTTAGTGCCGTCTCACTTCTCCCCTGGAACAGACGTCCGTACAAATCCAGAGCTTTAAAGAAGAGTGGTTCATTGCCTCTTAGAATTTCCAGGATTTTAAGAGACCTTATTTTCAAACCTGACCACCCCATTTCATTGATCGAGCCAAGATAGCCACAAAACTAGCTTTACGAGTACGACCTATTTCTATACCATTTTAAACTAATTTCGAAGTTTAGCTTATCAAGGATCTCCCTGCTATGCGCTACCGTAATCATTTTAAACCCCTCTTTACTCCTTTACAATCAAAACTTTTCCTAGTATATAATTGGAAAAGTATAAAGCTTCAAATTTGATTCATGGTAAAAATGAGGTTAGAAAAATACTTACAGTGGGAACTTTTTAAGTTGAAGTAAGTAGGTTAATAAAACCTTTACAGGCAGTAAAAGTCTGGTATAAAAGCTGCCATAATTCAGCTTAGCCTATGTCAATTTAAATTAAATTAAATCATCACTTATTGAGATTGGAACATTTATTTTCGTTAAATGCTCTTTGAAAATGAACTAAAAAAGCATTCTATTTTTTGAACCCTCTTAGAAATCCCCCCAATTAATTATTATTAATTAAGCTTAGCTGAACCGGACTGACGATAAAGAATAATCAAATCAAATCAATTATTAGCCCGCGTATTCACACTATTTATAGCGATATAACACTAATGTTTTGGCTACTTAGCATTAGGATTATTAGGAGTAGGTTCGAAGCCAAAAGCTGATGGTTAAACCCCGAATATTTTGGGTCAACTTTAAAATGAGTAATTGAAAAAAGTTATATCAATTTGAAAAGTGGATAAGAATAAAAATCGCATAATTATGGTGCATGGGGTGGGGACAGGACGAAGAAGTTCATTGAAATAAATGAGCACTTTGCGTTTATGTAATCCTGTAAATATACAAGGAATGATGGAGTGCATGGATGTATAATTATGGCGTAAAAACCCTTATGGGAAAACTTTGTATGTCTGTCCGTTCGTTCGACGGTACGACTCTTTACGCTGTAACTTCCGAACGGTTGAAGTTGTTTGTAAAATTTTTCGTGTTTGAAATTGAAACCCATACTTTTGTTTAAACTAAATAGAAATTTATCGTCGGTCACACCCCCTGACTCGACTTATAAGGTTAGAATAGATTGAAAAATGTGTCTTTTGATTTCACCCCTTCTTTACATTGCGTTTGTAACGGTTTATTCGTTTTTAAAGTCAGTTTGAATATTGATAAGAAGGGTAAAGGAACGCCGGTTTTCAGTCTGTAATAAAATAGTCTTTATTTTGGCTGTGTAATAGTATCTATCAATTGGATCTATAAATAGTTGATAATGTAGCGGAAATTACTTCATAATTATTCCTTACTAAACGAAGGATAAATACAATAACTAGCATTTATTTTTTACCGCCTTTTAATTAACGCGATGGAGATTTCAAGGGATTATAACCCTTTTGCATGGCGAAGCAAGTTTACGTAGCCACGTAGAGATTTTTTTTAAATCAAAGTGTCGCCATGGTCCATAATATTTTGGGTATATTTCTTTCAACGGTAGGCTCATTTCAAGGATCAACCGCCTCGTATGGCAACATTTTTTGCAATATTGCGAAAATCTAAGAATTTAAATTGTTGCTAATTTCGACAGCATATTGTGATTACAAATTTTAAAAATATTGACGTCATTGTTCGTAGAACCATCTAAATTTTAAGCAAATAATGATCATGAGTTGCGTATGTTATTTTTTAAGGACTGGAGGGTCTCGACAAAATGCGAGATTCCAGAAAACAGTCCTAGAAATGGCATATTGTACTCCTGTAAAACTATTCGTATCGTAAGTTATTTTGTACTTGCTAAAACTAAGTAAATGGAGCAAATCCATAATTCCAGATTCTTAGTCTGTCTTCATAACTTGAATAACAAAACGATACAGATTCTCTATACTCGTTCTCTCTGTAATTGTTGGATTACTGTAATTAAAATACGGCTTTGTAAATGTCGTTAGTAAAAGCTAAAATATATTTGACCAGGTAAAGTAGGTCGGAAGGTCAAGAAACGCAAGGTATTTCAAGGATCCATATAGTAAATACACGTTTGAATTTTGAGGAAAGGCTCGTTCAAGCGCAAATATTGATTTGGAGGATCCTCGAATGTTAACTCCCGACGCGACTTTCTGGTGAAACGTAGGAAAGCCGACTTTCTCTTCTTCCTCCTCTTCTCACTAACGCTAATTTTACACGTCCCTGACCTTCCGACCTACTTTACCAGGTCAAATATATTTTGGCGGCCTATAGTTCCAATGTTAAAGTTTCATCATTTGACATAAGCTTTCGAATGAGACTATTTAAAAAAAATATCGAGGTGGAACAGTTGGGAATGTTTCATTGTGAGCCCTTGAAAAATATGCAATTTATGCAATGGTAATGAAATTCGTAGTAGTAATCAAGGCCCTAAACCTGTAGAGACAAGATTATAATAAGGTTGGACCATTTGCCTTTATATTCTCTTCAAAAAGCTGAACCAAAAGATCTGAAATTCATTGAAAAATATCTCTTTTCTTAAAATCAATGCAAAAATCCTTGCAAAAATCTGCAAATACTCGCCAAATTCCGCAAGATTTATTTTTTTCTAGGGGAGGCGAAAAGTAACCATAGCAACGGTTACGGGCCAAGCCCTAGATATGCATTCACCCCTACCCCTCCCAAATTGATGATGACCTACAGCCTTAGCCCGTTGATCAAAATGGTCGCGGTTTTTTTATTCGGAATTGTCATCAAGCGTAGATGTACCGGTCGAGCCTCAAAAGTTTAAAAATGATCTTCCTTCATGCTGAAAACTCGATTTTAAATTTTAAAATCGCGTGTATCCTCATTTCCATTGATCTATCGAAGCCCGGTTATTGAAATTATTAAATCGCATTTATTTCTTTAAATTCTGAAAAAAAGTTTTTAAAATTCTATTGACAATATTTTGAGATACGAATTTTTGAAAAAACCAGTTTGCATAGAATTTTAATTGCACATAAGCTTTAAAGAAGACAGGTGAGATAAAGTATAGTTGCTTAGTGACAGAGGAATATTAAACCCATGTTTAAACATAATATACGCTTCTATATCTTTTATGCCAAATATAATCATAATTAGGTACTTTAAGAAAAAAAATCACTAAAAAGAATGAAATAAAAAATAATTCCAGGGGAAAAGGGTTTCTAGGGGAGGGTGCACTTAAAACAATGAAACAAGATACTGTCTTCAGCATAATTAAAATTCAACTGTGTTTATTTATTAATATCGAAATATCGCTTCCCCGCCGGCAGGGGCAGCCATCCAAGCGACGTGATCCAACCATTGTTACTTCCGAGATACTCTTGATTTCAGTTACCGTAAATATTGAAATTCAATAGCTTTAGTCCATTTCCATTTGCTCCTAAATGTTACTACTAAATCTATAATACGGTCAGACAGCATGTTGTCAAGTACTGCCCGGATGCGGATTGACAAAAGACATTACATTTGACCCATTTGACTATATTATAATAGAAGTTTCAAATATACTCCAGAATTTGTAAGAATAGGGACATTGAATTTTAAATATTTTCATTTTTTAGATCTCACAATTCGAAAATATAGTTTAATGTCCTTAAAATCGTTTGTCGTTAACGCTTCATTTAGGAATCTAAATCCAATTTTGAAATTCCAATTCAATTCAATTATTTTTTCTAATAGACCTTCTATTCTATTACGACATTTGAATGTAGTCGGAAGTGAGCCTCTTCTGCCGGCCGGGGTGGCGATATTTCGATATTAATAAATAAACAGTTGAATTTAAATTATGCTGAAGACAGTATCTTGTTTCATTGTTTTAAGTGCATCCTCCCCTAGAAACCCTTTTCCCCTGGAATTATTTTTTTTTGCGCATGGGATCTAAAAATCCCACGCCATGCGAAGCTATGTAATTTTGCTGGGATTAAAAAGTCCCAGGCCATGGCAACGCTTAGAGTTTTGCTGGGATCAAAAGATCCCAAGCCACGTCAACGCCCCGATTTTCGGTGGGATTAAAAAATCCCAGGCCATGGGAACGTCTCGATTTTTGCGGGATCCAAAGATCCCGTGCCATGCGAAAGGGTTAACCCTTTCGCATGTGTTTTGTAAACACTTTATGTGAATACCCCGCCCATCCGTCTGTCCGTCCGTCTGTATCGTCGACAACTAGAGAACCGCTTGACCCAGGGTCAGCAAATTTTATGCACATGTTCTAAGGAGCCAAACCCCTTGGATTTTTGTCTATCCCTCCCATGTCAAAAAATGCATTTTTTGGTTTATTCCCCTACTCCTATCAACCTTGCATAGCTCCGTTTCACCCCTAGCTTTCCAATCTGAATAAACCGATGTAACGGGTGTAACCAAGTGTTGAAAACGTCAATAAAATTAAACCGAATTTTAATGTCCCCCAAAAGCCCGGGTTTTGCACTCTGGTGTCAGTGGGAGTAGTCCTGTGTACGTCAAAGATGTTCTATTACTCATGGAAATCGTTTAAACCCCATACCTCAATTTCCCCAAAAAGCCCGGGTTTTGCACCCTGGTGTCAGTGGGAGTGGTCCTGTATACGTCAAAGATGTTCTATTACTCATGGGAATTGTTTAAAACCCATATCTCAATTTCCCCCAAAAGTCTGGGTCTTGCACGTCCTGAAATGTAGTTTCAGGGTGTTATCATGTGTAGATGATAGACATAGAGTTTACTGTAAACTACCTAAGCGGCAGTTTTAAATTGATTAATAGCTTTGAACTGTTTTAATGGGCAGCAGGTTTAAAATGAGTAAGAGCTTCGAACTGATTCAATGGTTTGTTTTGGGGTTTAATTGATGGGGGTCAGGGGGTGCGACCGATTTGACCCAAGTTCGAACTTAGCCTGTGTTAGGACCCAAGGAATAAGTGTACAAAATTTGGTGACCGTAGGTCAAGCCGTTCTCCAGTTATCGCTCGGACAGACGGACGGACAGACGGACAGACGGACAGACGGACAGACGGACAGACGGACAGACGGACGGACAGACGGACAGACGGACGGACAGACGGACTTGTCGTTCGCATAAAGTGTTTTCAACACTTAATAAAGTACCTATATTTTTAATTTTGGCCAAAATGTGGGGCCGTTCTTAGGGTATACTTTCCAGTTTACTTGGCGGAAATAAGGAGCATTTGGGAAAGCGTTTGCTTTTGTTTTAAATTGTTGTTTCTTTGCTTCTTCTTCTTTGGTTACTCTCCCGTCTTCAATTTCAATGCGATCAGATAACAAAAGGCATCTCAATAATCTCATTATTAAGGATTGCAACCCCTTTATAAGAACACCTTGTCTGTCCGTCCGTTTACCCTTTCACTTCCGAGTAGTATGAAAGCGGTTTTGGGATTTGGAGCATACATTTCCACAACTCCAGACTCCAAAAAATGTAAACTCAAACTATCTCAATCCGTGTTCGGAAGATTGATTTAATATATTTTAGTTTATTAAATGTGAAATAAAAATAAAATTGCTTTTATTGCGTTGCATGAGATTTTAGACGTTTTTTGTGAATGAAAGTTGGAATTGTAGGTTGTGATGATAGAATGTAAGTATGAACAGTATGAAGAAGGATTGAAGCACGTGACTGAACAGAATTCCGATATTCCGAATAAGAATCAGCCGGCTCCAATTCTTACCTATTTTTCACACATTTCATGTCACAAAATTCATGCTCTTACTATTATATCGTCTAGTCAATCCTAGCAAATTTCATCATCTTTCACTATTTTTCTATTAAACTGAAGCAACAGATCTGTCAAGTTGTCAGTACTTGTCTATACAATTTAATTAATTTAGTCGGAATTTCATTCTACTCCACCCTCAAGTAGCGATTGTTAATCCGAATTTTAGACGATTTGGAATAGTTGGACATTATATTATTGTCCTTTCGAAATCGTTTTCGAGGTATCAAGTGAAATCTTTTTAATCATATAGATACTAATTTAGAACCCTATTATGTTTAGCAAACTTTCTTATTTTATAAGCTATATATGTGAACAAGTTTGTGCATTATTGTATGGACAGTAAAAATAGAAAAAACTAGAATATAATTCCACCAAATCCTCGTAATAAGTCCCCAGTCATTGAAATAACCATTTTAAAGGGTTTCACACGATCACTTAATTAGCTAATGTGTCTCGATATCGAGTTGTAACCAGAATACTTACATCTATACCAAAATTGCAATACTTGAGTATCGTAACCCAAAAAACACGGAGTTTGTTTCTAAACATCGGAGTAATTAAATCTGAATGCTTTTTATTTAATATATATTGAGGGATGCAGTCAAGTCTGCACAAGATCGTGGTAGTTGGTGGAGGAGCTGGAGGGCTGGAGTTGGTGACGCTGCTGGGTAAGCGTTTGGGGAAGCGTCACTTGGCTCGACCGACGCTTGTGGACGGGTCTCCCACTCACATTTGGAAGCCCCTCCTGCACGAAGTGGCGACAGGGGCCCTGAACACGGGGGAGGATGAGCTCAACTACTTCTCGCATTCTGCGCGATCCGGCTATGAATTCCAATACGGTTGGATGGTGGGACTGGACCGACAGAGGAAGGTCATCAAAATCGGAGCCCTTACAAGTGCCACCGAAGGCTACCAAATCGCAGGCCCTCGTGAACTGGAGTATGACACCTTGGTACTTGCCGTCGGTGGCGTTTCGAATTCATTTGGGACACCCGGGGTCATGGAACACTGTTCCAGGCTCGACAACCCTGCACAGGCTGAACAATTGAGGAAGCGAATTCTTAGTATGTTATAAATATTGGTTTTGAGACAAGTTTTGGGAGCATTTATCGGGGCGAGAAAGCCGGAGGTGAAATGTGTGGATAAAAAAATACTGCAAAATTATTATTGTTTTCATGTAAGAATGAACATGGAAAAGAAATATTTCACGGTTACAAGGGAACCTTTTTTGACTGTACAGTGCAAAACAATAAAATTATTGGAGCGATGTAGATTTTTACAGACAACGTGATTACGGCTCACCACGTGTTACGTATATATTTTAAGGGCTAAAAATACTCCGAAATAATTCCCCACCCTAAATAACTGCCCCAGTTATTTTAAATGGCGGAAAAAGCATTTCGATGTTCTATAAACCTGTGGATTTATTTTGGATTAAAATCGGGAGGTTGTTTTTCCATCATTTGAAATAACTGGGGCAGTTATTTAGGGTGGGGAATTATTTCGGAGTATTTTTAGCCCTTAAAATATATACGTAACACGTGGTGAGCCGTAATCACGTTGTCTGTAAAAATCTACATCGCTCCAATAATTTTATTGTTTTGCACTGTACAGTCAAAAAAGGTTCCCTTGTAACCGTGAAATATTTCTTTTCCATGTTCATTCTTACATGAAAACAATAATAGCATTTTAAGATGTCTTCATCTTTTATATGACTTTTTCTTAATTTTCACTCCAAAAGATTAGAAAATCGATGCTCGCAAGGGAAGTTCACCAGGGTGAACTCAAGGAAATGCTTTAAACTTTTATGAACTACAGAGCTCTTTGATATTCAAAAACTCGAAATATTTTGAAAATCGGACCAAAACTCGTCGTTTTATGAGCATTTAAAAAACTCAATTTTCAATATTTTTTATACTCGTCGATTTTTTAAATTAGATGTTCATTGCCTAGATATTAGTTGTACATATGATCATAAAAGTTCCAGGCAGTTCCTTGAGTTCACCCCGATAAAATTCCCTTGTCAGTTGATATAACTTGTCCTCCATTTCACCTTTATTGACCTCCACACTAAAGTTGACGTGACATGAGAAAAAATATACATCTAAATTCTAATTCGATGCTAATAACTATACTTAATTTAACCTGCCAGTTAAATGCAGAAAATCCTGAAATAGAACCCCATGTGCCCTCAATTATCCAAAGTAACAAAAATTTTAATAAGGGTACTTTGATTTTTATTCCGGGGCAATATCACTTTCCATAAATATTTTAAAACCCTCAAAATACGAGGGCATCTTTCAGAATTCATGATCACTCATACTTCACGTTATTAAGGTGTAAAACCTCTGTATAGAAACACTCTGTCCGTCTGTCTGTCTATTTGAGCTCTATTTTTAGGTTCAGAATTTTCGAATTTAAAAAAAAATTGAACCTTGAAAATTCATAAAACAAACAGCTCGCATGTTTTATTAACTATTTAAAACATGTGCAAATAATTTTTACATTCCGTTCGTAGTGAGTTATTTAGCTAAAAGTAAAGTCATGTTTTTGTTACATTGTACCATTCTTTGTTGAACAGATACGGCGCTGTCGGTAGTACTAGGATCCGCGCCAACGAACAAACTCAGAATCGGGATTGTGGGAGGCGGTGCGACGGGCGTTGAACTCGCGGCTGAAATCCATCACACGATCTGCGAGCTTCGAAATTACGGCGGGAACTTATTCGAAGAGCAACTGGAAATCACGTTAATGGAAGGCGGACCGCGGATTCTCGGTGGGAGCGTGGAATCCATGTCCGATTTTGCGACAAAGCAACTGCAAAAACGAAACATCGAAGTACGAACTAACTGTCCCATTAAATCCGTCAATTCCGCCGGATTTGTCCTCGCAGACGGAACACAATTAAATAAGGATATTAAAATCTGGGCAGCCGGTATCAAAGCTCCGGATTGGCTCTCCAACCTCGGGCTTCAAGTCAATAAATCGAATCGGATTCGAGTTGATGGAAACCTTCAGGCTTTGGGAGAGCCGGGTGTATATGCGCTGGGAGACTGCGCATGCGCTTCATTAAGCCCTAAAGATGACCCCTCAGGGTCAAGTTCAAGCAACTGCTTACCCGCTACGGCTCAAGTAGCACATCAACAAGCGGAATGGTTAACAACTAAATTGGAAGCGAGACTTCGGAACAAATCAGTGAACCCATTTCTGTTTAAAGTAAGTGAGAATTCCGTGTAAACAATTGGGCGAATTGAAACAAAATAGGCGTAAGCGTTGTTTGTAATTTGAACGTTTTGACCAAACACTTCCGTTTTCGATACATATTAAGTTATTAGTCCATAATAACGTCATTTAATTTATATTTCAGCCTCAAGGGATGTTAGTGTCCCTCGGCTCGAGCTCCGCAGTGGGTAATTTGGCAGCGATAGTTGGACCGCAGCGAGATTACTACGTGGAAGGGCGCGGTGCGAAAGTGCTCTATGCCTCCCTCTACCGGATGCACCAGGCAGTTCTGTACGGATGGACCCGCGCGGGACTTTTGTGGATTGGGGACAAGTTGAGACATGTCGCCATGCCACAGCTTAAACTCCATTGAAACTTCAAACTAGGAATGAGCTTTAGACGTAGCACTGTTTTTAGCAGTGGTGCTATTTAAATATGTATTGTGAAATAGTTGTGAAATTACCAACAAGTATTTAAACCCTCGACGTCTTATCTTGTAAGAAAATAAACCGTACAACGAATGTACTGATGTATCGTAGATGTGACGTTTTATAACGTTTCATAGAAATCGAAACATGTTCACAGTGAAAACTGTGTTTTGAAATGCTTAAAACACACGAAATATCGAAAATCTCAAAGTGCCCCAGTCACAGAGCAAAATTACATACGTCATTCGAAAGTACTTGATCATAGCTTTCGAATGACGTATCACACATATATGTTTGTAATTTGACCTCTTTGACCCCTCCCCACCGGTCAGGAGGTGACCCCACCCCAAAATCATATACACCATTCAATAGCCCTTGACAATAGCTTTCCATCGATGTATTACACATGGGGGTGCTATTTGAAAAAATGTTGACCTATGACCTTTCCTCCCTTGACCTTTGACCTACAAGGCCCCCAAACGAACTTGACCTCCGTTTGGATGTCCTAAATGAATAACCGAAGGAAAACTTTCAAAAGATTAAGCCGTTCTTCGCGTTTACAGACAGACAGACAGACAGACACCAAGGCATAAACATAATGTATCTAGGATACATTATAAACTCCCAATAATGTCCCAATCCATAATATATTATACGTGCGTCAGACGGAACCTTGTGCTCCTTCTTAACCTCTTGGAGGCCTTTGCGAGAAAGAGAGAAGAAAACTTGTCCATTTCTATCCTCCCTTTCTGTGAGAAACCCCGCTTCTCCCAGCGGCCTCAAAGAGGTTAAAGAGGAAGGGAGCGTCCCATTCAGCCTCACTCCTCATTCTCTACAAACCTCCTTTTCTCCGCCCTCAGGCAACGTTACAAAAAACGGTTCTCATTTTTGAAAATCTTATTTTATTTCTGATTTTTTGACAGCCCTCGCCATTAGATCCGAGTTAAACATGAAAAAATTTGGCATCCTTAGAATTAGAACCCTAGAGGATTTTAATTTTACATTTTCCGATAGCAGATAGGGACTAAGTTCCTCCTCCTGTTTTGACAGATTTGCCAATTTCAACGTGTGCTGGAAGTCGGGAATTTTAAGTTTTAATAAATATTATATGAATGAGAAGTGGAATTTAAATATCTCCTCTTTCTATTCTTGCGATAATTACATGCTTTTATTAGGAGTAGTATGGACTACTTTAGTTAACAGTTATGCATTTTGAACTATGGTATACCCGAGCCTTTACTACTATCGATCTCAGGAACTTTTGTTTCGAAATTAAACGATGGATTGTGAATGGAATGTGTTTATGGAACGATAACTAAATTAACTCATCAAAATTACATAAAACCGAGCTGGAATTTATTTGTCACCTCTGAAGACTAACAACACTTGAATTACTTGAAAGTTTTAGTTTAAAATCAAATATTGAATATTACAAACTGGATTTGTGAAGGTTGTTTTTAATTTGAATTGTCAATTGTAACTAAAAATAATTGAGGTGAAGATGAAGTAGTTTAAAAATGTTCGAGTAAGTTATCCGAAGTAATCACCACCCAGGATCCTCCTGCATTCCTCACAGTCGGAGACGCATTGGTATCCACCCTCGAAATGGCCGTACGAGATGCATTTCCGCTGTGGAGTTGGACACAATTGGAAGCTTACCGAGCAAGCTGCAATTTAAAAACAATATTTATTAATTTAATTAATACTGGAATCAGAGCCAAACACAATTCTCATCCCCGAAATACAACCCCACCTGCAAAAGTTCCTACTCATTTTTGCATGCTTTTCTAGACAGAATGAGGACGTACGAAGCCAAGATTTAAAATAATCTTTAATCTGCATCCCCTTAATAATACGTAAAACCAATTGTAAAGTTACTTACATCCCGCAGCCGATTCCTGTGGTTGAGAAGCCAGGAGCACGAAGGCAATTAAACCAAGCCCGAAAATAAAACGCTGCCCAGCCATTTCTGAAAAGTAATAGATAAATTCATGAAAAACCTATTTAGTGTTAAAAAAACTGTATTTTAAAAATCCACTTACCAATAATAGATGAGGTGATGAAAAAAAACGGATTTTTTAAAAAAAATACTGTTAAAGTAAGTTAAAATTCGGTTGAGATTGAGAAGTTGAGGGATGAAGTGTGGATTTCAGAATGGTTTTTGATGAGCTTGGGTTTGCTTTATATACCCGATCTTGAATTAGGTTAGGTTAGGTTCTTTCCTATTTTGTTTCCCACTAGTTTCTTAAGTTCAAGGACTCATGGTCAAAATATTGTGTTTTGAATAACAGAAAGAAATGAGGCAGAACCCTGATCTACATTTTTTGACCCTTATTATCTCCTCCTCTGTCGGCCACACAAGTATAAAACAAAAATTGACCTTCACCTTCTCCATCCCTAAAACTAGGGTTTATGACCCAACTTAACCTTAAAATCTATTAAAAGCCCATTCGAAAAGCACCCGAGCGCTTTATAATTATGGCATTTTCATACTACGTTTATTTACTCAAATGGTTGGAGAATATTAAATTGATATTTTGATCATGCGGAAAAGTATATTAAGAGTTGGAAATTGATTTTTAAGAATAATGTCCACTCGTTCAGCTGTCGCTTTCAGCAAGAATGAAAAAAAATTAATAATTAATTAACTGGCTTTTGTAACTTAAAAAAATCAATGGCACCATAAAAACGTACAGAATCAACAGAAAAACTAAACTAAATTCGAATAAAGTACAGTTCACCCTATAGATGTGCCTCTTTTTATGCATAAGGGAAACTAACTATGTTTAATACAATGTTAATGTACAATAAAACAATTTTAAATTCAGTTCCCCGCATCGGGATTCCTAGCCCAACTTAAGTCTATAATTTAAATAAATTAGAAAATACCGTCCAGTGACCTGCGTAATTCCAAATTGAGATTTGCAAATTCAGTTTGATTAAGGCATTGTAATTTGTAATACCAACTGACTTCATATTTCATAGTTGATTTCAATAGAGTTGAGATATAGGAAATAGGTATAATCCATGTCTACCACAAATTATACCCATTTACCATCAGAGGCAGGCAGAATTCTAATTGTAAGCATTTGACTACCATGAAACTGGAGATGCAAGTGAGTCATAATTGTTTATAATCAAAGAAACATTTAGTTTAAATATTATATCCGAAATCCGAGCTGGAATAGCAAGTTGATGATAACTACCAAAATAGGATTTTAATTCATAATATATTATCATCCCAGAATAGCGATACTGGAATGGGATTTGCCTCAAAAGTATTTAGCATCACGGACAGTGAATTGTATTTCAAATTCCAATCCCTAAAGGAGCGATAAGAATAGATAATTTCGAGATTGAAGAGAAAGATACGTGAATACTTAGAAAAGCAGGAGAAAAAGCAGACTCACAATGGACCTGCATTTCCTTATCAACTCAAATCAGATGCAATATTATTATACGTATCCAAAAATCAAGAAAACAATTTGGAAAATTAAAATTAGGGTTTATCTGAAGCTGTCTGAATTCACTGTGATTTTAAAAACCCATAGGGGTGGGGTTGGAAATGGTGGTGGTGCATGGTGGTGGTGGGACCGGAGCTTTTAGAAGAAATTTGTTTTTTTGTTATAATTCTTATAACAAGTACCCGCCGGCTTTTGTGAAAAATTCCACTTTCGTACAATACTTTTTTTCGACATTCCCATTGTTAATGCTCTATTTACTCTTGGGTCGAGCAGAAAAAAATTCGGGTTCATCTCTCTTTCTAAGAGAGTTTAGTGTAGATATTTCCAGGTGATATGGAAATGCACCTCCATTGTCGAGAATATGAAGTAATTTTGTCAATATTAAACTTTTAATCCGACAACAGTATCTTCTTGACAATCCTACGGATTCTGCTATTTCGCTTGATTTATTTCAATTCTATATTAGAATAATTAGATATTTTAAGCTCTCAGATATTTGAATTCTAACCCCTATGTATAAAATTGAGCAATTTTTTGCGCGTTTTGAGCTCAGAAATATCCGACTGCAATTTAGTACAATCGATATTCAAAATCACCTGTTGGATTAAACGATAGATTGTGAATCGGATGGTGTTAAGTTAATAAAATGCCTCCATCCAACGACAAATACAAAAACATCTCAAAATTACATAAAACCAAAACCAAGCATGAATTTATTTTTCATCTTTAGACCATAACAAAGAAACAATTTAATGATCTTATGTGTTTAAATTTAAAACCAAATATCAGAAACTATATTTCTGAACGTTGTTTTTAATTTGAATTTTAATTCAAAATAGTTGAGAAAAAGATGGAAGTCCGGAGTAATTGGAACCAAGGATCTTCTTGCATTCGTCACAATCTTTGACGCATTGATATCCTTCCTCGAATTGGTCCAACGAGACGCACATCCGTAGTGGATCTGGACACAAACTGAAGCTCATCGCACAAGCTGTAATTTAAATACAATATTTACTAATTTAAATACAGAAATTACAGCAAAATATAATTATCCTCGCCCAATACAATCCCACCCCCTAAAATATTCAAACTAATTTCATTTTATCAGCATTGTAGGTTAACCCGAATACCATAATAACAAAATCGAAATATTGTTATGCCCCTCAGAAAAAAATAATTCGCCTATAACTTACATCCCGCAGCCGATTCCTGTGGTTGAGTAGCCAAGAGGAGGAAAGCAATTAAAACAAGTCCGAAAATAAAACGCGATGTAGGCGTGTAAATGTATATGTTTGTAATTTGACCGTTTGGACCAAGCCTTGTACACCCCTTAAATAGCCCTTGACATCTTCTTTCCATAAATGTTTCATAGGAGGGAGTAATATTTAAAAAAAATGTCCCCTTATCTTCAGCTATTGAGTCAGTTATTAGCATATTGTATCTTCGATGCATAATAAGTAATTCGTTCATAAAAACGTTATTTAATTTCTATTTCAGCCTCAAGGAATGTTAGTGTCCCTCGGCTCGAGCTCCGCAGTGGGGAACTTGGCAGCGATAGTTGGACCGCAGCGGGACTACTACGTGGAAGGGCGCGGTGCGAAAGTGCTCTATGCCTCCCTCTACCGGATGCACCAGGCAGTTCTGTACGGATGGACTCGCGCGGGACTTTTGTGGATTGGGGACAAGTTGAGACATGTCGCGATGCCACAGCTTAAACTCCATTGAAACTTCTAATTAGGAATGAGCTTTAGACGTAGCACTGTTTTTAGCAGTGGTGCTATTTAAATATGTATTGTGAAATAGTTGTGAAATTACCAACAAGTATTTAAAACCTCGACGTCTTATCTTGTAAGAAAATAAACTTAATCAATCCATAATTTATTATACGTGCGTCAGAGGGAAACGTGTGTTCCTTCTTAACCTCTTGGAGGCCTTTGCGAGAAAGAGAGAAGAAAACTTGTCCATTTCTATCCTCCCTTCCTGCGAGAAACCCCTCTTCTCCCAGCGGCCTCAAAGAGGTTAAAAAGGAAGGGAGCGTCTCATGGCCTCACTCCTCATTCTCTACAAACCTCCTTTTCTCCGCCCTCAGGCAACGTTACAAAAAACGGTTCTCATTTTCGAAAATCTGATTTTATTTCTGACTTGGCAGCCACAGGCCCGTATCGGGCCTGTGGGAGCTTAGCCGATAAGCGATAGTGTAGTTAACTTTGAAACATACACAAAAGGCGAATGCGAACCTAAATTCTCATAAATCCAGAACTTTGAGGCCCCCTCCACGAAGCTACCCCTGCATGATTAAACAGTCAATGAATTTCAAACATTCAACATTCCATAAATTTCACTAATTTCAATACTATATGGCTCGGAACGGAACCCCTTAATTAAATTAAAACATATTAGTAACTGACATGCAAAGGTTACAATCTTCCACAGTGTCCACCCCTGGTTCCTCAGTCAATCAATTAATCCTCAATAACCCTTTGCGCACAGACAGGCACACACTCAACTTACAATTGTTAGGTACACCTCCATTAATCCAAAGCCTTTAGCCGCAGTTTGTCAGCAGCCTCGGTACCCCCTTGGCTTATAAGTAGGGACAACAAAAAATGCAGCCAAAAATGGTCAAAATATGAAGCAAAATATGCAGCTAAAAAGGCCTAAATATGCAACTAAAAAGTTAAAAGTATACCATTTGAAACAAAAATAGCATAAAAGTCAATTATTCTTAAAAAATGCTATTATTATATACAATCAGAACATGTAGCAATTCACAACTACAAAAAGTTTTAAAGGGAACTCCAGTTCGATTTTTCTTAAAAACGAATTTAATTTTTGGAATGCTAAATGTCTAAAAAAAATTCAATTTTTTTTTAAAAATATTTTACCACAAAAGAGAAAAAAATAACGTGGATTTACATGAATTATCCCAAAAGTCAGCTATTTTGATACTTAAAAACCCTAAAACAGCCAAATATACAAAATATGCAGCTAAACTGTAAAATATGCAAAAAATGCAAAATATGAATGGCTCTAAAGTTATTGTAAGAGTGTCTCTAGTAACCCTACATAGTTTCATGGACGTAGGTCAAACGGGAATAATTGCATTTTTGCATATTATGTTGTCTATACTTATAAGCTACACTGCACTTTCCAAAATACCGCATTTTGTACAAGCCTTGTAGGGTAAAAATGGCTTGAAATTTATATTAACGAAACATGTTTTTTTTAATTTTGGTCGACCTCGTAGCCCGATAGGGTCATGCTACATAATATATTCTTTTCTTGTCGTACAGACAGTTTCATAGTCAAGTGCTTTGATGGGTCAAATTTGACCTATCTCCTACAGATTTTTTGCTAAACCCATACAACTAAAACAGTGCATGACCATTTTTGACTTAAATCCATTTTTCGGGGTGATGGTTTCGAAAAAATGTAATTTTGGAAATATGTATTAATTATGTAATCTCAAATTTAAATGTTTTTGAAATGTTCGAAAGTTAATTTAAAATATTTTTATTGTTTTTAAAATATTCGCGATTGAATGTAAATAAATTAAAATGTTTTTGAATATTTGGAATTGAATTTAAATAAATTGAATTAATAATCTAAACGGAGGTCAAGTTCGTTCGGGGGCCTCTAAGTCAAATATCAAGGGGATAAATGTCAAGAGTCAACATTTTTTAAAACAGTAACCCCCCATATGTGATACATCGATGGAAAGCAATTGTGAAGGGCTATTCAATGGTGTATATGATTTGGGGGTGGGATCACCCCCTGACCGGTGGGGAGGGGACAAAGAGGTCAAATCACAAACATATATGTGTGATACATGAATGTGTGATTCGAAAGATAAAGCTATGATCAAGTACTTTCGAACGACGTATGCAATTTTGCTCTATGGTTGGGGAACTTTGAGATTTTCGATATATCATGCATTTTAAATATTTTAAAACACAGTTTCCACTCTGAACATGTTTCGATGTTTATGAAACGTTATAAAAAGTTTATATCTACGATACACCAGTACATTCGTTGTACGGTTTATTCTTATATAGGATTCAAATAAATCAAGCGAAATAGCAGAATCAGTAGGGTTGTCAGGAAGATTCTGTTGTCGGATTAAAAGTTTAATATTGACAAACTGACTTCATATTCCGTCTCGACAATGGAGCTGCATTTCCATGTCACCTCGAAATATCTAGACTCTAAACTCTGTTAGAAAGAGAGAGATACACCAAATTTTTTTTTCTGCTCCACCCAAGAGTAAACAGCCTTAACATTGGAAATGTCGAAAATTAGTATTGTACGAAAGTGAAATTTTTCACAAAAGCAGGCGGGTACTTGTTATTAGAGTCAAAGCAAAAAAAAAACAAATTTCTTTAACAAACTCCAGTCCACACCCCACCTCCAACCCCGATTTGTTTTTAAAATCACTGTGCATTAAGACAGATTCGGATAAACCATGATTTTGATTTTTCCAGATTATTTTCTTGATTTTTCGATTCATATAATAAAATTGCATCTGATTTGGAGTTTATAAGGAAATGCATATCCCTTGTGAGTCTGCTGTTTCTCCTATCTACTTTAAAATATTATAATTATTCACGTATCTATCTCCTCTATCTCCAAAATCTCTACTCTTATCGTTCCTTTAGGAATTGAAATGCAGTTCATTGATCTGTGATGCTAAATAGTTGAGCTAACTCGTTGTTTTTATATTAGATTTGCAAAACCATCCTGCTTTTCATCCCGATTAAATTCCTTGTTTCTCATGAAATCCCATTCCAGTATGGCTATTCTGGGATGATAATATATTATGAATTAAAATCCTATTTTGGTAGTTATCATCAACTTGCTATTCCAGCTCGGATTTGGGATATAACATTTAAAGTAAATGTTTCTTTCAGTATAAACAATTATGACTCATTTGCATCTCCAGTTTCATGGTATTCAAATGCTTACAATTAGAATTATGCCTGCCTCTGATGGCAAATGGGTATAATTTGTGGTAGACATGGATTATACCTATTTCCTATATCTCAACTCGCTTATGAAATATTAAAGTCAGTTGGTATTACAATGCCTTAATCAAACTGAATTTGCAAATCTAAATTTGGAATTCCGTAGGTCACTGGACGGTATTTTCTCATTTATTACTGAAATTGACTGAATTTAACAAGAGAAATTCTGAATTCTTGAAATCCCAAATCATTCTATGGTCATTGTTTTAAAAATATGATCAATTTCCCTTATGCATAAAAAGAAGCACATCTATACGGTGAACAGTATTTTGTTTGAATTTATTGTAGGTTTTCTGTTGATAATGTACTTTCTTACTACGTCATTTAATTGTTTTAAGTTAAAAACCCAGATATGTTATTAGTATTTTTTTCGTAATTGCTGAAAACATAAGCTGAACGAGTCGATAGTATTAATAAAAATAAATTTCAAACTCTTAATATACTTAAAATATCAATTTCATATTCTCCAACCATCTCAGTTAATAAATGTATATGAAAATAACATATTATAGTCCTGTGGTATGGGCTACTGTTTAAAAATGCAAAATAAAAGGCTGCTTTTGAAAGGGGCTTTTAATAGATTTTAATGTTAAGTTGGGTCATAAACCCTAGTTATCAGAATGGAGAAGGTGAAGGTCAATTTTTGTTTTATACTTGTGTGGCCGACAGAGGAGGAGATAATAAGGGTCAAAAAATGTAGATCAGGGTTCTGCCTCATTTCTTTCTGTTATTCAAAACAAAATATTTGGACCATGAGTCCTTGAACTTAAGAAACTAGTGGGAAACAAAATAGGAAAGAACCTAACCTAACCTAATTCAAGATCGGGTATATAAAGCAAACCCGAGCTCATCAAAAACCATTCTGAAATCCACACTTGACCCTTGAGCTTCTGAATCTCAACTCTGATTGTTAGAACCGAATTTTAACTTACTTTTACACTATTTTGAAAAAAAAATCCGTTTTTTTTCCATCACCTCATCTATTATTGGTAAGTAGATTTTTAAAATACAGTTTTTTAACACTAAATAGGTTTTTCATGAATTTATCTATTACTTTTCAGAAATGGCTGGGCAGCGTTTTATTTTCGGACTTGGTTTAATTGCCTTCGTGCTCCTGGCTTCTCAACCGCAGGAATCGGCTGCGGGATGTAAGTAACTTTACAATTGGTTTTACGTATTATTAAGGGGATGCAGATTAAAGATTATTTTAAATCTTGGCTTCGTACGTCCTCATTCTGTCTAGAAAAGCATGCAAAAATGAGTAGGAATATTTGCAGGTGGGGTTGTATTTCGGGGATGAGAATTGTGTTTGGCTGTGATTCCAGTATTAATTAAATTAATAAATATTGTTTTTAAATTGCAGCTTGCTCGGTAAGCTTCCAATTGTGTCCAACTCCACAGCGGAAATGCATCTCGTACGGCCATTTCGAGGGTGGATACCAATGCGTCTCCGACTGTGAGGAATGCAGGAACATCCTGGGTGGTGATTACTTCGGATAACTTACTCGAACATTTTTAAACTACTTCATCTTCACCTCAATTATTTTTAGTTACAATTGACAATTCAAATTAAAAACAACCTTCACAAATCCAGTTTGTAATATTCAATATTTGATTTTAAACTAAAACTTTCAAGTAATTCAAGTGTTGTTAGTCTACAGAGGTGACAAATAAATTCCAGCTCGGTTTTATGTAATTTTGATGAGTTATTTTTAGTTATCCTTCCATGCACGCATTCCATTCACAATCCATCGGTAAATTTCGAAACAAAAGTTCCTGATATCGATGGGAATAAATGGCTGTTACAGGCTCGGGTCTCGGGTATACGATACTTCAAAATGCATAACTGTTGATTAATGTAGCCCATAATACTCCTAATAAAAGCATGTAATTATCGCAAGAATATAAAGACCAGAATTTTAAATTTCACTTTTCATTCATTTAATATTTATCCAAACTTAAAATTCCCGACTTCCAGATCGGATCTCCCGTGAGATCTGCCCATGGGTCCTAATCTTTTGCATTAAATCGGTTGTAAACCAAACCGTTGACTGAGCTACTTTGCTCCTAGTGAGAGTCCACGTTCAAATTGGCAAATCTGTCAAAACAGGAGGAGGAACTTACAATGCACACACAAATAGTGCAACACTGATAATGACTAGTGAGATATATCAAAAAATCAGAAAAAAAAATTAAGAAAACGAAAATCATAATATCTCTCTTAAATGCCCAGGGGTTTTTGAGAAATCGGGGTGGGAAGTGGGCGGGTAATGGGTGTGGTGGGCGCGTTATTTATTTGGAAAATGGGTGTGGTGGTGGGGCCAGAGTAGTTATCGCTAAGGGAAAATGAGTGCCATGGTGGGTACTTTGGGTCCCTTTATCTCATAAACCAATGCATCTAAAAATAATTGGCAAAATACCTTAGAAAGACAAAGATATTTTCTATATAGGGGTTTAAGGCGGCTGCAATTTAATTATTACAAAATCATGTTTTTAAGCTTCCAACAAGCCCCCAGGCCGATAGGGTCATTAAAGAGACTCAATTTTTTTCGAGTGTGTAGACAATTTCATTGCGGAGGTGCATTGATGGGTCAAAATTACATTTTTTGAAGCTATTCTATAGTAAATCGCGTTTTAGTCGAAAACAACACTGTGTGGTTTTGGTTTTTAATTTTAAGCATGAAATCCTTACTATTTAGCACACTTTTGACCCATCAATACACCTCTGCAATGATATTTTCTACACATTAGAAAAAAAAACCCAAAATGGAAAAGTGTTTCTAGGGGAGGGTGCACCAAAAAGAATAAAACTTATCTTAATTTTTTATTGTCTTAATTTTCTAGTTACGATTTAAATACTAGTACGTAATTTTAATAAATGTGTCCATTTCAAATTATAACAATACCTTCAACCCAGCCGTCAGGGGGTGAGATAAATAGGGGAATCTAAAATCAAATCAATCAATCAAATCAAAAGTTGGATAGATAAGCGAGACTTATGAAAAATTTCTATTTTTAAATATTAGTAACTTCACGCTTCCAACATATTACAAATCCCATACAATCAAGAGCAATATCCAAGCGAAACCCCCTACAGTGAAGTCACGTCCACAACTATACTCCATAGTTTTGAAAATATGAGAATTATCGATGAATTTTTATAACGTGACGGTCAATGACGTTACACATGCTCGGACGTTAGTATCGAAGTTTCGCCTGCTTTCGATGTGCATTTGCAACAGTTTATTAAAGGGAGACAACCGTTGACCGTCTGTTTGTCTCAACTTTAGAACAGTTTCGCCAATATTTTTATATATTTTTTGGGGAAACATTTTATGACCTTCTAGCTAAATAGAATATCTATCTAGAACATTGTAGATCAAATATCAACATAGATTGTACAGAGACATTATCAGGTTCATTATTCAGTACGTATAGGATGTTACTCTTTGGTTGGGACCACAGAATTTATGTCTATGGTTGGGACATGTGAAACTTTTTTAATTAAAATAATTTTTTTTGACAAAATTTACGATATTACGACTTTCCAGCGAAAGTTAGGTAGTTGGGATGGCTACTTTTGTCAAAGGGTAAGAGTGTATGGTCAGAGATCACGCTTTTTCAATAATGTCTTACATAGTTCAATAGAAGTGCTATTGAACGATGTATCAAAATTAGGTCTATGATTAGAGAAATACAAGATTTTGTATGAAAACATCATTAATGTGTAAGGCAACAACTTTAAATGTTATTTGATGTCCGGTTACCTTCGGGTGTTCTTTTTAGATGCGCGTTTACATTTATAATCAGAACTTTGTTACATCACTGGAAATTATGATTATATTTCCTTTAATGGGATTTGTATCTAGAAATTATAGAAATGAACGATTTAACATGGACAAATACGAAAAAGGATAATTCGAGTCAAATCCAATCCTAAATATAGAAGATTAAACTTATTTTTATTAAACTGATCTCAAACAGAATTTTTTCCTGTGATTTCTGTGACTGTTTATTTTCCAAACATTACTAAATATCGTATTTAAGGTTTTTAACCGACTTGAATTAGAAAATTACCATTACAAACAATACTAATTTATTATTGTTAATAAGTGCTATTTTAGAATCATACGTTACCATAATTAGCTATTAAATTGGTCCCTGCCGGCCGGGTCGTCGGTATTGTTATAATTTGAAATGGACACATTTATTAAAATTACATACAAGTATTTAAATCGTAACTAGAAAATTAAGACAATCTTGTTTTATTCTTTTTGGTGCACCCTCCCCTAGAAACACTTTTCCATTTTGGGGGTTTTTTATTTTATTCTTTTTAGTGATTTGGTTTGAATTTTTTTTCAACATTTCAAACACTTTTTGAACGTGTTTAAAATGGATGCATAAGTATGGATAAGTATTTTATTGTACTAGATCGTAGTTTCCAAATGACGTATAACACAGAGGTGTTTGTAATTGAACCTATTTAACACCCTCTTCAAGGTTAAGGGGGCCACAAACGGTTGGAGTAAGGCTGATATCGGAGATATGGGAGAGCATGTGGGAGGGCATATGGGAGAGCATTAGTTGAGGGCATGCTGGAGAGCATGAGGGAGGTCATGTGGGAGAGCATTAATGGAGGACATGCAGGATGGCATGTGGGAGAGCATTAGTGAAAGGCATCTGGGAGAGCATGCATGAAAAAACTTGTATTTAATGATCATAAAATAGTTTTTTTTAAATATTTTCTATGCGTGCTCTCCCGTATGCTCTCCCACATGCCTTTCACTAATGGTCTCGCGCATGCCCTCCCGCATGTCCTCCACCAAGGCTCTCCCACGTATGCCCTCCCGCATGCTCTCCTGAGTGCCCTCAATTAATGCTCTCCCACATGCCCTCCTTCATGTTCTTCCAAATGCTATCCCGTATGCTCTCCCACATCGCCGGTATCAACCTTACTCCAACCGCCTCAAACATCTTCATATCATATACACCATGAATAGCTCTTGAAAACAGTTTTTTATCTTAATATTAAACATGGTGGGTGTGAAACACTGTGTTACTTTATGACAAAGTTGACTTGACTTGTCTCAAGGACCGCAATGATTCCCAGAAATAAAAATTCAAAAAATTGAACCGTTTGCAAAATATGTTCTTTCCATACAGATAGACGGACGGACAATTCATTCGCATTTGCAACATTATAGTTACTAAAGATAATTTATTGTGTAGCCTAATTTTAGAATTATCGTCGTTTTCTTTCTAATTCAACCATATTAAATTATTTTATTTTAATGTTGTAGAATATAAAGTCAATGATATGCCAAGATTGCTTGCCAACGGACGTTAAAACTGCGTTGTCAAGGAATCTTAATGTGACCATGCAACCTTATTTAATGTTTAAAACCCCATACTAAAAATACCATAAACCGGATGCATTTAAAAATCGATATGTCTGTTAGTTCTTAATCGAATTTAAAAATGTTGGCTTTATAAATTGCACAATTAAAATTCGCTTTATAATTTCAATTTTGTAGAGGTCTAGTCAAATTACAATTAGTGTTAATAACGATTTAAAAATTAAAAATCGAGTTTTAAGCATGAATGAATGAACTTTTTTTCAATTTTGACCACCGCGCCCCACAACTACTCGTCATTTATCGATCGATGAAAAAAACCGCGACAGTCTGTGTCAAACTGTCAAGGCTGTAGGTGGTTCTAAAGATTTCGAAATTAGGTGCGAATGCATATCTAGCGTTCGCGAAAACCATCGTTGCTATGGTTTTTTATCGCCTCCCCTAGAAAAAAAAAATTGAGTCTCTACAATGACCCTATCAAGCTGGGGGCTTGTTGGAAAATTAAAACCAAGAGTAAGTTGGCAAGGGCTTCAAATGATCAGTTTTATAGATGGTTACTATGCCAACAAGGCAGTTTACTATACCATTCTTGTACCTTTTTCATCTTTTATCTTTAGCAATTTGGTTGCTAAGAATGCAATATTTTTACCAAAACTTGCCTGCCTCTAAACTACTCTGGCCCCTTAAACTAGGAGGTTATCTCAAGATAATACTATGCGATTTCCAGTTTGTTGTCAACGAAACCGCCTGCTAACCTCGCAGATTTTCAGCGTAATTACAGCCGCCAATAATTTTGAAACAGACAATAGTCTGGAGCCTTAAGATAGCCATATATATGCAAGACCCTAAATCCTTCGCGACATTAAAGGCTAGTTATGCAACCTTGTAGTAAGTCTCGTCTTTATAGATTTAGGGCCTTAGCCATATAAGTCACTTGGTAACCAAAAAAAAATTTGTTAGTTTTTGGGATAAAAGTGCCTTGTAAAATATGTAAAAGTGATATAAAGAGTGAAAAAAATCTAAGAGTATATAAAAAAGTGATTTTGGAGGAAAAAATAATTTGTGGAGTGAGAGTGATTTAGCGGAGTGAAAAAATCTAGGAGTGGTTGAGAGTGATTTACGGAGTGCACAGATATCCAGAAGTAGAGTGAGATTGATTTACGGAGTGAATAAAATCTAGGAGTATGTAGTGGAGTGAGATTTACAGAGTAAAAACATCTAGTAGATGAGAGTGATTTAATTTTGAGGAAAAAATAATTTCTGGAGTATGTAGTGGAGTGATTTATGTGAGTGAAAAAATCAATGGCTGGGGTGAGAGTAATTTAATGTGGAGCGAAAAAATGTAGGAGTGGAGTGAAAAAATTAGTATGCGGAGTGAGAGTGATTTAGCGGAGTGAATAAAACTTGTTTATGGAGTGAGAGTGATTTAAGGAGTGAAAAAATCTATGAGTGGAGTGAGAGTGACGTATGTGAGTGAAAAAACTCCTTGTAGTAGTGGAGTGAGAGTGATTTAATTTCCGAGTTTGCATGTATGATATGTTGAGATGCGGATGTGAAGATTTATGTATGCATGGATTAGATTATGTTCTAGACTATGATTTTGGTAGTCTGCTAATCTAATGAATGAATTGATAATCTGATGGAATCAGGAAGTGATTAGAATGTGAGAAGGTAGGAGGTCTGCCGTCTCACAGACGCTCTCCTCCAGGAAAACCACCTTTCATTCTTCCATACTTTCAACTCAAGAGGCAGTTTCATCTCGGGAGTTGGAGTTGGGCTGATCACATCAGCCCAACCCCGACAATTTTATTGTATTTAATTGTCGGGGTTTTTCAATTTTTGTAGTTTTAGACTTAGTTTTTTTAAGAAAAAAGTAGAAGAAAGAAAATCACCTTACCTCTAAGGCCACCACCTTACATGGCGTTCGTCTTGTTTCCAGAGTCTTGATTTTCCGGTGATTAAACTCCTGGAGTTTATCCGACTCTTTCTTGTTCAAAGTCATCTGGTGAATGACAATGCGAAGCTTTGCATTGTCCCTCGTGACTTCATCTGCCATTTTCTTATACTCCTTGGCCTTCTCCTTGACCGTGTCGAATCCAACGTCGAAAGAATCCTTCTTTCCAGTATCTGTCCCTCGTCAGAGAAATTCCCCAAAGGTATAGGGGAAGTTTCCCTATTTTTTAAGCAATTGCAAAGGTACAGCAATTGGTTAATATTTAAAAAGGTAAATTTTTTAATTTTTTTTATTATTAATGTTCCCCTTGAAATCCCCTCCATTTAGAGTACCCACTCGACCACACCCCCTATTAAAACTAATTTTTTAAAACAATTTAAAATATAGTCTCAAGTTTCCCCTTTCAACTTTTATTTTAAATTATATTCAAATTGCAATAAAAATTTCACCATCATCTGATTCCCTATGAAATTCCCCCCATTTTGAGCCCCTACTCGACCACATTCCCATTACATATAATTAAAATGTAATAAATAATTTTCTAATGTTTCCAGTAATGATCCATCCACTCCCTAAAAGCTGCCTCTCCACCCCCACGATTTTCAGGTGCTAACTGGAAGTGAAAAGGGGTCGATTGGACTCCACTTCCGGCACTTGCTTTCATACAACTGTCCCAGATTCTGTGATTGTCCTGTCGACCATGTAACTTATTCCATATTTCTACATTTATCAGATGTCATATTTATAAATAAATCCGAGAGTGATACCCCCACCGACCTCATCCCTAATTCCACCCCCCTTGTGACTTGTGTTCTGTAACATTTTTGTTTTTTTTAGATGTTCTGGAACAGGATGCTGCGGAAGAGTAGGGGGCGTGGCGGGAGGTGCTCAAGTGGGTGGTCCTTCACGCCACAGAATGCATCTGCCCCAAACTCAAGAGTTTCCGAGGAAGGACTTTAGCCCCAGGATTCCCAGTTGGTAAAGACATCCCATTTTGAATTTCTTGTTTCTTAATTTATTTATTTAGAAATGCCGTTTGTATTTCAGGTTGGTATTTGGACTAGTTTCGACCGTCAGGATTGGAGTGGACCGCTGGGGTGCGTCATCGATTACTACGACGGAGGAGACGTGACACCGGACTACAAATTCGAGATGTTCCTCCAGCCATGGATTCCGGTATACGGATGACCCCCGCCCATCAATTCCCGCCAATTATTCCCCGCCCATCATTCCCCGCCGTGTATCTTCTCCTGCCCATCATTCCCCGCCCTTACACTTTTCCGCCCAGAACCGATTGTATGTTAAACGCCAAAATCCAGTAACCGACAAGTCTTAGAGTTTTATGTTTCTACGATTTAGTTTTAACCAACTTCGGAGGAACCTTTCGAATACAACAAATCCCTTGTTATTTTATCAACGTATTATGAATTCAAAGTTTCCCCTCCGATGTCATCAAAATGAAGAGGAGGAACCCCAAAGCTTGGGACAACTTGGGAGTCATCATGAGTAATACATTAAGCATTAGCATAATCACACCTTGCAGAGTTTAACTAAACATCAACTAACTTTATTGTATTTCAGGCCAAGTGGACTAAGAACTCATTCTACAACTTGACAAGCTTTCAAAACCAAATAAGAAACAGCTGGAATCGAGCCAATTTCCCTTAATCTCTAGCACTTGGGAATATTCAAGTACGCCAAGGAACTAGGAACTTTAAAATTAGTTCTTGTCTCGGTGAAATAATTGAAAGAATAGAAGATATAATTGTCATCAAAATAAATAGACCTCTATCCATTTGTTAAAGTTTTATTCCTTTTATTATTAACTATATTAATCCTGACTTTTACTCGACTAAGGATCTGTGGGTTAATTATTGGATCTGTGCGGAGTAGGCACCTTGGCAATTCTTATTTCCAGTTGCCTGTGGGTCAGAATAAGGCCTCAACTCCTCACCTAATCATAGGTACAATCCCGCATTCTATTCCTACCTAATTTAGTAGTTCTAAATGGGTAGACTATTGAGCCTGAAATAATAAATCACAAAAATCCAAGTTAGGTTAAGAGGTTTTTATTAGCATCCAAAAAATTTTAAACTTATAAAATGCATATTGAAAATTGAAATATGAAGAATTGTTTAAATTGGTTTAATTTTGAAGTGTAGTCCGATGAGTGAAAAGACGAGGCACTTGAGATCCTGTACAAGATAGTAGAAGCATCGTAGTCCCTCAGGGTCCTTAGAATTGTTCACGTCCACCAGAGAACCGATCTTCGAGGTTGTGAACGAGATGTGCTCTTCCCCGTTCACGATCTCCAGCTCTTGACGACCCACACGGTCCGGAACTGGCCAGGCACCGTCGTCTTCCTACAAAAGACACAGAATATATTACATATTATTTAGACCCGATTATAGTACGAAAAATTGCAATAGTACAAAAAAAAAATTGCAAAAAATGGCGATTTTGGCGATAGATAGTGTGTAGTGCAAAAAAGACAGAAAATGGGTAGAGCCCCGCCCCCCTCTGCTTCTAAATGTGATTCCCTAATTAATAATTTAAAATCCCCCCCCCCGTATTGACGTAGTTGTTTTTATAAGCCCCCCCCCCTCCGCTTAAGTATTGGATACTGTATATTGACGTAGGATAAGTCCCTTGTAAAACAATAAATTAAGTGTAACAGACCTTCATGAGGTCAGAGTCGTCAACGATTCGCTTGAGTTCGTTGATGACGGTTTGTGAGACGTAGACCTCTTTCCGGATCATCGTGTCGTTCTTGTAGTTGGAGTTGTTGGCGTAGCGGAGTTTACCATCCGGACGGAACTCAAACTCAAGGAACTCGTGACCAAACTTACCCTTGTGGCCAACGTAGTACCGCAAGTAAAAGTCACCTCGACTGCTCATACTAACCAACATTTAAATTCAACATATTTTACTATTTCAGATTTGATTAAATATGAATTAATAAATTATTAATTACAACAAAATTCAATAAATACTTAATTCACACCTGCAAACAGCTTTAAATCCTTGATCCGAAATGCAAATTGTCCAAGTAAATGCGAAAGTGGAATATTTCTTATTTTGTGTCGATAAATGAGTTGTAAAAAGTGAGTTTTTTGAGTTGGAAATTCTTGGAATTGATAAAAGATTCGGCGTCTGAAAGTTTAAAAAAAGTGCGGTATATGTTGATCAGATGTCATGTGACTTTAAAGGAGAGTGAAACAAGTGAAAGTGAGATTTTGGTAACAAGGGACATCCCCGAACGTCAGAGCCCGAATCGTCTGAATTTTTTTTACAGTTGAACATATAACTGATATGAACTACAAAAACGCACAAATTATCTGCCCTAATTCATCTTAGCCATTTAAAAAAAAATTACAAATGCAAAAAATCACGAAAAATGTCTTTTTAAAAAATTCATAATTAAAACACCGAATTGTGTGGTACGATTTTGAAAATTTTTCCTGTTTAGGAATGCTAAAGAGTTGTTCTTTATGGAAATTTAAAGATTTGAATTTTTTTTTTATTTTCGAAAAAAATTGAACCCCAGGAACGTTAATATGAATTAGGGCAGATCATTTTTGCGTTTTTGTAGTTCATATGAGTTGCATGTTCAACTGTAAAAAAATCAGACGATTAGGGCTCTGATGTTTGGGTGATGTCCCTTGTTAGAGTATTTAATTATGTGAATTAAATATGATGAACTTAAAGGAAATGAGTTTAAGTGGGGGTGGCCCCCGGGGATTTAGAATCAATTCCAATCCAAACCAACATAAAATTGAAGTCGCGATGGTATGTACATAACATATGCAACACGTTCAATTCTTTTGTAATTTTTATAGCTTTTTAATTAATTTAAACAACCGTGTAATTTAACAGTTTGAATTTGAATTTTAAACAAAATATTTTTAGTTTTGATTGGATGAGTCGTCATCCTGAGTAGAGGCATTATCTATCCTCACCTGCTCCATTTCAATCTGTCAAAAATATAGAATATATTATAATTAACACATCTTACAAGGGAACATTCCCAACTGTAGCACCCACACCTGCCTGTTGGTAAAGATGTGTGGTACGACCCCGATATTAAATATCATTAACTAGTAATATGAGTAAAAACGTACAGTATTTATCAATGCACAAATCTCAGTAAAATGATTATGGACGTTGTCACAATTCCACTCTGAAATCCTCAACTGATTCCTAAGGCTATCAACCTCCTGGACAAGGGATAGTTTCTCCAACCTCAGGACACGAATTTCCTCCAACGCATCTTCCAGCCTCTTCTGCAATTCTAAATTCGATTCTTCCGTCATAATAACTGCAACAAATATATCATTTTATCCTGTACTAAATACAACGAAAATAATAATTAAATACTACCTATTAATTATTAATTGACAAAGTTTAAGTTAAGCTTAAGATGTTTAAATACAGCTTAAACCCCAAATTACCTGCTTTTCCGATTTAACACTGCTTCTAGAATTTCAATTTATTTTAAATTTTAATATAAAATTGATTTGAGTTGGCTGGACTCTGCTTCATATCTCTTCTAAATCTTATTAATTTAAGGTGGAAGGACCACGCTACCTACTTAGCATTATCTCGATTTAACACATTCTAATTTCTTATCTACTCATAAACCTCATTGCATCTAGCTGCTCCTGAAGACGCATCTTCCGTACGAATTCCAGAATACATACAAATAATAATGTTATGATGACAATTGTTTTTAGGTGAACGGCTACAGCAAAGCAAGTGAAGGAGGCTTAAAAGGGACGGAGATATTCTACTGGAAATAAGACGTACAACGAATGTACTAATATATCGTAGATGTGACGTTTTTTAACATTTCATACACATCGAAATTGTTTTTAAGCATGTTCACAGTGAAAACTGTGTTTTAAAATGTTTAAAACACACAAAATACCGAAAATCTCAAAGTGCTCCAACCATACAGCAAAATTACATACGTCATTCGAAAGAACTTGATCATAGCTTTCGAATGACGTATCACACATATATGTTTGTGATTTGACCTTTTTGACCCCTCCCCACCGGTCAGGGGGTCCAGGGCCCACCCCCACCCCCAAATCATATACACCATTGAATAGTCCTTGACAATTGCTTTCCATCGATGTATCACTCATGGGGGGCTACCATTTGAAAAAATTATGACCCATGACGTTTCCCCCCTTGACCTTTGACTTACAGTGCATCCAAACGAACTTGACCTCCGTTTGGATGTCCTAAATAGATAACCGAAAGAAACATTTCAAAAAGTTAAGCCGTTCTCCAGTTATCGTGTTTACGGACAGACGGACGGACGGACGGACGGACACCAGACCATTCGCATAATGTATCTACGATACATAATAATTAGATATTTTAAGCTCTCAGATATTTGAATACAAACCCCTAGGTATAAAATTGAGCAATTTTTTGCGCGTTTTGAGCCCAGAAATAGCCGACTGCAATTTTGTACAATCGATATTCAAAATCACATGTTACATTAAACGATAGATTGTGAATCGGATGGTGTTAATAAAATAAAATGCTTTCTATCCAACGACCAATACAAAACCATCTCAAAATTACATAAAACGAAAACCAAGCTTGAATTTATTTTTCATCCTTAGACCATGATAAAGAAACAATTTAATGATCTTATGTGTTTAAATTTAAAACCAAATATCACAAACTATATTTGTGAACGTTGTTTTTATTTTGAATTTTAATTCAAAATAAATGAGTAAAAGATGGAAGTCCGGAGTAATTGGAACCAAGGATCTTCTTGCATTCGTCACAATCTTTGACGCATTGATATCCCTCTTCGAATTGGTCCAACGAGACGCACATCCGTAGTGGATCCGGACACAAACTGAAGCTCATCGAACAGGCTGCAATTTAAATACAATATTTATTAATTTAAAGCAAAATATAATTATAATCACCCAATACAACCCCATCCCCTAACATATTTAAAATAATTTAATTTTTTCAGAATTGTATGATAACCCGAATCCTTGTCTAAAATTAAATTATCACCGCAATGCAGTCCCACTCGGCAAAATAGTTACTTATTAAGGGGTACCCCTTACTGTGAAGACTTTGTCTGTCCGTCTGTCCGTCGGTAAATGCTCTAACTCTCGAACGGTTGACTTAAAAAAATCGGGAGATTATTGACCGTCCAACGGGAGCAGAGTTCGTCTGAGGGTTACGTAGGTCAAAGTTCAAGGGTCTACGGTCAAAGGTCACATTTTTTTAAACAGCAACCCTACGTTTATGATACGTTGTTGGAAAGGCACGTTCAAGTGCTATTTAACAATGTATATAATTTTACTCTATGGTTGGGGGAATGTAAGATTCTTGAATAAAAGCAATCCGATGTGACGGAAAAGGACGTGAATGTTATTTTACGTATTATTTCGGACGGTTTCGCCCCTTTTCGATGTGCGTTTGCAAGGGTTGATTTAACTTTGATATATTATATCCCAACTTATTGCTCACTTAATTTAGACATAATAACAATATCATAAAATTGTTATGCGACTCAGAAAAAAATAATTCCCAAATAACTTACATCCCGCAGCCGATTCCTGTGGTTGAATAGCCAAGAGGAGGAACGCAATTAAAACAAGTCCAAAAATGAAACGCTGTCCAGCCATTTTCTGGAAAGTAACAAATAAATTCATGAAAAAATTGACAAATTTTACATATAAAATTCCACTTACGTTCAATGAGATGATAAGAAAAAATGTGATCTCTTGTATGAAAATACTGGAAATCTCGTTCGGTTTAAAGATGGACTGAAATAATTTTGACCATCTCGGGTTTCTTTTTATATGCAAAGGCACACATTCTTCTTCATATTTTCTTAAGTTCAAAGATTCAAGGTCAAAATTACTTGTTGTGAATAATAGAGAGAAATCGGATGGAAACCTGACCTACATTTTTTAACCCATATTTTTTGGGTCGGTAGGATAAAACATAAAAGGACATAATAGAGTTT
This sequence comes from Desoria tigrina, assembly GCA_906901685.1. Classification (NCBI taxonomy): domain Eukaryota; kingdom Metazoa; phylum Arthropoda; class Collembola; order Entomobryomorpha; family Isotomidae; genus Desoria; species Desoria tigrina. The sequence goes on from CAJQTU010000035.1 coordinate 153,684, forward strand.
GACCTTCACCTAGAAGATTGATGTCCCTAGCCCAACTTGAGGTTAAAATCTATTGAAACCCCACATCTTACATGGGAACATTTTAAGATGTATAAGCCAGATTTACTTTGAATTTGCTTCTTTTCAATTAGAAAATCATGGAACTTTAACATTCTGACTATTGATGAATACAAATGATTTAGCCTAGTCTAGAAATTGGGAAGTCGAAGAAAACAGAAAAATTGTCGAAAGTTTATCATGAATTTCTGTAGAACAGGTTACGTTTTACAACATCGGTGTTTAACAGATAGGAATGTCCTCTTGTTAGTTTATTGGTAATAATTAAAATTAAATTATAAGTCTAATTTCTAAGTCATTCGTAACTTCAGCAATCACTTATCTTTAAGACCTCTGGACAATTCACTACTGGCTTCCTTATTTCAAGATTTCAAATAATTTGTGACTCATGAACGGAGGTCAGTACAGTCAAAGGTCGTATTTTTTAAATACCAACCATATTCAATAAACCGATAAAAAGGTACCGTCAAGTGCACTTCAGCGATGTATGAAATTCTACTCTATGGTTGGGGGAATGGGAGATTCTATGACCTGATGCTATTGAAACCGAAACTAAAATAATTAGATGGAAATAACAAACGCAATATATTATGCATTAATTAATTATTATTGCTAATATATATTATTATTAATTATTATTATTATTATTATTGATTATTTATTATTAATTATGCATTCTTATTAATTAATTAAAGCTCTTCTGTTTGCTTAGCACTTACAAATACAATGCACACGGAAATTGCGTACCAACGCTTCTGACTAGTAAGATTTGGCAAAACATTATTCTAGCAAAAACTGGGCAAAGATGATGAATTTTGAGTGAGGCCAAGTGGTTTTTTTTTTTTTTGTCCGCAGCTCTCTCGCCCTTTAACCTTTTAATTCCTTTTCCTCCTCCCCCTTCACTCACTACCCAGAATCCTGCATTTATTAATCTTTGGGAATTTTTTAAACATACCAAACGTCAATAATAGCAGCTAGTTTTTATATTTTGTTCCTAGCATTTATTGTATGTTCCACGTAAAAAAAATCAGACGATTCTGGATCTGACAATGCTCGATTTGATTTGATTTGATAAACTTTATTAATGTGTCAAAAGTTTCAGGGCTTTGCAGCTCTGTTCTCCCAACTGTGACACAGATCTCAGTTAAAACAATTACATTCAGTAAAAATAGATATGCCAATACAAAGTCCAGTTATTTCCCGAATAATAAACTATATATATACATCATTTTTCTTGGCTATTATCCATTCTCTAACTAGTTCCTTAAATCTAGTATACCCAATGTCATTGAGTTTCCAATCTTTTGGAAGAGTATTCCATAGTTGACCCTCTTTAAAAGACAAAGAGTTCCTAAAGATTTGGCTTTTAAAAGTAACAGTTTCGATTAGGGGCATTGGTTTGGAGAGCGATGGGTTGGAGAAGGTTAGTTTCTTATGTATGAACTTTTTGTACATGTTTTTTAGGATTACAAAATCAATCCTTTCGTATATTGATAAAAAATTACATTTTTTCCATATGTCATAGATATTTATGCTCCTCTTAATTTGATCATAGCTTTTTTTTTATCTTCTAATGAGAGTTGGGAGGAAGAAGCTAAATAAAAATCTGTCAATTTTGTCTTGCATTTGAGCTAACGTTTGAACAGTTTGAACTGCCCATAGTTCTAAACCAAAGTCAATAAAACGTTGTAAACGTTAACGACAGCTCGCACAATTCATATAGATTATCGTTCAATATTACTCGATTGTATAAAATCAAAATATCATAATTTACGTTCACCTAGACGACTGCGTTTTAATCCCGTAGCTTTAGTAATTGTTCTATCATGAATTGATTTACATCCAAAAGAATATGCTATAAGTCGATAAAGATAGTTTCCATAACAAATACGTGAAGAAACTGAATATTTGAGAATTGTTCCAAAAAAACATTGACTTTTATTCTATATTACTGTTTCCCAATCTGTGAATCCATGGTGCTATTTAAACCTGTACAATTTCGTTAAAAATTATTTTATTGTTTCACAATTGCAGTTGAAATCAATTTTACCAATTTGTTTAAATCCAAATTACTGTTTTTAAATGATAGATTCGATTTTTGGATCAATTTGAACAGATCAAGAAACAATATTATGAATTGCCCCAATTAAGGCTTTTACGAACCCTATATTGTTGTTCTGTATAGAAAATATGTAATTTCCTTTAAAAGATTATTGTTTCAAATCGTATTGATTTATATATATCATTCCTGTTTCCAAATATGTTTATCTATTTAAAGAAAAATTAATTCTTTAAAAAACATTTGGTATATAAACCAATACGATTTCCTCGAAAACCATTTTCATGTTTCACAATTCTTATCAAACCTCAAAATGTCTTATATTGTTTTGAATTTACACAAGGGGCATCCAGGTCTTATATATAGATTTGGTATATAAACCAAAACGAATTCCTCGAAACCCATTTTCATGTTTCGCAATTCATATCAAACCTCAAAAGTCTGCTTCCACCTGCTTCTGGCACTTTGCAATTTGTCTTGATTTACATTGACAAAAAGGCCGGACGGACAGATGGACGGACAGACGGACTGGTTGACTTCATTAGCTCTAAACCCTATTTTCAATAGGCGAGCTAATAATGGAGTGAACGTAGGCATTAATCATAATTATCATAACATTTGTAGACAGATAACGTTTAAATCCCTGAATATACTTAAGTCTATTAGAGATTTTGTTTTGAACTATTGCATAGTGTTTGGAGAATGACATTGTTGGGTCAAATGTTATTCCCAGGTATTTAAATTCGAACACTCTATCAATTCTTTGATTGTCAATGAGAATACAATTATTAGTTTCATTCTTAACAGAGAGGTCCTTATCTTTATGAAAGATCATATATTTTGTCTTATCAAAATTGATGGTTAATCCATTTTCCTCGCACCATTTATTTAACTTATTAACTTGACTTGTTAGTTGTTCAACCATTATGTCACTGTTGTCACCAGAGGCGTAGATCACTAGATCATCCGCATATAGTAGGTAATCAAAATAATCAAACTCAATACATTCACCGATGTCATTTATGAATAAACTAAAAAGTAATGGCCCAAGGGCGGAACCTTGAGGAATCCCACAGGGAAGATTGTACTCAATCTCATCATTACCCTGAATCTTAAATAATCGATTAGTTAACCCTTCCTTAACAATATTAACATACCATGGATCAAGCTCATATTTATCCATTAATTTGCTAATTAACAAGTTATGGTTAACAGAATCAAAGGCAGATTTCAAATCGAAGAAGCAAGCTGCCACTTTGACTTTGGGTTAGTCAATTTTATCATAAATGTATTGCGTAAAAATAGACAGAGCTGTGTGACAAGATCTACGTCTTCTATACGCATGCTGCTTGTCATTTAGTAAAAGTTCAACTCTACTAGATAGTCTATTGTATAAAAATTTTTCAAAAACTTTACAGTAACTGATAAGGATAGAAATTGGCCTATAATTTTTTGCTATCCTTTTGCTCTTTGGGTTATGTCCCTTGTTAGGTTTAATTATGAACTGAATTTTTTTTAAATTAAGTTTTTACTCTTGTATATATACATATCATACATAAGTTTGGAATCAGGACTTGAAATGCAAAGCATCGACTTTCCTTCGTTGGCAGATCCAAAATCCAACATCCTCAAGCCGCCAACTAAAAAAGTCAAAACATTCTAAACCAAATAAATAATAAGAGAAAAGGCTTGAACTTTATTTGATACTTTGTACTTGATTTACATTTTAACATTACACATTAAAATAGCAATTTTGTATGTTATATGTTTAATTATTATAAAATATATTTAATATATATCCGTATCTAGTTCTATTGTTAAGCTTCAGACGAATTTTCTGTTTAAAGTTTAATTAACTTGTCTATTTTATTTTATTTCAGATTCCATAAAATACCAAATAAATCAATTCCAAAATCGTTGGTATTCCAGAATTGGTGATTTAGTAAATGTATCTAGAGTCGGTGTTTTAGAAGAGGAAGATGTCTTCGTCTTGGGGACGTGGACGTTGTTTAAATCTGGATGAAAGTGATAAGGTTTATATCAAGACGAGAATTGAACCCAAACATCATTTACCACACGTACCCTTGATAGCTTTGCAGGAGTTCCAGGTTAATTACTAAGACAATTAGTAAAATTTTATCGGAATTTAAAATATTTATTTTAAATGTCTATTTTTCTTGCAGAATTCATCGAAACTAGGAAATAAGGGCTCTAAACTGTCTCACTCTCACAACTATAAAAATAAATCAAACCAACTCCACTCCAATTACATCAACAAAAGGCAGCGTTTCAAAAACTCGAGAATCCGTACTTGTTCCCTCTGTTCAAAGCAATTTACTTCTATCTTCTTTTTAACCTTTCATTTCAAAACACAGCACGGAAATCTGCGAAATTCCAGCCCAATCCGAAGTACAAGAACCGAAAGTAAAAGACACAAAAATCAAGTGAATTCAATTAAAGTTAAATCCGGGACTAAAATCCGACGCCGGTTTACCTGTTATTTTTGCCAGAAAATATTCCGGCTTCATCCGAATTTGAATTCACACTTGAAACGAATTCACGGCCAATCTCGAAATACTTCAAAAGAAACGATTCCAGCCGAATCTTTGATCTGTCTATTTTGTGGATATCAGGCCTATTCACTCTCGACATTAAATCGACACAACCGAAGTCACACGGAAGAGTTGCCTTACTCCTGTTCCAAATGTGGAGTGGCCATGAGGTATGAGTGTAGTATGTACAGGCATATGAAAAAATGCAAAGGAACGGGTTCAAAAGGTGGAGTAGAAGCTTGGGAACGTTTCCGGAACGGTGCTAAAGAGGTTAAAGAAGCAGAAGCAGGATGGTGCAACAAATGTCCGGAATGCCCGGAAACATTCCGTCTACCAGGTCACAAAAGGACACATATGCAATGCCACGGGACTGCACTTCCTTGTCCTTATTGTCCGGCGGGGTTTAATCTCTCTGAAGCACTTCAGGTAAGCATTTGGAATTTGGAACTAGTCCTTGTGTTCCTTGAGTCGCCGGGTAAAAAAAAGATTTGTCAGTTATGTATAGGATAGTGTATAGTCCATTGCTTCAATGTGCGAGTCAGTTTAGAGGACGGAACGAGTTTTACCCGGCGAGTCAACGAACACAAGGAATTTACAATTAAAATTGTTATTATAACCAATCCAACCCCGAAATAAATTCTGACGCTATTTATCCTCCTAAAATACAGGGTGTTCTAGTAAGCAGTTCCCACTGGTAACAAAATTCAGCCTCTGTAACTTGCATAGACCAATATGAATAAATATCCGTTGTGTCTATGACCAAGGCCGACTTTTATTGCCAGTGAGAATTAGGAGCAAGTTGAAGTAATGTTATTCATTTCTAATCCTATTAGTGATAAAATAAAGTATTGTCCCTAGCCTCTTTGACTCGCCGGGTAAATATCATTATTATTCCGCCATATAGACTAAACGAGTTTTACCCGGTGGGTCATCTGACAAAAGGGTATTCCTGGAATTAGCCCCACTTCCCACAACACCCAACTTATTCAGGGGGCTTAAAAAATTAAAAAAATGTTCAGGAGCTATTTAATAAAATCCACTGAATTAAATTCCAGAAACACGAGCGGAAATTCCACCCCAAGCAGACAAAATTCAAAATCCCACGTCCATGGGCTGAAGAGGGGCGGAAGGCCAAAGCAGAGTTGAAATGCGCCCACTGCGCCCAAACCTTTCTCCGCCTAAACGACAAGTCGAACCACGAACGTTCCCACGGCACAAAGTACAGTTGCCCCCTTTGCCCCGCCGGGTTCGTAGACCGGAAGCCCCTAAATCGACACATCAAGCGACTCCACACTCCCGATCTCAACCAAGTTGGCATCCTCACCGACACGGCGTATCAACACAAGCAGCTTTACTACCAGGGAGATACTTGGGGCAACGGCAAGGGAGACCCCCCTGTAAAACTAACCGAGGTTAAGGACTTTAAATGCCCGAAATGCAGTCAGAAATTCGCGACGGATAAATCGAGACGGTCGCATGTCCGGAGTCACGGAGATAAGTTCCCCTGTCCGTTTTGCCCCACTGGGTTCAAATCTTCGACGGGGCTTCGGCTTCATAAAACGCGTTGCCATCGATCCAAAATAGCGACTTGGAAGTGCACTGTCTGCCAGATGCGATTTTGTGGCAAATCGAGTCTCGGCAGACACCACCGGGTCATGCATCCCCCAGAACAAGCAAAACAGAAATCCGATGACATTGAATCTGATATTAATCTTGTAATTGTCAAACCGAGACAATCAGTTAGACGGAGCAGGGTTAACGGGGACGCAGTGTTAATTGACCCCTTGTCACCCACAGCTTCATTAAATGAAATGGAGGTTAATGGAGGTGTGAATGATTCGATCCGATCTTGGATCACAAGTACTACAAATAAACCTGCGACGGAATTAGATCCCGTTCTATATTCAGTTCCGGAATTAATACCTACGACCGTTTTGAAAATGGAATCCTAGACGGTTATCAAATTACTATTCAAATTCAAAGACTGTCTTGAAAATTAAGCTAATTTGCAAGAGTTATAATAAATTAAGCTGAAATAAATATTGTCTCCTTACAAAATGCATTATTTTAGGCTAGTTCTTGTTATTTTATGATTAAACCTGTTTATGGGAACGGAATAGGTTGGTCTTCATCATTATTTTGGTCTCAAAGCCTGAAACTTCCTATTCTCGTTGACTCGCCGGGTAAAACTAGAACTAGTTTCGTCCTGAACATTAACCATTACCATGTTAAAGCAATAGCAGAAATATGCTGATACACCTATAGAAGAAATGAGTTTTACCGGGCAAGTCACCTAGCACTGGAACATTAATTCTTAAGGTTATCAGCAGCAGTCGAATTATAGATGTTGATATGCTCTTTTATATTTTTAGAATATACACGATTTATAAAAAATCAAGGATTTAGTAGTTTTAATTACTTCATGATAATTGATAGCATTCAAGCCCTCTGGCCTCATAAGTGGTTTTTATCTTTATTTTGGTTTCAAAGCCTAAAACTTCCTATTCTCGTTGACTCGCCGGGTAAAACTATAACTAGTTTCGTTCACAACATTAACCTTTACCATGTTAAAACTATGGAATAAATATACTGATACACATATAGAAGAAATGAGTTTTACCGGGCCAGTCAACTAGCACTGGAATATTTATTTGTAAGGTTATCAGAAGCAATGGATATGCTGTTTAAAAAAAATCAAGGATTTAGTATTTTTTTTATTGCTTCATGATAATTGATAATTGATAATATTCAAGCCCTCAGGCCTCTAAAGTAAATCCTGGTTAGAATAATATAAAATATTTTATATTTTGAAAGCGCATGTCCAATCGCGGTCAGAGGTTGAGCCATGACAGACGCAGCGGCTGATAGTAGCGCCCGCGGGATACCACTCGCGACCCAGCGTGCTGCAGCCTGTGTCGGACTGCACGGTCTCGCAAGCGCCACCTTCCTTGTACTTGCACTTGCAGCGGTTGTTGCAGTCTTGCCACGCGATCCCCGTCAGCGGACTGCTCCACGAACTGCACCGACTCCAATCGTCGAAACAGCCGCAGTTCACTGCTCCCATCGACACCCACAACACCGCCAAAATCACTGCCAATTTCATTACGGAGTCGGATTTAGTCTCCCCTTTTGAGTGTTTTCCTGTCCGAGAATTTGAATGCTAAATCAATTACAAGTCCTTAGTTTTAAATTTTCACCAAAACTGTTGTTTTTGGCAAAAGCGCAGTTTAATTTGTTCAATTGAGGCTGGCGAAACTTTTAATATATTTGGAAAATGTCAAAGTTGATCATGGTTGAAGATCCTGACCAGTGTTGAGCACAATTATTGCGTAGTAGGCCATGTAGAGTTATTAAGGGGCAAAACCTCTTAATGGGAACACCTTGTCTGTCTGTCTGTCCGTTTGCGCTCTAACTATTGAATGGTTGCAGTTTTTAAAAAACGGTTTTCCTATATCAAACCAGCATATTTGCTTGGGCATAAGTGAAATATATTTTGAAAACGTCGGTCACACCCCCTGACCCCCCAAAATGTAAAATCTCCAATAAATTGACTCCTATCCGTATCCAACAACCAAGAGATTGTTTGAATACGGCAATCACTCGCCGTTTACACCCATTAGCACCAGGAGGTGTGGCCGCGCAGTATGGCGCAAGTGCGGTTTTGACAGTTTGTCGTGCGGTTTCACCCCTTCCTTACCTGCGTTTGCAACGGTTTATTTAATTGGTTGGAATGGAATAAAGACGATATGTCGTTTTTTATTTCTTAATTTTTTTAATTTTGCTTTATTTGCTTTTCTTGAAAATGTTTCTGGGCATTAAAATCGGTCTAATTGAAATCCCCTGCCTGCCTAGGCATTTAAGTTAAATTGATCTAATTTGAAGGATTTATTTTAATAATATATGAGGCGTATTGAATAAGAATTGATTACTTACCCAAACTCCAACGATACAATTTATTGGATGTTTCTGTCTTCAGAGTCGAAGAGAGTTTGGAGAGACAGATGTGTTTTTCCTATCCAAACTAAAGTTGAAGTTCAAAGCTTTTCCAAGAACATTCTTATCCGCATTTAAAATCATCCCATGACCTTTGATCTTCTTAATAACTTCTGACTTACGAACTTACGACGTATACATCTCATCCTTATATTACTTATAACACTTGAATTACATTTTCCCATACCAATTCCAGACCTACTGGTTGTTTAGTTTGGATCTCAAGTTTAATGTTACAGGTTCTATTTCACGGCGTAGTTGAAAGTTTGTAGACAATTCAATTAGTTGTAATTCATGGAATTACCGGAACAGACATTTTCTGTACAGTTAAATACGTTCCACAACACTAAATATTAAGGAATATCCGTGAACATGCAAAAAAATTCAACTTATATGGGTTTAATTGATAACCTAACCTAAAGCTCAACATGACATCATTCACCTCTATATAAGAAATTGAAGTTACATTCTTACATTCATATTCCAAGTCTTGTATATAACACTTTAAAAGGCATGAATATATGGAGCTGAAAGATTTAATTCACTTCACGGTATTTTATTAAATTATATCGGACGGACAAGATCTTTTCATTAAGAGGTTTCACCTCTTAATAAATAAAATAAAATAAGTAAAATAAATATATAAATATATATAAATTGATAAGGAATTAAGAGGAACGGAGTTTTTAAATGAATCCTAGGGATGATACAGACATTGACACAAGAATGACATCAATTGATCAAAGTTCTTTCTGATGCTCGACATGATGATGCTTTTTGTGCATAAGTTCTGCTCTAAAAGCTCGCCTTTATAAATAGAAGCGAGCTTATGATCTCGAACGGCAATTCCTTAGGATAACTAAATTCCGTCTCAGAGGATAATTCGGGAGAAATTATTATCAATGCAATATATTTTTGTTTTTAATGAATAACATTCATATTCAATGCATGCTTTTAAATGGATATATATGCATAAAATCGAATGCAGTGGCATTCAACGTCTGATTGATTAGCGAGTTGATAAAAGTTTATCAGATAATAAACTGATAAATAACTCGTCACAATATCAGACTTGAGCAATACTAACAATTCTGAATTGTTTTCTCGGCTCATTTACTAAAACACACCGTTTGACTTTAAATTCGTTTAAATTGAGAGCCTAGAAATGTATTTAATAAATCTAGTATTGGTCCTTAGCTTCGCTTCGTACTCATTTGGACAAGATGTGGTATTCGAATACGGTCCGACGGCGCTTCCAACTGGTTTGGTCTACCATTCCGCGATTTACGACGGAGAGGAGAGCGTGTATCTGCTCGGGGGTGACAATCCATACCGAACTAACGAGGAGATATTCAAGTACACCGTCTCAAACGCTTCCTTTTCCGTCGTCGCACGTTTCCCCACGCCGCCGTTTAGTTACGGCTGCGCGGTACGGGGACTCGATGGCGCCATCTACTATTTTGGAGGCAGTTCCAGTCCCGACGTCTGGCGGTTTGACCCAAAGGACAACAGCGTGGAGATCATTGCAACTCTTCCATACCCGCAATCACTACGTAATTTATTCATTCATTTTGCCCCAACCATTGAGCAAACTTAATTTGACTCATCTGAGGTGAGCAGAGCAGACAGATATTAGGCATCGTTGAATAGGCCAAAATAATACCTTTCAATCGATGTAGGACACAAGAGGTTAACAACTGGAAAAATGGTTGACCTATGGCCTGGCCCCCAAATGATAAAAACCCAGAGAAAAATCAATTTAAACCGATTAGATTCTCGGAGTCAGTCATGTAGCTCTATATGAATTTGGAATTTGAAGTCTGTTAAATTATACATAATATGGAATTAAAGAGCTACATCAATATATGGATTTTAATAATCGTGATATTAACAATATTTTAATTATTTAGGAGGAGCCACGGCTGTGACAGAAAACGGTAAGGAAGCCATAATATTCGGCTATCCGAGCGTGTTGAAGTTTGACATGGAGACGAGAGCTGTTACGGTTTTAAATGAACACAAGTCTGACTTGGACGCTGCTACGGCTTGGGCCATGAACGAAGCCTACATTTGTGGCGGGGCACATCGAAACACGTCGACAGGAGATTACTATTCCAATGAAATATGGAGATACACACCATCTACCAACAAAATGGAACTACTCCAGACTCGACTCCCTCTCAAGGTATGTAGATCTTACAGGGTGGCCCACGAATTAATCAACCAAAATATATAATGAGGCTTTCAAGTTACGATTAGTTTTCGAGAAATTGGGGCGGAAAATGAGGGAGAGAAAAAGTTAGTTTCTAGTACCTTGCCAACACAATGCTATTTTTCCGCTCCTCCTATGCTCACTCCCTACCCACTTTTGGTTAAAATTTCAAAAAGTTTCAAAAAGGTTATCAAAGTCGGGTTATGACTATGACTATAGTTGATAGTCATAGTGATTTTCTATTTACATGGAGTAACAATGATATTTAATACTTTATATTTGCAGATCGATATGTCCAACGGTGTTTGGGATGGTCGAAAAGTTTACATAATCGGGGGTTACGGGGAGTCGGTAAATCAGGTCATAACTTTTGACCCTTTTACAGAGACCGCGACCTTGCCAAATGTCCTCAACTTTCCGCAGCAGTTCTTCGCGGCTGCCTCCGTTTACGTCGACAAGTTGGACCGAATCTACACTTTCGGAGGTGGTTCACAATTCGGACCCAAGAATTCCGTCGTCTTCTTCCACCTCTCTAAACAATAAATTTTAACTAAACTCCATTCTGTATAAACAGCATTAATTAATGTTTGAGAAGTATTTATTATCAGACAAAATAAGACATAGAATAAATGAACCCTTGCAAACGCACATCGATAAGCGATTAAACGATGATTAAACAAGATAAGTCGGTGGTGGTTTTTTAGCATTACATAAACTCCCATCCCTTTATATTATCCTGAATTCAATACAATTCAATGCGTTGTTTATTTGATGTGAAATAAAAATTATTTGAAATGGCGGCAAAGAAAGGGTTTGTGATCAGGGCTTAAAAATGTTATTTTTCATTACGCTGGCATTTCGTGTTATACAAGGTACTGGAGAGACGGGTATTGACATTGACTATAACTAATTAAAATAACAAAGTAATTAGCTGCCTAAATTAAATAACTTGGGTCAAAGAATTTCCAGATATCGGAATGTATTGGTGTGGAAACCGGGTCAAAAACCTATAGATAGACACATGACCCACACACAAATGGCCAGAATTATACAAGTAGATGGCACCTACTAAAAGTGAACGTCTGCAAAATGTTAAATTATGTATAGAAACTAAAAGTCGATTAGTAAAATTGATTCTCATTCATACAAATGGCTAGTTTAATTCTCTTCCATTCTTTTGGTATCAGAGTTTTAAATAATGATTTAACTGACAGCTTGCTGCAGTCGTTAAGTATGATTAAAATTCTAAAATTAACTATTTCTGAAATTAGAATGGGAATGCAGTCACCCTGTCACGTAGCATTTTGGTTTGTTTGTGTCCCTTACTTAGAGCATATTTCTTATAATGCAGTTGACTTGGGATTTAAATTTAATGCAAATCTTCAATGTCAAACTTATGTCACAACTCGGTTAGTGGATCTACAATTTTATGATTTTTTAATTGAGTTTGAAGCCCTTAACAAAACATCTTTTGGTATAAAAGGGGACTAGAGCATTCAGATTTCACTAACTTCTCAACACTAGAACAAGTTTGCCATAGTCCGGACTTGCAAAATATTTTAAAATGTTCAAGGTAACTAAAGCACAGTTTTATCGTTATTTTAGGGTACTCGCTTTTATTAGCTCTCGTACTTATATTTATTGCAAAGGATTTTATTAAAATCATATACGGTAATCAGAGTGACCAAATAATCCCGGGCACTAAATATCACGTTTATATGAAAAACAATTGATAATTTTAAATTTCAGCTCCAAATCGCCGTTGTTTTTCTGGCGTTTCTCGGTATATCGATGAGTCATCCGTTGAATTTGGGTTCTGCGCTTGCGGGCAACGCTGCCCCGCCCCCTGTCTCCGTCCTTAAGGACGATCGACAACCTAACGACGGGAAGGGGAACTACAAATACGACATTGAATTGTCGGACGGAACTAAACTGAAACAAGAGGGGAAGACTGAAGCCCCGACCGCGGCAAACCCCGAGGGGGCACTTGTCGTTATGGGCAGCTATGCATATGTTGCACCCGATGGAACTATGGTACAAGTCGACTACAAGGCAGACAAAGGTACACTAATATTTTTACCGTTTTTTATTCGAAATCGTTACACCTAATTATTAAGGGGTGAAACCTCTTAATGGGAAGACCTTGTCTGTCTGTCCGTCTGCGCTCTAAATATTGAACGGTTGCACTTTTTAAAAAACGGTTTTCGGATATCAAATCAGTATTTGCTTGGGCAGAAGTGGAATATATTTTTAAAACTTTGGTCACACCCCCTGACCCCCCAAAAAGGAAAATTTCCAATAAATTGACTCCTATCCGTATCCAACAACGATTGTTTGGATACGGCAATTACTCCCGTTTACACCCATTAGCTCTAGGGGGTGTGACCGCGCAGTATAGCGAAACTGCGGTTTTGACAGTTTGTTATGCGGTTTCACCCCTTCCTTACATGCATTTGCAACGGTTTAGTTTTTTAAAAACCGTCGAAGTTTATGTTTTAACATTTTTAATAATACTAACTTGACTTTCACTCACTCAGATGGATATCATCCCATTATCAAGACGAAAGGACACTAAAAGCCCTTCGGGGACAGACGAAGAGCTTTTGTAAAGGGATGTTTTTAATTTTTATTAATCAAACTCTTTTGTATTATACATTTTTATACTTACAATTAGATGTCAAATTGTAATTTAAAAATTTAAAAAAATCGTCAAAATAAAATCCTGACCTTAATTGATCAGCAAGAGCATTTTAAACCATTTCGTGAAAGAGTCTGATTATCGAGTGACGGAGTTGTATGTAGAGTTAACGGACCAGTTGAAGTATTGCGATTCGGTAAGGAGCCAAGACCAGTAGATGACGTTGAAAGCGATGTAAGAGAGTGAGAGGATATAAACTGCCCAACCTTCCGTCAAAAGTGAGGCGAGGTCGTACTTTCGGAGAAGACGTTTCTTCTCAATCTCGTCGTACTCCTTCTTACTCTTTCCCCGCAGTTCCTGACGCAAAACAAAACAAAATAAAAATGGTTGGCAGGCATGAGAATTCTTGATTTCTCCCTCCGACCATAAAAAAAATTTCCCTCTAAGAATGTTTCACTCGCAAAAATTATTTCTCTTCCTAAAATTATTTCCCTCACAAAAAATTTTTCCTCCCAAACGAAACAATTTTTGCGATCAAATTCCTCCTAAAACTGTTTTCCCTCCCACTGAATTTTTTTTGCCCAAATCCCTCCTAACAATTTCTTTCTAGGCCCCTAAAGAAAGGTCCTCTGTCCTAAAATTCCCTCCCAAAGTCAAAATTCACTCTTAAAATTCTCTCCCAAACTCAAAATTCCCTCCTAACAATTTTTCCCTCCCGTCAAAATTCCCTCCTAGAGGCAAAAATTCCCTCCCAAAGTCAAAATTTCTTCTCAAAGTCGAAAATTCCCTCCGATCTAAAATCGCGTGATCGAAAATAATTATTTTTCTGGACGCCATCTATGGAGCCAAGTTAAAAATGGCTTCATTAAAACCGCAACTTTTCCCATAAAATGACAATAGCAATCATCGATCATTGATTGAATACCAAAATGTCTTGACTTCAATTATTCGATAACTAGAGAGTCTAACATAAACCTTAGCTAAACTTCAAATTAAATTCGATCCTTACATCTATAGTAGGGCCATCGTCTCCGTCCACGGACGAACCACCTATACGCTGTAAACCCCGTTTAATCCTTTAAAAATATAAATCTGTTTAATTAAGCATAAATGAATAGGTTTAAGTATCATATACCGAAGATTATCAATTTTGTTATACCAAGCTGTAGTCGTGAATCCTGCTAAAGCAAAGAAGATGAACATGATGCAGAATACCATCCAAATATCAATCGCTTTCACGTAGCTTACATTAGGTGCCGATTCTCTGACGAATTACAAAATGTAGTATTTATAAAAACAATGGTGTCAGGGGATTTAATTAAAATTTACGGTATTCGTATAAAATAAAAGTACCTGACTGCAGCGAACATGGCGGTGAGTGTGAGAAGCGTGCTCATGGCAATCCCCACCCGAACTTCGAACATGTCCGCCGAAATGAGGAAACAAAGCCACGTGACGACGACAAAAAAGACGCTAGCAAAGTACGTCTGCACCAAATGATACGTCATCTTCCGACGAGCCAACAACGTGAACTGGAGATTCGTATACAGCGAACCTATAAATATGCCGTTTTGTTAGCCTTTTCGATTAAGGACCGAGGAGCAGGATTTAGTCTTACTCTGATCTGACCCTGGCCCTAAATCCAAGAAAGTGTCGTTTGACGTGAAGGAGTTGATCTGGTAGTCGAAATTGGGGTCAGAGATGTCGTGAAGGTAAACCCCGGTGTCACCCTGAAGGATCCACGACAGTTGCAAATATTTCGTTGTGTACGAAACTAAACATAAAAAATATTGGTTAATTATTGCAAAGTAATTATTCTCTAATGAGGTTTAAAATCCTTTTGCGACCGGAAAGCTCGCACTTACAACTCTTAAGTGTGAAGGAACAGGTTTGTGTGTCGGCAGGGTAGAATTTGAAGTTCATATTACAGCTTAATTTTGCCAGGACCCTAATTAAATACAAGTTAAATTACTTACTATTAGATTGTATATAGTATCAATTAAACTCTTAAGTCATTAGTAAAATTAAATATTTAAAACCTTGCTCGGTAGACAACGGTTCCAGTCCGCGGGTTTAAGACCACCGTGACGGAGTTTCCCATAAGACTTGGTTGCGACAATGACATCACCTCCTCTGTTCAATTAACAGTTCATACAAATGTATTTATAGTTCCTTAATTTAATTCACCAACTAATCTACACTCACCGAAATAAATATCCGGCATCCACAACTTTTTCAAAATCGCAGGACTAAGGACAATCGGCCTCTCACTGTAACTCGCCTGAACTTCTGGACTCGCGGCTAGAAATCCCGCCATAATCGCGTTGTCCGTCCACAAGAGTACAATGTCCATATCCAGCGTCAAAATCTAATATTTAAAATGTAAATATATCTTTAGCATTGGCTCATAATCATCCCAAGGGGGTATGCGGAGAAAATCGTCCCATCATAACCGCCCCATTGTTTCTGCCCCTATCATATGCGCCCCTATCATTGGCGCCCCTATCATTTGCGCTCCAGCTATTTGCGCCCCTACCATTTGCGCCCCTTACCGTTTCTTTCTATATTCCCAAGGGACTAATTTCAGTATTAACGGTAACCGTAAATGATTACCTGGTTCGCCTCGTCGAAATCAGAGATGTCTCTAACGTTGAGAAATGCGCCGACTTCCACAGCCTTCTGTTCCACTTGCTTCGTACCGTTCCGGAAGAGGTGGACGGTAACTTGTTGCGGTGCTTCGTATTTCTTGTAGTTCTTTGGAATGTAAATGAGGTCATCGCGTCCTTCATTTCCTGCTCGTTTATTGCGAACGTACTTCCGGAGGAGGATGCAAGACAACGCTTCCTTCTTCCTCTGGTCATCGGAAACGCGGATTTTTTCGGAACTATTCTTCCCTGATTTAGTTTCGTTGCAAATACTCTCAATCAATTCCACGTCAGATTCGTCCAGTTCTGACCTTTGACCTCGGGTTTCAAAAAGGTCAGATGAGTCGGATTCGTCCAAATCTCCAACGCCTCCGCTTCCAAAATTCACCAATATCCTGTCGAAGTTTAAGGTTAACATTTTTGATGCAAAAATCGGTTAGGATTGGGAGATGACTATTTTAAAGTTATTTTTTAAATTAAAAAAAAATAATTTAAAATTTAACATTTAAAAAATCTCTTTTAGATTGCCAGCATGATCTTTTTCAGATGAAATGGTTGACCTTACCCGATGACTAAAAACAGAGGAAGGTATAAGTGAAACGTCATGCTTACTTATTTCTTATTGTATTTAAAATAATACAACAGAAGGAGGATTAATGAATCTGTTAGTTTACTTACAGGCTTAAATTCTAAATTGAAACTGATTCTTTTGGTAGATGAGGAATGGAATGGAGTGTCGAAAACTGAGGAAGGATAGTCGAAATAAGACGCGATTCTAACCGATTTAGCATTCATCTGGATATTATTATATTCGTGGAATTAATTATCATATTTAATTAGTGATCTCCAAGGTTCTCCAGCTCCCCTGGTTCAGAGTCAGATTTAGAGTTTAAGGAGTGTTTGGACATTTTTTGCTCGGTGGGGGGCAGGTTAACTCTCTGTGGGAGCATGGTCATGGTGGGTGGGCTCAAGTACATGTCCGAATTAGGGTCAAATTCACATTTAGAGTGGACACAATAATTATTTTACTCTCGAATTTACGAAAAATACATAACTTATTCGTCGATGGGATTGATTTCGAGGGAATATGGAATTTACATTCTTAGTGCATTAGAATGTATTAGCCTGGAAAATGAATTACAATAGGCAAAAGGCCATTTAATTTCAATAATTCTGCAACTACACTCACAATTAACCTATCCTAACTCAACCAGTTTTAACTTCTATTAAACACGAATGCGCTTTTAATATCTGAGATGTTTGAAATTATTTAGTTTAGTTTTTGACCTTGTTGGGATGAATAAAATCTTAAACTTCAATATATTAGATATCTACCTTTAATTCTAAAACAAACTTAAGTAAAAAAGGATGAAATCAAGAAGTTGGAAACCTTTCATGAAGAATTATTTAAGGAACAGTGACTGTTCATGGAATTAGATAGATTTGGAAATGAAACTTAAATAAGTTCTGTAATCAAGTTCTTCATCATAAGTTAATATATTTATTTAACTGTTGAAAAAGCACATGCACACATGAGTAATGTTTTGAAAATTGTAAGTGTAGTAGATTAATTTGATTTGATTTAAACTTTATTAATGTGTCAAATAGAATCTTCAAAATTATTACATTCTCTTCTTCCATCCGTGACACAGATCCCGGTTTCAACAATAATAATACAGATATATATGAAGTCAGTCAGTTAATTATGGTCAGTTGTCTTTTATTATTTTTCAAAGTACTGACACTTGTCAGAATAAGAATTTGGTAATGAATTCGGAAAGTTAATAAAAACCCAATAAATCTCAGAGAGTTGATCATTCTTTTCGTCCATTACAATTTCAAACCTTTCATTAAATAACATCTTTCCAATACAAAATCAGTTAATTCATGGAACTTCATATTCATATACTAGTCACTCATAGTCATAACCTTCATAACACACTTTTCATCACAACTGATAATAATAACTTTATCAATTATCATTATAAAATATAGCCCAATCCAATATGCTAATATGCAGGTACATATAGATTGATTATTGATGAGGCGGGAGTTTCATAGATACTCATACTATTATATTTCTAAAATTGTCAAATAAATATCAAGAAGCACGAGTTGCACGAGACCGGGACTGAGATCAAAAAACCTCAATAAATTAAAGGGAAAGTTGGTGAAATTAAAGGTAAGAATCTCAATTTAATAAAATTTTATTTCAGAAAATAAAAATGGTAGCGGAAGCGGAAGGATCAATTCCTTCATTAATTAATAATCAAAAAGTTTTAAAATTGATTTTATTTCATCGATTTTTAAAACAACATGCAACATGGCAAATGCGAATTTTGAATTTGGGTCGCTAATTTTTTTTATATATTTTTGTCCTTCAAATCACAATTACTTGTATCAAACTTGAAACTTCCGGGTAAATCCCTTGCGAGTTCGTTTAATCGCCGTACTGTGTACGAGGCATACGAATTAACTCTATGATTGGGGAACTTTGAGATTCCACTCATAATAACGTGTGGGTCATGAACGTCGTTATTTGACCTATTGTTTCGTCTGGCTACCCCTTTTCGATGCGCAATATCACCATGTATGATGTAATCATATCACATTAAATTGAAAAATATTTTAAATGGACAGTTACTCCAAGGGAAACCGGATGCAAGAATGCAGAAGACTTGGAATGGGGACGGGGACAGGGTTCCAAAGCTAAAAGCCCCCAGCACAACCTCCACTTCCGGAACTCAGAAGCAAAGCTCTCTGATCACTCCTAACCTCTCACTACGCTATGACTGTTTTCACTGTGAGCTCCGATTTCGAAAGGTTACGGAGCTGAGGAATCATGAAGAAATCTGCGACAAGAATCCAAAAGCTAAAAATACTTTGAAAAAGAAGAAGAAGAAAGGGTCTCTTCACTGTTCTCAATGCCCAGAGACCTTTATGAATTGGGCTCAAACCGAAAAACATGAAAAGACCCATGGCACCCAGTTCATTTGCAAATTCTGTCCAGTCGGATTCAATGTTCTCAAAATACTCCAGAGGTAATAATGTAATAAAAAAACTACACGAAAGTGTCTACCCGACCCGACATGACGTTCCTCACAAGGGACATCCCCCAAATGTCAGCACCACAATTTTATTTTTACTGTTTAAATAAGCGATAATCGTTGTTATTATAATTTTTAATTTTTATCCCGTTTTCAACGGTAAAAAACCTGCCTTGGGCAGTCTTACATAGCCCGAGTCAGGATGCTACAATTTGTCTGTATTTTAAGCCTATTTTCTTGGCAACACTACTTTGCGGGACCCCCACGGGTCAACCGATCGACCGATTGTTCCCACCTTCGAATTTGCAAAATACACAAGCGTCCCTAATTTCAAGTCGATGGGTGAAGCCGTTTGGCCGCTAGCGTGTCACAGACAGATGGACAGACGGACGGACCGCATGATTACATAAGCCCTGACTCGGGCTAAAAATCAAAGGATTCTGGAGTTTCTTTTTGGATGATGTCCCTTGTAATATCTATTATATGGATGTTCATTAAAATGCAGTATGAGTTTAATTTAGGGGCCACTAAATTCTAAACCTTAAAATCGTCTTTTGCAATGTTTTAACAGGCACGTAATTCGACGACATCCAGAGAAAGGGAGATTACGGCCCTGTCCAGACTGCTCGCAACACTCACAAATGTTTACCAGTTGTCAATTTCTACGTTCGCGTCAGGAAGCTTGTCACATGACCCGGTTCGTCTGTTCAAAATGCCCTCAGGTTTACTTCACTTCCGACGACTTGGAAGTTCACTTGCTATTAGCTCATGATCACTATCCTCGTTCCATCTCATCCAATAGTAAGCCACAACTGAATAGAGGTCCAGATCGAGAATCCTCAACTTTGATGTCACCAAACCTCCTTCATCAAGTCAAGAATGAAGAGACTGAAGTAATTTCACTTGACACTGATTTCGACTCTCAGATGGAATTGCAAGGCGTTGCACCGGAAGTGAATATGCCGGTGGTGGCAGATGAGCCGAAATCTGAATCCTTGAACTCCTGGTCACCAAACCTGGTTCCTTGTCACGTCAATGAAGAAGCTGAGATTGAGGAGAGGCTGGATCTGGATCTGGATGACCCGTTGGGGTCCTCGACGTCCGATCTTAATATTTTAGTAAAAGTAGAAGATGAGAATTGGGCTCAATCATTTCACCCGATCGTGTCTTGTGTCAGTGGGGGTACAGTGTCAAGTTTGCCAAGTCCACACCCTCTACAAAATGACAACGACTCTACTCTTCAGGATTTTGTTCCTATTACCGTTTTGAAAATGGAATCATAACATGATAGGCCTTGTTCATTGATATTGATACTGTAATTTATTTTTCTATTTCTACAAGTTCTGTACTTGTAGCTAATGATATACATATTATATAGAATCTATTTTCATACAAGGAAAATAAAATGATATGCAAATATTATTCGGTGACCTTCCATACTGACGTTAATTTTTTTTAAATCGTTTAAGAGCATATTAGAATTAATAAATAAAACCTTTGTAAAATCGGATGCAATTTTGAGTATTTTTGAGATAGTTTGGCTCGTAGTAACATTTTTTAAATATTCTCAAAATGAATTGGATCTTTCAAAACCCAATTATCCATTTTAATAGAGTTATTGGCTCCGCATTAGCGGATCCATCAGGCACAGGCAGTATCAACATGCTAATGGGATGTCAGTTTAAATGTTGTAACAACTATGGAGTGAGAGGATAAGAATTAGAATACCATAATAAAAACAAATAGCTCGGATAATTCTGTAATCGTTTAACTTGAGTCCAACCAGGTAAGGATCATTGATATAGAGTGACAACACTGACTGATTGTTTGTAGTATTCGACAGCATTGAATAATAATATTATTATTGAGAGAGATATTGAGACAGGATAGGAGTGATTCTGAACTGAATCTGTTGAATAAATATAATAAACATGTTCAATATTTCTCAATACCGTAAATACTTATTAAATCCCCCTCTAGATAATCTCTACTCCCTATTTTAAAGGGTATCAGTGAATATTCCATATTCCGGTATACAGTCTGTAAATATGACTCACCAAATGTCATTATGAATTCAGCCAGAAGCTGATCATATTCTCTTAACTTTGTGAGTAAAAACTCACCTTAAATACCTGATCCAGTTCATTCGTATTAGAATTTATAATGTGAAGTATAATTAGCATTTCATGTGGTACGTAGTTAAGTTAAACTACTTTAAATTCAATGAACGATTTAAAGAATAATTTTTTGGATTCGATTATTCGATATAAGTCAGACTTTAGGGATGGAGGCAATAAATAACAAAGAATTCCAGCTAAAAGGCCGAAACAATTCATTTTCGGATGCGGAGACGATTGCCTCGATTTCGTCAGGACAAGGGGACACTTCGTCGACAAGTCGGCCAACCTCTTCGTCGACAAATTTAGTCCCTGACGAATTGTCGTCGGTGACGTCAACGACGTATTCAACGATCCCAGTTCCCAGGGTTCCAAAGTCAGGGCTCTCTCGATACATCCGAGAATTTCGAATTCGAAATTCAGTGTTCCAAATCCTCATTTCTCTCATCATACCGATTATAGTATGGCTTGCAATCTATGTGATTGTTGGGTCTGAGGACTTGCCTGGAGGCTCTGTTTTTGTGATTATAGTTTTGGAATTCGGTGGACGGATTCTTGGTAAGGAAACATCCCCTCGAAATAAGTCTCCAGTGTCCCCACCCTCTTATAAATTGACTTCGACAACAATAAGAAAAAAATTAACTTTGCCCCAAACAATAGGTAATTCCGGAATGGGATGAATTATTTCAGGATACGTGGCATCCCTGGTCAAACTGCCTCCGATGGTCGGGATGTTGGGATTAGGAATCGCAATTCGAAACGTCCCTTACATAGACGTTGCAAAGTACTTGAGTCCCGCAGTTTCGTCTCCAATTAGGTCAATTATCTTTAATATCAAGTCAGACGTACAATTAAAATTTGAACACGCAAATATTAAGTCAAAATCTTATCGTTAATGGCAAAGTTTTTAGAAATATAGATTTACTAGAGTTTAGAGGATTAAAAACTGAACAATGAAACGACCTAACCCAATCGGCGCGGCGCGGATGATATACCAAAAAATGAATCATTATGTTTTAAATGGAGCACATAAATAGTCGTTTTCTAGAATTTGATTTTTATAAATCATTTGGAGTTTTTCCACTAGAATTAGATGTCTGACTCGGCTTGTTTCAGCAAGTTTAAGATCGTTTCGTAAGCAATTTAACCAATAAACTGAATTTAATTTCAGACAGATTTCCCTTGCCGTGATTTTAACGCGAGCCGGCCTGGGTTTGGATTTGGACGTTCTTCTCAAATTGAAGTGGCTCGTAGCACGACTGGCATTTTTCCCGACACTCATCGAAGCCATCGTAACGGCGATCATGGTTCATGATCTCATAGGGTTCCCTTGGCTTTGGAGTTTTCTAGTTGGGTAACACAATATTATAATTGCAAAAGTAAAATTGCGGGGGTGGTTATGTTTAATTGTGCAGTTCTTGTGATTATTTTTTTAATTTTTGGATATGCACAATTAGCTTTGTGGTTGCAGCGGTTTCACCGGCCGTGATTGTGCCGCGGATTTTGGCTCTCAAAGAGGAAGGTTTTGGAATGGAGAAGGGGATTCCAACAATGATTCTTGCAGCCGCCAGTTTGGACAATATCTTTGCTATCGTTTTATTTGGAGTCACGATCGCCTTTACATTTTCTAATAAGAGTCTCACAATGACCATCTTACAAGGTTCGTTAGAGCCGAGCCAGTTTTATGAAAATCCACAGGTTTTTCCCATTTGATTTTTCGAGTTTTGCAATTTTAAAGTAACGGTTATGCTAGTGGATTACCGCGAACATTTAAATGAAAGGCCAGAAAATGCGGGTTTTGCGACTTGGGGCTCAGAGCGTTTGAAACTATGCAATTGTAATGGAAATATCATTTGATTCAAATTTAGGACCTCTGGAACTGGGCCTTGGGATTTCTGGTGGTTTGGCTTGGGGCTTTGCAGCAGGGATTATCTTTCCACCGTCAACAAAACCGGTATAGAGGGATAACGGTCAATAATTATCTTATTAGGTTTCTACTCCGAATATGACTAAAAAATTAAAATAAATTGTTGGTGATCAGGAGGATAAGGATGTGAGGGTGATGCGGGTATTGGTCCTTCTTTGTGGAAGCATTTCACTCGTTCTGGGATTAACGCAGTTGGGTTATTCGGGGGGAGGGGCACTCGGTTGCCTCCTTGCCGCATTCACTACCGCCATCCTTTGGAGAAAACGGCAACTTTCCCCGAACGACTTTGTACGACACTTTCATTTTAATTAAGTATGGTTAGTTAGTTAGTTGAACTGAAATTGATTGCAATTAAAATAACTGATAATATGGCAAACACAGTTGGGAAATGCTGTCTTAAATGAGGGAAGTGTCCTTTAAGATATTTTTAATAAGTAACAAAATAACGCATTTCCACTTTCTCTGACAAATTAATGAAAAAAATAGGGCCCTATTGTGCGGACTTATTAAGGATTTCAAGCAGGATGAATGCTCTAGTTTTGCCAATTCAAATCATTTGATATCGTTTCAGGAAGAAATCAAGTGGGTGTTCACATTTCTTTGGAAACTGTGCGAACCTCTCCTCTTCGGAGTAATAGGGTGCCAAATCGTGATTGCTAATTTGGAGACTAGAGTCCTGGTGCTGGGACTGGCGGCTCTTGCTGTCGGTGCGACGGTATCAATCAATTATAATTAACAAGTATCTTATTGTTTTGTATTTAAATCAGAAGCTACCTTTAACTACTGTTCAATTATCGGAAATTTCAGATCAGATTCATTACAACGTTCTGTGTGGTATGTGGCTCTGGGCTCAACTTCAAGGAAAAACTGTTTGTCGCGATAGCATGGATTCCTAAAGCTACGGTCCAAGTAAGTCTTCTTTAAATATATTCAAACGCAATGTTATAATTATATCATTTCAGGAGGATAATTTATGGAAGCAAAAGTGACGGTATTGGGGTTAAAATTACTACTATTTTAAAACATAGGTTTAAAAGAGTTATTCTTAATAATTCCCCACCCTACCGAAATAATTGCTCTAAATGCAAAAAATTACAGGCGGCTATCGGGCCAATGGCTCTGGATTTGGCCCGTTCCTCAGGAAATAAGGATCTGGAGGATTTGGGCCTTCAAGTCCTGACTTTAGCCGTTCTTGTTATTTTAATAACTGCTCCGATTGGAGAATTGGCCGTCATTATTTCCGGACCTCGGTTCCTCACAAAACAGAATATTTCCAACAATTGTTGAGAGCACAAGACAATGCAAGAATGCAAGACTTCAGCGAGCGATATCAGATTTTCTTACTGCCAGCGTTGCGAAAAATTTTAATGATGCTATATGTATACAATTAATATTAATATAATTAATATGCAATTAATGCTATATGTATATGTGTACATCCGTATGTAAAAGCGACAAAAAACAAATTTTTGGATGTTGACATTTTTTTTATTATTCCTTCTTTTTGTTTTATTAACTTTCGCAAATTACAACATTAACTTTCCCATTAAGGGGGGGGTTTAAAAAATATTTAATGTCTTAAAATGACCACTCATAGATACACAAAACAACAAAAACTTAGATGCTGACATTCATCGAAAGTCTAAAAATATGCAAATTGCTTGGCAACGCAAGAATTATGTGGCTTGATACCATAGTAATCGTCTTAAATCCCCATAGCAACGGTGATTTCGACGTACTTTCACAATGCCATGAAAATGATGAAAAAGTGACCCAAACCGTTTTACGGGGGCAACACTTCAGCCCCCTCTGGTCAACTGATCGAATCGAATTTTTTTTATAAATATTCCTCGATAAATTTCTAATTCAGTATGATCATTCATTTTTTAATTCGCTTTTTGAACACCTTAGAAAAGTCAAATGAGTAAAGAAATCGAGCCCCTCTGAGGATGACAAACAGTTATTTTGTTATTTTGTAAGAAGGGTGAAATAAAATCGAAAAACTAATGATCATACTAAATTAGAAATTTATCGAGGAATATTTATAAAAAAAATTTGATCCGATTAGTTGACCCGTTAGGGCTGAAGTGTTGCCCCCGTAAAACAGTTTTTAACATTGGTTTAGATAGGGAAATCAAAATTTCCATAGTTTTTTAAACCCCCCCTTAATGAATCAGAACTATGGTTTTATTGTATGGAGCAATAAGGGACAGAATAAGTTTATTTGGCCTGATTCTTAGCAATTTATTTATTTTTGATGACTTCCTGGATTGACTTCATCAATGAAGAATTCACACGATGAATGATATGATTGTATGGCAAGTGTGGATCTTGTAAAATCAATGACACTTTGACGGATTGTTGACAAATTGTCAGCAGTTGCGAGTTATTACATGGCATTTGAGATAAGGCCTTCAATGTACTCAGAATTCCAAAACTCCAATTCAACTCTATTCGATATCCGACGTTTTAAATATTATTACTATATTTTAACAAATCTTTGGCAAATAAATGGATTTTTGACAACAAAGTAAACAATATTAAAATAATTTTAGTTTGACCTATAGCCCGTTATCGGACGGACAGGCAGACACCAAGTCATTCACATAATGTATCTACGAAAGATAATGACATCCGGTTTTCATACATACTATCCAATACTATGCATTTTCGAAAAACCCAGCTCCCGAATCTACAGTTTTTTTTTAAATTCGGAGTTTAAAAAAACATGGCATTTTAAAAATAAGATTTGTTTCTCTTGAAGTATTTTTTAATGCTTTGCATTTCATTCCTATACTAATGAATGGACTTAAGTCTAAAGGCTTCTATTAAATGAACAAATGTGACCTCATTTTTTAACTATTTGAATGCATGAGAATTGATTCAGAAAAATGAGATGGAAAAAAATTGCTGGAGAATTAACATCATTTTTACATTTCCTACGACAAAACGTACATGGAATATCAATTAATAATTTGAGCCTTTATTCATATCCACATTGGTTGGAATTTGGAATATCATTCATTTATATAAATAGACTGCAATCCAGCCTATTTTTGTGAACATAATGTTTTATTTGGAACGTACATTATGCAGATATAGATTTGGATAACAGATCTGGAAACACATTTGCTTAAAGTTTTCATTTAATTCCGTTGACTTTAAAATTGACTAGATTGACTAGTAGTAGTGAATAAGACGGACTGTGGAGATCCTGATATAATTTTTTTATCGTTCGACAAATCGTTAATTAAATTTAATATAAATGACCTTTAGTTAATTGTGTTACATCATTTTTCGTAAATTAAGATTCAGACTTATTCATATGTGTGTGTCTTTACGAGAAGCATTAAAAACGGATAAGAAATCTAAAGTGTTGTAGGGCTTAAAGTGTCTATATTTACATCCGACTGAAACAGGGCTCGAAATAAACGTTCCGATCATCAAAATAAATCCCCAAAAACAGTTTTTTTAATAATCGCCCATCCGTCACAGGGTTTACAACTATAACTCCCCCGGGGCTCTTTTGTTACATTTCAACAAACTATTGTACGTACAAGTAAGTAATTCTTAATTTAGAGTTTAAAGTCTTAATTTATTGTAAAACAGTATATGCGGAGCCCTAAAACCGAATCGGATTTGAGCAAAAACCACCCAAAAGTCCCGTTCCCCTAACCCTACTCATCTACGACTGGATATTTGGAACAAAAATATTTATATTTGAATATTCGAAAGAATAACATTTCAGGTTTGTTGTTGAGAATTTGAGAAATAGAGGCGATTTGTTTGGAGTAAAGTAGCCAAAAAAAACGGAAACAGGAAATGGCCTGGCTGCAACCTCTAATTATCTTACCCTCGTTTTTTGCTCGTTTTTAATCCAGGATTTCATGGAATTCTAACCGCTACCTTTCAACTACCCCTTGATTTTCTATAAACTATTTTCTATACAGGGTGTGACCAAAAACTGTAAAACTTCTCCTACAATTTTTAAACTCTTTAAACTTAATTGCACAGGGTGTTTCGCCTAAAAGTTTACAACATCAGTAAAAAACGTCATTAAGAAGGGCATTTGAGTAGTAAGTGACACACCCTGTACAGCTTGTGCTTATTCTAATTCCAATTTTAACTCCAGAATTGGATTTTGTGTCAGAAATAGAGGAAACACCCTGTACAACTTTGGCCAGTTAAAGTTAAATTGGAGTAGAAACCTGTGGTCTCTGATTACCCTTCCTTTCCTAATATCTCTCTCATTTTTTATAGGACAAAAGCGTCTATCGATTTTGATTCCTGAGGGAGTCTAGTCCGTTGGCTGTTTTGGAGTCGGGATTTTATGTTATATATAGCCTACTCGATTACATAAGAAATGCTTGTAGATATAACGTTTATATGGAGGAAACAGGAGAGATCTTGCGTGTTTCTGGAAATGTTATCGGAGGTTGCCCAGGTGCGGCTACTCATAACCCTTTTATGGAAACATGGAACTGCTTTATGAGTGTTCATTCCCAGGTTCTGTCTGTCCGTCCGTCCCTCCCATATCTTTTAAAAGGTCCCGACTTTATTGGTCAAAGGAATTCTGATTAAATGTGATCCAATATATGCTTTCTTATACATTTTACCCTTATATCGTTGGAAAATGATGCTAAGTTCACTCAACGAATGAATGGGGGAAAATGAGATTTTTCCAATTTTTTATTTTGATAAAGTCCAATGTTCATGTGTTGAGTTTAACGGAATGTAATTTCGATGTTTTGAATTGGGTATTTCAAAGTCGATGTTATTTGCGATACTTGGAAAGATGCGTTATTTTAGTTTATATTTGAATAGTAACACTTGAGATAGTAACTCGTAAACAGTGTTTTTGGCAATAGGCCCAGCATGCATCTAGACCTTCTCACTTACTCTCTCGACATAACAACACGAACACGAAGGGAACCTTTGTCCAAACATTGACATCAATTCATTTTACTGCCCGTTCCTGACCAATTATTATCGATTTTAAGGTAACCTTCATTCATTTTCGTTAAAATTTCAGGAATTTTTTTATTTCCGTTTTAGAAGCCTGGATTTAGAAGCTGTTTGTAGGTGTTTTCAAAGTGTACGTATAATAGCTGAAGTAGAATTAAACATTTTCAGGTATCGGACTGTTTATTCGAAAGTGAAGCTAAATCAGCAAATTTTGCTCTGGTATACTTTTTAATCATTTTACAAAATCTCTGAATAATTTTAACTAGAACTCTTCATTTAGTTTCAGACTTAAGGTAGCAACAAGTGTCGGTTTTTCTTAACAATTATCCCCTGAGGGTGTAATTTTTGAACCCTCCAAATGGATGGGGATCTATTCCGGGGTAATGTGTATGCTTTATAAATTCACGAGTTTTCGGTATATTGAAATGGCCGTTTTGGTCAATTTCCGACAGTTTTTGACATTTTACTGATTCAGATGTTTTTTTTTTAATTCGACGGGGTAACCTGACAATTCATATTTTTAGTATTGTGAGTTTTAAAACAACGCTGCAATCTTATTTGTATAAAAACAGACAGTTACTTTTGCTGCAACTCCCAGAATTACTATTAATCTGTCTAGGACATCCGTAATGGAAGAGTCAGTT
Source organism: Desoria tigrina (assembly GCA_906901685.1). Taxonomy (NCBI): domain Eukaryota; kingdom Metazoa; phylum Arthropoda; class Collembola; order Entomobryomorpha; family Isotomidae; genus Desoria; species Desoria tigrina. The sequence continues at coordinate 182,540 of CAJQTU010000035.1, forward strand.
GAATAAAAACGTGTTGTAAAGTAATTAATTTCTGTTTTAACCCATACCATCCTCTACTAGAGTTGTAAAGGATATGCCAGCACGCTATAAAAAGTCCCAATTCCGATAATGGATTCCTCTAATTACAGGTTAATTAATTTTCATTAATTAAGTTCCGTTAATTTTTTCAGAGCTGCATTCATTCCCAATATCCGATCCAAACTCTAATAATCCGGCATGGGTTTCCGAGACTTCTTATTCCGGGGTAACCTGGTTCAGTTGGCGGTTGCGGTGATAATCGGAACTGCGTTTGCGAACGTGGTGGCAGCACTGTCCAAGGGTCTCATCACGCCCCTCCTCGGCATCTTTGGCGGACAACCCGAATTCTCCCGCCTCCACTTCACCATCAACGAGAGTCAGTTCCTGTACGGGGCATTCGTGGACGCCCTTATCGCATTCCTCATCACCGCGCTTGTACTTTACTACATCGTCATTGTACCCTCCGACTGGCTCCTTGCCAAAATTAACAAGGTCCGATATTTGACTAATTTTCCTTATTTTTCAGTTTTTTAAGGTTTAAAATTTAAATTAAAGAAAATTTAAAAAAAATATGGACAACTTAATTGCAGAGTAAAATTATTTTCTTTGTTATTGAAGGCAGAGTGTTGGGATAAACTAATTATTTTTAATTTTTGATGTGCTGGTTTATAATTAGGCGGAGGAGGAGTCCAACCGACCCTGTCCTGAATGTTGTTCCAAAATCCCGAAAAAAGCTCGCAAATGTCAAAACTGCACTTCACCTGTGGAGCCAATCGAGGAGATTCCGGAAGTCAAGGCTGGAGATCCCGCTGAAAACGCTTAGTTCTTATAAACATTCAGTAGAATTGAAAATGCTTTAAATGTCCAGATCTGTATTATTTTTATGTTCTATTCGATAAGGAAGAGAGAAGTAGGCTGCTTATTTTGAGTGAGGAATTATTAACTTGAAACTCATAATGCCAGTGTAAAATTTTACATTTCCCATGTGGGATTATTACGGGCTTTAAACGCCTTGTTGTTGAATTTTTATTTTTAAGGGTTTTATTGTAGAATTGTGGGAACTGTTTCTAAAACTAGAACTGCGGAACTAAAAGCACATTTAGCTTTTTGCACTAGAAATGTTGTCGTAAACTACAATTAACTTAAAAAAATAAGTTTTAATGCTTCTAAGGAAGGCAGTTCAATTAAATTAGTTCAGAAAGGGCAACGCTTTTGATTTTATCGGGGAAAATGAGACGGAGCGTCTTGAGATTGTAGGCTTAAATTAGATATAATACTCATTTATACACAATTTCCTTAGCATCGATTCCCGACATTTTTCTCAGTTCTTTCCAAAGAGGTTTATATTATAGAGTAAAAAAAATTATCAGATATATTTAGTGAGTATTCTGGTTAGAAAATGAAGCCTGAAAAAATAATTAGAGTTTTAATGACTGAATGAATCTAAAAATGGCTGCTTTTGCACCGAAAACAAGTTCACAATCTAAATCGTCCAGTTCACAAGTTACTCAAACCTAAAATGTTCAATGGAATTGAAAACGCTTCAAAGCTTTATATTTATATTTAAAGATACGTCTTTCAATTAGCAGTAAGTAAGTGTTGAATTTTTGTTTTTATAATTTTGGTATTTCAATAAAATTATAATTTACAATACTGTTGATATATTATATGCTTTTAATGAAGATGGGTTCATTTAAAATTTTCAACCAGGACGAGAACCACACTTTACCTTACAAACAAATGAACAAACAAATTATCTTGTTTTTAATGCAGGTTAAAGTTATAGCCATATGTTCCAGCTAAATATAAGGAAATTCCGCTAAACATTGTTAAAATAATCAAATTTTTAATTTTTAATCAGATTCATGTATTTATAAAAATGGAGGTGAACATCCATTATAATTGGAATTACTAACCGTGCCGTGGTTTATAGTTATTAAGTAAGTATGCACAAGTATGGTCAGATACTGTAGCTTTAATCTGGCTTATTACGTGTCCTGCTCATAGTTGTACGATTTTTGTTAAATAATAAACTGATCTCAGTATTTTGGCAGCTATAAATTAACGACGACTTAAACTTATTATTTATTTAACGAACCTGGGGCGTTCTGGAACATCGATTGAATTCAAAGGAATGTCTAACAAAGGGTCAATAAATATATTCGACTATTTATTACAGGATGAAACCCCTTTATGTGTTCACTCGCGGTTCGTCCAATCAGTGGGTGCTCTCATATTTTGTAATACTTGTTAAAAAAATTGTATATACGAGCAGAGCAGATTATTTCAGTTTATCAAATTAATTTGCACCCCTACGGTTGTGATACAGTACTAGAAACGTGATATTAAAATAGTATACAATTTTACTGTATGGCTGGGGAAATACTTGTACTATATTATGCGTTTATATTATTATAGGGAAATATAAGATTTTTCGCACAACGTCACTAAATGCTTTCAAATGATGTTTAGTATCGTTTTGCTCGTTCTTGGAATTGGTTTTGCAGTGGATAATTTTCCAAGAATTGTGGAAGATTTTGGCGGATTATTCATCTCCAGAGTTATTGGACTTTACCTAACCAGGGACATGACTCCCGGCGTTTTTCCACCCGTCATTTCTATGGTGGCTACTTGCCACCCGGACAGTTCCCTTCCGGAAATTTCCCACCCAAAGCGGACACTTCCCACCCTCGAAAAGACTACAAGAGTTCTCTAATTAGTGAATGATCCGTTAATTTCCTTTGATGAGACCGTACTGATTTTCCCATGACGAGACCGTACTAATTTTCCAATGACAATACCGTACTGATTTTCCTATGACAAGACCGTACTAAAATTCCTATGACAAGACCGTACTAAAATTCAATGACAAGACCATGCTTGTTTTCCTATGACAATACCGTACTGATTTTACTATGACAAGACCGTACTAAGTCATTTGACAAGACCGTACTAAAATTCCTATGACAATACCGTACTGATTTTCCTATGACAAGACCGTACTAAGTCATTTGACAAGACCGTACTAAAATTCCTATGACAAGACCATACTGATTTTCCTATGACAAGACAGTACTGATTTTCCTATGACAAGACCGTACTAAAATTCCTATGACAAGACCATACTGATTTTCCTATGACAAGACAGTACTGATTTTCCTATGACAAGACCGTACTAAGTCATTTGACAAGACCGTACTAAAATTCCTATGACAAGACCATACTCATTTTCCTAGATTCCCGGCGTTTTGCCGCCCGGACATTTCCCACCCGTCATTTTCATGGTGGCTACTTCCCACCCGGACAGTTCCCTTCCGGACATTTCCCACCCAAAGCGGACACTTCCCACCCTCGAAAAGACTACCAGAATTCCCTACTTTGTGAATGATCCTTTAATTTCCTATGTCAAGACCGTACTAAAAGTCCTATGTCAAGACCGTACTAATTTCCCCATTTCAAGACCGTACTAATATCCCTATGTCAAGACCGTACTAATTTTCCTATGTCAAGACCGTACTAATTTCCCTATGCCAAGACCGTAGTAATTTCCCCATGTCAAGACCGTACTAATTTCCCCATGTCAAGACCGTACTAATATCCCTATGTCAAGACCGTACTAATTTCCCCATGTCAAGACCGTACTAATATCCCTATGTCAAGACCGTACTAAAAGTCCTATGTCAAGACCGTACTAATTTTCCTATGTCAAGACCGTACTAATTTCCCTATGCCAAGACCGTAGTAATTTCCCCATGTCAAGACCGTACTAATTTCCCCATGTCAAGACCGTACTAATATCCCTATGTCAAGACCGTACTAATTTCCCCATGTCAAGACCGTACTAATTTCCCTATGTCAACCTAACCTAACCTAACCTAACCTAACCTAACCTAACCTAACCTAACCTAACTTAACCTAACCTAACCTAACCTAACCTTTAGGACAGGCATGGCATTGTAATTTCTAGGATGATTTTAACTAAGATAACAAGGGTCATTCATATATGCGTATTTTCTTAGCTTAGGATGGGAACTGTCCGGGTGGGAAATGTCCGGGTGCCAAAGTAGGGTGGGAACTGTCCGCTTTTTTGTGTGGGAAATGTCCGGGTGGGAAGTGTCCGCTTTGGACGGGAAGTGTCCGGGTGGCAAATGTCCAGGGCGGCAAAACGCCGGACACGATTTTCCTATGACAAGACCGTACTAATAATCCTATGACAAGACCGTACTAAGTCATTTGACAAGACCGTACTAAAATTCCTATGACAAGACCATACTGATTTTCCTATGACAAGACAGTACTGATTTTCCTATGACAAGACAGTACTGATTTTCCTATGACAAGACCGTACTAAGTCATTTGACAAGACCGTACTAAAATTCCTATGACAAGACCATACTCATTTTCCTATGACAAGACCGTACTAATAATCCTATGACAAGACCGTACTAAAATTCTAACCTAATTGAACCTTTCATAACTTCACCTAGCAAAATGTTTAGAATTTCAGTACCGTGTTGGCATTATAGTTTCTATATTAATCCCAACTGAAATAACAAGAATCGTTGTAGTTGTAGTCGTTCATATACGTTTGTTTTCTTAGCTTAAGGTGGGAACTGCCCGAACGCCAGAGTTGAATCTGTCCTCTTTTTCATGTGGGAAATGTCCGGGTGGGAACTATCCGCTTTAGACGGGAAGTGTCCGGAAGGCAATGTCCAGGGCGGCAAAACGCCGGACACGCAGGGACATAACCCAAAGCTCACTCAGATCAAGAACGATGTCTGATTTTTTTTACCGTAAAACATACAATTAATATGATGAACAAAAATATACAAATGAGCTGCTATTATTGAGGTTAACTGTGTTTAAAAAATCCCAAAAATTAATAAATGGAGGACTTGGGGTAGCGAGTGAAAGGGGAGGAGGAAAGAGGGATTAAAAGGTTAAAGTGCGAGGGAGATGCGGGAGAGAAAAGAAAAAACCCTCACTTGGCCTCACTCTCCCTTTCTCCATCTCATTTCTAGACAATTTTCGATTTTCGTTGATTGTGGACTAGTGGACTTTTGTTTAGTTTCAGGATTTTATTAGACATTGATTTTTTGATTTATCAAACGCTGTTTTTGAAGATTGTTTTCTCCGAATCACAGTATTTGAACAACACATAAGTAATTTAAATTCAAAGACCTAAACATTTGAAAAAAAAATTCCGAAGAATCCAGAGGTTCAGATTTTGTATTAAATTGAAAAAAAAAAAAAAACAAAAAAAAACAAATCCAAATCCTTAGATTTTATATTCAGCATCACAAAACTCGAAAGATTTTTAAAATCGATCAACAATTCGTAGTTTTATGACGGATGTGTTTGGTTTGAATATGTCAATGTTCGTGATTTTTTTATTTCATATGTTTTTTTAAATATTGTGAGGACGAATTACAGCTGATAATTTTCACGGTTTTGTTTTTCCTATTAGTTGCACTTTCAACTTTAAACCCAACAGACGATTCTGGAATTTCACTCTCGGTGACTTCGTTTGTAACAGTAAAACAAGTCCCCAGTACATTGTTTGTCTGACATTTCTATGCAGTAAAAGCAATTTATTATTCTTTGGGAATTTTTTAACCATACGAAACCTCAATAATAGCAGCTCATTTTTATATTTTTATTTATCATATTAACTGTATGTTTTACGGTAAAAAAAATCAGACGATTCTGACTGAACCTGAGCTTTGGGTTATGTCCCTTAGTGTAAGTTGCTGTACAATAGAGAGATTATTGATGGAATTTGACCTCAAATATGTCATCCACATTGCTCTTAAATTAGAGCATATACGTAGAATTTTACATTGCCTCATCATTTTGCAATATTATCAACTAACTCAACTATTTAAAGTTGTATCTCAAACCTCAATAAGACTGAAATCGATGTAAAAAAAACAAATAATTCGTGGAAGCAGGGTTCGGGACATCGCAAGTCAATTTTAAGGATAATCGATAAACCTTAGTCTTATCTGTTAATAAAACCAAAATTGTAATCTGACAATGTCACTATTTCCATTCATAATTCTGACCTCTCCTCAGACTATCTTTATAAATCCTCAGATCCACAAAGCATAAATCTCGCATCTTCGCTGTTGGAAAGTACAACATAATTTTAAACTCCCAAAACTCTAAACATTTAAAATTGGAAACTGCAATTTTGAATGCATATTTCTATCGAGTTTAAAATGGGAACACTTGCTAGTTATTCCAAGTTTGGAATCGCCGTACTTGGAATTCTTTTGATTCCTTATCTGGGTTTAGGTAAGGTATGGATTGACATTCATGATAATAGGATTTGGAATAAGTTATCTAACATTTTCTGTCATTTTTTAGTAAATGGTTTAGCCACGGACAGTAGTAAGAATGTGACTCTGATTGTAGTTGGACGAAGCGGATCAGGGATTTCTGCAACGGTAATTTAACTGACTCAATATTTAATTTAATATTTATTTATTTAATTTTACTTGTTGTTTCTACTTCCAATTCCAATCACCCTTTTTATTATTTAAGGGGCTGCCTTTCTTTGTAAACTTCAAATGCTCTGTGTTATAACAAAAATTTACAAAAATGAAAATCATTGGGACTGTTCTGAATATGTAGTGGATTTAAAAAAAATCAGAACTGATGGGAGTAGTCGGAAAAAGGGCGGGGAGGGTTGGGACGCGTGTACAACGACTCGCTCACGCGCAATACTATTTTTTCAAACCTCCAATGTTAACATCCTATTTACTTTTAGCGTTTGGTTGGCAGATAAAACATTGACTCTCTTTATGTTTCTCCGTTCCACAAGCTCGTCATTCTAATTATGCCCCATCTAAAGAATATTATCTTTCCTCCTAGCGGTCATCTAGTTAACTTAAAAATTCAACGCTAATGGAAACCAAGAACTGGACGTGTTAATTGGTTAGAATTTTAATTAATTTCAGGTGCGAGAATTGGTAGGACCAAATCGAATTCTAACTGCACCCACGGGACTGAAAACACCAATCCAAGAACATCTCGTGCCAATTCCAGGTCAGGTAGGGTCATTCCTAAAAGTGGCCGAGGTGGAAGGGCTGGTGGACGGTAACAGTTTGGAGAAGGACGCTTCGATAATCTCGTCACTCGAGTCCTACCTCAGTTACACTTCCGGTCTCAATTCCTCACCTCCCGACTTCTTTCTATTTGTCTCGAATTTCGACGACGATCGAATTCTGACCAAAAACTCTATTCTCGTTGAAACTATTGAACTGATTTCAAAACTCCAGGATTCCCTCTACAACTCCACAAGTCAAGAAAATACGATCTTTCTGCTCACTAAATATTGCAGCACAACGCGAGCTACTCAACGACGTCCTGCGCAAAGACTCCAGCAATTTGTGGAAACAATTGGAAATCGAACAAGCTTCAACTCCCCCTCCGTTTTGTTAGGAGAGAACGATTGGTTGGGCTACGATTTGAAGCTAGAGAACGGTTATCCCAAACTCCTCAATGGAGACAAGTATCCCGAAAACGTGTTCGATAAGATGGAGTTGATAGCAAGAGAAGCAAACGATAGCCAAGCAGCGAAGACGATTAGGATATTTCGTGACATGCGGAACACGGGCGTGTACTCGAACTACTTCGTGGGGGACAAGCCTCCTGTACCAAAAGCGGAGGTCGAGTATTCAAACTCGACTGAGGACCAAACCGACCAGGAGGAATTGATTGACTCGAAAAAAATTGGACCTGCAAGTTCTGAACTGCCGTTACCAACACCAACGACAACGATCCCGACTGCCACGCCTTTGACTATTAACAGATGGTGGGAAACAATGACAAGGGCATCTGCCGGATATCCATCGTTAACGACAACACGGAGCGTTGACCATTTAGAAGGAAATGGCGAACGTCCAACTGCATCCAACAATATCAGCACCAGCACCACTCCAACGCCAATAACATCACGATCCGTACTTGCAGTCCCAGAGTATTCCGGAGACCCAATTGGAAAGGGTTACCAAATGCTCAAGGAACTGGTCCTACCCAATAGTCCCTTTAAAGTGAGATCATATGAAACGAGGTTCAAGAACATTGACTTACCCTGTAAAGTTGTCACGGATCTCTCATTCAACTCCTTGACCTCGTACGTCGAGAACCGACTTCGAAACTCCTTCAAATTCCACCTCCCACTCCCGCCAAATCCAGAGCGGCATTTCAGCGGCAGGATGCTGCCGGGAAATAGGGTGACGGGCCTTACGGACCATGCTCGGCGCTATGTCGAAGTCCGAACCGACAAATCGGTCTTGATGCGGAAGGACAATTTCCAGCTAAACGAGAGGTTTTGGCGGGATTTCAGTTCCCTCCCGTCCTTCGACTACTCCTCCCCTCTCCCAGACTGCGGGGGCAAGATGCGGTGGAAGCAGTTTTTCGACAAATATGGGACACACTTTGTCAACTCACTCTACATGGGCTATCGTGCAGAGAGTGGGGATACCAGTGTGGAGAGGTACAAGGAGTGTCGGAATGCCCCCTCGCCCGAGCCAGTCACCGTGAGAGCGTGGTGGGACTTACGCGACCCCGCCCCATCTACCCTCAACGACGGAACTAATGGGAAGAGACCCAAAGTGATCGATAAACTTCGCCCTTCTTTTGAGTTTATGAGCTACGCCGACTTTTTCAATTCCATGAAGAGGTCCAAAGAGGCAGAGAGCATTAACGAAGCCCTCTTTCACTTAATTAAAAATAATTTAAATTGTGATAACTGATTTTATTAAATTCCTTGTATACCTGTATTCTACCTTCACTCACTATATCAGATTCTAAATAGGGAGGACGCACCCACATTAAAATTTCTGTATATAGCCTCTTAATCAAAATTTCAAAACGGTGGAGTCACGAAAAAATTCGAGCTCTCGACAACTTTTGTATTTGACTCAAAAGAATATAGGGAGCTAATATTGGAGGAGTCTTAAAATACATTTTTTTTTTCAATTAAACATTTTTCGAGGACTTGTTTGACGTGTAGTCCAGGCTCTCTCAAACCAACTCGTTTCTGGTATATACCATTTGATTTGTTTTGCAATTCCAAATTGGATTGTGCTTGCGAAAAAATTAACTAATATTGATTGAGTTGGTAAGTCGCTAATTAATTATTACCTTTATGACCCCAACCCTACTATAATTTTTAATGCTCCTTCACTGTTAGTTCCCAATCCTATCCATTTTCTGTTCTCAAGGCTCTTAATTATTTCTATCAACCAACCTAAACGTTCTTTAATATGGAATAAATTTATTTACTATTTATTATTACAATTTATTTTATTTGGAAATTTCCCTAGAACAAGAGGAAAACTCGTATGTCCGGATTGAAAAAATTGACCCGAATATATGTCATTTTAGTTGAGGTAAAGTTTAAATTATAAAAAATGCTCGAGAAATACTAGACCAGAACTAGAGTACTTTGCCAGGGATTGAGAATGTATTGTGGAATGGATACACCAAACCTCATTCATCATTGTACGCTGGATAATACAGGGTGTTTTTCCCACTTGTAAATGTTCTATGTTCTATGTAGTAGAATTAATGAATAAATGCAGGTTTCAATAATTGGTTAGGTGAATTAATGGGGGTACTAGTTTGGGCTTTCACAATTTTTTCTGACGAGTTAATTAGCAGATGTACTACTTTGCTTTTGATGCATTTGGGCTCGTCCAAAACTTATTACTAATAGCATTAAAATAAAAACCTGCTGACAATTGCAATAGTAGTAATAATAGTGTCAAAATATCGATAAATAGCAAAAATAGAGACAAATACAAAGAATCAAAACCTTTCAACATCTACGATCTACAACTCGCAAATGGAATCACAAATGTTGCAGGTTGCAGTTACGAAAAAACATAAATAATAATTTTATTAATTACCACAATTGACTAATGATTGCAATAATTAATCTTTAGTCAGTTGCAATCCTTTCATATAAAAACAAATGACATTAATCCAGAGCAGTAAAGCCAATCCGACTGTCAAGATAATTGCAATTTAGAAACCGCTAACATTATGTCAAAATTCTGGAATTCCCCGTTCATCGGGTCTTGTCTCCTAATATTATCCGTAAGTTTTTAAATACATAAAGCGTGTAAAATTGGACTGGGAGTTTTACTTCATTTATATTCGGTGCCAATAATTTTCAGTGCATTTGGCGACATTTTATATATTTTTAACGATTACTGTGCCCTTGAAGCTTTGATTATATTTTTAATATACTAGTTTTACAAAAATAAAAGTAGCTTCTTCAATTTACAGTTGTCCAGCGTCTTATCTAGCCCTCTGAATGAAGAGATTCGAATGGTTTTGATTTCCGAGACGATCGTGCCCGCGCCCATTAATCAAACTATGGTTAGTAATATAACCGATTTAAAAATTCATCAACTGTGCAACCGCCAGTTCCCGCTTAAAAATCTACAATTTCAAGGACAACGTTGCTTAAGAATTTATGGAATTGTCACCTTCCAACCGTTTCGAAACCTTGCCAATCACACATTTAAATAAATTGCAGAAATAATAATTTAACAATAATTTTATATGAACGCATAGAACTCAACAAGTTCGAGTAGTTCCGAAAAACTGCGCCAGGATGGAGATGGCGTGGACGCGGGTGACGCGATCGAAGCGGGCGCCGCGGCGCTGGGAGGAGACGGAGAAGTTGGCACTAACGTCGCTAACATCCTTCAAGGTGTCCTTGGCGGCGGTTTTGAAAATATTTTTAAAGGGACAACTGCATTCATTGGTGACGATGACACGGCGCAAGGAGTCAGCACGATATTAGCCAGTTTAACGAAACCGCTGAACACGATCTTTGCGACGGGATTTGAATCGGGACAGAAGTATTTCGGGATTGGGGTCACGACGCCGGCGCCGACTCTTAACGGCACCGTCCCAGTTTCAGGTGCGGCCACAGCGACAGGTGGCGCGGGAGTTCTCCCCCAAGCGTCAGTTGTTGTAGATGGCGCTGCTTCTGCGCCTCTACCCGCTGCGACGGTTACTGAGTCTAAGGATCCTGACGACGATGACGATTCAGAATCCGCGAAATTAAGAAGGGAGTAATTACTGCCTAAGGAATTCAATAATTGCTAAATACTTGAGAGTATCAGTTATCAGTTCCTATTTCCTATCAGACAATGTTATATACTACCTCATGTTTGTGTATATTTTTTGGAGCATTTTGTCGTTTTTCAAATGCGATTGATGTTTGAATTTTCGGGTGACCAATAAATGTTAAATGTAGAAATCCAAATAGTCGAAACTGATCTGATTATCAATCATTAAATCATCCGCAGAGCTGACTGTATTTAAAAGTTTATAAAATATTATATCCGACATGAAATTTTATCACTGCCCCGTTAATATTACAAATGAAGTTACATATTTTGACATTTTTAACTACGTCTTTCGAGGATGCACAAACATTCAGAATAAAATATTTTAATTTAGTATGACGGTATGGACATTGTAATTGTAGAGATTGGAGGGTCATTCATAAATGAGGTTCAGTTCAGACTGAAGAAGGAGCTACTCACGAATAGATTTCTTTGGCACTTTCCGCACAACTGCAACTGAATTAAAATTTTATACTTTTCAATCACAATTTTTAGTAATGAAATTAAAAAGAATCATAACGCATAAATAAAATATCATCCTACTTCAAAAATGTTTTAAATAAAATTTTAATTTTAGCCCCAACCATTTTAAATTTAAAAATGCAACAAACCTGGAGCTACTGATTCTGGCTTCGCAATCCCCTTAGCCTTAGCTGGTTTTGTTTTTTTCTTCGTCTTCAGTTGCCCCAATTGGGAAATATTCGAGGCTGTAGATTCTCCGGAATCTGATTGCCTAAGGATTCCGCCATGTTCATCTTGTTCCGATTTGGATGAGTGTTTTGTCTCCGGATAAGTATCAGTATCTTCCTCATGGCCAATCGATAATACAGTTCCGGCCTTTCTTCCCTTTGGGGCAACGTGAGAATGTCTCAATTTTTCATTCTTGGGTGTCAGTGGGTTTTGAGGCGTTTTAATGGGACTGACTGACGATGTAACTTCCTCAGAAGAACTTCGGGCAAGGCTTCGGTACGATTCTTCTTTGATTCCGGAATATTGTGAACTATAGGGCTGGGTCCAATGTTGACCCTGAAAATTGTGTCCTTTGTTCTCGATACCACGCCACTGGGTAAAATGAGATTGGGCTTGACCATCCTTGTTTTGCTGTTGTTGGGTTTTGTATTGAGTTTCAGTGGGATTTTGCATTGCAGGTTCCCCATGGGTGATCTGAGATTGGGCATTCTGGACGACATTGTTACTTTGTGATTGGGCAAACTGAGACGACTGGGCTTGGCCATCGTTGTTGTGCGGTTCCCTATCCTGCTGGCTTCCAAGCAGACCCTGCAATGTAGCTTGCCCATGGGTATTTTGAGATTGGGAATTATGGAGGGCATTGTGACTTTGCCCAAACTGAGACTGGTCTTGACGATACATTGTTTGTGGTTCCCTCTGATGAGTTTCGTATTGAGTTCCAACGGGACTTTGCCTTATATGCTGATCATGGGTATTTTCAGATTGTGTATTGTGAATGACATTTTTATTTTTCCACGGGGTAAACTGAGACGACTGAACTTGATTATTGTCCTGTTGTTCTATATACTGTTGGGTTCCGTTTTGAGTTCCAACGGGACTTTGCAATATATTTTGTCCATGGGTATTATGAGATTGAGCATTGGAAGTGATATCGTTACTTTGCCCATGGGTAAATGGAGACTGGGGTTGGTGATCCCCGGTGTATGGTTCCATACTCTGCTGGGAACCGTGTTGAGTTTCAACGGGACTCTGAATTAAATTTTGTCCATGGGCATTTTGAGATTGAACATAGTGGGTGGAATCATTACTTTGCGTATGGGCAAACTGAGACATGGCTTGGTGATCGTTGTTGTGTGGTTCCCTCTGTCGGGTTTCGTATTGGGATTCAACGGGACGCGGACGCTGTAAATTTTGATCATGGGTATTTCCAGATTGGACATTCTGAATGCCATCGTTACTTGGGTTTCTGCCACCCATCTCAAAGTGCCCTGATTGTGAGGTCATCTCAATATCACGCCGGTTCTCGTCTCCAGATCGCCCCTGGGGAATAATACGGATATTCTGAGCCGGCCCTTGTCCCTCACTTTGATTTCCAAAGTTCCCTTGTTTTAAAATTAACCGCGGCTCGGCGTTCTGGGACTGGACCGTGTATAAAGTATGTGGATTTCGATCTGGACCTTTACTTGTACTTGTCCATTCTAAGATGGGCTGACTTTCATTCTTTGCGAAATTCCCGGACTCCAATTCCGTCAACTTTGTTGGGTTTACAATTCTACGTCCACCTGTTTATCAAACAATTTTAATTTTAAATATGCAAACGCACATCAACAAAGAGTGAAACAACCCTAAACACGACTTCAAATATCATTAAAATCGTTGTACCATACATGGATGTAATTTTATGCAAGATTCTCACAATCCCCCAACCATATAGTAAAATCATGCACAATTTTTAATCGCACTTGTCTGTACTTTGACAATGATGTATAACAACTACAGGGTTGCTATTGTGAAAAGTAATGACCCTTGACCGTTAACTCTTTCACCTACACGACCCTCACATTAGCTCGACCTCCACTAGAAGGTCATAAATGGATTCCCGAAAAAGAATTTCAAAATATTTAACCGTTCGAAAGTTAGAGTGCTAACGGACGGATAGACGGACAAAGTAAACGCATTAAAGGGTTTCACCAGTTAATAAACACAGTCCTACACGAGACTTTTAGATAAGCACACAGAAATGGAGCATCACCTTGAGCGATGGGTGCGGCGGTTTTATTGAGACAAAGAATGAATCCGATGAACCGTAAGCAGTCTTCATCTGTCATTTCCCGTGTCAATTTTTTGCTCGTCTCGTCATACGTGACCGTGGATAAGCGACATAGCTTTGACTTACCCGCTTCCGGTTTCATCCAATACCGCGTTAAATAGTCATCTGAAATTTGCAAAGAAATTATATTTTTTATATTAATTGACATTGTAAAAGTCATCGATTTTAAGTTATAATCTGCTAGTATTTTAAATGCAGGTTTCGTGCATTTGTGATTGCTCTTCTCAAAGTCGGCTTCAGTTCCCCAGTAGATGTCCTTCTCGGTGACGCGCCGATACCCGGACAGACACTTTCCCGAGTCCCCCGTTTGCTAAAATATTAAAAAGTTGTAGTGATGTATCGTAGATAGTTTACTATTTTTCGAATTATTTTTTCTAGGATTCGAAATGTTTCGTATTGGCAACGTATTTAAAAATGTTTGCAATTCCCAAGACGTATTTGGGTTTTGTTAATTAATGTTTACCTTGTATGCACTTCGTGTTAGTCCACCTGGCCACTCCGAATTGGAGTCAAATGGATAAAATTCTTCGACTTTCGGACGCTTTTCTTCCTCGTCAATTATTTCTTCCCCTTCTTCGTTATTTACAGCCTTTTCGTAATATTTCAGACTGCATTTCCCTTTGGAACAAAAGAAGCAAATCAATTACTGCAAAATTCGTTATTTTTAGAAGGCCTATTATTCATCGACGTTGACTGTAATTAGGGTCAATAAGAAGGTCAATTCAGTGCATGCCAATTTCAGTTAGAGGGAGGCAGATTCAGTCAAAAAGTAGGCTTTTTAAAATACTCAAAATTGTGATAATATTTCAGTCTTATTTTTGCACGGCTGCACCGCGCGCCAGCCGGGTGTCTGAACGCGTCATCTTTCAGAAGTTTACTCTAATCGCGCGTTATAGGCCAAGTAGCCAAGTAATTAAAGATGAACTTACTCTCCTTACTGTCCGAGGGTTGACAGATGACACCGATTTTGTTATTGCAATTCTCAGGTGACGAAGCCAACGTGTTGACGGTGCAATTGCAGAAATTTGGATTTCTGGGATGATCTTCAAAGTTCCAGGTG
The DNA here is from genome assembly GCA_906901685.1 of Desoria tigrina. Taxonomy (NCBI): domain Eukaryota; kingdom Metazoa; phylum Arthropoda; class Collembola; order Entomobryomorpha; family Isotomidae; genus Desoria; species Desoria tigrina. The sequence continues at coordinate 197,574 of CAJQTU010000035.1, forward strand.
ACGGAAACACAGGTTTGTTCCAGTGACTCTTCTTGAGTCCCTCGTTTAATCCGGAGTGTCAGGTTTCGTCGTTCAGTTGGCACCTCCCCTCCGTTGTCCGAATAAATAAACTTCCGGTCTTCAACAGAGTACTTTACATCTGTCCAGAACGAGTACGATGTCACTTCTGCAAATTGAACCCAGGATTTCTGAGCAAATTCCTTCAATTCATTGAAAATTTATTAAAACGAATTGAATTTACAAGGTCTTACTTGGCATCCAAGTTTTAAGATTTGGAGAGAGACAAGAGTCATCATCCCCTGGAGAATAGACGCTCATTTCATGTTTCTCGCAAAGATCCTTAGCTTCCTCGAAGGTTTTCTGACCGACAAACATTTTTAAACGCTTAAATCGGTCTCATCTTTCTCAACTCGCTTGATATACGTTTACAATTGTCTACACTTACTGCAGTCCACATCACAACGTATTTGCGGTCACTGATCGGCCAGAAATCTTGATACATACTCCCGCTCCCTAAAATTCGTGAATACTTTATAGATAAATCGGGATTTAAGTAAATTCAGGGTTTTTCTATGGATTCAATACGACAGGGACAGGAAATAATTGATTGTCAATGTGTCACCCGGCCAAATTGTCGACAGGATTTGAGTCGATATGAATCCAAAAGAGCTATCGATAGTCAAATGAGTTTCTATATTTGTCGAGTGAATCGATACTTAATTGGATTTATATCGTCACAACGTCTGTCGACACAGATTAACCAACACCCTGATTTTTGAGGTATGAAAACAAAATTCAGCCCAGACGGACTTAGGTTACCGCTTACTTTGGGATATTGATAGACAGTTATTTAACTATTTATAACGTCCTTCGGACAGTTGATTCGCCGAGTAAAACGCGTTCGCTTATAAGTATAGCGTGTAGTACATAGTCCATTGCTTTAGCATTGGGCTAGATATAGAGGACGAAACGAATTTTACCCTGCGAGTCAAGGAACACAAGAACTATAGTTAGCTAGAGCGTGTTGTTACTTTCAGTGTACACGGAGGCGTCGCGGGATTCTGCGCAGGCGCTGTCAGTGGACTCGCAGAGGACGTTCCCCTTTTTGCGGTCGTGGCAGGGCCGCTCCCACCAAGACGTATGAAAGGAACTGCACGACGACATTTAAAATTAATTTTAAACTTAATTATTTTTCAAACAAGTTTAATTTCTAAACAAATGTCAGTCCCAGTTGAGTTAGTTTTAATATGCTTACTATGGGAGATCGTATTGCGGCGGGTTTGTAGTTTTAGGAAACGGATGTGGCATGCTCTGAGCCAGGCAATGTTCCACAGTCGGCGGGTTTTGATAGTTTCCATGAATGTCGAAAAAATCGCCATAACCTTTAGGCCGTGAAGGTCGGTAGTAGAAGTTGCTGAAATTAAGAGCTTCCATCGTGTCTTGCCAAACGTACGTTTGCAACTTCCGGTCGAATTTTGCGTCCAACCAATCTGAAATTTGATGCAAATTTACATGAATTAATTAGTGCTAAATTAAAATCGATTTTTTTTTGTTAATTCAAAAAAAAAGGTACAAGGGCTCATACACCAATTATCGATCCATCCTCTGGGTAGAATGAAGGCTTCCAAGGCCCTTGAGACGAGCACATCTGTGGGGAGGTCGTCAATTTTTGCCAATTTGAGACCAACTTTTTCGCACATTTCTTTTGCTTCGAACCAATTCCCGAGGTTTCCTCGCTTTGCATTTTGAAAAACGTAGAAATTCGTATTTCCTAATCTGTGGAGATCGTCATTTGTTTCTGGTCCTGAGCAGGCAGTTCCCTGCTCTATCGCTAAAAACACACAATAGCAAAGGAGGATTAGAGACCGGCTCACTTTTAGATTCATAGTTTTATTTAGTTAACTTGTCAGACTTAATTGTGAGTGGAGACATTTTTTATTCCTCAAGAGCAAATTTTTTCCATCCTTAACAGTTTGGTTTTTATTTTGTATTTGGTGTTATTCTCATACGACCTTGAGCTGAGTAATGACAATGCATGAGTATTGAATGGCAAAAGAAACCTTTACTGGTCACACTTTGTCTGCCTGTCTGTCTGTATTTATTAAGGGGCGAAACCCCTTACTGTGAAGACTTTGTCTATCCGTCTGTCCGTCCGTATATGCTCTAACTCTCGAACGGTTGACTTTTTTTAAATTATGTTTTCGGGAACCCATTAATGACCGTCCAGCGAGAGTTGAGTTCGTTTGAGGGTCATGTAGGTCAAAGTTTAAGGGTGTACGGTCAAAGGTCACAGTTTTTTAAACAGCAACCCTGCGTTTGTGATACGTTGTTGGAAAGGTACGTTTAAGCGCTATTTAGCAATGTATATGATTTTACTCTATGGTTGGGGGAATGTGAGATTCATGCAAAAAACGACTTCCAGGTGTCGGACAACTACTAGACCCATCATTCCCCGCTCTCTAGATTTTTGGGTCCTGTACATTTCCGATAATTTACAGAATTATGACTTTGTAGAGGATAAATCATGTTTAATTATAATAGGATCCTTTATTACGGGTTAAGTTTAATAAGCCCTCAATAAATAGGAATTTGCCTCTAATTATTATCATTTTCTAATGCATGGTGATAAACACTTTAAATCGGAGGGTAAAAGCTACTAGGTGGTAATTAAAGAACGTTTTTTATGATTAATATAGATAATTACGGATGAAACAACGATTTTGTGTTTTAAACAAAGGTGTTTGATTTAGCGCGATGGCGATGACGCGACTTTGAGATTCCTGCGCGAAAAAAAATAATTCTTACGCACTACGTTTTCTGTCTCACACCTTTCTTACATCCGTTTATGAAGGTTTATTTAATTTTAGCTTATTAAAGAATTGAATGACAACATAACAATGTGCATATTTTTAATTTATTATTATCATGCAGCTCCGCAGTACTACTAAATTCCAATTGGAACAATAATAACATAATTCGGGATTGTAAAACAGTAAAAAATGTGCTGCAATATTAGAGATGGTCTTGTTTAATAAAATTAAACCCTCATTTCGAGCTGTACCGAAGCGAGAAGAAACTCTCACAAGGGACATCACCCAAACCTCACAATCAGATCCAGAATCGTCTGATTTTTTACAGTTGGATTTACAATTAATATGATGGATAAAAATATAAAAATTAGTGGCCTCACTCTCCCTTTCTCCATCTCATTTCTAGACAATTTTCTCTTTCTCGATTTTCGTTCATTGTCGACTTTTGATTAGTTTCAGGATTTTATTTCAGTGTATCAAAAGCTATTTTGAAGTTTTTTTTCTCCGAATCACAGTATATGAAGAACACATGATTGTATTTAACATTTAAAGACCTAAACATTTGGAATTAAGAGTTTTCTGAAAATTAAAAAAAATCAAAATATTTTTTAAAAATCAAAATATTTTTAGATCTCATTAATATACAACAATACAACTCTTCAGCATCACAAAACTCGAAAGATTTTTAAAATCGATCCACAATTTGCAATTCCTTGTTTTATGACGGATGTATTTGAATATGTCAATTTGATTAACAAAATTCATCATCGAATGGAGAAAAATCAGAGTGGAAGAGTGAGGCCAAGTGGGGGTTTTTCACTTTTTCTGCCGCATCTCGCTCGCATTTTAACCTTTTAATCCCTTTTCCTCCCCACCCCAACACTCACTACCCATAATCCGGCATTTAGTAATCTTTGGGATTTTTTTAAACATTCTAAACCTCAATAATAGCAGCTCATTTTTATATTTTTATTCGTCATATTAATTGTACGTTTAACTGTAAAAAAAATCAGACGATTCTGGATCTGAGCTTTGGGTGATGTCCCTTGTCAGATCAAAAGTACCAAAATCAGAAAATGACATTATTTTCTTCATGAATCTCATTAACACTAGATTTTGCTACCCTGCCTTTAGTTTAAATTTTTAAACCGACAATAAATTAAATAAATATAAATAATAAGTTTCTGCTTCTTTATGCTTTCCGACGAGTGTGTGATTTTTTAGTGAGCCTTGATTTCCCTGATTTTGTTGCTTTTGACTTTTTCTTTGATTTTGTGTCCTTTTTCTTTGGACTCGTGTCTTCAGCCTCTTCATCCGCCTCGTCAAACTGCGCTTGTTGGGATTCGTGTTCAAGAAGCCCCAGATTATCCCAAACGGTTCGGCGTTCGACATAAGGGTCCGAAACAACAGCGCCCCCATCGTCGATTTGTTTGTACTGGATCGCTGCATTGGCTCGAGCTTGTGGCCAAGATCCAAAACTCGACCCCGGACTCCTACAATCACATTTGTTTTACGAGATTGTAGAGGAGGTAAAAATCGGACAATTGAGCACAAAAACAAGAGACAATTTAATTGATATAAACATTTTTAAAGTTGATTAAATAAAAAAAAATAATGACCTACCCGCTTTTCATGAACTCGACAAGCATTTTAATGTAGCGGATGGAAAACTTGCCGTCCTTGCTTTGAGCCGAGAGGAAAGGGTAGTCTCCGATCCGGTCAAAAATAAAGTTCATGTCGTCGGCATGAACACCATCTAGAAATAAACACCGATGGCAAATTTGTATAAACCAATATTTAAATATCCTAACTGTAGTTAAACTTGAGATCAAGAGAGTTTAAATTAGTTGTAAATGGGCCGCGAGACTGTTCCACCCAGGTTAAATAAAAATGCAAACTAATTGTAAGAGCGTTACCGTCATAAGCAGCCGCGAAATCGAATTCAATTCCAGATCTCTCAAGGGGATATGTCCAAATGTAGGGGTACACGCTTTGGAGGGGAGCATGTAGTTGGATCGCTTTCGCAGCGCCGTTAAGGAACAGTCTGTCGGAGAACATGTTCGAAATATTTCGATGAGTTCCAGCGTTCCATCCGTTGTTGTAGCCAGAGATGTAGTAATCGAACAGGTTGCGCCCCTTCTCTTGAACCGCCCCGCCCGGGAGCACGTGTTCGTAGTACATCACGTCCGCACTCACCACGCCCTTGTTATTACCCCCATTGATGAAATTCAGCAGCTCTTGGTTCTTAAAAACTGAAACATTAACGTATTGTCACGCATTAGAAGTGTTATTAGGAGCTGCTGATAAATAATTTGAATCATTAATTTTTTATTGGATTTGAGCCCTTACGTTCTGCGGTGTAAAAGCCGCCTTCGTTGGCGATGAATCCGACGAGCCAGGGTATTTTGCTCGGGACGTTTCCACTCTTGATGATATTGTAGGGAGTGTCCGTAATGAACTTCTCGCCGGATTTGGCGCCCGCCTTTTCCACGGACGGCACGAAGCGCATGCTGATAAAGTCCAGCTCTCGATCGTACCTCTTTCACAAGAAATATTTAAGTCAATTCGGAACTTTAAGATTGAGACCATCGGTGATTAGTTGTAAGATTGCTTTGGCCTAGTAAAGTAGCTAATTTTAAGGGCGTAAGGTCCAAATTTCAATTATTCTTATAATCAAGTTCCGTAGTTGGTAGTGTGGAAATGCTGGTTCTAATACTGTTTTTCCACTTTACCAATTTTAACCTTTTAACTACTAATATCTTTAGGGAAAGCTCCGAAAAACAGTGTAAAAGTCCACTTTTTAGGCTTCTAGGCTTTAGGCACGATTTTATTCAACAGTTAGTTCCAATGTTAAAATTTCATTATTTCACTTTCTTTTTTAAAGGAGACAAGTTTAAATCAGGATTTTACAACTGAAAATGTTCCCTTGTGTAATTAAATTCACTTCCTTCTGGTGATTTTAACGGTTCTACATTGATACATTATCCAACAAATAGGAAATCAAGATTTTTGGATTGAGATTTCGCTGGTTCTATGATATTGGGCTGTTTAATTCGGAGTGATTTAATTATATGAATGCGTTAATTATGTTTAAAAGATGTAAATGCTCACAACTACTGCCCTCTGAGCCTCGATGATTTGTGCGGCGGTCCGTTCGTGTCGAAGGCAGTCGACCAATGTGGTCATGGAGTCGGTGGGGCAACCCGAGGCTTTACCCAATTTTAAAGCGAGATCCCTTGTGTTTGGTTGGAAGGCCCGAAGTAAGACAACGTTATTTTAGTTGCAAACGTTGGTCAAAAATGATTTTAGAAAACCCAGACGGGTTTTACTTTCCTTGAAAAATGAAAGGATCTGGATCCAAAAATCAGAACCCCTGGAATTTCTAAATGAGGTTTTTGGGGCTCAATGATTGTGGTAAGACTGGGAACTATTTCAAAATTGTACTTGGTTCCCAAAATCAGACGTAAGTTCTGAAATTCGAACGCCATTTTCAAAAAAGTTTAACCGCTGGGAAGTTAGAGCGTAAATGTACACGGACGGACGGACAAGGTGTTCTCATTAAGGGCTTATCCAATAAAAAACGTCTTTAAATTATTCTGGGCTGACATTTATGAGGTCAACCCAACGTTGCCTTCTTCTATATTGTTATAATTTGAAGTTTATGAACTGTTTTGTAAAAGATCTCCGGGTATAGGTGCCCACCCTTAAAACGCCCCACCATATTTTTTCAGTTTTCAGTCGGAATATTGCATTCATGACCAACGTTTCGATCGTTTCTCGGAAATTAAATGACAACCCAAGGGTTTAGTGCCACTCCGGACTGAGATATTCCTCTATGAAATAGTCCTGGAATTAACATTTAAGAAAATAAGAATTAAGTCAGGTTTTTACCTTCTGGATTTTTTTAACCCAAGCCAACTACTTCGTCCTTTGTTATTAGAGGTGTTAGTTTGTTAGCTTAAAGTAACCTTGACTCATTGGAGATAGAAGGTGGTAATGAACCGAAGCGCCGCCGCAACTCAAACCCGCGAAAGTGACGAGGTCGGGGTCACCACCGAATTTGGAGATGTATTTCTGAACCCAACGTAAAGCAAAAACTTGGTCCTTAAGGCCCATGTTTCCAGCCACATTCTCATCATCCGTGTTCAAAAATCCTAGAATTTGAGGTTTTAAATACAGTAAGTATTGATGCAAGTCTCCGGATGAAATAATTTTGGGAGTGAAATTCATTAAATGTACCCAACGCTCCCAGCCGATTGTTTATCGAAACTAGAACCACATCCTCATCCATCATATAGCCCCCTGGTAAAATGTAAAACAAACCTGTTTACTTTCTAAATTCTTTCGTAATTCTTTATAACAGATGTAAATTAGAATTGAGACCTTTGAAAAGCTTGGATCCACCCATGTTAAAGCCACCCGGAGAGTTCCATACCATCACTGGTCTTTTGGCTGTTAACTATGCAATCAAACTAATGTAGTAAGCACAAATTCGGATTTAAAAGCTAGTACATGTGTGAGCAAATAATATTTTTTTGATTAGAGAGACTAAACACTGCCCTGCTCTTACGTCGGAAGTATAAACGGTCAATTTGAGGCAGTCTTCCTCGCCATCTACCGCATTTAGAAAGCTTTGCCATTGGATGCAGAATGGTGGGTAAGTGTTGACATCTAGTGTCACTCCACTCCAGTCGTAAGCTTCCTCTGGGTCCTTCAATTCATTCACAAGCGAATAAAAATTCGATAATTCGTTCAAAATTATTCGGAAATATATATTTTAGAATTTTTTTAAGTCTCATACTTCGAATCTCTGAGGAATGTGCGCATATGGGATTCCAAGAAATCCGTAGTAAAGCCTATTCTGCCGGGAGCGATATGAGAGCCCCCGTACAATCCGGTCAGGGTCCATTATAACGACTGGAGATTGCCCCACCGGACTGCTGAATTTATCTATGACATTGTCAAAGGTTTTAAAAACGTTAAGTACAGATGTAGATATCCTTAAACGAAATGAATGCCAATAGTTATAAAGGGAGCTTTTAAAACCTCAACACACCCAAGAAAACCATTGTCTAGAGCCCATAGATAGCCCTGGAAAAGTAATATTGAGAAGGGGTGGTTTTTGATACAAGTTAAATTACACATGAACTAAAATATTAAAACTTATCACTTCGTTTGCTTACATTTAAAACCTTTAATTAAAAACTTAATTTATTAGCAAGAACAATTAGAATTTTAAAAGAATTAAAAAATTATGTGTTTTTTAAATAGTTGGGATTGGGATTAGTCTACCTGTTTTGTTTTTTGTGGCAGATTTGGGTTTAGGTTTTGCTGCCTTCGGTTTTGGTTTGTGGGCAGGGGCCCTGCCACGTGCCTTTGCGTTCCGCCCAGTTGGATGAGTATGGACTGCCGTACTAAAGGTATTCCACGCGTTGCCCCTCTCGTCCCCCGCAGCGTCCGCCGCTAATTTATTCGCCCCCTTCTTCACCGCAGCCCCTTTTGCCTTCGCGCCCTTCCCCTTTGCCTTTGCCCCATCGCCCCATCCAATGAGGCAAAGGGCAATCCCTAAAGCCAGAATTAGGAGAAATTTATGGGATAGTAATTCCATGGTTCTTATTCCGATGAAACTATACAACTGGGTGACTTCAATTAATAAGTGACCGGTCTAACTCTAACTACAGAAGAGCCATTCTTCTCGACTAGAACAATGCGTGATGAGGGTAATTAAAGGTGAACTGTCTCGTATTAGTTTATCATGTGGTGAAACGCATTTATAGGAACACCTTGTCTCTCCGTCCCTTTGCTTCTGCTCTAAATCTCCAAATATTTCTAAAATCGGGTTTCGAATTATGATTAATTTTAATATTTGCATGACTGCAGTGCTGACAAACGTTAAATTCTTGTAATAGTTTCCAGGTCGGGTGCATATCAAGATTTTGCCTATCTTCCCGAATGTTAAAAAACATCGCCACCCTTCATCGCTTATATGTTATTTATGTTGTTACATATTAGATGTATTTGTATGCCACACTCCAAAGACCTTCTTACACAGACACGTAAGTGTCAGAAAATTATGAGTTCTCCATATTTGACGTCATCGTGTCTTCTCTTTTCGCCCTTTTACGACATGCGTTTCCAACAAATTTATTTTTATTTATAATTCCCTTCACCCTTAAGGCTCCAGAGTACTTTACTTTAGGTCTCCGCTTAGCAACAACAACTACATATACATACATAAAGTATGTTTTTGAACGCGGCGGCACTCCCGCGGCGAAAATTGATCCATCTCTTACAGATTTAGCGTCACAAATTAAAAACCGAAACCATGCCTCGCCATTTTGGCTTAAACGGCGTTTTTAAAGGTCATTCCGGCATAAAAATGCAATTTTGACCCACCACAACGTGTTGCCTATAAAATTCTCTACAAACTCAAAGAAAAATTAGGTCGATCTTATCGCCATATCGGGCCCGGAGAGTGCCGCCGCGTTAAAAAACATACTTTATGTAAATTTAAAATCCCATCTACTGATACCATACAGGGTACAAAAAATTATTTTGGATTTTTTTTTATTAAATTATCTGCATTTTAAATTTTAGTATACATTTTTAGCTGCATTAGGTCAAGAATAAAGTGGGTTTAAAATACCCCTCAGGACACTTTTTTTCCCATAGTGATTAATACTCTGGAGCCTTAAGAATTTATCCAGATGTATCTAAAATTCAATCTCCTCCTTCAATAGTTTAAAGATTTCAAATCTGAATAACATTTTGGAAAGTCTAAAATGGGAGCTGTCCGCGACGATAAGAAAAATCGAATTCATGACATTTTTACCCTTCGGCCTTCTAGAGAAAAATGCATCTATCATTAGAGATGGTCATAAATCGCGTTTGATTACTACCATGTCTCTAGAGTATTTTTATTTCATGATACTTACTGCACGCGCTTATCTCTGTGACATTTCCCAAGACCCGTACGGGCTTGGTCACCTAGTTTATAATTAAGATTTGATTTGAGCGACACCAATAATGGCATTAGCACTTCCTGCATTGGAGATTGAGGTCAATTTAATATTTAACAATGAATGTTTAGTACTTGCACCCATGCTTTCGGTGACGTCTTATTGTTAGTTTTAAAGAAAATGATTTAGGCCATGAACTTTAATTTAAATGACTAGACACAAATTCCCCGAAACGGTTCCCCACCCAGAATAAGACGGGAATTGTCAGTATTTCTTGGACAATGTATTATCATATAATGTATAAGTATTGAGAAATTATGAAAACCCAATGAATTTGGTTCTTGAGGAAATGAAAAATGTCGTCAGGTTCAGGTTCAGGAAAGTCCTTAGGATTAAATCCGCATGTAAATTAAGTGATAATTTTGACTATTGCTTCATTCATATTATAAATAAATATGTTTTCTATAAATATGAATTAATATGACTTAAAAGTTGTGGTTTGATTTGTAAAGTATCGGTAGTACTATTTTCCAGGCAGACTGAATTTATTCATCATGTCAATATGTCATGAATGGGAATATATTGGGAATGTGCTAGGAATGTGCCTAAAAATAAACTGATCTCGTGAGATCAGTTCTAAAAATTCTTATCTGATTGTGACCAGTTCACTTACCGTCACAATCAGATAAGAATTTTGGAACGGAGGAATTCGGAGTCTCTCTTCACCCCTAGTACAAGCATCTCGATTTGGTTTAGTTGAAAAGCGCAGGAAAATTGAAATCGACATTTTGAACCAAAGTTGAAAACACTGAAATTGTTGCCAAAATTAATTTGAAGTTTTGAATTTGAATTTATTATTCTTTTGGGATTTGAGGTTATTTTATTAAAAAAATGGAGCTGGTAGGAATTAATGCCAACTTGTCACAGATTTCGAAGCAGCTGGCCCTCATTCAGGATTACATCAACATCAAATTTGGTAAAAATAAAAAAGATCATGCAATTCACATTCAATTACACATCACACATATGAAAGGGTTTCACCCTTTCATGCGTTTACTCTGTCCGTCCGTCCGTCAAATTCTTTTCTCGGGAATCCATTTATGACCTTCCAGCGGAGGTCGAGTTAGTGTGTAGTGTGAGTGGTGAGGGTCGTGGGTATATGTCGAAGGTCAAAGGGTTAACGGTCAGAAGTCAGGGTCGACGGTTGACGGTCAAAAGCCATTACACATTACTTCAACTTTTTACAATAGCAGCCCTGTATTTGTTAATTTGTTATATATTTATTGTAAATGTACAGACAAGTGCGATTAAAAAATGGACATGATTTTACTCTATGGTTGGGGGATTGTGAGATTCTTGCATAACACATAAAATTACTTCCATGTGTCGTACAACGACTTTAATGATATTTGAAGTCGTGTTCCGTGTTGTTTCGCCCTTTGTTGGTGTGCGTTTGCAACTGTTTATTGATTATTCAAATTACAAATTTAAAACATGAAAAGCAATTTGAAAATTATGGTTAGTCTAACTCCGGAGTCAATTAATATAATGTGTAATTAATGACTCGTGATTCATAATATTTTGAAATTTGCAGGTCTGGATTTTGAATTGTTCTGTAAAAGGCGTGAGAACTCTGAGAACGAAGGAATTGAGGATCCTGCAAGTGAGTCAGATCAGTATACAACCACAGCACAAACGTATAAACGCAGAGATATTCAAGGCCCCGTCACTCCATCACGTCGACGAGAAGGAAGGGAGAGGTCACAAAAAACATTAAGGGCCTACCCAGCTCCCAATTCCTCGACATTCGAGTACGACGTTGCACCCACCACAACCACATTCCGGCAATCTCCAATTACAACTCAATTTGACGATGACAACGACTCATTCTCTCATCCAACATATCAGAAGATGTCAGATCCGGATCCGGACATCGAAATCGCGATAACTGAAGAGGAATATATTAAACCAGAGCCGTCGGATACGTACGAGGAGGTGGAAGCAGAAGCAGTAGGGACAACAGAAGATGACTTCTACGACCAGATGGATGAGGATGGCTTCGACGAGCCAGAGGGCTTCGCAATTCATCCACCGCCAGTTTACAATGATCAGGATTTCGAAGATGTAGAAACCGTGCAACAGAGTTCAGGTATTTTATATTTTATGATGGGCTAGCGTTTAAATGCCGTACTCACTCTTGATTTGTTAACATCAAATACGTTTTTAAATTAAGAAGACGGACAACTAACCCCGTCACCAATGTCACCATTAACCGATAACCCGAATGAAATCAAGTATGCTAATGCTAACCATGAATCAATTGTATTAGAGCAAGTCGAGCCCAGAACAAGGAATAAGAGAACTAAACTGAAAATCAGCCAAAATGGAGGTAGGTTAAGCTATTCATTTTTTATATTTGATTATCATACTCATACACTCACACAATCCGACACAAATGATTTTTAAGGTTTATATACCAAATAGTCGCATTCAGTAACATCAGTAGAGTAGTTTAATTAGTGTTAAAACATCGATGGGAAATTAGGAGATGAACAATTTGAAAACCCGAAGGTGATGGTTGTGGTTTTAGTTGTAGTGTAAGTTATACATTACAATTAACTCCCCGTGTAGACCTGATTATTGGGCGTAATATATAACATACGGAGGATGTATTTAATTTAGTCATCTTAAAGTGTTCAAAAATGGTTGGTGAATTTCTACAATACTACGATATGCTACGATTTAAATGTAAAACCTAAATCATGATTATGTAACTAAACTGATAGATTTGTGTATTACTTTTTAACTTGTTTTATTAGTACCCTTTGCCTTGTCCCTTGGTATAATTCAAAGTTTAGAGTCAAAAGCACCTGTTACAAAAACCGGTAGACATATGTTAGCTTAAGCACATAACGTTATAAAACTAACTGTAAGTTCGATTTTTGAAGTCGAAATTAAAACTTGTGGGACACTGTAATAAATTGTACCAATAATTTGATGTAGGGCCGTCGAAATTATTTAAAACTGAAAATGGACAAACTCGGCTCTATTATCAAGGCTTCCTCTACCATTTCCATACGGATACTAAGCACAGGGACAAGAAACTGTGGCGCTGTGCAGGGATAAATAAACACGGCTGCAAAAGCCGCATTCACTCCACCTTTGACATGACCTGGGTTCATGGGCAACTCAATCACCACAACCATCACCCCGTACCTGAGCCCCCTCTGGGTCAACTTCTGATATAAAACCCCAACCAAATAACCTATCATAATTACAGAATCTACCGATAGTTTTACTTATTCAGGTCGCTTAATTGTATCAATAAATTGTACGAGCACCAACTATTTCGATAAGGTGACAACCGTCTTATAATATATTTTGTAATTCTGCCATGTCACATGTAGATAGAAATATTATTCTATAGCAATTCGATACTGTTATATAACTGGTTACTGTAATTCCGCAACCAACCCTCGATTAAATTATTGAAAAACATGTTGTACAATTATGATTCCGGCATGTGACATTTATATGTCGATAGTGTTATTGTGTAGATCATCAAAGTTCAGGTATAGTGATTAATGACAGGTATTTATATCTTCCCTTCAGGCCTGGCATAAACCGGAATAGTAATTTACAAGTAGCCTGTAGCCTTTCATACATCATAAAAAGTCCTCGTTATTTCCCCGTGTGTCTAAAATCCGAATTCTGAGGTTTATTTAGAAATAGAGTCCAACGACGATTTTTTTGAAGGTTCAAACGTCCAGCTTATTAACAAGTCCTGGACTAACCATGAAATATTTTTGTATTTAAGGATTTAACACTGGAACTGGAACAAGTATGATATTAACTGTGTACTACAATGTGTAATTTTCGTTTCAGGGAAACGCTGGGGCCAACGGAACACAAAGTTGCCTAGGAAGAGGTTAGTAGAAACTGCATCAGAAAGAGTAAGACGATGTGGCCGAACTCCCTTCATTCTGAATGGGGTCTACTTTAAACTTGTTGAGGAAAGTGGACGTCGACTGACGGCGGAATGTCAAAAATGCACGACACCCAGACTCATCAATGGATCTCTCACGTCAACTACCAACTTCTTGACTCATTTGAAGGTACTCTATAAACCATAAACCATATGATACCAAATCATCTATTATACTTTATACTTCATCGTTAAAAATTAAAACAGCGGTTAAATTAATTTTATTTTTTGTTCGTAGAGGGTTCATCCAGGGGTTATAGAGGATTACAACAATGCGAAAAGGAAAGACTATGAAGCCAATCCTCCTCTCAGCAGGAAGAAGAGAGTTCCTGCAAGCAGTTTGACCTGAAGTCACCTCTGGGTCAAGAGGTTAATACGAACGTATCACGTCCAGCTCGTAGTCCTGAAGTAATTAAGTTCCTAATAACTAGGGTTTGTGGATAACCGCTCCTAATCATTTGAGCCTATGAATATTTTCCGCCTTCGGAACTTTGAGAAACATCTCTTTATTCTCTTTTATTGTGCTAGCACCAAATTACATAGCCCCAGATGATTAGGCGTAATCATCCCGGTGCGCGTGCGGTGCCATAGCATATCATATAATATATTATGTGAAATTCGTGTAATTTAATTTTCTACTTTGTACTTAAGTAAAAAAAAAAATATCATTTTTAAATAGAAGAATACATAGTCTTAAGGGTCTTAAATTGTGTGACTCGACTCGGTCTCTACCAAATACACCTCACCACAAGAGGGACACTCACAGTGTGTAGGAGGAATCTCTAGCCATCCCCGTAATATCAAGCAAGGGCGGGGGAATGTGGGACTAGCGGGAAATTCATATAAAACTTAAATTCAAATGTTTATTATAAATTCTTGTTTAGACATTGCGAGTGTCCCTCTTGGGGTTAAATTGTCTTTATTATTGTTTTTTTTTGTGGAATTTGGAATACTTATCAAATTCCAATTATTCAAATAATATATTTAATATTATATTCGATTTTTTGATACTGGAAATCATCATTGATTTTGATCCTTGCACATTACATGGATAGGACATAGGATTTGTTTTTTGTAATTTATTTTGTATTTCATATTTTGAGTTTCTAATTTCAAATTTCAAATTTCGAATTTCAAATTTATTTTTGATTTTGATTCATTGATTGATATTTTATACAATCAATAAAATCAATTCATCATATTATTATTAGGTTGGGGTCGGGCAACCTGGACCACATTTCATGTTGCAGGTCAGAAGTCACAACTCCTTGATCAATACACAATACAAGTATCAAGTTGTCAAGATGATGATGGAGACGGAGGGTCCGGACCGGAACGGGATTTCCAAGATCCGTGACCTCATCCGCCGCCAGCGTCAGGAGTCGGATGGCGGTTGTGACGAGAGTTCGGAGTTGGACTTTTCCTATGAAGACGCTGACAAATATCCGAATGAAATCTCGGAGCTCTACAGTTACACCGAAGTCCCGGAATTTAAGAAGAACCTCTCTGCCTACGAAAGCGTCATGGCCCGCTGGAACATTCCTCTTCAGTGGCAGCGTCTCACCCCCGAACTGAGGAAGTCGGCTGTCCTCCGCATAATTAACACGATGGAGATGGCTTCCAAAGCCGTTAGAGCCGAAGCTGCAAGGGCTGTTCTTTACATTGCACAGGTAATTTTATTATCTTATTAATTTGTAATTATTAATTAGAGATTGTTGACACTGTTTAAAGATTTATTGTCGAATTCCCTATTCTGGCTTTATAAAATGACAGAAGGCTGTATAGCTCATCTGATTTGAATTAATTTAATTTATATCCCCATGGTCGTGATTTATTCTATGACTGAATAACTTATAGTTAATTATCCCGATTTTTATAACTTGTCGTCCAACGGAAAGGGTAATGGTCGCATTGGAATATCTTACATGCCAACATTGCCAACTGTTATGTCATTGATTAATTTGATTAAGAGTCCTGTGAACAAGTCATAATTAATTATTAATTGCATTGTCTACTCATTTTGAATAGGGTTGTTGGAGTGAGGTGCAGTCGGATCAAGAACAACAACAATGGACTCGTTATAATGTATCCCTTATCCTCAAAAATGGTGTTTTCCAGGCGGTTGTCGACCTATTAAGTTTAGAAATTGAGTAAGTCTTCCTTTTTATTTGGAAACCTGTGAAACTGTAAAAATAAGCCTAATTACGATTTTAACTACATTTACCTAATATTACCAAGTTTAGTATTCAATTAAATATGACGTACCTCTTACAAGTTAAATCTTAAACAAAATTTATTTCCAATTATTATTTACGCTTTTATCGCTCATCAAATCTAAACATTCATTTTTGTGGATTATAGGTGTGGACCAATGGCTATACGTAAGCCTGCAGTGAGTCTGGCAGATTCAGCTGATCTCCGAGTTATCCTTAGTGTACTGTATACCATTGTTGAGACAGTGAGATCTAGATCCGAAGATGACACGGACGAATTTGAAGAGCAACGACTTAGCTTTAAAATTGAATTAGGTATATATTTACTATCTTGGTTAAAAATATAGGTAGTTGAAAAGCAAGTTTTTTAATGCAACTAAAAATTGTGGTTTTTCCTGTCTATTTCAGGGCAACCGATAAGAGATGAATTACTAGCAACTAAATTATTAAATATGGTTATTAAATTTTGTGGAGGAACCGCACCTCATTTTCCTATTAAGAAAGTACTACTGCTTTTATGGAAAGTCCTCTTAGTTTCCCTGGGCGGTACGCCAGAGCTTCGTGAGCTTAAAGGTACAACTTGTCTTTTGTATGTTTTGTAGTTTTGTGTTTCTGATCTAGATTGAAGTCACATTTTTATTTCATTTTGCAGGCCAATACAGGGATGAAGCCGGGCTAGCTGCCCTAAAAGAAGATACGATTGAGGTGTCGAAAACGATGAGAGCTGCATCTCCTCCTGCTAGTGCAACTGATCTTCTTGATTCTCAAAACGAAAGAAGAAATCTCAGACCTCTTAGAAGAGTAAGTTTCAATTGTTTCTGATCGTAACATACTGACCACATTTATTAAGCTTGTTAAAGTTAAAAGAATTCTGTTGGCAATTGCCATCATCACATATATTAACACACGAATTAGTACAGACTGATTTTTTAACAAAAAAATACCCATTGTCAGCTCGTTGTATCTTGTATTGTAGACTAACCTATTATTAAGGATTCAACATAGGAAGCTTACTCCTTTCGTCACAGAGTTGGTCGATGATTAAGCTTAAATAATAATTGTCCTTTTTTGTTTGATAAACAGAGTTTAATGAAGCAGAGTAGCTTGGACGAATCCGCAGCTTTAGATTTGGAAATGAGTGATCAAATAGAAGAGGAAATGAAGGAAATTGAAGAGAGACGGGCAATGGAAGAGTCCGGCCAGCTACCTCAACCACCGTCCCCTCGACCTATGACTCCCTTACCAACTAAAAACAAAGGTAACCCAGACTGGCTTTCACATCAAGTTAACATCCTCAGATGTTACAATAGATTATAATTGTTGTTTTGTTAATTTGTAGGGCTTCCATGGACTCCCAAAGTTAGACAAAAAGACTTGGATGCTTTTCTGGAAAGTTCAAGAATGAAGTTCGTTGGGTTTCCCATTCATGGTGACCGTGATACGTTGGCTGGACTTCCAGCTCCTATTCATGAAGGGGTAAAAGTCCTTAAGCAGGTACGGGTCTTGGAGTGTTAAACACGTTCTTGAATTTAATTGAAACCATTCGCTTTCTCTTGAACTAATCATTGACAGCCTATTAAGCATTCAGAATTCGAAGAATTACAAAAACAAGACTAGTTTGTCATAGGTTTGTCATTTTTTTATTTAGTTGCAAAGATGAATAACAGTTTTTTTTATGATTTTCAGCACATTTATATTTCATTAAGTGAGTGGCAAATTAACCGAGAAGACGAGATCTGGAGATGCCCTTTATCCTTATCCGACAAGGACAAGGAGGTCCCTACAGCAGGGATAGAAGCCCTCTATTCAGCCATGTTACCTCATCTTCCTCAGTACATAATTGCACTCTTGAAGATCCTTCTTGCTGCTGCTCCAACTTCCAAGAGCAAGTCTGAATCTATTAATATTATGGCTGACGTTTTGCCGGAAGAAATGCCGTAAGATTTACAAAAATATTTCTGCATCTGATCTGATTCTAATGGTTCAGAGACAAGAATAAACTTTTGATTGTTATGTTTACATTTCAATAATAGAATGACGGTGGTGCAGTCAATGAAGTTGGGGATTGATGTGGCTCGTCATAAGGAGATCATCGTGAAGGCCATTTCAGCAATTATCCTCTTATTTCTAAAACACACAAAAATTAATCATGTCTACCAATTCGAGTTCATCTCTCAGGCGTTGGTCTTTGCAAACTGTATTCCCTTGGTGTTGAAATTCTTCAATCAAAATATCACTGCTTACATCACCGCTAAAAACACGTATGTTTGTCTACAATTTCGAATTGGATAAATTCTTATCATCTTCCATCCATTACTTTCCTCGTTAATGTTAGAATAATTTAAAGCTGTATAATTTAATGTAGATACCTAATTAAGCAACTCTTGATTAATTTCAGAATCGCGTTGACTGATTTTCCCTCATGTGTTTTGGGTGAACCTCCAGAACTGACTCCAGAAAGTTTAGAACTAGGTGAACCTCAGCCTTACTGCTGGCGAAATTTATTTGCCTGTATTAATCTTCTTAGAATACTCAATAAATTAACAAAATGGAAACATTCACGTATAATGGTAAATCTAGTTCACACCAGTTTCACTAGCTACTGATACTGCAAAAGTTTTTTGCAAGTCTCACAGAAAAGTTCTTATGAATGACCTTTGTTCTTGATTCTTGATCTATTCAAAGAATGAGTATGCTACAGATGCGAATGTGAAGCGTATGGGAAAACCTCTGATTTTTTTTATTTTTTTTCCTTTGCAGATGCTAGTGGTGTTTAAGTCAGCTCCAATATTGAAAAGGTCTCTTCGTGTCAAGCACCCATTGCTCCAGCCATATATTCTAAAACTGCTGAAAATGCAGACCAAGTATTTGGGAAGACAATGGAGGAAAGCTAATATGAAGACGATGTCCGCAATTTACCAGAAAGTTCGACATCGGCTCACGGATGACTGGGCTTATGGAAATGGTCAGTTAATTCCTTTTATATCTAGTTCCAACTACCGACATCCCAATATCCAGAGTTACATCTGTGAAATTGATCGAAAAAAATCCGATTTTCCTATTCGTAGCATATGTATAATACCTACATTTCCTTTTCCACGTTTTCAACATCTGGCTAACCCCAAACTTTTACAAGCCATTACCTCTCAATCGTGAGGGAATTTACTTCGATATTATAGAATTTATTCGAACAGATTCAACTGTTTGTGAATTGTTGTACTATAATTGGGTTTTATTAAGTGTTGAAAACACTTTATGCGAATGACCAATCCGTCTGTCTGTCTGTCTGTCTGTCGGTGCGATAACTGGCGAACGGCTTAACCTACGGTCACCAAACTTTGTACACTTGTTCCTTGGGTCAAGAGTGAGGCTAAGTTCGAACTTGGGTCAAATCGGTCACACCCCCTGTCCCCCATAAATTAATCCCCCCAAAAAAATTATTAAATCAGTTCAAAGCCCTTACTCATTTTAAAACTGCCGCTTAGTTAGTTTACATTACACTCTATGTCTATTATCTATACATGATAATAACCTGAAACTACATTTCAGAGTGCGAAACCTCGACTTTTTGGGGAAATTGAGACACGGGGTTTAAACGATTCCCATGAGTAATAGAACATCTTTGACGGATATGGGACCACTAAAACTGACACCAGGGTGCGAAACCCGGGCTTTTTGGGGAAATTGAGATTTAGTTTGTTTATCGTGATGTTTTCAACACTTGGTTACACCCGTTACATCGGTTTATTAAGTGTTGAAAGCACTTTATGCGAATGACCAATCCGTCTGTCTGTCTGTCTGTCTGTCTGTCGGTGCGATAACTGGCGAACGGCTTGACCTACGGTCACCAAACTTTGTACACTTGTTCCTTGGGTCAAGAGTGAGGCTAACAAGGGAAGTTCATCAGAGTGAACTCAAGGAAATGCTTGAAACTTTTATGGTCGTATCTACAACTAATATGGACAATAAAAATCTAATAATTAGCGGCACTAATCGAGGTTGACTATGTTTAAAAAATCGACGAATATAAAAAATCATGAAAATTGAGTTTTTGAAATGCTCATAAAACGACGAGTTTTGGTCCGATTTTCAAAATTTTTCGAGTTTCTGAATGTCAAAGAGTTGTTGTTCAAGAAAAGTAAAAGATTTGAATTTAAAAAAAAATATTACTTTTTTGGAGTTTTTAAACATTTTGAGTTCTCTGGAAGTGCTTGAAAAAAAAAGATTTTTATCAATATTTTTTTAAAAATTCAAGTCTTGACATTTCCTTAAACTACAACTCTTTGACATTCAAAAACTCGAAAAATTTTGAAAATCGGACCAAAACTCGTCGTTTTATGAGCATTTCAAAAACTCAATTTTCATGATTTTTTATATTCGTCGATTTTTTAAACATAGTCAACCTCGATTAGTGCCGCTAATTTTTAGATTTTTATTGTCCATATTAGTTGTAGATACGACCATAAAAGTTTCAAGCATTTCCTTGAGTTCACTCTGATGAACTCCTCTTGTAAGTTCGAACTTGGGTCAAATCGGTCACACCCCCTGTCCCCCATCAATTAAACCCCCCAAGAAAAAACATTAAATCGGTTCAAAGCTCTTACTCATTTTAAAACTGCCGCTTAGGTAGTTTACATTATACTCTATGTCTATCATCTATACATGATAATACTCTAAAGCAACATTTCAGAGTGCCAAACCCAGGCTTTATGGGGAAATTGAGATTTGGGGTTTAAACGATTCCCATGACTAATAGAACATCTTTGACGTATACGGGACCACTTCCACTGACACCAGGGTGCGAAACCCGGGCTTTTGGGGGAAATTGAGATACGGGGTTTAAACGATTTCCATGAGTAATAGAACATCTTTGACGTACACAGGACTACTCCTACTGACACCAGGGTGCAAAACCCGGGCTTTTGGTGGACATTAAGATTCGGTTTAATTATGGTGACGTTTTCAACACTTGGTTACACCCGTTACATCGGTTTATTCAAAAGGCAATTGATATATTTAATTAATAGGTGTTTCATATTCTGAGATTAACTAATTTTTTTAATTTTGCAAATGACAGATTTGGATGCTCGACCCTGGGACTTCCAGGCCGAGGAGGGGGCTTTAAGAGAAGCAGTCAATCAATTCAATGACCGCCGATATGGAGACTCTTCTAAGGTACGATTACGACTTCACCAAATTAACAGCCTGAAAATAATTACCTACCTAATAAGCTAACCGTTCAATTAGGGTTTGCTTTCAGAAAACTTGAATACTATTTTCTAATTTTGTAGATTCTACCTGACTTTGAGCCGATCGACAAGTGCGTCACAAGTGTTTTAGGACATCCGGTTCAGTTGACCAATACATTTAAAGAAAATTATGAAGTTTGGTTGGAACAGGAAGTGTTCAAAAACCCTGTAGACTGGGATGAAGTATTGAAATGCAATGGAATAATGTAAAGTTAGTAGGAACAAAAGAATTAGAAGATATTTCCAAACTAGTCTCCCGAACCTGACGTCTCAAGATAAAATATTTACTGAATCTATACTAAATTGTCTTACAACTAAAACTATACGAGTCCACGGATCTGTTCCTCCTACTCAGGCTATGAAAATTAGCTAGTTTTACACGGAAAGTTTGGATTCATATCCGAAGTTTTTTAATGAACCCCCGAATCATTATTTATAAATTCCAAAATGCATTGTTTCAATTTTGTGTTGTATCATTTTCGTTTACCAATTTACCAATTCTTGTTTTTTTACGGTTAATGGAGGCAAATTACTCTAGCTGTAAAATAAAATTCGTAGCTAATTGTTTCCAAATGGACAAGTTGACAAAGAACTGTTAATTCGGTTTCCTGTAATAATTAATAATCCTTCTAATTTTTTAAACTCTATTCTGTAATACTGTGTAAAACTACGTCCCGTGAGTTGACCGCGATAATCCTCTCTTGTAGACGAGCTGTTAGACAGCATTTTCTGACAACGGATTAAGCGTATTCGGAATTCATTTTTTTGTTAATTATACTGTACCAATTCACATATTGTAGAAACATTACTGTTTCGTGTGAACCAAAAAAACAAACTTCTATGTTGTATCCCATTGATTTCCAAGTTTTATTAGATTTCTAAGGCTTGCGATGAAACCATAGTGTCTGACTCCATAGCTCATTCTCGACAATGACTGGTTATTATTATCTTCGTAGAATCGTTAACAATAATTTGCTAAAAACAGTATCTTTTGAATTATTACTCTGATTGTATGCTAAATATGTACTTGGACGTTAAAATGTAATTTAATTACTTCTTTATGATATAAATCATACACACCTTATGGTAATAAGTAAAAGTAAATACCTATCTTCTTATATTTGTATAGGACCAGAAAGTTATCCGAAATCTACGTATCTCTGAATATACCTGCTGACAAGTTGTCGAAGGAGTTTATAATTATTAATATTATTATTAGTATCAATTTTACTATTATTATGAGCATATACCCAACCTCAAGTCATATCGATTGCACCAGAATGCCGATTCGGATTATCGATACTTCTTTAAAACAACAAAAACATTTAACCATCCTTCCATTAATTGTTAATCGATCCGTTTTTATGAGGACGGGATAAAGTACAGAATAAAGATATGAAATGAAACAAAATTGAGCAAGCCTCGATTTACCGTTTAATTTTTTATTAAGTTTAATTTGATCAGTGGACAGTTAACAAGGGTCTAAGGTCAGTGGTGACCCCCATTAGGGGGGGGGCTTGTTCGTTCGCCCTCGGGTTGGGTGGAGATTGAATTAAAGATGAGCAGTTTCTGATTATGCCCCAGTTCTCTATGTCAGATCCTGTGGAATTCCGTTGACTTTTTGCCGGAATTTCAAATCTCATGTTATTTTTTAAAGATAAATAAATTCCGAAAGACGTGAGTCACTTTTAATTTTCATTGTTTACTTAATTCGTTCAAATACAGGAAGTTGGAGCTCTTTTCGGTTGACAGTTGCTGA
Organism: Desoria tigrina; assembly: GCA_906901685.1. Lineage (NCBI taxonomy): Eukaryota > Metazoa > Arthropoda > Collembola > Entomobryomorpha > Isotomidae > Desoria > Desoria tigrina. Next base: position 220,549 of record CAJQTU010000035.1, read on the forward strand.
CTATTTAGGTTTTATTGGCCAAAAATTATTGAAACCGACGGAGTTGTTAGTTGTTAATGTAATTGGATCTTAAATCACAAATCAAAATTATTTGTTATTGCATATTGCATATTGCAAAACATGAATCAATCGCATTCCACTATTCCACATTCAGTATTCAGTATTTGGTATCCTAGATTTCATTATGCATTAACTTGTAATTTGTAATTTGTAATTTATTTGTTCTTTGTTCTTGTCGACATTGTGGTTGGACTCTGCTTGATGGTACCCAAGAAAATATTTCTAAGTCGTTTTGGGAAAATATTACTAAAAAATTTTATTTTTCTTAATCGATAGGTCACAAAAAATTAAACAACTTTTTACTTTTTCCTCTGACATTTTGACCTAAAAGGTCAACGAAGGTCAGAAATAGCCAAAAATCTCACAAATGTTCTTTCGCTTAATTTACTCCTTTAACCCTTGAGGGTTGAGGGTCCGCTGGTGGAAAAACCGTGGTAGCGTGGTAGTGGTGGTAGCAATGCTACCGGGAAATTTTTGGGCCATCGGGAAATAAAAATTTTGAGGACCTTTTTTTTTGCTGTTCACAATGTATTGGACATGCTAAATATCGAAAAATGGTCATCGGGAAATTTTTTTGGCCGAATTAGTGCTACCGGGAAGAAAACGGTTTTTCCACCAGCGTGAGGGTCCTTTGTGACCTCCCGGGCACTTTTCATTGATTGAAATTTTTTGGCAGGTCATGTTTTAAGGTCACAGTAACCTTCCAATTTCTAAATTCTACCACAATTACAATACAGGTTTGCTTCTTTAAAGTTGGGTTAGGTTAGGTTGTTATATATTCAATATTTTATTTTTATGATTGAACGAGTAACCTAACCTAACTTAAAGAAGCAAGCTGTATTGTTGAGGAGTTTAAAAAAAATAGTCACACCTAGCACCTGTCTCCCTGTGACCTGGCGCAGAATTTCCATGAATTAAAACTGCCCGTACTTTTGGGCTTTTGGACTTGGAGTACTTTTGATTGTGTGATTTTAATTGTGCGACCTTTTTGACCATTTCTGAATCTGAGTTTCGTTGACCTTTCAGGACAAGGACACTGCACTGGACTATATACTAGGCTAACTAGTAACTAGACAACTGGACACCGGAACGGTGTACTGTTGACTGTGTACTGTCAAGACTGTCAACCAACTCTGTACAGTCAACCTACCTTGTAACATCTCAATCCAATCACCAATCTAACTACAAACTAATAATCCCTTGCACCTTGACACCGTAACGAGACGATGAGATCGTCCCATCCACTCAAACACAACTAGAGGGACGCTCTCAGCGTCTACACCGTAACCGTTGATCTTAATCTTAATGGTGTTAAGATAGTGAAGACAAGATGCAGGAATATTGCAAAAGCAGCAACTCTCCCTTTCAAAATGGTTCCGATTTCTTTCCCAACATTTATCGAAACATCCACCCGACTCCCAATTGTCATTCCCCTCTTATTCAGTTTCCGGATCTACCACTCTCACAGGTTTAATCAAAGTTATTACCCATATTTCTAAACCGTATTATATATTACACTGGATTTCAAAATGTGTGTACTATTGTTTCTATTTCTACAGATGTTGGGAATTCAAGAAAATTCCGTGGAATGTTCCAGCAAATTCATAAATCAGAAATATAGCCGGACAAAAGAGTGGAAATTGATGAGATCGAAAAGCCAGAAATGTGGACGATTCTTTCGAACACCTTATCTCCTGGCCCTTCATCTCAAAGTAGGACACAAAATCGAGTTCCCCTTCTCTTGTCCCATGTGTTCACAACGGTTCCGTAGCAATCAGCACTGCAAAGCTCATCTCAAGGCCCTTCATTCCATCGACAGATGTTTTCAAAACGGACAATTCCGATCCAGTACAAACTACTTGAAAGCCCAAGTTTTGAAATACAAATGCCCTAAATGCTCAAAAAAGTGCTGTACCAAATCTCTACTCCAGCATCACATTCTGACACACTGGAATCAAAAACCTCATGAATGCCCAATGCATCACACAGACTCTACTTTGTCGAATCCGAATATTTCACCCGGTTCTGAATCCTATTTGCCAACTCAAACTAGTCAAACAACTGACGAGGCAGAGCCAGAAAAAAATGAACGACTTCAACGAATATCAAAGCGGAAGCAGAATATGGGAAGAGAAACTGAGAATCTGATTCTGATAGATCCACCAATAATTTCATTAGCAGAGGATGCTATTGAGGAGAGGGTGTCCAATAATCCGTCGACCGTTTGTGATAAGCAGCTGAGGCCTCATGCATGTCCAACTTGTGGATGCAGATACAGAAAACTGAATGATGTCAGAGCGCATCAACAAAAACAGGGATTATGTGAATCATTTTTGAAACGGCAGGCAGCGAAAAATTTCCATTGTCAGCATTGCGATGCGAGTTTCACGCAAAAACCGGGGCTGGCAAAACATTTAAAAATCGTACACGGGCTAAGAAGGGGACCGCAGCCCAAACACTTCTGCTTCTTCTGTGGATATGAGAAGATCACCTTATGTGCTTTGGAATCCCACATGCGAATTCATACTGGGGAAAAGCCATTCACCTGCATATGCGGTGCTATATTTAAGCACCGAGGCAATTTTCTGACACATCAAAGACAGATTTGTAGTCGAACCAAGGAACTCGGTCTTGACTCTGCAATTGTTCCCCGGACGAATGTCAAGAAAAGGAGAGTTAGGAAAGCCGTAGAGCAGTTCAAATGCTCGAAATGTGATCTCATGCTTTTGACACCCTATCTGAGACGGGCCCACGAAATGGCCCACGGAGTTGACTTTATGTGCCCATACTGCCCGGCCGGGTTCCGACATAAAGCTGGCTTAATACAACACCTACTCAAGCTACATGCTGAGGAGTATGCAAACTCACAACCCGTGACCAGGAAATCTCAATTACGATTGCCGATACTTGCTTCCAAAACAGAAGATGGATGCAAGGAGATGGACACGAATCTTAGAGGTCGACTACAATGCTCCAAGTGCCCACTGACATTCCGCTGGGATTTTTGGAAAAGGAAGCACGAACGGACACATGGTGATGAATTCACGTGTCTATACTGTCCGACGGGCTTTAAAACTACTGAAGGGATACAAAGCCATCTCATTATGTTCCACAAGGAAGAATATGAAAAACCGGACACCCTCTGCTTTCTTTGTGGACTACAGTTCTCGTCTCATGTGGAGCACACGACTCATGACTGCATTCAACTTAATAATAATAATGATAAAGCTGATAATGATAGTTCTTTCATGATAAGAACAAGCAGTAAGTCATCCCGCAGATCAAATCTCACCGATCCACTGAGCTCAGGAGATTCCCCGGCTCATGTTGATACAATTGATGCACCTGAAGACGATACCGGATGTCAAGACAGAGTAGAACCACAAATTGATCCATTGTCAATGGATTTCCCATCTCCCAATATTTTATCCGGTCCTGAATTGTCGCCACTAACCTGTTTGCCTTGTCAACCTCAACCCAGTCCAGAAATTTTCAAGGCACAAATAGAAGATCGAATATCAAAGCGGAAGCAGAAACTGGATAAACGAAAGGATAATCTAATGGATTCGTCAATCATTTCATTTCCAGAGAATATTATTAAGGAGGCGGAAGCGACTAATCCGTCGATCGTTATCGTTAATGATAGGCGGCTGAGGCCTCATGCATGTCCAACATGTGGATGCAAATACAGAAAACTGGCTGATGTCAGAACTCATCAACTTAAAAAGGGAGCTTGTGAAGCATTTTTGGAACGACGTGCCGTTAGCAAAGTCTATTGTCCGCATTGCGATGGGATGTTCAAAGAACTAGCGGGGCTTTCACAACATTTGAGAAAAATTCATGGGATAAGAAAGAGACCGCAGCCCAAACACATCTGCTTCTTTTGTGGAGTTGAGAAGATCAGTTACTGTACTTTGGAAAACCACATGCGAATTCATACTGGAGAAAAACCATTCAGCTGCATATGCGGTGCTATATTTAAGCACAGAGGCAATTTCCTGACACATCAAAGACAGATCTGTAGTCAATCCAAGGAACTCGGCCTCGACTCCAGAATTGACCGTTCGACGAATATCAAGAGTAAGAGAGTCCGGAAAGCAGTAGAGCCGGTAAAATGCTCGAAATGTGATCTCACGCTTTTGACGCCATATCTGAAACGGGCTCACGAAATGGCCCATGGAGTTGATTTCATGTGCCCATACTGCCCGACAGGGTTCCGACATAAAGCTGGCTTAATACAACACCAACTCAAGTTGCATGCTAAGGATTATGCTATGGCCCGATCCACGTCCAGGAAGCGTCGAAATATTACAACTTCCGGTACGGACTTTGAAAAAGGGACTATTGTAGAAGAACATTTGGTTCAACTTGACTCAGACTGACCTGACCTATTGACCCGGTCAAGAGGTCAAAATGGGTATATAATATACCAACTCGATCTCTGGCCTCCGTAATTTTATAACGAAATTTATTTAGCTGTATTTGGTGGATTTTAATCGATATTTTGTACTCGAAAGTATAATTTTTAAATTGATAAATACAAAAATACAGAAAATGGTATATTCACGATCACTCTTCATTGACTAATTAAGACGAGGGCATCTTTTAGATATAAAATCCCAATTTGCTGAAGATTATTTAGATTATAACATTGGAAACGTGGACTAAAATCATTTTGACTTCTCGCTTACAAACCGTAATGCAGTCTTGGTTTCAAAACAGCAAATGAATTTTTTTTCATGAATATCAACTGCAGAGGCGGTTATTGGCATTAAAGATCGAATTCCTGGATTATAGATCTCTTTGATGTATATAATACATATACACTATATACACTACACTACACTACATATAATTTTGCACATTTAATTTATTTCCGATGTCAAAGTTTGAAACCTGCCACCGTTACGGCGAAATTAAAGGTGTCGTTCAAAACACCCAAAATTCAAAATTGAATATAATAGAAGAAATAATTAATAGGCAACTTGTAGCAAAGAAGATCAATTTGACCGAGGAATCCAATCTCAACTTTTTTGCATCTTTTGAAGTCTCACTTTCCCCGACACTGGCGGACCGAGCTTGAACCGACGCAACGATATTCCGATTCCGAACTTGCGTCCAAAACGAAAGAATTCCCGAGCTCTTCAACCGTTCGAAATTAAAATATCCCGCCGTTGACAAATAGGATTTAAAGAGCCAAATAAACTGCATGTCCTCCCAGTCCTGTTCCACAGCATGACACGTCACATTCCCATACCTGTTCCCTTCAACCAGTCTCGTGGAAAACATTAGATTAATTACATCCTTCGGAATAAACGTCAATCCTCTAATTCGCGCTAAATTGTTGAAAATCGAGGGTTGAGGGTACTTGCTAAATTGCGGGACATTCGGCTGAACCGTTATAAGACTCCGATGAAAGGTGATATTAAATCGCTTGAGCGCGTCCTCCGATTTGACCCGCACAAAATCCACCGCTTGTTTCGAAGGGACTACGAATTTAAAGCCTCTTCTGAATATTTCTTTGTTCGTTTGAATAACGCGCTGCCGCGGCGGTACGACGACGTTAAGGGTGACGTCCGTCAAGTAGAAGTGCGTTATGAATGTGAGGACTAGGAATGGCGGAATGAAGCTCCGTCTTGGGTTTGATTGAATATTTGGAAACGGTTGATTTAAACAGTAGAACAGAATTTGGACGCCATTTCGTAAATTGTGACTCAAAATTGCGAGAAAAACGGCAGAGATCAAAATTCCCGTCCAAACGCCAAAGTCCAACGGATCGATGAAGAAGGTCCAACGTACGGTTTCCAAATCCGCGTCTTTGAGGCAGTAGACCAACTTCATTATATTCTGATCTTTGATAACGAACCGTGTTCCGTGGCTCATTACGGTCTCTCCGTTGTCATCGACCGTTTCGCATTCGTTGGTACATGCTTTTAAGGACAGAGGTTCTTCGTTGTCCTCGAAATCGTCAGCGAGCTGGATCGAGAAATTTAACTTGTTTTTTAAAATCTCCCAAATCACATTTGTCCCCGTGCAATTACGCGTCCGTCGGAAGTACATTTCCGTCTCGCAGTTGGAGTCATCCGAGAGGTGGCTCGCGGTTACGAGGCCAAATATGTATGCCTTTGTATTTTGCCCCGAGCCGATCCAGTTTAAGCGTTGGTGGTGTTCATTTATTAGTACTCTGTAAATGCATAAAAAAAACTATTTGGACACATGGGGAGAAAATTCAGTACTACGGTTGATTCATTATAAATCGCAGAGGCTTGAAGTTCTAATCTAATTACAACGATTAGTGTCTATGTTTATGAAGTTCTAAATTTAACTATTTTTGGCACAGTTATACTCATATACCAAGGATTTATAATGAATCAATTGTAGCTCCAAACTACTGAACAATACCTTAAGGAGGGTAAATTTGTGTCACTATTGAACGTCCCGATCCTAATTATATTTTCCGTAGGTGAACAGAAATAACACAAGATTTCAAGTTTCCAATGACCCTGAGAATGATCCGGAATTTTTAAAAATAAGAACTTCCCTAGAAAACCTTCGAAATCATGTGTTGGAACGGATTTGGAAAATTCAGTAACGATCGCGGATCCTGCTTCCGTCCAATCCTCCAGAATTATGAAAAATTCCGCCGTTTCAGAAAATGCAAATTGGCGAATTTGAACATTTCTGGTGATCTCTCTCAAGTTTCCAGGACTGACGAGTAGGAATTGTAAGCAACCTCCTCGCCATTTGCTTTGCGTGACCAGCGTCTGATTTTTTGACGTTTCTGCTGACGTTTCCTCGTCAGGATCGTCAGTAACGTTCAGGACGTTGTAAGGGGAAGTAGATATAAGAGAAGGTTTCGCGGACCTTATCATTTGATCAGAAACAAATTTCCAATCGTCTAAATATGCAAATTCTTGGTCGAATGAAATTATGTGGAAGAGGCAGAGCGAGGAATCATCTCTGTTCTGGAATTCTGACGTTCCAAATTTGATAGTATTTATTGTTAAAATGTACAGAACAGAAAATGTTAAGATTGATGATTTTATGCGCATTTTGAGAAACTGTGAACGTAACCCTTGAAGTTTAAGTTTTTAATTGGGGTGAGGAATTATTCTGGTGAGATGTAAAGGTAAACCTGGTATTTGGTGTATTTTTAAAAAACTCCTTCTAGCACGATTGTAACGCGTGATTTGGATGTTTGCAGTGCTAAATATCTAGAGGCATGTATGCAAATAGAACTGAGGAATATTGAACGGAACCTAAGCCATATATTAATTATTAATTTAATTTGTATAGTATCGTACTTGGTGATATGTCACTTTGTAAAAGGCAATAAAGCAATGGCAAATTCAATACAAACTTTGAAAATATACGGAAAAGAAGTTTAAAATGAAATATAGTCAGAAATTGCACAAATGCCTCGTTTCTTATACAACAACAATCCATAATTTTAAGTTAAATATTCTCTAGATATTTTGTATTCTATTTGGAACTTTTTCCGAACCTTTCTTTTATGTTATCAATTCAAAAGAACACAAAAAGATCCTTGAAATTAAAAAACGCTATGAATACTAGTATTCTATTATTTCGGTTATTTTAAGCTCGCCTGCTCAATACAGATTTGGAGCTTACGAACTCAACCAGAACGTTTGGCCGTATATCTTTCCGTTCGCCGCTTCTACGAAACAATCCAGTGACATGACGACTTGAAGCATCTATGAAAGTAGGCCCGTTTAATAGCAGTAGGAACAACACATTTATAAGCATTAATTTAAAATAGTAGCATTTTCAAATGCAATGTTGTGATGTATACAGCAAAAAATAGTCTGCGAGCTCTCTTCAAGGTTTACAACTTTTATGCATTTATCATACAATTTTGAGGGTTGTATCTATAAATAAGGTATTAATTTTATATGTTCAAATTCTGTATTCACTATTCATCCTATTTTTGTACAAAAATCTGTTATAGGGCATATAGTTTACAATTTGGGAGAGCAGATTGCATCATTCCATGTAAATATATGAAAATATGCATTCAAACGTCATCGTATGCGATTTCTTTTGACTATAATCAAAATTTGTAACCCCGTTTATGGGGTGAAATGAGTTTTCTTAAGTGACATTTAAAACCACACAAATGTAATGCAAAATTTGGGGCCTAAAAGCAAGTATTTTTTATTATTAGTGTTTCGTTTTTGTCTGTCAAAAACATAGTAATTCCTCTGGATTTACATGAAATTCGAGTAATATCGTAAACAATTAAAAAAAACTATAATTTAAGGATGACTGCAACTGTCAGGTTGCCAGGGTATGACGGGAGCGCTGTCGAGCAAAGCGTCTCTCCTAAAACTAGAAACGTGTCGATCGTCGATGAACATGTTGAGAACGTCGTCGAGGAATTCGACTCTGAACAGAATGTCTCGATATCCCCCGTCCGACCAAAACTGATGAACCACGTCCGTTGACCAAACAATCTTGTAGAAATTACCGTCGATGAATTCGAGGTGACCCAGACCTTCCGTCCCGTAAGCGATAGAGAGGACGTTAGCGCTGTCGATAAAAATTTCGACATTCCCGTCGATATTGTGTCCGTAGATCCCGACGAGCTCGGAGTCGTTTAAAGCACGGACTCCCGTTTTATTAAGTGTTGAAAACACTTTATGCGAATGACCAGTCCGTCTGTCCGTCCGTCCGTCTGTCCGTCCGTCCGTCCGTCTGTCCGTCTGTCCGTCTGTCCGTCTGTCCGAGCGATAACTGGAGAACGGCTGGACCTACGGTCACCAAATTTTGTACACTTGTTCCTTGGCTCAAGAGTGAGGCTAAGTTCGAACTTGGGTCAAATCGGTCACACCCCCTGCCCCCCATCAATTAAACCCCAAAACAAACCATTAAATCAAACAGAATAGTGATATGTAGGAGTCCAACGCCAGGATAGAGCTCTTACTCATTTTAAAACTGACGCTTAGGTAGTTTACATTACACTCTATGTCTATCATCTATACATGATAATACCCTGAACCTACATTTCAAAGTGCGAAACCTGGGATTTTTCGGGAAATTGAGATTTGGGGTTGAAACGATTCCCATGAGTAATAGAACATCTTCGACGAATACGGGACCACTCTCACTGACACCAGGGTGCAGTACCCGGGTTTTCGGGGAAATTGAGATATGGGGTTTAAACGATTTCCATGAGTAATAGAACATCTTTGACGAATACGGGACCACTCCCACTGACACCAGGGTGCAGTACCCGGATTTTCGGGGAAATTGAGATATGGGGTTTAAACGATTTCCAAGAGTAATAGAACATCTTTGACGAATACGGGACCACTCCCACTGACACCAGGGTGCAGTACCCGGATTTTCGGGGAAATTGAGATATGGGGTTTAAACGATTTCCAAGAGTAATAGAACATCTTTGACGAATACGGGACCACTCCCACTGACACCAGGGTGCAGAACCCGGATTTTCGCGGAAATTGAGATATGGGGTTTAAACGATTCCCATGAATAATAGAACATCTTTGACGAATACGGGACCACTCCCACTGACACCAGGGTGCAAAACACGGGCTTTTTGGGGAAATTGAGATATGGAGTTTAAACGATTCCCATGAGTAATAGAACATCTTTGATAAATACGGGACCACTCTTACTGACACCAGGGTGCGAAACCCGGGCTTTTTGGGGAAATTGAGATTTAGTTTGTTTATCGTTATATTTTCAACACTTGGTTACACCCGTTACATCGGTTTATTGAGGTTTATTTTGATGTCAGAGTCGGGGAAATTGATCAAATAGTCAAAGTCTGCTCGAGGAAGTCCAATTTCACCATTTGCTAATTTCTCTGCTACCTCCGAGGGTATATTTTCATATCCTTTCATTGTCACATCTGAAAATTAGGTAAAAAAACATCTGTAATCTAGGATAATTTTAAGTGATGTTTTGGAACATTCGGTCCTTGTGGATTTTTTTAAAAACCTCGGAATTCACGAAGTTGTATTTCTGAATGGGGGTATTTTCAGGTGATTTATCAATTTGAGTAAAGTCTCTGTTTTTAATCAAATCCAGAAATTGGTCATTTCAGTCAGGACTTGTGAAATTGGTGTGTCCGTCCGGCCGTCTGGGACACAATAAAATAGTGCCAAAAACGATTGGGCCGACTGAGTTCAGATTTGGTACGCAAGTATATTTTGTAAATGAAAAGGCCAAGTTCAATTATGGGATAAATGGGACGATTGGTTGACCCGTTGGGGTCATTCAAAGGTGTGTTGCCAAGAAAACAGGCTTACAAAACTTACAATACATACAAATTGATGCATCCTGACTGGCGACTGGGGCTTCATATGACTGCCCATTGTAGATTTTAAATCATCACTACAGACCGATAACGTTCTTAGTCATTGACCAGTCTGACCAAAATTGACTCAAACTGACCATCAATGATGGTCATCTCGGGGGAATCAATTTTGTCCCGAAATTAGATACCACTGTAGGAAAATGTACAAGGTGTAGTACCAAGATTGCTTGACAACGGGCGCTGGACAAGCGTTGTCAAGGTCATCTTGGTGTAGCACAGTTATAAGCCCGAATACAATAACGAAATCGTTCTTAGCAACGGTTGCTAAGGACCATTTTTATTGCTAGTGGGCACATAATTGTGAGACACCCTGTATAGTTTTAAGCCTTACTCTTTTTAAATAGCTCAGCAATCATAAGATGAGCATAGTCCATGTCCCCCTCATTGATACTCATGCTGTTTGAAGTGGAATAGATCCCGAGATTCTGTTTGTGCGAGAATGAGATCTTGTTCCTGAATGGCGGGAAATTGCCGGCGTGTTGGTACATCTTCCATCCGTCGAAGAGTGAGACGGTGATCCCTAATCCGTAACCAAGGTTACCGGTCACGAGGTCAGTGTCGGAATTCTTGTCTCCGCCGAAGCCGAGTCGTTCGGCCACGTCGTAGACGATATTCAGTTGATCCATCCTCATCAGTTCCGTCCCGTCCACAAAGCCGCGGTTGACGTGGAACTTGAGGAATGCGCCCATGTCGCGCGGACTGGCCATGATCGCCCCGCCCCCTTGCGCCAAGTGGATCTTGCGCCAGAGGGTGCGGTTGAAGGGGTGGTTCTCCTGAAGGTCCTCCCTCCAGTAATAACCCGTGTTTAGGTTCGGGTCGTTTTCGTAGCTACCCTCCTTGTCAATCACGATCGCGTCTATCATACCGACTTCTCGCATGAATTTTATTGCCTGGAAGGTTTAATCCGTTTTATTTTTATAGCCTGGGTTTTAATTAGTTGCAGTCGTCTATTTCACGATTTTGTTGGACAATTACCATATTCGAAAATGTATCATTCATAACGACCTCCAAGGCTTGACCAGCAAAACCATAGACTTCGTTACTGTACGAGAAACATCCGGATCTGAATGATCCTGTCTGGCCAATATATCTTTGGCGGCTAAAAAATCATTTAAATTACATTATTAATGTCAGAAAAGTAGGGATTTATATGGGTTACGTAGATAGTACACGGTTACAAGGGAACCTTTTTGACAGTACAGTGTAAAACAATGAAATTATTGGAACGATGTAGATTTTTACATACAACGTGATCATGGCTCACCACACGTAAAGTATATAGTTTAAAGGGCTAAAAATACTCCGAAATAATTCCTTACCCTAAATAAATGTCCCAGGTATTTCAAAAGGTGGAAACGCCTTCCGATGTTTTATAAACCTGTGGATTTATTCTGGATTAAAATCGGGGGGTGGTTTTCAACCATTTTTAATAACTGGGGCAGTTATTTAGGGTGGGGAATTATTTCGGAGTATTTTTAGCCCTTAAACTGTATACGTTACATTACATGTAGTGAGCCATGATCACGTTGTCAGTAAAAATCTATATCGTTCCAATAATTTCATAGTTTTACACTGTACAATCAAAAAGGTTCCCTTGTAACCACGAAATATTTCTTTTCCATGCCTATTCTTACATGAAAACAATAATAACTTACTACATGAATTCTTGAGAAGTGGGAATAGACCCAACGAAGAGAGAAAGCCCCGTTTGGCCCGTGCAATGTCGATGAGATAAGATGTCTCTGAAACTGATCGTTTCCGTCCGATACTTGTCGATGAACGTAAAGTTGGCCTCAGGGGGGGCTAATTTGGCGATGGGGGTGTCAATGACCCCACCCCCCAGTTCCGGGAATTTCTCCATCAGGACTTTGACCATCATCGTGGAGGTGATGATTTTGGTGACGGAGCCGAGGCCAAAGAGCGATGAATTTGTCACCGTCTCATTGCGCTCGAAATTGCGGTCCCCGAATCCTTTGGAATAAATTATTTCTCCGTCAGAAACGATAGTAAGACCAAAACCGGGGATATGACGCTCCTCAAGGAAATATGACCGTATGCTTGTGTCAATTAGCGCCTCCGTAATTGGGTCCATCGGCCGAGCGGAGGCTAAGCCGAGGGAAAGCAGGACCAATCCCAGCCCAAACAACATTTCGAAAATTTTAGAAAATCAAAAGTTAGGAAATTTTAAACCGTTGATTTTTTAAGAAAAATTGCGAGTTGAAAGGAGGATGGGATTGTGGGTTAATAGGTTCGTGGTTATCCTTTTATAGGAAGCTAAAGGGTTTATCGATTTTGATTTGTTGTGATCTCGAGAGTGGATATCCCACATGTTAGGACTTCATCTGAAACTGATAAGATAATACCCCTTTGCGTCACACCAACAAAGTTCAATTGCCCAGTTCTGCTTCGTTAATTTAAGAGTAGGTTTAATGGGCCCGGGTTTCTCATCGAACACTAATTGGGAATAAATATGATTGATTTTGTAGAAAAAAATCATAATTTGTATTGTTGAATAGAATTATAAAGAGCAGTTTAAAGATATTCGAGACTTCCGGTATATACCCCGAAATTAGAGTTTTGTACTTGCATTATTTTTCAGACTGCATGCAATTTTAATCTTAACGCAATTATATTTGGCGTATAACCTGTTCATTATTCTGACGCGTGTTTTTGCCGAACAGTGTGGTCCACATAAAAGCTCTAAAACATGAAACATATTATTTCCACTCACAAGTAAGAGTTTGCAAAAGTTGTCCAAAAGCCGGGTGTTTGGAGCCCTAAACAATTAGTTTTGCAGATTTAAGTTCCTATAGATGACCTCTGGAAGTTGTAACTAATTAACTAACTGATGAGAAAACACGAGTCGGGGGATGAGAAAAAATGTGCCAATCACGTGTTATGTAAATGTAATGTAAATTAATGATTGGAAATTGTAATTGAGGATGAGTAATTGACTCACTTGATCCAAAGTTAACATAATTGATTAAATTAGGTTCAAGAGCTTCTGTCCAGAAATCAGATCTCTCTTTCCCCGAAATTATGTTAAAATCACGAGGCATTGTCCCACTTCGGATAACACTAAATTAACACTTGATAATCCCAATATTTCCAATCATTCTGGAATGCTTAAATATTTGACCTCTATGCCCTATCCAATCGACAATACTTCAACTCTCTCGGCAGTCTGCACTCCAGTCATTTAGATATTGTAATTTGCCCTATACTTCAATTACTTTTGTTGCCGCAATCCTAATATTTGCTCTAAATAATTAAATCCATAAGCTAGCAATTTTTTTTTTAATTTACGAGTTTTTTTAATGCCACACCGACGCACCTCCAGGAAGAAGTATGCTCAAACTACTAGGATTTATGACACTGTTCGAAAAAGGAAATGAAAATTAATTTTTTTCTCGATTTCAAATTTTCAATTGTAGGCATGTGTTCCCGTTTTTTAAGTTGAATGAAAAATGGGAAATGACGCGTGTTTGTAGCTCTAGTTCTGTAAATCAGGAAATCAGGATGCATCGCCTTGACCATATAGGAATTGGATCAACAGTAACGCAACGAAAGAAACACACTATAAATAAAAAGCCTCGTTGACTCGCCGGTAAAAACTTCTCAATATATTCAGTCCTATACATTATTAGAGGAAATGGATTTTACCCGGCGAGTCAACATGCACAGAGGGACTTTTAAATAAAAATATCAATGGATCCCATTTTTAAGAGAGTTTATAGTGAGAATGGAGCTCTGATTCTGAGTGTGCCCCTTCTTGAAAGAGGGTGGGCGGGAATCAAGATTTTTAATATTTTCACAACAATCAAAATACATCAACATTCGGTTTTGTTTTGTATTTCAATTTTGAAGAGAGAGCTCGATTGGGATGAGAAGGGAGAGGGGGTCAAGTTGTCCAAACTTCTAGAAATTGATGGGGTCAATCGGGTGCAACTGCACCAAGGATCAACTTCAAGGTCAAAGGTCTCTCTCATTTAGATTTAATGGTTTATAATTTGTAACTAAAAAAGCAGTCTAGTCTATCTAGAAGACACCGTCGACTGTGAGTGTCCCTCTTGTGATGAAGTACATTTCTAGATCCAAATCCAAAAGAGAATCCCATTCTATAGACGTATTATATATATATATATATATATATATGGCATATAAATATAATTTTATCATTGTACATTCCACATTCTGCGAATTTATTAAAAACTATAGTCAACAACAATACGTGTGAAGTGGATTAAATTAAAAATTATGCTAATTAGCTATGTATTATGAATTACATATTTTGTGTTTTGCAATTTGGATTTAGGCACTCAGACCACAGACTGGACCCGGTTAACTGTTCATCGTCGAATTTAACTCCGCCTGCTAATTGAACCACCTGATTCCAACAAAGCAGAGACAGACGAGTACAGAGTACAGAGTACAAGATATAACATATAATGGATATCAACATTAATAGCAAGACATTAATTACAGAAGAAGAAGAAACTGAAGAATCCTCATCTCCAAGTCCATCGGAACTGCAGAAGAATTTGCATAAATGCGACATCTGCACTCGAGACGACTTTCTAAACCACTATTGGCTGTCGGAACATCGTGCTACGGTCCACGACCTTGAATTCCCATACAAATGCACGCTTTGTCCAGAGTCCTTCAGGAACAACCCCGAGTACAAGAGCCACTTGCAGGCCACACATCCAGCCGATTTCATTTTCTCCAAGAAAACACGAAAATCTAACAATGTGGTTGTAACTGCAATCCCTTTGGCCTACAGCTGCCCCCACTGTCCAAAGAGGTTCACTTCTAAAATCGGTTTAACAGGACACATCCCGACCCACACCGTCAAAGTCAAGCCTGTCAAAGTCAAGCCCGTCCAAACATCCCACGTCTGCGAAACCTGTAAATCGGAGTTCAAAACTGCTGCGAAGCTTAGACATCATCGTGATGTACGGCAGCGATGTCAAGCGGTTCTAGAACGACGAGCGGCTCTTGCTTTTGAATGTGAGGATTGCGGATACAAGTGCCGGCAGAAGTACGAGTTGGCCCGGCATTTACGCTCAGTTCACGGCGCTGAGCCTGCTCCTGCTGCGAGGCAAAATAGGCCAAAGCTGGATTATATCTGTCTGTTTTGTGGTTACGACGCTGGAAGTCCGTCCCTCCTCGAGTCCCACAATCGATATCACACTAGAGAAAGACCCGTCGTTTGTGACGGTTGCCAGTCCCGTTTCTTTCAGAAGTATAGTTTAAGGAAACATTACAGGTGCTTAAAACGTTTGCTTTTTTATTCTTGGGTAAAACACTTTAATGGGTTAACTCGGTCGGTCCGTCCGTTCGCACTCTCGAACAGTTGGACATTTGGATTTTTTTTGCGAAAATGTTTTTAAACATAGGGTATAGGCTTTTCTTGAATGTTTACAAACTTAGAATTGAGAAGGTTACAGGTACCTTGTAAGCGTTGAATAGTTTTGTAACTGATAAATAATTTTGATTACAGATCATGTCCTAAGGCTCAAGAATTGGGCCTCGTTTACCCAGTCCAGAACATGGGACGACCTAGAAGAAAGGTAAAAGATCCATCGATGCCATCAGCATCAGATCGGGATCCAAAGACTGGCCTTTTCAACTGCTCAACCTGTTCCCTATCATTGACGACGAACCCCAGTAGAATCGAACACGAAAAAATCCATGGATCCGACTTCATGTGCCCTTTTTGTCCCGTCGGGTTCAACACCTGTATGGGCTTAATCAAGCACAAAGTGAGGCTGCATCCCAAGGAGCATGCTGAGGTGCGGGAATATTTCTGCCCTCACTGCAAGTTATCTTTTCCAACACAATCCCTGAAAATCAAACATCTCGATAATCCTAACAATTGCGCCGGCAGAAATAAAATTCCAGTTCCCGATAAACAACCAAAACTTTCGACCAAACCAAAAGCTTTACGTCAAGTACCTTATAGGTCAGTGAAGCAAGTTCGGCCAAAACTCGGATGTGCTCGGCGGCCAGAATTCCAAATATATGAACCTGACCCTTTAAATACTTCCAACACTTTAAATGGGCTTCCAGAGGTGGTCCATATCAATCAACAAAAATCAAATATCACATATGGTCCGAAAATTAAAGTACAAAGCAAGTCTTCGACGTCGACCATATCGGAGTTATTGGATAGGGTGGATGTTCACACTGTCCATCGACCCCCACCACCAGAAATTGCTGAATTGGACAAAGAAATAACAGTGGTGGTAGACGATGAGGATAATATCTTGTGCATTGATAGAACTACGAATCCAGTTACTTTTGATCATCAATACCTCAAGCATCCCATCATCGTCTGCACGGCCAGAACTAACGAATCCGTTCCCGATAACAACTTGACCAAGTCAGCTGGTGTAAATGTAGGGCGTAGTGCCAATGTGATACAGGCTGGACAGGAAGTGGAATCTACTTCTGATCCTCTGGAAAATATAATAAATTTTGACCCTTCGAAGACATTATGGAATCATATGGAGGATCTACATCGACAACCGGAAGTTCCTGATCCGGACAAGAAAATAACACCAATTGAAGAGAAGGATGAGGTGCAACTGCAAATTTTTAGAACTCCGAATCCTGTGACCTATTTGAATAACAAGGCCCCAAAACTTGTAAAGACGGTACCGATACCGAAGACTCATGTCATTCCTATTATTACGGTTTTAAAAATGGAACACGAATGATATACTAAATTGTTTTCTAATCGGAAGGTCACAATGTCAGATATGATTCCCTGGACATTTTAAAAAATAAGTTTAGTCGTTCAATAGTTACGACATTCGAGGATCGACAGAAATACGGAATATTTAATGACACATTTATAACCCAATCGTGAGTCAATTCTCAAAGCACCCCAGAACGGAATTTGATTACTGAATAAGTGCAGGAAATATTCAATAAGAGTATTTTCGACTTTTTTCAATTCATAGAAATTCGTATTTTGTATTTGTGATTGGTTAATTTGTAATTGGGAATTTGTTAATAAATTGAATTCACAACAATAACTGAAAATACTTATAGTAAGTTTAAATTCTGCATTTTATTGTGAGTTTGTGAGCAAGTAATATGGCAGAGGTTGGGGGATGGGAGGCCAGGAGTGCAGAACCGGAAGTAAATCAACATCAACTGCGACTCAATCTCAATCCCAAACCACCGTTTGCTAATGACGAGAAATTCTTGGAACAGATCGAAAAATACATCTATCCTAGTCACTACTTTCCATACGTTCAATTACAACTTCTAGCCTCCATTCCAGTTAAAAACGTAATCCAATATGTAATAAAATAAACATCAACCAAAAACACAATTAAAATATGAAATAAATAATTTATGATGAATGCCAATGCTGTGTTAAGAATCCTGACAGTCTGGCATATCTTAATATTTTAATTGTTGCAACCCCAGCAGGTTACAGAGAAGGTCTCGCCATTTCAAGTAAAGGAGAACAAGACTGGTCGTGCTTCCGGATCCGGATCATTCCAATGTCCCGTCTGTAAACGTAATTTTGGGTCCCAATTCAAACTGAACCATCATCTCAGTACTTACCATAGACACGAAGTGGAGAAACCTTATTTCTGTCCCACCTGCCTGGCACAGTTTAAGGAATATCTGCACTTTAAATCACACCTCTTCTCCGCACATCCCAAGGAATACCGAATTCGCAACTTACCTTCAAGACAGAACCAGAACAAACAGAAAATCATCTACTTGTGTCATTCCTGTCCCCTTTGTCCCAAGCGATTTGGTTCTCAGAGGGACTTAAGCTTGCACATTACGACCCATAATGACATTCAAAGAACAAGCCAATCTCGTTATCAAAAATATACATCCCGATTCAATGTCAATGTCAAAGCCTCATCCAGTCTTGTAAACCTAGAGTCCAGTCACCCTATCAAATGCTCATTATGCTCTCAACGTTTCACAATCGACTACTACCTGGAATTACATCTGAAAAAGACTCACAAAGTTGCAAAACCCTTCACTTGTTCCATCTGTTCCAGTTTTTTTGGCTCAAACGAGGAGCGAAAGTCGCACCTACTTGACAAGCATCCCAACGATTTCCAATTCCAGGAAAGAAAATTAACTAAATCGAAGCACAGGAATTCAGGGCCAAAGAAAATGATACTGGCAGCCGTTTTGAAATACAGCTGTCCAGAGTGTCCGAAGAAATTTCCCTACGAGAGCAACCTCACTCATCATCTGTCTAGTCACAACAAGGACAAGCTGCTGGTCTGCCGTACATGTGGTTCCAAATTCAAACGGAACTTTAGTTTAACCAATCATCTAGCCGAGAATAAGTGCCAAACCGTACTAGATCAAATCGCAGCTCGACAATGCCGTTGCGAACATTGTGGAGTTGCTTACAAATCCCCAAAGACCTTACGGGTTCACATCCGGGAGATCCATGGAATTGAGAACAGGGCAAAGTTTTTGCCCAAATCCAGCCACGTCTGCCAAGTCTGCGGTTATAATGCCCCGAATAGCTATTGCCTGGAAGGACATAGCCGAACCCATACTGGAGAGAAACCGTTTGGCTGCAAAGGCTGTGGATCCAGGTTTGGTAACCGATCCAACTTGTACTCACATATACGGACTTGTAAGCGAGCTGATGAGGAACAACTCCAGCGTTTGCCACCAAAGAAGGACCGTCCGATTTATAATGAAAAGCGGCCCGGGGACTTGCCTAAGGGGCCTTACAAATGCTACTACTGTGACATGAACTTCTCAAAGAAGTTACTTCGACAGAATCACGAGATGACCCATGGGCATAGGTTTGACTCCATTTACTATTATCTACCGAAGATACGTTATGCGAATGCCTTGGCTTATGTTTTTTTAACATTTCAAAACACGCTTTCATGTTAAACATGTTCAGGTTATAATTACAATTAATTTATTCCAGATTTGGATGCTCACATTGCCACACGTCCTTTAATTCCACACACGCTCTTTCGATGCACAAGAAGGCGTTCCATCCGGAAGTACCCTTCACCTTCATTTGTAGTTCCTGTGGTTCCGAGTATTCGACGGCCTTCGAGAGAGACAAACACGTCAAGGCTGTTCACAAACTCAATACTGCCAAAGGGACTCCGAGACCGAGACCGGGTAGTAAAAAGAATGGAACGAGACCTGTCGTTGAGCCGATATACATTGATATTGCGACTAAAATAAGACCTCAGCCCTCTAAGCCTATTATTCAGGGGAGATCAGACCCAGTCCTGAAGAATGACACAGAAGACCCCTTGGGTACTTAGAAAATACCACTCAATTGCCAGGAAATACAGTGAAAGATGAAAGTTAAAAGTAGTTTGGAAATTACAAGATTTTGGAGACGACAGATGACAACGTTTTGAATGCATTGGCTGTAATTTGTAATCTTAAAATTAATTTTATTAGTTCATCTGAAATAAATGAATTTTGTTTAATTGACATTAAAGTCGAGTCCTTCTAGTTATTGTTATTTAGGAGAATCCATGCGTTAATGTCAGTTCCAAAAGCGTCCATCCATTCCATGTTCGAGGTTATCCGATCCAGGGATCCCTGAATGGAACTGTTGACGGGTTCCAGTGCAGCTGCATTTGCAGCAATTATTTCCAGCAACTAAAATATCAAATCAGTTGGATATTCATAGCAATCTGCACTGCATTGGTTGATTAGTAACAAATATTTTAAAAGTACAGCAAGCTTATATAGTTTCTAAAGATCATGCATCTAGGTTTAATTTCATTAAAATTCCACAAGATATCTGTTTTATCTGGGGAAATTATATTAATTTGCGAAAAAAATCAAGCCAGAAAGATACTTACCTCATCGAGTTGAGCCTGTTGGTGAAAGTAATTACTGAGCGTGGAAATGACGCTGGCAACAGGGGCTGGTGAGCCGTTTCCAATGACGGAGATAATTTGAGGGATACTAGTCTTCAAAGCGTCCATCACAGCGTTCGCACCCGCTTCACCATTCATCGCGATTCTCTGCAGAATCGTGGTCGCTTCCGAGGATGAAACATCCGAGTCCGAATCCAGCGTCCAGCTTACCAAACTACAAATAGTATTACAAGAACGACTAAATACTGTCCAAACCGTCATACCCCCAAATCCCTACTCATAATAAACCGTTACAAGCGCACATCATAAAAGGGTGAAACCACACGAAAAATACGTTACAGATTCTCACATTGCCCCAACCATAGAGTAAAATTATATACCTCGTTGAACAACACTAGACCCAACCATCCCAACGATACAGTACACATCTAGGGTTGCTATTTAAAAAAAACTGTGACCCTTGACCATACCCGCTTGACCTTTGACCTGCACGGTCCTCAAACGAACTCAGCCTCCGTTGGAAGGTTATGAATGGTTTCCCGAAAAGAAAATTTGAAAATATTCAACCGTTCGAGAGTTATACTGCGAACAGACAGACAGACAGACAGACAGACAGACAGACAAAGTAAAAACATTAAAGGGTTTCACCCTTTAATAATGATTGATTCTTACGAATTGAGTTGCAGCCAGTCTCTGGAACATGCCAGGGCATTTCGAAGCGTGGCTTTGTAGGTGCTGTCAGCTCGAGCTGCCAAATATTGCTCGAAGGTTAACGAGAATTCCTGGGCTGTTGCAGCGTATGAAACCACGGCGCAGTGGAGAATGGGTTGAATGTGGAGTGGAATACTAGACAAAATGTACATTTAAAAAATGAGCAACATTTGAAGTTTATCCCATGTATGTAGTAAATTAAATTAAGCGTTTCAAAGTTTGAAATCTTTTTTAAACAAAAAAGTTTACAAAGAATCTACAAGACGGATATTATATAGCTTCACCATAAGGCTATAAGTATAACCCTGGGGTCACATGCTGTGTTTTTGCTGTACCACACACAACACAAGCATGCGATTTATTCGCGTTTAGATCGTAGGGAATTTTCGAGTTTGGGAGGGAATTTGGCTTTGGGAGGGAATTTCGACGGGAGGGAAACATTGTTGGGAGGGAATTTGAACTTGGGGGGGATTATGGGCCAGAGGACCTTTTTGTTTAGGGGCCCGGAGGGAAAAAATGTTAGGAGGGAATTTTTATGCAAAAAAAAGTTTCGGTCGGAGGGAAAACAGTTTTGGGAGGGAAAAATTTTTGGGAGTGAAACATTCTGAGAGTGAAATTTTTTTATGGTCGGAGGGAAAAATCAAGAATTCGCTGATGACAACATTTCGACAAAAAAACGCTATAATAATATTGGAAACGCTTATAACTCACGGACTAACGGCGGGATTGGCTCTCCATTCCTTGAACAACTTCTCGGAATATGTTAAGCAACCCTGGGATTTGCCCATGGAACATGCCCAGTCAAGGAGCTTGATTCGGTAGATGGCAGCAGCACCGATGTGATCTGGCGACTCTTCAACGCCAACCTTTGCAAGCGCCGTCTCAATCAGAGGTCCCAAATAGTTCTACGAAATTAAAGCGATCAAACATTAAAAATAACTGGCATTATTTTTGTCAAGTAATTAGTATCAGATCACCCCGCACCAACTTACCCCAAAACTAATAAGGGACTCGTCCCTTGAGCCCAGAAGTGTGTAAGCTTTACGGAGATGATTGAAATAAACATTCCAGACAGCGAAATGATCCTCTTGAGCCAAATACTTGGTTAGATTCAAAGCCGTTTCAATTGATACGTTTCCTGTATAATCCATTGTTTTTGTTTATTTTTTGAAGCGAAATGCCAAACAAGCTTTTTATGTTTTTTTTTACCGCGATAGGACATTGTAAAGTAATCGTCGAGAAGTTGGCTTCTGCTTAAAGGACTGATCAAAGTTGCATCTGTTTCGAGTTGTTTTTGAATCAAACTCGTCAACTGCGCGTCGTACATAACCCTGTAGTAACCTATTAAATTTTTAAAATATTAGATTATGTAAAATGTTGCGGACAAAATGACGATCCTAGTTTTAAGGAAAAAAATTAGCTAATGACGCGGTTGTGTATCGCGCGATTTTTTGACCGTTTAATATGTTTCATTTTAAGCACGTAAACTACACTGCCACAATGCAATGCTATTAGGATTAAAATTTTTCATATACGTGGAAACAATTACCAGTTGCATTCTGATTGACCATAATCCACTTGGCACTATCGTGAGGATAACTTAAAGTTGAGGTGGAATTAGACATCCAGAGTTCTGGAACATTGTTGACAAGGGTCGGCTTGTCCTGAGTCACGATGGTTAACGGGACGTACCAGAGGCTTGTTGGGCTATCATCGAGATGAGCATATTTTTCCTAATTTAAATTTAAATGGACCGATGATTAGTTTAAATACTGCGGAATATTTATGAACGGCTTGAACGGACATATAATCGTACCTGACTGATGGTGACGGAATTAGCCGCTGCCACACTGACCCTCACAAGAGGGTGACCCTTTTGAAGGGTCCAGCTGTCCAGAATTTGTTTGACCGTCACTCCGGCCGGAAGTCGTTTGTCTTCTGCCGCCGCGATATCTAGATTTCGGAACAAGTCGTCTGAATGTACTGCTTTGAATTTCCTGAAATTCAAAAAAATTATATTTAGTTATTGGGTTGGATTGGAAAATGTCTTAAAATGTAACTCCATTGGTAATAACAACCGTTACAAACGCACATCATAAAAGGGTGAAACCAAACGAAAAATACGTCTAATTACATTTAACATCGTTGCCCACCTGTGCAACCTGTTGCAACATGAGAGTCGTTTTCTACAAGATTCTCACATTTCCCCAACCATAGAGTAAAATTATAAACCTCGTAGAACAACACTTGACCGTACCATCCCAACATGTGGTACACATTTAAGGTTGCGATTTCAAAAATATGTGACCTTTGAACGTCCCCGCTTGACCTTTGACCTGCACAGTCCTCAAACGAACTCAAGATCCGCTTGTAGGTCATGAATGGTTTAGCAAAAAAAATTGAAAATATTCAACCGTTCGAGAGTTATACTGCCAACGAACAGACAGACAGACAAGGTAAAAACATAAAGGGTTTCACCCTTTAATAAACAAATGTAGTAAACGTAAACGGTTTAAATTAAAAATATTCAGTCATCCAATCAAATGTTGTGTTTGGGTCTAACATGTCCTGTAGATAATATCGAAGTCCCTTCTGGAAAGTCTGTTCGGTGAGGAAGTTTTCTGTCATTCGGTTGACAGTGCCACCCTTGTCGTATGTGATTGACCCCGTGTGGCTGTCGACGGCCGTGACGGGGACGTTGTTCTGGAGGGGATGACTGGATGGCCCAACGTCAGTGACCATTGACCCCTGCAATTGACCCAAATCTTCGCGCGGACGGAATTCGGGATTCACGGCTTCCACACCCAGATTCGCGACGTAAGTTGCGAAACCTTCGTTCAGCCAAATCTGCGTCCACCAGTCCATCGTCACCAGATTTCCAAAGTTTTGATGACCCTTTTAAACCCGAACACATTTTGGTTAATTGTTACTCATTGCTGTTTCAAATTTAAAAAAAAACTGGCAAAACCAGGTGCATCTTTCTCTTCCAGAAAGCAAGGTACTTCAATGTTGTGTATAAATTTAACAGTACTTACCAATTCGTGCGCTAAAACACTCTGTAAATAATTTAAAAAATTCAGACTCAGATTGTAGAATACCAATTATGATAAGGTTCTTGGATACGTTTTGAAAAAATCAGAAAAGTCCGTTACACATATCGAATTCCGGCTTGACTCGGACGTCTCTCCGGACATATAGATAAGTAACGATTCACTAGACAATCCAATGATTTATTGTACAACAAATTAAACTAAAGGATGAAACTAGGCTTGACTGTTTAATTACGAACTAAAACACTTACGTATACAAGTTCAAGCCGTAGTTCTCCATCGCCCCTGTGTTTCATTAGTTATTTTTTAAATAATTCATGAGTTTTGTTTGAAAAACGTTGGACATGGACATTTAAATAAGTTATAACTGTCAGGTGATAAGCTGGTAATTAAAAAAACGGACATTAATTTACCTGGACCGAATTGTGGGATAGAAACGGTATCCATTTTGGCTAATGGATAGGGAGCCTGGAAATAGTCATCGTAGAATTGGAGGAGTTTAGCGGCAGTCTCGACCCCGTAATCCCCGCCACCGCGGGCTATGAAATGCGGTTGAGCGTAGACCTGCGAGCGCGGTACAAAATACGAATCAAGTTATTGTAAACCCTTGTAAAAAAACCTGCTAACAATTAAGGGAACATTCCCAACTGTACAACCCAATATTTTTCGAACTAGTCTCATTCGAAAGAGACACAAAAATAATGAAACTTTAACATTGGAACTATCGGTGACTAAAATCGTTTTGACCTAGTAAAGTAACCCAATCCCTTAATTAATGATAATTAAACTTACTCGAACTGTCTTGCCAGGAAATAAAGAGGGGTCGGCTTCGACGAATGTGAAATCTGACACTACAAGAGCGAAGAGGTACGTCGGCATCGGTACTGTTCGGTTGAACTTGTCGATGGACCATCCTGGTCGAGTGGGACTGTTCCAAAATTTAGGTAACTTATTTTTATTGTAATCGTTAAAATACAAGGTGGGGATTTGGGGTACTAAAACACAGGGTCTTTTAGATTTAACATTTAAAATGGGGTTTTAGCATGAGGTACATATTTTCACTATGCCCCACTAGCAAGAAACGCCTAAAATTTCAAATACCTGAATATACGTGAACCAAGTCGTTGTATTTTATGGATTTTTTGTAAAAGTATGTGCTAGTGCTAGTTGACTCGCCGGATAAAAGTAATTTCGGCTATATGTATAGCTGCATTTGTAGTAGAATGGAGTTTTACCCGGCGAGTCAACGACGATAGGGATTTCTAGTTTGATCGGACATATAGTATCACTGTAAAATAATTTAAAATCGAAACATACTCAGCGGTGGTACCGATCAAGTTCCCATTTGTCAAGGCCGTATAATTGTCCTTCCGAATTATGGTCACGTCAAAAGTAGCTTTGAGAGCGGGCTCGTCGAAGCACGGGAACAGTTTTCGCGCATGCGTACTTTCCATCTGCGTTGCCGCCAATCGCCTTTAAACGTACAATGTTTAAATTTAAAATTCACAATCATTAAAATTAAAAACCATGTTCATGACCTTACTTCTGAATTCCGGTTTCAGGGTCGGTGTAAGTGCTGAGGTAGAGTCCATTTAAAATATCCCGTGAAACAGGAGCCACGAATTCAATGTAAATCTGGTAGACCTGACCAGCGTCCAAGACCGTGTCCACGTCAATTGTTAGGAACTGGACTCCTTCATCTGTCTCGTTCCTCAGCCCTCTTACTCCAATCGGCTGAGACGGTTGTGCTGGGTTAGATACCTTACAAGTTATAAAACCAATATGAAATTTCAGGATTTTAATGGACTTGCATATAGACGGTAATTAAAACAATTCAGTTAAAAAAGATAGGCTACAGAAGAATATGCTATTTTTAGAACAAAAAATATTCAACGGCTAACACAAACGTTAGAATATACTCCATCTAGCGGGCGTAGTGTCCTACCCTATCGGGTTCGTAGCTCAAAAAACGTTTCATCTGTTAAACTATAAACTGGTACTCTAAATAGATGCTAAGGACACATCTAAATACCTGACAATCCTTATTAAACATTAAACTCATGTAATTTTAACATACATCGTTGAATAGTCACTGTTTGTCATAGAATTCATAGATTGTATACTGGTTTTAAACGTTCATCAGGAAACGCATAATTTTTAAACGTATTGGGAGCTCAGTAAAAATGGCCTACTTACCTTAACGGACAGAGGATCAACATTAACAAGATACGAATGTAGTGTGATTTGGTTCGTGCTTTCGGTGGGTGTGGCATCGATGGTCACTTTCCCAGGGGCCGTGAATTGGACTCCGATGGTCGGGTCCTCGTCCAAAATAACCAGCAACTCCAACTCGTAATGTGTTGGGGTGAAAGTCCCGTTCAGTCGATAGTCTGGCGAAATTCCGTCGAAAACTTGGATTTTCTTCATATACCGAGGACTTTCGACAAGTCCGTCGAAGTGCAATGGCGAATTCGACAGTACCAATGTGACAAATCCCAGGAGTACCGCAAGACTACTCCATCGTGGACAGCGCATTTTTGTCGTCGGGGCTTGTTTAGCCAAGTACTTATAACAAATTAAATATTTACGGTTTCAAGTCCTCAGTTACTTGGATGATGAACTCCGAATAACTGAACCGTTGAAGAGTTGTAATTTGTAATGTAATATTTAAATGAGGATTGAAATGTAAGCACTTGAAAATTAAACTCACACGATTTTGATCCGTGTCATGTAAGAATTTTAAATGTAGGTAACCGTATTAATGTTTTTTTAAACCCAAAATTGTGATTAAATGAAAGCAGTTTAAGTTCTGAATTCCCAATCTGGTAACAAGGAATTGATATGTCAGTCATTTTGCATAAGAATAGGAAGGATAAGATAAGGGGTCTGGTAGCCATGAAGCATAAGTTTGATTGATCACTTCGCTTGGCTTAAATTGCTTTTAAAACTGTTGCATATATAAATTTGGTGTATAAATCAACCTGGACAGATTTAATCGAAATGAATTGATTTGATTTTAAACAAACGCAAATAAAAACATTCATCAAGCAAATTGGTTTTGACTGTTTATCCAGTTTTTAAATCGGGGGAAAAGAACGATTGTATTTAATTACATACAAGAAGCCTTCATTTGCTACAGTAAATCTTTGTATATGTAGAAGCCGTAATCGTAACATTGTTTTTAAAACTTTTCAGTTGGATTTCCTGAAAAATAAAAATACACAGGACGATATGTTTTGACATTTTCAAATAGATGTTTGTATTTACAGATTTCAAGTATTGCACATTTTCAGAAATTCAGCGAGCAAATGGTAAATGTTCTAGATTACATTTTTCTGTGAATGTTTATTCATAAATTGGCAAGTGAAGTTCGTAATAAGGGAGTATTAAAGATAATTGGCAAATGTACCACCCACGAACTACCCTAATAACAGATGGTTCACTTTTTCAAGCCTATGGAATTTAAAATCAGTTGAGAAGGTTCTGTTGCATATCAGGAGGGACCATGACTGAAAACGGAGATTATCTCTAGTGGCTTAACAAATTTATATAACCTACAATAAGACAAGGTAATCATAGAGATGACATGCCGACATTCCATCATCTATTATTATTTTGCCTCGTTCGTTATTTTATCGTCCTGTAATTGAATGTACCTCTGCTAATCCTCTCTACCCCTTGGTTAAGGTCACTTACAACCTTGAATACTGTAATTAAGGGCAACAGGCGCCCCGCCCCCTTTAAACTTATACAAACGGACAAATTACAAATTTAGATTTAAAAAACAAACCCTGTACCCTTCAGTATGTTTCTATTGAGGCAAACCAGGCAATGAAACCACTGCAAATTCAAATCAGCGATTTCCTAAAAAAAATTAAAGCCAAGCATAAACACGATGTTATTATGCCAATTCGAACGCGGATCTGGAAGGGTGTTTAAATCGCGCGCCATTTTCATAGCGTCTGTTTTTTGTTTTAGAGCAGCTCATTAGGAGATTTAGTCACTATACTCATTAAATTAATATTAACATAATGGTTTCAAAGGGAGCCTTGGACATCCTTTGCAAAGTCATAGAGTTTGGGGCAAAGTGTCACTTGCTTCCCTATGATTACGATAAAAGTGACGGGATGCTGTCTCTTAGCAAATCAAAGTTAGTTGTTTTGGTGAATGGTATCTTCTATGTGACTTTTGGTTCTGAATGTCTGTCCTATTTATTGTTTGTCCTTCCGTCCTCGGAGGTGAGGGGAATGCAGAAAGTGATTCTTGGATACTACATTGCTACATCCGTTGTCATCTTCTTCCTTTATGCCAACATGCACTTCTACAAGGAGGAGATTGCAGACTTCTTCAACTCATTTCTTGTCCTCAGACGACGGATGAGTCTCAAACTAGGTAGTCTTATTAACACCATCCCTTATAACCATCCCCACAAATATTTTGGTTTTCAGAACCTTGAACCGTTTTCGCGTAATTGACGGACAATAATCCATTCGCATAATATATCTACGACACATCATAATCAGAGGACTTTTCACCTTCCATTTCCTTACATCTGACCCTGTCCCGCTACACCTAATAATTAATCTGCCAATCGTCATTATCATCAGCAAAAGAATCAAGATTTTTTTTTCTTGTTAGTTTCCGATACTTTGGTACATCCGTTGTAATGGCATATTTGGCATCTTCGTCAAGAAAACCGCGCAATGATTTTAAAGCTTGTTTTTCCTGAATTTTCTGAGGTACTGATCCGAAGGGCCGTAAAAAAGGACGTAAAGGCGACGATGGTCGTGAAGGGCTCTTTCGACTTCTCGTGTTTGTATTTTTGGGGCTCTGGGCCTTGTGCTTCCCGACCTTCCTCATCGTCCCGATCGGGTTCCTCCGTCACGAGAAGTTGGGCATCCTCTTCAATTTGGGAATCGCGGTTCGGAAATGGGAGATCAAGGTTTGTTGGGCTTGGACTTGGATCGCACTATTCATCAATTGGTACAACGGACTCCTCTACTGCATCATCATCATCGCATACCTACTCTCAATCACTAACTACTTTCAAGCATTCACGTAAGGCTTAAACTAAACCACAACAATCTAAATTTAAAGAAGGGGTCACCAAATGAAACATTTTTTGAATATTTATACACCCAAACTTTGAGTCCTTTGGTATAGGAAGTCTTGAGTTTGAATGGTTTTTGCGGTAAGGGGATGTTATTTGGCTTAAAACAAAGCAAATGTAGGTTTAAAATCCGCAAACTCTTAAACTGGTTTCAAGAACTTCATTCCTTTGCGTAAACAAACGGACAGACGGACATGGTGTTCCCATAAAGAGGTCCCGCCACTTATTAATAAGTTAGTAAACATTCAATGGCATGTTGTTCATTGTCAACAAGATTTTTAAACGGAGTCTGTGTGAGAAACAGTGGAAATAACAACGCTTCAATGGAAATCAGCTACAATTTTAGTTTTTTAACCGGTTTCTCAGGCGTGTCTCAAAATTGCAAAAACTGTTTTCGGTTTTTATTATTATAGCTTCCAAGTCCGCTTCGTATTATATTTATTTTGCAATTTCAGGGTTTTGTAGCTAGAATGAGTAACATTAAAAAGGTTAGGCGGATCGAGGTCTAAAGTGGTCTCCATTAAAATAACTGCGCTTTAGTCTATCAAGTCAGGGTCAAAACAAATAACGGTCCTTTAAAAATCCATTCACTTATTATTAGCTCGCCTATTGAAAATAGGGTTTAGAGCTAATGATGTCTACCAGTCCGTCTGTCCGTCCGTCTGTCTGTCCGTCTGTCTGTCTGTCTGTCCGTCCGGCCTTTTTCTCAATGTAAATCAAGACAAATTGCAAAGTGCCAGAAGCAGATGGAAGCAGACTTTTGAGGTTTGATATGAATTGCGAAACATGAAAATGGTTTTCGAGGAATTCGTATTGGTTTATATACCAAATCTATATATATGACCTGGATGCCCCTTGTGTAAATTTAAAACAATTAAGAGAAATTTTGAGGTGTGATATGAATTGTGAAACATGAAAATGGTTTTCGAGGAAATCGTATTGGTTTATATACCAAATGTTTTTTAAAGAATTAGAACATGAATGATATATATAAATCAATACGATTTGAAACAATAATCAAATTTTAAAGGAAATTACATATTTTCTATACAGAAAACAATTTAGGCTTCGTAAAAGCCTTAATTGGGGCATTTCATAATATTGTTTCATGATCTGTTCAAATTGATCCAAAAATCGAATCTATTATTTAAAAACAGTAATTTGGATTTAAACAAATTGATAAAATTGATTTCAACTGCAATTGTGAAACAATAAAATAATTTTTAACGAAATTGTACAGGTTTAAATAGCACCATGGATTCACAGATTGGGAAACAGTAATATAGAATATAAGTCAATGTTTTTTGGAACAATTCTCAAATATTCGGTTTCTTCACGTATTTGTTATGGAAACTATCTTTATCGACTTATAGCATATTCTTTTGGATGTAAATCAATTCATCATAGAACAATTACTAAAGCTACGGGATTTAAACGCAGTCGTCTAGGTGAACGTAAATTATGATGTTTTGATTTTATACAAATCGAGCAACACGATAAGTAATATTGAACGATAATCTATATGAATTGTGCGAGCTGTCGTTAACGTTTACAACGTTTTTTAAATCAATGTCTTTAATTCTTTGTTAACTTTATTGTCCGCTAAACGTTCCTGATTCCAGCGTTTAAAAATATATGATTAATGTTCTAAAACAGTTCTTTAATTTTTAGATAAAATCAGGAAGTTATGATGTACAGCATGCCTCTTTTAAATTAATTTTATTTATATAATTCACCCCGTAAATATATTTATTTATTTATTTAGGTCATACAATGAGACTCCCCTCCGAGAGGGACATTACGTCTCAAGGTTGATAATAATCAAAATACAAAATATAAAGTGTTGAAAGTGGCTAGAGGAAGTTAAAATTAAGTTAAATGGTATAAAAGTGAGTTATATTAAAGAAGGTTGCAATCTTAAAATTATTTATTTCGTCTGGTGTGGTTTGTAGTGAAGTGTTTCGTGGATAGGTAGAATCTCTTTTATTTCAATCCATAGGTTGGTTTCTTTGATTTAACTGTCAAGTTGATATTTAGAGTCGTTGTTGTTGTATACTATTTTAGGTCCTTTCAGGTTGGGGATTTCACGGCTTGGTCTGGTCTCTTTTTTGGTTTTGTCGGAGTTTTTTTTTTTTTTTTTTTGGTTTCTTCTGATAAGAAATTAAGCTTTGGGTAGTCAGTAGTTGTAATAGTTTGTTCGGGTGCATGTTGGTTGAAGATGGATTTTATATTAGCTGTTAAGTTCATTGTTAATTCGTTCGGTTCATAGTCTAGTATTGGTATTTTTATTGTATTGAGGTCTTCTAAGGGTCGGTTGTGGTTTATGTCCTTAAATTTTCATGATAATTTCAAGTATTTTATCCATCTAGTCGGCTCGTTCAATGATTCGGGTTTATTAAGATGTTTCCAGTTCTGCTGCGTTGAATGTAAATTTGGGTGTTTTCAAAGTTGATTGACCCCCATTATTCGATGAGTGTGATGTAACCATGTTAGTTAGTCGGTCGTGTTGGGTCAAATGTTTAGTTTGATTCGGGATTTCAATAAGATTTCCATTGGAGATTTTAAATGTTGAGTTGATGGTCGTGATAGAATAATTTTTAAAGGAAATGTCCGATTGGATACCTTGATCTCTCAGTTCTTTACATTTTTTACGCAGAATCGCTTGGTCAATACGGATGGACAGGGGGAGGTCTTCGTTTATGTAGACTGGTGGGGTTGAGTTCATTCGATTCTCATAAACCATGTTACGGTCATGGAGAGTTAGGAATCGAACTTTCACATGTCTTGAACGGTTTGTGTTGAACTTCCAATACGGGAGGCGATGTCAAATTTAATCGATGAATTGGTAACCTTTTTAATCGAATCATCAATTTTTCGGATGAGGTCATCTATGGATTCGGTTTCTTCGTCAGGTAGTCCAGTAAACAGTAGATTTGGTTTCAGTACTTCACGTTTTAAGGATTCAGTTTCGGATCTGATTGCACAACAGATTTTTGGACTTCGTTACATTGCTTTTGAACATTGGTAACTGAAGATGTTATTCTCTCGTTCGAACTAGTTTGTTGAGACATGAAAGATTTAAATCTCTCTATAGTGCTTTTAAATTGTTCTATACTTGCTTTTATGTATTTTTGGTCAGCTTTAATTTCAGAAACTAATTTGAACACTTGACTTTGGTTATCATTATCAAAATCATTGTTTTTGAGTCTTTTTGTAGAACTTTCACCTTGTGGTCTTTGGGGGTCTTCTTCGGTCACTGCAGTCGTGTTCCGTTTACTAGCTTTATTGTATTTATTCGTCATTTTAGTCGCGGATTTCAAAATTAAATTAAGAAAAACACCGGTAAAACAAATCAAGATTGTAAGGAATTTCTTGGTTTAGTAGTTTTAGATTGGTTTTTATTCTTGTTGAGGTTAAAAACAGTTCAGATGACAGACAGATAGATATAGGTTTCCAGTCTTGAAAAGTAATAGAGGGGAAACGGACGGACGGATGGACAGGCCGACAAAGCGTTCACCTAAAAGGGTTTCACCAATTAGTAATGATTTAGAACCTCAAAAATGTAATTCTTTTGCATTTCAGATCGTCAGAAGTGAGGTCAAAATTCAATCAAAAACCGATTCGAATGAAATACCAGAAATTGTACACTTGGCTCAAAGTTCATTGGGATTTATTTTGCTTGGCCCTCTGCAAAATCTGCATCCCATCCAGCATTGCTCTTCTAATCTGCGCCTCGATTTGTGGTATCTACTGCTCCTTCCGGTTCCTAGGGGGAGGGGCAGACCGGCCGAACCGCACCCACAACCCCACCACAGACGACCCCATCGTACTCCTCCCAATCGTCTCAATCCTCAGCCAAGTTTCAATAGGGGCTATTTCTGTCATTTATTATTTTTTATTCACATTCGGCAAGATTTACGAGGACTCGTCACGATTCATTTATTTGCAGTTTGAACCGTTGCGGAATTCGGGGCTGGACCGGAAATTGGAGATTCGGGTGTTGAGGAGCCTGAGGCCTGCCAAGGTTACTTTTATCGAGTCATTCTTCTTTGTGGGAAAGGACTTTGTCCTCCCATTTCTGCAGGAATATTTTGTGGAAAATTTGATTAACGTTATCATCAGTATGTAACGGGATATAAACATGCTTCAAATGTCAATTTTGGTCATCTCATCATATCAAGATTTAGGGATCTATAGCTCCTAGGCTTGTATTTTCTTGTGATGAATACAACATAATGACATTTAATGTTTTTTATGTTTAAGAAATTGCTAAACAATGTAAAACCTTAACTTTTTTATTTTTTAAATTGTGAATTAGGATTAGTAGGTTAAAATTTTGACGGAATTCAGACCGGTTAACCGGTGAAACTTATAAATTAAACTTGAACTGAGGGTTTAAACGCACACTCTCTCCTCTTTTTAGTTTTCAGACGATTTAATATTGCACGTTTATCGTGTTATTATTATCCGTTGTCCGTGTTGTTTACTACATTTCCCAAATAAATTGTTTTTCAATTACGATATTCCTGATTAATTATACACTATTGTTCAGTGAAATTTATCTCTGGAAATCAGCAACATTGTCAACGAATAGTACCAATGGGTGTTTCACTGTTAACTTTCGCTATTGAAAACTCATGTCATTGTTTCAATGTTTATTTCGAACCTGATTGCACCCCACCTAAATAAAAACAAAATAAAATAAAAATCCTTAGAACTTGGCTTAATCCATAGTCAGAGAAATCTAAGGTTTATTTTTATCGCACGAGTTAACTTAATTTTTAAGTACAAATCTGGAGATTCGGAAATGAATTGCGAAGGCTCTGACGAAAAAATTTATCTTCTCAATTCAAGCAAAGTAGAAGATATTATTGAGGAGCATCAGGTATTTAATTTTAACTGAGGTTTAAAATCTGAAATTTAAAAATTATATACAGTAGAATTGCATGGGTTTTAGGAGTCAATGAAGGAGGATCCATTTATTCTGCTCTATCCAGGACGATTGATTGACCTTCACAAATTATGGACGGACAATCTGCCGACAGTTCGACCCTTTTATTCCGTCAAGTGCAACGACGACGTTGTGATTTTGAAAACATTAGCTGCCTTAGGGACTGGATTTGACTGCGCTTCAGCCGTATGTTTAAAACATACATCCATAACTATAACACAAACCTCGAAATAATTTAACATGTTTTTTTTGACAAAATGCGAAAGTTTAAAAAATGCTGGAAACAATCTAGCATCTTTGTCGCCTGACTCTTTTGTCGTTGACTTATTTGTCCTGACATATTAAACCTTTGTCGCCTGATATTTCTGTCACTCAATCTTTTGTCACTTACTTCTTTGTCCTGACACCATTGTCGCCTGACATTTTTGTCGTTTCACCCAATAAGACCACCTCCTTCCCCAGTTCCAGTTTCCAGTATATCCCTCATACAACTCAATACTAGCAATTCAATGCATTATTTAACAGGAGGAGTTACATAAGGTGATTAAGCTAGGAGTTCCGCCAGATGACATCATATTTGCCAATCCGGCTAAACAAAGATCCCACATTTTGGCCGCAGCGACGTACGGAATCAGGAAGATGACGTTCGACAATATTGCGGAAATCAAGAAGATTAAGAGCATTTTCCCAGAAGCCGATTTGGTGGTTCGAATAAATTACGAAGCAAAGGACGTGTCCACTCGATTGGCGGGTAAGTTTGGCGCGGATTTTGCGGACGCGGTTGGACTCATTATGGAAGCGAAGCGGCTAGAAATGAACGTGATCGGGATCTCATTTCATCTCGGTTCGGGGGTCAGAGACATTGAAGCCTATGCCAACGCCATTCATTCTGCAAGTCTACTTTTCAAAGTTGCAGCCGAAATCGGGTTCAAATTCTCGCTACTCGACATTGGGGGCGGATTTCCCGGTGCTTTCGAGAAAAATGATCCCACCATGAAAGATGTAATGTTATAATAAGTTAATACATGTTATCACCATTACATGCGAAAAACCAACACTATTAATTTAAAATGTTTGCAGTTGGGCAGAGTAATTTCGACAGCAGTGCATGAATACTTTCACCCAGAAATGGAGGTTGAGGTGATTGCAGAACCTGGACGGTATTACGCAACATCCTTGGGCACCTTGGTTACATCCGTTCATTCCATACGGCAGTTGGACGGGAGCAAGTACATGTATTATGTCAACGACGGACTTCACGGGAGCTTCAGAGCTGTCCCACGTGGACTTATAACTCTCTTCCCGGAATCCCTTAAAGTAAGCCGAGAATTTTAAAAATTATTGCAATTTAAAATCAACTGCTGGAGTTCTCGGAATAGATATCGCAGATGAAGTATATTCCCCAACTAAATCTCCAGTTTTTTTAGGGCGAATGAAAAGAGCCCAGGTAGTAAATGCTTACACCTTGGCAAAATATTCTAAATGAATGCCAGTCGTGATATCTTAGCTTCTGAGCAAGGCAAATACAGCATCGTATCGTCATTAGACAGTTTACGGACCAATCAACGACATATTGATGTCAATGACCATGTATGCAAAGGTCAAGTTGTGTATGATCAAGGGTTACATTTTTTCAGTAGCAAAAACTGTACGTTTGTGACACATTGTTGGAAAGGTAGTCAAGTGCTATTTACCAATATATATGACTTTACTCTATGACTGGGGAAATGTGCGATTATTGTGTACACCGACGACGGTTTAATATTTTTTACATATTTTTTAAATTTTTCAGGACCGTGTAACTGCAAAGCGTTACGAGTGCATGATTTGGGGCCCAACCTGCGACTCTTTCGACGTTCTCTTTTCCGGAATAATGCTTCCAAAGTTGGATGTGGGTGACCGGCTTTGGTTCCGGAACGCAGGGGCGTATGGGACAAGTATGGGCAGCACCTTCAACGGTTTCCCACTCCCTAAAAACATTTACGTCGCGGATTTTGTGCATTGGGTGGAGTTGAAGACGCTCCTACCGGGTCTCACCTTTAACGACGCTCCGTTCGAGAATGGCGGGAATCCATTCGCAGAGGATCTCATGGAAATCAATCTCGAACACGTGGTTAAAAACGTCGGACGGATCCCGACTACGGGAAAATTAAACTTTGACAATCAAAGTCATAGATTCTATAGGCGAAATAGTAAGTTTACAAGGAATATCATAAGATTTTTCAACCCTGTAACTTACTTTAGGAAAGATGGATTCCAGAACAAGAACGTCTTTTAGTTCTAGTTTTTGGAGGTACTAGAACTACTGAAATATTAGAACTAGAACTAAAAGTAATCTCGGAACCAACAATACCAATACCATGAACTGGAACTGCTAAAACTCTTTGGAGAGTTCTAGTTCCATTTTATGTCAATGAACTTGAGAGCTAAAATATGTTTTTAAATATCTCGTGTATTTTCTGAATGTAATGTGTGTAAATGAATGTGTTTATCCAGCACTTGTGAGTGTGACCCTATCCCGAAAACCCTAACACTAAATCCTGAAATGTAAAGCAAACGCAAACATTTTCTTCCATTACGCATTTATTACTCACCGTAATTTCTTATTCAGCAATATATTGTTATTAATAGAGCCATTTGGTCAAGTACTTCACAGATTATAACGATTTATGGATGATTAAAATATTATAGAGTGGTTCGAACAAAGTTATGGATTTTATAAGTTGTCCAGTTTCCAAAATCCGAGTTCGGATTATCGAGAATTTCCACAACATTCCTCCGCTAATTTGCTTTTGTTGCCAGCCTTGGTGGAAGGTGGAACATCCAGCCCAGGATTTCCCGTGAAGAAGTTACAAGGTTTCAATGTGAATCCAGTTGATCTATTCATTATTTTAAAAATACAATTATTTATTAAAATCCGTTCCTAATTTTTATCTTCTCGAGATTTCGAAGCTTTCAATCCAACATAAAATTACACGTTTTTTCATAAATCCATTCTTATAAAATCAAAATCAGTTATTACAAAAGCATGATGATTAATAGCCGTGGAACGAAGAAAGAGCTTTAAATTTGACCCAAAAGTAGATAGACCCAAGGCCCTAAATCTATAGCGACGAAATCCTTCACGAGGTTGGGTCACTTGCCTTTACCGTTTTCTCCTTAATTTTTTGGGGACTGGAGGTACCGAATGCCTTAAAAGGTCTATGCATCCATGGTTATTTCGCAAAATTGCATGAAAATCTTTGGATGAAGTATGAAAAAGTAGGCTTGATGTAAGAAATGAACTGAAAAGCTCTGCTCCGATTTGAACCCTGGGTCATGAAATAAAATTAATTTATTTTTTTAGTCAAATTTAAAATGTAAAATGGGGGGCTGAACTTGACGGCTTCTATATTTTAGATCAGACCGACGCAGCTATTTCCAATCTCAAATCTATGTATGTAAAAGTATAGAGTTTGTTAAAGCAATGAATGGGCGATGATGTTGTGTCCATACTTTGTTAACTGAGGCTGACTTTTAAGAAAACCGACACAGCTAAAAACAAACGAACAAACAAATAGTAGGGGTCTAGCTAATTTAAAAATTCGAATTTTCCAAAAATTAGACCCGTGGGGGTCAAAATGCCGTTTTTATACGGTCGATTTCATCTAGCATATTTATATTTTCTAAAATTTTCCACACCGATCTTGCCCTGTTGGGCCAACTTGCCCTTATGTATTTTATGAGCCTAAATATTCGACTCAAATGTAAACCCGGGCGTAACTCCGGATTTTTATGATATGAAAGCTGACTTAACTGTCTAATCTCTGAATTTCCGATTCAAAGGGCAGATCGACAAATTTAGTGTTTCTTTCAAATAAAACAGATCTTTAATATTCCAAATAAACTAGTAATTTCTCATGTACAGAAAATGAAAATATAGATGGAGAAAAGAGAATTTGGAAGTGACTCCTTGAAAGCCAATTAAGAAGTAAAGTTAAGAATGCGAGTCTTTCCAATTCTCTCTTTCCAGAAGATTAGTCATTGAACTTTGAGCGTTGTCTCAGACATCACCTCATGTTCTTGACCAATCACAGAGTTACACATTTCAGATAGATAAATCGTACATTCCAATAGTCATTATCATATATCACCAATAAGTCAACCTTAATACTATTAATACACAATAAGTATGCCCTATCTGATTAGCTCTAATACAGTCGTGTGGTTATAGCCATGCTATAACCTCCCTAGTAAAGTAGGGGACTGAACAGTGCCCCGTTCTAAGAAATCTTTAGGATAAATATATGCCACTGATAGTTGCCGAAGAACTGTACAGGGTGTGGACGGAACAATCTCCCACCCGTGTCATTGTTGTCACAATTACACTTCTTCAGCGACGTCCACATCTATATCCGTTGCAGCGTTGTCTGATTTCTCTGATTTTCTTATGTCGAGGACGCATAGTTTAGAAACTGGCCGCTTGAGAACTCCTGTTGAGAACTGGACATCCACTGCTCGAATAAGCTCGTCCGGTCCACTGTATAGTCGTACAACTCTGCCGATGGGCCAGGAATTTCTCTCGAGGTGTTGATTCACTTCAACAACAATGTCACCAAGCTCTATGGATTTAGAATTTCGAAACCATTTAGTTCGCCTCAATAAAGTAGGTAGGTACTCTCTCACCCAGCGACTCCAAAACATATTAGCCAAACCCTGCGCTCTTCTCCATTTGTTCCGAAGGCATAAGTCCTCTTCCGGGAAAACACCAGGAACTTGTACATTACTGGAGGATCCGATGAGGAAATGATTTGGAGTGAGGGCTTCCAAGTCCTCTGGGTGTAGTGGCACATGTGTCAAGGGATGACAGTTGACGATGTGCTCGGCCTCCACGATAAGGGTATGAAGGAGCTCATCCGACGGAGCCCGTTCCTTGAGTGTTGCGTGAAGGGCTATTTTCACCGATCGGACCATACGTTCCCAGCTCCCACCCATATGAGGAGCTGCGGGTGGAATAAACTTCCAAACAATACCACGATTAGTACATTCATTTGTTAATTTATCCTGATTAATTGCTTTTAATGCCAATTTTAATTCGTTATTTGCTCCCTTAAAATTCGTCCCGTTGTCTGACCAAATTTCCACAGGGCAGCCTCTCCTTCCTACAAATCTTCGAATGGCCATTATGCAGGAGTCCGAAGTCAAAGAATTTGCTATCTCCAAATGTATGGCACGGGTTGATAGACAAGTGAATATTGCACCATACCTTTTTTCACGCCTTCGTCCAACCGTAACTTCCACTGGGCCAAAGTAGTCGAGTCCTGAGATTGTAAATGGTCTCACGTGACTCCTGAGACGAATGTCTGGAAGAGGGGCCATTTCCGGTATTGCGGGTCGAGCTCGATAGTTCTTGCAGCGTTGACAGCTGCTCCAGGAACTCTTAACTGCTACTCTTAAGTTGATCACGTAGTACTTTTGCCTAATTTCGTTTACTACACGCTCGATCCCGTGGTGCCCTCCGATCACGTGATAATGCATTATCATCAGTTTTGTGAATTGATGTTTTGGATCTAGTATAACAGGATACTTAGCTGCGTATGATACGCCTGGCGCTCGTTCAATCCTTCCCTTTATACGGAGTATTCCATTCAAGTCCATGAAGACACTTAACTTCAGTAGACGACTTGAGATTGGAAGCTCCTTATTCGTTCTGATGAGATGGATATCTTCTCCGAAAGAATCTTCTTGACACCGCCTCCACCACCAGCTCTCCGCTTCACTCACATGACTTGGTAGTAGGGAGCCGGATTGTTCTCGTCTGTCATTTTCATTAGACAAACAGTATTTGACTATTCGAAACACGTATGCAGTTACCCGTAATAGTCGATTCAGGGATGAATAATTTCCAACGATAATGACTGGATCGGTAGTTTTCATGAAGTGGATGCATTCTTTCTTCATCTCGTCTTCTTCCTCTTCCTCTGAAGTGGGTTGGGTTTTTGATTTCTCAACTGGCCATTCCGATTCTGGTCTTGTGAGGAAGTCAGGTCCATTGACCCATCGACTCGTTTGACTCCAATCGCATGATTTGTTGTTTCTTGTCAGTTCGTCTGCTACGTTATGTTGAGTGGGAATCCACTTCCAGTCAGCAGGATTGGTTATTTCCTGGATTTCTCCGATTCGATGTCCCACGAATTGCTTATATCGTTTGCTGTCAGATCTCAACCAACAAAGAACAGTTTGATTATCAGACCAATAAACAGTTTTATTCACCTTGATTTCGTGTTCCTCCTGGATGAATTTGCCAAGTCTGCTTCCCAGTACTGCTGCCTGCAGTTCCATTCTTGGTATTGAAAGTGACTTGAGGGGGGCCACT
Source organism: Desoria tigrina (assembly GCA_906901685.1). Lineage (NCBI taxonomy): Eukaryota > Metazoa > Arthropoda > Collembola > Entomobryomorpha > Isotomidae > Desoria > Desoria tigrina. Next base: position 261,012 of record CAJQTU010000035.1, read on the forward strand.
CGCGCTTTTGACATTACGAGGGCGATGTGAATGAGACGACCCACTTGAACTCGATAGTATGCGATGGCTCCGAATGCTTGCTCGCTCGCGTCGCAAAACACGTGAAGTTGGATGTTACTGGAACTTGAAAAATGACTTGAGTAGCAGCGAGGAATTTGAAAACTTTCGATTCCTTTTAGCTCTTGAATCCACAGCTTCCACTTGTCCAATGCCGTTCCTGATACCTCGTCATCCCAGCCAATTCGTGATCTCCATATTTCTTGTAGAATCATTTTACCTCTTACTGTAAAGAGGGATAAGAAGCCCAAAGGGTCATAAACAGACATAACTAATGCCAATACCTCGCGTTTAGTCGGAACCTTTTCGACGTTGAGTATATCTCCCTTAGTTTTTAGAAATGTAGTGGTGAAGGTGAAGATGTCATCTTCAGGCCTCCAAAACAGTCCAAGTACTCGCTCCATTTGGTCATGACTTTCTGCTATACTTTTGATTTGGTGGGCCCTTAAATCAGGTGGAATCATATTTAAGACCTCAGAAGAATTGGTTACCCACTTACATATTCTGAAGGATCCTTGAGAATGTATTTCGCATACTTCTCGAAATCTCGTAACTGCTTCCTTCACTGAATCGCAGCTGTCCAGATAGTCATCGACGTAATGTCTCTCCAATATTGCTTTGACGGATTCCGGGTATTGATCTTTGAACTCCAAGGCGTTTCTGTTCTTCGCCTCTTGTGCACAGGCGGGGGAACAGGAAGCTCCAAAAATGAGTACTCCCATTTCATAAGTTGCCGGATCCGTATTTCTTGACATTCCTCTCCACAGGAACCTTTGAGCCGACGAGTCTTCCTTTCTTACTCTAATCCGATGGAACATGTCCTCAATATCAGCCGTGATCCCGATTTTCCTTTGTCGAAACTTGAAAAGGACTGAGGGCATTGAAGTCAGCTGGTCAGGCCCTATTAGTAAATTATCATTTAGACTGATACCATTTACCTTGGCGGCAGCGTCGAAGACGAACCGCAGTTTCTTCGGTTTCTTGGGGTTCCTTGACATGAAGTGAGGCAGGTAAAAAGTCCGTGCATTCTCTTGTTTTGCCTCCTCAGGTGTCAGTTTTCGAGCGAAACCTTTGTTGACGTATTCTTGTATTTTGTCTGAATATTGACTAGCGAATTCAGAATCTCGATCCATTTTCCTCTCCATCTGAAACAAGCGAGTGAGGGCCATACCTTTACTCGAAGGGAGTCTTACATCTTCTTGCTTCCACAAAAGTCCAGATTCCCACTGTTGACCCACCCTCTTGATGGTGTTGTCCATAATGACTTGAGCTGATTTGTCTTCTCGACTTCGAGGCTTTTCATCGATGACCTTCACGCCGAAGGCTTCGGTTGTAAAATGTTGTTTCACGAGCTGGTGCAGAATGTCTTGTTGCTCGTCCTGAATGATAAACGCCATTTCATTTCTATGAATTTCATTGGTTTTACCGCATAATATCCACCCCAGCTCTGTCCTTGCTGCTGACGGTGAGTTGGGAGGTCCGGTTATATATTCTCGTGACATGATGAGATCCACGTGATCCAATCCTATTAATATCTTGGGGATCCCTAAGTCGTAGGCTTGAATGTTGATACCCCTGAGGTGACTCCATTTACTTAAAAGGCTTCGCCTTAAGGATTGTTGAGGAAGGGGGAGATAGTTTATGGTGCGTACGTTTGACAAAACATGAGTTTTCTTACCATCTGCAGTGATAATCTCCAAGTCAACCGAGCTTGAATCCACGACGTTGACTGTTGGGTGAAGTCCTCTGTAACTGAGAGGTTTTCTGACCCCCACTAACCCGAGAGAATTTGAGATTTCCGTGTCGATCAGGGATATTGATGCTCCTGGATCGAGCATGGCTAAAGTTGAAATCGTCTTCTTGGGTCCTTTGAGCAGTACAGGAACAATCATCATGTGAACATGACTGCTGGTGGGCCCCGACTTGACAGCGTGGCCAACAGTTTCCGGTTGTTCGGGACTGGTGTCTTTGTGGAACAAGGGGTTGTGAAACCTTTTACAGTCGCCTTTCCCACAAATCTTTTTGCTGTTGCAGTTTATCACTGAATGGCCATAAATCAAACATCCAAAGCAATGCCTATTTTCACGTACCCATTTCCATCTCTCATCGATATTTAGTTTGATGAAGGCCCGACACTGACTTACTCTGTGACCGGGTTTCTTACAAAACGTACAAGTCCTATCTGCACATTGTTTTGTCTTCTTTGATGGCGGCTCTTCGTCAGTAGCAACTAGTACTCGGTCTTCTCTTTTCCGGTCTCTCCATCCTCCTTGATTTGGTTTCCTAATATCTCGTTCAGTTAATTTAACCTTAGGAGGGCATAACTTACATGCTGCATTTGTTTGACGATCCATCCAAGTGCAGAATGTCTTCAGTTCCTTCTTTCGAAGGTTGTCGTCTGAAAGCCAGGTCATCCATCCCATACGAAGGCTGACTGGTAATTTCTGTTCTAATTCTTTGAGAAGAGTAGGATTATTCATGTGGTCCAGACAGTTCAAGGCTATCATTGTCGCTGTTAGATTCTTGACTGCTAAACCAAAGTCAATCAGACAGTCTAATCTGTCGTCCTTAAAATTAGGTAAATTTCTTGCCTTATCCACCAGAGAATCCACTATATGGTCGGGCTGACCGAATCTGACTTCCAGGATATGCATAATCTCCTTCACATTGTCTGGTGTAGACATCAGACATTGAACTGTCTTCATTGCCTCGTCCCGCAGACATTTCTGGAGTCTTACCAAATTATCGTTATCGTCGTATTTGCATGTTGCTGTAGTAGTCCGATAGCATGTGATGAATGGAATCCACTCTTCGGCACGGCCACTGAATTGAGGAAGATCTTTCCCATGAACCTGCCTAGCCAGGAACTTTTCGGTGGTGTTATCGCTTGAACTCCGAGGGATCCGTTCAAGGGCTCTTCTAAGGGTATCCACAAGCCGGTCCGACCCATCGGATGGAGTTGGGAAATTGCTGTCGATATTTTGAGGAGAATCATGATTTTGTAATGCTTTATTTCTTACGATTGTTGCAGCCGGCGGAGGTGTCGGCCCTTGAAGATGTCGAAATCTCTCCAGCAGTCTAGCATCTTCTTCAGAATAGGGTCCCACTTGTTCATCTGACCTTTGCGCTGCTGGGTCCTCGTGTGTCTTTGGTGGGGATGCCAACCTTGCCCTCCAAGCCGCAGTCAAAGCTCTAGCTAACCTCTCCCTTTCCTCTGTTGCCCTTTTTAACAATTCGTTTTGTTCATTTGCAAATATAGTTTGGTTACGTACCTCCTCGTCGTCGCTTAGATCCTGTGAGAGGTTGTCATCCTCGTCCTCGATTCTCAGCTTGTCGAGGTCTGCTTTCTTTCTCAAAAGATCCTGTTTTCTTTTGAGAGATTTTTCGTCAAATTCCAGATTGACCTTACTTCGTTCAATTTCGGCCGATTTAGATTTTAAATCTCGTTCGGCTAACTCGATGTCAGATCTTTGTTGCTGAATTGTATCCAGATCTGCTCCTTCTACATCTGTTTGCTTTAAAGATTCGATTTTATCAATGAGAGACTTTACCTCGAACTCGAGTAATCGATGACTCCGAAGCTTTTCATCGTGAAGTTCCTCTAGCGCTGCTATCTGCTGTGCAAGGTCTAAGTCCACCTCGGTTTCTCGAACTGTGCTGGAGCGAGTGGAGAATAGGGAAGACGCTGACCGTAAACTACGGTTTGCAATTGATCTGGAACTATTGCTGCTGGGTACAAAATTTTCATTGCCAATGCTCTGCCTGTCTTGAGCCACGATTGAAGGGTCCCTCACAAGTCGTGTGTTTTGTCCAGTTCCGTCTACGGGGTCTCTGTATCGAACTGGTTTGATACCAGCGGTCGCTCTTTCGGTTCTCCGGGGCTCGTCTCCGTTCATTCTGCCAAAGATGCTTTGGGTTTCCGTCACGTCCTTCACTGGCCGTGGATAACTAATTGTTCAACTCGTACAGAGTCTAATCAGAGTCGCACAGGTCACTGTCGACTGTTATCAATTTAAACTGTTCACCAAGAACTGATATCCGGTTGAAAGGACCATTTGTTGGGCCAACTTGCCCTTATGTATTTTATGAGCCTAAATATTCGACTCAAATGTAAACCCGGGCGTAACTCCGGATTTTTATGATATGAAAGCTGACTTAACTGTCTAATCTCTGAATTTCCGATTCAAAGGGCAGATCGACAAATTTAGTGTTTCTTTCAAATAAAACAGATCTTTAATATTCCAAATAAACTAGTAATTTCTCATGTACAGAAAATGAAAATATAGATGGAGAAAAGAGAATTTGGAAGTGACTCCTTGAAAGCCAATTAAGAAGTAAAGTTAAGAATGCGAGTCTTTCCAATTCTCTCTTTCCAGAAGATTAGTCATTGAACTTTGAGCGTTGTCTCAGACATCACCTCATGTTCTTGACCAATCACAGAGTTACACATTTCAGATAGATAAATCGTACATTCCAATAGTCATTATCATATATCACCAATAAGTCAACCTTAATACTATTAATACACAATAAGTATGCCCTATCTGATTAGCTCTAATACAGTCGTGTGGTTATAGCCATGCTATAACCTCCCTAGTAAAGTAGGGGACTGAACAGTGCCCCGTTCTAAGAAATCTTTAGGATAAATATATGCCACTGATAGTTGCCGAAGAACTGTACAGGGTGTGGACGGAACATGCCCTATGCCATCATTTTTCATACATTCATTAGGCATTAGGATTTTAAGGGGATTGTACACATAACCATGGATGCATAGGCGTTTTTAATCCATTTCGAAGTCTCCAGTCCCCAAAAAATTAAGGAGAAAACGGTAAAGGCAAGTGACCCAACCTCGTGAAGTATTTCGTCGCTATAGATTTAGGGCCTTGGATAGACCGTTAACAACGAGGGGGTTAAAAAAATTAAAAACGCATCCATTCTAAGCCGTTTCCGATTAAAGCATTTACAAAAGCTTTTGTAATATACCAAAGATCCCGATATTCCCGATAAGTCGGGTCAATAATTAAATAAAAAGAATAAAAGCTGTTAAACTTACTCGACAGGCATGATAGGGAAGTCTTCGACACGCGGTATGTGTGTGACCCCAAAAGAGTGCCAAAGTACAATGTCCTCATCCTCCACATTTTCGTCACGTTCAATCCACCGACTCAGCCCGTCCCCGCCCTTACTCTGATTTATGAACAGGCCCCCGGCATAAAGCTCGTCGTCCTGGTGCCGCGTCACCCACACCGAGTGCGTAGCGAATCCCGCCCTCTTCCGGATGAAACTCCCCGCGCCGGCCAAAAGACCGGGAAACGCGCCGGAGGAAGGGACCAACTTCCATGCCACGGGATTCCCCGTATAGGGATGCACTGAGGAAGAGTTGAGGATCTTCCAGGACCGCGACGTCGACGCTTGGACGTCCGTCACCGAACCTTTGGACTTCCGGAACGGCGTCTCGACGGATGTGAATCCATTCCCGTACGGGTTTCCGTTCGACCCGATCTGCTCTTCTAACGCCTTCACGTCTGACGTTGCGACGGTGTTTTGTAAACCGTCAATCATTGGGTCGATCCGCATGCAGAACACGTGCTGATGGAACTGGCCGTTGATATTTGGGAATATCACGGTTCCATGACCTGCGAAACGTTATATTTAGTTGTATTTAACTGCGTCAATTATCACATTTGCTATATTATCACAAGTCACCTGCAGGATTTTGTCCAGGAGCAATGAGATTGGTGCTCAGCTCTCCGGTGGCCTTGACCTCAAAGTTGATGGTTCCATCTTGACTGAACCTCCAGTAGAAGGCGTACTCGTAGTTGACGACGGTAACGACGAAACTGAGGACGAGTTGACGAGATCGGGTGACGACGGCCTTCCCATTCCGATACTCCGTGTGCTTGTGCAGTGTCCCGACGTCTTCTTCGTGAAGACAAACCGCGTTCTTGATCACCGTCGGTTCTCCGTCGTGGGTGTTCAGGACTCCGTCAAAGTACTTGATCACGCCCAAGCAGTCGCACCCCAACTCAAGGGAATTGGCACAGAAACCCAGGCCGTAGTCACCGATATCAAATGCCTGACAGGATTTAAATCATACCATCACATTCAATTATATTAGCGTTCTTATAACCGGGACGAAATCAATGCCTGGAACAACAAACGTGTCATATTTCCTCCACAATTAAAAAATATCTATAATTTTGTTCGTACACATTTGCGATGGAATGGAGGCCTTGGATCCCCGTAAGGGACCACCATTTCGGACAAGGACATTCGATAGAAGAGAGGTCGAACCCGATCCGCCTCTTCGTATCTCACGTCGTGGAGAACCAGACCTTCCCGGTAATTAAAACTGAAATGAAATGCATCCCCTAATTAAAATTATAATATATTAATAGTAAAAAAACAAAGAGTTTGATTCTATTATTTGGCTAACCTAATCCGCATTTTGAACTTCTGCCACGAGATTTCGTTCCCATTGACGGTAAAACTGGGCCCTTGAGGTTGAAGAACATCGAGGGGTTTCAGGTCCTTCCGGAAGAAGTCTTTTGGCAGATGATCGGGGTCGTAATTGTTGGTTTTTTCTGGGATTTTGACCGGACCGTTTCGTCGGGATTTAAAATCGGAATGGATTGGGATGTCCTCGACCGAAATTACGGTCCCAGCAATTAAATCCACCACTAATTAATTTACAAAAATCATACATTTTTAATTACACTTGAAGGGGTGTACATTCTGAAACTTGAAGAGTCTGGATTTTTAGAAATTATCCCAAATTAAACATAGAAAGCTATAACTAGTTACCACTTACCAACTAAGAAATCGAGTGGATGAGCATAGTGATTGTCTCCTTCCGAATTCCTGGAGTACATAAAAAGCTGGACAAGACGTTTCCCTTCAAACTCTGGTTCTCCATTGTATCCAATCGACCTGAAAGTATACAGTTCTCCAGCATTAATTTTGTGTTTCAAGGCATAAGCAATAAACCGCTAATCCAAGGTACTTCTGAATAGTATGTTTGCCGTTAATGTTAACGAGATTTAAACTGGTTTTTAAACATGTTCAATATATCGAAACTCAAAACTTCCTAGCTATAAAGCAAAATAACATACCTTGTTGAAAAGTACTTTAATTCGTTCTTTTTGAACTTACTCAATTTCTGGCAAAGCACTTTACTCAGTACATTGACTGTGGTTAGAGACGTATTAACGCTTATAATTTTTTATAAACCCCACACGGTACACATAAAAAAACTTGTATAAAAATAAACTGACCATGGATCTGCAGTAATCAAGTTGATATCATTGAGTCCAAGTTGAGCGCATCTCTGCTTGACTTGGTCACTCTCTCGTACGATCCTCTCCGATTCGAAGCAGTCCTCGGGACTTAAGGTCGGTTGGTGACCCTCGGGGGCGACCTGAAACTTCTCAACTTGCCCCGCACTCACGTTCACAATCACTTCGTACACCTTCCCCGTCCCCCGTTCAATTAAGAGGACGAGAGCCTTCCGGGGGAAAAGCCCTTCCAAGGGACCGTTTTTGAGAAGCAACGGGGCCAGCTCATTCTTGTTCGGTTCCACCAAAATTATCGAATTAAAAATCCAACCCCCTCCAGCACTCTTATGATTAGATTTGATTATTTGAGAGGCCTTGGAGATTTCGGACGGGGTCAGGGGGTCAAGTGGATGCACCATTTTTAAGGTTTTAAAGTTAGCAAAATAAACAGACTTGTTAAGTTGTGGGAGTTCTGGAGCTGATTGAGACTAAAAATCAACACTGACAGTGTAAAAATACTGGTTTGGACAGTTTGGAGTTAACTGACATTGGGATAGTAATAGATTATTTAACCTTGACTTTAACTGAACTCCTTATCCCTCTATAACGATAAATGTAGTAAAACCACAGGCTGGTAACATTCAGGCTGGAGTCACAGATATGGACAGTTGACATGCCGTCAGATAATAAACCGATGTAACGGGTGTAACCAAGTGTTGAAAATATAACGATAAACAAACTAAATCTCAATTTCCCCAAAAAGCCCGGGTTTTGCACCCAGGTGTCAGTAGGAGTGGTCCCGAATCCGTCAAAGATGTTCTATTACTCATGGGAATCGTTTAAACCCCATATCTCAATTTCCCCAAAAATCCCAGGTTTCGCACTCTGAAATATAGGTTCAGGGTATTATCATGTATAGATGATAGACATAGAGTGTAATGTAAACTACCTAAGCGTCAGTTTTAAAATAAATGAGTAAGAGCTCTATCCTGGCGTTGGACTCCTACATATCACTATTCTGTTTGATTTAATGGTTTGTTTTGGGGTTTAATTGATGGGGGTCAGGGGGTGCGACCGATTTGACCCAAGTTCGAACTTAGCCTGTGTTAGGACCCAAGGAATAAGTGCACAAAATTTGGTGACCGTAGGTCAAGCCGTTCTCCAGTTATCGCTCGGACAGACGGACGGACAGACGGACAGACGGACGGACAGACGGACGGACAGACGGACGGACAGACGGACGGACAGACGGACGGACAGACGGACAGACGGACGGACGGACAGACGGACTTGTCGTTCGCATAAAGTGTTTTCAACACTTAATAATATTATTATAGCTTCGTCTATGTAGTCAAGGACTGTCCACAAGTTCGTTATGGGATGACTATGTGTTATTAGACACGGGGGAAATGAGTGAATCAATATCGAAGCTTATGAAGAGTTCTTTTGTTTATAAAGATCCATGCAAATATATGATGGAACATGAGCTAACAAGGGAAGTACCACACACTGGAAGCTCTTATTGTCATGCATCTGGAACTCATACGAATGCTAATTTCGGAAAAATTAATAGTCCAATTTTATCTTCGTTGTAGTTAAAAAAAATTATCGGAAAAAAAATCTTTCAAAAGGTTTTAAATGCTCACAGAACATCGATTATAAACATTCGGAAATACAATGATCCACATTTTTGGAGTTTATTGGTTTTAGAATGCGTTTTTCCTGACAATTTTAATAAAAATCGACATTGTATTTCCTTAAAAACAAGCCTTTCAGACTTAAAAAAAACCTGACCAAATTAAAATAGGCCAGTTAATTTTCCAACTCATGTACGTCTATAAATCGATCACAACAGATATATATATATATATATAGCGAATTGAGGATTTCACTTTGCGGAACTTCCCTTGTAAGATTCGTTAAATGGTAATGAGATGCAAGGGTTGGAAAAAAAGCTGGAATTGTAGCCGATGGACATGTTTAACGTCTCTGTCATAATTAATAGCCTCCAGTCATTCCAGCTTCGATCCAGCTAAGAGCTTCTTTTGTTGTTTTAAGTTAACAGAGAGGGGATAGTGAAAGTAACATCCCAGAATTAACATGAGCAAATGTACGGGATATACTGAAATAATGACAGCTTAATTCACTACTCAATTCTGCTTTTGAGAGGTTTGCGTGTCATATCTAAAAACCAACTCTCTCAAAGCAGTTAATTAAAAACCCGACATTGAATTTTAATATTATTTGGGGGCATTTCGCCTAGGAAGGTTTCATGTTTTTGTTTTAATTAAATAGCAAAAACTGTCTCTGCCTTATGACAGCAGAAAAAATCCAGCACTTTTTATCCCCGTGTAATAAAACATAATTAATGGTCGATATTTCTGGCTCCTTACGAATTTTTATTAGTTAAATAAGACAGTTCGGGTATTGATCTGTTTAAGAGGGCAATAACCATAGCCGTCCAGTTTTATAACATCCCAGGATACATTCATTTTCCTCGTAATTTTTAGTTTGAAATTACGTTAAGTGGACAATTAAGGCTATTTGAGTGTTATCGACGGAAATGATAGAACGGAAACATCCAAAATCTTAATCGAAAACAAGTTTTGAGTTGATTTAAAAAAACATACATCTTATACTATTGGGTATCATTTAATTTAAACTGGCTCATATGAAAAGCATGATAAAGTCATTAAAATTATAGTTATGGATATTTTGAGGCACCCTGTACATTGTGATATATTAAAGCTTTTAACAGATCTCTCACGATTCTAATTAGAAAAATCTGTTCTAGTCTCACCTCGGCATTTTTCGACTAGCTTTCATTGAAGAAATAGAATCATAAACTATCAATAGCATTTACTAGCCTTCGAGAAAAGGTGTGTTTAATTTTTCAATACCAGTCTTGCTTTTCACCAAAAATAAAATCAGTGTTTAATTGAATTTACACTTAATTTCAGTGCATAGAAATCGGCGATGGAAAGAAAATTATTCTCAAGTGGATCAAAATGGGAGGAGTCGGCGGGTTATTCTCGGGCGATTCGGATCGGTAATTTTGTGGAAATCGCGGGAACGGTTGCATTGAACGGAAATAACGAAGTGGTGGGAAATGACGCCTATTCACAGACACGATTCATTCTCGACAAAATTTCAACAGTTTTAAGCGAAGCGGGATCGTCGATAAAAGACGTTTTTCGGACTCGGATATTCACGACAGATATTTCACTGTTCCAAGACATAACAAAAGCCCATGGGGAAGTATTCCGGGACATTCGACCCGTTTGTACACTCGTCGAGGTATCCGCTTTGGTACAGAAGGAATTCTTGGTCGAAATTGAAGCTTCTGCTTTGATTTCTGATCACGTCTAGATTAAAATTGTGAATCGAGTAATTATGCAATGCAGAAATAGCTTGATTAACGTAGGATCTATAGAAGTTTGTTTAATTGAGTTTAAAACTAGAACTTATAAGGGCTTATGATGTGTTTAAAAGTACGGTTTCATTTATAAATTGGATTAGAATTTATTCAAATCCACGAAAATAAATTAGGATTTTGTTATTTGTACTGCCGGTTGCGCCCACAATACAGTGGTCTAATAAAAATAAACAAAGCTAACCTAAAACACTACAAACACGAATAGTAATATTTTTTTTTATGATTAATAATGTCCATGCTTATTAAAATGTTCAATGAGAGTTTAGCAAAGCATCAAAATCCTTAACAAATCTTGCTCGTCATAATTAAAACAGTAAATGTTCCTACTCATCCTCCATGTCAACGTCAGGGTCTTCGAGTTTAATAATAATAGTTGAACATAATTCGTCAGTTGCGTTAACCTCTTCCTTCACCGCACTTTCTAGACAAGTTGGAAATTGCACAAGATTAAAATGCGTTCTAGAATGTCCTGAATTTGTTCTCGGTCCTCCAGTCTCGAATCCAGCCTGGCTGTCGAAACTGATTCGATCTTCCGGTTCTATTTTGGGAGGAGGTAAATAATCGGATTCGATTTTGATTTTGTCCAGACCCAAATTTACTACTACGTCAGCACGTCCAATCACTAGCTTTTTAGGACCCGTTTCTTCCAAAGATTTGGTGGCATCGATTGCTGCTTTGGCGTTAGCTTTTGCCCTTGTAACGCAACCCTTAATTTTCTTTGATGCTCTTGGTCCTGACCTCTGCGATTCGGAAAAATTTAGGGACAGTTACAAATTACATGGTGATCTCAGGTTTTGAAATATGTTTAAAACGAAATTCGTACATGCAGATAACTCCTAATGAACTGAATGCACACTTACATTTAAAGCGGGGTTCTTAACCGGTTTAATTGAATTGGAAGGTTGTACCCGGGATCTTAGATAATTTCTTAATTTCCGGTTTATATCCCGGGTATTAGGATGACATGGGATATCTAGATAATGCATGCCCTTCACGGTCACCCTCAGTCCATCTAATATATTTTCTATGTCGACTGGGTTTTCCAGAACTGGTTCCCTGGGTTTTTTGCCAAGGACCTGGCGGAGACGGGTCTCTAGTAAATCATCGATTTCGTTCAATAAACGAACCCTGGGCTTTTGTTTGGGTTTCTTCCGCTTTTTGGAACCTTTGGCTTCGGATTTTGTAGTCGGGTTCGCAGATCTGAGAAGATGATCCTGGAATTGAACAAAATTAATATCAAATTAACGAAATTGTGAGTTTGCACGAGATTGAGGATAAGGTATATAGAGCCATACCTTTCGTCGCTTCGGAGTAGATGGAACTACTACGTCTTCAAACCGGATGTTAAATCTCGTTTTTTGCTCTTGTTTGGGATTAGACGTGGATGGCAAAGAGATTGGCACATTGGGGATGGAAGTTAATTTCGGCGTTTCTCGATTAATCAGAAAATCTGCTTTAGCCGTCGCTTTGATTTGGATTTCAGACTCTTTTTGAAGATTTTTTTTCCGGTGGGGTAGATTTCGAGTCAAGGGATAGATTTATAGGAGATGCTAAAGCGTTATTCGTCGTTTCTAAGCTCTGTGACACGTTCTCGTAATTGAATGTAGTAGTTTCCACTCTGTCGATTCGTTCATTTATTGTTGGGTCCGATGAGAGAGGGTGATATCCTTGCTTGAGGCATTCGGCCATATCCACAGTACAGAATAGTATAATTGAGCAATTAGAATTATAAGGCGGTTTTTAGTAGTGAGCTGTTTAACGAAATATTAGAATCGTGGAACGTTGCATGCCAACTACAAGGTCAGGAGGGTGAGTTGTGTGAATTTGGATGGAAGGACATGGCGCAGGCGCAGCTACTACACCATCCACAACATCACTTTCCTGGACGACATCCTCGTAATCATCTTTGTTTTCTGCATTTTCATCGATATTCTCTCCAATTTCATCGACATTTTCAGCATCCTCGTCGACGTTCTTTTCATATTCGTCTATATTCTCTGCGTATTCGTCGACAATCCCTTCCTCATCGACGTTCTCTGCGTATTCGTCGACAATCCCTTCCTCGTCGACGTTATCTTCATATTCATCGACAATCCCTTCCTCATCAACGTTCTCTGCGTATTCGTCGACATTCCCTTCCTCATCAACGTTCTCTGCGTATTCGTCGACATTCCCTTCCTCATCGACGTTCTCTTCATATTCGTCGACATTCCCTTCCTCATCGACGTTCTCTTCATATTCGTCGACATTCCCTTCCTCATCGACGTTCTCTTCATATTCGTCGACATTCCCTTCCTCATCGACGTTCTCTTCATATTCGTCGACATTCCCTTCCTCATCGACGTTCTCTTCATATTCGTCGACATTCCCTTCCTCATCGACGTTCTCTTCATATTCGTCGACGTTCTCTACGTATTCGTCGACGTTCTCTGCATATTCTTCGACGCTCTCTTCATAATCTTCGACGTTCTCTCCATTCTGGTCGATATTGTCTACAGCGTCATCTACAACAACATCATGATCGCCTATATGGCCGTCGTCTGGCTGATGTTCATCTCCATCAGTCAAAGAGCACTGCTCAACCTCGTAAAAATCACCCTCAATCACCACATTTCCAACTTTTCCCTCAAAGTGTCCGTCCAGTCCTTCAGGGTCCCTCCTCACAAGTTCCTAATTAATATAAGTGTTAAATGTGTCGTTAGAAATAATGATTGATTACTTTTGTACCTATCGTAATATTGAAATATCGGAAGTTAATTTTTCTAGCGATCTAACACATAACATGTCAAACATCCAGAACCCGAATACTTTTACGGTGGGACTGCATTTGGTTGTGACACATCTTGAGTCTTGAGGAATGATGCGTCTGAACCATGTCTGAACTCTGGCTAACGAAATACACCCATTTTTGGCCCGTTTTTTCTATTGGGATATCGGGTATTGTAATTCTGACCTGAATGATAATGGACAATAATCTAAAAGCTCATACTTGTTGGTGTTTTGCGTGAATGATGTCTTGTAAGTGATGAATGGTATAGATGCTCTGAGCCAGGGTTCTGAGTAGCCTGTACCTGTCTGAATATTCATCCCGGTCCTTGTGAACCCACCGTGTCCTCTTCAACCATTTCGAAATGCGGGTGACACAATCCACAAAGGCCCGTCCAGCCGAGAAACGGAGCCGGTCCTCAAATTCACCGTCAAGCTTTTCTAATAATTCCCAGACCAAGGCTTCTAGTCCATTTCGACCACAGACACCCTGATTTTGCATGATTTTTTTTTTTTTTTTTTAATATGATCTTCTTTGAATCCCAATAAGCAGCAGCTGTCAAAGCAATGAGAGATTTAAGAAATTGGTTGCTTAACAAGTTTAACCAAGAAATCGGAAAACAAGAACCAAGTCAAATGGAACATGGAACAGAACGAGTGAAAAGTGCAAAGCCATTATATTTAAAATTTAAACCCGTCACAAGGTTGTAGTACTCGTGTATCGCAGATGTCCAATTTTTGTAACTGTTTTATGTATTCAAACTGTAAGTTTTTATTATTTAAATTTGCGGACCTAAGGACGTGCTGCGTGTCTAACAAAATTCAAAACTCTCAAAATTAAATGTTATCCGATTTCTGGACTGGTTTTTTAAAACGCTCATCCAATTTCAAATTTGCAAATTCCGTGTTTATTGCAAATTCGGAATATTCAGTAATAAAAAAATTTACTATCAGACATTGTGGGTTTCACAGTAGAACGTTTTGAAATTATTAGCTAAATACTATCGCCAATTCCTGAGTTTCGACAACCTGGATTATTTTTGTAGTTTTTGTATATGGATTATGAAATAATATATTCAGGCAATGAAATCGATTGTCTGTATAAAAATATGCAAAGCTCTTCTAAAAACGTCCAAGTCCAAGCTACCCATTTATTCACAACAGAACATCTAAATTCTAAACGAAGACTTTGGGGTGTGTCCCAATTTCTGTTCCTGCTCATCCTAACTTAATGTCAATGTGAAAACGTTTTTTTCACCGCATTTTCTAAACATGTCACCTCACATGTCGGGAATTCCAAAAAAAAATTAACCCGGAATTAGTTCCCGATTCTCAAGTCTCGAATCCAGTCTCATTTCCGTAACTTACTTGATCTACGGTGCTACGAACGACACTGCCAAGGTTTTCCGAGCCCCAGTCACGGTAAGTTTTCAAGATCCTTATAGTGCTTATAATAGACCAAAAGTTAGGGTTAAGAGCATTTCTTTTTTTATTTCGCACGTAATTCCTAAATCGTAAGTAGTGTTCGTAACGCTAAAAATCCTTAACTTACGATCGTTTTTTTTGAGAACATGGCCCCGTTTATAATATAAGTTCTAGCAAGGAAACTTTACAAACTAAAATATCTCCGATTGACTTGTTCCTGATGCATCTTTAAGTCAAAATAAACCGTCCAACGTTGTACTCATGTATCGTAGATGTGACATTTTATAACGTTTAATACACATTAAAACTGTTTTTGAACATGTTCACAGTGAAAACTGTGTTTTGAAATGTTTAAAATACACGAAATATCGAAAATCACAAATTACCCCAACCATAGAGCAAAATTACATACGTCATTCGAAAGAACTTGATTGTAGCATTCAATTGATGTATCACACATATATGTTTGTAATTTGACCTCTTTGACCCCTCCCCACAGTTCAGCGAGTGACCCCACTTCCAAATCATATA
Organism: Desoria tigrina; assembly: GCA_906901685.1. Lineage (NCBI taxonomy): Eukaryota > Metazoa > Arthropoda > Collembola > Entomobryomorpha > Isotomidae > Desoria > Desoria tigrina. The sequence goes on from CAJQTU010000035.1 coordinate 276,504, forward strand.
CACTATTGAATAGCCCCTGATCGTAGCTTTCCATCAATGCATCACACATGGGGGGTCACTTTTTGAAAAAACATCGACCTTTGACCTTTCCCCTTGACCTTTGACCTACAGGGCCCTTAGACGAACTTGACCTCCGTTTGAATGTCCCAAATAAATAACCGAAAGAAAAATTTAAAAAATTTAAGCCGTTCTTGAGTTATCGCGTTTACAGACAGACAGACACCGAGGCATAAACGTAATGTATCTACGATACATAACAACGAAAATATGCTCCCAAGACACCAATTGATAGTCTGACTTCCTCCTTTTTTAATCAACCGCAGTAATTTCTAATTATCCGGATTTTGTCCTAGCTTTTTCGATTTTCCAAGTTGTTAAGCATGGAGAAAAAATAGGATTTCTGGGGGCCTTATTCTTATTGGTGATATTTTATAATTTGACAAAACTCTCTGCAATTTTTTAAACACAAGCAACAAAAGGGACCACCATGCACCACTTGTTCTGTCATATGAATTGTATATTATTGAATATCCATGAAAAATTTATAAGAGTTTATATTTACGTAGGTTCCCTTGTAAGAAATGGAAGATTCATTAAAACAATAGTGAATGAAGGGGTAGCTGCAAAGCTGGTATTGTAATCGACTGACAAGCTAGGAACGTCTCTGTCGTAATTAATTAATAGCTTTTAATTCCACGAGGTTCAAGATTAAGTTTGTAGTTTAGGTTAGGTTAGTTATCAAATTTTGTTGTTTTAGTGAAGTGGTTAATGAACGTTATAGCGGAGAAGTAACGTAAGGAAATGTATAAATGATGTGGCAGATTAATTCTGTACCCAATTCTGCTACTGAATTTAAGTTTTTTCTTCGAATTAAATAGCACCAACCGTTTATATGCCCCTTATTGTCAGCAAGTAAAATCCAGCAGTTTCCATCCACCCGATTAAATATAAGCACCGTTTCATTCCATTTAAATGTGTGGTCGTTGCTCATTTTGAGAACGGTTGTTCCGTTAACTCCGACTTCCATGTAAAATTATCATAAAATCCAAACTATCCATTTATTTTAATCGTGCCGTAGTAATTAAGATTTTCAACTCATCGTAATGGATGGTACTCGACGCGAACGAACGCTTGTACTTTATCTCTTAAAGCTTATCTCATAAACCTAATTTTTTGATGGGTTTAAAAATTATACATCCTTGGGTATTGGGTATCATTTTCATGATTTAAAATGACACGTATGGTCATAGCTATCCGCTGTCCGATGAAAATCGTTTTTTATACTGCTGCCTAGGAGTGGAAAAAATTAGGAGTGGTTGAGGTTCAATCCTTTTCATAAAATTTTATTATCCTCAAGTTTTTTAAATGCTGAATTTTTATAATCAGTCGGTTGTTGTAACTTTTAACCTTGACAATTGCTCAAAAATGCTTTACCAAAATAAGAGCATATTTTAATGTGATAATTTAGAAAAATATTTAAAACAAATTCGTTCAGTATTGTGAGCGACTAGTAGTGATTTGGAATTTAACATTTGGTCTTATGGTGTACGTGTTTGTGATGTCAATATGCTCTTGCTGGGAATATGCACATAATCGTATTACAATTTGCGTAATCAATAGTTCAGAATTTTGTCGGGAGTATCCGCCATGCTGTATTTTTTAATTTCTGATGCCGGAGGTGTAGTGGATATCCGACCGAGGTTTTCCACGATATGCTGAATTTCTTTGCTTTCATCTGCGAATGGATTCCCGCCATTCTTGAACGGAGCGTCGTTAAAGGTGAGTTGAGGTAGGAGCGTCTTTAACTCCAACCAATGGATAAAGTCCGCGACGTAAATGTTTTTGGGGAGCGGGAAACCGTTGAAGGTGCCGCCCATACTCGCCGCGTACGCCCCTGAATTACGGAACCAAAGCCGGTCACCCACATCCAACTTTGGGAGCAGTATTCCAGAAAACAGCTCATCGAAGGGGTCACAAGTTGGACCCCAAATTATGCATTCGTACCGCTTTGTAGTTCGACCGTCCTACAGAATAAATCGTTTCAGATTTAAATTAATTAGTATCGCACATACCTTATGTTTTCGTATGTGGTGTACGTCGGTTTTAGCCCAGTCAAATGGGCTTATATGATCGTCATTTCCGTGTGTCCCGGAATTCTTGTGGTCAGATTATCTCCATCATGGATTACACTAGCCCTCTGAAATTTTGCATAAAATTGTATCACAACCGAACCACGGCACTGCAGAAAACTGAAATGAAATGGCCAACCCGTTCAATAGTTATAGTCCAAAAACCCCACCGGGTCTATGGAAACGAATGAGAAAATTTATAGAAAGAATTTAATATAACCTTATAAAATCTTGAAAAAAGTCGAAACTTTGACACGACCTCAGCATCATGGGCCTTAAAATTAAGTCATGAAAATTTGTACAAAAATGTATTAAAGTATTAAGATTCGATTTTCGAAAAAATTGCGATGGCCCCAAGTCTAATTATTCCCGTACGGTCAATCTACCAAACCCATTTCTGTTGGAATTGAAATAACCTGAATAAAGTCGAAACTTTAACATGACCTCACCATCATGGGCCTTAAAATTAAGTCATGAAAATTTGTACAAAAATACATTCAAGTATTCAGATTCGATTTTTGAAAAAATTGCGATGGCCCCAAGTCTAATTATTCCCGTACGGTCAATCTACCAAACCCATTTCTGTTGGAATTGAAATAACCTGAATAAAGTCGAAACTTTAACATGACCTCACCATCATGGGCCTTAAAATTAAGTCATGAAAATTTGTACAAAAATACATTCAAGTATTCAGATTCGATTTTTGAAAAAATTGCGATGGCCCCAAGTCTAATTATTTCCGTACGGTCAATCTACCAAACCGATTTCTGTTGGAATTGCAATAACCTGAAAAAAGTCGAAACTTTGACATGACCTCACTATCATTTGCCTTAAAATTTAGTCATGAAAATTTATACAAAAATACATTCAAGTATTAAGATTCGATTTTTGAAAAAATTGCGATGGCCCCAAGTCTAATTATTTCCGTACGGTCAATCTACCAAACCGATTTCTGTTGGAATTGCAATAACCTGAAAAAAGTCGAAACTTTGACATGACCTCACTATCATTTGCCTTAAAATTTAGTCATGAAAATTTATACAAAAATACATTCAAGTATTAAGATTCGATTTTTGAAAAAATTGCGATGGCCCCAAGTCTAATTATTTCCGTACGGTCAATCTACCAAACCGATTTCTGTTGGAATTGCAATAACCTGAAAAAAGTCGAAACTTTGACATGACCTCACTATCATTTGCCTTAAAATTTAGTCATGAAAATTTGTACAAAAATACATTCAAGTATTAAGATTCGATTTTTGAAAAAATTGCGATGGCCCCAAGTCTAATTATTTCCGTACGGTCAATCTACCAAACCGATTTCTGTTGGAATTGCAATAACCTGAAAAAAGTCGAAACTTTGACATGACCTCACTATCATTTGCCTTAAAATTTAGTCATGAAAATTTATACAAAAATACATTCAAGTATTAAGATTCGATTTTTGAAAAAATTGCTATGCCCCTAAGCCCCTCTGCGTCTCTACGGTCTATCCGCCACACCGATATATCGGATTGACTGGGCTTTATTGGCTGCTTGGAGTAGTTTTTGTTCCTGAATATAATTTCTAAATAATTAAGTCCCATGACCTAGTAGAACAAAAAGGTCAAAGTGGTTTGTGGTCAAAGGTCAAATATACTGCATATTTTATAAAAAATCGTTGTGCGATGCATTGATTTGAAGTTACTTTCAAGAACGGCTATGTAATGATGCGTTTGATCTTACTCTATCGTTGGGGCATTCTGAAAATTGTAGATTTTAATTTCGGGTTTATTTATGCTTTGTGATTTCTAGTTTGAAATAGTTTGTAATTTTTAATTAAAAATGGTTCACAATTTCAACGATTTCTCCACGATACTTTGCTGTGCGCTTTGGAACTTGGAAATAAATTGGCACCTTACTTTCAATGATTCTGGGGCCAATGTAATAAGTCCACGTGGGACAGCTTTTAGACTCCCATGAAGTCCGTCATTGACATAGTACATGTACTTCTTTCCTTCCAATTGTCTGATGGAATGAACGGATGTAACCAAGGTGCACAAGGATGTTGCGTAATATCGTCCAGGTTCTGCAATCACCTCCACACCCATATCGGATGGAAAATATTCATCTACGGCAGCTGAAATTACTTCGCCAATCTACAATCATCGTAAAGTCGTCATTTCGTCATATAGCTTTAGTATAATATTTATAGATGATGTTTAATGAAGCGGCGAACGAATAACGTATTTTTAAATGAGATGAGACATAAGACCCAATTTCAGGTGTTTTTTTTAATTTCTCTCTAAAACGCTACTTAAATGCAACTGCTATTATATTGTAGGTTTGGAATCTACGTCAATTGTTCGACAGCAGTCCCTAAAAGCTGTATATGCGTCCTTTGTTGATACTCCTAAAAATGCTATTTACATGACATACAATTTTCATGGTGGGATCCTGTTGGTCAAAAACACCGGGAAATCCGCCCCCAATGTCGAGTAGCGAGAATTTGAACCCGATTTCGGCGGCAACTTTGAAAATCAAACTGGCGGAGCGAATAGCTTTCGGGAAAGCGTCGATGTCCTTGATACCCGAACCGAGGTGAAATGAGATCCCGATCACGTTCATTTCCAACCGCTTCGCTTTTACAATCAGTCCAACCGCATCCGCAAATTCAGCCCCAAATTTCGTTCCAATTCGAAGTACAACGTTCTTTGCTTCGTAATTTATTCGAACCACCAAATCGGCTTTTGGGGAGATGTCCTTAATTTTCTTGATTTCCGCAATATTGTCGAACGTCATTCTTGTGACTCCGAACCCCCTCGCAGCCAAAATATGGGACCTTTGTTTTGTCGGGTTGGCAAAAATTATGTCTCCTGGAGGAACTCCCATCGAAATCACCTTATCTAATTCAACCTGTCGTGCGCGGGGGTTTAAAGCTCAAATTATGTTTAAATTTTGTCTATGTATGATGACTCTAATATCCATTAAGGTGTCCTGTTTTTTTAAATAAAAACGTATCTATTTTTTTACAATAAACCTATACATACCAATGAAGCACAGTCAAATCCGGTCCCGAGTGCTGCCAGTGTTTTCAAAATCACAGCGTCATCGTTACACTTGACGGCATAGAAGGGTCGTACTCTCGGCAGATTTGCAGTCCATACTTTATGGAGATCAATTAATCGACCGGGATAGAGAAGAACGAATGGATCCTCCTTCATCGATTCCTAGAAGTGAAATTATACAGGGTGTCCCATTGTATTCATTACAACTTGTATTCATTGTGAATAAACCGTTACAAACGAACATCATGTTAAGGTGAAACCACACGTATTTACAACAAACATCGTTACAAGTCACATAAGAGTAATTTTCTTAAAGATTCTCACAATTCCCCAACCATAGAGTAAAATTATGTATCTCGTTGAACAACACTATACCATACCATCTCAACGATACAGTACACATCTAAGATTGCTGTTTTAAAAAACTGTGACCCTTGACTGTACCGGCTTGACCTTTGACCTGAACGGTCCTCAAACAAACTCAGCCTCCGCGTAAAGATCATGAATGGTTTCCCGAGAAAAGAATTTTAAAATATTCAACCAGCAATATGCTGAGAACGGACAGACAGACAGACAGACAGACAAGGTAAAAACATAACCTAAACCTTTGCGTTGGACACCTCGTACTACATAACTAACAGTTCATATCAAATCAATCAAGAAATCAACAAATATTCATTCAAAAATGAAAGTCATAATTCGACAGAATTGAGAGACTATGACCATATCTCAGGAAAATCTTTTCTTACCTGATGTTCTTCGACGATATCTTCAATTTTAGTAGTTCTGAGAAGATGAATTCTTTCGTTTCCGGCTTTGGATAAAAAATCCATGTTAAAATATGACTTGAAAGAGAAAATTGGAAAGCGAAAGGATTTAAAGAACTCTGGAAGTTAAGGAAATGCCTTGACAAATCATGACCGAGATTAACAAGTCGCGATGATTGAGTTGTATCTTAAGTAAATAATGAGGAGATGCGATAATTGCAACCCAGTCCTTGACACTGAAATCCATAACTGTTAAGAATTAACTGACATGTGTAGAGGAAAACCGGTAATTAACCTGTTGAATAAGCCGGCTAGCCGGGCTAACGCATGATAAGGTTAGATTCTTGGGTTAAGGATAATATTTACTCTTATTAGGTTCTCTGGTAAAGTAATTAAAAATGTAGATAATTTCTTAGAATAGAGTGAGGAATTATTTAGGGGAGTTCGGGGGAGGAGTTCTATTACCCAATTCGGCATTGACAAAATGAAATTACTCACAAGGGCAGTAGTGGAGAGACAACACACCGATCTATGATGTACTTGACTTTTTGTGATGCAACTTTAGAATATGTGGGTGACAGAACTGAAAATAATTGTTCAAATTGATGTTTTATATGCTGAAAAAATCAATGGTTTGAAAAATCGACGAAATTTCATTTTCAAACGCTCGATAAACGTCGAGTTCTATGTGGAATTAAGAATGCTTCAGTTATTTAAAAATGTTTGCGAGTTGCAATTGGATAAAATTCAGACATCTGATTTTTGCGATGAGAAAAGTGAGTAGTTTATATATTTTTTAAAGCAATTCTTTAATATTAAAACAATTCACAGATTTTTGAAATCGGTCCAAAACCGTTTAGCGAGTGTTTGAAAGCAAAAAGTTATATTTTTATCATATCATTGACTAAAGTTGCATCACAAAAAAATCAATACAGTCAAAATCTGTCCATTAGGTCTCTTATCTCGGAGCACGTGGCGATCTCCTTCTTTTAGCCGATTTGATTGGATTGTGAAATTTATGTTCAATTAGGCATCTTTATTTCGACATGCAGTCTTGCGTAAAACCCTCATTAACTTGTAAACAGAAGATTGAACCAGGAAGGGCCATGAGATTGCATACAACAAATTAAAAATTAACAGATTTTAAAAATAATTTTTGTGACAATTGCCTGTTTTAGCATAGACAGTTCAATATGCATCCAGCCCTTGCTTTCATAACCAACTCTGACATTGTTCCATCCAACTGCTGAAGTATAAACGGAAGATTATAATAACTTATAGATCAGATTAATTATGGATCATCCAAACCCGTGTCCAACACTTTAACCAATAATTCTACAACCTTCATTCGTAATTAAACAACCATGTTTTCTCCAATTAAAAGCATCGTCTGAATAATGACCGCTCTGGCCTCATCATTTCAAAACCGTAAGGACTGACGTTCTATTTCGAGGTTTAAACGATTTCCATGAGTAATAGAACATCTTCGACGAATACGGGACCACTCCCACTGACACCAGGGTGCAGAACCCGGATTTTCGCGGAAATTGAGATATGGGGTTTAAACGATTTCCACGAGTAATAGAACATCTTTGACGTATACGGGACCACTCCCACTGACACCAGGTTGCAGTAACCGGATTTTTGGGGAAATTGAGATATGGGGTTTAAACGATTTCCATGAGTAATAGAACATCTTCGACGAATACGGGACCACTCCCACTGACACCAGGGTGCAGTACCCGGGTTTTCGGGGAAATTGAGATATGGGGTTTAAACGATTCCCATGAGTAATAGAACATCTTTGACGATTACGGGACCACTCCCACTGACACCAGGGTGCAGTACCCGGATTTTTGGGGAAATTGAGATATGGGGTTTAAACGATTTCCATGAGTAATAGAACATCTTCGACGAATACGGGACCACTCCCACTGACACCAGGGTGCAGTACCCGGGTTTTCGGGGAAATTGAGATATGGGGTTTAAACGATTCCCATGAGTAATAGAACATCTTTGACGATTACGGGACCACTCCCACTGACACCAGGGTGCAGTACCCGGATTTTTGGGGAAATTGAGATATGGGGTTTAAACGATTTCCATGAGTAATAGAACATCTTCGACGAATACGGGACCACTCCCACTGACACCAGGGTGCAGTAACCGGGCTTTTGGGGGAAATTGAGATTTAGTTTGTTTATCGTTATATTTTCAACACTTGGTTACACCCGTTACATCGGTTTATTCTTTAAGATTTTGGAACAATGGAACTGCATTTGGTTTTAAACCCTAAATCCGCTATATTTAGGGTTGATCCTCTAATGGCTATATCCTTAGAATGATCAATATCAAAAATTTATAATCCCCTTGTTCTAAAACTTTTGTATTCGTCCCTTAACTGAATTAAAAAACTCATTTAGGCAAGTAACTTAATTCTGTGCTTTTAAAGATATTTTAATATACTCGTAAAATGAGTGCCGTTAAACTTGAAAATGCAGTTAAATTTCGAGAGAACAAAGGAACACTTCAATTTATTTTGACACCAGAATTATATTGTTTAAGACTCGTTTATGTTTGTGAAAAATTAGTCTAGTGCCTGGAATTTACTGACGTTTAAAATTATTGTTCAGTCGAATATTTTAAACTTCTCCTTAAACCGGTTTTCAACAGGCCTGCTAAAATGAAATTCATTTTGCTAACCTTCCGATTCATTATCCTTCTCATCACTAATGAAGCGAGTACAATCCCGCCTGGTGGTATTTTTCCTAATAACCATTATACAATTATAATCTACATTTTTCGAAATTAAAAATATCGCATAAATCGATATAAAAATAGGCTCCTCTGGGGACAATAAAAAAGGAGTGGATAAAATATTTCGGGGGGGGGGGTGTGGGGGAGAAGTTTTGTAACGCCTTCACAATTGCTTGTAATTTGGGGATTAGGATTAGCTTTTTAGGGTGGCCGGTCGGAAGTTTTCTAAATTGCAATTTAATGTATCTTAAGCTTTGTATACCCGGAGTATCGCAGATGTATAACAGAGATCCTGAAATCCCTTTCACTCTAATAGTTCATTAATTGTTATCAATACTCAGGGAATATTTTTTTCTAAATAATTTTGGTTTTACTACTAGTGAAGTGAAAGCATATAGACCTTGATATGATTCATTCAAAGCGTAAATACCTTTTGTGGCTGGAATAACGGCAATTTGGAAAATTAAACTGAGTTTTTTTAAACACTAGTGCTGACAAGCTGCAGGGGAATTAAGTGCAAAAACAAAAAGATGTGCATTCCGGCTTGGCCACTGTGTTCCGCAACAGGAGGCCCTTGTAACAAACAGTACAAATGCGTCGATTTTTGTGAAACCTTAAGCATAAGCTGTCCTGTTTCAGCCTGCAGTATGGATAGTCTCTGTAAAGGAGGAGGTTACTGCCTACCTAGACCCGTTTGCCAGGTTGATATTTCTAAACCCCTTAAGCAAACGAAACTTGGACCTTCGCCCTTTCCGCTTTGACCGTTGACCTACATAATTTTATATATATTTATATATTATATATATATATATATTATATATATATATATATTATATATATATATATTTTATATATATTTTATATATATTTTTTATATTTTATATATATACCATAATTTTTTGTTCTATTGTGAGCAGTGGAAAAAGACAAGAATGTAAGAGGTAGAATTAAGGAGTGTAAGAATCCAGTTTTGAATTTATTAGAGGTTATTTTGAATGCAGATACTCGAAAATAAATATAAATATAATTTTTCAAAGACATGAAACTCCTTGGCTATCAATTTTTTTTAAACTCCTGTCTTAGAGTATATCAGATAACTAGAGGCGACAATCTTGGAATTTCTTGTGATTATGGGATTTATTAGTATGGTTTTCGAGGTCCCCTGGAAACCAAAAAATACCTACATTTCTAATTCGAGTACTACTAAAAACCAAGATGCCTTGACAACCAATCCCAAATTGAGCTGGTTGTCAAGCAATCTTGACTAAAAAGTAAAATTTTCAGCGACACTCGACTCGCCTTGTAAAAGGGTAGATTCCCGAATTACTTTTGGTTTCCAAGGCGCCCCGGAAACCATACTAAAAATCCCATAATCACAAGAAAATCTGCTGTTTTATATGTGATTGTCGCCTCTAGTTATATATATACTCTAAAACTTCTATGCATAAAATGATGCTCAGATTCTCCATGAACCGTTTTAAACATAGGGTTATTAAATTTAAATTATGACCGAAAAATTTGTAACTGCTTATCGTGGCAGAGTTTTGTTAACAATTTTAAAGGCAACTTCTCTACCCAACAGCTGAACGAAAAACCACGAGGTAAAATTACTACAGGCAAAATATCCCGTTAAGAGTAAATAATCTTTACAATAAAACGTTGTAAACGTTAAGGACAGCTCGCACAATTCATTTAGATTGTCGTTCAATATTACTTATCGTGTTGCTCGATTGTACCTAAATTATACTCTGTACCCCTAAACTAAGTGTGTATAATGATTCCTCCGAATATGACACTGTCTGCACACAGAGAAGATGATGTGATTTACAGACATAAAAAACAGATTTGAAGACATAATAAGGAATGAGAGATAAAATTTCTATTTTATAACTTGCTGACCTTCACCGGTCGATTCCCTTGGTTTCCCACGACCCTTTGGGCGTCCCCGACAAGGCAGTAGGATTTCATCAACTTCGTCGGTCACCTGGATTCCCTCGATGACCTTACTTTATCCGAAATGACCAGCTTAAGACAAGAACGAGTATAATGTACCCATAAAATCCACGCTTAGCAAAATTATTATTTTTTCTTACAGTATTGGGTTGTTAAATATACACGAAAGAATCGAACAGAAAATCTGTACAAAGATTTTAAAGATAATGAATGTCAAGAACAGAAATAGATGTAATCACTTTAATACTAACACTTGAATTCCAAAATCACTCCCCTCTTAATCTTTTCCACAAACTCCATGAATAATCAAACTATTAGTACCGAGATTTACTTCACAAATTTTAAACACGTACACTCTAACGGTAAAAATCGATTGAATTATCAACAAATATTATGTATCAATAACCAAAATACAAGCACAAAGTAACACAGAAATGTATAACTAAATCTAAGTCAAGACAGTTATAACTAATTAAGTACAATATATCTTTAACTACGTAGCTATTGAGCCTCGAGAGAGGAGACCCGACTCACTCGGAAGACCAGACCAGACCTTCCTGTTAGTATTTATATAATGGCATCAGCTACTTTACAAAGTATTTTATTTCAATTTGAAGATTATATGTACGCGGATCGCGGATATGTAAGAGGATCTAAATACAGGGGTCTTTTATTTAGAAAAAATACACAATAAATTCTTGTAATTAATGTAACGAAGTGTTGTAAACTTTAAGATGTAACGATGTGAAAAATAATTTATATGGTAGTAATATATAAGTTTATAATGTTTAAGTGCATTCGGCCTAAATTATGATCTGCAGATCTCACAAAATAGTTAACTATAGACCATAGGTGAAAATTGAAAAACAAATTGAACATGGGAGGGATAGGGCGAAGAAAAGTGGGTGGGGCCTATATTAGGCTCTGCAGTTGTAGTAGAAAAGTTTTTCATAGCCTATGGGTGAAAAATGGAAAAAAATAACTTGGATGGGATATATGAGGGGAGATCTGGGACAATATTATATGACATAAACACAACTCATTTTCATCCAAAATCTCTCATTAAATCGGAGTGCATAAACATTCAGAGTGGTGCTGAAACACACAAAGTTGTGCAAAAACGTATCGAGTGGTGCAGAAACATTCAAGTAGTGCAGAAACACACCGTGTGGTGCTGAAACATTCAAGTAGTGCAGAAACACACAGTGTGGTGCTGAAACATTCAAGTAGTGCAGAAACACACAGTGTGGTGCTGAAACATTCAAGTAGTGCAGAAACACACAGAGTGGTGCTTAAACATTCAAGTGGTGCAGAAACATTCAGAGTTGTGCTTAAACATTCAGAGTTGTGCTTAAACGTTCAGAGTGGTGCTTAAACATTCAGAGTTGTGCTTAAACGTTCAGAGTGGTGCTTAAACATTCAGAGTTGTGCTTAAACGTTCAGAGTGGTGCTTAAACATTCAGAGTTGTGCTTAAACGTTCAGAGTGGTGCTGAAACATTGAAGTGATGCTGAAAATAACAGTTAAATGCCCAGCATTCCACATCGCTTGGCGCCAAGTAGCCAGTTTGAATATGATATCTGACATCTATCTAAATACAATCATTTTACATTAGAATAATAATGGAAGCCTGGACAACGTTTAAATTAGATATTAGAAATTGTATTGTTAATTGCATGGACATAATTAACAATGATAACCAAGACTTAATAATCACGAGATTAGAGTCCGTTATTTCTGCAATTAATTTGTGGGTTGGAACCTACGGTGGTCATGATAGCTTTGTCCTGTTTTTAGAAAAGATTGGTGAGGTAATAGTTATTCTCGACGATAGTTTAACGGAAACGCAATCTCGTGGCCCCCGCCGCCCAAAAGTTAATATTCCATTTCGGAATATTGAAGAACTTTTATCAATGAATTTCCGGGTTTCAAAAATTGCAAAGATGTACGGAGTGAGTCGTAAAACAATTCATAGATTATTAGCCAGCCAAGGAACATCGGTAAGAACAGAATCTTCTGCTGAGCGCTCAGCGACATACAAATAAACTGTAGAGGTTTTTAATGTTAAATTTACCATTGTTATTATTACAGGCAATGGATTCTTACACAAACATAACGGATATACAATTGATGGAAATCACAGCTCAAATCCTACTTCAACATCCAAATACAGGTTACAAGCGAATGAAAGGATACTTAGTTTTAAATAACATCAAAGTCACTGATCGACGTGTTCGAGAAACCATGCGGGCAGTGGATCCTTGTGGAGTATATCAAAGAACTTTGGCAAATCGAGCGATTGTTCGACGAACATATTATGTCAAATACAGCAACGGAATGTGGCATGTGGATACCAATATGAAATTGATAAGGTTGGTTAGTGAATATTATTGTTAATAAACAACTTGCGCAAGTTGTATTAGTTCCTTATTAAATCAAACTAATTTGTAGATGAAAGATAGTTATACATCTAAATCAAACTTACTTATAGATGGAAGATAGTTATACGTGGAGGCGTTGACGGTAAAAGTAGAACATCGCTGTACCTGGAAGCTGGAGGGTACAATACAGCCGTGGCAAATTTACATTCTTTCATGAAAGGGATACGGCAATATGGAGTTCCGTCAAGGTGTAGATCGGATAAAGGCGGTGAAAATGTGCTTGTTGCTCGCTATATGCTTGAAACCAGGGGGTTGGATCGTTCAAGTCACATATGCGGGCGTTCAGTTCATAATCAAAGGTATGACCTCTCAAGGCTAAAAAATTTGAAAATTCCAAGCGCTTGGATTTTTTATAGAAAACTAAAATAAATATTCACGTTACAGGATCGAGCGATTTTGGAGAGATGTATTCTATGGTTGCAATGCTTTCTACTATAATGTGTTCTATCGTTTAGAAGAAGATGGGATTCTAGACGTCGACAACGTCAAGCATATTTGTGTATTACACTATGTGTTTTTGCCTCGAATGAACAGGCATCTCGAAATTTTTCGAGAAGGCTGGAATCGACATCCATTATCGACAGAATCGAACATGACTCCACAACAACTCATGCTACTACACTTACCACCACAGGATCATGACATAATTCCCTCAGAAGAGGATTTATTGGGGACAGACTTTGTGTGTAATAACGCAGATGACTTGCTTAACTTTGAAAGTAATGGTAACGATACAATAATTAATCCCCAAATTTATGAAAATGTCCTTGACAGAGTAGAGAGCATTCTACTGTCTACAGTCAATCCATTAAGGATATCCAACACTTACGGATACGACATTTTTCAAGATGCAATTGCAAAAGCTTAGCGCTAAGCTTATCTGAATAAATGAGACTGTATAGGTTTTATTAAGTATAAAAGTATTATTCATTTATTAACAGAAAATTAATGACACGAACTATACCAGCTCGAATCCGCCATCTTGAGCCATACTCATTCTCACAAAACTCATAAACTTTTTCCGGGTAAATGTATTAGGCACAGTCATGCTGTAAAAACAAGTCGAAATGTGAAAGTTGCAGTTATCCTCAACTTTGAGTATCAATCTTTCTGCGGGTAAAATCGGCCAAGCTGTCCAACAGAACAATAAATCTTTAATTTTTCCGGCTTCTGAAAAATAAAATAATATTGATATTGATTTTAAGTTTTTTTCTAAATCTAGTACGCATGCTTAGCGCTAAGCGTCTGGTCAAGCTGACCTTCTAACTGCTGCAGTAGCTCTTCCAAGGCTTCCTTGATAACATCACCGCTATCCCCACTGAAGTCAACATGGATAAGAACCTGCATTGCCGTGTACGTTATACTTGACATCTTTGGAAACACCGTTTCCCAAAGGTACGGCCTGGAGCTAATGAAATCAAAAACTACAGGTGTGGCTTCAAATGCAGCTTTAATCTCTCTCAAGGCAGACCTCCGACTGTCAATGACGTTGTGTAATTTGAGAAGTTCCTTGATAACGTTTCGATTGTCATAATTAATGTCGCCAGTAAACTCGGCATTAAATGCAGCGTCTCTGACATCGGAAATGTCCTGCTCTGATAAATCCTCAGTCGGACTCCAATTTTCCAACTGAAATATCAAGTTGTTTGTTACATTGGCTTAGCGCTAAGCATATATCCGTATAGTTGTATGGTCTGAATAGCTAAAATCCTGGCTTACCTTGTGGACGACCTGTTGAATTTCAAAAGAGCTTATGTCCTTAGTTTCGATGGTTAGCGGTGTGGTCGAGTCGATATTTCTGATCATCAGGTATTCCACGAATGCAGTACTCAAACCCATAAATGCCACCCCTGTATGCACAAGTGAATGAACCATTAGTTTTCCTAGGGTCTTAAAAAATCCACTATGCAGTAGAAATGAATTTCTAGACGGAAGTCGGTAATCTTCTGCTCCTTCAAACACCGGATATCGTCCGTCGACGCGTTCGTTCAACAAAGACATAAAACATTTATAGAAGTACTCCCTCGTGAGTCCCCCTACGTCCCTACCTACGTTCAGAAAATTCCAAATAGTTTAGCGCTAAACCGGATGTTATACGTACTATGAAAAACGAATAATTCGTTTCATTTTATTTTAAACTAACCTGGTTCTCCCAAAAAAAAGATTTTGGGTTGTTTCAATAGATTAAAACCGGGATCTTTGTATACGCCAATTAACTGATTTAAAAAATCAGCCCGCACTACTGCAACGTATTGTTCTCCTTCGTTGTTTTCATATACAAAACGTTGAAAGTCCTCCATTGTTAACATGTCAGCAAACAAATCTATTGTCACGAAAAAATGTGGTCATTAAAAAATCACAGTTGAGACAAAAATACAAATAGTATTTTGTAAAGTTACCATTTGCGGAATGGTCCATCGGTGGGTTGGGTAATATAGTAATTGTCTGAGGCTGAACAATCATGCTTGTAAAAGCACATATATTGGTTTCTGGTGACTGGTGACCTGATACCGTACTGAATTCAACATCGTCATTCTATATATAAATAACAATATCATTTAAAAACATTTACTGTTTGCTTAGCGCTAAGCCTATAAAATTTCCCAAACCTCTGGTTCAATCCCAATATCACTATCCGTAACAATCTCCGACTTTGGACAAATATATATTGTTCCACGGTATTGATGAAGGTCGCTGACCCCAGGAACATCTATGGCAGGGTTCAACCTTATCAATGGCTTTCCAGCGCCGCTTCCTGCTGATCTCATGAGTGCAAACTCGGTGTCAGCAAGTTTTGGAAATTTAAGGCGAATAAGATCACGAATAATATCAGAATAAGGCTCGAATCACAAGTCCGATCTATTCAAAGAGTTGAGACAATTGATATGTATTCTTCGAAACTGAATAAAATATAATCGAACCAGAATTCATAAACGTATTTTTTACCGGTCGTAATCACTTGCTCGCCAAGTCCTTCTTCGTGCAAAAAATCCAACAGTGCGCGATTTGGAATGCGGGGGTTGATAGGAGTACTTAAACATATAAACCGCTTCACCCATTCGCGAGGGGGTGCACCACGTCGGACCGCTGTGCGCACAGCCGCTGATGTAGTGTTCGCATATGGTGCAAAGAGTGAACGTACCGCTTGAAATCATACAGATTTATCATTAGCATAAAACCGGTTTTGTATGAGATACCAAGAGTAGTAATAATAGAAGAAAACCTACAAGCGTTCGTATGCCAGTGGAAGGGCCGGGTCTTTCTCCGTCTCTGTCGGGATTCGCCCGAGCTGTGTGAATACTGTTTGTAACTAAAAATAATAATGCTTACAATTTAAAATTTAATAATTAAAACACCATCCGGATTAGTTATTGCATACTACATACTTCCAGTTTGGAGCGGTTCGGGAGCGGAAACAAAACTTCTATTACTAGCCTCAGGCGTCGCAACTATCTCTTCTAATAAAAGGTTGGCTTGACCCAACAACCTTCTAATGGAATTCAAACTGTTTTCCGTATTGCCTGCCATTTGAAATATTTATTTTAATTTTGTTTTTTAATCAAAAATATTGTGACCTTGCCGACTGTCGTAGTTTATGTTTAGCGCTAAACAATTTGATTCGAATGGGGAATCTGAAACAAAGCTTGGTGGCCAAATTGGACGCTTGCCGTTCCGCGTAATACTTTCCGATTAAAAGGGTTTATGTGTGGCTGTTACATAGATATGTATAGCCACCGTAAATTCTGAAAAAGACCCCCCCCCCCTAAATAGCAATCCCTCTTTTGTGTATTAAAAGAATCACCCTCCCGAAATAGCTTCTCATTCATTCTAACGTTCTTCTTGATGGGTTCAAAAAAGCCCTAAATGTCGCAAGCCTAAATCCCACTCGATAACAATGCTAACATTTGCGTAAATCAATGCTGATTAGTTCACAGACAACATACAGTTGGTCTATTAAATTTTTTATTAAGTGCATTACTATTTTTTGATTGACGAGTACAGAAATATTTTAAATATTTTAACAAAATACTTAATGTACAATTAAATATTACTAAACGATTGGGACTAAAGCGGATCGTTGCAAACGCAAAGGCAATTAAGACTGCGATACCTATTTTCTTCACTTATATAGGTAATGACTTTGAATTAAATATCTTGAGGAATATTCGGCGCGTCCAATAAAGGTACTCAAGTCTTCACACCTAGTCCAAATGGTCGTTAGAGGCGTCGGAGAAATCCAGTACAAACAACTATGCGCTCGAGTAGACACCTCTAATATTTGAAAATTGAGAGAGCTGCTGTCCACTAATTGTACCACTAATATCAACATTACTGACCACACCCCCACCAACACCAAGACCTAAAAACTGGGCTAATGTTCCGAATTCAAACTCTTTATTGGTAATAAGTGGAAGTTCTTGCTCGTAAATATGATGTCGAAGCAACGTCGCAACTCGAAGATAAGGTAAAAGTAGCTCTTGCACTCTAGACTCAATCGCGAAATCTGCAGAACCGTTTCCATTGCTTGACCAAAAAGAACCCTGAATGACGAAAAATTACAGAATGAAATGCGGTGGGGATGGGAAATGGAAATATACATGAAAAATAACTTGGGATCACAAAGTTACTTTGTAACATACCGGTGTGGGTGTAGTAAAGGATTGGGAATCATCATGATGATGTCACCGCAATCTTCGTCTGGAATATAGAAAGGGAACTTCTCCAGGTAACGAATCACAGTTCCCAAAAGGAATAACAATTGATTAGGGTTTCCAGTTGATGGATAGAGAAGCATTCTTTCTTCCCTCTTACTTTCCTTCAAGCTACAACTGAGAGTACAGAGGATTTGTCCATTGGAATGGAAGTTGCATTAATAGATGTAAAAGCGTCGTCACTGGGTCACGAAGGATCATCGGCATTTCCCGATATAAGAGAAGATTCGGGAAAAAAGCGGATTCCAAGGATCCGTTCCAACATCTTCGGAGCACAAGGATCGGCAGATAAGATCTTGTAGTGAACTTCCAGAACGTGCAACAATGGAACTAGATAAACATTAATCATACAAATAAATTATTATTATCTATCTTTATTAAACTATCATTACTTTAAATCTAGTATATATATTTTATATGGCATTAGATGTTTTTAACCTTACAAGAACGCTTGGAGACATTTACCGAAGATGATTGCGACGATGTTGACGGCTGAGGTTCCGAAACCAAATGTCCACGGCGAAAGACTAACTCTAATTCTGAATTCGTTCTTGCAATAGAAAATTGACGAATAGCAAAATGCTTTTCGTGTTCTTCGAGTTCCCAACCTAAATATAAGCCAAAGCAAATATATTTAGATTATGATTATTTTTGTACAATTATCAATGAACCATAAATTAGTAAACAGATGTTCAAGCGATTTACTGGTGCCTGAGTCAAAACTTCAACGATCAAGATTAAACATCAAACGAACAATAATATTATGAGCAAATGTCAAAATATATAATCAACAGTACACGACGAAAGACGAAACCCAATGTTTCAATAGAAAAACTAATTAGAGTCGTTTATAATGACGCTTCCAATTTCTAAATAAGTAGATACTAAGCGAGACTAACCTGGCAATACTTAAGAAGTGTCACATTTATCATCTCCTCCATAGTCTTGGTCATAGCATCCATCATCCATCATCTTCCCTGCTTGGGTAGGAAAAGCGTATTCTCGAAGCAACTAGACAACTTCAAGGGCTACATTTGACTCTGGCGAAGGTGGGATTTAGGGAACAGTTGCCTCTGGAGTCGAAGGGGTTTGAGCATTCTTTCTGTATTTCACCAAGGCCGATTGACGAATCCCAAATTCCGGTGACAAGGGTAGGAAGGAGTTGGCCAACTGACGACAAAAGGGACACGGATATTCCCCTCTATCAACCGAAATGCTATGCTGCCGTTGTTGTTGACTTTTCAGGGCTGTCAAGTATCCTTTTAAACACTCATGGTGTGAATATGGTGACCACAAGTGGAAGCGTGAACTCCACCTTCCCATCCCGCAGAAATTGCTTGGAACCAAATTGAGTCCGCGAAATGAAGATTGCATTGTTCTAGTCTTTTTTCATTATGAGCTGCCATCGTTTCGAAGCATTTTCTTTCATCCCAACCTTCATCTTCACTTGTACGTAATAAGGGAGCCTACAAAAAATTAGCGAGATCGCCGGTTAGCGTTAGATAAGAATTGAACGGGTTAGTTTACAAAAACTCTGTACAACGGCAAACTGTCGCTTACCTTAGCTCCTACATTATTGGTTCTGTGGCCCAACAACGATGAGGGCTGAAGGAAAATCACCAAACCCACTTGATTGTCGCTTGTAGACGCGCTTGTCTGATTGCAAATTACAATCATACTCCATCGGCTAGAGTTTCCATATAATCATCTGAGGACAGTCCACAACCAGAATGCCCTTCCGGAGACGAACGCTCACTCGTGTAAACGCTTCCTGAAACCAGATTAGCAATAGAAACATTTGTATTAGAATTATTATATATTCTGTTGAATACATAGGTAATAACTAATAAATAATAATACAGATAGATAGTTCATCTAATTCCGATCCAAACTAACCTTATATTCTTGAACTGGGAGGAGATTGAGCAGAAGACAGACAATTTATCCGTCAAGTCAACTCAGACTTCGCAGTCCAAAAAACAAGATCACACATTAACAGTCACAACATTGTAGCCACTCCAACTTTGATATATGTTATCTATTTTACCCAACTAAATAACAATCGATCTAACTAGAAACTTAGTGGGATTGAAAAAATGTAATAAAAACTAAAACTGTACAATAACTTATCAGATAAATCGTGTACCTCGACAGCGTGGACAAATTCTGAGTGCCCAGTTTGGAGCAGCTCGAATTCTGATCAAACAAGACGAACATAAACAGTACCCACACGCCAGTGCCACATTTTTTGGGTTTGAAATACATATTCCGCACATCGCCTAACCCATAAAACATATAAGTAATTAGGAATAACAGTGTAGCTTTATTTTGATTAATTATTGTAATGTATCTTTACCAGATTCTCAAGAATTGAGAATTGAGAAGACATAAAGTCATATAACTTATTCTACTGAATTTCCCAAAGTTGCTGCATGCGAGATTCTAGTTCCGCTACTTTTATGGAACTGAATTCTGGAATAATATTTTAAAAAATGCGCATTTTTGTCTTCAGCTTTGCAAAGGGAACTTTCAAGTCCCTGAATTTGACTTGAGTTACTTCAATTTCTTCCATTGTCGGAGATGGTTTATTCAAGACTGCCTCACATTCCGACAATTCTGAATCAAGTGTTGTTATGAGAGTCTTTGCTAGAGGCTTTTGTCTGATGAGTTCGGCGAGATCAGCAATTAGACGAGAGCATCTAACAAAAAGCGATTGTCGAATATCAGCCATTCCTTCTACTGTTTCTTTGAGGATAACATCTTCAGAATCTAGCTTCAGTGTTCTTGCAAGATACTATAATAAATAAAAAGTTACATATCAGCTATATACTAAATTCGGAAAGCGCTTTCCGTAACTTACATTTTTGGCATGGCCAACCACTTCTCGGATTTCCACTGCTTTCTTTTCAAATGTATCTTTCAGGGATCGCGCTTCGGCCGTGAATGGTCTAGGTAATCTAGGTTTTCCAATGTCCTCTAGGCTATATTGAAATTCCAATAGAAATTGAGAGGATAATTCGAGGTGCTGTCGTAAAAGTCGTCTCTATTAAATATAAATTATTTCAAATATCGCTTAAGCTGTGAACTGGTAATTTAAAATTAGAATATATAATGACGAATAGCACTGTCAGTAATTTTGTATATTTTACCGAAACCGTTGGTGAAAATTTAATTTCAAGTAATTGAATGTTTCTTATCCGTTCGGATTGCGTTTTGTTGGTATGGAATTTATGGTCCTTGTTGGTTGTGGGACTCCCTCTTAGCCAAGAAAGCCAGAGGAAGCCAAGCCTTCCCGATTCTGCTTCTAAGGTGCAGTCACGTCTGTGGTGACCTAGCAATCCACAACGCCAACTGGACAATGAACTCATCGTACTGTACTGAAAATGAGATGATATAATTAGTGATAATTAAGTTTATAGGGAAGAAAAAATTTAACCTTGGGAATGCTTTTTGGACAAATTTTACATTTGAAAGGGAACCGCTTGTATCCTTTTTCAAGGAAATAAACTGGAACAATCGCACCACTCTGAATGTTTAATCACAACTCTGAATGTTTAAACACCACTCTGAATGTTTAAGCACAACTCTGAATGTTTAAGCACCACTCTGTGTGTTTCTGCAACAACTCTGTGTGTTTCTGCACTTCTTGAATGTCTAAGCACCACTCTGTGTGTTTCTGCACTTCCTGAATGTTTAAGCACCACTCTGTGTGTTTCTGCACTTCTTGAATGTTTAAGCACCACTCTGTGTGTTTCTGCACTTCCTGAATGTTTAAGCACCACTCTGTGTGTTTCTGCACTTCCTGAATGTTTAAGCACCACTCTGTGTGTTTCTGCACTTCCTGAATGTTTAAGCACCACTCTGTGTGTTTCTGCACTTCCTGAATGTTTAAGCACCACTATGTGTGTTTCTGCACTTCTTGAATGTTTAAGCACCACTCTGTGTGTTTCTGCACTTCTTGAATGTTTAAGCACCACTCTGTGTGTTTCTGCACTTCCTGAATGTTTAAGCACCACTCTGAATGTTTATGCACCACTCTGAATGTTTGAGCACCACTTGAATGTTTCCGCACTCCGATTGATGGAGAGATTTGGATGAAACTGAGTTGCGCTTATGTCATATAATATTGTCCCAGATCTCCCCTCATAGGGATAGGTTTATATCTAGGTGGTGTAACTGATATAATGCTCTTGTTGTATCTATATTTATTGTAGTAGTAATGGTATCGATATATATATAGTCTATCAGGAGAATTTCAAAATAATAATTTAACATTGGGGCGATAGGCCAACCCCCAGGGGTGCGACCGATTCGGCCCAACTGAAAACCCATTATTTGTCTAGAGCTCAATACCATGTTTATCAAATCTAATGACCCCAGGTTAACCCGTACAAGAATTATGCATTATATTATGTATGTATGTATATATATTATTATGTGTTTGGGGGCGCGGGGGTTAATTTTATTTGAATTCGAAACAAACTGTTGTTGAAATCTCAAGTTGCCCCATTTGACGCGGGCGCACTCTCAGTATGGGGGGGGTGGCCCTGTGTCAATTGGGGGTGTCACTGGCATGAAGGAGTTATTTAGCATTGAAATCTCAAGTTGTCCCATCTGGTGCGGGCACAGCCCTAGTGTGAGTGGGGGTGGTCCCGTGTCAATTGGAGCCGTCACAGGCATGTAGGAGTCATTTAGCATTGAAATCTCAAGTTGCCCCATTTGGTGCGGGCACACCCCCAGTGTGAGTGGTGGCGGTCCCGTGTCAATTGGGGGTGTCACTGGCATGTAGGAGTTATTTAGCATTGAAATCTCAAGTTGTCCCATCTGGTGCGGGCACAGCCCCAGTGTGAGTGGGGGTGGTCCCGTGTCAATTGGAGCCGTCACAGGCATGTAGGAGTCATTTAGCATTGAAATCTCAAGTTACCCCATTTGGTGCGGGCACACCCCCAGTCTGAGTGGGGGCGGTCCCGTATGTGTTTGAGTATAGGATATATATATATATATATGAGTTGGATAGGTAGAAGATTCATTTGTTAGACATATAGAAAATGTATGAATTACAGAGTGCAAGTGGAGATATACATGTTAAAGGTATACGGATGACCCCCGCCCATCATTCCCCGCCCATCAATTCCCGCCAATTATTCCCCGCCCATCATTCCCCGCCGTGTATCTTTTCCTGCCCATCATTCCCCGCCCTTACACTTTTCCGCCCAGAACCGATTGTATGTTAAACGCCAAAATCCAGTAACCGAGTTTTATGTTTCTACGATTTAGTTTTAACCAACTTCGGAGGAACCTTTCGAATACAACAAATCCCTTGTTATTTTATCAACGTATTATGAATTCAAAGTTTGGGTTGGTAATATTTTGTTGAGAAAGGTTGGTCAACTAGGTCAAACAAGACTCTTCGTTTTGGGTATCTCTCTTGTTACTTTGCTTACTTTAAATGACTGGATTATTATAATCCTCTTTCCCAGTCCAGACTTGGAGATTTATTTAAAACCCGATGCACCTCTTGTTTTACCTATATAATTATGAATGACTTTCGTTTACTCTTTACCTTACAACATAGTTTCTGTTTTTAAATTAAAAAAACTACTAACCATTTCTACTATATAATAATCCAAACTATGTTAATATTTTTAAAACACCAAAAAATTCCTACAGTCGTTTGATATTTGGCTGGCCGACGCAACATTTAAAGTCGCCCCCCGGTTGTTTACCCAACTTTTCGTCATCAATGGATATCGTAGTGGTGTCGCCTTCCCTCTTGTCTACTGCCTTATGCCAAACAAATCTCAGATCTGTTACACTACCGTTCTTGAGGCGCTTCAAAATCTAAATTCTGGACTTGCCCCGAAAACTGTAATGACGGATTATGAGTCCGCCGAAATAAAATCCTTCCAAGCGGTTTTTCAAGATTCCGAGAACCGAGGTTGTTTCTTTCATTACTCCCAATGCTTCTACAGACATATACAGGCTGACTCAACACTTTTAGAAAAGTATAATACCGATTTGGAGCTTTCTCTTCGCATTTGGTATTTAGTCGCCCTCGCTTTTGTCCCAAAGCGCGACGTAATGGCTACATACGAGCAAATCTTGGACGAAGATACGTTTGTGACACACGAAAATCTTCTCTCGGTGTTTATTGCGTATTTCGAACGGACCTGGCTTGGAGCTTGGAATGCACGTAAGACCCACCGATTACCACCTCTTTTTGAAATCGACTTGTGGAACTGCTATGAATCCGTTTTGGAAGATCATCCGCGCACAAATAACTCTTGTGAAGGCTTCCATCACGGGTTCTCAGCACTTATTGGATCATCTCATCCCACGATTTACAAGTTGATTGTCGCATTGAAGGAACAGCAGGTTCTTACTGAACTCAGCATCAACCAGATGAGAGCTGGGAAAATACCACCCCCTCATAAGAAGTACAAGAAGCACTCGGACTCCTTGAAAATACTTGTCCAAGAATATGGAACTACAGGCTTTTCGCCAATGAGCTACATCCGGAAGATTGCTTGCCGCATCCGAGCAACTTAGATACTCCCTATTTGATACTGCACCGGGTAATTTCATAAGGTTGTAAAAATCCCTCATAATTGACGAAATGACGATATGACATCGACAACGATATATATAAACTATCATTAAAAGCGTTTAACATACAATCGGTTCTGCGCGGAAAAGTGTAAGGGCGGGGAATGATGGGCAGGAAAATATACACGGCGGGGAATGATGGGCGGGGAATAATTGGCGGGAATTGATGGGCGGGGAATGATGGGCGGGGATGATCCGCAAATCCATGTTAAAGACATGTTTGGTGCTTGATTTCTAATTTTTTGCGGGCAGGGGTGTGTCCAATTTAGTCCAAATTCAAACTCACGCTGGGCTAGGACCTAATGATGAAGTATTCGAAAAAAGAATTGAAAAAGTTCAGCCGTTCTGAGTTAGAGCACGGACGTCGGACGAATAGACGGTGTAGTTTTTTAGTCACAACGTTTTAACGCCTGCAACTGCGGGATTCTAAGGATACTAGAGCGATAGGATCAAGGCAACTAAAAAAATCAGCTCCGGTAACAGAGCTAACTTTTTTTTTAGTTGCCTTGCGATAGGATATCCCTTTTGGGAGATTTGATAAGTACTTATTACTGTTTCTGGCCTATACTTATATCCGGTACTATAACGACGGCTATATGATATAGCAGTTACATGATGTTGCCTATAAGGAAACTTTGAAAATTAAAATTTTCAAATTTCTTTCCTTATTCATAAAATCCATATTTTCTGCAAAATGACATTTAATTCTAATATGACATGTTCTAGTATCTCCAAACTGTTTATTATGCGTCGCAGATTCGTAGGATAAAAATTAACTTAATTATTTCTATATTTAGTTTATAAATACTTTTATGGTATTAATTGCGCAACAGAGAAATATGGCCAAGTATTGTAAGGTGTTGTAGGTTGAATCGAAAAGCTGACAAAAATTGATTTTAATAAATTGTAATTTGTTATTCATTTCATTCAATATCACAATAATTCATGAAGCTAAATAATTAACTAGAATTTGTACTTGTGGAAATCTGAATGAACTCACATCACATAAAAGTAGGTGAAAGCCTTAAAATCTCCTTATCCTCAATCCCATCAGTTATTTACTTAAAAAGCTAAGTTTTTAATTCAGTCTTAATAAAAACGACTGGTTAAAAGGTTAGAGTTGGCAGTTCTTCAATCGTCAGACTCTTCGTTATCCTCGCTCTCTTCTTTAACTTCAGTTTCTAGACAACTTGGGAATTCCATAAACATAGAACGCTGTTCCGATTCTGTAATGTCCGGATGTTCCCCGACTGTATTGATTAGATTATTGGGTTCCAGTTTTAGAGGAGGCAGATAATCGGATTCGATTTTTATTTTGTCCAGTCCCACATTTACTACGACATCAGTCCTTCCGATCACTCGCGGCTTTGGAGCCGTTTCTTGTAAATGCTTCAAGACAGACCCGGCCCTTGTTACTGGTCTCTTATTTATTTTCTTGATTCCGGCAGCTGATGTTTTATCTCTCTATAAAAATCATGAATTAATTAGAACATTATTTGATTTGAAGAACAAAGATAGATTGATGTATTGGGAACTTACGTCAGAAGGGCCAGCAGTTTGTGAGCTAGGCTCTGAATTCCCAATCATCGTTTTGAGATAATTCCTTAACTTGAGATTTATATCTTTAGTATTAGGTCTGCATGGGATGTCCAGATAATGCATCCCCTTCACCTCCTCCTTCAGTTGTGTCAGTAGGAACGCTTTTTCGACTGGGTTTGACAGGACGGAATCTGACGCTTTTTTACTACGGCTTAAACGGAGCCATAACAGCAATAAACCATCGATTTCAATGGCTAAGCGAGCCTTGGGACTGATTTTAGATTTAGTTTTTGGATTCTGGTTCGCAGGCACATGGTCCTGCAATTGCAAGAACAATATGATCAAAAATTGAAGCTGTTTTAGCTGTGTATTTTAGATGAAGCTCTCATTCGTTCATGAAAGGTTCACAAGGGGTGTAGATGAAATATAAAAAACAGGGTAAACTTTAGATTGATTATAAGGGGTTGGTGGCTTAACATCGACAACAAAAACACCGACTTAAATGGACATCGACGTGATGGACAGCGACAACCGTCAAAACACGGACAGCTTTCTGTCATGTCGATGTTTTGTCTTTGTCGACGTTGTCGTTTGCCGCTGTCCATCGCGTCGATGTCCATTTAAGTCGGTGTTTTTGTTGTCGATGTTAAGCCGGGCATCCGATTATATGATGTAAGAATAGATTGGAAAGTACCCTTGGCTCTTGGTTTCTGGAAATATGGTCAGTTTCAGGCTGGATTTTAGGCTGCGTAGTTGCAGGTTGTATTTTATTAGAAGTGAGAGGTGCAGCGTTTTCGTGGTCAGATTGGGTCTGAGGGGTCGAATTCAATTGGGATTTCATTCGTTTTGCAGAACTTTGGATCGCAACTGGCGGTGGCGTTACTAGTTTTCGTTTAGTTGTCGATTTCACAAACGGTTGAAGCTGATTTAGTTGTAGGAGGTGGTCCTGAATCCTCTCCACGTTTTGTGACAAATTACTCGTACTTGAAGGTGTCCGAATGGAATCTCTGGAATCCGGATTCTGTTTATCTCTGGGTCCATTTTTTTGTTGTACCAGTTCCGAATCTGAAAGCAGGGATGATGTATTACACAAGCTTAAGGGTAAATATATATTTAAATAAGAGATTTATGCAATTAGCTTGGCCTTTCGTACCGACAGGCTTAGAAGAACCTCTGACATGAGTTGGAAACGTTGGAATTGGATCGCCGGGCCAAGCAGAATCAAAAACAACCAGAAGATCAGTTTCATCTTCCACATCCCCGTTCCCGTTCCCATTCATCCTCCCTGCATCCTCCTCTACATTTTCATCATTTTCTTCACTTTCATCCGACCTTTGATTTTCGTCAATATTTTCCTGATTTTCATCCGAACTTTGATTTTCATCAATATTTTCCTGATTTTCATCCGAACTTTGATTTTCATTAACCTTTTCCTGATTCTCATCCTCCTGTTCAATTTCATCCGCACTTTGATTTTCTGCTGCATTTTCAGCCAAACTTTGATTTTCGTCGTCATTTTCCTGATTTTCATCCGAATTTTTATCGTCATCTTCACTTTCACCCGAACTTTGATTTTCTTCAACATCTTCCTGATTTTCATCGTTCCCTTCACTTTCAGATGAATTTTGATTTTCTGCTACATTTGCATCCGAACTTTGATTTTCATCTACATCTTCCTGATTTTCATCTACACTATCGTCTACTCTCTGATCTGCTTCTGCATCAGTTGCATCCTCGTCTTCCAGCTCCCTTCTTACAAGTTTCTAAAATGCGTAATACAACAAACAAAATATTAGCTGTTTGTTAGTTTGACATAACCATCGAATGAGAGTGTACATAAGTAAGGATCAAGTATTCTATATGTGACATGGGGACGTTCTTTGCTTGTTTTTCGTGTTGCATACATAACGACACATAATTGTATTAATTAAACCTTACTATATTAGTGCCATTTAGTCGATTCTGCAAAGTGATGTTGATCCGAGCGATATTAAACTGTGCGGTATAAATCGTTTCCATTTCTTGAGAAACCTCCTTAAGTAGCTTCAGTTTGTCCGAGTATTTCTTAACCTCTTTCAACACCTTACCAGTCCTCTCTAACCAATTCGAAACTAGAGTCAAGGTTTTAATGACGAATCGTCTAGTGCCACCACTGAGCTTTGCAGCGAACCTCCCGCGCAGTTTCGCATCCAATTTCTGGACATAAGCCCCCAGTTCACGCCTCGCCTCACGTTGACGACGTTTCAAAATGTCCTGAGGGTCGTCTATGCCCATCAACGCCCTAAATTCAGCAAAATAGTGATCACGAGACATCCTACTTCTGTCGTCATATTTTGGAACCGTATAAGTTCCACTGATTTGCTTCCCTCTCCGCCAAGCCTGAATTTCGAGCCGAACCCCGTTGCAATGGATATCTGGCGATCGCATATTGATCCAGAGATACGTTTTTTGTGGAGGATCAGTTCTTCCTCTCCGTTTAGGAACCTTAGCTGCCTTTGCATTTCCACGTTTTTCGGTTCCAAAAATGACGGATCCCAGGAATTGGTTATCTTTGACAAGTTTTTCGTCTCCAACGTAGACCTTTATACGGACACCGTCTTGTGTGTTTAATTCCGATGCGAATATGTTGCTCCGTTGGTTCGTTTTCTGTCCGATATCCGGCTGAACAATAGTACAGAATTCTCCGTTCGACACTTCAATTCCGTAGGGGCACAGTTCTCTCGGTTTGATACGGAAATCTGGGATATAGTCAACGGGCCAATATGACGCTGCCGCGAATCTAGCGGCTCCGTAAGCGATTGCCGTGTCGGAACTGAGGGAATCGTTAAAGATGAAACGTTCACCGAAATAATTTTGCAGTTTTTCCCGGACTCTTGGGATTCGGCTACATTTGCCGAGAAGGAGCACTTCATCTATCATTGATCTTGGGGATTTGAAATCTCGAACAGCTACTTCTACGACGCCCCGGATGTCTTCGAATAAATCTAGAGACATGTTTTCAAAATCTGATCGAGTTAGAATGAATTTGGAATCTCTTGTGGTCTGCTGGTTTGGGATCAGGATTTGGGCTTCGGTTCGGTGAGATAGTGTGATCATGGCGCGCTCGCATTCTGCGCGGAGCATGGAGAGCGCTTTTGGATCTTTCAACAGTTCCACATGTCCCGTTTGGGTCATCTTGCTGAAGAGGTGGTTCATGATTCGGATAACGAAATCCAGCCCCCCAACTGATTTGCTTATCTAAACGGCAAATCAAAAATTTAAATTTGTATTGTTAGAGAGCAAGCATTTGTGTCAGGGATGTTTTATGTTTTAGTTGGTTTGGGAGTGTCTGTCCGTCTGATAGTGCGACAACTGGAGAGAACTTCAATTTTTCATTTTTTTCGAATTTTGGGACACTATATTAATGAATGACATTGATCAAAGGTCAAACAGCTAATGTAGTTTCGAACAGAAACCATCGCGCATGTGCGATACATTAATAGAAACCTATTATCAAGGGCTATCCAAGGCTTATATTATTAATGGGTGGAACCACTTGACCTGGGGTTACTGGGGTGGGTTCGAAAATGACATTACATTTTAAATACGGTTTTGTTCGGATTTTTGAGATTTTAATTTTCGCCGCGATTTCTATTTTCTGGTTAAGTGGTTGTAGTTTAAATGTTTAAACGTTGTTCGCGAATACGAGTATTCTCTCTGATAGAGCATATAAAAGGTGTTTATTTGTTAAATACATATTTTTCACTAACCAATGACGTGAAGCGAAGTAGAATTCCATTTACACGTTTGGCAATGGCGACGTCGATATTTCCACCCCCAAGGTCAAAGACCATGACATAGTTAACCCCCGGAGTTGGGAGACGGGTGTGGAAATTGAACAAGACACGTTCGTGAGCACAGAGGGCTGCCTGCGTGTCCGTGACAAATGTCCGAATTAGGAGTCCACCATAGGAGGCTGCATTGTACACCAAGGTCCGATGATAATGACTAAAAGAGCCAGGTACCGAAACAACTGCTTCATTGACATATTGACCAAGAAACGCTTCTGAATCCGTCTTTAATTTGCGAAAGAGACAGGCCAAAACCAGTTCAGGTGTCAGTTTTTTCGCTTCGTTTTTGTCCACGATATCCAGCAAAATATTCTTGTCTTTGGATCCCTTGACTCTAGACGAGTCTCTGGACGTTTGGAATGGCAGTTTTTTGAGATAATCTTGAAATTGTCCGACCGAGGTGAGTTTATTGCAGAGAATCCGTTTGATGTCGAAAATCGTGTTTTGGGGATTCTGGAGCATTTGATCCTGGGCCTCGGATCCGAATACTGGTCCATGATCTGTGAAGGCCACGACGGAGGGGACAGCAATACAGGTGCTGATCATTTGTGCCGAATTTGAGGTGTGATCCCATACTGCGACGCTGCATTTCGTCAGTCCGAAATCAATGCCAAGCACTGCTCCCCGCATCACTAACAACTGAAAAGTACAGGTTTTAAACAAGAATGTAATTAATTAATTAAAAATTAATGATTATGAAAACGTTTCATTATGCTTCTGATGCCCCGATCATCCGATGGCCAATGGAAACTTGTCGAGACAATGACGCGATTTTTTACGTATTATTCCAGGGTCAATTTGGAAGCCAAGGTCACACCCCCGCTACCCCATCATTTCATCATTAAAGTGCCATGCTTACGGGACTCACTGCTCAATACCTGACAAGGGACATAACCCAAAGCTCAGATCCAGAATCCTCTGATTCTTTTACAGTTGAACTTAGAATTAATATGATGGATAAAAATATGCAAATTAGCTGCTATTATTGAGGTTTAGTATGTTTAAAAAATTCCCAAAGATTAATAAATGGAGGATTGTGGGTAGTTAGTGAAGGGGGAGGAGGAACAGGAATTAAGAGGTTAATGGGCGACCGAGATGCGGAGAGAAAGGAAAAAAAAATCCTTGGCCTCACTCTCCCTTTCTCAATCTCATTTCTAGACAATTTTCTCTTTCTCGATTTTCGTTGATTGTCGACTTTTGATTCGTTTTAAGATTTTATTGGAGAGTATATCAAAACCAATTTTTGAAGATTATTTTCTCCGAATCACAGTATTTGAAGAACACAGAAGTATTTAAAATTGAAAGACCTAAACATTAGAAACAAAAATTAAATTTTTATTCCCCCAGGATTCAGTGGATCAGATGTTATTTAGATCTCATTAATATGCAACTTTTCAGCATCACAAAACTCGGAAGATTTTGAAAATGGATCAACCAAATCAATTCCTTGTTTTATTACGGATGTGTCAATGTTAGTGATTTTTTTATTTCATAATTTTTTAAATATTGCAAGGCTAAATTATGGCGGATAATTTTCACGGTTTTGTTTTCCTATTACTTGTACTTTCAACTTTAAAAAAAAAACAGAGGATTCTGGAATTTCACTCTCGATGACTTCGCTTGTAAGAGTGAAGAGTAAAAGCAGCAAAATAAGTAAATTGCAAATCATAATACAAAATTCATCATCGATGGAAGAAAAATCAAGGGGGTGAGGCCAAGTGGGTTTTTTCCGTTTCTCTCCCGCATCTCGCTCGCCCATTAACCTCTTAATTCCTGTTCCTCCTCCCCCTTCACTCACTATCCACAATCCTCCATTTACTAATCTTTGGGAATTTTTTAAACATAGTAAACCTCTATAATAGCAGCTAATTTGTATATTTTTATCCATCATATTAATTGTACGTTTAACGGTAAAAAAATCAGACGATTCTGGATCTGAGCTTTGGATGAGGTCCCTTGTGAGGCGAATTGAGACTCCTAGCTTCTCACATAGTACTATTATAGCAGAGTATCCAGCGAAATACCTGACGATTTCGGAACTACAAGCACAGAAATCAGCTAACTTTAAGCCAAAAATGTAATTGAAATTAAAGGATTTTGGCTCTCAGAGGAACGTATAGTCTCCGCTCTATGGGTCAAAATTTGTTGTTTATAATATGCAATAATGACTAACAAAAAAGGGCCAGAATATGCAAAAGGTTACTGTCTATATAATGTGTAATAATAGAACATATACATAAGTATAAATTCAAAATATGTATATACATAATTAGAAATGAAGATGGCACAAGGCAGTATTATATAGAGTTAATCATGAAATCTTACTTTGTATGGTGTATGTATGGTATCTGTACTTGAGTTTTTGCTTCTTTATGAATTGATGTTAGGTCCGGTTCCAGATCCAGAGACAGTCTCAATAATTTCTTATCGAATTAATATTTCTGATATTTCTCAATGAACAGATTTCGGTATTTTACAGTTTTATTCTAGAAATTACCCATGTCTATGCGCTGTATGGAATAATGCTAGAAGATTAGTTCCGATTTTGAGGCAGATGTTATGCCGACTATGGACTATACTATGCCGAGGACAGTGGCATAGCAAATACCGTCGAGCTACTTTAATATGAAGTATGAATTTGATAACTTGAATAATAACAATAATAAGAGTATTGGATAGGAGCTAAAAGGAGTCGAGATAAGAAGCCGGCGACACTTTTCCCTCGTACTTGAACCAATTACATTTTAGGGTTAGCCCCCAGGCCTTATTCTTGTCAAACTTGTCATCAAATATCCTCTCTCTATCTTATTCTTTTAGGCCGAGGAAACAAGAACCCGAGATCCTTAATCCTTAATCCAACCATATTTCTTACCCTTTTCTCTCATATAGGCTTCAACCTTCAATTCAACAACTTTCATCCTAAAGTCTCTATGTTCCTTGACTCACCGGGTAAAACTAGTTTCCTCTAATGTATGCGTCGGGCTCCCTATAGAGCTCAAAATGGGTTTTACCCGGCGAGTCAACGAACACAACGCCTTTAGACTTTACTCTTTTACTTGTGACAATATTCATTCAACTCGATGGAAATATGCCAATGACTGCCTCTTCCTCCGTCCACCTCATTACGGCGAAGGGCTCAAGATTTTTACATCCGGGGGTCAAGAAGGTCAAATTACAAACATAAATGTAGTTTTAAGTGGTAGGGGAAACTGAGATTTTTAATATTTTATGCTTGTAACATTTTAAAAAACTGTTCATACCTATATATAGTATTCGACATTTTCAGTAAACTTTCAATGCATTCAACACGTACAAGAGTAAACGATACGATAGGTTAAGCGATACAATTGCGCTACATCAGAACATTCGTTGGACGTTATTATGCATCATAGCGCAACCAATCGGATTGGATTGAAGGGAGCTAAAAGTTTGAAATCGTATTAGCATGAGCTTGCAGTTTCATGCAGCTGTACTCTGTACCAACAATGTTAACATTACATGTACAATCATAGACTTTGCTACTAAATTAAAATTACATTAATAAATATTTATACAATCATTAACAAATATAATGGTTAATTGAGTTTATTTTTAAATCTGTATATACCCAGTCAGTTATGTATACGGATAGAACAAAACAGATTTACATAAAAAAGAAGAGTATAAAACCCCAGTAAAAATCTACGATATCTATTTATAACTATAAAAATGTTAACAGGATTTATCACTACCAAACTACCATTTTGCATGCAAGCAAACTATGATAATCTAAAACACAACAGCTAGCACCTACAACTACAACTTAATTACAAGCTATTGTTACTTAGCTATCATATCACATGGACAAATTATGTCTTCGTCTTGAAATCAATCAGTCTTGTTCTAATCTTTGGTCCTGTCAAGGAGTTCCGTTCGTTTCAACTGGATGATTTAAATCCAATGTCGGCTTTTCGTCATTTGCTTTTAAGGAAAATATGGCATCGATTGAGGGCATGAACATATTATCCTCATCTCCATCAGTTTCGGCCGTTTTGTCACTATTTTCGAAACTAAATTCCAATTCAACATTGGATGATTGGGTTACATCTACATCGACTCCCCCATTTGACTCAATGGTTTCACATTCTTCAGCTGGCTCAGTTTTAACTTCTTGAACTAATCCACCATCTACATCGCATGGTACTGGTTCTTCGACGTTCGGATTATTGACTTCTAATAATGAATTTGAATCACGAGTTTCTTCCTCCTTATTTTCTGGAACCAAGGGGTCCGTCTCTTCATCACGAGGCTCGTCTTTTATTTGAACAATAGAATCGTCAAGTTTTTCGGGGTTTTCAGCGCTTGATTTATCTGCTTCGACTGATTCGGTGGTTATATCTTTGGGTATAGCCAATGGGTCTTCTTGAATTTCCTCCAAATTGTCATCCGGTTGCCCAGTATTGATTTCAAGGACAGTCATCCAACTCATATCTACAGCTTCTTCGTCAGCTTCTTCATCTTTCTCCAACTCCCCTTCTAGACAAGTTGGAAATGCCACGTAATTAGGATGCTTGTCGGATACATCTGGTACAGACGTTGCTTCCGGTCCACGAAGATGCTCAAATCCAGCCTCGTCTTCGCCGCCAAAATTCAGATCTACGGGTTCTTGTTTGGGAGGAGGCAGATAATCGGCTTCAATCTTGATTTTGTCAAGTCCCAGATTCGCAATGAGGTCTGCCCTTCCAATCGTACGTCTTCGAATGTTGTCTTTCTGGAAATGCTGGACAGCTGACTTGACAGCTGCTTGTGCTCTTGTTAGTGGTCCCTTCCTATTTTTCTTTGCTGAGGACACCTTTGTCACTTCATGTTCAATATCGACGGTATCGTCTGTCATCACTTCGGAGGCAACACTGGTACCTGCGATACTGCCTAAATTACTGGATTCGTCATCAGAGGCCATATTATTTGTAGTGTTGGTCGATATATTTGACTCCGAGTCAGAGAAAGGCCTTCCAGCAGAAGTACGTTTCACGGCTTGCATCTTTGACATCATATTCTCAAGTAAATCCTTTCTTTTTCTTTTGTCAGCATTTTCAGACTCCGTTGACAAGTTCTTCGGTTCTGAAGAGATGGATTTTTTCTTCGATTTTGAAGAAACCGACGTTTTCTGTGCCTGGAAGATATTATTTATTTATTTAATATTTACTATATGTTCAGCCTCAGCAGAGAATATTTTATAGAAAATCGTAAGATCGTTCTCAAATAAAACAATAATAGTCATGTCAAAAGTATTTAAAACAATAGCTTCCCAAAATTGGAACATAACATTGGAAGATGAATATGGAAATTCGAAATCCAACTCCATTCATTTAATCCATTTGATTGGCATGAAAAAATATCTAGAACCACGAAATTCAGAAGTAAAATACTACGCCTACTTACGGGTTTTTTTAAATGCCGCATCGAAGAATCAGCCTCAGGTGAAACCATTGTTTTTAGGTGATCCCTGAACTTTTCCATTAGAGAACGGGGTTTATCTGAAGCGCCTGGTCCTTTTGGCACAGCTTTATTCGGCATTGCCCTAACGTGTTCTTTGAGCTGATCCGTCATACGTTGAACTTCGGCGTCATCATTCAGTATGCCATCCGCTACCTTTTGTTCGAGAGATTGTCGGATGAATGACCTCATTAATTGGTCCGTGTCTTGAATTAAACGTACATCAAGATCTTTCTTGGACCTCCTCCGGCGGTTTTTCTTAATCTTTGATCCGCTAGGTTCCTGGTTTCTATCACTCGGACCAGGATCCTGAAAGAATCGAGTCAATTACGAATTAATTACATATAATATATTACATGCACAACGTAACTTACAATACACTATTTGGTACCCAACGAATTAAGGGATGCAAGGCATGCCTTAGTGTCAAGTGTAATCTGTAAATATTTTATAGGTAGTCAATTTACAGTATGCCATGTCATCCCTTAACTCGTTGGATACTCAAAAAGTGTTCAAGTAAGTTATTGGAGATAACTTAAACATGTGTTTTTGTATAGATCGAATTTTGTCAATGGAAACATAGAAGCATCATACCGGTCGTCCCACTGAGCTTGGAGGTTTAACAGTCGGTTTCTTAATCTTTGGAATACGATATGATTTGGGAACATGTCCAGACGGTGGGACTTCCGGACCGGAGTCATCGGAATCAATTGTTGATTTCTTTCGTTTATTATTCTTCTTGCCAGGATTCGGCGATTTTTGCTGTCTGGTGTTTTTGGTCTTATCTTTTGGATTCGGTTGAGATTGTGATCTTGCTTTCTTCGTAGGTGGAGTAGAATCGGGATCTGCTGGTTTGGACTTACTTTTACTCGGTCTTTTTGGTTCAGGCGGAGCACGTGCCGAAACAGGTGATACTTCAACTTCAACTTGGGTTCGAGATTTCTGTTTTCCAAGGGCGTACAAACCGCTCGCCTCTACGTTTCTTCTCAGTTCTTGAACCTTCGTCATTTTTGTTTTCGGCTTTGGAGCAGCAGCAATGAGATTTGAACGGACTCGTTCCCGAACGGATTCTAGATTTTTTGATGAAGAGCGGACGTTTGGAGGTGTCGAAGGTAGAGTATTGTCATCACCTGAAATCTGAGGAGGTTCATTTCTATGTTGAGAACTTTGAGTTTGTGAAGGGTGACTACGTTCATCTCCCAGTCTTCGTCTTCGAGGATCAAGTGGGGCAATCTCCTCTAGGTTTCGAGACTGTCCATTGTAATTAGAGGAACTGGAATCGGAACTCAAATGGGATGGTGGTATTGGTGATGGACCAAAGTTAGGCGGAGGTTGAGCTGGGTTGGTTCGTCTAGGGTCAAATGGAATAGATTGATTTACATTGTCGAATGACTGTGAATGGTTGCGCATGGGTGGAAGAGTATCATGTGCTGGTGTCCACGGAGATTCTTGGGGCCCAGTGTATATGTCACTGTAAGAATCATCCTCAGGAAAATAGGAAGGGGGGACATAAGGGACGTTTTGTGGTTGTGGCGTATGAAACTGAGCATTTCCCTGCGGTGGATAACTTGTGTGTCCATACGAAAAATCCTGGTTTTGTGGAACATTTGAAGCATACTGCTGTTGAAACATTGGTGGTGGTGGCTGTGATTGTTGTGGCTGTTGTGAGTTTCGAGATGATTCCATTAAGTCCGCCGCACGCTGTTGCTTTTGCCGAAGTTGATATTCTTTATAAGAAATCGTATTAGTTGGCTTTCGCGTTGCTGTAGGAGCACTAGGAGCAGCAGTGCCAGTGTTTACACGAGGGGCGGGCCTGGGAGTGTTTACACGAGGGTCGGGCCTGGGAGTGTCCGGAGTTGGGACTTGCTGAGGATTTGGAGGTGGAGGGTTACCAGGCCTTGGTCGCCGGTCAAATCCCATATCGTTTTGAGTTGAGGGGTTATTAAAATTAGGAATCCGTGTAGGTTGTTCATGATATTCTGGAATTCCGTAATTCGTGTTTGTAGGATTGTGATTCATATTTCTTGCGCTTTCACCAGAGTTGTACATACCGCCCATGTCCCGTGAAAATTGATTCTGGTGAAAGTTAGTAGTTGTATGCGAATTTGCCCTTGGCATATTTGTATCATAACCCTCATTGTGAAAGGATTGAAAAGATGGATCGGCTCCTCTGCCAAATCCTCTACTATTCTGGTGGTTGCGACTAAGATCATCATCCCAACTCGATGTCGACGGACGGTGGTTGATAGTGATACCTCTTCCAATCGATCCGAAGTTTGGTCCCACGTCCTCAAACCCAGATCGAGATTCCGGTCTAGCGTTCATAGGTTGAGAATGAGAAGAATCACGACGTCGAAACGAGAAATCATCACTGCTACCTCCAATATCAGAATCTTTATTTCGGGATCGGCCTCCTGAGAACACGGACCCTTTTGATAGCTTTTCTGTAAATTACAGTTTGAGTATTTAGGTTCTGACAGAAACAAACAACAAGTAGTGCATTTATTTTTGATAATAGATCCCTGATAGGTTTTGAGAGTATAGTCATGAAGTCATTACCTTCAAGGTCCTGAAAATAACTGAAACCAGTTCCTTCCCGTTTAACGTTAAATGGAGCGGATGAGCCAGTCGGAGGTTCAAAGGCATTGTACGATTGTTCTGTTGACGGACCACCGGGGGTGTTGTCCTCATCCTCATCTTCTCCCCCACTCAGATCCTACAATTAAAAAAACCATGTACACTTTAAATCTTTTACATCGGCACACCTGGGCTAAAAATTAATTAAAAATCTGAGTTTAAATTTAATCTTACTTCATCCTCTTTACTTGGTGGATTCTTACGTATCATCTCGTGAATTCGATCCAAAAAGCCTTGTAACGAATCTGCTCCGTGATTCCTAGGTTCATCACAGAAAATAAGATTTACAATTACAATATACCCATTACAAATTAACATTAGCGGATATGAAATTTAAAAATCGATTCTAAAGAGACGTCATACTCGTCGGCACACATGTCACTCATGACAGAGAGGTAGTATTCGATGTCCTCAACCTCTTCACTCAGCTGACGTTCTCGTCCATCCTTCTTAATCCTATTGAACCTGGTAATGAGATATGGTCGAAAACTTCGAAACTTCTCAAATAGTTCTTCCACTCGTCTCTTCTCTCCTCCATCGTCATAGTCGTAGCCATTCATATACCCCGCTCCGTAATGATTACCTGCTCCAATTACATAAAAAATGTATTTAAAATGTTACATTACGTTACCTCAAAACAATTGTGCACCAGTGCACAACTGAAAGAACCTTTAAGTTTGACCATTGATTTTACCTGACATTCTAACTTCAACTTTTTACAAATAGAGTTTTATTTTTTTCGAGTTCCGAGAGTGATGAATGAAGGTCTGCACTCTGCAGAACTGTCCAAATTCAGAGGGTGACTTCTGCACTTGACTTACATCTTACTTCATACTTTCAACTTTGTAGCTCATAGTTGTACTTTTGACTTTACAATTTCGTACTTTTGCCGTATGCAGTACTATCATTGTGCTTTTGTCACGATTGATGTACTATACTGCCAGGCAGACTGAAATCGCATCGGAGGTGAAATGTGAAATGCTAAAATACAAAAAAAAACAAAATGTGAAATGAAATGTGAAATGACTGAAATGAATCATCATTTTGCATTTCACATTTATCATTGCACATTGCATATAAGATTGTGTTATTGTGTATTGCACCATGATGCATGTGCCATGCAATTCACAAATTGCAAATGAAATACAAAATAATGCGTAAATGTTAAATGCTTAAAGTTCTATTTATAAAATATACTTATATTGTATGTTATATAAAATAAATATAAAATACAAAATAAAATACAAATTGCAAATTTTGCAAATTAATTACAACCAAATTCAAAATTCAAAATTATGAAATACAAAATAAAAATATAATAGTTCGAGGTTTGCTAGACGATGAGATCGTCCCAGCAGTTCCACTCAAACACAACCAACACTAGAGGGACGCTCTCAGCGTCTAGAGGTTTGCAGGTTTGAGGTTCGGGTTACCTGTTGTGTCTGTTCCTGGTCGAACTCCACAAGTGTAAGATCAGTTCGTGTTAAAAAACTGAATTAGTCGTCGAGTCAGGAATAGTAAAAAAAAAAATGAATTCGAAATGTGCAGGAATTACAACAAATTAAAATCAGGTGGAGGAATGAGTGGAAATTAAAAATTGAACAAAGTTCCAATTTGCAGTTCCTAAATTCAAATAGTTCCCGGGATTTCCTAAATTTCTTACCGCCATAATTAAAGGGGAAGTTGAGACGAAGTCCATTCCACATTCCATCCTAATATTTAAATAATTCCCCCCCCCCCCCCAATAGATATGGACAGTATAAAAACAACCACCCCCCCTCCCCATCTTGTTAAAAAATTTTATGTTATTGTTTATCATAATTGTCATGAATAAATTAATGAATTACAATGCAATCCGGCTTTGAAATCTGTATTGACGGATGGAGAGCGAGATAATCTACACACATTTTTTATTAGTAGAACGTGTTTCAATTTCAACGAAGACTTGCACTTGATTCACACTTTAGACTATCGGTTATGTGTAGGCTTATTCTTGTATTTAGCTCAACAAGATCAAAACTCGATATTTCCTTTGTTCCAGGATTCTTTTGAATGCATAGAGCCAATAAGGGAACCTTTCTAATTTTGATTTGCCGTTTTGAATGAGAGAACGGATTTAAAATATCGGGTTGTACATTCAGGAATGCTCCCTTGTAAGTCAGAATTCTGATATAATTTACTATTCTTCTTGAGGAATGAGAATTTATTTCGGGGGGCTTATATTGGAGGTGCGTTTTTCAAATGTAGAGTTTCTTGGGGGCTTATTCAGGAAAACGTGCTTATTTGGTATTATTGGAAAAACGGTCACAAATCCGCCTTAGGGTAAATAATAACTCATTAAATTTTAGTAACAATTAGTAAGGACAATTAATCTTTGGACGGATAGATTAAATTAAACGGTTTTGAGAGCCGTGTCCAATTACATTATAAATATCCGTCTCTAAACCCAAGTGCCAAGCCGCAATAAATGAGGCATTTGTTTTATTTAAGAATTCCTCTACTCCATTACTGCCTTCTATGAATATGCCCATAGCAATTATTTTTAGCAACATTGTTCTACATGTTTCTAATGACTATTGCAACCAAGTCAGAGTCGGACGCTTTTTGACTTTTAAATCAGCTAATTAACTCTTCATCTCCATTTAATTTTAATGAAATACTGTCTTAATTCATTCATTTACTAGCAACTAGTTAGGAAATAACTGTACCAGTACCAAAGCACACTTCAACACTTCAAAACATTTATTTTCAGCCTTGTCTCGTCTTGATAGTCATCTGTATACTCGGTTAAGTTTCTAGGATTCAAATTTCAAAATACCTACCTTTAGGATACCAACGATACTAAAGTCAATTGGAGTTATTTAAGAGTTTTGGAAACCTAAATACCATCTATTCCTAACCGTTTTGAAATAAAAAATAAATAATTTTAAAAATGATTGCAAAATTCCAAACTGTATTAGTAGCAATATTGCTAAAAATTGTGCCTTCCTTAGGAACTAAAGAACCAACAGCTTATTATGGAACAAACTCATCGATTGGCAAAAGTTTCGTCATTTTGAACAGAGACTGGGGAAATGTTCCCCTTGACGAAATACCATTGTCCGCTGTAAGTTAATTCCACAAGTCTACCTCAGATATTCGCGTAATTAAAATTTTAAATAATTAAAACAGAATTAATAATTTCAAAACGTGTCAAAATTTAACATAAACATTAATCCTCGGTCCTCGGCCGGTGATTTAAAGGCCTTTGGTGCAAATACTCATCTGCAATACTAATTATTAAATCGGGTAATAAAATTATCCGATTTTTTTCACAAAATACCCTTTTAATAATAGAATTTGTTTCATGAAAAATTCCACCGAGAATTCATTGAAAATTGATCACAGTGGTTTTTAACGAATTCCGGCCTTTGGTTTTGGTTATTCCTCCGAAATGTAAGCCTCGACGAAAAACATAGTAGGAATTTAGAGTGCTATTTAATAAATAGCATTTAGTTAAATAGCATTTATAGATGATCATGAATTGCTGTATTTGTAGCCGGAACTGATTGTGAAAAATGGATATCCGTTTGAATGTCATTCGAATATCGTGACGAAGGACGGGTACATTTTGACAGCTCATCGTCTCCCTTACGCCGGACGACCCGTGGTGGTCATGTTCCATGGAATGACACAAACCTCCAGGGACTTCCTCATGAACAGAAAACACAAAGCTCCTGGTATTACCCTCAGTTTTAATCTTCGTTAACGGTTAACCGTTCCCCATATATTGTCAACTAGAATGGTGGGAACCGTTTTCCATTCTCTAAATCTCATTTTACCCTCGGAATTCATGGGAACGGTATACCGTGCCTGGGGAACGGTTAACCACTCCTGGGGAACGGTATACCGTTCCTCGGGAACGGATTAGGTGTAGGTGAATCCCTACTTTTTTTGGGGTTGGTGTTGCACCAAAACGCATGCGACTGAAGTTTAAAATAAAAAATCTGTTAAAACCCCGTTAATCCCCATTCTCAGGGGTGTCAATTTAATAATTTTTTTAAAAATTGATTTAGCGTACAAAATGTGGGAGGCGGGTTTCGACGTTTGGCTTGTGAATGCGCGTGGTAATTCATACTCCAGAGGTCACGTCCGCCTTGGAACAACGGATCCGGATTACTGGAATTTCTCGTAATTTAAAAACGATATGAAATAAATTACCGGAATGTAAGCCTTTGGAACGTTAAATGTTAAATTGGAAACTTGAATTTACAGAGTTGACGAGGTGATCCGGTACGATGCGCCGGCGCTAATCGACTACATTTTGAACGCGAATGCGCAGTCCTCCCTCAACTGGATTGGTTACTCCCTGGGTTCGGCGGTTGGGATGGGCCTCTCTGCAACTCAACCGCAATACAATTCGAAAATAAACCTCCTGATTTTAATCGGAACGACTGCATACGTCGGAAGCACTAAGGGTGTCGTTAACCTCGTTACTCCCTTTGCTAGACTTCTTGATGTAAGGCCCACAAAAATATAATCTTTTATTTCTACTTTTCATTCGTTAAAGGGACTTTAGGAGTCTTTTTGGTGCAATCTTCATCTGTTGTTGTTTTTCATCGGTTTGGCGCACCGTTTCATCCGAAAGTGCGAATACGTAGTCTAAATAAGATCTAAAATTAATTACTGACTAATTAAAAACTACTTATATATAGGCCATCGTGTATCGAATTTGTTTTTAATCTTAATAGATCTTGTCAACTACACTGAATCACGGCGAATTGGTCCCGACGTTCCTGTTTCCAACCATGAGAATTGCTTTTCCATTGTTTTGCATGCCGGAAGCTAAAGTAAACGCTCCGGGGATTTGCTCCTTCATCCTCTTCATCATCTCGGGATTCAACCTTAACCAAGCTAATCCGGTAAGTCGATCAAGGAAATTAGCTTATGTTGTGTTTCAACAAGGACCGGAATGAATGATGAGGTTCCGAAATAACATTTTCGGTACAAGATTATTTTGTCAAAGACGGGGTTCGCATGATATAGATATATATATTATGGCAAAAATCAAGGATTTGTAAGTTTGTAACATGAAATTAGATTCACTTCAATGATATATTTACAAAAACAGTTTTTGGGTATTATTTATAAATCCCATCATTACTTGTTGTTCATATCGATAGAAAGCCCAGTTTATGCAATAAATAATATTAATAGCTAATTTTCTCTGTCTATCGAGCTTTAACATTTAGTTAGATCCGAATTATGCTCATAACTTTGAGTAATATTTGTAGGAAATGCTTCCGATAATGCTGGGAGGGACACCAGGATCGATAAGTGTCAAAATGGTTGTGCAGTGGTTCCAGTGGATTAAAGGAGGCCTCTTCACATACTTTGACTTCGGAGAGGCGGGAAATATTCAAAAATACGGATCCACACTCCCGCCCATTTATAAGTTGCGGGATGTAAAAGCACGCGTTGTCAATTTATATGCTCAAAATGATTGGTTGGCACCACCTCAGGTTAGTCGTGTCCCAGTTTAAGTGAAGGGGGAACATAACGCGAAAAAATAATAGTACTAATTGCGCGGCATTAACGAGGCGTTCTTAGCTGTTCAAAAACAGGAATCAGGGTCAAAATTGGTTATTTAAGTATTAGAGATCTTTTATGAGATCATTTTTAGTGTCACTCTGTCCGTCCGTCGGTCCGTCTATTGGTGTTATTCGTTCTACGAAGACCAAAAATGATCAACGTTGTCATCTCGATTGTTTTTTTAATAAACTTTCTGTGATCATCTTGGAATTGTCTATTTGTTTATCAGTGATAAGGTTTTCAGTAAAAATACCGATTATATCAAAGTCTTTATATTTTAATATTTTAAAGAATTTATATTTTAAATACGGGTTGTTTTATTTGCAGGATGTGTTGAGAACGGTAAGTGAATTGCCCAACGTTGCC
The DNA here is from genome assembly GCA_906901685.1 of Desoria tigrina. Taxonomy (NCBI): domain Eukaryota; kingdom Metazoa; phylum Arthropoda; class Collembola; order Entomobryomorpha; family Isotomidae; genus Desoria; species Desoria tigrina. The sequence goes on from CAJQTU010000035.1 coordinate 320,332, forward strand.
CTCAATATTAAGATAAAAATGGAGAGCTGGACTCACTTGGATTACATCTACGCAAAAGATGCCGACCTCTTCGTCTATCAGGAAATCATCTCGGCAATTAATAATCTCACTCTCCTTCATAGTTAACAAACATTCTACTTAAATTCCATGCGCAAGAAATAAAAAATGTTGAAATTTCTTTATAAATTTATCTAATATTTTATTTGTTATGAATTGGACCGATATTGATTCGTCAAGAAATTGTATACCTACTTATCAGACAATGAATATGAACAATAATTTTTGGGGCTTGGAATATTATTGCGTTAGAAATATGAGTTTTCCAATCCTAGACGTAGACACATTCGTCATTCGTAATGATGTTTACAAGCACCGGAGCTCACCCTGAAAAGAAGCGTTGTAATATATTAATGAGACAAGCATAACTGGCTGACTTATTAAGTGTTGAAAACACTTTATGCGAATGACTAGGCTGTCTGTCTGTCTGTCTGTCTGTCTGTCTGTCGGTGCGATAACTGGCGAACGGCTTGACCTACGGTCACCAAACTTTGTACACTTGTTCCTTGGGTCAAGAGTGAGGCTAAGTTCGAACTTGGGTCAAATCGGTCACACCCCCTGTCCCCCATAAATTAACCCCCTCAAAAAAATTAATAAATCAGTTCAAAGCCCTTACTAATTTTAAAACTGCCGCTTAGTTAGTTTACATTAAACTCTATGTCTATTATCTATACATGATAATAACCTGAAACTACATTTCAGAGTGCGAAACCCGGGATTTTTGGGGAAATTGAGATATGGGGTTTAAACGATTCTCATGAGTAATAGGACATCTTTGACGTATACGGGACCACTCCCACTGACACCAGGGTGCGAAACCTGATGTTTTCAACACTTGGTTACGCCCGTTACATCGGTTTATTAAGTGTTGAAAACACTTTATGCGAATGACTAGGCTGTCTGTCTGTCCGTCTGTCTGTCTGTCGGTGCGATAACTGGCGAACGGTTTGACCTACGGTCACCAAACTTTGTACACTTGTTCCTTGGGTCAAGAGTGAGGCTAAGGTTGAACTTGGGTCAAATCAGTCACACCTCCTGTCCCCCATAAATTAACCCCCCCAAAAAAATTAATAAATCAGTTCAAAGCCCTTACTCATTTTAAAACTGCCGCTTAGTTAGTTTACATTACACTCTATGTCTATTATCTATACATGATAATAACCTGAAACTACATTTCAGAGTGCGAAACCCGGGATTTTTGGGAAAATTGAGATGATATGGGGTTTAAACGATTCTCATGAGTAATAGAACGTATCTCTCATCTTTGACGTATACGGGACCACTCCTACTGACACCAGGGTGCGAAACCGGGGAAGAAGGCCAGCCCAACTGGCCCACTCAGACCGAAGTCATATTTGAGATGATCACATTTTTTGACAGTTTTAGCGATCTTCACTCCGTCCCAGCTCTTTTACCCTTTGACAAAAGCTGATATAACCAATTTGAAAACAGCTTGGTTATTTTTAATTGATTTTTTACAATTTTTATTTTTTTCGAAATTCGAAAATTTTGGGGTTTCCCAATGTTATATTCAATCGAAAAAAAAGGAATGTCACTGTGATTTGCGCACTAAGCGAATACATCTGTAAAAAGCGGACAGACAAGCACTACAAAATGGCCGTTTTCGCTAAGTGCGCAAGTTACAGTGACATGGAGATATTTCGATTTCAAAAAGAGGGGCGGCGACAAAAAAGGGCTGCACATACATGACATAAATGTTATAATAAGTTCGATATGACAAAATATTAAAATTTCCACAATTTATTTATGTCAATGTAGTAGTAATATTGAATTATTACTCGACCTTAAAAGTCATCGCAAAGGTCATGGTAGGTCAGAAATGGATTTTACGTCCAATTCTTCAAATTTGACCAAACAAAATGTAAATATGTTTACCATATGAAACCAAATTAAAATATTAGAATTACGAGTGACTACTGACCTTCAAGGTCACTGAAAAGGTACAAACAGGTCAAAATTTAATTATAATTCAAGTTTTTTCAGATTTGACCACAAGAAATTTAAATACGTTTAACATATAAACCCAAGTTAAACTTATTACAAGTATCAGATTCTACGGACCTTTAAGGTCACTTAAAAGGTAAAAACAAGTCAAAAATGATTTTTGGTATATATATATAATGTATATATTACTTATCTATATAAATTATACATAAAAATATTAAAACCCAAGTTCAAAATCCCCATTTTCAATTTCAAAATAATAAAAAACATAATTTTACCTTAGATATATGTGATGAGTGATGATATAACACTAGTATATGAGATGTATTTAAACAAAAGTAATATTAAGCCAAATTTATAGTTCTTGAGAATTTTAAAATCGTCCGTTTAATATCCATTCTGTAGTATTATTTGATGATTGAAAAGTATCTTTTAAAATGTCCTTCGTTATCGATATCGTTTTTATAAATGCAAATGCAACACGATTATGCTGAAGAAGTATGCTCGAAGATTTAAAATATTCATAGTAGTTTATCACTTCATTAGCATTACCTACTATATATCAAACAATAAGCATATTTAAATCAGCAAAGATAAAGCAATCGAAATTTTAGTTTTCGTGATTTAAAGCTCTATTTCATATATGAACATGGTATTTACATACAATAATAATATTATGATAAATGCAGAGTCAGTACAATATTATTACATTTAGCAAAATCGAGAGAGAGGAGTCAGGAGAGAGAGAGAGAGAGAGGGAAAGACGGAATTTATGACGGCCCTTTCACCCTACTCCACGGGGGGTCTCTCAAGCTAAAAAGTCTCAGGCTGGCAGGAATTTTTTGTATGACTTCGGTCTGACAAGGAAACCTTGTCAGATGTTCAACCCCGTATTTTTTCAAACTTGTTTCATTTGAAAGAGGATCAAAAATAATGAAACTTTAACATTGGAACTATCGGTGACTAAAATCGTTTTGACCTAGTAAAGTCGGTGGGAAGGTCAAGCACTGCGAGTTTTACGTGAAAAACTAGCATGAGCGAGAAGGGGAGAAAGAGGAGAAAGTCGACTTTTCCCCTTTTCACCTCTTTTCCCTGAAAAGTCGCGACCGAGATAGGAAGTTAACAATGGAGGAACCCCCAAATTAGTATTGCACTGAACCACCCTTTTCGCAAAATCTAAACGGGGACTTAACATAGGAAACCCTGAAATAGCGTCCGCTTCTGGATCTTCCCACCTAGTTTACTAGGTCAAAACGATTTTAGTCACCGATAGTTCCAATGTTAAAGTTTCATTATTTTTGATCCTCTTTCAAATGAAACAAGTTTGAAAAAATACAGGGTTGAACATCTGACAATGTTCCCTTGTGAGTGGGCCAGTTGGGCTGGCTTTCTTCCGGGGCTTTTTGGGGGAAATTGAGATATGGGGTTTAAACGATGCTCATGAGTAATAGGACATCTTTGACGTATACCGGACCACTCCCACTGACACCAGGGTGCGAAACCTGATGTTTTCAACACTTGGTTACGCCCGTTACATCGGTTTATTAAATACCTAATTATTGATTTTGTTTAGTCTTACGGGAGGTATCAAAGAGTGGAACCTCCGATTGACTTGAATTTTTTTGTGATGAATCTACAACTCATACAAACGTAAACGAGGAAAAAATTAGCGGCCCAATTTTATGTGTGATATGTTTAAAAAATTGCCAAACATTGGACACTGGAAAAAATATATCAAAAAATCAAGAAAAAAATTAGCAAAAAGAAAATCATAATATTTTGTCATAATTCACAAGGGTTATGTAGAAGTTGCGGTTGGAAGTTTGTGAAAAATGGGAGTTGTGGGTCAGAGTTCGAGTGAGAAAAGAAAGTGAGAGAGAAAACTCGACTTTCTTTCTTTTCCTATAGTAAACGTCCGTCTGCTTTTGGTGAAAGTGCTCGTTCAAGCGCAATGTTATTTCTCGAGTTCTCCAATGTTCACTCCCTATCTTGATTCAGATCATTTTCAAGAAAAGTTACCTCTGCCGCCAACTAAAGCAATCAAACTCGTTGCCCAACAGCTTCCCACCCCAATTTCTACATAAAACTTTCGAATTATGACAAAATATTATGATTTTCTTTTTCCTAATTTTTTTCTTGATTTTTTTTGTATATTTTATTTGTCATTTTCGCTATATTTTTTTCAGTGTCTAATGTTTGGAAATTTTTTCAACATATCACACATAAAATTGGGCCACTAATTTTTCCGTCGTTTACGTTTGTATGAGGTGTAGCTTCATCACAAAAAAATTCAAGTCAATCGGATGTTCCACTCCCTCCTCCTTTGTTACCTCCCTTGTTGATTCCTAATAAATTTACATCCAGTTGTAAGCAGACCTGCAAATGCCTTGTAAGAAGCCTTCTTCGCCGCACACTCTAGATTAAGTTCGGAGAGTAAATAAAAAATCAAGGAGATTGAAGTCAGATATTTAAAATTTAAAACTGACAACTATTATCATGTACATTATATTCGTCAGTTTTCAGTAGTTCCGACTCAACCTCTTAAAACTACGATGATTTTCGCAATTATTTGCATATTCTTATTGTTAGTAAAGGGGTCAGATTCGAATCCTATCTTTCGGTTAGATCTGAAATCTGTGGCTAAATGCTGCGTTCATTACAAAACCCTTAATGAGGGATGGATCCATACCGATATTTTAGAAACGGTCATCCTGAGAAATAAACTCCTTGCACCTTTCACAGTTTCGGATCACAGGAGGTCAAATTTTTTACCAATTCAGCCAGCTCTGAATTTCTTTGAGAAATGTACCATCAACCTATTGATTGAAGATGGCGTACGAACAGAAGCATCCCAAACGGCTGGACTTATAATCAGTTACATCTTAAGGAGTGACTATTCTAGCCGAAATCAACATCACTCTTATTTCGTCTTGATCAACCCTGGACGTTTGGCTCCGAGCCTAATCGTTGACCCCATGATAAAGAAATACATGGAGGTATGGCCAGCTTCAATTTACTTTGTATCTCTTGGATACAATAAGAGTATCATTGATCCTGTTCAAGTTTCAAAAAATCCTGACCAGTCTCTTGGATACGAGTGGTTTTATTACGCCCGTTCAACACGGATTGGAAACATGATCACAAGATCCCAATTGTAATTCAAAGGCCTCTGAATTATCAAAACCTTTGGAACAATTCCAGCTACAGCATTGGCGTGGGGGGGGAGACAACCAAATGAGACTTGTCTCGGTATCCCGTGGAATAGAAACACAACCGCATCTGGGTCTCTAAACAAGGGGTGTTTTGAGAACACGATTACATTGGAAACCCTGGCGGCAGATCTGGGCATCAAGATTGAATACGGAAAACTGCGGCCGTTCTGGGAAATACCCGCTCTAATGTATTCCAAATCATTTACTGACTACCAAATGAAAACGGTTAAACAGTCTCCATTTGCTGGACATCTCTTCTAGTCACTTAATTTACTGCATTCCTAAACTCAGGACCGAGAGACTGTCGGTGTGGGTGTGGCTCTCGCCCTTTGGCAAAGAGGTCTGGTTAAACCTGGCTCTTTGTTCCTTTGTTCTAACTCTTTCGATTCTGGCGCGAAGCAAAGTATACAGTTTGGGTTCCATCTGTGAGACCCTCGCCTTGGTTTGGCACGTGCTCCTGGGCCAAGGAATTGGGTGGAAAAAATTCACCGCCCTCGTCGCCATTTTCTCAATATTCTCCTACGTTCTTCTCACGACTTACACTGAAGTGCTGGCTGCCGACCTAATCGTTCCCGAATCACCAACTCCATTTCGAAACCTTTTGCAACTCATTGAAGCTGGTTATTCCATTAGCATTTTTTGCCAAGAACATCGTGAAGTTTCTGCTAGTATCTATTTGTTACAGTACTTTGAGCGCTATCATATCGAAAGCAAGATGAATCACTCGTTGTCCTTCGATTCGGAGTGTTATTCTGAAGATACGTTAGCGATGCTTGTGTCGAATAAGAAAATTGCCTATTACAACAAGGGGAATAAAAATTTGGGCATGTCGATCCAAATCCGACTTCCGACATTCGATTGTTTAAGGGTGGAAGAGGACTACAATCCAAGTGCCGCTTTTGCAATGTTCTTCTCTCATATCCAGGAATATCTCAGGCGAGGGATGGCCCAACTTCTTGAAAACGGGGTTTTGAAATGTATTCAAAAAATGGTTGATCATGCGTTTATAATTCATAACAGTGGAATAGAGAGGGCGTTAGATAGGTTCGTTGATCCCACTGAAATAACACTGCGGAATTTGAGGCCATTTTTTTATTTTGTTCTCCTGATAAACGGATTAGCTACGCTGGCATTTTTCTACGAAATTCAGGAGAAAATTAAAACGGCCGTACTGAAATTTGCAAGGGATATTTACAAGGGGCTGAAGATAGGGTGGTTCAGATGTATTTACAAACAAAATAATTAAAATTAAAGCTCTTCATAACTTTGTCCAGATATTATTATTAATATTATTATTTTTATCAATTATAATTAATTACAAGCTCCTAATTGGGGTATTCAATTGAGATTTGTGTGATTTTGAAAACACTCGCCCTTGGATTACAGATAAGAGCATATAGATTTTAGATTAGATATGTAGTTATAGAAAATAGACTGATGTAACGGAGTAACCAAGTATTTAAGATGTAAAGAAGTGTACCTAGTACATCTGGTAGTCTGGAGGGGTAGGATACCGAGCTATGGGAGGTAGATAGGGGTAGGATACCGAGCTATGCGAGGTAGTTAGGGGTAGGTATCTAAACTCATGCATTGGATTGTACCGTTACATGAACTAGAGATCTCATTGTCAGTTTCCGGAGGGAAACCTGCAATGTCTAATATATGCATGGTACCGTTGCTTGGCCTCCGACAAAACTAAATGGCCCCTGCCCAACTTTCCGTGCCCACCCTACCAGTCTTGTTTAGGTTTAGTATGTTGAAAGTGCAACTACTACGAAACACAAAACCCAGTTATCTGCCATAATTGGTCCTCAGAATATTTAAAAAAAATCAGGAACATTGACATATTCAAACACATCCGTCATAAAAACAACGAATTGGGGGTCGATTTTCAAAACCTTTCCAGTTTTGTAATGCTAAAGAGTTGCATCTATATTAATGATAGCTAAAGATTTGAATTTTAAAAAATATATTGATTTTTTTTTTCAATTTAAAAAAAAATCTGAACCCCTGAATCCTTGGGGGATCAATTTTTTTTTCAAATGTTAAGGTCTTTAAATTTTAAATACTTATGTGTTCTTCAGATACTGTGATTCGGAGAAAACAATCTTCAAAAACAGCTTTTGATACACTCTCACATAAAATTCTGAAACTAATCCACAGTCCACAATCAACGAAAACCTCAATCATAGCAGCTAATTTGTATATTTTTATCCATCATATTAATTGTATGATCAACTGTAAAAAATACGATCCTGGCTCTGAGCTTTGGGATATGTGTTATGTCCCTTGTCAGAATTAATCATTTCTTAACTTCCCTACGTCACTCTGTTTAACCTCAGGAAACAATAAGTTATATATTAGGTCTGAGCATTTAAAGTAAAGTTGAATCAACTCAAGGCTATAATTTAGCCATGTAAGCAACTAAATGGAACAAAGGAACATTGGAATGCCAGTTGATGAAATTAAAAATTAAGACCTTCTTATTCCAATATTTTTAGAACAAAATTGTCCTCTCTGATCGTAACTGGAATACTTGTCTATACTATACGTAACTTTCTTAGAATACGTACACTGGCCTAGTTGCATTAGTAATTAACAAGTCTGAAATACAAAGCTGCATAGCAGTACGGTCCCTCCGTGCGTGCGGGAAACTATGAATGAAATATGACATATGGCATCACGTCGTCTTGCAATGAAATAATCACATCAAGACTACAGCTCGTTTGAAACTTTATTCAATACAAAGAAAAATAATCAGGATTTATTTAAGCGGAGTCTCCACCCGTGATCTCCCGCATATGTTCTCCTTGTTCCAGCATACAAGATTCGCGCAGCATTGTTATTTCTTAGGGCAAGGTTTGTCTTTTTCCGCGCATTTTGGTGCTTTAGCAGAGGTTCTAGCACTCTTCTGAGCCTTTGGGAGTTTTTTTTGAAAGCATGTTTTGGATCCCGGTTGGCATTGAAAACCAGAGCAGCATTTATCCTTGTCTCCACAGGGTTTGCCTCTTTTCGCGCATTTCGCCGCCGGTGGCGAATCTCGAATCACACGATGGAACTATAATTTAGTGATGCAAATTAAATTCCTATTTTCCAGCTTCTGGGACTAAGAATTCCGATTTTGATGTCATTGAGATTAATTTATCGAAAGTAAGACTGTAACTACAATTACGAGATGTACAGTTTAAGCAGGTCACGGGCAGTATAGTATCTACGTTAACGTTAATTTTTACGACAGATAAAAAAAATCATAGACACCAACACCATTGCACTAGGATTTTTATGAATCATGAAGAAGCAGCCCTCTAACCACTAACGAACAGATATTTCGGGGTTTTATCTAATGGAGCAGGATATCGTTTTAATTTTTTCTTGGATTGAAAATGGATTTGGTCGCAGAAATATTGTTCTCATGCTTTAGTATTTATTGCATAATAAATTTAGTTTCTGGAATGAGTTCCAGATTGATTCTAATCTTTAGTTTAATATAATCCGGTATCTAGAGTATGTCAACTTTTTCTCACTACATCTCTTCAGTTTCCCAATCCGCAGCCCTGAGATTTATTTCTTATCCGAATTCTTAGTTATTGTAGTGCGAATCTACAATTTAATCAAAGTAATGACAGAAATAAATTTAATTGACCCAAAACACCAGCAGTTCAAACTAAACGCGTTGGAATATCTGGGACAGACGGTTTTGTGAAATGTAACTAGTCTTCAGCCCGGTTTTAAAAACCTGGGGGACCGAGGGGGGGGGGGGCAAAATTAATAAACCCTTCAAAAATCCTACAAACTGTGAACCATGCTTCACCTTAAATATCACAGTTTCTAGGATATTCCAAATGCAAATTTTGCATGGGATTGTTGGTTTAATCGTGAGTAGCCCTTCGTCATACGTTCCGAACAACGTATCAAACGAATAGGTTTGAGTCAGATCATTTTTCCCGCTACTATTATTTCCTCAATTTTCGTTCCCGACCAATTAATTCAATTCCACGGCAGTTTTTACCGACGACGATTTCGTCCAGCCTAACTATTATTTCTGACTTTTAAACGTTAACCTTATGAAACCTGTTAAACAACTTACGACTGATTCGACTGCCCTGTTCTCCAACTCTTCCGCTTCGACGGGATTTAGTGACTCGGAATTGACGAAAGAGGCGACGAGAATGAGGCAGAATGCCCCATTTAAAATTCCAATCATTTCAAATTTAATTATCTCTGAACTGGACTTCTTGGTCGCTGGACCTTAACTGATTTTAAGAATTCGAGGAATAAGTCAGGAGATAGAGTCTCGTCGATAGTCAAAATGAAAGTTAAAGATGAAATGCATTTTGAGGGATTATTTATTACTATCAGACTTCAAAGGAATGCTATTCAACCTCGTTTTAATTTTCATAATTGTAACATTTAAATCCGACAATGGATGATTAAATACCAATAAAAGAAACCCAAAATACCAACTTTTAGCTTTTTGGCTTCCCGCACCCGCGCAGTATAGAGCGTGCCCATGGACCAAGAAGTATTTTTACTGTATTCTACAAGTCATGGAAAGTGTTTTCGGAACCGTAATTTTAGCAGCTAATTTTTATATTTTTATCCAACATATTAATTGAATGTTCAACTGTAAAAAAATCAGACGATTCTGGATCTGAGCTTTGGGTTATGTCCCTTGTCAGATTTAATCATTTCTTAACTTCACTACGTCACTCCTGTTTAACCTCAAGGATTATATTAGGTCTGAGCATTTAAAGTAAAGTTGTATAATTTACTCATGTCATTGCAAGCAATTAAATGGAACAAAGGAACATTGGAATGCCACTCTATGAAATTAAAAAGTTAACCCCTCTCTGATTCTAATTGCTTTCGAAAAAAAATGTCCTCTGATCTTGAGCGGAATATTTGTCTATACCTAACTTTTTTAGAATACGTGCATTGTCCTCTAACATTAGTAATTAATTATCAGTTATTAACTAGTATGAAATACAGAGCTGCATAGCAGCCCGGTCGCTCGGTAATTGCGGGTGTGGGAGACTATGAAATATGACATATGACATCACGTCGTTGTGCAATGAAATAATAACATCAAAACTACAGCTCGTTTGAAACTTTAATCAATACAAAGAAAAATAATCAAGATTTATTTACGCGGGGTTTGCACGCGTGATATCCCCGCATGTTTTATTCTTGTTCCAGCATTGAAGGTTCGCGCAGCATTTTTCCTTGCCACCGCATGGTTTGCCTTTCGCCGCGCATTTCGGCTCTGGAGGTGAGTTTCTACCGGTGATCTCCCCGCATGTTTTCTTCTTGTTATAGCATACGAGGTTCGCGCAGCATTGTTCCTTCCCACCGCAAGGTTTGCCTTTCGCCGCGCATTTGGGCGCTGGAGGGGAGTTTCTACCGGTGATATCCCCGCATGTTTTCTTCTTGTTATAGCATACGAGGTTTGCGCAGCATTGTTCCTTCCCACCGCAAGGTTTGCCTTTCGCCGCGCATTTCGGTTCTGGAACGGAGGTTCTACCGGTGATTTCTCCGCATATTTTCTTCTTGTTCCAGCAGACGAGATTCGCGCAGCATTGTTCTTTCCCTCCGCAAGGTTTGCCTTTTGCCGCGCATTTCGCCGCCGGTGGCGATTCTCGAATCACACGATGGAACTAGAATTTAGTAATGCGATTTAAATTACTGTTTTTCTGCTTCTAGGATTAATAATTCCGATTTTGAAGTATTTGAGATTAATTTATCGAAAGTAATACTGCAATTACAATTACGAGATGTACAGTTTAAGGCTCCAGAGTATTTATCGCTATAGGAAAATGGGTGTCATAGGGGGTAATTTAAACCCTACTGTCTTTTGAACCTTAACAGCTACAATTTTCTAATAAATTGTAGTGCATAGATATTTTAATTCAAAATAGCATAGACGGTTTTATGAAATGTAACTAATTGTAAATAGTAGCGAGACCATTTTTTCCCCTACCATTATTTCATGGTTTTTCGTTCCCGATCCCGACTAATAAATTAGATACCACGGCAATTTTTACCGTCGACCATTTTGTCCAGCACAATCATTATTTGTGGCTTTTAAACGTTGACATTAAATCTATTAAATATATTTTTGAAATAACTTACGACTGATTCGATTGCCCTGTTTTCCAGCTCTTCTGCTTCGACGGGATTTAGTGACTCGGAATTGACGAAAGAGGCGACGAGAATGAGGCAGAATGCCCCATTTAAAATTCCAATCATCTCAAATTTAATTATCTCTGGACCGTGGACTGACTTGTTGGTAGCTGGACCTTAACTGATTTGAGGAATTTGAGGAATAAGTCAGGAGGTAGAGTCTCGTCGATAATTGAAATGAAAGTTGAAGATGAATTGAATTTTGAGAGATTATTTATTGCTATCCGATTTCAAAGGAATGCTTCTCAACCTCGTTTTAATTTCACCATTGTAACATTTAAATCCGACAATGGATGATTAAATAACAATAAAAGAAACCAATAACTCTCTCTTTCAGACAAAAGGGGCTAATTTGCCATTCAAATTGACAAATTCCTCGTCCGATATGCCGTTCTTGTTTCATAAACTCCTGATTTGTCGAAAAATCAGAGTTTTTAAACTGGAAATTGGATGAAATATCGATGCCAAAGGTGTGAATTTGTCGTTAGATTGATGGCCAATAATTGCATATTTGTCGATATATCGGTGTGATGATTGCAACTATATGTGACAAATTGAAACAACGAGAAAAATTAAAATTAAAAATAATGATAGACGAGTGCAGAATCTGATTTACAGTAATTGCATGCTCAATCGAGCTTTTTAAATGGCATTACGCTAATTAAATCGAAATCATCATCGTTTCTTGGAAATAAAAACGCTGTAAACTTTGGGTTTCTTTGACACATCAAATTCAACCGAACGATTCATTTATTGATTAGTCATGTCACCGACATTCAAAAATGTTCATACAAATGGCACATAAGTAAAGCAAATAGCTCTAACTAAATTACTATCCTTAAAAAAACTACGAACCGACTATCATGATTTAATAAAAAAAACAGTCGATTCATATTACAACTAAAATATGTATTTAAAATAGCGTTCAAAAAATTCCCATTGCATGATCAAGGCGCTTCTCACAAACAGTAACTCGTGCTTAATTTTTTTAATAGCTCCTTAATTATCATATATTATAGGATTTACATATCGAATCTGAACTTCTATTAAAAAAACGAGTAAAAAAAGCTCGGTTAGGCAATGCAGTTTTTATTGGTACCCACGGTGGCTCCTCGTTTTTATTATGAGCATTAAACAGATAGGTTGGGATTTTATGCAAAAATTAATTAAGGTAATGATCCAATCAATAATTAATCTACAGAATTCAGTTTTCTGTCGCTTGTTAAAAAACGCTCTTTCGCAATTTTTAATTTGATGAGACGGGATAATCGGTCCATTCCATGACAAGATGCCCTTGCGTAATTACGACTAACAAATTAAAGAACCTTACGACTCCACTAACTATTTAAATGAACAGTTTGGAACGGAAACTGGTATTATGTAAATTATTTGGGCAATAAATTATAGATAAAGGTAGCCTTTGCTCCGTATCCGTTGTGACTCGGTTAGAGGAGTTTGTATGGTCTGGACCAAGTGTTTAATTTATTCGGAAACTAATCAGTTTTGTTTTGTAATCAATTTTTTGGAAAGTGAATCTAATTAGAGTAAATCCTAGAAGCTCGTTTTTAAGCTCTCAAGGATTGTAATTTGAGTTTGAATTGAGAATGCCAGGTACGAGACATTTATACACGGGTCTAACAATAGGAGTATTTTAAAGTTCTGTAAACTAATGAACATTCACAAGGTTTTGTTTTATAGAACGTTAAATAGGAGTCCAATTAAGTAAAAAACATAAAAATAAGCTGTCAGACTTCATATTGTCGTTGTCGGAAAACTGTCAAAAATAAAAAAAATCACGAAAATTGTCATTTCAAGAGTTTAGCTGGAGTTTGATTTTTTATTTGAAGTTTTTAACACTAACGAGTTATGTTATGTTCAAGGAACAGCAAAGAACTCAATTTCCGATTTTTAATGAGTAACAAACCCCATGAGGAGTTAAATCAGTAATGAAACTAATGAATGAGGTTAATATAATTTCAGGTGATTTGAAAGCATGGGTGACAGTTGTCTTGAACGAAGAGGAAGTCGTAGAAGCTCTTGTTCTTGGACAAACCCTGCGACGCTTCCGCTCCAAATGGAGCACCGTCGTGTTAACTAACCAACATTTGACGGACGCTTCAAGGTAATTAATTGTAATCATTAACAAGTAATTTTAATTAAGAGAACGCTTTAATTGACTTTGTCTTGTCATGTTGTCATTCAATTAAGCTAAAGATTTAAATGACAGGAATGCACTGGAGGTGGTTTTCGACGTTGTGGTCCCAATCGGTACTCATCACCTGAAAGATGTTGGAGGGTCCGGAATGTCACTCGAAACCTACGCCAAGATTTGTTGTTGGAACCTTCCTTTCGCCAAACGGTGCATTTTTGTTCAACCGGATACGATTGTAAGTTAAACCCGTTTGTTTAAGAAAAAATGTAGATTAAAAATAATTTTCAAAATTTTATTCAGATTTTGAAAAACTCTGACGAATTGATGGAAAGTAGTGGCCTTTTGGTGTCTTTTGACAAAAAGGGCTCAGAAACTTCTCTTTTTGTCTTTAATCCATCCTGGACAACCTTCAAGTCTCTTATTGAAATCTACTCTTCCAATGGCATTCAAACTGGTATTAAAAAATATACAAATATATTTAAAAAAAATGAACTCTGCAACGATTTTAGAGGATTTTAATTCAGAATTTAAAAGACATGTAATTTAAATTTCAGGGATTTCAGGCGTGATTGAAAAATGCTGGGGCAAGGATTTACGTCGAGTTGAGAATAAGCTTTTGCTTGCTGTCGATCCCGAAGAACCCTTACCGATTTTGTAAGCTAAATTACGAATTCTAATTCTCTTGTTCAGTTTACAGTTTAAATTTAATTATTGAAAGAAAATATGATTACCGTTTCAATTGTATAGGGACGTGGCTGAAGCTTCTATTCTTAGACTAGTCGGATTGGGTGGAAAGAAATTGCGAGTTTATCTGAGAGAATTAGAGACCAACAATTTGCTGAAGGTAAATCTAAAGTTGTGTGGTAATAGTTGATCAGTACTGACCAATCAGATATATTTGAAAAGTTTAACGCTAACATTTATTTCAGAATGTGACGAGAGATTGGATGGAAACTTACGAAATGGATGTAAAACCACTACTAAATGGAGTCCCGAAGGTTAGTGTAAATAAATTAAGTTACTTACCAATGGAAATGAAGAGAAAAATAAAAAAAACATACAAATGGACATAGCAAAGTTTCGTAGATGAAAACATCGATTACCTCATATTGCCCCAAACATAGAGCAAAAACGTGCTCATTGATAGATATCCCCTAGTCACTGCTTTGTAACTACTTAAGTTGTAATTTCGGAACCTTTCGGATGGACAGATAGACACTAACCTATTCACATAAAGTCAACGATTTTTACACAATCAAGCTAAAAATTATCAAATGATTTAATTTAGATTTTCCCAAAACATCACGGGGGAATTCAAGAGCCTATCGCAATTGTCGGAATGGGATGCCGTCTCCCTGGAGCCAACAATCTTGCAGAATTCTGGGATCTTCTAATTGAAGGGAGGGACGCTATTGGGCCCCTGCCACAAGACCGACTGCCCCCAGGGGTCACTCAGGACCCATCACGGGGAATGAAAGCAGGTTACTTGAAATGCCCCATCGACCGATTCGACGGGAAGTTCTTCGGGATCAGTCCCTTAGAACTCTCGTTCCTGGACCCCCAGACGCGTATTTTAACGGAAGTGTTATGGGAAGCCCTGGAGGACGCGGCAATAGATCCAATGAGCATCAAAGGAACGGACACCGGGATTTTCACCGGAGCCTGGACGCAGGACTACAAGGAGCTCATCAATTCCCGGGCCCTTCAACCGACGCAAGATTTTTTCCGTAAATACATGGGCAACGCCTTCGGGGCATCGGCAGGGCGCCTCTCGTTCATTCTTGGGGCGACGGGGCCAAATATCGCCACTGAATCAGGATGCTCTTCGTCCATGGTAGCTTTAAACATGGCTTGCAACCGGCTCCATCTACGAGAAACGGGGCTTGCATTGGCTTGTGGAGTTAATCTCGTCCTTCATCACTTTGAGGAGACGGACATGGGCTCGATTTGTGCCCCGGATGGGCATTGCAAGACCTTTGATGCTTCGGCCGATGGGTTTGGAAGGGCCGAGGGGTGTGGGGTGCTTGTACTTAAGAGATACTCGGACGCGATAAAGGACGGGGACAGGGTTCACGCCCTCATTCGGGGCATGGGGGCGTCGCAAGAGGGCGTTAGTAGAAGTCTAGGCACCCCCACTGTAGAATGTGAATCGTCGGCGATGAAGATGGCTCTGCGGAATGCTGGGACAGACCCATCCGAGATCAGCTATGTCGAAGCACATGGTACTGGTACACCTGTTGGTGATCCCTTGGAAATATCAGCGATTGCGGAAGCGTATTCAACGGAGCATCGGACCGACCAACTTATTGTTGGATCAGTCAAGACCAATATCGGACACACGGAGTCATGTTCAGGGATCACTGGGATCATCAAAACGGTATTGTCTTTGCAAAATGAGATCATTCCACAACATCAGAATTTCGAAAAGCTCAATCCTGCCATAAACTTAGATTCGATTCCCGCGAAAATCCCACTAAACCCTGTTCCTTGGCCAAGATTGCCCGGGAAAGCCCGGATTGCCGGAGTCAGCTCGTTCGGGATCACTGGAACGGACGCTCATGCAATTATTCAAGAAGCGCCTTCAACTCCACCGACTAACTTGGATTTTGGAGTGACGCGACCCCAGCATTTGTTGACACTATCCGCAAAATCTGAACAAGCTCTCGACGAACTGTTAGTCAAATACCAAAATCAATTAGAAACCGGAAACCCGGAGCTTGGAAACGTAGCCTTCACGGCTAATACTGGACGGGCTCATTTCAACCACCGTGTGGGAATCGTTGGCAAAAATTCCGAAGAAATCTGTAAAAACATCCGGAAAAACGCATTTGCAAGAGGGAAGACCACCGGGGAAGAAAAACCGAGAGTATGTTTCCTCTTCACGGGTCAAGGGTCACAATATTCAGGGATGGGAAAGTCTCTCTATGAATCCTCTCCCGTTTTTAAGGCCCATTTCGACGCTTGTCAATCTATTCTAAGGCGCCGATTCGGGGTTAATATTCTTCCGGTTTTGTGGGGCGAGGACGAAGAACTCAAAAGCCAGATTTCGAGAACGATTTACAGTCAAACCTCGATATTCTGCATTGAATACTGCCTCCTGAAACTCTACGAGTCGTGGGGAGTTAAACCAGATGTCGTACTAGGGCACAGTTTAGGCGAGTTTGCTGTCGCGACTGCAGCGGGAATTTTAAATCTCGAAGACGCGCTGACGCTTGTAGCTGAACGAAGTCGACTGATTGATGTCTTGCCACGGGGTCAGATGATCGTCTTGAGGTCAAACAAGGCCACAGTCGATCAGCTCATCAAACAATTTAAAGTCAATAGCCCCGAGCTGTGGCTGGACACTGCGGCCGTAAATTCAAGCGAGCAAACTGTTCTTGCCGGTGAGATTTCTACCGTGCAAAAGTTCGCGGAATTTTGCACAAATAACAAAATCCAGTCCGTAATTCTGGAAGCGACTCACGCTTTTCATTCACGACTAATGGACCCGATGTTAGAGGAATACGCTGAAATAGCTTCAAAAATACGATTTAATTTGCCAACTTGTAAGTTCATTTCTGGAATGACTGGAAAGCATTTAGAGGCGGGAGAAATGAACGCGGAATACTGGGTCCAACATACGCGGGAAGCGGTCCGTTTCGTCGATGCCTGCAAAGTCGCCTATGACGAAGGCTGTCGAATTTTTGTCGAAATCGGACCTCAACCCGTCCTTTCTGCTCTGACGATGGTAAATAGCTCTGGATTCGGATCAGATGTTAAGGTCACCTGCTTACCATCCCTCAGACGGAATACAGATGAATGGGGAACATTGCTTGGATCCCTGTCGAAACTGTATGTCTCTGGTGTCCAAATAAATTGGCGAAATTTCGACAAATTTTATCCGCGGGAAAAAGTCACACTGCCGACCTATCCTTTCCAACGTAAGCGACACTGGTTCGATTCGACTTCCCAAGGAAATCTCGAACGGTTTCAATTCTTCGGAGGGGAAATGCACCCTCTGGTTGGTGGACTTTTGCCAAATGCGACTCCCACC
Source organism: Desoria tigrina (assembly GCA_906901685.1). Classification (NCBI taxonomy): domain Eukaryota; kingdom Metazoa; phylum Arthropoda; class Collembola; order Entomobryomorpha; family Isotomidae; genus Desoria; species Desoria tigrina. Next base: position 337,931 of record CAJQTU010000035.1, read on the forward strand.
GCAATATATCACGGGCTCTTGGATTTAAGCCGACTCCCATATGTCAGGGATCACTTAATCGGAGAAGCGGTAATTTTCCCGGGAGCCGGATTCTTAGAGATGAGTCTCGCTGCGGCGTATGTAACAACCCAAGGGCTAACCACCAAATTTGAATTCCCATCCGATCCGATCTCCTTCGAAAACTTGATTATAGAAGCACCTCTTGAACTCCGGGATAAAGATGGCGACTGTCGGGTTCAAATTCTAGTCACTCCGGATGAATCCTCAGGTTCGGTTGTCACGGTTTATCGGGAACTTAACGTCGAAGACGGGGGACGGAAACAGTGGATTCGACACACTTCCGGGAAGTACTTCCCATTTGCAACTGACCATGAACAAGATGCCCAGTTCCTGCGGGAAGATTTGCCGGGAATTAGGAAACGGGTTAGCGACGAGCGGAACCCCGCAGCGTTTTACATGAAGTCACGAGAAGTTGGACTGAACTTCGGAGCCACTTTTCGCACTTTAAAGCGCTATTGGAAAAACGCTGGAAGCCGAGAAGTCTTCGCTGAAGTTGAGACTCCATTGGACTCGGATCAATACTTGTGTCACCCTCTACTGATCGACAGCATGATTCAAGCATTTATCGTCACAAAACACGACGTCATTCCAAATTTGACCGTCCCGGTTCAAATTGGAAAGTTCGTGTGGTTTTCGAAAGTCGACACTCCGGTCGTATACTTGCATTGCTACCCCAAGGAGATTTCAGCACCGGTGGATCTAAATAGTGTGGCCATGTACAGTTCAAACGGTACACTATTGGCTCTAATGACAGGGATCGTCATAGTTGAAACCTCGGTGTCGTCCGTTCTGAGTACTTTGTCAAATCAGAACCGAATAGTCTGCCCTCCATTGTACGAAGATATTTGGAAGAGTGAACTAGGACCTCTGCAAAATCGACCCGATCTCAACACAGCGTTTGGAGTCTCAATTTTCCCGCTAAATTCTCCAAGCCTTGATCGATTTAACGAAGAGCGGAAAATAGATGTCCAATTATACCCCACGATGGACCGACTATGTCTGCTATACATCCAGAAGGCATTTTGTGACATAGGCTGGAAACCGGAAGTCGGGGATATTTTAAACGCTGCGGAATTTTGTAAAAAATTTGGCATTTTAGATCACTTCCATCGTCTAGTTAACCGACTGTTTATGATTCTGGGTGAAGAGGGTTACCTCTCCGGTATTAAAGGTCCGAATGAACAATACCTACAATGGACCGTCAATTCCAAAGCAGTATTTCCGGAAATCAGTGAAATTTCCACAGAAATAAAAATCACCGAAAAACTCCTGGGCCGAGGGACACCGGAATTCTACGCAGCGATCGACGTCCTAGCCACTTGTGGTGAGCAGCTTGGCCGCGTCTTTCAAGGTCAAGTGTCACCCGTGGACATCATGTTCACCCGAGGGGACGCAACTGACGAGGAATCAAAGGCCGAAGTCTTCTATCGGGAATCCACATTCTCAAGATACATGATCCCAACTGAAAAGGCAATTTTCCGACAGCTGATCGAAAAATACCTCGAGGTACCAGAAAATGCGACCAAATCAGTTCTCAGAATCCTAGAAGTCGGAGCTGGAACCGGAAGTTTGACCAAACTAATCCTCCCGATCTTGGAGGAGCTAAATGTGAACTTTAACTACACTTACACCGACGTTTCGTCAGGTTTCTTCGCCAAGGCTGAGCAAGTATTCCAAAGTTACGGTAAGAAAATGAGGTACAGGGTCCTTGACCTCGAAAAAGACCCCCTTGAGCAAGGTTTCGGACCTGGTGAATATGACCTCGTCCTCAGCGTTAACGTCCTTCACATTTGCAAACAACTGTCTCATTGCATTCAAAATCTTCGTCATGTGACGAGAGCCGGAGGACTTCTTTTCATTTCCGAGACGACAACTCCGACACGGGAAGTGGACTTGACGTTCGGCCTCTTTGACGGATATTGGCAATACGAGGACCTCGACTTGAGGCCAAATCACTGTCTAATTGATTTGCCGAAATGGGAAAATCTACTGAAAAACAATGGTTACGACGCCGTTTCCACGATTCCGATGCAAAAAAACCGAGTTGGAATTACGATCGGACGAGCTGGATCAGGAATGCCCACGTTTGTACCTCCTAAAACTAAAAAATCCTGGATAATTTTCTCAGGAACTGAAAAGACCAGCCAATTTTTCAAACTTAAATTAGAAACGTCGGGCCGACGTGTCGTTACTATTAAAAGAAATGAGAAAATCAAGGATTTTCAAAACCGCTTGAATCATCATTACGAAATCTGTCCGTATGCAAAGGATGACCTGATTGGAGCTCTTGAAAACATCAAAGAAGATAACAATTGCGTCGAGGGGATAATTTACCTCTGGGGGGAAGATGAAACGGAAACGGACCAGAAGTCAATTCTTGAACCATTTCTTTACTTATCGCAGCAAATAGTGGTTCGGGGGCTGTTCAGACCCATCCCGCGGTTGTTTATAGTAACAAATGGGGTTTGCCAAGCCGGAGAAAACACTGTGTTAAATAACCCAGCGGGAGCGACGTTATGGGGTTTTGCACGCTCCTTGAGAAACGAGTTGCTGGCACTTCAATGTAAAAGCATCGACATGGACCCGGGGGAAACGTCGGAACAGAAACTTGAAGAAGCGTTCATGGAAATGTGGACGCGGAGTCGGGAGTCCCAAGTAGCATTTAGAGAGCGGGCCATTTTCGCGCCAAGAATCGTCTCAACCAAACTCAACCGCTCCGCGCTTTCTCTGCCCCTAAATTCGGAGAGATTTTGCCTAGCCCTCCCTGCCTCCAAGGCAATTAACGACCTCAAATTTGTTCCAAGTCCCCCCACCTCAGAGCTGAATGATGACGAGGTTGAAGTTGAAATCCGAACTTTTGCTCTCAATTTTAAAGATGTTTTAATCATCCTAAAACCGATTAAGGAATTCGAGACCCTCAATTCCGTTGGCATTGACTTTGCGGGAGTAGTTTCGGCAGTTGGGAAAAATGTGCGGGACAGAAAGGTCGGGGATGCCGTGTTCGGGTGTAATTTTAATGGAGGTGCGATGCCGAGCTACACGGCGGTGGATTCAAATTCCGTCGTCTCGATTCCCCCAAACTGGACATTTGCTGAAGCTGTGACTCTCCCCGTAGTTTTTGCCACTGCCTACTTTTGCATGGTCAACGTTGCCGATATTCAGCGGAATGAAACTATTTTGATTCATGCCGCTTCTGGTGGTGTTGGTCTTTGTGCCATTCAACTTGCGAAACACTTAGGGCTTCCAATTATCGCGACTGCTGGAAATAATAGGAAACGAGCGTACCTTAAGAACCTTGGTGTTCAGCACGTATTTAATTCCAGAACGCTGGACTATGAAACTGAGGTTAAAAAAGCGACAGATGGCAGGGGAGTCGACATGGTTTTGAATTGCCTTACTGGTCCTGGATTTAAGGAAGCGTCCCTGAATGTCTGTGCCCCCGGAGCTAGATTTGTTGAAATGAGCAAAATCGATGTGTGGCAAACGGATGAAGTTGCAACTCGACGTCCAGACGTAACTTACACACTTGTTGACCTCACTTACGAGTCAAAATCTGTGTGGCAACATCTCTTGTCTAAAATGTGCGAGTTTATGAAATCCGACATTCTGAAGCCAATTCCGTACACTCGATTTGAAGTCACTCATGTACGAGAAGCTTTGAACCATCTTCAAAAAGCGAAGCATATTGGTAAAGTGATTGTCGAGATGCCGCTAAGAAGCAAATCTCCTATAGGACAAATTCAGACGACATTTAATTTATTCAATGAAGAGAGTACATACTTAATTACCGGAGGTCTTGGAGGCATCGGCCTGGAAGTCGCAAAATGGATGGCAGAGTCAGGAGCGAAGCACATTGTTCTCGTAGGCAGAAGCGCGCCAAATTCAAAAGCGTCGGAGACGATCGCAGAGCTAACAAAGCAGGGGAAGCACGTTCTAGCTCTGCGCGCTGATGTGGGCGACATTGATCAATGCGGGCGCCTCCTGGCCGCGCTAAAGGACCCCTTCCTTGCACTACCGCCTCTTCGCGGAATCCAACACGCGGCCGGGAACATTTCCGATGCGCTACTCGACAATCAAAACTGGTCAAAGTTCGAATCGACGGTCTACTCAAAGGTCAAAGGCGGTTGGAACCTACACATTTTGACCAAAGAATACTCCCTCGAGCATTTCGTCCTCTACTCTTCCGTCGTAGGGATTCTCGGGAACGCAGGGCAGACGAATCACGCAGCAGGGAACGCGTTCCTCGACGCGCTAGCCTTTTACCGCGCTTCAATTGGCCTTTCCGCGCTGACGGTAAACTGGGGTCAATGGGGAGAGGTCGGTGTCGCTGCTGAGATCAAGGCGAACGGGATCCGGCCTTTCAGCCCCAAGGAAGGTATCCACGCTTTGGAAATTCTAATGAAGTCCCACAAAGTACAGGGTTGTGTTTTGGAAGCCGACTTCGCAGTTTATAGGAAGACATCGCCGCATTTAGTCTCGTATTTAGAAGAAATAAAAATAAAGAATTCTACCACTGCTAATGTGTCAGCAGAACGGGAGACGGCTATCGACAGCAATATTTTTAAGGAGGAATTGAGTAAGTCTGGGGGCGATGTGAGAGTTGTGACGGGGTACGTTGAGAGGATCATGAGGCAGATTCTCAAGTTGGACGGGTCGGATGAGATTGACGGAGATCAGGGATGGAATTCACTATTTATAGTTGAACTCGTAGAGTTAACCGGGTTTTGCTTGAACCGGCTTAAACCCGGTTAACTTCTTAAACCATGTCGATTCACTAAATTCCGGGTTTAAGGTTTAGGGTGGTTAAACCTTAAACCCGGTTTTGTGCATGAAGAGACCCTATTTCTTGCGCACAAAGGGCGCTAACGCTCAATTCATGAGAAAGCCGGTGTCATTCAACCGGCTTTCTCATGAACTGAGAGTAAGAAGACGCACTTCACTCTTCCTCACAGCGGTCACGTCACAAGGTAAGGTGACACATTTTAAAAGAATTGGGCATGTGAGGAGGAGAGGTTAAAGTTATAATTTAAAATTTCAAAAACCTATCCTCCGTCCATGTCCAAATCTCAATTCACAATTTAGTTTTGAATATAATACTTTGTACTTCTCAATATTTGTAAACTAAATTGTGAATTGAGATTTGGACATGGACGGAGGATAGGTTTTTGAAATTTTAAATTATAACTTTAACCTCTCCTCCTCACATGTCCAAGTCCAAATTTAGTTTACTATTACATAACTGCAAGCATGTAAGGATGATTCTGAGGGATTTATTTGAAATTCAAATAAATCCCTCAGCATTATCTTTACATGCTTGCCATCTTTTAACTGCAGCTAACGCTCTTCACGCTAACCACCACCACCAACCGAGCTCTACCACCACCATCACCACCACCACCCCAACAACAACAACAACAAAACAACAGCAGCAGCAAGGTAAGTGGCTGCGGCCGCACACTTCATTAAATATTGGATATGGGCGGAGGAGAGGTTATCGGAAGTTGAGATATTCCAACTTCCAATATCCTCTCCTCCGTCCACATCCAATTCACAATTTGGTTTAATACTCGACCAGCATGTAAGGATGATGCTGAGAGAGTTATTTGAAATTCAAATAACTCTCTCAGCATCATCCTTACATGCTTGTCATATTATATTGCAGCTAACGCTGCCACCACCACCAACCGAGCTCCACCACCACCATCACCACCAACCGAGCTCCACCACCACCACCCCCACAACAACAACAACAACAACAAAACAACAACAACAGCAGCAGCGAGGTGAGTGGCTGCGCTGCGGCCGCACACTTCATTAAATATTGGATATGGGCGGAGGAGAGGTTATCGGAAGTTGAGATATTCCAACTTCCAATATCCTCTCCTCCGTCCACATCCAATTCACAATTTGGTTTAATACTCAACAAGCATGTAAGGATGATGCTGAGAGAGTTATTTGAAATTCAAATAACTCTCAGCATCATCCTTACATGCTTGTCACATTATATTGCAGCTAACGCTGCCACCACCACCAACCGAGCTCCACCACCACCATCACCACCAACCGAGCTCCACCACCACCATCACCACCAACCGAGCTCCACCACCACCACCCCCACAACAACAACAACAACAAAACAACAACAACAGCAGCAGCAGCAAGGTAAGTGGCTGCGGCCGCACACTTCATTAAATATTGGATATGGGCGGAGGAGAGGTTATCGGAAGTTGAGATATTCCAACTTCCAATATCCTCTCCTTCGTCCACATCCAATTCACAATTTGGTTTAACACTATTGTAAATGTAAGGATGATGCTGAGAGTTATTTGAAATTCTAATAACTCTCAGCATCATCCTTACATGCTTTTCATATTATATTGCAGCGAACGCTGCCACCACCATCACCACCAACTGAGCTCCACCACCACCATCACCACCAACCGAGCTCCACCACCACCCCAACAACAACAACAACAATGGCAGCAGTAGCAATGGACGAGAACTTAGTAGATTATGTGAGCATCAGTTTAAATATACAGAGTTATCAAACTGATCACTGAACTGTCATGTATATGTAGTTTTTAAATATTTTTTAAATTATAGGATGCAGTTCTTAATTACACTGCTCGAATTACCGTGGGGGAAAATGGCTTTAGCGACCGTATTGGAATTGCCAAGGCCATCTTATACCAGATGACCTCAGCTGAGCTAAGGAAGATGGGCAGTATTCTAAGCCATGCAAGAGCAAGAATGAATGTATTAGAAAAGAGATGGAACGAAGAAAGGACGATGAGTATGGTAGCTCCAGAGATTGTGATGACCCTGCCCATTGAGTTGGTCGTTCCAGGGAATGCAGAAAGGGCATCTCCGGGCGTTGTGTGTACGGTAGCTCCAGAATCCGCGATAGCCCTGCCCACTCAGGTTGTCACTCCAGAATTGCCGCTACTACATTTTCCAACTCCGATCGAGTTTCGCGAAATGACTAAGCGTATGTTTGTTTTGGAATTATTATGTATTGTATTTAATAAATGTCCTAACATTAAATAATTTGAGGGTATTTGACTTGTCAACAGGTTACGGGTGGTGGCTTAAGTTTAAGCCATCCGACTTTATTGGGTTTGATGTTGAATTCGTCGAAGTCAAGGGTAATTCGTCAATCGACATCCACAAGGCAGGGATTGTCTCCATTTGGAAACATGATGAACGATATTTAGACCGGCAAGTCAAATGGGATGTAAATCTTGTGAGAATCACAAAATTTACTCAACAGATCAATGGAATTTCGTATAGTTCTCTAAAACAAGGACTGGATTTTCATGCAATCAAGAAGAGGGTCTCTCAACTATTTGATAACAAAGTCATAGTTACTGTAGGAGGTAACAAGGATTTCCGGTCACTTGATCTCGATGTGACCGAATATTGTACCTTTGATTTACAAGGATTTTATAATCGAATGGACCCGAATAACCCCGCAGTCCGACAAGGAATGTCTCTCCGTGATATATATTTCCATCACTTCAAACGAGATTGTCAACTTGGCGAGCATTCAGCTCTCACAGACGCCAAGAACACTCTTATAAGTTTCAAAAACGGATATACGAAGTGCAAAGACTTCTGGACAAAGGAGGGGGACAAGAAAGTAGTGTTTGATGATTCTATAAATTTAAACAGCAAGGAAAAACACGAAGGACTCCGATTCTGCGAAAAAATGCAAATGTTTGCTAGAAATTGTAATTGTTCGGAATGTAAATGTGTCCCCAGAGGTCAGCTATCTAAAAACATAGATTTATTCAATTGAGTATGTGATTATGCGAATGTATTGAAAGAATATAAATTATTATTGAAGAATTATTTATTTTCAAATTGCACTAGAATTAGCACTCACAGAGTTATCATGCCGAAGCAGAGCGATCATGAACTAAACAAACTACAAACTACAAATTGCACTAGAATTAGCACTCACAGAATTATCATGCCGAAGCAGAGCGATCATGAACTAAACAAACTACAAACTACAAATTGCACTAGAATTAGCACTCACAGAATTATCATGCCGAAGCAGAGCGATCATGAACTAAACAAACTACAAACTACAAATTGCACTAGAATTAGCACTCACAGAATTATCATGCCGAAGCAGAGCGATCATGAACTAAACAAACTACAAACTACAAATTGCACTAGAATTAGCACTCACAGAATTATCATGCCGAAGCAGAGCGATCATGAACTAAACAAACTACAAACTACAAATTGCACTAGAATTAGCACTCACAGAATTATCATGCCGAAGCAGAGCGATCATGAACTAAACAAACTACAAACTACAAATTGCACTAGAATTAGCACTCACAGAATTATCATGCCGAAGCAGAGCGATCATGAACTAAACAAACTACAAACTACAAATTGCACTAGAATTAGCACTCACAGAATTATCATGCCGAAGCAGAGCGATCATGAACTAAACAAACTACAAACTACAAATTGCACTAGAATTAGCACTCACAGAATTATCATGCCGAAGCAGAGCGATCATGAACTAAACAAACTACAAACTACAAATTGCACTAGAATTAGCACTCACAGAATTATCATGCCGCAGCAGAGCGATCATGAACTAAACAAACTACAAACTACAAATTGCACTAGAATTAGCACTCACAGAATTACTAATCCGCAAATTACAAAAATAAGGAATACTCAACACCGGATTGCTTTTGGAAGAGGGCAAGTTTGCTCCTTTCGATTTCATTTCTTTCTCTAATAAGATCCCTGATATCGCTGAGAATATCAACTTGTGCTTTGCACGCTGATACTTGTTCCTTGAGGAGTTTCTCTGTTGGCGTGTCTTTGAATTCGGATTGTGGCCATTTTCTCTTGCGTGATGGAGTCTCAATCTTTGGTGTACCTGAAGCGATCGGTAAAATCTTAACAGTCGAAGGTTCGGCAACGTCGGTACTCACAGTCAAGGAATCTAATAATAACATTTATAGCAAATTAAGTATGGCCGCTCCATTTATAAAGTGATAACCCTGCTAAACGTACCCTGATACACTTTGAGATCGATTCCTCCGTCAATTCCGTCCATTTCAACCGGCTTGATGGTCGAGACCATCAGCTTTTCAGCATCGGTCAATGAGTCTTCGTCTTCGTCGGAGGGAGGTCCACCCCCAGTTTTCCCAGCTGAGCGTTTGCTCGCCATATGTTTAGCTTTACTTTTAGTTTTCAAATTCTTCTTCTTGTCTTTGACCTGCTTTATACTTCTGTCCTTACCGCCCACTTTATTTATCTCGTCCGTTATGTCTTTCCATAAACTGTTTTTTAAACATTTCGTTACTGAAGTGCTCCAGGCTGCATTCAGCGTAGTGCTGTGGATTGCAAACTGTGTCGCTAGCATGGTTTCTTCGTCCGCGCTCCAATTCTCGCCCCTGGAGGTCGTCTAATTGTTAACATGGAATTAAAATTAAGAGTTGTCATACAAGAGCAGAGTTATCGTTTAATTAATTATTTTATTAATAATTATCGTCCATTAAGTCATGAGTCTTACCATTTTCAAAAATATGTACGGACAACGTTTTCTCGAGCCTGAGGTCCGGTCTGACCGTTGTTGATGTTATGATTATGATTTTGAATGTTACGAAACTCCCTCTCCTGTGGAATGATATCCGTTACAGCGAATTGTTCGTCTTCGGGTAAAATCAAAATACCCCTCTGTCGAAATATATTGTGTAGGGCCGCACTAGCAACAATTAATTTACATACTTTTTGAACTGGATAACAAGACAGTCCTCCCGTTCTATACAAAAATTAAGCACACAAGTAAGATACTATTATCAGTGTGTGCAGCTTTGTCCATACAGAGTAATCACGCCTAAGCAGAGCTATCATGTTTAATTAGAATTTTTCCAAACCTGCACATGGAACGAAACCTCGATTTCCAAGTTCCTATTGTCCTTTCCACAACGCAGCGTGTAACAGTTAGTGAGTGGTTGTAGCGCCGCTGAGAGTCGGTTTGTGGATCTCTGTATGGAGTCAGCAACCAAGGCTCAAGTTTATAACCACTATCTCCTGAAATCAAAATTAAGATATGAAGATCGAAATGTAAGGCACATGATCGCTCCGCTATTTGCGTGATAATTCTGTGCTTAACTCACCCAAAAACCAACCATCTCCAAGTTGACCACCGCTGAGTCTTGCACTAACGGAACTGTTATTCCAGATAAATGAGTCGTGCGCACTACCCGGATATTTAGCTACTATGTCAAGAAAACATTGGTCTGGTCCAGCAACTACTTGACAGTTTATTGAATGAAAGTTTTTACGATTTATGAAAATCTGTTCATCTCTTGGTGGAGCAATTATCCCTATATGGGTTCCATCTACGACTCCCAAGACTCTTGGAAAACCATTTTCCCGACACAATCCCTCGAAACCTGCTTTAGTAAGGTTGATGTTTTCTGGAGTTAGCGGAAAGTGAATATGTTCTCCCGCAATTCGTAATACATGAGAGGTACACTGCTCGATTATTCGGGACGCAGAAGGTTGGGAAGTCCCTCCAACTGTCCCAAGGGAATATTGAAAATTGCCGGATCTAAGATAGCTCAAATAGGTTATAACCTTTGTTTCGAGGGGAATAGCACTTCGTCTAACCCCTTCAATAGGCTCAAATAAGGCTATAATGTCATGAATTCCTTCATAATCCACTCCACAGTGCTTCCTGATTTCAAAATTACTTAAATTGTCCAACTGCGTTCTCCTTTTTATTATACGACGATGATTTTGTTGTGGTATAAATAATGGCATAGCCATCACTTCACAACACGGAGCGTTCACTATTAAGGAGTTATCACGTCAAATGTTACAGTCTATAAATTACACATATTCACTGAGATTAGAAGAATTAATGATAATTAACTTGTCGGAAGTTGTGATTTATGTGAAAAGTTAATCGCTAAAACCAGTCCGGAGTAGGATTAGGCTAATCGGGTTTAAAATTGTGAAAAAAAAGTTAGTGAATAGCAAATTCAATGCTATTCAGTAATTTCAGTTTAACTCGGGTTTAATTCCAAAAGTTAAACCGATGGTTTAACTCCGGAGTTAAACTCAAAAGTTGACCGCGGTCAACTTTTAACCGGGGTTAAAAGCCATTGTGAATTCCGGCCCAGAATATATTCGAGATGGGGATGGACTCATTGATGATGGTCGAACTGAAGAATTCACTTCAGGGGCTTGTGGGGTCAGAGGTCATTCTCAGTCCTCAGGATATCATACTTCATCAGACTATTCACCAGTTGAGTGAATATGTCTTCAGCAGCCTCAATAATACAAATTAAACCTATTAACACTAACACTAATTAATTAAATCATAAATGTACTATTCATTATTTAGAAAGATGTTTTAATATCAATTTTTTGTATTCGATTGGTACATAAAGTCAATAGATGAATGTAATTTTTTTAGGACGAAAGGCAAATAAAAAATTCCGGATTTTGATTGTAGAATAATCCTATCTTTCCCGTTAATCCTGTTTTAAATCACCCAATTTTGAAATAAAATCTGCACTTCAGATTATTAATACCTGCACTCTGACTAGTCATCAAATTACAAGGAGAATAAGCGGTTTCTTTTTTTTATAATAATAACAAAAGCATGGAGTTCCCAGACCTATGTTCCCAGAATCCATATACGTTCAAGTTAATAAAAGACGTGAATTCCATGTGTTTTGCTCCTTCGGCAAAAATAGTTCATTGAAATGCCAAATCCAACGTTCCTTGCATCAATATCAAACAGACTTTAAATACAATTAATTAATAACTTTTTTAAATCCACTAATTTCAGCAAAACATCCTCTCGGAACTCTTTACTCTTACGTGTAAAATGACGTTATGAAAATGCATCAATAGAGTTGTGAGTGTTATTTTTGGACAGGGTTCGAGTGACCCTGGGTTTTTGGGACTTTCGACTCATAATCTTTCTTGGAGGATTTAAATCGACACGAATTGAAATTGTGTTCAATCCTTTACAAATTCCGTTGAAAAAAACTAAAATCCGAAGATTATAAGATCCATCCCAAAAATTCAGAACTCATCAACAACACCTCCAAACTATTGTTAAATTATTAAGCCCAAACCCCTAAAAACACTGTAACCAAAAATCCGGTTCTTGGAACCCTACGATGGGAAAATAAATGAATTTAAATCCCAGAAATGAACAGGTTTAACTTCCCATCCATTCATTCAATATCTCTCACGATGAACTTGATCCATCTGACTCTTGATCCAGAGGGGACCAACCCTAAACCACGTTTATTTTTACCATGTTAATTCTTCCCACAAGAACAATGCTACATATTTAAAATCCAAATATTTTAATTAATTCGTATTTTATGAAGTGCTTCTGAACAATGAATGCAATGTTAACTCGGTTATCTTAATCCTCTGAAGGACTAAGATTATCTCTCCTCGTTTCCAGTCTCGTCTCAACCATGCAAGGCAATTAACTAAGCTCCTTTGTAGGGGTGGAGCAATTAAAATATTTAAAATTATTAAACCTGTCTCTAGCTAATTAATTCGTTTTCATTCAGTATTTTTACATTCGGAAGAACCGTTTTAGCGTTCAAAAGTAAATTAAATTTTAAAATTAAAAATATCTGGTAATATAATGTCACCTCTTTGGGTAACGGTGCCCGTTGCTGGGATAGGATTTGCTTTCGTGATAATCTATCGGCGGTTATTATACCGGGTTGCTGTTACATTACCTCGTGATCTGCAGTAAGTTATATATAGAACCTGAGTCCCGAAATAAGTCCCCATACCACCGTATTATACTTTACTGTAGATGTGTCGATTTAAAAAAAAATTGTGTTTCATTTGTACGAGACGGCTGTAAAGCATAACCCCTACCCCCAAGTAAATTATCACTTTTGTAAGAAAAAATGACACATGGGGATTTATTTGCAACGTTATTGCATGTAAAACTAAGCAATTTATTCCAATTTGGTATTATAATTAATTACTGTACCGAGTTTGTCAACAAATAAAGCTTTTAAAAAGGTTTAACATTTTTAATCCAGATTTATTTAGTTGTAAATTTTTGGAAATTAATTCTTCATATGATTACAAAAAGCTATTTATTTAAAACAATTGTTAATTTCAGTTTGGCATACAAGTTCCTCCTAATTAACCTCTTTCTGCTAAATGTGAAGCGGAAAGGAGTCACAACTGCGGATTATTTCGATTCTCAAGTCAAGAAACGGAGAGGGAAGCCCTGTTTCCATTTCGAAGATGAAGTCTGGACTTTTGAAAAGGTTAAAAAAATCATCAAAATTTTCCGATTTTTCGGATATTTTTTTTAAACCCCGATTTTTATTCAGGTTCAAAAGGAGTCATACAAAATCGGGAATTATTTCCAATCACTGGGCTACAAGAAAGGAGACACGGTGGCCCTGCTGATGGAGAATCGTCCTGAATATATCTGCATTTGGCTTGGACTCAGTCGGGTACGATTTGGAAACTTTAGCAATGAAAATAATTAACTTTAGTTGGGCAATTCCGTGAGCAATTACTTATTTAAGTGTTCCATTTGATTAAATTTTAATTAGATTGGCGTTATTTCAAGTCTAGTCAACTTTAATGTTCGGCTTCAGTCCTTGGAGCATTGCGTTTCGGTTGCGAATTGCAGGGCAATTATTTTCGGAGTGGAACTGACTCAAGGTTAGCCTTCGATTTATTTTACTTAAAATCGAACATTCAGTTGTTAATTTTAAATTAAAATGACAACTTTTTAATAGTTTTGAATTTATTTTATTATTTTAAATACTTTATTCGTTAGTAAGGGTTTTTTATAAGAAAAAACATAATTTCCCATCAATTTTGTTTTTTTAAATCATAATTAGCTATTTTTACCATTTTTTTGCATGCTTATTATTACAATTATCTTTCTAACTATTTTATGGTTTGTAAATTGTGAATAGCAATTCAAGACGTGGTTGACATCGGGGGATTCAAAGACAGAAGCCTATTTTGTGTCGAAGATCGAAAACCAAATCCGAAAACACTCTCTGTCTCTCATATTAACATCAGCAAAGAGATTCAGAATTCCGATCCGAATCCCACAATTTGCACTGAAAAAATAGGAATAGATGACACGATCTTGAATATCTACACTTCTGGTACAACGGGTCTTCCCAAGGCCGTCATCATGACGCATTTAAAGTCAGTTCCCGCTCATTTTAATATTAACCTTAAAACTACCGTTTCCCGGATCGCTTTATGCGTTGCGGGGTATGAAATATGGCGCGTTATTTATGGGACATTGGTGTTTAACTTTTGATCTATTTGCATTGGGGTGTTTTTGGGGAAAACTGATCTTGAGATATAATTTCGGCAATTAATTTAATTGCTTGTTGTTTTTTTTATTGGATTTCGGGAGTGCCTTTGACGCTTGATCTCGCAGCTGGTTTGGTTTGGTCCTGATATATTTATTAGATGTTAATGTAATAATTTGAAATGTATACAGGGTGTTCTGCTACTCGATAATGTACATTCCGGTTGGGATGACGTCAGATGACATTCTCATAACCCCAGTGCCACTGTACCACGTGCAAGGTGGCGTGCTGGGCGTCACTAACGCCATCTTTCAGGGAATCCCTCAAGTCATTCTACGAAAGTTCTCGGCCTCGCGATTCTGGGACGAATGCATCAAGTACAATGTCACTGTGAGTCAACCATTAAATAGAGTTGACATAGAGTACAGTTTTAAATATGTCACTACATGCCCCGCCATTACAGACTTTTAAGATAGTTATGTATAGAGTTGAAAGTCGTATTTTATAATTACAGGTTTCTCAATATCTAGGAGAAATTATTCGGTAAGTTAGTTCAGGTTAACAAATTCTAGTGTTTCAGTTTTTTCATGTTATATAACGGTGAGATACTTATCTGGGATTTAGATATTTATACAATCAGCCGGAAAAAGCAGTAGACAAGCTTCATAAGGTCCGGATTATCTTTGGGAATGGAGTGAATCCGGCTTTGTGGAAGAAGTTCGTGGAACGGTTCAACAATATTAACATTAAGGAAATCTACGGATCTACGGAAGGGAATTGTAACATCAGTAAGCACAAATTTAACTAATTTTATTTAATTGTTTAAGATATTTTTATTTAGTATATTAAACTAATTTTGTAGTGAATCTGGAAGGACATGTTGGGGCATGCGGGTATCTGCCCTTCTGGGCATTGCCATTCCTCCCAATGTGCATCGCCCGGGTGGATGAAGTGACGGGGGAAATAATTAGGGACAAAAAAACGGGGCTCGTCAAAATGGGCAAAATTGGGATCCCGGGCGAATTCCTGGGAAAAATCAGTGGGGGCAGGGCACTTCAACAGTTCCATGGGTAAGAACCTGGGATTTTCTGATTTTGAGAAAGAGTTGGTTTTTTAAATATAGATTTAGGATTTGACATTTCATGAGTAATTATATAGCCCTGACATGCGGTAAGTGTTTCTAACCCGCAATAAAATTAACGAGAAATTACTTGATTGCATTAAGATACACGGACAAATCAGCGACGGAGAAGAAGATTCTGCGTGACGTTCGTTGCAAAGGTGACGCTTGGTTTCGAACAGGTAAGCCTCCAAAAATTAAATAATCTAGTAAATTCACTTTAATTTTTAATATATTTTGTAACTGTTTCATCCAGGTGATTTGTTGGAGATGGACGAATTCGGTTACTTCTATTTCAAAGATCGGTCTGGGGATACATTTAGGTGGAAAGGTAGGTTCTAACTAAATAATGAAGTCAGTTTAAATATCAAATTTTGATTTAAAATCTATAGAGGTTTTTAAACATACATATAGATTTAAACATTTTCAAATTTTAATTGATTTGTCTTGTTAAAATGTAAGGTGAGAACGTGTCGACGGCAGAAGTGGAGCAAGTGGTGACGAATGGGGCGGGAATGAAAGGGAGCGTCGTGTTCGGAGTCGGGATTCCGGGGACGGAAGGGAAATGCGGGATGGCGGCTGTTGCGGATCCCGAACGGTCACTCGACATTCTCAAATTATCCGCCGAACTTACCCGATCACTTCCCGCCTATGCCCGACCTCTGTTCCTACGGGTCATTCACAAGGAGATGAGTATGACCGGTAAGTACCCATCTGGTTACAAACACAAGTGATAGGTCAAAAAATGTTATAGAGACAGAAAATGTCATGGGACGGGAATGATTGGGCGGAAAATTTTGGGACGGATACCAATCACGCCATACCTATAAATTACTATCGGAAATATCTAGAAGGGTCCCTTCGTGAAACTTGGGGGAAAATACCAGAAAAACGTCTAATAAATTGTTCTTATGAGGTTGTTTTCAGATTTTTTGTTTTATTTTAGGAACGTTCAAGTTACAAAAAGTGGATCTCCAGAAAGATGGATTCGACATTAAGAAGATAAAAGATGACTCGATGTACTTCTTCAAAGATACAAACTACGTTCCACTCGACGAGGAACTTTACAATAACATAATCTCTGGGAAAATTAGAGTGTAACGTTCATAAGAATTGTAGACAATATATCCTTAGTCAATAAAAAAAATTACAAATAAGATTGCCATTTTCCCTGAATTTCAAGGAGCAAAGTCAAGGAATCGCAAGGATACTCATATAATTATTTTTCGAACTCCATTTATTATGTATCGTAGATACATAATGCGAATGGCTCCGTGTCTGTCCGTCTGTCCGTCCGTCTGTTTAAATTTTCTTTCGGTTATCTATTTAGGACATTCAAACGGAGGTCGAGTTCGTTTGGGGCCATATAGGTCAACGGTCAAGGGGGGTAAGGTCAAAGGTCAGCCCTTTTTCAAATAGTAACCCCGCGGTGTGATACACTGATGGAAAGCAATTGTCAAGGGCTATTCAGTGGAGTATATGGTTTGGGGGTGGGGTCACCTCCTGGCCGGTGGGGATGGGTCGAAGAGGTCAAATTACAAACAAATAATATATGTGTGATACATTATTCGAAAGCTATGATAAAGTGCCTTCGAATGACGCATGTAATTTTGCTCTATGGCTGGGGCAATATGAGATTTTTGATATTTCGTGCCTTAAACTTTCAAAACACAGTTTTCACTGTGAACATATTCAAAAACAGCTTCAAGTGTATTAAACGTTATAAAAACGTCACATCTACGATACATGAGTACAACGTTGGACGGTTTATTTACTAATTAAAAGTCGTATTGAAAGCCTTGGAACTTTGTCACACAATTGCACATCAAATTTGACATTACGACTTTGTTTACAATATATAATTACTCAATCATAGTAGTCGAAGACTAAGTTTCAGTGTTTTCAAGAAATATTTGCTTGTTAGTGTTAATAAGAGAGAAAAAAAATCGATCCAAATTGAATTCGATGAACTCAAATAAGGAAAATATTGACGTTTAACCTCGTTAGGGGTCGGAGAATATTTTTTTTAAAATAATAAAATGGTGAAGTGTCTTATTTTAGTGCTCTCAATTTGGGGTTTGTTGAGCGCGACGGAAGGTCAGTGGTACCATAACCTCAATGTGTGGGAGGGTGTATTTCCGGGTAAAAAGGGGTGGGGTAAAAGTAAGCGCATGGTGGGGGAATGTAAGGGGGGCGCGGTGGACGGGGTGTACAGTTACCGGGGCTCCTGCTTCAAGTACTTGAGTTGCGAGTGGAAGTACGAGAACTATGCGCACCTGCGGCCGGAGTGGTTGTTCTACGTGACGCTGCTGACGTGCCCCATGTGCTATCCCGGACACTGCCTCCCTACCGGACAGCAGTTCTTCAACCCCAACACCAAGAAGTGCGACTTCCCAGAACGCTACACCCCGCAGGAACATCGGTGTGGCAGCAAGGGTAATGTGGCCATGACCCCTTTATGTTTGTACACTGCCTGTCTGTCCGTCCGTCTGATATTAGGGGGTGGCATCCTCATCTGACATTGGGACGAGGTCAAAACAGTCAAATAAGAAGCACATTCATTGGACGCGTAGTTCGAAAAGTATGATGGAATACTTTCAAACGATATGTTATTTTACTCTATGGTCGGGGTACCTTGAGAGTATCGATATCTCACATATTTAGAAAATTTAAAAAAAGTTTTCAAGTGGGCATTTTTAAACCAGTTTCATTTACGAATAAAAAAACGGCATATCTACGTATACGCTGCACCGGGACCTTCGTTGGACGGTTTATTTTTATACTTTTGTAGATATGAAAGATTTAGGAAAAAATAAGACCGAAAGATTAAAATCGTTGGGCTGCTGTACAGTCCTAAAAAGGGCATTTTACATTGAGTTCATTAAGGCGGTTGTAAAATATCCGATTTAGGTCTGACAAGGAACATGACCCAAAGTGATCACTCAGAAATGCCTGATTTTTTTACTACTGAAAATATAAGTTTTACTAACAACGAAGACAGAAAAATTAGCTGCCCTAATTGGTTTTTAGTATGCTATAAAAATTGTTGAACAATGGACCTGCAAATAAATATATCGTAAATGACAAATGAAGGGCATCAAAAAATCAAGAAAAAAATTAGGAACAAGAAAATCATAATATTTTGCTCCAGTTTTAAGAGGTTGTTGAGAAATCAAAGTGGGAAGTTAGTGGAAAACTGCGGAAACCGGGTTTTTTAGGAGTCAGCGCAAAAGAACGAGCGAGAAAACTCGACTTTTCTTTCCTTCCTATAGTAAATGCCCATCTGATTCTAGTGAATTCTCTCGTACCGGCGCAATGTTAATTTTCGAGTTCTCCAATGTTCACTCCCTATCTTTTTTTCGGACCAAAGCGCAAACTCGTAAAAAACTCACTTGAAAACATCAATTTAATTTTTTTAGGATATTTAAAATCAATTAGGGCAGCTAATTTTTTTGTTTTTATTGTTTATGAGACTTGTTGTTTTGACTGCAAAAAAATTGGACAATTCTGAGTGCTCACTTTGGGTCAGGTCCCTTGTGAGTTCGAGAAAAAATTCATGGCGAATTCATTTTAGTGTACTGAAAATCATCCTGTAGCATTTCTAGGATACAAATCCAATATGAACGTTGTATGATGTTTTGAACAGTACCGCCACCACCACCAAAACCAACGGAAAAGAAATGCGAGGCCCCGCCAGACTCCGATGGCGTCCATCGACTCGGAACAACTCGGTTCTTTGTCCTACAGAATGAAGCAAAATCGAACCAAGTGAATTGGGAAGGTGCCAAAGAAGCGTGCCAAAAACTTAATCTCAAACTGGCCAAAATCGATGACCTTCAAACAGAAGTATCCGTTCGCAAAGAATTAGAGAAGTTTATCATTCCGAGGGGATGGATCGACAATTGGTGTAAGTTTTCAATGGTTTACAACATTGTTAAATTTTAGTAGATTTACTTGAAAATTAAACAGGTCTCGAGTCCAAACTATTTTAAATCACGTGATATTTCTACGTGTTTATTAGTTTATTGCAAGTGGTCAGTCCAAATAAAGCAAATTAGGGCCCGTCTTTTTATGAAATTAAATTTGATTGGAATGAATAAATACCTGGAAATACTGTGTTCCTGCTAATTCAACGTCAACTGGTGTAGAATCTCTATAAAATATGTCAATGATAGTATTATCGCCAATCCCGAGATTGTTTCTTAATTTCTTGATTTAAAAAAATGCATTTGGTGCACTGACTTATTACAAAATACAAGCCTCCACATTTAAATCGTTTTAAACTGTTAAATTCTGACAAGGGGGTTAATCGAAAGTCCTTAACTTAGCATTCATAAGGTACAAAAACGAAATGACAATTATAGTTGAAAAATAAAAATTGTAGATTGGATGGATGGGAAATTCGACAGGGCTTTGGGAACTTATGTGTGGCAGGATACTATGGAACCGATTAAATTCAGTAATTTTTACTACCGCGCACCCCGACCCAAAGGATACGGCGACTTTTTCGACAATGAAGGGAACTACGTCGCGGAGCCCGTGGTGGAACACTGTCTTGCGCAGAGCATGCCGACACGATTCCCGCAATCCGAATACCCCGACTTTCGGTAACAGGTTTAAACGCATAATTGAAGTATTTAAAATCTCAATGTGCCCCAACCATAAAGCAAAACCCTATAGATAATTGAAAAATATTTGATCATATCATACCTTTCGATTTCGTACACACCATTAGATTTGTAATTTTAACCCGTATACTTGTAATTTTTGAACCAATGTGGCCTCGCCACCAGGTCAGCAAGGGACACATCCCCAAATAATGTTCACAGTGAAGACCTTACCATACCATCGTTGTATCATTATTGCTGGGGGTCATTTAAAAAACATAAACTTTGACATTGTTACTTTTGAGGAAAATTTTGTTTTTCCGAAAGTTCCATGAGTTGGCGAAATAAACTTGAAATCTGCATCCGTTTGCCAGTTATGAACGTTGCAGAAAGACTGCTGGACGAACAGACACCAAGTCCTTGGCATAATTCATCCACAATAATAAATAGTTGAATGTTTTCTTGTAGAGAGTTTCACACATCCTGGTGGGAGCGGGAATGCAGTAGCAGTAAGAAAGGGAACGTTCTTTGTGAAACCGCGGACCCCCTCTGCCTCACCGAACGCGACGAATCCATTTTCTCTGAAAGTATTATCAAACTCATTTATCCACTCTTAAATATTTTCGATTAAAATAATACATTTTTTACTTAAATCTCAAATCTGGCTAATCAATATTAATTCTTGAATATATAACTGATTCGTCGGCACTATCAGCCATGATTTAAATCCTCCATGTCGATACTTGTAATGTAATGTTCCTCTTGAAATAACAGAAACGGGTTTGTACTATAAGGAGTTCTGGCCCATGAGCAACCGAAGATTCGTAGTCATGTGGGAACCCGTAAGTAATTATCTTTTGAAAAACTACAATCTATCCCGTGAGTCGACCCGGTTCTTTAGATACTAAACTCCGGATTTTTATTTTAGAAATCTTACGAAGAAGCCAAGGCAATCTGCGAAGAACATAGGATGACCCTGTATAAACCCGATAAGGAGGACAGCTGTTTAGCTCAAAACCTCAAAAACTGGATGAAATGTAAACTAACGATAAGTTGGATTTTGTCCAATTTTTAGACTCTTCTATAAAGGTTGTTAAAGTTAATTTGAAACCCTCTAGCTGTGACATCCTACGCGTTCTGGACGGACGTAAGGTACAAAACGGAAGAACGGCTCTTCGTTTACCCGGATGGGAAGCAGGTTCCAAAGGAAGCGCAAAAATACCGGAAGCGGATAACTAAGCGAGACGCAGGCGCAGGAATCCCCGAGACCTGCGCATCCATCACTTGGAACTACGAGGATCATCCCGCCAATCCAAATTTCTGCAACTGCACTTCAAAATCCATAGATTTATCTCCGGAGAATTGCAAGAATAGGATCGGTGTCATATGCCAACCTCGAGTTGAAGTTTTGGGTATTTCAAGAATTTACTGCTCTTAAACACGAGCCTTGTAAAATAGGATTTTTATGCCAATGGTTTTTATTTTAGGAGAATGTACAAACAAATATTATGAGAAACCGGGGAACGGAACCCAGTTCATGAAGTTTAATATGAAATTGGTGTCTTACAAGAAAATCGAAGAATACTATCCATTCAACGATGACCCGGACTGGGAGGGAGGGATTATCCGATCTGCTTACAAAGTAACTTTACATCCTAGAGTTGTATTTATTTATGAACCCATTTGGAATCAGAACTTTAAAGGTTTTAAATTAGTGACAAAAATGGCTCCTGGTTTGCAGGGTTTTATTGAAAAATCTCAAAGTACCCCAACCATAGAGTAAAGTGGTATACATCGTAGAAGAGCTTTTGATTACAGCTTTACAGCTTCCAAACTATGCATTACATGCACCAGAATTGGTGTTTGAAAAAATGTGACCTTTGACTCTAGAACTCTGACTTTCAATCTACAAAGGTCCAAAATGGAATTTTAATTTACCTGAACAAGAGGATAATTAACAGTTTTTTTATTAAAGCAAGACGGTAGGTCGGGACAATGTCCGCCGGAGTATCAACGTGTAACCCGGGACGACAGTTACTGGGGAACTGAGGATGACTTCCTCAGGAGCAAACATCCCTGTAAGTTGCAAAACCTCACGAGTCCTACAAGCGGACGTAACAAAATGTTGTAGATTTAATGTCGGACCCGATTTCAATAACTGCTGTAACGAATTATGAATTGATTTCCAGACGATTTCCTCACAACTTATTGGATGAAACCAAAAAATGAAACCTGTAGCCTCTCGATCGTCAAGTTCGACTCGGAACAAAAGAAATTAATCCGGGAGTTGACTGATGGGGACTGTTCTGCATGGTCTGGATTTGTCCTCTGCAAGAAGAGACTTCCAAAAACAACGAGTAAGTCTGAAGAGCATTTTTTTGGGTATATTACGCTGTTAGCCCCTACTCATAGATTTTGATGAAAATTTGTGAGCTTAATCAAAATTTTACGGAGAATCCGAATCCGTTGAAATTTTTTGGGGCTGACGTTTGGTTCGGATCCTATGGGGTCACAAATTTTCAAATTTTTGTCTATTTTTCGTGATATATGCTAGTTAATAGTGAACAGTACCTTGACAACTTCACAATAGTGACCTTACTATAGTCGGGTTAGGTTAGATTAGGTTAGGTTAGGTTAAGTAAGTACGGGGGAGTGACAGGTACTTTGAAGGTGAGGTAACCTAACCTGACTATAGAAAGGTCACTATTACCAAAGAGGTTGTCAAGGTACTGTGTACTATTAACTAGCTTATATCACGAAAAATAGACAAAAATGTGAAACTTTGTCACCCCATAGGGTCCGAACCAATCGTCAGCCCCAAAAAATTTCAACGGCTTCGTATTCCTCGTTAAATTCTAAATAAACTAGCAATTTTTCAGAAAAATCCATGAGTAGGGGCTAAAAGCGTAATGTTCCTTTTTTTGTTACTAAAACAGAGTTGATTAAGACAGTAATTAAATCAATGCTTGATTAGCTGAAGAGCCCCACTTCCAAGGACGTAAAATGGATAAATCGAGAAGGATGTTGGATTTTGAAGACCTAACTGTTAGGGAACCAGCTTAAATTCTCCTTGATAATCTTAATTTTCTTTATTTATATTAATTTTGTATAAAAATCCTGCTGCAAAAAATCTAGAGTTTTAAGTGCTAGTTGTCAATTAAATCTGCTGACTTAATGTACTTGTTTGTTATGCTGCCCCCGGGTCAGATTAAAATTTCATGCCAGACTACAACAATTTTTACCTATATCGGGTTCCCTGACTGATATTCTCGCAAACCTTTTATTGAGCAAAATTGCTCAATAAATAATTTTAATATCTATTAACGATCACCTACTTTTTGTATTGGGACATTTCAATCAAAGCATACATTTAATATTGTTTTTTGTATCTTGGTTTTTTATTTCAGTTCATAACCCAAATAAAATGTTTAAACTAAAAATAGACCGATGTGTTTCCAGGGTGTTTGTGCTATTTTTTGGGGGGGAGGGGAGATGTACAAAAACCTTCTTGACTTTCAGACACATGGCATATAAGGACAATGAGGTCCATTTAAATAAATCTAACCAAATATTATCAACTCAAAACACAATGCAAAAAAATTCTGTTATTCATCTTATAAAAGCTTTTTCCGTGCCGTTTTTTGGGTCTTGTCGTATTGAAATTGGGTTAATGCAGATATACGTTATACATTAAATGCAGAGACTGAATCCCAAAGGCTACAAAGTGAATTACAAATATCGTATCCGATATTGAACCTTCCAATGTATTATAATACAATCTATTTAAATAAATAATTCCTACGTGCTGGAATATCAAAATTGTGTCGCATTCTAGTATAAACACCAAAAATGAATGAGGGTGAAACCCTTCTATGCGTTCGCTCGGGCCGTCTGTCCGGTCGCACTCAAACTCTTGGACATTTTGCCATTTTGAAATTCTTTTTTCCAGCCAATAATCGTGACTTCGCGGCAAAGACAATTAGTTTAACAACCTTGTAAATCAAAGTTCGAGAGGATACAGTCAAAGGTCACAAAGTCTTCTTCACAAGATAAATAAACCGTTACAAACGCACATCAGAAAAGGGTGAAACCACACGAACAATACGTAAAATTACATTTAGAATCGTTGCCCTTCTCATGAGAGTCGTTTTCTACAAGATTCTCACATTACCCCAACCATAGAGAATAGTCATCTTGGAACAACACTTGACTGTACCTTTCTAACGATGTAAAATGCATGTACGGAGCCATTTAAAAAATCGTGACCTTTCACCTTACCCGCTTTACCTTTGACCTACACGGTCTTCAAACGAACTCAGCCTCAGCAGAAAGGTCATGTACCCCGAAAACAGAATTTGAAAATATTCAACCGTTCTAAAGTTATGTTGCGAACGGACAGACAGACAGACAGACAGACAAGGTAAACACATAAACGGTAAACGATTGGTGGTGGACAAAATCGACGGACACTGTGATTATGGCCTGTGTCCCATCCTGCCGATTTAAAAAAAATATTTATAGTATAATTAGGCAGAGACACAACCTGGTTATGTTCGATTTGCGAATATGATTATTATCCCTCTTCAATACTGCATCTAAAATTTCTACGTATTTTCTTGGATGTAACATAATGTTGGATGTACAAGCAAAAGGTGGAAACTGTTTTTGCTTGTTTTCAAAGATGCTTTACTAGATACGTTTACATTACTAAAATAGTTTTTATTCCTCCCAAGTGATTTTAATTTAGGACAACAGAATTGGGACAGATCGTTGAACCTGCTTCCATGTATCTATGCCGTGAAAGAAACTAGAAATGATGATATAATAATACTGTATGATACAATATTGTAAGGGGAGTCACTTAATTAGTAAATACCTACTAGGTTGGTGGTGTGTCACGTCTATTAATTTTCTCCTTAACTAAGCAACATGACTTCTGGTTCATCTTTTGTGTCGGTCGTCGCTATTTTCGGTACGTTGAGCGAATTGTAAAATTTGACAATATTTACTTATTATATCCGGTTGATAGAAGGGGTAATAATTCACGGTTTTCACGAAATTGTACGCAAATTATTAACCAAGGTACGTGAATTGAGCTAGTTATAAAGTTGCATCAGATCACTGAGCGGTTTTTTGAAAAAAATATTTTTGAAAAATTATGTGGAGGGCAGCCACCAAAGAAAAAATTCGACATTCTTGACAACAGGTTGAGTTTAAAGTTTGCGACTTTGCGAATTGTTGCTTTTTAGCCCGTCTCCAAGGGCTTATAAGATCATGTCAATGTCTGTCCGTCTGTCTGTCTGTCTGTCTGTCTGTCTGTCTGTCTGTCTGTCTGTCTGTATCCACGATAACTCGAGTTACACTTGTCAGATTAACTTCAAATTTGGTACACAGGGGTTTCGGATAAATTTAGGAATCAAGTTCGAAGATGGATAAAATCGGTCCATACGTTGACCCGTGGGGGGTCCGCGAACCCAATCGGGTTTTCTGAACATAGGTTTGGAAGCATCATATTTTGCATGGTGATTGATCAAGGTTCTAAAACTTCAAATCAAACATTTAATTTTCAAAATTGTGGCCAAAATCGACCCTAGTGAGCGACCCATGCGGGTTTTCTGAAAACTAATCTAGAACGCCCAAATTTGGCATACAGTTAGAATATGATATTGCAAAAGCAAATATGACCAATTGTGGAAATCAAATTGCTTCTATGGACCCTAATCGGTGACCCATGCGGGTTTTCTGAAAACTAACCTAGAACGCCCAAATTTGGCATACAGTTAGAATATGACATTGCAAAAGCAAATATGACCAATTGTGGACATAAAATTGCTTCTATCCATAGACCCTAATTGATGACCATAGCGGGTTTTCTGAAAACTAACCTAGAACGCCCAAATTATGTATAGAGTTATGAGATTATATTGCAAAGGCAAATTAATATATTTATATTACTTTAGTACAATAAATTATTAATATTACTTGGAGTCGGGCTATAATAAGTTGTACAGGGAAGTTTTTAATATAGAGAACAAAATTGTTTCGGTTATTTCTTAAATATCACCATTACAGTTAGCGGATTACTGATCAGAGGGACCGATTCTAAAAGTTCCTGTCATGGACAATTTGGCCCAGTCTGTACCCCTTCGAATAAATCCCCGGCCGAAAGTCAGCTGGTGTGCTGGGCGAATGCGCATGCGGGACAGCGCCCTCCAACGGCCACAAATCAAGAAGGGATTCCGATGCCAAGTCTGACGGCATCCCAGGCCATCGGCACTCGAGGACACGTTCTGCTTCAAGACGCGTTTTTACTGGAGAAAATGGCGGCATTTAATCGAGAACGAATTCCAGAACGAGTTGTTCACGCGAAAGGGGCCGGCGCCTTTGGAACTTTTGAGGTCCTCCAGAGTTTGAAGAAATACACGAAGGCCAACTTCCTGGACACGGTCGGAAAGAAGACGGAGGTTGCGGCGCGGTTCTCGACGACGTCGGGAGAGGCTGGAAGTGGCGACACCTGGATTGATCCCAAGGGATTTGCCGTCAAGTTTTACACTGAAGAAGGTAAACTCTGGTTTTTAGTATTGATAGTTCATTTAGTTCAACTTGAACTTTTCTAACCCGGAAGGAAACCACGACCTGGTTGGAAACAATATGGGCGTCTTTGCTCTCCGAGACGCGATGCTTTTCCCCGATTTCGCGCGATCGGAAAAGCGGAACCCGGCTACTCACCTACGGGACCCGACGAGTTGGTGGGACTTTATCAGCAGGAGACCCGAAACTGCCCTCCACATGATAGTACTATTTGCGGACGAAGGGACCCCCAACGGTTACAGGAGAATGGACGGCGGTGGAATTCATACTTTCAAGTTAGTCAATGAAGAGGGCGCTGCCATTTACGTCAAATTCAACTGGTTCCACAATCAGGACGATCTAGTGATGACGTGGGAGGTTTCATTTTAGATCATATGAACTAAATCAAAATTAACCGGTCAAAGATTTTCCAACCCATAGGATTAATGTTTGTGGTTGACTAATACAGGAAGCGATTCGTCTAGCGGGGACAAATCCCGACGTCTTTACCCAGGATTTGTACGACGCCATTGCCCGTGGCGACTACCCATCTTGGGATCTCTTTGTTCAAATAATGACGTTGGAGCAAGGTAACTATATTTCGGTTCATTATCATAAAGAACAGGCTATGATAATTTGGAACACTGAAAGCTATAAGTAATTAAATTTTGATCGAAAGGTCACAAAATGGATTACATTTGAGATGGAACTGATAGTAAGACAATAAGACTGTATAAAAAAGTAAAAATATGTTCTGATTTTCAAAATGATTTAAATTAGCCACTGAGAACTTAGGACACAATTTTGAAATACAATTAAGATATTTTCAGCCCCATTTTTTTACAGAGGCAGTCCAATCAAATTTTAAAAGTTTTTAAACTCTTGCAACGAAGTAAGAAAATCATTTACAAGAAAAGCATTAATAGAAATTATAAAATTAATTGGTTATGGATGGCCCATTTTAAAGATATTTCAAAGAATGTAATTTTAGTGAATGTAAATTCAAAATAAAAATTACTAACTTTATTTTACCAACTTTATTTTACTAACTTTAATTAAGCCTCAACGTACCGGGAAAATCCCTTTGACAGCACCATCTATTGGCGAACAAAAGAATACCCGCTAATTGGTCCGGTCGGCCGGCTGACCCTTGACCGCAATCCGACGAACTATTTCACTCAAATCGAGTCCCTAGCCTTCAGTCCGGCAAACATGGTTCCTGGGATAGAGCCAAGTCCCGACAGGGTTCTTCACGCCAGGATGTTTGCCTACGGAGATGCGCAGAGGTATCGACTCGGCCCGAACTATGCTCAACTGAAAGTGAATCGAGCAAAATCGAACACAATCGGCTATTTCCGGGACGGACCGATGTGCACCGGCCGAAATGGCGGTGGGAGTCCGAACTATTACCCAAATAGTTATGGCGGGGTTAAGGAGGGCCAGGACACAGCCGAACATGCGTTTCGAGTGGCGGGAGTTGTGGATCGGATTGACACGGGAGAAGTGGACTACGACTACTTTGGATTTATTAGGGAATACATGACGAATAAACTGGGGGCGGAGCAACAGGTCCGCATTTCAAAGAACATGGCCGCCTTCCTCGTCAAAGCTGATCCTGTAGTACAAGAACGGGTGTTGCAGAATATCTGTCGACCCATTAGTGAGGAGTTCCGTGCTCAAGTTGCCACTGCTTTAGATGAAGCCAGAGCTGCCATGGAGTAGACCTACCTCTATGTTAAATATTCTCACGGTTTTAATCTTTATGATAATAAAGCTTCATAGTTGTGTTATGATACAGTTCATATGTTTTTGTGATTTTATTTCGGGTCGTAGGAGGTTAATCAAGCCGCTAGCTAATACGTGCACGCTTTCTGTTAGCACGTCTGGATTCACAAGATTGACAGGTCAAGCTCAATTAGGAAATAAATGAGTATTTATTGGTAAATGCAACCGGATGATTATGTTCTTGTAGTAACAGAAATGTGCTTCCACGTAGAATTAAAATTGGCACCTTTTATGGTAGGCCCTTTCCTTTGAGCCTGATTATTAAGCTTTTGTCCTTCTGCATGGTTTTAGACTAAAGTGCATGATCTTGTAGGAAATTTTATTTAGCTTGTGTGACTGTAAACTGTATTCTTAGACATATCTGGATTTAATTAAAGAAGGCTACCTATCAATATTATTTATTTTTCGGGCCATTGGATCTTTAAATTCGATACCAGTAGTTAAGTGCATTGGGTTTCTATTATTTTTTCCTCACAAATGATATTCATCAATTCGTCTTCAACCAAGAAAATGGGACAAGTCAATGTAACTGCTGACATCGACACGTATATCAACCATGAAGCATATATAATTCAGCATCTACAATCAATGCCAATGAAATTGCATTTATTCTGTTCGATGTTCCAGAGGCAAGAGGCTCGCTACAGGTCTCGGTCTACGCTCTTAATTTCTATAAACAAGATGTCTAGTCTATTTTTCGTCTGGGTCGTTTGTATTTCCGGTAGGTTGAGAGGATTTTACAATACAATTGCTATTCAAAAAGTTGGACAATTAATGTCATGCAAAGCCTAAACATCTTCTGACAAGTTTAAAATTGGAAAATAAGTTTGTTTGCAAACATTTAAGAAGCACTCACCACTGTCACTACTCACTACCAACAAACCATTAACATCAGTTCATTACAATAACAAGTTGAAGCTATTAAGAGCTAAGGCACATATACTCCTACCGTAGGGACTTGGAGACGGTGTTCAGTGACGTCAAATCTAGAATACTTATGATTTTTGAGCTCTTTAAATTACAAGATTACTACCGCCCTCTACAACTGGGCACACCATGATTTAAAAATTGATTGATTGCGATGTCCCTTGGGGTTGCCGAATTTGGAGAGAAAGGCTGTGGTGGAAAATGCAATTAATTATTAAGGCGAAAGAGTCAAAATGTAAGGAATTACAAGGTAAAGAGTTGAAATGTAATGAATCACAAAGGTAACGAATTGAGAGGTTACCAATTGATGTTAAGGAATTTATATTTACTGATTGTGAGTTTGTGATAATCAGTTGACAGTGACGAGTGCTCCGCATACTATTCAAACTGAATGTATCATTAATTTTGACAATAACAATAACATCGCGAAATTCCTTTTCTCATATTTTAATTCTAACTCACTGGCATTGGTACTCGCTCTTGCATTTTTCATCTAATAAATTGAAGAAAAAAAAAGATTGCTTGATTTATTTTTGGGGACGTTTGATGTTTAAATTCGATAACGATAGTTACTGGATTTCTGATCGGAAGAACGGATTCAAAAAGTTCCTGTCACGGAGCCTCTGGTCCAATCTGTACCCCGTCGAATGGGTCCCCCGCCGAAAGTCAGCTGGTGTGCTGGGCGGATGCGCATGCGGAACAGTGCCCTCCAACGGCCACAAATCAAGAAGGTATTCCGATGCCAAGTCTGACGGCGTCCCAGGCCATCGGCACTCGAGGACAGGTTCTGCTCCAAGACGCGTTTCTGCTCGAGAAACTGGCGGCATTTAATCGGGAGCGAATTCCGGAACGAGTTGTTCACGCGAAAGGAGCCGGCGCCTTTGGCACTTTTGAAGTCACTCAGAGTTTGAAGAAATACACAAAGGCCAACTTCCTGGACACGGTCGGAAAGAAGACGGAGATTGCGGCGCGGTTCTCGACGGTCGCGGGGGAAGCGGGTAGCGCGGACACTTGGACGGATTTCAAAGGCTTTGCCATTAAGTTTTACACTGAAGAAGGTATGGAGAGTTTCCCCATTTTAACTATTATTCTCCTTGTGAAAATAGGGTTACAACCATTTTGTTTCCAACCAGACAGCCTGTCCGTCAGACCTTTTTGTGGACATAAATGATAAAGGTTTAAAACATTATAACTAATAGCAATATTTGGTAACAAGCGCTACCAACAAGAAGCAGTGTATTAGTTGCGTTAATGCATACTTTTAAGGATATCATTCAATTGAGATTGTAGCATAACATTGGATACCGTTTATCAAACATCGAACATAAAAATTTTCAACAAAATTAGATTAGTTTAAATAGTGGAGTTGGTTAACAGAGTTTTAACAGTAATATTGAAAATAAATCAATTCATTTTAAAGAATTTCTGGATTATTCAAGGTTTAAATAAACCGATGTAACGGGTGTAATCAAGTGTTGAAAATATAACGATAAACAAACTAAATCTCAATTTCCCCAAAAAGCTCGGGTTTCGCACCCTGGTGTCAGTAAGAGTGGTCCCGTATTCGTCAAAGATGTTCTATTACTCATGGAAATCGTTTAAACCCCATATCTCAATTTCCCCGAAAATCCGGGTTCTGCACCCTGGTGTCAGTGGGAGTGGTCCCGTATTCGTCAAAGATGTTCTATTACTCATGGAAATCGTTTAAACCCCATATCTCAATTTCCCCGAAAATCCGGGTACTGCACCCTGGTGTCAGTGGGAGTGGTCCCATATACGTCAAAGATGTTCTATTACTCATGGAAATCGTTTAAACCCCATATCTCAATTTCCCCGAAAATCCGGGTACTGCACCCTGGTGTCAGTGGGAGTGGTCCCGTATTCGTCAAAGATGTTCTATTACTCATGGAAATCGTTTAAACCCCATATCTCAATTTCCCCGAAAATCCGGGTACTGCACCCTGGTGTCAGTGGGAGTGGTCCCGTATTCGTCAAAGATGTTCTATAACTCATGGGAATCGTTTAAACCCCATATCTCAATTTCCCCGAAAATCCGGGTACTGCACCCTGGTGTCAGTGGGAGTGGTCCCGTATTCGTCAAAGATGTTCTATTACTCATGGAAATCGTTTAAACCCCATATCTCAATTTCCCCGAAAATCCGGGTACTGCACTCTGAAATGTAGGTTCAGGGTATTATCATGTATAGATGATAGACATAGAGTGTAATGTAAACTACCTAAGCGTCAGTTTTAAAATGATTAAGAGCTCTATCCTGGCGTTGGACTCCTACATATCACTATTCTGTTTGATTTAATGGTTTGTTTTGGGGTTTAATTGATGGGGGGCAGGGGGTGTGACCGATTTGACCCAAGTTCGAACTTAGCCTCACTCTTGAGCCAAGGAACAAGTGTACAAAATTTGGTGACCGTAGGTCCAGCCGTTCTCCAGTTATCGCTCGGACAGACGGACAGACGGACAGACGGACAGACGGACAGACGGACGGACGGACGGACAGACGGACGGACGGACAGACGGACTGGTCATTCGCATAAAGTGTTTTCAACACTTAATAAAGGTTGAATGATAAACACGAATGCAGAGTTTTAAAACTCTTTACATCCTCTTTTATAATTATGATATATACTTACAATTAGTTTTACAACCACGAAAATTTTTATTAATTTCCAGTAGCATATTTATTGTTTTGGAAGCCGATAAAAATTAAAAGAGGAGATCCATTCACGTACAAACAAAACCTAGTCACTGGAAACAGTTTCAATCACTTAAAAAGTATCTAAATTTATTGGTTTTATTAAGTTTTTCAATTTCCATGAATATACTTCCCTCTGTTGACTGAGAAGGTAACCACGACTTGGTTGGAAACAACGTTGGTGTGTTCTCTCTCCGGGATGCGATGCTTTTCCCCGATTTTGCGCGATCGGAAAAGCGGAACCCCGCGACACACCTACGGGACGCGACTAGTTGGTGGGACTTTGTGAGCCGGAGACCCGAAACCACCACCGTTTACACTCTAATCCTGTTCAGCGACACAGGGACCCCCACGGGTTACAGGAGAATGGACGGCGCGGGAGTTCACACGTTCAAGTTAGTCAATGAAGAGGGTACTGCCGTCTACGTCAAATTCAACTGGTACCACAATCAGGACGATCTTGTGATGACTCCACAGGTTGGAATTCATTCTGTTTAATACTGATTCGATATAACCTGATTCGTTTTTTATAACGAATTCACACAATCCCGCAAAGATTTTCATTCTACTTTAGGTTAATGCGTTGTTTTGGCCAAAATATATTGAAAATCGTTTCGGGAAATCGTTTATTTTATATATAAATGAGTCAGGCTGTAACTTGTTACTATACCATCTATATCTATGGATTGTAATTAAAAAAGTAGTGAAATTATACAATGCGTTTCTAATTGTGGAATACAGGAGGCGATCCGCCTGGCGGGGGTAAACCCTGACGTCTTCACTCAGGATTTGTACGACGCCATTGCGACTGGGGATTACCCATCATGGGATCTCTTTGTACAGATTATGACCTTGGACCAAGGTAACAACTTTTTTTGTCTAAATTCCAAGAGACTTCTTTGACACCAGAGTGAGATTTCTTACAAAAATAAGTTAGTTGGGAAATAAACGCTGCTTGCATTGTTAATTGTAATTTACCTCATGAATATAAGTACTATATACACCCCACCAAGTTTTGTTTATTTCACCGATATGTAGCTCATTAGGCAGTATCATCAAACTAGATTCTATATATGTCTGTTGGCAGCAGGCAATTTGTATTCTAAAAGTAACGATTATTCCTTCTAACAGTTTTATTTTATATTTCAAAAACTACGACAAATAAAAAGTGATTACAATGTTTTACAATTTTGAATAATAGCCGCAACGTACCGGGAAGATCCCTTTGACAGCACCATCTACTGGCGAGAAAAAGAATACCCGCTAATTGGCCCAATCGGACGACTAACCCTTAACCGCAATCCGACGGACTATTTCACTGAAATCGAGTCTCTAGCTTTTAGCCCTGCAAACATGGTCCCTGGCATTGAGCCAAGTCCTGACAGGGTTCTCCACGCCAGGATGTTTGCCTATGCAGATGCACAGAGATATCGACTCGGCCCGAACTATGCTCAACTGGAAGTGAATCGAGCAAAATCGGACACGATCGGGTATTTCCGGGATGGGCCGATGTGCGCTGGTCGAAATGGCGGTGGGAGTCCGAACTATTACCCGAATAGTTATGGCGGGGTTAAAGAGGGTCAAGACACGGCCCAGCATGCATTTCCAGTGGCGGGAGTTGTGGATCGGATTGGCACGGAAGATGCGGAATACGATTACTTTGGATTTGTCAGGGATTACGTATCGACTTATCTCGATGAAGAACAATTGAACCGGATGGTGAATAACATGGCCGCTTCCCTCGTCAAAGCTGATCCCGCGGTTCAGGAACGATTCTTGGAGAATAACTGTAAACCTATTAGTGAGGGGTTCCGAGCTAAAGTAGCCAGAGCTTTAGATGAAGCGAGATTAGCAATGAAGTAACAATTTAATTTTAAATATTGTAGTTATCTACACTCTTTGTTACATGATTTTTAATAATCCGTCCAACAAATATACAAAAGTATAGTAGACGACCTGTTTTGATCAATGCTGAGGTTTCGAAACTGTTCAATATTAAACTACGTTAATCCTGTATGCCAGATAAATAAATAACATGTATTTTACATTTATGTTTTTATCTATTATTTGATATTTATTCTATTAAACTGGTGAAGACGAATCAGGGCAGCTTTGCATTTTCGTTGTGTAAAAAATACGATTCAGGTTCTAACGTTTGGGTGATGTCCCTTGATGGGACACAATTCGAGAGAAATTATTTAAGGAATGTTTTCAATGGTTGGTTGGGATGATAAGAAATGCCGTGATTGTGTAATCAATCATATGGAAAATGTAATTGACCTTAACCGAACCGCGGAATCGGAATAAAACGCAACCACCGATCGCGAGATGGAAATACAGCGGCTGAATTGAGTTAATGACGCGGATGTGATAACCACGCCGACGCATTGCAGCCACCCCTTTGAAATATCGGAGCGCGGCTTCGGAAAACTCATACGTCTGAACAGCCTCCTTGACACCCGTCCCAAGAACAATTGGCAACGAGACCATGACAATGGGGAACATGAGAAACATCGGCATCGGGATCGCATCATAGAGCCGAAGTGTCGCGAAATTGGACAAAATGATGAGGAAAAACGCCGTCACGTTGGAGCAAGTTACGATGCAGTTGTTGAAGTCGGTTAACAACGTCACAATCAGCTTCAGTTGCTTCAAAACGGACGTCGTTTCCCGGAATTTGGTCGAATCGGAGGGGCCCTTGTCCCCTTGGAAACGGAGGCAGGACTCCAGGATTTTGTTGAAGACGTGGAGGAACGTGAGAGCAAATAGCATGATGTTCGAGATGACCTTTAGTCCGTGAAACGATAGGACGAAGAGTAAGAAGAGTCTCAGGATTTTAGTGCTCAGTTTGTTGGTCTCGTCAGGAAATAACTCGAGGATGGCCATGTGGAAGGGGTCCATGTTTGAAAATATGCCAAAGAGCGGACCAAAGAGCGTGATGTTTTGATTGCAAACCACGATCCAGATTGTGAAGAGTCCGAACAAATCTATACCTTTCTTCGACAGCATTTCCGACTTGTCTGGAATAGAAAATTAGGTGGATAAGCGACTTTGAAGCCCCCAATTAGCATTTGAAATTTCCGAAATTGCAAATGGTGTACACCGTTCCTATGAATTCGTTGGGGGAAATGAGATTGGGGAACGGTTAACCGTTCCCCAAATCTCACTTTTCCCTCCGAATTCATGGGAACCGAATACCGTACCTGGGGAACGGTTTACCGTTCCTGAGGAACGGTTTACCACTGCTGAGGAACGGTATACCGTTCCTCGGGAACGGATTAGATATGGTTGAATTCCTACTGCCAAGATTTAAAGCAGCTAGGGGCATAATGCGACTTTTACCCGATTCTAACGGTTCAAAACAGTTGGTTCTCAACGCAACGGTGTTTAAATTCATTGGTCTCAAAAAGTACTGACGACTGATCGATTTTGTGGTTTTTTGTATTTGTAACATCGATTTGTATAATGGACACAAATTTAATCCGGAAAACATTGAGACTTTTAGATCTTATCAGTTTAAATACATAATTGGTTCACAAGTGGGACGATTTGAAAGGCTATATTTCACCAGTTTATTCTTGACTCTGAAAATTGGATAGTCTGATTACTCATTCGGCGTATTTTATTGATGTTGAATTTCATAGCATGCTTAGCTACATTTTAGGTCTTGAAAAATTTACAACATAATTTCCAAATTAAATTGAGCCAAATTGAACTAACCCATTACCACGCTGGTTTTACAAAGTTCCATCAAAGTGTTCCATGCCATCACGGCTTCGGCCCCGAAAAAGTCCAACCCGAAAGTAAAGAATAGGATGAGAAATGTGAGGAATGCCATGTAAGCTGGCGCGATTAACTTCCATGACACGATGGAAGTTTGCGGGGAAAAAGCCGGTCGAGAGATCAGAAAAAGACACACGAAGAGCGTGAAGAGAACGGCAGATAACTTGATGTACCAGAGAGCGCGGCGCTTCCAGCCCCTCGCGTACACCAACTTCTGCAGCTCCCTGCTCCATTTTATGCCGCAGTCCGCTGATCCTTGAAGAGTTAAACTGTACAGATCTAGAGCCGAGAAGAATAACGGCCCTCTTAACAGTTTTAAGATGTTTCCGAACATTCTGCAAGCTTATTCAGAAATTAACTGAACATGAACTAGATTTTTAGTTTCCGGAGTTCCAAGTAATAGTTGGTCTCGCGCTGTTCATTAGAAATAATGCCTTTCATTGACCAAAGTATTGTGCAGGGTAGTTATTTTTTTAATAAGCAGTTAGCTTATTCAGGGCAACGAAATCTAAAATTTAAAACGGTTCAATCCCAGTCGCTTCAAAGCACTGTAGAAACGGTATTACAAAAGTCGCGTAGAAAATGTGTATCCTGCAAATTCCAGATGAAAGTTATGCAAATAAATTCGTTGGGCTTGAAATTGCAATGCACTTTGAATTATTATTGTATCATATCATATAAGATCATTCCATTTATTCAATATTTATTTTAACGGTTGACTTATCAAGGTTCAAGGGTGCACGGAACAATAAATAGTAATTGAAATAACTTACGACAGACGGACAAACAGACAAGAGATTTGCATGTAATGGTTATTTGTGCCATCTAATAGCACCCAGATTGACCTAATGATATAAATCGCTGGAGCAGGATATTCAGACAGAAGTTTACTGTTTACTCAATTACGTAGTCCTCAGTAAATTATAAGGTTGGTCAACTCAGAAATTACATGTCTTGTCCTTGTATTTTTTCTCGGATTTCGGAACTTTCACTACGCACTTTTAACTATTATAGAAACCTTTCAATAAATATGAATTATTGTTCAATTGACAGTAAAGTAGAATTAATTAAAGTATTTACTAGAAATTAGCAATTTGAAATCCGGAAGCATTTTTGCATTTCTGTCCTTCCCATTCCAAAACCCTGAAATCAAAACTGGTAATCACGTATATGCATTTATTAATTGAAACACCCAAACGCATGTCAATAATTATGAAACTGGAATTGAATTGCTAGAATTTAATAAAATTACACAAAGCCCTTAATTTAAATGTACAGAACAAATGCGATCATTGGAGGGAGAGGGGCAATTTTGGAACATGCTGACGTTTCTTTTTTTTAAATTGCAATTTGCAATGCATTGTCCAAAACGGCCAATTCTTCATCATATCATCATGCATGCAAATCACATACTTTAATTACAGATTTCCACACAGAGCAATTTAATGGTCAATAGGAATGAGAAAGAAAGCATTGATCGTGTATTCAATCAATGTGTAAATATAATTGGCCTTAATTGAACTCTTAAAGGGAAAGATAACGAATCCATTGACGGCGGCATGCAACTGTAGCGGTTTTATGGAGATGACAACGCGGTTGTGATAACCGCGCCGCTTTATCCCCGCTACAGACTTGAAATACCTGAGCGCGGTTTCTGAGAGTTCGCAAACGCGCGCCATGTTCTTCGTACTCGTCCCAATCACAATGGGGAGGGATATCATGATGATGGGGAATACGAGAAATATGGGCATCGGGATCACGGAGTAGAGTCGGAGGGTTGCGAAGTTTGATAAAACGATTACCAAAAATCCCGCCACGTTTGCGGACGTCGCGACGGAGGTACTAAACTGGCTCATCGTGATTAGAATAAGCTTCAGCTGATTCAAAGCCGACGTCACCTCGCCGAATTTCCTGGACTCCGAAACTGAGCTCTGGGCCTGGAAACGAAGGCATGCTGCCAGAATTCGGTTCGAAACGGATAGGCCAATAAGGCTGAAGTTCATGATGTTCGTGATGACCTTCGTGGCATGAAGTACGAGGATTGAGATGAACAGGAATCGAGGTAACTTGGTTTCCGGTGCTAGGTGAGGGAGCCACTTGGCAATTGTCAGGTGAAAGGCGTCCAGCTTTGAAACGACTCCAAAAACTGGAACGAGCCACGTGAGGTTGCAGTTGCAATAAACATTCCACATTGTGTTTACACCAAAAAGGTCAAAGCGACCCGCTCCGATCTTACCGTCATTTTCTGGAATTAAAAAACAATGAGATCGTTACTGATTTAAATCAGGCTGTGGATGGTCTTACAATGGACACTATGTAAGTGAGAAACAAGTTAAGTGTTGTGATAATAATTGTGATAGTAATCAGCATGGTCAAAATAGTCTATTTGCATATATTACAACCCTTAATTCGTTTGTCACTTAAATAGTGTCCATTGTTAGACTAGACGCCCATCCGGTAACCAAAAAAAGGTCGGGAAAAATTAGTGAGGACCAAATGGTAGACGGAAACAACGGTAGCGAATATAATGATTGGTAACTAATAGAGTACTGGAAATGGTTGCGAAAATATAGATTTCAACTGCTTTCTTAATTCTTAGTTTCAATACCACTTAATTAGGTTTTAGTAAAACAGAGAGTGAAGAAAATATTCCATAAAATCCATGTTTAAGGGGATTCTCTGTGACGACAAAGGCTAGTGACGTCACTAGCTTGTCCGTCATAAGACTAATGTTAAATTTCAAATCGCTACTAGTCGCTCAATACCTAACCAATTTACTTGAATTGTTTTTCTAAATAATCACAATAAAATATTCTTTTATTTGTCCCGAGCAATTTTTGAAAAAAATGTCAATATAAAAAGTTATAATGACCGACAGATATTAAAAAACTCCCTCTGGACAAATAAAAGAGTATTTTATTGTGATAATTTAGAAAATTAATTCAGGTAAATTGGTTTAGTATTAAGCGACTAGTAGCGATTTGAAATTTAACATTAGTCTTATGGCGGACAAGCTAGGGACGTCACTAGCCTCTGTCGTCACAGAGAATCCCCTTAATCCCGAAACAAGTGGATTAATCGTGAGAAACTATAGGGACGTACCCATTACGGCGCAGCCTTTCCTAAGCTTCATTAGTGTGTTCATGGCGGCAGCGGCGTCGGCGCCATAAGCATCCGATACGAATGATAAGTAACAGGTTTCAATTGCGATGATTGCTGCGTACACTTGGACGACAATCTTCCAGGCTGTGAGGGAAGAGTCGAAGCCAATTATTAGAATGCAACAGCTCACGAGCAACGCCATTCCTGCTACTTTCAAATACCACAGAGCGCGAAATTTTGAATTTGTAACGTGAACAAACTCCTGCAATTTCCGGTCCCATTTTAAGCCATAGTCAGCTGACCCTTGAAGGGTCAGACTGTAATGGTCCAAGGCCTTGAAGAAGAGGGGTGGTTCCTTGGTTTTGACTACACTCAGGATTTTTTCGAACATTTTGAACATTTTGTTTGAAATGAATTGAATGAGGAATGTGAAATCAGTTTTCTATTTTGTTTAACGACCAAGGTACGGATGTTGATGCTTGACTATTGCAATCCTATGCACTTTCAAATATAACATATCCGAAATTTTATTCATTGAGGTTTTGGGCATTTAAATTGTGATAATAGGCGTGTTATACTTGCATATTGCTACTTCGAAACAGGTAAATACCCGAAACTGCAACTACTTCAAAAACGTGAGCATCAAAGTTTTGTAAACAATAAAATCAAGGATATATACAACTTGGTATTTTGAATCATATTAATAATAAGGTATATTTACTATATATTTTGTTTTTGAATAGATAAAGATGAATGGGCCCCCTCTCAGCTTGAACATGTTAACATATTTATTTAAAACTAGCATTGGATTGAGCTCTCTGCAATAATTTAAATAGTTTAAGAATATCCTGTTAACCAATTTAACAAATCATTAGTGTAGATTTTAAATTTGACATAATCTTATTTTTAGTCAATCCTGCCTGGTTCTGGAAACGCTGAAGAGAGCTTCACAACGTGTTCAAATTCAAATGTTCAAAAACTACATTTGTGAAGCAAAATATCTGAATATTTTGAAAGCAAACTATGCAGAAGTTATATTGAACTTCAGATTTTATCAGCGAGCAAGTTCATCCGAATGAGAGGCAAATTCATGTTTATTAGGGGGCACATTAATTCTAAGCTTTTTAGCCCGACTCCGAGGGCTTATAGAATCGCGGCAGTGTCCTGTCTGTGGAAAAGCACGATAACTGTCGAACAGAGTGACATAACGTCACTAAATTTTGTACACACCGTTTTTTTGTAAAAAAGAGTTAATTTCGAAGATGGGCAAAATCGGTCCATTGGTTGACCCGAACGGGTCAAAAGTCGTTAGAAAGTCATCTGAATGATAAAATATGCTAACCTGAACAGTTGTTTTCTGTTGTATAGCTTGTAGTTGGAAGCGAGGATAAAAAATCGAAAGGGCATACTGAGTCGGAAATTTATCGAGGAATTTTTTAAAAATAATTTCAGCTCGATCAGTTGATCAGTAGGGGCTGGGAGAGTGGGTTTTAACATTGGTTTAGATAGGGAAATCAAAATTTCCCCTTAAATTACAAACAAATTAGAAATGACCCCAACGGGTCAATCAAAGGACCAATTTCACATGTCTTTGAATTTGAAGGATCTAAGTTAACGCTAACGGCAGTTATCGAGTTCACCGACGGACAGACGGACAGACATCGGCATCCATATAAGCCCTGCATAGCAACGGGCTGAAACGTGGAAGCACCGAAATACTAAACTAATAAAAAATAAACTATCATCACCCTCTACTCTGAAGATTGGTCAAGATGTGACTATTAATGACCAGACTGGGTGCCCATACGGGTATTTTCAAAATAGACTTACTTAGAAGTACATTTTTTTAATCTAACCTAAATGATCTATTAGATGCACATATCATAAAGATTGGACAAAATTTTGCTTCTAATGAACTGTGTGGGTCACCCATGCGGGTATTAGAATAAAAGACCCACAAGCCCCAAAGTGCTCCAAAGAGTCGGGCCAAATAGCGTTGTACCGGTAAGTTTTTGAATTCGTATTCAAGAGAGCAAACCGTTCAAGTGTTACAAACTTGATGGATGGACAATTGCAGTTTAAGAATTGGCATAAAGCGTTCAGAACGGTAAAACTACAGGCGCAGGAATCTATAGAGAAATATTTTAGCTACGGAGTAGAATTGTCATGAATGACTATAGTTTACTAAATTTGGGATTTGGGACCCTCTATTAAGAGCTCTTATTTTGTCGTCTGTACAATTAAACTCATTAAAGTCTTCCTGTTTTTAAATAAACAATAACTGAAGTTTTAGACCACATGTATAATTTCACTGCAGATTTGCGACAGAGAAAAATAATTTTGCTATATAAATCAAACTAATTACGGAATGCCAAAGTAATGCCCCGAAATCAGAAAACATAAATGTTATTTAAATGTATGATTACAAAGTATATCAACATCAAGAACGTCAACTACAAATCAACACAAGCAGTTCATATTTATACTCGATCGTGGTAATAATTAATAATTATTTGATTCACCCTGCCTGTAAGATCATACGCTAACACTCGAATTAAAATAATAAATAATAAAATTACTTTTAATTATTTGCAGATAATATTATAATGCAAGTTTATTAGATAACGCTTTAGGATATTTATTTTATTCACTCTGCCTGCCTGTTAGATCATACTCTAACTCTTGAATTAAAATAATAAAATTTAATGGGTCAGTTAGAATGAGTAAGTAGTGTATAAGACGTGACTTTGCCGCAGTTTGTATTGGTATAGGACCACTTTGCCGAAGTGCAGAATATAATACCAAATAATGACAATTCTGGTGGAATTGGGATATTTGAGATTACGGGAATGAGCTGCAGTATCATAATGCCTCATACTCAATCGTGTAGAAGGTTCATCTATGAACGAGAAGACGCGAGAAAAGAGAGAGATCGAATTCCAGCACTATATATACAATACTAATAAATCTCCAAAAAAGCGTGATGATTACGGTTTATAAAAAGGCACGTACAGGGCCATTTTATTTGACTTTGAACAAATGAAAAATTATATTACAGTTTCCCGTATTTTCATTTCCGTGGTTGGAAGTAATTCAATGGAATCATCAAAGAGCTGGTGGCTATTCAATCGGCACTTAAGGAATTTCCGCTTCCACGCCAGAATTCCAAGCATAAATAGAAGGATAACAATCAAGGCTGTTATTCCTATAAAATAATACATATAAGCTATCGTCAGGGGATGTGTCTTTTTACGATAAACGTGGAAGTCGCAGTTGGAATCCAAGAGTTTTGATGAGGGACTGAAAGGACAAATGTTGGACCATATTCAATCTCTTCCCAAACAACTCAGCCATTATTCTAGACAGGTATTTTTATCAAAAACTAACTTAAAAAAAACTTAACAAATAAATACGTGGGTCTTTAATGCTGATCTTGTTGTCTAAGACGGGAATGCTCTCCGTGAATATCTGTCTCCTTCCCTCACTGTCACCAAAATGTTTCAATTGTTTCATGCAGGTGTTGGACTGGAAGTAGAAAAGTATGAATGGGTATACAGGGAAGTCTATAGGGAACAAGCCATTAGAATAGGAAGCCCACGATCAGACACCTGCTCGACATGCGATCTTAATTTTATCGAGATATCAGTGAAGATATTCCTGTTCAGCATTTGAGGTTAGAAGAACTTGAAAACGAGTCGATGGCCCATCACATGGACGCGGATTCA
Source organism: Desoria tigrina (assembly GCA_906901685.1). Classification (NCBI taxonomy): domain Eukaryota; kingdom Metazoa; phylum Arthropoda; class Collembola; order Entomobryomorpha; family Isotomidae; genus Desoria; species Desoria tigrina. The sequence goes on from CAJQTU010000035.1 coordinate 380,651, forward strand.
AGTTATAGAAGTCTAAGGACGGACTGAGAAACAAGCAAAGTGGACCCCGATTTCTACACAATATGCATCGATCTTCAAGCCGTAAGATTTTTTATCAAGTTGAATTTACCTAATAAATCTTGGTCGTAATCTCTTGTTTGATAATAGGTCTATGCCCTCCCGGAATTAACAAACTCTTTACAGTATTATAAGAGAAAGTTCAGTGCGTTAAATTTGTGAATTTATGATGGAAAAACTGAGGATACGACAATATGTATATGGATATACATGTATATGGAATTCCACCAGGTTTTTGGGAAGAGGCACGTGAGTCTCCTCATCCGATCCCAGGAGTTCCATCTGTTTTTTCCATCTGTAAAGATGGAAAATAGTTTTTTAAAAAAGGTATCTTTGTTCCTTCTCCCTGCAGGTAAATTGCAGGTGAGAAGTACCAGAGTAGTATTGAGGATGAAGGTACTTTGGAATTGAGAAATACGCCCATCCCATGCAAAAAGCATGTACCCGGCGTATTCACCGATTCCAACCCCCTTCATCCCCAATTTGACCTGAAAAAATGTCAAGGGCCGCTGTTGGTTCCTTGTAAGGTAAGATGAACACTCCTTACCTTGTATCTCCAAGAAACCCGATTTACACCGAAAAGATACCCGTTTTTCAAAAACTAAAAAAATTCCTCGAAAAGTGTGGTAGAGTTCCAATTTCCCGCACTCCTTCCTCTTCAAAGTCTCAACATGAAACCATTAAAGGTAATACTTTTTTAAAGGGTCAGAAGGAGAAGGAGAGGTGGACAAATGGGACAGAAACCGTTGTAGAGGGGAGCAACTTCGGAAGGAATTGAACCATTACGGATCCAATATTCTCGTCCTTCCATATGTTCAATTCCCCCCATCTGTGCAAAGTACTATTGTTTGCGCCGTAGTCGAGTGAAAATGTGAATGTATGGTGGTGTAAAATGATGTAAAGTTAATCAATGGCAAAGGTACATCAGAGTATTTAATGGTTTAAAAGTCAAAGATAAACGAGGATTTATTTACTTTTTTTGTTGGAAAAATATTACTCTTGGAAAATGAATGTTACTTTAAAATGCTGAAAAGACAACCTTCTTCATGAGATTCTACAAGACGACAGACAGTATTATAATAACAAGAATGACAACCTTATTTTTAGGACAAAAGTACTGGACAATATAATTAAGTGCAGGTGTACCCACATTTGGAATCTAGGGCAAACTGTCTGGTTTCTTCAATTCTTACAAGTGCACAACAACCTAATTAGACATACGTACTGAATAAATTAATAACTCTGGAATTGTCAACCACAATCTGAAATTAACATACTTAAGATGCAACGAGGATTCAGATTCTTCCTTTCTAATCCACATCTACAATTCAGAACTCTAGATAAGAAATGCATGCACTTTCTAACACAACAGACACACAATATTCCCCTTAGAACTAAAGACTAATAGCATCTCAAAATTTCTTACATCTCAACTTAAAGTACATTTACAACTTTTATTTAACTAACCTAGTATGATCCAGTGACTCACCAATTCAGTATGTATTTTATACAAAGTTAAAATTACTCATTATTCATCTGGTTCCTTATCCCTATCGATTTAAGTTTCTATACTTTTATATGAAAACTGCTAACTTCAATTAGCTATGGTACCTCTTCCCATGGATGAATTTACTTGATTTCATTTCACAAGTGAATAGCAGCAATGGCAGCGTTACGCTGAAATATTAGCCTCGAATTCTATCCAGCGGAAGAGATACCAAAGCTCGATAAAGATTCGAAAAATATGCAATTCTAATATGTACACTTTTTCATACGAGTCACTTATCCAACATTCCGACCACCTAGAAACACCACAGTTTCTACACACAATCACTAGCACTAGTATCACTTGTTGAATGCTGAACCGGAAGTAGACAGAGTTTTGCTATTGGACGCTTCAACTCCCCATCAGCGGTACGAAGCGTTGTCACTCGGACGACACCATCAGCTCCGGGATGAACAATGATAACTCTTCCCAGCTTCCACTTCTGAGGGGGCAGGTTTTCGTCTTTAATGATTACGAGATCACCAACCTCTACATCCTTTTTATGGTTGAGCCACTTGGGACGCTGCTGCAATCTTGCCAGGTACTCGCTCGACCACCGTTTCCAGAACTGATTCCGAAAGGACTGCAATAGTTGCCATCTCGACAACCGGTTTTGGTTAAGGGAAGTGAGGTCTGGTTCAGGGATAGCTAACAGAGGTTCGCCAATTAGGAAATGACCTGAGGTGAGGGCAACAAGGTCATTAGGATCTGAGGATAGAGGAGTTAGAGGACGGGAATTCAGGCATGCCTCAATCTGAGTCATGATCGTAGTTAACTCCTCAAAAGTCAGACGACTGGAACCCACGATTCGGTTTAAGTGAAATTTAACCGACTTCACTCCTGCTTCCCACAATCCTCCGAAATGAGGGGCTCCTGGAGGATTGAAGTGCCAGGTAATTCCTTCATTTGCTGTTGAATCGGCACATTCTTGGTTGTGCTTATTAGAATGAACTAAAGCTAGCATTTGCTTTAGTTCTTTATTGGCTCCAACAAAGTTAGTTCCACAGTCACTGTGGATATCTGACGGGCGTCCACGTCTCGACACAAATCTTCTGAGGGCTGCCAGGAACGCTTCAGTTGATAGGGAACTGACTACTTCTAAGTGAAATGCACGAGTTGCGAAACACACGAAAAGGGCCAAATACGCTTTTGACGTAGTCTTGCTTCTGGGAAGATCAGGACGAATTTGGAATGGTCCAGCGTAATCTATTCCACAACGCTGAAACGCTCGACATGGGGTGACACGGAACATTGGTAGATCTCCCATTACTTGTTGTTGAGTATTGGCTGCTTGTTTGGTACAGCGCACACACTTCTTCACCATTAACCGAACAGCGTCTCGGCCTCGAAGAATCCAATATCTTTGGTGAAGAAGAGCTAAGAGAAGGCTCGGGCCAGCATGTGAATTTTCCAGATGCGTACTGGAAATTAACAAGTCAGTTAAAGCAGAATGTCTTGGAATCAAAAACGGTGTTTTTTGATCTTGAGGAATCGGTGCATTTTTAATCCGACCACCAACTCGTAGTAAACCTTCAGCATCAATAAATGGGTTAAGGGATAAGATTTGGCTTTTAGCCGGTATTGGTTTGTCAACTTGAAGACACTTGATCTCGATCCCAAAGTACTTGTCTTGTGTTAATCTTATCCAAATCTTCAACGCATACTGGATTTCTGCTGGCGTCAGCGGAGAGGGTGGGTTATCTGATAGATATTTGATTCTATCAGCCTTCTTATGGAACCAGTATTTTTGGAACTTGATGAGATAAGCTGTGACACGAGATAACTTCCGTATTGACGAGTATTTGGTTATCAGATCCAAACTAATATCAATTGTTGTAACATGTACTGCTACCGGGACCTTTGCTTCTTTCAGCACCATGTCTTCGATTTCTGAGGTATTTGGAACCTTTGAACATTCCGGACCCAATGATGTTGGATTTTGAAGCCAAGTCGGACCGGACCACCACATCTGCGAATTGACCAATTCCAAAGCAGTGGTTCCACGGGAACAGAGATCGGCAGGGTTATCCTTCCCCGGAACATGACTCCAACAGGAACTTGGTACGAGGGCTTGAATAGCTGTAACCCTGTTAGCTACGAATGTTTTCCATTTTGATGGATGAGACTGAATCCAATGGAGGGTTACAGTCGAATCTGTCCAAGCTGTGACCTTTGATACCTCGATTTTGATGGAATTCTTCACTGACTCTAACAGCTCAGATAAGAGGACTGCTCCACACAGTTCCAATCTTGGAAGGCAGATTTGCTTAAGAGGGGCAACTCTGGTTTTTGATGACACAAGGGAGACATGACACCTATCCTTGTAAATAGATCGAAGATAGACCACTCCCCCGTATGCTTTCTCGGAAGCATCGCAAAAACCGACAAGTTCAATTTTCTCAGGACGGGAGGGGACCATGCACCTTGGGATTGTAATTTGATCTATGTTCTGTAGGTCATTCTTCATGTCTGTCCACGTTTCCTGTACTGGATCAGGTAGTTTGTCGTCCCAGTCAGCTTTGATTCCCCATAGCGTTTGCATTAATATCTTGGGTCTCAAAATGATGGGTGACAGCCATCCTTGGGGATCAAATAATTGGGAAATTTCGGACAAAATTATTCGTTTGGTGAATAAGACCTTTACCAAACTTGGATCGATGAACCGGAACTCGAAATGATCCTTCTGGGTATTCCATCTGATTCCCAGGGTCTTGATGAGAGGGTCAGCCATAATTTCAAGATCAGGCTTAGAGCCTCGTAACTCATCAGGTAATTTAGATAGCAAGTGGTCAGAATTGCTATACCACTTACGCAGTTGAAGTCCACCACGATCCATTAACCCAAGTAATTGCTGTTGAAGTGTCTCTGCTATCTCAATAGACTCGGAACTTGACATCAAATCATCAACGTAAAAATCTCTCTTGGAAATCTCACTGGCTAATGGAAATGACTTCGCTTCATCACTGGCTAGCTGCTGGAGCGTTTTGACAGCCAAGTACGGAGCTGAAGCAGTACCGTAAGTTACAGTATCTAAGCGGTACTCACATATAACTTTATCTGGGTCTTCTCGCCACAGTATCCGCTGGAGATCTGCATCGCTTGGAGAAACCCGAATCTGTCGATACATTTTGGCAATATCTGCTGTGAATGCGACAGGATGTACTCGAAAACGAGTGACTAAATCCACAAGACTGTCTTGAAGGACGGGGCCGTTCATCATGCAATCGTTGAGGGATTTTCCGGATGTAGTAACTGCAGATGCATCAAATACTACACGGAACTTGGTAGTTGTACTTTCAGCTTTAAGCACAAAATGGTGAGGAATGAAATATGTTGGATTTACCGGATGTTCTCTCTCGGCTGCTGGAACCACTGACATGTGACCCAAGGAGAGATATTCCTGCATGAATTCCACATATTGTTCTTTATGAGAAGGATTTTTTGCTAACCTTCGTTCCAATTGGTAGAACCGTCTGAGGGCTGTGTCCCGAGATGACCCTAGGGCTGGCCTGGGCTCCTTGAGAGGAAGTGACACCGTATAGCGTCCACTTACATCCCGGGTATGATGAGCTGCATAAAACTCTTCGCATTGGATTTCTTCTGAGGTGTGAGACCGAACAGTTGAAAGTGATTCCAATTCCCAGAATCGCTGCAATTTCTCATCGAGAGTGTCAATATGATGCACTGTTACTTGTTGTGATTTTCCTTTCACACTTCCTGCCATCAACCATCCGAGTGTAGAGGCTACGGCCATAGGAGTGCCTGGAGATCCAAATTTCCGACCACCTTGAACTAGGTCCCAGAAGATATCCGATCCAAGCAAAATATCGATATCATCAGGTCGGTGAAAGTTTGGATCAGCCAAGATTATTGATTTTATGTGTGACCATGAACTGGGGTCACACGGATATGTCGGAAGTTTTCCTGTTATCTTTGGCAAGACAAGGACATTCACAATGTACTTTGTTGTAGACTTGAAATGTGGACCGAAAGTAACGGAAGTCATTCCCCTTGCTGTCCCTACAGGTGCTGCGGCTAGACCGGAAACGGGAACTGTGACCCTTGATTTCGCAAGTCCTAATCGATGACAACAGGTCTCCGAGATGAAACTTGTTGTTGCACCTGCATCTAGAAACGCTCGACATAGATGAGTTTGACCATCACCACCAACAACCCTGATAATTGCTGTGGCTAGCATTCCGTGACAATTGTCGGTTGACGGATTGGAATGATGAGCTAAAGCAAGCTGTTCTGCCCCATTGTTGGGCTCATTGGGTTTATGGAGTAGAGTGTGATGTTTACCATTGCAGGTTCGACATCGACCAGGGCTGGAACATTTGCTGCAGAAGTGTCCCAGGGTTAAGCAGTTCAAGCACATATTGTGCTTTTTGGCGGTTTCAATCCTCTCCAATACCGTTAACGACAGGAATTTTGGGCATTTAAATGTTGGATGATAAGACTCGTTACATACCTTACATTTATTTGATGCCGGCTGACCATGGTGGACAAGTGCGCGCTTATGGTTCTCATTGTGATGAGGACGCTGTGGTTTGTTGTCGCTTGTGGAAGCAAGAGCCCTTGCCCTTTGCTCGATGAACTCGTACAAGGCCTTAAGCTCTGGAATGTCTGTTCCCTTGAGTGTCTGTTCCCAGAGTTCTCTTGATGTCGGATCAAGCTTCTTAATCATATTATATGCCATGATGGCATTTGATGTGTCACTCGGGACCAATCCAAGTATTTCTAGGGAACGGGTACATTCATTGCCTGCGTCTTGCAAATCTCGAAGGGACTCGGGTGATGCCTGAACCTTCTGTCTGTAAAATTTGTCCAGCACTGCAAACATGATTTCCCGTGGATTTTGGTAACGATCATTTAATGACTTCCAAGCAATATCATAGTTGGAATCACTGAGAATCATCGAATGAAGTTGTCTGGATGCTTCACCTTTTACGAGAGATTGGAGATATGTCAGCTTTTCAATTTTTGACAAATCCGTGCTCTTGTTTACAGACGCGTCGAACATATCTCGAAAAGTGATCCATTCCAAGTGATTACCACTAAACGGTTTTAACTCAAGCTTTGGTAATCTCATACTAGAATTTGATTTTCCAGTTCCACTAGGAGTTGGAGTTGACGGATACTTAACCAAGAGTTGATGTAAGGCGTTAGTAAGTGAGTCAGCTAGATCTCCAAGATCAAAGTATGTTAATTTATGCTTGTCCATTTCATCATTGGCAGGTCGTTGCTCACGAATTCGAGTATGGACAGATTTGAGGTCTGTCTTGGCTTCCGCTGTTTCATTAATTAAAGTCTGAATTGTCACCTTTCCAAGCGCTGCTGTAGCATTCGTCTTGAGCTTTCGACAAATACGATCGAAAGTATCAGAGATCGAATCACGTTCAGAGACCAATTTTTCCATTGCTGACGGTGCCATCACTTAACGATTACACGACTATTCACCACAGTTTTTAAGACACGGATTTTCACAAAGTTCTGCGGTCTTTTAATAATAGTCCGGAACTGTCTAAGGTAACTTCCGGTGTTCGGAACTCTCTCAGAGACACATCCGGTTCGAAGGACCAATGTTTGCGCCGTAGTCGAGTGAAAATGTGAATGTATGGTGGTGTAAAATGATGTAAAGTTAATCAATGGCAAAGGTACATCAGAGTATTTAATGGTTTAAAAGTCAAAGATAAACGAGGATTTATTTACTTTTTTTGTTGGAAAAATATTACTCTTGGAAAATGAATGTTACTTTAAAATGCTGAAAAGACAACCTTCTTCATGAGATTCTACAAGACGACAGACAGTATTATAATAACAAGAATGACAACCTTATTTTTAGGACAAAAGTACTGGACAATATAATTAAGTGCAGGTGTACCCACATTTGGAATCTAGGGCAAACTGTCTGGTTTCTTCAATTCTTACAAGTGCACAACAACCTAATTAGACATACGTACTGAATAAATTAATAACTCTGGAATTGTCAACCACAATCTGAAATTAACATACTTAAGATGCAACGAGGATTCAGATTCTTCCTTTCTAATCCACATCTACAATTCAGAACTCTAGATAAGAAATGCATGCACTTTCTAACACAACAGACACACAATATTCCCCTTAGAACTAAAGACTAATAGCATCTCAAAATTTCTTACATCTCAACTTAAAGTACATTTACAACTTTTATTTAACTAACCTAGTATGATCCAGTGACTCACCAATTCAGTATGTATTTTATACAAAGTTAAAATTACTCATTATTCATCTGGTTCCTTATCCCTATCGATTTAAGTTTCTATACTTTTATATGAAAACTGCTAACTTCAATTAGCTATGGTACCTCTTCCCATGGATGAATTTACTTGATTTCATTTCACAAGTGAATAGCAGCAATGGCAGCGTTACGCTGAAATATTAGCCTCGAATTCTATCCAGCGGAAGAGATACCAAAGCTCGATAAAGATTCGAAAAATATGCAATTCTAATATGTACACTTTTTCATACGAGTCACTTATCCAACAACTATATACGCCATATACGACATCACTGTCAAAATAATGAGTTTCATTTGGTTATAATAATAAGAAGGAATACATATATGAAATCGAGATTTAACCCTTTGGAGTGGGACATGTCGTTGTCATGGTCTGGGAACTATTCTTCCCAACAGAAATCAAACCGTTGTCATGGACTGGGAACTATTCTTCCCAGTCAAATTCGAACCGTTCCCATGGAATGGGAAGTATTCTTCCCAGCGCGAACAAATGGCTTATCATGGTCTGGGAAGTTTTCCTCCCAGAAAATAATAAATTTGGAATTTGCTCCTCAAATTGGCCTGAAGCCTGATTTAAGCATTTTTAAGCGTTTTTATTGTATTATAACTAAACTTGGGTCCATAAAAATTGCATAAAAGTCCGCTGTAATGTCTAAAAGAAGGTGTAGAATAGAGGAGAGCTCTAGTGAAAGTTCAGAGGAGGATTTAAGCACTGATGACACGGGAAGTGAGGATGAATTTGAAGACCGTGTCCAAAATAATGGAAATGCCTCTGAAGACATGTTCTTGGAAGGAGAGATCCACACAGGAGAAGAATCGGAAAATGAAAGAATGATTAATGATGATCAAGGTTCGAGTCTTATGTCAAATCACTAATAATATAAAATCAGACAAGATCTTATGCTTAAGCCCTTTGAAAATTTGAAAATCATCTTCAATTTTTAAGAAGACTCACCGATTGCATCCGCTCCTACCCCAGTTCCGCAAACACAGCCAGCGTGGAATTGGACCAGAGGAGGAAATGTAAAAATATCCGAACCTTTTAATGAAGCGTATGCTGGATGGAATGACCCATTTGATGAAAATTCAACGGAGTTTGAACTACTACAGAAAACTTTTCCCGATCAAGTTATACAGAGGACTGTAGAGGAAATGAATCGATATGCAAACACCGAAATAATTGGAGCTTCTTTTCTTTCTCGGCGTCAAAAAAACGGGAAACCCGTTACTCATAATGAATTCATGAGATATATATGCATCAGAATTTTAATGGGATTGGACAAAAAGCCTCAGCTAAGCCATTACTGGACCTCAGACTCCATATTCAAATCCGCAATAGTGCCGAAGATTATGACCTCCGACCGATTTTTTGAGCTCCAACGATATCTCCACTTTTGCAACAACTCTGGTCAACAGCAAGGGGATAGGTTATTCAAAATTCGGGAAGTTTGGGGACTATTTACCGAAAGGTGGTCAGAACTATTGGATCCAGGAAGAAATCTTTCAATTGATGAAAGCCTCATAAAATTTAAGGGTCGGCTTAGCTGGAAGCAGTTTATTCCATCAAAGAGAAACGGATTCGGAATTAAAATTTTTTCTATCGTAGATGAAAGTACAGGGTTCATTTTAAATTCAAAAATATACGAAGGCAAGGGACGTGAAGATCTTAAATACGACATGAAGACTTATAATATGGAGGATCAATTGTTTTGGAACTATGTGAACCGTACCTGGACAATTATCATCAAATTTTTGCAGATAACTACTTCACTTCGCCCACCCTTGCAGAGTTTTTATTGCAAAAGGGCACTTACATCTGTGGAACTCTTCGTGCAAACCGAAAGAACTGCCCGAAATTACCAAAACCATTTGACAAGGGAGATATTGTTGCATTCAAAGCCGATGGGAATAAGGAAGGAATAATGATCGAGTATTGGAAGGATAAGAAAGTCGTTCGAATGATATCAACGGGTATGGACCATGCAATTGTAAGGACTCAGAGTAGAAGAGGAGTTTTTAAGAACAAGCCAAAAACTATAGTGGATTACAATGCATTCGCACGAGGAATAGACCTTTCGGATATGCAAATTCATTTGTATGAGACGAGCCGCAAATCCATGAAGTGGTGAGATGTTAGTATGATAATTGCATATTTGTATTATATTTCATGTTGCTGAGAATTTTTACTGTCGTTCTAGGTATAAGAAAATATTCTTCAGAGCCGCAGACATGGCTATTTATAATGCCTATTGTATGATGAAAGTATACCACCCTAAGAAGACCTTTTTGGAATTTAGAATGAATCTTATCAGACAAATTTTGGAGAGTACAGGAGGAATATCAAGCAATAGAATACATTCCGTAGACCTTCCTTTGCGTCTCACGGAGCGTCATTTTATGGGATATAATCCCCCAAATGGGAAATCAGATCATGGAAACAGGCGATGTAGAGTTTGCCAGAAACGCAACCTAGAAAAGCGCACCGTGTATCGATGTAACGATTGTGATGTTCCACTCTGTGCAGTTCCATGTTTTAAAGATTACCATACAAAAAAAATTATGCCTAGAGTTTTGAAAAAATATAGTTAATTGTTGCGTTCTAGCTTCTAGACTAATCGATGAATTCATAATAGTTAATAAGATAATCCTATTTTAACTGTTATAGTAAATTATGCAAAATTAAAATGATTTAAGCTTTACAAAAAAATCCTGCCACGGGAGGGTATTTTTCTACTTTTTGTAAAGCCATCTTAGCATAAAGAATGGGAATCTCTCGTTACCATGAGATTTGATATGCGATTATTTTGTAAGACCATGGCTATCGATAAGTACCCGTCCACTCCAAAGGGTTAATAAAAAGGAAAAATTAGAAATAAAAATCTTCAGTCTACATTTGACCTCTCCAAACGTCAACTTCAAAGTAAAATCTTTTAAGTACTTCAGATGGATACTAATACTTTAACTTACACTGTAACAAGTCCCACTCCGTACGATCTCTCATTTCCTGCATCTGTGTCTTTATTCTGAGGACGACAGTGTGGATTCTTTCGTTCTCATTGTAGATTCAGAAGAAATAACTAAACAACTTTTTGAGCCTCTTCGCAGTCAGCCCAGTGTCCCCCACAATGGTTCACAGTTCAGCAGAAACAATTGGTAGTTCATTTCATTGTACATCCTGGCTGTCCAATATCCCCACGGTACAACCCCAAACTTTGGCTGCCGATGTAAAGCCCAGTGGCTCGGATCTCTCTGAAAGTTCCATCAAGTACTAAAAAAATATTTTGAAACCAAATTAAAGTCACGTGGAGCTTGTTGCCAATTGCGTAGCGAAGTTAACCATAGGTTGGGTCTTCAGAAAGAGGTTCACGGGTTGCATAAGTACAACAAAGATCTACACAAGCTGAACTCCACAACGGCGACTGAGAACCGTCAACTTAAAACTGAGATCGAGATCTGAGGAAATTTCTGATGTCTGCGGCGGATTTATATACAGCCCTAGAGAACGAAAGCCACATCAAAACGTAGGTTGACGAACTTATCAAACAAGTTGACAAATTGACTGAAATTGCAATGAAAGATGCTAAAATTCGCAAATTAACTACCGAAATGAAAGATATCAACGATGAGCATACACGATTTTATATTCAACAGTATACCGGATTGGCACAGAGGTTGTTATACGCTGGAGGTCATTTTGCTAGCAGATTAGCATCATTCGGCAGCAAAGTAAGTATTTGTTTTCATTTGAAATCTCTTATTGTCTAGAGACTACTTTCTCCTTATTCCACAGTGTAGAATTGACTCAGAACTTTTAGAAAGAATTTTAAGTCTGCGAGAGTTTTAGTTTTCCACTTGAATTTAATCCGCAAATGTTAAGATGTTTCCTAAAATAATATAGAAAGTTTGAGATTCATTGTTAATCTGAATTTTTAAGTAAGAGTTGTAGAGAACCACAGACATAACATAATATTGCATTTGACATAATTACTCAATACCATTTTGACCTGCTCATATCGGACCTGTTTAAGTTCCGTTAAATTATATAATAAACTATAATAAGTTGAAGGTGTGAAAAAAGCGAATGTATTTCAGAATAATCATATAAAATATTACAAACTGTATTTCAGATAATTTCAACCTACAGCGTAGACATTTATTGACTCCAAACTAAAGTAGACGGATGACGGATTTGAAAGTGGTAATTAATTTTTTTGTAAGCGTAAAATTTATTTGAGAATTCACTATAATATTTTTTTTAAATATATCGTTACTTTTCGAATTTAAATATTAAAAAATACGAAAAACAACAGAAAGATAGCTAATGGGAAAACGAGATTTAAAGGATTAAAGTTTTAAAATTGAAACGTATATCATAAGTCAAATTATTGCAAGCCTCGATACAATTGTCGAATTTGAGTTAGAACCTACTAAAATTTTTATTTAATATGATTTCAGGTTTGCTCACCTTTGAAATGCCGGTTTCCTATGATATCACGACTCCTGCTTTCAGCAACGACGGATGTATCTTCATTATATTAAGAATTAGTAATTATACTACGATTTATTTCGCTGAATTCGCTGACTGTCTTTGACGGAATTTCGCAGATCCATGTAGATTTTTTTTGCAGCTTATTGTTGCTCCTTTAACACATGGACTTCGTTTTCCAAACCTGCAATCTTGGCGGTATTTAAAGCCCTCTCATTCTCAAGCTCTTTCTCTCCGGCTTTAACTTGATCCGAAAGGGCCCCGCACATTGTGAGAGGGTTGGCAGTTTGCTTTTCATTTCGACGGATAATCCCGTTTTGAGTAATGATTCTTCCCCTGAGAGTAGAATTTCAGAACACATGAACTGGTATTCTGTTTCTGACAACATGTCCTCTTGTAATGTAATGGCAGGTGCTAGTTCCATGTTGTTGTTTACATCTTCTAACAATTGGATTGAGCAAAACTTGCTTTCGCCGTCCGACACCTCAACCTTTTCTTCCATATCCGTATCACCCACATTTCGGTTATTGTAGACTGTCTTTTGTATATTTGAGGTTACTTTTAAAATGTCAAGAGAGGAGTTGAGAGGCTACCGTAATAAATTACGACGACTGTCCCCCTGTGCAAAACCTTCCACACATGTCATTTTTCTAAAAAGCAATTAAAAACGAAGTACTTCTAGAATCCATAATCCTTAAAAATTATATTTTTATTTGTAATTACTAGATGTCTTTATACTATTTGAAGGTTTTAAGGTGAGGATGGGGATATTATTGGCCAAAACGTCAGGTTCACATTTAATTGAACCTGCTGAAGCTGGTTGGGAGAGGATGAGATTCTTCTCTACTTGGAATTAGTCATTAAATTAATCAATAATCCTTAATAATTATATTTTTTATTTGTTATCACTAGATGTTACTATACCATTTGAAGGTTTTAAGGTGGAAAAGGCGATATTATTTGTCAAAACGTCAGGTTCGCCTTTACTCGACCCTGATGAAGCTGATGGGGAGAGGATGGGGCCCTTTCCTTCTAGAATTTAATGATCTAATTAATCTTTAACTACAAATAATTTGTGGAAAAGCAAACCCACTATCGGTTTGGAATTTTGCACCAAACATTTCCATGTTGTTAGCAACACGACCGACGATGGTCTATAATTTATTGATTTTGTAGCAGCATCGACTGAAATATTTCGGAATAATATGTACAGGGCGTTTCACAATTATGTGATAAAAATCAACATAAAGCTATGGTCATCATTTATGACATCATATAATTATTCATAACAATCAATTTAAAAAAACATTAATTGATGTCAAGAATTATGTTTTATCACCTTAAATTTAAAAGCTATGAGCAAAAAGTCCAGACATCACCAGGACTTGAAACTGGATTTAGCATTAAAATTTATTTATTTACTCTTTTTATTTCAATTCCTGTACTACAGGGATTGATTGCAAAAAATAAAAAAATTAGTGCAAAACCCGTTCGGTTCTCAATTAAAATTAAAGGGAATGGAAAATACCCCTTCCCCGGGTTTCCCCTATCTCTTCCGTAATTGTGACTTAAGTTGCTCAACATACTTACTACAACCCGGTTAGGGCGATAGCGCGACAACTGCACTACGGGGTCATAGCATGAGAGATTTTATCCCGTACTTATCTCTCTACTATAAGACCCACACATACAAATTCCATCTACTCTCAACTCTCCAAGCCCCACAGATACAAACCATGCACTATATGCATATAGCTAAACTGCCCATACCTGGGCCATATAGCCAACCCTTCCCTATCCTGCAAAATTGTACGGGATTTCCCATATCGGAAGGAAACTCTACCTGTTCACTCACTACTTACACCTTGTCAAACAAATATACCGTTTCATTCAGATCAATCGTTGTGACGGAGGATTTTTTCTGTTTTTTTAATACGGACTATTGTTCCTTGTTGAACTTGTAAATGTAAGTTAAAAAGACCAGTAAATTGTGGCTCCCGGTGATGCTGGATCTGTTGTTGATGTTATTGGTTTAATGTTTAAAAAAAACATTTTCTGAACTTCGCTGACATGTGAAGTTGACTTATGATAGGTATGCCTCGGCACATACTCTGCACAACAAAATTGATCCTGGGTTAAGTAAGCGATGTTCCACAACTTTCCTCGAATCAAGAATGGCCTTAGCATATCCAAATAACTGGCTTTCAATGTAGACGGTCGAGTAGTAAGAGAGGTTAATGGTTGAGACTGTTTTTCGCAATGATACCAATGATTTTTAACTTGGTTCGCCGTACTGACGTAACCTAACAATCCTCCGTACTTTTTAGACTTTCTGTCTTGAATTATTGCGTGGCGGTTTAACTTTGTTTGAAGTAGCACAGCAATCAATTTAGTTTAAAGGTGTGTTGACGCATCTGATAAAAACTAATGGACTATACATTATGTTGTACGTTTTTCAACTACGAGCATTAGGATTTTAGCATGACGAAATACTGTTCAGTCTTATCTACAAACATGTTGAGAATCATTAGCTCAGACAAAATTAGACCAAGTGTTGACGAGTTCTTCAGCAGACTCAAAATGTTCGTTGTGCTTGTTTGCGAACATTCTCTGCAACTAAGGTATTCCCCGGTTTTCTTGGAGTGGCGGGGATATTACTACATATTTTGTATTTTTACTAATGACAATTTGCAATTTACATTTCATGTGTTATGACTTCTGGAATTACGACTCTGATTTCATTTTGAATCGTGTCGAGGTTGGCAGTGGCCATGCATAGCTGAGACTCTCCAGTTGGAAGTTATTGTCTTCACAGAGTAACTCGGGATAGTTCTCAAAAGAGAGCAGCATGTCGCTAGGGGCAGTTTGCCGATCGTAGTCTCATTTAAACTTTTGCTTTCCTCCCTGACTAAGGGGGAAGAGGGGCGGACTATATGGTCAAATTACAAACATATTCGTGTGATACGTCGTTCGAAATGTATTACCAAGGGCTATTCAATGGAGAAATGGATAGCCCTGAGCAGATACACGGTGGAGGGGGGGTTAGCATACCACAACTCCCGCCACTGGCTCACGAGCAACGCCATTCCTGCTACTTTTAAATACCAAAGAGCGCGAAATTTCGAATTTGTAACGTGAACAAACTCCTGCAACTTCCGGTCCCATTTTAAGCCATAGTCAGCTGACCCTTAAAGGGTCAGACTGTAATAGTCCAAGGCCTTGAAGAAGAGTGGTGGTTCCTTAGTTTTGATTCCGCTCAGGATTTTTTCGGTATCCGGATAGAATGGTTGGGACAAAATGGTCAAGGACAAAATGATAGACAGACAAAACGGTATAGGATTAAATGGTCGGGGTGGAATAGTCGCGTGAAATGGTCGCGGATATAATGATAGCTAAAAATTGTCGCGGACATAATGGTCTGGTGAGCATAAAAATAATCATTCGAAAGCTATGAACAATGGCGTTCGAAAAACGTTTGAAACTTGGCTCTATGATCGGGGCTCTGTGAGATTTTCAATAATTCATGTATTTTGAACATTTCAAAACACAGTTTTTACTTTTAACATGTTCAAAAACAGTTTCGATACGCATAAAATCTTATAAAAACGTCACATCTTCGATACATTAGTACAACGTTGAACGTCTATTTCCGTCCACTTTGGCCTTACGGGCTCTCGGGTTTTCCTGCGACAATCATCTCAATCTCAAATTCGGTCCGATTTTGAAGAATTTTTAAAGGAACGAACAATGAATGGAAAAATAATTTAAATGTAGACCCATATTATCGTAAGGGTAGACAAAGCTGGAATATGGCATTTAAAATGTTACAAATTATAAGTAGGTACTGTAGTCTTTTGTGAAGGATTAGCCATTAACAAAAAGCAAGAAATGACAAAAGTAGACCCAACATATTTGAGTAGGTAGATTTAATTAAAAGATTAGTCCTAGTCGTATTCAGCCTATACAGCAGTACAATTCTATTCTAAATAATAATATTAGTGTTGTATCATAAAATATATTGTACTGCATACTGTGAAATAAACGCCGTCAACAGATAAGCAATGGGAAATGATAACATTCGTGTAGAAAAATAGATTCATGGTTGTATTCAGCGGCCATCATTAGAGTAAAATGTGATTTAAAAAATCAGACCATTTTATCCGCGACCATTTCTTACTACAATTATGTCCAGACCATTATATCCGCCACCATTCACTGATACCATTACGTCCCGACCATTTGGTCTCCGACCATTTTATTCCTTGGACCATTTCCTCCATGACCATTTTATCCGGGACCATTTTATCCGGACCATTTTATCACCGAATCGATTTTCCCGAACATTTTGTTTAAACTGATTTAAATGAGGAATGCGAAATCAGTCTTCTATTTTGTTTAACGACCAAGATACGGATGTTGATACTTGACTATTGCAATCCTATGCACTTTCAAATAACATATCCGGAATTTTATTCAATGAAGCTTTGGACATTTAAATCTTGATAATAGGCGTGTTATCCTTGCATATTGCTACTTCGAAACAGGTAAATACCCGAAACTGCAACTACTTCAAAAACGTGAGCATCGAAGCTTTGTAAACGATAAAATCAATTTTAAATAAAACTTGGTATTTTGAATCATATTAATAATAATGAAGTACATTACTATGGACTTTGTTTTTGAATAGATAAAGATCAATGTGCATGATATTGCCCACATCCTGGCTTAAAATTAGTTTTGGAATGAGCTCCCTATAATAATAATATCTAGAAGAAAAATATCTGAATATTTTGACTGCAAACTATGCAGAAGCTGTTGCACTTCAGAACTTTTCAGCCGGCAAGTTCATCCGCATTAGTGGGCAAATTCATGGTGATTTGGGGGCACATTAATTCTAAGCTTTTTTGAATCCGTATGTTCTGTTTCTGAGAACTGGTGTATTACAAACGTTAATTTTAAATCTAGAAATTCCAAGATAGCAACCCGTTCAAGAGTTACAAAATTTACAAATATGGATGGATGGACAATTGCAGTTTGAGAATTGGCATAAAGTGTTCAGAACATTAAAACTAATGGCACCCTAATTTATAGACAAATGTCAGATTTTTGAACAAAATTTTGGTCAGAACAAAAGATTTGGAACCCTCTATTTAGAGCTCTTATCTTGTCGTCTGTACAATTAAACTCATTAAAGTTTTTTAGGTTTAAAACATTAAACTGTTCTAAACAATAACTCAAGTTTCAGAGCACATATATAATTTCATCTTTTTGACTGCAGATATATAAATCAAACTAATTAGGACGGAAATGTAATGCCCCGAAATCAGGAAACGTAATACGCTATTTAAATGTACGATTGCAAAGTATATCAGCATGAAGAACGTCAATATACTCGTGGTAATAATTAATAATTATTTGATTCACTCTGCCTGCCAATTAGTTCATGCTCTAACTCTCGAATTAAAATAATAGAATAATAAAATTCCTTTTAATTAATTATAGATAATATTACAATGCAAGTGTATTAGGTAATGCTTTACGATAATATAGCTTTCAGTTTTTTTTTCAAGGTAACATTCAGGGAAAAGCCACGTCAATCATGAGATTTACAATTGTGTAAATGATAAACATAGGAGCAGGATCAATTAGGAATAAGAAATCGAAAGCTTAATCGAAGGTGATCAAAGACAAAGGAATCATGAACACATTTAAATGCATTGTTAAGTCGTTTCATTTTTTCTTCGCACCGTTGTATACTTGATGAATCTCAAATAATTAAAAAACAATTTAATTATCTCATCCTTACAAAAATTAATACAACAATCACAAAGGGTCTGAATAACGAGGTTTGAAGTTAAATTGAGACTTAAGAAATACTACGTACTACACCAGAATGTGCTAAGGACAATTTCGCAAGTAATTTGATTGATCGGAATCTGAGTGTAGATGGTGTTAAAGTTTAAATCTAATAATTTAAATAAATAAAAATAACAATAAATAAGGAAGAATGTGCAAGCCTTGAAATTGAATTTAAATTTAAGTGCCGTAAACAGGGGATTAAGTGAACTATGGGAACTCAGTTTGGTGTTCAAATCCTGGACCAGATCATGTTTCGTGAAACGTTAGTACAAATTGTTGTTTTGATATTTCTGAGTTCACTGGATTCGGGAATGTCGGAGGATTGGTGGACAAAAGACGAAACACGAATAATAGAATCGGGGCAAAGTGGTTCGGGTTGGACAGAAGGGGACAGTCTTATCTCATTTTGCCCCGACACAAATGGAAAGCCGGAAGGGAAGTATGCTTACGGGTAAGACAGTTACTGCTAAGGATAAACAACAAATAAGTCTCGAGGTTAGATGGTTCTGATCCGTAGAATCGGAACATTGCTTTACTGGCATCTATTTTGAAACAATTAGTACAATGTCACTCTCTTACGGAACCAGATTTTTTAAATTTTTTCCCGGCCTATTGTTAGTTAAAGGAAGCAGGTAAAAAAGCGGGAAATCCGGTCCTTCAAGATTGACCCTATTATCAGGGTTCGGAGCCTCAAAATTACTTGACTTCACGTCATGTTTATTTATTAAAGCTAGGGATGAAATTTGACCCCACGGGTAATGTATTTTTTATAAATTTACTATTTCCTAGAGACGAATGCTCTAAATACGTTGAATGCCGGTACGGGACCTTTACTTGGCCAAAAGCAGTACGAAACGACACAAAGAAACCTCAGAAAATCAATTCGGGTACAAATAAGGGTCATTGGAACTACCTGGTGACCCTCGCAAGTTGCCCCTTTTGCGCCGAAGACGAGCCAACTTGCCCCAACGGAACCACTCAGGTCTTTCACCGCACTCTCAGGAAATGCATCAACCCCGGAACGGCGACAAAGGAAGAGGACCAATGCGGCACTCAAGGTATTCGTTAGTCTTATTGTTAGTCATGCAACTTACATTAAAAAATTAAAAAAACATATGTCCAGAATATAATATTGTACATAAACGAGAAAACTTAATCTAATGTATGCCCGTTTTGAGCGCAGTAAAATTCAAAACAATAAGAAATAACATTGATCGGAACCAAATGCTAACAAGGGAGGTATCACAGAGTGGAACCTCCGATTGACTTGAATTTTTTTGTGATGAAGCTACAACTCATACACACGTAAACGACGAAAAAATTAGCGGCCCAATTTTATGTGTGATATGTTTAAAAAATTGCCAAACATTGGACTCTGAAAAAATATAGCGAAAATGACAAATAAAATATACCAAAAAATCAAGAAAAAAATTAGGAAACAGAAAATCATAATATTTTGTCATAATTCACAAGGGTTATTATTAAATTGGGGTGGGTAAATTAGATAAAATATATTATAATAATATACATTAAATATTAAGTAAATTAAATTGGGGTAATTTATTTGCGGCGTTTTCTTGTAAAACATTTCCAGTAATGAAAAAAACCTTTAATTTAATTATTTCTTAATGAAGATTGTAATTTTGAATTAAATCGAATAGGAAAGGAAAAGCTCTGCCAAGGGCCCCCAGATTCCAATGACGTCCACCGTCTAGGAAATACTACCTTCTACCTCCTCCAGAATGAAGAAAAAACGAATTTGGTGAATTGGCACGAGGCTAAAGAAGCATGTGAAAAACTCGGACTCAAATTGGCAAAAATTGACAGCTTTCAAACGGAAATTCTAGTCAGGAAACAACTGGAGAAGTTCATCTTGCCACGTGGATGGATCGATAATTGGTGTAAGGAATATTCATACTATCCCCGGTGGGAGACCAGCTTCGGCTGAACCGGTTATAGACGTTAAAGAATAAACAAACAAACAAACAAAACTACTATTTAAGCACAATCGCGCAAGATTTAAATTACAAATCTGCTTTTGACGCGGTATTTTTACAGATTGGTTGGACGCAAAGTTCGACAGGACGTTGCAAACATACGTTTGGCAAGATACGATGAAACCCTTGAATTTTAGTAATTTCCACTACCGACCACCACGACCCAAGGGGTATGGAGATTTCTTCGACAATGACGGGAACTACATCCCGGAACCGGAAGCGGAATACTGTCTTACGCAGAGCATGCCTCTTCGATTCCCCAATTCAATTGAACCAGACTATCGGTAAAAATAGACATAAGACCATTATTAAAGGGTGAAACCCTTTTATGGTTTTACTCGGTCTGTCCCTCTGTCTGTCCGTCCGTTCGTGTTCTAACTCTCAAACGGTGGAATATTTTCAATTTTTTTCTCGGTAAACCACTTCTGACCTTCAAACGGAGGCTAAGTTCGTTTAAAGACTATGTTTGATACTTCGTTCTCGTTGGAAAGGTGCTATCACGTGTGATTCAACAATGTACACAATTTTACTCTATGGCAGGGGAGATTTGAGATTCTTAAAGAAAACATCTCAAAAGTGTCAGACAACGACGTTAAACGTTTTTGACCTCTTGCGTCGTGGGGTTTCGCCCTTTTTCGATATGCGTTCTTAACGGTTTATTTAATTCTGCAATTTCTTAGAAAACGGTCAAGAAATAATGATTTTGAAAATTAAAAAAATTTAAATTGATTATTACTAATTTAGTGAATTTCACACTTCGTGGTGGGAACGGGATTGTGATAACCGGAAGAAAGGCAACGTTCTTTGTGAATCAGCAGATAAAAACCAACAACGCTATTGTGACACTTTACGAGCAGACTCATTATATACACAAAGTAAGTAAGCATACATTTTTTCAACAAATTGCAATTACAGAAAAAATTTATGCAATTTCTAACTTTCAGACAATGGGCCTTTCTTCGAAGGTTTTTGGCCAATGAGCAATCGAAGATTCATTGTCAATTGGATACCGGTAAGACCCAAAATATTATTAAGGAGTCAGGTAGAAACAACTCGGTTAAAAACTTACAAGGGAAGTACCCGAAACGTAACACTCAGAATCGCTTGATTTTTTTTGTGTTGAACCTACTAATAATACTAACAAATTATTTTATATAAATTATGATTATCGGATTATTAATTTTTTTCTAGATTTTTTGGTATATAACATGAAGCATACTACTTTAATTTATTTTCATGTTCTATGTTTGTGATTTTTTTTAACATGGTTAATATCAATTTGGGCCGCTATTTTTTTCATTTTATTTGTTAGTATTATTAGTAGGTTCAACATAAAAAAATCAAGCGATTCTGGGTGTTACGTCTCGGGTACTTCCCTTGTTAGATTTAAACAGCCTATGAATTTGTATTCAAGAAATCGTACGATGAGGCCAAAGCCTTATGTGAAGAATACAAGATGAAACTCTACCAGCCTGACGAAGCAGATGGATGCTTGTCTCAAAATCTGAAAAACTGGATGAAAGGTTGATACCAAATTGTTGTTCAAATCAAATTCAATCAGATCCTTGTCAGATTGAATATAAAAAAATTGAAGTCTAGTCTTATAGTAATTAAATTTCAATGTCCCTGTTTAGCGATAACATCGTACTCCTTTTGGACGGACGTGAAGTACAAAACTGAAGAGCGGGTCTTCGTCTACGCGAATGGAACGGAAGTTGCGGAGGGAGCGCGGGAATTCAGGACGCGGAAAAATAAGCGGGAAGCGAGTGACGGGATTCCCGAGACCTGCGCCTCCATCACTTGGAACTCCGAGGATTTCCCCGCTAATCCCAACTTCTGCAACTGCACCGTCAACTCCGTCGTCCTAACGCCCGAAAACTGCAAAAATCGGATCGGTGTCATTTGTCAGCCACAAGTGGAGGAGTTGGGTAAGTCATTGACGCTTCTATTCAAATCTTCGAACTTGAAATAATATGCTAGGATGGAAATTTTATGTTTTGGTTAAGAAATATAAATTAAGTTTACGAGTTCTTGAATCTAAACTGGTTGTATAGGGGAATGTACGACTGCATATTTCGAGAAACCTGGACCCGCTTCCGGATACATGAGTTTTGTGGTGAAAGAGAACGAGAAGAAACGAGAGATAAAAAAAATTGATGAACATTATCCCTTCAACGATGATCCGAACTGGAAGGGGGGGATCATACGATCTGCCTATAAAGTTAGTATTTAAAAATTAATATTAAATTTGGTTTTTAGTTATTGAAAAATTAAAATCCGGTCTATTCACTATTAAATTAAATTTGGAATCAGTTTTTTTGGCCTAGTTTTGCTAAAAGCATTGTTGATGATTTGATTGTTGAAACGAATAATTATAGCAAGACGGTATGGCGGGCCAGTGTCCTCCGGATTACGTCCGTGTTACCGTTGATGACGAATACTGGGGCACGGAAGCAGATTTCGAAAATAGCAACCACACTTGTAAGGTTTCGACAATTTTAAGCAGTTTTTGACTATAATTTCTGACCAAAATACCGAAATAACTAAATATACCCAACATAAGAATAAAATCGTACTTAATTTCAGATGATTTCCTGACTCCCTATTGGATGAAGCCACAACACTGGGTCTGCAAGCTCTCCGTCGTCAAATACGAAGACAATAAATTGACTCGTGAACTGACCACAAGAGATTGTTCAAAATGGCTGGGATTTATCCTATGCAAGAAAAAACTTGGAGGTATTTACAAATTAATTGTTGGGATTTTTCTAGTTCAAGTGGCACTTTTTCTAAATCTCAATAAATATTTAATTCTTTAGCTGGAAGGTATACGGAAATATCGGGACGGAGTTTTAGAAATCACGCAACAATCGATGAACCGCTCAGTGTTAGCGACCCCGTCTAATCTAATCAAAGCCGGACCTTACGGAAGTACATAATTATTATTATAAGTTGAAGATATTATAGTAATGCAACAAAGACTAACCGAATTTGGCAAATGCCCGTCTTTCGAATCAGATTCACCAAAACGAACTTGTCAAGTTGTAACTTTCAGAGCATTATATAATCTGACAAGGGAAGGTTCTCGGGAAGGAACTCGAGAATGATCTGAAACTGTTTTGGTTAAATCTAAAATCCAAATGAACAATAAAATCAAAAAAATTAGCTGCCCTAATAATTGATATTATCCATGTCAAAAAAATTGATGAGCAATGGAGCTGCAAATGAAAACACCGGAATTATTAAACAATATAAACGAAAAAATCAAGAAAAATATTAGAAAAACGAAAATCATAATATCTCGCTTTTATTCCAAGCGGATTATCTTTCTATTTTTTTGACATGGATAACATCAATTAGGGCAGCTGATTTTTTAGATTTTATTGTTCATTTGGCTTGTAGATTAACCCAAAAAAGTTTCAGACCATTCCCGAATTCCGTCCTGGAAACATTCCCTTGTGAGTTTAACTATATCATTGTATCAACACACTAACGGGTTTTAGAGTGTAAGTAACCTTTACAAAACTAATTGTAAACAGAGATGGAAGATAATTGTGTGCAGCTTTGTAATAAGCGCTTTATGCGTCCTAATCCAAAAAATATTAGGTACTTAATGTTACTAATTAAGAACTCGACAACACTCGGACATATACTTGCGGTGTGGTAAATCATAAATAAAATCCCACAGAAGCTAAATCTGTTCAAAATACTTACACGAGTGGAGATATATTTTGTTTACGGTATACGTACATATTCAAACAATACACCATTTCGTAAGGAATTGTGAACGCTTATTAGACATACCAAATTTTTGTCAATATTGACTAACTAAAATGCTTGTCCCAAGCATATGATTATCATTAAATTCGATGATTAAATGGCTATTTCAGTTAACAACGTTACATGCGTTGTTGCAGCGTAAAAATATAATTTTCTCTTATTCAGTTGGTAGTCCTAATTTCTTAGACAAAAATAGATGAATATCAATAAACCAGCCAAAATAGTATTAGTTGCAATATTTCTTCCTCCTGAATTGGAGATGCAAAGTCCCGAGTTATCGGTCGCAAGAGTGGAGTTCCCGTCGCAGGTACAAGTTCCGACTACTTCCGAGTCAGTCGGCGCCCCGTTCGGCGTGCAATCGGCATTCGGGATGCAGATGAGGTCCACTTGATTGCACGGACTTCCCGACAAACTCCGGCATTGACGAGCGGAGCGGAGGTAGATTTGGTCACTTGACGATGGACAGACACATCTCTTGCTCAATTGGTGGCATATGAGGAACGCCTCTTCGTTACATCCGTTTCCTGAGGAACTTGCAGCCAGGCAAGTGCTGTTGAATCCGGGGAGACAAATTGTCTGACTTTCCTTGTCCCTTAAATTGTAAAATTTGTTATTTTCAATTACGATTTCGTATTAAGAATCAGTTTCATTTGGAAATGGATAAATCATTTAAGAGAATAGATTGGCGGTAACCTGTCATTTTAATTTAATTTGGAAACCAATTCATATAGTTAATGAGAAATTAAAAATTAAACGGTTGCAAAAAAACTTTTTGAAAAAACATTAGACGTTAAACAATACTCTAAGCACAACACAAAAAGCTCAAATTTCCCTAACCATTCAGAGCAAAATCATATACATTGTTGAATAGCATTTGATTGCAGCTTTTCAGCGAGTGAGTAGTAGACACCAAGGTATTATTAAAAAATAATTTGACATTTGATAATACCCTCTTAACTTTAATTGTCAACAAACTAGCCTCTATAGAAAGGTCATGATGGGTGTCCCGACAAAAAAAAATCAACTGTTGGGGAGTAAGGTAGATTACGGGCGGACAGACTGACAGACACGATATCAACATTAAAGGTTTCACACTTATATTAAATAGACTCACCCAATGATTTTCTGTTGCTCCAAGTAACCATCTTTACAAAGACAAAGTCCAGCCGAACATTCCAAGTTGACCTGGAAATTACAAAGATTTGTTCCCTCATCACAAGAAGAACCGTACTTCCGGTAGCATTTTCCATCTACAGTCTCCTCGAACCCGTCCAAACATCTGCAAACTCCCTCTGACGGCAAACAAACGGAATTCGGAGTGCATTTTTGCGACCCCGCAATCGTTGAACAAGGCGCATTGGGAAAGGTAACGCAGGTTTTAGTCTCACTGTCAAAGTACATCTCATCACTTCCGCAGTCGCACGTCCCTTTGTCCTTCCGACAGACTAAATGACCATAAGGGTCACAGAGACGCGCGGTGGGGTCATTCACTATACAGTTTTGGTCACGTAGGAGATAGCAGAGTTTTTCGGCATTCGGCAGCATGTTCTCCAAACATTGACATCGGAAAGTGGCGTTGCCCCCGCCATAAGGTAAGCAGTTCGCATTCGGGTCACAGAGTTGCGAATCCTCCATTGCAGAACAGGGCCGATCGTGATTGAGCCGACAGGATTTTGACCCCGGGTCATAATAAGTTTCATATTCCCGTGCACAACCGCACTTGTTGGTGTACTTATTGCATTCCAGGAATGTGCCGGGGTCACAAAGGTCATTTGAGGTGGAGCAGGTGGCGTCATATGGGAGGTAGCAGAAGCGGTCACGATTTGGAACCAGAGTACCATTACAGGTACAAGTTTGATCACCCTGGTCACAAACAGCGTTGGGGATGCATTTCGGGGTCACAGAGCCGATATTATTTTTACAGGAGGCTCCAATTAAACCAAAACAGGTCTTGAGAGACGGGTTATAAAATGTGTTGAGTTCATCATTGCACGTACATGTCATGCTCATTGGGCTACAGGTCAAGGATTTTTGGGGGTCACAAGCATCCCGCATCGGGTCACAAAATGACCCGTGTTGAAGGAAGCATTCGCGGTCAATGTTCCCTGTGTAGTCTCCTAAGCATTCGCATTTCCCACTGTTGGAACAATCGGCATGTGGAACACAGGGTTGGTTCTGACCAATGCCACCATAAGGCGCGCAAGTTGCATTTGCAAGGAGTTTGCATCGATTGGTATCCGTATAAAAAATAGCATCTTTAGAACAACTGCATCGACCTTTTAAGTCACAAGACAAAAACCCGGTCGGGTCACAAAGGTCATTGACATCTGTACAGGACTGGTTGAATTTGAAAGAGCAGAATCTTGCCGCATTCGGAGTCAGAGGTTCGTCACAAGTGCAGGTTGACAGTCCTTTGGACTTCAAACACTTTGATTTGCGTACGCATTTCATACCATTGTTTGGGTCACAACTCTCTTGGGCAAAGAGGTGACAAGATTTTGTTCTTGGGTCAAAGGTCGAAGTCAAATTCTCACCCTGACAAATGCATCGACCGTCTTGACAAATTAGACTGGAATAGGGGTCACATTCATTCACCAGATTGTGACAACTGTCGCTGTGCGAAAGGTAACATTTCTTGGGATCTTGTGGTACTGGGTGAGATGTTCCTGGACATCGGCATTTAGTTTTCCTATCGATTGGGTCAACTGAGCAGGTTGACCTGTCGGCGCATTTTAGTGATGAGGTCACAGAGCAGAGTGACCCTGGGAATAGGACACACGATCCTTCAGTTGAGTCATAAAAGGCGTCTTTGGAGCAGGAACATTGACCGTGTAAATCGCAGGAGAGGAACTGGTTGGGGTCACAGAGGTCATTCCTAGCGTTGCAGGATTGACCTAATTGGAGGTGACAATGACCTGTCGAATTATTTGTCATTTCTCCATTGCAGATGCACTTGGACTTCCCTTGGGAATTGAAGCAAGATGAAGTTGGGATGCACTTCATTCCGGATTTGGGGTCACATTCTTCTTCGGCAAGTCGGAAGCAAGTGCCGGTTTTAGGGTCAAAAATTGAGGTTGACGGTTCCCCCTGGCATCTGCATTTTCCACTGCATTCCAAGAAGGAGTACGTGTTACAGATGGGGTTGAGTCCAGGTCGAGTGCAGGTTTCACCATGTGACAGGAAGCACTTGGTCGGATCTTTTGAGTCCGGTTTCGAATTTCCTGTGAAACAAACGTTTCATATTGCATTTTTTAGAAAAATTGTAAGTATTACGACTTTAAAAATACCTGGGCATGTGCATTTTTCTGGCAGGCCGGTCGCATTACTAAGACATGTAGTACCGTCAATGCATTGAATCAATGACCCCGGGTCAGCAGGATTAGTTGAACAAATTGACCCAGGAAGTAGGACACAGTTCCCACTATTTAATGGATCACTAGGGTCACCAGCCTTGTAAAGCGCTCCTTTAGGACATGCACACTTTCCATGTAAATCACAGTAGAGGGACTGATTAGGGTCACATCGGTCATTCGAGCTGGAACAGCGTTTGTCAAAACCAAGATGACAATGTCCTGTTGAATTTGCGGCCATTTCTCCGTTGCAGATGCACTTGGACGTTCCTTGGGATTTGATGCAGGATGCCGTGAAGATGCATTTCATTCCGGAGTCAGGGTCACAGTCCTCACCCGCCAGACGAAGACATGTTCTTGTCCTGAGGTCAAATATTGACCTCCCAGGTTCATCCTGGCACAAGCATTTGTCCCCATCTGTTGACAACTGGCATTGGAGGAAGGCAAAAGGATTGCAAACTGGTTCCCGTCCTAACATGTTGCAGCTTTGATCGTGAGAAAGATAGCAGTTTCGGGGATCTTCTGGGACTGGCTTGGATTTTCCTGGAAAAGTCATTTCACACATCTTAATCGAAAATTAAATAAATCTTTAACTTTCATTACTTGTAATTTTTTGTAACTCAAAATCGAACCCTATAATATCCAGAAATTTGAGTTATGTAATCAAAAAAGGGGGACAGTCAATGACACAGGACGTCCAATAACATTAAACCGCGTTATTCGGCACTTTAGAGACATTTTTTTCAAACTTACAAGGGACGTAAGGGAAAGACAAATTCCCGATCGTCTTGAAACTTTTGCCATGCTATAACACACTAATGTGAACAATAAAACTATACAAATTAGCTGCCCTAATTTGTGTTTACTATGTTTGAAAAATTCGCGAAATAAAAAAATCGATGAAATTAACATTTTCAAACGCGTGCCAAATCATCAGTTTTGGTCCGATTTTCAAAATTTTTGCATTTTTGTGATGCTAAAGAGTGAAGTTTTACAGAAATGTAAAAGTATCACTTTTCTGATTTTTTTCAAGATTTTTTATTTAACCTTTACTCGCCAAAAAATTAAAAAAAGACAAAAAGCGGCAGAAAATTGAAACTTTTACATTTTTGTAGAATTTCACTATTTAGCATCACAAAAATGCAAAAATTTTGAAAATCGGACCAAAACTGATGATTTGGCACGGGTTGGAAAATGTTAATTTCTTTATTTCGCGAATTTTTTAAACATAGTAAACACAAATTCGGGCAGCTAATTTTTATGGTTTTATTGTTCACATTAGTGTGTTATAACATGGTAAAAGTTTCAAGACGATCGGGCATTTGTCTTTCCCTTACGTCCCTAAACATACAGGGGTTTACTCCTCAATTAACAAGGGTAAAAACACCAACTATTTAACCCATATGTCATGGAAAAATTCGAAAAAAAAACAAAGTACCTGGACATCTACATTTCTGGGACCGATCAGCAGGGTCAACTTGGCATTGCGTTGGGTACACACATTTGGGCATGGGAACAGTGTTTGAGCAATTTGATCCGGGAAGTAAGACACATTTCTCAGATGGTGATCCCGCGGGGTTATTCAGCTCGTAGAATGATCCCTTGGGACAGTCACATTTTCCATACAAGTTACAGGATAGGAATTGATTGGGGTCACATCGGTCGTTCTTGTCGGAGCAGGATTTGCCATAATTGAGGTGACAGTGTCCCGTTGAATTGGATTCTAGTTCCCCGTTGCAAACACATTTGTACCCTGTATTTGTATTGTCACAAGAGGCGGACAGAATGCACTTCAATGCTATTGGGTTACATGGCTGATCCGCAATAGTGTAACAAGCTTGAGTTGCAGTGTCAAAAATCGTCGTTGCCTCGTTCGGGCAGACACAAACTCCACTAGGGCACATTAGAGTTGATGGTACACAGGGATCCGCACTATTATCACAAGGTTCACCATGTCTCGACCCCATCACCGTCCACAAACACAGAAGGAAAACGATCACCGAGGTCCTAAATATTTGCAATTTACTTCTAGACATGATTTTGTATAAAATTTAAAAGAAACTGCTTTTAAGTTGCAGAGAACCTGACTGTTTTCATTTGAAATTTAGTCTCGAGTAATGAGAAGCAGATTGGGTTGCAAATACGTATTGCCGGATGGAGATCCAGAAGTGTTAAAATCAGGAGTCTCGATCCAGTGATATTTTAAAATGATTTAAAGCAGATGTCAAACCTATTTGAATGAAATGATAGGAGACTGGGTTTTATCGCTGATTGTGCTAATATTGACGCAACGACTTGATTTGCTTTCAATGTGGTTTGCATCTACTGGAGACCCTCTCTCTCAGAGACTCATCTACACAACGAAATCTTATTTTACCCCAAATTCCACTCTCATATTAACACCAACTGTGGTCCATTAAAAGTAACGACCTGTGTCAAGATGTGTCCCCAATTATGTCCTATGGTATGAAGGATTTAATTCTGAGATAAAATGGGTGCAACCGGCAATTTTTAAAAACCCCATGTAAATTGTCCTTGCGAAATATGTTTCAAATCGTACAATTAGTTATCGAATGCAAAATTAAAGATCAAACATATATCTTGAATGCCCGAAGACGATAAATGGCAATTAAATACAATACTTACTTACTACCTACTGCATTTATTCATTTTAACTCCTCATAAGTATTTCACTTTCTTTGCATTGATCGATGGTATTTTATTAAAAATTTCTAACGCAGTCCCACATTGACAAAAGTTTGAAAGACGTGCTTCGTGTTTATAATTACGACGAATGATTCATAAATCGACTATAACATTTTTTAAGATAAACATATCAGAGTTTAATAAAATAAACGATTGCTGCAAGAATTACTGCGGAAAGTCCGGCAGAAGAAGCGGGACTGCCACTGATACATTTGCCCCCGAGGGTAGGGACCAGCAGGAACTCGCATTTACAAACCCCGTAAACGTCAGCCTCACTCTCCGAGTAACAGAAGGCGTCCTGAACACATGGACTCGTCGTCTCATTTCCCCCCGCTCGTCGGCACCTGCTTCCTTCGAGAAACTCACAGCGCGACCGCTCTTCTTCGTAAATCTGCTCCCCTGGTGACGAGCATTCGCAACGCCCATCCACGGGGCAAACGAGCCCCGCTTCTGGGGCGCAGGGCAGAGGGCTTTCAAGACAAGTCGCACCGTGCCCCAGCAAACATACAATGTCATATGAGGTATGTAGAGACCCCGGGTTGGACTCAAGATACCCGGGCCGGCAAGCACACTGACCCTCGATGCATTCTAGATTGTTCTTGTCATTGCATTGGGAAGTGTGGATACATTGACCCCCGTGACCTTTGAGACAGTTCCCTGACCCTGCATCTTCGTAGGTTGGATAGCAGCGGCAGAATCCATCCGGGTCGCAAACAGCATTTATTCCACAGTTCGGGCCATCCGAAGCGGCTTGGGAACAGGGGACATATAGTCCATACCGACATTCCTTGGCTGTGGGGTCAAATGTGGCATTGGGGTCACTGCATTTGCACCGGTTGTCTGATCCGCATTCGAGAAACCCGGCAGGATCACAGTCGTCAATTGCTAAGTCGCAAGTTTGATTAAAAGTGAGGTAGCATTCCCGGTTCTTATTCGGATGAAGGTTGTTGAGGCACTTGCACCGGTAGGGTTCGGTTCCTTCGGCAGGGGCGCAAGTTGCCTCGGGAATGCACAATTGCGCATCTGCACCTGCGCCTGCGCAACCAGCATCCACTAATAATCTACAGGACTGTGTAGCAGGGTGATACTGGGTCTCGTTTTCTGGGTGACATGCGCAGATGCCCTCGGAATTACAGGACATGTACGCAGCTGCGTCACAATCATCGTTCAGAGTATCACAAGTATCGTCATAAGCAAGTGAGCAGGTTCTCATCGGTGTTGACGTGAAGCCAGAGGAGCATCTGCACTTCCGCTCCATGAGGTCACATTGCGAGTTGGACACACAGGGTTGGGTAACATTACTGTATTCACAATTAGCTTCGGAGAGTAAGTAACAAGTTTGGGTAACGTCGTCGTACATGGATTCATTAGCTTTCTGACAAATGCACTTCTGCATATAATCCACCATGGGACCACATTCAAAGAACCGGGTTGGGTCGCATCGAAGGCTATCGTGGACATCGTCACAAATCCCAGAATAGGGCACGAAGCAGAGGCCATTTTTGCTGGGACTTGATCCAAGGTCACAGGTACAGTAATGATCAAGATGCCCCGTAGTATTGGAGCAGAATGAGTTGGGAACACATGGTTGACCCATGGTGCAATCCCGCCCCGCCAGCAATTTGCAAACTCCGTCACTCCCGTCGTACCAAGCGTTTGGGGCATTTCGACATTCGCATTTATCGCTCAACCCACAGATGAGGTATTTATCAGCGTCACAGTTGTCAGAAGTGAAATTACATTTGTCACCGTGTTGAAGGGGTGGCGATGGAGTTGTCACCGTTTCTGTTGTCGAAACTGTCGAAATTGTTGTAGACACGGTTGGTGACGAAGTGAATGTTGACGTTTCCGTCGTTGGTTCTGATGTAGCTGCTGACATGGTTTGCGCAGTTATGGGTTGAGATAACTCACCGATGACAAAAATCGATGAAATTAATAGCAGTAATGTCTTTGAATTCTTATGAATAGAATTTGCTTTCATTTTGAAAGTTTGGTTTGTTTTGCAGGATCGGAATTTTAATAAATAACTGAAACTACGCAAAAATAATTAGTGGTCGTATTCCGGGTTTCAGAATCCAAAGGAGCAAAGGTTTTTGATATTTGAATTTTATGTTGAGTGACAGTCTCACTGATATCGCTGTTTGTTGACGGGAGTGGAATTATGTCAAGAGTAAGCTGTGGCAATAGATAGTATTTAATCGGAAATGATTGCATGTTTATTTTTAACATTATACAACAATGCTTAACATCGTTGAGCTTGACGGATCATCGATCATGTTTTAATTTCATTGAATACTACCGAGATTCCACAATTTAATATACTTGGACTGGATTACCTATTGAATTGTATCATTAGTTTATGATCATAAGCCAATAATCTGTCTTATTGACAGACATTTTTAGTTCTTTTTACGAACCCGACTGACAGTTGTTAAGTAGTTTTAAATTTATTTCCAAGAACTCGGAAATTCGCAGAAATAATTTACAAAAATCTTTAACGCCGTCAAAAATCAAAGATCAGTATCTTCTAATCCCCATCTGGCCATTAATATTCTTGACAGTTAAAACTCACAAGTTTACAGCCTAATAGCTACGATGACACCGATAAAAAATAAACCCAAAAAAAGATGCTAAAAGTTCGTACCTTTATGCAAATTGTCAAACATATTTGAAGTGCCATATTGTTCTGTGACTCGCCGGGTAAAAATTATTTCGCCTTAATGTACAACAGAGTATATTTTATATGTGGTAAATGTTTTGCTGTAGAGAACGAAACAAGTTTTACCCGGCGAGCCAAAGAACACAGAACCTTCATGTTCGTACGCATTTAAAAAACTACAAAAGTTGACCATAGTTTGAGTTTAAATAGCATTGCCATTGTCTCGTCATTTTAAACTTATCAATTAAACACATTTTAATGCGATGAATTTTAAAACGAGTTATAAAGTGTTCGGAATGAATTTTGTTAGATCATTTAAATTTTTTCAATGCTTACAGAAAGGTTTTATTTTTGAAACCCATTCATATTGTTTCATAAATCTAAAATCGTTTTACACAATTTTATTCCCATTTAATAACACTGCAATCAGACTAAAGTCGATAGCCCGGTAAACTTGCATGAGTAAGTAGAATCATCAAATCATTAGGATCTTGTCCCAATTTTAATTAATGAAAGTTCAGAATTATTTTATACAATATATTAAACCAGATAAACAAATTAATTGGGTTACATTCTAACCATTATAAATAATAAAAAACAAACATCCAAATTGCGACTTCAGCATTTTAATCGGGCTTGATTGCATGTCTATTTTTAAATCACTGCTTGTGTTTTAAGCTTGTGAAGTTTGACAGAGGATCAATCATCATTAATTTCATTGAGTTCTACCAGAATTTCGCAACCTAAATAAAACGGACTAGATTAAATTAGGCATAAAATTCAATCAATCATTTCTGATTCTAAATCTAGGGTTTATCCAACTGATATTTTTAATTCTTTTTGACGAATCCAACTGACATTCATGAAGCACACTTATTACAAGAGTTTCAAAAATTATAGCAATAATTTGCGAAAACATAAAAGTGTCATAAATCATAGATCAATCAGTACATCATAATCTCCACCTACCTGGTTTGAAATATTCTTCCGGGTAAAAACAAACTTACAAGTTTGCAACCTATGAGCAATGATGACGCAAACGGATAGAAATTAAAAATAAACTCGAAACCTTGTCAAAAAAACGTACAAGTATCTCGTCAAACATAACTGAAGTGCCGATGATGATGATTTCGGGACAAAATTCTTGGCATTGCTATAGAGGATGAAATAAGTTTTTCCCGGTGAGTCAAAGAACACGCGAACTTGATATGCACCTAAATCGCATCGTAGTATGAGTTTTAGCCTCGTTCCAATTTTTTTAACCGCTAATTTTAATAATGCTTATGCAATGATTTCGAATAAAATTTAAGGATTGTTGGGAATATTTTTTAAAATTTCTTTACTTTTCCAACCAAAGAATCATTTTTTGATTTTGCCTCTATTTTCATTCTTAAAACCATGTATAAGCCAAATTCGCCAAAATAGCAAGTTAACATTTATCAGTATATAAATGACACATAATTAAGTTAAAGGTTCCAATTAAAGTCATATCCTCCTTGACTCACCTGGTAAAATTCGTTTCGTCCTAAAAAGCAAATTTAATTTAATTGTAATGGACTAAAAATGTTGATACACATGTTGACCAAATTAGTTTTACCCGTGGAGTCAACCAGCATATGGACTTTAATTACGTTCAAAATGTAATTATTTTATTTAAAACTTTGCGTAAACGTTAAAAATTAAAATATTAATAAAATCGTTGATTGAGTTAAAAATACAGTTATAAATAATCTTTACAACTCAAGGCATTAGGTGTAGGATTCCCCGCATACCACGAAGTCTCTGACGCAAATTTCCCCGTCAGTGTGCCACTAAATGTGCCAATAATGACATTCCTAGTCCTGGGTGGTATGTCCCCTGTATGGCCCAGCGCCCTCACAATTTTTAGGACCTCGTCCACCGGGACCTCTTCCGCACGATATTCCGCCGCCGCCGTAAAGTCCAATACCACGTTTTCAAAGACATTGAGAACAGAGCAGATTTGAACAGTTCGAGTGTCGGTTGGTGTCGACCCTCCATCTCCTGTCAGAATTGTGTCGACAGCGACCCTTATGTCTCTCGAAAATATTAAGTCCGGCTCATCTTCATCGACGGCCATCTTGCGGAGGACGACGTCATCTCCACCGGTCCAGAGGGGCAAGGTGAGATTGATCTCAGATATCCCCTTCCACGCTTTGAAACCCGGGTTTGTTGAATTCGTCGTGTCTTGAAAGACGAACCGCTCTTCCACGACCTTGTTATGGTTAATTTGATACTGGAACTTTGGCGCGAGTTTGCTACCCTGGATTTGAATCTGTTCTTGGCCAATAAGTTCCGTTCTGTTTTTACCAACAAGAGGATTTAGGTCCGAAATAGTTATATCCAATAGTTTGAGTTGTAGAGGCGGGTAAACGGCCGTGAGG
Source organism: Desoria tigrina (assembly GCA_906901685.1). Lineage (NCBI taxonomy): Eukaryota > Metazoa > Arthropoda > Collembola > Entomobryomorpha > Isotomidae > Desoria > Desoria tigrina. Next base: position 415,776 of record CAJQTU010000035.1, read on the forward strand.
ACTTCGTAGCCCTTCCGGGTTTCCACCGCGTCGTCATAAGACATCGAGATTCCATTTGCTGATGTCTCGACTCTGCCGCAAACATTCTGGTCTTTTAGAATGCTACGGCCGATGTAGACATCTGATAATCCGGGTAAATCGACACTGAGACTATAATCCGGGATTTGGCCGCCGAAACCGTAAACCCAGTCCAGGATGCAGTAAGGCGGGAAGGTTAGAATTTGGTAGTTTTCGGATTCGAAGGAACTTCCGGTAGATGTCACGACGAAGGCTTTGCCCTCGGACCGGACAACGCGACCCGGGACCCACACGTTGTCAACGAAGACGCGACCGACGAAATCCCCGGTCCCGCGGCTGCACTCGACCGGGTTGGCCGGAAGTGAACCGAAACCGCTCGGAGTCCAGGTTGCGGGACACACGACTCGCGTTGTGAGGCAATTGCAGTTTAATATGAACGTTGATATTGTTAGGAACACGAAGAAGTTAAAAAACGACATGATTCCCGACATTTTGAGTTGGGAATTAATAGTTGACCAAAATGAATTTGAAATTAGTGGAGTATGATAAATTGGTTTGGTGAAACCCGCGGATTGGGATGGAAATTGACAGTAAAAAGATATGGAAGAAATATATGTCAGTTTTGCAGGTATCAGTCTTCACGGATGTCAGGTTTGACATTTGACAGGATAAAAATGATAACAGGAAAAAGACATCTGAAATGTAGATCATGGCCATTGGTGTAATAAACATTTTTTGCCGAAGTTAACTCAGAAATATGTGGACTCGTAATTCATCACGATTCATAATTAATCCACTACTACTGACTGATGAGAAAATTTATTTACATTTAACTCCATTCGTGGCTATTTAAATAGTGGCTGAACTTTGTTTGATTTAACAGGGTTCGTCAGGCTCGGTCTTGATTTCATACAGTTTCCTTTAAAAACCGTAAAAAATAAAACATAAATTTAAAATGACATTTGGTAGTCGTCAAATTTCCTATAACAATTGTTGCAGGCTTTAACATACTTCCCGTGAGGATGAATGTCAAGGATTCTTAAGAATTAAAACTTAAATAAACCGTTGCAAACGCACATTAGGAAAGGGTGAAACAACACGAAACGAGACTTCAAATACCACTTAAAGTCGTTGTACGACACATGGAATTCATTTTATGCTAGAATATCGCATTTCCCCAACCATAGAGTATAATCATGTATATTTTTAAATTGCACTTTTATGTACCTTTACTAAAATGTAAAACAAATACAGGTAAAAATATGGTAAATATGTTAAAAAAACGTGTGACCTTTGACCCCTTAACTCTTTGATCCTTGACCCACACGGTCCTCATACTAACTCCATCTAAGGAAGGTCATAAGTGGATTCCCGAAACAAAATTCAAAATATTCAACCGTTGGAAAGTTAGAGAACGGACGGACGGACAGACGGACAGAGTGAACCCATTAAAGGGTTTCACCTTTTAATTAATGGAAGTATTAAAAAATATACCCACTGCAGAGAGGGACATCCATTATAATTAAAGCTTTCATTTTTTTAGCTTAAAATGTAAATTAAAGCTTCGAAGACTGCAGAAAATCCGGGTCAAATTCTTCTGTCTAAAACCAAAACCGAGATTTCGATTTTTTTACAACTCTCACAACATTTGAGTTTTTGAAACATGCGAGGAAGCAGTTTCAGAATATCAAATTATTTTAGAGTGCTTTAAAATATTTAGCAAATCTGTTTTGGGGTTTAGAGATTAGAATGTCGAACGTAATCTGTATAGTACTTAACATTTTAGTTTAAGCTTTCAATTTAAAAAGCATGATTTCAGAAATTGTTGCTTTAATTCCAGTTGGTCTCTCCAGTTGGCATATGTTTTCTTTACACATGGATATTTTATTTTAAATACTAGCTATCGTGCAAAACCCAAATTTCAGATTTTGGACACAAGGCGATCCTGATACCTGGGTACTCAAGCGAACCCTGTCAATACAAACCCCAGTGACTTCATTGACCTGTCAAAAGTTAAAACACATAGTTTATAATCAATCATGTCGGAGGCAATTAGTACTAACTAATTCGTCACAATTAAAACTTCGCCACAATCAGTTCCGCAGTCAATCAAAATTTGAATTATCTTTGGAATATATTATTTGCATTGCCTAATTCCGAATGAACTTCCATTCCAGACTTATCTCCATTTCGAATCCATACAAATTAAGCTTGACATTCCCCAACCGTTCAGCATATTGACCAAGCTAAACCAGTTTATTTAGCTTTCACTCAAAATCATTTAATTAAACTAAATCGAACATGAGTTCCTTCAGTCTAAACTGCTTCCTTGTGCTATTTCTCATAAACACAATTTCGGGGCAAATTGATTCGCCCCCGCCTAACTACTACTGCGATCTGCATTGGGCCTCGGAAGGGTTCGGAAATGTGCCGCCAAATTCAATTCAATCGGGCGCGAGTGACTTTGTGGCGAAAGTGAACTTCGCGGAGGAGTCGGAATGGCGACTGGGCCGACTGTTGCCGAGTGAGGGCAAGGCTCTCTTTGTCTATTTGTCGGCAGATGGAGAACGTTCGGTTCTGGAGTCGGAAACGTACGAAGTCCTTACGAATCCCGACAACTGCGTCTTGGAATGGCGGGAGGAAGTCGGGGGAAACGTGCCAGAATATGCCGTATTTGCGGATAAGGAGGCGACTGAGTTCGTAGGGCGGAGCGCTGTAGCGGGAATTATTATGGCTGGGACGCTGATTCCGACAGAGAGCGCTGTTTTAATCCCTTATGAAGGTAAGCATGATTTATTGTCCTGATTTTTTTTATTAAACGATCAAAACCCTTTTATGGTGTTACAAGGTTTGTCCGTTCGTCTGTTCAAGCTTTAAAGTCTCGAACAGATGAATATTTTAAAGTTTTTGAGAAACCAGTTAAGACGTAACCGTGGAGTTTAAATTTGCTTGAGGATGTTCTAGGTCAAAGTTCCAATGTCTGAAGTCAAATGCCACAGTTTTTTCAATAAGAACCCTGTAAATGCAATTTACTCTATGGCTGGGGGGAATTAAGATTTTTGAACAAACGTCTTTAACTACGTTAAATAAAATTGGAGCGCTCTTATATGGTTTCACCCTTCTTCGATGTGCGTTTTCAACTGTTTATTATGTATCGTAGATACATTATGCGAATTACCTGGTGTCCGTCTGTCTGTCTGTCTGTCTGTCTGTCTGTCCGTCCGTGAGCACGATTAAGGGCGAACGGCTCAATTTAAAAATTTTCTTTCGGGAACTTATTAAGGACGTTTAAGCGGAGGTCAAGTTCGTTCGGGGGCCATGTAGGTCAAAGGTGAAGGGGGTAAGGTCAAAGGTCAAGATTTTTTCAAATACTAACACCCCATGTGTGATACATCGATGGAAAGCTATTGTCAATGGCTATTCAATGGTGCATATACATTTGGGGGTGGGGTCACCACTTGACCAGTGGGGAGTGGTCAAAGAGGTCAAACCACAAACATATATGTGTGCTACGTCATTCGAAAGCTATGAACAAGTGTTTTGGAAAAACGTATTTAAATTTACTCAATGATTGGGGCAATGTGAGATTTTCAATAATTTATGTATTTTGAACATTTCAAAACACAGTTTTCACGTTTAACATGTTCAAAAACAGTTTCGATGTGCATAAAACGTTATAAAACGTCACATCTACGATACATTTCTACAACGTTGGACGGTTTATTTAAACACTGTTATTTCTTCAATAATTTACAGGGAAAGTCTACCCCAAAAGAAGATACGAAGTCCTGACCTCAAGGTACCCCAAACTGAACCTGATCCTGACAGACTTCTACTTCCCTGTCTTGGACTACCGCGTACTGGAAGCCAAGTCCAGGAAAACCCTGGTGGGTCAAATGGAAGTCTTGACCGAGACGAAGCCGCTTCCGAACATCAATTTAGAAGTAACTCAGCCCATAACACACAACAAGAACGTGAAGGAGGTGTTTCAAATCGCGGAGAGGTTCGGGTGGGAGGGTGTGGCAAACGTCACTCTGGAGATGGACCTCTGGGTCGGGTCCCCGACAATCGAGACGACATTTTTCTCAGTTTCCCCCGATTCCGAGTTAGTTTTCAAACGAAGCCGCGAAATAATCATCGACCGCGTTCTGAAAACGACCGCTACGGCGGTAGGTGGCGCGGTTGTCGCAGAATCGGAAGCCCATTCGATGCAAGTCTGTTCCGTCGTCACGATGCTCTCCGAAAGACAAGGAATCAAGTTTGAAGCAATGGCCCTAGTTTCGTCACCTGGAATGAGAGCAGATCAAGTCAAAGAAATCTTAATTCGAACGGGACGGAAGTTACTGGATCCTCTGGACTTGGACGAGTTCGATGGGAACGTTGTTGCTAAAGTCTATGGGACGTTAAAGGGGCGATTTGCGACGAGATCGGCCTCGATTTACTCATCGTTAGATAGCAATGGGGCTTGTACTTCCGTCCTAAGTCATTAAGTTATTAAAATTCTACACAAAGTCACATGTGTTTTATTTTTATGATATTGGTAGATTAATTAATAATTAGAAGTATAATCCGTTGGGGATCCAAGTTTTAAACCGAAACGTCTAAGGAACTGATAATATTGTTTAAAATATCAGTTATCATTTATTGTGCCTGCAAACTTTTTAACTTGCCGTAGGTTATGATAATTGCTAGCAAAACTAGATTACGGGTATATTTTAAGTGGATTGGGTATTAAAATTACTGAAAAAACCACAAACTAATGCGTTGTTTTAATATGTCATGCATCGTGAATACGCTATGCTAAGAGCTTGGTGTCTGTCCGTCTGTCTGGAAAGTCCAAAACTACTCTCAAATTTTGAGTTTTTGTTCCCAGAACTATTACATGATCTGCATTAAGAGATTAAATTCGTTTGTACGTTTTACTTATATCACAAATACGAGCAATATTTTCAATAAAAAGACCCCTTAATTATCGCCAAAAAAATTGTTTTAAAATGTAAATTATTCTTTCCGTCCTATTTTTTTATTTAAACTTGAGTAGTTGAAAAGTAAAAGAAATAACGGATTGATTAAAATCTTACTCCCGTATTTGGTATTTCACAAATCCATTTTGATTCGAATCGAATTGGTTTCGCTTATCCAACTGTCAAATCAAACTCAAGCCCTTGCAAAGTAGTAGGTCCGTAATAATTTGCAGCATCAAAGTAGAATCAGATCAGAACTTTCTTTAGTATAAAAAAATCAAAGATTCGCTAGGTTGTTCAGAATAACTTTGCTACACAGTACAAAAATCGATACTCAAACTCAAATCCAAACTTATTCCCTAAAGACAGAGTTGGAAAGTCATGTCATGCATTACATATTACAAGTCCTTTGGGTGGAAAAAGATAGATTGTGAGAACTTATCCAAGAAATCAGAACAGTTTTAGAATGTGAGACTACCGTCCAAACTTAAATAACTCCCCCCAGACTATAATCAAAATCAAGGTTTTAAATAAATCTGGACCAGAATTTACTATGTATCGTAGATACATAATGCGAATGGCTCGGTGTCTGTCTGTCCGTCCGTTCATCCGTCTGTAAGCACGATAGCTCGAGAACGGCTTAACTTTTTGAAATATTTCGAGATTTTCGATATTTTGTGTGGTGAAGTCCCTTGACACGTCATTGGAAAGCTATGATCAAGTAATTTCCATAGACGTATATAATTTTGCCCTATGGTTGGGGCAATTTGAGATTTTCGATATTTTGTGTGGTTTAATCATTTGATCCGTTATTCAAAAGTTATGATACAAGTACTTTGGAACGACGTATGTGATTTTGCTCTATGGTTGGGGCGATTTAAGATTTTCGATAGTTCATGCAACTTAAACATTTCAAAACCCAGTTTTCACTGTGAACATGTTCAAAAACAGTTTCACTGTAAAATCGTCACATCTACGATACATGAGTACAACGTTAGACGGTTTATTTATATAACAATATTTTACATTTCTTTTCGGAATTTTAGACGGTATAGTGAAGTGTAACAGAAACAATATAAAGATGTCCAAATTTAAAACTAATTGCAAATGTCAGGAAATGGACCTTGAAATGTAATGAATATTTCTTCTCGGAATTCAAACGTGCAAAATCACCAGTTCCATTCTTCTCTCGTTTTTATAAGTTGAGAAAAATGCTAATAATATGAGATTATTAATTTCCATCGTTTTTCCCACCGAAGGAATTGAAATCATTTCCATTCACGAGCTCATTGTAAATGTATTAAATTCAAAATTAATTACTTCTATTTTACTTGGAATGTTGATAATAAGTAATACCTACAATCATTCACGTTTCGACAAACCATCTATTAGGGTGGGGAATCATTCGGATCTAAAATGTTATGCACTAATACTGTATTTATTAAAATAAGCCCTTCATTAATATATAAATAACTTATTCTCCTCTTTGAGGGACTTTGCAAATTGCAAAACAAGAGCCGGCTTAAAACATTGTTTCTGTTTCATGTTCATGTGGTAACTACGATGAGTTAATATCTGAGAATGCTAAGCTCTGCAGGATAAAAACAGTGGTTTTGGTTTTAAACGACTGAATTTAAATAAGTATACCCTTTGACCTCAAATTCTAAATTAAGCCTTAAATGCTAGACAGAGGTGTATAGGGAAGCTTTAAAAAAATCGGTCCTGTAGAACCCTAAAATAGTCTGGGGTTATTGCTTAATGCCCCATTGAACAGGTGAGAGGTGAGTTGGGTGAACAGGAGTTGATTGCCCTGTCACTTTTCCAGACAATTCCATATCCACTCTCCTTCACCTACACTTATATACTAAAACATGAAAACGCGCATTGCAAAGTATCGTACACGAACCATCGACATGGCAAACCATTCTTCAAATGGAAATTATGCACCATTTTGAAGCCAAAACACCTGCAAAACACCAAATAATAAAAATCTCAAGTTACCCCAACCATAGAGTTAAATAAGTTCCATCCTAGTTTAGCCCTTCCAGTACCTCCAAGATCACCGAATCAATTCTATCTCCGCTTTGAAGTCAGTGACGATAAAAAACAACGTCTAAAGTGAATCGTTCTCGAGCTATTGCACCTACGTCCGGACGGACAGACACCAGAAACTAAAACATAAAGCATCGACGAAGTTATGTTTTTGGGACCGGGTACTTGTGCCACGGATTGGGATTTAGTCTGGATCCACGGAGTTTTGAGCCTGGAACATCCAACTTTATTTTGAGATCCGTCAGTTAGTTGGTGCAGAGAGATGGATAACTCGACAGAGGAGAACCTGATCCCAATTCAACAACTTACTTCAAAGTACCGACATTTCATCTTCATCATTTCCGCTGGAGTCCTTTGTCTTTTTGTCAACCTCTGTGCTCTTTGTGCTGTCACCAAAGCAAACGGGTACTAACACTTCACAAATTCAAATCAGATTTATTAAGCTACAATTTAGTAAGATACTGGAGTAGGGTTCTGGGGTCAAGGGTTTGGACATTGGAGCTGCCCTACGATTTTAAATCGCTTATCAATTTTAATTTTTGGACCTAATTGAGTTAAATTTTTAAAACCGGATCTGTCGAACCCTGAACCTTTAAAATTTTTATTTTTATATTCTCCACGACTTGAATATTAAATAATATATATTTTGTAAAAGATAAGTAACAATTAAGTAAATTGGTTTCAGATCCCGGCCAAACTATTCGCTAATAAACTTGTACATCTCCTCCTTTCCACCCGTCGTGGTTGCATTGCTAAACGGCCTTAACGAAATCGATGTGATACAACTACGAGGGGAGTGGCTTTGTGGAATTTGGAGCAGTTTTAGGCGTAAGGAAACTATGCTTTTTTAAAACAAAAAAATTGAGAACATTTTTAGGCACATCACTAGCTTATTTTTTGAACTTCTGCTTATCTTTATTATTTTACGAGGGAGTCTAGGACCTTTGGCATGAAATGTTATGAAAACTGTATGCATTTTTATTAATTTTTTCATCGATTTTTGGCTCTGACATTTGCGGGTTTTGTGTTTCACATGAGATAACAAGGATTGTTCATGTTGAATACAACTATTTCGTGCTTTTTTTGGTTCAAAAATCATTTCTACAAGTGGAATTTTTTTGTAGTTTTATACAGCCTCAATTTGCCATTCAAATCCCGAGATCAAAAATCACAAAAAAATTAGCAGCTTAAATGGTATGTAATTAAATTGTAGGCAATAAATACGATTTATGAAAAACATATTCTTCAAATACTTTCACAAGGATTTAAAAAAATTAGAACAGTGATTGTCGAATGAATAATAGAATGAAACTTTCGACTGTTGTTTTGACTCTAATAAGAACAGATATATGCATATCCGATTAATATAATAATAAATAAATTGAATCATAACAACAGATATAATTCAAATTATTACATGATTACCAATGAACATGGTAAATATTGAATTTATGGAACAACTCGATGCGTTCACACAGGGTTTACAATATCGTGCTATAAATAGAATAAAAAATGAGGGCATCATAATAACTTTTATGGAAGTTAAGAATGAAATAGAAATTGTATTTTAATCTAGGTATTCAACAGATTTAACTTACATGTCAAACCGATCATTTTACTATTATTTGAGGGCCTATTACTAACTATTATTATATTTAATAGATAGCAACTGTTTCCATTATTAGACAAATTCCTTCCTTATCATTGTAAAGAATATGACATCTTACTGAGAAATATAAATATTTTAAGACGTTTTTTGGAGTATTTGAAAAAAAATATTCATTTTTGTTACTTGAGCAAAAATTACTTTTAGATCATAAAAAATAGCTTTACAGGAATTAGAAGTTAAATTTAAAAATCATTGCGATTTAACTACAGGGTGTTCCGTTTAAAACTTTACTTTTTAAGCATGGATTTTTTGGCATTCCTTTCGCATTTCTAAATTCAGGGCTGTTAAAAAAGTTAAAAGGTCGATTTCTTGCTCAAGTAATGACTTTTAAGTTTAGAAATAACGAACCATAAATAATGAAATTTCCACGAGTCAATTTTAAATAAAATGGTAAAGTTTTAGGCGAGACGCCCTTTATAGCAATAAAAAGTTATATATTTTGAGCAGTATGACAGGTCTTATTATTTGATACGATATTTCGCTTGGTTAACGTTACTGAAATTCTCGATTCTGTTGTTCAGGATTTTCGATAACTATTCTACCGGTTACTGTGGTTGCCATGTCATTGGAGCGACTGTCGCCAAGGCAACACAAAAGTTCACCCAAAATCGGGTTTAGCTGTCCAATTAAAGTGTTCGTCGGGACGTGGACTTTGGCTTCTCTCGTCTCACTTCCCAGCTTATTTCAGTATCAGTACATCAAGGCCTGTCCCAACAACTACTGCAAAAAGGTAAGCATTATTAAGGGGTGAAACCCCTTATTGTGTTCATCATGTCCGTCTGTCCGTCCGTCCGTCCGGTTGCACTCTAGCGGTCGAACGGTTAAAGTTTTTAAATTTATTCTTTCACATTCCGGATCTACATTGGCCTGGCTATAAGCCTATTGTTTTCTGAAGCAATAGGTCACACCCATCGTTCACATTTGAAACTCCAAATTCATTCATTTAACTGTGCACATATAATATACATATGCATTATAAATGTTGCCTAAATTCATAATACACTGTATTAACCTTTTCATTTACAGAATTATTCTTATTCCAGGCGTCTTAAACGTTAAATAAAACGTTGTTCATTGTGAATTATTTACGTGGTTTCACCCCTTTTGTACCTGCGTTCGTAACGGTTTATTTTATTACGATCCGAAGTCTCGAAGTAAAAGGCCCTCGAAATAAATCCTAACAAACCTACCTGCAGACTATGCCCGAAACCTGAAATATTGTCAATTTATTGTCAATGGCTATGCAAAATGAGAAAATTGTAACAGGCTTTTAATTTATTGGAAGAGGAATAATAAATACATTCTTTGTAAAAGTATAAAAAATGTGTAAAAATTGATAGAAAACTGAACAAAATTTTGATTCTAATAATTAATACCGGCCGTTGTGAGCTTAAAAAACCATTGTAAAGTCCTATGTTAAAATAATCGCTTATATTATAATTTATATTAGAACCCCGGGTAGGGTTATATTAAAAAACGCGGTGATGTATATCATGCATATATGTTGCAGTATGAAAGGCTCTGAATTAAGATGGAGGATCCGCACGTCTTGCACTTCCATTACACAAGACTTGTTTTATGTGATAATTGATCTGGAGGTGCAGTTCCGGTTGTCCGGTTCCGTTTCTCCGCAGAGATTAGGATTAGTTATTAATTAGCCTCCTACAGCATTGCCCTTTCAGCCCACTAGAAAATGTTTAAAGGGAATGTCTGAATCAGGGATTAGGGAGGAGAGACAGGATTCCGAATTTTGTGTCGAATTAGAAAACAAATGATTGTGATTTGTGATCCTGAACTAGAGAGAACTTTGAACTCCAGACGAGATCCCTTGTCACTGGTTTTGTTAGTCCGAATTCAGGGTTCAGGAAGTCCGGATCTTGTGACTTTATCCAAGTTCCACTTCTTCTGCTATCCATTCCATGTTAAAATCGTTTATCCTACAATGTTATAATCAATTCCATTAATGTTAAATCTAAACCTAAATTAAATTAAATCTGATGACAGATTAGTAATTTGGTCAGTCTTGGTGAAAAGGATTTCTAATGCTCTATCATGTGCCAATTAGCAATTATTTCCCCACTGAATGTTCCAAGTTTTCTACTAAGAATGCTAAAATAATTAAAACTGGTATTTTAATTTGTACAGGTCCTGTTGTTGGGGTCACCGTGGGCTCGGTTGGCCTATGAAGGAACTCACTTCATCTTCTTTCATGTCTCACCCTCCGTTTACTTCATTTATGGTAAATTATTCCGTTTTCTTAAGAGCTGTTGGCCCGATTGATATACCAAGGTTTTGCAAATTTTTTGTACCAATATTATCTACGTTTCAATGCAATTGCAATGATATATATGACAATCCCCACTGCTTTCGAAATTGCCAAAAAATATTGAGGGGAAAGGAAGGGCGCGGGAGGTTTTTTGTTACCAAAAACGAGTTGAGTGAGCGTGAGAGAAAAAAAACCGAGACTTTTCCTTTCTTCACCCCTCTTCCTCCAAAGCTCCCTACAAATTAAAAACTTTGTTTTTTGCAAAATTTCTATTGTGATATTATTATTATCCTGATTAAAACCAATGGAATAAACCTAAGGAAGATTTGAAGATCAGAGTGGATTAAAATAAATTCAGCAACAGTTCAGAAAATGCGAAATTTGAGGGTTGTGAAAAAATCAGTTTAGAATATGTAAGGAGCCTTGCCGGGTGAGGAGCGGAGGAAGAAGGGTTTTTTCATCTCACGCTCACTTTTTTGTAACAAAAAACCTCCCGCGCGCTTCCTTTCCCCTCAATTTTCTTCACAATTTCGAAAGCAGCGAGGATTGTCAAATATACCATTGCAGTCGCATTGAAACGGTGAAAATAATGGTACAAGAAAATCAGATATGACTGATGCACAGAGCATCACTCATTTATGAAAAAAAATTACAAAACTTTGCTATATCAATCGGGCCAACACCTCTTTAGTTTAATTGTAATTCTTGCTTCGTATTTCGTATAAGTGGCCTCTCTTAAAATAACACCCATTAACAATTCAATTAATGAATTATTAAACTTCCCCATTAGAATTCTCAAGAGGTTTAAACGGAATCGTTAAATCAAAGTACCTTCCTTAATGCAGCTAGTTGGTCTTCCATAATACTCATATCTTACTCATGCTTAAAAACGCAGAGTAGATTAGAGTATTCCTTCACTGTGCCTTCGTAAAGGCAGAGCGGATGGAAACTTTTGTTGTGGGGACCGACCGAATTCTTATTAGAATCCCACCCACCGCATCACCCTAGTCTGGACTCTAGTGTAGCTTCCCTCAAATTTTCTCAAATTTTCCCACCGTCCCCAACGGACAACAAAGTCGACTGTGAACCCAGACTAGCAGCTAGTCATGCAATTTTGATGTATAGAATTGTAAGAACTTTCTTATCTTTTGTTAGGATTTACAATGGTGACAGGGTGTGAGAGACCGGGTTTTATGGGAGTTTAATATGTTCATATGCAACTGGGACTTTTGAGAACTGGGACTTTAGAAATTTCTGAAATCGGGTTTTTTCTTGAAACTGTACTTCTGGAAGTACCGTTTTTGAGAGTTTAGCTTTGAAACCGAGTGTGTTTGAATTGTGAGATTTTTTAGTTTTTGTGGGACTATGCGATTTCGGGTTTCTTAATCAAAAGACCCAACTAGAGAACTTTCGAGTGGTCTTGAAACTTAAGGCTTTTGGGACAGATAAATTCTAAACTTGAGAAGAAGTATATAATATGTTATTACTATTCAGCCACAGCCTGAGGGCCTGACATCATCTCGAGGGTCATATTAATCCTTAAACTAAGCGAGTTGTTTTACATACGGGACAAAATATGTTTTAAACAATGTGTCACAAGTCACATTAAAACAGAAATACAAGATAAAAAATTCGAATTAGAATTGTTCCAACATCTTTTGTGAACTTTTAGCGATTTAAAGTCAATCCCTATTTAAAATGTATAAAGAACATCAAGTATTAAGCAAGTCTACAGTTTTATTGTTAAGTCTAGTATAAGTACATAGCATTTTCATGGTTCTAATTTATGGCATTTTTATCTCCTAGATTTCTACCGACTGAAATTCAAACTCGACTACCTCTTCTTTTTCAAAGTAAGTTGGAAATAGATTCAAACTTTTACGAATTTAAACTTATTAAGATGCAGTCAGCACTGTGGCAAATCAGACTTCCGTGTTCTTGGAACGTCGATTTAATGTTTCCAGCTCCGGTTCCTATCTCAAGGGCAAGTGTAATCAGGAATTCGTAAATTGTGTGAAGATCGTGAATGGAATGCTGATTTTGATTGCAGAATAAACCGCAATGATATATCCTAGTTTTATTGTTTTAAATACTATTGAAACTGTTTTTGACCAGTTTGAATACAAAAAATATGTTTTAAATTGTTTAAGACAGTACACTAGAGATCTCAGATTATTATTAAACGAATTTTAGAAATCTCAAGTCACCCCAACCATAGATCGAAATAGCGCGTCATTCAAATGTAATTTGACATTTGCCTTCACATGGACGTGAATTTACTCAAAGTCAAAGTGACCTTTGACCTTACTCTCATGACCTTTGGCCTACATTTGACCTGATAATTGAACGCTGTCAGTGAGTCCTAAATGAAAACAGGAAATAAAAATTTTAAACTGCGAACTGTTCGCCAGTTATGCACTGTGCGGCAAAACGACGGTCAGACAGTTTGTCGTTCGCATGATGTATCAATGCTACATAATATTATACACAGATAGTTTCCTAATTTCCGAATAACGGTTGTTGTTAAGTTAACTAAATATGCTTATTTAATTCCCTAATTTTTTCAGAAAGTACCACTGGGGCTAGAAGAGAAAGTACGTCGACTTCGCCTCGTGTTTTTCTACTCTGTCTCTTTCATCGGAGTTTGGATCCCGTTCGGCCTGATGGCATTCACGCGGAAAGTATTCGAAGACCCAGAGAACCCGGTCCTCGAGTCAGAGTCACCCGTCATCAATGTCCTTGGAGTTCTTGTCATGACGCATTTGGCCTGTCACCCGGTATTCTATTTTTACACACATCATCGCATGTCACTCGTCAACTTAATCAACATTTCCGGGATTTGGAACCGACTTTGTCAATCCACGGAACCCAAACAAGGCTCCGAACAAGCCATCAGTTCCTCTCTTATGAGGATGGAAACTTATAATGAAACGAAGGGAAATATTAGAATTGAAACCATTATCGTCTGATTTGCAATTGCAACGGAACAATCATAAAAAACAGTCCAGTTGAAAACTTACAAAGAATTCTCAAAATATTAAACCTTGCAAATAAGTTATTAATGTTTAGAGCGAATGAAATGTCTCGTATAGTGGAAATCGTCTAAAAATCCCTGAAAAAATGAATCACGAAGCATTACAGTCCAATATGCCGATTCCGCGAAACTCATTTGGCTCGAATTCAGCTTCGAAATTGTCAAAAAATAATATTTAAAACATTTCCAGGATTTTAGATGAAGTTATATAATATAAAAAAAATAGTTCCTAAAAATCACAAAATATTATTGTACCTGAAATCATTGAGCTTCATGTCAAAATTCTAGAGATTTTTAATACTTGTGATTCTGAATTGCAGCTTAATGATTGTTTCGACTATTTTCATCAAGTATCCCATATTAAACCAGGACAATTTAAGTACCAGTTCATGTTTCCCCATTATGAAATTAGGACTGAATCAATGTTTGTAATCATATCGAATAGATAAAAAATATGTATTTTATTAAAATGTTTTGTAACAACAAAGGATTCTGTTCGTCTAGGACTGTTTATTGTTTTCGAAATCATCGGCTCTGAAAATATTTCAATAAAAACTAACGACATTGTTAGATTCAAAATGAATTATACCTGAAATCTGAATGCAAGAATCGACTTTGTAACTTTAATTTGTCTAGACAATTTAAATCAATACCTCCGAACCTCCTTGGCTTGAAACTAGATTCGTGGAATAATCAAATTAGATTTGTGAATGATTTTTTGATTAACTGGCTTGACTGATTTAAGTGAATTCGGTGCCTTGTGTTAAGACTGTTCCTTGACCACTAACGGAGCCTAAATAAGTAAAAATGCTTACATCAAAGATTTCGATGAATTGCATGACTGCTACTTGAAATCTACTAAAAACAAATGAATTATTGAGGAGGACTTGCTAAAAATTGTATAAATATTAATGCGGGGTTTCTTTTACGATATCTTACCATGTCGGATTAAAATGTTCGTCTTCCAGACAAAGTTGCTTCATGTGTATGCATATTAAATTGATTGCGATAAATCATATCGATCGTATGAATTTAACCCCCAGTTTTTACAGGGGAATAATTTTTATTCTTCTTTAATATAAGATTCCCTTGATATCTGAGTAACAAAGCTAGAAATATAACAAAACCAGTATAAATCTAGAATTTCTAAAAATCCGGGTTTTTAGAAAGGAGCTAAAAAATGTCAACTAAATTGATGTTTTTGGCATTTGAGCTGAACTCTAAAATATACAGTTGGATTTGGGCATTCCCGCTCTATTTGAACGCGTCTAAAAAGCGGGCGGAGCGTGTGAAGGATGCAAAATCCCTGATCCCGTGGGGGTTAGTGATGGCTAAAATGCTCCTAGTTCTACTTCACGGAGTAATTCGAATTTTAAGCGCTGTGATTTTGTCGACGGAAGATTTCGAAGGTCTCAACATAATTTTCCTAACTTTCACGCCGATGATGGTCTTTTTTGGCCTCTCCGTCGGCTACGCCGTCTGGCGATTTGGAGACGATATCGTATTGTCCATAAATGGGATACTTGAGTTGGAAATTCAGATGCGGAAAGGTCAGTTTTCACAGAGTGTAATTCCATTTTAGGTATGACGCTGTGGCTCATTTGTGACTGATGAATTTAAATCTAGATTTCGGAATCCCGCAACCGAGCCCAAAATTCGACAAGACTGGCATAGGCCTCATCATCTTCGTAGTCCTCGTCTTCAGTTACCCCTGGCTAGTCACTCCAATCGCCATTCTTTTCGACATCGACGCCGTTTACCTCATCCTCAAGTTCCTATTGCCCCAACATCTCCTCTACGTCCTCAGTTTCTGGATCATCCGACTGGTTCGATTTTGCTTAGGGTTCTCCGTCATGATTGAAATCTGTCGATCCTTCTCATTCCTCATCCTAACCGTGATCGGTTTCCTCAGAATCCTGCCAGGACTATTGTCCATGATGTCCAAGAAATCCGCCAGGCTGATGCTTACCTCCAGACTGGTGGGATATTTGAAATACTACGACCGAACAACTTGCATCATCCTCTTGATTCTTAAGCCTCAAAGCATGGTCACCCTCTTACTAATGGGCTTAGGCTGTTGTCTCTCCGTCTTGTGCAACTTTGCGGTGATTCGGATGTATTTGGTGTTGCCACCCGTGATTTATGTTTCGGTCTTGACGGCGGGCATCGCGATTCTGGTGATTATCGCCACGACCCTGCCGATTGCTATAGAATTGAACGAGGGGACCACGGAACTGCTGAGACGATGGAAGTCCAAGGGACTAGTTGTGACGAAGAAGAACAAGAAATGGTTCTATCGAAGAATCAGGTCCATTCGGCCGATTTGCTTTTGGGCCGGATTTAAAGGATTTAATTTGTATCCGATTCATAAGTCCACAAAGACGAGTTACTACTGGACCATTACGGATTATACGAATACGGCTTTGTTGTCCATTCCGCAGGCCACTTTTAGCAACTACAAAAGTCTGTAGTAGGTTCGTTGCAAGGCACATACGTCGAGAGGCAAAAATGTCGCCGGGCACATATGTCGTAAGGCACATTAGTCGTTGTACTGGCACAGAGGTAGCGTAGATATGACTTGATCACGTGTATCAGCCGATTGTGGCGCAATAAATATAAAATTTTTGAATAATTCTAAACGATTTCCATCAACACTAGAATGTATAGTTTAAAATCCTGTATATTTGACCATTTATAGAATTTTTCTGTCGAATGCGAAATTCCTAACCCCGATTTATTTTAAACTAATTAATGAATTGAATTATGCTAGAGCTGAACAATATAGTAGTATCGATATGTTTATCATCACAAATTCGTCTCACTTGTATGTCAATATTGTTTTAGAAGCAATAATTAACGGCTATAGAATCAAGGATTTATTTGCTCAGTATTTAGTAACTTCCGGTCCTGGGTCGACAGTTTCTACTCTGTCTCGCCAAATCCACTTCTGTGAATCTGCTTCATCGTCGCAAGGACGCATTCCGACAGTAACGTTCTCCAGTAAGGTTAAGCACGTGTTGGAGTTAGGGTGATGAAATGTCTGGTTCTGTTCAGGGATTTATGGATCAAGTAATTTAGCTTAGTAAACCAGAAATATAAATTTGAGACAACAATTAAAAAAACAGAATTAAAACTCATACTTGAGTATCGTAGTTCCACCTCTGATTCCCCATATTTCCATGACAGTTGAAGAGGAGTACAGAGGGTCCCCCGAAGTAGTCCGCGCAGAGCTGTTCTTTTCGGATTTCATTTTGCAAACTAAAGATCCATTTCTGATTTGAGAACAATTAAGCATTCATTAAGAAATTTAAAATGCAGCCGAAATATATTTTTTTAGATATCAAAATTAAAACGCTTAAACGAAGTCACCTGATTTCCTCCCAAACCATGACATGAGAATATGGAGAGGGGAGAACCCTCGTGGGATCCCGAGTCGACGCAATGAGCTTTGCTTACACTCCGAATCTGAAATAGTAGCATTTTTTAAGTTATTTATTTGTTGGTTCTTATGTTGCTTATTTAGCTGTTTTTTGAGCTATTTCAGAAACTGGGTAAGAAATATTAATTGAAGGAACGATTCTTTGAAGGATGACTAACGTTTGATTGTTTCAAAAATGTATTGTTGTGAATCTGAATCGGTGTCTTGCTATTTTTGACCTTATTTGTTGTATTGCGACAAAATGACAGAAGAAAAGGTTGTGCTTTGTGACCTATCGATTCCGGATTTTTTGACAACTGGTAATTTACTTTAAAGTCCGACAAACCAATTAATAGGGCCAGAAAACCGGAATTTAACCTACCTCTCCCGAATTGTAGCTAACTGCATGATTGTGATCTACGATTGCCCCAGTCGGGTTTGCGATTTTTTCGTGTTCGACGCCAAATTGTGCAGAAACTGGTGGCAATATTGAAGTAGGAGAATCCTGATCCGATGTAGCGTTGGCATTTTTGGTTTCATTGGAAGATTTGGATGATAAACTCTCGTTCACACTATTTGAAATTGGGGGTACATTGAGATTTGTTTCAATTGTATTTAATATCGCTTCCGAAGTGTTAGAAATTTCGGAGATCGATGTATCAGTGGTTTGCTCAGTTTTGTTTGAAATGTAGTTCGCATTTTTGCCATTAAATTCCACACTTGCGTTTAGAACTGAAATATTTTGGACTAAATTGGGTTCTAACTTAAAGTCCGATGAGCTAATATTTCCAACTACTTCCTGGTTTTGTTCGGGTAATTGATACGAGTTTTCATCATTAATTTGTGGAGTTGCTGAATTGACTGGGGATTGCGATCCTTGCGTTGTTTTAGAATATGTTGGTCCTTCGGCTTTGTCTGTGGTTGTAATTGGAATCAGAGTTGAAAGTTGTTCAATCGATTCGATTTGGCTAAATCGATTTATTTCTTCGTTGTGTTGGATTTTTGGATTAGATTCAATCGGTTTCGAGAATATCGACGGTTTCGAGCTCTCTAGGGATTTAACGGTTTTTATAGGTTCGAAGTTATTAATTGATACTGGAATTTTTAACATTTCTGTAGCTTTTATTGGTTCTGACTGTTCTGAGGTTGTCGGTATTGGGGTCATCGTTAGTACGGGAGTTTTTGTTGGTTCTAGATTTTCAGGGGTTTTCGGTTCTGATGTAGCTGGTTGTTGAGGGGATTTCAATAGTTCCGGGGTTTTAATTTCTTCAGATTTTATTATTTGCTTGAGGGGTTTTAATGGGTCTGTTGTATTTTGTTCATCCGAGATTAGTATTCTACGAAAATCCAGATCGTGGGTTTTAATTGGTTCATTTGTCGGGTATGGGGACATTTCTTGTTTTCTTTTAGTTTGATCATCGTTACCAATCGTGTTTCCAGTTGCAATAGATTTAGAAGCGTTTGGTTTATCATTTGGCTCAGAAATATCCAGTTGAACATTAAATTCCATATCCGGTTTGAGTTCTTTAATTTGGGCAGATTGGTCAACTGTATCGATTTTTTGAATTAGTTGGTTGTTGAAATTTAAATTCTCTTCTACTTTATTTTGAGCAACTGTTTTAATTAACTCGTAATTGAGTTTTTCTGGATTTTCTACCGTTATTTCTTTATTCTGCTCTAAAACCGAGATTTCAATTCCACTTGGTTCGTTATTGGTCTCTATTTCACCTGTTACTGTATTCGATAATTTATCGGATTGTTCAACACCCTGAACCGACGATTTGGGTTGATTTATCGAATGATTAATTGTTTCTGTTGTTTTGACTTGCTCATTTGTATTATCGTCATTAGACGAGACAGAGCAAGATTTGTCAGTTCGGCTTTGACAGGAATCCGGTCCCTGTAAGCCTTGGTCATCGATCTCTGATTTTATTTTAGTGTGCCGAATGGCCGTAAGGAGGGACTCTCCTGTCTCCGAATCCAAGCTTACCCCAACCGTTTTCGAAACTGACGAACCGAATTCGGATAATTCGTTCTCGAAACAATTATAGGAGACTACAACTAGCGCTACTAGCCACACCGATATCCCAAAAACTACTAGCGTTTTGGAATGCTGATTTTTACTGGCGGTTTCGTTGAGGAGAATCAATTTGATCTTAAGGGGAGGGGCATCGTCTGGACACTCCATGTTTTAAGAATAAAACTTTGGGATTTAAAATTTTTAAAATTTAATTTAATTAGAATCGTCTCCAGGTGGAGACTGGGTTAATTAGAGCACAACTTTCTTCTTCAATTAAATTAAATTAAAACAAAAGTTGGACAATAGAATTTCACTTTCACATTGTTGAACAATGAAACTGCACCAGGGAACAACAATTAGTGGCAAAGTCATGTGCCGTTTTTTGAGCTTTTGAACTTGTAGTTTTGAAAAACTATTTTGAGTCCGGATTTGTGTACTGTCATGAGTTTCGGGTTTTGAAGTTGTTTAAACAAATTTTGGCATTTAATATCGGTTTCCATATATCTATGTGATGCAATGCAATTCCTCATTATGCTCCGAGATATAATTTGCACAAGAATTTATTCTCACTTCCGGTATTTAAAACTTTTATTTTCCAGTGAAAGAGGGTGTTTTGCATTATGCTCATTATATTGTTCCATTTGCCAACGAGCCGTTATTCTGGACTCGCAGTCCTTCATCTTGATTAAGTCCCTCTGTTCCATTGAAATACATTTCCCAGATTCACCATGCTCAATGAATCCATGCTAAAGGTTTTAATAATTATTCCGTATTAAGACCCGTTTTACATTAAATACGTCCTCCCCAAGTTCATTAAAGGCATTTTCAAGGTCAATTGCAACTTAAACCTTACTTCAGAGTTTTTTAATTTATTTTGGGTTAGGATTAATGTGCCCCTCGAAATATGAATTTACCCCCTAATTCGGATGAACTTGTCCCCACTTAACTTGCCCCCTCTTAGGCTGAACCTGCCCCCACCTTGGGATGAATATGCCCCCATCGAGAATGAAATCGCCCCAATAAATAAATACTCGAAATAATAGTTAATATTACAGATAATTTAACAATCCAATACAACTCTTGTGTAAACTATCTAAACTATCACATATAGTGTATAACAGTAGTTGGGAAATTTTATTTTAATGTCAGCATGCTGATCCTCGGTGGGGGCAGGTTCAGTCGAGAGAGGGGTCAAATTAAGTGGGGGCAAGTTCATCCGTATTAGGGGGCAAATTAATATTTAGAGGGGGCAGATTAAATTTAATCCATTTATTTTTATGAAAATTCATAAATTATTTTGCATTCCGAATACCTCATGATCATAAATCCAACGTTGATTTCCACCTTGTCGATGACAAGGATACATGACGAGATCCGTACCTGAATAATCCAAGCAGAGTTCCCCTCTCCGAAGCTCTCCAAAGTTCGTATAGTACCAATGCTTGGGGTTATCAATATCACACAAATTAACACGAATTACTTAAACTATTGAACTCTTAATCAGTGGAATCGATATAAAACCTACAGTGTGCAGTGTATAAAAGCCCGAGTCAGGCAATCGTGTGTCCTTGTACGTTTATCAAATCACAAAAATGATGGTTTACAAAATTACAGGGCGTTCTAAGTCAGTTTTCCGAAAACCCGCATTGGTCACCCATTAGCGTCCATGTCCATAGAAGCAACAGTTTGCCCCAAATTGGTCACATTTGTTATTATAATATCATATGGTGACGGTATACAAAATTTCAGCGTTCTAGGCCAGATTATAGAACACCCGCATGGGTCACCCAAAGCAACATTTTGTCCCCAATTGGTCACATTTGTTATTGCAATATCCTATCGTGACGGTATAAAAATTTCAGCGTTCTAGACCAGATTTTAGAAAACCCGCATGGGTCACCCACTAAGGTCCCTAGAAGCAAAGTTTTGCCCTCAATTGGTCACATTTGGTTTTGCAATATCATATCGTGACGGTATACAAAATTTCAGCGTTCTAGGCCAAATTTTAGAAAACCCGCATGGGTCACCTAAAGCAATATTTGGTCCCCAATTGGTCACATTTGTTATTGCAATATCCTATCGTGACGGTATAAAAAATTTTAGCGTTCTAGGCCAGATTTTATAAAACCCGCATGGGTCACTTACTATGGTCTCTAGAAGCAACGTTTTCTCCCCAATTTGTCACATTTGGTTTTGCAATATCATATCGTGACGGTATACGAAATTTCAGCGTTCTAGGCCAGATTTTATAAAACCCGCATGGGTCACCCACTATGGTCTCTAAAAGCAACGTTTTCCCCTCAATTTGTTACATTTGGTTTTGCAATATCATATCGTGACGGTATACAAAATGTCAGCGTTCTAGGCCAGATTTTAGAAAACCCGCATGGGTCACCCACTAGGGTCTCTTGAAGCAAAGTTTTGCCCCAAATTGGTCACATTTGGTTTTGAAATATCATATCGTGACAGTATACAAAATTTCAGCGTTCTAGGCCAGATTTTATAAAACCCGCATGGGTCATCCACTAGGGTCTATAGGGTAGATGTACTTATTTTGCTGTACGGTAGGAATAGAAATCCATAAGGCCTATTGGACTGCACTTCCCTATATACTATATGATTGTAAATGAGCCTATAGGTTTAAAATAGACGCTTCTATTTGTCTGTATTTTAAACCTATTCCCTTGGCAACACTACTTTGCATGGCCCCCACGGGCCAACCGATTGACTGATTTTTCCCACCTTCCAACTTAGCCTTCGCATTTGCAAAATACACAAGTGTCCCAAATTTCAAGTCGATCGGTCCAGCCGTTTGGCCGCTAGCGTGTCACGGACAGACGGACGGACGGACGGACAGCATGATTCCATAAGCCCTGACTCGGGCTAAAAATGTAAATTAGCCATTCCAGTCGATGACAGATGAAGTACCTGATTGCCCCCAAGGTTGTGACAGGGATACAGAATGGGGTGTTCATACGTCGCGTCGTGATTCGAGGGTGAATCGAGACAAAATTCAGCACCAAACGCCATATTCCTAATCTAAAACCAGTCATTTACTGCAATTTCCAATTTCAAATTTTCTGATTTCTTTTAATTGACCCAAGTCGAAATCGTAAGTTGGTCAAACTGACCTCGCCCTCAGCAATGGATTTTTTCGGATTGAAATGATCGTACGCCACGTTATTCATGTACCATTCGAAAGATTTGCATTGAAGTCGGTTTTTCAGTTGAATCCTCTCGTAAATGTCTCCAAAGTCAACCTATAATTAACATTGTAGTAATATCGAACGTAGTTAGTTAGTTTAGTAATAAATGTTAATTTTTTATGTACCAAGCCATTGGAGAGGGTTGCATAGTGATACTCGGCGAAATCCTCCATCCAAACGGCGGCTATTCGGAGTAAATTTCTTTTGTAAAAATGTGCCTTTACATTCCGTGCATAAGGAGGTTTTTTCCGGTAAATATGACCCACATGCGAACCTGACAAAATTGAAAAAATATAAGTTGTATTTTTTATGTTAGATCTAATGCTAAAGGCTATTGACGGACTAAATACTGCGATGAATGTTGGCGTTTTTTAGTGGCGGTATATTTTAAACCTTACAAGGGGATATTTCCAGCCGTCCACCGCACATCCAAGTCTAAATTGAGAAATAGTAATTAAGACGTATTATTGACAGGGTTACAGAGTTGAAATGATAAGGTACCTTAAATGAGATTTCTAAACTCTCACCGCCCCAAATCTCGAGAGATTCGTCGAATCCTCCAAGTTTGAAGAAAAATCCCTTGTCAATTGCAAACATGCCCAATCCCAGAACTGGAGTTGGCAACGGCTCTTCTGGCGATTCTAGTCTCTCTAGAACCGCGTCCGAAGCTTGACGCCAACGAAACTGCGCCAAAATTTGATTTCTTTTTGGAAATTTACAATGTTGATATTTTTGGGATTTATTAGATCAAAAACATACCCTCAATGTCCATTGAAAACTGCCAATAATAGTTGATGATTTATTTGTTGATCTGAATTCGAAGGTATTCGGATCAACAAGATCAATCGTTGGGGACACAACATTTGTTCGGTTCCGAGTGATACGGTCCACTAACGGTTCAAGCCATCCTGTCGTTTAAAAAATGAAATTCTAAAACAGTTCTCAAACATTCTCAAAAATTAAATACCGTAGAATTGAATAAATTGACTAAATTTTATAATTGTCAGGTGGTATTTTTTAAAGTACATAGGCGATTACCTAATGAATGTCATACCTTCGGTGACCTCAACATGGGAGTCCAAGAACATCAACACCGGTCCTTTCGCCTCATTTGCCCCCATCATTCGGGCTCTAATTAGACCCTCTCTTTTATTAAGTCGGATTAGTTTGAGTTTAGGCAACATTGCCACATATAATGCGAATTTTTCCCCAAGATCTTCTGAAACGAGGAAGTTGATTAGACAATTATTCGGTCGCAATACGATCGAGATAGATTTATAAGTATTCAGGCAAGGTGCATAAACGTTGGAAACCTCGATCAGAAAAATCGTCAATCAGAAGAATTTCCGAGAGTAAAGCTGCTGGGGTTCGGTCCAAAATCGAATGAATGGTTCTCAGGAGAGTGGACCAGGCTTCGTTGTAAAAACTAATTATTATTGAACAGGGCAGTAAATTTCGGGAATACAAACGAGGTTTCTGACACCTGTAAAGCATATTTTAAGAGCAAGTTAAATATACCATTGCAAACGCACATCCCAATGGGTCGAAATCACTCTATCAGAGATATAGCGTTAAATTGCATTTAAGATCGTTGTTTTGCGAAATATTTTTATACAGTAATCTCTAATTTATCCAACAATATAGATTTATATATGTCGTTGCAAAGCACTTGACTGTTTCTGTCCAACGATACATGCTGTGTTGCTATTATTTATCCAGCGATGTCTCTGACTTTACTGTATGGTTGGGGGTATACTGAGATATTTTGTGTTTTTTAGATTCGGGGGAAATTGTAGTGTAGCGTTTTACAGTTTAACGTACAATCTGTTCTTGGGGGGGGGATGTCAGGGCGGGGAATGCTGGGCAGGAGAATGTACCGGGCGGAATATTATGGGCGGGAATTTTTTTTTAAATCCGGGTTGTACATTTTCAGGTAAATCATACCAAGCACTCCTATAGTCCGGAAGTGTCCGGTTGACACTAATCATGTCCGAAACGACCTCATTAAATCCATGTGTCCTATATCCATCCGCAATTAACTTCCGTTCCTCCGAGGTCGGGTTTTCTATAAAAACCGGAGTCCCGAATTCCCCATGCTTTAACTTCGAATAAAGAACAAGAGCACTCGTGTCGCCCTGTTCCGATTCCGCGCCATTTTTCAAAATTTTCAAACTTTTCGAAATTTCCCGCTCTCCAGAACTCCCTCCATTTCTAAAATCACTACGAGGCGCTTCAGCTATCTGTCTCCTAAAACTATTTGTCGACGAACTTATCGATGAATAAGAGGGACCTTTACCGATAAACTCTTCGTTTAAAATTCGCCACGTGGGCGGAGCGTTTTGGGAAAGGTCGAGCTCTGCCTTGCCGAGTGGAACTAATAACAAGAGCAGAAATGGATGGACAAATAACATGCTGGAACTAAGGGGATTCCATCAGGAATAAACAATTTCATTGCAACTTAAATTATTTGGCAAAGAACTGTTAAATTAGACGGGATTTAGACGTTGATCCCTAATTTACATGCAATTTTAATGGTTGTGGAGGCAGAGGCTCTGCAGAACCTCGTTCCGAGACAATTGACGACCTTTCCTTCGACAGTCGAGAAATTAATAATATGCAAATAATTATCAAGGAGTGTCAACAATGTCCCAAGGTTTCCGACTCTATTGTTTGCCTCGAGTTTATCTCCAGCGCATTTTGTAGATATACCAGACAAGTATATATCGATATGTTGTTTTGCAAAAAATCGGCTTTGCAATAAATATTTTTTAAATTTTGACTACAAGTGTTAAACTAATGACTGAATCAGTCAGAGTGAATTGGACATTCGCTGAAGACGTTTCGGGTGCAGATAATTTATTTTTTGGATGTAGTTTAAATATTTAGTTGAAGTAAAAGAGTAGAACTATTATTAGTCTTAAAATTCCATAGAGTTTTTATTTAATTAATTTTTGTATACCTTTTCGACGTTGTTTAAAAGTGCGCTGTCAGTTAAACAAATTGCCATACCTTACTTGACATTTGACCCACAACGGACTTGACCCCGTCTGAACGTCTTAAATTATGAAGAGGCTGAGCCGTTTCCTAATTGTTCTTATCATACAGCCCGACAGACATTCACATTATGTACCTATTCTATCAAACGTAATAAGTACAATAAAATGCAATGTGATTTAAAGTTTAATATCATTGATCCATCTCCACAATTAAAAATGAGCATTAAATTAACTCCTTTAATTTTTATGGCAATAAATTTGCAATCATATCCCTAATTTACTTAAACATCCAATTCCCCATTCTTTATATACAAATTCACTCAACCGGATGAAACAGCTCAAGGGAACTAAAGAGCAGACGTATTTTGCTCTTAACTTTACAGTCGTCACGCTTTAAAATAATTTTAATTTACCTCTCCATCCTGCATATACGAATATTTAATATAATATGTAACAATGTTTCTTGGTATGGGTATTTATTTCGGGAGGGACATTGACATTAGTCTAAGTTCTTTTAAGACTTCTAATGCCCAATTAGCATTGATCAGAACATATATCGCCTTTTACGTTACTATGTTGTTTTTTGGTTAGGTTAAAAAAAGAAATATATTTATTCGATAAGTCTGACAAGTTGTGAGACTCCTTATAAAACGTATTGACTGTATTTATATTTTGCCAAATATATTGTATTATTATATTGTTACTTGTTACAGAACATGCAAACTTGACTTAATCCAAAATATTTTCATATCTAAATTCATGAACCCATTAAATGATATATATAAAGATGCTATTTTGGTCCAAGGAGATGTCCGTATTCTTTGCAATTACAAATTACAACCCAAAATTGAGACGATTAAATGTGTTCCCTTAAATATTGAACCTAGATTTTCTACTACTACCTTGACCTTATAACAATTCCACAAGGAGTCTCGTAGCAATTTACTAATACGTCACGGCGAATAAAGATAATTAAGGGATTTGGTGGTTGTATATGTTTTATGGTTGTATCCCTGTCTTTGTATAATGCTCATTGATTACTGGGTGATTTTAGACACATCTTCCATTAATTAACTAAATGCAGAATTAGTTGTCGAGAACCTCATTAAAAATATCAGTTCCCAAGCAAACTGCGATGGAGTTTCTGACAGTTACGATTTGGCTTCTTTGCTTCGTAGCTTCGGTTGGAAACGAATACGTAACTTTGTTCCTGTCACAAAAACTAGGTCTTTTCACCATTGCGGTCTAATTCTTAAAGTGCAATAAAAATTGAGTGTCGAAATTATTATGGAAGTAAGTTCTCGTAATTATTTACCGTTCTTAAATCCCAACTCGCCATTTAATTTACGTGTTCATTACTTTTAATTTCTAGAAAATTATATTTGGAATCGTCATGTGCACACTTATAAACGCAGGATATTCAGACAGTATATACGACTACAATCTCTTCAATCTGAAACATCCAAATAATATTTACGGGGATGGAAATGATTACTCCAGGTGAGTCATGTTTTCCTAAGTTAAAATTAGCTGCACGATTTGATAGTGATGTTTTTGCAAAATTGTTCTAAATAAAAAATCATCGAAATAGCCAAATTCCACAGTTCGTTTAAAAAAAAAACACTCCTGATCCTCGAAAAACTTGTAAAAAAATTAAAATCCAGCTCTCTTTTACGAGCTGTCAAATATCTACATTTCCAGCAACGTCAATATATTGAGCAGCGAATTTTTATGATTTTTTAGTTACTTTTACCCTAGTTTTTGCTCAATATTTAACACACTTTTGTGATGATAAAATATAGTAAATCCTATTACTAGTTAACATAAACTACAATCATTATATTACCATTTATGCAAACTAAATCTACATAAAAAATATTTGCAGTAATTTTGACGAAGGCCACAGTTACGGCTACGGACCCGGTCAAATAGGTCAGCAATGTGACACTCACCATAAGCCATGTGACACATCCCGACATTTAGAATGCATCGATGGAAAGTGCGCCTGCGCGAATCCCAGAAACCACCATTTTGACCCCGAGATCGGTGAATGCGTCAGCCTCTCCCGTGCATCTTGCGGGGTCAAAGGTCAATTAATATCAACATTTTTAAAATCCCCGCCAAAGCCAAAACTTTTGAATGCTTCCCCGCCTCTACAACGCTGCACGAAAAACTCCGGATGCTTCCACGGATTCTGTAAGTGCAACTGGGGCTTCAGTTCAACGGCCGCAAAGACCTGCAAACTAAATCACGGGCAACACTGCCGCCCTCATCAGTGCAACCAAGACCGGGGATTGGCCTGCAAAGATTCGGTGTGTCGGTGCGCGGATTCCACCGCTATTTACAAGTTCCTGTCCGGACGATGCGCGGATCCACAGGAAGAAATTGCCCGCGGCGCGGCGCTGTTCGGGAGGGCCGTTGTGTTTGGAAGTATTATGCAAGCTGGAAGTGGTTTTGCAGCCGGAATTACTGGACGGGTTTTTAGGACGCTGGGGTTAATTGCCGCTGGATTAGGCTAATTGGAGATGGCGGGGAAATAATTTTTTAAGTTATGTTTGGGGCAGTTAATTTCATTTCTGATGACTTTTAGGTTTAAAAATTGTATAAAAGCTTCTAACAATTCATTAAGCGTTTCTAGGAATGAATTCAAAGTTTTAATGATGAGAATGTACAATTCATACGGATCCAGTCAATGAATGCACCATGGAATTTTTAAAAGAATAAATAATCATCGAAATTGATTTGATTATGATTGATTTTGGGTAATTAAACACGTATTTAAAATTATTATGAGTATATAGCGAAAAGGGAACAGAAATTTAAGTTTTTCAAATCAATTTCGATAAATACAAAATGTGAGTTTAATTCGTTGCCCTTTATTAATTAAATTAAATTATTAAAAAAATGAATTCCAAGAACTGAGGTTGGACTTGAGGCTGATCTGATGAATGAATGAGTTATTGATTCTATCATTCAAGTTCTCAAAGAGTTCATAAACTAATCTTTTAGCCAGTAATCCATAAACATTTTCAAGCTTTTCTAACTTGTAGAAGGGGCGTAAAGTACTTGTATAAATCCTTATACGAGACATCATATCACCCAAATATCAGAGTCCGACTCATGACTAACATTAACGATAAAAAAATTGGCTGCGGTTGTTCATGCTAATTAAGTGCAACAGAAAATTTAACAAAAGGTTAAACCGAAACGTATCTGATGTAAATGATGGAACTTTGAGTTTTAGGTGAAATTGGGTCTATGGACGACATTTTACATTAAAATAACATTAATATTAACCTTAACATTAATTTAGACTATACTTATTGTTCAGAGTTGTGATTGTAGTTATTTTAGGTGATGACATGGTACTCGTCACATTTAACGATTGAAATCGTCTTTTCTGATCGGTTGATCTGAAGCATTGGAATAGTGAGTACCAAACAGCAACCGCCCCCGGGCCTTGTGCAACAAGAACGGTCCACTTGCCTTATCACGCTCCTAAAATACTCCAGTTTTGTGTCGGAATCGGTGCAGTTGTTGTAGGAATAGCGGAACCTACAGAACTCCCGACATTCTTGCGCCGTAAACTCATTTGATCGACATTCGAACGTCCGACTTAAACTCAAATCAGACGTCAAAATCTCCTGCTTTAGCTTCCGCTCTTCTTGCAATTTCGAGTCTAAAATCTCTCCAAGTCGGACTTGATTGGCTTGACCTTCTTTGACTATTTCTTCAAATTCTTTTGTTGACCTTGACGACTCATTTACCAAATATTGAAGCTCCAGAGTGTGGTTTATTGATTCTTTTGTCGCTTGTTCCTGACAAAGAGAGAGATCGTCAGAGAGGGATGATTTGGGGAGATCATCTTTCCATAATGTCCCATAGGATCCCGTCAATGTGTCCTGATTAAACAACATTTTTTTGGGACAATTGATATTTATGTAATTTTTTTTGCTGGAACACTAGATATCGGGTTTTAAAGAACTGAGGTATGAAATATTTCAGGAAAAATATCGCGAATTTCGTGTATTTTGCAACACTGAAGTAGTTGAAGAACAGCTTTTTCTAAGTTGAGGCAAAGAGTACATGGTGTTCGCCATGGTAACGGTTTTTCTAAGTTGAGGCAAAGAGTACATGGTGTTCGCCATGGTAACGGTTTCACCTTAGTATGCATTCACCCCCCCCCCCCCCTGGAAATCTTTAGTCAGACCTACAGCCTTAGGGGTGCATTGTATCAAAAAAATGCAAGGAATAAAAAAGGTGGAAAATTCAATTTGCCAGTGCCGTTTGATCTCAAATTTTAATTTTTTTTAATTTAAACATGCTAAACCATATAAGACTAAATTTTAAATCGCCGTTTTTTGGCCAAATCACTATGTTCGGACCAATAGCACAACTTTTTATTAATTCTCGCATATTAAAAACTATACAATTTTTTTATTTCAAAACAATCGGTTGAAAACTGACCAAGATATGCATGTTCAAAGTTTCGTTATAGGCAATATCATGTAACTGCTATATCATATAGCTGTCGTTATAGTACCGGATATTAGTATATATGAACGATGAACCTGGTATCACTCATATATGCCCAGACACTGTACCAAGTACTTATCAAAGCTCCGAAAAGAGAGACCCTATCCCCTTAGAATCCTGCAGTTGCAGGCGTTGAGCGTTGTGACTTAAAGAGATAGCTTTTAAGTGATAATAACCGAAAAACTAAAAATGTCAGAACTAAAGCTTCCGAATATTATACCTACAACTACAAATGATTAATGAGGGGGGTTTAGGAGGGTAATGGGGGCAATTGAACGATTTTTAACTTCGGTCATTAGGCTCTTAATATGTATCACAAATGTCAATACTAGAGCATGTACTCTTTATAAATACCTTAAATACCTTAAAAAGGTTATTGGGATGAAATCCACACATATATATATATTATATTCTATATATCTAACACATGCATCTTCTACCTATCTAACTCATATATACATCCTATACTCAAACACATACGGGACCTCCCCCACCACCACTCACACCATTGGTGTGCCCGCACCAAATGGGACAATCTGAGATTTCAATGTTAAATGACTCCCACATGCCTGGGACACCCCCAATAGACACCGGACCACCCCCACTCAATGGGGCAACTTGAGATTTCAATGTTAAATGACTCCTACATGCCTGGGACACCCCCAATAGACACCGGACCACCCCCACTCAATGGGGCAACTTGAGATTTCAATGTTAAATGACTCCCACATGCCTGGGGCACCCCCAATAGACACCGGACCACCCCCACTCAATATGGCAACTTGAGATTTCAATGTTAAATGACTCCCACATGCCTGGGACACCCCCAATAGACACCGGACCACCCCCACTCAATATGGCAACTTGAGATTTCAATGTTAAATGACTCCCACATGCCTGGGACACCCCCAATAGACACCGGACCACCCCCACTCAATAGGGCAACTTGAGATTTCAATGTTAAATGACTCCCACATGCCTGCGACACCCCCAATAGACACCGGACCACCCCCACTCAATGGGGCAACTTGAGATTTAAATGTTATATGACTCCCACTCCTTGTCAGGAGTGAGATGGCTCTTGGCTCAACGATACAATCCAATCAGATAACCCCTTTCTATCTTGCATAGCTAGGTATCCCATCCCTACCTACATGGCATAGCTCGGTATTATACCCCTACCTATTTTACATAGCTCGACATCCTACCCCCACCTACCTTGCATAGCTTGGTATTAGACCCTAACCCTATCTTCCTAACCCGAATACTATTGGCGCCCACCGGTGGGGCCACTACCGGGGACAGGAAAAGGGGGCGTTCAATGCTACACTATCCAGTGTACGGGGCGGAAATGACCAAAATTGAACAACAATCCAATGTTACACAAATAAACGTGTCAAATACCTTAAAACGGGAAAACCTTGTGCAAAACTGATTTTTAACCGGTTTTTGGGTTAGTATTTGGAACATATCTCAAGAACGCTTCGGAGTTACAAAAATCTTTTGCAAGGGTTTATTATGTATGTCTTTAAATAAAAGGCCCCTGTATTTGGATACTTTTACATAGCGGGTACATATACAATTCAAATTGAAATAAAATGCTTTGTAAAGTAGCTGATGCCAATAAATAACTGCTAACGGGTTATTCGATAAGCCCCTTTCACTTAAAACAATTAAATAAACTACAGCTAAAAAGAGACTTCTAAGTTGAGTCGCTCTCAAAAGAAGAAAACAAGAATAACCTTCAAGTTTTTAAAATACTTCTGTTTCTGAAACTACATTTGCCTCAATATGGGCCTCAATCCAGAAGAAATTGTAAATACCTTAAAATAACAAACAGCTAAAAATGCACATCGAGAAAGGGTGAAACTCCATGACGCAAGCGGTCAAATAACATTTACCCTCGCTATCCAACACGTAATATAGTTTTGTACAAGAATCTCAGATTTTCCCAACCATAGAGTAAATTCGTACATATAGTCGACGTGCTAGACAACGTGCGTCGTGCCGGTGGTGACGGACCAGCATTACCCATTACTACTACCTTTTAACAACTAATCCTGTGATTGGATGTAATCTACCATTCGTGTAAGTGAATCCCTAAAAAATAAATAAATAAATAACATGGTGATGGCGGTTTTTCAACACTGGTAAATTGCCAAAACGCAGAGGGTGTGACCGATATGACCCAACTTCGAACTGAACGTGAGTTAGTACCCGTAGATTACATATTCAAATAAAAATTAACAAATTGAACCATTCCCTAGTCAGAGAACGAACTGACGTACACAAGTCAAACCATAAAAGGGTTTTACCTTTTAATAAACCGATGTAACGGGTGTAATCACGTGTTGAAAACATCGTGTTTCGCACCATGGTGTCAGTGGGAGTGGTCTCAAATATATTTCAAATATGTTCTATAACTAACGGGAATCGTTTAAGGCGCATATCACAATTTCCTCCAAAAAGCCCGGGTTTTATACAGATACAATTTTGTATACTGGGCAGCTACCAACTTACGGTTTAATTAAAAAACCTATCGAAACGACTATTAAAGGGCCCTTTGGCTTTTAAAAATACCCCCTAACCCTTTATACCGTTAACTTTGTATTTATTTTAAACCCGTTCCTTTGGCAAAACCTTTGGATGACCCCTACCTATCAACCAATTTGTACCATCCTCTAACTTGGCCTGGCAGTAATCGTCGCGACTCGCGACATGAAATACGGACAGACAGCAGCATCCACATAAGATCTAACCAAAAGGCTAAAACTAAAGCATTTTTTCCGATTTTATCCAAAAGTAAATATGAAATTAACATGTTGGAGCAGCAAAATAACAGTGCGATAGATCTATCGTTCTGTTATTGATCGCTTACTTCGTTGCCTTATACAAAAAAGTATAACAAGATATTCAAAAGATTATCCTACTAATGGAGTCCGCCACTCATAAAATAAACCTAGAAAATCTTTTTTCAAAATGAAACAATTAAATGTAACCGAATTCTACTAACACTACAATATATTCAGCCTTTCTATAAGGGTGTAGCTCATTAACTCATCATCGATTTTTTCGAATCTATTGGGTATGACGATGTACGCTATTTCCATCTTTTGGAGATAAGGACAATGAAAAAATCAATTTAGGTAGTCTTATCTGAGTTTTTCTATTTCTCACCTCTCTAGTGCTGATGATGCATTAAACCATACGATAGAGCGAAATACAGGATGTTCAGTCACAAAATTAGATTAGTAGTTTTTGAGAAATTCAGTTTTAAGACCGTTTTGGCATGTATCTCAGGGTAATTAAGATTATCGTGTTCGTATTGGATTTGCATAAATATTTCAATGAATATGTAATTAATTAATTATTAAAGACCCACTATGATCATTTCCCGTGTTTTCCTCACTACCTAAACATATCAATTTTTACAATTTGAACCATGTTTGGCTGAAATATTTCAAATTCATTATTATAAAATGTTTTAAGTCTAGTCTGTCTTCATCACTTGAATAACAAGACGATGATATTCTATAAAATCTAAGAGTTAGGTACATTTTAAAGTAGTACAAGAGAGAGAGGCCCATATTGAGGCAAATGTAGTTTCAGAAACAGAAGTATTTTAAAAACTTGAAGGTTATTCTTGTTTTCTTCTTTTGAGAGCGACTCAACTTAGAAGTCTCTTTTTAGCTGTAGTTTATTTCATAAGGGAACATTTTTAGTATACACTACTACCATTACATATATTCAGGTCAATTTTTTAAATCTAGACATATTATATACCATTTTGTGGCAAATTTGACGTAGAATCCGAATCTGCAATAAAAAGTGCCGTATCAAAGAAGCGTTTTTGAGATAAACCCCGAAAACCGGGTAAAAATCGGATTTTCTTTATTTTAAGGTCCTTTATGATTCTATGTGTGGAAAAAAGTATGCAAATTGTTGTTAACAATTTAATTTCGAGTTTATATCACTAACTAGATTGTAATATCTCAGAAGCGTTCGCGAGATATGTGCCAAAAACTAACCCAAAAATTGGTTAAAAATCAGTTCTGAACGAGTTTTTCTCAATTTAAGGTATTTTACATGTTGATTGTTGTTACATTCGATTGTTGTTCAATTTTATTAATTTTCGCCCCCTATGCTGGATGCATTTACCCCCCACCCCCACTTTCCTGCCCCCGGCAGGGGCCTCGCCGGCAGGCGCCAAAATCTCAAGAAACCCGTTGATCCAGGTGGGTAGTAGTAGTAGGTAGGTAGGGATAGGATACCGAGCTATGCGAGGTAGATAGTTGTAGGATACCGAGCTATGCGAGGTAGGGTAGCTCGGTAGGGGTAGAATACCGAGCTATGCGAGGTAGTTAGGGGTAGGATACCGAGCTATGCGAGGTAGGTAGGGGTAGAATACCGAGCTATGCGAGGTAGTTAGGGGTAGGATACCGAGCTATGCGAGGTAGGTAGGGGTAGAATACCGAGCTATGCGAGGTAGTTAGGGGTAGGATACCGAGCTATGCGAGGTAGTTAGGGGTAGGATACCGAGCTATGCGAGTTAGTTAGGGGTAGGATACCGAGCTATGCGAGGTAGGGGGATGATACCGAGCTATGCTAGGTAGGATAGCGAGCTATTCGAGGTAGGTAGGGGTAGGTATCTGAACTTATGAATCAAATTGTATCGTTGCTGGCCCTCCGGCAAAACTAAATGGCCCCTGCCCAACTTTACGTGGCCTCCCCACCGCCTTGTTAACTGTACCACTCGGATATTTCTTAAACGTTCTCCTTCGGATGAGCAAATAAAATAATTTTTGTAGTGTATTTACCGGCAGTTAAAATAGACTTTACGTTAGCAATTTATTAAAGTTCAGAGGTCTACATTACTAGGATAAATATACCTTAGCGGACGTTGGTTAGAATGTTGAAGTATCATGATTCTAGTTTATCTTAAGTTTTGATTATTTTAAAATAGAGTTGATGCTTTTCAGTTAAGTTCCAGGGAAAATAAATATAAAAATAGCTATATTTTGAAAAGATTTAAAGCTTACCCTTTCGAAGATTTCGGTTGTCAAACTTTGCATAAAACGCAAGGAAATGATTAAAAGAGTCAAACTGGGAAGCTCCATCTTATTGTGGTTGAGAGTTTAGAAATTGGGTTAACTAAATATAAATGTTATTTTTATATTTGAAGTATTCTTGGATGGATATCATTTAAATGAAGATTAAATGTGCTGAGAACCAGAACTCAAATTAGAAATGAGCTCATTATTAAAGTTGGTTAAATTAATTCTAGTTAACTCTCTGCTTATCTTTCAACCAATTTAATTCTTGGAATCTATTAATTTTTTAATCTTTATTTGTTATTGCGTAGTATTAACACTTAAAATTGGCATCATACACATACAATCTTCCAAATTACATAAATTTATTCTCGACTGGCAAGGGAAGGACTCGAAATGTCATCTACATAATGTTTTACTATTAGTTTTTGGTCCGGAATCTTGTTTACACCGAGTCAAAACTAGAATGAACGATAAAGATTTAAATTCATTGTTTAATTTGGTAGTTTCTAAGTTTTTCTTAAATTCCATGGACTCGTCAATTGGATAAATATAATTAGTACAAATCGAGATGGCTAATTATAACAAAGAGTTTTTTGCTTTTTATTGTGTAAGTTCCTGGGATTACAAAATATCAATTAAAAATAATCGTGTAAACACAATTAACTATTTCACTTCCTCGATTTTTTTCGCAAAAGGACAGATCTAAAAGTGCCTTTAACGATTGCTCTGAGAAACTTGAGAACGGAGAGCCGTTTAATCGTAAAAAGCCCCTCCTTTCCGATTTTCAAAGGCTGACATGATTTCCGAAATTTCATCAGGAGTTTTCTATCCAATTTCCTGTCAGACTCTACGAACTTCCACGACTCTAATGTTTTTCTTGAGTTCTTGTTAAATCGGCCCGATAGTTCCAGTACACACATCCAAATGCATTGAGCTGATAGGGTCCATAAAATTAAGATCAACTGCAGGATTCGAAAGACAAAATAGTATTACAAAAGTAAGTTTAATAATCACAAGTAAATTGTAACTATTTTTTTGTAAATGTGCCCTACCTTTGTAGGAGCATTAAGAAGGTTCCAATTCTTGATTAGCGCATAGTTGCAAAAGAGCGCGAAATGTCCTACAGTACCGTTCAGAAGGAACCATAAAAGTCCAAATATCTGCATTGCTCGTCCATGTAACAGGAGGACGCATGTGTACTCGTGAATCAAATTATCAACAGATCTTAATGAATGTATTGCCATGTAATTTGTGGCATTCAATCGAAATTCCCGCGCAATTAAAGGTTGTACTGAAACTAAGAAACAATTTCAAGAACCATAAAACGGATTAGATTTAATCTGCCCCCTCTAAATATGAATTTGTCCCCTAATACGGATGAACTTGCACCCTATCAGGCTGAACCTGCCCCCACGTCGGGATGAATATGCCCTCTCTCGGGCTGAACCTGTTCGCACCGGGGATCAGCATGCTCACATTAAAATAAAATTTCCCAACTACTGTTATACATTATATGTGATAGTTAAGATAGTTTACACACGAGTGTATTGGATTGTTAAATTATCTCTAATATTAACGAGTATTTAGAGTATTTATTTATGGGAGCAATTTCATCCTCATTGAGGGCGTATTCATCTTAAGATGGGGCAGGTTCAGTGTAAGAGGGTGCAAGCTAAGTGAGAGCAAGTTCATCCGAACTATTGGGCAAATTCATATTTAGGGGGGCACATTAATCCTAACCCCCATAAAACCATAACATCTGACTATTAAAAAATACTTTAATTCCAACACGTGGTTTATTTTTAAACAATATAGCTCATTAATGAAACCTTGTGTCGTTTAGAGATGAATTCCAAACTACCGAGTAATTGATGTAACTATAATAAAATAATATATTACTAGACTTACACAAGTATAGCGCGGAATATGTCACAACAGCTGAAAATATTTGCCAGCACATGAATGATGCGATCGATATGTAAACTACATGAGCCCAGAACACGATCCCTAAATTCTGATATCTTGGGGGTAACAAGGTTGGCAGAAATATCGGCGTTTCCGGAATCATCATGTAGTGAATTGTAGTTACAAATGGAGCGATACTAAAAAATATAATCTGGAACGCGCACATCCAGTCTAAAATTAGACTCTGGAATTCTTTGTCCGGACTGTAACTTGGCATCCATCTTTCTAAGTCAATCAAAAAGATGAGCAATTAAATTTCACTTAAAATTACAGTATCTAACTGTATGCCGTTAATTAAATTGATAGCATACAATCAGAGGCTAATTTGATTTAAGAATTAGATAGTGGAAAGGTCGGGAAGTGCCTGGGCTTTTTAAGCATTTCCAATTGTTTGTTTTTTTTAGAAAGAGTTATACTGACCCATACTATTTTTTAACTCATCCAATAGCCCAAACTATATTGTTAGGGGTCAAACTCTGACGAAGGCCGAGTACTGGAAAAATATCTTTAAAATTCTCCAAAAATAGGGTTATATAAATCGGTTCACGGCGAACTCAACACGGTCGAACTCAACACAGCCGAACTCAACACGGCCGAACTCAACACGGGGAGAACTCAACACGGGAGAACTCAACACGGGGAGAACTCATCACGGCACACCCACTTTTTAATGCAGCTCACAAACGACGAACTCAACACTGGAAAACTCAACACAAGACGAACTCAACACGCACAATTTCTAATGCTAAGACCATTTCCTAATGCTAAGACTATTCTATTAAAATAAAATATTTATACGTGTTAAAAGCAATGCTAAGACCGTTTTGCAATGCTAAGACCAATGCTAAGACCGTTTCCTAATGCTAAGACCAATGCTAAGACCGTTTCATAATGCTAAGACCAATGCTAAGACCGTTTCCTAATGCTAAGACCAATGCTAAGACCGTTTCCTAATGCTAAGACCAATACTAAGACCGTTTTCCAATGCTAAGACCAATGCTAAGACCGTTTCCTAATGCTAAGACCAATGCTAAGACCGTTTTGCAATGCGAAGACCAATGCTAAGACCGTTTCCTAATGCCAAGACCAATGCTAAGACCGTTTTCCAATGCTAAGACCAATGCTAAGACCGTTTTCCAATGCTAAGACCAATGCTAAGACCGTTTTCCAATGCTAAGACCAATGCTAAGACCGTTTTCCAATGCTAAGACCAATGCTAAGACCGTTTCCTAATGCTAAGACCAATGCTAAGACCGTTTTCCAATGCTAAGACCGTTTTCTAATGCTAAGACCGTTTCCTAATGCTAAGACCAATGCTAAGACCGTTTCCTAATGCTAAGACCAATGCTAAGACCGTTTTCCAATGCTAAGACCAATGCTAAGACCGTTTTACAATGCTAAGACCAATGCTAAGACCGTTTTCCAATGCTAAGACCAATGCTAAGACCGTTTTCCAATGCTAAGACCAATGCTAAGACCGTTTCCTAATGCTAAGACCAATGCTAAGACCGTTTTCCAATGCTAAGACCGTTTTCTAATGCTAAGACCGTTTCCTAATGCTAAGACCAATGCTAAGACCGTTTCCTAATGCTAAGACCAATGCTAAGACCGTTTTCCAATGCTAAGACCAATGCTAAGACCGTTTTACAATGCTAAGACCAATGCTAAGACCGTTTTCCAATGCTAAGACAAATGCTAAGACCGTTTCCTAATGCTAAGACCAATGCTAAGACCGTTTTGCAATGCGAAGACCAATGCTAAGACCGTTTCCTAATGCTAAGACCAATGCTAAGACCGTTTTCCAATGCTAAGACCAATGCTAAGACCGTTTCCTAATGCTAAGACCAATGCTAAGACCGTTTTCTAATGCTAAGACCGTTTCCTAATGCTAAGACCAATGCTAAGACCGTTTCCTAATGCTAAGACCAATGCTAAGACCGTTTCCTAATGCTAAGACCGTTTCCTAATGCTAAGACCAATGCTAAGACCGTTTTCCAATGCTAAGACCAATGCTAAGACCGTTTTCCAATGCTAAGACCAATGCTAAGACCGTTTTCCAATGCTAAGACCAATGCTAAGACCGTTTCCTAATGCTAAGACCAATGCTAAGACCGTTTTCCAATGCTAAGACCGTTTTCTAATGCTAAGACCGTTTCCTAATGCTAAGACCAATGCTAACACCGTTTCCTAATGCTAAGACCAATGCTAAGACCGTTTTCTAATGCTAAGACCGTTTTGCAATGCTAAGACCAATGCTAAGACCGTTTCCAAATGCTAAGACCAATGCTAAGACCGTTTTCTAATGCTAAGACCGTTTTGCAATGCTAAAACCAATGCTAAGACCGTTTTCCAATGCTAAGACCAATGCTAAGACCGTTTCCTAATGCTAAGACCAATGCTAAGACCGTCTTCCAATGCTAAGACCGTTTCCTAATGCTAAGACCAATGCTAAGACCGTTTTCTAATGCTAAGACCGTTTTGCAATGCTAAAACCAATGCTAAGACCGTTTCCTAATGCTAAGACCAATGCTAAGACCGGTTCCTAATGCTAAGACCAATGCTAAGACTAATGAAAACGGTCTTAGCATTGGTCTTAGCATTGGAAAACGGTCTTAGCATTGGTCTTAGCATTAGAAAACGGTCTTAGCATTGGTCTTAGCATTGCAAAACGGTCTTAGCATTGGTCTTAGCATTGCAAAACGGTCTTAGCATTGGTCTTAGCATTGCAAAACGGTCTTAGCATTAGAATTTGCGTGTTGAGTTCGTCGTGTGTTGAGTTCGTCGTGTGTTGAGTTCGTTTCTGTACGCAGTGGGTGTGGTCGCAACCGTGTTGAGTTCTCCCCGTGTTGAGTTCTCCCGTGTTGAGTTCTCCCCGTGTTGAGTTCGGCCGTGTTGAGTTCGGCTGTGTTGAGTTCGACCGTGTTGAGTTCGCCGGACACGTATAAATCATGCAATGCCGATACTTACTTTGAAATGCTTGTAAATGTTGCAGCGTATTGTTCAAAACGCTAATAAGTGCATCGTTGTTAAAATAAATGAAGTTGGTTGTCCCAAATACCATACTAACAACGGCGGTGTAGATGTAACTAATGTGATAGAATTTATTTGCATTTCCACCTCTGTAAATCCAAATCTCTCCCGTTCGGAGGATGTAAAACCAAATCATTAGACTAATGAATCTCATTGTCCTTGTCATATTTTGTCGTGACTTTGGAGTGAAGTAAAACAACCTAGTTTGAGGATTAAATAAAATACAGGAGGTTCCAAATACGGTTGCCATTTTTAAAGTCACTGCCAAAAGCCTAAAATATAGATTTGTGTACATTTGAACGCCTTCCCACGAAGTTTTTATACAAATCTCAGAAATTTATAAACTTTAGTTTAAAAAAGTTAGAATTCTGAAGTAGCCCTTAAAGGCTACCTTAATTCCAGAGTTTAGATTAAAACTAACAAAAAATTACCCAATTTCCATTCCGCGCAGTTTTAAGTAAGTTGTGAAATAAATTGTGTCGAAACTATTAAAATTTGTTTTATAAATTTAAGACTCAAAGCCAACTTGATTTGAAAATGACTTAATCAAATTTAGAATCCCAGTGCCTTTCAG
This sequence comes from Desoria tigrina, assembly GCA_906901685.1. Lineage (NCBI taxonomy): Eukaryota > Metazoa > Arthropoda > Collembola > Entomobryomorpha > Isotomidae > Desoria > Desoria tigrina. Next base: position 456,578 of record CAJQTU010000035.1, read on the forward strand.
CACGTATAATTCAAGCGGAATTGGTTTATGTTTTATTTTCCATGAATATTTTAGAAAAAAACCAATCGATGTAATTGTAGCTTAAACTGTAATCCAAGTTTTGGCCTTTAATTCATAGATCCAAGATAAATGGCTAACTACTACAAGATTCATGAAGTCAGCCGCAGGATATTTTCCCCGTCTTCCTCTAATTATTTCTGACTATTCTGGGTCAATTAAATGATAGGATATTTTTATTGATTAATTAATTTAATTGTTTCATTTCCTTTTAGTTGACATTGGGTTTTAAAATTTTTAATTTTTAATGCTCCACAGTTTTCAAAATAACTAATAGGAGCAATGAAAATAGAAAATGTAGTTTCAGGATTAATGTTGACCGTCTCCAATACAACTTGATCCGTTTGAGAGTTAGAGCGCAAGCGGACGGACGGACAAGGTGTTCGCTATATAATCTATTTCGCAAGGGCTTCACCTTGTACTTAAAACTTAAAATTATGGGAATTCATCTCATAAAATTGTTTCTATGTATAAAAGTCTGAAGTTTAAAATGCGCCAAAACCAAAACTCTATAATTCCTTAAAAAACAAACACATGAATTACTAACATGAGACCAGAACGTAAACTTTCTCACTTTTCCGTCCAACACAAAACAATAACAATCTGCAATCAATCAACCAATTCACAATTTAAAATCTGCATTTTCCAATTCATAATTATTGTTTTTGAGTTGATGAACTTAACTCGAGTTCCTCTCTACACTCTACTCTATACTAGTCACTTCATCACTTCATCTTTGGAAACGTCTCCAGTCGGGTCGGGCTCGGGACTCTGTTGATGGGACCAAAAAAATTGAAATATTTCAGTTTTTCACAGAAAATCGTACTAATTTTTTTTTTAAATTTTTGTCAACTGTTTGTGACGTCCCGAGTAAGAAGTTTCATTGTGATGGCATGAGTTTTCTGTTAGGTTAGGTTTTAAGGTCAAAGGTCATAGTCAATGGTGCACAGTGGCCTTTCAATTTTTTGAACTCCATCGCAAATCACAATATGTGATATGCAAATGCAATACACAAACACACTACACTATACAGGTTTGCTTACAATTAGATTTAGAGTTCACCATTCTTTGATGTTGGTCATTTGTGGTACATATACAATATATTCAGAATTTTTTAAATCCGGACATATTATATACCATTTTGTCAATTTTGTGGCAACTTTGACGTAGAATCCGAATCTGCGAGGTAGCTAGGGCATAGGGGTAGGATACCGAGCTATGCCAGGTTGTTTGGGGTAAGGGCCAAAGGCCAGCTCTTATGTCCCCGTACAGCACGAGAGACCCTGCCCAACTGTTTGTGGTCTCCCTACCAAGTCTTGTTATTTTTATTATTTTGTTTTGTTAAATTATTAAAGGATGAAACCCTTTAATGGGTTCACGTTGTCCGTTTGTCCGTCCGTCCGTTCGCACTCTTAACTCTCGAACAGTTGATAATTTTGAAATTCTTTTTTTTTTTTGGTAAACCATTTATGACCTCCCTGCGGAGGTTGAGTTCGTTCGTGGGTCATGTAGGTCAAAGGTCATGGGGGTGTGGTCAAAGGTCACCATATTTTGAAATTACAACTGCACATATGTAATACATGGTTAGAAAGCTACTGTCGAGTGCTCTTAAACGATGTATAGAAATTCACTCTATGGTTGGGGAAATGTGAGATTCTTATGCAATATTATCGTACATGTCGGATATCGACGTTAAATGGTATTCAACGTCTTGTGTCGTGGGGTTTCACCCTTTTTTGATGTGCGTTCTTGACGGTTTATTCATTGTTACATCCCGTGAACTGTCAATTTCAACCTTCATCTCCTATGACGTTAGGTAACACCAGGATAGTTGGAGTTGGCCGGTATATTGCGTCTCTCGTGACATGGAGCTGGAGGAATTAAACTGTCAGCTTCTGAAGCTGACAAAAGAACGGAATCAGAAGGAGCTGGAACTGGAGAGATTGAGGACTGCTATTCTGGAATTGGAACGAAAAATACAACGTAAATCCGGTTTCTTTTGTCAAAACATTTTGGTCGAAAATGTCGAAATACTGGTTAATTGGTTAAAATTAGTTTACCAACACCAAACAGTAGGCATGTAATAAAAATCATATTATTTCTAACGTTGTCTACCTTGATAGGAGCGGGGTCAACAACGCTTCAAGCTGTCGCAATTCAAGAACCTCTTCGTCGATATGGGATGATGCCTCCACCGGCAAATGGACGGCAATCGCATTTATTGAGTTTGTGGAATACCAACCACAATATTAACCTGGTAAATTAATAAAATAAATTAATTTAGAACCTTGACGGAATTTAAAATTTTATTTGAAATTACTAAATTAGCAGATTAATCAAACAGTCTTGGCTCCACACGAACCAGTTTTAGAAGAAGATACGGAGGAAGATGAGGCTCTAGGCATAGCAGAAACGTATGCGGATTACAACCCTGCGAAACGTATGAACATATTAAATTGTGACTGGTTCAAGGTTGATAACTAACTAACTAACTAACTCGCCAATGTTCTTCAAATTTTTTTCCCGCTCAACGATTTATATGACTTCAAGCGAAGGCCAAGTTTGTTTAAGGGTTGTGTAGGTTGTAGGTCAATGGTCAAGAGTCCATGGATAAATGTCACATTTTTAATTGCGACCCGATATGTGTGATACATTGATGATGCAACGGAACTATACTGTCATGCGCTATTCAACGACGTACAAGCATTTGTCCTATGGTTGGGGGACTGTGAGATTCCGGAATAAAGCGTCTTGAATGTCAGACAATAATTAAACGGGTTTGACGTCTTGCTCTTGTGGTTTTCTAGTTTTACCCTTGGGTTTGTAACCCTTTTTTACAGTAAAAACCTACAGTGTGTTACAATCCAGGACGGGATGTGAAATTGCTATGATGACACACATACAGGTTATATGGCCCAATAAAATCCTGTTTTTATTTTTACAATTGCTGGAAAATCCCGAAACATTAGCATAAAAATTGGTATGAAAGAGGTTAAACGTTCTCCAATCGGATAAAATCTTTCAGTAGCTGGTTTCAATGGACTGTTTGTTTATTTCCTGGTACTTGGGTTTGTCAGGTATTTAATCTTGCCTGGGATGATTTGTCAACTCATTCGTGTGCAGATTCACTTCGTCAAGAGTCGACCGGAAATTTATTTTATTGACTTCAGATCTGATTCCCATGAATTAGAGTTGCATCTATCAAATAAACTAAACCTAATTAGTCCACGAACGGACGGACAGACAGCATAATCGCATAACCCCTGACTCGGGCTAAAAAGGCCAAGAGTAAAATTAATTTTCTTTCTTGCAAATCATTTAGTCAAGATCGGAAAGCCGCATCCGGATCCAGTTGTGGAAACTGCTTCTTTGGCAAGTGTTCAGCCACCTGACGTGTACTACAAGCTCCACCTTCCTGACGAATGCGTTAACAAGGGATGGATCTCTGCCCTTCAATTGGAAGCCGTAGTTTATGCATGTCAGCAACATGGGCATTTTCTCAAAAGTGGCGAAAGGGCCGGTTATCTTATAGGTAACATCAGATCTCCATTAATTTTTAATTATTTAAGTAGATACTTATTCCGGTTTGTAAATTATATATATTTTGTTGTGATGTTAGGTGACGGAGCGGGGGTTGGAAAGGGTAGAACGATTGCTGGAATCATTTTTGAAAACTATTTATGTGGACGGAAGAAGTCTCTGTGGGTTTCGGTATCTGCTGACTTGAAAGAAGATTGCGAGAGAGACCTGCGAGACATTGGCGCCCAGTTTCTAAAAGTTACTGCAATTAACAACTTGAAGTATGGGAAAATCCATGGAACGGACGTGAAACACGGTGTTCTATTCGCAACATATTCTGGGTTAATTGGAAAATCCAGCAGTGGTGGACCGTATAATTCGCGATACAAGCAAATTGTCGAATGGCTCGGAAAGGATTTCGATGGCTGCGTGAGTCTTAATTAATTACATTAATATTTATCGCAGATGCATGATTCGAATGACTTGGTGCCAGTCTGTCATGACGTTGGAACGGCCAACTTTTTTAAATTTGTCCCGTGTGGATCGAAGGTCAAGGGGGCGAGGTCATAGTTCAACATTTCTTTAAATAGTCACCCATGTCTAATTTATCGATGGAAAGGTATTGCCGTGGAATATTCAATGGCGTATGGTATTGGGGGTGGGGCCAAACTATGACCTGGGGCAGAGTAGAAACGGTCAAATTACAAACGTATACATGTGATAGGTAATACGAACGGTATGAATATGATCATGATCTAGTAATTTCAAAGCGCGTGTATAATTTCACTCATGACTGAATGACTCATGGTCGAAGCACGTTGAGATTTTCGATGTATTTATCTGGAACATTTCATAACACGGTTTTCAAGTTGAACATGCTCAAAATACAGTTTTAATGCCTTTCAATGTATACAACATTTTAAAAAACGGCACATCTACGATGCGTTATACATTCGTTGGACGGTTTATTTGGTATTTATTAACTCGCTGCTGCATGCTGGTCTAATTCTTACTTATCTTACCTGTATTTTTTAGATTGTCTTTGATGAGTGTCATCGTGCAAAGAACCTATGTCCTGTCAACAACACTAAAGCGACAAAAACTGCTTTAACAGTCCAGCTAATTCAGAATAAGTTAAAAAGAGCTCGTGTTGTATATGCATCTTCTACTGGAGCATCTGAACCACAAAACATGGCCTACATGACTCGCCTTAACATATGGGGTCCTGGAACGCCATTCAAGGAATTTACAGATTTTTTAAGCGCCGTACAAAAGAGGTAATTTTTTAAGTGATTTACACTAGAGTTTGGCTTAACAAATTTATCTTGGATGCTAACCTTCTAACATGATCGCTTAATCCTTAATGTAGAGGTATTGCAGGGATGGAAATTGTGGCAATGGATATGAAGCTTCGTGGCGCGTACATCGCTCGACAATTAAGTTTTAAAGGCGTTGCATTTACTATGCAGGAGGTCCCTCTCACGGAATCCTTTTCAAAAATGTATAATGAAGCTGTTGACGTTGTAAGTCTTTAATATAGTACTGGTAAAATTAGTTGATTTGTTATAAATAATCATGTCAATGAGAGTTTTAAGTTTCGGTTCTTTAAATTTCAGTGGGTTGAAGCATTGCAAAAGTTCACCGAGGCCGCAGACCTAATGAAAGCTGACATTTCCGTCAGAAAATCGATGTGGCCACAGTTCTGGTCATCTCATCAGCGGTTCTTCAAGTATCTTTGCATAGCTGCCAAAGTTGAAAAAGCAGTGGCTATAGCCAGGTCATTATTCCTATTTTTAAATATTTTAACTGTTACTTATATATTTGATCTTTTCTGTCAAGTTTAAATTTACTTAAACTTCTAGGAAGGCAGTAAAAGACCATAAATGTGTTGTAATTGGGCTGCAGTCAACCGGAGAAGCGAAAACGACTGAACAGAAGAAGAAGGAAGGGGAGTTAGATGACTTTGTTTCTACTGCAAAGTACCCACTAAATTTTTATTGTCATTGATTTCAACGCTAACCGGCATAAAACTAGATCGTAAATCGTAATGTATTGCCATTCTTTATAGGGGAGTTCTTGAAAGCTTAGTAGAAAACCATTTTCCAGCACCGGACAGAAGGAAAGTTCAAAAACCGTTTGGTGATATGGGTGGGGTATCGATGATTGATGATCTTTTTGATTCGTGGAAACCACAAGCTGGAACTTCATCCTCATCAGTAAAGAAACCAAGTAAGGACAGTTTGCACATTTTGTTGTGCTTGTATTTATTATCATTATTCTGTGTTAGTACTGGCTGGAATTCAATTTTGATTTAACGATATTCCAATTACAGCCCACAAAACCACCAAACATTCTCCTAAGCGAGGAAGATGGAATGAATCTGAAGCGTCTGCCAACGAGGAAAATGATTCCGATTTAGAAATGAATGCTACAAGTTCTGACAGTTCAGTTAGTACTGATTCGGAAGCCAATGATGAAGGAGGTAGGAACAATGCGGGCACAAGCAATAAATTGTGTGATTTCTGAACCATTAGATTATGATTAATTTACTACAGGTGCTCCTAAGAAACTTCGGCGTAAAAATGTAGCAGTGAAGAGAAAACTACTCCAAAAACCAATTCGACCTCAAGATATCCCATCCAAAGAAGCTGTTGACAAAGCATGTCAAATGCGAGAAGAATTGCTTGCGAAAATTAAGAAGTTGGGAGAAATTCTACCAAATAATACTCTTGATCAGCTAATAGACGAATTGGGAGGCACCAATGGCGTAGCTGAGGTAATTAGCAATAATATACCAACACTTACGATGATGTTCTGATGTTCAATTTGATATTTAATTTACTTATCAAATTATATAGATGACGGGTCGTAAGATGAGGCTAGTTGAGACTAAAAGTGGCGCAATCGAATACCAGCGTCGTTCCGAAAGGTTGGGTACCGTATCTCAAATCAACTTGAGAGGTAGCTACATTTCCAACATTATACTATTCGTAATATGTACTTCCTCTATATAAAAATTTGAATTGATTTTTTCTGATGATAGAAAAACAGCGATTTATGAACGATGAAAAGAGAATCGCGATAATATCGGAAGCAGCTTCTAGTGGAATATCTTTGCAAAGTGATAGGCGCGTGAAGAACAAGCGTCGTCGAGTTCACATAACATTAGAAATCCCTTGGAGTGCTGATCGGGCAATACAGCAGTTCGGTCGTACTCATAGAAGCAATCAAGTCAATGCCCCAGAGTATGTTTTTCTGATCTCAGATTTGGCTGGAGAACATCGATTTGCTTCTGTTCTCGCCAAGCGCCTTGAAAGTTTGGTAAGCATTTAATGTTAGCCTTAGTTTTGAATATTATGCAACTACATTCGTCTTTAATTGTAAAAATTAGGGTGCATTAACACATGCTGATCGTCGAGCGACGGATTGTCGAGATTTATCACGCTTCCACATCGATGACAGATATGGAAAACTTGCTTTGAAATCCGTTATGAAGCACATTATGTTTGGTGAAGTTGTCGTTGCAAATCCACCGTCCAACTACCCAGGAAATTTCCGCCGTGATGTTGCAGGAGGACTCGTTGGTGTGGGGTTAATTGTGAATAGTGAGGATCATCCTGGTACTGCTCTGCCAGATAAAGACTATCACAACATGAGCAAGTTCCTGAACAGGTAATTTAATTCTTCACAAACTAAATGAAATGAATCCACCGAAAATCGTCGATTTCCAAACGATACAATTCAATATGTTTTACCATTTTCAGAATTTTAGGCATGCATGTTAACTTACAAAATGCCCTTTTCAAGTTCTTCACGGATACGCTAGCTTCGATAATTGGAAATGATAAAAAGCAAGGACACTATGACATGGGAATTCTAGGTAAATACCTAATACATACATTTGTATATAATTATTGCACCTTTGCACCCGTAGATAGTGCAGTGTAGGGAATTACCTAATTAAATTTTAAGATCTGGGAGACTCGAATGCAGGAAAGACTCATCTTGCCACCACCAGAAAATTCAACAGAAAGCACGCTACCGGTATGGGTCTTATAGAACTTCATAAAATCCTTGTAGACCGCGGTATGAGCTGGGAAGAGACAGAAGAGAGGTCGAAGCAACTTACAGGAGACTACGAGGGCTATTATTTAGCAAAAGAGGTACGATAGTTGATATTTCTATTTATGGGGACAAAATTTGGATTGGTACTTGCCGCTATTCCATGGAATTGTAACTATAAACCTCGTAATTAATTTCAGGCAAAATGGGGTACAAGAGTTGTTGCGTTTGTCGTTGGCGAAGATATAACTGAACCTGCAATGAAAGATAAAGCAAAACGGGAGAAGTACTACTCTGTTTATCGCCCTAATACGGGATTGCAGGTTTGATAGAGAGCAACAAATAGTTTTTTTTTGCAAATTGAGTTTTTACATAAATTCATAAAATAGGTTCGAAAGGAGACTTTAAGAGACATCACGTCGAAGTATACTCAAACAACTTCAGAAAAAGCAAAGACACACTGGGTGTCCCAATACGAAAGTTCTGGTTCAAATTGCGTACACGCATATTATTGGTGAGATCAATTAAATATTAACATTTGTATTGAGCTCAAAATCTCGTGAATAAAAACGAACTCTTTGACTCTCTTTAAGGTCTGGCAGATGCAGAAACATCGGAAGTGGACAAGTGTGTGACATTGGTCGGCGTATACGAACTTACTTTGTTTTAAGCGGTTCTGTCCTTCTGTGTTGGGATGAGGTAGAACAAGTCTTAAGTCGACAATCTTCATCCTCGAAAATTCAGATTGTACGAGCAGAATTTGAAGAGGGGAGGAAAATAGTTGGACTCTTAATTCCTGCTCAATGTGAAAAGTTGCTAGAAGAACGTTTATTGAACGCTCAAAGACAAGAAGAAGAAGATGCAAAGGAAAAACTTGAGAAAGAAACGCATAATAAATTGGAAGATTCCTATGAAGGATCATTGATGTTGGAATACTGGAATTAGAAGAGGGTTGTTGAGGTTGAGAGTTAGTTTTGTGTAGTATATTCTCACAAGAAGATATAGAATAAGATAATACTTAAGGTGTGGTACTGATATTAGACTTTGTTTTAGAAATTACTAGTCTAAAAATATACTACTGGATAACTGGATTTCATTATATTTATGTATATGTATGTGCCTCTATAGATATATGGTTGTATTGTATATGCCCGACTTAACAAGTTAATTGTTCCAAGTTTTTTCTAAGTGGACGGCGTTTACGATTGGTCTTCGAATTATATGCACGTCGAAAGAACTTAATATTAAAGTTGTCTCATATTGTAAGTGTGAATTAAGTATGTAAATTCGTAATGCTTGTTATAATAAAATATGAACATATAAAATCGTAAAATATAAAACCAGCAACTACTAAATGAATTTTATTTTCTGAAATTAACGATTTGAATTGGGAGAGCATACAACGATTTTGTGAATGATGGGTTTACTCTTACTTGTTCAACTTCCCAAAGACAGTAAATTTAGACATGAGGACAGCAAATTTAATTTAAATACCATTTATATTTAAACGCGTCATCTGGCACCAAGTCAGGATATCTCTTTCAAAAATAACACCCAATTAACGAAAAAAATTAATTACAATCCCAACCATACATTATCAAAGATATTCCGTAAACGGCAAAACATTAATCTTATCATTGGTCAAACTGAAAAAAATGTAAACCCTACTTTCGACGTAAATGTAGGAAGATAGAGAGTTTCATAAAAACAACTCGTAAAATTTCAATATTTACCTAATAGTTCGTTGGTTAAATCATTGGACGCGCAAATAATATCCACAGTTAGGTTTTTAATATAACAATAGCTTTCCCTTTTGCCATTTTTCCTTATATATAACCAAGGAATCTTTGTATTATCAGTTTAATTAGTCAAGATTTTATTTCGTATTATTTCTAAGTCAGTTTCTGCAGATATTAATCTGCCAAACATTAGTGAAGAAAAAGCTGCTGTTCCTGTAAAAGTAGAAAATAATCTACGAATGGAATTATAGACTTGTACCTTTCCTTAAAAACGAAATAATTCCAATTTTATCCGAACAGCCATCAAGCTATTAGTTTAAACAACTTGAATTTTAAACAACTTTAATGCAGTGCCAGAGGGTTTTAAGCTCAACTTTTTACTAAAACGTGCAATTAAATCGATAGAACTCCGAACGTTTTAGATTCGAATTTTTTTTATCCATAATCCTAATATATGAGCAGCTTTGAAGGGTTTTGGCATCACAAAGTTTCTAAAGATTTTATCCCTCCATATGTAGATATTCCATCGATTTAAAAAGGTTCATAAGAAATAAATGCAGTTTTTATCCATTATTAATTCGCCTATTAAAAGTATAGTTATATGTCAAACGGTAGTCCTCCCATCTACGTTTATGACCGTACGGTCTTTTTGTAGAACCAAAATAAGTGAATAGTACCTGGCTAAAAGCGGACCGGTTTAGAACTAATAGAATTTTTCGGCTAATTGTAAGAAGCAAAAGAGACACTATTTTGCGAGTTTTCGGCATATAATTGTAGGAAACATAACATTGGATAGCGTTTACAAACAATTAATATTCTAAATAACGGTCTGAATTTCAAATTAATTAAATTCTCATTAGTGCGAATTTAAACACCACTTTAAAATGCCAATTTCAACCGTTTTGAAACTGCTTTCGCAAATTCTAACTACGATCCTGCTCCTGATTCCATTCACATCCGGTTCCAGTTTATCCCAATTCCTAAACCCCTTCAAATCTTGCACAACTCAGTTGATTGGAAATTTCCATCACGAGTCTGCAAACATAGTGCTAGATATTCTGCAAACACAAACCGCACCTAATTACCCAATCGTTCTGAGCAATGTTAAAGAGTTTGGACAGCCAACGAGTTACAAATTCAACGCCAGCTTCTTTAGCTCCTTCAGTCCCAAATACACGAGTTGCATTGTAAGCGTCATACTCACTAGTTGGGTTCAAGGCTCTTTTAAATACACGATCATAAGAGACATTCTGGAAGAAATACAGACCAGTTTCGAAAACCCGAACTACGTTTTATTGGAACTCCGACGCAGAGATTTTTGGGGACATAAACTGCCAGCGTTTCTTCATTTATCTCCATTGACCTCAAAATTCTTCGTATTTGGCAAGGATTTTGATGCCATTTCGATGGTTTGTATTCCTTGCCGCAACATTGGGATTCCAGAATTAGTGCCAATTGCAAAAAATCCCTCTTTAAAGACAATAGATCTGATTTGGAATAGCCTCAACAAAAACTTATTGCGTGTTCAGGTGAAATCCCGGTTGGAATTTAATGCTGAGTATTATAAATGTCACCAACTCGTCTATCCTAAAAACATGTACCACTGTGCATTTATTGTCCTCAGCAGCCACTACAACTTCTCGTACGCAACGGCAAAGAGCGTTAAAGATTACTATGCTCTCGATACATACGGATTTTTTCAGCCGAATTTGGTCCTTCAAACCTTTATTTATGAAACAAAGAAGGCGAGGCGATTTATAACCAACGATGCCTGGTTAAATTACGGCTGTGAATTTGAACAATTCAACTTTGTAATTTTTAGTCGGAAGTCAGTAACCAACTTCGCTACACTACTAGGACCCTTTGACCTTTGGACTTGGATTGGTACCCTTGGGTCATTAGTCGGGATGATTAGCATTACGACCCTGATTTCTAAAAATATCAATATGATAGAAGCTAGGGGATTTTGGATCATGTCAGTTATTTTAGAACAGAGTGATGACGGTGGAACAAGAGCATTTAATAAATCATGGCGCTATTCCCCCCTCATAACCATTTGGCTTTTTATGGCCTTCATCCTAGCCAACTTCTACAAGGGGTCGCTATTTTCATGTTTAACAGCAACACTGCCACCATCAGTCCCCAACACGTTAGGCGAACTAACGAATTCGGCCATACCGATAGCCACCACTACATTTCATATCTTAACTGACACTAAAACTGGACATAGGCCAACCTTGACAGAAATTTTAATTCCGGAGCTACTAGAGGGAGCTACAAAATCCGAACGAATGAATGACTACTTACAGAATTTGTCCAATAAAACCCTGTTTTTTAATGCAACTTTGCTCGACACCGTTCTCAAAATCTCAACTCGAGAGCAAGTCCCGGTGGACTTGGATGAAACGGTAGTAGTCCCGAAGACGTTTGCTGTTCTCGATGCTACAAAAAATTTAAAAGCTTTTGTTGAGACCATGAATTTTTTTTCAGAGAGTTTGACTATCGGGAATCATGACACGAATCCAATTTTGAGGAGATCTCCCTGGTTTGGAAGGCGGAATTTTTTCTATCCGATTTTTTCCAAGGGTCTAGCTTCGCTTGTCGAATCCGGGATTTATGACAAATGGAGCGAGTATCAAGATATGACTCAACAATTGGTTGATATTAGCGGTATGCGTCGCGAAATTGGGAACAAGTCGAACAGGTTAGCGGTAGAGTTTTTGGGACGAAATCACTTGGCCAGGTTGTTAATAGGTGGCGCTGATAGTTGGACCGCTACCTTTAACGAAGCAAACCCCGTTAGTTATGAAACTATGGAAGTTACGTTTTTACTATGTCTCTTTGTTTTGTCTTTTTCAGCTCTTGCATTCCTGACAGAGAATGCATTATCTGTTGAGAATGTTGAGATTAATTGCAAATTTAATATCCGAAGAAAGGCTAGGAATCTTGTGAATTCGCGCGAAAGTCAATTGGTTTAAACATTGTAGAATCGAATAGCGTTACATAGTTTAAAAGGTTAATACGATCGTGAGCCTATCTAATCAACGTATTCAGGATAGGGACTTATTTAGGAATTTTCGGTAGTTCTAGGACATAGATATGGTTATCCTGATAACTATCTTCATTCTAAATTATATGAAACTCCCATGCAAAAAAGTAAAATGCAAACATTAAGTTAATTACAGTGCAATAAGAACCATTCGAGCACCCATTGATTAACTTTTGTATTTGAATGATATCAGATAAAAAAATAACATTTAGTTTTAGTGCAAATTTTAAAACTGTTATCTCTATTTAATTTAGCATTTATCAATATTTATTGATAGTTTGTAATGATAACTATAAACAACTAAAACAATTATAAAACGTAATAACTGAAATTTAAATTTTTTCTTCAATTTGCATTCAATTCAATTCAATCTTTATTCGAGTGACTGCAATATATAATACGTTTACACATATTGTTTACAATACCAAGTCACCGTCGTAGGTGTAAGTATAAGAAGAATAAATAATAATAATAACAGAAGAAAATTATCTACTATATCTATCTATCTATATTACCATTCGTCTAGACGATATTTGAATGGCGGGGACTTATTTCTGAATCTGCGTTTCTTAATCCACTATCAGGTCAAAATTAACTGACTTGACTGCCTAATAGTATGACTGCGCATGTAGGATAAAGGTCCACAAAAGTTGGGGATTTAAAGTCAACTACCAATTTTATGGTAGAACTTTACCATCGTTAATGTTTTGAAGCCTGCCGACTAAAATAGGAATATTGTGAATCACGGAAGATTGTTCGTGATTTAATGAACAGAGTTTTGTAATTTAACTGGGTAGAATAAGTAGACTATGGTCGAACTAAAAATTTAAAACGTAGTTTCCTAATTAGTGTTTAACAAGTTATTTCATTCCTTAAGATTAAACCCTTTTTTTAGATCCGGCCTACCCAAACCGACAATAGTAATTATAACAATTCAGAATTCTTATTCTTATTTCACTTTCTCAATTTTTTTCCCAAAATCACGGATCTAAAAGTGCCTTTAACAATTGCTCTGAGAAACTTGAGAACGGAGAGCCGTTTGATCGTAAAAAGCCCTTCCTTTCCGATTTTTAAAGGTCGACAGGATTTCCGGAATTTCATCAGGATTTTTTTATCCAATCTTCTGTCAGACTCTAGGAACTTCCAAGAGTCCAAGGTTCTCTTTGAATTATCCTGAAATCGACCCGACAGTTCCAAAACGCAAATCCATGCACATTGAGCCGTGCAGCTCCACACGATCAAGAGCAACTGCAGGATGAACGAATTAAAAACAAAATTCAGTGTCAGAACTCCGAAGAAATGATGACTTAAAATCTATATCAAATCCCAGAATAAGGGTAAGAATAACAATAATGGCTTCTTGGACCTTCATCAATTTCATGTCTAGGTCTTAATATATTTGTTCAATCTATTCCAGACGAACATAAATTAAATAAAAAATGGACATTTAAATTTAATTTGAGTTGGGCAAAAATGCTCAAACAGCTAGGGAGTCTGGAGTTTCTTCAGGGTGCACTATAATAATTGCGGCCCTAATTGACGTTGATTATCATTCTTGTTCATTATAAGCATATTATCATTATAAGTTCATTTTAATGATTTCTTATTCTTGTCAAATTTTAATATGTACATCAACTTCGGTTAGGGTAGAAATGTTTTCGATTTTGATGGTTCAAATGACACAAAAGTTTCAGCTAAATCCTGTAGTTCACCCTGTAATCTTCCCTAATTAGGGAAGGTATAGGGGGATCTTATAGATTTGATTGCCTGACCTTTGTAGGTACATTGAGTAGATTCCAATTCGTGATCAGCGCATAGTTAGAGAAGAGCGCGAAATGGCCCACTATGGCGTTGGCAAGTAGAGTTACAACTCCAGCAAGCTGCATTGCTCGTCCATGCAACAGGAGGACACAGGTGTATTCATGAATCAAATTCTCAACCGATCTCAGCGGATTTATTGTCAAGTAATTTCTCGTATTTAATCGAAATTCCCGATCGATTAGAGGTTTCACTGAAACTAAAAAGAATTAACTTTTGTTTAAACACAATATGATTATATCCAAACAATTCCTAATACTCCCAATTGTAAAAAAGTAAACTAAGCATTGATTTATCGTAAATGTACCGTGTTTGTAAATGTTCGTAAATTTGAACTGTTTAAAAAGACTTGAAACCTAAAATATTAAAAATCTCAAGATTTCCCAACTATATATCATAGCCTATAAATATGTTTGAAAGTTGACAATTTTGATCCCACTATATTTTGTCGATATATGTTCAAGTTTAGCCGTTATTGAGTTAAGGGACTGACCGACGGACGAACGGACACACGATCAAAAGCATAAAATATCCACGATACTTATTGTTAATAATAAAATGCACGTATTGCTGGACTTACACAAATAGAGCGCAGAATAAGTGATGAGAGCGGAAAATACTTGCCAGGACATGAATGCTATGATTGTCAAATAAATTGCATGAGTATAGACGATGATCGGCAAGTTCTGAAACCGTTCTGGTAATAAGGTCGGCAGAAATATCGGTGTTTCTGGAATCATGACGTAGTGAATTGTAGTTACGAATGAGGCGGAACTAAAAAACCCTATCTGCACAATACAAATCCCATCAAACAATCGGCTCCGCAGCTCTTTCTCCGGATTGTAACTTGGCATCCATATTTCTAACAAGGGAACATTTTCGGATGTAAAATCCCGATATTTTTTAACCTGTCTCATTCGAAAGTGGGTGTAAAGTTATAAAACTTTAACATTGAAACTATCGGTGAATAAAATCGTTCTCACATTGTAAAGTCGGTGAGCAGGTCATTGACCGGGAGCTTGAGGTTAAATATGGATTAAATTTAATGTGCCCCCTCTAAATCTGAATTTGCCCACTATTTCGGATGAACTTGCCCCCACTCAACTTGCCCCCTATCAGGCTGAACCTGCCCCTGCCCCTATAGGATGAATATGCCCCCATCGAGGATGAAATTTCCCCCAGAAATAAATGATAATAAATAATTAATCAAAATAATCAGTCATTTAATAATAAAAAACTATACTTCTGTCTGTCTGACTTAAAAGAACCAGATCATCTCAAACCCATACTACCGATATGTTAAATCGCAATATGCATACGCTATTCTTATCTTATCGTATAATATATCTAAATTACCATAGGGAGCATGAATAATCCATACAATCCAATACTCTTCGAGTGTAAACTGTGTGTAACAGTAGCTTATAAATTTGTGCATGTCAATCCTCGATGGGGGCATATTCATCCTCAGGTGGGGGCAGGTTTAGCCTGATGGGGCAAGTTAAGTGGGGGCAAGTTCATCCGAAATAGGGGGCAAATTCAGATTTAGAGGGGGCACATTAATCCTAACTCGTTAAATATTAGCATTGACGAGAAGGAGAGAAAGTGGAGAAAGTCGACTTTTCCCCTTTAGACATATTTTCTCTGGAAAGTCGCGTCCGAGATAGGGAGTTTACATTTGGGGAACCCCCAAATTAGCATTACACTGAACGAGCCTTTTCACAATATTTAAACGGGGGGTTAACATTGGGAGTCCCAAAATAGCGCCAGCTTCTTGACCTTCCCACCGATTTTACTATGTTAAAACGATTTTATTTACCCATAGTTTCTTTGTTAAAGTTTCATTATTTTACACCCTCTTTCGAATGAGATGGGTTAAAAAATATCGGGACTTTACATCTGAAAATGTCCCCTTGTAAGTCCAGAAATTACTAGTTTAATAAATTGCCTATCACAATCATTAACCACATCTTTTATTTAGATAAGCTAATACCGGTTTAAGCAAAGGACACATTAATACTTTGCTTTGGTTAGAAAAAGATTCTTCAAGAAAAATGTTGTAAACTTTTTCGAAATCTCCGAAAATATGGTTGTATTTCAAAATTTCTGGTGCTTACTTTGAAACTGTTGAAAATGTTGAAGCGTATCGTTTAAAATACTTATAATTGCATCGTTATTGAAATAAAGAAAGTTAAATAGCCCAAAAACAACAACAACAACGTTGGTGTAGATGTAACTGATGTGATAGAATTTATTCGCGTTTCCTCCTCTGTAAACCCATATTTCTGCAGTTCGGAGAATATAAAACCAAATCATTATACTTGTTAATTTTATTGTCCTTGTCATAATTTTTCTGGACTTTGGAGTGGAGTAAAATAGCCGAGTTTCGGGATTGAATAAAATGCAAGAAGATCCAAAGAAAGTTGCAATTTTTAAATTCACTGACAAGAGCCGAAAATATAGATTAGTGAACATTTCTTGCTTTTTACGATTTGTCAAGTTGTGTACACAGATTTTTCTCCAATCGTCTTTGTTAGGTTTTAAATGTTGAAGTTCTGAAACGATTTTAAAATTTGGCTACATTTGTTCAAAAGATTTCTTTAAGACTAATAAAGTTATTCCGCAGTTTCAGTCTCGCCAAACAGATTTGCCGGAAACGAACGTGATTATTTTTTGTAAAGCCCACTTGATAAACCGAATGAAATTACCAACTTAATGAATGTCGATAAGTATCAGTAGTTGCGTTTATATACGCTCATAGAACATTTTCAGAATTTATAAAAACAAACCTGGTAATGGAAATTGGGCGGTAATAATAAAAAAAGCTAGTTAATTCAGTAAAATTGACTATTACAAAATGTTGAAGGAGGCTTGATCAGGTTCGCCTCGACTGAGGCAATCAAATATTTCAAAAAAATTTCTCATTTTTATTAGATTTTAGATATTTTCTTTTCATCAAAAACATTCAGATTAAATGAAATCTTTTTATTACTCCAAATTTTTTAGAATGCGAATCACAATCAAGGCATGTAACTAAAAGTTTTTGAATATATTTCTAATTTGAAGGAAAATTCCAAGGAAGGTTACGTTTGTTTTGTCTCCCGCGTTGGGTAAAAATTAGCCTCTACTTATATATCAAAAAGCAAAAAGACAAAAATAGACTAACTTGACAATGCTGCTTTCGAAAATTGATATTTTAGCTGTGTGATTTGACCCCAAGTAAGTCCAAAGTATGTGGGAGGTCAAGCATTAGGTTTTAATCAAGTTTCATCAAATTATGTGAAGATGCGCAGAGTACAAAATACTAGAGCAAATCAAACAAGAGATTGGCTTATCTTTAAAGTCTTTAGCTCCATGCTTATAAACCTAGTAAACAACTAATTTATTATTTAAAAAAATATGAACACAGATTTTGGCTCAATGTTCAATATTACCATTCCATTCCATCTTCCATCCCAAAAATAAAAATCATTAAACTTAAAAACAAATCACGTTTTCATTTTCTCAATTTTTTTCCCAAAATCACGGATCTAAAAGTGCCTTTAACAATTGCTCTGAGAAACTTGAGAACGGAGAGTCGTTTGATCGTAAAAAGCCCTTCCTTTCCGAATTTTAAAGGTCGACAGGATTTCCGGAATTTCATCAGGATTTTTTTATCCAATCTCTTGTCAGATTCTTGGAACTTCCAAGAGTCCAAGGTTCTCTTTGAATTATCCTGAAATCGACCCGACAGTTCCAGAATGCAAATCCAAATAAACTGAGCTGTGAGACTCCACACGATTAAGAGTAACTGCAATATTCCAAATATTTAAAAAAAATAAAATTGAGGTTTTAGAACTATACGGAAATTGCATCTTTTTTTTTATGAATAAGCCCAACCTTTGTTGGAACGTTAAGAAGATCCCAATTCCTGATTAAGGCATAGTTGGAGAAGAGGACAAAGTGACCAATAGTTCCGTGGCTTATTAACATACAGACTCCAGCTATCCCCATTACTCGTTTATGTAACAAGATCATCGACGTGTACTCGTGTATTAAATTGTCAACCCGTCTCAAGGAATTTATCGTCAAGTAATTTCTCGCATTCAATCGAAGTTCTCGCTCGATTAGAGGTTTCACTGAGACTAAAAATACAATGTATATTAATTTGTAAATGCGAATAAGCTTTTAAAATTCAATTCATTACAGTACATATGACATACACATATAGAGGGCAGAATATGTGATGATGGCGGAAAATATTTGCCAGGCCATGAATGCTATGATTGTCGTATAAATCACATGAGTATAGAAGATGATCGGCAAGTTCTGATATCTTAGGGGTAATAGGGTTGGCAGAAATATCGGTGTTTCTGGAATCATGACGTAGTGAATTGTAGTTACGAATGAGGCGGAACTAAAAAACCCGATCTGCAAAATGCAAAGGCCATCTAGCATTCGGCTCTGGAACTCTCTTTCTGGATTGTAACTTGGCATCCATCTTTCTAAACCGAGAGGAAATAAATTATTAAATTAGTAATCCTATTTAAACTAACTTACAAGGAATTTTTTAGGGTTTAACAGAGGAATTGCTTCAAATTTTATGGTCAAATCCGCAAGTCTTACCAGAAGAGCAAGGAGAATTAAAAAATTTCAAGTTTTTTAATGTCCAAGAGTTCAAAAATTAGAGTAAATCAGTAACAGTTGGGGATAGGTCTAGGATGTATGCGGAGAAAAGCGCCCCATTATAAGCGCCCCATCATAAACGCCCCAGCATAAAGCGCCCCTTGCAAAAAGCGCCCCCAAAGACAATTGGGGGTTTAACGGGAGTGGTGGTTCTAGAACATTGGGGTAGAATGGTAAAATTCAGGGGGTGTGACGCACAGCTGAAACTCTCGAAAAAAAAATAAAAAATCCTTAATATCGTTAATAAATATCTTTAAATATCCCAAAAAAGGGATCAATTCCAATATTTTCTACTTATTTATATTATTTCTCGGATATTCTTACTTTGAAATGCTTGGAAGTGTTGAAGGGTACCGTTCAAAATGCTTAAAATCCCATCATTGTTGAAATACAGAAAATTGGTCGTTCCAAGAAAGATAACAACAACGTTCGTGTAGATGTAACTGATGTGATAGAATTTATTCCCGTTTCCTCCTCTGTAAATCCATATCTCTGCAGTTCGGAGAATGTAAAACCAAATCATTAGACTTACGAATCCTATTGTCCTTCTCAGATTTTCCCTTGACTTTGAAGTGGAGTAAAAGAGCCTAGTTTTAGGGTTAAATGAAATGCAGGAGTTTCCAAAGACAGTTGCCATTTTTAAATTCACTGCTAACAGCCGGAAATATAGATGTGTGTACATTTTTCCTTATTTTTAGGCTAAATAGGCTTTTTCGGAGGTGTTAGTTCAACAATAACCGTTGTGGCTGCGTTTGGAACTTGAAATTTGAAATAAACTTAAAACTGTGCTCCTTTCCTTCAGTTTATTCTTTTAAATGTTTATGACTTTTCAAATATTCAAATTGATAATAATCAGCCCTTTATGAGATTTGTTTTAAACGAATAAAGGGTTATCAAACTAGTTCATATAGTCGGCTCCTCAACCTAATTGTATTGGAATGAACCGAATTGTTTTTCTGTAAAACTCAATTGCTTAAAGCTCGAGTCTAAAATGAACACGCAAATAGTGCAACACGATAACAACTAGTGAGATATATCAAAAAATCAGTAAAAAATTAGGAAAACGATAATCATAATATCTCTTTTCAATGCCCAGGAGTTTTTGAGAAATCGGGGTGGGAAATGGGTAGAAAACGGGTGGGGCGGGCGCGGAGGGAGTGGATTTGAGGAAGAAAGTTGACTTTTTCCTTCTTTTTGGCTTTCCTTCCTATAGTAAGTGCCCGTCTGGTTTTGTGAAAAGTCTCGCTCTCGCTCAATGTTATTTATCGAGTCTCCCAATGTTAACCCTCCATTTACGCCTCCGTCGCAGAGAGAAAAACTCGCGTTTCTCTTTCTTTCTCCCTTCCACCACTACTAATTACTACCTCACGCCCCCACCCCCATTTCTCAAAAATCCCTTTGATTCAGAGAGATGTTATTATTTTCGTTTTTCTTATTTTTTTCTGATTTTTTGGTATATCTCACAAGTCATTATCAGTGTTGCACTATTTGCGTGTCCATTGTAAGTGTATGTCTATACCTGAAGGCGAATGTAGACTATTAGATATACGTTTATAAAAAAATTAAATTTCGTGATTCAATCGCGATTGTACTTTTTTCATTTTATATCTACATACTGATAAATTGACAGTTAATTTGTAAAAATTGGAAAATCTTTGCTCTATCTATGGGCATGCGATATTATTTCATTCGGTTATGCCCTGTTTGTAATAAACTCTAAGTATTGTCAGGGCATGAATTGATTGCTGTTTTCATTATTCAATGCAATTTAAAAAATGTATTGGAAACATTAAAATCAAAAAGGTCGATCTTAATATTTACATTTTATAAAGCTGGGTGTTTCAATAAGAACTATCGTCAAATATGGTCCTTAGTAATGAACATTGACCAATGTGATACATTTGCATTTAGATACATTTTTCGTTGCTAGAACTTACAGGAACACCCTGTATGTTATTTTCAAACAATTCTACTTTTGTCTGATGATGTGATAATATAAGCAAAATTGTATGCATACGCATTGTTGCACAGGGTTTGGCAACCCTTGGGGTTTTAACGGGACTCACTGGCTGTATAATTGCAAGTGCGACGGAATCTACTTACAATGGACCTATTTCTCCCTATAAACTGATACTGGGATGTATGATATCCAAAAAATCAAGAAAAAAATTAGAAAAGCGAAAATCATAGTGGCCTTTCTGAATGGAAAATTCGTTATTGAGAATTTTGGGTAGGAAATGGGCGAAAAATGGGTGTGGCGGGCGCGGAGTTCGTGAGTGGGAACAAGAAAGTTGGGTTTTTCCTTCTTTTTGGCTTTCCTTCCTATAGTAAGTGCCCGTCTGGTTTTGTGAAAAGTCTCGATCTCGCGCAATACTATTTCAGGGGTCCCCCCAATGTTAACCCTCCCTTTACGCTTCAGTCCAAGAGAGAGAAACTGGAGTTTCCCTCTCTTTCTCTGTTCCACCCCTACTAATTACTACCTCGCGCCCCCACATCTATTTCCCGCCGCTTCCCACCCCGATTTCTCAAAAACCACTGTCCATTCAGAAGGACCACTATGATTTTAGTTTTTCTAACTTTTTCCTTGATTTTTTTATACATAATACATTCCATTATCAGTTTATAAGGAGAAACAGGTCCATTGTTAATCTTAACCATGACAGTAATTTAGATGTTTAGGTTTTGTTAATGAATTGATATTAAAACTCGTCATTTTTAATTCGAAGTTTATCAATCGCAGCGATTTAACAACATAGGGCATGGGAGTTATCCCAATTCCAGTCCCATGAACCCTGGTTCTATATGGTGTTTGATTTTATACCGAATTAGCTGCCTGCATATTTCTGTAATCTTTAAATTTAGGCATTTTGAAGCGAGTTTTGCAACGAGTAGGTTTTGACAAACTATGAACTGTTAAAGATAAACATATAAACTATAAGCTTTTATCAATTTCAGATGACAAACTCGAACAATTCGAGCTAATAAAACTAAAATATAAGTATTTAAATTCACGTAAAAGTGTATTATTATTACGAGTATCCCAATGGTATCATATTTGTGTCCCATATACATAAAATTTTGAATGTTTAAGAAACCAAGAAAATTTCATATATTTTCCCGTCTTCAAAGCCTAAACCTTCTAAAGCTCGGACACTGAATATTCGCTAAATTGTGGAAACAGGATGGATTTAGATAAAATTCAAGTTCAATAGTTTTATTAAGCGACCAGAAATTCTGGTCCAGAATACATAATATGATTTACACATTGTTTTCAGTATAAAATCGCTCACGCGATTAAAAATAAAAAATGGGGTATTAAGGGGGGGTTTAAAAAACTATTTCACGGCCTAAAATGGCCATCCATAGATACACATAACGACAAAACTTTGATGTGGATTTTTATCAAAAGCCTAAGCAATTTGAAAATTGCTTGGTAACGCAACCATTATGTGGCTTGTTGCCATAGTGATTGTTGAAGTTACCATAGTTACCGTCGCAAATGCCCATGGCAACGACAATTTTCACTTACTTTCACACTTCTCAGAAAGTATTAAAAAAGTGGCCAAACCGTTTTACGGGGGGGCTCCCACAGCCCCAACCGATCCATCAATCGAACTAATTTTTTTTCCTAAAAATTCCTTGATAAATTCAATATTAGAGATGATCCTTCGATTTTCTAGTTTCATGTTAGAACCACCTTAAAAACTCAGTTTAATTCAAAACAGTGTCATCAAAAAGCCGAAATTTTTGTAACTACGGGGTTTGCCGGTGTGGTACAAAAAACTTAAGAAATCGAAGGAGCATCTCTAATATTGAATTTATTAAGGAATTTTTAGAAAAAAAAATTAGTTCGATTGATGGATCGGTTGGGGCTGTGGGAGCCCCCCCGCAAATCGGTTTTTAACATTGGTTTAGATAGGGAAATCAAAATTTCCATAGTTTTTTAAACCCCCCCTTAAGGGGGGGTTTGAAAATTTTTTACGGCCTGAAATGACCATCCATAGATACACATAACGACAAAACTTTGAGGTGGATTTTTATCAAAAGCCTAAGCAATTTGAAAATTGCTTGGTAACGCAACCATTATTAGACTTGTTACCATAGTGATTGTTGAAGTTACTTTGGTTACCGTCGCAAATGCCCATGGCAACGACAATTTTCATTTACTTTCACACTTTTCAGAAAGTATTAAAAAAGTGTAAAAGTTTCATGTTAGAACTACCTTAAAAACTCAGTTTAATTGAAAATACTGTCATCAAAAGCCGAAATTTTTGTAACTACGGGCTTTGCGGGTGTGGTCCAAAAAACTTAAAAAATCGAAGGATCATCTCTAATATTGAATTTATCAAGGAATTTTTAGAAAAAAAAATTAGTTCGATTGATGGATCGGTTGGGGCTGTGGGAGCCCCCCGTAAAACGGTTTTTAACATTGGTTTAGATAGGGAAATAAAAATTTCCATAGTTTTTTAAACCCCCCCCCCCCTTAAATTAGTTATTCATAAATAACTGTATTGTAGTACGTCTGATTTCTGGCTCAAATATCTATTCTATTTATAATCTAATGTAGTATTCTATCCGACGTATATTCGTAGTCATCATTTCGTAAAGTCAAGAAAAGATTTCGTACTTCAGTATCAAAGGTCGCCAGACTGTACCGATTTCAAATCATTAAGAAGATTGTTCCAGGTTGTCGAAAATTGATAGTAGAATGAGTCTTGTCCGAATTTTGCTTTGAGTCTCGGTACAATTAGGTCATTCACGGTTTTTGTGCATCTTGGATCTTCCATCAGTGGTGCGTTTCTCAAATTCTGTGAAACAAAATGAATTAGCAAATACCTACAACTGGATGTTCGTACTTATGACTCATCATGAGTCAATGAGTGTAGATTATTT
Organism: Desoria tigrina; assembly: GCA_906901685.1. Classification (NCBI taxonomy): domain Eukaryota; kingdom Metazoa; phylum Arthropoda; class Collembola; order Entomobryomorpha; family Isotomidae; genus Desoria; species Desoria tigrina. The sequence continues at coordinate 480,380 of CAJQTU010000035.1, forward strand.
ATTAAGTACCAACAAATTCTTATCATTATTTGTTGGGAAACAGTGTCAATAAATATCATTTGATAAGCATAAAGCCTAAGCTTAGCCATAAAGATAAGCTTACAGCAAACGATGAATAACCAGCAATTTTATAATCACAATTTAATGGTATACGGATGATTGCGCCTAATCAATTGCGCCTAATCAATTGCGCCTAATTATTTGCGCCTAATCATTTGCGCCTATGTACACTTTGCGCCTACGTACACTTTGCGCCTAATCAATTGCGCTTATGACTATTTTCCACTTTCCGTTTCCAGCCCAAAATCTGGTCATAGATTGCAGATATTAAAATACAAAACAAAGAAATAATATCAAATATAGAGATTGTTTTTTATGTATTATAGTAAGTAACAGTAACAATGACAGAACACTAAGTTCGGTAGCTTGACTTATTTTTGAAGGTAATATATTCATATTCGGTAAAGTAGCAGGTGCACAAATTTTTACATGAGTTCAAAACTTTGAGAGAACTTGAACTGACCTAAGAACTAAAGAGATTTGGAACTTCCAAACTTAAAGGATTAAAAATGTTGAAAACTGGAAAGTAAATGTGGCCCAATATCTCCATTACTTATAAATAAACTCTTTATAATGTATAGGTATCTTTAGTTTATATTTCAATCTGCAATTGGTGGTCAGTGATTTTGTGCTGAGTGTCAAAGATCTGAGCCGATTTCTGAAAGTTCGGAAAATATTCATAGGCGCAATTGATTCATAGTCGCAAATGATTAGGCGGAAAATTTATGTACAGGCGCAAATTGTACGTAGGCGCAAAGTGTACATAGGCGCAAATGATTAGGCGCAAATGATTAGGCGCAATTGATTAAGCGCAATTGATTAGGCGCAATCATCCGCAAATCCAATTTAATGTGTTGGGTCGAAATCAGCGGTAATTTCCTTTACTTATTTGACAATAAAGAATACCAATTTTTGTAAATTCAAATAAAAAACAGCCACCCTTTTAAATAATGGATGAAAAGACTTCAAATCTTACAATTAAAACTTAATTTTTAATTTGTACGTTCATAAAACATATTATTCTAAACCAGAACAAACCGTTGCAAACACACATCAAAAAGGGGTGAAGTGATCCGCAATACGACGTCAAATCACATTCACGTCGTTGTCCGACACTTGCGAGTCGTTTTATTCATGAATCTCATATTCCCCCAACCATAGTGAAATCATGTACATTGTTGTGTAGCACTTCAACGTACCTTTCCAACAACGTATCGCAAACGTAGTGCTGCTGTTTAAAAAAAATTTGACCTTGGACCGTACACCCTTGAACTTTACAATGCTTAATCAAACTCAGTTCCGGCTCGACGGTCAAAAATGGTTTCCCGAAAAAATAAATTTAAAAAAGTCAATCGATCGAGAGTTAGAGCATATACGGACGGACAGACGGACAGACAAAGGCTTCACAGGAAGGGGTTTCACCCCTTAATAATTATCAGCCACAAGCTACAATATGAAAATATGCCATATTTTAAAAAGCTGCCAAAAATCCCCAGTCGGCGAACCCTGCTTGAGTAAAGCCCTAATATAAATGCAATAAAAGTAGGAGTGTGAATGTGTCATTAATTTATCATCCTGCTCGTTTATCACACGCCATTCATGTGCTGAGTTATGTGCTGAATTTAAACTGGGTTTATATTCAAGATTAGTAAATTTAACACCATTTTACTTTAAGTTCAAATTCTAATTACGTCGATATCTCACAATTCACATTTTCATATTCAATTTGACCCTAAGCATCAATAATCATGGATTCATCACCATCGACTCATACGAAACCAGATGAAGCTGACACGAACCTCAACCTGGAACGGGATCGTTTCGTTCAGGTATTTGATATACGATATATTAGTCTGGAGATTGTGCAAAGAACTGATAACAACAATGAACTAGAGCTCAGATTTGAATATGAAATATATTTAAGTCAAACTCCGCAAAAACAAATAGTGGCCACTAATAACGAAAAGTCGAACTAATACGGTTAAATAGTTGTAATAAATTTCGACTCAATTTTTAAAACAGAAACATCAGGAAGCAACGGCAGAGTTTCTCCAGGACGTTAAAGCGACAATTGACGATGTCAATCTTGCTAAGCAAATCGCGGAACGGGAAATGTTCGACAACCGGAACCGCGCCAACGCAGAATGGCGGGTAAATACTCACCATATTGATAGCAAATTCAAATTCATTAAAAAATGCGGGTTTATTGTGAAAAAAAGTTAATTTTTAATTAAAATTGATACGGCTCCGTTGGGCCACAAAAAATTCGTTCCAGTAAGGGCTTAATGACTTTAATTTCGTTGATTTTTGTACTTTTCAGAATTTGTCAGATAATGGCGAAGGAACCAGAGCCTTAAATAATTCCAAAACCCGCCAAAAACTTGAAAATATCAAAGACGAAACGGACGAGTTTATGTCGACTCAAGCCGCGGTATTAGAGAGGTATAAATCCCTCAAAACTAAAGAAACTCAAGAAATGGAGGCTGTAGCCGAACAAACTCGTCAAGAAACTGAGAAAAGCAGGACAAGTAAGATGTCGGAAATTCATGAAGATTCCCGGGAGTTTGAGGCCAAAACCCAGAAACAAATTTCTGAAAATCGGTTGAAAATCGGGGAAAATCTGAAGGAAAATTCTAATCAAGGGGAGGAACAGAGATCATCTCTTAAATCTTCATATGAAACGGAAATGGAGAGGATGGAAGCGGAGTTCAACCGAAAGAAGGAATTGGAACTTCAGAAACAATTAGATTTTCAAAATAAATCAAAACCGAAAGAGAAATCGAGGACTTGCAAATTTTTTTAGCCAATTTTTGTAAAAAAAATTGCAAAGCAGAATAAACAACATAATTAAAATATTTAAAATTCATCTCCTGATGTTAAAATTACAATAAAAAATTTGAATGAATTAAATTAATCATACCTAACAAAAGTGAAATATAACTATAACCATTATGATCATCGTACTCGAGTATCTTTAAAATAGAAATGACGTATCGACTGGAGTTTTTCTGTTGAATCAGATCGAGTTGGGATTTTGGTTTGTAAATACGTAGATGACATTACACATGGGATTGTATTAAATTGGCACGAGTGAAATAATATTACAAATTCATTTGATGTTTGCTCTTAACTGGAACCAGTTTAATCTCCTCTCTATTCCTCTCTTCCTATTTAACATAAAACAAAATTTGGTACAAAAATTCACACTTCATTCAGATTTCATTTCATTCAGACATTCAGACTTCAAAGATAAGAGATTAGAAATTGAAGATTCAAGCCGGAAAGGAGATAATAAAATGTGGTTCTGGATTTTCGGGTTTTTAATGATACCTTTGGCTATTTTGGTAATTCAAAGATTAACTCCTTAAATTTACAGTCAAGTAATTAATTTAAATTTTTATGCATATTTCTTAGGTGTACTGTGGCTGGTTAATCCCGACGATTCTTTTCTGCCTTTTCTGCACTTTATGTGGTAAAATTGAGCTTGCAGACTTACACACTGGATTACCGGATTAAAACTGTCAGCAAAACGCAACTCCAAAAGCAGGAAACTGATCTACAAAATCAATCGATGTTAGAGGAAGGATTTACGAAATTGGTAATCCAATCATTAGCATCACAATTTAAAAAAAAATCGAGTTGTTTAATTTTTAATGTCCGGATTTTTCTAATTCTAAGATTAAAATTCCAGTTTCTCGTCTCATGTATTCCTATTCTTTCCAGACCGACATTTTCAAAAGAGGCCAAGAGGCAAAGAGGTTTGCCGCCTTAACGCTCATGAATCGGAGTCGGAACAGCGTTTTGGCCAAAACCAGAGCGGAAATTCAAAATCAGAAACTCAGAATCGGCGATGAAATCCGAATTTGTCAAAATAAGAACGCAAATTTTCTGTCCCAAGTCAAGGAACAATGTGGCGATGAGTTGCAAAAGATCGTTGAGACATGCGAAAATACTAAAGGCGAGATGACGAGGAATTGTAATCTGGAAAAGAACCGGGCATTAACCGATTTAAATCAGAGACATGGGATCCAGGGAACTAACAAGGGAAGGTCATCAGAGTGAACTCAAGGAAATGCTTGAAACTTTTATGGTCGTATCTACAACTAATATGGACAATAAAAATTTAAAAATTAGCGGCACTAATCGACGTTGACTATGTTTAAAAAATCGACGAATATAAAAAATCATGAAAATTGAGTTTTTGAAATGCTCATAAAACGACGAGTTTTGGTCCGATTTTCAAATTTTTTCGAGTTTTTGAATGTCAAAAAGTTGTTGTTCAAGAAAAGTAAAAGATTTGAATTTTTAAAAAAATTATTACTTTTTTGGAGTTTTTAAACTTTTTGAGTTCTCTGGAAGTGCTTGAAAAAAAATGATTTTTATCAATATTTTTTTGAAAATTCAAGTCTTGACATTTCCTTAAACTACAACTCTTTGACATTCAAACACTCGAAAATTTTTGAAAATCGGACCAAAACTCGTCGTTTTATGAGCATTTCAAAAACTCCATTTCATGATTTTTTATATTCGTCGATTTTTTAAACATAGTCAACGTCGATTAGTGCCGCTAATTTTTAAATTTTTATTGTCCATATTAGTTGTAGATACGACCATAAAAGTTTCAAGCATTTCCTTGAGTTCACTCTGATGAACTTCCCTTGTAAGCTTAATTCTGCACAATCTATCGCCAAAAAAAAATTACAAGAAGCAAAACAATAGTTTCGGATAAATAAGGGTGTAATATTTTTATTCTTTATGTTCTGTTACTGTGTTGATTAAATGCACAATGCTGATATGAAATATCAAAACTGGTGTAATTAATAATAATTTTAAAATATTAATTTTAAATAACTGCTTGAGCAGTTAATACTGAAATTGATCACATTAAATAAAAAATTAAATGCTGACCAGGAATGAAGGGTTCGGATTTTAATGCAAATATTACGGAGCCGTAAAAGGGACACGACAACTTTCAATTATCAATTTTGATAGTTAAAAGTTCAACTTTCATAGTTGACGTTCAACTATGATAATTAACTCTCAACTATCATAATTAACTCTCAACTATCATAATTAACTGTCAACTATGATAGTTGACGTTCAATTATGATAGTTGACATTCAATTATGATAGTTGACATTCAATTATGATAATTAACGCTTAACTTTGATAGTTGACCTTCAATTATGATAATTAACGCTCAACTTTGATAGTTGACGTTCAATTATGATAATTAACTCTCAACTATGATAATTAACGCTCAACTATGATAATTAACTCTCAACTATGATAATTAACGCTCAACTATGATAATTAACTCTCAACTATGATAAATAACTCTCAACTATGATAAATAACTCTCAACTATGATAAATAACTCTCAACTATGATAATTAACTCTCAACTATCATAATTAACTCTCAACTATGATAAATAACTCTCAACTATCATAATTAACTCTCAACTATGATAAATAACTCTCAACTATGATAATTAACTCTCAACTATCATAATTAACTCTCAACTATGATAAATAACTCTCAACTATGATAAATAACTCTCAACTATGATAATTAACTCTCAACTATGATAAATAACTCTCAACTATGATAAATAACTCTCAACTATGATAATTAACTCTCAACTACGATAAATAACTCTCAACTATGATAAATAACTCTCAACTATGATAAATAACTCTCAACTATGATAAATAACTCTCAACTATGATAATTAACTCTCAACTATGATAAATAACTCTCAACTATGATAAATAACTCTCAACTATGATAATTAACTCTCAACTATGATAAAAAGCAAAAACGCCATCTTTGATGATGTTCAAGAAGTAAAAATAAATTATTGTCATACTAAACTTTGGCTCAAAAATTTGAATTGGATTACAAATGCAAATGACGCTAACAAAATGGTTCGAACAAAACACATAAATAAGAAGGTGATTAATTTTATTATTATATTTACTTTTGCAATTGATCTGGATTTGGTCTATTAAATTTTGTACATTAAATAGCTTATTTTCAAATACTGTTCAATTTGTAAATGATATAGCTTTTCGAACACAAGGGAGAGAAAATTGCAATGGGTCCAATGCAGATAGTTTTGGAGAAGAAATCGAAGGAACCAAGAATGCTTAAACCAAAACCGCCTGCTGCTCAGTGTAAAAAGCCCCACCGGTATCGCCCTGGAACGGTTGCACTTCGTGAGATCCGGAAATATCAAAAAACAACAAATCTTCTGATTCGTAAGGCCCCGTTTAACCGGATAGTAAGAGTAAGTCATTCATTAATTGGCAAATGCTTATCTTAATATTGAGATTTTAATAATTTGTATTTATATTTATTTGATAATTTTCAGGAAATAACTGATGAAATTGGACGATTTCGATACACCCAGAATGCCCTTCTAGCTCTTCAAGAGGCTGCTGAATTTTATTTGACGAACATGTTTGAAGATTCAAATCTCTGCGCAATCCACGCAAAGAGGGTTACCATCATGCCCCAAGACATTCGATTGGCGCTTAGGATTCGTGGGGACAAAAGTTCTTTCAATTAAAACTTATAAACAAACGGTTCTTTGTATGATTATGTATGTGGCTTATATTTGATTAATTGTTTTACTATTTACATTTTTAGAATTAGAAAGAGGTGTATTGCATTATTTGTGTGTGGCATATTACACTCCATGGTGCATGGTACATTACAATATTCGGTACGGGGTACATTACATTATTTAGAGCGGGGTACATTACATTATTTGGTGCGGGGTACATTACAATATTTAGTGCGGGGTACATAACATTTCTTAGTGCGGGGTATATTTAAGTACTTGGTATTTTAATAAACACATAAATTTGGGTAACGTTGTTTAAATCAATTTTAAGCCATTCGACTCTGCACATGCACACCAAGGTTTCAAGCCTTTTCGCCATCTAGTAATAATAAAGCGCTTTAAAAAAGCATTTAAGCGGGTTTAATCAATCTTAACCTAATTCTTTGTGTCTACATACCTACACTCACAATTCGTAGCTAGTATTGCATATTTGGTTATAACGCTAACAAAAATGGATAAGCGATTTCTTATTAGACTTGAACAGGAACGATCCAGGAGGGGAACTGCGTTTTTGGCTAATGTAAGTTGTCAGTTTTGTAAGATGTATTGATTGATAGTTAAATATATGCAGTGATTTTGAACTTCGTACTTTTAGCTAGCCAAGTTGGGTGAAGCGGATAAGAATTATGTGGAACCATTTCGAGATGATGTTATTGTCAGCGCCGTGTCACCTCGAAAAAACAATATCGCGACCGTAAGTTCAACGAATACTTCTGACTTACCAGATTTCGACAGCGTCAATTTTCAAGGAAATACACTCAAAAATTTGAAAAACGTCATGGGGAATAAAAAGCGAGACAAGAATGTTAAGCTCGTGTGTGACTGTGGTTAGTGAGTTTGTTTTGAAATGTTGATAAGATGTAGTGGATTCAAACAATATTTACGTATTGTATCGTACTTATTATACTTTTGTATTTCAGGAGTGAAACTTTCATCCAAATCAGCTTTCTGTCGACACAAAAGGGAAGTCCACAGCAAAAAACCAGAATGTCCACATTGCCATATCTCTGTCTCAGTTCGTCCAGAGCATCGGGCACGCCATTTGGCGTGTTGCTCGATGAAAAAGTGACTAAAAAAGTGTACTATTTTACATCTATTGTTTTGTATTCAATAAACTATTTGATGTAACTCATCACAAAGTACAAATTTTTTGCTCATTATTAAAATGCTAGACGTCTTGATCTAGCGTCAAATTGAAACATTTAAAAGTCTCCAAGCAGCTAAAGTAGAGTACTGTGCAAATAGTTAAAAGTAGTTTTAAATCAGTCTCTAAGCAATTATTGTAGTTTCAAAGTAGTCTCCAAATAGTTGAAAGTAGTCTCAAAAGCAGTCTTAAAGTAGTCTTAAAGTAGTCTCAAAAGTAGTCTTCAATTAATCGAAAAGTAGTCACAAAAGTCGTCACAAAAGATGTCTTTTAAGAAAAAAAAGTAGTCACAAAAGTAGTCACAAAAGTCGTCTTTTAAAAAAAAAGTCGTCACAAAAGTCGTCACAAAAGATGTCTTTTAAGAAAAAAAAGTAGTCACAAAAGTAGTCACAAAAGTCAGTCTTTTAAAAAAAAAAGTCGTCACAAAAGTCGTCACAAAAGATGTCTTAAGAAAAAAAGTAGTCACAAAAGTAGTCACAAAAGTCGTCACAAAAGATATTTAAGAAAAAAAGTAGTCACAAAAGTAGTCACAAAAGTCGTCTTTTAAGAAAAAAAGTAGTTACAAAAGTAGTCAAATACTACCCAAAAACTACTTTTTGCATTAAAGACTACTAAAAAGACTACTAAAAAGACTACTTTAGTCTTTTTAGTACGGAATGGCTTTGGTTTAAAGACTACTCAAAAGACTACTTTTTGTATTAAAGCTTAAAGATGAAGAGTTGCACAACCTTCTGTTCAATGACTAACGATGAAGTGACTCTTTTACTCCAGGGAGACACAGCGGCTTTTTTTGTGTGCGTAGGGAAGTTGTTCGCCATCTGGTGGCAGCAAAGTGTACTGAACATTAAAAAAATCTTAATTCGCAACTGGAACATTTATGGTACCGCTGTTTGATGGCGTTACTATCATTCGTCGGTTTCCATTCATTAATTCATTGAATTCGATTCACCGTTTTATTATTATTTGGGCCCTTTTATATATTTTTTATAGCAATGGACGACATTATTCGAGAATACTTTGAAAAAGGACACAGATACCTTGTAATATCGTTGCTTTTACTTAAATTTCACGGAATTCGTGCTAGCCAACGCAGTGTAAAACGGTGTTTAAAAAGACTGAATCTAAAACGAAATGGAATGGGGGTATCAAGCCATAGCCCTGTTCTTGTCGAGGCTATACAACAAATTCAAATAAATACAGGTTCGAAAAACGTAACACTAGCCCCAATGACATCGCGTAAGACATATTTTCATTTATTTATTATATCATCAGAAGGCCGAGCGGGTTATAGACGAACATGGCGACTGCTGAATCATCGTTTCAACATCCGCGCAACCCAGGCAAATACCAGTTTTATTTTATATTATATTCTATAAAATCAAAACTAAATGTAACGTAATATATAGGAGTCTGTTCGAATTCAACTCATGCGTATGAATCCAGAAGCAGTTCAGCAACGCATCTCAGTGTCGTTGGTCCGAAGGCATTATATTGCTAGTGGACCAAATCATATTTGGCACTCCGATGGATATGATAAACTGAAGCCATACGGATTTGCCATTCACGGTTGTATAGATGGATTTTCTAGAAAAATACTTTGGCTGTCCTGTTCCGTTTCGAATAATGATCCAAGAGTAGTCTTGCACCACTATTTGGAAACTGTCCGAATAAATAAAGGGTGTCCAGTTTTGCTGAGAACCGATTGTGGTACGGAAACAGTTCTTCTTGCAGCAGCACAATGCACATTCAGAGAAAATAGAAGGTAAACCAAATATTTTATATTAGTAATTGAATTTCTATCAATTCCAATTATTCATTCGAATGTATCGACATAGTGCTCATCTGTATGGACCATCCTATCGCAATCAGCGTATTGAGGCTTGGTGGTCTGTGTTACGAAAGTCCTGGTCCCAAATATGGATTGACACCTTCGACGATTTAATGTCATTTGGGTCGTATAGACCTGACGATCCTGTGCATCGATCGATCGCGGAGTTTTGCTTCATGCCAATAATAAGAATGGAACTGGATGAGTTTGTTGAAGATTGGAACTCTCATCGAATTCGAAAAACACGAACAAGCGGTTGTCCGGGTGGAATTCCAAACGAATTGTTTTTAGTTCCAGAAATGAACGGGTTTACGGATCGCATACAGGACGTTGATTTTACAATCCTACCAATACTAATGACAAAAGCTAAACCTCCAGCCGCATCCAGCAACACTGAAATAGAACAATTATGTGATTCGTTGGTTCGTTTGAATGACTGGCAATCCCCCACCTGTCAGAGGGAAGCCGTTGCTATGTATCTCAAGTTTATAAACAAAATTGAAGCTTGAATATGTTCCGTTCCAGTTAATGCTATATACCCTGTTATAGTTAATACAATATACCCCGTTAGTTAGTACAATATACTCCGTTATAGCTAATGTAATGTACCCCGTTTTAGTTTAAACAATATACCCCGTTTTAGTTAATAAAATATACCCCGAGATAACAATGCACAAGTGCCGTCTTAAAAACGAATAATACGAATAATCTTTCTAAACTAAACTTTGCACCTTCTTAGAAAGACTAATAGCAACAAATAAATGTCAACAGTATATATTGCAACTTACAATAGTATATTTATTTGTTTTGAACATTTTTCTTTATGCATGACCAAAAAAATCTTTACCGAAGTTCACTGCAGTATTCATATACTTTTCAAATTCGTCAACATCTTTAAAACCTCGTGGCAATTCAATTGACAAATTACACGTAGAAATCCTAGGATATCTCGTTACGCCCGGCACCATATTAAACCACGTTACTGCAATTTTTTTTGCAAATCCAAAAACGGGTACTCGTCTACAACCGGTTAGAAATGCTAAGAAGTCTGATAAGTGAATTGCGTCTTCCTCAGCACTTTGAGCTATACAGAAAATCAAGTGTATGATAATTACAACCGGGTAAAGCACATTTGCAAATGAATCCTTGAAATTTGCGAACTTAATATACCTTCAAGCTTTAACAAATACATTGTAAGGGAAAATGCGGTGTCGCTTTCCAGTATTCTGTTGTTTGTGCCTTGGGCACTATACTCAAAGAGAAGCAACTCTTCAAATAAACATTGGTCCAATGTCGACGGAACGTTTCCTAGGAATTCCAATTGAGATTCTGCAAACGGTTCGATCAGATTCCACAAATTTCCAATGTCGTTCAAACCTGACTTGAAATCCATGAAGGCTTTGGCATTCCTTTTTGAAGTACTGGATTAGTTTTTGAGTGGATATGTTTTTTAAAACCTCTACATTCAAAGAGGTAGGTTCTAAATGATTGCTTACCTATAATAGAAATACTGAAGTAAAACTGATTCTAAATGTTCGCTTTTGTTTTCAAATTTCCAACTACTGACAGTTGGAAAACCACTTTCTTCAAGAACTGTCTGTGCGTCCGACAAAGCTTCGTTCCATGTTTCCAAACTGGCTGTAAAGAGCTGCAAGTATATTTTCAAATTTTGGCTGTTAGTAGTTGCAGTTATAAAGTAACATCATTTGATTTACTTTACATTTTTAACAATAGATTTAAATGTCGGTTCAACAATGCAATCGATTTTTCCAATCAGTTGGGGCCGTTCGTCTCGAAGAAATGCAAGCATTTCAGTGGGAAGCATGTGAAATCCTGGGCCTCCGTGCAATATGCTCCATGCAATAAGCTGACCAGCTTTTTGATATTTTCCACTTTCCAAAAGCATGACATTATTTGAAAAGTACATAAAATCTTCCCTCCCTTCAAATAAACCTCCCTTAGCGAGTTCTTGCATCAAAAGTCTAAAACCACAAATACATAATAACTAAATTGAGATTTCTGGTAGGAGTAGTTAAATTCAATATTTTTGACTCCTACGTAAAGAACTCCCTTCGTGGTCCACCGTCATCAACTGCAGACTCTCCAAAAAACACCATTTTGGGTGTTTTCAAAAAGGAGAAGTTTTGAAGCTTTAGATTTGCTTCTAACGATTTCATCAAATTATTTCGGTTCACAATAATTCGAATCTCTCCGTCACATATGTTTTCGTTCCTCCACTGTACCAAAGCTGCCTTACGTGGGTCACTATCAATGACGAAAGAATCATTTTCAGACAATTCAGTCGTAACCAAGTTGGAAATTTCTTGATTAAAATCATCTTCTAAATCGCTGAGTATGATTGAATCCGAATCATTTTCAGAACCAGCTCTTCTTAAAGGTATGTCGTTAGCTAAACCTGGATGTGGTATTGTCTGTTCAGGATCACTGCTTTCCAGATTATCTGCAAGTTATATTATTTGTATATGTGACAATAAAATAAATAAATTTGATTCTATTTTGTTACCTTCCAATATAAAAATTCTTATTTTATGGTAAGCTTTGTTCAAAACGTCATGAAGATCTTTAAGACTGGATTGTTCAGTGATTCCTTCGAAACTGGTTATTGGCAGCATATCATTTACCAACACGACTGAAAGGTCATAGGTGACTGATACTTCTTCAGTGCTAAATAGCGCTGCCGCTTTGTCCAGCAGTGCTCTGATGCTGTCAGTTGTTAGAACGGCCAAACTCTTTAGTGAGTTTCTTCGTTTTGTTACTCTACTTCCAACCTTATGAACCATTCCAATTGATAGCTACGTGAAATATATAAGTAAGGAGGTTAGTTTTTAAGAACACTGATAACTGTTCGCCATTCACCATTCAATAAGTTATTAATAATTTAATAATGTGTCCTGAGCAGCTTAATCGTTCAATAACAATTCAATACACCAATGGTTGCTAGTTATTCACAGTCCTAATAATAATATCATTTACATCACTTGATTGAAATATCAGATATATACCCCGCAATAATGACATATACCCCGTCGTAATTTACAAATATACCCCACTAAAATGACATGTACCCCGTCGTAAGTTACAAATATACCCCACCATAAGACTATCATAGGTACCCCACCATAAGACTATCATAGGTACCCCACTATATTATGAACACGTACTTCGTAAATTATCCATGTACTCTACATACCATAATTGGCACTAAAGGATCAAACAAAGTCTGTCGGCGGCGTTTTCTTGAACTTTGACTCGTCCTCTCGATACGCATTACGCTGCGATGTTGAGTAAATCGCTGTAGGATAGATGACTCCGACTCAAGAGAGTGATTTGTGGATGACCCTCCTTGTCTAGTTATCGGACTGCCGCAGTGATGGCAGTAATTTAAGCACATGGATATGTCCGCTGAACATCTTAAATTAGAACAAGCCATCGAGAAAGTGTCCGCAAGAGACTACTAAAACCCAACCACTAAAGGATTTGAAACACGTGTTGCACCTTTAGAAACAAAAACATGGCGGCTATTCAATGTTGAACTAGACCCGCGGAAATTAAAATGCAACGCCATCTATGTTAAAAACACAACTTTATTGAAAGCTATCATAGATGAAAGCTAAGAATCATAGTTGAGAGTTAATTATGATAGTTGAGAGTTAATTATCATTGTTGAGAGTTAATTATGATAGTTGAGAGTTAATTATCATAGTTGAGAGTTAATTATGATAGTTGAGAGTTAATTATCATATTTGAGAGTTATTTATCATATTTGAGAGTTATTTATCATAGTTGAGAGTTAATTATGATAGTTGAGAGTTAATTATGATAGTTGAGAGTTATTTATCATATTTGAGAGTTAATTATCATAGTTGAGAGTTAATTATCATAGTTGAGAGTTAATTATGATAGCTGAGAGTTAATTATCATATTTGAGAGTTATTTATCATAGTTGAGAGTTAATTATGATAGTTGAGGGTTAATTATGATAGTTGAGAGTTATTTATCATATTTGAGAGTTAATTATCATAGTTGAGAGTTAATTATCATAGTTGAGAGTTAATTATCATAGTTGAGAGTTAATTATCATAGTTGAGAGTTAATTATCATAGTTGAGAGTTAATTATCATAGTTGAGAGTTAATTATCATAGTTGAGAGTTAATTATCATAGTTGAGAGTTAATTATCATAGTTGAGAGTTATTTATCATAATTGAACGTCAACTATCATAATTGAACGTCAACTATCATAATTGAACGTCAATTATCATAGTTGAGAGTTAATTATCATAGTTGAGAGTTAATTATCATAGTTGAGAGTTAATTATCATAGTTGAGCTGTAACTATCATACTTGATACTTAACTATGATAGTTGAACGTCAACTATGAAAGTTGAACGTCAACTATGAAAGTTGAACGTCAACTATGAAAGTTGAACTTTCAACTATCATAATTGATAATTGAAAGTTGTCGTGTCCCTTTTACGGCTCCGTAAAATATATTTTATAAATAAATTTTAAGTTTCCTAATTAATAATTATCTAGAATAGGCCAACAATTACGAGCTATTTGATAATATGGGTGCTCTAATCAAATAAAAATTTTAAATCTTTCAAAGAAATCTAGAAAATGTACAAATAAATCGAACACATAACTATCTTTATCAAAAATATTACGTGGTAGTTTGGACAATGTTGTTATTTATATGAAAATGATTCGATAATAGCAAAATTCCATTCCTAAGATTTTAATGCCTTTCATATTTTTACAAAACCGATATCAGTTTTAATTGATTGAATCCTAGTCCCTACGCTTGTCATTTTATTTCGTTATTATCGCACGCTATTTCATCTGAAAAGTCGAAATATTATATACTAGACAGAATCAGGAATTTCATTCATTTTGGGAATGGAGAATGAAACTTTTTTAAATATACCGTTGCAAACGCACATCAACAAAGGGTGAAACAACACGAAGAAAGACTTCAAGTAGCATTTAATGCTGTTGTACGACACATGAGAGACGTTTTCTATAAGATTCTCACATTTCCCAATCATCGAGTAAAATCGTATACGTAGTTGAATAGTACTTGACCGTACCTTTCTAACGACGTATTACACATATATTCTATATTTGAAAAAAATGTGACCTTTGACCTGCACGGTCCTCAAACTAACTCAGCCTCCGCTGGAAGGTCATGAATGGTTTCGTGAAAAAAGAATTTGAAAATCTTCAACTGTGCGACAGTTAGAGTGCGAACAGACGGACAGACGGACAGATCAAACCCATTAAAGGGTTTCACCCTTTAATAAACCGTTGCAAACGCACATAAGCAAAGAGGTGAAACCTATCCGAAACACTTAACATTTACACCAACTTTAACTTTACGTTGTAACGTTAACTTCAAGTTCTAAACAATAAATTCAAGGCGTGCACGGTAACTTTGCGTTGTACACGTTAACTTCAAGTTGTACAGGTTAAGTTTAAGTTGTACATGTTAACTTGAACTTTTCTACACGTTAACCTGAACTTGTACACGACAACTTTGCGTATACCGGTTAACTTCAAATGGTACACGTTAACTTGAAGTTGTACATGCTAACTTCTAATTGTACACGTAACCTTCAAGTTGTATACATCAAATTCAAGTTGTACACGCTAACTTGAATTTTGTATGTTAACTTCAAGTTCTAACCGTTTACTTCACGTTCTTAACGCAAGCTTCACGTTGTTGAACCGTAAGCAGCTAATATAGCGCTGAAATATCCAACTGTCACAAATTGTAATGTGTAGCACACCCCGGGATGAATGGGGTGGTTCCATGTGTCTGTACAAGATTGCACAGTACTTGGCAACAATATAGCGTTGGAATCTCAATTCGCCCCAAAATGCGCCCCGGGGCGCGCCCCTGGGTAAGTGGGGGTGATCTTGTATACGTATATAAGCAAGCACGGAACTTGGCTACAATATAGCGTAGGCATCTCCATTCGCGCCAAAATGCGCCCCGGGTGAGTCGGGGTGATCTCGTATACTTATATAAGCTTCTACGGTACTTGGCAACAATATAGCATTGGAATCTCAATTCACCCCAAAATGCGACCCTGGGTGAGTGGAGGTGATCTCGTATACGTATATAAGCTAGCACGGTACTTGGCTACAATATAGCGTTGGAATCTCCATTCGCTCCAAAATGCGCCCCGGAGTGAGTGGGGGTGATCTCGTATACGTATATAAGCTTCTACGGTACTTGGCTACAATATAGCGTTGGAATCTCAATTTACCCCAAAATGGGCCCCGGGGCGCGCCCCTGGGTGAGTGGGGGTGATCTCATATACGTATATAGACTTGCACGATGCTTGGCTACAATTTAGCGTTGGAATCTCAATTCGCCTCAAAATGCGCCCCGGCCCCGGAGTGAGTCGGGATGATCCCGTATATTCGTACATTGTTACACGGTATATATATATATCTTTATATTTTTAATATGAGAGGAAGTATATCTACAGGCGCATTTAGTACTATGTAGTGTATACACGGTGGTGGTTTTTTAGTATTGGGGTAGATGGACAAAACCCCGGGGGTGTGGTCGATTTCGCCCAACTTCGAACTCCCCCTGCGTATGCGTAGTAGAAGCATATATCCGAAAGCAAAATTCGATAAAGTTAAACCGTTCGCGAGTTATCGTCGGGCATGCGGACGGACGGACGGGAGAGGTTTTGAGGCTCTGTTTTGAGTATCAATTGCAGGGCACTTGAGTTAATTAAAATAGGAGATAAAAGAGTCAGGAATTCAGGATCCACTTGTTGCTCCAGAGTGGCCGAAAACAATATCAGTCTGGGCTGATAGTTGGAGATTGCCAAATCTAAAATGAATTAGGCAATATTATACTATCTACGAATGGGAAAAATATATCGCAATTCCCAAATAAACAGGGGCCTTGATATCCTATCGTTAATATTGGCCTGGAAAGTCGGTTTAGTCAATTCTACCTAGAGACCAAGATATATCTCAGAATGGTAAGATTTATTGTCATATTTTTAATTGTTTTATGTTAAGTACATGATTCTGTCACCAAAATAAACACGTCGTTCCTAAATATAACCACAACAAGGCAGATGGGCCGAGGAAAATTATCACTGATTCTATTGTGAAACTGTCAAAATTATTCTAGGAGATCAATTCATTAAAATCAAATTAGTACCGAATCAACTCATTTAAATACACAAACTCAATAACGTCACTTCAGTGAAGATCAGTTCATATCAACTCAATTTATCCGTTTATCCTTCAGGACCCCTTCACATTGGCAATAGTTGTCGGAGCTGGTACGGTTATTCTCGTGACCATTCTATGGTCATGGACAACTCGGGCGACGACACTCCTGGAAACCGAAGCCAAGAAATCCGTGACAGCCCAATCTGTCGGAGGAAATGTGGATGTCGCCAAAATTCAACTGGAAGGCAAGAAAATCGAAGTCCAAACCAACAGCAAAAACGTGACTTTAACTAACGAAATCAAGCTGCAAAAACACATGCTAAATCACGATGTCAACACAAAAGAGCTTCTGTACAAAGCCAAGGAGCTGGAAGTCCGTGTCGAAGAACAGAACATAATTCAAAACTCCCTCAATCACAGATCCCAACTTAAATACCAAACGAAATCAAAACTTGGGGAATTGACCTATGACCTCGGGAAACAGAAGCTTGGAAATGACCTGGACATGTTCGATAAAGCTCTGGCTCTTAAATCCCGACAACACGACAGCAAAAATGAACTAATGAAGGAGGAGCTGGGCTTTAAACACGCCGCCTTGCGGTCAAATGCTGAAACCAGTAAATATACCGTCGACAAAACCTTCGAATACAATGCCCTTAGTCAGAGACACGAAGATGACCGTCTTACAAAAACGCTGGCAATTGGGTTGGAGATGAACCGAGATAAATTGAACGTTAAGCGCCAGGAAATCAATTCCAAGCTGGAAATCGCGCGGGAGAAGATTGAATCCAACCGGCAAATTCAAAAGGAGAAAAAGGAGTTGCGCCTGAAGGAGGTTGAAGATAAAGGACGCAGGCGCGACGGCCAAAGCGCACTCCTGGGAAATCTATTGCAAACGGCCGTTGGTGTCGTATGCCCGCAAGCTGAAGTTGTTCTAAGGGGACTTAAAGCTGTGTCTGGTACATCTGCGGGATTGACTCCTGACTAAATGTAATTGCGTACATTTTTAAAATAAAAAAATAACTAAAACAAATAATTTATAGCTTTTAAATCAATAAATGTGGATAACTTTGCTCGATTTTTAAATATTCACATCATCATCTTAACAACTCATGCAAAACCAACGGTTGATAAATATAGGTTTCTAAACAGAATTAAGAATAAATGAGACACGGGAATATTATTTATTTAGGAGTTCATTTAATTTGATTTCAAAATTTTCGAAATTGCCATCAAAGGGATTCACAATTCCTGTTCCTCGGGAGTGCCTTCAAGCAGTTGCTTAAGCTCCCAGGGTTGCGCACCCTGTCCCATCGCCAGGTTCATTTGCAGCCGTTTCGACTCTTCCGCAGCCAATACTTTTGTCTAATTCAGAATTAAAATAGAATATTAATTATTCATTGAAATTTAAATGTATCGGTTCTAGTTCTGACTAATTACGTCAGAGAACTTACGCAATTAATCTGTCCATCTACTTTGCTTTGGTTCTGCAAGTAAAGGAACCGATTTGCTTCCGTCTCCGATTCAGCTCCCGTTTTGATGCTAAACAAGTCCACGTAGAATTTCTGGCCCAAATAAATCAGGATCACAGCCACCAGGACGTACATGTACGAGAGGATTGAGATGAAAAACTCCACCACCATGTAAATCTAATGGAAATAAATTTAAATATCGATTTACGACTCGAGCTTTCAAATAGTTCTAACTTAGCCTCATGAAGTTATTGAATATGAATATTGTTTTGACAAAACAGTGTATAAAGACCCCGATCCTCCTGTGAATTAAAAATCTATTTTAAATTTAATTAGAACAAAAGGTTGGTTAAAATTTTAAAATCTTACCAAAAACCCGACAAGAACAGCGGAAATAGTGACAAGAAAAATCCAAAAGTAGATCGGGTATCCGTAGTAGGTTTGTGCTTGCTTCGCGACACTCGTTGTCGAGAACGGGGATATGGATGTCGATTTCCAGGTCACGTGTTTCGAAGTCTCCCATTTCACAAGAAATTGTGGTCGATCCGAAATAACCGATTTCCTATCCATTTTTAATTACTTTAACTATAAATTGCAATTCAATTTTTAATTACTTTAATTATAAATTGCAATTCAATTTTTAATGGTTTTTGCACAGAATTAGACCTTTACAAATGGCAACTGTCGGAATAATTTAGTGTTATCAATATTGTCTTATTAATTTTGTACAAATCAAAACTCCCCGGCGTTATTTCTCTTGTAACTACATCAGTTTATCAAAATCTCCCCATCCTTGGATATAAATAACTACAAGTATCTGAATTGCTGCTGTTAATGCTGATATGTTGTGTTAATTGCGGCATGGAACTGATAACGATGTCCTTGAGTGGTTAACTGAGAATGTGCCAGTTCTAGTGTTCATTTGCATAAAAAATATAAGTTTGTTTTGTGGTTGAGATGATTGAGAGCTAGGAAATAATTAGTTGTGTTAGAGTATCATAGATCCTCATCTAATTTGTAGTTTTTAAACCCTCGTTGATAAAACCGGGTGATTTAATTACTTCAACTTCATTCCGAAAATCTAATATTATGACCATGAACTCAGGATTTTATTATTCAGAAATAGGCTACTATTGATTGATTTACTGCCACTATTCAAAAGGGTGAACAAATTCAGTCTCATGAGCATGATGGAGCGTTCATTGTTCTGGAATCATTTTGAAATGGGAGGAATTGTGTATTGCATCAATTGAAGCAGAATCACTAACCTTGTAGCTTAAAGAGTGTGTACTTGGTTTCGCAAGATTGTCAAATAATGTAATAAATTCAATTCCTGATACGCATCAATGAGAGCACTTGATTCGGTTTAATATTTCACCATTTATTAAGTGTTGAAAACACGTTATGCGAATGACTAGGCTGTCCGTCCGTCCGTCCGTACGTCTGTCGGTGCGATAACTGGAGAATGGCTTGACCTAGGTTCACCAAATTTTGTACACTTGTTCCTTGGGTCATAACGGAGGATAAGTTCGAACTTGGGCCACATCGGTCACACCCCCTGTCCCCATAAATTAACCCCCCCCCCCAAAAAAAAAAATCATTAAATCAGTTCAAAGCTCTTACTCATTTTAAAACTGCCGCTTATGGAGTTTACATTACACTCTATGTCTATCATCTATACATGATAATACCCTGAAACTACATTTCAGAGTGCCAAACCAACGCTTTTTGGGGAAATTGAGATTTGGGGTTTCAACGATTCCCATGACTAATAGAACATCTTTGACGGATACGGGACCACTCCTACTGACACCAGGGTGCTAAACCCGGGTTTTTTGGGGAAATTGAGATTTGGGGTTTAAACGATTCCCATGACTAATAGAACATCTTTTACGGATACGGGACCACTCCCACTGACACCAGGGTGCGAAACCCGGGACTTTTGGGGAAATTGAGATATAGGGTGTAAACGATTCCCATGACTAATAGAACATCTTTAACGTATACGGGACCACTCCCACTGACACCAGGGTTCAGTACCTGGGCTTTTGGGGAAAATTGAGATTTAGTTTGTTTATCGTTATATTTTCGTTCGGACGTTAAACGGATTCATAGCAGTTCCACAAGTCGATTTCAAAAAGAGGTGGTAATCGGTGGGTCTTACGTGCATTCCAAGCTCCAAGCCAGGTCCGTTCGAAATACGCAATAAACACCGAGAGAAGATTTTCGTGTGTCACAAACGTATCGTCGTCCAAGATTTGCTCGTATGTAGCTATTACGTCGCGCTTTGGGACAAAAGCGAGGGCGACTAAATACCAAATGCGAAGAGAAAGCTCCGAATCGGTATTATACTTTTCTAAAAGTGTTGAGTCAGCCTGTATATGTCTGTAGAAGCCTTGGGAGTAATGAAAGAAACAACCTCGGTTCTCGGAATCTTGAAAAACCGCTTGGAAGGATTTTATTTCGGCGGACTCATAATCCGTCATTACAGTTTTCGGGGCAAGTACAGAATTTAGATTTTGAAGCGCCTCAAGAACGGTAGTGTAACAGATCTGAGATTTGTTTGGCATAAGGCTGTAGACAAGAGGGAAGGCGACACCACTACGATATCCATGGATGACGAAAAGTTGGGTAAACAACCGGGGGGCGACTTTAAATGTTGCGTCGGCCAGCCAAATATCAAACGACTGTAGGAATTTTTTGGTGTTTTAAAAATATTAACATAGTTTGGATTAATATATAGTAGAAATGGTTAGTAGTTTTTTTAATTTAAAAACAGAAACTATGTTGTAAGGTAAAGAGTAAACGAAAGTCATTCATAATTATATAGGTAAAACAAGAGGTGCATCGGGTTTTAAATAAATCTCCAAGTCTGGACTGGGAAAGAGGATTATAATAATCCAGTCATTTAAAGTAAGCAAAGTAACAAGAGAGATACCCAAAACGAAGAGTCTTGTTTGACCTAATCGACCAACCTTTCTCAACAAAATATTACCAACCCAAACTTTGAATTCATAATACGTTGATAAAATAACAAGGGATTTGTTGTATTCGAAAGGTTCCTCCGAAGTTGGTTAAAACTAAATCGTAGAAACATAAAACTCTAAGACTTGTCGGTTACTGGATTTTGGCGTTTAACATACAATCGGTTCTGGGCGGAAAAGTGTAAGGGCGGGGAATGATGGGCAGGAAAAGATCCACGGCGGGGAATGATGGGCGGGGAATAATTGGCGGGAATTGGTGGGCGGGGAATGATGGGCGGGAGTCATCCGTATACCATTTTCAACACTTACACCCGTTACATCGGTTTATTGCTTATTTATTAGCTCGCCTATTGAAAATAGGGTTTAGAGCTAATGAAGTCAACCAGTCCGTGTGTCCGTCTGTCCGTCCGACCTTTTTGTCAATGTAAATCAAGACAATTTGAAAAGTGCCAGAAGCAGGCTGGATCAGAACTAATACAAAGGGAAACATCGTCTGCTTCCATGGATAACAGTGATATTAGAAACAAAAATGATATATAAATCAAAACGTTTTGAAACAAGAATCATATTTTAACGGTCTTTAAAGTTGTAATATACAAACCAACAATCTAGAATTCGTAAAAGCCGTAATTGGGGCATTTCATAACATTGTTTCATGATCTGTTCAAATTGATCCAAAAATCGAATCTTTCATTTAAAAATAGTAATTTGGATTTAAACGATATGATAAAGTGCATTTTAACTGAATCTGCCTAACATTAAAACATTTTTCGAGGAAATCGTATTAGTCTTAAAATCAAATCGATATTTATGATTTTATCTCATTTTCTACAATTTTGAGGTTTGATATAAATTGTTCAACATGAAAATGGTTTTCGAGAAAATCGTATTGGTTAAACTGTTTTTAAAAAATTGTATTGCTTTAAATAGGTAATTAAAACAATATGAATGATACATTTATATAAAGCAATACGTTCTGAAACAATAATCCTATTTTGAAGGTGGTACCATATTTTATATACAAAACATAATTTAGGGTTCACGAGAGCCCAAATTGGGACATTTTATGATATTGCTTCATGGTCTGTTCAAATTGATCCAAAAATAATTGAATCTATCATTTAAAAACCGTATTTGGGATTTAAACAAATTGATAAAATTGATTTCAACTGCATTTGTGAAACAATAAAATAATTTTTAACGAAATTGTACAGGTCTAAATAGCACCATGGATTCACAGATTGGGAAACAGTAATATAGAATATAAGTCTATGTTTTTTGGAACAATTCGCAAATATTCAGTTTCTTCACGTATTTGTTATGGAAACTATCTTTATCGAGTTATATCATATTCTTTTGGATGTAAATCAATTCATCATAGAACAATTACTAAAGCTTCGGGATTTAAACGCAGTCGTCTAAGGGAACGCAAATTATGATATTTTGATTTTATGCAATCGAGCAACACGATAAGTAATATTGAACGATAATCTATATGAATTGTGCGAGCTGTCATTAACGTTTACAACGTTTTATTAAATTTTGAAAACACTTTATGCGAATGATCAATCCGTCTGTCTGTCTGTCTGTCTGTGCGATAACTGACAAACGGCTTGACCTACGGTCACCAAATTTTGTGCACTTGTTCCTTGGGTCAAGAGTGAGGCTAAGTTCGAACTTGGGTCACATCGGTTACACCCCCTGTCCACCGTAAATTAACTCCCCCAAAAAATGATTAAATCAGTTCAAAGCTCTTACTCATTTTAAAACTGCCGCTTAGGTAGTTTACATTACACTCTATGTCTTTCATCTATACATGATAATACCCTGAAGCTACATTTCAGAGTGCGAAACCCCGACTTGTTTGGGAAATTTAAATATAGGGTTTAAAGGATTATCATGAGTAATAGGACATCTTTGACGTATACGGGACCACTCCCACTGACATCAGGGTGCAAAACCTGATGTTTAAGCCCGTCAACACTTGGTTACGCCCGTTACATCGGTTTATTTATGCTGATTGAGACATTAGTCAGATTTCATGAGAATTCATTATCCAAGGCCTTGCGTTGTCAGACTTACGAAGTAAAGATAGGAAATTCCAGGGTTCCAGACCCTAGGATTTCTCGTGATCATCGGCTGTAGTAATTTTAATGATGATGTCGTGATGTTCACCCAACCGTTTATTATTTTTCGAATTTCAAACACGAAGTCTAAAGCCACGGTTAGGATGAATTAAAACGTTTAAAAGCAATTTAAAGTAATTACGAAATTTTGCACTCAAATATTTTCAATTGTCCAACATCTTGTTCGAATTGCCCATACTATTTGAGTACTTAAGGTTTAAATATTTTCAGATAATAATATTAGATAATACGGGAGATAAGACCGTCCTTGGAATGTAAAAATTACATCGAGTCATTTCTACAATGGAATTCTGTCCATCCCTACATTTTCCAGCCTTGCACATTCATACGTAAAGACCGGTAAATGAGTCTTAATTAAATTTATTTAAAACCAAACGGTATATTTCCAAATATTACATAATTAAATTAAGATAGAGGATTCAAAAACTAAAAATTCCCAATGTCAAGATGAGGAATCCAACTTATTTTCCTTTCTTAATTTGCAAATTTTTAATTTTTTTTAAGATTTACAATTGAAACTGTTGGGTGTCTAACAGTTTATTTTTAATGTTTAAATATTTTTGATTAAATTCTTGGCATTTACAGATCAGAGAACAAAGAGATCATGTCGGGTGAAGTGAGATTTGAGGAGGTGACGGTAAGAAGTCAGTCTTTTATATAAATTATTAAAAAGGGTGAGGCTCTATTACGGAAGGGTTTGTATTTTGATTGATGGGTAATTTTGTAAAAAAGTTTAAACGCCTTTGAATTTGCCCTATAGTTAAATCTTAACCTCTCGTATCTCATTCTTGTAATTTGTTTCAATTGAACCAAATTATCACAAATTAAAAAAAAATCAGAATTTAAAAAAATATTTTTATATTCTTCAATTTTAATTAAATTGGATAAACTGGATTTAACGGGGATTTAGTTAAGAGTATAGAATGAAAATATTATATTGTGCTGAATAAAATTCTGTAAATCTTGAGACAAATGATACTACTTGATAATAAACTGTTGCAAGGGTGAAATATCGTAAAAGGGTGAAACCTCAAGAACAACACGTCAAAAATGTTTAACGTCGTTGCCTTACACGTCAGAGACGTTTTATAGAAGAATCTCACGTTTCCCCAACCATAGAGTGAAATTCTATACATCGTTTAAGAGCACTTGACAGTAGCTTTCCAACCATGTATTACATATGTGAAGTTGTAATTTCAAAAAATGACAACCTTTGACCGCACCCCCATGACCTTTGACCTACATGATTCACGAACGAACTCAACCTCCGCAGGAAGGTCATAAATGGGTTTCCGAAAAAAGAATTTCGAAATATTTAACCGTTCGAGAGTTAGATAACGAACGGACGGACAGACAGACGGACGGTCAGAGTAAAGCCATTAAAGGGTTTCACGCTTTAATAAACCGTTGCAAACGCACATCGCAAAAGGATGAAACCACAAGAAACAAGACTAACTTTTCACGTCATTATCCAACACGTGGGGTTATGTTATACAATAATCTCACATTTCCCCAATCATAGAGTAAAATCGTATGCGTTGTTGAATAGCACTTGACCGTACCTTTCTAACGACGTACTACACATATACTTGATATTTGAAAAAATTATGACCTTTGACCGTACACCCTTGACTTTTGATCTACACTACCGTCAAACGAACTTGGTCTCTGTTCGAAGGTCATAAATGATTTCCCGAAAACAAAATCCCAAAATATTAAACGGTTCTAAAGTTGAGCGCAAACACACAGATGGACGGACGGACGGATTGAGTAAAAACATTAAAGGGTTTCATCCTTTAATAAAACGTAATGCTTCCTCCAACAAGGGACATGGTCCAAAGCTCACAAGGGAAGTACCCGAAAAGTAACACCCAGAATCGCTTGATTTTTTTCTGCTGAACCTACTAATAATACTAACAATTAAAATAAAAGAATTAGCGGCCCAAATTGATATTAACCATGTTAAAAAAACCAAAAACATTGAATATGAAACTAAATTCAAGTAGTATGCTTCATATCATATACCAAAAAATGTAGAAAAAAATTAGGAATCCGAAAATCATAATATCGTGCTTGGGCAGTAGAAGGATTTTGAGACATCGAGGTGAAAATATGTTGCAGCGGTGATAGCGTCTAACTTTAGAGTTTAGAACTCTAGAACGACAGAGTTTTAACGTTTTCCGAGAAGTTTTCTTCCAAAAATCCAAAAAGTATAGTGCGTTAAGATAGGAAACACTGGAGAATTAGTATTGCGTTAGACCCTGAGTATTCATAAAATTCAAATAGCGATTTACTATGGGAAAAGAACAAAGACTTCAGTTTTCTTTTTTCTTTCTCGCCCACACATCCGCGCCCTCTAGTCCCCCATTTTACTCTAACTTCCCACCACCATATCTCAAAATCCCCTCAGCCCAAAAGCAGGATATTATGATTTTCGGATTCCTAATTTTTTTCTTGATTTTTTGGTATATAATATGAAGCATACTACTTGAATTTATTTTCATGTTCAATGTTTGTAATTTTTTAACATAGTAAATATCAATTTGGGCCGCTAATTCTATTATTTTAATTGTTAGTATTATTAGTAGGTTGAATACAAAAAAAATCAAGCGATTCTGGGGTTTACGTTTCGGGTACTTCCCTTGTCAGATCCAGAATCGTCTGATTTTTTTCCAGCTAAACGTACAATTAATATGATGTGTAAAAATACGAAAATTGGCTGTTATTATTGAGGTATAGTATGTTTAAAAACAGCATTTGAAGATATGATTATCTATTTAAGGATGAAGCAAATGAAAAGGGTTCTACGGCTGGAATTGTTGAGGAAAAGGAGCAAGATGGGATTAAGGCACGATTTAATTTAAAAAAAATTTATAACTTAAACTGTTAGCGACCCAACCTAAACTTAATTTTAATTGTAATTACCAATGAATTTAAAACTACCAGGAAGATTCGCTTGAAAGCTTCAGAGGACAAGAGGTCGTGTCCTTAAAATCGGGTGGGTCTGCCAGGAACGAAGACATGAGCATTACTAAATTGATGAAGCATGTTGATAAATCACCGGAAGTTATTCACGCCTTCACGGGCCTCATGGCAGCCGCCCAGTAACTTAAACCCATCTTATTCCATTTATTATGTTCCAAAAACATTTCTCTGAATAATTGTTCTTGTTTTTGTTCTTGTTGTTGTTTGTTTGTTAATGATTAGATTTAAAGGAACGGATGCTCCTATAAGTTGTCTGGAAACTGGGGAACCCAAGCCTGACTTTCTTTCCCAGTTGGAGAGGATTCCCAGGGAAGTGGCTATCGCTGCTATAGTTTGCTTCACTATTCTATTCATCAGTTTGGTAAATTAAAAATAATAAACCGTCCAATGCTGAACTTGCGTATCCTTGATGTGACGTTTTTATAACGTTTTATACACATAGAAACTGTTCTTGAACATGTTCAACGTAAAAACCTACATTTTGAACCCCACCAACAAATGCTATGCACTATTCAATAGCCCTTGATAATAGCTTTCCATCGATGTATCACACATGGGGGGTAACTATATGAAAAAATGTTGACCTTTGACCTTAACCCCCTTGACCTTTGACCTACAAGGCTCCCAAAAGAAATTGACATCCGTTCCGATGACCTAAATAGATAACTGATAGAAAAATTTAAAAAAGTTAAGCCATTCTTGAGTTATCGCATTCACAGACAGACTTACTTGTAAAACTGAACTGGGAAAGACACTTAAATAAAGATAAATTTTCAATTTCAATTTTCAATTTTCAGATAGACAGACAAGGAGGAATGAACATAATGTATCTACGATACATAATAGACCGTTGCAAACACATATCGCAAACAGGTGCAACCAACACGAAATGCTAAACAGTTTAAGGATTTGAATTTCCTATTATACATAATGATGCAAGATTGTAGCTTTATCTCGTATGGTGATTAACATAGCGGTGTTGGTTTTTAACATTAGTGTAGATTGAGCAAACTTATAGGGTGTGACCGATATGATCCAGCTTCGAACTTATTAAAAGTTTTTTAGAAACCTGGAAATAAAATTAAAAGAGTTCTACGGTTTCTGAGTTACGTAGGCGTAGCGGCGGCTACGGCTACGGCGGCGTACGTACAGACAGACGGACATGGTCAAAACATTAAAGGGTTTTACCCTTTCATAATAACACTTTTCCCTACAGTGATGTACACTCAAGTAAGAGTTGAATACGCAATTGAACTGAGAATTACGATTTACAGGCAAATTCCCCTGGTTTCCAATGGGTGCTCTTGGCACTGGGAACAGTTGCAGTCTGGCAAATATCCGCAAACTGGTGGAGCACGGGTCAAGTCGTTCAGGCAAAGAAAGATATGTTAGCCGGACACAACAACCACAACCTGGAAATGCAAAAGTGTAGCAAAGAAATCGCCGAAAACATGGTTATTTTATTTACTTAAATTATTTATTTTATATCTGAACAGACAACTATATGTGTTTCAAACAAATTCAAAATATATGAAACGTCATTTTGTATTCTAAAATGCATAGACCCAAGAAACAAGTAAGCTTTACCAAATGGGCCTGGACACCGTCAAGGAGGTCGTTCGCGTCCAAGCCGACGTCCAGAAACTGCGAACAACAGCCAGGCAGGAAATGCACAATCTGGACATCGAAAAGGACCTTCGGCTCAAGACGTTGGATGAACAGGCCAAAACGGAACGCGCCATGATGCAAAATGAAGCGGAAGTGAAGATGTCGGAAATGCAGGCCCAAACCGCCAAAGCTATCGAGACACTGAAAAAAGAAACGGAAATTGAAAAGCAAAACATCCAGCAAAAAATCCGGGACAATGAACTAAAAACTGAGACGGCGATAAAAAAACTGGAGGCGGAAACGAGCACCGCGATCGCGCAAATTGACAAGGCCAAAGCGATTAAAACATTGGAAGCGGAAGCAGCACTTGAGAAGAGGCGACTTGAAGCACAAGCTAAAGAGAGTGCCGATCGCGAGAGGTTCACTGATTTTTTTTTAACTTAATTTCATTAAAATTATAGTAATTTCATTGATTTTCACGGAAGAAATCACTGACTTTGATACGTTCTGAATAGACGAAACCAAAACAACACATTTTTCGTATATTCATTCACTTTAAAAGTCGTTACTATCACGTAAAACTTGCTTAGTATACATATTTATGAATTTAAATTTTCTATTTTTTTTTACGGTCAAGGGGTGTGCCTGTGTATTTAAATTTGTACTAGGCTTTTAAAACCAGTCGAATTTAAAATCCGAAAACCGTTTTCAAAAATCTTTAGCCGTTCATTAGTTGTGAAGTAAACAGACGTACAGACGAACAAACAGACATGTTGCTCACATAAACGGGTTTGTTTCGCCTCTTAACGATTATATCTTACACTCCAACCGAATTTACACGTCGGTAGTAGGTTAGTAGGTATAACTGGATGTCCATGTATAATCGTGAATTAAGAATGGAAACAGAGCAAATTATTCAATTATCTGGCTTTCATTGAGCTTAAAATCTTTTGCTTAACTAACATGATTTTTAAAATTACTAAAAACATCATTGTATACCTAGTCCTTATTACAAGTCCATTATAACAACTCGCACTCTTGGGGATCTCATTTTTGAATCAGTTTGAAAAACCAATATCGATTGCTAGAAGTAAAAATATAAATATTTCTTACAGGGAAACAACAACGAGACTGAATTCGGAATTAGAAGCAAAGAAAGCGGCTGCGCAGTCTGAAATGAACGCTCGTCTAAGAGAAGCCCAAGAACGAACAAGACAAACTGAGATTGAGAATACTCCTAAGCCAAAACGCGATTGTATTGTTGCCTGAATAAACGGAAATTGGATAGAAATCCAAATAAATGATAAACGAGTAATTTATCTGGATTCTTCAAAGCAATAAAATTATGCCAATTAGCAATTAAGTGTATACATATAAACTACAGCTAAAAACAGACTTCTAAGTTGAGTCGCTCTCAAAAGAAGAAAACAAGAATAACCTTCAAGTTCTTTAAATACTTCTGTTTCTGAAACTACATTTTCCTCAATATGGGCCTCTCTGTCTCTCGTACCTCTTTAAAATGTACATTACTCTTAGATTTTATAGAATAACATCCTTTGTTATTCAAGTGATGAAGACAGACTAGTTTTTAAAGATAGACGGATTGTAAACATTTTCTAATAACGAATTAAAATATTTCAGCCAAACATGGTTCAAATAGTAAAAGTTACTAATGTTTAGTTTCTAATTAAAAGTTTAGGATTAATTAGGCACTCTCTGGTAGTGAGAAAAACAAGGGAAATGATCATAGTGTGTCTTTAACAATTAATTACATGTTCATTGAAATATTTATGCAAGCCCAATACGAACACGTTAACCCTATTCACCCTTAGATACATGTCAAAACGGATGGGATTTAAAAATAACAAGAGCGAAGTATCGGTTTTATGAAAATAATGAGTGGCCATATTACAGTGTATTTCTTCGATAGTTACCGGTCTTAAAACTACTAATCTAATTTTGTGACTGAACATCCTGTGAATCGCTCTATCGTATGGGTTAATGCATCATCAGCACTAGAGAGGTGAGAAATTAAAAACTCTCAGATAAGTGTACCTCAATTGATTGTTTTCGTTGTCCTTATCTCCAAAAGATTGAAATAGCGTACATCGTCATACCCAAAAGATTCGAAAAATCGATGATGAGTTAATGAGCTACACGCTTGTAGAAAGCCTGCATATATTGTAGTGTTAGTAGAATTCGGTTACATTTAAATTGTTTCATTTTGAAAATACATTTTCTATGTTTATTTTATGAGCGGCGGACCCAACTCGTAGTTTAATCGTTTGAATATCTTGTTATACTATTTTGTATAAGGCAATGAAGTAAGCGAGCAATAACAGAACGATGGATCTATCGCACTGCTATTTTGTTGCTGTAACATGTTAATTTCCTATTTACTTTTGGATAGAATCAGTAAAAATGCTGTAGCTTTAGGCCGTGAGTATGGTACAAATTGGTTGATTGGTTGACCTGTAGGGGTCATCCAAATGTTATGCCAAGGGAATGGGTATGAAATACATACACATTTAAGGATATAAAATGAGGGGGGATAGCCAACGGGCCCTTTATGGTTGCTTGGATAGGTTTTTAATTAAATCGTAAGTTGGTAGTTGCTCGGTTCACGAATCTTTATCTGTATAAAACACGGGCATTTTGGAGGAAATATGCGTCTTAAACGATTCCCGTTAGTTATAGAACATCTTTGACATATATTTGAGAACACTGCTGCTGACATCAGGGTGCGAAATTGCAAAACCTGATGTTTTCAACACTTGGTTTCACCCGCTGCATCGGTTTGTTAAAAGGTGCAAACCTTTTATGGTTTGCATTGGTTTGTCCGTCCGTGCTCTAAAAAAGGTTCAAGTTGTTCAAATTGTTTTTCGAATATGCAATTTCTGGGTTCTAACTCACGTTCAGTTCGAAGTTGGGTCATATCAGTCACAACCTCTGCGTTTTGCTAATCTACCACAATGTTAAAAAAGCGCCACCACCATGTTATTTATTTACTTATAGTGATACCCTTACAAGGTGGTTAGATTTAGATCACAGCATTAGTTGTTAAAAAGTAGTAGTGACGGGTAATGTTGGTCCATCAGCACCGGCACGACGCACGTTCTCTAACACGTCGATTATGTGCACGACTTTACTTTATGGTTGGGGAAATCTGAGATTCTTGTACAAAACCGTGTCCGTGTCGTGGAATTTCACCCTTATTTGATGTGCGTTTTAAACGGTTTATTATTATTAGGTATTTAAAATGTCTCTTTCTAGATCGAGGCCCATATTGAGGCAAATGTAGTTTCAGAAACAGAAGTATTTAAAGAACTTGAAGGTTATTCTTGTTTTCTTCTTTTGAGAGCGAATCAACTTAGAAGTCTCTTTTTAGCTGAAACGATGTGAAAAATAATTCATATGGTAGTAATATATAAGTTTATAATGTTTATGTGCATTCGGCTTAAAATATGATCTGGAGATCTCACAAAATAGTTATCTATAGACCATAGGCGTAAATTGAAAATATAATTTCAACATGGGAGGAATAGGGTGAAGAAAAGTGGGTGGGGCCTATATTAGGCTCTGCAGTTGTAATAGAAAAGTTTTCCATAGCCTATGGGTGAAAAATGCAAAAAAAAATTAACATGGATGGGATAGGTTTATATCTAGGTGGTGTAACCGATATAATGCTCTTGTTGTAACTATATGTATTGTAGTAGTAATGGTATGAATATATATAGTCCATCAGGAGAATTTCGAAAAAATAATTTAACATTGGGGAGAGAAGTCAACCCCCAGGGGGTGCCACCAATTCGGCCCAACTGAAAACCCATTATTTGTCTTGAGCTCAATACCATGTTTATAAAATCTAATGACCCCAGGTTATCCCGTTCAAGAAGTATGCATTATAATGTGTTTGGGGGCGGGGGTTAATTTTATTTGAATTTTAAACAAACCGTTGTTGAAATCTCAAGTTGCCCAATTTGACGCGGGCACACCCTCAGTGTGGGTAAGGGTAGGCCAGTGTCAATTGGAGGTGTCACAGACATGTAGGAGTCATTTAGCATTGAAATCTTAAGTTGCCCCATTTGGTGCGGGCACACCCCCAGTGTGAGTGGGGGCGGTATGTGTTTGAGTATAGGATATATATATATATATATGAGTTGGATAGGTAGAAGAGTCATGTATTAGACATATACAAAATGTATGAATTACAGAGTGGTGGTGGATATATACATGGTAAAGACATTTTGGTGTCTGGTTTCTAATTTTTTGCGGGCAGGAGGTGTGTCCAATTTAGTCCAAATTCAAACTCACGCTGGGCTAGTACCTAATGATGAAGTATTCGAAAAAATAATTGAAAAAACTCAGCCGTTCTGAGTTTGAGCACGGACGTCGGACGGATAGACGGTGTAGTTAAAGGTATAAAATACAAAAGCTTTAGTTCTGACATTTTTAGTTTTTTGGTTATTATCACTTAAAAGACTTATTTTTAGTCACAACGCTTTAACGCCTGCAACTGCGGGATTCTAAGGATATTAGGGCGATCGGATATCTCTTTTGGGAGCTTTGATAAGTACTTATTACTGTTTCTGGCCTATACTAATATTCGGTACTATAACCACAGCTATATGATATAGCAGTTACATGATATTGCCTATAAGGAAACTTTGAACATGCATATCTTGGTCGGTTTTCAACCGATTTTTTTTAAATAAAAAAATTATATAGTTTTTAATATACGAGAAAAAATAAAAGATTGTGCTATTGGTCCGAACATAGTGATTTGGCCAAAAAACGGCGATTTAAAATTTAGTCTTATATGGTTTAGCGTGTTTAAATCACAAAAAATTAACTTTCGAGATCAAACGGCACTGGCAAATTAAATTTTCCACCTTTTTGACTCTTCGCATTTTTTCGATACAACGCACCCCTGAGGCTGTAGGTCATCCCAAAGATTTCGAGGAAGGGGGGGGCTGGGTGAACGCATACTAATGTGAAACCGTTACCATGGCCAACACCACGTACTCTTTGCCTCAACTTAGAAAAACCTATCCAAGCAGCTATTACGGGCCCGCTGCATTAAAGTAGCGAAACAATTTGGCCAGTCACCAGTGCCATTCCTTGCTGTCTAACTTATTTATTGTTTAGGGAACATTAATGTGAGACGATCAAAGGTCAGCGTTTTTTATTATTAATGTAAAATAAGTTACCATATTTTTTCTTAAAACTCTGCGTTTCATACATTTACTCGCTGAATAAATACACATTTATAAATACAATAAAATAAAACTTATTTATCCACTTCTTCTTTTAGCCTATATTTTAGAAACTCAATGTGGTCTGATTACTAAGGACGATTTTTGTTACTAGTGGGGACTTTTAAGTGAAGCACCCTGTATAATCTAAGCAATAGATAATACCTTCAAATCTCAAATCGTATCCATAACGAAGATTTTCCAAACTAAGTCCAAACTAATGGGAATTATCGAATCCCCAATTTTGTAACATAGGTTTAAATTACAAACCAATTGGAAATGACCCCTAAGGGTCAATCAATGGACCAATTTCACCTATCTTCGAACTTAGCCTTTGGTTTTATCCTAACCCCAGGTGTATCAAATTTGGAGGATCTAAGTTAACGCTAACGGAAGTTATCGAGTTAACAGGTGGACAGACGGACAGACAACGGCATCCATTTAAGCCCTGCATTGTAATGATATTATATTCCGTTACTCTCATTTCCCTAACTAAAGATGTATGTCAGTGAATGCAGTTACTACTTGCATTCACTGTTACTTTTTACATTACCGTTAGTCGGTCAGTTCGTCTGGCTCTTGTCTGTGTAATACTTATGTAGTATATAAGGTTCTTTGAATGTAACTCTCGTGTCTCTGTTCTGTCGAAATCTCAGTATAATAAAGTCCTCTCCCTCTTCAATCAACGCTTATACATTTCATACCATTCTTACTAATACATACAAACGTTTAATTCATAACGTTTCAGCATAGCAACGGGCTAAAAATTAGTTCTAAGCTGACTGGCCTGTTCAACGGAGCTGCTATTTTTCATTATTCATTTCGTCAAAAAGGCCAGACAGCGGACGAACGAACCGCCACTCTGGTTGACATAATTAGGTCAAACGCTATGATAAATTGACGAGCTACTAAATATTGATTCTGAAATGTAATACTCTGTAAGGCCGTTATTGAAGTTAAGACTGTAATATGAACTTTTTGAATAAATCAGGAATGTAATTACTTGAACTCGTTTTTTGCGTTTTAAATTCCTTGAATCTAAAGTCACTGTGCCAGTTGAATCGGCCAGTAAGTTATTTGGTCTATATTTATAGCAGCATAAATGGTTTTAAGATGGGTTCGCGGACGATTCCAGGACCTATATTAAAGTGAACATTCTATCCTATCACTCCAGGTGTTTTTATACGGAGTTCAGCTCTGTTTTTTTTAAAATCTTCATCAACATCAACATCTTGATTTCCTTTGAAATAAGCCAACAATCTCGTGCGCCAACGAGCTGTGATCATACAGCTTATTGCATATGGAATAAACCGTTACAAATGCACATCGAAAAGAGGTGAAGCCATCCATAATAAGACGTCAAATAACATTCACGTCGTTGTGCGACACCTGGGAGTCGTTTTATTCAAGAATCTCACATTTCACTAACCACAGAGTAATATCATATACATTGCTGTATAGTACTTAAAGGTACCTTTCTAACAACGTACTCACACACATCACATCACAAACGTAGGGTTGCTGTTAAAAAAATTGTGACCCTTGACCGTACACCCTTGAACTTTGACTTACATAACCCACAAACAAACTCAGCACCCGCTGGACGGCCCTGCCTTGGCTTCCCGGCTATGGTTTCCCGAAAAAAGATTAAAGAAAAAAGAAGTCAACCGTTCGAGAGTTAGAGCATATACGGACGGACCGACAAAGTCTTCACAGTAAGGGGTTTCACCCCTTAGTTTCA
Organism: Desoria tigrina; assembly: GCA_906901685.1. NCBI lineage: Eukaryota > Metazoa > Arthropoda > Collembola > Entomobryomorpha > Isotomidae > Desoria > Desoria tigrina. The sequence continues at coordinate 515,460 of CAJQTU010000035.1, forward strand.
CCCCTTTCTTTTGATAGCATTATTTTCTACGTTTCAGTGCGATTGCAATGGTATACATGACAATCCTCACTGCTTTCGAAATTGTCAAGAAAATTGAGGAGAAAGCAAGCGCGGTGGGGAATTGGAATTGGAATTGGAATTATCTTTATTTAAGTGTCTTTCCCAGTTCAGTTTTACAAGTAAGTCTGTTCTTCCACTAGTGACACTATGTCTTAAATTTAACTAAATGTTATTTCAATACACGGTAACAATCATGTTTTTAAATTCTTAAATTCTATTGGTAAACAAATTCTTCGTTACGCTTTGCCAATATCCAAGTTCTAATCATTTCCTTGAATTTCGTATAAGTTAGATCTTCCATACTCCATTCTCTTGGAAGTGCATTCCACAGTTTGCTACTGCGGTAGTTTACAGATTTTTTAAATATTTCAGAACTGAATGATGGCATATTAACAAGAGGTATATTTTTAGAATTAGATCTTTCAGAAAGTGGTAGTTTACCTAATACAAATTCTTTATACATATTTTTAAGCAACACAAAGTCTGCACGTTCCGACACGGTCAGAAAATTACATTTATCCCTAAGATTATTTATATCCAGGTTATTCTTAATTTTGTCGTAGGTACCTTTCCCTTTACGCATAAGTGTAGGAAAGTAGTAGATAAATAAAAATCTGTCAATCTTCCCCTGAATTTGAGATAATTGAGTTGAACTATGAACTGCCCATAGATCTAACCCATAGTCTATGACTGAGTGTACATAGGCATTTAGCATTGTCCGCATTACATGTTCGGTCAGGTATCTCTTAATACCTTGAATATATTTAATTTTGTTAGACACCTTTTTTAGCACCGAGTTATAATGTAGATTGAATCTTAAACTAGGGTCGAATATAAGACCCAAATATTTAAACTCATACACACGCTCAATTTTATGGTCATTTACTAAGATGCTTGAAAAAGCTTCAGCTTTGACAGAGAAGTCTTTTTCCTTATGAAATACCATTAATTTAGTTTTATCGTAATTTAGTTCTACTCCATTATTTTTGCACCAATCACAAATCTTTTGAAGTTCCACCCCAAGTTTATTAGCAATTGTCTTACTGTTAGAGCCTGTCAAGTAGATGACAAGGTCGTCTGCATATAAAAGAAATGGGCAACTAAGCTGATCCCCAATACTGTTTATAAATAGACTGAATAACAGTGGCCCTAGTGCAGATCCTTGCGGCACACCGTTATTATCTGCATAGTATTTATCGGATCCCTCTAATTTAAATACACGATCCGTTAAATTATTTTCCACTATTTTTATATACCATGGTTCTAATTCAAATTCAGTCATTAATTTACGGACTAAAATTGCGTGATTTATCGAATTAAAAGCCTTCTTCAAATCGACGAATATAGCTACAACTTTTGATTTGGGTTTATCGATTGAAGTGTATATATTGACAGAAAATCGTGAGGGCGGAATGGCACGACCGCTTTTTACGGTAGGCGTGTTGATTATCCGTCATTTTGGAATCTACTAGAAATGATAATCTACTGAATAAATATTTTTCGAATATTTTGCAATACGCATTAAGTAGCGAAATGGGCCTAAAATTGCTCGGACTCCTCCTTGATCCTTTGCCCTTGTAAAGAGGAACAACATTTGCTGCCTTGAAAGCCCTAGGTATACAGAATGTTGCAAAAATTTGAGTAAATAATAGTGCAAGTAAGGTAGAGAAGCTCTTTGAACATTTCTTCATAATTGACATCGATACGTATAAATGGTTATTAGCACTTTTCTTTTTTAAGTCCTTAATGACTCTTTCGATTTCGTCCTCGTGGACTGTAATTACCCCTTGATCATAATCCTTACTTTCAGTATAATTGTAATTACTACAGTAATCAGCAACTTCAGACTTTAAATTTATGTTATTAAAGTCTATAGGTTCAATTACAAATTCATCAGCTAATGCATCGTTCAGTTCAGGTTGTGTATTGATTACGATCCCATTAACTTCTAATACGCTAATTGGAATCTGGGATTTGATTCTGAATTTAGTTAATTTGTTAACGGTCTCCCACAAATTCGACGAATCGGTTGAATCTTTGAATTTGTTTAAAAAATAGTCTTTTTTAGACTTTGAAAGTTGTACATTTGCTACATTTCTAAGTTTTCTGAAAGCTTTCCAGTCGCCTGGAACGTTTGATTTCATTGCTTTTTTCCTAAGGGGTTTTGCAAAAACGATTTGAGTGAGCGTGAGAGGAAAAAATCCCGAAACTTTTCCTTTCTCCGTCCCTTTGGTACTAGGTACCGTAAATTGTTCGTGTTTTCATACAGAAAATAAAAATGTAAACAGTATGAAAACTCCGATTTCGGATTCTAAATCGGAGTTTACCCGAAATCAAAAACCAAAAAATACACCAAGAAAATTTATTTCGCAGAAAAATAATAAAACAACGACGCTGATCACGAAAATTTCAATCAATTTCGGATGACAAACTCGAACAATTCGAGCTAATAAAACTAGAATATAGTATTTAAATTTACTTAAAAGTGTATTATTATTACGAGTATCCTGATGTTATCATGTTTGTGTCCCATATACATAACATTTTGAATGTTTAAAAAACCAACGAAATTTCATCAATTTTCCTGTCTTTAAACCCTAAAGCTTCTTAAGCTCGGACACTGAACATTCGCTAAATTGTGTAAGCAGAATAGAAGTAGATAAAGTTCAAGTTCAATAGTTTTAGTAAGCGACCAGAATACATATGTATGTATGTATGTATGAGTATGATTTACACATTGTTTTCAGTATCAAGTCGCTGTCGCAAATAAAAACAAAAAATGGGTTGATAAATTAGTCATTCATAAATAAGTGAATTGTAGTACGTCTGATTTCTGGCTCAAATATCTACTCTATTTATAATCTAATGTACTATTCTATCCGACGTATATTCGTAGTCATCATTTCGTAAAGTCCAGAAAAGTTTTCATAGTTCAGTATCAAATGTCGCCAGTCTCTGTACCGATTTTTAATCATTATTCACCGATTGTTCCAATTTGTCGAAAATTGATAGTAGAATGAGTCTTGTCCGAATTTTGTTTTGAGCCTCGGTACATTCGCGGTTTTGGTGCATCTTCCATTAGAGGAGTGTTTCTCAAATTCTGTGAAACAAAATGAATTGGCAAATATCTACAACTGGATGTTCGTACTGATGACTCATCATGAGTCAGTGAGTGTAGATTATTTATTAATTACCAACAAATTCTTATCATTATTTGTTGGGAAACAGTGTCAATAAATATCATGTGATAAGCATAAAGGGCCTTGGATAAGCTTACAGCAAACGATGAATGACCTGCAATTTTATAATCACAATTTAATGTGTTGGGTCGAAATCAGCGTTAATTTCCTGTACTTATTTGACACTAAAGCTAATGTCAATACCAATTTTTGCAAATTAAAAAAAAGACAGCCACTCTTATAAATAATGGATGAAAAGAATTCAAATCTTACAATAAAACTTAATTTTTAATCTCTACGTTCATAAAACATATTACTCTAAACAGGAATAAACCGTTGCAAACGCCCATCAAAAATGGGCGAAACCATCCGCAATAGGACGTCAAATCACATTTACGTCGTTGTCCGACACCTGGGAGTCGTTTTATTCATGAATCTCATATTCCCCCAACCATAGAGTGGTACATTGTGTATAGCACTTCAATGTATCTTTCCAACAACGTATCACAAAAGTAGTGCTGCTGTATAAAAAAATGACCTTGGACCTTACACCCTTGAACTTTGACATACACAACGCTCAAACAAACTCAGCTGCCACTGTACGGTCATTAATGGTTTCCCGAAAAAAGAAATTAAAAAAAGTGAACCGTTCGAGAGTTAGAGCATATACCGACGGACAGACGGACAGAGTCTTCACAGTAAGGGGTTTCACTTCTTAATAATTATCAGCCACAAGCTACGATATGAAATATGCCATATTTTAAAAACCTCCCAAAAAATCCCTAGTCGACGAACCCTGCTTGAGTATAAGTCCTAATATAAATGCAATAAAAGTAGGAGTGCGAATGTGTCACTAATTTATCATCCTGCTCGTTAATCACACGCCATTCATGTGCTGAGTTATGTGCTGAATTTAAACTGGGTTTATATTCAAGATTAATAAATTTAACACCCGTTTACTTTAAGTCCAAATTTTAATTTTGTCGATATCTCGTCACAATTCATATTTTCATATTAAATTTGAAAAATTAGCATCAATAATCATGGATTCGCCACCATTGACTCATACTAAACCAGATGACACGAACCTGGAACGTCGTCGTTTCGTTGAGGTATTTGATATACGATTTCCTAGTCTGGAGATATTGCAAAGGATTGATAAAAACAATGAACTAGAGCTCAGATTTGAATACGAAATATATTTAAGTCAAATTCTATAAAAACCAATACTGGTCATTAATACTAACCTTACGTCCAACTTATATGGTTAAATAGTTGTAATAAATTTCCATTCAATTTTTAAAATAGGAACATCAAAAAGCAACGTCAGAGTTTCTCCAGGACGTTAAAGAGACAATTGACGATGTCAATCTTGCTAAGCAAATTGCGGAACAGGAAATGTTCGACAACCAAAACCGCGCCAATGCAGGATGGCGGGTAAATACTAATCATAATTTGATAGCAATCCAAATTCATTAATTTTTAATTAAAATTGATACGGCTCAGCTGAGCTACAATTTTTTTTCCAGTAATGGCTTAAGACAGCTCAAGTGACACTATATGCCCCATCCGTATCAATGAAAAGATAAATACTGCGACATAGGGTCTTGTATGTAAAATTTTGTTTTACTAAAAAATCATTATCTTCCGACTAGTTAAGATTAAGTGCAGTGGCAAATCTTTGCATGGTCATTATTAGCTCGCCTATTAAAAATAGGTTTAGAGCTAATGAAGTCAACCAGTCCGTCCGTCCGTCCGTCCGTGTGTCCGTCGTTTTTGTCAATGTAAATCAAGACAAAATTAAACAGCCTAGAAGCAGGCCGGATTAGAACCAATACAATTTTTTGAAAATGGAAGCATAATATTCGCTAGTGTTTATCAAATTCCGAACAGAGAATTAAGTTTCAGCATAATTGTATTGGTTTTAATACCAAATTTATATATATGATTTTTATCCTTTTATCTAAATTAAAAACAATTTTGAAAAATTTTGAGATTTGATATGAATTGGGCAACATGAAAATGGTTTTCGAGGAAATCGTATTGGTTTATATATAAAATGTTTTTTAAAGAATTTCTATTGCTTTAAATATGTAATTAAATCGACATGTCTGGAAACAGGAATGATATATATAAATCAATACGTTTTGAAACAATAATCCAATTTTAAAGGAATTTACGTATTTTATATGCAAAACAACAATCTAAGGTTCGTAAAAGCCTTAATTGAGACATTTCATAATATTGTTTCATGAACTGTTGAAATTGATCCAAAAATTGAATCTATCATGTAAAATCCGTATTTAGGATTTAAACAAATTGATAAAATTGATTTTAACTGCAATTGTGAAACAATAAAATAATTTGTAACGAAATTGTACAGGTTAAAATAGCAAAGTGGATGGACACATTGGGAAACAGTTGTATTCAATGTAGTTTAGGACAATTCTCAAATTTGCAGTTTCTTCAAATATTTGCTATGGAAACTATCTTTATCGTCTCATATGTCATAGCTCATAGTATAATATTGTGGATGTAAATCAATTGGCCATAGAACAATTACTAAAGTTTTGGGATTAAGAATCGATCGTCTAGGTGAATGTAAACTATGATATTTTGATCTTTTACAATTGATTTTTAATAGTTTTGATTGTTATATTTAAACCAACACGATTTCAAGTAATATTGAACAAAAATATATATTAATTTTGCGAGCTGCCGTTAACGTTTACAACGTTTTTAGCTCGCCTATTGAAAATAGGGTTTAGAGCTAATGAAGTGAACCAGTTCGTCCATCCGTGTGTCCGTCGTTTTTGTCAATGTAAATCAAGACAAAATTAAACAGCCTAGAAGCAGGCCGGATTAGAACCAATACAATTTTTTTGAAATGGAAGCATAATATTCGCTAGTGTTTATCAAATTCCGAACACAGAATTAAGTTTTAACATAATTGTATTGACTTTAATACCAAATTTATATATATGATTTTTATCCTTTTTTCTAAATTTTGAGGTTTGATATGAATTGTGCAACATGAAAATGGTTTTCGAGGAAATCGTATTCGTTTATATATACAATGTTTTTTAAAGAATTTCTATTGCTTTAAATATGTAATTAAATCGACCTTTCTGGAAACAGGAATGATATATATAAATCAATACGTTTTGAAACAATAATCCTATTTTAAGGGTATTTACGTATTTTATATGCAAAACAACAATCTAAAGCTCGTAAAAGCCTTAATTGGGACATTTCATAATATTGTTTCATGAACTGTTCAAATTGATCCAAAAATAGAATCTATAACTTAAAAACAGTGTTTTAGGTAGATTTTAACTGCATTTGTCAAACAACAAAATAATTTTTAACGAAATTGTACAGTTTAAATAGCAAAGTGGATGGACACATTGGGAAACAGTTGTATTCAATGTAGTTTAGGACAATTCTCAAATATGCAGTTTCTTCAAATATTTGCTATGGAAACTATCTTTATTGTCTCATAGTATATTATTGTGGATGTAAATCAATTGACCATATAACAATTACTAAAGCTTTGGGACTAAGAATCGATCGTCTAGGTGAACGTAAATGATATTTTGATCTTTTACAATTGATTTTTAATAGTTTTGATTGCTATATTTAAACCAACACGATTTCAAGTAATATTTAACAACAATATATATTAATTTTGCGAGCTGCCGTTAACGTTTACAACGTTTTATTCAATCATTTAAAGTACCAAATCAATCATAACTTCCACTGTTACAACCAAAACTGAAGCATACCATTCTGGCAATTTTTAGTACATTAATTGGCTTTAATTAAAAATTAAAATCAGAACTCTACTCTTAACTAGTCGGAAGATTATGATTTTTTATTAAAGCTACATTTTACATACACGACCTTATGTCGTAGGATTTACCTTTTCATTGACACGGATGTGGAAAAGTGTCGCTGGCTAAGCCTTACTGTTACTGACTATGAATCCGTTTATTTTTGCACATTTTCAGAATTTGGCAGATAAAGGCGAAGGAACCAGAGCCTTAAATAATTCCAAAACCCGGCAAAAACTTGAAAATATCAAAGACGAAACGGACGAGTATATGTCAGCTCAAGCCGCTGAATTAGCGCGATATAAATCCCTCAAAACTAAAGAAACTCAAGAAATGGAGGCTATAGCCGAACAAACTCGTCAAGAAAATGAAAAAAGCAGGACAAGTAAGATGTCGGAAATTCATGAAGAATCCCGGGATTTTGAGGCCAAAACCCAGAAACAAATTTCTGAAGATCGGTTTAAAACCGTGGAAACTCTGAAGGAGAATTTTAATCGAGGGGAGGAACAGAGATCATCTCTTAAATCTTCGTATGAAATGGAAATGGAGAGGATGGAAGCGGAGTTTAATCGAAAGATGGAATTGGAACTACAGAAACAATTCGATTTTCAAAATAAATCAAAATCGAAAGAGAAATCGTGGACTCGTAAATATTTTTAGTCAATTTCTCTGAAAAAAAATATGCAGAGCAGAATAAAAAACATCTCTTAAAAATCGCAGATGTATACAATTAAAATATTTTAAATTCATCTACTAATGTTAACATTACAATCAAATATTTGAATTTAAATAAATTTGTCATACTTAACATTCAAAGTAAATATAACTTTATTACTCCTTGTCAACAAAACAATGATTATTTGCTGTACTTCAAACTCGAATAAACCGATGTAACGGGTGTAACCAAGTGTTGAAAATATAACGATAAACAAACTAAATCTCAATTTCCCCAAAAAGCCCGGGTTTCGCACCCTGGTGTCAGTAGGAGTGGTCCCGTATTTATCAAAGATGTTCTATTATTCATGGGAATCGTTTAAACCCCATATCTCAATTTCCCCGAAAATCCGGGTACTGCACCCTGGTGTCAGTGGGAGTGGTCCCGTATTCGTCAAAGATGTTCTATTATTCATGGGAATCGTTTCAACCCCAAATCTCAATTTCCCCAAAAATCCCAGGTTTCGCACTCTGAAATGTAGGTTCAGGGTATTATCATGTATAGATGATAGGCATAGAGTGTAATGTAAACTACCTAAGCGTCAGTTTTAAAATGAGTAAGAGCTCTATCCTGGCGTTGGACTCCTACATATCACTATTCTGTTTGATTTAATGGTTTGTTTTGGGGTTTAATTGATGGGGGGCAGGGGGTGTGACCGATTTGACCCAAGTTCGAACTTAGCTTCACTCTTGAGCCAAGGAACAAGTGTACAAAATTTGGTGACCGTAGGTCCAGCCGTTCTCCAGTTATCGCTCGGACAGACGGACAGACGGACGGACGGACGGACAGACGGACAGACGGACTGGTCATTCGCATAAAGTGTTTTCAACACTTAATAAAAGTAATGATCGAAACCAATCATTTAGATTTTTTTTAAATTATTAAGTATCGGAGATACTTTATGTTTTCGTTGATGGTGACCGTCCGTCTGTCCGTCCGTCCGTCATCGCGATAACTCGAGAACGGTTTAACTTTTACAAATTTTTCTTTCGGATATCTATATAGGACATCCAAGCGGAGGTCAAGTTTGTTTGTAGGCCTTGCAGGTCAAAGGTCCATAGGGGAAAGGTCAAAGGTCAACATTTTTTTAAATTGCAACCCCCCATGTGTGATACATCGATGGAAAGCTATTGTCAAGGGCTATTCAATGGTTTATATGATTTGGGGGTGGGGTCACCCCCTGACGGGTGGGGAGGGGTCAAAGAGGTCAAAAAACAAACATATATGTGTGATACGTCATTCGAAAGCTATGATCATGGGCTTTCGAATGACGCATGTAATTTTACTCTATGACTAGGGCAATTTGAGATTTTCGATATTTTGTGTGTTTTAATCGTTTGATACGTCATTCGAAAGCTATGATCATCGGCTTTTGAATGACGTATGTAATTTTGCTCTATGGTTGGGGCAAATTGAGATTAATCATTTGATACGTCATTCTAATATATCAAATATATATAATATGATTTGTTAATTATGTGATTACTCTCCGATACTTTGCTATATGCATTTGAATGGTTTATTTTAATATTTAAAACGATTTTATGGTTTAAAATTAAAATCCCATTCAATAAGCATTATAACTAATATAATCAATGTATTTGATTATCTTTAAAACATAAATGAGGTGAGTTAAACTTGAAAGTTTCAGGATTTAAGCCACCACCGACTGGAGCTTTTCTGTTGAATCAGATCGAGTTGGTGTTGGTATGCGAATACGTAGATGACATTACACATGGGATTGTATTAACTTGGCACGAGTGAATAAACATTACAAATTCATTTGATGTTTGCTGTTAACTGGAGCCAGTTTAAACTCCTCTCCTCTTATTTAACATAAATAAAAATTTGGTACAAAAATGGACTTCGAAGATAAGAGATTAGAAATTGAAGATTCAAGCCGGAAAGGACCTACTAAAATGTGGTTCTGGATTTCCGGGTTTTTAATCATACCTTTGTCCATTTTGGTAATTTAAAGTGTAATTAAATTACAGTCAAGTAATTAATTAAAATTTTTCTGTATATTTCTTAGGTGTACTGTGGCTGGTTAATCCCGACGATTCTTGCCTTTTCTGCACTTTATGTGGTAAAATTGAGCCTGCAGACTTACACACAGGATTACAGAATTAAAACCCTTAGCAAAACGCAACTCCAAAAGCAGGAAATTGATTCACAAAATCAAGAAATGTTAGCGGAAGGTTTTTCGAAATTGGTAATCCATTTATTAGCATCACATTTTTTTAAAATTTGGGTTCTTTAATTTTTAATGTCCGAATTTTTTTTTATTCTAACACATTAAAATTCTAATTCCTCGTCCATTTATTCGCATTCTTTCCAGACAGACATTTTCGAAGGAGGCCAAGAGGCCAAGAGGTCTGCCGCCTTAACGCTCATGAATCGGAGCCGGAACAGCGTTTTGGCCAAAACCAGAGCGGAAATTCAAAATCAGCAAATCAGAATCGGCGAGGAAATCCGAATTTGTGAAAATCAGAACGCGGATTTTCTGTCCCAAGTCAAGGAAAAATGTGATGATGAGTTGCAAAAGATCGTTCAGACATGCGAAAATACTAAAGGCGTGATGACGAGGAATTGTAATCTGGAAAAGAACCGGTCATTAACCGATTTAAATCGGAGACATGGGATCCAGGGAACTAAGCTCAATTCTGCACAATCCATCGCCAACAAAAAATTACTAGAAGCAAAACAATAGTTTCGGATAAATAAGAGTCTGTAATATATTTATTCTTTATGTTCTGTTACTGTGTGGATTAAATGCACAATGCTGATATGAAATATCAAAACTGGTGGAATCATTAATAATTTCAAAATATTAATTTTAAATAACTGCTTGAGCAGTTAATACTGAAACTGTTGACATTAAATAAAAAATTAAATCCTGACCATGAATCAAGGGTTCGGGTTCTAATGCAAATATATTTGATAAATAAATTTTAAGTTTCCTATATAATAATTATCTAGAATAGGCCGAAAATTACGAGCCATTTAATAATATGGGTGCTCTAATCATATAAAAATTTCAAATCTTTCAACGAAATCTAGAAAATGTACAAAAAAAATCGAACACATAACTATCTTTATCAAAAATATTACGTGGTAGTTTGGGTAGTATGTCGTTATTTATATGAAAATGATGCGGTAATAGCCAAATTCCGTTCCTAAGATTTAAATGCCTTTCATATTTTCACAAAACCGATATCAATTTTAATTAATTTAATCCTAGTTCCTACTGTTGTCATTTTGTTTCGTTATTATCGCACGCGATTTCATCTGAAAAGTCGAAATTTTTGATACTAGACAAAATCAGGAATTTCATTCATTTTGGAATGGAGAATAAAACTTTTTTTAAATAAACCGTTGCAAACGCACATCAACAAAGGGTGAAACAAAACGAAAAAATACTTCAAATCCATATACATGAAAAGAGAATGTCTGTTTGTATGTTCGTAACTGATGTTCAATCTATACGTTTCATAGTGGGTCAAGTTGTCGAAAAACTGAAATAGCCGAAAATTTACAAATTCACAAATAAGGGAGGTGGCAATTTTGAAATGTCAAATTCCACGACCTGTGACCTGGGCTGACGTGACCTATCAAATTTTTGATCGTAAAACAGTGGTGTCAAACCCATTAAAGCCCTTCACCCTTTAATAAACATGTGAATACTCTGTATAATAAATGCAAATATGTCTCAATTTTTATTTTCAATTGCATGGCACTTTAGCTAATTAAAATTGGAGATAAAAGAGTCAGGAATTCAGGATCCACTTGTTGCTCCAGAGTGGCCGAAAATAATATCAGTCTGGGCTGATGGTTGGAGATTGCCAAATCTTAAATGAATTAGGCAATATATTATACTATCTACAAATAGGAAATTCACTTAATATCGCAATTCGCAAATAAACAGGGGCCTTGATATCCTATCGTTAATATTGGCCTGGAAAATCGTTTTATTGAATTGTATACTATATTCTATTCTAACTAGAAACCAAGATATATCTCAGAATGGTAAAATTTATTGTCATATTTTTAATTTTTTAGTTTATTATGTTAAGTACACGATTCTGTAACCAAAATAAACACCCGCCCCTAAATATAACCGCAACAAGGCAGATGGGCCGAGGAAAATTATCACTGATTCTATTGTGAAACTGTCAAAATTATTCTAGGAGATCAATTCATTAAAATCAAATTAGTACCGAATCAACTCATTTAAATACACAAACTCATTACCGAATCAACTCGCTATTACATAAACTCAATACCGTCACTTCAGTGGATATCAGTTTATATCACAATTTTATCCGTTTATCCTTCAGGACCCCTTCACATTGGCAATAGTTGTCGGAGCTGGTACGGTTATTCTCGTGACCATTCTATGGTCATGGACAACTCGGGCGACGACACTCCTGGAAACCGAAGCCAAGAAATCCGTGACAGCCCAATCTGTCGGAGGAAATGTGGATGTCGCCAAAATTCAACTGGAAGGCAAGAAAATCGAAGTCCAAACCAACAGCAAAAACGTGACTTTAACTAACGAAATCAAGCTGCAAAAACACATGCTAAATCACGATGTCAACACAAAAGAGCTTCTGTACAAAGCCAAGGAGCTGGAAGTCCGTGTCGAAGAACAGAACATAATTCAAAACTCCCTCAATCACAGATCCCAACTTAAATACCAAACGAAAGCAAAACTTGGGGAATTGACCTATGACCTCGGGAAACAGAAGCTTGGAAATGACCTGGACATGTTCGATAAAGCTCTGGCTCTTTAATCCCGACAACACGACAGCAAAAATGAACTAATGAAGGAGGAGCTGGGCTTTAAACACGCCGCCTTGCGGTCAAATGCTGAAACCAGTAAATATGCCGCCGACAACACCTTCGAATACAAAGCCCTTAGTCAGAGACACGAAGATGACCGTCTTACAAAAACGCTGGCAATTGGGTTGGTTATGAACCGGGATAAATTGAACGTTAAGCGTCAGGAAATCGGTTCCAAGCTGGAAATCGCGCGGGAGAAGATTGAAGCCAACCGGCAAATTCAAAAGTAGAAAAGGGAGTTGCGCCTGAAGGAGGTTGAAGATAAAGGACGCAGGCGCGACGGCCAAAGCGCACTCCTGGGAAATCTATTGCAAACGGCCGTTGGTGTCGTATGCCCGCAAGCTGAAGTTGTTCTAAGGGGACTTAAAGCTGTGTCTGGTACATCTGCGGGATTGACTCCTGACTAAATGTAATTGCGTACATTTTTAAAATAAAAAAATAACTAAAATAGAATAAATGAGACACGGGAATATTATTTATTTAGGAGTTCATTTAATTTGATTTCAAAATTTTCGAAATTGCCATCAAAGGGATTCACAATTCCTGTTCCTCGGGAGTGCCTTCAAGCAGTTGCTTAAGCTCCCAGGGTTGCGCACCCTGTCCCATCGCCAGGTTCATTTGCAGCCGTTTCGACTCTTCCGCAGCCAATACTTTTGTCTAATTCAGAATTAAAATAGAATATTAATTATTCATTGAAATTTAAATGTATCGGTTCTAGTTCTGACTAATTACGTCAGAGAACTTACGCAATTAATCTGTCCATCTACTTTGCTTTGGTTCTGCAAGTAAAGGAACCGATTTGCTTCCGTCTCCGATTCAGCTCCCGTTTTGATGCTAAACAAGTCCACGTAGAATTTCTGGCCCAAATAAATCAGGATCACAGCCACCAGGACGTAAATGTACGAGAGGATTGAGATGAAAAACTCCACCACCATGTAAATCTAATGAAAATAAATTTAAATATCGATTACAACTCGAGCTTTCAAATAGTTCTATATAACAGAGCCTCTAAATGTTTTGAAAACAGTGTAATAAAAACCTGATTTTCTTGGGTACTAAAAATGCATATGAAATCACTATTTAATTAGAACAAAGGTTGGATTAATCTTACCAAAAACCCGACAAGAACAGCGGAAATAGTGACAACAAAAATCCAAAAGTAGATCGGGTATCCGTCGTAGGTTTGTGCTCGCTTCGCGACACTCCTTGTCGAGGACGAAGCTACGGGTTTAGATTTCGAGGACACGTGTTTCGAATTCGTCCCTTTCACAAGAAACTGTGGTCGATCCGAAATACCCGATTTCCTCTCCATTTTTAATTACTTTAATTTTAAATTGGAATTCAATTGTTAATGGTTTTTGCACAGAATTAGAACCTTACAAATGGCAACTGTCGGAATTTTTTAGTGTTATCAATATTGTCTCATCAATTTACAAATCAAAATTAACCGACTCCATTTCACCTGTAACTACATCAATTTAGCAAAATGCCTCCATCCTATGGATATAAATAAATACAAGTATCTGAAGCGCTGCTGTTATGTTCTGTTAATTGCGGCAGGGAACTGATAACGATGTCCTTGAGTGGTCAACTGACGATGAGTTAATTACTCCAATTTCATTCCCAAAATCTAATATTATGACCATGAACTCAGGATTTTATAATTCAGAAATAGGCTACTATTGCTAGATTTATTGCCACTATTCAAAAGGGTGAACAAATGCAGTTTCATGAGCATGATGGAGCTTTCATTGTTCTGGAATCATTTTTAATGGGAAGAATTGTGTATTGCATCAATTGAAGCAGAATAATTAACCTTGTAGCTTAAAGAGTTCGTACTTGGTTTCGCAAGATTGTCAAATAATGTAATAAATTCAATTCCTGATACTCATTTATGAGAGCACTTGATTCGGTTTAATATTTCACCACTTATTGCTTATTTATTGCTTTATTAAGTGTTGAAAACACTTTATGCAAATGATTCGTCGGTCTGTCCTTCCGACTGTGGGGTGGATAACTGACGAATGGCTTGACCAACGGTCACCAAATTTTGTACACTTGTTCCTTGGGTAAAGAGTGAGGCTAGGTTTGAACTTTGGTCACATCAACACATCAATCACACCGCCTGTCCCCCATAAATACCCCCCCCCCTAAAAATCATTAAATCGGTGCAAAGCTCTTAATCATTTTAAAACTGCAGCTTAGGTAGTTTACATTATACTCTATGTCTATCATCAATACATGATAATACCCTGTAGCCACGTTTCAGAGTGCGAAACCCGGGCTGTTTGGGGAAATTGAGATATGGGGTTTAAACGATTCCCATGAGTAAAAGAACATCTTTGAAGTATGTGCGACCACTCCCACTGGCACCAGGGTGCGAAACCTGGGCTTTTTGGGGAAATTGAGATATGGGGTTTAAACGATTCCCATGAGTAATAGAACATCTTTGAAGTATGTGCGACCACTCCCACTGGCACCAGGGTGCGAAACCTGGGCTTTTTGGGGAAATTGAGATATGGGGTTTAAACGATTCCCCTGAGTATTAGAACATCTTTGAAGTATACGGGACCACTCCCCCAGACACCAGGGTGCGAAACCTGGACTTTTTGGGGAAATTGAGATATGGGGTTTAAACGATTCCCATGAGTAATAGAACATCTTTGAAGTATGCGCGACCACTCCCACTGACAACAGGGTGCAAAACCTTTGCTTTTTGGTGAAATTGAAATATGGGGTTTAAACGATACGACGATTCCCATGATTCATAGAACATCTTTGAAGTATACGGGACCACTTTCCACTGACAACAGGGTGCGGAACCTGGGCTTTTTGGGGAAATTGAGATATGGGGTTTAAACGATTCCCATGAGTAATAGAACATCTTTGAAGTATGCGTGACCACTCCCACTGACAACAGGGTGCGGAACCTGGGCTTTTTGTGAAAATTGAGATATGGGGTTTAAACAATTCGACGATTCCAATGATTCATAGAACATCTTTGAAGTATATTGGACCACTACTACTGACACCAGTGTGCGAAATCTGGGCTATTTGGGGAAATTGATATTTAGTTTGTTTATTGTGATGTTTTTAACACTTGTTTACACCCGTTACATCGGTTTATTTATGCTGATTGAGACATGAATCAGATTTCATGAGAATTCATTATCCAAGGCCTTGCATTGTCAGACTTACGAAGTATTGGTATTAGTTGATTTTTTTGTTTCTATTGATATGGCCTAAGCCTTTACAATCATTCGTACATTTATGTGTTATGATTTGCGTATCCTAGTTTTTATAATTTATTTTTATTATTGACATGTGGCATTTAGTTTTCTAGTATTATATCCCTCACTGTAGTAGCTTTTCTTACATACATTGTGATTTTTGTTAACAGATTTTTGCTTTCTTCCTTGATCAAGGTATTTTCAAATTCAATTACAGATATTGGTGTTATAATATCCTTAAAAATAGTTTGTCTTAAGTAGTCATATTCAGGACATATAAACAAGAAGTGTAGCATGTTTTCTTCTTTGTCTGATTTACAGACCTTACATAAGGAACTTTCACCAGTGTTGTAAATATTTTCCATACCTCTAAGATTAATTGTTTTATTGTCAATGCTAAACCTAGGAAATCCAGCTCTTATCTGTGTCCATAGTTTTATTGTTTCCCATGGTAGTTCAAAGTTAAGATAATTTTCTGTTTTAGCACGCGTTTTAATATTTTTATACATTGGTAACATTTTACTTCTCTGCATTCGAATAATGAGATCCTCAGTCATTTTTGTTCTAATATTGCCTAATACAGTATTAATTTCTATTTGTATTTTTATCATGTCTTCCTGGTCCAATGGATCAGGATCCAAGTTTACAATATCTTGACATCCATATTTATTCAGAAGATGTTTTAAGTCTCTGTACCAGTTGTATTTGTACTCAGATTTTGTGCTTCTATTTTTAACAGAGTTGTAACATTGTTTTATTAAGCTATTTTTATCCATTTTCAGAATTTTTACCCAAAAGTATAAAGCGTTTTTTATTAAATTAAACTCTAGTGATATACAGTTAGTCTCAAGTAGTAGGAACCATTTTGGTGTACAGTTTGGTAAATAGAATAGCTTCCTTAAGTACTTACATTGATATTTAGAGATATCATCAATTTGTGAAATTCCCCAGATATGCATACAGTATGATAGAACTGACTTTGTTAGCGAGTCAAACAGTTTAATTCTATTCTCCAATTTTAATCTTGGCTCTGTAGTAAATTCCAAAGAGTCAGCTGTTTTAGTTTTATTAATGAAATCTTTGTTTAATCTAGTGTTTTTGTATGACATATTTCCGTAGAATGGTACTCCTAAATATACATATTTATCTACAATTTCAATCTCACTGTCACCCCAGTAAAATTTTGGTTTTCTGCATTTGTAGTTGCCTTTCTTGAACATTACAATCTTGGTTTTATCTAAATTGACTACAATATCATTATCTTTGAAGTATTGCCTGACAATTTCAATTTTTTCTTGGAGGTCAATAGCGCTATAGGCTAGTAATACCATATCATCTGCATAAAGCAGCATGTGAATATCTTTGAGTTCCATTTTTATTGCCTGTATACCTGATTGTTCTAATGTTTTAATGATGTCATTTATGAAAAGTATGAATAACTTAGCACTACAGGTTTCATCCTGTAGTACTCCGTTATTTAGGTTAAAATATGTACTTTCACCAAATTGTGTTCTAATTTTAGCCTTAGTGTATCTGTAGATGTGTTTTAATGTGTTTATGAATTTTTGGCTTATTCCTATCTGTTCAAGTTTCGACCACAGCTTTTTATGTGAGATTGAATCAAAGCATTTACTAAGATCGATAAAGAGTGCAAATATCTTTTGTCTTTTCTTAATGTTAGTTTGAAGTATGGAATTTAGGATATATACATGCTCTGCACACCCTGTCTCTTTTAGGAAAGCTCCTTGACATTCGGTGATAGCATTTCTCTTTTTGCACCATATGTTTAGTCTATTCGTGAGCCGAATGGTAAATAATTTTAGTCCTGTATTAACTAAAGATATTGGTCGGTAGTTACTTGGTTCAGTCTCATTTCCTTTCTTAAATATTGTTATCATTATTATATTTGCCCATTCTTCTGGATTTTGCCTTGTGTTCCAGCATTCATTTAATGAGTCTAATAGTATGAGTTTTTGTTCTTCATTTAAGCTTTTCCATGCTTCATTAGGTATATTGTCAGATCCTGGGGCTTTTTTTGTGGCTAGCTTTTTTAAATTTTCGCTAAGTTCTTCAATTCTAAAGTTGTTGTCAAGTATATCATCATTATCATTGCCCTCTGTACTAGCTGTATCATAAATACTGTCGTCGTCGTCCGGCTATCTATTAAATTGAGCTTCAAAATATTTTCTGAATTCTTCTGGATTAATTTTCTCTGTATTATTAGTTATTTGGTATTTAGGCCTGAAGTATGATAAAGCTTTGTAAAAGTCACTAGCATTCCTGGAGTCTTTCAGCTTATCAGTTAATTCAGCTATGAATCTAGTTTTCTTAGCTTTCAATAGATTATGGTATGATCTCTTCATTTGTATGAATCTAATCTTGAGTATGTCGTTATTGAATGTCGATTTCGATTTCCTGAATTCCCTTAGTGCTTTCCTACATTGAGTCTTGGCTTCATAGCATTTTTGATCGAACCATCTTGGTCCATAAGTAATTACTTGCTGTCCTATTTTCTTATCTTTAATCATATTAGTGTCTTTCAGTGCTTGTGTTATTTCTGTACCTAAATTATTCATTGAGATTGTTGGGTTTGAATGGTTTTGAAGAAGATTTTCAAGATTTCCTTGATAAATATGGCTTTTACTGTTATTCCAGTTTACTTTAGGTATGGATATTATATTAGGATTTACTATTTCCCTATTTAAGATAAAGTGAATCGGAAAATGACATGACAATAAACAATTAACACTTGTTTACACCCGTTACATCGGTTTATTTATGCTGATTGAGACATGAATCAGATTTCATGAGAATTCATTATCCAAGGCCTTGCATTGTCAGACTTACGAAATAAAGATTGCAAATTCCAGGGTTCCAGACCTTAGGATTTCCCGTGATCATCGGCTGTAGTATTTTAATGATGATGTCGTGATGTTCACCCAAGCGATACCTTAGTAGATAAGGCTAAGTTTGGTGACTTCCTGCTGAGGAAAGAGCGGAAGAGAAAGAGAGAGATTGGTTTTGATGTTGAGAGACCACTAAGTAATAAGAGACCAAAACCAGCTAAATTTTCATCATTTATATTTCGAGCGGATTCGATTCAAGAGAAGGAAATGTTATTTATAGATGTCGAAAAGGTGACGATCAAAAAGATCAATGATTGTCTGAAAATTTGTAACTTTAGTTCAACCGACGGGATCGAGCAGGATATGCTAGATCATAAATTAGCAAGGTTACGGGATCAAAGCAAACATTATCATGTAGCAGCTAATGTAGCTATTGTAAATAGTACGGGGGAGTTAGTACTCTGGGCTATTATTAAGTGGCCAGTAAAGGAGATCTGTCAATACTTTACTAGTTTGACAGGGTTCAGAAGGAACGATCTTGAGAAGGGAGTTTCGTTAAGTACTTTAAATGAATGTCTTAGGCTATGTCTTAAAGGAAATACTTTAGTTGGTCAAGCTCTCGAAGGAGACTTGAATAGTTTGTTATTCTATCATAGTCCTACGGAAGACCTTACTTCATTTTATAGGGACAAAAATAATGATCCAATTGGTTTAAAAACACTAGCTCATCATTTCTTAAAAATGGATGATTTTCAAAATGAGGAACACTCTGCGATTATGGATGCAAGAGTAACGCAAAAATTATATTATAAGAAATTAATTAGAGAGAACCCGGAATTACGGTTTAAGAGTCGTTTCAATGTCGAACGAATTCCAGGAATGAGTTTTGTATTTGATAAAAATGATCGTTGTATTTGTGAAAAGAATCGATAAAATTGTATTGCTAATTTATAGATTTTAAACTGTTGAAATTGAAATTGATTTGGGATTAATTTATTGTATTTGTTCAAAATGAAAATTGAAATTTTTAAATTTATTGAAATTATTTAGTTACCTCCTGTGAGTGGTTTTTCGCCCTTTAATTTTGTTTGACGTAAACTCTAGTTGAAGAGTGGGTTTTCCCATCTCACCTTAGAGCGAATGCTGGGAGTGTAAAAAATGTTATTCTTAGGATTTGAGGAGAATGTAATGGTTTTTATAGAATATTGTATAGTTTAGTTCCTAACTCTAAATCTAAATCTTAAATATTGGTTGAAGCCTTGATTAGCTCAGGGTCGAGCTAATGTCATGTAGGGGTGGTGTTAGCGGGTATACGCTATATGCCGTATATCCCGGTCCTATAGATTAAGGGTTTATAATCTATAGGTTGTAAATAAGAGGTTGGAAAAAGGACGCCAAGTATGGCTTGGCGTGGGTTGGGAAGTCTGGAGGACTGACCCTAAGATTGAGAGGAAAATGTAGCAGAGAGTAGGAAAGAGAATGGTAGGAAAGAGAACAGGGCAGATGAGCTCTGGGTGTTGAAGTGTGAATATCGGTTAAGAGATTTGAAGGAGTTAATAAATCAACTTGTAATTTACATTTAATCCTAAATTACCCCAACGACTTTTAATTATTTTCATAATTCACTAATTTATGGTTATAATTGGCAGTATTTTGGTTTAGCGGCACCTAATATTAGAGCCACGCTAATAATATAGGAAACTTTTACAGGTTGATCATTATGACCTAATAAATGCATGTGTGAAGTTGCATGGGAATCTGAGTGTGGTAACTATATTTTCATGGGAGAGCCGATTTAGCTGTCAAAGAGAGCAGACGTCTCCAGACTTTCCTCCCACTCCTTCGATTAAAACATACTTAAGTAGCATACAATACCCAATCATGCCTAAAGGAGGAAAGAGCAATAAAAAACCTAGGAAAGATATGGAAGGTTCAGGTTCAGACCGAAGCTCTGGTGAATCAGATACTGATATGCCAGTTGACAATAGTGATCTGAAGGCTTCAGTGAAGGAGGCTTTGCAGGAACTGTGGCAGGGAGAGTGGAAAAGAGAACTCGAGGGCGTAATTGAAACACAATTAAATGCAAAGTTACCTGACATTCGGGTTTTATTCGACAAAGTCGCTGAGTTAGAGCGTAAGGTGGTTGACCTCGAGTTAAAACTGGGCCAAATTACTGTGACTTTGATCGAAGTAGGAACGTTGTCGTTTTTGGACTTGCTGAATCTGCACCTGAAAATGGTGTAGCCATCGCTCAACACATTAAGGACCTGGAACAGCAAATGGGCATCAAAATTGACTATGATGATGCGTTTCGATTGGGAAAGCCTAAACCGGGACCACCAAGACCACTTCTAGTCAAATTAATCCGCACCCATGATAAGTGGACCATCTTTGCAAACAAAAAGAAGCTGAAGGCCGAGGCAACAGGGAAGTATAAAGCTACCTACATCAACGAAGACCATTCAGCCGAGGAACGTAAGAGCCAAAACTCCCTGAGAGCTAAACTTAAGGACCTGAAGCAAGCTGATAAGGACATCGTTGGAATCATCCGGAAAGACACTATGGTCACAAAAAAAGCTGGAGCATTCCTCAAAAAATATCGTGCCACTAATTCCGGAGTCGAAGAGGTCTAAAAACCCAGGGACGCCATGGCAAATACAACTAATAAGCTAAGCAAAAATATTCTTTATAATAATCTGTCTATCCTTTTCTGGAATATTGAGGGTATTTATACTATAAATAATTTAAATCATAATGACGTAGACACGATTTTAACCGCTGATATTATCTGTCTATCAGAAACTTGGCATTTAGAGTCTGTCAAATTAAATGCAAACTTTGCCTCATATAATGTGTATGACTGCTTGGCAGTCAAAGTTCATACGAAGGGAAGAGCAAAAGGAGGATTAGTAGTTCTTGTACGTCGAGAAGTATTAGAATTTCAGAATATTTCACTTCAGTCACAACATGCTATTATGCTCAAGTTACTCTGTAAAAAATCCAATCGTGAAGTCATATTATGTCATTTTTACATTCCTCCAGCTCAAGAATATGATCATGATTTACTCAATACATTAGATGTTGCTCAAAGTTTCATTGAAGCACATTCCGCGTATGTAATTATAGGAGGAGATTTCAATGCACGTATTGGTGATCTTGGAAATCATAGTTTAGACTTGGAAGCTGACCTAGGGTTCACGCCCAGGCACTCGAGGGACACACATATAAATAGTCGAGGTCATTCCCTTATGGAATTTATGTTGGAGAACGGACTGGTGGTAACAAACGGGCGGGTGAGGGGTGATGAGAGGGGAGAGTATACATATGCATCCGGAAATGGCAATAGTGTCATCGATCTGGTATTTGTAAATTCAGATATCTTAGCCGTAATTAATGAATTTCAAGTCCTTAACCTCCCAAACTCATCGGATGAACTATTTGACCTTCTCAGCCCCATTACTAAGTGTAGTGTATGCGTATGACAAAGTACTTGGAAATCCGTGATACATACAATACGTAGTTTACTTTATTAAGGAGAAGTCAAATGTACAGAATAAGGAATGTATTCAGCAGGAGAGGCGGATTAAGACTAACTAGCCTCGTGTCTGTAGGAAGGCAATCAACGCGTGGGTTTGAGACTTGATTCAATCGAACTGGATTGAACTGGATAAGCTAATCTCTAATCTATGGAGATCTAGAGATATTTAGGTTTACAGGAAATACCAATCCTACTAATACCTACATACACCACATTACCTTCCCCTAAATTATTTCTGGTACGTCCAACGATTGATAGGCTTTGGGTTTCGCTTTGGACGGGAGACACTTGTTGAGAGATCCGAGTTGTCTGTATCTAGACTGGAGTCATTGACTTCTCTCAATTCTTCGAGCCGAGGATTGGGTTGGACTGGAACCTCGATTTCCTCAGGATCAGGGTCTTGCATGACAATGGGAATTTCAGGGACCCTTGATTTTACCGGAGAGCTGACGGGACTTTGATCTACTGCATCCGGGGTTTCTTTACACTGGACTTCTGCTTCCAACATCTGGTCCACGTGTCTTTTGATTAACTGCCCATTTACTTTGATCAGGAACGAGACTGGACCAACGGGCTTGCTTATGACTCCAAGTGACCACTTGGGAGCATTTTTTGAATATGTTTTTACCCACACATCTTGTTCGGGTTGGAAGGTCCTCCTTCGGGTCTTCGCATTGTACCCGGAACACTGACGCTGCTGGGCTTGACTCACGTTGGTTTGGATATCTGGCTTCAGGAGATCCAACCGACTTCGCATTCGTCTCCCCAATAGTAACTCGCACGGGGCAGCCCCTGTTGTGCTGTGAGGAGTGAGCCTATATTCAAATAGGAATTTCTGGAGTCTCAAATCCACATCCACAGTTCCCTTCTTCATGGCGGTTTTGAAAGTTCGGACGAACCTTTCAGCTTCCCCGTTGGACCTCGGATGGTAAACAGAACTGGTAGTATGACTAACTCCATTCTGTTTACAGAAATTCTCAAATTCTTGGGAGGTGAACTGTACACCATTATCAGAGACAATCTGTTCCGGAATTCCAAACCGGACGATGGCTTCTCGAATTTTCGATATGACATTTTGACTTGTCGTATTTTGCTGTAGGCAGAAAACTTCGGGCCATTTACTGTGGGCATCCATCATGATGAGCCACATTTTATTCAGGAACGGTCCTGCAAGATCTATGTGAAGTCGTTGCCAGGGACGCTCCGGGAATTGCCAGGGATGCAGTGGTGCACTGGGTGGGTTTGGCCGCTGTTCATTACAAGTGAGACAACGCTTTCCCACAGAATCGATTTCCTCATCAATTCGAGGCCACCAAACATGTTGTCTTGCCAGAGATTTCATGCGAACGATACCTGCATGACTTTGATGAAGTTCCTCTAAAATTTTGCTTCGAAGTTGTCGAGGAACGACAACTCTGGTACCCCACATCAAGACACCTTGAACAATAGTAAGCTCCTCTCGCCGGGTGAAAAATGGTTGCAGGTGAGAGTCATCGCTTTCCAACTGGGCTGGCCAACCGGATACGGTGTGACGTAACACCTGAGACAGTTCCTTATCACGAGCTGTAAATTGTCGAATTATCTTGGCTGTGACTGGGAGAATTTCCAAATTCTCGGTAACAATCATGTTCACCTGACATTCCACTTCAGGATCTGAAGTTGATTTATTGCGAAGGGGCAATCTGGAAAGTGCGTCGGCATTTCCGTGATCTGCGGTCCTCCGGTACTGGATATCATATTGGAATTGACTGAGGTGCAAGCTCCAATGATGAAGTCGTGTGGCGACGTAAGGCTGAAGATTAGCTTTTGGTCCAAAAATTGCCAGTAATGGTTTGTGATCGGTTACCAAAGTGAACTTACGGCCGCATAGAAATTTGAAAAATTTCTTGGTTCCGAAAATGATGGCGAGCCCCTCCTTCTCGATTTGCGAATAACGACTTTCGGTATCGGAGAGAGATTTTGATGCATATTGTATTGGGCGCTCGGAACCATCAGGATAACGGTGAAATAGTACCACTCCCAGACCTTTGGATGAAGCGTCGCAGCTGATGCCAATGGGGAGGGTCTGTGAAAAATGAGCAAGAACTTCACTTGATGACAGTTCTGATTGTACTCTCTGGAAAGCCTCTTTGCATTGAGATGTCCATTTCCAGGGAACCTGCTTACGTGTCAACTTGTACAGCGGTTCACAAATATCTGAGAGGAAAGAAACGAATTTTCCATAAAAATTCACCAATCCTAGAAAGGCTTGCAACTCCGTCACATCTCTTGGTTCTTGAATGGTGAGGATTGATTCCACTTTCTTCGGATCTGTATGAACTCCTGTATTTGATATAATGTGCCCCAAATATGTGATACTTGGTTTCATAAACTCACATTTATCCTTGGACAGATGATAGTTACACTCTCTCATCCTTTGAAAAATTGTCTTTAACGTCTGCAGATGAGTGCTGTTTGACTTAGCACTGCATAGGCCATCATCCAGATAAGATCCAGTCATCGGTATTCCATGAAATAGCTTATCACTGAACTCTTGAAAGATTGCTGGAGAGGATGCCACACCCTGGGGTAACACATTATACCTGAACAGGCCTTTGTGTGTGTTGATCACCAGGAATTTCTTCGAAGAATCGTCTAGTTCCATTTGGTGGTAGGCGTCAGTTCCGTCCAACTTGGAAAATGTCTCGCCACCGGAAATGCTGGAAAAGAGCTCCTCGGGGTTTGCAATCGGGTATTGCGTTATACATAATTGGCTGTTTATGATATTTTTGAAATCACCAGTAATACGAACCTTCCCATTTGCTTTAGGGACGACAACCAAGGGCGAGGCCCACTGGCTATGCTCTACTCGTTCAATTTGTCCCAATTTCTCCATTTTGTCCAGCTCCCTGTCTACCTTGTCTCGAAGTGCGTATGGAATTGGCCGGGCCTTCAGGAATTTAGGTGTGGCATCATCCTTCAAAATGATCCGAGCTTTGAAATTCTTGATCCTGCACGTGGACGTAGGGGAGGTAAAAATGTCTGAAAACTCTTTGAGCACACAATTGAGAGTCAAGTTTGTAACATGTTCAGCAACACTATTACATTGGGCTGCTATTTCGTTCCAATCCACATTAAACTTCTTCATCAAATCACGGCCAAATAATGACGTACCTTTACTCACAGGTATGACATGATTAAACTTCTGACCTTTATACTCGATCGTGGTACTGAAATCTCCCACGGGCTTGAACTGCTGATCGGTATACGTTTTGAAAGTTGTCTGAGATCTGGATAGCCTTGGCGAACCCAATTTCTGCCAGAATTCTTCGGATAGAATACTCTTCTTACATCCCGAATCAAATTCCATGACATGACTAATACCAGCTACTTTTAGTGTTAAATTGATCTGACCGTCTTCACCAGTGGACACTGTGTGAATAGATGATGTGTTAACATTGTTTGTACTGGACTTTTTTCTGTTCCTCACGGCTGGAATCACCATCGCTTCGACACATTTTTGCAAAATGCCCCGTTTTACCGCAATTGAAACAGTCGACTTCCTTATGAGGACAGTCTTTCGATGAGGTGTGATTAGTGGATCCACAATTAGGACATGATTTCTTGTTCTTCTTGTTCCCTTGATTTGTAGAGGATTTCTTATTTGTAGTGGACTTGCTATAGGATTGAGATTTTTCATTCCTCCGGTTGACCAGGTTGATCTGAGTTGTACCAGGGGATTGTGTACTTCCATCTCGGATAACGGATGTACTTATCTCGGCCGTCTCTTGGGCTTGTGCTACAGCAACTACGTCTTTAAGAGCCACGTCGTCATCTTTTGTGAATAGCCGTCTCTGTGCCGACTCATTCAGCAAACTAAATATAAACTGGTCCCTCAATCGAATCTCTAAATCCGTCTTGAACATACAGGTTGCAGCCAATCTTCTCAATTCTGCTAGAAATTGTGCAACTGTCTCTCCCGGCTGCTGTCTTCTTCCCATGAACTTGAATCGCTCCGCGATTGCTTTTGGTGCTGGCTTGAAATGGTCAACAATTACTTTTACCAAATCTTCGAGTTTCTTAGTTGAAGGCTTGTCTGGTGCAATGAGGGACATCAGGGTCGCGCAGGATTGCATTCCCAACGTGGCAAGGAGTATATCTCGAAATTTATGATTGTCCTTGGCCGGGTCGTGACCATTCGCTCCTAAGAAGGCATTGAATGTGATCACCCAGACTTCAACGTCGTCGACAGAAGGGTCAAAAGGTTTCAAGGTACCAACAGTGTTCATTTTGATCCAAGGTTTCACGTTCACTTTCAGTTCAGGTTCAAAATCGAAATAGTCACTCTCAAAGTCAAATTGAAAAAAATCGATCTTTTCTTTCTTAAACAATTTCGACATTCAAAGTTTCGAAATCAACTATCCTCGTCGCCAAATGTAGTGTATGCGTATGACAAAGTACTTGGAAATCCGTGATACATACAATACGTAGTTTACTTTATTAAGGAGAAGTCAAATGTACAGAATAAGGAATGTATTCAGCAGGAGAGGCGGATTAAGACTAACTAGCCTCGTGTCTGTAGGAAGGCAATCAACGCGTGGGTTTGAGACTTGATTCAATCGAACTGGATTGAACTGGATAAGCTAATCTCTAATCTATGGAGATCTAGAGATATTTAGGTTTACAGGAAATACCAATCCTACTAATACCTACATACACCACACTAAGGAAGATGCAAAGAACTTGTTTACTCTTATTAATTCCTGTTTGGAGAACATTTTTGATTTACCCTTGGACTAGCTTAATATAAAACCAAACTTAGTCAAGAATATTGTAATCAGTCCTCCTCCGACTTACCGTTACTCACCAACCCCCGTTAAATATTGCTGTCCTTTCTGGACTGAAACATCTTTTGCCTCATAGCCTCTCCGTTCTCCAACATGAAGTCAAGTACGATTGTTAAGATTCATTATACTTACGTTCTAGTAGAAGCTATACATTATTTCACATTTTGTATATTTAGTAAACTTAGGCAATAATTTTAATTTCATTTTGGTTTTGACTGGCTCTGATCTAAAAATCTAAAAATCAATTCTGTTTTTTAAATCTCTCACAGTGTCCTGTCTTCTTGTGCTGGTCGCCGGGCTCCTTCTTGTGGATGGGATCCCAATAAAGCCTCTTGTCGAAACTATGGGGGGCCTTGGAGAGTTCGTGAACGCAGTTCGTTCCCATTTTGGACGATCCAGCGAATTTTCGAATCAGAACGGCTTTGACTACAGCAACGTGTACAACAGCCTACTCCAGTATTCGGTTATGAATGCATACTTGGAAAAGAAGAACCACCGGCTTTTGCTTTCACAGAGGGAGGAGACCGCGGCCATGCGCGAGGAGACGGGGGGCTACCAGCTACGAGACACCGTCATTTCCTGTGTATTTCTATCCTTGTTAGTTATCATAGGATTAGGGAATTTGATTGTTAACGCAATACATATGTGTCGAAAAAACAATAGACGAAAATAATTTTAATCATATTCTTAGTTACTCTTACTAAAAATAATACTCCACACCACAATATTACACCAATTTTATTCCTTAAATCTTGCCCACTGTTACTTATAGTTTACTAGACATTACTTCAACTAATTCACTTAATTTTAGATTATTTACAAATTATAGACTTAATTATAGACTTAAATTATAGACTTTAGTACTACAAATTTCTATGCTGTAAATGAATTCAACCAAAACGAATACTATGATTTTAGCGATTTAACTCTTTATTACTTACTTATTACACCAAAACACGTCACTTATATTGTGAAACATTCCGTCTGTTCACTCTCTTAATTTTGTGATCGTAATTTAATTTGTCAATTATTGACTCTTAGTATTAACATTGTATTTTGACACAATTGCCTCTATGGACCTAAGGGTCGGAAGGAGGTTGGAATAAATTCTCATTCATTCATTCATTCATTCAACTATATTTTCATGGAGGTTGAAAATCTCAAAAATTATACGTTGTCCCCATAAGAATACAATGTAAATCATTTTAGGGGGCCAAAAACCATCTAGTTACCATAGACCCGAAGGGGTTTTTAGGTTATAACTTTTGAACGGGTAGAATATCATAGTTGACTTTGTTTCGGTTTCATCCACAAGGTAGGTTGCAAATTTGTGCAATATTTCAGAATTTTAGTGTGATTCCATCGAAAAATAATGCGTGCACAAGGATTAGGATTACATACCGCCTGCGCGATGATATTTATAAGCCCAATTGACTGGGCTCAAACTAGAATATAGTATTTAAATTTACTTAAGGGGCCAGAGTAGTTTATCGCTAAGGAGATTCGTAGCCATGAGGGTCATTTCCAACCTGATTTTCTTCATGATATCAACAATATGTGGATTTGAAAAAAATCAGTGTCATAAAATAATTATCATAGCGTTTTATGAAATAAATTAGATGGACCTATCGGGTCTGCAAGGCTTCCAATTAATTTATTCTTGATCCACTTTTTAAGATTTCTTGCAGACTGCAGGGCCCGACAGGGTCATCTAAAGATTTTGAAACTAGTACTGCTGTATAGATAATTTTATGGCGGAGGTGTCAAGGTGGGTCAAAACATTAACTTTTGTACGTTTAGACCCTCAAAAACGCATTTTAAACGTTTTATGGCATGTTGTGGTTTAGTTTTTTAATTATAGCTCAAAAACCATCAGAGATAGATAAGTTTTGACCCACTTCGACACCTCCGCCATAAAATTATCTATCCAACAGGCCTGGTTTCAAAATTTTTAGATGACCCCGTCGGGCCCTGCAGTCTGCAAGAAATTAAAAATGAAGGGGGTTTAGGATAAGTTGCTAAGGATCTCAAATGATCAGTTTTATCGATGGTTACTATGCCAACTAACCGTTTTACTCAGGAGTGCTTGACAACCGGCGTCTCTTTAGACGGTTGTCAAGCAATCCTGCGTTTTACTATACGATTCTTATACATTTTTTGACTTTTGTTGGATTCCATTTGTTGCTAAGATGGAAATATTTTTATGAAAAATTGACGACCTCAAAACTACTCTGGCCCCTTAAAAGTGTATTATTATTACGAGTATCCTGATGTTATCATATTTGTGTCCCATATACATAAAATTTTGAATGTTTAAAAAACCAACGAAATTTCATAAATTTTCCCGTCTTCAAAGTCTAAACCTTCTGAAGCTCGGACATTCGCTAAATTGTGGAAACAGGATAGAAGTAGATAAAGTTCAATTTCAATAGTTTTAGTAAGCGACCAGAATACATAGTATGATTTACACATTGTTTTCAGTATCAAAAAACAAAAAATGGTTTAATAAATTAGTCATTCATAAATAACTGCATTGTAGTACGTCTGATTTCTGGCTCAAATATCTACTCTATTTATAATCTAATGTAATATTCTATCCGATGTTTATTCGTAGTCATCATTTCGTAAAGTCAAGAAAAGTTTTTGTAGTTCAGTATCAAAAATCGCCAGACTCTGTACCGATTTCAAATCATTAGGAAGATTGTTCCAGGTTGTCGAAAATTGATAGTAGAAAGAGTCTTGTTCGAATTTTGTTTTGAGTCTCGGTACAATTAGGTGATTCACGGTTTTGGTGCATCTTCCATCAGAGGAGTCTTTCTCAAATTCTGCGAAACAAAATGAATTAGCAAATATCTACAACTGGATGTTCGTACTGACGACTCATCATGAGTCAATGAGTGCAGATTATTTATTAAGTACTAGCAAATTCTTATCATTATTTGTTGGGAAATAGTGTCAATAAATATCATGTGATAAGCATAAAGAGCCGTGGATAAGCTTACAGCAAACGATGAATAACATGCAATTTTATAATTGAAATTTATTATGTTGGGGTCGAAATCAGCGTTAATTTCCTTTACTTATTTGACAATAAAGCTAATACCAATACCAATTTTTGTAAATTCAAATAAAAAAACAGCCACCCTTATAAATAATGGATGAAAAGAATTCAAATTTTACAATTAAAACTTAATTTTTATTTTCTACGTTCATAAAACATATTATTCTAAACAGGAATAAACCGTTGCAAACGCACATCAAAAAGGGGTGAAACCATCCGCAATGAGACGTCAAATCACATTCACGTCGTTTCCGACACCTGGGAGTCATTTTATTCATTAATCTCAAATTCCCCCAACAATAGAGTGAAATCATGTATATTGTTATATAGCACTTCAACGTACCTTTCCAACAACGTATAACAAACGTAGTGCTGCTGTTTAAAAAAAATTGTGACCTTGGACCGTACACCCTTGAACTTTGACCTACACAACGCTCAAATTAACGTAAAGCTGTCAAAAATCCCCAGTCGGCGAACCCTGTTGAGTAAAGCCCTAATATAAAGCCCAATAAAAGTAGGAGTGCGAATGTGTCATTAATTTATCATCCTGCTCGTTCATCACACGCCATTCTTGTGCTGAATTCTGTGCTGAATTTAAACTGGGTTTATATTCAAGATTAATAAATTTCACACCCGTTTACTTTAAGTTCAAATTCTAAATCTTTCGATATCTCACAATTCACATTTTCATATTCAATTCCACCCTGAGCATCAATAATCATGAATTCATCACCATCGAGTCCCACGAAAACAGATGAAGCTGACATGAACCTGGAACGGGATCGTTTCGTTAAGGTATTTGATATACGATTTCTTAGCCTGTGGCCTGTGGATTGTGCAAAGAACTGATAAAAACAATGAACTAGAGGTCAGATTTGAATATATTTAAGTCAAACTCCGCAAAAACAAATAGTGGTCACTAATACTAACCAGACGCCAAATTTATAGGGTTAAATAGTTCTAATAAATTTTCATTCAATTTTTAAACAGGAACATCAGGAAGCAACGGTAGAGTTTCTCGAGGACGTTAAAGAGATAATTGACGACGTCAATCTTGCTAAGAAAATTGCGGAACAGGAAATATTCGACAACCGGAACCGTGCCAATGCAGAATGGCGGGTAAATACTAATCATAATGATAGCAATCCAAAAAAAGCTAATTTTTAATTTAAATTCATACGGCTCACAAGGGAAGGTTCTCGGGACGGAACTCGGAAATGATCTAAAACTTTTTGGTTAAATCTACAATCCAAATGAACAATAAAACCTAAAAAATTAGCTGCCCTAATTGATGTTATCCATGTCAAAAAAATGAACAATGGAGCTGCAAATGAAAACACCTGAAGTATAAAACATTAGATAAGAAAAAATCAAGTAAAAAATTAGAAAAACGAAAATCATAATATCTCGCTTTTATTCTAAGCGGATTTTGAGAAATCGAGGTGGGAAGTAACCGTATAAGGGGCGTGACGGCTGTGAGGGCAAGAGAGCGAGCAAGAAAACTGGAATTATTCTGATTCTGATATAAGTAACTGCCCGCCTGCTTTAGTGAAAAGTCTTGTTCTGTCGTTATACTATTTTCTGGACTTCTTTTATCTTCGCTCAATGTCTTTTTCTACGTCACGGCCTTAAAAGTTTTCTTGTACTGATCTCGCGCCGTGTCACCCATTTTCTGCCAACTTCCTACCTTTTTTTTCTTTATTTTTTCGTATATAATGTTTAATAATTCAGGTGTTTTCATTTGCAGCCAAAGTGTTCATCAATTTTTTTGACATGGATAACATGAATTAGGGCAGCTAATTTTTTAGGTTAAATTGTTTATTTGGCTTGTTAATTAACCCAAAAAAGTTTCAGACCATTACCGAATTCCGTCTTGAGAACATTCTCTTGTCAGTTGGGCTACAAAAAATTCGTTCCAGTAATGGCTTAATGACTTGGATCCCGTTAATTTTTGTATTTTTAAGAATTTGTCAGACAAAGGCGAAGGAACCAGAGCCTTAAATAATTCCAAAGCCCGCCAAAAACTTGAAAATATCAAAGACGAAACGGACGAGTTTATGTCGACTCAAGCCGCGGAATTAGAGAGGTATAAATCCCTCAAAATTCAAGAAACTCAAGGAATGGAGGCTATAGCCGAACAAACTCGTCAAGAAACTGAGAAATGCAGGACAAGTAAGATGTCTGAAATTCATGAAGAATCCCGAGAGTTTGAGGCCAAGACCAAGAAACAAATTTCTGAAAATCGGTTGAAAATCGGGGAAAATCTAAAGGAAAATTGTAATCAAGGGGAGGAACAGAGATCATCTCTTAAATCTTCGTATGAATTGGAAATGGAGAGGATGGAAGCGGAGTTCAACCGAAAGATTGAATTGGAACTGCAGAAACAATTAGATTTTCAAAATAAATCAAAACCTAAAGAGAAATTGAGGACTTGCAAATTTTTTTAGCCAATTTTTGTAAAAAAGGTTGCAAAGCAGAATAAACAACATAATTAAAATATTTAAAATTCATCTCCTGTTGTTAAAATTACAATAAAAAATTTGAATGAATTAAATTAGTCATACTTAACACAAGTGAAATGTAAATATAACCTTATTGATCCTAGTCAACAAAACAATGATAATTTGCTATACCTCGAATAAAGATGATTAAAGTAATGATCGAAACCATTAAATACCGGCTGTTTCGCCGTATTTCATAAGACATTTCAAGTTTCTATAAATGTAAATTCTGTTCAAGGATAAAATCTGTTAGAGGATTAGTATTATTTATTTTGTGTATAACCTTGGAATTTATGAAAAATGACTCAAAATTAATATAGGATAATATGTACTTTCTAAACTGTCTAGACTCAATAGGGAGGTTTTCATGTTCAAAAGATAAAGTTAACTTGTGGTCAGTGACTGTGGCACACGGCGTGCTGTGATTGGCTACTAACTTTAGTATTGGTTGTTGTATAACATTATGGGTGGAATTTCTGGAGAATAGAAAGTCTCCCCTGAATCTACAGAAGTAAAATTGGCTTTGAAGAGAATAGTTCTGCTCTTCTTCAACTTCTCAAATTGGTTTAAAATATTGAAAATTCTCTGTAACACTCTTTGCCATTTCTTTACTATTAATTAAATCACTGTTTCTTTTCATCTTAAATCCTGGAATTTGCGTCATTAATAGCATAAAAGTACACTGCATTAAAGACCAGTCACAATACATAGTTTCCTGATTAGAAAATGCTTCACATATCGAATAAATTGAACAAAGGTCGAACTAGGTAGTTAGTTCACCCCATCATACCGGCATTATTTTAATCTTTAGAACGATATGCTTTAAAATCCCATTCAATAAGCATTATATTATAACAATTATGAGCATCGTATTTGATTATCTTTAAAATAGCAATGACGTAGGATTTTGGTTTGCAAACACGTTGTACGTAGATGTCATTAGTATACGCTACTACGATTACATAAGGATTTGGTCATAGTTTTCAATATCGACATATTATATATCATTTTGTCGCAAATTTTTCGTAGATTCCGAATCTGCAAACAAAACCCGCGAATGTAACAAAAACTTTCGAGATAAAACCCGAAAACCGGGTAAAAATCGGGTTTTTTCGGATTTTATTTATTTTTAGGTGCTTTATGATTGTATACGTGGACAAAATGATGTAACTGTTTGTTAACAATTTAATTACGAGTTTTTATCACTAACCAGATTATCATATCTCCGAAGCGTTCGTGAGAAATTCGCCAAATACTAACCCAAAAACCGATTAAAAATCAGTTTTGTACGAGTT
The DNA here is from genome assembly GCA_906901685.1 of Desoria tigrina. NCBI lineage: Eukaryota > Metazoa > Arthropoda > Collembola > Entomobryomorpha > Isotomidae > Desoria > Desoria tigrina. Next base: position 549,386 of record CAJQTU010000035.1, read on the forward strand.
TTCCCCATTTTTTATCATGGTATTTTACACGTTGATTTTTGTAACATTCGATTGTTGTTATATTGTCTTAATTTTCGCCTCGTATACTGAGCAGTATAGCATTGAACTCCCCACTTCGCTGCCCCCGGCAGGGGCCCCGCCGGCAGGCGCCAAAATGTAAAAAAATACCGTTGATTTAGGTTAGGAAGATAGGATTAGGGTAGGATACCGAGGTATGCGAGGTATGTAGGGGTAGGATGCCGAGTTATGCGAGGTAGATAGGGGTAGGAGTAGGACACCGAGCTATGCGAGGTAGGTAGGGGAGGGACACCGATCTATGTGAGGTAGGTAGGGGTAGGATACCGAGCTATGCGAGGTAGGTAGGGGTAGTATACCGAGCTATGCGAGGTAGGTAGGGGTAGTATACCGAGCTATGCGAGGTAGGTAGGGGTAGTATTCCGAGCTATGCGAGGTAGGTAGGGGTAGGATACCGAGCTATGCGAGGTAGGTAGGGGTAGGATACCGAGCTATGCGAGGTAGGTAGGGGTAGGATACCGAGCCATGCTAGGTAGGTAGGGGTAGGATACCGGGCCATGCGAGGTATGTATGGGTAGGTAGGGGTAGTATACCGAGCTATGCGAGGTAAGTAGGGTTAGGATACCGAGCTATGCAAGGTAGTTAGGGGTAGTTAGGGGTAGGATATCGAGCTATGCAAGGTAGGTAGGGGTAGGATACCGAGCTAAGCGAGGTAGGTAGGTAGGGGTGGGATACCGTGGTATTCGATGTAGATAGGGGTAGGTATTTGAACTCAAGCATCGAATTGTACCGTTGCTGGGCCTCCGGCAAAACTAAATGGCCCCTGCCCACTATTCGTGGCCTCCCCACCAGTCTTGTTACATATAAGATTGTATTAAATTGTCAAAATTGTCAAAATTGATACAAAAATGTATGAGGAGTAGGGCTTTAAGGGACTAAAACCCTTCTGGTTTGGTTCACCGTGAACCTATTTTAGTGTTTTGATACACTAACTACGTAAGGGTAATTAGAGGAATAGTGTAGAATAGGTTTAGTGACAACAGGTCATGGGGTTGTAACCTAAATTGTAAGTTGTAGTCAAGGAAAGTAGGGTAGGAAGCTGGCTTGGCTCTCGCGAAAGAGTTACGCAGAGGACGAGTTCCAGCCCAGATGACCTCAAGGAATCGGAGTCCGATTCCTCCTTCCCAGGCGTAACAGTCCTAGTTCCTACGCTTGTCATTTTATTTCGTTACTAGCCATCGGCGCCCGATAATTCGGGCATCGCAATGAAATATTAACCCCGATGAGCTCAACTTTTAGCAAGAAATAGACTACGTCTATTTCTTGATAAAACCGTGGGTAGGCATTGCCAAAATTAAATTTTAATATTCTATGCGAACGATATACACAGTAAAAACGAAAATCACATGAACGAAACGAAATCATTGTTAACCCCCAAACGTCCTTGACACTATTGACACACTCCTCACTACTAAAAAGGCTCGCATATTAGCATAGCGAATCATATCACAGCATCATTCATTGACGCAAGTGTGTCCTTTCCTTAGACTGCACAATCTCACAGTCGCTCCAAAAGCCTCCGTAATACCCCTGGGGATAAAATAGAAGCTATTTATATGGTACCATACCTTTCGTGGACGCTGATGATTTCTTTACCCCTGAAACTCCCATTTACCGCGAAGTCCCATTCACACACCCGATGGTAACAGAAAGTAATTTATTAAGCAACAACTTCATTCGTTGACTCATATGGTGTGTGATTTCTACTCAATTGTAACTTTCATTATAAAGTCCGCGTCACATTACCCCAGCCCGGGGACCTAAGATCTGAATTAACACTCAACGATATCAATGTGTGACGCTCGGGCGTCAATTTACGCTGAAACTCACTTCAGCTCCAACATCCGGGTCACAATGGGGCCTTGAAAATCCCCGTGGATCAAAGGGGGTGAGTTTGGGTGGTCCCGTCAGTGTCCATTCTTATATAAGCCATTTTAATTGTCAGGGGATGTGCCCAACGATTTCCTAACATGATAAATTTTGATGTCAGTGGGTGTGCCCGACGATTTACCCGACAATTTCCTAACATGAGACGTTTTAATGTCAGTGGGTGTGCCCGACGATTTCCTAACATGATCCATAATAATGTCACTGAGTGTGCCAGACGATTTCCTAAAATGATCCATTTTATTGTAAATGGGTGTGCCCGACGATTTCCTAAAATGATGCATTTTATTGTAGGTGGGTGTGCCCGACGATTTCCTTAAATAAGCCATTTTAATGTCAGGAGGTGTCGGTGGTGTGCCAGACGATTTCCTTAAATAATTACCAGGAATCAAGGGTTCGGGTTAATGCAAATATTTATTTATAAATAAATTTTAAGTTTCCTATATAATAATTATCTAGAATAGGCCGAGAATTACGAGCCATTTGATAATATGGGTGCTTTAATCATATAAAAATTTCAAATCTTTCAACGAAATCTAGAAAATGTGCAAAAAAATCGAATACATAACTATCTTTATCAAAAATAGTATGTGGAATTTAGGCAATGTTGTTATTAGGGGATCAAATCCCTTAATAAGATCCCTCGATCCGTCCGTGCGTCCGTCTGTCCGTCCGTCCTTCCGTGATCTAACTCGAAAACGGCTTTTTCAAATTTTTCGTTCGCATACTTCATCATTAGGTCCTAGCTCAGGGTGAGTTCGAATTTGGACTAAATAGACCACACCTCCTGTTCGCAAAAAATTCGAAACCAAAGACTCATATATCTTTTACTGTATATCTTCTATATATTCCCTCAATAGTCCATACATCTTCTATATATCTAGCACATGCATCTTCTATCTATCTAACTTATATATATATCCTGTATTCATACACATACGGGACCGCCCCCACTCACACCGCGCAACCGGGGGTGTGCCTGCGCCATATTGGGCAACTTGAGATTTCAATGCTAAACGACTCTTAAGTCGTATGAAACACTCCTAACAGAAACTGGACCACCCCCACTCACGCCGGGGAGTATGCCCGCGCTAAATGGGGCTACTTGGAATTTCAATGCTAAACGACTCCTAAGTCTTAGGGAACACTCCTAACGGACACGGAACCACCCCCACTCACGCGGAGGGGGGTGTCTCTTCCAAAAGGGGCAACTTCAGATTTCAATCTTAAATGACTCCCACGTGTTAAGGAATACCTTTTGGCACCGAATCTTGTTTCATTCTTAAAATATTTACTTCTTAAATTCTTTTTGGGTACGATTTCATCCCATCAGTACGTCCGTTCTTAACGGTTTATTTATATGAAAATGACGCAATAATAGCAAAATTCCATTCCTAAGATTTAAATGTCTTTCATATTTTTACAAAACCGATATCAATTTTAATTAATTTAATCCTAGTTCCTACGCTTGTCATTTTATTTCGTTATTATCGCACGCTATTTCATCTGAAAAGTCAACATTTTTGATACTAGACAGAATCAGGAATTCCATTAATTTTGGAATGGAGAATAAAACTTTTTTAAGTATACCGTTGCAAACGCACATCAACAAAGGATGAAACAATACGAAAAAAGACTTCAAATAGCATTTAATGTTGTACGACACATGAGAGACGTTTTCTATAAGATTCTTACATTTCCCCAACCATAGAGTAAAAGCATATGCATCGTTCAATAACACTTGACCGTAGCGTTCCAAAGATGCAGCACACATGTACGGTTGTATTTTGAAAAAATGTGACCTTTGACCGTCCTCGCTTGACCTTTGACCTACACGGTCCTTAATCTAACTCAGCATCCGTTGGAAGGTCATGGATAATTTCGTTAAAAAAGAATTTGAAAATCTCTAACCGTTCGACAGAGTGCGAACGCACGGACAGATCAAACCCATTAAAGCGTTTCACCCTTATTAAGTGTTGAAAACACTTTATGCGAATGACCAGTCCGTCTGTCCGTCCGTCTGTCCGTCCGTCTGTCCGAGCGATAACTGGAGAACGGCTGGACCTACGGTCACCAAATTTTGTACACTTGTTCCTTGGCTCAAGAGTGAGGCTAAGTTCGAACTTGGGTCAAATCGGTCACACCCCCCATCAATTAAACCCCAAAACAAACCATTAAATCAAACAGAATAGTGATATGTAGGAGTCCAACGCCAGGATAGAGCTCTTACTCATTTTAAAACTGACGCTTAGGTAGTTTACATTACACTCTATGTCTATCATCTATACATGATAATACCCTGAACCTACATTTCAGAGTGCGAAACCTGGGATTTTTGGGGAAATTGAGATATGGGGTTTAAATGATTCCCATGAGTAATAGAACATCTTTGACGAATACGGGACCACTCCCACTGACACCAGGGTGCAGTACCCGGATTTTCGGGGAAATTGAGATATGGGGTTTAAACGATTCCCATGAGTGATAGAACATCTTTGACGAATACGGGACCACTCCCACTGACACCAGGGTGCAGTACCCGGATTTTCGGGGAAATTGAGATATGGGGTTTAAACGATTCCCATGAGTAATAGAACATCTTTGACGAATACGGGACCACTCCCACTGACACCAGGGTGCAGTACCCGGATTTTCGGGGAAATTGAGATATGGGGTTTAAACGATTCCCATGAGTAATAGAACATCTTTGACGAATACGGGACCACTCCCACTGACACCAGGGTGCGAAACCCGGGCTTTTTGGGGAAATTGAGATATGGGGTTTAAACGATTCCAATGAGTAATAGAACATCTTCGACGAATACGGGACCACTCCCACTGACACCAGGGCGCAGTACCCGGATTTTCGGGGAAATTGAGATATGGGGTTTAAACGATTCCCATGAGTAATAGAACATCTTCGACGAATACGGGACCACTCCCACTGACACCAGGGTGCAGTACCCGGATTTTCAGGGAAATTAAGATATGGGGTTTAAACGATTCCCATGAGTAATAGAACATCTTTGATAAATACGGGACCACTCCTACTGACACCAGGGTGCGAAACCCGGGCTTTTTGGGGAAATTGAGATTTAGTTTGTTTATCGTTATATTTTCAACACTTGGTTACACCCGTTACATCGGTTTATTAGGCATGTGAATACTCTGTATTATAAAGGCAAATATGTCTCAATTTTGATTTTCAATTGCATGGCACTTTAGTTTATTAAAATTGGAGATAAAAGAGTCAGGAATTCAGGATCCACTTGTTGCTTCAGAGTGGCCGAAAGTAATATCAGTCTGGGTTGATAGTTGGAGATTGCCAAATCTAAAATGAATTAGGCAATATTATACTATCTACGAATGGAAAAATTATATCGCAATTCGCAAATAAACAGGAGCCTTTATATCCCATCGTTAATATTGGCCTGGAAAATCGGTTGAGTCAATTCTACCTAGAGACCAAGATATATCTTAGAATGGTAAGATTTTGTCATATTTTTAATTTTTTAGTTTATTATGTTAAGTACACGATTCTCTCACCAAAATAAACACCCGCCCCTAAACATAACCACAACAAGGCTGATGGGCCGAGGAAAATTATCACTGATTCTATTGTGAAACTGTCAAAATTATTCTAAGAGATCAATTCATTAAAATCAAATTAGTACCGAATCAACTCATTTAAATACACAAACTCATTACCGAATCAACTCTGAACTCGCTATTACATAAACTCAATATCGTCACTTCAGTGGATATCAGTTTATATCACAATTTTATCCGTTTATCCTTCAGGACCCCTTCACATTGGCAATAGTTGTCGGAGCTGGTACGGTTATTCTCGTGACCATTCTATGGTCATGGACAACTCGGGCGACGACACTCCTGGAAACCGAAGCCAAGAAATCCGTGACAGCCCAATCTGTCGGAGGAAATGTGGATGTCGCCAAAATTCAACTGGAAGGCAAGAAAATCGAAGTCCAAACCAACAGCAAAAACGTGACTTTAACTAACGAAATCAAGCTGCAAAAACACATGCTAAATCACGATGTCAACACAAAAGAGCTTCTGTACAAAGCCAAGGAGCTGGAAGTCCGTGTCGAAGAACAGAACATAATTCAAAACTCCCTCAATCACAGATCCCAACTTAAATACCAAACGAAAGCAAAACTTGGGGAATTGACCTATGACCTCGGGAAACAGAAGCTTGGAAATGACCTGGACATGTTCGATAAAGCTCTGGCTCTTAAATCCCGACAACACGACAGCAAAAATGAACTAATGAAGGAGGAGCTGGGCTTTAAACACGCCGCCTTGCGGTCAAATGCTGAAACCAGTAAATATACCGTCGACAAAACCTTCGAATACAAAGCCCTTAGTCAGAGACACGAAGATGACCGTCTTACAAAAACGCTGGCAATTGGGTTGGAGATGAACCGAGATAAATTGAACGTTAAGCGCCAGGAAATCAATTCCAAGCTGGAAATCGCGCGGGAGAAGATTGAATCCAACCGGCAAATTCAAAAGGAGAAAAAGGAGTTGCGCCTGAAGGAGGTTGAAGATAAAGGACGCAGGCGCGACGGCCAAAGCGCACTCCTGGGAAATCTATTGCAAACGGCCGTTGGTGTCGTATGCCCGCAAGCTGAAGTTGTTCTAAGGGGACTTAAAGCTGTGTCTGGTACATCTGCGGGATTGACTCCTGACTAAATGTAATTGCGCACATTTTTAAAATAAAAAAATAACTAAAACAAATAATTTATAGCTTTTAAATCAATAAATGTGGATAACTTGGCTCGATTTTTAAATATTCACATCATCATCTTAACAACTCATGCAAAACCAACGGTTGATAAATATAGGTTTCTAAACAGAATTAAGAATAAATGAGACACGGGAATATTATTTATTTAGGAGTTCATTTAATTTGATTTCAAAATTTTCGAAATTGCCATCAAAGGGATTCACAATTCCTGTTCCTCGGGAGTGCCTTCAAGCAGTTGCTTAAGCTCCCAGGGTTGCGCACCCTGTCCCATCGCCAGGTTCATTTGCAGCCGTTTCGACTCTTCCGCAGCCAATACTTTTGTCTAATTCAGAATTAAAATAGAATATTAATTATTCATTGAAATTTAAATGTATCGGTTCTAGTTCTGACTAATTACGTCAGAGAACTTACGCAATTAATCTGTCCATCTACTTTGCTTTGGTTCTGCAAGTAAAGGAACCGATTTGCTTCCGTCTCCGATTCAGCTCCCGTTTTGATGCTAAACAAGTCCACGTAGAATTTCTGGCCCAAATAAATCAGGATCACAGCCACCAGGACGTAAATGTACGAGAGGATTGAGATGAAAAACTCCACCACCATGTAAATCTAATGGAAATAAATTTAAATATCGATTTACGACTCGAGCTTTCAAATAGTTCTAACTTACAATGGACACTATTTAAGTGACAAACGAGTTAAGGGTTGTAATATATGCAAATAGACTAATTCGACCATGCTGATTACGAAAATCATAATTTTAGCTCTGCGAATTTACTCCTTGGGGGTCAAAAGTAGGCGGGAAGGTCAAAAAACGGGCGTGAGTTTAGACTTTCCTATAGTATTCTCCCGTTCCCTTTTCGTGAAAATGCAAATACCAGCGCAATGTTATTTTCCCGATCCTTCCAATGTTAGCGCCCTATCTTCTGATCGGTTTCGCGAGAAAAAGGAAGGAAAAGTGGAAAACTCGACTTTCTCCTCCTTCCCCCCTTCTCACCACTGCTAACTTTTAGCTGAAACTGCGCGGTCTCTGACCTTCCCACCTACTTTTGACCCCCAAGGAGTAAATTCGCAGAGCTAAAATTATGATTTTCGTAATCAGCATGGTCGAATTAGTCTATTTGCATATATTACAACCCTTAACTCGTTTGTCACTTAAATAGTGTCCATTGTTAGCCTCATGAAGTTATTGAATATGAATATTGTTTTGACAAAACAGTGTATAAAGACCCCGATCCTCCTGTGAATTAAAAATCTATTTTAAATTTAATTAGAACAAAAGGTTGGTTAAAATTTTAAAATCTTACCAAAAACCCGACAAGAACAGCGGAAATAGTGACAAGAAAAATCCAAAAGTAGATCGGGTATCCGTAGTAGGTTTGTGCTTGCTTCGCGACACTCGTTGTCGAGAACGGGGATATGGATGTCGATTTCCAGGTCACGTGTTTCGAAGTCTCCCATTTCACAAGAAATTGTGGTCGATCCGAAATAACCAATTTCCTATCCATTTTTAATTACTTTAACTATAAATTGCAATTCAATTTTTAATTACTTTAATTATAAATTGCAATTCAATTTTTAATGGTTTTTGCACAGAATTAGACCTTTACAAATGGCAACTGTCGGAATAATTTAGTGTTATCAATATTGTCTTATTAATTTTGTACAAATCAAAACTCCCCGGCGTTATTTCACTTGTAACTACATCAGTTTATCAAAATCTCCCCATCCTTGGATATAAATAACTACAAGTATCTGAATTGCTGCTGTTAATGCTGATATGTTGTGTTAATTGCGGCATGGAACTGATAACGATGTCCTTGAGTGGTTAATTGAGAATGAACCAGTTCTAGTGTTCATTGGTATAAAAAATATATGTTTCTCATCTAATTAGTAGTTTTTAAACCCTCCTTGATAAAACGGGGTGATTTAATTACTTCAACTTCATTCCCAAAATCTAATAGTATGACCATGAACTCAGGATTTTATTATTCAGAAATAGGCTAATATTGCTAGATTTATTGCCACTATTCAAAAGGTTGAACAAATGCAGTTTCATGAGCATGATGGAGCGTTAATTGTTCTGGAATCATTTTTAAATGGGAGGAATTGTGTATTGCATCAATTGAAGCAGCATCATTAACCTTGATGCTTGAAGAGTTTGTACTTGGTTTCGCAAGATTGTCAAATAATGTAATAAATTCAATTCCTGATACGCATCTATGAGAGCACTTGATTCGGTTTAATATTTCACCATTTATTGGTTATTTATTGGTTTATTTATGCTGATTGAGACATTAATCAGATTTCATAAGAATTCATTATCCATGGCCTTGCGTTGTCAGATTTGCGAAGTAAAGATAGGAACTTCCAGGGTTCCAGACCCTAGGATTTTTTGTGATCATCGGCTGTAGTAATTGTAATGATGATGTCGTGATGTTCACCCAACCGTTTCTTATTGTTCTGAGAAATTTCGAATTTCAAAGATGAAGTCTAAAGCCACGGTTAGGATGAATTAAAAGGTTTAAAAGCAATTTAAAGTAATTACTAAATTTTGCAATTGAATATTTTCAATTGTCCAACATCTTGTTCGAATTGCCCATACTATTTGAGTACTTAAGGTTTTAATATTTTCAGATAATAATATTAGATAATACGACAGGAGATACGCCCGTCCTTGGATTGTAAAAATTACATCGAGTCATTTCTGCAATGGAATTCTGTCCGTCCCTACATTTTTCAGCCTTGCACATTCATACGTAAAGACCGGTAAATGATAATTAAATTTATTTAAAACCAAACGGGATATTTTCAAATGTTACATATTTAAATTAAGATAGCTAGAGGATTCAAAAACTAAAAATTCCCAATGTCAAGATAGGGAGCCGAATTTATTTTCCTTTCTAAATTTGCACATTTTTAATTGATTTTTTTTAAGATTTACAATTGAAACCGTTGGGTGTCTAACAGTTTATTTTTAATGTTTAAATATTTTCGATTAAATTCTTGACATTTGCAGATCAGAGAACAAAGAGATCATGTCGTATGAAGTGAGATTTGAGGAGGTGACGGTAAGAAGTTAGTTTTTTGTATAAATTATTCAAAAGGGTGGGACTCTATTACGGGTGGGTTTGTATTTTGATTGATAGTGTAATTGGGTGTGACTTTCAACCCTTATTTAAAGTTTATGACTTTGTATTTCGAATTGCGATTTCTGACTTTGTGAATTTGATGTTTTTATGATTTCAGTACTATTTATAGCGGATAGAATTTTATGCTGATAATTTATGATGGAATTTGAGTTAGTTTACTGTAATTTTGTTCACAAGAAGTAGTAGAAATAATTTAATAGTCAGTTTTCAAGAATATTTTCAATTTACAAATTGTCTGATTTTGAGAAGTTAAAAGAGTAAGAGTCAGCCAGATGCTTTCCCTTCCCTGCCGAATGTGCTTCTGTCTTCTCCCTAATAAGTTAGTAATAGATCATGTTACAAATACGCCCCAAGCTTGGTGGCATCATTTTTCCTAGCCAATCACTGACCGACTCGTGGCCGGGTATTAACCTAAAGTCCTTCACAAATCTGGATTGAACTGGAAAATACTAGATTTATGGTTTACATATTTTACTTGAAATATAAGATTCCTCTTCCCTACCAATAGTACATAAATGAAAAGATTAAACCTAGACTTGATAATTATATGGGCGACATTCTCCCACTCGTGTTATCGCTGCAGCGTTCACACTTCAAATTGGGAGCCGTTAGCATTGCTGTTGAGTATGGAATCAGGAAAAGTCTCTTGATCTTCGTCTGTGTACTTTCTCCGGACATCCAACTTGCATAGTTTGGCAACTGGTCGTCTGTACACTCCTGTAGTCGTCTTAACGTCCACCACTCTGACAGACCCGTCCTTTCCCGGGTATAATTTGATGACGATCCCCATGGGCCAAGCGTTTCGAGGGAGCTGATTGTCGACGACGAGAACGACGTCATCGACTTCAATTAATTTTGTTGGTTGGAACCATTTTCCTCTTCGTAATAGAGTGGGAAGGTACTCCTTGATCCACCTTTTCCAGAAATGGTCAGCGTATACTTGAGATTGTCTCCAATGCTTACGGAGATGTAGATCCCCTTCTTCAAACTTTCCAGGTACAGGAACATTACTGGATCTCCCAATTAGGAAATGATTAGGTGTCAATGCTTCGGAATCCTCTGGGTCTAGACTGACATGGGTCAACGGGTGACAGTTGACAATATGTTCCGCTTCCGCAATGAGGGTGTTCAAGACTTCATCTTTTGGATGTTGTTCTTTCAGAACTGCGTACAATGCTGTCTTGATGGATTTGACTAAGCGTTCCCAGCTACCTCCCATATGAGGGGCTGAAGGCGGAATAAAATGCCAAGTTATTCCTTTGGTTGTGCACACAGCTGTGATTTCTTCTTGATTAAGCTGTTCCACAGCTTTCTTGAGCTCATTGTTAGCTCCCACTAAATTTGTACCGTTATCGCTGTAAATGTGGACCGGGCATACCCTTCTTGACACGAAACGGCGGATTGCCATTATGCAGGAATCCGTAGAAAGTGAGGATGTCATCTCAACGTGCACGGCTCTGACTGAAAGACAGGTAAATAGGGCTCCCCATCTTTTCTCATGGTGACGACCAACGGTGACTGAAATTGGTCCAAAATAGTCAAGGCCTGTATTATGAAATACACTTACATAAGGCTCCAAGCGATAACTGGGCAGTTGTCCCATCTGAGGTACAACCGGACTCGAACGACCGTTTTGACACTGCTGGCAGTTGTTCCAACATTTTCTTATGGCTGATCTGAGATGAATAATGTGATATTGCTGTCGAATCTCGTTTGCTATTTTCTCCTGTCCGTGATGTCCACCTTCAATGTGATACTGATTAATAAGCAGCTGCGTAAACTTGTGTCTTGAGTCTAGGATCACTGGAGTTTTTGTAGAACTCGGAATTTCAGCGTTTTGTAGTCTGCCCTCTACTCTGATTACTCCTTCCTCATCTAAGATCACGTTCAACTTTCGCAATGGACCCGAGATAATCTTGAAATTTCGGTTTTTGTTGAACTGCTTCAGTTCTTCGGGGAAAGACTCTGTTTGAGATCTCCTCCACCACCACATTTTTCCAAGTTCGACTTCCCATGGAAGTAGCTCCTTAATACTTGATCGACGGAACCTTTTGCAGTTTCGAATAAATCGAAGACAATATGAAATAATTCTGATCGGTCTGCTCACGGTAGAGAAGTTGTCGATGTTTAATAGCGGCTTCATGTTCCAAATGGCATGTACAAAATCCTTTTGCCATTCCAAGTCTTCTTCAGCTATGTGGACAATTGATTTTTCTTTTGGCCACATATCTTCTTCTTCCTTTAGAAAGTCTGGACCTTGAACCCACCTGCTGTTGCTGCTCCAATCACTTGGATGATTATCACGAGTGAGCTCATCAGCGACGTTACTTTTAGTCGGGATCCATTTCCATTGGTTGACTTCCGTAAGTTCCAAGATCTCCCCAACACGACACGATACATACTGAGATGGTCTTCTTTTCTCGGTCCTCAGCCAGGTTAATACTGTTGAACTATCGGACCAATACACGACACGATTGGTTTCAATTTCGTGTTCTTCTTTGGCGAATTTCGCTAGACGGCTTCCAAGTAAGGCTGCCTGTAGTTCAAGCCGTGGTACTGTCAGTGACTTGGTAGGAGCCACTCTTGCTTTTGATGTTACAAAGCTAACTGTGATTTGGTTTCTTTTCCGAATTCTGAAATATATCACGGCTCCATATGCTTGTAGGCTTGCATCACAAAACACGTGCATCTGGATCTCGTCTGCAGTTGAGTAGTCCGGTGAATAACATCTTGGTAATCGATATGTGTTGATTAGTTTCAGTTCTGCACACCAGCTCTCCCACTTGTCTTGAAGTCCCCTTGGCAGTTCATCCTCCTAACCAATTCCTATTCTCCAAGTCTCCTGGAGAATTATTAGAGCTTTCACCTTGTGATGAGATAGGAATCCCAAAGGGTCGTAGATGCTCATTACCAACGCTAGAAGTTCTCTCTTAGTTGGAAGTCTGTCTCCTTGTATGAATTCCTCTTTGGACTTGAGGAAATTCATTGAGAATGTGAATTGATCATCTTCTGGTCTCCAAAACAGTCCAAGAACTCGTTCAGCGTCGCTGTCCAAATCCATTGATTTTACTCCTGGTGCATGAAGTGATTCGGGAATTCGGGATAGTAATTCTTTGCTATTACTGATCCAGTTGCAAAGGTCAAATCCGCCTTTGAGATGAACTTCTCGTATTGCCTCGAATCTGGAATATGCTTCATCCACCGAGTCGACGCTGTCTAAGTAGTCGTCAACGTAATGACGAGTTATGATGGCTTTGACTGCTTCCGGATATTGATCGTGGAATTCCAGTGCATTTCGATTCTTCACCTCCTGAGCACAGGCTGGTGAGCAGGCGGCTCCAAAAATGAGAACTGACATTTCCCATGTATCAGGTTCTTTATCCCTCTCCATTCCTCTCCAGAGGAACCTTTGGGCTCCAGCATCTTCTGGTCTGACCTTGACCCGGTGAAACATATCTTTGATATCCCCGGTGAGAGCAACTGTTCGCTGTCTGAATTTCAATAGGACTCCTGGAAGTGAAGTTAATTTATCTGGTCCCTTGAGTAAGGTATCATTTAAACTTACGTTGTTAGTTTTCCCTGCCGCGTCGAACACGAATCTCAGCTTCTTGGGTTTCTTGGGGTTCTTTGCCATACAATGAGGTAAATAAAAGATTCGTTTACCCTCTGACGCTGCTTCGACAGGATCTAGTTTTCTGGCAAACCCCTTATCCGCATACTCTTGAATCTTGTTCTGATATTGTTGAGCGAAATCTGGATCTCTGTCCATTCTTCTCTCCATTTGAAAAAGTCTTGACTTCGCCATCCTTTTGGTATTTGGTAACTCGACTTCTTCATTTCTCCAAAGCAAGCCGGTCTCCCAGTTGTTCCCAACTCTTTTGATGGTGGAGTCCATAATTTGTTGAGCTGTTATGTCTTCTTTGGATCTCTGGTTGCTGGAGCTGGCTTGGACCCCAACTGCTTCAATTGTGAAATGATGTTTCACTAATTGGTGTAGTTCGTCATCCATATGACCGTATACCATGAAACTTTTCTCAGTGTTGTTGATTTCATCGCTTGACCCCAACAGTACCCATCCTAATTCTGTCTTTCCTGCCGCTGGAGCATTCCCAGGACCTAGACGTAGCTCACTGGTACAACTGAGTCGGAAGTTGTCGAGTCCAATCAGGATTGTCGGTTGACCTTGATGGTATTCTTCAATTGGTAAATCTCGTAAATGTTTCCACTTTCGAATTAAGCTTTTTCTTACGGAGTGTCCAGGGATGGTCATCTGCTTCTTTGTTCTGACATTCTGCAACGAAAATCGTTTGTCTCCTTGATTTGTAAGAATTTCCAAATTGACTGACCTGGAACCTTCTTCCGTAATTAGTTGATGGAGACCGCTATGAACAAACGGTTTGACTGGTCCCTCCAGTCCCAATTTGGTCGCAACTTCCTCGGACACGACAGTGCAAGTTGCTCCTGGATCTAACATTGCGAATGTGGATATTTCTCCCTTTGGGCCTCTAAATCTTACCGGAAGTATCAATAAATCGACACGGTTATTATGACATTGGCTACTGGCTACTGTTTGGCTTACGTTCTCGTTCGAAGAAGGTGACTTCGGTCTTGGTGGAGTTTGTTGTTGATCTCTATGTAGCATAGGATGATGGCTTTTCGGACAACCGTCTTTTCCACATTCCTTCTTTGCTTTGCAGTCTTTGAGAGTATGCCCATATTTAATGCAGCCGAAGCAGTGTCGATTATCTCGAACCCAGTTTTGCTTATCTTCAAAGGTTTCTTTTTCGAATTGACGACATTGGAAAACCTTGTGTCCTTTACCTTTGCAAAATGAACAAATGATTGTTGTGGGATTGAATTTAGGCTTTTTACTTACTGCTGGTTCATCAGCTACTGCCCAGACTTTCTCCTCCTTTCTCTTTGGTCTTCCTTGCTCCCAGTGTCGTTTTTGAGCTTCTTCTTTGGGTTTTGGTGGGCATAGTTTGCACGCCACTTCTGTCTGAATGTTCATCCACTTGGCGAAGTGCTCCAAGTTTTCTTTCCTAGTAGGGTCATAGGTTACCCATTCGATCCACTTAGTCCGTAGTGACACCGGTAGCTTCTTTGAGAATTCCTCTAACAGTTGTGGGCTTGTGAGGTGTTCGTTGCATTTCAGGGCTTTAATGGTCTCGACAAGGTTGTCGACAGCGAGCCCGAAATCTATTAACAGGTCAAGTCTGTCTTCTTTAAAAGATGGAACGTCTCTTGCCTTTCCTATGAGGATCTGCACGATATGCTCCGGACGTCCAAATCGCATCTTGAGTTTTGCAATGATGTTTGGGACGTTTTCAGGTTGAGAAAATAAACACTGGACTGTTTTTACCGCCTCCCCCTTCAGACATTTTTGTAGTCTTGGAAGGTTGTCCTGATGACTATATCCACATCCTGCTGTTGAATTCTCGAACGCTGTTATAAAAGTAGTCCACTCCTCAGGTTTTCCATTGAAGATGGGAAGGTCTTTCCCCTGCGCCTGTCTTGCCAAAAACTTGTCGGTGTTGCTGGAGGAGCTGGTAATCTTACAAATGCTTTTGTAAAGACATCGGCAAATTGTAATGCGATTGACTCACTTTGTTGTTGAGAGCTAGTTGAGCTCTTTGTTGTCTTCTCCGGTGGAGGTTGGGTTCTCCTTTGCGCTGCTGGAGCTCTTCCAGGAACAAAGGGGTCTTTGAGGTTACGTAACCTCTGAAGTAGTTCGTCGTTATCAAACGGTGCTTCTTCGTCTTCACCTGGTATTATTGGTAAGTCAATTGGTTGGTGGCTTAAGGATTGATTAGTAGAATGATTTGGCTCATCCTGTCGGTCTTTCTCGTTCTCGTCGGCAAATACATCATCGTCACTGCTGCCTAGAGTCTGGGAAAGGTTATGGTCTTGATTTTCTTCTTCCTCTATCACCTGTTTCTGATGTTCAGCTTCTCTCCTCAGCTGTGCTTTCTTTCTAGCAATTGTTTTTGCTTCGAAATTCAAGTCGATTCGCTTTTTTGCAAGTTCTTTCTGGAGATTATTTAGTTTAAGTTGCTGCTCACCAATTTTTAATTTGAGGCCTTGCACGTACTCTTCTTCCTTGTTTATTCCCAGCTCATGTTCCATGTGCAGTGCTTCTAAGTATGCATTGGCATGTTTGATTTCCATTTCTAGAATCCGTGTATCACGTTCATTGATGTCATACTGCTCTTCAAGCTCGTCGATCTTTCCTTCCACATCGAGATCAATTTCTGATTGTCTAACAGTAGACTGACTCTTGCTCGTTCCAGATGAAATCAGGGAACGTGATGAGCTCCTCCCAGAAACTGAGGATGTCGATGCAGGTCTTGATGTAGGTTTTGCTGTTGTTTGAGATTCTAATTGGGATGAACGAGGGTTATCTTTTGTTGCTGATTTATTGCTGCCCTTAGTTTGGTCAAACCCCAGTCGCTCTGGAGGGTTACCGGCATTTACTCTTGCTGTAGATCTAACGCCCGTTGATTCCATTATTAGTTGGACTGTGGTGGGCGTGGTCTCCTCTCAATATTCTTTAATACAGAAATAAATAAATATTAGCGTGAATGAATATTGGAACTTGCTTGCTTTATTTGGAGTTTTCCGTATGTAGGCTCCTTATTCTCCGTTGTCAGCTTTCACTGTGGCCGACAGATTCCAAAGGTCAAAGTTGATTCTCCCACTCGTACAGGGGTGCTGCTTCTCGACCTGGTCAGTTTTCTTTGTCTGGTTGTTACTTTCATAAGAATGGGATGATTTCTTCACGCTTTAATGAGACGGTGGATTTTTCAGTGCTTCTTCACGTCCTCCAATGGGCAGTGGATAATTTGCACTTCAAACTTCACGGGCCTCTTTTGCTGTGGATGTTGCTCTCCCTGGTCTTGATGATTGTTAAACTCGTCACGAAATTAGTACAACTTTCGTGGATATTTTACTGCTACAGTTCTTATCGTCGATTAAACTCGATATTTCTATAGAACTGTTCATCCGGTTCGAAGGACCATGTAATTGGGTGTGACTTTCAACCCTTATTTAAAGTTTATGACTTTGTATTTCGAATTGCGATTTCTGACTTTGTGAATTTGATGTTTTTATGATTTCAGTACTATTTATAGCGGATAGAATTTTATGCTGATAATTTATGATGGAATTTGAGTTAGTTTACTGTAATTTTGTTCACAAGAAGTAGTAGAAATAATTTAATAGTCAGTTTTCAAGAATATTTTCAATTTACAAATTGTCTGATTTTGAGAAGTTAAAAGAGTAAGAGTCAGCCAGATGCTTTCCCTTCCCTGCCGAATGTGCTTCTGTCTTCTCCCTAATAAGTTAGTAATAGATCATATTACAAATACGCCCCAAGCTTGGTGGCATCATTTTTCCTAGCCAATCACTGACCGACTCGTGGCCGGGTATTAACCTAAAGTCCTTCACAAATCTGGATTGAACTGGAAAATACTAGATTTATGGTTTACATATTTTACTTGAAATATAAGATTCCTCTTCCCTACCAATAGTACATAAATGAAAAGATTAAACCTAGACTTGATAATTCTATGGGCGACAGATGGGTTATTTTGTAAATAATTTGTAAAGCCTTTGAATTGGCCCCATAGTTAAATATTAACCTCTCGTATCTCATTCTTATAATTTGTTTCAATTCAACCAAATTATCACAAATTAAAAAAAATCATAATTTAAAAAAATATCTTTTTATTCTTTAATTATAATTAAATTTCTGGATTTAACGGAGATTTAGTTAAGAGTATGGAATTAAAATATTATATTGTGCTAAATAAAATTCTTTAAATCTTGAGACAAATGATACTATTAATAATAAACCGTTGCAAACGCACATCGCAAAAGGGTGAAACCACACGAAACAAGACGTTGAATAACATTTCACGTCGTTATCCAACACCTAGGGTTATTTTATACAATAATCTCACATTTCCCCAATCATAGAGTAAAATCGTATACGTTGTTGTATAGCACTTGACCTTACCTTTCTAACGACGTACTACACATATACTTGATATTTAAAAAAATTATGACCTTTGACCGTACACCCTTGACATTTGATCTACACAACCGTCAAACGAACTTGGTCGCCGTTCGAAGGTCATAAATGATTTCCCGAAAACAAAATCCCAAAATATTAAACCGTTCGAAAGTTAGAGCGCAAACACACAGACGGACGGACGGACGGATTGAGTAAAAACGTAATGCTTCTTCCAACAAGGAACATGATCCAAAGCTCACAAGGGAAGTACCCGAAAAGTAACACCCAGAATCGCTTGATTTTTGTCTGTTGAACCTACTAATAATACTAACAATTAAAATAAAAGAATTAGCGGCTCAAATTGATATTTACCATGTTAAAAAAATCACAAACATTGAATATGAAACTATCCTATCGGGTTTCCATATAAAAATGGGCCTTTTTCTATACAAATATTAGCAAAAAATAGGCCCTTTTAATTTCATACTTACGGCATCTTGTTACTAGGGAGTAATTTTGAAGTCTGAGAGATCTAGAGGCTCAAAAAGTCATTACAACTGAGATTGTTGCCATAGAAACCATATTTTATTGATCCCAAGTCTTTAAAATTCGTTTGAACTGATGTCATTGTCATGGAAACCAGAGTTCTTACTTTCAAGAGCTTCGAAAAATTTTAAAATTAAGCTTGTTGGCATGGAAACCATGTTTTTATATATTTTGAGCCTTCAAAAGGGAAATGGTTGTCATAGAAACAAGATTTTCAGATATTTTAGCGAATTAAAAGTTCGTCAGAAGTGAAATTGTTGCCACGGAAACCACTTTTCAGATATTCTGAACCAAAAAATACAAAATGTTTTGGTTTCCATGGATGTTTAGGGTAAAATTTCTTAGAAATCTTAAAAATATTCATTAAAAACCCCTTCGGGTTTTGCCCTATACCATCCTTCCCCAAAGTTGCAAACCTTAGATTTTTAAAAAATAAATAGTTTATTCCCAATTACGGCTGTCTTGAAAAAATCTAAGGTTTGCAACTTTGGGGAAGCATGGTATTGTACTCGTGAATTGGGCCTAAAAAAGCTCGAAATCCGATAGGAGCCTTTAAGTAGTATGCTTCATATCATTTACCAAAAATCAAGAAAAAAATTAGGAATCCGAAAATCATAATGTCATGCTTGGGCGGTAGGAGGATTTTGAGATATCGAGGTGAAAATATGTTGCAGCGGTGATAGCGTCTAACGTTAGAGTTTAGAACTCTAGAACGATATAGTTTTAACGTTTTCCGAGAAGTTTTCTTCCAAAAATCCAAAAAGTATATTGCGTTAAGATAGGATTGACCGGATCATTAGTATTGCGTTAGACCTTGAATATTCATAAAATTCAAATAGCGATTTACTATGGGAAAAGAACAAAGACTTCAGTTTTCTCTTTTCTTTCTCGCCCACACATCCGCGCCCTCTAGTCCCCCATTTTACTCTAACTTTCCACCATCATATCTCAAAATCCCCTCAGCCCCAAAGCAGGATATTATGATTTTCGGATTCCTAATTTTTTTCTTGATTTTTTGGTATATATTATAAAGCATACTACTTGAATTTATTTTCGTGTTCAATGTTTGTAATTTTTTAACATGGTAAATATCAATTTGGGCCGCTAATTCTATTATTTTAATTGTTAGTATTATTAGTAGGTTGAATACAAAAAAAATCAAGCGATTCTGGGGTTTACGTTTCGGGTACTTCCCTTGTCAGATCCAGAATCGTCTGATTTTTTTTCAGCTAAACGTACAATTAATATGATGTGTAAAAATACGAAAACTAGCTGTTAATATTGAGGTATAGTATGTTTAAAAACAGCATTTGAAGATATGATTATCTATTTAAGGATGAAGCAAATGAAGAGGGTTCTACGGCTGGAATTGTTGAGGAAAAGGAGCAAGATGGGATTAAGGCACGATTTAATTTTAAAAAAATTTATAACTTAAACTGTTAGCGACCCAAACTAAACTTAATTTTAATTGTAATTACCAATGAATTTAAAACTACCAGGAAGATTCGCTTGAAAGCTTCAAAGGACAAGAGGTCGTGTCCTTAAACTCGGGTGGGTCTGCCGGGAACGAAGACATGAGCATTACTAAATTGATGAAGCATGTTGATAAATCACCGGAAGTTATTCACGCCTTCACGGGCCTCATGGCAGCCGCAAAGTAACTTAAACCCATCTTATTCCATTTATTATGTTCCAAAAATATTTCTCTGAATAATTGTTCTTGTTTTTGTTGTTGTTGTTGTTTGTTTGTTAATGATTAGATTTAAAGGAACGGATGCTCCTATAAGTTGTCTGGAAACTGGGGAACCCAAGCCTGACTTTCTTTCCCAGTTGGAGAGGATTCCCAGGGAAGTGGCTATCGCTGCTATAGTTTGCTTCACTATTCTATTCATCAGTTTGGTAAATTAAAAATAATAAACCGTCTAATGTTGAACTCGCGTATCCTTGATGTGACGTTTTTATAACGTTTTATACACATAGAAACTGTGCTTGAACATGTTCAACATAAAAAACTCTATTTTGAAATTTCCTTTGGAATAACGTATCACACATATATGTTTGTGATTTGGTCAAAAACTTTGGCCCCTCACCACAGGTCAATGAGTGACCCCACCCCCAAATGCTATGCACTATTCAATAGCCCTTGACAATAGCTTTCCATCGATGTATCACACATGGGGGTAACTATTATATGAAAAAATGTTGACCTTTGACCTTATCCCCCTTGACCTTTGACCTACAAGGCCCCCAAGAGAAATTGACCTCCGTTCCGATGACCTAAATAGATAACTGATAGAAAAATTAAAAAAGTTAAGCCATTCTTGAGTTATCGCATTCACAGACAGACAGATAGACAGACCAGGAGGAATAAACATAATGTATCTACGATACATAATAGACCGTTGCGTTGCAAACACACATCGCCAACCGGTGAAACCAACACGAAATGCTAAACAGTTTTAGGATTTCAATTTCAATTAGATATTTCCTATTATGCATAATGATGCAAGATTGTAGCTGTAGTTGTTAGGTTGACATACATAAACCTACCCGGCCCTATGTGTCAACTATCTTTTTGTAACTGGGTTGCGAATAAAAACCTTAAGGAAGGAATCAACGGCGAACTTTTGCTAATTGAAAACAGATAATTTATTTCACTGAATCAATTAACAGTCCAAATCTCCTTTAGTTATCTGACTCCATAAAATAACACCAATAATAAATTGTTCTAAAGTTGATCCTTCAACGTCGTCCGAATTTAATCAAGTTTTAAATAAACCTTTTGTTCTTATTCCTATTTCATCGAGTTCCTTCTTCCTTGAGCTCAGTTCGTAGAGTGTTGCATTACGCACTAACATAGCGTTGTTTTCCCCAAAACTACGCATAAATCCCAAACAAAGAAGTACCATTGACTTTAAGTTAGTTATACATATAAGTATACTAAATCTATATAGTTCTAAAGTACATTTTACATGAACTAAAGATGGCTCGTAATGCATACAATATCATTTTACCCCCATAACTTTCTCCTACCCAATACATCCTACTTTCACCTTCCCTTACAAATTGATATGCCATCATTTCCAAAATGAACTCAACATATAATTCCAAATTATCCTAAAAATCAACCTTTCTAATTCTTCATCCTCCCACCTCTTTTGTGAGATTCGAACAAAAGAATACAATTAATGAATTGATATCCTTAAACTAACAATGTTAAATAAAAAATCCATAAACTCCAAGTTCAATTATTCCATTCCCCGTAACGAGATGGCTTCCTTATTATCCGTCCCGTTCTTGTCTTCTTTTCTTGTTCCGGTGAAGAGTCCCTGTTTTTCGTTGTCTTCATCTTCGAAGATTCCTTTGCCACTTTCACCATATCTTGAGGGATGTCTTCAGCCGTATGAACTTCCTTTAACAGATCCTTTTCTGCTTTCCTCATCTCTTCTATTGTTAGGTACTCAGAGGTAATTCGGTCCTGTACCTTCAACTTCGAATTCGAACAAAACCTTCGAATCCATCCATAAACCGCTACATTTTTTCTGTATGAAGAGAATTTGGGTTTCCAAAACCGATCCTCTGCTACAGTTGTGGTGAGCTTGACTGCCACAGTCTTCTTCAGCTCCTTGTCCACTTCCTCCTTATCCACTGTCACTTCAGAAACTGGCCATTCCTCCTGAGGTGACTTCAACCAACCTGGCCCCTCCCACCAAGTTGATGATAACAATTTCCGAAAAGAACATCCTCGTGACGGTAAATCAGCGGGATTAAGTTCTCCTTTGATATGTCTCCAATCCTTTGCTTCTGTATATTTCAAAATTTCCTTCACTCTATTGCCAACGAACGTTCCCCATTCGTCATTGGACTTGATCCATTGAAGTGCCGTTGTTGCATCCGTCCAATAGAATGTAACGACATTTTCCATACCAAGCGCTTCCTTAACAGCCATCGTCAACCTCGTTCCAATTAGACAGGCCATCAATTCCAACCTTGGGATTGTTGGCTTCTTCAGAGGCGATACTCTTGCCTTCGCTTGCATAAGTTGTACTTTGACCCCAGTCCCTTCGTCAGATCTCAGGAACACGACAGCCGCGTACGCGTCTTGAGAAGCATCACAAAAGGTATGAATCTGAATTTCACTTTCCTCGTGTGAAAATATTTGGCGAGGGATTTTGATATCCCGGAGATGATGCAAGTCCGCACACCATTTCCTGAACTTGTCACATTCCTCCTGTGGCAGTTCCGTATCCCATCCTATCTTTGATTCCCAAATCCTCTGCAGCAACAGCTTCGGTTGAAGTACAGTAGGGCAGGTAAATCCAATCGGGTCAAAGATCTTATGAATTTGAGACAAAACAGTCCGCTTTGTAATTTTATTGGGCCCATCTGAAACCTTGATGTGACACGACAAACTATCCTCCACTTTATCCCAAACAAGTCCAAGCACCATAGTTGTGTTATCTGCCTTACCCGTATTATCTGTGTCCAACCTGCACCCTCTGCTGTTGAGCGGGCCGGCTCCGGACACTTCCTCCTCGTTGCTCTCCCATTGCCTCAGTTCCATCTGAGCTTCCGCCAGCATCTGAATCGAAGTCTTCTTGAAGTCTTCATATTCTTCTTGGGAGTCGACAGACGTAACACAATTGTCTACGTATAGCGCTTTTAGGAGTTTCTCTGCCAACGGTTTTCTATTATCCTGGATAGACTTGAGATGCATTTCAAGTACCGCGGCCAGAAGAAACGGACTATTATTTACTCCGAACACAACCCGTTTGTGTCTGAGAGTCATCCTTCCTTTACGATCCAAGTCCTTCCACCAAAGAAATCTCAAAAATTCCCGATCTTGTTGTTGGACATCTATCATCTGAAAGGCTTTTCTGATGTCCCCAATGACACCAATTCTTCTTTCCCGAAATCTCAAAAGTACAGATGGTATTAGTTCCAACAAATTAGGCCCCTTGTACAAGCAGTCGTTAAGCGAAGGATTTCTTTGTGACTTACATGAAGCGTCAAAGACCGGCCTCACGGGAGTTGTCACGCTTTCCTTAAAGACTGGGTGATGGGGCAAGTAGTGGCAATCCGAATCCTCCGAATTGTCCACGATTTCCACAAAACCTTCTGCAATCCATGACTTAATAATGTCATCATATACTTCCAAAAGTCCTTTGTCAATCAACTTCCTCGTTGTTGAAATTAGCCTTCTCTCTGCTATGAATTTGTTTGTAGGCAGCTTCTGAACTCCATCAATCCACGGAAGCCGTACGGAGTATCTTCCGTCTTCAAGCCTATAAACATTTTCAGCGAAGTGGTCCTTTGCTTTTCTTTCCTCTTCCTGTTTGGATTTGACCTCGATTGGGTCATGAATCCCAATTGCATCCAAATTCCAAATTTGAGATACAGTTTCCTCCATTGAAAGCAAAGCAACCGTTTCGAAACTGAATCCTTCAGCTCGAACAAGAGGTCCACTAAGAGTCCATCCGAAGATGCTTTCCATTGCAATCAATCCGGCTCCTAGATGTACCATGTTTCCTTTCATCAAGTATCCCCAGTAGTCACTTCCGACTAAAACATCAATATCTGAAGGTTGACTGTGTCCAGTGGAATAATCCGACAAATGTATTCCCCGGTTAGCCAACTCTTTAATCCATGGACCTTTTGGGACGCGAGGAATTTTCCCACCAATGACAGGCTTTTCTCTAAGTGTCAACTTCCTCTTTGACAATCCATCCAATTCTCCAATAGTAATACTATGAATATTTATGGTTTGATATTCAGTTACTGTACCGTCAAAAAGGAGATTCCTTGCTGACTCTTGTCCCTTAGGTTTACTTCCAATCCTTTGGACTGCCGCACTTGTAATGTAACTGTGCTGGGCAGCGTCATCAAATAAAAGCCTCGCAGTTATTTGAGTTTTTCCATCCTGACTGAAAACCTTAACCTTGATAGTTTTCAATAAGACATCCGATTGACAAGCTAATGTTGTCTGGGCTGATGAAGTACAGGGTTGTTCAAAATGGACCGTTTTCTTTGTTTCCGATTTGACCTTTGACTTCTCAGCATTATCATTCCTTTCTGAATCAAAAGTAGAAAATCCCATCTTCTTTTGACTCCTCCTTCCTTCCGAATTCCTGCGAGAGTTTTCCAAACCTCCGCACATACAAGTCGGATGTGGCTTTTGACAATGGTTACAATTTACCTTAACCATGCAATCCCTTGCCCAATGATCGGGTCTTAAGCAATTATAGCATGCTTTCAAATCCCGAACAATTTTTCTCTTATCCTCAAGAGGCATCCTTTCGGCAAGTCGACATAGCGTACTGTCGAAATGCTTCCCACAGAAAATACATCTTGACCTTTCTCCGACAAATAATCCTGCGGCAGTAGGAGTAACCTCTTTCCCATCTGCTTGCTTAGACTTCTCCGCAACCTTCTTCTTCGGCTTTTCCGCCTTTTCAATTTTCTCCGGTTCCCCAACCGGTTCCGATTCCTTACTTGAAACAGGACATAGCTCACAGGCGATCGCTGTTTCTTTGTTAAGCCAAACCGAAAAGTTATCCAAATCTCTTTCCCGATTCGGATCTTTTTTCAGCCATTTCATCCAAGTCATCCTCATGCCTTCTGGTAACTTCTGCTCCAACTCGTACTGAAGCTGTGGGTTACTTAAATGCTGCGGACGTTGTAACGTCTTGACAGTATTTGTGAAGGTCATGACCGCAACTCCAAACTCAATGAGTGTCCCCAACTCATTCATCTTCACAGCAGGTACAGATTTTGCCTTTTCAATCATAGCACGTATAATGTGCTCTGGTTGTCCATACCTGATCTTCAAGTGATCCATGATCTGTGGAACATTATCCGGCGCCACCATCATACTTCGGATATATCTGGCAGCATCCCCCTTTAGACACCGCTGAAGTCTATCCATGTTCTCCGAATTGGAAAATCCGCAATCTCTGGTGGTTCGTTCAAATGCTGAATAGAATATGGGCCATTCTTCAGCATTCCCAGTAAATGTTGGCAGCTCCTTCGCTGTCTGCCTCGCCAAGAACTTGCTGTTGTCCTGAGCTCCTCCAGCAGCATTCGGTACATGACTGTTGATAGCCCTAGCAAACAGTTCAATTAACCTTTCATCTCCTGTGGATACCGATGCTGTTGTGCCAGCAGCCCTTTTTGGCTCGGTTTTGATCTTCCCAAAAGTCTTCATCGGTTCCTGGAAAACCTTATTCCTCTGATTCAGTTCAGCCATTCGCCGATTGGCATCTTCTTCTTTAACCTTGAGCTTCCTAGCGCTTTCTTCTGCTTCAAATTTTAGCCCTTCTATTTCTTGAAGCACGTTAGCAAGTTCTTCATCATTTTTTGTTGATGGTTTATCATCAAACAGATTTCCAACCCCTTTCCATTCAGGGTCAGTCTGAAGTTTCCCTTGACCATTGTGGCGTGGGCTCCCATCAGCGCCAGCACCAAAACCTCCTTCAGCAGCTCCATCCCCACTGCTATACTCGTCAGAGCCTAACTGTTGCTCCATAATATCTTGCAATCGGCTTTGTTCAAGTTTTGCTTTTGAAATAAGCAATGCCTTTTGCCTTGATAGCTTCGCCATTTCAACTTCCTGTTGAACCTGAAGCTTCTTCTTATTGAGATTGAGATCTCTTAATACCTCTTTAAAATGCCTTATTCTGCTGTGAATGTAAGATTTGTCTGGACTTACACTTTCATCAGCAAGGTCCTTCTCAAATTCCTGAATGAGGTCGCTGGCATGACTGATTTCAGCATCCACGGCCTTCATTCTTCCTTCCATTTCAGATTCCATGTCTGCTATCTGCGTAGCCCTTTCTTCTAGTTCATATTCGACCTCCTGGGTCAGAGTTCTACTACTACGAACTGATGAAGGACGGGATCTCCTGCCCGTCTGTGTCGATGATCCCGCTGTCGAAAGTGGAGCCGATAGCATATGCTGTCCGTCGACCCCATCGTCCGTAAGCCCATGAATCATTGACGTACCTTTCTCTTCCTCCCGTTCATCCCCTGAACCTTCTGCGGGTGGAGCCTCACTGCTCCTGAGGAAATATCGACCACGCCCACGTTCCGCCATGTCAATAAATCCTTAAAATACTCGAATAAGAACGTCGGACGACGCTATCAGTTCACAAATCAAAATACCAAATGATTGGAACTCCCTTGCCTCGGCTGTTGATTGCGTCCAACAGTGACTGACGATTATCCCAGGGATGATGGATGTTGTACACTCCACAGTGACGTCACCACGAATCCCACAACTACAAAATGTCAAATGTCCCCTATTTGACCTCGCACAGTTCACAAAAAGCCAACCTTTCACTATCACGTCGGAAGGTCACCAAAAATGTTAGGTTGACAGACATAAACCTACCCGGCCCTATGTGTCAACTATCTTTTTGTAACTGGGTTGCGAATAAAAACCTTAAGGAAGGAATCAACGGCGAACTTTATGTTAATTGAAAACAGATAATTTATTTCACTGAATCAATTAACAGTCCAAATCTCCTTTAGTTATCTGACTCCATAAAATAACACCAATAATTAATTGTTCTAATGTTGATCCTTCAACGTCGTCCGAACTTAATCAAGATTTAAATAACCTTTGTTCTTATTCTAATTCCATCGAGTTCCTTCTTCCTTGAGCTCAGTTCGTAGAGTGTTGCATTACGCACTAACATAGCGTTGTTTTCCCCAAAACTACGCATAAATCCCAAACAAAGAAGTACCATTGACTTTAAGTTAGTTATACATATAAGTATACTAAATCTATATAGTTCTAAAGTACATTTTACATGAACTAAAGATGGCTCGTAATGCATACAATATCATTTTACCCCCATAACTTTCTCCTACCCAATACATCCTACTTTCACCTTCCCTTACAAATTGATATGCCATCATTTCCAAAATGAACTCAACATATAATTCCAAATTATCCTAAAAATCAACCTTTCTAATTCTTCAGTAGTAGTATGGTAATTAACATGGCGGTGTTTGTTTTTAACATTAGGGTAGATTGATAAAACCTAAAGGGTGTGACCGATATGATCCAGATTCGAACTTATTTAAAGTTTTTAAGAACCCTGGAAATAAAATTAAAAGAGTTCTACGGTTTCTGAGTTACGTAGGCGTAGCGGCGGCTACGGCTACGGCGGCGTACGTACAGACAAACGGACATGGTCAAAACATGAAAGGGTTTCACCCTTTTATAATAACACTTTTCCCTACAGTGATGTACACTCAAGTAAAAGTTGAATACGCAATTGAACTGAGAATTACGATTTACAGGCAAATTCCCCTGGTTTCCAATGGGTGCTTTTGGCACTGGGAACAGTTGCAGTCTGGCAAATATCCGCAAACTGGTGGAGCACGGGTCAAGTCGTTCAGGCAAAGAAAGATATGTTAGCCGGCCACAACAACCACAACCTGGAAATGCAAAAGTGTAACAAAGAAATCGCCGAAAACATGGTTATTTGATTTACTTAAATTATTTATTTTATATCTGAACAGACAACTATATGTGTTTCAAACAAATTCAAAATATATGACACACATGTCATTTTGTATTCTAAAATGCACAGACCCAAGAAACAAGTAAACTTTACAAAATGGGCCTGGACACCGTCAAGGAGGTCGTTAACGTCCAAGCCGACCTCCAGAAACTGCAAACAAAAGCCAGGCAGGAAATGCACAGTCTGGACGTCGAAAAAGACCTTCAGCTCAAGAAGTTGGACGAACAGGCCAAAACGGAACGCGCCATGATGCAAAATGAAGCGGAAGTGAAGATGTCGGAAATGCAGACCCAAACCGCCAAAGCTATCGAGAAACTGAAAATAGATACGGAAATGGAAAAGCAAAACATCCAGCAAAAAATCCGGGACAATGAACTAAAAACTGAGATGGCGATAAAAAAACTGGAGGCGGAAACGAGCACCGCGATCGCGCAAGTTGACAAGGCCAAAGCGATTAAAACATTGGAAGCGGAAGCAGCACTTGAGAAGAGGCGACTTGAAGCACAAGCTAAAGAGAGTGCCGATCGCGAAAGGTTTACTGATTTTCTTAACTTAATTTCATTAAAATTATAGTAATTTCATTGATTTTCACGAAAGAAATCACTGACTTCGATACGTTCTGAATAGACGAAATGTAAAGACGGGGTGAAACCAAAACAACACATTTTTCGAATATTTATTCACTTTATAAGTCGTTACTATCACGTAAAACTTGTTTAGTATACATATTTGTGAATTTAAATTTTAAATTTTCTATTTTTTTACGGTCAAGGGGTGTGCCTGTGTATTTAAATTTGTACTCGGATTTTAAAACCAGTCGAATGTAAAATCCGAAAACCGTATTCAAAAACCTTGAGCCGTTCATTAGTTGTGAAGTAAACAGACGTACAGACGAACGGACTGACAAGGTGCTCACATAAACGGGTTTGTTTCGCCCCTTAACGATTATAGCTTACACTCCAACCGAATTTACACGTCGGTAATAGGTATAACTGGATTTCCATTTAAAATCGCGAATTATGAATGGAAACAGCAACTTATATAATTATCTGGCTTTCATTGAGCTTCAAATGTTTTGCTTAACTAAAAATATTTATGATTCAAGATTAAAATTTCGACTCCATCATAATGACGATTCCTGGGGTCTAATTTTTGGATCCGTTTGAAAACCAAATATTGATTGATACCTTAAAATTTAAACATTTCTTACAGGGAAACAACAATGAGACTGAATTCGGAATTGGAAGCAAGGAAAGCGGCTGCGCAGTCTGAAATGAACGCTCGACTAAGAGAAGCCCAAGAACGAACAAGACAAACTGAGATTGAGAATACTCCTAAGCCAAAACGCGATTGTATTGTTGCCTGAATAAACGAAAATTGGATAGAAATCCAAATAAATGATAAACGAGTAATTTATCTTGATTCTTCAAAGCAATAAAATTATGCCAATTAGCAATTAAGTGCATACATAAAAATTCTATTAGTTCTAAGCTGACTGGCCGGTTCTAGGCCGCTGCTATTTGTCTTGATTTATTTCGTCAAAAAGGCCGAACAGCGGACGAACGAAGAGCCGCCCTGGTTGACATAATTAGGTCTAACGATATGATAAATGGACGAGCTACTAAATATTGATTCTGAAATTTAAAACTCTGTAAGGCCGTTATTGAAGTTAAGACTCTGCAATATGAACTCTTTGAATAAATCGGGAAGGTAATTAATTAAACTCATTTTTTGCTTTTTAGATTCCTTGAATCTAAAGTCTCTGTGCCAGTTGACTCGGCCAGTAAAAGTTCTTTGGTCTATATTTATAGCAGCATTAATGGTTTTAAAATGGGTTCGCTGAGGAGTCCAGGACCTATACTAAAGTGAACATTGTATCCTATCACTCCAGGTGTTTTTATACGGAGTTCAGCTCTGTTTTTTTTTAAATCTTCATCAACATCAACATCTTGATTGACTGGCCTGTTATAGCTGCTATTTGTCTTCATGCGTTTCGACAAAAAGACTGGACAGCGGACGAACGAACAGCCACCCTGGTTGCCATAATTAGGCCTAACGCTATGATAAATTGACGAGCTACTAAATATTGATTCTGAAATTTAATACTCTGTAAGGCCGTTATTGAAGTTAAGACTGTAATATGAACTCTTTGAATAAATCGGGAAGGTAATTAATTGAACTCGTTTTTTGCTTTTCAGATTCTTTGAATCTAAAGTCTTTGTGCCAGTTGACTCGGCCAGTAAAAGTTCTTTGGTCTATAGTTATAGCAGCATAAATGGCTTTAAGATGGGTTCGCGGAGGGGTCCAGGACCTATACTAAAGTGAACATTGTATCCTATCACTCCAGGTGTTTTTATACGGAGTTCAGCTCCGTCTTTTTTAATCTTCATAAACATCTTGATTTCCTTTGAAATAAGCCAACAATCTCGTGCGCCAACGAGCTGTGATCCTACAGCTTATTGCATATGGAATAAACCGTTACAAACGCACATCGAAAAGAGGTGAAGCCATCCACAATAAGACGTCGAATAACATTCACGTCGTTGTGCTACACCTGGGAGTCGTTTTATTCAAGAATCTTACATTTTCCTAACCATGGAGTAAAATCATATACATTGCTGTATAGCACTTAAACGTACCTTTCTAACAACGTATCACAAACGTAGGGTTGCTGTTAAAAAAATTGTGACCTTTGACCGTACACCCTTGAACTTTGACCTAAATAACCCACAAACAAACTCAAAAACAAACAAACAAACGGACAGACGGACAGACCAAGTATTCACAGTAAGGGGTTTCACCCCTTAGTAAGGTTAAGGTTGGCCCAGTGCATATGGCCTGTATGATCGAAGTAAATATTACCCGAGTTAATTTCTGCTTGTGTGCCTACCCACTACTTTTGTTTTGCAATTTTTTTGATAGCATTATCTTGTACGTTTCAGTGCGATTGCAATGGTAGTAGTTGTGGAATAGGACACTTAAACCACGAGGTAGCCAAGGCATGGGGGGATCCCCCGGCCGGCTGGTGGTTAGTGCCCGGGTAGTAGCCGTATGAGCCCGGAACCCGGGTATTGGCTGTTAATTGTGGGATGTGGTCGTATTTAAAATATTGTTTATATTTCATATTTTATTCAGTCATTTTTAATCCACAGAGTTATTTTTGAATTGTAAAAAATGATTCAACATAATAATCAGTCACGGATGTTGTTGATGTAGCTGAAATTGTGAAATTTTGACGTGTGTTTGTCTATCACGTCTGTCCGGCCAGTTTTGAATACGAAACCGCATTCGGGACAAATGGCTTCTACGTGTGTCATTTTGTGTAAATGACGAGCCTTTGAGGAAAACCCCTTGTAAGAAAGCCCACATTTATCACAGCTTTCATCAAAAGCTCGGGGTGTGTATGATCGCTTGGGCTTCGAAGGGTCCCTTGCCAGCTTTTGGGATTTTACCTTTAATGGAGCTTTCTCCTTTTCTGGATGGGTTTTCTTGGCCGGGGGTGCCTTCTTGGAGGCAGGTTCTGGCGTCTTATTGGGGGCAGGCTTGGGTGTCTTCTTAGGGGCGGGCTTATGTGCCTTCTTGGGTACAGGCTTCTTTGCGGGAGCCTTTGCTGGCTTGGCCGGTGCCTTATAGTAGACCGGAGGAGGGCAAGTCGAAGCTCCTCGTCGTCGTCTCGTTGGAGGGGGAGACGGATGGGATTGGGCAATGGATAGAAGCCCTTGGGATGTGGACGGTTGGGGGGACATTGGTCGGATGGCCACCTCCGATGGCTCGTTTGGAGCCGAGACCGGAGAAGGGCAAGTCGAAGCTTCTCGTCGTGTCTTTGGAGGGGGGGACGGATGGGATTGGGCAATGGATAGTAGCCCTTGAGATGTTGAAGGTTGGGGGGACATCGGTCGAATGGCCACCTCCGATGGCTCGATTTGAGGCGGTGGGCCAATGGCCGGAATCCACTGCAGTGATCTGATTGAAATTGTGAAAGGCCTTGAGAGGGTCGCAAAATTGCGTGCCCGTACATTTGCTATTTCATCGGACGAAAGTACAATGGCTGGGGGAGGTGTGGCCACTTTGTGCCTGAGTTTCATCCGTCTATGTCGGAATTCATCGATTAGATCGTTACATTTAGTGTTGCTTTTCGGTTCCCAGGAATCGTCCCACTTCTTGAATTAATGCCATCGGATTAGGAATTCAAATGTTCCCCTGTCCGTTAGCCTCTCGTCCATAGTACTGGCAACACGGTACCAGTTAGGGTCCCTTTCTGTTGATGGCTAGTCCATAAATAAAGAATTGAACATATTTTAATAAATACTAATCATACTATAAACTTAAATGTAGTAATTCTAACCTCTGGTTCTGGAAGGTCAGTGTTTGAGCATATATTGGGCGGTCTATACACCACCATGCTTCTAGATCTCTGAGTATCGGAAGCTACGTGATACCTTTAAAATATATATATTATTTTTAAAATAAAATAAGAATTTTATAAAATTATGCAAAAATTAAATATAAAATGATACCTCGGATTATATTCAGGGGACCAGGGATCTTCCCTGGGGTCTGGAATCGCTGGTAGGGTGGCCACTTCGGTTCCTGCCGCTGCATTCTCAGTGTTGGACATGATGACAATTAAGTAGAATTTAATATTCACGAAATCAGAGGATGATGAGAGGAGAGGAGGTAAAGTGGGAACAAATCCTATCGGAATGCTAATGAAATTCACTTCCCACCAAAAGTCTCTAACGGAGCATCCAAAGACTATATGTCTTTGGATGGCATGTCTTAGGGGCATGCATGAAAACTATTAAATATGCAAAATTATGATTTTCGAAACCGGAAAAACGCTATCGTGTGGCATTAAATGCCTTGGTATCGGATAATTTTAGTACTGCTTAATAGCTATTGTGGTTATCGAGCGGGGGCTTATCAACTCTGAGTGCAAAATTTGCAAAATATGCAAAATTGTGATTTCAGAAACCGGAAAAAACACTAACGTGTAGTAATAAATACGCTGTTATCCGGGAATTTTAGTACTGATTAATATCTATTGTGGTTATCGAGCGGGGGCTTATCAACTCTGAGTGCAAAATTTGCAAAATATGCAAAATTGTGATTTCAGAAACCGGAAAAAACACTAACGTGTAGTAATAAATACGCTGTTATCCGGGAATTTTAGTACTGATTAATATCTATTGTGGTTATCGAGCGGTAGCTTATCAACTCCGTGCAAAATTTGCAAAATATGCATAATTGTGATTTTCGAAACCGAAAAAATGATTTAATGTAGTATTAAATGCCCTGGTTTCGGATAATTTTAGTACTGCTTAATAGCTATTGTGGTTATCGAGCGGGGGCTTATCAACTCTGAGTGCAAAATTTGCAAAATATGCAAAATTGTGATTTACGAAACCGGAAAAAACACTAACGTGTAGTAATAAATACGCTGTTATCAGGGAATTTTAATACTGATTAATATCTATTGTGGTTATCGAGTGGGAGCTTATCAACTCCGTGCAAAATTTGCAAAATATGCATAATTGTGATTTTCAAAACCGAAAAAACGATTTAATGTAGTATTAAATGCCCTGGTTTCGGAGAATTTTAGTACTACTTGATAGTTATTGTGGTTATCGAGTTGGTGCTTATCAACTTCGAGTGCAAAATTTGCAAAATATGCAAAATTGTGATTTTCGAAACCGAAAAAACGCCCCAAAGTGTAGTATTTAAATGATTTTATATAGTATCATTTAAGTACTGCGTGATAGCTATTGTGATTATCGAGTTGTGGCTTATCAGGTTCCAAGTGCAAAATGAGCAACAAAATTCGTTCCAACCGGGAAGCCCAAGCTAAAATGGTAAGGGAAACTCAAAAGTCGGAAGCCGAATACAAGTAATACCTGTATGATGGGATATGATAGTACGAAAATGGGAAACCAAAGCCGAAAATGGGAAGCCAAATCATAAAATGGGAAGCCAAAGCCAAAAATGGGAAGCCAAATCATAAAATGGGAAACCAAAGCCGAAAATGGGAAGCCAAATCTGAAAATGGGAAGCCAAAGCCGAAAATGGGAAGCCAAAGCCGAAAATGGGAAGCCAAAGCCGAAAATGGGAAGCCAAAGCAGAAAATGGGAAGCCAAAGCCGAAAATGGGAAACCAAAACCGAAAATGGGAAACCAAAGCAGAAAATGGGAAGCCAAAACCGAAAATGGGAAGTCAAATCAGAAAATGGGAAGCCAAAGCAGAAAATGGGAAGTCAAAGCCGAAAATGGGAAGCCAAAGCCGAAAATGGGAAGCCAAAACCGAAAATGGGAAACCAAAGCAGAAAATGGGAAGCCAAAGCCGAAAATGGGAAACCAAAACCGAAAATGGGAAACCAAAGCAGAAAATGGGAAGTCAAAGCAGAAAATGGGAAGCAAAAGCAGAAAATGGGAAGCCACAGCCGAAAATTAGAAGTCAAAGCAGAAAATGGGAAACCAAAGCAGAAAATGGGAAACCAAAGCAGAAAATGGGAAACCAAAGCAGAAAATGGGAAGCCAAAGCCGAAAATGGGAAGCCAAAGCCGAAAATGGGAAGCCAAAGCAGAAAATGGGAAGCCAAAGCAGAAAATGGGAAGCCAAATCAGAAAATGGGAAGCCAAATCAGAAAATGGGAAACCAAAGCCGAAAATGGGAAACCAAAACCGAAAATGGGAAACCAAAGCAGAAAATGGGAAGCCAAAGCAGAAAATGGGAAGCCAAAGCAGAAAATGGGAAGCCAAATCAGAAAATGGGAAGCCAAAGCAGAAAATGGGAAGCCAAAGCCAAAAATGGGAAGCCAAATCATAAAATGGGAAACCAAAGCCGAAAATGGGAAGCCAAAGCCGAAAATGGGAAGCCAAAGCAGAAAATGGGAAACCAAAGCCGAAAATGGGAAGCGAAAGCAGAAAATGGGAAACCAAAGCCGAAAATGGGAAGTCAAAGCCGAAAATGGGAAACCAAATCTGAAAATGGGAAGCCAAAGCCGAAAATGGGAAGTCAAAGCAGAAAATGGGAAGCCAAAGCCGAAAATGGGAAGTCAAATCTGAAAATGGGAAGCCAAAGCCAAAAATGGGAAGCCAAAGCCGAAAATGGGAAGCCAAAAAAGCTATTTGGAAAGCAAAAAGTTGCGGGGGGCGGCCCGCCCCCCCGGCCCACACCCCCTGGGAAGGGGGTGTGGGCCCAAAGTGTGATCTGGAATGTGGATGCAATAGTTAATATGGTATTGGATGACTGCAATCGGACCCAGGGCCAGAGGTTAATGGGGCTTTGTCTGCTTCTCACAGACAGATCATTTATCAAAAGTCTCATTCCTAGCCATCCAGAGCTGCCAAGACCCAGCCTTAATTCAGAAATATTAAATTGAAAAATTCTAACACTAAAATTGCTCCCTTAAACGAAAATGGTTCGTGGTATATATATATATCTGTGCCTGTTGGTGGGGACTTCAATAGCCCTTCACTGCAACCGTGTTCCGGGGGCATGCACAGGCTGTGTTAAAGAACCGAGTTGTGTTTTCATCACATTGAGACAAGGCGATCCCAAGGGCCAGTGTATTTCTAAAATTAATTTTCAACGGTTCACCGTCCGGCACTCAGCGTACGACCCCGAGGCGTGTCAACAACTTGAGAGAATTCAAGGTACGTTGAGTAAGGTTGAGCGTAAATTGGGTGAATCTAAAAATAAATAATAATTGCAGAAAGAAACAGGCTTAAGGCTTCCCGACTGGTCCCATTCTCCCCTACCCTGGACCGGGACATGCCGATAGAGGGTGAGTAAATCCGATTATTGAACCTTTTTTTCATCCCTCGAACGAACCTCTGATTTTTAATATTTCTATTCATCTAGTTGCCAAGCCCGTTACAACGACACTTACTACGAGCCAAAGACCCACTCTTGTCCCAAGGATTCTTGCCGAGACCCGTAAGTCCTCATTTATTCTATATTATTTCCTCTACTATTCTATTTTATTCTAGCCTCTTCCGTTGCCACGACAACCCCCCTTCCTACACGGCCAACCACTCGGGTCCCAGAGATTCTGAAATCTATCGAGCCAACGATTCGTAAGTCGTTCATTCATTCTAAAAGTAAGTCACCTATTCACTTTATTCTATTTTTTACAGCCTCTCCCTTTGCCTCAATCACAACTCCGACTACCCCAATCCCTACAACAACCACCACCGCTCTTGTCCCAGAGATTCTTGCCGAGACTCGTAAGTCCTCATTCTAATATTATTTTGAGTCCCCCATTAACCTATTATTCTATTTTAACAGCCTCCCCCGTTGCCCACACCACAACTCCAACTTCCTCGAGCCCTGCAACAGCCACCACCGCTCTTGTCCCAAGGATTCTTGCCGAGACTCGTAAGTCCTCATTCTAATATAATTTTGAGTCCCCCATTAACCTTATTCTATTTTAACAGCCTCCCCCGTTGCCCACACCACAACTCTGACTTCCTCAACTCCAAGCCCTGCAACAACCACCAGCACTCTTGTTCCAAGGATTTTTACCGAGACTCGTAAGTCCCCATTAATTGAATAATCTTTCAATTCCCCTCTTTACCTTATTATATTTTAACAGTAAACATCACATCTACCCCAAGCCCTACTACAACCACCACCGCTCTTGTCCCAGAGATTCTTGCCGAGACTAGTTTATTCCATACTATTTCAAGTCCTACCCTCCTAAACTGTTTCTATCTTTCAACAGCCACAACACCTCAGCCCACCGCAACCCTGACTTCCTCTGCAGAGAAACCCATCGGCAATTCGCTCACCTCCAAATTCATCCCGACCCGGCCTCTGCGAAAGAATGGGAAGCAATTAGGTTTACCCTTTGACGTTAAGATTTCCGTTGTCCCCAAAAAGCTCTCTCCTTTACACTTTCAGTGTCAAGGATGGAAAGACAGTCTTGCCCAGCAAATCATTAGAAGCTGGTGCAAGACTCACCTGATGGAAGCCAGATTCCTCTCAAAAAAAGTCGATCTCAATATGATCAATGACTTTAACAATTCTCCCATGGCCCCCTTTCCCGCCGACTGTATCCTTTACACCTATAAAAAGGCCAACTGTTGAAACTGGAGAGTAAAAATGTACAATGGCCAGACCTGCCTGGTTTTAATAACAGGTCAACTCTGGCCATTGTACAATCTTCCTCTGCCAATGTTGTAGGTTGCAAGAGGAAGAGAGATATGTCTCGGATGCCTTATAGTTTAAAAATTATATATTACATTACATGTTTTTTTGTATTTTGTATTACAATTTTATTAACAACACGGTTCTAATAAATACAGTAAAACTATATGTTTTTACACTATTTCTATTTCCTTAGCATTACTGACAATAACTACTAAAGACGGATTTGACACAATTTTTGTGGGGGTTCAAGATTACACACTTTGGACAATACGTTTTTTATGAAATAGTTGCTTCCGCCGTAATATAATTACCACTATAGCCATCATTACAAATATAGACTCTACTACATTTCGAACAATTAAATACATTGTATCTTGTGTTGGGGGAATTGATTCATTGGTATTATTGAGAGTGGCCACTGCT
This sequence comes from Desoria tigrina, assembly GCA_906901685.1. NCBI lineage: Eukaryota > Metazoa > Arthropoda > Collembola > Entomobryomorpha > Isotomidae > Desoria > Desoria tigrina. The sequence continues at coordinate 586,927 of CAJQTU010000035.1, forward strand.
TCCTCAGGAATCGTAATATTAGGGCATACGGCAGGTTGTAATATAATAGATTTTTGATCCCGGCAACCCCCATCAGCCCTGGGAAATGTTCTTGTCAATCCATTTTTTGTTATATTATGACACTCCTCGGGTCCACATGCCTTTTCTATTACAAGGCCGAACTTTGAAGCAATGGAAGGGGTGAGACTGCATTTATAGAAAGGAAATGCATAAGTAGACCAGATTATTTTGTAAAAAGCAAAAGAGCCATTGGCTGTGCACTGAATGCAGTCAAATTCAATCTGAGAGTTGTTCTGAGCAGAGCCGACTGCTAACAATACGAAAAAAATGGCAGTGTGATGCATTGTGGAGAACTGAGGCTCACATTCACTCAACTTTCACTTAAATAACCCCAAGTCCCTAGCACAACAGCTCTGAGTTCTGAACTTATGTCCTCTTGTACGGCCGGAAATTGATTTATACAGTTTAATTACAAATTCGTCATTGTACCTGAGATCGTCGTTTCTGAATTGATTAATAATTTGACGGCCACTCATACCCTTAGCCCCTCTCATATATAATATAGCAAGTGTAAATAAACCACAAGTTCTGGTGTGCGAGGGCTGCAAAACCTTTCTATTTACAAACACCAAAGGGTAGGGGAACTTTAATCCATAGTCACTTGGTTCCAGTCCATAAGAGTCGTAAAACTCAATCTGAACTTGGTTACTTGGTCCAGTATAAATATAACAGCACATGAAATGTTTGCCGGGTTCACTGCGTGGGTCTGAGTTAATCACTACTGCTAACGGCCCTTGTTTATACTTTAACAGGTGCAGCTCGTCCTGGGCGATGACTGCGATTGATTTGACTCCAGAGTTCCTGAGAATCTGCTTAAGGCAGCAGTAAATAACGTAAGAGTTCATTTTAGTTCAGCAGGGCTTCAGAATAAATCTGACGCTGTCCATCAATTTGAATTAAAGAGTCCAGTTGGGCAATGCATATTATAGTCAATGATTCTGTGGTGGCAGAATGAAATTTGAGAGACAGAGATATTTGACCTTGTCTTCGGTACGTCATCCTGTTTGATCCTGAAGGGGGTAGGAGGGAAAGTATAGCAATAAATGAACCCTTTTGATAGTTTGTGCGATCGATATTGATCCCTGATGATAAATCAGGGACTGCTTGTAAAAGCGAATTGTACCCCATCAAAGAGTGATTCTTGTCAAATTGTAAGTTTCGGTACATATTCGAATATCCATCAACCGAGACTGCTACGCTCTCAATATTATTTGGGTTGAGGTTGAAGCTCCCTTTCGACACATCTCCGGCTACGGTTGTAGAAGGAACGATTGCAACCCAAATTAGGGATGGAATCGAACCCGAAAATAGGTTTTCAGAAAGCGCTGTTATCGATCCGATGGGAATATTAAAACTGCGGCAATGATTCTGTCTAATTGGATAATTCAACCTAGCACTTTTAGCTAGTGCGGCTTCGTGTTTATTAATTATATCCGGATGAATTTCAGCTTTTTTAATATAAAGGACTACCTCTGTAAACTGTAGCTTGTAGCCTGATGCAGGATTCTCACCCAGTGATTTTGTTGGTAATTTACCACATAGAGAGAAGGCTGCAGGCGATCGCCTCAGCGTGAGCTTCAGTTCCACATTAGAACAGAGCAGTCTGGGCTGGAGAAAAAAGGGATCCGGTATCTGGCCTATAGTTTCCCATTCCATGGAATTCTTTGATAAATCCATTCGAGATTTGAATCCAGCATTTGTGTCTGGGTCCCAATCGTCCCCGGCCTTGTCTTTGTAAAACAGTTGGCTAGAGAGTACAGACTCCTGATATGCTTTTCCCGTAGAGAGTAGTTGCTCTATATAGCTTTTGTAATGAAGCAAACCCGTAGAAGCCTTACTTATAGGAACCTGATTAAGTGTCACTTCAGCCATGTCAAAGAGTGAGGAAAAGAAACCAGAGTTCGGGGCCACAACATGAGTTGTATCGCACTTTTCATTGTTATTCAACAGTATACGGGACTTTATATAAAGGAAGCTGTTTCGGAGGTCCATATAAACCGGATTTGAGGTAGGGGGAATGGTAAAAGAGAGGGGATGGTCGTTATCCGTGAATGGAGCAATGGGATAATGAGGGAAGAAACTGGACGAGACTATCCCAACGTCTGTGCTGGGAAGGCTGAGCAGATCTAGGGAACTGGAGTAGGAAGGGCTACTTCCCGGTAGAATTTCGGTATTCATCGTTTCTTATTTGATTTCCTGCGTTTCGGTTTGACTGCTTTCTTGCTACGACGACTCTTTTTCTTGGGTGCTTTCTTACTGGTGGTTCTACGTTTTCTAGTCTTAGACTTGCCACTGCCAATCTGTTTTAACTTCCTCTTCCTTTTAATGGTTTTTGACCGCTTAAGTGGGACTTGGAAATCTTCAGGATCCTCAGCAAGTCCAGAACCACCACCTACTTGCCCTACACCATCGCCAATCTCCTCCGTGCTCTTTTCGAGGAGACAAGCCTTGTCGTCACAGATAATATCCCTCATTTTCGTTTTCGAATATGAAATGTCGCAAACGTGGGACCGCCTTCCGTCTCTAATGGCTTAAAGTCTTCAGTCAAAAGTTGAACATGCACAAACGTGAGCTCTTGATGTGGGCTCGATAAGTACTGAACTGGCGAGAATGTGAGTGTAAACTCTTTGTTTTGACCACTTTTCCTGGGAAACATTCTTATTATATTTCGACAGTCACCTCCAAACAGCATAGGCTTGGTTAGGTTAGTCAATATTATAATTCGTTTATGTGTTGTTTGAATGTCTCCATTCGGTTTTAGGAGCGGTGGAAAGGGAATAAACATTACTTCTGTTGTTTGCAAATAAAACTTATAATCAGGCTGGAGGCCAAGATATTTGTTGATTTGCTCTGGTAGCACGACTTGGTAATTTTTGTTTGGAATCTGGACCAATACTCTGTCTCTTGAGGGAGGGACAACAAATTGAACATCAATATCTGCTTCTAATAGCGCATCAGTAATGATAATGAATAGTGGCTCTAGGCGGAAAGAGGGAGGTTCTTCTATTTCAACAATGTGCGATTCATAGAATTGCAAGGAAACTATCATCTCATCCTCATAATCAAGCCGGTCCAACATCTCCTGGCTAGGAGGGTTCGGAGCTATATTTTCACCACGGGAGAGAAATAGACTTTCAAAGCCGAGGATTTTAGCCAGATTCTGAGTAATTATCAAATAATATTTTTCTTCCGGGTCGCTAAAGTCGATCTGGACACGAGAGCCCTCACCACTAAAGTTTCTAACAATTCTTAGGTTTGTAAAACGTTCTGGAATTTCATTCAAAAGTATATTAAGAAATTGGTCGATATTATTCGACTTCTTTTTAAATATGGCCTGTGATGTTTTACTTTCAGTAATTTTGATAATGTTATCATTTTTCCCTGCCCCGAAAAATGTGGGTTTTATGGCTTCGTCTTCTTGAACCTTCTTTGGTTCCTCCACGTAGCTATCATAGTAGCTTATCTCTGCCAGCCCAATCTCATGGTCTTGGAGAAGTAACTTTGAGTGCAAGTAGTTGCGGAAATCAGACGGCTTGTTTGCTGGGTAGTATTTTTGGGAAAGATTAGAACAAGCTATTAAATAGCTATCTTCTGCCTCTCCTCCAACGTTGGAGAAGGAATATTCCATTCTCACACTGCCTCCACTTTTTAAAGCTCTTCACGATAAAAGAGGCCGATGATTTTTTCGTTAGAAAGGTCCTTTAGCAGATACGTGACCACTGGTCTCGTGTATTTAATCTTATCTACTAAAAATTGTTCGTCCGTCCATTGCTTAATGAAGCTCTTCTCCCACAGGAATTTACTCTTTGAAAGTCTTACATGATCTCCTGGCTACAGCGTAGGTTCCTTTGTCCTAGTCCCGATTAAACTGCCATACATGCGTGCCCAGACAATTGATTCTCGATCACTGTCTATGATTTCTGCAGGCGCAAACCCCATACGCTCTTGATAAGTGTTATTAAGGCTATCTGTCAAGTCCTGAATAACATCCACCCACCGGCTAGTATTTTTGCAAGTAAAATACCGCTGCAACTTACTTCTAATAGTTCGAACCATTCGTTCGGCATATACACTTTTTAGCTGAGAGCTTGTAGGATACAATTTTACATTATGCTGCTTAAGAAGGGAACCAATCTGGGAGTTTCTGTACTCTGTTCCTTTATCCGTCCAGAGGAATTTGAAATTTGATCCATGGGTTTTAAAGTGCTTCTGAAATGCCTGGAACATACTCCCCGCCGATTTGTTACGAAGTGGGTACGTGTACAAATATTTTGAGAATATGTCCACGATGATTAACAGCCATTTATAATTATTATTAAAAGGCCCTAATTTAGTTAAATCTATAAGATCTGAAGCTGCAATTTGATTTCTAAATGGTGTAATCACCCGTGCTCGTTGAAAGTTTCGTCTCACCGGTTTGTGGTACTGAACAGCCAAAAGTTGTCCTAAGGCCTTCTGTACATCCTTTTGCTTCAGATATTTATTATTCCGGTGAAATCCAGTAACGCCACTGAAACTGGAAGGCTCTTTGATGTCCAGGTATTTTGACTGGATACTCATTATTTCTTGAACTTGAATTTTGAGTCAAAAGTAGTCCAATCTGGATTGGGTTTGGGCGGAGACGTTTCTTCTGTGGGTTTTCCTGGAATGAGACCTCTCTTAACGAGATCAGCGTACAAAGTCTCGGGGATTAAACGTAGAATTATCATTTTAAATGTCACATGTACAAACAATGCCTTGTTCAATCTCCTTAAGAAGAACGCATGCTACTAAGGACTTAACTAATCGACTCTGCTTTATAAAGTACAGTCTCAATAGCCGAGGGCGAAGCACAGTTTTTTTACACAAATACCGAGCAAGGGGTTGATATTTTCTAAAACACTTTCTATCCTCCTTTGTATTTACATATCTATGAAAATTACATATAATCTCACAAATTGCTTTCAATTCAGACTCAGTGATATTTTGAATTATCTTACGAAGCTCTGAAACCTTTGTTGCCTTCACCAGGGAATTTAAAAAATCTACATTTTCTTCCAAAGCCATTCTAAGTGGGAATATACACTTTAAGGTTCTGGTGGTTAGCGAGAATAAAATTTCGAGTACGGCACAAATCCTCCGTTTCAACGCAAAAATCCAGGAGAATGTATTGATATGGCCCTGACTTTGTAGCGTCTTCTATAGCATTGATTAAAAAATCCTTCTTACCGGGACAGTACTCTCGATTCAAATAACCACACTGGGATTTATCTCTGGGACACTTGAATAACACTAAATAACTACAGTTTAGAGATATTGTTCGCGTATTTTTAGCCTGAAGTCTCTGAAGCAATAATATACACACATACCCTTTGTGATGACAGCGTGCAGTGAAGAATGAGGTTATTTTTGAGTTTAACTTTGAGTCGGTTTCAATAAGCCCCATGCAGTCATCAAACACTATTATGGAATTCCTTTTCAAGTACTTCTCGTAATTGTCATTGATTGATACAAAAGTAATGTAGGGATGAGTCTGAGCAAACTCTTCGTACTTTATCTGATGCACACCATACACCCACACGACGTTATTGATAGGACTAGAGTTAAACACTTTGTCACGATCCCTTAAAAGGTCAAATATTAGCGTAGTCTTTCCACACGAACTGCTCCCACAAACAAGTATAGAGGTGGGGAATTTGAGGCGAGGGTCTAGGGTTTTATAGGCCATCCTGTTTCCTTATTTTGTAGTGCCCATGGGCTAGACTTGTGTTGTCTGGCAATAAATAGCGACTCGTATTGAATCCATGAAATGCTACACGATTTGTAGTTACAAGTGACAGCTTGTGGTTGACTGGTTTCAAAGCCGATGAAGTAACGTACTTTACATTCTCGTCTTTCAATAGATTCTGATAGAATTTATGGCTCAGGCGTCTAAGTGAGTTTTTGTCGATTCCACCCCGACGGTATCCATTACAATACTCACATACGATGCTAGAATTGCTAGAGCATTCATTACATTTTACCAACAGGCTGTATGAGCGTACACGAATCGAAATGATTTCCGACACTAGGGGATGCACTATTTTGAACCTACCAGCCTGCCCTGCACCTTCCGTTGAATACAATGGGTGGTCTCGTCTGAGATTGGAAAAGTCAAAGTACTGTTGCAGGCTCTTCATCTTCTTGTAGTAGAGATAGGTTCTATCTGGGATAAGCATGTGCAAAGAGTCAGTTACTGCGAATGATAGTACTAGCCCAGCGAATGTAGCCTGAAACCGTTCATACATCTTGTATAACAGTAGCTTTGAAGACTCCAATACAATAAAGCCGGCCACAATATTATTCGCATAACGTACAGTTCTTCGGGCCATTTTAAATAGAACAACTTTGTCGTTCAAAATGTCAAAACTTTGGAACGTGTCTTTCCGGAGATATTTGAGGGACTCGGTTCGGCAGAGGCTGACTTCCATATCGACAAACTTCCCTGTACTCTGTAATAGCTTTCCATAGATAGAATTCGCCAAAACTTTTAATGCAAGATTTCCGATCTCGTCATGATTTTGAATGGCTTCCTTTCGTAGCCCGAGGATTTTGGATACAATTGGTCTCAGATACGGTTTTTCAGTAAACTTGAATGCCCTGGTGATTCGCTTAAGAATTAGGCCCCTCTTCAGATAGTATACAAGATTATGAATATAAACAACATATGAGGTTCTGGGCCCAAAATCAAATTGCAGTCGGGCATCGTCAAAAGGGCACGGGATTTCACTACCAATAGCGTCAAATAGTTTCCTTTGGGATGGGGAAAGCTCAGATTTATCGATTTTTCGCTTATATGGTGCAAGGGGTAGAAAATTATCTCTTTCCATAAGAGATTGTGGGTACTCCAAATCACATTCAATGATTATTCCAGTACCACCGTTCTTTGGATAATTGGTCAGATCCAGCTCTTGAATTTCACGGTCTGTCATCCAACAAAAATCACCGACCGCCAAATCCTCTAAAAGGCATGATGGGTACATACTAGAGCAGTCGATTGAGGTGATGTACGACCTGTTTTTTCCTTTGAAATTTCCGAGTTCTTCATTGTAGGCATTTACTTGCCGAACGCAGGAAACTGAGATACCACCTCTTATATTCTTAATAATCATATCCAGAATTGACACATCCTTCAAATATTCAAATGTGTTGTTCATCATTGACACGTCATATGCGTAGGTGCTAATAGTTGGAGAATGAAGAGGAGAAGCTTCAAAGTGGCGCATTAGGAACTTGACAAATGCCAAAATAGTGTCTGCAACAAGTAATACCCGAGAAAGCTGATAAATTTTGTTAAATTGGCGAAAGTTTCGACAATGAAACAGTGTAAAAACTGTATTGGCATTATGGACACGTCTCTCCCAGTCTTTATCATCATCCGTGGCACTGTTAAAGTCGGAATCAATGGGAAGGCTTTCAGACTGAAATTTATCCGTGGATGTAAACCATTGGCTCGGAAAAGCCATAGGCAGTAGAAGTAGAGACACGTCAGGATGATTTTCGAATCCCCGGAATAGAAACGGAAACTTTCGGTGTAAATCCGAAAAGGCTGTTCGGGATTTAAGTCTTTCCACAAGACCTTCAAGGCTTGAGTTGATGAGAAGTTTAGAATCTATAAACCTACTTCGACCATTCAATGTTATTGACATTATTTTGTCTGTTGTTGGAGCAAGTATTTTGCATTTCTTAATATACTCGGGCTTCAGTGAGTTCAGAATAATATGGCCTTCTACCTCTGAAAATCCGTGAGCAATAAATACGACCACCTTCTGCTGTATTGCCATATTACATTTTGAACACAGGATCTGCTTCTTATCTTGCAAACGGGAATCGCAATGCGAATGATGAACATGCTTCACTGCTCCGCTTTTGAGGAAACTCACATTACAGATAGGACAGTTCTTGGCGTTTGCAATGTTAATTCTGTCTTGAGGTGTCACTACAAGAGGAATTGATTCCAATTTCACTCTCCTCATCGTTTCTGTTGTAATTTTGAAAACGGTTTTAAAGAAATCCTCCATAACCATTCCAGGTGTGTCGAAATGACGTGAATACTGCAAATCATCCTCTGGTCCGATGACGCATAATGAATAGCTAGCAGCGTACAACTTGGCATCTACTTGTGTGTATTTTAAATCTGGAAGCGGTGGGCTGAAAGGCTCTCGTACTTCAGGTTTTGCTACACATTGAATGTTGAAGAAAACACGGTAGGCGTAGCACTGTCTTATAAACTGACGGCGAAATACATATTCTTTTTCGGGTGGAAAGGTTATTTTTTTCTTGTGCAAGAGTCCACAATTGGCTTCATGGTCAGAATTTGGTGAAGTAATAGGTTTGAAACAATACCGACAGATAAAATGCTTAGCTACTACCCTGCCCACTAGCTTCTTGAGGGAGGAGACACATACATAGTGATAATTAAAGCTTAATGCAGATGCATAATACGGAATCTGGGCTTCTAACTCCAGAGCCGGCTCCTTTAGAATTAACAAGTCACAATGCCTTGGTAAAATGACTGAAGGTATTTTTAGAGGAAATATATTAGCTCCTTCATTACTGTACACAGAGACAGAAATATTGTTTAATTGTGTAAAGTCATCAATTTCGGAAATCGCAACTGGGCCACTATGTCGGCTAAAATCAATCTCCTTTGCTTGTTTAAGCTCTTGGATTAAATGAAAGTAGGAGAATGGATTCTCCCACAATTTATTCAATTTCCTTCGTTCCTTGGCAGGCATCTGGTTGTAGTGAACTCCTTCCATTCCTGGGATAACGATTCTATGTCGTAGCAATGAACATATTACTGAATGTTGGAAACAGGAGCCGGCATAGGTTTTGATGTTGATGAATCCTTTTTTAGTAGCTCCTTTGGGGTGGGTACATAACCCCGAACTAACAAGGGTCGATATTCCCCAACCTTCAGCTCCATGAAATATACAATCGACAATTTCCAGCTGCTTCCCTCCTCTTGATACAGTTCCAGTGAAGCCAGCAAATATTCAAGAGCCGTATTGACATTAGGCTCAATTGAGTTTAAGGATGTGTAAATCAAATAGGGGGTGATGAATTTCCTCTGCTTTTTCTCACCAGTTTCCGTATGCTCCAACTCTGTTTGTATATTAAGACCCCCTCGTATGCCTCTGTAGTGAGTAATCAGTTGTCTCAAGAGATAATGTAGGTCGGCTTTTGTTATCTGAAATGTGGTTTCAAAGCTTTCAACTTGTGCGTCAAAATCATAAGTAAAAATTGCAATGGTCCCTCTGTGTACTGATGTTGTTAGCCTAAAATTTCCAGTGTCGAGATTCGAGGGCATGAAAGTTGTGACTGACCGAGTCCCACCACTCATGGCGTTTTGGCAATAATGCTCGTCCAGATTGGTGAATACGTAACTGCACATCCCACATTCATGTTTCAATAGATAGTGTAAAGAATAAGCTTGGAATCTTGAGAATTCGAGCCCACATTCTTGAATTAGACACTTGAATGATCTGGCTGGAACCCTTTTCCGTTCATCAGATTTGATTATGGAAATACGGACACGCTTTTTCGGAATAGGAGAATCCATTTTTATTTTGAGGGGGGGAAAATGGAGAGGTTATGTAGCTTTGCGTACTCTGACAAGTGCACTGAACAGTTGACCTTGGCCCTTAGAAGAGGATTCAAATCTTTATACGGATTTATAAAAGTGTTATATGGTCTCTTTGGTAATCTGGTGTGATGATGGAACCATCGCTCCTCCTCTCTAAATATCTTAATCGGTGCAGGGAATTCCTTCGGCTTTTGCTCTTTAAGTGTTAGTTTTCTTGGATGAGGGTGTTGGCGAAACCGATCTCCACACCCACCAAAACAAACTCCGTAATATTGCGACTCTGCAAAATAATATTTCACAAAAGCACAAACGTTGTTCTGTGAGACGTCTCTTTTGAATCGAGCCAGACACCTTTGACATTTAGATGCTATAGTTTCATGATGTGAGGTGGATTTTTTACCATAAAAACATTGAACTCTGGTACTTTATATTATTTTGTACTGAGAGTCTCTGACATGTAAACTTGAGCATTTGACTTGATCCTTCCTGCCACTTCACCTCCATGCTGATGTAAACTCGTAATTCCACAAAGTCCACATTTAACAAGGGTATTTTGACGCATTCCTTCCTTTGTCAATGTTAGTTTCGTTTTGTGACTCCAGTCCATATGACTTTTTTTACAACTAAAACAGAGATATCTTATGATATCGGCCCTACCGATCACTACGCTTGTTCGTTTGAAACTTGAACGAAGGCAAGGCCCATTAAATCCGGTATACATTATACTTCATAGCGCACGTACGCAGGCTTACAAACCGGACAAATGTTTTGTATGACTAAAAATGTTATATTATCCTCTGATGTGAACATTATTAATGAATTATGCCCAACATCAGAGTATTTGGTGTGACACATCATACAATATAACCTGCTGATGTATCTTTCTCTAATATGGTGATATATTGTGCAATGAAGATGTATTTTCATGGATGCGGATCCCTACCACATGGACAATGGTATTGTACGGTACGATATATTACATTATCCTCCGTTGTGAAAAATATTAATGTATTTAATCTAAAATCCATATAAAATGTATAGCAAATAGTGCAAAGAAACCGGCGGACGTGTCTCTCTCTAATGCAATCGTTGAGATTAAACGTTGTTGGTGGCATCACTCTGTTTTTTCATACACATTCTTTTGTTGGAGACCTCTTCTTTAAAAATAATTTTATGGCAATCGCCACATGTTACCTGTACTTTATACGTTTCCTGGGCAAAACTGCAGCTTTTGTAGATACGATTAACAAAATTCCTTGTACTTTGTTTGCAACTACTACACTTGTACAGTTGATTTTCAACTTTAAACAAGGATCGAATACATTCGCCAATTTCAAACATCCCGACGAGGCGTAGTTTCAGTCCAATTATGAGTGTTTATTTCTTGATAGCACAATCCACACCTCAATTTATAGGAATGAATTTCAATATGCTCCAAATACCGAATAGTATGTTCCTTTACAAAATGTTGATGCTCATTTTGGCAAAACTGACAATAGAGTGTTTGTACGTTCCCAGTTTCCATTATATCGGCGTGCTAACACAGGTCCGATCACAAGTTCAGCTCGTGCGATCCTCTGTTTGAAATAAAATCTGTCCAGAACAAAGAACTCCCAGTACTTCTGTCTATATCTAATTAAATGACTGGGGTTTTCAAAGAGAATTATACGATTTTGGCCGAAATGTACTTTCCTACCGTCTAGTTGAGGAAGAACTTCCATTCCTGGAATTCAGAATTCCAATGGATCTGAAATAGCAATCCCAACACTCTCTCGGGTTAATAAACACTCGCCACAATTTGAAATTGTCACAACTACAAGCCGTAATGTCCCGGCAAGTTAAACAGGCTGCAGACATGTGAAATGGATCATCGTGGAATTTCATGTTCCTGAAAGATAGTCGAAATGAAACACTCTTCACATTGACCCTGGCACGGAATATCAAAACACTGATATTCAGCTATACAATAACATTCATTTTCGCATTGTCTACATTTGTGAGGCATTTAATAAACTACTACTTTTAGCCAACAGTTCCCGCACAAAAACCGCAATTAAAATGACTATAAGAATATTAATAAATATTGTTAATATAGTTGTGTATTTATTGATTCTTAACAGCCCACGATCCAATGAATTTCTCTCGTCACGAATAAATTTAAATGTCTGCTCTGATAAGTAAGCGTTTATAATAGAGTTGAACAGAAGATCATTATATACTTCACTATAATGATATCGATGTTTTCTGAGAAACTGTTTTGATGTGCCGTATTCGGTTTGTGTTTGTGATACAAAATCGTTCAGATTCTCGGCAGGGGCGCTAGATACAATTAAAATGATTGTGAGGCCCAAGTAGTATAATAGGTTACATGCAGGAGAATTCCCCAAAAATCTCGTCATAAGTCCCTGTTCTTATAAATTCAGCTTTTAACTTATCTATACTCGCAAACCACTTGTTGTCCTTAAATCTACTTTCCGGTATAGCCTTATCAAGAAAACATAATGAGTGACGATCTCTTACTCTTGAACAAGCTACGTAGGTGGCTTGGGAGAAATACTCGGATTTGGCCAAAAAAATTGCAATAGAGTCTTCTGTAGAACCTTGGCATGCAAAATAGGATCGTGCCCAGCCTAATTTTAAAGGGGAATATGTTAATTTGATTTTGCTATCTTTGTTGGGATGCTGAATATAGTCATTAACGGGAAATATTGGAACAGATCCATTTAACGTGTCCCCTACAACTTTGTCAAATTTTACAAAAATACAGGCTGGATTTGGATCTAGAGGCTTATCGCAATCATATTTAACATATTCGACCTGCCCCATTGAGCCATTTACTAGGTGGGAAGGCAAGGAAAGGTTTCGGGTTAGCTGAACTCTAGCCGATTTTGACAAGTACAATTTCAGCTCCGCCTCTTCAAGTGGTGGATGGGCTGGCGATTGACTAGGTTTTATTTCATAAACTCTGTTTCCTAGTTCTAATAGCCTATAGTAATTGTATAGGTTAACAAGCCGATTTGTCGGATATATTCTAACACAAGTTTTAAATCGTCTAGCCTCTTCCTCGGGCAAATTACTTAATTTCCTCGATTGAATAAACCCCAAGTCCTCATCTGTCAAACTCTTATTTCGCAGTCGATGCAAAAAACTCTGAAAGAATAAATCACCACGTTGCCTACACGCTTCTTTCAAACTGAAATTAATTTTGATGCTACGGTACAGCTGTATTCCAACTGATGAAAAACGACAAACTCTATCGGGATTATCCCATAGCAAATCGTCGTTAAAGGGTGCAAGTTGACAGAAATCGGAAAAAAATATTAAATTTATATTCCCGAAAGGGAGGTCCGAATTTCTCGCTTTGCAGAGTAGGTGTGATAAATATGCAATTAAATGTGCCCCGCACTGTCCTAGTTCATCGATTAGGAGCCAAGTCTTATTATTAAGTCGTTGTCTCAGAGCTTCTGAAATGTCAAAATCATTAACCCAGAAGGATTCCCACGAATCTGCCTCCTTGTAGTCAATTAAAAACTCGCTATGTAAAGTAGTAGCGTTATTTATTGCGGCTGCTACCCCTACAGGAGAACATACAATAGCAGATTGCTTATATTTTGTTATGAGATCTGTTATTCGAGAAAAGAGTAAACTCTTGCCCGTGCCAGCTCCACTCTGAACGGTTGCTTGAAACGAATTTATAATCTGATCCCTTAACGGTTTCTTTAGATGAGTCTCAACTTGCCCTAAAACCTTACTTTAGGATGGAGTTAGTGTATACGTATTGTCAGTTTCAACTTGCCTCAATGCGACCCGTTTCCGCTTGCTTATGTTCTTGTAAAACTTTGAGTATGTTGCCACTGAGTGTGAGAACTCTGCCATTCAGTGCAGGGAATCAGTAAACGACTAAAGATGTTGTGATCTGAGAAAGTCTCTTCGAAATCATTTTAAGAAACAGACAGAATGATGTGATTGGTCTAAAAGAAAGCGTCTGGGCCGATACCAGATAAATTCAATTTGTGCATTTAATCATACCTGGATTTTCTCCTGTGAGAATTACTCACACTGCATTGTAATGTAATTTAAAATCTATTTTGGTTTAAATGCCCACCGGAACTCAACAAATCAACGATAAATCAAATTTAAAATCAATCACGGTCGGAGAGAGGTGTAAGGATTTTTATTCCTTTCCACATGTGATTATCGCAGTTATTAGGATTAGTTATTCCCCATTGGATTCAACAAATCGGATTTAAAATCAATTTTGGACATCAAAAAAACCTTTGACACATGTTTTATCCACACACATTAACTAAATTTAATTTAAAAGCAATTTGAACAAAACGAAGTAACGAAGATAATTTAATTTAAAATCAATTTATTTCCAATTAAGCTGCACCGAATAGAACGGTTGACAGTGGCTGTATAAATACAAATAATTTTACTAGTCTTCTGTCTCAGTTGGTATGAGTGACACGATGAGTGACGAACAATACGAAAGTTTTGAAACTGATTTCGATCCTACAATTCTACAAACGTTATTCGGAGAAGATTCATTTCTATTGGAGATCCCTGACGAAATGCCAAAAGATATGGCCAAGCTGAAAGCTATGATGGACGAACACAGTTCCAGGCGAAAGCAGAAGATAATACCCAAGGTGATTCCAGAAGACTTTGAAGAATATTCGATCGAGAGGACTGACGAGTTTTACAATTTAAGCGATGCAGTCGAACTGGGAAACGTATTTATTCGCAAATACTTTGACCCGTTCAAGGGAATCTTCTCCGTGTACTTGATGAAGAGAAATGACCGCAATCCCAACACAGAAATCAAAGATACGTTTATATCTATACCACAATCATTTCTCGGTGATTTCATAGAAAAGGGCTATAAGCTTCTACAGGAAGTGGATTTGCTAGAATTTGTGGAAAGGCTTCCCCGCTTGGACAACGATGCAGGCAGACTGGATAACATGGAGGATGAGATGTACTAGGACCCGATTACCTACGAAGAAGCTGGGCAAGGAACTTACTTTATTCGACCGTATATAAACAAATTTGGAGTCTACAACTTTAGAGTAGTTATGACACGGAGGAACAAAATTAACTATCCGAGGTGGGTGGGTCGATCCATGACTTTCAACATTGGCCAGTTTGACGAGTTCCTGGGGTATTTGACTAAACTTCTCGCCGAAATCAAAGAGGAATGGGCGAAGAAACCAAAACGGGTTGTGGGATTCCAAGGAGATAAAGGACAAACTAAGGATGACGATTAACTGTCGCAAATTGGATTGTAAATTATGTATATATTTAAATTTGAGATTTGTAATAAAAGTATTTTGATCTGAGAGGCAGATTGAGACTTCTGGTCGGAGAGGCAGATTGAGACTTCTGGTCTGAGAGGCAGATTGAGACTATTGATCTGAGAGGCAGATTGAGATTTTTATCTTAGAGGCAGATTGAGATGTTAAAATGTAATATGATAAAAAAAATTTAAAAACCTTGTCAAAAACCTTATTTGATGATTCAAATAAAACCAAAAAGCGAATTCCCGTGTTCAATTATTTCAAGCATACAAAATTTTATTATTTCATTTTATACAAGTCATTATTATTCAGACATCCCAAACCAATAATATTCCCGGAAGCAATTTTGGCAAAACCCAATACATTCATGTTCAGGCGTTCTTTGAGGGCAAACACAAGGCTCCCAGCATTCCTCACCTTCTCTCCCTCGACATTCATGCTCCATTTTCCACTTCCACTGAAAATCACAAAGAAAGAGGGTTAGGTTACGTCTCATTTGACCGGTTACAATTTACATACCCTCACTGATAACAGTCCATCCACAATTCATAGTAATACCGGAAGCAATATTCGCAAAATCCAGGACAGGGAGTGTCCGGAGTCCGTTGATCTGGTGGGCAAATGCAAGGTTCCCAGCATTCGTTCCCGTCACGCCCTTGACATTCGTGTTCCATTATTCTTCTCAAATTGGGCCAATCAACACAGTCTCAATAGTCACGTAAAAAAATATAAAAAAGGAACGAGGTTAAGTTCACTTGTCCAGTAATTGTACTAAACTGTTGTACGTTCAGTTCCAATCTACCGTTAGAAAAGTCACCACCGCTTAAAACTGGAAATCCGTCACAAAGTTCGTTGTTGTTACGAATCGCAACTGGCCTCCAATATTCAAGTAAACATGGATACTGGTGGTCGAAATTGACTGGGTAGTCTAAAGAAATGTAGGTATTCATTAGACTCTTGATCCTTTATAAGAGACCCGCAACAAACTCTGGCAGATCACTTCTGGAACTTGTTGATCCGGGTCCACAGCTCTCCGTGTAATAGTTGGCTTTTGTGGAACGATTCGGTCGATCCTTGCCCTGTCAGTGTTTCTCTCCATCTGAGTTCCATTTCTCCGTACTTTTTCCCGATCCCAACCCCTCCTCGAATTAGAATCACTCCAACTGTCAACGCAATGGATCCGGAATGGATTTCATTCATTTCACCAACCGAGAAAGAAGAGTTGATGGAGGCACTGCAAGGAGCCCTTGACGGGAAGCACAGCTTTGACGGGTCAGTACTATGCAGTATTCTTCCCGAGTGGAAAAACGATAAATTCTCTGCTTTGCCTGCATTCGGAATTGAGACACTGCTTTTATTACTTAAAAGTGCATACCAGGATGATCTTTTAACCACCATCCTTTTTGTAAGAGTGGCATCCACATTGTTCAATTCTCTTTGCCGTGGCAAAAGCGAAAGTGGCGTTGCCGACTTTGAATTAAAACATAAAAAACTATACACCGAGTACTCTATGGATGTTGCCTTCTTGGCGTCACTTTCGGGTAAGATGGCCTATGCCAAGAAGGGACATGGAAGAATGAAACGGAGTGAATTTCATGGACTTACGAACCGCACAAACTATAAAGATGCATCGGACGTATTGACTCCTTACGGTGTACGAATATTACACCCTATCATTAATCAATACCTGTTGCATGAAACGCTGTTTGAGAATTTGGTCGAGACAGCCTTTGAATTATATAAAGAGTAAATATTCATCCACCCTTATCATTTGGTTAGTGAACCTCTTCCATCAACATGGTTCCTTACTACGAACGAGAAGAGTTTTACTCTGTCACCCAAGCCATTAAACTGTCAAAGATACGCATACGACAACATTGGCAAAATGGATCTCATAACATTCACTGGAAAAAACTATCACATTTTCAAATCCCGGACACTGACCTTACCAAATTAATTGAAATACTTGAATATTTTATCGCTAAAATTGAAGAAAACAACCTGGCTGATCTCCCCTCTCAACATCTCGACAACTCTGGACTGGAAATCTGCCCAATCAAAGTCAGGAACTGGACCATTCACCTTATACCACAGTTGGGTAACTCCTGTATTTTCAGTTTAGACGACAGCAAAGAGTTCATTGAGCTTTTAAAGGAAATGGAGTTTCAGATCGACTATGAACTGGAATACCGAAATAGAGGCGATGACACATCAGATTCCTGGTAACGAGTCGAAGATGTACATATATAAATAATTGTGTAAATCCAAAAAAAGTACAAAATAAAAAATCTTTATTCTGTTCAGGATAAATGCCAAAAACCATATTAACAAACCGATTTTATTTATTACCCGGTTCGCATAGAGAATCGGCACCGAAAGGGTTAAATCCTCCGCCCGCTCGAAATTTAAAACTCTCTTTCCCGGATTCAAAAATTAGCGAAAATGGCTAATTGTTATAAATTAGGCAATTGTTTTGATTGTATTTCGACATCCGGATGTGCGTGATATGTTTTCGAGGAGACGGCGGTGTGCATACCGTCCAGGTCACAGGTTGAGGGATTCACCCAAAAGTTTGTGGATGGATTCCAGGATATTTGCCCAAAAAGCCAGCGGAAAGAGGATTTTTGCCCATCCTGCCTCTTTGGAAACATTGGTAACAAGTCCTGCTCCCCATTTCATATTTTCATCATTTTAATTTCATCGTTGATTTCAGGTGGTATATTGATCATCCTAATGATGGGACTTCTTCTAACTGGAATATATATGTTCTACACCTGGTACTACAAGAACAAGGTCGAAGCGGACCAAGCCGTTGCAGTCACGGAACAGTATAGGGATATGTTCTGGAGAGGCATCGGCCGGAAACCAACTCCAATTCCTGTCCGCCTAACGTCAAAGCCACCGATACCGCCTGCCCGTCTCAACGTAAGCCGTCCAGTTCGAAATCGATCACCTACCCCTTCCCGATCAATTACCCCTTATCAATCTCGTGAAGTTTCAGTGGTTTCACGTAAATCAGAATCCCCGTTCAGCTCAGAAGAGATTCAGATTCTTCATACGCCCCTTCCAACGTATCCTCAAAAATCTCATCCGTTCCTCCAACTCCTCAACTTAAATTCAGGCTTCGTAAATATCAGAAATAATTCGAAATAAATATTCAGCATTCAAAATTCAATTCTGTGGTATTCATTTATAGCATAGCACGGGTAGTTTATACTATAGAGCCATTCATATATAAACACACTATAGCATATATTTTAGTTTTACACGGCATAAATCCAGAAATACTCTAAAACACGAGTTTTGACCATATTTGCATTTTATTAAATCGGAATTTATGAGCGGCCCTTAATTGGACTATCTTCTAATTGTTATCACTTACCTTCCTCCTCAATCTCATTTCCAATCCGTTTCTCCGGCAAAATGGATAATTCCTGTTTCTCCTTAAACTGCACAATGTGCAATAATTCAACGAATTGTGAGGTTTTCGTACTGTACGAAGGGGGTGTGTCGGCTTGTTTACCGGAATATAGCCTAATTAAGGGGGCCGTTCAAGGCATTTACCGCAACGGAGGACCCTGCCCAGCATCCATGGAAAACGCCCCCTTTATCATCTTTCCGGAAAAAACCACCTCAATCTCCGATATTAGTAAGCTATTTTTTTATGATTTAGCTATTTTTATATGATTTAGCTATTTTTAGTTCTATAATTCATTTTTTATTTTGCATAGCTGGAAGTATTTCATGCATATGGTACGTCTTCATGCTGGCACTCATTGTATACGTACGTCGTAAGGCCATCGGCAAAAAACTGGCCGGATGGACCATTTGGACGCCGTGGACACGTAGCACCCCCGAGCACCTTCGAGGTTTCGAGCCCCGGTCCGCCCAGGAACTCCAGAGAGAGCAGATTGCTCTCGACATAACCTAATCTAATAATCCTAATCTAATAATAAATGCATCAAAATAGATTGCATTTTTATCGATTTATTTACTGCCAGGCTACTACCCGGGCACTAACCACCAGCCGGCCGGGGGATCCCCCCATGCCTTGGCTACCTCGTGGTTTAAGTGTCCTATTCCACAACTACTAATGGTATACATGACAATCCTCACTGCTTTCGAAATTGTCAAGAAAATTGAGAGAGCGCGATGGAGATTTTTCGTTAGCAAAAACGAGTTGAGTGAGCGTGAGAGGAAAAAATCCCGAAACTTTTCTATTCTCCGTCCCTTTGGTACTAGGTACCGTAAATAGTTGGTGTTTTCATACAGAAAATAAAAATGTAAACAGTTTGAAAACTCTGATTTCGGATTCTAAATCGGATTTTACCCGAAATCAAAAACCAAAAAATACCCCAAGAAAATTTATTTCGCAGAAAAATAATAAAACAACAACGCTGACCACGAAAATTTCAATCAATTTCGTATGACAAACTCGAACAATTCGAGCTAATAAAACTGAATATAGTATATACGTAAAAGTGTATTATTATTACGGTATCCTGATGTTATCGTATTTTGTCCCATATACATAAAATTTTGAATGTTTAAAAAACCAACAAAATTTCATCAATTTTCCCGTCTTCAAAGCCTAAACCTTCTGAAGCTCGGACACTGAACATTCGCTAAATTGTGGAAACAGGATAGAAGTAGTAGAAGATAAAGTTCAAGTTCAATAGTTTTAGTAAGCGACCAGAATACATAGTTTATGATTTACACAATGTTTTCAGTATCAAGTCGCTGTGGCGAATAAAAACAAAAAATGGGTTAATAAATTAGTCATTCATAAATAAGTATATTGTAGTACGTCTGATTTCTGGCTCAAATATCTACACTACTTATAATCTAATGTATTATTCTATCCGATGTTTATTCGTAGTCTCACCATTTCGTAAAGTCAAGAAAAGTTTTCGTAGTTCAGTATCAAAGGTCGCCATACTCTGTACCGATTTCAAATCATTAGGAAGATTGTTCCAGCTTGTCGAAAATTGATAGTAGAATGAGTCTTGTCCAAATTTTGTTTTGAGTCTCGGTACAATTAGGTCATTCACGGTTTTTGTGCTTCTTCCATCAGTGGAGTGTTTCTCAAATTCTGTGAAACAAAATGAATTAGCAAATACCTACAACTGGATGTTCGTACTGATGACTCATCATGAGTCAATGAGTGTAGACTATTTATTAAGTACCAACAAATTCTTATCATTATTTGTTGGGAAATAGTGTCAATAAATATCATTTGATAAGCATAAAGAGCGTTAGATAAGCTTACAGCAAACGATGAATAACCTGCAATTTATGTGTTGGGTCGAAATCAGCGTTAATTTCCTGTACTTATTATTTGACACCAAAGCTAATACCAATACCAATTTTTGTAAATTCAAATAAAAAACAGCCACTCTTATAAATAATTGATGAAAAGAATTTAAATCCTACAATTAAAACTTAATTTTTCATTTCTACGTTCATAAAACATATTATTCTAAACAGGAATAAACCGTTGCAAACGCACATAAAAAAGGGGTGAAACCTTCCACAATAAGACGTCAAATCATATTCACGTCGTTGTCCGACACCTGGGAGTCGTTTTATTCATGAATCTCATATTCCCCCAACCATGGAGTGAAATCATGTACATTGTGTATAGCACTTCAATGTATCTTTCTAACAACGTATCACAAACGTAGTGCTGCTGTATAAAAAAATAGTGGCCTTGGACCTTACACCCTTGAACTTTGACCTACACAACGCTCAAACAAACTCAGCTGCCACTGTACGGTCATTAATGGTTTCCCGAAAAAATAAGTTTAAAAAAGTCAACCGTTCGAGAGTTAGAGCATATACGGAAGGACAGACGGACAGACGAAGTCTTCACAGTAAGGGGTTTCACCCCTTAATAATTATCATTCACAAGCTACGATATGAAATATGCCATATTTTAAAAACCTCCCAAAAAATCCCTAGTCGGCGAACCCTGCTTGAGTATAAGTCCTAATATAAATGCAATAAAAGTAGGAGTGTGAATGTGTCATTAATTTATCATCCTGCTCGTTAATCACACACCATTCATGTGCTGAGTTATGTGCTGAATTTAAACTGGGTTTATATTCAAGATTAGTAAATTTAACACCAGTTTACTTTTGTTAATTCTAATTTTGTCGATATCTCACAATTCACATTTTCATATTCAATTTGAAAAATTAGCATAATCATGGATTCGCCACAATCGACTCATACGAGGCCAGATGACACGAACCTGGAACGGGATCGTTTCGTTCAGGTATTTGATATACGATATCGTAGTCTGAAGATTTTGCAAAAAAACTGATAAAACAATGAACTGTAGCTCAGATTCGAATATGAAATATATTGAAGTAAAACTCCGCAAAACCAAATAGTGGTAACTAATACTGATCAAACGTATATGGTTAAATAGTTGTAATAAATTTCCACTCAATTTTTAAAACAGGAACATCAGGAAGCAACGGCAGAGTGTCTCCATGACGTTAAACAGACAATTGACGATGTCAAACTTGCTAAGCAAATTGCAGAACAGGAAATGTTCGACAACCAGAACCGCGCCAACACAGAATGGCGGGTAAATACTAATCATAATGATAGCAATCCAAATTCAATTTAAAAATGCGGGTTTATTGTTAAAAATAGTTAATTTTTAATTACAATTGATACGGCTCACAAGGGAACATTCCCAACTGTACAACCCCGACATTTTTTAAACTAGTCGCATTCGAAAGAGAAACAAAAATAATGAAACTTTAACATTGCAACTATCGGTGACTAAAATCGTTTTAACCTAGTAAAGTCGTTGGCAAGGTCAAGCAGCTTGCGGTATTTCAGGGATTCCTATGGTAAATCTACATTTGAATTTTGGGGAAAGTCTAATACCCGTTCAATGTTAATTTCAGGGGTCCTCTAATGTTAACTCCCTATCTCCATCACAACTTTTTGGGAAAAAATGGTGAAAAGGGGAAAACTCGACTTTCTCTTCTTTCTCCCCTTCTCCCCGCTGCTCATTTTTAACGTCACAAGCGCGGTTTTTGACCTTCCCATCGACTTTACAAGGTCAAAACGATTTTAGTCACGGATAGATCCAATGTTAAAGTTTCATTATTTTTGTTCCTCTTTCTAATGAGACTAGTTTAAAAAATATCGGGGTTGTACAGTTGGGAATGTTCCCTTGTCAGTTGGGCTACAAAAAATTCGTTCCAGTAATGGCTTAATGACTTTGATTTCGTTGATTTTTGTACTTTTCAGAATTTGTCAGATAAAGGCGAAGGAACCCGAGCCTTAAATAACTCCAAAACCCGCCAAAAACTTAAAAATATCAAAGACGAAACGGACCAGTTTATGTCGGCTCAAGCCGCTGAATTAGCAAAGTATAACTCCCTCAAAATTCAAGAAACTCAAGAAATGGAGGCCATAGCCGAACAATCTCGTCAAGAAAATGAAAAAAGCAGGACAAGTAAGATGTCGGAAATTCATGAAGAATCCCGGAAGTTTGAGGCCAAAACCCAGAAACAAATTTCTGAAGATCGGTTTAAAACCGGGGAAACTCTGAAGGAGAATTTTAATCGAGGAGAGGAACAGAGATCATCTCTTAAATCTTCATATGAAATGGAAATGGAGAGGATGGAAGCGGAGTTTAATCGAAAGATGGAACTGGAACTACAGAAACAATTAAATTTTCAAAATAAATCAAAAGCGAAAGAGAAATCGTGGACTCGTAAATATTTTTAGTCAATTTTTCTGAAAAAATATGCAGAGCAGAATAAAACCCATCTCTTTTAAAAATCGCAGATGTATTACAATTAAAATATTTAAAATTCATCAACTAATGTTAACATTACAATCAAATATTTAAATTTAAATGAATTTGTCATACTTAACATTTAAAGTAAATCTAACTTTATTACTCCTTTTCAACAAAACAATGATTAGTTGCTGTACCTCGAATTCGAATTAAAGTAATGATCGAAACCAATGATTTTTTTTAAATTATTTTAATATTTAAAACGATTTTATGGTTTAAAATTAAAATCCCATTCAATAAGCATTATAACTAATATGATCAATGTATTTGATTATCTTTAAGATATAAATGACGTGAGTTAAACTTGAAACTTTCAGGATTTAACCCACCACTGGCTGGAGCTTTTCTGTTGAATCAGATCGAGTTGGTATGCAAATACGTAGATGACATTACACATGGGATTGTATTAAATTGGCACGAGTGAAATAATATTACAAATTCATTTGATGTTTGCTCTTAACTGGAACCAGTTTAATCTCCTCTCCTCTTATTTAACATAAATATTTGGTATAAAGATGGACTTCAAAGACAAGAGATTGTTAGAAATTGAAGATTCAAGCCGGAAAGGACCTAATAAAATGTGGTTCTGGATTTCCGGGTTTTTAATGATACCTTTGGCTATTTTGGTAATTCAAAGATTAATTCCTTAAATTTACAGTCAAGTATTTAATTTTTAATTAACATTTTTCGGTATATAATTCTTAGGTGTACTGTGGCTGGTTAATCCCGACGATTCTTGCCTTTTCTGCCCTATATGTTGTGAAATTGAGCTTGCAGACCTACACACAGGATTACCGGATTAAAACCGTCAGCAAAACGCAACTCCAAAAGCAGGAAATTGATCTACAAAATCAATCGATGTTAGCGGAAGGAGTTTCGAAATTGGTAATACATTTATTCCAATTAATTTAATTAGAAGCTTTTTTATAATTTTGAGTGCTTAATGTTTAATGTCCGGAATTTAATTGATTCTAACTTAAAAATTGCCATTTGTCGTCCATTTATTCAAGGGTAAAACCCTTAAATGGTTTTACTCAATCCGTCCGTCCGTCCGTCCGTTTGTGCTCTAACTCTCGAACCGTTAAACAGTTTCGAATTATTTCTTCGGGAAACCATGTATGACCTTTAAAGGGAGGTTAAGTTCGTAGGAGACCCGTGTATGTCAAAGGTCAAGTGTCTACGGTCAAAGGTCATATTGTTTGAAGTTGTAACTCTATATGTGCGATACATGACTTTTCAACGATGCATACAGATTTACTCTATGGTTGGGGCAATGTGAGATTTTTAAATAGAACGTGTCTAACGTGTAAAGACGACGACATTAAGCATTGTTTCACGTTTGTTCGTAAGGTTTCATCCTTTTACATCTGCGTTTGCAACGATTTATTCCTATTTTTTCCAGACCGACATTTTCAATGGGGACCAAGAGGCAAAGAGGTTTGCCGCCTTAACGCTCATGAATCGGAGTCGGAATAGCGTTTTGGCCAAAACCCGAGCGGAAATTCAAAATCAGCAAATAAGAATCGCCGAGGAAATCCGAATTTGTGAAAATCAGAACGAGGATTTTCTGTCCCAAGTCAAGGGAAAATGTGGCGATGAGTTGCAAAAGGTCGTTCAAAGATGCGAAAATACTAAAGCCGAGATGACGAGGAATTGTACTCTGGAAAAGAACCGGGCATTAACCGATTTAAATCGGAGACATGGGATCCAGGGAACTAAACTCAATTCTGCACAATCCATCGCCAACAAAAAATTACAAGAAGCAAAACAATAATTGCGGATAAATAAGAGTCTCTAATATTTTTTTGCGTATAATAAATACAAAATGCTGAGAGGAAAGATCCAAACTGGTGGAATCATTTCCAACTCAAAATATTTATTTTAAATAACTCCACTGTATTAGCTTTAGCTCATTTCGAACTCGAATCTCCTTACTCCAACATCAAACACCGGCAGTTATTACTAATGACATTCAATTAAATCAAAAATAAAAAATTAAATAGTGACCAGGAAATCAAGAGTCGGGTTTTAATGCAAATTTAGGAAACCTTTTTTTTAAGTTTCCTATATAATAATTATGTAGAATCGGCCAATCATTACGAGCTATTTGACAGTATAGGTTTTCTAATCATTGAAAAAAAATCTAACACGTAACTTTACTTATCAAAAATCTTTTGTGGTGATTTGTGAAATGTTTTGATTTATACATTCCAATTACACTCGTAAGATTTTAATGCCTTTCATATTTTTACAAAATCGATATCATTCTTAATTGCTCTAATCATAGTTAACATGTAAATACTCTGTATTATAATTACGCAAGTCTGTCTCGGTTTTGATTATCAATTGCATGGCAAAGGGGGAATCTGACACTTTAGCTAATAAAATTTGGAGATAAAAGAGTCATGCTCATGATCCACTTGTTGTTCCAGGGTGGCCGAAAGCAGAATCAGTCTGGGCTGTTAGCCTGGTAGTTAGAGATTGCCAAATCTAATACGAATTAGACAATATTCTATCTGCACATTGGAAAAATATATCGCAAATAAACAGTTGCCATTACATCCCATTGTTTATATTGGCCCGAAAAATCGGTTTATTGAATCCTAACTAGACACCAAGATATATCTGAGGATGGTAAGATTTATTGTCAGATTTTTCGTTTTTTAGTTGATTATGTATTATTATATCGTGTACTATATTTTTTGTAGTACACGATGAATCATATATTACTAGGCGTAAGCCCGGTAAAAACCGGGATTCTAAGTGGTGGGCCAGAATTATGCCGTTAAAAATCCTTAGGTGAAACCTTGATATTGAAGATGTAGGAATGAAGTACGGTTAACAATTTGACCCACCACCTAGAATCCCGATTTTTACAGGGCTTACGCCTAGTAGGTTTGTAATCTGACTATTTTTACCCCCATCCCCTTCGGATCATGTGATCGCCATCCCCCCTAACATTAAATATTCAAAAAGCCCTTGGTCATACGTTTCGATCGACATATCACACGATTATGTTTGTAATCTGACTATTTTTACACCACCCCTTCGGATCAGGTGATTGCCATCCCCCCTAACATTAAATCTTCGAAAAGCCCTTGGTCATACGTTTCGAACGACAAATCACACGAATATATGTTTGTAATCTGACTATTTTTACCCCCATCCCCCCTCCCCTTCGGATCAGGTGATCGCCACCCCCCCCCCCCCTAACATTAAATCTTCAAAAAGCCCTTGGTCATACGTTTCGAACGACATATCACACGAATATGTTTGTAATCCGACTATTTTTACCCCCATCCCCCTCCCCTTCGGATCAGGTGATCGCCATCCCCCCTAACATTAAATATTCGAAAAGCCCTTGGTCATACCGTCATACGTTTCGAACGACGTATCAGGTATCACAGTAAAACTTGGAACTTGGAGCTGGATTATTGGGGTATGGCGATGGGAAGAAAGAGAAATTCATAGATAATAGAGAGAGGGAAAAATTAGAGGAAGGGCGGAGAGGTTTGAAAACGACACGGAAAAGTCAGAGAGCATTGAGAATTATAATATTAGATGTTACCAAAATAAATACCCGCCCCTAAATATAACCACAACAAGGCTGCTGTGATGGGTCCAAGCAAATAATCACCGAATGTGCCATGTCAAGTGTCAAATTATTCTAGAAGATCACTTCATTGCATATCAGTTTATATCAACTCAATTTCTCCGTTTATCCCTCAGGATCCCTTCACATTGGCAATACTTGTCGGAGCTGGTACGATTATTCTCGTCACCATTCTATGGTCATGGACAACTCGGGTGACGACGCTCCTGGAAACTGAAGCCAAGAAATCCGTGACGGCCCAATCGGTCGGAGGAAATGTGGATGTCGCCAAAATTCAACTGGAAGGCAAAAAAATCGAAGTCCAAACCAACAGCCAAAACGTCACTTCCACTAACGAAATCAAGCTGCAAAAACACATGCTAAATCACGATATTAACACAAAAGAGCTTCTGTACAAAGCCAAGGAGCTGGAAGTCCGTGTCGAGGAACAGAACATAATTCAAAAGTCCCTCAATCTCAGATCCCAACTTAAATACGAAACACAAGCAAAACTTGGGGAATTGACCTATGAGCTCGGGAAACAGAAGCTTGGAAATGACCTGGATGTGTTCCACAAAGCTCTGGCTCTTAAATCCCGACAACACGACAGCAAAAATGAACTAATGAAGGAGGAGCTGGGATTTAAACACGCCGCCCTGCGGTCAAATGCCGAAACCAGTAAATATGCCGTCGACAAAACCTTCGAATACAAAGCCCTTAGTCAGAGACACGAAGATGACCGTCTTACAAAAACGCTCGCAACTGGTTTGGAGATGAACCGGGATAATTTGAACGTTAAGCGTCAGGAAATCAGTTCCAAGCTGGAAATCGCGCGGGAGAAGATTGAAGCGAACCGGCAAATTCAAAAGGAGAAAATGGATATGCGCCTGAAGGAGATTGAAGATAATGGACGCAGGCGCGATGGCCAGAACGCGCTACTTGGAAATCTGTTACAAACGGTCGTTGGTGCTGTATGTCCGCCAGCTGGAGCTGTTCTCGGAGGACTTAAAGCTGTCTCTGACACATCTGAGGGATTGACCCCAGACTAAATATAATAGCGTACATTTTTAAAACAAAAATAAATACCATATGACTTTTAAATCCATAAATATGTTTAATTTTGTTGGATTTTAAAGTATTCGCATCATGAACTTTACGGCTTAATTATGGTTATGCATCAGTTGTAAAAAATAATTCAGCTAAAACAACCGTTGATGAATAAATATAGGTTTCTAAACATAATGAAGAATAAATGAGACACCGGAATTTTATTTGTTTAGATGTTTATTTAATTTGGTTTCAAAATTTTCAAAATTGCCATCCAAAGGATTCACAATTCCTGTTCCTCGGGAGTGCCTTCAAGCAGTTGCTTAAGCTCCCAGGGTTGCGCACCCTGCCCGATCGACAAGTTCATTTGCAGCCGCTTCGACTCTTCCACAGCCAAAATCTTCGTCTAATTCAAAATAAAAATAGAATATTAAATATTCATTGAAATTTAAACGGATCGGTTCTAGTTCTGATTAATTAAGTCAGTTAACTTACGCAATTAATCTGTCCATCTACTTTGCTTTGGTTCTGCAAGTAGAGGAACCGATTTGCTTCCGTCTCCGATTCAGCTCCCGTTTTGATGCTAAACAAGTCCACGTAGCATTTCTGGGCCAAATAAACCAAGATCACAGCCACCAGGACGTAAATGTACGAGAGGATTGAGATGAAAAACTCGACCACCATGTAAATCTGATGGAAATACATTTTAATTTCGATTAAGAACTCGAGCTTTCAAATAGTTCTAACAGAGCCTCTAATTGTTTTGACAAAACAGTGTAATAAAAACCCGACTCTCTTGTGTATTAAAAATGCATTTAAAATTAGTATTTAATTGAAACAAAGGGTGGATTAAAATTAAAATCTTACCAAAAACCCGACAAGAACAGCGGAAATAGTGACAAGGAAAATCCAAAAGTAGATCGGGTATCCGTAGTAGGTTTGTACTCGTTTCGCGACACTCTTTGTCGAGGACGAAGCTAGGGGTTTCGATTTCGAGGTCACGTGTTTCGAATTCTTTCCTTTCACAAGAAATTGTGGTCGATCCGAGATACCCGATTTCCTCTCCATTTTTAATTAATTTAATTATAAATTACAATTGAATTAATGGTTTTTGCACTGAATTAGACTTTAACAAACGGCAACTGTCGGAGTTAAATTTTTTTGTGTTATAAATACTGTCTTATCAATTTTGCACACATCAAAACTCCGGCGCCATTTCACTTGTAACTACATCAGTTTATCAAAATCTCCACACATCCTATGAATATAAATAATTTTTAAGTATCTGAAGCTCTGCTGTTATGTTTCGTTAATGGCGGCAGGGAACTGATAACGAGTCCTTGAGTGTGAACTGACAATGGGTCAGTTCTATAGCTCATATGCATAAATATAAGTTTGCTGTTGAGATTATTGAGACCTGGGAAACTATTGGTTGTGTTAGAGTATCATAAATCCTCATCTAATTTGTAGTTTTTAAACCCTGATTGGTAAAACAGTGGTCATTTAATTTCATTCGCATACTCTAATATAATGAGATAATGACCATGAACTCAGGATTTTATTAATCAGAAATAGGCTACTATTGCTAGATTCATTGGCATTATTACATTATATTATATTTTCACAAATGTATACGTTTTTACTCTATGGTGGGGTTCTGGTATAAAACGACTCCAATGTGTCGTAAAACGATATTAAAAGTTTAAGAAGTCTTAGAAGTCTTGTTTCCTGTCGTTTCACCCTTTGTTGATGTCTGTTGAAACGGTTTATTCAGAAGGGTGAATAAATGCAGTTTCATGAGCATGATGGAGCGTTCATTGTGTTGGAATCATTTTTAAATGGGAGAAATTGTATATTGGATCAATTGAAGCAGAATCATTAACCTTGTAGCTTACAGAGTTTGGACTTGGTCTTGTAAGATTGTCAAATTCTGCAGTAAATTCAATTCCTGATACGCATTTATGACAGGACTTGATTCGGTTTAATATTTCACCATTTCTTAAGTCTGCTGAATGAGACATGAATCAGATTTCATGAGAATTCATTATCCAAGACGTTGTCAGACTTACGAAGTAAAGATTACAAATTCCAGGGTTCCAGACCCTGGGATTTTTTGTGATTAAATGTAACTAGAAATAGACGGGTAGTTTTTGATTGAGGGATTTTATTGTTTAATTTAATTATGAGCTATTTAATGAGGCTTTAGTATTTTAATGGGCCGTTCTTTAAGTTCTTTTGTAATTTTTCTGAGAAATTGTGAATTTTAAACATTTTTAGTCTAAAGCGACTCCCAGGATTATTTAAAACAGTTTAAAAGCAATTTAAAGATATTGCTAAATTTTGCACTTTGCACTCGAATATTTGCAATTGTCCCACATCCTGTTCGAATGGCCCATAATATACGAATACTTGAAAGTTCAAATATTTTCAGATAACATTAGATAATACGGGGAGATAAGACTGTCCTTGAAATGTAACATACAACGAGTCATTTTTACAATAGCTTTCTGTCCCTCCCTATATTTTCCAGCCTTACCCCGCACATTCATACGTAAAGAACGGTAATTTTAATTAAATTTATTTAAACCGGTATATGGTATGATATTTCCAAATATTACATATTAAGATAGAGGATAAAAATTCCAAACGTCAAGATTTCGAGCTGAATTTATCCCTTTCTTATTTTTTAAAAAATAATTTGCAGATTTATATTTTTTTTAAGATTTACAATTGAAACAAATTGTTGGGAGTCTCACAGTTTGTTTTAAATATATAAATATTTTCGAATAAATTATTTACATTTGCAGATAAGAGAACAAAGAGATCATGTCGGGTGAAGTGGGATTTGAGGAGGTTACGGTCAGGAATCAGTTTTTATATAAATTTATTACGGTTGGGGTTGTATTTTGATTGATGGTTTATTTTGTAATTTTAAACGCCGAATTAATTGGCCCTTTGGTTAAATTTTAACCTCTCGTATCTCGTTCTTATAATTAATTTCAGAACCAAACTATCACAACTTTAAAAAATTCAGAGTTTCAAAAAATATCATTATATCTTTCAAATATAATTAAATTTCTGGATTTTACAGGGATTTAGTTTGGATTATAGAATTAAAATATTCTAATGTGCTAAAATCTGGTAAATCTTGAAACACACGATACTGCTTAATAATAAAACGCAATGCTTTCTTTAAGAATGGAAGCTAGGTCTGTCGCATATTTGCTCATAGCTGATTTTTTAACAAACAGTTCAAAATATAAATAATAATTAATTTTATGCAAAAAAAATTGATTCTGGTACTTCCTCGTCCTACTTAAAACAGCCTTTGAAGATATTAAATTATCTATTTCAGGATGAAGCACATGAAGAGTGTTCTACGGCTGGAATTGTTGAGGACAAGGAGCAAGATGGGATTAAGGCACGATTTATTTTACAAAACTTTGATAATTTCTCTAACTTAAGCTGTTATATGCAAACTAGTTAATAACTTAATCTTAATTGTAATTATCTCTGGATTTAAAACTGGCAGGAAGATTCGCTGGAAACGTTCAAGGGACAAGAGGTCGTGTCCTTAAAATCGGGTGGGTCTGCCGGGAACGAAGACATGAGCATTACTAAATTGATGAAGCATGTCGATAAATCACCGGAAGTTATTCAAGCCTTCACGGGCCTCATGGCAGCCGCCCAGTAACTTAAACCCATCTTATTCCACTTACTAACAATGGACACTATTTGGGTGTCGAACGAGTTAAGGGCTGTAATCTTGCAAATAGACTAATTCGACCATGCTGATTACGAAAATCATAATCTTAGCTCTGCCAATTGATGTCTAGTGGGTCAAAAGTAAGTGGGAAGGTCAAAAACCAGGCGTGAGTTTGGACTTTCCTATAGTATTTTCCCGTTCCCTTTTTTTCAAAATCCTAATACCAGCGCAATGTTATTTTTCTGGTGCCTCCAATGTTAACGCCCTATCTTCTGATCGGTTTCGCAAGAAAAAGGGAGGAAAAGTGGAAAACTCGACTTTCTCCTCTCTCCCCCTTCTCCCCACTGCTAACTTTTAGCTGAAACTGCGAGGTCCGTGACCTTCCCACCTACTTTTGACCCCTTAGACCTCAATTGGCAGAGCTAAGATTATGATTTTCGTAATCAGCATGGTCGAATTAGTATATTTGCAAGATTACAGCCCTTAACTCGTTTGACACCCAAATAGTGTCCATAGTAAGTTCTAAAAACATTTCTCTGTATTATTGTTCTTTTTGGTTTGTTAATGATTAGATTTAAAGGAACAGATGCTCCGATAAATTGTCTGGAAACTGGAGAACCCAAGCCTGACTTTCTTTCGCAGTTGGAGAGGATCCCGAAGGAAGTGGCTATCGCTGCAATAGTTTGCCTCACTATTCTATTCATCAGTTTGGTAAATCAAAAATAATAAACCGTTACAAACACATATCGCAAACGGGTGAAACCCGCACGAAATGCTAAACAGTTTAACGTGCGTACAGACAGACGGACATGGTCAAGGCATAAAAGGGATCCTTTCATAATATCACTTTTCCCATTAGTGGTTAATACTCTGGAACCTTAAGCGAGAGCTGAATACTTAAATAACCTGAGAATTACGATATACAGGCAAATTCCCCTGGTTTCCAATGGGTGCTTTTGGCACTGGGAACAGTAGCAGTCTGGCAAATATCCACAAGCTGGTGGAGCACGGGTCAAGTCGTTCAGGCAAAGAAAGACATGCTATTCGGACACAACAACCACAACCTGGAAATGCAAAAGTGTAACAAGGAAATCGTTGAAAACATGGTTATTTTTTACTTTAATTATTTATTTCACCTGAACTATACACTGGGTTTCAAACCAATTCAAAATTTAAGACACACATGAAATTTTATATTCTAAACTGCACAGAGCCAACAAACAAGTAAGCTTTACCAAATGGGTCTGGATACGGTCAAGGAGGTCGTCCACGTCCAAGCCGACCTCCAAAAACTGCGAACAAAAGCAAGGCAGGAAATGCACGGTCTGGACGTCCAAAAGGACCTTCGGCTCAAGGAGTTGGAGGAACAGGCCAAAACGGAACGCGCCGTGATGCAAAATGAGACGGAAGTGAAGGTGTCGGAAATGCAGGCCCAAACCGCAAAAGCTATCGAGACACTGAAAAAAGAAACGGAAATTGAAAAGCAAAACATCCAGCAGAAAATCCGAGACAATGAACTAAAAACTGAGACGGCGATAAAGAAACTGGAGGCGGAAACGAGCACCGCGATCGCACAAATTGACAAATCCAAAGCGATTAAAAAAATGGAAGCTGAAGCAGCACTTGAAAAAAGGCGACTTGAAGCAAAAGCTAAAGAGAGCGCCGATCACGAAAGGTTTACTTATTTTTTTAACTTGATTTCATTAAAATTATAGTAATTTCATTGGTTTATACAGAAGAAATCACTGGATTTGATACGTTCTGAATATTTAAAGAGAGAATATTGATTACGAACGAAATGTAAAGACGGGGTGAAACCAAAACAACGCATTTTTCGAATATTTCACTTTATAAGTCGTTAATTTTTTGAGGTCAAGGGGTGTTTAAATTTGTATTCGGCTTTTAAAACCAAGCGAATGTAAGATCCGTAAACCGTTTTCAAAAACCTGTAACCGTTCTTTACATACGGACGAACAGACAGACATGGCGCTCACATAAACGTGTTTGTTTCGCCCCTTACCGATTTTAGCTTACACTCCAACCCAATTTACACGTTGGTAGTAGGTTTGACAAATTCCATGTAAAAGCGGGAATAATGATTGGAAACTGTGCAAATTATATAATTATTAAAGGGTGAAACCCTTAATGGTTTTACATTGTCTGTCTGTCTGTCTGTCCGTTCGCAGCATAACTTTTAAACGGTTGAATATTTTAAAATTCTTTTTTCGAAAATACAATATATGCGGAGGCTGCGGAGAGTTCGCCTGAGGACGGTGTAGGTCAAAGGTGAAGCGGGTAAGGTCAAAGGTCACATTTTTTTAAATGCCTTTATACGTGCATTTTACATCGTTGGAAAGGTACGATCAAGTGTTATTCAAAGACGTATATGACTATAATCTATGGTTGGGGTAATGTGGTCATCTTGTAGAAAACGACTCTCATGTGAAGGGCAACGATTCTAAATGTAGTTTTACGAATTGTTTGTGTGGTTTTACCCTTTTTGATGTGCGTTTGTAACCGAGTAAAGTAAAACCATTAAATGGTTTCACCCTTTAATAAAGATTCCGGGGGCTCTCATTTTTTGATCCGTTTGAAAAACCAATATTGATTGAGACGGTAAAATATAAATATTTCTTACAGGGAAACCACAATGAGACTGAATTTGGAATTGGAAGCAAAGAAAGCGGCTGCGCAGTCTGAAATGAACGCTCGCATAAGAGAAGCCGAAGAACGAACAAGGCAAACCCAGATTGCGAATACACCAAAGCCAAAACCCAATTGTATTGTTGCCTGAATAAACGGAAATCGGATAGAAATACAAATAAATGATAAACGATTAATATCTACATTTCAAAGCAATAAATTTATGCTAATTAGCAATTAAGTACATACATAAAAATTCTATTAGTTCTAAACTGGCTGGCCTGTTCTAGGCAGCTGCTATATTTGTCTCCATGTATTTCGACAAAAAGGCCGGACAGATCACAAACGAACAGATGACTGGTTGAAATAATTAGGTCTAACCCTATGATTAATAGACGAGCTACTAAATATTCATTCTGCAAATGTTTTTTATACTGTGTAAGGTCGTTATTGAAGTTAAGACTCTGTAATATGAACTCTGAATAAATCAAGAATGTAATTAATTGAAATCGTTGTTTCCGTTTTTGATTCCGTGCATTTAAAGTCTGTGCCAGTTGACGCTCCCAGTAAAAGTTATTTGGTATATATTTATAGCAGCATAAATGGCTTTAAGATGGGACCCGGGAGGAGACAAGGACCTATACTAAAGTAACTATTCTATCCTATCACTCCAGATGATTTTATGCGGAGTTCATCTCCCGTTTTTAAAATAAATCTTCATAAACATCTGGGTTTAATTTGAAATAAGCCAACTATCTCGTTCGCAAACGAGCTGTGATCATACAGCTTATTGCATATATGAAATAAACCGTTGCAAACGCACATCAACAAAGGGTAAAACGACACGAACAAAGACTTTAATTAGCATTTAATGCCGTTGTACGACACATGGGAGTGGTTTTCAACACTTGGTTACACCCGTTACATCGGTTGATTTAATTGTACGGGTGGATAAAATGAGAATGTAAGTTGTATGTCATGAGGAGTGGTGGTAGCGGGCGCTCCGTTCCTTTTAACCTCTTGGAGGCCTCTGCGAGAAGGAGGGTTTCTCGGAGGCGGGCAGTAGGCCCATAAACAAGTCCGCTTTTCCCCTCCTTCACGCAGCGGTCTCGAAGAGGTTAAGAAGGAGCGGAGCAGCTCCCGTACTTACCACCACAATTTGCGAGGATTTTCTGCTTGTGGGCAAAAACGACAAGTCAACTTACAAGGGATGTAATGGAGAGATAACACTCCGATTGACTTGATTGATTGTTTTTTTGTGACACAGCCAACCACTATATAGAGGACGTAACTGAAAAAAATCGGTGCCCAAGTTGAGGTTTAACATGTTACCAAATTTACAAGGTTAAAAAATCAACGAAAACTGCCATTTTCAAACGCTCGCCAAACGACGAGTTTTGGAAGGATTTTAAAAATCTTTGAAGTTTTACAATCGTAAAGAGTTGATTTTAAAGAAAATGCGAAGAAAAAAAATAATGTTTGGAAAATTCTAACCCTCTTAGGTACCAGCGAAAAATTCAATTTTCTTAAAAAAATTTCTAAAAATAAGTTGTTTCCATTTCCTCAAAGAACAATACTTTAACCTGAAAAAACTTCAAAGATTTTAAAAATCGGTTCAAAACTCTTCGTATGACGAGCGTTTGAAAATAAAAAATTCGTTGATTTTTCAAATTCCTGATTTTTTTAACCCGCTAAACATCAATTTGGGCACTAATTTCTTTCAGTTACATCATTTACATAGTCCAAAGCTGTGTCGGGAAATAACTGGACTTTGTATTGGCATACCTATTTTTACTGAATGTAATTGTTTTAACTGAGATCTGTGTCACAGTTGGGAGAACAGAGCTGCAAAGCCCTGAAACTTTTGACACATTAATAAAGTTTATCAAATCAAATCAAATCAAAAATCAAAAGTCACAAAAAAAATCAAGTCAATCGGAGTGTTATCTCTCCATTACGTATCTTGTTAGCGCTTTAAATACGAGGTTTATTATGCATCGTTAACCAATGTTTATCGTAAGTCACTAACGAACCAATGTTGTTACTTATTTTCACTCAACACCAACTTTCCATCCTTCAACTTCACGGGTATTTCCTTGCAAAAAAAATCTAGAGTTCACAATTTTTTTATGACCAGGAAAATCAGCTGAATGAGTCGGCAAATAGCGATTCGGACACGTTAAATATTTTTATACAACTCAATAGAATGTAACCTTCATTGAACGTATATAATATTTGTCGTTACTTTCAGGGACTTCGTGATCAGCACTTGTCGTCCAACCCAATTAATGAACATTTAAATTTGCTATAATAAGTTTTTTAATGTTGGATTAAAAAATGAAATTCAGGCCAGCTGGACTTTGTATGAGCTAGGATAAGGCTAATCTATTACCATAAAAA
The DNA here is from genome assembly GCA_906901685.1 of Desoria tigrina. Lineage (NCBI taxonomy): Eukaryota > Metazoa > Arthropoda > Collembola > Entomobryomorpha > Isotomidae > Desoria > Desoria tigrina. Next base: position 623,110 of record CAJQTU010000035.1, read on the forward strand.
TGGCCATTTGTTTCTATGTGTGTAACTGATGTTCCAGGTATACGTTTCTTACTGGGTAATCTTATCAAAAATCCGAGATAGCCAAATGATAAAAAAAAGTTTTTAGAGGGAGGTGGCAATTTTGGAATTTCAAAATTCGGTGACCTGTAACCTAAGTTACGTGACCTAACATATTTCTGTTCGTAAAATCGTAGTGTGACACACCAATTTACACCGTCACTCTCCGATAAATGTTTTGGCTATGTTGGAATTCTCAAATTTTGACCCCTTGACCTTAAAACGGTCAAAGTCGTCGAAATTTCGAAATTATCGTGTGACATATCGATTGACAACTTCCTTCGCTGAGAAATCTTTCGGTTGTAGTGGAATTTCGAAATTTTGGCACCCTGACCTTCAGACGGCCAAAAGGTCTAATTTTGGTCATTGCCAAATTTACGAAGTGAGCACGTGTCTCATTTTGAATGTGAATTAGTGATTAGAAGGGGTTAGTATTGCATGTTAATGGGAATGGAGGGGGTTTGGGGCAGAGTTCAATGAGGCGGGGAAGGGATTTTTTGGGGAATGAATGTTTTAAGGGTTCTAGATCGAAGCCCTTAAACAACGGTGTCAGTGTCTTGACCTACGGGTGCAATCGTAAAAATTGCTGTGGCTCACGACTGAACCTTTTTTTTAAATTAGCTGCCACTAACAGTTTATCTACAATTTTAAGGCCCGATATCGGGCCTCTGGCTGCCTAGTTTAATAAGAAAAGGCGACGAGGCTTTTGTCACTGAACTTGTTATTTGGGTCTGGCTCGATATTGAAGAAATGATAAACAGAGTTGATGTTGATTCCCTTTGTCTTAACGGAGTTTAAGTGGACATTGTGTCGGTAGGGGTCCTTGTTCCAACGTTTATCTGGATCATAGGTACGATCTAGCTGCAAGATCGTGGTGGGGGTTGTATAAATAGGGAACACGTTCGTGTCATTTATAATGATATTAACATGGCCCTTGTTAATGCGGTCCACGATTTTCGAAACGATTTTTGAAGCGTATTCAGGGGCTTTGGGGAGGATAAAGAAGAAAACCCGGATAAAAATGTTCGAAATTTTGACTATTTTACCCATGTGCAGAATAAGTTTTTACGACCAAATTGAGAAGCGATATATCCTATTTCGTTTTCATTTTCCGATATAAATCTATTCAATTTTAATACTGACAAAACCGGTAAAATACGATGACTACTGATTTAATTTATTCCGACCCGACTGCAGACTTACCCAACGAGCACAACCGACTTGAGTGATGTATGAACCGTTGCATTTCAAACGTGTTTGGCTTTATAGAATTGATATTTTTAAAGGCCTTCTTGACTTTCACAACGCAACCAAACCTACCGTAAATAAAACAATAGATGCCAAAATCCTGAGCCATACTTTATTATCATTTTTTATATACAAAATTAAAACGAATATATGGATAAAAAACACAAATATTCGAAATACTTGACACGAACGAGGACAATGTTTTGCATACCATATATTGCTTTAGATAATGTTTATCTATGAGAGTAAAATAGGGTGGTACCTAAATATTTTAAACATTACGATGCCTTTAAACCAGTTGCTATAAGTAGCAACATTTTACTTTACCCTTGTCTATACTAAACGGTACACACAGATTTAAATCTAGCAATCACATAAATGTCGACATTTAAACCACACCATCCTTAATTTAAAACTACCATTTCGAGCCACAATTTCGAATAAAAATGCCCAAATCGATATAAAAACACAGGACAATGCAATGAAAAATATCGTTTGAATACTGCCGCCCAATTGCACAGCTTTCACCGGTTCGAATACCACACTTGCCTTACTTCGTGTATATTCGAGACGATAGGTGTTTTCAGAATGAAAAAAGTACTCCTCCAATTTCTTGTAAATCCCAGACTCGAAAATGGTGCCGAACACGGAGTTGATTTTTGACGTACCCGATCCCAAAAAGCCCCACCCCCTAGTTTGCCTGTAAACAACTTCCGTACCCAAAGTGAACTGTTTCCAATGATAACGGGCTGCGAGATATTTGTATTCGAATCTCGTCCTGCTCTCCAAATCCGCATATGCCGTACGACTGCATTCCACAATTTCGTTTTCAATCGCGGCAGCAATTGGGAGATTCGGCGGTTGCATCCATTTCTGCGGAACAGGGATATCCATGGAGTATCCCAAACGAAGTAAAGTTACATCCTCTTTCAACTGATTGAACTCTTCTTGATTATAGAGCTGTTTTAACTGATATATCATGCTGTGAAATTGAAAGATGTGTTGCAAAATGAACCGGTGAACAAACTTACTCCGACTCTTCAGGAGAGCGACCAAGCTGGAGTAGATCTTGAAATCTCCTGGTCCGCGACTCACGTTCCTATGAATTATAGGTTTATTTTCAAACTCCCACGACAACTTGCACGCCGCGTCCGTTGGAGCACAGCTGTAGTCGGAAGATGTCAGGTTATCGAAATGTTCGAGGACGGAGTTGGGCAACGGAGCCGTCAAACTGTTGCTTTGTAAGCGTTTGTAAAGATGACGGAGAGGAGCCACCAGAGGCCAATCACGAGTCTGAATTCAAACTTCCCGCTCAATGCTCCTGGGATGTCGTAGGAATGCTCCAACATGCTCGAGAACATCATAAGGGAGGGTGAATAGGCGCTGGATTTGATTTCCGATCCTCGGGTGTATAGGGATGTGAGGAGCGCTAATGTTGGAATGATAGTCGCAAGGGTTATCCACAATCCCCATTGAAACGGCTGTAAGTAAATATCGAAGGTGAGACCGGTTTCAGAGTAACACGTGAGGAAATTAAACCCTTCCGTTACAGTCCCGATCATATCGTCAATGACCGCCAAGATCAAAGTAAATTCCTCAGTATCGCATGAGATGAAAGCGCTGGCTCCAACAACCGTCCCATCAGTGACGATTCTTGGACCAATGAAATCTGATCTCGCCGTTTCGTCGAAACTATCATTTCCCGGCTGAAACAACAGGGTATAAACGAAGTAGTAGAAGTTGAACTTTGAATCTATGCGCTTCGGCAATCGAAATGGGTTCAACTCTCGGTGATCGTCAAGCTTGTTATTTCGCGATTGGAAGTCCGGGCTGTTAAATACCACAGACATGAGTTTCCACTTATTAGGTGGATATTGTTTTGAAAAGTTCCGAAATGCCGCCACGTTCTCTTGAAACTCCGTTCGCATCGGAATTAGGGTTGGCGGGTCGCAATACTGGCAGAAGTATTTACCAACGTCATCCGACGTCAATCGTACCGCAAGAGAGAGGTTTGGAACCCGAAGCAGCTTTTGCGCGATTGCTGCTCGGGACCAATCGCTGAATTTTCCGGCCGTGAAGTAAAGAATGTAAGCCTCCCGCGGGGCTATGTCAACGGACGTGGCTAACTTGAAGAAAAACCGGATCTGGTTCAAGGCATGCCAGAATAAGAGGTGGACATCTTGGACAACGGTGGAACCCGTGATCTCTTCCGGCTCAATATTCATGAAGTGGTAAACGCAGTTGACACCCTTCGTTTGGAATGGATTCAAATGAACGGTCTGTGTGACGGTTTCGTTCCACCAGACACATCGTCTTGTGAGTAAGAGATCCACTTCTGTGTACGTTCCATTGAGACGCAAGATTGTGGTCGGGGTGTATTTGATTGGAGAAACGTCGGTGCCATTGGTGATTATGTTCACGTGACAGTTGGTAATACCGTCTACGATTTTCGACAATAACAAAGAGGATGCATCGGTAGGAACGAGAATGCAGAGGAAATTGTAGAGGATACAAATGCGTAATTTTGTGTCTCGGCTCATTTTGAAAGTTGTTGAAACCGAAAGAAAAAATTCCAACAAATTGGACGATTTTTGTCTAATTTGTCTACTGGATTGTAGTTGTAGACTTGCCAAACAAACAGGACTTCTGACGAGTTTAAATGTACTCAGTCTGTTTAAACAGTTTTCATCAATTTTGATATTGAAAAACCCCTTGTGACTTAGACTTTCATATAATAACGCTACAGAACCTATCGTAAATTAAAATGAAGAAATAAATGACAAAATGCTCGTATAAGGCGCTTATTCCGGGTAACGTGGATTGCAGAATAAAAAACAGTGTTTTTCATACAAACTACAAATGCAACATGGTCTGATAAATTAGGTATTTTGGTTTTATTTTTGGGTTTCATGCCACTACTTTTTTTGTTACGATTTAAATAAAATGACGGTACGATCATATATTAAGGATTTTAGTTGAATTGAAGCCGAAGAGAGGTTGTTCTAGGGAGGGGCTTATTCTTGAGTTCCGGTACTTTACGTATTTTAAAGTAATGACGGAAATCAACCCGTCATTACCAAAATTAAAAGACACTCACTTGACACGAACATTCAAACAGGGATAAAACATGTTTTGAATAATATATTGAGTAATATACTACTCAGCTCTCTCTTTAAGTAATATGTAGGAAATTTAGTAAATTGAAATAAGGTCTTATATAACCACCTGACTCAGAATATATAATTAACAAAGTTACTTTAATAAATTAGTCGAAAAACCGCCGTAATAAATGGGAACTTCGCTTCAAGACCATCAAAACGGGTTAAATATGTTTGTATTTAGTAAATATTGGAAATTAAACGCGCGTTTATGAATCAATTCAGGTAACAGTAGCAAATTGTTTAAAGAATTGAGCGAATTTCTATTCATTTCAAACAGAAACTATTTTAATATCGATTTATTATTTACCCTTTTGTCTTAAATTTGAAGTAGAATCTGCAAGAGAAAGTGCGACTACTGATTCTCTGTGACGACAGAGGCTAGTGACGTCACCTGCTTGTCCGCCTAAAGACTAATGTTAAATTTCAAATCGCTACTAGTCGCTCAATACGTAACCAATTTAGTTGAATTATTTTTCTAAATTATCACAATAAAATACTCTTTTATTTGCCAAGAGGAATTTTTGAAAAAATGACACTATAAAAAGTTAAAATAACCGACAGATAATAAAAATTCCTCTTAACTAATAAAAGAGTATTTTATTGTGATAATTTAGAAAAATAATTCAACTAAATTGGTTAAGTATTGAGCGACTAGTAGCGATTTGAAATTTAACATTAGTCTTTAGGCAGACAAGCTGGTGACGTCACTAGCCTCTGTCGTCACAGAGAATCCCCTTAAACTTAAAAGTGGATCTAGTCAGTGGATATTTGATCAATCCGTTTGGGATTAGTTTTAAAATTATCTTTAGAAAATAAGCTTTATCCGACTTTTTAGAGAAAAGTGGTGAAAAGGGGAAAAGTCGAGTTTCTCTTCCTCCTCCCCTTCTCTAATTTCCTAATTTTTAACCCAAAACTCCCGGTCCTTGACCTTCTGACCTACTTTACTAGGTCAAATATGTTTTACACGCCCATATAGTTCATCTACATTAAAGTTTCATTATTTTACATGCTCTTTCGAATGATACTAGTAGTTAAAAAAATATCAAGGTGGTACAGTTAGGAATGTTCCCTTGTAAGTTACAAAGTTAATTTGGGGATCGTGGCATGTTTTCCAAATTGGAAAGAAATTGTCAAGAAAATTGAGGAGAAAGCAAGGGCGCGGGGACGGTTTTTCGTTAGCAAAAACGAGTTGAGTGAGCGTGAGAGGAAAAAACCCCGAGACTTTTCCTTCCTGCTCCTCTTCCTGCAAGGCTCCTACAAATTTGATTTTTTTTTTGCAAAATTTCTATTATCATAGTAATAATATACATCCTTATTAAAACCAATGGAATAAAGCTAAGGAAGATGTGCAGATCATGGTAGATTAGAAAAATTTACCCAAAATTTAGAAAATGCGAACCTTGAAAATTTCCAATTTGTAGGGAGAAGGGCCAAAAAGGAAAAGTCTCGGGGTTTTTTCCTCTCACGCTCAATCAACTCCATATGAGTGATGCACAGTTCCCGGACGGGAACCTGGCCATCCCAGGCATACGAATTTTTCGCGATCGCGAGATTTTAGATCGGAGGGAATTTTGACCCTCGTAACCTAAGCCAATGTTAAGGGAGGGAAAAAATCGGTTTAGATCGCGGGGGTATAGGGAGGGAAAAATCAAGAATTCGCATGCCTGGGCCATCCCTCATATATGAATCAACTCCTTTTCGGTAAAAAAAAACCTTCCGCGCGCCCTTGCTTTCCCCTCAATTTTCTTGAAAAGAAATTGCAAGAAAATTGAGGGGAAAGGAAGCGCGGGTGAGGTTTTCCTTACCCAAAAATGTCTTAATATCCTTAATAAAATATTTCTTTATTCTTCACAACCCTCAAAGTTCCTATTTTCCCAACTTTGCTGAATTTTTTTAATCCGATCTTCGCATCTTAATTAGGTTTATTCCATTCGTTTTAATAAGGATATTATTACTATCTATACTATAGATTTTGCAAGCAAGTTAAGTCATGATAAATTAAAATTTAAGTAATGTTGAAATTACAGTCGAGCTCGAGAGGACGTTAATTGCATTATTGCAGGCATACTTGGGATAAAAAATATTGTCAGAAATAATATTATTCTGTATTTTAAGTTTTAGGTAGTAAAGGAGAAGGGAAATGTGGGAATTTAGTTTGAGCGGGATGAGACGGTGGGAGGATGGATTATTTTAACCTCTTGTACACGAGAGTAAACTGAAAGTAAATCAACAGGTTTATTTCATTCATTTCATTATATATCACATATTATTATTATTTATGCTTCTTCTAATAATAGTATATCCACATATCCAGGCTTCGTTCATGCAATCCAAAGCAAGGATAGGGAACCTAACACTATGGATGGGATATTTCGGGTCTTCAATATTTGCAGGACCACGACCAGAAGACTTTATATTACTTTATAGAATTATAAACATCATAATTAATTGGCTTGGGTCCAGCCAAATCAGTCTGTGCATATCAATAAAAAATATTTAAAAATACTTACAAATATTACACATTTGACATTATAATCCTCATCTTTAATTTGTTTTAAATAAATGAGTCTTAAAATTAAAAATTTGTACACATATTGCATATATCTCTTCTCATGTCAAATTATAGTCTTTAGTCGTAAATGTAATTGCATTACCTGACGATCCCTGACATCCACAACTGAACATGGACAAAATCCATGTGCACATTTCAGAGAAACAGTGACTTCAAACAGGTGAGTAAGGATTTTGTAGAGTTTCGTAAATTCCAAAAGATCTGACAAGGGAGCATTTTCAGATGTAAAATCCCGATATTTTTTAAACCTCTCTCGTTCGAAAGAGGGTGTGAAATAATGAAACTTTAACATTGGAACTATTGGTGAATAAAATCATTTTAACATAGTAAAGTCGGTGGGAATGTCTCTATTTCGAATGAGGTTTAAAAAATATCGGGATTTTACATCTGAAAATGTTCCCTTGTCAGATTTATTATGGAACTATTTCATTGACGAGCAGCGTCTTTTTATATTTATACATCTGTTTAGTATTGTGTATTTTCATATCGTGATCCTGATGTTCATTTATTTAATGACAGTTATATTTAATTATTTAAATAACCTCAGGTTCCTGTATGTAGAATGGAGCTGCTGGATTGGGAAGAGGGATGTGTTCAAAATCAAAACGGGAGGACGCTTCGAATCCGGAATGGCACGGAATTAGACGATTTATCCAGTCCAAAAATGAGGCCATTTGGAGCTCCAAAAAATAAACGAATTTCCCTGACTGCACTACAAACTGCCATTAAGAGTCCATACTGTCAAATCTGTCAAGAAAACGTTGGTTCCATTGATAATCTGATCATTCATTTGGAACAATCCCATCGATTCTGTGTCAAGGTTCCAAAGGACCGGGTTCGGATCACTGCTTTTAAGCGGTATATAGCTCTTAAACAAAACTACACAGATTTAGTGCCGTAACTTGTCCAAAAACTTATACGCTTAGCACGGATTTTTTAAAAGTAATTTGTCAATTCTTATCCAATATTTCAGAACTGTTCTGAACAAAGACGGGAACCCTATAGAACCGATTGAACAGCCACTAACCGATGTTCCTAACGTTTCAGCCCCCACTGCCGATGAACAGCAAGAAATCAACTCATTAAAACTCGAAAATGAACCGGAAAGCGATAGTAAAGTCACCATCGGTAATTTGGACCATAAAACTGCCGATAAAATCGCTACTCCAGATACGGCTTCCGAAAGCAGCAAAAAATCGTACGTCCGATGTCCGGAATGTTTCAAAGATTTCGAATTTCGACATCGAGATAAATACCTCGTTCATCTGAAATTACATACTTCGGACGCGTTTTACAAGTGCCTTTCCTGTGCCCAGACATTCCGATTCAAAGAAGGTCTCTGCTCTCATTTACATCAACCAAAAGGGCGGAAAAAACCCGGTGGGGTCCTCCAAACCTGTTCATTCTGCCAATTGTCATTCCTGACCAGAAACTGCCTCCTCTTCCACCTCACAACTCACGACGGACTGCATCGGTGTCTCAAGTGCGAAATGTCATTTCCGGTCTCAACTCAACTTAAAAAACATTGTCGAGACTTTCACGTCGAAAATCCTATTCCCGTCTCTCCTGAACCGATTCCAGAGGTGCAAATTAAACAGGAAATCGAAGAATTTAGCCCGGAAACGACTAAAGAGCCGAAATTTATCTGTCCATTATGTCAAGCGGAATTTGTGACTGAAATCAAGCGTAATTCACACGTTAACAATTCCCATTTCCAGTTATCCAAGGCTCCGAGGCCATTTTCGTGTAAATTCTGCAAGTACGCCTTCACACATAAACGGTACCTGATACGGCACTTTCGAAAGGCTCATAATTTGGACAACGGTATCATATCTCAGCAGTTTAGCAATGTAGAAAGCGTTACGGCTGAATGTGACACTAAACGGATTAACATTTCTCAGCAGTTTAGCAGTGTTGAAAGACTTAAAGCTGAATGTGACACTAAACGGTTGAACTTGCCTCAACTCATGGTACCAGAATCCACCGTAAAGGTAGAAACTACCTCAGATTTGGACAGGGAATTAAATGTAAAACAAGGCTTTAACTGCCGAATTTGCAAACGGCTCTTTTCGAGTAAAGGAAATCGTAAAAGACACGAACGATTGACTCATTCTGCTGATAATAAATGTGCTTCGAAATCTGAGGTAATTTGTCCAACTTGTGGACGTCATTTTTCAAACGCAGCAAATTGCAAAAGACACGAACGAGAGATTCATTGGGATAATTGGCAAAAACAACAAAATTCGAAATTGGCAAAAAGCAAGGTTAAAAGAGCAGGAATTATGGCAATTAAGGCAAGGACTTGTCCACGATGTCGATTCAAATTCGCAAACAAGAACAACATGACACGACATTTGAGGATGAATTCTTGCAGATCGGGTGGTTGAACTTTGAAAATTATTTAAATAACTAATTAAAAATTTAAAGATTATTTTTAATTAGGATTGGATTTGGGTTTACGATCTGTACGTAGTTGTAAATGTGTACTGGATTTACAGATTTAAGTCCCCTGCCCACAATAACAACCAGACAGTTTAGCCACTGAAACGATATTTGTACATGCTGTTTCCATTGCTAAATTACTGAACGAAAAACCTGGGTTGTTTGTTATTGTTATTTGAAAACTGGTGTTAATTATCTAATAGAACTTAAGATAGCTTTAATTGTTACAATAATTTTAATATGTTACTCCTGGAATTTGGACTGATTTTCGACAAATCTGCAATCTAGTTAGTTTATAGCCATGAAACTGTGATGATACAATCGACTCCGGTGGTCCTTTCGACAATCAAAAAATATATTTATTTAAGACTAAGAAATATTTACCAAACATATAATTAAGATAGTTAAATATTTAGTAGTAAGTAGTCTGATGGTTTATTATTATTTATTATTATTTATTATTTCAATAGAAAGAATATTGATGCATAGAATAATTTAAATTATTATTCGAGACTGGTTGTCTATACCGGTGTGAACTTTAATTTTAAGCCTTTAATTTAGATTCGTTCAGCTTTAGATTTAAACTTGACTAACAACTAAAGAATATTAACGTCTAAATGAATTTTGGAACCCTTAAATATTTACAGCTTTAAGGAGAGAGGAATAGATAAAAAGTGCTTTAATTATTATGATTGTGAATTGATGTTCTAAATGAGTAATAAAATTTAAGTTGTTTAAAATACACAAAACCTCGAAATCTACAAGTTTTTTTCCAATCATTACAACCAGTATTTATTTTGAATTTCTTCAGTTTTTTACATGCGTAAAATTTTATTGTTTACTAAACTGCAAGCGAGACAACTTCCCAATAACTTTATTTAATCGATTTTTAATTACTGATATTCGAGCTTATCTGAACATTAAGACATGAAACAACACAATACGTATATAATTAAATTAGAACCTGTATAACTTAAATACAGCAAAAAATATTTCCCATTCAGAATGAAACAGAAATAGTTAAATTCAAATGGTAAGAATAATCCGAATTTAATTGAGCAGCTAAAGATTCCGCCTAAAGAACTATTTCAGGGCTAACTCCAATAAATTGTAATAGTACTTGATTTAAAACCCGACAAAAGTAAAACATTTTAAGTATTAAAAAATTTAAAACCGTATTTAGAATACTTGAGAACGATAGGGAAAATGACGTAAGAATATGCTGCTATAAAAAAGTTGCATTGTGGGTTCAATCAGTACAAACTACAAAGCATACAAGTAACGTAGACACAACAAGGATTTGGGCATTTTGGGCTCTATACCATGGACTCATGGACCCCTAAATATCAGAAACTCCAAACTATTTATACAAGTACATCGAATTTCTGGAATAAACCGATTTCAGGGTCTACGATTTTTATATATTATATATTATTTTATATATTCTATATTTTTAAGAAAATATAGAGTAAACTCACTCTGAGATATGTACTAAAAAATATCCGCATAAAACATAAAACATCTGAGGATCCCACTCTAAAAAGGCACTTAATCCTTGGTACCGTTGCTCTTAAAACTACTCAAAACTGAACCCTTCAGTCGGTCCCATTCTATTATTCCTTAAACTACCTAACTGCTCTTTGGGTACTGAAAACTATTATTTTTTTACGAAAAGTATGAAATGATGTATAGCACTTGGAATTTTTTCTTGCTTTTTTATTTGTGGTCGGCTAAATATAACCGTTCCGGGAATAATAGAAATTTTTAACCCCTTAACACACCAGCTTTCCATAGTCCATAGTTTTAAACAGTTGAATTATTGCCATTGATTGGTGCAGACCGATCAGAAAATATCATCCAGTTTAAATTAACAACAAAATTTCCGAGTCTTCTAAATTCTGTAAATCATGAAGTTGTCAATCCTCCTCATCACAGTCTTCTCCGAATTATTTCTGGGCATCCAGAGTGGCTCAATTCACCCCGACTTTTTAAGCACATTCGCTAAAAATGAAAAGAACCGAGACATAATTTTGGAATTCAGCCCCGTCCTGGACAACGTCCTGTCTCATCCCTCCTTAGTATCTCTCGACGGGGACAAACGACGGTCAAAAATCGTGGAGCTTTTGAAGCTCCAGACATCCACAATCCAATCACCGGTCTTAAAGGGCTTAGAATCCATAGGATTTAAAGAGAACGTAAAATCCTTCTGGATATCCAACACAATCTCGATCAAGAACGTGCCTCTCGATTCCATGAATCTCATCTCGTCAATCCCAGGAACTTTTGCGATTCGAGAAGCCGAAACAGTAACAGCATTTCCGGTCGCACGTGGCCCCGTAATTCAAAGTCAGCGTGACAAAAGAGAAGCGAAGTTACAGTGGGGCGTGGAGAGAGTCGGGGCACAAGCGGCCTACAATGCTAAAATCACCGGGGCGGGCATGGTCGTCGGGGTGATTGACACCGGGGTTAACGGTCTTCACGAAGCCCTCAAAGACAACTTTAACGGTAGCTGGAAAGACGTTGTGAATCAGAAAAGCCCCCCGTATGATGACAATGGGCACGGGACTCATTGCTCGGGTACGGCAGTGGGGCGAACGAACGGGATAGGGGTTGCCCCCGGGGCTACGTGGATCGCTTGCAAAGCCCTTGACGACAAGGGCAGTGGGGCGGAAGCGGGGCTAACAGAATGTGGAGAGTTTATGGCATGTCCCAATAATTCGACCGGGAAATGTACGGGATTCCCGAACGTTGTCAGTTGCAGTTGGGGCGGAGGGGGAGACAATAAATTTTACAACCCCGTCATCGCAGCCTGGAGAGGGTTGGATATAGTTCCTGTTTTTGCTATTGGAAACGCTGGCTCGTCGTGCGGATCGGCCAACTCCCCGGGTGACCAACCGGACCTAATCAGCGTCGGTTCCATAGATTACTCCGATCTCATCTCCAGCTTTAGTTCCCGCGGATGTGCTGGGAGTCCGGTGCAAAGGATACGTCGTTCGGGCCCAAAGAAACCGGAAGTGGTTGCCCCGGGGCGGGACATTTTGTCGGCGGATGCGGGATCGACTACGGGCTATCGGAACTTGTCGGGGACGAGTATGGCGACGCCCCATGTCGCGGGTGTCGTAGCGCTACTCCTTGAACAGAAACCGGACCTCAAATTCGAACAAGTTAGGGACATTTTGACGTTGAATGCATTTCAGGTTGATTCCAAGACCTGTGAGCCTATGAGTACCATCGGGGGAGGAACGCCAGGACGACAGAATAATGTCTATGGATTTGGACGGATTTCTGTTCCCAAAGCTCTCGGCATTCCGTCTACTTAGCAGTGACGATTTTGACATTTTTGGAGGTTTAGAAAATAGGCTATTGATTTAATTCTTATACAGTTTAAGGGAAATAAAAGAAATAAATATAAAGCTAATAATACAATTTAATCAAATGTAATTAAAAACTTGGAGTTCGGATTGATAAATGCTGTAATCTATAATGAAATCAGGATTTGATAGTATTGAATAGCATTCCATGGTTGTTATAAAAAAGCAAAAACTGATTTTAATTAAACTGAACAAACAATAAAGCAACTGAACTGACCAGACATAAATAATGTTTTCATATTAATATGAACGGATTTAATAAACTATCGTCAATGTTTCTTCAATTTAACTTTAATTATTTACAAAGATCATCCTTCCATCAAAGCATTACAAACAACGTTCTATGTTACGAAGTTCTTTCCGTCTTTAGTCTTGGTAGATATTGCAATTTGATTTTGTACCGAAAACAGAGTAACATTAAATAGGATTACATTCCAATCGTACATGGTGCATTTCAGAGTTTTTGAACCTGACAATCAGATAACATGTATGTATAACTTGAAAAAAAAATTTCATTGCGTCGGACCCTCAAATTAAATCACTTGTCATGATCTGAAAAGGATTCAATTCAGTGTAAGAGTAATATAACACAAGTCAAAATGCAGAATATCTTTAGAATGTGAGGCCCTTTTGATCTTTGCATAAATACATCTCCCTAACTAAATCGAACTCCTCCCATTTTGATTGTATGAAAGCTAGACACCCCAAAATAAAATTTCCAATTGGATTTCAATTGTAGAAATTTATGTATTTCAAATTCTAACACAGGCTGGTCTGTGGTCAAATCTTTAGATTTCACAAGAACAACTCTTTAGCATTGCAAAACTCGCAAAGATTTAGAAAATCGGACCACAAATCTGTTTTATTAATTTTTGAAAAAGTCAATTTTCGTGATTTTTCGGGAGGCCACGAAAAGTTGGGCAGGGGCCATTTACTTTTGCCGGAGGCCCAGCAACGATAAAATCTGAGGCATGAGTTCAGTTACCTACCTTTACCTACGTCGAATAGCTCGGTGTCCTACCCCTACCTACGTCGAATACCTCGGTGCCCTACCCCTATTCACCTCTCATTGCTCGGTATCCTTCTCCTACTTACCTCGCATAGCTCGGTATCCTACTCCTACTTACCTCGCATAGCTCGGTATCCTACTCCTACTTACCTCGCATAGCTCGGTATCCTACTCCTACTTACCTCGCATAGCTCGGTATCCTACTCCTACTTACCTCGCTTAGCTCGGTATCCTACTCCTACTTACCTCGCATAGCTCGGTATCCTACTCCTACTTACCTCGCTTAGCTCGGTATCCTACTCCTACTTACCTCGCATAGCTCGGTATCCTACTCCTACTTACCTCGCATAGCTCGGTATCCTACTCCTACTTACCTCGCATAGCTCGGTATCCTACTCCTACTTACCTCGCTTAGCTCGGTATCCTACTCCTACTTACCTTGCATAGCTCGGTATCGTACTCCTACTTACCTCGCATAGCTCGGTATCCTACCAGTACCTACATCGCATAGCTCGGTATCCTACCCCTCCTACCTACCTCGCATAGCTCGGTATCCTACCCCTACCTACTTCGCATAGCTCGGTATCCTACCCCTATTTACCTCGCATAGCTCGGTATTCTTCCACTATATACTCCTACCTACCTCGCAAAGCTCGGTATCCTACCCCTACCTACCTCGCAAAGCTCGGTATCCTACCTCTACCTACCTTCTTAACCCGAATCAACTGTTTTTTGACATTTTTGCGCCTGCCGGCGGGGCCCCTGCCGGGGGCAGGAAAGTGGGGCGTTCAATTCTAAACTGCCCAGTATACGGTGCGAAAATTAATAAAATTGAACAATAATCGAATGTTACAAAAAGCAACATGTAAAATATCTTAAATTGAGGAAAACTCGTACAAAACTGATTTTTAACCGTTTTTGGGTAAGTTTTTGGCACATATCTCACGAACGCTTCTGAGATATGACAATCTAGTTAGTGATATGAACTCGAAATTAAATTGTTAACAACAATTTGCATCATTTTTTTCACACATAGAATCATAAAGGACCTAAAAATAAAGAAAATCCGAAAAAATCCGATTTTTACCCTGTTTTCGGGGTTTATCTCAAAAACGCTTCTTTGATACGGCACTTTTTATTGCAGATTCGGATTCTACGTCAAATTTGCCACAAAATGGTATATAATATGTCTAGATTGAAAAAATTGACCTGAATATATGTAATGGTAGTAGTGTCTACTAACTACTAAAAACTTCTTTAACTATAAATCATATCTGACGCATTTTTTAATGAATTTGTTTACTTTAATAATTTATTCTGACGGTAGTAATTATTTTATTTTCCTTAAACATAAAAGCAACAAAACATGCGACATTAACATTAAAGCACACATTTTCAAAGTAATCTTTAACTTCCAAAAAACTCTCGGTTTCTTGTGTATTGCGGAGTAATAAAATATTTCGACCGTTTTTATGCATTTTTTTCTATTTGTCATTTTAATATGCTGTTGACGTCCTATCTTTCACTCTGCAATCTTTGGGTTTTATTTACAGATATAAAGTTAGGCAATCAGTAAATCCCTTCTGTTCTTTTCGGTGTAAAATTTGCTTTTTGCAAAGAGTACGTGTTGTCCAGTAGAAGTGGTTTTGCACATTGCACTGGCTTACTTTGCATTCAATGAAAACAACCCATTGTTTTCGTTTCAGAAAAAATATTATTCAAAAGTTAGTTAATCCAGATGATTACTATCGTTGACGGTAGATTAGAGGCTAGAGGCAACCGACTTGATAGTACGCATTATGGAAATTGTATAAATACAAAATCTGTACATGGTTAATAACCTTTAAACTGAAAAGAAACGGTTCATTTCATTGGGATACATTTTCCATCCAAGATTTTTAGCCCGAGTCAGGGCTTATGGAATCATGCCGTCCGTCCGTCCGTCCGTCCGTGACACGCTAGCGGCCAAACCACTGGACCGATCGACTTGAAATTTGGGACACTTGTGTATTTTGCAAATGCGAAGGTTACGTTCGAAGGTGGGAAAAATCGGTCGATCGGTTGACCCGTGGGGGTCATGCAAAGTAGTATCGCCAATAGAATAGGTTTAAAATACAGACAAATTGAAGCATCCTGACTCGGGCTATATAAGTTTGCACATGCGAATGAGCTGGTGTCCGTCTGTCTGTCTGTCCGTCTGTCTATCCGTCTGTGAGCACGATTAAGGGCAAACGGTTTAATATTTTAATTTTTTTCTTTCAGGAACTTATTAAGGACGTTTAAGCGGAGGTCAAGTTCGTTCGGGGGCCATGTGTGTCAAAGGTCAGGGGGGTATGGTTAAAGGTCAGCATTTTTTCAAGTACTAATACCCCATGTGTGATACATCGATGGAAAGCTATTGTCAATGGCTATTCAATGGTGCATATAAATTTTGTGATGGGATCACCCCTTGACCAGTGGGGAGTGGTCAAAGAGGTCAAACTACAAACATAATATACGTGTGATACGTCATACGAACGCTATGAACAAGCACTTTCAAAAAACGTATGTAACTTTACTCTATCATTGGGGCAATGGGATATTTTCAATCATTTATATATTTTGAACATCTTAAAACACAGTTTTCACGTTTAACATGTTGAAGAACAGTTTCGAGCATAAAACGTTATGAAAACTTCACATCTACGATACATTAATATAACGTTGGACGGTTTATTAAAGGGTGAAACCCTTTAATGTTTTTACTCAATCCGTCCGTCCGTCCGTCTGTCTAAGTGTTCGCGCTCTAACTTTCGAACGGTTTATTATTTTGTTTGGAATTTTGTTTTCAGGAAATCATTTATGACCTTCGAACGGAGGCCAAGTTCATTTCAGGGTCGTGTAGGTCAAAGGTCAAGGGTGTACGGTCAAAGGTCATATTTTTTTCAAATATCGAATATATGTGTAATACGTCGTTAGAAATTAGAAAGGTACGGTCAAGTACTATTCAACTACGTATACGATTTTACTCGATGATTGGGAAATGTGAGATTTTTGTATAAAATAACCCCACGTGTTGGACAACGACGTGAAATGTTATTCGACGCCTTTTTTTCGTATGGTTTCACCCTTTTGCGATGTGCGTTTGCAACGGTTGATTTTTCAAGGATAGGTATTCCCAAAATAATCGATTGTGTTAACCAGATTATGTTCTTAATTTAAAATCAGATGTCCTTTGTCTAAATTGATGAATAATTTTGAAGTTGGAGGTGTGTCAAGAATCACTTTAATTAAACGTTTATCACTTTGGTATTTGGAGTCTCTTAAAAATGAATTCGTGCTTGAATTGTACTTCAGTTTATTTACGTGTGTACTTTTGAATTTAAATGAACAATTTACAGTTTTTTTTTCTGATGACATTATTAATTCAGTTGCGCGTTCTATGTGGAACTTTGTTGGCATGATGCACACTGTCCGTTTTTTCTACTTCATCTCAATTACATGAGTAGTTGTATGTGCAACCGGTTTTGGGTTGAGGTACGCAAACTGTGTTTTCGATTAAATGCATGTCTCTAGTTCCAGGATCATCCTCTTTTTTGTTTCCATTTCACCTTTGACGTTCTTTTGTTCACGTTATCAGCTTTAAAGTTCCTATAAAAGAGTGAATATTATTTCATATTCAAATGAAAAGATTTGGGATCAGGATAGTTCTCGACAATCTGAATTCCAAACACTAGCTACAAATAAGGATACAAAATGGCAGTCTTGGTCATTTTATTAGTGACTTTGTTAGTGACTTTAATTGTTCGACTTGCCAACCGCTCCATTTCATATTACAGACCGTCCCGATTTCCTCCAGGTACGACACTGCCATTTCATGTATTATTTTATGTTTTGGATATTTTGTGTAGTAGGGAACTCTTTTAAGGTAGAATAGCTTGCGAAGGGGTGTCGGAGGTAAATTACTGATTTGCATTTTTAGTGATGGATTTACAACACAGAAGAACTTTAGAAACACAAAATTAGTGGTCAAATTTTGTTGTTTTTGTAGGTTAAAAAAAAATGCCTAATCAATGAACACATTATCGACAAATAGGCAAGGCGGAGAGGAGAAATTAAATATATCGAAAAACAAATAAATAAATTAGGAAAAACCAAATCACAGTATGTTGTCATAATTTACGAGGATTATTGCGAAATCGGAGTGTGAAGTGTGGGGAGGGGGATTGGGTGGGACCTGAATCTGGTGTTTAAGAGGTTAATTGAGCGAATGAGAAACGTCGACTCACGAATTATGGGGAGGTTTCTTATTTTAATTTTCCTGATTTTTTTTTCTTATTTCCGTTTTTTGGGCGTTTATTGTTTAGGAATTTTTAAAATTTACAAAAAAGAAAATGGGACAGTTAATTTTTTCATCATTTACGTTCGTACCTGTGTCCTTTAGTAAAATGAGGCGATAATATAATTTCACTTCGGGTGATGTTGTTATTTTGTCCGATGAAGTGCCTCTTTGTCTCTAATTTAAAGCCAGACATCAACCTGTCAAGGTTTTAGTGTCAATTAAATCGAATAAATATTTGAGAAAAGATGTGAATGAACAGGGCCAAGGCAGCTCCCATTTCTCGGAAATCTGTTGGAATTTCGAAAATCTCCCTTGAAGGCCTTAATGAAGTGGAAAGCAGAGTATGGGAACATCGTCGGCTTCCGTTTGGGACAATCGAGGTTAATGTCTAAAAATCGTAATTTCTTTTCAATTGTAAAATTTGCAAAGACGTATTGGCGCTTGTAAGGATCTTGAGATAATTTAGTCATAATCTGAGCGTTTTTGTTTAATCTGTAACAGAGTAATTGCGATAAGCGACTTTGGTCTAATTAAAGAAGCCTTCAACAACATTGGATTTAATGCAAGGCCCAACTTTAAGCCTGCACTTCTATTTGCAGGTGGACAAAATCATGGTTAGTTCACATTTTTATTAGTAAATAAATAATAGTTCATTAATATACTTCCAACTGGTATAAAATGGTTAAAAACCTTATATATGTTTGCTCGGTACTTCTGTAAGTTGGTCTGTTCAGTCACAATTAAACTTTCGAATGGTTAAACATTTTAAAATGTTATTTTTCGGGAGACCACTAATGACCTTGTATGTATGTCAAAGGTCAAACGTCTACGGCCAAAGAAGTTTACTCTATGATTTGGGTATATTAAGATCCTCGAATAAACCAACTTGTCGTATAATGACGTTTCATGGTATTGGATGCCTGGTTTTTTTCGTATGTTTCGCCCTTTTTCGATGTGCGTTTGCAACAGTTGATTAAAGGACGAAACCCTTGTACTGAAACTTTTTGTCCGTCTGTCTGACCGCTTTAATTCGAGAACAGCGGTTCAACTTTTTCTTAACCCGTTTCACTTGCTTTTAAAATCAGAACTAATTCTGATTGTAATTCCAGGAACCTTAACATCGGCCGGAGAGCCGTGGGACACTGTCAGACGGTTTACAATTAAAAACTTGAATCAACAGAAATCGGACCGAGGGAGGTTGGAGAGTTTAATGGAAGACGACATTCAGCGCCTCATCGGAACCCTTCGAAAAGAGAGCGGGAAAAGTGTGAATTTCAAAGACAAGTTCTACTTGACCCTTGCGAATCAATTGTGGTCAGTCCTAATGGGTCAGGTGATCCCGGAACACGAACGGGATCATTTTCAAAATTCCTTGGTCAATCTGAACAGGTAAACCCATTATATGAAATTCTTGGTCAAATGAGAATTATATGGCATAGTAATTCCGTCGTATTCATAACACTTGGTTATAGCCGTTATAAATTATAATTCTCGTGACTCCAAAAGCAAAATGATTTCCGAACTGGTGCAAACAGTGACTGTTCAAATCCCATTTTAAAACTTATTTTATTTTTGACATATTCATTTATTTCTAGGTCTCTTTGGAAGGGGATAGGAAGTTCGATCTGGTTCATGGACGAAATTGCGGAATTGTTCCCTGGACTCACGGGCCTCGCGAAATTGAAGGAAACGTTGCCAAATGTCAAATCTCTAGTCAAAAACCGCATCGCAGCGAAAGTTACAAAAGACGTCCACGATCCTGAACCCTCGGATCTCATGTCCGCGTTTCTCGCCGAAATTGACAAAGCTGCTTCTAACGACAGCTCCGTCTTTCACAAGCAATCTGGCGGTACTTTAAAGTTTTAAAAACTTTAACTATCGTTAATAAGTATATTTGATGGGATATAGTTCAAATCGCCTTGGTTTTGTTTAAAATAGCTAATCACATGGAAGGGACTATTCTAAACCTATTTGTAACTGGAGCCGAGACGCTGGCGAATGTACTTAATTGGAGTCTCCTCTACCTCAGTCTTTATCCCGAAGTTCAGGAGAAATTGTACCAGGAAATCGTGGAGATTGTGGGAACGAGTCGACTACCAAGTCTTAATGATCAAACAAAGTATGCATTCTATTCTATGGTCCCTATTTACCAAAATAAATCCTAAATTTCGGATTTGGTCAGAATGAATAAACCGATGTAACGGGTGTAACCACGTGTGGAAGTGACAGACAGAAAGACAGACGGATTGGTCATTCGCATAAAGTGTTTTCAACACTTAATAATTCTATAACAGCAATTAAATAAATCTCTCACTGGAATGAATTCCCTAAAAGTTTAGGAACAAAGTTTTATTGCTTTGAAACAATTACTCTCTGGGATTTAATTTTAAACAATTACGACAAAATAAATGATTTGAGAATTACAATTTTAGCATGCCCTATACGAAGGCCTTGACTCAGGAATTGTTGCGGATTTCGAGCACGTCCCCCTTTGCCAATTTCCACGAAACGACGGCGGACGTGGAGTTTCAGGGCTATCTTATCCCCAAAAACACAGTCGTAATCGGAAACCTGTTCGGCGTTCATCACGACGCTTCGATTTGGGGAGATCCCGAAACCTTCCGACCTGAGCGATTCCTGAAACAAGAAGACAACAACAACAATAACAAAAACAATAATGCTCCATCGTTAATTCCGTTTTCAGTCGGACTCCGTACTTGTATCGGTCAGACGTTTGCGAGGAAACAGTTGTTCATGTTGCTGGTTTCGATGTGTCAGGAATTTAAATTCGAATGGGACCCGAGAGTTCGGAAACCAACTGCGGAGGAACTTATAGACAAATCTCATGTCAGCATTTTTCGGTTCACGTTCCCATTTAAACTCATTCTGACGGAAAGAAACGGGGAACGAGGCGTTGGGATTGGAGGTTAACTGAAGTACCCTATTTACTCATAAATATATTTACCTCGTATTAGAAACCCCCCGGAATAAATACCTCTTTAATCTGGTGTACATGGTATCTCCTGAGTTAAGTTACTGTTGAAAAACTTGATTTTAATTTTGTCATTTTACCACATGGAGTTTTACGGGTTTAGCATTTTACGGTCCCTAATGCAGCACCGACATGTCATGTAAAACATGTCGATGTAATTTATTTCCACTGTCGACGAGTTTCCCGTCGATGTAATTTACAAGTGTATTTATTTATTTTATTTTGTCGATGAGTTTCGTCGATGACTTGCTCTTGGATGTAATTTTTGTCGACGTAATTTATGGCGATGAGCCATCGGTAAGCTGCAGTAATCAAAATATTTCCAACAAATAAAAAATCTACCTTTCTAAGAATTATGAAAAATACTAACTACAATATTTACAGGCCATAATATAGCTTAAAACGCGTTTCGTAAGCTCGATTTTTATAGCGAATATAAAATAAATGAAATACTATGATGATATGTCTGAATTAAATTGATTTATTTATGTAATAGTGTGCATGTGCTAAATATTTCCGTAAATGTATGTAAGATTTTTTTTAAATCCTAAAATGTTTTTAATACAACTTTCTAAACTACTAACATATTGTTGTTATTAATGTCTACTTGTAAATCTCATCAGTGGCTTCATTAATTTATTACAGTTAATTAGCACGTATTCAATTACATTACTTGAGCAAAAAAATTATTATCTGAATCTCAAATGAATTTCAAGTTCAACCTGTCACCAAGTAAGTATTGTCACAAAAGATTGATCCAAATCGACAGATCGACACTCAAAATATAAACTGTCAAAACCTGTAATCGTTCCATTTTCAGTGTCAGATTGAAGCATTCATGTTTTACAATTCTGGCACGGGATATTTCGATTAGTTAATCAATAAAATTGGAATATAAATCAATAAATGTCAGGCATATCTGAAATTCGTAACAAACCAAGAATTGATAAGGAACAAGGCTAAGTTGTTACATGCTATAAAACATATATAATCTTATCTAAATGTAGACTTTAATTACTTTTATTATGCATATACAATATCACTTTGGTTGGTAGTCTGGTCCCAATAATCGTTAAACGTTTTTCAGACTTGGAGAAAATATATCCAAGTTCCAGTTTTTAAAATAACTGATTTAAATAAAAAATTTAACTTTTTAATTTAATTCAATTAATTCAATTAAAAAATGAAGTTGTTAGGATTGATCGGGATTTGTGTGTCGATATTCATGGGAATTGAAGCAGTTGAGCCGAATATTCGGATTTACTTCGAGCTTCCGATTGGAAGCGGAAACATTAATTTGTACCGCAAATTCGAAAGCGACATTTCGGGTTGGCAACAATATCTCAACGCCGCTCATGCATATTGCTGGACTGGACTGTAAGATTCGATTCTACTCATTCATTTAAAATATGTAAATACTCTATCGTATACCGGAATAAGTCCCCACAATCTCCGTTTCATTCATGATGATTTCATCTCAACACTCCGATTGACTTGGTTTTTTTGTGATAAAACTTTTAGACGCTGTAAATGACAGAAATAAAAATAATTAGTGCTGAAATTGATGTTTAGCATGTTAAAAACATGGAAATGAACCAAATTTTCATTTTAGAGTGCTTTCTCCTCTGAACAATCGGTTTTGTTTTTCGAAAATTGTACACATTATTTCTATGCAAGGAAAAACACGATTTTTGATTAAAAATATTAAACTTTATTTCATTTTCTCAAACAATAAGTCATTAACATTGCAAACTACAGATTTTCAAAATCGGTCTAAAACTCGTGATTTTTTTCCGATTTTTAAAATGACAATTTCATGAATTTTTAACCTCTTAAACATCATTTTCACTACTAATGATTTTCATTTCCGTCATTTTAAAAGTCAAAAGTTACATCCCAAAATAAATCAAGCCAATCGGAATTTTTTTTAAATTTTATATCCTTTGTCAGCCGTTTAATTTGTTTAAAAAATAAGGCTAGTTAAAAACGTAAATGTATTTTAGGTGGCAAATGTTCGATCATAACAATGCCATGATCCTGAACACGGACTTCTCAGAGGACTTGGGAAATTGTGACGATGGACAAGGTCTCATCCCTCTCTTCTATACGGGACGATTCCTTGGACCAAATGACACTGACACCGTCGCAATTGCATTTTACGAAGCTCAACCCGGAGCCCATTTCTTATCGGGTGCCGAATTTATTGTCGAAAATACGAGTTCCGTCGACGAATTCCCTTTCGACAACCTTCCCGCTGGACTCGTCACATTTGGTCATTCCAATTGGACACTTTTCGAGGGGAAGAACCTGACCGGAAATTCATTCTGCTTCCAGTCTCAAGGCATCGTCGATATCCTAGAACTCAAGAACGCTACACAGAGTACTGTCCAGTCTGTTAAATTGGGGTGTTAAGAGGTTAATAGTTTAAGTCGGAATTTGTTGAATTTGAATGTAAATCCGTAGTCAATATTTTCAAAATTACAACGTTTGAGAAAAATTTAATAAAGTCGATTTTGTTGGAGTGAATCATTTATATGAGTGATCATAATTTGCGTTTTTTTTTCACATAATAATTCATATATTATAGACATTCTTATGTGGATATGAATTATGAGGGTTGACTTGATTAAATAAAATTGACATTAATTGACCTTTGACCTAAAACCCCTATAAGCTTGACCTGTCCTCTCCCATGATATTTACGGTTTTGGTTTAAAGTTGAATCGTGTGCTAGTTAGTGGGTGGAAGGACAGACAGGCATTCACATAATGGATAAAAAAAATATGTAAAAGTCGAATTATGTTTTAGAATGACGAGGATATCAGGAATGCACGAGAATGCCCCAACTGCACTTGTAAAAACCGATCCTCAAGTAGCGGAAAATGAGATTATAGATTTTAAAATTCTTAAAACGGCAGAAACCGTATTAAATCTTACTAGGTACAAGGTACAATTAATTAACGTTAAATTAAAAATCAAACGCCAACGTGACTGAACTCTTTAAATCCACTTGGTACGTATTTGATTAAATTTGAAGATTACAATTCCTAAAAAACTCAACTACTAAAGGCAAAAAATTATAATACAAAATATGATATAAGACCATATACCATTCGCGGAAAAGCTCATATATTTATTTTGTGTTTTGACGATTATATTTATAATGTATGTAATTTTGCTAATTATGTTTCATCTTCTATGTTATATGTACAGAGGACAGAGGAGGAGGGTAATGTATTAATTTACCTAATCACTAATTACGAATATTGCGATGGATGAAGTTAAAACAATAAGCACGGATATATTTTCTGTATGTTCCATTCCTGAAGTGAGTTAACCAATTCGCTAGCAATTAGTTGCATTTACTTATATTGCATTTAAACTTATTGTCAGTCACGATTTTAGACAACGATCACTGATGATTAATACTGATCATGATCAATGACAAGAAATGTGAAATGAAACCAAGGCACAAGGGAAAAAATTAACCTAAAAATTAGGATTTTGACATATATGCATAGTGCAATACATTGAGAGACATAATCTTTTATGGGTTATTTTACAGATTTTTGAAGTGATTCTCGGGAAATTAGAACCCCGTTCCATCCGGATTTCCAGACAAGTTTGCAAATTATGGGACCAATCCGTAATTTCCTTCACCTTACGACAAAAACCCCCACTGCCTCTTCCAGTAATTGTCCTTCGGGACACCAAATCCCTCACCCAATTACTTGAAACATTGACAAACTCAACTTGTCCCGAACTAATATTCCGGAACCTGAAATCGGAAGGTGATCAGTTGGAGAACGCTACGTTCCAGCAATTACTCCAGGAATTTGGGTGGATCCTAAAGTCTCTTGAGATCGAGTATTCCAATCAAAGTTTTAAATTACTCAGGACAATTCTAACAGAATGGTGTCGGAATTTAGAGGACATCAAAATCGAAACATTCCCGAGTGTCACGGAGTTTAAGAAATTTTATCTGGAAGAGGGTCAGTTATGTCATTTAAAACGGTTGACCTTTGACTCTGGGGGTTACAGTCGATGTCGGAGTGCGGATGTGCACATCTTAACTACGATTGTTGGGGCTTCTTCGAATTTGAAGTATCTTAAAATCGGATCGATTTCAGGTACGAAAATACGCTTTAAAGAGTTTGAACTGATTTAGGCAAAATCGGACCTACTTAAAAAAGTTGGGCCCGATTATTTTAATTAGAGGGCAATTTCATTTGATTTATGGGCCAATTCCCATTTATATGGGTCTCTTCTTATTTCCGTCATGTCTCACAATTATTAACAATTTAAAGAGATTTATCATATAATTTCAGGACAACAAAGAATGATATCAGAATCATTCCGTGCCTTAAAATACTACCCTCGGATAACAGAAGGGCTGGAAGAGGTTTGGATAAACTGCGACTGGACCTTAGAAAACAATCCTCTCCGTAATTTCCTACTCATCAGTCTCAGTTCAAATCTCAAAACACTGTCACTCGAGTGTCGTCCTCCGTTTCCTAAAACCGAAATCTCGGAATTACTGGACAAGTTAAAAGATTCCCTGGAGCATTTAACCCTACTCGCCAAAACATCCCAAATCTCTGCAAGTCCAAATCAGTTAGTTTCGCCTGGAACCAGAATCAGAGCTCCAGTCATGAGCAACTTAAAATCATTTGTCAATCGGGGTCACAAGGATGGTCAATTGACCCTAAAGGAGGTTACGGAAAAATTCCCTAATTTGGAATCATTGACTTTGCAGCCTACAAGGGTTAATCGCTACATCGAACCTGTGGACGAGTTTTTCTCATACCCTGACAGAACCAGAGGCGAATTTGAAGACCTGGAACATACCTGTTTAACTAATTTAACCATTTTGGGCAATATTTACGGACTTCCGACAGGAACTGTGATTAACCGAGTGTTTCCAAACCTCCGGAAACTTAGGGTTGGGGTAGGCTTCCCGTCATTTGTGAATCGGACAGAACCTGATCCTGCTTTAATTCTGATGGGGATGAGTTTGATCTTATCCACACTTGTGAGCCAGAATTTGAAAGAACTGACTCTGGATTTTGGGGATTTTGACTGGGATTTGGAATATGACGAGGTGGAACTGCTCAATGCACTTCAGTTGGTGACGATGTCGCCAAGTAAGTTACTGTGTACAAAAAGACAAATATTTAGAGAGTTTATGCCGAGAACCGTCTGGAAGTAGTGGTAATCAAATGGTTAAAATCCCCATTCAAGTTTTAATAATTCAATATAAATTAGAGTCTAGAGCATTTTCGAGAAATGGAATGTTGTCCAAGTTTATTTGCAGTTCCAGTATTAATATAGTCACGATTTTTTATTTGATTGTGCATCTTCCTATTCTTCCCGTGAGATAAAAAACTGCGTCTGAACATTACTAGTTGGTCTTTGATGTAATGTTTAACTTGATGTTGTATTTTCAGAGTTGGTTAAACTTACGTTGATCTCTGGACGTCCCACCCAAGTAGGGCCCTCGTTTACAAATGCCATAATCGGTCTTGTGATGGAATCTCCG
Source organism: Desoria tigrina (assembly GCA_906901685.1). Classification (NCBI taxonomy): domain Eukaryota; kingdom Metazoa; phylum Arthropoda; class Collembola; order Entomobryomorpha; family Isotomidae; genus Desoria; species Desoria tigrina. The sequence goes on from CAJQTU010000035.1 coordinate 649,822, forward strand.
AAACTAAGGACGCTGTGTTTATTAAAGTTCAAGGTGATTATTGATTGTTATTTAGCATGATAATAAAACAGAGTATTCGCCGCAACATTTAAATCGTTTAGCAACGCTAGGTAACTTCATAGGCAGTTTATGCAACGGGTTAGAATTAATGTGCTCCCTAAAAATATGAATTTGCCCTTAGTTCGGATGAATTTGCCCTCAGCTAGGATGAAGCGAAGTCAATATTGTTTTAATTTTTTGCCAATTCAATTTGTTTAAACTGTTTATTATTCTCTATAATAAGCTAATGAAATCATTTTTTAAACGAATGAGATTGGTTGTCTTAAAGTATCGTTCTGTACTTTTTTCATCAAATCAAAATATCCTGCTGCGTATTTCAGAAACGAAACTTTGTTAAATTAAAGTTTTCCGATTGTGTTTTATTTAAATTTTAGATATCTTCATTGGAGTCCACGAGGATGATTGATGCAACAAAAGGATGTTTAGCCCGTCTAGAATTTATGGATATCGATCCGAACCTTTGACCCTCAACCGAAATCCTCATCCCGTTCCAAAGACTTGCAATAATACTTAAGAAAACGTTTTTCTAAAATGTTATGATCCAGTTTAATGGAGATAGTAATAGTAACTGGATCCGAGATCATAATCATACCTATTATGAATAAATGAAGTTTTTGATAATACTGTTTTAAGACTTGTAATTGTAAACGATGCATCTCACAAAATTAACTACCAATTCCAACCCGATGACTTATTACTAGGGATGACAAAAAATAACATATCACAGTTTGTTTGTAATTTGGAGCAGCATTCCAGATTTTCGAATTTCTTATATGAATTAAATACCGTTCGTAAACTGGACTTAAATTCGGTCCGACTGACTTAATTTAGAGTTCTTCCGTACAGAAACTTCACTGACAAGTCACGATCCGTTTTTTATTACGGAATGAAACCCTATACTGTGAAGACATTGTCCGTTCGTCTAAACAGCGATGTATATGAATCTTACTCCTTGTGGTTTCAATGTTTTTTGATGTCCGTTTGTAACAGGTTTTAAAACGGTTTAAATCTAATAGTTTTACCTAATTAGTCTACTCGTCTCTTCTAAAATTCTAGAATATTTAGAATTTGTTTTTGTTCGGGAAGCGATTCATGACCTGGTGGGCCCGGTCGGAGGTCACATTTTTGCAATTCACAATCCTGCAAGTGTACTACTAATGGTATGGTCAAGGTCGTGGATTTTACTCGAGGGCTGAGGAAATTTTAAAATTTTATAGAAACGAGCCTGTGAAATGTTTTTTGGTGTTTTTTTGTGTGGTTTCACCTTAACCCCTTATCAATGCGCTTTCGGTTTATTTTGAGTAAATGAGTCTGACATGTTTTCGTATTTCTTTGGAGGATTAGTCGACTAGTAAAAGTAAGAGACTCTTAAGATTAGTTGGGAACATGATTTTAGAATAAATAAAAAATCTGTTTCCAAGTTGGCAAGAGTACAATAGACGGAGCGAAGCTGTGAATCGATAATCGAGATAAGGACTCATCTTTCATCGAGACGAGGAGCCATTTATTTGAGAGAAGAAGGAGCCTTCTGATTTATAATTAAAGTCCGACAGGTGCAACTCCTTCAATTAAATCTCTCACTTGTCTTATTCTCAGCAGCCAACAAAAAAACCCGACACTATTCAGTTTCTTTTAATTCGTTGCTTTTATTTTTGCACTGATCAGGATCAGAGTGGAGCCGTGGGTTTATTTACAGAGCTTTTTAAGAGAGTGTCAAGTGCGAAGGACAGGGTTTAAACACTCCGGTTTTGAGTCATATTCTTAAAAATCATTTGATAATTCTGGGTAAGTTCATGGATATGGTTCAATTTAGGTTCAAAATAAAATCAGAAAATACTAGTATAATTTCGTCGAGTACATTGCATTCTAGCTATTTTATGAAGGTATACAAGTAAAAGAGTTATTCAGACTGTAAAAATGTTTACACTAAAACAAGTAGTGGTTTTAATGAAAAATGCATGAATAACCTTCAACTGCAGTCATTTCTATGGATTATTGGTCAAACATACTTAGCTTAAAAATGATTAGTTTGCTTAGTATTGCTTTTTTTCTACTTAAACTTTATGAAAATAATTTAATTCGATCCAATAATAAATTACTTATTGATGTGATTCGTGCAAACGCCTGAAATATGATTTAGGTACCTCAAATTGTACAAATACGATTTTCGTTGTTCGCAGTTTGCGTCTTTTGTCATTAAACTCGAATTTTAATTAGTTGTCAATTTAAATAACATTTGATTTAATATCGAATCTACAATGTAAACATTAAATAGTGTGTTATTATTGAACCTTTAATAATGTTTGGTCAAAAAACCCAGCTCAGAAGCACACTGTGTCATACGTGCATTTAGTTGTAAATCCATAAATACTAATAAATCGGCAGGGGAACCTTCAGAACTCTCTAATATTATTACTTTGGAACGGATGTCTATTTTTGAACCTGCAATAAAAATATAACGGAGGAATAAATATATCAAGTTCACAAGTAAAAAGCGAAATGATTCTGGTATTGACCCTATCCCTACAATGTTAAACCATCATGCTGATCCCTACCCCACTATGTTATTTTTTTTGCATTTACATGTCTTGCCAATGGAACTGATTTATCATTCACATTTACGCATCATGTGTTACGTTTTTTGGTTAATATTAAGGGCCATTCATACAGCTTTATTCTTAAATACCTTACCCTAAATGACATTGACATATCTCATTAACTTAATGTTAATTTGTTGCGGTTTTTTTCTGGTAGGCGACCAATAGATTTTCTTGATAATTATGCATTTTATTTATTTTTTTTTATTTTCTGGAAATTCAGTTGTCATCAACTATTTCTACCCGGATGCACTTTTAAGCTTTAAATCTTTCAAACTAAAAATGCTCTGTGCTTTTAAAAATCGGAATATCCTATTTATTAAACCGCAATTTTAATGGGAAGCCAATTAATCCAACGCTTTCTAGGTCTTATGATTAAAGGAAGTAAATTGGCAGTCAGACAACAACTCATTAAAAGTTGGATTAAAACCCTGGATTATACAATCCTCCTTATCAACATCATTAATTTTGTTCCATTAAAAGTTTTAAAATTAAATTTGTTACTGACGTCAGGACGTCAAATGCTGAGGTTTCGTGTTCGGCTATTAGGAAATGAGTTGGGGTTGTAAATATAAAACCCTAGCTGTTTTCTTAGGTTCGGATTCATTCCACATTTCTTAGTTGTTGGGATCGGATCGGTTGTTTATAGTTCCTAATTAAACATTTTGTGATCCTCCAGATATCCTGACCTTCAGCAAAGTTCCATATAAACGGTAAGAGGTTAAGCTAAATTGCATGGCAATTATGTCTATAAAAATATGTGTTGGAATCGTGTCTCTTATTTCAAGTCCCTGTGGTCTTTGACTTTCCGGGTTAAAAAAAACATAATGCTTTAGGAAGGGACTGCATGTAGAGGACAAAACGAGTTTTACCCGGCGAGTCAAAGAGGACAGGGATTTTAACATTTGGAAATAATTAACAAATTATACGATCAGTTGGTTGATATGAAATGTAGTATTTGTCTTATTTTTTTTTAATTTTGACTGCGATTTTAACCGTGTATTTATCGACCTCTATCCAGATATGAAAAACCATAGTCAATAGTATCAAAGTGACTGTAATATATATTTCGTAGCCAAATCGCGTTTGATTTTACCTTGTTATCATTACACCGTAGACAATCCATAAACGATAGAATGCAACAAAACAACATAATTAAGAGTCCAAATCCTTGAAATGTGCGAGTTTCTGGTTCAAAATACAGAAAATGTAAACCTTTAAGACCATATTTAGCAAAAAACACCCGACCTTTTGATACTTATCGTTCCGAGAATTTTTCTATAGCCCTGAATTTAAAGAAATAATAGATATTTCTGGATCTTGTTGACACCCTCATTCCGTTTTTTGACCATTCGATCTCTGAGTGTGGAAATAATAAGAACTTAATTTATCGACCAAAATACCAAAAGTGGTCTTAAAAACTTAATTAACTTAATTATTTTCTGAATTAAACTAGGAAATGTCCGAGAAGGGAGGGACAGTAACGGCTCGATCCCTGGACAACTTGACGGCAGCCGTAAATAACAATGAATTCCTGGAGAAGTCATCTCCAGCTCAAGTTGACTACGGTTTCGTGAACTGCACTAATGAGGACGAGGAAGAGGACCTGTTTAACGTTTACACGACGCTAATCCAAGTCTTCAAATGCGACATCAACGCCCTCCACGAAGCATGCATTGGCGGGAAACTAGCGGATTTCATCGAAGCGGAATTCAAGAAAGCGGGACAACTGAATAGCTACTTTGGCGAATGGTTCCTCAAAAATAAACACATCGTCAAAAACCCAAACACGAAATAAAACAAGGGAAATGCGAATTGTTTGAGATCGTGTATTAAATGCCGTTAATTATTAAAAGTTGTACGTCGTAATAAAACCTATTTTCTGAGTTTAAACTGAAAACTAAAGAAAGATTGTTTTTTTTTACGTTTAAAAATATAATTCAATGTCTAGAAAGCTTTTAACTTTAAGGCAAGCTTAATTACGTCCACTGTGTAGATGCACTGAAGCTAAAACTTAGGTTTCATAAAAAAATTCAAAGAATTAAAGGGACGAACTAATAATTCAAATAAACAATCGGCTCCCCAAAACTAAAACCGAATTTTAAAATTATCTCTTTGTATAATGCGAAAAATTAGGAGTTCGCTAAGGAGGCTCATTAGATTTAGAACAAATGAAACCTGAAGAATTATATTAATCAGTATATGTATTTAATTAAATATAAACCAATTTGACGGAGTAATTTTTTACAAAGAGCAACCGATAGTAACTGCAATTTTCTTACTACTAGCAGTGAAGAGGACTACATAATCCTTCTGAATATAAGAGAAAAAAAATCATATTATGCAACATTTTGCATTGTTTAATATTATCTTCAAATGATTTTTGTTTATAAATTTACAGTTTTTAATATTTAAAACGTGTTAAATGCAGGTTCGTTTCCAGAAGTAAGTTTGAGCATATTGCGTTTAATTAAAATGCCGCCGATTCCAACGGTCAAGAGGAAAGTTATCAGTACTCCCAAGAAAACAGAGAGAGCGCAACTATGCGCCACTTTCTCGCTCGTTTGTTCCGCGACCGCGACCGCAGCTTTTGCAGCCGGCTTACAGGGATCGCTGCAAGGTCCAATCGACTGAATATTATCAACCGCAGATTTCCCCGAGTGGAACGTTAGTTTGTCGATCAGGTGATGCGCTTCCGAACCTGGTTTTACAATTCGGTATTCCTCGGTGCAGTTCGGTCCACTGTACAGATGTACACAACCGTCATGAGTGCTAATGGATCGAATATTCTTGTAAAACGGGCTTGTCAGGAGAGACACGCATCCTGGGATTTTCATCGTTTCGTTTTGACCTGAAAATTATCTAAAATTGTTTTAAATCTCTCAAAATCTAAGGTTAATGTTTCTTAAATATTCAACAGCGAACTAGCTTTGGTATTGTTAATAATTTTTGAAGTCTTGATACTCAAAATCATTGACTTTACAGATGCCAACTTTTAGAATTTTGCTATTTGCCTTGTTTTTTTTTCGAAAAGACGAACATACAGACAAGTTGCTAGAAATAATAAGCTCTAACTCTATTTTAATAGGCGAGCTAAAACACGAAATGAATTGACTTTGACTTACCCATAAAATTGTTTTTGTTGAAAAGAGTAACACGAGTTTCGGTATTTTGACACCTTCGACCCGACACAAATATATACAGTAGCAGAATTAAATTTCGAAGAAACATTTTTACTTCTCAGTGAAATCAAAGGAAACCAGAAAGTTTCAAAGTTTCCTGATTTAATAATTCCAGACAATTTTAGGAGTAATGGAGTATCAGCGACTTTTGATACGCAAATGTAGTATCAATGCAGTCCTTTTGCGTTGTTCTGAGTTTCCCTAATCAACGTCAACAGTTTGGCTGTCAAAGATTATGAATTATGAGCTTCTTAATGACTTTTAATTCTATGAACCGTAAGATCAATTTTGTTGAGCCTTGCAATTGATGAATGGCAATATCGATAAATCACATATTTTTCACATTGGATTTAGTGTTAAGAAAAAATATAATATATGAGAGGATGACGCTGTAAAAAATTCAACCCCGAAGGTCAAAATCAGGAATTACAAATTGAAAGATCGTAATGCATCAATAGGTCCTGAGCTTTTTGAAAATAAATTTAAAACCCCACAGTGAGGAAACACTGTTAAGAACTTCGGAAAATAATTTTGAATTCTTGTCAAACGTTTCCGTGAATTTAATTGGCATTCCGTCGGACAGAAAAAGCTGATGTGTTTAAGTTTTTCATTTACTCTCAGAAAATTATCAAGTTCGATAGGAGGGCATATTGTTGACTTCAAATGTTGTCAAGAGGTGAAACCCTTTAAGGTTTTTATCTGTCTGTTTGTCCGTTCGCACCAAATCTCTCGAAAGGTTGTTATTTTCAAATTTTTATTTTGATCATCAAATTTAATGTATGACTGAAATTTCACAAAATTCATGTTCAACCCACATCATAGCTGTACATAATGAGTTGATGTAAAATTTAGAGCAGTAAAGATACCCGAGGTTCTTCTCCGAAACGTAATTTTCGACGTCTGTACCAAACCGTACCGATGACCATTGTCAAAACGATGATAATCCCGATCCCACAAATGAGAGGCACAGCGTAACTGTGTGAAACGTTGGTGTCAAACTCTAAATCTTTGTTGTTCGGCGTTTCCGTCGATTTTCTTGTGTTTGTGCTAGCATACAATCGTCTTCTGTTCATTTCGCTTTCAGAGTTCGGAGGGGCAAGATGGGACACAGGAGTGCAAGGGCTGATTGCTTCGATGTTCTCACCGATTCGGTATTTTAAAGACTGGAACATAAAATCCCCTATCCGAAAATGACCAACTGAACCCGGTTTAACGATTTCAAATTCATCGGTGCAGTTGGCTTGTCGATAGAGATGAACACAATTCCCGTCACTGTCTATCGAGCCAATGTTCTTGTGGACTGGACTTGGAAGAAGTGCCGTGCATCCCGCTAGTTTGAACGTTTCGTTTAGACCTGCAAATGTTTAAAGCGGATTCAAGGATAATTAAATTCATGAAATGCATCTTATGGATTTCCCATTAACCTTTTCGCTACCTACGCACAACCCTTGTACGAGCTATCAAGCCAGTCAAGCGTTACTGTGCCACTTTGCCTTGTCATCGACAGCCGGTGGAGTTCTTAACCATCGTTAAACGATTAATTATGCCGAAATTAGCTCTTGTAAATCAATCGGGCTTCATATTTTCAGTTCGAGTAAATTGGGCCAGTTGGGGTATCCTTAAAAAAATTCAAGGTTTTATGTGCACTTTATACGTTTTTGAACATTTTAACAATGCGCAATGTCCAAAATTATATTGAGAGCGGAGCGGAGAAATGTTAAAATAAACTTGGATTTATGGAGCAAATGAGTAGTTACAAAATTGGAAGAGGTGACATGAAATTTTCTTATTTTTCAACGAATTCGAGAGAAGAAATTTTAATTATTGGCTTTTAATTGTTCATTAACCTTTTAGCTAATTTGAATAATTAATTTCTATGTAATTTTGTCCAAACACGTAATGTAGAGTTAGAGGTAATATTCACAAACCTTGAAAATCAACTTTGGAGAAAAGCGTGACCCGGATTTCTGGTATTTGGCACTTTCCACTTGACATTAATATCGCCAGAACAATCACACCCGCACCCTGTAGCATTTCAATGGTAGAATAGAATAATTCCCTCAGATAACTGCAGAAACGTCGCTAACTACGTCCGGAATAATTTAGGTACTTAAGTTAGTAAATGACCAACGTGAATTAAGTAAATGAGGAATTTATCGTAGTCAATAATATTTTGAAAGTTCTGGGTGAATTTCTGTATTTAGAATACGAACGATTTAGGATACGTGTGTACGATTTAAATAGAGATTGTCATTTTGCATCGGTACTTGTGAGTTCAGGAGTGCACAGTTTGGCTGTCAATTTTAATGAATTATGAGCCTCTAAATGACTTCTAATTCTGTGAACGGGAAGATCAATTTTCTTGAACCCTGATATTGATGAATGGAAATAAAAATTAATACCGTATTTTAAATGATGAGACGATGGTGCTGTAATAACTTTGACCCCCAAGGTCAAAAGTAGGAATAAAAATAATAGGATAAATTAAAAGAGCGCATCGATAGGCCCCCCTCTTAATTAATTCCATAATCTAAATACGTTTACGAATTTAAAACAATTAGAAGTCTTTATATTCTGATCCGTTTAACTTTAACAATAATTTATTAGTTCACCCGACTTAAAGTTCTTTGTCATTTTCATTTAATTTAGGATTTTATTTGTAATTAAAATTAAAATTCACATTTATTTCAAACCCGCATCGCAACTTCACATAAATAGGGATTTGCTGTAAAATTTATAGTAATAGAGTTCCTTGAGGTTCCTTTGTGGTGCGGGACTTCTGCCGTCTACGCCAAATTGTAGCGATACCCACCGCTAAACCTATGCTGATGCCGATTCCACAATAAACAGAGGTGGCATAGTTGTGAGACACCATTCCTGCTTCATTTGTGATTGACACAACCTCTGTGTCGGTTCTGTTAGACACAACTTCTGTCTCCGTTGTGCTAGACACAACCTGTGTTTCCGTTCCGTTCGACACAACCGGTAAATTCATCGCTTTTGAATCAATGGGGTAGGGGTGCGGTGGCCGGGGCGTGGTAGTGTGTGTGGCTCTATGGCGTTCTTGACGTTCCATGTTCTGGTAATATATCTCTGGAAATTTGCCAATTGATTTAATGAATCCAGTACCTGGAAATCTGGAGTGAACGGGGCCATCCATTCCATCGTGACGACCAAACCATCTGAATCTATTCCTACAATTCGGTTTTTGGTAGAGATACACAGAACTCTTGAGGGTGTCAATCGATCCAACTCCAGTCATGTCTTCAAATTGATTTAGCATCGACACACAATCGCTTATATGGATTGTTTTGTTCAGACCTGAAAATAATTAAATACCAATTATATTTCGGAACATGAAATGCATCAAATGAACTATACTTGCTAACTCGCTTATCGTTTTATTTGTTAGGATATTTCCAGATTTAAAATATCCAGTATTCATAGATTGCTCCAATTAAAATTTTGAAATCCAAAAAGCGTTTTAAAAATACTTCCACCGTTATGAATTTGAATACTCCTGTCAAGTTGACTCGCCGGTAAAACCTATTTACTCTTGTATAGCCAGTTATATTTTAAAGTGTAGGACTATATTATATTGTATTTTTGTGTTGGATCTTTCAAATAAGACACTTTAACATCCACAAACCTTGGAAATCACCTCGGGAAAAAATGTTGACCCGGTTATCATAAGTATAACAGTTTCCACTCGATACTAATATCGACAGAAGAACAATGAGCGGACGTTGTAGCATTTTAATAACGGACAAAAAACAACAAAATGCAGGCACTGCTTCACTTACGCTCTCTTGGAACAAAATGAACTACAGTAAGTCAGTTTGATTTCGTACTCTTGATTTAAGATTTGCCAAGTGTTGGGTTGCGATTGACCTTAAGATTGCTGCAAATGGCTTCTAATTAATTTTGAGAACTAGGATAACATTTTCGATGAATGAGCAATTAAAATAATTTGAGATATTTAAATCCAGATATTTGGGTTGAACTTAAGAAACTCATTAATGGGCTCTAGTTCTGGGAACTGGAAGATTTTGTTGAGCCCTGATACTCATGAATGACATTAAAGATAAATCCAATTTTTCTCAGGATTTGGGGTTCAAGTGTGAGCAAATGTGGAATATGATACGGGTTTTAGTTTTTGATAATTAATGCTGATTGACACTTCGACCCCAAAGGTCAGCCGCAAAATAAATTCAGAATATTGAGAAGCATATGGAAGATTGGATCGAAAGGCCTTTATTTTCAAAGCATATTTAAAAAACATTCAAAGTTACTTAAAAACCCTTAAAAAATAAGTCAATCAATTGGGCTCTGCCTACAAATATATGATAGAGAGATATAATTTTATTAGTATCGTTTAATTAAATTATGAGGTTCACGATCAGAGAAAATATAGAGAAATTGACAACATTGGTTTTAAACCTGCAACCTAATTTTTGGAGGTCCATCTCCGAAACGGGACTTCCGACGTTTGTAACAAATTGTACCGATAAGCACAGCCAAAACGATGATACTCCCTATCCCAAAAACATAAGATAAACTGTAGCTCTGAACCACCACGTCCGATTTCTTTGTGTTTGACCCAAGTTCAGGATATTTAGTGCTAGATTCAACTGGCCAATTCGTCGCTTCTGGATCATTGGGGATAACGCGGTGTGTGTAGAAATTTATGGGCGTCGTGGGTGGTATATTTCTGAACACTGCCGTGAAGTTCTAGCACAGATCCAGCACAGATTATCTGTGCTAGAACTTCACGCGTGAAGTTCTAGCACACATTATGGATAACAATCTGTGCTAGAATTTCACGCGTGAAGTTCTAGCACAGTTTATAAAATTGTCTCATCTTGTCTTAAAATAAACCGATGCAACGGGCGTAACCAAGTGTTGAAAACATCAGGTTTCGCATCTTCGTGTCAGTGGGAGTGGTCCCGTATACGTCAAGAATGCTCTATTGCTCATGGCAATCGTTTAAAACCCATATCTCAATTTCCCCAAAAAGCCTGGGTTTTGCACCCTGAAATGTAGCTTCAGGGTGTTATCATATGTAGGTGATAGACATAGAGTTTACGGTAAACTACCTAAGCGGCAGTTTCAAAATATGTCAGCGTTTCCTACTTATTTGATGTTTTTTGTGGGAGGTTTAATTTATGGGAGACAGAGTGGGTGACCGATTTCACCCAAGTTCGAACTTAGCCTGTGTTAGGACCCAAGGAACAAGTGTACAAAATTTGGTAACCGTAAATCAAGCCGTTCCGGCCGTTCGTCAGTTATCGCACCGACGGACGGGCAGATGGACAGACTGCCAGACGGACTGGTCATTCGCATAAAGTGTTTTCAACACTTAATAAATGTCTCAAAAAACGGTTAAAGTGAGCTAGCAAGCTTACAAATATAAATTCGCGAGCTTCGTCAGCAAGAATGAAACCATTTATTTAAAGCGATCTCACGCGCTTTATACTTATCTGATCGGGTTGCGATTTAGTTTTTCAATCTTTAAAAATCTAATATCTAACGTCTTCAAATCCCGTATTTAAATTTTCAAATTAATGATTTGTAAAAAAGACGCCCGAGCAAAAGGGGCAAAAACAATTGTTAAATGTGTAGACAGCGCTTCGACTACCTGTCGAGAGATTATCTACGCGTGTAAATAGTTCCTTAATCTGACTCCAATCGATTCTGGGAAATTCTTTACAAAATGTCTCTATTTTCTGCCGCTCTGGAGAATGTCAATCAAAGGTCGATGATACGCAAGGTTTGGTTACTTACTTAACAGTATCTCTTTATTAAACTCAAAATCTCAAATATATCTCAGTCGAATTCTTTCGCAAAATATTCTAAAAATTTAAGTTTATCGCTTTTCAATCTAGACACCTCGATTCAAGAGGATATCTTTTTCGCTGTCTATTCGCTGGTTGCTCGCACAAGAGTGATCCACTTGATCACACAAATTAACCTTTAACAACAAATTCAATTCATTACAATTGTATTTACATCCACCACTTCCAATTCCAACTTAATAATTATAAACATGTTTCATTACATTACAGTCTCAATACTACAGTTACATATCATCCACCTGAACAATACATAAAGAGACAACTACTAAATATTACAGATCCAAACCAAATCCGATCCGGCAGATCCTTTTCACTTCTTACAACTAGACTAATTTTAACACAGATCCAATCCACATCCAATCTGATGGATCCAGAATTATTGTTCTTACCACAAACACCAATTTTTGTACAGATCCGATCTAAACCCAATCTGGTGGATCTGAATCTTCTTAAAACTAATATCAGAACTGTCGTAGATCCGATCCAAGTCCGATCTTGTGGATCTGGTAATTCTTAAAACCAACATCAAACTGTCGCAGATCCGATCCAAGTTCGATCTCGTGGATCTGATAATTTTTAAAACTACAACCAAAACAATTACAGATCCAATCCAAATCCGATCTAGTGGATCTGACAATTATTATTACAATATTTAACAAAACCAATTTCAATTTTACTTAGAGATTCAACAACAATAAGCGACCAGTACAAAAACGACCCAACACTAACAAGGGAAAATTTTCAGATGTAAAATCCCTAAAATGTTTTAATATATCTCATTCGAAAGAGGAAGTAAAATAATAAAACTTTAACATTGGAACTATCGGTGAATAAAATCGTTTTAATATAATAAAGTCGGTGCGAAGGTCAAGAAGCGGGCGCTATTTCGGGATTTCCAATGTTACATCCCCGTTTAAATTTTGTGAAAAGGCTGGTTCAGTGTAATACTAATTTGGGGGTTCCTCCAATGTTAACTCCGTATCTCGGCCGCGACTTTCCAGGGAAAAGTGGTGAAAAGGGGAAAAGTCGACTTTCTCCTATTTCTCCGCTTCTCGTCAATGCTAATTTTTAACCTCAAGCGCCCGGTCACTGTAACTGTAACACACATGTGTTATGTCGCTTTCATATTACTGAAAGGGTACGCGAACGGTCAAGTGCCATTAAACTGTGTGTATGACTTTACTGTAAGGTAGGGAGAATGTGAGATTTTTTAATAAAGCGTGTCATACAACGATGTTACCCGTTTTTGTCGTCTTGCTCGTATTGTTTTACCCTTTTTCGATGTGCGTTTGCAACGGTTTATTATGTATCGCAGATTGTCGCGGACAGAATAGGCTTCAATTTAAGTGAAATAACTATATTAAAAACTTAGTATATACTTTATTCTTAAGCCCACTGGTATAGGATTGGACTGCCTTGGGATAAACTTTAATTTGTGTACTTAGTATATACATTATTCTCAAGCCCACTGGTATAGGATTGGACTGGCTTGGGATTAACTTTAATTTGTGAACTTAGTATATACTATATTCTTAAGCCTACTGGTATAGGATTGGACTGGCTTGGGATTAACTTTAATTTGTGAACTTAGTATATACTATATTCTTAAGCCTACTGGTATAGGATTGGACTGGCTTGGGATTAACTAGGATTAACTTTGATTTGTGAATTGTGTATATTGTTTAATCTTTAGTTCAATAGGATGGTATCGGACTGGCCTAGGCTAAAGCAACTGTTCAATAATAATAATAATCAATTTGTATGAACAGTTTAGGACTAAGTAATTGGGTTAACTAATTTTAATAATTTGAAAATGTATGTAATGCTTGGAGTAAATTGAATTGATGTCGTGTGTAACTGTATTGGGATAAAATAATAGATGTGTATTTGTAATGACTTAATAACTAAGGTTAGAACTAATATGATAAATATAGAAATAAATAATAATCATTCGTCGTCGAGGAGCGGTTGAATCAACTTGTTGTTTTGAGATATTTTGGAGATTAATAAATTCGTACGATTAGGAGTATTAAAAATCGGCGAGTTTAAAGAAGCATAATCATTTATCATCTTGGGCCTATTAGAAACTGAGGACGTTGCGAAGTAAATGACACCCGTCGCTGGACAGTAGTTCAAAGTGCACTTTTCTTAAGAAAGCAAATTAGTGTAGCTTTAGAACTCGTTATTACTACGACATAGAGACTCAGAACTATTAGTGGCAAGTGGTAGAACTATATCCAGCGCCTGACCTCGTTCAGCATAGTACTGGCCTTAAACCGTGGCTCTGAATGGACTGACTTTATTGACCTAGCTTCGGGGTTCAACTATCATATTGGCTTCGACTCGGCATTGGAGTAGTCATCAACCATACAGTGGAAATCACCCTAGTGTCACAAATCTCAACCGTTGATACTTTCAGCTGGTAGTTGACTGTCCCTCAACACAGATACATAATGTGAATGACTCGATATCTGTCTTCCGTCCGTTCGTCCGTCACTCAGTAAACACGATAACTCGAGAACGGCTTAACTTTTTGAAATTTTTCTTTCGGTTATCAATATAGGACATCCAAACAATGGTCAAGCTTGTTTAATGGCCATGTAGGTCAAAGGCCAAGGGGGGAAATGTTAAAGGTCAATATGTTTTCAAATAGCAACCCCCCATGTGTGCTACATCGATGGAAAGCTACAGTCAAGGGCTATTCAATGATGTATATGATATGGGGGTGGGATTACCCCCTGACCGGTGGGGAGGGGTCAAAGAGGTCAAATTACAAACATATTTGTGTGATACATCATTCTAAAGCTATGATCAAGTGCTTTCGAATAACGTATGTGATTTTGCTCTATGGTTGGGGCAATGTGAGATTTTTGATATTTTATGTGGTTTAATCATTTTAAAACACAGTTTTCACTGTGAACATGTTCAAAATCAGCTTCAATGTGTCTTCGATACATGAGTACAACGTTGGACGGTTTATTTTAAGACAAGATGAGACAATTTTATAAACTGTGCTAGAACTTCACGCGTGAAATTCTAGCACAGTTAAAGTGTGCTGGATCTGTGCTAGAACTTCACGTGTGAAGTTCTAGCACAGATTGTTATCTATAATGTGTGCTAGAACTTCACGCGTGAAGTTCTAGCACAAATAATCTGTGCTGGATCTGTGCTAGAACTTCACGGCAGTTTTCTGAACGCGTCGTCGATATTTGTGGAGTGCGGACAGGCGCCAATTGATTTAATGTTTCTAGCAACAAAGTATGTATCTCTAATACGCAAGTACTCCTTCCCCTTGTGGTTCCGTTGTGAATATTCCATATACTCATCCCCCCTACAGTCGGGTTGTTCATACAGACGAGCACATTTACCGTCAGTGTCAATCGATCCAACTCCAGTCAGATTGGGAAATTGACTTGACATCGACACGCAACCTACTAGTTCGATAGTTTTGCTTAGGCCTGAAAATATTTGAAACGATTAGAAATTGAGAACAGGACAGGGTTCAAATTCTGACCAATCTAAAGCTAAAGAATTAAAACAGAATTGATATTGAAGCAGAAACGGATGGAGAGAAAAAAATGCCGTCCTAAAGTCCCAGTGCTCGTTTATGCGAAATGAGTTTTACCCGGCGAGTCAACCAACAGAATAACTTTAACATGCTTATCTACAAACCTGTCATAAATCCTGTGGAATAAACTGTGATCCGGGTTTTTGCCGTTTGACACCACCCACCCGATAATAATATCGACAGAAGAATAAGGAACTGGTGTTGTTGCATTTTAAAACGGAACAGGAACAAGATTAAGAGTACTGGAGGAACTCGAGTCGCTCTTCTGGTTTCTGGCAGTCAACTAGTACAGTCAACAGTAAATAGGTTATCAGGTTTTTTGCACTCGTATGAAGTTTAAAGTATATTAGGGTTAGGTTTAAGAAACCTCTATATTGATTCAAATTCTGGGAACTGCAGACTGGGAGATTATTTTTATTACTGATACTGATGAAGGTCAATAAACATAAGTCATTCATTTAGCTCATTTAGATTTTGATCTGTTGTTTTAGTGTGAATAAGTATGGCACACAAGAGGATTTCATATTTGTGTAAGAGGTTCTATTGGGTATTGATATAAGTAGTCCTGTTTAAACCTCGAACGATCTTACAAGGGACAACATCTACACACTTCCAGTATTAACGAGTCCCAATCATACTTAGGCGACCACCGACCACCAGACCACCGACCACCAAGCATGACATTAGACCAGCAGACCACCGATCCCAGCTCGAGACCACCGGTGGTTTTAGGTGAAACCACCAGACCACCAGGCCACCGGCCACCGATCCCAGCTCGAGACCACCGAACACCGACCATCAAGCTCAACTCGAGACCACCGACCACCGGTGGTCGGTGGACTGGTGGTCTGGTGGTTTCACCTAAAACCACCGGTGGTCGCCCAACTATGGTCCCAATAATCGCATCGTCATCGAGTATAACTTCTAATTCTGTGAACTGGAATTCCAATTATGTTGAACCCTGATATTGATTTGTCATTGGTGTTTAATTGAGAAAATGTATTTTATGCGAAAAGGAAATTTTTTAACCTCTAAGGTTTTTGTATGTACTCGGAAAATGAAAGGAGGGCATCTTTTGAGGATAAATTTTATGTTACACCTGCGTCAGAAAATTGCACACAAAATTTGCTGTATTATTTCAGGGTGAAAGTCTTGAATGATTTAATCATGTCTGTCCGTCTGTCTGAAGGTACGCGCGCTAACTAGAGAACGGTACATCTTTTAATTTTTTTTTCAAATAGTTATTCTTGGGCATCTAGCGAACGGTAAGTTCAAAGTTAGTACATATCGGTCACACCCCCTCTTTTTTGCCAATCTACCCCAACGTTAGAAAACCACGACCACCGTATTACCGAGTCGTTCGGATGCTAACCCTCGCACGCAAGGTTGAATATTATTATGTATCGTTGATACATAATGCGAATGGCTCGGTGTCTGTCCGTCTGTCTGTCTGTCTGTCCGTCTGTCCGTAAACACGATAACTCGAGAACGGCTTAACTTTTTGAAATTTTTCTTCGGTTATCTATTTAGGACATTTGAACGGAGGTCAAGTTTGTTTGGGGGCCCTGTAGATCAAAGGTCAAGGGGGAAATGTCAAAGGTCAACTTTTTTTCTAATAGCAACTCCCTATGTGTGATACATCCATGGAAAGCTATGATCAAAGGCTATTTAATGGTGTATATGATTTGGGGGTGGGGTCACTCCCTGACCGGTGGGGAGGGGTCAAAGAGGTCAAATTACAAACATATATGTGTGATGCGTCATTCGAAAGCTATGATCAAGGGCTTTCGAATGACGTATGTAATTTTGCTTTATGGTTGGGGCAAATTGAGATTTTCGATATTTCATGCATATTAAATATTTTAAAACACAGTTTTCAATGTGAACATGTTTCGATGTGTATGAAACGTTATAAAAACGTTATATTTACGATACATCAGTACATTCGGGGGACGGTTTATTTTTATTGTGTTATTCCAGGACTCAGTTATGACCTTCAAACGAAGGTTTTTTTCGTATGAGGGTGGTTTAGGTCAAAGGTCAAGGGTCAAACCATTTTAAAATTACAATCCTATATACATGATACATCGACCCCGAAGCTCAAGGGCACAAACTAAACATTGATAAAGATACTAAAAGAAGAGTAATTTTTGCAACGAAACTGATTTCCTTGAAGTTCTACTAATTAGCAAATTAAGAGAAATTATGAGATGAAATTGACGAGAATTGAAGGCGAAGGGCTATTCACAATATTGTTAATGAGTTTTACCTCTTTAATAAAATAAGGTGTCTAAAAGCATTTGTGTTGCACAGCAGCCTAACATTTGTAGTTTTTATTGTCTGATTTATATCTTGCTTGGCCTCTGACATGTCCAATGTGTAATGTTATATGTTAATGCTTAATCGGCCCTGTGCCACGGGTGGGAGAACAGAAAATGTAAATTATCTGAACCTGTTTGACACATTAATAAAGTTTTCAATTCAAATCAATTCAATACATTCTTATGTTCAACTTCAACTGTAATTTATTTCCTAGATTCAAATTGAACAAATTAATTTTAAAACTGCAAGGTTCCCATTAAAAGTGCCTGTAAAAAAACTAGAGTAATAATGCCACCCGAGGCTCTTCTGCGAACCGTAACTTGCATCGTCTGTACCAAACTCTACCGATAACCCCTGCCAAACCCATGATAATTCCGATCCCACCAAGAACTGGTAAAGTATAATTGTGAGACACAACTTCCGGTGTGTTAGACCTAACCCCCGATTCTATTGTGTTTGACACTTGGTTAGACACAAGCTCTTCACAGTCATCATCTTCAATATCTTCATGGTCGTCATTTGACATTAAAATGTGTCTTTCCTTGTGCAAATGCTCGGGGGTAAGGGTGCACAGGCCAATTGATTGAATGCTGATGCCAATTTTGTATGCTGCAGACTTGAAATGCAGCATCCCCATTTTATGGTGACCCCGTGAACCGGGTTTGACCGTTTCAAATTCACCCGTGCAGTTCGGTTGACGATAGAGATGAACACAGTTGTCGTGTGTGTTTATCGAGCCAAGGTCCTTGTGAAATGTAGTTGGGAGCAGCGGCGTACATCCCCCTATTCTCATCGTCTCGTTTTGACCTGGAAATAGTTTACGATTTAAACTGTTTCTGATTATGATATACACGTCGGGATTATCAATTTAAATTAATCTTGAATCAATAATTTAAAAAGTTTCAGGGAGTTTAAGAAATAAAATTTGAAAAACTTTAACCGTTCACACGAGTTATCGTCGACTACGACAGACGGACAGACGGGCAAGATCTGTTGAATACGAGGTTTCACCACTTAATAAGATCTATCATACACAAACCTTCAAATAAAACGTTGGAGAAAAGCGTAACATGGATTCCAGACATTTGACAACTTCCATTCGAGAATAATACCACCAGAACCATCACCACATGGTGCTGTAGCATTTTAATGGCAGAAATGGCAATATTAACTTCAAAGAATTGCTGAAACGGCACTTCTTAGCAAACGAATTTGCTAAGAATTATTTACTAATGTGAATGAGATATTGTGTCGTTCTCAATTAATATTTTGCCTGTTTTAATGTTAAATTTAAGAACTGCACTAATTTGGGAGGTGATATTAATTATGTGATGAATAAATAAATACTAAGCTTGATTTCAGAACTTAAAAAGTTACAAAGAAACCACTGAATAAATCCAGCTTTCTTATCTTTGCGTTGCTATAATATCAGTTCCAGGAACATCTTGACTTTAATTTTTGCTCAGTTTGGCTCTAAAAGAGTGTTTAATATGACTTAATTCTACGAATTTAGTCATGAGCCATTGCATTAATGAAAGGTAATTGAGATAGGGACGTGATTTTAAACAAGTGCAAAGTGTGAAGAAGTTTAAATTTTAAATCAATTCTTATCTATCAACTCTGATACATGCGTCTGGGATATAATACCGTAACCATAGCAACGACCAGAAGTACCAGCGAGAATATCCCGACAGTTAAAAATAGGGCGGAGTAGTTTGATGAATTGTCCTGAAATTTGTCCATGTGTAAGTTATTTGATGAAATGTCCTGGACCTTGTCAACGTGTAAGTTATTTGATGAATTGTCCTGGACCTTGTCAATGTGTAAGTTATTTGATGAATTGTCCTAGAATTTGTCCATGTGGAAGTTAATTGATGAATTGTCCACGTGTAAGTTATTTGACGGGCTGTCGTCAGCTGTAAAGACGGTGTCGTTGTCGGTATGTCTGGCAATGCAGTTGTAGCCGCAGAGACTGACGGATTTGACTGAATTCTTGTGCCATTGTCCCTCTGGATTTTGACGATGACCCTAACCGGATCTCTCTCTTTCAGATTCGAAAATTTCAAAAATTCCAAAAACTTTCCGTCTGCCATCACATGGGTGGAGAAAAGAAAAAAAACCAACACCGTGGAAACACATTGGTTGTTCCCTAGAACGTAGGAGTTATTTGGCACTCAAATCTCAGTTTGCTATATATTGCGCGGTCACAACCCCCGGTGACAGTGGGAGTGGTTCAATGGTTAACTGTTGCGACTTAGCAGGTACCCACCTATGAGTGATGTTGCTTTCGTTGCAATATAGGCAGTACTGACGGAGGTGGTAGTGGTTTATTAACATTAGGGTACGTGGAACCCAAGGGGTGAGGCCGATTTGGTCCAGGTTCGAATCTAACCCGTGTTAGGACCCATTGTACTAATATTCGAAAGAAAATTTTTTAAAAGTTAAACCGTTCTCGAGTTATCGCGATGACGGACGGACGGACATCATTAACGAAAACATTAAGTATCTCCGATACTTAATAAACCATTCAAATGCATATAGCAAAGTATCGGAGAGCAATCATCGAATTAGCAAATCATATTATATAATATACATATTTATATAAATATATTATATAATATACATATTTATATAAATATATTATATAATATACATATTTATATAAATATATTATATAATATACATATTTATATAAATATATTATATAATATACATATTTATATAAATATATTATATAATATACATATTTATATAAATATATTATATAATATACATATTTATATAAATATATTATATAATATACATATTTATATAAATATATTATATAATATACATATTTATATAAATATATTATATAATATACATATTTATATAAATATATTATATAATATACATATTTATATAAATATATTATATAATATACATATTTATATAAATATATTATATAATATACATATTTATATAAATATATTATATAATATACATATTTATATAAATATATTATATAATATACATATTTATATAAATATATTATATAATATACATATTTATATAAATATATTATATAATATACATATTTATATAAATATATTATATAATATACATATTTATATAAATATATTATATAATATACATATTTATATAAATATATTATATAATATACATGTGTCCCATGTGTTTACTGTCGTTCACCAACCCTAAACACACAAAATATTGAAAATCTCATATTTCCCCAGTCATAGAGTAAAATTACATGCTTCATTCGAAAGCCCTTGATCATAGCTTTCGAATGACGTATCACACATATATGTTTGTTTTTTGACCTCTTTGACCCCTCCACACCCGTCAGAGGGTGACCCCACCCCCAAATCATATACACTATTGCATAGCCCTTGACAATAGCTTTCCATCGATGTATCACACATGGGGGGTTGCTATTTGAAAAAAATGTTGACCTTTGACCTTTCCCCCCTTGACCTTTGACCTGCAAGGCCCCCAAACGAACTTGACCTCCGCTTGGATGTCCTATATAGATATCCGAAAGAAAAATTTGAAAAAGTTAAACCGTTCTTGAGTTATCGCGATGACGGACGGTCGGACGGACGGACGGACGAACGGACGGACAGACAGACAGACGGACGGACACCATCAACGAAAACATAAAGTATCTCCGATACTTAACAAGGGGTATTCGGATTGCAATTAGCAAAGTAGTAATCAATTGTAATTGTGAATTGGATTAAATTAGTATCTGAAGTCTCATTTAAAAATCGTTAAAAATGAGCAAATAATAATATTCATGACATAATAATAATACCACAGCTGCAGTATCATTCATGTTAAATTTTTATCTCTACTGTAAAAAATATTTTCTGCAGAGCATAATTTAGGCCCCACCCACTTTTTTTTGCCCAATCCCTCCTATGTTAAAAAATAGATTTCGTCTATATTTTGAATGTACAATCACATACATATACATACATACACTAATGCCAGAAAATACAAAACATATGTACATAGTGTCCCCAGGTAGTCCAAGTGGCAGAAAAATAATTTCTTTAAAAGTAAACAAGAAGCGCTTGGCTTGGAATGCCGTAAATACCATCGAATTACAATTCATATTTTAAACAATAAAGTAAACAATAAAAGAGTTTTATGGAAAAACCCAGAACCTATTGCTTTCACCTTATTTACAAAACAAACTAAAGTTGCCGTAAATAAAACAGGTTATTTTTTTAAACAAAGATAGATTGGAAAATTAATTTTTAAATTTGATTAAATTCCTTAATTTGATCAATTAAATTATCCCACTCGCTATACTGCTGACGACACAAAAAATTAAATTTTAAAGTTTAATAGAAATTTCAGAATGTAAAACGTAGTGTATATGGATGTATGCTTTCCTTGAAAATTAGTCAACAGTAGTTGAATCATGTTATCATATCTATCAATAGTTATTAAATGACAACATTCTTTTAATCACTCGGTATATTTTTGTTTTTGCTGCAAGTTTTTTAGGATGTTATTCTTCCATGGAACATAATCCGATGATCACAATTCCATTTCCTGGAAAACTACAATATAAAAGAGTTGTTTAAACCTCAATCGCTCGGCTAGTAGTATCTGAATCGTTTGACAAAGAGTTTTGTAGAAAACGAGGTCTCCATTTATTAAAACTTATCCAAATAGATATTACTAGAGCCGACCTGACTCCCACTAATTGAACATTTAAAATAAACGTTAGTTAAATTATTCGGTTCCCTAAAACAAGAACTAAAGGGGCTTGAAATTGTCCTTCTTCTTAAAAACCAACAATGCCGACTCCGATTATTTTTGCGACTTTCAGGATTCACAATAAACTCAATCAGGGTAACATTATGAAAGGTAATCCTATTGTACGGTGGGACCCTCGAACTAAATCCTTAAACGTCGTGGACAAGAGAGAAAAATCTTTGGTAGTTTGGTACTTAAAAATCCTTATCGTGATATTCGGCGTTTCCTGCTGTGCCTATTTAAATCTTAGGCAACTTTTCCAAAAACAAGTCGTCATCACGTTGTGGATAATCTTGGCATATGCTTTCATCGGTCTCATTGGAATCACTACATTGCTTATGAACTTGCTCGCATTTCGTAATCGGTGGAACCTTTCCCAAGGTTGGACGGCTCTAATCCGGCTTCGAAACGATGTTCTTGAAATCAATAAACCTTGGAAAAAATTAGAAAACAGTTCCTTATCCTCACGAGGTAAATAAACCAATCAAATGCATATAGCAAAGTATCGGAGAGTAATCACATAACTAACAAATCATATTATATATATTTGATATATTCGAATGACGTGTCAAATGATTAATCTCAATTTGCCCCAACCATAGAGTAAAATTACATCTGTCATTCAAAAAGCCTTGATCATAGCTTTCGAATGACGTATCAAACGATTAAAACACACAAAATATCGGAAATCTCAAATTGCCCCAGTCATAGAGTAAAATTACATGCGTCATTCGAAAGCCCTTGATCATAGCTTTCGAATGACGTATCACACATATATGTTTGTTTTTTGACCTCTTTGACCCCTCCACACCCGTCAGGGGGTGACCTCACTCCCAAATCATATGCACTATTGAATAGTCCTTGACAATAGCTTTCCATCGATGTATCACACATGGGGGGTTGCTATTTGAAAAAATGTTGACCTTTGACCTTTCGCCCCCTGACCTTTGACCTGCGAAGCCCCCAAACGAACTTGACCTCCGTTTGGATGTCTTATATAGATATCCGAAAGAAAAATTTGAAAAAGTTAAACCGTTCTCGAGTTATCGCGATGACGGACGGACGGACAGACGGACGGACGGACGGACACCATCAACGAAAACATAAAGTATCTCCGATACTTAATAATTAGTCTGTTGTTGAAAAAAATGCATAACCTATACTGGAAAATGGTCAAAACAATCCAAACAAGATGTAAAATATAACGTCCTTGTCTGACAAGTGGAAATAGTATTATACCAATACCCCCAATCATAGGATAAGTTATCTTTGCAGTCAAATTAATCGCATTGTACTAGCTACGCTCACTAGATTTTAAACAGAACCAATGAATAATATATATTTTTTTTGCTATCAGGACAGGAATTTAAAATCCTGAAGACTGGATCATTATCGAAGCTGGACCACATAGGACTTGCCATGATCGGCTTTATCCTGATTGCCAAAGTCCTACCATTGTTCATAACCACTTGCTGTATTGCATTCAACTTGGACCCCTTTTACTTCATTTTTAATGAAATCCAATGTTTCCAAAACCATGGATTTGTTGAAATATTGCTCAGAACATTCCTTACATTAATTTGCACAATCGAAGCCGAATGTACCATAACGATGGTCGTCCTATTTAGCGTTATTTGGGTCTGTGTTTTTAACGATCTCCTGGATTCCTTGCTAGTCCTAGGAGCTAAATCCAGAGCTGGTAGTTTGCAAACAATCGAATCGATTAGAAAATTTCTAATTCAAGCTGACATCCTTCTTAAAATACTTTGCGGGTTTGTGGATCCTCTTGTAGCTTGTGGTCTCGGCGTCCTCTTGGTCCTGTCAGTACTAATAAATTATGGTACTGTAAAATTAGTAGGAATAATACCCATGCCACTATACTTCGCCTGCCCTGCCTTGGCATCAATAATAGCACTGATTAATTTAGTTCTTATTACGGAAATTGTGAGGCCGTATGATCGCTCTGTCGGATTAATCCTGCGATTAAATATCTCTTGTGACCACATAACTACGAACCGGAAGCGTCGACAACGTCAACTGAGAGCGATGCAGCCCGTGGCCCTGAAGGGTGGTTTGAATGAATTCACGTTTTTTACGGTTCAGAAATCAACAAAATCGGGATTTATTCTTGCTATTGTCGATTACACGATCACTGCCTTCCTTTCCATTCCTCTCGACAAGATTATATGAAATGTAACAAAATCTTGGTAGTACGAATGTACAAATTACAATGAAATGTTTAAATGTACGACTATTTGAGCAGTTTCTATGAGTTGGCTTGTTCGAGGAAGCAATTTCAAACGGCTCACTCGTTGAAAGCAAAAATAAAAGCACGGTTTCAAATCCATTTTTATTACCAATATTGATTAACATTATCATGTAATTACCGGGTTGGTGAAAAAATGGTCGGGAAAAAATTGTCAGGAAAATAATGTTTTTGGAAAAAATGGCCTAGAAGTAATGGCATTAGGAAATGGTCACGGGAAAAATGGTCTGATGTTTAACAGTAGTACCGTGCCGCCGATGGTCTGGCGGACAAACAAGTGCCGAAGTGCTACATTTGTAGATTTTCTGTTCGGAGTGAAAGGAAATAACTCAAACTCCTAAGATGCATCCGTGATTAAAAAAATAAGTCCACATTCCACATTTGTGAATTCCCTAAAAAATCTTAACAGTTATCTTATAACGTAAAATAAATTCACAAAAAAGTTCTTCAGACTAAACATCAACTCCGTAATAAGGCCTCATACCTGACCTCACCTTCAAAACATATTTGTATGCCTAATCAAATAGTAACTCCTAGAAAAGCTTGCTTTTACGTTTGTAGACCAAAATCAGAACTAAATCCCCAAAATAGTTCGTTATGTTCCAACACCTGGACCCAAATATAAATCCCCACAAATAAGTCTAACAAGGGAATGTTCTCAGGATGGAATTCGTGAATTGCCTGAAACTTTTTTGGTTAAATCTACAAGTCAAGTGAACAATAAAACCAAAAAAATTAGCTGCCCTAATTGATGTTGTCCATGTCAAAAAAATTTATGAACAATGGAGCTGCAAATGAAAACACCGGAATAATTAAGCATAATATACTAAAAAATCAAGAAAAAATTAGAAAAACGAAAATCATAATATTTTGCTTTTATTCCAAGCGGATTTTGAGAAATCGAGGAGAAGAAAGATTTTTTTTGCGTTTAAAAATAGACTTTATAATGTCTTGAAGGCTTAATAAGGCCGGCCCATAAAAAGGCTCCAAAGATGTTCTATTGCTCATGAGAATAGCTTAAACCTCATATCTCAATTTCCCCAAAAAGCCCGGGTTTAGCGCTCTGGTGTCGGTGGGAGTGGTCCCGTATGCGTTAAGGATGTTTTATTACTGATGGGAATCGTTTAAACCTTATATCTCAATTTCCTCAAAAAGCCGGGGTTTCGCACTCTGAATTGTAGTTTCAAGGTATTATCATCTATAGATGATAGACATAAAGTGTAATGTAAACTACTTAAGGGGCCAGAGTAGTTTATCGCTAAGGAAATTTGTATCCATCAGGGTACTTTCCAACCTGATTTGTTCAATGAAATCAACTATATACAATTATGAAAAAAATCAGTGTGATCAAATATGTTTCGCTGCATGTCCTGAAACAAGTCTAAAGAACCCTGTTGGTCTGTGAGACTTGTAATTAAATTGTTCATGATACCATATTTTTCATTTTTTGCAGGCAATGGAGCCCGATAGAGTGGCCTTACAATTTTGAAACCGGTCTTGTTAGATAGATAATTTTATAGCCGATGTCCACTACTAAATTAATCGAGAATATTGAGAAGCATATGAAAGATTGCTTCAAAAAGCCTTTATTTTCAAAGCATATTTAAAAAACCATTCACAGTTACTTAAAAACCCTACTAATAAGTCAATCAATTAGGCCATGTGTAAGAATAAGGCAAAGAGATATAATTTTATTATCGTTTAACTAAATATTGAGGTCATCAGGCAAAATATGGGGAAATTGACAACATCGGTTTTAAACTTGCGACCCAATTCTTCGAGGTTCATTTCCGAAACGGAACTTCCATTCTTTGTAACAAATTGTACCGATAATCACAGCCAAAACGATGATAATCCCTATCCCAAGAAAATAAAATAAACTGTGGCTCTGAACCACAGCGTCCGATTTCTTTGTGTTTGGCACAAGTTCAGAATCTTTTGGGCTAAACAGAAGTTCAGGATCTTGCATCCTACAAGGGACCTCACCCAAAGTGAAACTCCAAAATCGTCTGAATTTTTTACAGTTGAAACTACAAGTCAAATGATCGTTAAACATAAAAAATTATCGCCCCTAATTGATTTTAAGTAAATGAAAAAATTGACAAACAACGAACTCGGAAATTAACTTGGGGAAAATGACAAATGAAATATACCAAAAAATCAAGAAAAAAAATAGAAAAACAAAAATCATAATATATTTGATCAATTCAGAGGGGTTTTGGAAAAATTAAGGTTGGAAGTGAGCGAGAGATGAGTAGGTAGCTTTCTCGTGACTTTTTTTTAGAAGTTTACCAAAAAGTACTAAAAGTAGATAGGACGGATGGTTTCTTCAGTAAAATAAAAAAAACTCAAGCAAAAACTTAAAACCTCACCAGGTTTTGAACCTGTATTTTGCGACTTTTTTGTATTAGATTTTAATTATTTATATAATTAAGTACCTACGACAGGGCTTAAAAAAAATAAAAATTATAATAGGAAATAGTGCAAAACGCTTTAAATTTCTAATAATAAAAAAAGGGAATGAAAACACCCATTCCCCGGCTTTCCCCTAGCTCGACCACGGACAGGACATCAACGTACTTACTGCCGGTATTAAGCCGACAGCGAGACCACTGTGCTGGGCGTCCTAGCCTGAGAAGAGTGTGGGTTTTCCTCATACTTCATACTCTCAATGGTGTTGAGAGCATGAACTTGAGTATTTTCTTTATTAATACATGAATTATTGATTGAATATTTGTATGAAATGATGATAAAAATGAAAATCGATATGAACAATTAGACATGAATAAATACGTACGGTTTTGTTATTAAAAAAAAGGACGCAAACATTGGAAGACTCAAATAATAACATTGCGTTGGTACGAGCGTTTACCCTAAAAGCAGACGAGCGGTTACTGGAAAGAAAGAAAGTCGAGTTTTTCCGCTCGCTCTCTCGGCCTCCCACCAACCACGCCCATATGTCGCTCACTTCCCACCTCGATTTCTTAAAAACGTCTGCGAATTGATGAAATATATTATGATTTTTGTTTTTCTAATTTTTTTCTTGATTTTTTGGTGTATTTCATTTGTCGTTTCTATTAATTTTATTTCCGAGTCCCTGGTTTGTCAATTTTTTTCATTTACTTGAAATCAGTTAGGGCCGATAATTTTTGTTATGTTTAATCATCATTTGACTTGTAGTTTCAACTGTAAAAAAATCAGACGATTCTGGAGTTTCACTTTGGGTGAAGTCCCATGCTGGGGACAACTGGCCCATTCATCGCTCCTGGATCATTGGGGATAACGCGGTGTGTCTACTGTGTCTGGAAATTTATGGGCGTCGTGGGCGGGATAGAACGCGTCGTCGATATTTGTCGAGTGAGGACAGGCGCCAATTGACATACCAATTTTGTTGAACCCTGATATTGATTGAATGGCAGTAAATAAAACGAATTTTTAAACCTCTAAGGTTTTCGTGTGCACTCTGCAAATGATGTCTTTTGATCATTAAAATTTCCCAATAGTTCTGTTAAACACACATCATGGCTATTCATAAAGAGTTTATGTAAAATTTACAGCATCAAAGATCCACGAGGTTCTTCTCCGGAACCTATTTTCCGCCGTCTGTACCAAACTGTACCGATGACCACTGCCAAAACGATGATAATCCCGATCCCAAAAATAAGTGGTAGAACCTCAAGCTCAGATTCTTTGTTGTTTGGCAGACCATTGGATTGTATCCTTTGGAGATTAGACAGTCTGCGGCGCATTTCAGTTTCGTTGCTCGAGGGGGCCAAAAGAGACTCTTGGGTGCAAGGGCCAATTGCTTCAACGTTCTCACCGATTCGGTATTTTAAAGACTGGAACAGAAAATCCCCGATCCGCCAATCACCAAGTGAACCCGGTTTTACTATTTCGAATTCGCCTGTGCAGTTGGCTTTTCGGTAGAGATGAACACAATTCAGGAAACTGTTTATCGAACCAACGTTCCTGTGAAACGGACTTGAACCTAGTGAAGTGCATTCTAATATCTTGAACGTTCCGCTTAGACCTGGAAATATTTGAAGCAGATTCAGGGAAATTAATTTTTTACGTGTTGAACACTTTTAATTCAAGGAATTAAATTTAAATTATTGGCTTTTAAATGTTCCTAATTTTTTTAGCCAATTTGAGGAATCAATTTTTGTGTAATTTTGTCCAAAACGGGATTAAAAGTTAAGGGTATTATCTACAAACCTTCATAATCAACTCTGGAGAAAAGTGTGACCTGGTTTCTCGGTAGTTGACCCTTTCCACTCGATACTAATATCGACAGAAGCACAATGAGCCGACGTTGTAGCATGTTAATTAATGACCATAAACAACCTTAAAATAAATGAACTACATTAAATCAGTTTGGTTTCGTACTCTTGATTACGATTTGTAAAGTGTTGGGATTGAACTTCGGATTGCTGAAAATGGCTTCTAATTTTGGGAATCGGAATAACATTTTTGATGAATGGGCAATTAAGATAATGTCAGATATTTAAATTCAGATATTTAGGTTGAGCTTAAGTAAACTCATTTATGGGTTCAATTTCTGAGAACTGGGAGATTTTGTTAGCGTGACACTCATGAACGGCATTATAGATACCTCCAATTTATCGCATGATTTGGGGTTCAAGTGTGAACAAATGTGGAATATGATACGGGTTTTAGTTTTTGATGAATATTGCTGTTGACACTTTGACCCCAAAGGTCAGCCGCAAGATTAATTGAGAATATTGAGCATATGAAAGGATTGCATCCACAAGCCTTGATTTAAAAAAATGATTTAAAAAACATTCAAAGTTACTAACAATTGTTACTAATTAGTCAATCAATTAGGCTATGAGTAAAAATCAGCTAGAGAGGGATAATTAGAGGGAATGTTTTCTTGATTTTTTGCTATATTTTATTTGTCATTGGATTTCGACTTTCGACTTAACGACGTGAATTTAGATTTGTATTTAAATTATTCAAGAGGATTTATTATCAAAGGAGTTGGAACGATACTATTCAAAATAGAAAAATGTATGAAAATTGTTCATCCTAGGTCAAGCTGTTCCCCCGCAGTTACCGCAGTGGCATACGGACAGACGGACAAACGTTCGGTTGGAGTATTCACATAAAGTGTTGTCAACGCTTGCTACAGACAAGTGCTACGTTTTGAGACTGCGTTTAGTAATTAATTGCTAATAATTCATGAAATTTAAGACGCTGGGATAACCACGAAGGCCAAATTAAGGCACGATACATAGTAAGACGATTCTGGATCTGAGCTTCGGGTTATGTCCCTTGTGAGGGCGGTTTAGGTCGTAGGTGGTCAAACTTTTTAAAATTTGCAATCCCACATATTTGATTCATCGATCCCGAAGGTCAAGGGAACAAACTAAAAGATGACTAAACTAAACTAAAGATACTAAAAGATGAGTAATTTTTGCAACCAAGCACATTTTATTAAAGTTCTGCTAATTAGAAAATCAACCGAAATTATGAGATGAAAATGACGAGAACTCAACACGAAGGGCTATTCTTCTTCTGAGAACTTATTCGATACGACGACATTATTGTCATTGACAAAGCTGCCCGACAGAGGGTTGTCGGGAGGGCTACTTTTAAAAAAAATATACTATCTAAAAGCAATTAAGTAACAGAGCATCAGGACATATTATGTTCAACTTCAAGTATCATTTATTTCATATATTAAAATCCAACAAATTAATCTTAAAACCGCAAGATTCCCATTCAAAGTGCCTGTAAAAATCACAGTAATAAAGCCACGTGAGGTTCGTCTGCGAACCGTAACTTGCGCCGTCGGTACCAAACTCTACCGATAACCCCAACCAAACCCAGGATAATTCCGACCACACCAATAACTGGTACAGTATAATTGTGAGACACACCCTCGGGTGTGTTAGACCTAACCCCCGATTCTATTGTGTTTGACACTTGTTCCGACTCCATTGGGTTAGACACAATCGCTTCTTCTTCATATTCATCAACCATCGGCCATGAAACGTAACCGCTTGTTTCAGTGAATGTCGCAATCGGAGTAAGAGGACAAAGGCCAAGAGATTGAATGCTGATGCCAATTTGGTATCCTGTCGACTTGAAATGCTGCATCCCCATTTTATGGTGACCCCGTGAACCGGGTTGGACCGTTTCAAATTCACCCGTGCAGTTTGGTTGACGGTACAGATGAACACAATTGTCGTGTGTGTTTATGGAGCCAAGGTTCTTGTGAAATGGAGTTGGGAGCAACGGCGTGCATCCCCCTATTCTCATCGTCTCGTGTTGACCTGGAAATATTTTAGGAGTTAAACTGATCTGATCGTGAAATACACTTGGATTAAAATTAAACTTGGGTCTAAATCGTAGAAATGGATAATATGTCTAAATTCAAATTGAAAAGTTCAAAATTGGAAGAGATGGCAGGAGAATTTTGGATATTTCAGGGAGTTCAAGAAATAAAATGTTGGTGTTCTGAAATTTTAACCCGTACATTTAATCCCGGATATTTTTTTACCCCGAGTCAATCTCACGAACGATCATTTTTACCCCGTTTTAATTCACCACTGTTCATTTTACTTCCCGATTACTTAACCATCGACATCCTGATCCCTTGCTGAGGACATAGATCTATTAATTTAGTTAACATTGATTAGAGAGGTCGAAACTAGCAACTAGAGAACGATAGGGGTAAAATTAGCCGGTGTGAAATGTTCGGAGGTAGTACATACGGGGTCTAATAGCCTAGAATCAAAATTGTAGTTCTTGTCTTATCGTTTTTGCTTATTAGCATTTGTTAACGAATTTGAGTTCTGAATATCTACACAATTTGATTCAAACAAATAGTAGCTGATAATAAAATTTCAAGGTAGCAGCTACTACAAACCTTTAAACAAAACTTTGGAGAAAAGCGTAACCTGGATTTCGGGTATTTGGCACATTCCACTGGACACTAATATCCCCAGAACAATCACTACTTGGTTCTGTAACATTTTAATGGCATAGAGGTAATATTAACCTCTAAAAACTGCTGAAACGGCACTAACTCTTTTTGCTATAAATTAATAATTAATTACTAATGCAAATGAGATATTCTTTCGTCCTTGATTAATGCTTTAAAAGTTTTTGGGTTTTGTATAAGAACTAAACTACGTTGCGAATGATTTAAATTATTTTAAATCCTGTGATTTATAATTAAGTACTAAATGTAAGCTTGATTTCAGAACTTAAGAAGTTATCAAGAAACCACAGAATAAATCCAATATCCTTATCTTTCTGCGTTGCTAATATCAGTTCCAGGAAGATCTTATTTTATAGTCAGTTCTTCTATCAAAGAGTGTTAAATATGACTTAATTCTTCGAATTTGGTCATGAACCATTACATTGATGAAAGGTAATTAAGATATGCAAGTGATTATAAAAGGGGCAAAGTGTAAAGAAGTTTAAATCATTTCTTATCTCCCAACTGACAGTTTGAATACGATGGAAATGCATTTTGAAAATATGGGACTAATAAGATATTGAAATCTATGGACTGACATTGACCATTGACTTCGGCAGCTCGCCTAATTAAAATAGGTGAGACGTTTTGATGGTAGCAATATTCATCATAAAAATCATTTCAAAGAGACAATGGAAAGAGTCGGTTTAAAGTCAATTTTGAATTTATTTCCCCGGAACTCTAAAATTGGTTTTTAGATAAGTTTAATATAATGAAAATATTTGTGGATATACGTTTGAAAATTAAAATCCTCCAATCGGAATTTTATTTTTCTGCTCCCAATGTTTGGGTGACATCTTGCCGGCTAAACACTTCTAAGTAATCGAAAGGCTTGAGGTCCGTCTGCTAAGCCGAACAGAAACAGACGTCGGCGATATAATACCGTAACCACAGCAACGACCAGAAGTACCAACAAGAACATCCCGACAGGCACAAATAGGGCGGAGTAATTTGATGAATTGTCCTGGAATTTGTCCATGTGTAAGTTATTTGATGAATTGTCCTGTAATTTGTCCATGTGTAAGTTATTTGATGAATTGTCCTGGACCTTGTCCTTGTGTAAGTTAATTGATGAATTGTCCACGTTTAAGTTATTTGATTGACTGTCGTCAGCTGTAAAGACGGTGTCGTTGTCGGTATGTCTGGCAATGCAGTTGTAGCCGCAGAGACTGACGGATTTGACTGAATTCTTGTGCCATTGTCCCACGGGATTTTGACGATGACCCGAGCCGGTTCGTTGGATTGGAAATGGCTCCGTACAATTTCCCCGACGGTACACTTCAATACAGAGTCCCTTCCAGCCGAACTTGATGGGCGTCGAAAATGGGTTAAACTCATCGCCCGATACTGGGACGCAGCCATCCACTTCAAATGTTTTTGAATTCCCGCTAAAAGCCTTCTCTGAAATTAGAGCGCAGGAATTACTCAATTAATTCCATTCTTACGGTTTTAAATCCTCAAACTCATACTAACGTTAATGACGAAAAATTAGATGCCCAATTTGATGTTTGATATATTTCAAAAATTTGTAAAAAAATAGACATGCAAATAAGCGATCGGAAATGAGCAATGAATTATATGCCGAAAATTCAAGAAAAAAAATTGAGTTGCGTGGTACAGTTGGGAATGCTCCTTTGTGATATTCCGAATTTTGCATTCATATGTAAATTAACCCTCGATATTCAGATTTTGGAGTGATTTTAAATTAATTGACATCTCACCTTCCCCGTACAAGGCATCGTAATGGTTAAAGAACACCTGAATTGTATTAGAAGCGTTTGAGGGACGGGAGGGAATCGTCCGGTCGCAAATGTCAGTACAGGGGCCCATGGATTCAATTCTACCGCCAAACGCAGACATTCCAGAAGGCGAGATGAAATGTTCAAGAACGTTGTGAGCTGGAGAGCCGGGTGTTGTGAGTAAATATTCCCCGGTGCAGTTGGGACTCCTGTACAGGTGTACACATGTGCCTTGCGTGTTTATCGATTGGACCTTTCGGTGGAATTTTGTGTCAATGAGAGACTTGCAATCAGTTGCAGCTATTAATTCAGATGGACCTAAAAAATGATCCATTCACTTAAAAATTTACAATATTTAAATGTGGCTAGACACAATTATTAATTAATATTAACAAAACATTAATAATGCCAACGTTAAAAGGAAATAGAGGGTGCGTCAGGATTTAGTGGACTTTTGGAAAAGCCAAATGTTATTAAATTCAAGATTTTTAACTACAATCCGACATGTATGAAAAATAGTTGTAAAGATTAAGATACTCTCGAGTGCTATTCAGCGGTGTACAACATAGTACTCTATGGTTGGGGAAATATGAGATTATCGAATTAAACGTCTCTAACCCGCCAGACAACGACGTTAAGCTATTTGACGGATTGCACGTCTGGTTTTACGCGTTTTTGATACCCGTTGCAACAGTTTATTTTACATATAACTTTGTATTACCCTTTACAATCAGAATGACAAACTTAATTACATATAAATTAAGGAGAACGGTAGGACAAACCCTTAAAATCAGTTTGTGTGAAAAGCCTGGCACGGGGTCCTTGATCTTCACAAAGTTGTCCAGTTACAAAGAACGATAGAACAAGGCTCAGTTTCCTCAGATACATTTTAAGTGATGAATCGATGGAAGACACGTCTGGTCCTATAACTTTCAACCGAAAGGTTAACTTTCCGACTAAAATAATTGGAGAGTGAATAAATGCTTTTGATCTGGTGATAAAATGATGTTTGCGGAGTGGAATGAACTAGTAGGATGCTTTTAAAATAAATCTCATTTAAATCGAATGTCCATATTAAAGCAAAATGATTTTTAAGTGATGAAATAAACATTTTCTTATCTCCATCTTTACACTAGAATTATACAGTGGACCTAATTTAGATGATATTTCGTGACTCAAAGACGAAAATATTAAAACTGAGATATAGTTTTAGCAAATCTTCGGATAACTTTTAACCTTTTCGCTACCAACGCACAACCCTTGTGCGGGTCGTCAAGGGCTTTTATGGCCCATCGCACATAAGTTGTGCGGTTTACAAATGGTTCCCATGGCCCATCGCACAACCCTTGTGCGACTTGAACTTGTCATCGACTGCCCGTCGCACAACCCGTGTGCGAAAAATTTCATAAATTGCTTGGCAACCAGATCATTGTTGCTAGGAAATCTTTGCAGATTCGAAAAAATGATTGATTTCTATAGTAAATCCTCATTTGAATTCAATGAAATCTTCCTATATCACCCAATGTTATTTTTCCGTTATCCGCAATGTTAACTCCCTATCAAATATTTGGATTTTTTCAGCCATTGAATCAAAACTCTCGACTTTTCGTCTAAACCCTTTTAAAACTTTGTGAGATTTTAACTTGCGTTCGAAATCATCGTGAAACGATTAATCATGCTGGAATTAGTTGTTGTAAATGAATCGGGTTTCATATTTACAGTTCGGTTAAATCGGGCCAGTGGTGGTATCCTTAAAAAACTATTAGGGTCTTATGAGGACTTAATGCGTTTTTGAACTTGGTCACATAGTAACAACATCCAAAATTAAGTTGGTAGCGTAAAGGTTAATCACCTTGTTCTTTAGTTATAAAGAAGATTTTATATCTCAGAAGTTACGATTATGAGATCAAGAAATCAACACAAAATCGCGAATAATTCACACTATCCGATCCATGAGATGTGAGAATTGGAAGGCTTTTGAAAAATGTAATTCACAAATCTAAACAAGCAATGAGCTGACACTCGGGATGTTAATAAATTAAGGCCACTAATCAATTGTTATTGTTAAATCACAAATTCGACCAAAACAATTGCATTACAAAACTTTAGCTTTATTTTTATAGTTTAGGTTACAGTTTTATTGCATTCAAATACCATACGTCAGCCAATTTTGACTGCTCTATTGTCATTCTGAACCCATGAACATAAATTTTTCCATTTCGAAAAGTTGAATGGAGCCGTTTTTTTTAAAAAAAAACTCAACATTTGACATAACCAGTTACAGCGCCAGTAGTCAAGTAGCGCAAGCATTCTTGGGTTTAATTTTACCTCGTTCAAAAATTACCGCGCTTAACTCTCTTTGTGGATTTTGAAACGACAAAGTGATCTATTGCCGTTTCAAAGCAATTGGCCACTGACAAAAAATTTCCGATGCTAATTAAAGTAAGAGGTTATCTGACCATGACCTTGTTCAGTTTCCTATTGGCTGTCATAGGAACCCTCAGATAAGGTCGTAGAATTTTATTCTTATAACAGTGGCCAATAATTTTGAAACGAACAATAGTGTCCTTCTTTACACTTTACAATAACTGAAAAGCTTGCGGTTCGTCTCCTGAGTGGAACATAAACATACGTCGACGATATAAAACTGTAACTATGGCAACGGCCAGAAGTAGGAGTAACAATATGCCGAGGCTCAGAAAGATGGTGGAGTAGTTGGAAGGAGTGTCGTGGAAGTTGTCCAGGTAACCGGGAGCGCAATTATAGCCGCAACGACTGATGGATTTGACGGTGTCGTTGTTGCCACGACCCACGGGATTTAGACGGTGACCTGAGCCAGTTCGTTGAATCGGAAACGGATCTGTGCAATTATTCAGATTGTAGAATTCAATACAAAGACCATCCCATGCAAACTTAATTGGCGTGGAATATGGATTGAAGGCAGTAGTCATAGGGATACAGCCATTTACTTCAAATGTCTCAGATTCCCCACTAAAGGCATTATCTGAAATTATAGAGTAAAAAGAGTTTTTAATTGTTGAGAGGGTATTAAAAATATTTAAATTCGATTTTACAATCCTAACTAATGTTGAAAACCGCTTAGGGGTGGTGGTGAGTCAATTTTAATGACCAAACTGATTAATAAGGGGTAATTTTTTTAGTATAACTTAAATACCCAAAATCGTAAAATATACTAATTACGATTAATGCGTACCCTGGCATTTGGATATTGATTTTGTAAACACATTAAATGTTTAAATAATTATATTATGACCTTACTCGATAGACTAGAACTAGCCGCCAAATTGAGGTTTGCTTGATTTGCTGATCGCATTGCCCAAAACCCAATACCATTGAGTATAATTAATGACAACTCGATGAAATTATGTTTTAATATCGTGCAGTAAATTGTATGGTATTGTTTTTGGGGCAATGCGATCAGCAAATCCAGTAAACCTCAATTTGGCGGCTGGTTTTACTCGATCGAGTAAGGTGATAATAACACAAAGCAATATTTAATTCTACAGTCGAGCTTTTTCTCGAAACCTTTGACCGTATTATCTAAATAAAAGCTCATATCTTCTAAACGATTATAACCTGAGTCATACAATCAATTTTATAGTTTATTGCCATCTCACCTTCCCCAAGTGTCGCATCGTGTTCGTTAAAATAAACCTGAATAGAATTAAGAGTAGAGGGACGAGAGGGAGTTGACCTCTCGCAAAGGTCAGTGCAGGGGCCAATTGACTCAATTTGACCCGAAAACGCGGATTCTCCAGAAGGTAATGTCCAGATATGAAGTCGGTTGTGAACTGGAGTACCGGGTTTTGTCAGTAAATAATCCCCGGTACAGTTTGGACCCTTGTACATATGAACACATGTGCCCAGCGTGTCTATCGATTTTATCGTTTTGTGGAACTTTGTGGCAAGGAGAGAAACACAATCTGTTACATTTAGGAAATCGTTTTCACCTAAAAATAGTCCAGACGCTAATTTACATAATTTAAATCTAATTAAATTTTAAATTATGGAAACTGGTCGACAAACCCTTAAAATCGATTTCGGTGTAAATCCCAGCATGGGCTTCTTGATTTTGGCACATTTGACCGGTCACAAACAGGGATAGAACTAGGTGCAGTTCCCGCAGAAACATTTTATTAACTAAATAGATAAAAAACACGTTTGGTCTATCGAAAGGATAGATTTATGACCAAAATCATTGACAAGTAAACTAAATATTTTTGACCTGATGGAAAATGGATGTTTGCAGAATGGTATTCAGCAGAAGAATGATTTTAATTCGTCTTCATTTGAGTAGATGGGTCAAATAAAGTCAAATTAAAAAAATGCATTCAGTGATGAAATAAATTATGCTCTTATCTCCGTCTTTTAAATATACAGTGGACCTCACTTAGGTGTCAATTGACAACTCAAACATAAATACTATATACAAAATCGTATTAAGGGGATTCTCTGTGACGACAGAGGCTAGTGACGTCACC
Source organism: Desoria tigrina (assembly GCA_906901685.1). Taxonomy (NCBI): domain Eukaryota; kingdom Metazoa; phylum Arthropoda; class Collembola; order Entomobryomorpha; family Isotomidae; genus Desoria; species Desoria tigrina. The sequence goes on from CAJQTU010000035.1 coordinate 687,695, forward strand.
AGCTTGTCCGCCTAAAGACCAATGTTAAATTTCAAATCGCTACTAGTCGCTCAATACTTAACCAATTTAGTTGAATCATTTTTCTAAATCATCACAATAAAATAGCCTTTTATTTGTCCAGAGGAATTTTTGAAAAAAAAGGCACTATAAAAAGTTATAATAACCGACAGATAATAAAAATTACGAATTTTTTAAACCAAGACAATATAAAAATTTCTCTGGACAAATAAAAGAGTATTTTATTGTGATAATTTATAAAAATAATTCAACTAAATTGGTTAAGTATTGAGCGACTAGTAGCGATTTGAAATTGAACATTAGTCTTTAGGCAGACAAGCTGGTGACGTCACTAGCCTCTGTCGTCACAGAGAATCCCCTTAATTTCGGGTTAATCCCTGAGTTACTTTAATTTTTTCTGTGCTTTAGGTATGAAGTGACCGAAATCGAACTAACATTTGTCGCCAAAGAGTTATCGCAAAACGCCTAGTGCTTTATTTATGTCATTTTGAAATGATTTTGTTCGATGTTAAGTTTTATGAATTAATATGCTCGAATAAATTACGGCTGATAACGCTGCGCTATTGACAATCAAGAAATACCCTCTGTGAGAGTGAGAGGCAAAAAATACAAAGAAAAACATGCAAATAAATTAAATTACAATTTAGGGTTAGATCCATTTGGTGAACCCAAATAGTTCCAAGAATAACTGAAGAAGTTTGATTTGCGTTTATGACCACATTAAGGACACACATTTGAAAACAAATATTGACTTATTCGTTCTTCCAAATTAGAGACCGGGATTTTTGTTCTGTTTTGATAAGTTTTATTGTGGTGCACCAATATATATGGCTCCAACAAATCATGAATTTTTAATTGGGTCTAACGTTTAAAATTTAAAACAAGAATCTGCCGCTGAGGAATACGGACATAAAGTAGCTTATTTTCTCGCACAGCATTTCTCCAATCACATTTGTGCTTCGATTTCAGAAGTAAATATTCAAGATGAAGCCAAACGGAATAAAATAATTCTTTGCATCTACATCTAGTTGCACTTGCACTCAATCTACCAAGGCCAGATTTAGTAATTGATTCGTCCAATCGCCTCCAAAACCAAAATATTTCCGCAAATAACGTGATTGCAGATGTGACCATAAGGACTCCGCAAATTACCGCCAAAGCTAAACCATGTTTCATCTTCAAAGCCACAATGTTGCCATCTACAGGTGCCGGGGGAACTTGATGGTGAACGTAGCTGAACATGACAGAATCGTATATACTCCTAATTTCGTTAACTCTGTTCAGTTTCAATAAAATGCCCATCCGTTCCATAAAAGCCATACGTTCGGTCCATGGGACTATCCCCGAACTGTCGTAATTCGTCAGTAAGGAATCAAACAATTCTAAGAAAAAACCAGGTGCACCCACCCACGGTAACCTGACTATCAAACTGGACAACATCATGTCCTGGTGGTAAGGGTGTCCCAGCATGACGTATTTGAAATCATGTGTCAGTGCCCCGATGACGGGGTGCATAAAACCTTCGTACAATCCACCAGCAACGATCCTAGCCTCTCCATCTTGCAAAACACTTGCCACTAACTTGACCGTGTCTCCTTTGCTAGCAACGAGTTGACCCAGGAACTCCTTCTCCGATGCTGGTTGACAGTTTTCAATGATTTTTTCCAAGATTTCTTTTTCTGAGTCATCCGGTGAAAGGTCATCACATATCTTGCGGATTGGTAAGTAATTGAGGTCCATAAATATCGGGATTTTACTCCCTGCCAATCCCTTGATCGTGGAGGGTAATTTCGGATACAGTTCCTTGGTCATAAAAGAAAATATACAACCTTTGTAGGCATTGGAAATGACAATGCCCGTAAGAAGAAAACAGGTGAGCCAATATTTAGATTTGCCAACTCGGTTTAATTTGAATTCGCGCACCGACATCTCCATGTAACTGCCGACATAAACCAGAAGAAGATACGAGGATCGCTCAAAGCGACTGGCGGGTTCGCTTGAATGTTCAAAATAAACGTATGTCATGGCAGACATGAAAAAAACAGAGAGGGCAGCACAGGCCCAGATCCTGCTATCAAAGGGCTTAAATAACAGTGTAATATCTTGTCCATCGACCTTTGCGAAAATCGGAAACTTAGGGTGGTGTATTTTCTCGCCATGTGAGAGCCAGATGACCTTATCTGAAGATGAGGTCAGCAGCCTCCGTTTCACGAATTTGTTCGTTATTTCTCCAGCGTTCAGCGTCCAAACATGCCCGCGGCAGTCGACACTGCACTCTTCACCTCCTCGCGAAAAGTTCCATTTTTCACTCAAGTCGTCGAGTATGAAATCCTGGTGTTTGCTTTCTCCCGAAACACTCGTTTCGTCAAACTGCGTATGAATTCTTCGCCAGATTAAGTCTAATCCTGATGAAGTACCAAGTTCTTGGGGATTAATCAAATGGAGATACTGTACGGTATCCATTGCCGCGATTTGATTGACGAGAAAGGTCTCGCGAGAACTCAATTCGAAAACAAGATACTGCGTCATTAGCGGGATCTTGTAAAGATTTCCAAAGAGCTGATTCATTCTCGTGTCTATTTGAGATACTGCAAAGAGTATGTAATTTGAAGCTTTTGAATATAAATTTGTTAGTTCCAGAACCTGCATTGTGCTCTTTAAATTTTGTCCATCGGAATGTAAGTATAGCATTCGAATTTGACAGTTCCCGCTCCGTCTTTGATGAAAAAATGTATTATTTGAAGGGTAATGTTTCTTAAATTTGGGTTGTGCATAATGGGATAGGAGAAGATCGTATGGATGTTCAATAAGTGCGGGTGCTAGTGGCTGTTCCATATCAACTTGATCGAACCAGTTGTTGTCGTTTCCGGTCATGAAATGAAGTACACAATTCAATGGCAGGATACCCAAAAGGTTCATGAATTCAGTTTGAAATGACAACGCTTCTCGGGTAATGCAGAAAGCGACCAAGAGATGACTTATCAATTTGAATTGTGCCGCCATTTGTAAGCCCGCGAATTCCGCTGATTTGTATTAAGAGAATCGAGTTGTTTGAATCAGGTTTTAAATGTCTGATAAATAACTATAACACGGTTTTTAGCGTCTCTAGACCTTCATTGTGTTGGAAGATGGGCTATTAAAAATACATTTAAAGCTTATGAAGCCCTGTTCATCAGTAATTATCTGATTTAGAATTAAGTGAGTATTTCCGTAAATAAATTCACACCTTTATGTCGTTTCTCAGGTTAGGCACTCTTAATAAAGATTGCTACTGGACATTGAAAAGGTGATTGGTATTTGGTATCGTTGGTTATAAAAACCGTTTTGTGGACCATCAAAATATAAATCGTTCTCAATAAGCCTGCAGTTTATACATAAGCATTTTTATAAGTATTAGGTTTTAAAACTATTCCAATGCTAGTTGCGTTTTGAGCTGAGAAATATTTAGTACGTTATACAAGCCTATTCTCCAAGGCTAGTGTAAGACTTTAAAAACTAAAAATGCTTATCCCACTCTATAATAATAGGTTTTTCTGGTAACTTGGATTGCCAAGTCTTGTAGAACTAAAAATTAGACATAATAACCTTCAACAATCCTTATGCCACGTCGGCATCGAACTGATCGAACCCGTGTATAGATCGTGTCGGAATAAGTATTTATTTTCATATACACAGCCGCTAGAACAGCGGGGAAATGACATGTAATTTATCGTATAGACAATGGCTGCTATTATATATTCAATACCATGACTTGGGATAATTGAATTTTGTTTATGTCTATTCTTGCGAATAATGTTTTTATCTATATTTAACTTTACACTGGACATTGCTTTGGTGTCCAACGATGTAAAATAAGTGTAAAGCGATTCTAAACCCACTGGAAGAAATTAAAACTTTTCTGCTCACATTTTTTTATGGTTAAACCAAAAACGTAATTTAATTTAAATTTAAAATTTATATAACTTACACATCCATTTGATTCCTGAACATATTTTTTGGAAACAAGAATTCCAACCCAGTTTTTCGTAGAATTCTAAATTTTAATTCATACTTACAATTTAAAAAAAAATCATTCATGAAATTAAAACTTTAGTTCTTTGCTTTTCCCCAATGCATTTTCGGATTTAAAAATTATTTATTTTCAATTTTTTTTAAAATTAATTAGCAGTAAATAGCCTGATAGTTGTACCTACGTTGACAATCAAACTGAGCACTTTGTGAGAAGTAACTAATACAAAGCAATATATTTAATTATATTTCTTTAAAAAAAAAATTATACAAAGCAAAGCTTGTAAATAAATTACTTCAAGCCAAGTTCGGGATATCATTGTCTTGGAAACACAAATAGTAACCTTAGATTTTAGCTCGGAAATAATTTGTCGGCAAGATAAGCCATAAAGTTTAACGGGTTCTTGTCATTTATCTCGATTCATTCGACCTATCATAAAGCATGATTGTGTATGCAGGATAGAAATATGGTTTCAACAAATTATGGCTTGTTTTAAGATTACATCTATTATTTCAGAAATTCTTATGTGGTACTTTTATTTAATTTTTGATATCAAGATACACAAAATTCATTAAATATGTCGAGGCACTTTTATTATTAGTGATGGCTATACTCGACGCTACAAGATCATTTTTAAACCCGCCAATGCATTTTCAAATTCAGTTTTAATAAATTGTTTTTCATTAAAGTTGTCATAATTTGATGTGAATTAAAGTAATTGAAAGTTGTCATGCTCAAAAACAACCCCATACTTTAGCTTTTTATGTCTGGAGCAAATGGTCAGGACAAGAACCGTTAAAAGTATGAGGAGAAATGTCACCAAGAAAACTAAGAGATAGAGATGATCTGGCATCATCTCTGACGCCGGTGTGATAGGCAAGTCCGTGACATTCGTCTGTGACGACGGTTGTGTCGGGTAAGAGCCAGTGGTTGTGGTCAATTGAATCGCGGTGATTTTTGAGGCGTGGTTTTCATCGGTCGTAGATACTATTGGTATCATAGCTGTGGACTGGTCGGGTAGAGTGGTATTGGTCGGAACCGGTGTTTCCGCCGCTCTTGTCAGAGGGCAGTTGTAGTCGCAAAGGCTCAGCGCACGCGCTATATCTGCGTTCCATCCCCGCTCCTGGCGCACAAAAAGGCGGGAGCTGGAACTCCGTCTCTGCGTAAATGGCTCCGTGCAGTCTTTGGATTTGTAAAGCTCAATGCAAAGCTCCTTAGATACGAATCGGATTGCAGCCGCATACGGGTTGAACTTACGTATCAGACGAACACAACCGACGATGTTGATTGTCTCAGAATCTCCAGTAAATCCTGTCTCTAAAATCAGACAAGAACTCCGAACTTATGACATGATTTCAAACAAGAGTTACGGAAATTCACACTTCTTATTCTATCGCTCATCGTATGTTAACTTCCTATCTAATTTTAGGTCAAATCCAAAAACTCGAATTTTTTTCCTAGTTCCTATTCGACTCTTAAATGTGCTAACAAAGATGTTAATGTAGAAAATAAACCGTTGCAAAAGCATGTAAGGAAGGGGTGAAACCGCACGACACACTGTCAAAACCACACTTGCGCCATTTTGCGCGGTCACACCCCCTGGTGCTTATGGGGGTAAACGGGAGTGATTGGCGTATCCAAACAATCTATTTGTTGTTGGATACGGACATGAGTAAATTTATTGGAAATTTTACATTTTGGGGGGTCAGGGGGTGTGACCAAAGTTTTAAAAATATATTTCACTTATTCCCAAGCAAATGCTGGTTTGATATCCGAAAACCGTTTTTTAAAAACTGCAACCCTTCAAGTTAGAGCGCAAACGGACAGACAGACAGACAAGGTCTTCCCATTAAGGGGTTTCACCCCCTTAACAAGGGTATTATCCTTATGGATCTTACTTGATGGGCTCTTCCCATGACGACCAGATATATTTACCCAATTTACACAACTCTACTCTGTGCCTGCCTAGTCTGCGTATTGTTATGGAAATTTTATGGAATAACTTTCAGAAACTTGTACATTTATATGTTTTGAGATTGGCTAGCTGCATAAGTTTGAAAAATCAGTCACTGCTACACATAATGACCTATTACTGCCTCTGGTTCACGGTACTGAAAAATCAAAATTGTCATTTTGATGCCGGAAAAAATCTTAACGACACTATATATCTTCAAAAAAGTGGTCACGATGCTAATTATTAATTGTGACACATAGTGACCCCTATCACTGCCTCTGGTTCACGGTACTGAAAAATCAAAATTGTGATTTTGAAGCCGGAAAAAATCCTTAACGACACTATAAATCTTCAAAAAAGTGGTCAGGATGCTAATTATAAATTGTGACACATAATGACCTCTATCACTGCCTCTGGTTCAAGGTACTGAAAAATCAAAATTGTGATTTTCTAACCGGATAAAAACGTAATTACTACTAAATGACTTCAAAAAAGTGGTCACAATGCTTTTCTCCGGCTTCAAAATCATAATTTTGATTTTTCAGTACCGTGAACCAGAGGCAGTGATAGAGGTCATTATGTGTCACAATTAATAATTAGCATCGTGACCACTTTTTTGAAGATATATAGTGTCGTTAAGGATTTTTTCCGGCTTCAAAATCACAATTTTGATTTTTCAGTACCGTGAACCAGAGGCAGTGATAGGGGTCACTATGTGTCACAATTAATAATTAGCATCATGACCACTTATTTGAAGTCATATAGTGTCGTTTAGGATTTTTTGCGGTTCCAAATTAACTATTTTGATTTTTCAAAACGCAGACTAGACAGGCACAGAGTCCAGTTGTGTAAATTGGGTAAAAATATCTGGTCGTCATGGGAAGAGCCCATCAAGTAAGACCCATAAGGATAATAATAAAGTTAAAAACGTTGAAACCCCCATTAAAAGGTTCCACATTTTGAAGTAAACCTGACTCACCATTTCCATAACTCGCCTCGTCATTGTGATAGTAAACTGTAATTGTATTTGACGTATTTTTCGGTGTTTTCTGAATATAATTTGATTGACAAAAATCAGTGCAGGGTCCAATTGACTGAATCCGTTTGTCGAAAGCAGGTTCTCCGGAAGGAGTTCTCCACCAATACAACCATTCATGAGCTGGAGAGCCGGGTTTTATTTCCAGATATTCACCGACGCAGTTTGGCTCCCGGTACAGATTCGCACACCCACCGCCGCTGTTGATGGATGAAATGTTATTCATAAATCTGTTTGGGAGACGAGCCAGGCAGTTCGAATAATCCGTTGAACTGATCGTTAGGTTATAACCTGTAATTATTATTAAAAAATCAAAAATTTAAAGACACTTCTGCAAACTTGAAGACGGTTTTTAAGCTTGGATCTATATATTAATTTCTCTAATGGTGAATAGATCGATAATCTATCGATTTATTTCGGGGTGGATTTATAATTCATACTAAAGATAAGAAATAAGTTAGTCGCTCATGGCTTTTGAAGAAAATCAGATGCCTGTTTGCATTCATTGACACATTTTGGTTGAAATTACACATAAGTATTTTAAAACCGTATAAATATGTTATTAGAAATCATTATTTTTGCACATTTTAAACTAATTTTTGAAACCCAATCAGTTAACCTCTGCTTGATTGTCAACAGAAAATAGTTTTGAAATTGCAGTACTGATATAAATGACTCATAATATGGGATGGTCGTCTGCCGAGAAGAAAAATTAGTTACATTTAAATTAAACATTTAAATTACCTTTAAAATCTTTTTCCGTGAAAATAGTGACGTTGGAACACATCACAACGGATACGGATATGAATAAAAGAGCTATAGTTCTTCCAAACTTCATTTTTAAATAGGAATTACAAAATTACAATTAAATTTTACTCTTAAAAAGTTTGGATTAATTAATAGTTTTTAAAATAAGGAAATTACGTAAATTATTGATTCAAAGGCTAAAATTAACTGAAGTCTAGTTAGTACGAGGATTTTTAACAATTCCTAGAAAGGCTTAACGTTTGGACCATGACGAATTCCGAAGATAATAGTAGGAATTAATTTAAGCATGATGCAATTTAAAAGAATTTAGTCTCTTTTATCAATGTTTATGTGATTAAATTGTGATTATTATGTCAAAGTTATTAAAGGGTGAAACCCTTTAATGTGTTTGATCAGTCTGTCTGTCCGTCTGTCCATCCGTCTGTCCGTTCGCACTCTAACTTTCGAACGGTTAGAGATTTTCAAATTCTTTTCTGGGAAACCATTCATGAGGTTCCAGCGGAGGCTGAGTTAGTTGTAGGACCGTTTAGGTCAAAGGTCAAGCGGGTACCGTTAAAGGTCACATTTTTAAATACTAAAACCATACATGTTTGCTACATCGTTGAAAATGTACTATCAAGTATCATTCAACGATGTATATTACTTTACTCTGTGGTTGGGGAAATGCGAGAATCTTATAGAAAAGACTCCCATGTGTTGTACAACGACGTTAAATGCTATTTGAAGTCTTTTTTCGTGTCGTTTCACCCTTTGCTGATGTGCGTTTGCAACGGTTTATTCCTTCACAGATGAATGAGTCACGAAAAACAAGGGGAATGACGAACACAAAACATTTCAAGCTAATCGCAAATATATTGTAGCCTTGAACATAAAATAACTCCAAGATTCTGTATGTATATATCTAGGTCCAGTTTACATTTAATTTAGCTATGATGATAGTATCCCGGGGAGTCCATTAGAATTAAATACACAGAAGAATAAAATACATATAGGAATACGATGTAAGGAATTTAATGAGATTCGGTGTCAAGTCTGACTTTTCGAACAGGGCTTTGTTAATCCAGAATAAAAATGCTTATTATTAAAACTGCGATTGATTGTGATTTTTTATTTGTCACACTAGGCATCCCGTACAACCCGTTCTTAATCAGTTTATGAGTAATTTAAATAAATGGTATAAATCTTTTGCATTTAAATATGACTTTATTTCAGACAAACTCACCAGTTAATCGGGATTATCTAGAAATTTCAATATGATGTTCAGTTTTTTCGATTTAAAGACTCGAATGAGTTACGTCAAATTGGTAAAAATGTCGAATATACTGTGTTGGACCTGGTAGAACTTTATTTATTCATTTCATTGCATATGTCATTATGAAACTATGAAAGCCTATTTTTATTTATTATGGAATAGAAAATTATTAAAAATAAGAAATGAATCTTATACGTAGTTCATACAAGATTTTAATTTTAAGATATAAAAATATATAACAAACATAAAACATAAATCTCGTATTATATTGTGGATTGTGGTCCTATAATTTATTAACCCTTCCTCACATTTCATCAGTATATTTTTAATGCCTTTTCAGTGTATTTTCAGGTACTTTGTTGGAATTATTAAACAGGGCACAATGCTCAAATCAACTCATGGTTGAATTCACCTAACTGAATTTTGAATTCATATATTCAGATTCATTTATTTAAAAAAAACGTCTAATGAATGTAAGGATGTATCATGTTTAAAATCGTTGTGTGTACTAAAAGTCTGGTTGTTTTTTCTAATTCTGAATACTATAACTGCGTCTTAAAAAACTCTTCCTACTAAAATTTTATTACATTTCTTCAAATCATGTTTAATGTTGATTTTCATTTCACAAAAATTGTAACAAAAATCATTTAAAGTTCTTGGCAAACATTTTAAAAATAGCCGCATTAGCTGCGATACATTAATACATGCGTTTGACGCTTAAAAAAACCACATCGGCAGGGTATATAATCCAGAATCCAGAGATTTCGTAAATGCAATGTTTAAAATTCATATAAGAAGACCCATACTCTTGTCATACTTAAAACTAGAGGAGTAATGCTTCGTTTTTTTGTTCATTCGTAGAGAACCGTCTAAACAGCATACACATAAATTTCATGGTAAAATAAATGGTGCAAAATGTCTCTGCAGTTAGTGACACTGCTCAAAGCCTGGGATTGCTACAGCCATATTTACAGCCGGTTGGAACCGATTCCAGTGATTTGGGACCGGAAAGAGCAGAAATTCCTGAGAATAAAGCGGCACAAATTGCTCTTAAAATGGTATTTCTCTACAGGGTGCCTCGTATTTTGCAGCCTGACTTGTGGCTACATCTGCCTCAAGGAGCTATTTGCAAAACAAGTCACGATTCCGTACTGGATGTGCGGGATTCACGGTTTGGTCGGAATCAGTGTGGCGGGAGTCGGGATCTGCACTCATCTCCTATTCTACTTGTTCGCGGATAGAATTGTGGCGGCATGCAAGAATTATCTCGCACTCCGCAACGATATGCATTCAGGTGAGAGATTTGAGGCTGAATTTTGAATTCATAACTCTTTAAACCTAACTAGGCCTTGAAAACTACTTTTGAAGTAGTAATTACACGGGATTTTTAAATTAGAAATAAAAAACTTTCCAATTTTCTTCTTGCCCCAACCATAGAGTTAAATAAAAAATAAAATAAAAAATAAAATGCCTTTCTAGTAGCTTGCAATTTGATGTCTCATGAGTGTAGGTTGTTCACATAAAAATGTGACTTTTTGCTCAAAGCCGCTTGCATTTTGACCTACAAGGTCACAGCATTCAAGTAAGTTTTAAACCCGAAAATTTAAAAAGCAATATTAAAATTATTATATTATCCCAACCTTAGAGTAAAATTAGATAATATATCGTTGACTACTATTATGACTTGATTCAAAATCATAGCAGTCATCAAGAAATGAAAATTAATCTCCGCCTTGATGTCAGGAATAATAGAAAAATATGAACTGTTCTCGAGTTATCACACCGATGGACGGAAATCATAAAGTATAGGTCAGTCTTAAATAAAACGTCAAGGACGCACATCGAAAAAGGGTGAAACCCCACGACTCACGACACAAGACGTCGAATAACATTTAACGTCACTATCCGGCAAGTACGATAGTACTGTACTAGAATCTCACACTTCCCCAACCATAGAGTGAATTTCTATACATCGTTGAAGAGTTCTTGACAGTAGCTTTCCAACCATCTGTTACATATATATGTATGTAGTTGTAATTTAAAAAAATTGTGACATTTGACCGCACACCCATGACCTTTGATGTACATGATCCACAAACAAACTCAGCCTCCACAGGAAGGTTTAGGTTATGGGTTTCAAAAAAAGAATTTCGAAATATTCAACCGTTCGAGAGTTAGAGCACGAACGGACGGACAGACGGACGGTCGGAGTAAAGCCATAAAAGGGTTTCACCTTTTAATAAACTATATCTTTTAAATTGAGTACAGGTGCGGCCAAACGTGTCGCGGTGAACAGAACTGACAACCTGTCCAACATCCTAATATCTCTATCAGTACTATTTTTAGGTTACTCCGTATTCGGAAGCATGCTAATCGTCCTCCTTGACCTTGACCCCTTCAACTACATCTTCACGGAAATCATGATCCGGAACAATATCTCGAATTTAGGTCTGCGGCTCGGGTTTGTTTTGTTACGCTACCTCCTCACTGCCATCTGCATGTTCGAAATACTACGGAACACGTTATTTGGGATTCTAGGCATTTCTACCGTCCTTCGTGTCGACACGGAATGCATCGCAATTCTACAACAGCGAAACTGTCCATTTCAACTGAACCTGATTTTTTTCGACCGATGTCAAATTCTGCTCCATGACGCATATTCTTACCTCGAGCCGTTGGCATTTATGGGCGTGGCGACAGGCCTCCTTTGCGCCATCACGGGGAATTTTGGGACAATTAAGCTCCATGATATTGTGCCCATGCCCATTTTTCTCACATTTCCCTTTTTGGCCGTTGGCGCGAGCGCGCTAAATTATATTGTTATTGTTCCACTGATTAAAGTTATGGAAAATACGCGGAAGATTATTGCGGATTTGAAACTCAAGGTTTTGGAGGTTCGGGATGGGTTTTCGCGAAAATGGCTGATTAGACGGGTAAGGGTCCTTCAGCCGCTTACTATAAGGGTTGGCTTGTTTGGCTATTGTTTCTTCTGTATCCAGAAATCGACTAAGGGCACGTTGATGAAGACTAAAATTGATTATACCGCTACATGTGTTATGTCGATCCCGGTTGGGAACTCCAAAAAGGAGTAGTAGTTTGGTATTAGTGATTCGTTTTAAATTTTTTCATGGTTGCAACAACGAGTTATAGGATTAAATGGATATGTTTTTTTTTAATGAGCTCGAGTTTGTTTTAAATATTTCATGTGATTGCGAGTCTAATCAAATGCCTATTCGCTATATATGGAACTCCATCTAGACGAGGGTTTTAAGTTACAGATAAACCCATTGGAACTGAAAACTTTTGAAACGGGTGTATATATGTAGCGAAAATAAACTATTCCTCGATAGTGATCGATTATTAAAACGTCAGCCATCCAGATAACTGTAAAAGTGTTCAATATTTGGCAACTCGACTGAAATTCGGATTTCAATTGCAAAACCTACAGTCAGTGTGTAATTTGATTTTTTATACCATCAACCATGCAATTATAAAATAGGGCCATTTTGATTTTGTACCAATTATCATTTTTATTTTAATGTGGCTTTGAACCACTCTGACATTGGAACTTGTGTCAATCTTTGTTACATGAAATAGGTTGTTCGTGTCTTATATTTCAGGAGCTGTACATAGTAAAGTGATGTTGTCTTAATAAAATAGTATACAAAATTTAATTACTTAAATTCCCTACTGGATTGAGTTGAATAAATTCATTATTTTAGCAAAGAATACTTTTTTGCAGGGAATTTAATCGGAACTTACTACTCGATAGTGGATCTTCGGGAATAATGCATAATACAATAATACTAATGTATCTTATTATATCTTATTATATAGATGGGTTTCACATTACCCCGGGGCCTCGAGGCCCTTTGAACTTAATTTAACATTGGAGGCTTTCTATGGTTAATAGGCACTCCATAATATCGTGGCCAAATCAATCTATATACTCCGGAATCACTCATATATGGCAAGAACTGTTATCAGAACCTCTGATATACAATAATACAATGTATTAAAACGTTAATGTTGATTTTGACCTTGTTCGTTAGTCGCAATCCTGGTTGGTGCATAAAATTCGGAGTTTTTTTTACTGTCCACTCAGGGTATACTTATCAAACAAGGTATTCCATGTGTCATTGTCCCATACGTCGATTTCGCAGTTTCAATCAACGTTGCTTTCTATGAAACGTTACAAAAGTCCATATTTCAGCCACGTGGCAATTGCTTTGTTTGCAATTGTTTTTTTTCTTGGTTCACGAGTGGGTGTGTCAATTCAGCTCTAAATCCCGACTGTAAGATTTCCGATCGCAGAGGCGGGATTTCCAACCGTCGTCCGTCTTCTTTTTTCTGACTTTACAGGCCATGCAGCAGCAGCAATAGCATAATCGAAACAGAACTGTGACGAGCGTCGAAAATGCCGTGAGGATGAGGCCTTGAATAACCAAACCGAATGAGCATAACCGCTCCCACATTTTATTAACGAATGATATGAAATCATTTCGGCGGGATTTTGCGGGTTTGGATTTCGACGGTTTCGGATTCACTTCGATCGAGTTCTTGTCATGTGGATTTATTGAATTCTCGTCGTGCTGGTTTATATTTTCCCGGTTGTTTGGCGAACCATTTCTGGTTTCAATTTCTGCGTTACTTTTATCGTCATTTATTGTTTTCGGAACAGAAGGTTCTGCTTTAGTTGCACTGGCCTTTGCTGATCTGAAACCATAATAATATATTGGAAAGGTTAAAGATGCTTTGTCAATTGAGCTCGTTGGTTCTAGTTGACTCGCCGGGTAAAACTCGTTTATGTAAAGCATTATAGATAGTGGATGCTTTAGGATGGGGACAATATAATAGGGGTTTTACTCGGCGAGTCAATGAGCACAAGGACTTTATCCGTACTGAAATGTGGGGTGTCCAATGACTTATTAATTCTTGCTCCTATTATTGTTTTCATGTAAGGAGGTACATGGAAAAGAAACAATTCAGGGTTACAAGGGAACCTTTTTTGACTGTACAGTGTAAAACATGGAAATTATTGGAACGATGTAGATTTTTACAGACAACGTGATCACAGCTTACCACATGTAACGTACATAGTTTAAGGCTCCAGAGTATTAATCACTATGGGAAAATTGAAGGCCGGTGGTACATTTTGAGCACCTCTTCCGCTTGACCAAATGCACTTAAATTTATGTTATGAATTTTATCGGCTAGATTATTTAATGTAACATTTTATCACACCATCGGAAAGACCCAACAGAGCTCTTATGGGTTGGAATTTAAATTATACGAAAACCGTTTCATTTGACAAAGAACAACGGCTGTGGCCGATACGATAATCGCACACTCATAAGACCAATGTCATTTTGTAGAGAATTTCATTGCGGAGGGCCACGAATAGGTCAAAGTCACTCTAAAACATGTGCAAATCGCTGTAAAAATTCAAATATCAGACTGTGTAGCTTGATTTCTGCTTAAAACGCATTTTTCTCTATTAAGGAAGCAAAAAAGTATGGTTTTGACCTATTAGTGGCCCTCCGCAATGAAATTGTCCACAAATTGAAATTGGTCTCATGGGTGTGCAATGACCCTATCGGCCACAACCGTTGTTCTTAGTCAAATAAAACGGTTTTCGTATAATTTAAATTCCAACCCATAACAGGCCTATTGGGTCTTTGCGATGGTGTCATAAAATGTAACATTAAATAATTTAGCCGATAAAATTTATTGCATAATTTTAGGTGCATCTGGTCAAGCAGTACAGGTACTCAAAGGGTTCCCCCTGCATTCAATTTTCCCATAGTGATTAATACTCTGGGGCCTTAAGGAATAAAACCCTCGAAATAATTCTCCACCCTAAATAACTGCACCAGTTATTAAAAATGGTTGAAAAACCACCTCCCGGTTTAAATCCAAAATTAATCCACGGATTTATAAAACATCAAAAGGCCTTTCCCACCATTTGAAATAACTGGGACGTTTATTTAGGGTGGGGAATTATTTCGGAGTATCTTTAGCTCTTACACTATATACGTTATATGTCGTGACCCGTGATCACGTTGTCTGTAAAAATCTACGTCGTTCCAATAATTTCGATGTTTCACACTGTACAATCAAAAAAGGTTTCCTTGTAACCCTGAATGGTTTCTTTTCCATGTTCATTCTTACATGAAGACAATATAAGCAATCTTTGTAATACAATCGATTTGAGCTTTTCAGATGGATCTCTTCAAATTAACCCGACCACGGCATTATTTCTTTAATGAGCATTAAGCGTTTTCAATAATGGAGCTCTGAGGTTTAAGGAGATAATTATGATATAAGAGACTCACGATATTTGTTGTTCTTGAGCTGAAGCTCCTTCTGACATTTCGCTGCTGAGCGGAATATTTTGGCGATGCCCTCGATGGTCTGTTCCTCTAGCCGTGGATTTACTTTGGAAGACCGCACCAGTCGCAATTAGCCCAATAGCCCCACCCGCGAGCGGAACCCCGAGCCCTGCCGCCCCGACCCCTACTGCAGAAACCCCGCCCAATATTGCCCCTGACGCCGCCACTGCAGCCCCTGCCCCAATCACAGTCACCAGAACCGTATCTTTGACAACCGAGCTCTCTTTTGGATTACTAGAAGAGATACCACTCTTATCCGGTATATCTTCTAGTTCTGTACTTTGGGTCAAACTTTTGACCGTACTTTGGGTCAAACTTTTGACCGTACTTTGGGTCAAACTTTTGACCGTACTTTGGGTCAAATCCGAGGTTCCGATATCGAGAGATTGAGCTGTAGCTTTTTTACTTGTCGATGTATCAGGATTCCTATACATTGAAATCGAAAGCTATTACGACAGATACTGGTTTTAATTTAAAATCAGACAACGATTTTTTTTAAAATAAAAATCCTTACCCTGTCGTCATAAATACAGCGAGAGTTGTTGTAGTTTCAGCAATGGAGGGGGTGTCACCTTTGGCACCAAAAACTAAAAATGCATCTGGATCTGTCCTTAAATTTGAAATCGGCGCGTCTCGCTCAGCATCTGGAATCCGAACGCTTTGGGCGTCATTTTTTGCCCTTTGAATCAGTCGTTCAAATCGAGGCTTTGCTTCTGTATTGAGTCCATTTAAATCGGCTGTGAATGGATCTGAGGGACATTAAAACCAAATAGAAATTACGTAAAGTTTATATGACCTTAAGACAGAGTTGAATTCTGTTTTCGGATAATCCTAACTCATATTCGAATTCGAGCTGGATTATAAGCGCAAACGTCGACCTTGTCTCTTTTAATCTCACTTGCATAAAGCAGATCCAACAAGGGAACATTCCCAACTCTGAACATTTTTAAATCAGTCTTATTAAATTCCATTCAGAATTCGAGAAACTAAAATAAATCATTAGAAACGACATGTAATTGGGCTAAAATTAAAACGACCCAATTTTACACACTTCAAAAGTCATTGTGGACACATTGAAGGTTGTACATATGGAAATTATTAATTCTGCAAATTAATATTAAATGGAGTTAGTGTATCGTGTAGCATCGATTAAAGGTCCTATATAACTACTACGACAAAATATGTTCAGGGAGTATAGTTCTTGTATAGAATTTTAAATATTTTAGTTCCTCTTGGAATGAGTCTAAAAAAATGTGAAACTTACATTTGAGACTGTTCCCTTGTCGTATTTAATGAGTACAGACATTAAATTATTATTTTAATGGAGGTTTTCATTATCGTGGGGCACTTTGAGATTTCAGGGATCCTACTTCTCGATAATTATCATATCAACAAGATAATTTGAATATTTTAAGATGCTTAAATGCTAGCCATTATCTAATAAACAGGATAATATTTCTAAAAACAAGCATAAAAATGTAAATTATGAATTACCTTGTCCACTCGTAATACTAGCTACTATTGCTAGTAGCAGAAAAATTAGACTCGAACACGAGTACAGATTTCCCATTGTCTTAAATACTTTTGGCAACTTTGTCAAAAATTGTTAAAATATCACTATCTTTGAATTATCACTTCCAATTAACAATTAGTACTTCTTGAAGCGGAATTGAGATTGTAAAACTGTACAAAAAAGCAGTCCTAATTGTCCTAAACTCTGAACTTGTTATGGACCTCAAAATCACTGACCAGTCCAGTATTTAACTATAAATTGTGATGTACGAGCTTCTGAATCATTTAAAATTTGGGTGAAATTGAGACATTTAGTCGAGAAGTCAAAGATTTCTGGGAACAGAACTTAAGATGGGAACCACGTCGGATGAGTCATACTGGATTTAAGATGTTACAGTTACAAGTTAGGACGGAGGTTGATTAGCTCTGACATAATTAGTCTTAATCATTCTAACAGCAACGATTTAACTATATAAGGGCATGAAAATCCATTCACGTCTTACAAGGGAAGTAATCGAGAGTGAAAATCCAGAATCGTCTGATTTTTTTACAGTTGAAAATACAACTAATAGGAACTACAAAACCGTAAAAATTATCTGCCCTAATTCATCCTGATCATATTTTAAAAATTATGAAATAAAAAAATCACGAAAATTGACATTTTCAAACCGCCATAAAACAACGAATTGTGGGTCAATTTTCAAAATCTTTCGAGTTTTGCGATGCGGAAGAGTTGTTTTTCAAGGAAATCGAAAGAACTGAACATTTGGAAAAAATAAAAAAAAAAAAAAATTTTTCAAGCATCCAGAGCGTCCAGATTTTTTCGAAAATTTAAAAAAACTCAAAATATTTTTTTAAAATTCAAATATTTGAAATTCCTTAAAAATCAACTCTTTAGGATCACGAAACTCGAAAAATTTTGAAAATCGACCCACAATTCGTTGTTTTATGATGGTTTGAAAATGTCCATTTTCGTGATTTTTTTATTTCATAAATTTTTAAATATGATCAGGATGAATTAGGGCAGATAATTTTTACGGTTTTGTAGTTCCTATTAGTTGTATTTTCAACTGTAAAAAAATCAGACGACTCTGGAATTTCACTCTCGATTACTTCCCTTGTTAGGAAATGTCTGGAAATAAGTTATTCATTCCAAGTCCGAGTTAGTTGCAATGATCCAATTAAATGTCAATGTTTGCAAACGTAATATCGGTCAGTTTGTCATATATTTTATATGCTAATCTGCTCCAAACAAAAACAATGAACTCGGTTATGCGAAAGAGTCTGAGATTATTATTCCAGAGTTTTCTCAAACAATACTAATTCTTAACTAAAATTATCACGGAACTGTCCCTCTGTGTTTAAGACAATAAGATATTCTTTAAAATGTAATTGGGTAGTAGTAGATGATAATAATTGCATGTAATGTAAATAAGCTATTCAATAATCAAAACATGAGTTGTTTTGATTGCATTAAATGTCCATAAACAAAGGGTTTAGCAAGACGGTTTGTCATTTTTTTAAATCATTTTAAACGCATTGAATTGGGATTTATATTTACTTTTTTGATACTTCCTTATTTATTTATTTATTTCCCTTAAATCCATCTGTTTTTTAATTACTTTGAAGCAAATCTTCCTTCAGACAAATCGAGTTTGATTTATCCGGGTTCGATTTTTGGAAATTCAAACCTAATTTAAAACTGTAACTTCATCTGGTTCCAACCTCTATAAAAATGCATTCCGATTAAAATCTGTCAAATAATGACATGTCGAGTGACTTGGTTGCAAAACGTCGTATCGTCACAATGTAATGGTGACTTCGTCGATGGTATTTTTTTTGGACCTTTAAAAAAATATTTAGTTAGTCAATCAACGCCATCCAAATATCCAAAAGGTATACAAATCAAATAACACAATAATGTACTCACAACCGAAAATACATCACTAACTGTTTGATTTTTATGTCTGATTCATGCCAGTTTATCGATTTTTGTTTACAATGCTTTAACATGTGTTCCTTTCGCTTAGAGACCTAAGTTGTTTTAACAATTACAAAATTCCTTAAAGATATCTACGAAATAAACTGAATAAACAAGACAGCAAATGAGGATTTACTAAGGACAGCAAACCCAAACATGTAACTTAATTTATATACTCTTTTCTAGTATGTCTAGTACTTTTCCATTTCATAAGCTTTGCAGAGGATGTGGAATGTGAAATTCTTATTAGGATTTAGTAAGAAATACTATATGACTGAGAAAACATGATAAATAAATGGATGCATAAAAATAGATGAAGAGAGTAAGAAGATTTGGTGTGGAGGCCAGAAGGAGTTGGGCACGGGACCACTTGATTTGCTGAGGGCCGTGTCGTTTGCGAAGTTAATTGAGTCGAGGATATTTTTCAGAGTTTTTATTTGATTACCTTCTTGGTTGGCTGTAAAAATAAATTTGTTGGGGTTAAAATTCATTTAAGAAAAATATTAATTATTACAAGAAACACGTATCTTTGCTAGATTATAGCTTTAAATTTTATATAGTTAATTGGAGTTCAACTACAAAATTGTGACAGAAAGCTGTTTAGATGTAATTGAACACTTGTGATGGATGTAAATGAGATCAGGGAAAATGTCAGTAATTAAGTACCGTAATTAACATCGAATTGGCCATCCGTGTCCCAGCAACCTTGGGGATTTTTGGGCGTAACACCGGCTTGTGGGAAAATCACAATCACTCTGTTTTTCTCGGCCGTTTCCAGAAATCCGCTCTTCTCTATGAATCCCCGTCCCCCCAGTCCTCTACAAATAAAATTTTAATTTTAAATCAAATAATCTTAACTTAAGATTAGTTAGTTATAAATTAGGTTTAGTTAAAATTATGCGTTGCCTGACAGTGTTTTTAGTGCGCATGACGTTATGATCCCTTACCTCGCGAGGGTGCACCCATGCAAGTGCATATGGAGAAAACAGGGTTTCGAACCCCGAGATTGGCAATCCCTAGGAATGTACGCGAACCCGATTTCATCCATTCTGGGATTTTCCGAAATATTTGGAGGAAAAAATACGGCTTGGTTAAATGTCCGTAATTCCGCAACGTTCATATCATCTAAACGTGATAAACAATAAATTGGAGACACTATAAAGCTACAGACAGGGGGTTTACACAAAAATGTCTAATCACCCCAACCATTGAGCCCAGTTCTATATTAAATTCAAGGAGGCAAATTTCCAGTTGGAACCGAAACGGACTGATGGACAGACGGACAGACATCAGACAGACTGTTACCATAAAACTGCTTTCCCTTAAATGGGTATGTAATGACTAGGGACAACATAATATGCAAAAATGCAATTATTCCCGTTAAACCTAGGGTCATGACTCTTTGCCCTGTTACCAGTGGAACTCTTACAATAAGTTTAGAGCCATTCATATTTTGCATTTTTTGCATATTTTACAGTTTAGCTGCATATTTTGCATATTTTTGGCTGTTTGTTTCGATTAAATTGTCTGGCTATTTTTGGTTTCAAGGCGTATATTTTTAACCTTTTTAGTTGCATATTTAGCTGCAGATTTGGGCCTTTTTAGCTTCATATTTTGCTGCATATTTTGACCATTTTCAGCTGCATTTTTTGTTGTCCCTAGTAATGACAATGTATAAACTACCTATTCCGCTAGCTCTTTGAATGAAAGGGCCGTAGAGAAACTGGAACATTTCGTAAGTCCCAGAGTAGTTGCAATTCCCGAGGAACTTGTCCGGCATCTTCGTTTCTTCTGTACAACTTTGATTTACACGGTCTGTTGGCTTTATATAAGATTTAAAAAAAAACAATCTTATAATAAACAAATGACATAAAAATTGAGACAAAAGCAAATAAAGTTAGGCCTAAATATCTTACAAGTAAGTGATAAGCTGCTTGAATTTTTGACATAATATTGTTCGGATCTGGAATGAACCTTTGATAGAAGTTGATCACCTCCAGCCTCGTTTCTATTAATTTAAGTAAAAACTGCATTCAAAGTCGAGTTACAAAAATACTAAAAATCGTATAAGCTGCATAATCGTCCAAAATAAGGCCCACGTTTATAAGTGTGCCCCGAAATAAGTCACTCATAGTTTAAAATTTTTTTAAATCCGGAGAACGTAAGATTAGTCAGGAATTTGCGATTTTTTTGCTTTAAAGCTGTACATGGTTCAAAAGTCTAACGTTAGACTAAATTAAATTAAATTACTCATTGTCGCTAATTTCTCATCTCTAGTTCCAAACCACATAAAGAGTTTCTGATCAGCAAGATTCCTTAGCGGATCAATAAGTCCCTTCGTCTCATAGTCCAAAGCGTCCGAAATGGACTTGTCAACCGAATTCCCACGCTCCATAAAACACAGCGTCTTGTTCATCGTATCTCCTGAACATCGGTAAAACACTGGAGATTAAAAAATACAGCAATTAGCAAATCCCAATCAATTTTTAACCAATCGTTACGGGAAAAAAATCTATGACTAAAACTACTAATCAATCGAAAATGTATTACTGACAATGAGATTGTGTCGAAACTTGGAATCATTGAAAATCAGAACAGTCCTCTTACAAGGGACATAACCCAAAGCGCAGATCCTGAATCGTCTAATTTTTTTACAGTTCAACTTATAATTAATAGAATGAATTAAAATAAAAAAATTAGCTGCTATTATCGAGGTTAACTACGTTTAAAAAAATGCCCAAAGATTAATAAATGCAGGTTCGGGGTAGTGAGTGCAGGGGGAGGAGGAAAAGGGATTAAAAGGTTAAAGGGCAAGCGAGATGCGAGAAACAAAGTGAAAAACCCTCACTTGGCCTCACTCTCCCTTTCTCCATCTCATTTCTAGACAATTTTTTGCTCTTTTTCGATTTTCGTTGATTCTGCACTTTTTATTAGTTTCAAGATTTTATTTTAGATTCAATTATGAAAAGCTGTTTTTGAAGATTATTTTCTCCGAATCACAGTATTTGAAGAACACATTTATTTCAAATTTAAAGACCTAAACATTTGGAAAAAAAATATTTTTTCAGGATTTTTCCAAGGGGTTCAAATTTTTTTCAAAATTGAAAAAAATTAAAGTATTTTTTAAAATGCAAATATCTTTTGATTCCATTAATATAGAACTCTTCAACATTACAAACCTTTAAAGATTTTGAAAATCGATCCACAATTCGTTGTTTCATGACAGATGCGTTTAAATATGTCAATATTCGTGTTTTTTTATTTCGTAATTTTTTAAATATTGTGAGGATGAATTATGGCTGATAATTTTCACGGTTTTGTTTTTGCTTAAAGTTGTACTTTCGCCTTTAAAAACACAGAGGATCCTGGAATTTCAAGCTTAATGACTGCTTGTAAGAGTAAAAGCAGCAGAATAGGTAAAATGCAAATTATAATACAAAATTCTGCGACATTAGTTTCATGAAGGTGAAATTTTATGTTTCTACTTTTCGAGAATTTCAGAAATATTTTCGGCGGTGGGTGTAACTGCGCTGAAATTTTCGCAAAGTCAAAAAATTATGAGGAGGTTGAGATTGGCGTGATTTCCAGTGTCGGTCGGCGGGAACCCCTGACGACTTAGGCGATTTCGGCGCGAGTCAGCTATTTCGGCGGAGGCGCCGAAAAATGACTTTTCCCTTTCTCTCCCGCATCTCGCTCGCACGTTAACCTTTTAATTCCTTTTCCTCCTCCCCCTTCACTCAATACCCCTTGTCCTGCATTTATTAACCTTTGGGCATTTTTTGAACAGAGTAAACCTCAATAATAGCAGCTAATTTTTATGTTTTTATTCATCACATTAATTGTATGTTTACCGGTAAAAAAATCAGAGGATTCTGGATCTGAGCTTTGGGTGATGTCCCTTGTTAGACTTATAATCGTCCCCAGGGTCATTAACTGTCAAATATTTTAATCCTACCTGCAGAAAATAGTCCTAATCCACTAAAAACGTGTGAATGTGCCACGTGGAGATGGGAAGCCAGTGCCCCACCCGAAGAAAACCCCGAAACTGTCACACCCTCCTTCCGCACATTTAAATCTCCTGTAATTAACCATTTAATTAATTGGGATTAGTTAACAAAATAAATATTATTGATAACCCTGTGGACTGATTATAAATTAGAATTAAACGCAGTTACTCACGCAAACCAAGTTCACTGATTCCGGTTCCCAAGAATTTTTGACCAACTGTCAAAGATGGGGTGCTCCATGTCGAATTTGGAAACATAATAATCACACCCACCGTCAAAAAAATATTATAAAACTTTGGCATTTTTAAGTATTTTCCAACCACTATTCTGCTATAACAATTT
Source organism: Desoria tigrina (assembly GCA_906901685.1). Classification (NCBI taxonomy): domain Eukaryota; kingdom Metazoa; phylum Arthropoda; class Collembola; order Entomobryomorpha; family Isotomidae; genus Desoria; species Desoria tigrina. The sequence goes on from CAJQTU010000035.1 coordinate 710,966, forward strand.
TATACTACTTCTGAGTAATATTGACTCGAGTCCAAATTGATTGCAAATTAACAAGTTTCGTCTTCAGTTCAGTCTCTCATCCGCATTTCCAGTTCGTACGATTGGAATTCATGGTTGTACTTGACGATGAATAAATTAAAATATAAATTCAATAGTCTTTTGGAAATCTTATTAACTTATTAAGCTCTGAGCTGCTAATTACAGAACACATCAGCCAAACTGGAGGTCCTGAATAGCAATATACAGAGTAACCCTGATCGTAAACTAAATCCAAACTCTAATTTATTCCCTTCAAGACCGATATGATTTATTCTCAGTAAAAGATGATAAAATTTTTTAAGAGACATACAGGATTGCATTTCCTAATAACACTGATAACATTGAGGCTGAATACTTAATTTATATTCAATCTAATTGGTATCATTGGATTAAAAAATTAAACGGTGTAAACTAACTACAAAGATTGATAGGTAGATGCTTCTAAAATTTAGACCGGATATTGCTTGTGGATTTAACATATTTCAAGTAAACTAAACCTAAGAGAATTCAAGGCCCTAAATCCTTAGCGACAAAGATTCATTTACAAGGTTGGATCACTTGCCTTTAAAAAATTCTCCTCACTTGTTGGGGATTTGCTTTAAAATTCATATCTCCAAATTCCTCTGACACAATAAATTGAGGGTGGTGTCAAAAATTAGATAAATGTCTCAGGTACAGCTCAACAAATTGGTGTTCCAAAAATAGGTATAAGTGACCCGTAGGGGTTTTTTAAGTGGTCCTATTTAAGCGTTGCTAAGGAAAAGGCCCTATCCTCCATAATAACAAATCCCGTAGAAGCGAGGAGAATTTTTTAAAGGCAAGTGATCCAACCTTGTAAATGAATCTTTGTCGCTAAGGATTTAGGGCCTTGAGAGAATTCTAACAAGGGAGGTGTTACAGAGTCAAAGCTCAGATTGATTTGATTTTTTTTGTGATGAATCTACAACTTATGCGAACGTTAATGGTGAAAAAACTAGGGTTCCAATTTTATGATAGATAAGTTTAAAAAATTCCTAACCAACAGACATGGAAATTAATTACGGAAATGAGATACGGAATCTACCAAAAAAACAAGAAAAACATTAGAAAAAACAACGTCTAAATATCTTGTTTGCCATAACTCGGCAGGGTTATAGTCCAGAATTCGCATACGTTTAAAACGTTTGAGATATTCTGCAAAAACTGGATACAAATACGATTTTTTGACGTTTTTCATAGGATGAGTGTCGTAAAATATATTATAAGCCCTAATGTGTCTATTTCTTTTCATGCAATTAGAGCTTTCCTTAAGGGGGATTGTATATGACGACAGAGACTAGTGACGTCAGAATCCGGCACGCCATAAGACTAATGTTAAACTTTAAATCCCTACTAGTCACTCAATACTTGACCAATTCACTTGATTTTTGTTGCTAAATTATCAAAATACAATACATTTTCATGTGTCTACTCTACGGTTTCCAAAACGGTTTATTTTGGATACATGAATACCATCGTTTTAATATAAGGATAAAGAATATTCAAAACTGTAGTTTCTAGTTAGTAGTAATATCATTGTGCCTAAAAATAGACATTTTTATTCTCGGAACGACAGAAAAAAGATAAAGATTGAGTTAATCCTTAAGCCCTTTATCTCTTCTCTTTTCCTCTTCTTTTCAACAGGGTTTTAAATGTTGATTAAATGTATCTTAATTAGGGATTCCCATATCATTTCTAGTATGCAATGAACCCAGGATTTCTCAGTATATTTTGAACTTAAAGGTCAGTTCCCATTCCAGGTAAAGATTGGACTAAGCAGTTTCAGTTAATCGTTAATCCTCACCCGATTTATCCTAATCCTCAAATATTTCTCAATTTTCTCATCTAGTTTTTATATTTAAGATATTTGCCACGGGCTGATCTTACAAGCTCTTCTAGTCATTCCAGATCGAGAAGACCAGAAATTACACAATTCTTGTCGATCGATCCCGACTCTAAATTTTCAAAATGATTTATATTCTGGTAAGTCCTGCAGAATGTGCCCCCAAATCTTTGATTTTTTTTAGTTTAATTTATATAAATGCAATTATATTTTTTAATTTAGAGAAGGCTCGTGTATCCTAAATCATGGACTTGGAACGTAAGAAGAGTAGACTTTTCGTCCAACGTCCCGATATCCCGATTCGACAAGGACGTTTGTCTCCCGTACTTAAAACTACGAAAGAACCTCGGGATCGTGAGGAAGAGGCTTGATAAGCGACCCTTGACCTTATCCGAGAAGATACTCTATTCCCATCTCGATAACCCCAAAGGTAAGCAAGGAATTAGGCCCCAGGGGCAGTTATTTAATTAGTAACATGATTAGAGGAGTCGAAATTGGAGAATTGTGGGAAGAAGGGGGTGGGTGGGGCAGGTTATTCCGGGGGTCTCTTAATTCGGTATAAGGGCCATTTTTCAGTTAAGAACAAACATATTCGGAGCATTTAAATTAAATTAAATTAAATTAATTAGAGGGGAAGTTAGGACGAGGGAATTCGTACTTGGAACTGCGACCTGATCGAGTTGGGATGCCGGATGGGACGGCCCTAATGTCCATCCTCCAGTTCATGTCTTCTGGATTGACGAAAGTTGCTGTTCCCTCCACCATCTTCTGTGACCACTTGATACAGGCTAAGGTTTGCTTATTGCAAAATTAGACTAACTATAAAAATGTGTATTTAATTAATTATTCCTGATGATAATGATAGGACGGGGCGGATTCGGACTTGTCCAGAGCCAAGAAATCCAATTCCGAAGTTTACGAGTTCCTCAGAGCATCCGCCTCGAAATATGGGCTAGGGTTTTGGAAACCCGGGAGCGGGATTCTTCATCAAATCATCCTCGAGAATTATGCCTTTCCTGGGATTCTGATGATCGGTAATTTCGTAACGGATTTAATACTTAATTTTAATTAGTAATCAATAATTAAAACTGGGGTTAATGACAGGTACGGATTCCCATACCCCGAATGGAGGGGGCCTTGGGGGTATCTGCATTGGTGTTGGTGGGTCGGACGCGGTTGATGTAATGGCGGGAATCCCGTGGGAATTACCTTGCCCCCAAATCATCGGAGTTTCTTTGAAAGGACGGCTGTCGGGTTGGACATCTCCCAAAGACGTCATTTTGAAAATTGCCGGGATTTTGACCGTCAAAGGTAAATGCTATGTTATAATAATTGTCAATTAAGCAAAAGCAATTAAAATGCTGTTTTATGGCATTTTGTCGGCTTATTGTATGTTTTTAATGAACATTGATGCTTGTCACACGAAGGCGGAACGGGCTCAATTCTAGAGTACATAGGTGAGGGAACAGAGTCTATAAGCTGCACTGGGATGGCTACAATTTGCAACATGGGTGCCGAAGTCGGGGCAACTTGCTCTCTCTTTCCGTACGGGAGGAGGATGGCTCGGTATTTGCAGAGCACGGGTAATTAAATCAATTAACTAATTATAATTAAGATATTGGGGACAAGGATTGATTGGCGGGAAAGTAAATGGTGTTTGAATATTTGAAAAGGGAGAGCGAGAATTGCAGCGGAGGCCGACAAGTTCATTGACCTTTTGACTCCAGACCCCAATGCAATCTATGATAGAATTATTGAAATTGACCTGGATGAGTTGGAACCTCATGTCAACGGTCCCTTCACACCCGACCTAGCTCACCCGATTAGCAAATTAGGAGAACGGTAAGGAATATAGCTTGTCTCTTGAAATAATTAACTTTAATTATTAGTTAATGACACATCAATTTTTATTGCTTTTTGAAATTTTTTTTTACCTAAGTGCGAAGAAAGCAGGTTGGCCAATGGATATCAAGGTGGGTCTCATTGGTTCCTGCACTAATTCCTCTTATGAGGATTTAAGTCGCGTTGCTTCTGTTGCGAGGGAAGCTTTGAATTCCGGCCTCAAGTCCCAGATCACGTTTTACGTCACCCCGGGCTCAGAGCAGATTCGCGCGACAATGGAGCGAGACGGGATAGCGGATACGCTGCGGGAATTTGGCGGCAGCGTCCTTGCTAACGCTTGTGGTCCCTGTTTAGGTTTGTCAAATTTTAGTTTTACAATTATTAACTGTTCACTGTATGTGAATGGCCAGTCCGTCCGTCCGTCTAGCAATCTGTATCGTCGAACTCTTAAATATTTTCCTATCGTTTGGGAAACCTTCAAACTGTATCTAATTTTTTGTTTGAGGGTGGTTTTGGTCAAAAAGGTCAACATTTTATCAAATTGTAACCCTGCCTATGTGATAAATCGTTGGAAATATATATTAAATTCAAATGTTATTGTATGAACTAAAATTGATTAGGTCAGTGGGCGAGAGGAGACGTGGGGGAAAGTGAGAAAAATACAATTGTGACATCCTACAATCGTAACTTTACGGGGAGGAATGACGGGAACAAGGGAACACATGCTTTTGTCACTTCCCCAGAAATAGTTACGGCGCTGGCCCTCGCGGGGACTCTGGACTTTGACCCTCGCGTTAATAAATTAAGGTCAGTTTTTATTTTATTTACATTTTAATTGTATAAATCAATTGAAAAATATTTCGAATTTAAATGAATCGGGCTGCTTATTTAAAAAAAAATATTACTTTATATAGAACCCCGTCGGGTACAGAGTTGAAACTAACTGAACCGGAAGGAGACGAACTGCCGGAACGAGGATTCGAACTCGGGCGAGACATGTACTGTCCACCTTCTGAAGAATCGGGGAAAATTGAGATTCAAGTAATTCGCTGTAACTTCTATTGTCGAAGCTGTTGCTCTCTCAATTTAATTTATTAATTCGATTTTGTTTGTTTTTTTCAGATACCGTCTGATTCTGATCGACTGATGGAATTTCCGTCATTTTCCCAGTCAAGAGAAATGGACTTGAATCGCCTTACCATTCTGATTAAGATCAAAGGGAAGTGTACAACGGATCACATTTCTGCTGCTGGGCCATGGCTCAAGTTCCGGGGTCATTTGGAAAATATCTCAAATAACATGTTCATTGGGTAATTTATACTTATCGAGTTTGTTAAAAAAATATTCTAAATTAAGCTTTTAAACATTAATTAAAAAGGCAATGTTTTGATTTATTTTAAAGGGCCTTAAATGCTGAGAACGGAGAAGTGAACAAGGTCATAAATCGACTCACAGGGCAATGGTCCGCTGTGCCCGACGCAGCCCGACATTACAAAAGTATGTATGATTTTTTTCAAAATCTTGCAGTTTTTAAGCTTTCGAGATACTTTATGTTTTCGTTTGTGGTGTCTGTCTGTCGATGTCATAAATATCTGTCTGTACAACTTCCTAAAAAGATGCCAATCTGCAGACAATGGCTATTTTTATATTCATATTTTTTTATTTTACTCTATGGTTGGAATAGTGTGGAATTTTTATATTATGCCCTTACAATTTCTGGTTTCAAAATAGTTTATTATTTATTGTTCGAATAAGGTTTACAATTTTGCTTGCTAATTCGATGCTTTATCTCCGTTGTTTGCTATATGCGTCTGAATCGTTTAGTAAATTTTAAACGTTTGTTTTCTAATTTTTAATGTATTGTTTGGGCTGGCAATAAACAGGTAATGGAACCGGGTGGGTGGTCATTGGGGACGATAACTACGGGGAAGGAAGCAGTCGAGAACACGCCGCATTGGAACCTAGGTCAGAAACTAACCCTAAATAATAATGATCTAAAAGTTACACCGGAATAATTCCCCAATCCCTAAATAACTCATTTCCTTTTAAATGACTCGAAAACAAATGATTAATATGCCAACTTGTGATCAGCCTGAAGATAATTAATTTTTAAAAAAATTATTGATTATGAACGTAATATGTTTAATTTTAATTTTTCAGATATCTGGGTGGCCGTGTGGTCATTGCTCGGAGTTTCGCACGAATCCACGAAAACAACTTGAAACGGCAGGGAATTCTTCCTTTGGTATTTACAAACCCAAAAGGTATAAGGTTCTTCATCCTTTTTTCAAAGCGTTTTTTTTTATAAAATTGAGCCTTACAATTTTGTTTTCAATTGGACTGTAATTTTTAGATTACGATGTAATCGACAGCTGTGACCTAATATCAATCCTCGGCATCGGGGACATAAAACCGGGTGTGGAAATTCAAGCGGTTATTCACAAGCCGAATTCGGTTGGAAACTCCTCGTCGGAACCAAGGATTCTGTTGAATCACTCCATGAGCGACTTGCAAATCCGATGGTTTAAGGCCGGCTCTGCTTTGAATTACATGAATAGACATCAGGATCAGAATAAGTTAAAACGTACTTGTTAATTTGAATTAGCAAAAAAAATATAAAATAAAGATTTGAGATGTTTTGCAATCCTAATATTCTACTTTATTGATGATGAATTGATTCGTTTACAATTTTAATGAGCTGCGTCGTCAATCAATTACATTCTACCTAAAAATCAAACTTTGTTCGTTTGCACCAGTTTAATTTTGGTTTAATTGAGCAATAGGCAATTTTTCAAGTCCATATATAGTTAGTTAATTTCGTACTACAGTTATCATCAAGTACTAATTTTTCGATTTTTAGCGTTCATATAAGTCGAATGTTCAATGTTCAATCACGAAAAACTCAGGAGCTATGACCTCTGGGTGATGTCTCTTGTGTGGGTATTCAAGTCATGTTTTTATTCCAGTTAGAAAAACTAGTAAATGGTTATAGATTACTCGTTAAAAGATTAGTTTATCAACTCGTTGACTTTTTGTTGATTTACTGGAAGGATTAACTCGAAAGAGCAAGCCGAAATAAAACGTAATTTCCTGGAATTAAAAATAAGATACATTGTATTTCCAAGAACAGGATGCTCATTAACGACTTAATGGTGCAACTAATGTTTATCGAAGTTTAATTTGAAACAGTGTCAACGTTGAAACTGAAACTTACAAGGGGACATTCTCAACTGTTCCACCCCGATATTTTTCAGATCCGTCACAATCGAAAGAGGAACTGAAATAATGAAACGTTAATTTAGGAACTATGGGTTCATAAAATATATTTGACCCTGCTGTGGAGTTACTTTATTATTTTAAACAGTTCAAACCACGGTTTAAAAATGTTTAAAAACAGCTTCGATATGCATAAAACATTAAATTAAATATAATTTATGGACTAAATAAACCTAGGTTTTGTTTTGAACGTGACTTTCCAGCCTCTAGGAAAAGACTAGATTTGAAATTGGTTATTTCTGGCAATTGTTTAATAAATCAGGTCGGGTATGGATTCAGTTCGACCTTTAATTGTTTCATGTCTCCGGCTCCATACAGTTCACTAATTTTAGAAAATAGATAGGATTTTGTTACCTGTCTGGAGGAAAGTTAATCGGATGAGTAGTTTAAGGACAAAGGCGCCAGCCGGATTATAGACTAGCCGAAATTATCCGTTTTTGAGACCTAACATTCAATCTCATTTAAATTCCTAATTAAATGTCGAGACTTATTTTTTTTATTTAGAGGCTCAAGTCGGTTTAGGCTGAACATGAGATAATTTGGGGATTAGAAATCAGAAGATGCGAACTCCTGGATTTAAAGTTATTCTGTAGAGAGGAGTCGGAACGGATTGAACTTCTCCCATCCACCCATTTCCCGTTGACTTTAAACTAATTTAAAGCTATTTTTACCCGAGTTAACTAAAAACGTTTTAATTAATTTTTAAAATTAAGTCAAGAACTGTAAAACTCAAAACCGAGTATCAGAATGGCACTCCTCGGACAAACCCTGACGAAACTGTCCCGTCCCGGAAGGATTCTAAAGTTCGCGAAAACCCCGACTTTCCCGAAAATCCGAAACCCGGGAGTGGGCTCCTCCATAAACGCCCTCGCCCCTCAGGCGCCCCATTGCCCCGATATCCGACTCGAGAGACTGGACTTGCGCCCCATCGACCTGGGTCCATCATCCAAGGCCTTCATCCTCCACGATGTTTTTAGCCCGGGGGAATGTGAGAAACTGATCCAACTGACGGAGGCCATGGGATACGAAGAAGCTGGGGTTCAGGTCGGTGGGGGCAAGGAGGTACTGGCCAAGTCACTCCGCAATAATTCCCGCATCGTTGTGTTCGACGAGCCCTTCGCCGAAGCCCTCTTTCAGCGAATTCATCTCAAGTTGCCCCAGTTCTTGTGGGGCGGCGCCCTGGCGGGGCTAAATGAGCGGATCAAGTTCCTCCGGTATTTCCCAGGGGAGTGCTTTAAGGCCCACTACGACGGGGTCTATGTTCGCCCCGATGGGACTGAGAGGAGCCTCCTCACTCTTCAGGTTTACATTTTTTTATTTATATTTGCAGGTTTCTGAGTTTAATGAATGTAAAGAGGGTTTTAAAATACTTCGATCAGAACTTAATTTTAGGAAATAACGTTATTTGACCAGATTTTACTCAACAACAAATTTTAATTTTATTCTACAAGGATTTTATTTTATTTTCTAGATGTACCTAAATGACGACTTCCAAGGCGGGGGCACCGTCTTCCAGAACCCAGTGACCAGGCAGACCATGTCAGTGACCCCGAAGACGGGAATGATCCTCGGATTCACAAAGGACTTGTTCCACGAGGGGGCAGTTTTGACCCGGGGCACCAAGTACACCATTCGAACCGGGGTCATGTACTACAACCCCCTTCTCTTCCCGTTCCGAATCGATTTGGAATGATTTTAAATATTTCGAAATTTAATTTAACCGAGTTCAAATCTGTTTTAAGCTTTTCAGGTAAATACCTACGATGGAAATGTATTAGATATTTTGGCAGACCTGCTTTTCTCATTTTAACTAATAATATTGTGACTTTTAAGGTAATAATTCTGATAAGAATCCAGTGACGTTTTTTTAATTTTTTTAAACTGCAGTTGGCAGTTATAATACGATTGTAAAATGATCAGGGTGATCTTGTAATAAATAACTCAAGCTCGTGATACGTGCAAAATACATAGTTTATTCAGTCTCATCGTCTCACAAAATTGCAAACTTTTTTAACTCGTTTTATTAAATCACACCTTGAGCACCATGATTCACATATCACATATTTTAGTTATAAATTCATAACATTGGATAATAGGTCGGTTAGCATAGGGGCACTGATTGAGACTATTGACATCGTATGAGGAGTCCTAACTGTTCCTGGCCATCAGAAGAAAGAAGCTGGTCCGTTTCGTGATGATGGTTTCCTCTGGTGTTGTGGCGGCTGCCAGAATTTCCATGAAACTGAAAAAATTAGGAAAATTAGTTTTGATTTTTTTGTTGAAAATTCTAAAAATCATGGATTTTCAATGATTTACCTGTTTTCAAACCCCTGTAAGATCTTGGCCCCTGCCTCTTCTCCATTCTGTTTACAAAAGGCCTGGTAGCCCGACCAAGTGAGGACATAGTTCATCACGTCCTTAACATTCGTTTCCATGTCGTGGTAGAACGTCTCATCCCTAATTAATCAATTAGAACAGTTAAAAAAAATATAATTTTTAGATATTATATCCATTTAAAGCGTTTAAAGTATGCGGAAAATAACGGACCTTGTAAAATCGGCATAAGGGATGACGAAATTTTCATATCGACCGTCGACAAATTTACGCTCCGCCGCCCAATAACCCTTCAGGTCTTCCAGGTAAAACTACAAGAATTAAAGTGATATCATTCTTAATTAACAATTAATTAAGTAAATATTTCTATGAATCGATTTAAAATAAATAAAGATTGTAACTACAATTTTACCTTGTTCAAGGCCTGATTAAGTCGGGAATTAAGGGTCTCATCAGTTGGTGATCGATAGATGGGGAATTGATATCCATACAAAGCAAGTACCCCGTTGGGGCAAAGGACCCTCTTGGCTTCGTCGTAGAATTTCGGGAGGTCAAACCAGTGGGCTGCTTGACAAGCTGTCACCAACTGCACTGACCCCGCTTCGGCTGAGATCACTTCTGACGGCGAAACACTACAATTAAACAGAATAAATAATAAAAATTAGTAAAACTTAAAACTAATTAGAAAATTTAAATTCAATTGATTGGCAGGGGATCTAGGATACAGCAAAGTCCTACCCGTAATAACTCCCCAATCTAAGGTTTTATATTACGATTGAAATGCATCCGGTTTACGGTTGAAATTACATGGCACATAGCATTTTCCTGCTGAAAATATCAATTTTCATAAAATGTTCAGAAAATCAGAAAATCGGAATGAAAATGCTCGCCTAAAAGAGACGTTGGAAAGTGAGTTCTGTTCCTGTGCTTTCTCGACCATGGATCCACTGATATCCGTCCCGATAACCTTCCCGAAATAAGGGGCGTAAAAGCCGGTACTTTGACCCGAACCACAACCCACGTCCACCATCACCTCCAGCTTTCCCGTATACTGAATACAAGTAAAAAATTACATAAAAAATTTGATTTTCAGGTATAACAAATTTGATTTTCAAAATTTGATACGAAAATTCCGTAAAAAGAAAATCAAAAGTACCTTTTCCTGGAGGAATGAAACAACTCGTTGGATTAGAGGTTGAGGTGGAACGGTTCGGTATTTTGCATACAACATTGCATGTACCTTCCCCTCGAAATATCGATGAGCCATGTTTTCTTAGTCTAATTTTTACGGATTTTTCAAAATTATGAATCAAAATCGGAGAAAATGATTCTTTAAGAGGGAGAAGGAACGAGAACAGCTGCTGTTGAGAGCTGAGAGAGAACTGACAAAATTCTCTCGGGGATTTGATTTTGTTCAGTTTAATTTAATGCACATCCAGTCTAGCATGTTCAACTTCAGATAAGATTGTAATAAAAACCTATCGAAGCTAGTAAAACATTGTGAGGACTTACTTGATATGTTAATTATGAAAGATTAAGTTCAAATTAAAAGTAGCCTTAGACGGGGGCAGTGCCAGTTTGTCATTTGCATACATGCGATCGTTTAAATTAATGAAGATACTTAAGTATACTTAATATGTAAATTATAAGCCTGAAGAGCATATTTACATTTAAAGTCAGAATAGAATGCAAAAATAGGTTTACACAAACACTCCTCCGGTGTAATAAGGGGAGGATTGACGGGGTAAATCTCGGGGTAAAAGTGCTTGAGCTTTCATATTGTGAGGAGCAATTATGTCTTTCATCACAAAAGGTATTGAAGTAACTAGTAGATCGGATAGCTCAGTTGGTAGAGCAATCGCCCGGTTTGCGAAAGGTCGTGAATTCAAAACTCACTCTGGTCAAAATATACTTTTGCTTCAATACTGATCTACGATATTCCCTCTTACTAAAAATCCTTCTCTCAATATCATTGGGACTGGATACCTCATGAATGAAGTCGCTATCCATCATGACTCGCCGGGTAAAACTTTATAGCAAGGCCCATGTTAAACTAATACGTACTATATTTAATGCTGCTATGTTGTATTTGTATATAGCGACGAAAAGAGCTTTACCCGGCGAGTCAACCAGCAGAGATACTTTACTAGTAGTAAGGCAAATGGCATTGAATCTGAGCATCAAATTATTGAATAATACATTTTTACCTGGGCCACGGTGACCTTATTGAACCCGGTTGGCATTTGAAATTCAAAAAGCTCCGCTAGATGGCCAAGATCCAATTTCGAATTAGAAATCGACGAACTGTCGCAACCTCTTGAAAGAAAGACACTCAGGAAATCAGGAAACCAAGAGTATATAGCCCTTGGGAAAATCATAATATCTCGTCATAATTCGAAATGATTCTGGTGGGTGAGAGGTTAACAGGATTTTGCTCCCTCGCCCTCACCCATTTCCCCCGACTTCACAACCCTGGCGAATTATGACGAAATATTCAAGTCAGTCAGAGATTTGGCTCGGTGACACCATCCCTGCCTAATGAGTTGGCAATACACCGCAGCGCAGGGCCAATATTTCATTTTGCCAAACAGTAGATAACAAATAGTCCAATGAATTCTTCATATCATTTTTTAATTTTCACCGCGGAGAATCAGAATTACTAAACCTAACATTAAATTGTCCCATTCGGGCTTGAATAGATAAAAAAATCGGATCGGAAGCGAAAGGTAAGTATAACCAGGGTTTTATGAACAATTAAAAATTATTATTAAATATCGTTGAAATTATCCACGTACTCTCCGATCACGCGCGGAAACGGCAGATAAAGCGCGATGTCGTTCCTCAATCGCTGCCAACTCCTCCTTCAGATGGAGACACTTCCCCTCGTAATCGTATTTGTAGAAATGCTCTTCTTTGAAACCAAGAGATTTTAATTTATTTCGAATCACTGTCTCATCTTCCCCCTCCAACTTTGGTTGACTTGAATAAACGATGAAACCTACTCCACCGGATTTGTAGCTCTGAACCGCTACGGTGTAATTATGGTTGTTGGTTAGGACCCACCGAACCGAGCCCATGTAATCTGTGAAAAAATTAAGTCAAAAATTAAATCATTTTGAGAATTCCACGAAGGCGACAGCGTTTATTAAAAAACCGTATTTTAAGTTTTGTCGCACACACCAATAAGGGATATATTCGCAAAGAAAAAATTAAAACATAAAAGCTACCCTGAAATACAAACCCTGTCTGTATAAATCCTAAAGGTTATTACCAACCAGTCATACCAAAATGGACAAATTGTACGACAAATGTGCCAACCCGACAAATGTTACGCAACAAATGGACCAAACGGCGTAAATGTGTACTTGAGACAGAAGAACCTAACAAGGTAGTAAGGTGGATCTATTTGTCCTGTTACACATGTCGGGACACAAATGTCGTAGGATTTGCCGTTAGGCCCTTCTTTCAGAAGGCACATAGGTCGTTGACACATTTGTCCCGGGACAATTGTCATTGTATTATTGCCTACAATTTATTGCACGACATCTCACTCACCAGTTTCCGTTCCATTCTGGTAGAGGACAGTCCAGTCATAGCGGCCCCTCCTCAGTGCAGAGTTGTAGCGCTTAAGAGAAATGGTCCTTGAACGGTTCTGCGTCCTAAGATGATACTCGTCGATTTTAGTCTCATGTTTAGTGACGAAATAGGGACAGAGGTCATCTGCCGCCGATTCCGAAAGTTTCTGAGATTCCTCAGCCCCGTAAACGCAGCGAAGCGCCTTGAAGACGGCGTACTTGTTTGACATCGGCGTATACCAATATGGGACTTCGTATTGCTGTGAATATGATTATACCAATTTAATTATTCAGGTCACAGGTAACCATTTATAACCTACGAGCGAAGGCTGACAATTGAACATTCCCAACTGTACAACTTTACAAGGTCAAAACGATTTTAGTCACCGATAGTTCTAATGTTAAAGTTTCGTTATTTTTGTTCCTCTTTTTAATGAGACTAGTTTAAAAAATATCGGGGTTGTACAGTTGGGAATGCTCCCTTGTGAGTCCGTTTAAGGTCTGCGTAGGTCAAAGGTCAAAAGGGCCATTGGTCACAATATTCTAGAGTAGTAACAGCCACGCATGTGCGATAGAGTATGGGGAAGGTGCTGCTACTTCCTGTTAACTATTTGGTTACTCAATGGTTGGGGTAGTTTGAGTCACTAAGTAAATCAGTCAAGTATTACGTATCATATAGATACAGTATAAGAACGACTTGTCCGTCCATTACAGGTGAACGGTTCAAGTTTTAAAAATTTTTCCCGGGATGATTTGGGACCTTAAAATGGAGTTTGTCATCTGTCGTTTCAAACGTCTGATTAAGGACTATTTAATGGTGTTTTTTATTATTTGGAGAATCAACTCTTAACTAAATGGTTTTAAACTAAAGACAATTTAGATGGGTGACTTATTTCGGACTTAAAAAAACTTAATTAGTTAATTAGCTTACCCATTTGGCCAGAATATTTGGGGCAACTTCATAGGGCTCTGGGAGTGCTTTTTCGAACACAGCTTCATGGTCAATGCCTACGACAGCCTTAATAAACAGACTAAAGAAAATAAAACTTAGGCTTAACCTCGTCATGTTGGATTTTGAAGTTGAATTCTGACTTTCAGAACTCTCAGACCTTTTATAAAAGCATTCCAAAAATGTTTAATGTCTATCGTACATCAAGATAATAAAAATTCGACATTGAAACGAAATGTATGAAGGAGTAAATGAATTAAAACAAATCATTTATTGAAATCCTCAACAATAAAAGACAATTAAATTTGTAATTTTTTAACCAGAAGACACAGGGTGTGAAACACTGGGTTCGAGTGTTTATCATGTTTTGGCTTTTAAAACATGTAGACAGAATATTATAAGGTTTATTTACCCAAGTTTTTACAAAATCAAAGTGCAAATAATTTTGGTCGAACGGAACCCTTGCAATAGTTGCAATTTATACTCATGAATGAATCGTTGTAATTTTACGAAAAAAGAGTCCTAAAACTCCAGTTCTTTGTTAGAATTTTTATTGCTTTCGTTTAATAGTTTATAATGCATCATAGCCATTAATTTATCGTTCTTGTGGAATTCCAAACTGTTGTTTTAATTTTGCATGAATTTTATTGGATTTTCTGACTTTCATTTCTGTGAATGGAAAATTTTATATGATCGGACCTGCTTAATTGAATTAACTTTTTCGAGATAGTCCAGCCCACAAATTGCGAAAAATCAAATTTCAAGTCCGATTATGTACCAATAAAATATTGAAGTAGCAGAAGAAGTATTTTGATTTTCGCTAACGAATAATTAACCAATTGAAAGGTTTAATTATAAAACTATCGCTGTTTCCACGATCTTCTCCCTTAATTTATTTCCGATTCCATATTTATAAGCCACAACTGCGTTCTACTCATTCGTCATTAATAAAATAAAATTATGCACCGAGAGAAGGCGAAAAATGATTTTAAAACATGTGTCAATCAAGCAGGCTCCAAAATAGGCATTACTCTGGATCTAAAAATCCAAAGGCATCACAACTTGAACCCAAATTGTGATTTTTGGACTTGCATGAAAAAGGGTCAGGGATCAAAGATCAAACTCATAAATAAATTATTTTGTCTTGGTGTAGTAGATGTGGAAATTGTAATGTTATCCCTTAACAAGACTGGTGAGGAGGCCACGAAAAGTTGGGCAGGGGCCATTTAGTTTTGCCGGAGGCCCAGCAACGATACAATCCGATTCATAAGTTCAGATTTTCAGATACCAACCCCTACCTACCTCGAATAGCTCGGTATCCTACCCCTACCTACCTCGCATAGCTCGGTATCCTACCCCTACCTACCTCGCATAGCTCGGTATCCTACCCCTACCTACCTCGCATAGCTCGGTATCCTACCTCTAACTACCTCGCATAGCTCGGTATCCTACCCCTATCTAACTCGCATAGCTCGGTATCCTACCCTTACCTACCTCTACGTACCTCGCATAGCTCGGTATCCTACCCCTAACTACCTCGCATAGCTCGGTATCCTACCCCTACCTACCTCGCATAGCTCGGTATCCTACCTCTAACTACCTCGCATAGCTCGGTATCCTACCCCTATCTAACTCGCATAGCTCGGTATCCTACCCTTACCTACCTCTACGTACCTCGCATAGCTCGGTATCCTACCCCTAACTACCTCGCATAGCTCGGTATCCTACCCTTACCTACCCCTATTTACCTCGCATAACTCGGTATCCTACCCCTACCTACCTCGCATAGCTCGGTATCCAACGCCTACCTACCTCGCATAACTCGGTATCCTACCCCTGACTACCTTCTTAACCTGGATCAACTGTTTTCTTGAGATTTTGGCGCCTGCCGGCGAGGCCCCTGCCGGGGGCAGGAAAGTGGGGTGTAAAATGCTATACTGTCCAGCATAGGGGGCAAAAATTAATAAAATTGAACAACAATCGAATGTTGCAACAATCAACATGTAAAATACCTTAAATTGAGAAAAACTCGTACAAAATTGATTTTAAACCGTTTTTTGGGTTAGTTTTTGGCACATATCTCACGAACGCTTCTGAGATATGACAATCTAGTTAGTGATATAAACTCGAAATTAAATTGTTAACAACAATTTGCATCATTTTACTCACCTATAGAATCATAAAGGACCTTAAAATACAGAAAATCCGAAAAAAAAACGATTTTTACCCGGTTTTCGGGGTTTATCTCAAAAACGCCTCGTTGACACATCACTTTTTATTGCAGATTCGGATTCTACGTCAAATTTGCCACAAAATGGTATATAATATGTCTAGCTTTAAAAAATTGACCGAATATATGTAATGGTAGTAGTGTATACTAAAAATCATTCGAGCATTCCGAGTTAGTTTTTGAGGTCGATTGTCGTGTCGTCCACGTTCATCGGAAATTACTATTTTTCCGGTTGTAATCTTGTTTCTTACACTTCTTATGCGATTCTTAGTCACTCCAAAAACACTCAAAAACGTTGGAAGACAGACTTGAGATCGGGTTCCGTTAAAATTTGGCAATGCGTATTTAAATGTGAATTGTCGCTGTGATTCGTGTGGTTCGATTGTGGTTCGCTCTCCAACATAACAGACTTCAATGTAAGCCATTAAAATGAAATTTTGCACATCATAACTTGCACAGCCCCAGAATTGCAAAAAAATATCCAGCTTCCTGGCAATGTCCATCCTACAACCCATGTTCTCGCATCGAATTCCACATGCCATATTCTAGTTTTAAAATTTGAAAATTTACCTCTGAAAATTTAATGTATTAAATAGTATAGTTCACGGGTTTGGAAATATTTACCCCTTCCACTGGTGGCCGTTTGATTGGCATAAGATTTCCGTTGACGGATTCATAAGGTTGACCAAGATCCTTTGCCCGCTTTCTAGCATTTTCAGCCCAGTCAGAAAAATTAATGGGCCGTCGTTTTCCTACTTTCCCGTGTGACAAACGCTTGACGGAGATTTTGAAATCCTGAGTATTCATGATTAAAATCTCACAAAATTACTGAAAAAAAAGCTGCAAGCCAAGCAAAAGCAAAAGCAAGCTCAATCAATTCACGCCGAAAACTGCGAATTCCGCTGAAATCCGCTAAGAATTTCGAATGTCGCCATGGATATTTTTATTTTAAAAATCGTCCTCCGAGATGGGTGGTTATTCGGCTGAGGTCTTCATATGTAATGGTAGTAGTGTATACTAATTATCAGAAATAAAAACCGTCAAGAACGCACATCAAAAAAGGGTGAAACCCCACGACACAAGACGTTGAATAACATTTAACGTCGATATCCGACATGTACGATAATATTGCATAAGAATCTCACATTTCCCCAACCATAGAGTGAATTTTTATACATCGTTTAAGAGCACTCGACAGTAGCTTTCTAACCATGTATTACATATATGCAGTTGTAATTTCAAAATATGATGACCTTTGACCGCACCCCCATGACCTTTGACCTACATGACCCACGAGCGAACTCAACCTCCGCAGGAAGGTCATAAATGGTTTACCGAAAAAAGGATTTCGAAATTATCAACCGTTCGAGAGTTAGAGTGCGAACGGACGGACGGACGGACAGACGGACAACGTAAACCCATTAAAGGGTTTCACCCTTTAATGAATATAATAGTGAGCAACGATGTAAGTAGAGTTGTTTTGTGACCGTATATGTATATATATAGGGTCATAGGGTGTCCACGAACGCGAACCTCCGAGACCCAGTAAATATCCAGATAATAATTCCCGTACTTGTAGTTCAAAATGTCAAGCTTTAAATTTTATTCAATTTTAAGGGGGGGGGGGGGGTTAAAAAAACTATGGAAATTTTGATTTCCCTATCTAAATCAATGTTAAAAAGCGATTATCGGGGCGATTCACATAACTCTATCGGGTCAATAAATCGAATTTGTTTTTCTAAAAAAATGTGAATAATTTCAATTCAATTTCATATTCACACCTGCATATTCCTCGTGGACACCCTGTACACCTATGGTCACAAAACTCCTATTGTTAGAGAATCTATACATTAGAGATTATCTAATTCTGTGTTTGTGGCTATTTATAGAAATTTATGAAGTCTGACTTCCAATTCCAGACAACAAAAACTTCTTTTTTAGGAAGGTGGAAAGTAGGGAGTGGGGTGAGTTGAGAAAAGACATTAAAAGTTGATTTGCGGGAATAAGCTCCGCACCAAAATTCAAAACTTGATTATTTTCAGATTCTAAATATTATCAAAAATATTGAATTTTGAAATTGACATTACTTTGACTTTCACTGAAATAATTATGAAATAGGACTGAAGGCCAAAAGCAAAGAGAGGAAGAGGACGCAAGGAGATCCAGGAGTAATATTAACATCATTGTCAAATGTTTAACAGAGCTATTACTTTTGCATATTACAAGTTCAAAGTTGCAAGCAAGAAGAGCAAAGAGAAAATATTGTGTGGGCACTGCGAGTGTCCCTCTTGTGGTGAGGTGTATTTATTCTATAGACGATCTCATCGTCTAAATATTGTGTATTGACTATTCAAAGTTGCAAGTCAAATCAAAACACGAAATATAAAATACGAAACAAATTAAAAATTAAAAATTGAGTTCGCAAAAACTCCAAAGGTATTAATTCATAATTATATTGTATATTCTGTATTCATTACCAGCAGAGTTCACAGTTCAATAGTTCATTAATCATTTGTCATTCATTCATCATTTTTTGTTTGTTCATTGTTTCCAGAGTCCACCAGACACCAGATTTGAGATTATATTCAATATTATAAGATCGACAACTGTGAACTGATTGTGAAACAGTCATCAATCATGCATTCTACATTCACCAATTAAATATTCAATATTTCACCATCCTCATCCACCATCCATTCCACATTCACCAATTCACCATTTTTGTCATTCATCCATCTATTTGCAGTCGGTGGTGGGAATACTACTCAAAGATGCATGCATATTCCATTACTTCATACTTACAGAGGTGACAGTTTGACAGTGAGTTTTGATATTTTGTATTTAATATGCAGTTATTCTGGCTTATGAAATTTTTATTTACTTTATGTTCAATATATTCTAGGCTAGGCTGGCAAAGAGACGAGCCGAACTGCTTAATCACGGGGATCTGTCTTTCCAGTAAATCAAAGCGAAATTGAAATTGAAACTTGAAAGCCAAAAGCTCAGCAAGGACGAAGGATTGACGTCCGGAGTGGGTGCTGAGAAGGCTATCCTCACATCTTGTCCTTAAATATGAGTGATCAAGGCCCCAACCGCCCCATGGCTGGAACCGTGGCAGTTGTGAATCTCCCCAATAACCCCAATGATGGAACTGCAGTTTCAAATTTATTGACTTCAACATTGGGTTCCGAATCCAAGACTTCTTCATGTACTAAGGAGACTAAGGACCAGGACCCTGTACCAGGAACCAGCGCTGAGGTACACCTCAGTAACTTGACTAATTAAAGAAAAAAAACAATCATATGCCTTACAGTTGTATCAGATTGTCCACGTTTCCAAATGTATGAAATTTGCCCAATATAAAATCTAAAATATGGTGGAACGGATCTTAACACTCTTAACTATCATTTATTGTCAAATTAAACATGATATTCTCCAATAACCCTTCATTTCCGTTTTATTCATTACAGAGATCCGTGGAGTTGCCTCCTAAAATCAAACACACATGCTCCCACTGCCACATCACCTTCCCGTATCAAACGGAATTGACCCGCCACCTCATCATGGTCCACAAGGACAAGGCTGGGGATTTATTGCAATCCTTTAATAACTGGGTCAAGGAACAAAACAGTCAGAAAGAACGGGAACTTTTAAAAGTCAGAGAGGCAGCTAGGGCCAAGATCAACGCCGCTGCTGAGGCAAAAAAGAGGCAACAAGAGATGGCTATTAAAGCGGAATCTGAACAGAGGTGGAAAGATATGAACATCGCCAAAGCTAAAGCGGCCGCCGAAGCATTTGTAGCGGCTAGAGAGGAACAGAGACAAATTCGAATTGCGAAACTGGCAGAAGAAGCTGCCAAAAATCAGAACCTTGCCCGTATCGCTGCAGCCAAGGAGAAACAACAAGAAATAGAAAGGACAGAACTGGCGAAACAAGTTGCCAAAAAAATAGAAGAAGAAGCCAAAAAGAAGGCCATCGATGAAGCCAGACTAGCCAGAGAGAAACAGCGTCAAATACAAATAGCCAAACTGGAAGAAAAAGCCGCCACAGAGAATGCCATAGCGGCAAAAAAAGAGAAACAGCGACATCTGGAAATTGCCAAAAAACAGCAGAAATCCTGGATTTTCAATAGTAATTACTCTCAAAATCGAAGTAAGGAAAGGGAAATTGACGAAGCCCTTAATTGTTCCTCTCCACCAACGCCCGCAACGATCTCCATTGTTGAGTCGGTGTCCAAAGCGGAATTATTTAAATGCAGAATTTGTGGAGCAATCTACCACAACATTAGCAATTTTAATTCACACATGCTGGACAATCACGGAGAAAAGTTGGGAACTGGTCCAGTTGTAGACGTCCAGGAAAGCTCCGTGGACCATCTCCCAATAACCATATTTATTCCCATTAAAAAAAGTCACAAAGCACGGCTCGTCTCGCCGAAAAAGAAACGGTTAACATGCAAAGTTTGCGGGGCAGCATTTTACAACATGGCCAATTTTAAATTACATGCAAAGCAGTGTAACCACCAAGACGTTGGACATCCAATTAAAGAAGCTATGAATAGTGTCACTCCACCAATACATTTAGCTACTCCTAGCAAAAAAAGTCACAAGAAATGTTACGGAACGTCGAAAAAGAAGAAATTAACATGCAAAGATTGTGGGGCAATATTCTACAACATGGAGAATTTTAAAACCCATCAAATCCAGCTCAAGCACGGAGATAATTTAGGATCTAAGTACGGAATCAGCGGTGGTCATATTGTTCCCATTACTTCCGGTTCCAAACGACCTTGTGATCCCAATCGTCGAATCTGTGAACGCTGCAGCGTGTGCCATTTCGAAGTGGAAGGAACGAGCTGGGTGGACGGATGGAAGAAACTCGAGAACCACGTTCAACAAAATCACTTCACCTCCGTGAGGAACAACGGGGAGGTGTGTCAGTTTGTCTGCAAATTTTGTAAAAATGCTCGGAGTCAAGTTAATCTACATGGTCACATCTCGAACTGCTTGTCGAGCCTGGAGATCCGGAATCAGGTTAAAAAACAGCGAGATCGAAATGGATTGGGATCGGTGACGACGCTCCAAGATCCCCTGGAGCAATTTCCTAGCGATTTGAATTTTGAAGAAGAGGTACTGCTACCCCAACCGATGGAAACCTTTTGTGAGCATGAGTTCCAAACCGTAAATTGTGAGATTTGTAATATGATCTTCCTCAATGAAGCGGATTTTAGAGCCCACTGCGATAAAGAACATAACCTTAATTCGTCTGATCCATTAAGTTCAAGCTCGGTTAGTGCCAATGTTGACGATGGGACCGAGGGTTACTTACAAGAGTTAGACGATATAAAATCAGAATCTGAATCGGAGTCGGAGGATGAAAGTGCCTTGGGTGTCATCGTTCCTGACCCCGATGCATTTGTCGACGACATTGATATCGATCCCGAAACATACGTCAAAGCCGAGGAAGTGGATGAAAAAATCTTTGAAGTCAACCCTTCTTAATGACTTTGGCACAGCTACTGATTTTAATTTTGAAGAGATTTGAGACTTGAATGGTTTGTTATTTTGCTAAATACGTATATTATACATGATGTTTTTGTTTTAGTACATCCCTTCACAACGAACGCAGTCAAGATAAAATTACTTGATTAAACTTTTAAACTCGAAATATATAATTTGAAAGTTATATTATTATAGCACTAGGCGTAAGCCCGGTAAAAACCTGGATTCTAGGTGGTGGGCCAAAATTATGCCCTTAAAAATCCTTGAAACGTTGATATTGAAGATGTAGGAATGAAGTACGGTTAACAATTTTGACCCACCACCAAGAATCCCGATTTTTACCGGGCTTACGCCTAGTATACCCAATATTATTAATCGCTGAATAGCCATTTTCCGACCCCGATCAGGAAGTGACTCTACCCTTCAATATTGTGCATCGTTGAATGGCTATTGGTAATACCTTTTAAACAACTCAACAACATGTAGATATGTAATTTGACCATTCGCCTCCGGATCAGGGAGTGACCCCACCCTTAATATTATACATGGTTGAATAGCTCGTGCGTACGTTTCGAATGAGGTATCACATGCATAGCATAGGTTCGTAATGATTATTTCTGGCCCCACCCGACCCCCGGATCAGGAGCAGATCCTACCCCTAATATTATTGTTGAGTAGCCAGTGGATACAACTTTCGAATGAGGTATCACATGTATAGGTTACATATATGAGAGATGGCACGGTTCCCGAGTATATAGATGGGTTTCACATTACCCCGGGGCCTCGAGGCCCTTTGAACTTAATTTAACATTGGAGGCTTTCTATGGTTAATAGGCACTCCATAATATCGTGGCCAAATCAATCTATATACTCCGGAATCACTCATATATGTATAGGTTAGTAATATGACTATCGCCCCGAATCAGGGGGTTATCGGTGATCCACCCCCTAATAATATGCATCGTTGAACACCCCTTGGAAATACCTTTAGCTTAATATGACAATTTTATGCACCCCCCCCCCCTCGGATCAGATCAGGGGGTGAACCTACCCCCCAATGAGTAGACTTGGGGTTAGCAGGAGAGAACCCCATCTATGGATTTGTAATTGAAAGAAGGGAAGAGGTGAATAGATTGGTTGTGAGATTGATGAGTATTTCTTTGAATGGAATTTTAGGCTTCAGATGGAGAGAGATCGGACGTGGATTGAATATATAGGGGCAATAGGGGGGATTCCATTTTCCATTCCGTCCATCAACATCCGAATTGATTTTCTATTTCACACTTTCGGCTTCGGGGTCAGATGAGAAGAGACATTGAAAATTCATTTGCAGGAAGGATCTTTGCACCAAAATTCAAAACTTGATTATTTTTAGAAAGCAATAATATTGAATAATTTCGAAACATAAAATAAAAAATAAATCAGTTTTCAATTGCACTGAAAAACGGAAACCACAAAATGGGAATTTCGAGGAGGACAAGACGAAGAGAGGATGCATAAACAGCTTTAACTGCAAGAGTTTCAAATACAAAATAAATACATTTCACATTTTGAGGTTTGTGGTTTGAAACTTTATTGTGCAATGAATGTACATTGTTGATTGTGTATTGATGCCATCCCACATCCCAGATCTCTATTCTCTATCTATCTGTCTGTTCTGTGTTCCATTCCATCCATATCCATGTGATGTGCCATGTGTTGTGGGATCTGTCATCTCAGTCATCTGATTATCCATTGTAATGTGTAATGAACAGGTATTTTTATATTTTGCCATTTTGAGTTTCATAATTCATATTGAGTAATTCAGTCATATTCTGGCTTACAATTACAATTGTACTTATTGTATGTTCAATGATCTAGACCAGACAAAGAGACGAGCCGCTCTGCACACCGTCTTATCCCTCGCCCTTTTCCATAATTAACAGCGTGATTGAAACCTCACAATTACTTGAGGCTCAATACACAATAGCCGTAAACTCAGGGTCGGTACTGCCAAATCGGTTTACATCATCTTGTCCTTAAATATGACTGATCAAGTTCAAGACTCCAACCCCAGGGATGGAACCCTGGCAGTTACAAATCCCCCCGATACCTCCAATCAAGGAACTGCTGTTTCCACTATCGCGACTGACTCTATGACTTCTTCATGTACTAAGGACCCTGTACTACCGGGACCCAGTTCTACCTCTCAGGTAGGTATACCTCACGAACTGCAGAGTTGGATCGGTTGTTGGAAAGAATGTTATCTCCCTTTAACATGATTTGACAACATGAAAAATCTTCTCGATTGGAGCAGTCAATTTCACCTAATTGAACGATAAAATTTCAAATATTAAGACAATTTGTAGTCACAAACGATCAAAGGTTCCTATTGTACTGATTTCCCGAAAACTGACTTTTCCTCATCGGCTTGTAGGTTCCATCGTCATAGGTTTCAATTTAAATCCTATTTGTTGTGTAAACATTATTAATTAATTATTAAAGCAACATTCTTCATTCAATTTTAAATCAAATATTACAAACTCAAATAACCCTTCCTTTCTGGTTCATTCATTATCATTACAGACATCCGTGGAGTTGCCTCCTAAGGTCAAACACACATGCTCCCACTGCCAGATCACCTTCCCGTATCAAACGGAACTGACCCGCCACCTCCTCATGGTCCACAAGGACAAGGCTGGGGATTTATTGCAATCTTTTAATAACTGGGTCAAGGAACAAAACAGTCAGAAAGAACAGGAACTTTTAAAAATCAGAGAAGCAGCTAGAGCCAAGATCAACGCCGCTGCTGAGGCAAAAAAGAGGAAACAAGAGATGGCTAAAGCGGAATCTGAACAGAGGTGGAAGGATATGAACATCGCCAAAGCTAAAGCGGCCGCCGAAGCATTTGCAATGGCTAGAGAGCAACAGAGACAAATTCAAATTGCAAAACTGGAAGAAGAAGCTGCACAAAACAAGAACCCCGCCCGTATCGCTGCAGACAAGGAGAAACGGCATGAAATAGAAAGGGCAGAACTGGCAAATCCAATTGCCAATAATAAAGCGGTCACGGAAGCCAGAATGCAAATAAAAATGGCAAAAAAACTGGAACCACAAGTCAAAAAGAAGGCCATCGATGAGGCTAAGGAGAAACAACGTCAAATAGAAATTGCAAAGTTGATTGAGGCGGCCAAATACAGGACCATTGCTCCGGCTCCGGAAAAATTGACACAAATTGTGTCCAATATTTCGACACAAATAGACATCGAAAAAGAGGCAGAAAGGGCTGCAAAATACATGGCCATTGCTCCGGCCCCGGAAAAATTGACATATTACGTCTACATTATTTCGACACAAATAGACATCGGAAAAGAGGCAGAAGAGGCTGCGAAAAACGTGGCCATCGCTGCGGAGAAACAGAGACATTTGGAAATTACCAACGAAATCCAGAAATCAGGGATTGCCGTAAATGGTGATTACTGTCAAAGTAAGCACATCCAAATTACCACAACAGGCTTGAATAGTTCCCCTCTACCAACACCTGCCGCGATTTCCATGCAACAACCAAGTCACGAAACAGCTCCCGTACAGTCGAAAACGGAACCTTTTAAATGTAGAGTTTGTGGAGCAACATACGACACCATTAGATATTTTAAATCACATATGCTGGCTAACCATGGAGAAAAGTTGGGAACTGGTTGCGATACTGAAGAAGTTAATCATCCAGTTGTAGACATCCAGGAAAGCTCCGTGGAGCATCACCCAATAAACAAATTTATTTCTATTAAAAAAAGTCACAAAGCACGGTTCGTCTCGCCGAAAAAGAAACGGTTAACATGCAAAGTTTGCGGGGCAGCATTTTACAACATGGGCAATTTTAAATCCCATAAAAAGCAGTTGAACCACCAAGACGTTGGTCATCCAGTTAAAGAAGCTATGAATAATGTCCCTTCACCAATACCTGTAGCTACGCCTAGCAAAAAAAAGTCACAAGAAAGGTTACGGAACGTCGAAAAAGAAGAAATTAACATGCAAAGATTGTGGGGCAATATTCTACAACATGGAGAATTTTAAAACCCATCAAATCCAGCTCAAGCACGGAGATAATTTAGGAACTGAGTATGGAATAAACGGTTGTCAGATTGATGCCATTACTTCCGGTTCCAAACGACCTTGTGACCCCAATGAAACCGTTCGTCGAATCTGTGAACGCTGCAGCGTGTGCCATTTCGAAGTCGAAGGAACGAGCTGGGTGGACGGATGGAAGAAACTCGAGAACCACGTTCAACAAAATCACTTCACCTCCGTGATGAACAACGGGAAGGTGTGTCAGTTTGTCTGCAAATTCTGTAAAAATGCTCGGAGTCAAGTTAATCTACATGGTCACATCTCGAACTGCTTATCGAGCCTGGAGATCCGGAATCAGGTTAAAAAACAGCGAGAACGGAATGGATTGGGAGCGGTGCTGAATTCGAGAGTG
Source organism: Desoria tigrina (assembly GCA_906901685.1). Lineage (NCBI taxonomy): Eukaryota > Metazoa > Arthropoda > Collembola > Entomobryomorpha > Isotomidae > Desoria > Desoria tigrina. Next base: position 737,032 of record CAJQTU010000035.1, read on the forward strand.
ACGACACTCCAAGATCCCCTGGAACAATATCCTAGCGATTTGAATTTTGAAGAAGAGGTACTGCTACCCCAACCGATGGAAACCTTTTGTGAGCATGAGTTCCAAACCGTAAATTGTGAGATTTGTAATATGATCTTCCTCAATGAAGCGGATTTTAGAGCCCACTACTGCGATAAAGAACATAACCTTAATTCGTCTGATCCATTAAGTTCAAGCTCGGTTAGTGCCAATGTTAACGATGGAACCGAGGGTTACTTGCAAGAGTTAGACGATATAAAATCAGAATCTGAATCGGAGTCGGAGGATGAAAGTGCCTTGGGTGTCATCGTTCCTGACCCCGATGCATTTGTCGACGACATTGATATCGATCCCGAAACATACGTCAAAGCCGAGGAAGTGGATGAAAACGTCTTTGAAGTCAACCCTTCTTAATGACTTTGGCACAGCTACTCCTTTTAATTTTGAAGATATTTGAGACTTGAATGGTTTGTTATTTCGCAATAATTGTTATTCCGCTATAATATACGTATATTATACATATACATCATCTTTTGTACAAGTACTAGTTTAATTTAAGTACAACCCTTCACAACGAACGCAGTGAAGATAAAATTACTTGATTAAAATTTTAAACTCAAAATATATATGATTTGAGAGTCATTATTAAGTGTTGAAAACACTTTATGCGAATGACTAGGCTGTCTGTCTGTCTGTCTGTCTGTCTGTTTGTCTGTCTGTCTGTCCGTCGGTGCGATAACTGGCGAACGGCTTGACCTACGGTCACCAAACTTTGTACACTTGTTCCTTGGGTCAAGAGTGAGGCTAAGTTCGAACTTGGGTCAAATCGGTCACACCCCCTGTCCCCCATAAATTAAACCCCAAAAAAAAAACATTAAATCGGTTCAAAGCTCTTACTCTTACTCATTTTAAAACTGCCGCTTAGGTAGTTTACATTATACTCTATGTCTTTCATCTATACATGATAATACCCTGAAGCTACATTTCAGAGTGCGAAACTCGGGCTTTTTGGGGAAATTGAGATATGGGGTTTAAACGATTCCCATGAGTAATAGAACATCTTTGACGTATATGGGACCACTCCCACTGACACCAGGGTGCGAAACCCGGGCTTTCTGGGGAAATTGAGACATGGGATTTAAACGATTCCCATGAGTAATAGAACATCTTTAACGTATACGGGACCACTCCCACTGACACCGGGGTGCAAATCCCGGGCTTTTTGGGGAAATTGAGATTGAGTTTGTTTATCGTGATGTTTTCAACACTTGGTTACACCCGTTACATCGGTTTATTAAAGATTATTATAGCATATTCCATGCATTCCGTTCCGTCTATCAAATCAACATCCGAATTGATATTCTATTTCACCAATTTTCAGTTTCGGGGTCAGTTGAGAAGAGACATTGAAAGTGCATTTGCGGGAAGGATCTTTGCACTAAAATTCAAAACTTGATTATTTTTAGAAAACAATAATATTGAATAATTTCAAAACATAAAATCAAAAATAAGTACATACGTTTTAAATTGTACTGAAAAACGGAAACCACAAAATGTTTGTTGTTTTGGAAAATGGAATTGATTGTTTTAACTGCAATTGTTTCTTTAATTGCAATTAGCCAAAACATTCGTTACGAATTTCAAATTTCTAAAAATTCAAAATTACAATTTTTACAAATACTGAGTAATACATAGCACATAATAACAAATAATGAATAGTCAATAATGAAATTAACCACGCATTGTACATGTTATTGAGTTGATTCACTAATTTTGCATACTCTTCATTGGTTGTTTTCAGAGACGCTGCCAGGGCTGCCAACCAATATGAATGTCAAATGTGCAATGTGCATTCATTGTGCATTGATTGAAGTGCATTGTGATCCATGTGATGTGTGATGTGCCATGTTGCATGTGTTCTGGGATCTGTCATCTGATTATTCGTTGTAATGAACAGGTATGTTTATATTTGGTCATTTTGAATTTCATATATTCAGTAATTCAGTCATATTCTGGCTTACAATTGCAAATTGTAATTTACTTACTTCACTTCTTACTTTATGTTCAACGATCTAGACTGTGGACTGACCAAGAGACGAGCCGCACTGCACACCGTCTTATCCCCGGCCCTTTTCCATAAATAACAGCGAGATTGAAAGATTGAAACCTTACAATTGGTTGAGGCACAATACACAACCCTCAGTGGCAGTAAACTTCGGGTCGGTACTGCCAAATCGGTTTACATCATCTTGTCCTTAAATATGACTGATCAAGTTCAAGACTCCAACCCCAGGGATGGAACCCTGGCAGTTACAAATCCCCCCGATACCTCCAATCAAGGAACTGCTGTTTCCACTGTCGCGACTGACTCTACGACTTCTTCATGTACTAAGGACCCTGTACTACCGGGACCCAGTTCTACCTCTCAGGTAGGTATACCTCACGAACTGCAGAGTTGGATCGGTTGTTGGAAAGAACGTTTTCTCCTGGTAACATGATTTGACAATTTGTAGTCACAAACGGTCAAAGGTTCCCATTGTACTGATTTTCCGAAAACTGTCTTTTCCTCATCGGCTTGTAGGTTCAATCGTCATAAGTTTCAATTTAAATCCAATTTTTTACAAACATTATTAATTAAAAGAACATTACCTCCTTCATTCAATGTTAAATTAAACATTAAAAACTCAAACAACCCTTCCTTTCTGGTTTATTCATTACAGACATCCATGGAGTCAGCTCCTAAAATCAAGCACACATGCCCCGACTGCCAGATCACCTTCGAGTATCAAACGGAATTGACCCGCCACCTCCTCATGGTCCACAAGGACAAGGCTGGGGATTTATTGCAATCCTTTAATAACTGGGACAAGGAACAAAAAAGTCAGAAAGAACGGGAACTTTTGAAAGTGAAAGAGGCACTTAGGGCCAAGGTCAAGGCCTATGCTGAGGCAAGAAAGAGGAAACAAGAGATGGCTAAAGCGGAATCTGAACAGAGGTGGAAAGATCTGAACATCACCAGAGCTAAAGTGGCCGCCGAAGCATTTGCAATGGCTAGAGAGCAACAGAGACAAATTCAAATTGCAAAACTGGAAGAAGAAGCTGCGCAAAACAAGAACCATGCCCGCATCGCTGCAATCAGGGAGAAACACCGACGAATAGAAACGGCGGAACTGGCGGAAGAAATTACCCAAAATAAGATAATTTTGAAAGCCAGAATGAATAAGCATCAAAAAATGACCAAACTGGAAGAACAAGAGAAGACTCTCGATGAGGCTAAGGAGAAACAACGTCAAATAGAAATTGCAAAGTTGATTGAGGCTGCCAAATACAGGACCATTGCTTCGGCTCCGGAACAAATTGTGTCCAATATTTCGACACAAATAGACTTCGAAAAAGAGGCACAAGAGGCTCCGAAAAACCAGAACCTCGCCCGTATCACTGAAGCCATGCAGAAACAGCAAGAAATGGAAAGGGCAGAACTGGGAAACCAAGCTGCCAAAAATAAAGTGGTCACGGAAGCCAGAATGAAACTAAAAATGGCCAAAAAACTAGAAGAACAAGCCAAAAAGAAGGCCTTTGATGAAGCCAGAGAGAAACAGCGTCAAATAGCAATAGCCAAACTGAACGAAAAAGCTGCGGCCATATCCGCCATAGCGGCAAAAAATGAGAAACAGCGACATCTGGAAATTGCCAAAAAAATCCAGAAATCAGGGATCGCCGTAAATGGTAATTACTGTCAAATTACCACAACAGGCTTGAATAGTTTCCCGCTACCAAAACCTGCAGCGATAGCGATTTCCATGCAACCAAGTCACGAAACAGCTACCGTACAGTCGAAAACGGAACCTTTTAAATGCAGAGTTTGCGGAGCAACATACGACAACATTAGATATTTTAAATCACATATGCTGGCTAACCATGGAGAACAATTGGGAACTGGTTGCGGTACTGAAGAAGTTAATCCTCCAGTTGTGGACGCCCAGAAGACCTCCGTGGACCCTTTACAACGATCAACACCTAAAGTTCCTGGCCAAGTAGTCTACTTAATTGGAAATTTTAAATCACGTATGGGAGTTAACCGCGTTGACAATTTGGGAACCGGATGTGGCATTAACCAAGACGTTGGTCATCCACTTCAAGAAGCGACGAATAGTTCCTCTCCACCAATACATCCAGCTACTCCTATCAAACGAAGGCGCAATAATAAATATTACGCGAGACATCAAAGGAAACAAATAACATGCAAAATTTGTGGTGAAGCATTCTACAAACCTGGAAATTTCAAATCCCATATGTGCCAGGGAACCAATTTGATAAATGAATCCGATACTCACAAAAACGTTGGTAGCATTTCTACTTCCGGTTCCAGTCGTTCTGACCCTACGGAAAACCCTCGTCGACTCCGTGAATGCTGCAGCGTCTGTGATTTCGAAGTCCAAGGAACGAGCTGGGAGGACAGGTGGAAGACCCTCGAGAGTCATGTTCAAATAAATCACTTCAGCGCCCTGCTAAAAGACGGGAAGCCGTATCAGTTTGTCTGTAAATTCTGTCAAAATGTTGCTCAGAGTAATCTTAATCTACATGGCCATATCTCGAACTGCTTATCGAGTCAGGAGATCCGGAATCAGGTTAAAAAACTGCGAGAACGGAATGCAATCGGATTGAAGGATTTGGCAATTTCGACGGTGACGGCACTCCTAGATCCACTTGACCAATTTCCAGTCGATCCAAGTTCTGTCGACCAGGTTGCAGGCGATTCGAATTTTGAGGAAGAGGTCCTTCTGCCCCAACCGATGGAAACATTTTGTGCGCAAGAGTTCCAAACCGTAAATTGTGATATTTGCAATATGATCTTCGTGAATGAAACGGATTTCAGAGTGCACTACGGAAAAGAGCATGATTTTAAATCTGTTGAGCTTACAACTCCGATCTCGGTGGTTAGTGCTAATGCTAATGAGGAGAGTGTTGATGATGGGGATAGGGGTTATTTGCAAGGTGTAGACAGTGTCAAATCGGAATCGGAGGATGACAGTGCCTTGGGTGTCATCGTTCCTGATCAGGATGCATTTATGGATGAAATTGATATCGAAACATACGTCAAAATTGAGGAAGTGGAAGAAAAAGATTTCAAGTCGACGCTTCCTAATGACTATGGTACAATTGTTTAATTTAATTTTTTTGCTTTAAATTGTAACGAGATTTGAGACTCAGATGGTTTGTTATTTAGAAAGATTACTTGATTAAAAGTTTAAAGTCAAAATATTTTATTTACAAGCATTCTATTCCATTGTCAATCAACGTCTGGCTGAGTAACTGAATTTGTCAAAAATATGTTTGTGATTGTGGATCTATATCTAAACATACTTTTTGAATTTCTCATTCATTAGACAGTAGACTATTTCGTCAGATCACAAACACACATGAACTTAAATTATTATTACACTTCAATTTTTCATTTTTGGAATTTTTGCCTGGCTTCAAATTAGTCCGAGTTGTTTCATAAATTAATGAAATCATGCTTTACATCAAAATTGAAGCCGATGGATCATTTTTTATAACAGATTCAAGACACAAGAACACCGCAATCAGATTCAATAGAGAGAATTCTTAATCTCGGACGTAGAAGTGGAAGTGGATAATATAGTAGTATGTTCCTGAACAATCAAAATCCTTAAAAAACTGGTATTTTTTATTACGATATGATATTTTAGTAAGGTGTACGCGTAGGCTATAATTTTAACTACTGTATAGAAGTAGTTTTTTGTTATAGTTTTTTCGGCACCGGTCAACCGTGTGCTCGGGCAATGCAATAAATAAAAAACCTGCAGTTGATCTAAATAGAAGAATAAAAAAGCTGTAAACCAACAATGGTCGAGCTTCTTGTTTTTCTCAAGACTTTGAAATCCAATCTTTTTATACGAGTTTTAGATTCAATTAAACTGCATCCTGTCTTATCCCAGAGCCGTGATCGTATAGTGGTTAGTACCTTGCGTTGTGGCCGCAATAACCCCGGTTCGAATCCGGGTCACGGCACGACATTTTTGCATCTTTTTAATTAAGCCGATTGAATTCATTTAATTATAGTATATACGAATTTAAATAACTGCATTAACTAATTCAAGATGAATTTATTTAAATATTTTAATAATCATTTTTATGTAATTTGTGGTTAAGCCCACAAAACCATCAACTAAATGATTTACGATTATCAGGAATTAATTAGTGGCTGTGATTTACTGTGATTTACTGTGAGCTGTGATTTACTGTGATTTACTGTGAGCTGTGATTTACAACGATTCTTATCGTTAGTCACTGTCACTGCTAGAGGAGGAATCCTCGTCTTCGTCGAATGCTATATCTATCGTCATGTCGTTGTCTGCCGTGTCACATTCCGCATCCCACTCCATGTCATTGCTGTCCGTAGGGCGAGGTTTACTGCAGTCCACAGCAAACAAATTAGCTTTGCCCTCGACACCGCCCGAATTAGCTGCAACCCCTCTGTTCTCAGTTCCGACTAAAAGTAACAGTGTGGTTAATATCGATTATGCTACAAAACCAATAAGTCTGGCGACAAAGGTGTAAGACGATGTGATGACCCAATTGCGGATAATTGATTTCAACCCTTCAACGGACTAAGCTGATTTTTTAAACCATAAAATTCCTCATCTCGAGGACCATATTTAATGTTTTGGGAGCCCGAGTCAAAAATCAACGAGGAGGCGATTCATTTAAAAATGACAAAAACGTCATTAGAGACAGTTTTAAATATTCAAGGAGGCTAACTTCATTTAATAAGGAGTCCAAATAAAATAAATCGTTACAAACGAAACGACAAAAAGGGGGTGAAATCAAAACGTTACATTTTTAAATATTTACACGAATAACTTTCCTTACCGACCCGTAGGAGTCATTTGGAATAGGAATTTTCGAGTTTAGATTTTTTGGGGTAAGGGGTGTGACCGACTTTTTCGAATTTCTATTTGGCTTAAAGCCAAGTAAATGCAGGTTTCAAATCCGAAAACCGTTTTCAAAAAACTTCAACCGTTCGAAAGTTAGAGCGTAAACGGACGGACGGACGGACAGACAAGGTGATCACATTAAGGGGTTTCACCCCTTAATATGTAAGGAAAGCATTTATCCTCACCGAATAAAAATTTACCTATATCATCCGACACCTTTGTCGCCTGACTCCTCTGTTCTGACACCTTTGTCGTTTAACCATTAATGTGTAGTAGACCTGATTGTGTAAACCAAAATTAACTTACCGTGACGACAGTTGGACACGGTCAATATGGACAACGTAATCAGAAGAACTGATAGCTTGAGTGCGTTGACCATTTTAGAGATTTATATTTGCAGAATGAGCAGTATTTGAAACCCAGAGAATTTGTCGAATGCAAGTACTACTTGTGATGAGTGGTTGGTAATAACTGACTCGACTGCGGATTTTGAAAGCATTTAAATGAAAAAAAATCGGCTTAAAATGAAAGATGGGATTATCCTTGCTTGTAGATGATTGACTTCATGGATATATTTTTGGGTCAATAAAATAAATATTGTCTTGAATTTAGACGTTACGATTTCAAATTTGAGTCTGGAGGCTACAAGTGTCGAAGTCTCATTGTTATCTTTCTGAAATTAAATCATTTATCCTTTGTATGAAATGAATAGTTTACTTCAACTTATTTTTCAACATACTATATAACCCTTCAAAATACTTGACTTATTAAGGATAAAGCACGTTCCACTACCGCAAATTATAATTTCGTTTGTTACAAGTGACGGTTCTTGAACAGTGGAATTCGAATTTGCAATTCTAGTGTTGTAAAAATTAGGTCAAACCCGACATTTCACCCCGCACTTCATTTCCATGGACTATCTGACCTAGTCCATCTAATGATAATTTCAATCTCTTACTTACGTATCAACTAATTTAAAATAACTAATAAAAAATGTAAAATCTTTATCCCGGAGTTAGAGCGCAAACGGACGGACAGACAAGGTCTTTGCTATCAGGGGTTTCACCCCTCAATAACAATAATATTCAGGTTACCCCAACCATGGAGTAAACTGGTAGACATCATTCAATTAGACTTGATAATACATATCCAACAATTGTCATATCACAATTACATACAATTGAAAAATTGTAACCGCAGACTCTTGACCTGCCTAAGGTCCTCAAACAAACGTGTCCTATAAATCGTTTACCGGAAGAACAATTGTAAAATATTCAACCGGTCTGGAGTTATACAACGAATGGACGGACCAATTAAAACGATTAAACATTAAAGGGTTTAAACAATAATAAAATAAAATTTTGATGCGCCTCATCTTTATACAACCTCTTCACTTAATTCCTTCACTGTTTAGAGATTGCATCCTTCCCTGAATGGATTTTTGAACCGCTACAACTGAGTTTTTCTAAATGTTTATTTGGCAAGATATTAGGAGAGAATAAGATGGGGTTTAGTTTGCAGTTAAATTAATATTTATTTCCAGTTTCATTGGTTTCATTTATTTAAACAAATACATTTCCATTGCTACATTTTACAAACCAATTTGTCCTATCGATTGGGCTGAATCATCTAATACTACTAACATCACGAAACGCATGCGCAAAGTATTCTATATACAGCGCGACATTTTAGTTGCCCTCTGGCGTACAAACTACAGTTTTTTTTGTATTTCAAGGAATTTAATTTAAGCTTCTATATCTAGAAGGGGTACACATTACATAGGTGGGATGATATGCGGCTTTCAGAGTGATGCGGGGGAATGTGAGATTCGGAATCAGTCGCTTTCAGATGAAGATGAGGATGAGTCATCGGCCTCGTCTTCCGTCCCCCCGTTATCGCATGCCACGTCCCAAGACATGTTGTCCTCCTGGGGCACGTCACAATCCTGACCATTCACAACTTCGAATCCTTCAATCTTCTCAGCTTTTTCCGGCATTCCGACACCATTCTCCAAACCCACTGCAAAAATAATTAAGAGTAATGAGATGATGTTTTTTAAATTCTATTAATATTCTAGATAGAAAAACCTACAGTGTGCAGTGTACAAAAGCCCGAGTCAGGATGCTTCAATTTCTCTGTATTTTAAACCTATTCCCTTGGTAACACTACTTTGCATGACCCCCACGGGTCAACCGTTCGACAGATTTTTCCCACCTTCGAACTTAGCCTTCGCATTTACAAAATACACAAGTGTCCCAAATTTCAAGTCGATCGGTCTAGCCGTTTGGCCGCTAGCGTGTCACGGACGGAAGGACGGACGGACGGACAGCATGATTCCATAAGCCCTGACTCGGGCTAAAAATCTAAAAAAAAACATACCGTGCCGAGAGCTGGATTGTCCCAGGAGGGACGCGGCAATCAAAAGTACGACAAGAACCGGTCCGTATTTTACCATCTTGAAGATTGAGTTTCTTTGTTTCTTGTTTTAGCGGAATGTTTGAATTGAGATGAGCGTCTTGGTTGTATCTTGGCTGTACTACGATTAAATTGCGAATGTAAAAGTCTTTTATAGTAGATACTGTCCCGTTTTTTAATCCCGAGTCGTGCTGAATTAAGGAATGGATTCGGTACAGTTTTGAAATATTTAAGGACTGCATTGTCGGTTTTGAAGTTGAGGTCACAATGTGGTATTCAAATGCATTTGGGTCTGTAGATCTCTTGAGGTTTCAACTCCGATGTGTTGATGTGTAAATTGTATCAATAACACAAGGGGAATTATTCTATCGTTATGCAACAAGTCTTTGTTGTAGACGGAATTACCATTCGTCCAATGTAATTGTTATTCAAATCAAAGGAGCTGGCCAAAAACAAAAGCAGTCAGTGTCTATTTTTTGGGTTTAATGGTCTCATGACCTAAAACTGAGGCAGTTGAGACGATTTGCGGATGAAAGCGGCCCATCATAAGCGGCCCATCAAAAGCGGCCCATTATTAGCAGCCCACACAATAAGCGGCCCTCACAATAAGCGGCCCATTGAGACGTCGTCTTTGGCAGTATAGGGAGGCTAAATTCAACTCTCTCAAGACACTTATAAAACAATGAAATGTACGAACTTATTAAATTTACAGACAGTCACAGAATATTTTTAACTTGATGTGGTGTTCCTCTTAAGAATCAGATTATGATATGGTTTCCTTGTCCGAGCATTAATTTGTCACGCGAAGAGACTCCTTGTCACCAATATAGATATCAACTAATCCTAATTAAGTTTGTAGGCCAGTGCTTGTAAATAAAATTAAGAGACTTGGATTTGATCCCAAGTTGGTTATATTTTTAACTAAATTCTGAAATGCATATCATATTCAGATGTACCTCAAGAAAATAAACACTCGTTTACACAAAAAAATAATGCAACCCTTGATAGTTGACCACTAAATTACCTTTGTAGTACTTTGGCCTAACAATAAGGCAATAATTGTTTAGGTAAATTCGTATTATTGCCTCCTACAATTAGTTTAGAACTTTCTTTCAATTAGGACAGCTAACTTTCTTAACTGCGGATTTTCCTATGTTTTATTAATTAGCTTGAGAAGTGACACTTGAAGCCTTCACACATACAGTTAAACTCTCATTAATCCCTCAACAGCAAGTCCCATGCTAAAAAAAATCAACTATATATTATGCGGAATATATATACGTCTATACGATATATTTTTACCCGGCATATTTATTTATAGAAATAAATTTATTAATTTTATTATTTCTATTTCTAAATGTTTGAATCCAATTTTTTATTTAAACCAGAAAACCTACCGTGTGCAGTATTATATAGCCCGAGTCAGGATGCTTCAATTTGTCTGTATTCTAAACCCATTATTCCCTTGGCAACAATGATTTGCATGACCCCCACGGGAAAACCGATCGACCGATTTTTCCCACCTTCGAACTTAGCCTTCACATTTGCGAAATATACAAGTGTCCCAAATTTCAAGTCGATCGGTCTAGCCGTTTGGCCTCTATCGTGTCACGGACAGACGGAAGGACGGACGGACAGCATGATTACATAAGCTCTGACTCGGGCTAAAAATATCGTTCAAAGATTTTGTGGTTTAAAAATTAGATAAGTGGTTACCAATGCTATGCTTCAACTTCCCATTAATGAGATGCCGAAAAATATGGATTGAAGCAACTCTAGGAATTTATATTTGTTTATGGTTTAAATTGCTTCGTAGCCGAAAAATTCTATTAGTTCTAAAGCGCCCTGCATCTTGGCGGCACATATTTAATAGATGTGATAAAACGCGATTTTTTAAGGAGATCAAAACATGAGTGACTCACTTCTTCTCCTCCCACCATTCTTTTTTGGTGAGACCCAAAACATATTGGGAGTTAACACTAGATGAGTATCAAAATACAATTGTGCCAGCAGTAATTCCCAAAAAAATAAATGGGAAGATAATAAAAGACTGAATACTCGCAATTGCTCGCGTTTCTTGAAAGAATTTATTACTTGGCCAAATGAATTAGTTTACGCTAACTGGGTTACATTTGTGGATGTTTTTGAAATGGTGCGGGGTAATATGAGATTGGGAATCAGTCGCTTTCGTCACTTTCGGACGAGGATGAGTCGCGGTCGCCGCCCTCGTCTTCCTCCTCCTCTTCCTCCGGTCGCTCGGTGGTTGAGCATGCCACGTACCACGCCAAATCGTCCTCCTTGTACACGTCGCAATCCTGGCCATTCACGACTTTGAATCCCTCAACCGTCTCAATGTTGTCCGGCATTGCGACACCCTTCTCAAAAACCCACTGCAAAAGTCATAAACATTACAATTACCATCATCATGTTCTTAAAATTCTAAATATTCTAGATTAAAAAACATGGTGGAAAAACGTACCGTGCCGAGAGCAATCAAACTTCCATTTATATAAAACTGTTCAACATAATTGATGTTTATTATGTGAAATATATTAAAACCTTTAAAATCTTATTTTGTTCCAGTATTTGATATTGAATTAAAATCCTATATCTTTTTTAAACCAGTACCATTGCATTGACAGGTTTTTGGGTTTCAAAATTTGATAAACGGCTTCCAATGCTGTTTCAACTTCACATAAATGAGATGCCGAAAATATTGGATTGAAGCAACTCTAGGATTTCATATTTCTGCATTAAGGGGTTAAACACCTTAATGCTTTCATTATGTCCGTCCGTCCGACCGGTTGCACTCAAGCGGTCGAACGGTTGAAGTTTTTAAATTTTTTCTTTTACATTTTGGATCTACGTTCGCCTGGCCATAAGCCTATCGTTTTCTAATATAATCGTTCACAAAAAATTCGAAACTTCACATTCATATAACAGTTGCCTACATATTACAGTACAACTGTTTGTTGTCTACTTGTACAGTATATATAATGAACTATAACCGTTGAATTTACAAAAGTGAATTTAATATCGCAATCTAGCTATGCTTCTAATACAACATTAATGCTTATGGGACCACCTTCCGTGACACCGGGGGGTGTGCCCGCGCCATATAGCGCAAGTTTAGATTTTTGCGTCAAATGCCTTCAACGGGCCAGGACGTAGCAGTGCAACGTATGGGACCACCCCATACCAACACTAGAGGGTATGCCCGCAATAAATAGGACGATATGGGATATTCTTTGTCTTGTAGCGCTAAAAAATGTTATTCGTCTTGAGTTGTTCGTTTTGTTTCACCCCTTTAGTACGTGCGTTTGCAACGGTTTAATATTTTATTAAATTAAGTTTAAAAGGCTAACTGGGTTACATTTATGGATGTTATTAAAATGATGCGGGGTAAAATGAGATTGGGAATCAGTCGCTTTCATCACTTTCGGATGAGGATGAGTCACCGCCCTCGTCTTGATCGGGTTTGTTGGTTGCGCATGCCTCGTCCCATTCCGCATCGTCCTCCTTGTACACGTCGCAATCCTGACCATCTACAACTTTGAATCCCTCCACCTTCTCAGCTTTGTTCGGCATTCCGACACCATTCTCAAAACCAACTGCAAAAATTATTAACATTGAAATTAACATCATGTCGTTAAAATTCTACTATAGTCGGAACAAAAATTGTTGGCACGATTTTTGCATTTTCTATTTTTGTACCGCTTACGAGGGAAGTAATCAGAGTGAACCAAAGAAAATGCTTATTAGCGGCACTAATGGACGTTGACTATGTTTAAAAAAGCGACAAATATAAAAAATCATGAAAATTGAGTTTTTGAAATGCTCATAAAAGGAAGAGTTTTGGTCTGATTTTCAAAAATTTTCGAGTTTTTGAATGTCAAAGAGTTGATGTTCAAGAAGAGCAAAAGATTTGAATTTAAAAAGAATTAATACTTTTTTGGAATTTTTAAACTTTTTGAGTTCTCTGACAGTGCTTTGACATTTCCTTAAACTGCAACTCTTTGACATTCAAAAACTCGAAAATTTTTGAAAATCGGGTCAGAACTCGGGTCAGAACTCGTTTTATGAGCATTTCAAAAACTCAATTTTCATGATTTTTTATATTCGTCGATTTTTTAAACAATGTCAACGTCTATTAGTGCCGCTAATTTTTATATTTTTATTGTCTATATTAGTTGTAGATACGACCATAAAAGTTTCGAGCATTTCCTTGAGTTCACTCTGATGAAATTCCCTTGTTAGTTACAAAAATATTTTTCAAAACGTAATTGGCCATTCCTAGACTGCGTTATTAATTTTAAAATATCCAAAACGCCTAACCAAAAAACTTTGCATATATAAAATTTTCTATTCATTTTTGATATTTTTGATATTTCTAGTCCTCGTTTATGAACAGCTCTATTGGCTTATTTAAAAAAAATTCTTTAGTTGCCGCGGCGTATTAATTTTTGTAAAACCCTTGCCAACTGTGGTTGTCTAGACTAAAATATATTTTAGACATACAAACATTTGAAAAAAACTTACCGTTCCGAGCGCTGGATTCTCCCAGGAGGGACGCGGCAATCAAAAGTATGACTAGGATTGGTCCGTATTTCACCATTTTGAGTGTTTGAAGACGAATTTGAGCTTTGATTTTTTAGATAAATGTTTGAATAAGTTTCTTGACTGTCCGTACGTACTATGGTTAAATTCCGAAAGTAAGAGCGTTATATAGGAGACAATTCCAGCATCTTAATAATGATTCGTGCTGAATTCAAGAATGGAATCAGTACAATTTTTTAATATACATAAGTAATTTATGCTAACAGTGTGATATTTCAATTCATCTGGGTTAATATATCTCAACAATAAAATAACGAAGACAACCATCTGGATTTGAAAATGGTTTAAACTGATCTTATATTTTTAATTTTGTTTTTGTACCTAATTTTTTAACATGACCGTCCATAATATTTCGGATCTACAACAGGATTGATTCATTTATTCTGCTTCTGTTTTGCAAACTGTTGAACCAGATTGAGACGTGGCCAAACAATTATAAAAACTACGCTCTGCACATGAATTAGAGAAGAAATATTTATGGGTTGAATTCACCTGCCATAATTGACCCAAATTGAAACCGCCGAAAAAACAACCCATGGCACGACCTAAAACTGAAGAATATGCCTAACGCATTAATTGAACATCAGTATCAATTATTTTTTACAAAAAAGTGTGAAAATAACAGAGTCGGAACGTTGAGAAGGCCTAAATAACGCGTCATGCTGTATTTGATAACAATTTCAAACATGGTTGTAAAAGATGACTCGATAAATTTAAAAAATCAATAGTTTTTAAAGCCAACATCGAGAACAACGTGTTGTAAAGAAAATAAACCGTTGCAAACGCACGTAAGAAAGAGGTGAAACCTCTACGACACACGAAACATTTACACAAAAGTAATCTTCCTGTGTATGATGTTGTACAAGTACACGCTGTAGATGTTGTACAAGTACACGCTGTACATATTGTACAAGTACACGCTGTAGATGTTGTACAAGTACACGCTGTACATATTGTACAAGTACACGCTGTAGATGTTGTACAAGTACACGCTGTACATATTGTACAAGTACACGCTGTAGATGTTGTACAAGTACACGCTGTACATATTGTACAAGTACACGCTGTAGATATTGTACAAGTACACGCTGTAGATGTTGTACAAGTACACGCTGTACATATTGTACAAGTACACGCTGTAGATGTTGTACAAGTACACGCTGTACATATTGTACAAGTACACGCTGTACATATTGTACAAGTACACGCTGTACATATTGTACAAGTGCACGCTGTACATGTTGTACAAGTACACGCTGTACATGTTGTACAAGTACACGCTGTACATGTTGTACAAGTACACGCTGTACATGCTGTGTGTACATTGTGTACATTGCACAGTACGTGGCTACTATATTGCGTTGAAATCTCATTTTGCCCCAAAATGCCATGTGGGACGCGCCCCGGGGCGTGTGAGGGTGATCCCGTATGTGTTTACACATTGCCCAGTACGTGGCTACAATATAGCGTTGAAATCTCATTTTGCCCCAAAATGCCATGTGGGACACACCCCGGGGCGGGTGGGGGTGATCCCGTATGTGTTTACACATTGCACGGTAAGTGGCTACAATATAGCGTTGAAATCTCATTTTGCCCAAAATGCCCCGTGGGGCGCACCCCGGGGCGGGTGGGGGTGATCCCGTATGTGTTTACACATTGCACGGTAAGTGGCTACAATATAGGCTTGAAATCTCATTTTGCCCAAAATGCCCCGTGTGGCGCGCCCCGGGGCGAGTGGCGGTGATCAAGTATGTGTTTACACATTGCACGGTAAGTGGCTACAATATAGCGTTGAAATCTCATTTTGCCCAAAATGCCCCGTGGGGCGTGCCCCGGGGCGAGTGGCGGTGATCCCGTATGTGTTTACACATTGTACGGTACGTGGCTACAATATAGCGTAGAAATCTCATTTTGCCCTAAAATGCCCCGTGGGGCGCGCCCCGGGGCGAGTGGGGGTGATCCCGTATGTGTTTACACATTGCACGGTACGTGGCTACAATATAGCGTTGAAATCTCATTTTGCCCCAAAATGCCCCGTTGGGCGCGCCCCGGGGCGAGTGAGGGTGAACCGGTATGTGTGTGCACAGTTACACGATTCATATATATATATAAATATGTACGTGTGGCATGAAGATATTGTGTGTGTATAGGGGCATGCAATACTATTGTAGCGTGTGATGGTGGTGGGTTTTCAACATTGGGGTAGATGGGCAAACCCAAGGGGGTGTGGTCGTTGTCGCCCATCTTCGAACTCCCTCTGCCTTAGGACACGAGGAACATGTATTCGAAAAAAGAATTTGAAAATCTTCAACCGTTCGCGAGTTATTGCTGACTAAGACAGACGGACAGACAGACAGACGGACGGACGGACGGACGGACGGACGGACGGACAAGGTCTTTTGATAAAGAGGTTTCACCTCTTAATAACTGAAGTAATATATGCAATAATATGCATGATAGATTTTATTACACAGAAAGATAATTTACTGCCCTGAAACAACACGATTTTAATTTTTAACAGATATGATTTAGAACAATTTTAAGACAAAAATACTCCCATAAGGACGTACAGAGTACCACAGGAAACACGGTTTGAATTACAAATTTGAAAGAATAAATTAAGATTTTGAATATTAAGAAAAATCGGTTCCAAATTCTTGTTTCTTAAAATAAGCACAATTTTTCTAAATGTCACAGAACTCTCATTTTTTTTCTTTGGAAACTGTGTTCTCTCGTGTTTCAAAAATTTAAATGTGAGAGTTCTTCAACATAATTAAAAAATCCGTGCATAATTTTAGGAATGCGAAATATTTGGGGAATAATTATTTCAATCAGAGGAGTCGCTGTCGGAAGAATCGCCTCCCTCGTTCGAACCTGCTTCATCAAAAGCATAGGTGAATGTCTCCACCTCAATCGTTTCAAATTGACCCAATGGGTCCGAATTTTTGACCCCTTGCTCCAAACCGACTGCAAAAATAATTAATAAGTTTTATATTTTCTGTCGGATTCAGAGGAGAGTTTAATTTAAAATATTTGTAAGAGGTACCGTAGCGACAGCTGGATTGTTCCAGGAAGCACATGGCAATCAAAAGTATCACAAAGATCGTTCCGTATTTCGCCATTTTGAACGTTTGTTGCAGAAGCTGAGCCTTTGTCGTTTTTGTTTCTGGGTGAAGCTAAATGTTTGAATACTGAACTTCTTCTCTGTCCGGCTGTACTATGGTTTAATTTCGAAAAGTATGGGCTTTTATATGAGATAAAATGCTTATTCTTAATCCGGATTCGTGCCAAATTTGAGCATGGAATCAGTCCAGTTTAGAAACTGTGCGAATTTCTAGATTCAGAAAACTAGAAAAACAATAATATTTTTTGTTGGTTTTTGACGTAATTAAATGCATCGGGGTTAACAGATCCAGCTATTTCTCCAGCTTTGTTTTCAAGCACCCCTTTGGAATGTTCCATTTGACAATTTAGAGTGACTTTAGAAAGAAATTATTTGGATTTAAAAATAGTTTAAAGTGATTTTAGGTACCGAAACTTGTTCAAAAATTAAGAATTCTTTGGCTTTGTTTAAAAAAATGCCAATCCTCAGCTACAATATCTATCGCTAATCGTGCATTCGCGACATGAATATGCTTATGTTCGGCATTACGAACGATTTATGAAACATTAAATTCCGATGAGTCAGAGAAATATTAAATGATTATTATTATACGATTTAAAATCTGTTCATTTGTAAAATATTTAACCAAATTGCGATCTGCACAGGATTTTTTGCTGAAGACACAATTTTCACGGATACAATTCATTTGTCTCGATTCACAGCACCCCAAGCCACAAAAAACAAAAACAAAAACAACGAGATTTTCTTACGTTTAATCCTGCCATGACCTACAACTATTAAAAATGAAACGCATTGATTAGTAATAATCGAAAATTTATTTTGTGAAATGCAAAATACACATTTAATGTTATCGTTAGTTAAATTAACATTTAAAACTCAGCAATTAATGCTTCATAATCAGATAATTGTAACTGTTGAGATGTGCAAATTTGAGATTTAAGAACTTCTGCCATGCTAGATTCCTTGGTTATAATTTTTTAAATGTTATCCCTGATTTATGCAAAAATATTTAGACCGCCGTTCTTTATTCATTAATGTCATAATTTCTTACAGACTTTTAGTTTAATTCGTTCAAATTTATTTCCGTTCAAGAACAAGGCGTAACATTGGACCAGGAACGCATAACCGTCTATTTAATACTAAAATAAAATAAATCTGAAATTAGGTAGTATATAATGCCGTCAGATATCTCCCAATAATTCCTGTAATAAAGATATAACAAATTTCCTCGAATTAGCTAATTGGACCAATTTGACTCCGATATCATTTAAGTATCATCATCGAACAGTGTTTTTTTAAATATTTTTAAGTCGGGATGGAAATGGAGGTCGTCATGCTGTAGTTCATAACAGTTTCAAACATTCTTGTGAACGAGGACCTTGTAAATTTAAAAAATCGATAGTTATTAAAGCCCACATCAAATACGGTGGGTTGGACAGCCCGTAGCTTTCGTATTTGATACCCGCGGCCATTTCGCGGTACTTTGTCATTCCTTAAGCTTCGGATTATAGTTTCCGAGTTTTCGTAAATTTTTAAGCCTTCCTGAAGCCCCATCCCAAGTATGAGAAAAACAACAAATGAACTGCCAGGGAAGAACAAGTAAATCGTCAGCGGAATTATCCCGAACAATTTGACGGTGGAAAAGTTAGTAAGAACAGACCAGGACAAACTGAGCAGAATTGCGGACGAAATTGTGGGTTCCGCGAATTCGCAAAAAAGCTTTTGAAGTATTTGAAGTCCGCGGTAAATCTGCAAGTCTTGCTTCATTCGCCGGTAGAGACCGTGACGACGGTTCCGCCGTTCTTTACTTTCGATAATTGCACAAAGAATATTTAAAACGGTTTTAATAAATATCAATGCGATGAGGTCGCATAAAATTAGCATCCGAGTCACAAGATTGCTTCCCAAACCAGTTATGATTAAGCGGAATAGTTTTATTATGCCGGCGTATTGAATGGGGATGAGTTCGCCAAACACGAGGTAGAGGGGGTCTAAGTCAATGAGTACGGATATTGGCGGGAAAAGAATTCCGCCCGATTTGAAAGTGTAGAGTCCGATTAGGAGGGCCATTCCGTAAAGGTCTGTTTTTGGCTTATCCTTGTCTTGGCTTAACTTCATATCTGTAACGTAAATTAAAATTTATTCGTGAATAAATTAAAAAAGCTCGAACGGAACACAGTTTTAAGATTTCTGGCGTTTTAAGAATGCTTGGAGTGAGATGTCCAGACTAAATAAACCAATGTAACCGGTGTAACCAAGTGTTGAAAATATAACGATAAACAAACTGAATCTCAATTTCCCCCAAAAGCCCGGGTACTGCACCTTGGTGTCAGTGGGAGTGGTCCCGTACACGTCAAAGATGTTCTGCTACTCATGGGAATCGTTTAAACCCCATATCTCAATTTTCCCCAAAAGCCCGGGTACTGCACCTTGGTGTCAGTGGGAGTGGTCCCGTACACGTCAAAGATTTTCTGTTACTAATGGGAATTGTTTAAACCCCATATCTCAATTTACCCGAAAAGCCCGGGTACTGCACCCTGATGTCAGTGGGAGTGGTCCCGTACAAGTCAAAGATGTTCTGTTACTCATGGGAATCGTTTAAACCCCATATCTCAACTTCCCCAAAAATCCCGGGTTTCGCACTCTTGAAAGGTATTTTCAAGGTGTAACCATGTGTGGATGAGAGATTTAGAGTTTATGTCGACTAAGTAAGCGGTAGTCGCAAAATATGTCAATGATTTCTATGAATTAAATGCTTTTTGTGGGGGATTTATTTTATAGGGGTCAGGGGGTGTGACCAATGGTACCCCAGTTCGAACTAAGTCTTGGTTATGACCCAAGGAACAAGTGTACAAAATTTGGTGACTCTAGGTCAACGCATTTAAGAATTAAGCATTGTAATGTGTGTTGGGGGGGTTAATTTTGTGGGGATCAGGGGGCATGACCGAACTGGTCCAAGTTCAAACGTAGCCGTTGTCTTAACTTGCACAACATGTGAATGAAGTTTGGTAACTCTAGATTAATCCATTCATGAGATATAGTTTATAATGTGTTTTGGGGGATTTAATTTATGGGGGAGAGGAGGTGTGACCGATGTGACCCAAGTTTGAACCTAGCCTCACTCTTGAACCAAGGAACAAGTGTACAAAATTTGGTGAGAATAAGTCAAGCAGTTCTCCAGTTATCGCTCGGACAGACGGACAGACGGACGGACGGACGGACAGACGGACTGGTTATTCGCATAAAGTGTTTTCAACACTTAATAACCCATTGTAAACGCACATATGTTAGTCGTGCAACCACCTTAGCAACATTTAACGTTGTTTTCATACACCTGGGAGTCGTTAATACAATACACTCACTTTTCTCCAGTATAGAGTAAAGTCGAATACATTGTTGAATAGCTATTGAACGTATGTTTCTAACGATGAATCAGACATATAGGATTAAAAAAAATTACCCTTGACCTACACAACCTTCAAACGAATTTATTGTTGGCTTCCGCTTGACGGTCATAAATTAAAAATCTGGAGCATTTATTTCCAATGCTAAGTGACACATTTCCAGTTCTTGTGTACATATTTTTCTAAGCTCCAACATGTATTTCTGACTAAAACTAAATTTTTTAAAGCATTTCCGTTTCCATTTAAAATGAGTTTGGAGTTGCCGCGAAATCGTTTCACGTGACACGATTCTGACCAATCACACGCGTTACTAAAATAAAAAACAAACTGCTCCATAATATAATAGTAGATATTCTAGATACATTATGAGAATGAATTTGTGTCTTTCCATCCGTCTTTTCGATAACTACAAAAAAGCGTTTGCTGAAAGGCTTATCGACGAATCAGTTTAGACCTTAGGAAGGAATTAGACAATATGTTTAACGGCCCTGCTCTATAGGGGCACTTTGAGATTTTTAGTATTTATGATCACCTTAAAACACTCAAAATTTTCTGAAATGTTACTTGATCTACGATTGTTGGGTGGTAGACTCAGGCCCTTATTGACCGATTTCACTAAACCGTTCAAATCCGTCAGATAGCGCTTTCGATAGTAAATATTCATTGGTTTATTCAAATTCTGCAGCGAAAATAAATAAAAATATCGGAATATTTTACCCAAAGATTTATCGCAAATCGACGTTTTAAATTCCATCAAAGCGTTCCAACCCGACACGGCAGATTGAGAATGAGTTGCCAGTCCCAACCCACAGCAAAGTCCCTTGGCACAGGCGATTGACAAATAGGTTTGAAAAATTACAATTCTCCAAGAAAAAACATCTTTAATCAGAATCTGTCTCCCGAGCACAAAGAATAAGCAAATTGTCATCAAAGCCAGAGCACATAGTTCAGTGTACCACCAAACCAAAACCCAATTTCTGGGAGTACAAATCAACTTTTGTTTTTTACTGTCCCATTCAACACTTACTTTCTGAAGGCCTTGGAATACTTTCGAATATGCATCCAGAGACTTGGCGATCCGAACTTTTGACATTATTAAAATTTAAGGGTTTAAAATGTCAGTGGAAGTGTTAATTAATTAATTAAGAGCTCCAAAGCGGCTGAATTCTTCAGGAGTTTTAATTATCTCTAGTTTGGGCAATATTGAATGTTTTAAAAACACTTTCTACTATTTGTAGAAAATTGACTTTTCGTACTGTCTGACTTTGACTAAATTAAAACTTGGAACAACGGATAAAAAAAGATATTTAAAAAAACCTTGGCATTTAAAGCTTCAAGTCTATCCGTAATTTCCTATCCAATAGAATTATCAACAACCATTAGAGATCTTATCTGATCTGAATATTGCTAAATACTTGAAGGGATGCAGTTACTAAAATTAGTCTTTTAGGCTTGCCAGAAGCAAGGACAGTCAATTGTCGTTTTTCCGATCATTTTTGGCGAATTTTAAATAAGGTGAACCTGAGAAGTATAAAACAACCTATTGGATTTTGTTACAATTATTATACTGAATTCATACAACTTTTATATGTGAGATTATCGAAATATTTGAAATTGCCGTAAACCCTAAATATCCCTCAGGTTATTAAATCTCATTAGTAATTTATTGTGACTATGCATTATAATTTATGATAAAAGAATGCTGCGGTTCAAGACAAATTGGGACCGATTTCGGCTCATCTAATTGTCCTATTTTCCATTTTACAATATCTATTCGAAATAGCATAATTTGCGAATTTATTTACTGGTTGTCCCTGGCTAATGATTACAAGCAAGATTTGGACATGGAGCGGATTGTTGTCATTTTCAGTAATCGATTGTACAATTTTAATTAATTGATGGTACCCTTATGTGTATTTACAATTTAAGGTTTGTTAACGTTTGTGCCAGGAATTTTTAAGTACATTGGGCTAAAAAAATCATAAAAATTTATGATCAAAATCCAAATCACAAATTACAAAAATATTGGAAATCAAACGGTTTCAAGTTTTCAAGCTGCATCCGGAAGAATTCCGTTCAGAACTGCAAAAATTTGACCCCTCTCCTCTTGTGTGACTTGGAGATTTTTTGCACGAATCGCTTTCTCGAAACACTGCAGTTGCACTTCCAGGAACAATGATGCCATTTTCTTGCCATAAGCATACGCTTGAGCGACACATCCTCGTTCAGCGTTCTCATCCCAGGCCCTCAAAGCCGCTGAATGCATTGTGTCTCATAGAGAGGGAGTCGTGGCAGCGATCTTGAGCATTGAAATCAGCGTCTCAAGGACGCTGAAAATAAACTCCGAGACGGTCGTACCCAACCGTCCGGCCCATCGTCCCACCACCGGCAGTTGGCTTATTTGGACCGTGAAGAACTCTCTGAGCAGATCCCGCATGGAATTCAGAAAATATTCCACGCCTCGATCCGGGACCGGAAGTGTCCTAAGAGCAGCCGCCGCTTGTTGTCGAAATACAGTATCGAAACCGGTGACGGTCGTCTCCGTAGTTGTCCTCGTGCTCGATCCTGATCGGTTCATGATTCTAGAATTTTTGGAAATATTTGAGAGGATTTACGTGTAAATCACTTAAGACAATCCTTTGTTCACATTTCTGACTTGTAGAAAAACGGGAATAGATTTTCTTAAAATTAAAATTTCTTGAATTGCTGAAATAGATCGAAAAGTGTAATTAATGTATGGCAATATAATCAGCTACTTTAAAACATTAATAACTTACCTCTGATTGTGAGTATCTGAACAGAATTTGATTTAATCTTAAGCCTATGCCGAAATTGAATGTTCTGGATCCCGAGATTTCGTTTGACTATAACTGTCGTATGATTGCAAACTCAAATTGAATTTAGGAGAGTGAATATATGAAACCAATTGATCAGATTTACCATCTCTGAGCTCGTCCAACGAAACCTGAGAAATATTTTGGCGTCGTCTGAGAACTTGAGATCCGTTTTAGCCAGGATAACTAGGGTTTATCACGTAGGTTTTTTGAGGTTAAACCCCCCTCCCCCCCCTGTGAATTAATAAATTATTATTCCCGTCCTCACCTTAGAACCGATTCTATGTTAAGAGTACATAGAGTAAATCCAAAAGATAAACACTTTTAAACATCAGAAATTTGTTTTCGTCGAGTCGGGTCGGGTTAATCCATGTTTTATGGAACCCTGTTTTTATCCTCTGTCTCTACTCTTTAGATTCAAGCAGTTAGCTCTTGATTCTTGGCTCAAATTATGTTCTTATCAATTTCAAGAGACACATTAAATTTAACGATAGCACAAACACGACTTGAAAAATCAACAAACCATCAATACTGTTGCATATTGGATTGTAAATGTAGTGTCTGTGCGAGTTATCTAAGCTTAAAATATAAACATCTCATATTTCTATAGCCCTGCAATGCCTGCAAAAACTGTTGATTAGCAATCGTTTTCAAAGCCGATTTATACACAATTCAGTATCCTTGAATTTACATTCTCTCATATTCTCATGTATTGTGCTTGTTTAGCTTGTTTTGATTGATTTGAAACGAATGAGTAATTAATAGAGATGTATTTTGATTCAAAATTAATTTATTCATAACGTTTCCTACGAAAGGAGAAAGAGAAGAAGTAAATAGCTATAAATAGTTCCATAAATATTGTCGTAAATAAGATGCGCTTTAGTTGACTCCGTAGCTGGAGCTGGGGGTCCTGGCGACGGGGATTGGGGCACCGGCTTCCCCGCCGAATCCACCGTTGCTGGCGCCGCCGAAACTTCCGCCGCTGACCGCGCCGCTGGCACCGCCTTGTTGACCATATCGGATGAAGTTGACTTCTGGCTTGGATTGGGCGCGGGCGGCGGGGCGCGTGATCTTGACATCTGAAGTCGCTTCGCTCTTCTTGAGGAGGACGTAGACCAAGTTCTTGTGTTCGTCCTGTTCGGGCAGAATAACTTCCGTCTGGGAGGAGGATGAGGAAGATGGGGTCTTCACGAAGATGATGTTCACCTGCTCACAAAAAATAAATTTTTACCCCAAATCAGATTTTGAGATAAGTCCCAAAGTTTTCGGAAAAAATGGAGTTTAAAGACTCGCTGATTTTGTTTGTATGGTAAGCAGCATATAGTTCACTGCCTTAACAAGAGACGAGCTGTAGTGGACGAAACGAGTTTTACCAGGCCAGTCAAGAAGGAGAGGGACTTTTGCCATATACTGCCCCAAATTGGTAAAACCAAGTCAAGGAGAATGGGGATTTTATCCTTTAAAATGTCTTATTGCCCCAAATTGTTAAAATCAAGTCGAGGAGGATATTTGACATTTAAAATCTCAGATTGCCTCAAATTGTTAAAATTAGGTCCAGGAGGTCCTTGTAGTGGGCGAAACGAGTTTTACCAGGCCCGTCAAGGAGGAGAGAGACTTTTTGCCATTTAAAATATCATAGTACCCCAAATTGGTAAAACCAAGTCAAGGAGACCGGGGATTTTATCATTCAAAAATATCATATTGCCCCAATTTGTTAAAATCAAGTCACAGGAGAGTCGGGATTGTATCTTGTATCTTGTATTATTAAAATATCTTATTGCCCCAAATTGTTAAAATTAAGTCGAGGAGAATATTTGATATTTCAAATCTCATATTAGCCCAAATTGTTAAAATTAGGTCCAGGAGGTCCTTGTAGTGGGTGAAACGAGTTTTACCAGGCCCGTCAAGGAGGAGAGAGACTTTTTGCCATTTAAAATATCATAGTACCCCAAATTGGTAAAACCAAGTCAAGGAGAATGGGGATTTTATTATTTAAAGTATCATATTGCCCCAAATTGTTAGAACGAAGTCTTACATGTTTATCTCCTCCTGGAACCCGGATGGTCCTGGCTTGGGTCTCTGGGGCCTCATCAGGGGCAGAGTAGACATAGACGTTCTTAAAAGTCTGGGAAGTGTACTCCCCCCCGTCCGAAGATCCCCCGAATCCTCCCGAACTCCGACTTCCGGAAGATCCCGAACCTCCGAAACCCGACTGTCCACCGAATGACGAAGATCCTCGGGAAAACCCAGCCCCGAATGAGGAACCACCCCCGCTGTAACCCCCACTGACTGGGGCATCACCCGCCACGAGGGCAACCGCCGAAAGGAAAACCTGCAATTTTTTTTTTAAATTAAGTTTCGTCTACAAAAATTTAAAATTTTTTAATTAATTTCCAAAATAATTACCAAAGCAGCTTTCATTATGATTGAGAAGAAGTGAAGAGAGAAATAATTAGAGAAGATGAGAATGAGAAGGATGAGGTGATAATGAAACTGAGAACAGTATTCCAAGCATATATAGCTCCAGTTCAAAGGTCATCTCTAATTAATATTCATCTTCCTTCTCCAAAAGAGTTAACTGATTATTTACGGGGCAATATTAGAGCAATCTCTTTAAAATTACTTTGAATTTAATATCCTTAACCTCAACTCTATTTCTAATCGTCGGAAATTAAAGTCAGCCATGCTCTTTTAAATATTGACTTTATTTAAAGTCATTAGATTAAATAGTATCAAGAGTAATTGTGCATAAGCCAGAGTCTGATTTTGTATAGAGCATGGGGTAATTTAACACAAGAACACCCCTTATGAAAGGTCTGCTTTGAGTTTTGCATTTGATAATTGGTCAGGTAGGATCGTAATTATAGCAACAATAGGATGAGCTGAACATGGTTTTGTGTGGTTTGATGTGTTATTAAATGGAGATGTTTTGGCCCAAAAAGTTGAATAATCTCTTAAAGTGTCAAGAGTTAGTGAGTCAGTTGGTTCAGAAGGTGAAGTCTCAAGTGCGGATAATTTAGAGCTGGCATTTACGAGCTTAGCTTTTAATCGTGACTTGATGGCACACGATATCCCAAACATTAACAACTTGACACCACACAGAATCGGATGTACGAGGGAACTTTCCCGACTGATAATTTTATTTTTTTTTATTTAAAATTATTATTCCATAGTAAATAATACTAATAGATCGAGTCTCGTTTCTCGAAATTTATGATTTTTAAATTTGAAACTGGATTTAAATCACTAAATTTAAACTTTTAAATCACTAATTTAAACTTTTAAATCACTAATTTAAACTTTTAAATCTTGTAGCTAATCATTATAGTTGATTCTTTAGCTAATTAATACTGGAAGTGATGATCTTATATTAAAAAAATATTTTAATTTTACAATTTTAGGCATGCATTCAGAATCGTTTTATCGGGCATAAAATTTGTCCTAATGATTTATACCACGGCATATTTTTCCTGACATATTGGAATAATCGCTCGTTGTATCGATATATAGTTTCTGAGTGAACTAAAATCGTAATTGTCAAATGCAATAGTTCCCTCGTAGTTTGACGATCTGGATGCATTTCAGAAGTACCTGACTTGCATTGGAAATAATTAGCATCTTATTATCCATCTCCTGAACTTATTTTTCGCAACAAATGAAGAATATCCACAATTTAAATTGGATGGCGCACCTTTGCCATAAAATACCGCAATAACAATCAACGGGATGTTAAAGTAAACAAAAGTTGAAGTGAAGGTTAACTTATTGTCATCAAGATTTATTCAATTTATACGCTATTAACTTCGCTTCTTTGATTCCAGTTAATTAGCATTACTGCTGAAATAAATGGATTCTTAGCAGCTTCTTCCCGAAATAACTTACCATTATTTTAGAAAATTTTCAATAACTGTTTTTGCCTTAAAAAACGAACTCTCTCGGTGTCTTTTACGAGTAATATGCTGATTTATTAGCACGCCTATTTTAAATTGAGTTTAGGGCTAATGAAATCAACCAGCTTATTTGGGAGTTCCGTTTAAATTATATCGTAATTTTTTTTGTTTTATATGCACTCAATATACCGTTTTTCACGAAATGAGCTCACTACCGTGTTATTAACAATTCCCAAGGTGTTATATGTGATTAAATTTTATAGTTGATCCAAGACGAATTGTTTTGGTTAATTTAAATTATAATGCTTTATGACCCGTTTTGGGCTAAAATCATTGAAAAAATACAAATTCAGAACATTAAATTACACCCACGAAATCCCATCAAAGTCAGAAAATCAGAAAATTGAGGAGATTTCCAAAAGGAACAGGAAGTTAGTTATGTAAATGATGTGAAATTTATGAAACCCATTGGTTTCAATTTATTTTTTGCTGTAGAAAATATGTTATTTGATGCAATAATTTATGTTGAATTATAAAAGCAGTCGTCTCATGTTTTTAATGCTGATGAATATTTAGATCTTCCTTGGATGACAACCTTTAAAATAAATTACATACATATCGAAATTATTAACGTCTAGTCACTCGTCGCCTTATAGGTGTTTTAATTGTCTATTTTATTCCGATTTAGTATGAATATTACTTATTATGTAATATTAAACTCCCTAACTTCCTAGTCAAAGTCAAATTTTGCTTATGTAGTCGGGGTTTAATTAGGTTGAGATTTGTTATTTAGAAGAAATCAGAACATTAAAAAAACAATTTAATAAAATCATCGGATCTTTAAAAGGTCATCATCCAGGAGCACGTATTATTGCGTATGCGAATTTGTTCTATGGTTGGGGTAATCTGGTAATCAGTACTCAATGCTTACGGGTCCCATCGCGTAATGCAACGATTTAGAAATCGATTTTTAGAAGCTGCAAACTGATTTGATCGAATAACTATTTAAACTCTGATTAATTAATTCATAAAATATGAAAGAAATAGGTTAGGCTGACACACGCTCACTATCAAACTAATTCATTGATTAAAAACAAGGGTGTATTTTTTGGAATGGGGATTTATTTATATATTTACGGTAGGTTCGAATAAGTAAAAGCATGCGCTAGAATACCCGGGTATTCTATACTTTCACCCGGATTCAGATTTCCTGATATTAGCCTCTGAAATCGGCAGAAATCCCTCAGTTTACTTTCACTCTTCTGGAGATTCAGAACGCTAAAATACAACCCGACTCTTACCTCTCTCATTTCTCTGGATTTTAAACCAATCCCATTGGAAATACAATCAGCCGAAGCAGTTACAAGTGTTGCAAGTTAAAGTTCCAATGCATTCTACAAAATCACATTTCACCGGTTTACTGCCATATTCAGCTGAAAACACTCGTTTTTTAGTACATTTATCTTAAACAATTTCCGATTTTAAAACAACTCCTTGTGAGTTTCTTAAAAAGTGCATTCAGCCTTTTTTATCACAAACTTGCATTTAAATTGGCCAACTCAACTTTAAAGTGGAAACTCAACTCATACATTTCCACAAATAGTGTTCGATATTGACAAGTTTAAAAATGAATCAAAACCCAATATTGGGCATAACCTGGATCTTTCCTCTCTTTGGAATTCTGGGTAAGCCTCAATATAATCGCCCATTTGGTCGTATTAAAGAATTTCGGGGTTTTATTCATATGCTGAGTAGTTAAAATCGGAAGGGGGAATGATAATAATATTTTATTGGTATCGATCCCGTTCCACCGCCATTCGGGACAGATATGAAGTTATCTCGGGACAGTTGGGGACACTTTTGGGGACATTTCAGACTCGAATAAAAGTGTCCCCACTCCATTGAAAGGAGCAAAGAATCCAGGTTTGAATATCTGAATCCTCATCATGGCTTTAAATGTTGCTGGAGTTGCATAAAAAATGGAAAGAATTGTCAAAAAGATCATCTCCTTGTCAAATAAATCGTGGAGGAAGGGCCGATTATTTTAGGCCCCCCTCAGCCCTCACTATTATTCACACATGTCCTCACCTCATCCAAGTTTATCTAACAACGTTTTCGGGTTTTAAAGTTTCAAAGGGCTGAATAAAAAATACCCGGGTATTTAAGTCCAAGAGCTAACTTATTTCTTGCAGAGATTTCTGAAAATTAAACCGATTTTTTCAGATTTCAGTTGATTGCGGGAATTTTTCCTTAGAAAAATGGTTTTTAATTTGAGAGATTCTTGAATTTACTATCGCTTTATTGAACAACTTACGGTTTTTTCTCAAAGGGTCTTGATTTAGTGATTACCGTGTATGTTGATTACAATGGTCCATATCCAACTGGGTTCAGACTATGTTAATTTGATACTGAGGATATTAGTTATACCTGGTTTTGTTGGTAAAAATGTAGCCCTTGCAGGTTTTATCACACGAGTATGCAAGGTGTTCCGTTAATTACGCCACTATTTGCAACAAAAATCATATTTTTCGGTAACAAACATAATCTGTGGTATCAGTCAATGTTCGTTGCAAAATGTAAGTTTTTTTTACTAGTGAGAAGATACTTGTGGAACACCCTGCAGACATTAAAGACCAATGTGTGTTAGTATTTTAGTCAAAGTCATATTTTTTGCGTTGTTGTCCTGATATGTTTTTTAATTATAAGTAATTCCTTAAAATTAAAAATTAATATAGCCCTCTAAACTAAAGTTTAAAGATACCTATCTCCCAAGCTTTGAATTTAATCCCTTTTAAAATAAATCCAGGATTTAAATCCTCAGAATCTTTCAACATAATTTAAAACTCTTGATGTTTAAGGTATAAACTTCTCATTAAATTACACCCAGTTTCAGTTCGCTCTTAATTCTATTCAACCTGATGCAATCTTTTTCAGAGAGTTCGGATAAGTTTCCGATTTCGCAAAAACTCTCCAAGTTGCTAGGATTTTAGTCTACTTTTGATTTTTCTACAATCTACGTGGAAACTAGACTAAAGACGGCATTTCCTTAAAACTTCTTGTACTTTGATAAGGAAAGTTTAGTTTAGTTTAGTGTTTAAAAAGAATGGCGGTAAGTTTGAAAGTTTGAAGATAAGATGGAGGATAAGGTCTGAGGTAATCAGGTTAGGAGAGTTGGGTTAATCTCTTTGAGTAAGTGGATTGGTGGAGGGAGTTTTAATTAATTGGATTAAATAAGTTCAGATGATGAGAGAGATTTATGTGCGGATTTTATGGACAAAGTACATGCAAAACTTCACTCACTCATTTCATATAGGTTTATTCACAAAAATTCACAAAAAATCACAAAAATTTGACCAACATCAACTCAAATTTGGCACAAAACTAACACGAATCGGTGAATTTAAAGATAGTGCAAATATAAATTATGAACGGCCCCCCAGAACTCAAAGTGCCAATAACAATATATCAGTTCAAACGTCGGAGATATCTATAGACCAAATAGTAATTGCAAACCCACACGTTATAAATATTACAGGCTGAGGTTTCTGACTGGATTTATATGCATATACATAGCAATGACATGTCATGTCGCGTTATGAGAGAAATAGGATTGTTGGTTGCAGGTTATGGGGATTTTAATCCGTTTTGCTCAGGGAATGTTAAGAATCCCTGATTCAATCCGAGGAAATTAGTGTTTAATTCAGTTGGATTGGTCGGGGACAAAATTTTCCAGAAACTAAACCTCTAAGGGACGAAATTGTCTATATAAAATGATTTTCTAGTTGTATTTAAATCTGTTCTTAATCAATCTGGAGTTGTTTGGATATCCAAAATTTTGGGTTTTTCTGGCCCTCTAACATGTAGTTAGTAACAGTGGTAAGGGAACAAAAATAAGAAAGGTCTCAAAAAGTTCATCCAAATGAAGGTCTGACATGCAATCGGGGCAAACCCAACTGCAAACCAATGGAAAGTTGCAGAAAACTAGGGATTGTTAAGAAAAACAAAGTTACCGAGTTTCTTATTCTCAGTTACCGTTTAGAGCTACACATACCCATTTTTTTAATTTTTCAAAACACCAAATACCTATTCCCAGGTGGTGTTACAAACGATTTATGTGACGACCCTACCGTCTGTCCGTCCGTCCGATCGTAAAAAGATTCAGTTGCTTGTAATTAGCGTTAAGGAAATTGAACTAGCGTTTTTATCGAAATGTACAACATTTTTTATTATGACAGTTGAATTAAACTACAATATTCAGTGTTTCCAAAGTGTAAAAACATCATATAATTTTCACCAAACTCACGGCATATCTTAAATGTATTTTGGTGAGAAGCCCAACGATTTTAAGGGATTTCCAAAACTAACAAGGGAAGTTCATCAGAGTGAACTCAAGGAAAGGCCTGAAACTTTTATGGTCATATCTACAACTAATATAGACAATAAAAATCTAAAAATTAGCGGCTTTAATTAACAATAGGTATGTTAAAAAAATTAGCAAAGTCACCGCGCGGAGGCTAAGGCCATGTAAAATCAAAGGGGGAAAACGGAAGAGAAAGTAAAGAGGGGGAAGAGGTAGAGGCATGAAAGAAAGAAAAAGAGGGGAAAGGATCTCCACCTCTACTCACTCTAAAACGAAAAACCAATTTTCACTTTTTCCACTTTGCATAAAGCATCACCCATTTTAATCCTCTCTTTGAGTATTAAAACCATATTCTTAACTTTCGTCCATTAAAAAATAGTGTTAATAAACGTATCAAATGTTCTTCGAATGTTACACGAAAGCTATGATAAGCCAAATATGAAACCCACCTCCGTTACAGAAAAAGAAGTCGAGCTTAAAGACCATCTACGAGGTAATGCCAAATTTTCTCAAGTGTTCCTTCTTGTTTTATTTGCTTCTTAATATTCCAATCACAATGAATATGTATTTTGATAGATCTCTTATGGAGTGGGATATACGATTTAATTACAATGGTTTGTGGGATGGCAGAATATAATTATAGAGACACATTTTTATGACTTCTCTCTGCGTTATTCCATAATATAATGATCTTAACTCTCGATTAATTTGTAGTTTTATTTTATAAGTATGTTATATAAACTCTTTTGCATATTATATTTTAATGTTGTTTCATTTATTCTAGCATATAAAAGCATAGACAATAATTTTGTTTACTCGTTGCATTTTTCAGTAATTATCGACAATTTCATCGAGTCGACAGAGTTTCACGTTCTTGAACAACATGATTTAGAGTTCCAAGAAGAGTTGCAAGACGATGAACATGAAATATCAAAATGTATGGAAAATAAAGAAAACATGGGCTCACAGAATTCGGATTACGTGATAAGCCAAGAAGATTTAAAAAAGGAAATGATTGACAACAACTACAAAGCGGCTGCAGTTCAGTTTTGGAAATCTGGAAATAAAAACCACAAAACCTTTTCTGCTGTCAAAAATCGCTACAAAAAAGTTAAAACCAAAGCAGATTTATATAGATGGGAGAAGCAGCTTGATATTGGAGGTAGCAAAGTACATAAATTGCAAATCATTCAAGATCAAACTCTTTCAAAATACAAAGACGCAAAGAGGTTAAAGTTGGTCGTTCATGACACAGATTTGAGAAGATGGGCAATGCAAATTAATAGGTCATCTCGACTACCAAATTTTAAGGCATCTCGTGGTTGGGCTCATAATTTCAAGATTAAAAATCGCATCGTTTCAAGGAAAATAACTAGAATCGTATCAACCAGTCATGAAAATAATAAAGATATGATACAGAAGAGTGCTGAAGATTTCGTTGATAAAGTAATTCCTTACGTACAAAGTCATGGGGCAGAAAATATATTTAATTCGGACCAGAGTGGGTTCAATAAAGAATTACATTCAGGGAGGACGCTTGATGACAAAGGAATCAAAAGGGTCGAAGTCGTCGTCCAGTCTGTAAATTCTACCACCCACAGCTACACTATACAACCAACCATTTCTGCCTCTGGAAAATTGCTTTCTCCTTTATTTATAGTTTTACAAGAAATAAAGGGGCAATTTGGACCTCGCGTATCTGAATCGGTTTTCAGACCTAAAAACGTTTACGTCGAATGCTCTACATCCGGAAAACTAACCAAAAACTTGATGAAGACATGGTTTTCAGAGGTATACTTCCCTGCGGTTGGCGAAGATTCAGTTTTGTTAGTCGATTCCTGGAATAGTTTCAAGGACAAGGAGACTATTGATTCAACAGTTCCTGACGGTAAAAAGATGACGCTTTTGATGATCCCCGAACACGCAACTTCAATTGCTCAACCCTTAGACGTGTACGGATTTCGACTTTGGAAGAATTTTGCCAGGACCATATCGGATCGAGTAATGCTGGACCAGTTAGACATTTGCCTCTATCAAAGGAATAACATCATAAAATTGCAATCGCTTATTCATAATCAGTTCAGTTCCCCGAGATACGTTGAATTATTCAAGTATGGCTGGTACCGATCTGGATACATTCCCAATAAACCTAGTGGGTTTTTAACTCCTAACCAATTTTGTTTCCAATTGAATTCAGTAAAGTGCTCAAAGTGCGAGGAACTTAATTTTATCACTTGCAGCTGGTGCGAGGACCCTCTTTGCTTTGACCATTTTTTTGTTAAATATCATTTTTGCGAACAATTAAAAGATTAATGGATTAATTGATACATACACAATGACATTATTTTTAATTTTTAACTGATTTAATTTTAGTCTAGCATTAAAATATATGTAATATTTAAGGAGAAATGTAAAAAACGATCAGAATTAATTTTTCATCTAAACCACCGTTAAAACCTGATTTACGGTTGCAACTAATCAAATCGAGTTGACCCACTATCAACCAATCAAGTTAATTTTATCTAAATTCCTCAATTAATTTCTATTCAGTATGAATGCCTTTTACTTTTTTTTATGTTTAACTACAACCATTAAGACAAAGTATCAGTCAAATAAAATGTAACTTTTCCATTTATTTGATTTTATGAGTCTCTTACGAACAAGAATTTAAACAATTAAAGGGCATTCTGAATACAAAATATATTTTTAATCACAGTTCAATGCTTTGGAGTGAGTAGAGACTTTTTCCCCTCTTTTCCTCTTTCGTACCCCTACTTCTTTCCTCTCGTTACTTTCTCTTCCGTTTTCCCCCTTTGATTTTACATGGCCTTAGCCTTCGCGCGGTGACTTTGCTAATTTTTTTAACATACCTATTGTTAATTAAAGCCGCTAATTTTTAGATTTTTATTGTCTATATTAGTTGTAGATATGATCATAAAAGTTTCAGGCCTTTCCTTGAGTTCACTCTGATGAACTTCCCTTGTAAGTTCTTGTATGTTTTCATGTTTTGTCAATTTATAAATTGAGTGTTTGGGGAAAGCCTGTAAGTGTTTAGGATCAAGTTGTCAGTGAGTCTCTAATCAACTGTCCGCAATTCCCCCAAAAGTCTCCTCTGCAAATAAATATCAGAATGAGTCAGAATAGGGGGACTTTTACGAGAAATCAATTTCATTTTGCCCCGAGGCTTGTCAATCATTCATTCAACCTACTTGAACTAATGGGGACTATCCATACATTGCATTGTCAGGAACATGTCAACAGACTATGAATTTTGATCGATTTTGGAAGTTTATTTTGATTATGTATTATATGCTAATTTACAGAGTGTCTCACAATTATGTGACCACTACCAACAGGAATCGTCCTTGATTAATGTATAAGCCATTTGTGATTGGGCTCCCGAACTGCTAAAATGCAGTATTTGTGAGTCGTACAAATGTTGCAAACTCTTAAAGCACAACAAAATAAATGTAATTAAGATTATCAAATCATTTAAGAGAGTCTTCCAGTTAATTTGCGGATGTTGGCGCCCCATCATTTGCGCCCTTTCGATTAGCGCCCCTCGTACATTTTGCGCCCCTATCTGTACAGTTTCTGACCCTATTCACAGGTTCTATACTCGATTTGTAGCAACGAAATCCCTGGATGTTCCTTGTATTAATTTAAAGGAAGCTCATCAGATTGTAAAATCTCTCTCCCGCCGGCTCCCGGATCTGTAAATAATTAACTCGGCTTAATTTACTTAACGTCCTTTTAATTACTTTGATTGGAACGGCTCTCAGTTCCTCTTCAATTAACTGAAATTGGGAGAGTGAGAGAGACAGAGGCTGTTCGAGGAGATTTCATTAATTTATTTTACTCCTTCAAATTTAATAGTCCACGTGCCCTGTTTCCGGTTCATGCGAAAAATATCATTTGTTTTTTATACTCTATTTTGGGGAAATTAATTTAACCAATCACGTAGCACTCCTTCCGTTTCCCTGCCAAACCGATTTTTTGTTATTATTTAGACGATCCTAGGAGACCTTTTAGCGTTTAACGGCGGATGTGATACTTTGATCGTGTGGCAGTAATTTATGGGAAAATGCTATTAATATTGACAACAAAGGAAAGTTGGAGAATTCAGGAACGTAGACCGTAAAGAAGAGGTTAAACAAAAACGACACAATTAAAAATATAGCGTTATAAGTCGTTTTTTATAGGAATTTTAGAGTTTGAATTACAATTTATATTTGCTTGAGGTCAAGCAAATTGGGTTTTAAATCCGAAAATTGCCTTAAAAAATTATTCGTTAGAACGTTAGAATGTAAACGTACAGACAGACAGACAGACATGGTGTTCTCATAAAAGTTTTGAGAGGATGTCTACCGTCGCAGATTTTAAGGCCGTTCTTAAACGAATACCGGTCGCGTGTTTTACACAATATATTTAAATCCACTCTTGTCAACGCATTGGATTATATTAAACTATTACATTAAACAATATTTTGCTCTATTTTTCTTGTTTTCAGACAAAATTACGTCAATATTTCGTGTATGATAACGAGGCGTATATTCACAGAACCGGCCCTTTTTCGCGGTGAAAGCAAAACTGAACCCGAACATGGCTCATTAACCTCCGCCGTCTCGGAATATGAGTCCCGGTTAATGATTTCCCTTAATGAATGCTTTTTCTCATAACTTAAGGGGAAAGTTTTTAATAAAGTTTACAAATTATAAGTGTCCCAATTAAAATTAGGGCTAACCTAATCAAATATATTTTACCTCTAGAACTCAGAATATCCAGAGTCAACTTTGGGAGTTCCATACAGTTTCTGACATTTTGGCAGGTGGTGGCCTCATAAAGCTTTTGACATTTTCATTGAGAATTGTGGCAAACAGGATGGACCTTTGCAAATAATAGGACAATAGAACTATGGCACTATACAACCTTCCTTGTTTGAGATATTTCAAGTAGACTCTTGGGCATTTGACATTTGCAAATGAGGGGCTGTTCAGAAATTATTTGAGTACAAAACTCGTTGTGTAGAAACCAACCAGGGTTCCTGTGCTTATTTTAGGGCTTTTGGAAATGTTTTTTATTTTCGGGTTTCCGGGTTTTTTTACTTTACAAAAGTGTGCAAAATTTCAAGTTAATTAATTGCATAAACTGTTTTTAAAAGTATCGAAAAGATTAAAAATCAACATAGTAAAACTGGTCGAAACCCTAAAATACCCCCAAAACCCTACTAGAACGAACCCTTAAAAGTCACCACGACACCCGTTGAAAAAAAAACAACACATTTGGTGTCCCATAAAAATCATTGGGTTCAAAATAAACCTTGTTGTTCTCGTCGATAAAGATCGAGAGGAGTTGCACAAACGGGGTCTTTGACAAGAGAACTCACTTGAAGAGTCTCGAGTAGTGTGGGTTCACACATCATGATTTATGAGTACATTGGAGTTGGAGATGAAAGAGGAGGCTTAAAGATGAGATGACATATGTCAGATGGGAAGAGAGAAGAAATGTCGATAAAATAATAGTCGGGAATATAGTGACATATAAAATGTCAACTGACATTGGATTCCGTCCCTGACTCTGTCGTCTGTGTTAAGGTGGTGGATATGTGGATTAGTGGACACATGTCATCTGTCAACGGCTAATCCCCTCTTCAGGACCAAAAAGAAGTGGCGGCAAGGACATGGACTTTTGTCGTAAAATAAACAAACTTTTTTGAGATGTTTTGTTTTGCAAGGAACAATAACTTGAGGAAAGAATGAGGGCTTTTGACAATGTTTACTTTACACACTTCTCTTAATAACAAGAGTCCTTGAAACAATGTACCCCATTCTGCTTTTGTTTTATTCAAGGATGAAACCATTTTATGTTTTGACCATGTCCGTCTGTCTGTACGTATGCGCTTTAACTCGGGAACGG
Organism: Desoria tigrina; assembly: GCA_906901685.1. Lineage (NCBI taxonomy): Eukaryota > Metazoa > Arthropoda > Collembola > Entomobryomorpha > Isotomidae > Desoria > Desoria tigrina. Next base: position 774,569 of record CAJQTU010000035.1, read on the forward strand.
TAGAATTTTTAAATTTTTATTTTCGAATATTTATTCGAAGGGCCCTAAGGATCTTTCAGTTCGAAGTTGGATCATATCGGTCACACCCCTCAGGTTTTGCCAATCTACCCTAATGCTAAAAAACCACCACTGCCATGTTATCCACCATACGATATATACTAATTATTTAATTTTAGTTGAAATTGTTAAAATGTTTAGCATTTCGTGTTGGTTTCACCCTTTTGCAATATACGTTTGCAACGGTTTATTATAAGGTGAAACTCCATCCGTCCGTCTATCCGCTTGTACTCTTAATTCTGGAATTTTCGGCGGGTTTGAATTTTTTTTTGACGAACACTGATGGTATTTCTAAGCTAGTTTAGGAACCCTAGATGCCAAAGGTCAAGGGGTGTACAGTCAAAGATCAATAGTAATCAATAGCAACCCTATTGATATTGATTGATCAACTGTCGCAAGGTTGTAAGTAAGCCCAGTTACAATGCGTGACTTTACTCTATCTCTATGGTTGGGGAACTCTGAGATTCTTGCGTACTGTTACACGAAATTCTGAAGCGTTGCTTCATTGTCGTTCCACCCTTTTGCGACATGCGTTTGCAACGTTTTTTAATATCGGGATTCCAGGTTGTTTGTTACCGTCGACAAGGCTTTATCACAGAAGTGGTTATACTATATAGAGTGCAGTATTTACCTTCCTGTTTGTGAATGTAGCTCAAGTCGCACCCATAAACGAATTTTGTTACCTGGTAGTACGTTTGAAATTTAAAACTAAAAAAACATATAGTGGCATTCCACCATTTATCATAATGGAAGAACGGTAGTTTCGGTAGAGAATCTGTTGGCTCACTTTATAAACTCTCAATTTTAAATTTTAACCCCTTGTACCAACTCAGCATTATCTTCAAAGCAATTTAAGAGACCCCGGTTTTGAACCCTAACAAGGGACATCATCACCCTAAGCTGACAACCAGAATCGTCTGATTTTTTTTACAGTTAAACGTACAATTAATGTGATGGATAAAAACATAAAAATTAGCTGCTATTATTAGGTTTAGTATGTTTAAAAAATTCCCAAAAATCACTAAATGGAGGATAATGGGTAGTGAGTGAAGGGGGAGGAGGAAAAGGGATTAAAAGGTTAACGTGCGAGCGAGATGCGGGAGAGAAACGAAAAAACCCCAACTTGGCCTCACTCCCTTCTCGATTTTTCTCCACACGATGATGACTTTTGTATTATAATTTTACTTATTTTGTTGCTTTTACTCTTAATTAGAAGCGAAGTCATCGAGAGTGAAATTCCAGAATCCTCTGTTTTTTTTGAAACTAATAGGAAAAACAAAACCGTGAAAATCATCTGCCATAATTAATTCATCCTCAGAGTATCTAAAAAATTATGAAAAAAAAATCAGGAACATTGACATATTTAAACACGTCCGTCATCAAACAAGGAATTGTGGATCGATTTTCAAAATCTTTCGAGTATATTATGTTTCTCGGATTCCTAATTTTTTTCTTGGTGTTTTTGTATATCACAGTAATCATAGTACTAGAATTTATCTTCATGTTCAATGTTTGTGATTTGTTTAACCTGGTTAATATCAATTAGGGCCGCTAATTCATTTATTTTGATTGTTAGTATTATTAGTAGGTTCACCACAAAAAGTCAAGCCATTCTGGTTGTTACGTCCCGGGGACTTCCCTTGTGAGCTTTGGGTTATGTCCCTTGTAAGAGCACTTTGCAACGCAGGCATTCATAAATTTGAACAGAAAACGCGTTTGGTGAAAGTTGGTTGAGGATTATTTGGAGCCTGAAAGGTCGGTTATGAACTGATCTCTTCATATCTCAGGATGAAGATCGGGATCTTCGGTCTCTATTTATAGATCCCTATCCCGGTATATACGTTATATTGCGAGAAGGTAAGTATAGGTGAGTAGATGATGTAATATAATCCTTCAACTTCTTTGCAAAGGTGTTCCTAATGACTGGGAAAGTCAGTACGGTCCGCTACTCTCAGCCCCTCCTTTCAGATCTAATAAATTTGATAGGAAATTATGTGATGGTTGTGGTGTTGGGGCTATGGTAGGGTTAGTACTATCCAGGGTTGTTCATAAGCTGTGAGTTTTCAATCAATCACCGTTTTTTACCAGTTTTAAATTTATTTTAACATCGCAACATTGTATTATTATCGACGATGCAATGTGATTTCCAACTGATGGTGATAAAGAATGAAGGATATAAAGAATTAAGCTTGGAGCTATAGAAAGAATCGATGTGGGGTTTTATTTGAAAATAACAGAGCCGTTCGTGAAGTCCGTTGATTGTATAAGGAACGTTAGCGTTTATTTTCGAAAATTGGCGGGTTTTCTGGCTTCTCAGACCGGGTAATAGAACGTTTCCTGGAACGTTCTTGATATTTGTTTTTCTTCGTTCATTTATAGTCCATCTAAAGGTGTTCTGAGGTGTGGCGGATTTACAACGAACTCTCCGTACTGTTGTTTGAACAGGATGTTTTAATTTATATTTATTTGTATACTTAACGGAATTGATATAGTCCCCCTCCGAATATTAGCATTCGGGGAGTCAAAATCCGTGAAAATCCGACATTTGATTTAAAATTTTACGGAAAATAGTACTAGATGTTTTGAAGTTTTAGTAAATTTAAAGATTTAAACTGTTGCTCTTAAAAATTTATATTTTTTTACTTCGAAGAACGTACGTCAAGAATTCAGTAAAAATATATCCCAAAAACCCGGTCCTTCGTCACCCTTCCCAGCTAAAACGTTACTATTTCCGACTCCTCATAAAACCCTATTGCATCCCATCTCCCAATCTACGTACCTGGTAGATTTAAAAACGGAGTTATGAATTGCCCAAAACGGAGGTGGACTTAAAGTTATGATATTTTTTATATTCATTTTGCGTGTTTCAAAAGCGGTAAGAAAGGGTAGGATCAGATAGGCAACTCACCTTCTGTTTCATTTCACGCTCCCCCTTTCTTCTCGCATAAAAGGAACGTTTCAAACTTTACAATCCACCCTTTTTCTTCGGTTGAAAGGGAAAGTTATTTGTGAGGGAAAGTTTGGGCAATCTACTTCATCATTGTCATCAGGACCCTATCTCTCTCAAGACCCTACCGACTCAAAAATACCCAACTTTACTCCGAGATATAATATTATAAGAAAAGCTTGGGATCTGAGGAGAAGAGCTGAGAATTTAGAATTTCCAGCTTTTTTGTAGCAGAAGGTACGGTAGGGCTGAAATGTAGGTATTCTTCAATTTACATCATTTACAAGTCAGCTTCTTTCTTGGAACAGTTCACCTGAATTCTAATCATTCAAGGGTGCAAACTGCCTTCACTGATTCCCCCGATCATTTTCAAATGGGCTTTTAATTCAAATGTGATTGGGGATATATGAGTATGAGTAGTATCAAGGCCCTAAATCCTTAGCGACAAGTTTTATTTACCAGGTTGGATCACTTACCTTTACGAAATTCTCCTCACTTGTTGGGGATGGGCTTTAAAATTCATATCCCCAAATTCCTCTGACACAATAAATTGAGGGTGGGGTCAAAAATTAGACAAATGTCTGAGGTACATAGCTCAACAAATTGGTGTTCCGAAAATCGGTATAGGTGACCCGTGGGGGTTTTTTGAAGTGGTCCTACTTAGGCGTTGCTAAGGGGGGTGCCCTATCCTCTATAATAACAAATCCCCCAGAAGTGAGGAGAATTTTTTAAAGGCATGTGATTCAACCTTGTAAATGAATTTTTGTCGCTAAGGATTTAGGGCCTTGAGTAGTTCGGGCGAGATTAAAAAAAACGAAAATGGGGTAAAAAGTGTAGTTGAAGCTTTTACAAATTTTAATATCTCTTTCAATCTTAAAATGTACCAACCGTTTCTGAAAGGGAGAAACTGTTTTTCGACTTGAAGCGAGCCCATTTGCTCCAGTGATTCGTTTGAATTTAAATCAATGCGGTGATCTGGATTCATAAAACGTTATACAGTTACGCCGTTTTAAACTGAAGATTATTTTAACGGTTTAACCTCTCCGTATTTGTATTATTTACGTGATTCTTTTAATTTAGAAACATCAAAGTCCTGACTTGTGACATGACACATGACTAGTGATGGGTACAACTAGCTTTTTCTAGTAGTTCTAGTTCTAGTTCTAGTACTTAGTTCTGAATCGTTTTAGTTCTAGTTCTAGTTCTAGTCCTATTTTGAAATTTCTTTTAGTTCTAGTTCTAGTACTGTTCTGCGCTTAAGTAGTTCTAGTTCTAGTTCTAGTTCTAGTACTTTCTATTTATAGAAATGTCATTGAAATTGTCATAAATTCCAAAAAAACACATGATATTAACCTATATAACCGGAATAAGTCCTTGTTGATCGACATTGATTGTTGTTCCTCGAAATTCAGTCCCAAAAATTGACTAAAACATATGTTCTCGTAATAATTTTCACATTAATTTTCATATCTAACAAGGGAGGTAGTAAAAAGCCAAACTCGGATAGACTTGATTTTTGGACGTTGGACTATGTAGATGACATTATTGAAAAAAAATAATTGTCCAAATTGATGTTTAAAATTAATTTTTTTTACAAAGCTGAAAAATCAACGAAAATTTATATTTTCCAACATCCGCTGATAAATTTTTTGAGAATAAAGGGAATGTGGAGTCCTAGTTTAAAAAATGCACTTTTTGAAATTTTTAAACCTTTGAGTTGAGACTATTGAGACAAAAACAAAAATTATATTTTTCTTCAAAAACTGGCATTTACTTAAAGCAACTCTCGTTGAAAAACATCAATAATTTTCCAAGTCGGTCCAAAACTCGATCGGTTTAGCCAGCGTTTCAACATGAAAATTTCGTTGATTTTTTAAATTCGGGGGGATCGTGATTTTTTTAACATGATAAACATCAATACAAGCATTATGTTTTTAAGTTATGTTATCTACATCTATAGTCCAAAGCTGTGTTCCAAAAAGATCAAGTCAATCCGTGTGTTCGAATCCTACAACACAATGATTAAAAATTTATAAAAAAAAAAATCGAAGTGGATTGGTTCAATATGGGCTGCGTAATGCATTTTGACAATTGTGAGTAGTCTAATTTGCCTATATTTCAAGATGTATTATACCAAACTAGTGTTAGTGTATTGGGGTAGGAGCATTATTGATAGGCAAGACACTCATTTTAAAGGAAAAAATAATCCGTCTAAAAATAAATTTTACCTGAAAAGGTCCATTATACCTACAATGGAACTAGAACTAAAACCCTCCAACGAGTTCTGGTAGTTCCAGTTCCAGTTCTAGTTCTTAGTTCTGAGTTTACTTTTAGTTCTAGTTCTAGTATTTTAGTAGTTCTGATTTCTGTTAGTTCTAGTTCTAGTACGGACAAAAAACTAGAACTAAAAGGCATTCTAGTTCTAGTTCTAGTTCTAGTACCCATCACTACACATGACAGAGAAGGATTTAGCGATTAGAAGTTGTTTTTGGTTTACTGGCCTCTGTCCATATTTATTTAGTGGGTGTGACGGAGGGTAGCTGTTCTATTTATAGAACAGAAAGATCTGTTCTGGTGGTCGAAGACGGAGAGAGATTGAGGGGAAGAGATGAAGTAATCCACTTAACCAACAACAATATTATTGCAAAAGGGAACAACTTCACTTTCTCTACTCCACAAAACACACACCATTCCCCAACAACTTCATTGAAAGACAATCCACTGAAAGAGGCCATTCCGTCTCAAAATCCCTCACCAAAATAGCTCCCCATGTCCCTTAAAATACACCATTACCCGAGACAATAACTGGAGTAAAATGGGACCCCGAAATAAATCCCCATGTCACGCAAAATACATAATTGCCAGCGACAATGACTGGATTAAAACGGGGCCTCGAAATAAATCCCCATACCACGCAAAACACATCATTGCCAGTGACAATAACTGGATTCACACGGGGCCCGAAATAACTCCCCAGGTCACACAAAATACACAATTACAAGAAACAATAACTGTAGCAATTTGGGACCCCGAAATAAGTCCTCATGTCACGCAAAAAACATCATTGCCAGTGACAATAACTGGATTCACACGGGCCCCGAAATAACTCCCCATGTCCCTTAAAGTATACCATTGCCAGTGACAATGACTGCATTAACACGGGGCCCCGAAATAACTCCCCACGTCCCTTAAAATACACCGTTACCAGTGACAATGACTGGATTAACCCGGGGCCCCGAAATAAATCCCCATGTCACTCAAAATACATCCTTGCCACCGAAATAACTCCCCATGTTACGCAAAATACATCATTACCAGTTACAATGACTGGAGTAATAAGGGACCCCCAAATAAGTCCCCATGTCCACTGAAATACATCCTTGCAAAGCTAATGGGTTCAGTAACTGCAATAGCTGTACTGCTAATTTCACTCCAGTTTGACCTTCGATCCAGAATAATTGCCCCGGGCGTTTAATCCGGTGATGAGAACGTAGTAAAGGGATGTTGGAATTGGAATCTGGTCTGGATTTCACCGGAGATTTGTAGTTTGTTGGGAGTCTGGAGTCGTTTCTGAGTCAATGAAAGGCTCGTTTGCTTTATTTCGGCCTTTTGTCTCGGAATTCGGGACTTGTGGCCAAATCACCTGGGTCAAATAAATCCAACCCGTTTTTCCATCAGGATGAGGTTACCAGTTCTTCTCAACATCTTTATTCCCTCCCTGTTTATCTATAGAATATACCCAGACATATCAAGAGATAGAGGCAGTTCTGCAACTTATAACTTCAAATGGAATCTGTTCCAATGGACCGGTCACCCTTGATGAAATTTTCGTGCAAGATGAAAAATTTTGGACTTGACCATTGGTCACGATACTAAATTGTGTTTACTCGTCTTGAAGAACGCAATTTGATCCAAGAATTTGTTCATTGAATCTCATAATACTTGTTTGGATTTTAACCGATTGAATTTTACTCCTCCTTGTCAATTGAAACGACTCCGGATGAAAGGTCAAAGGTCAAGGACAGGCGGTCAAAAGTCACAGCAATCCTATATTTGTAATGTATTTTCTGGAAAGATTCACTTAAGGGCTATTAAAATGTGTTTTAGATTTTACTCTATGGGTGGGGAAAAGTGAGATTCTTGTGGATAATGTTAAATTCGAAGTCTTATTATTCTGTCCTGTTTCACCCCTTCGAGATGCGCGCTTACAAGGGTTCATTTTTAGCTTTTTGGCATTGTTCATATTCCTGTATAAAGGACTTACTAAACGGCGTGGTTGTGGTTCTTCAGGTGTTCCGGCACACGTTTTAAATTTTAAATTTCTAAACGTCCAATTTTTCAGTTTCTGAAAAACTTACTTTCCTTACAGTATTCTAATTGGCTTTGGATATGACACCGGAGTTTATGAACAGTACCAGAAATAATGGTGGGAGTAGGTTAGGAGTTGCTATGACTACCTCTTCTGACTCCAAGGCTCGGCTTTAGATCCTAAGAAAATAAATTGTCTCAAAGAATGAAATCTGCAATCTGAGCTTACAAAAGGCTCACCACTTTTCCCATTACACAATTTACAAAACAAACTTCTGAGGCAGAATTTTCAGGTTTCAAAGAAGATCTTTAACATTGGAAGGTGAAGAGGCCTGTTTTGAGCCTCCTGAGCTGTTCCTATATTTTTTACAACCCGCACTGATTTATCCCACTCCGATTTGCAAAGGTAGACTACTGGATCGTAAAAAGGTCAAATCATCATAAAAGGTCAACGAGGACTCTATTTCCGCTCCTCTAATCCTGGATTTCTGCGTTTGCTTTACGACTTTTGTAGTTTCGGGAAAAAACTGTAAAAAAAACTGATTGTTTTGAAGTTTTTTTTGGGAGATGGATTGATTTGAAAAGTTTAGCCTGTCAATGTAAATTTCATTGAGTCCGGAATTAAAAAATCAGCTAAAAATGATCATTTCCGTTTGTTTTTAAAATGAATGTTCGGGACTAAAGTTTTTCTGCTATCATTGCTATTTTTAGCCCGAGTCAGGGCTTATGGAATCATGCTGTCCGTCCGTCCGTCTGTCTGTCCGTGACACGCTAGCGGCCAAACGGCTGGACCGATCGACTTGAAATTTGGGACACTTGTGTATTTTGCAAATGCGAAGGCTAAGTTCAAAGGTGGGAAAAATCGGTGGATCGGTTGACCCGTGGGGGTCATGCAAAGTAGTGTTGCCAAGGGAATAGGTTTAAAATACAGTCAAATTGAAGCATTCTGACTCGGGCTATATAACACTGCACACTGTAGGTTTTTTAAAATGTTTTTCATTCTGCTTTTCGACTCGCAATTACATGTTTTAACAACATGTTTTGAAATCTGAATGTTATTGTTAGTTCTCTGAGGTGTGAAGACTCTCATGAAATTGAAACTCTACAGAATCAACATCTCCCGTAATGTGTTAAAACGGACTCGAGATTTTGGTCTCATTTCTAGTTCCACCCAATCCTGATTGAAGAAAAGGGGAATAGGACTGGAAGTTGGTATAAAAAACTAAAAAAAGAACTTCATCCTCCAATTACTCCGTGTCCCAACTTCCCCCTTTTCAACCAAAAGTAACCATTAGAGCGGATGTAACCAAGTGTTGCAACCATCATGTCGCTTAAAGTTGCAGTCAACGAATGGGTTTGTTTACCCTTTGGATGCAATAATTAAAACAAAAACAGTTTTCGGAAATTATTGGGGGATAGAAAAAAAACAGGAAATGCAATGTGACGCTTAACATCCGGTGATATTGAATTAAGCTTTTTGACATTTTTTACACATGCGGGCGGACGGACGGACAATAAGGCATCCGTATCAAGTGTTTGTTTACCCTATTTATGCCATAACTAATGCAATCCATATTTAATGCACAGTGTACAATAAATGCAATGCGACGCTTAACATCTGGTGACCCCGGATTAACCCGTTTGTCATTTTTTGCACACGCGGACGGACGGACAAGATATCCGTATAAAGTGTTGGTTTACCCTATTTATTCCATAATTAATGTAATCCATAATTAATACACAGTCTACAAGAACTGCAACATCTGGTGACCCTGGATTAACCCGTTTGTCATTTTTTCGAAAACACAGACGGACAGACGGAGAGGGTATCCACATAAAGTGTTTATAACGCCCAATTCTCTGAACAACAAGTTACAAGCTATCATCAACCATATAAAATTCCACGGAAAAATGTACTCCGTCTCCGTGATATAATGTAACAGAATGGGCACAAAGGCAACAAAGGGAACAGAACTACAGAACCACCGTCAACATATTTTTCACATCTTCAGAGAACAAAATCCGTCCTCAAATACTAGAGAGAAAGTAGAGACTTTCAGAAACAATTCCTTTGATCTCTTTTTTATTAGATTTTTTTTTTAGATTTTTTTTATTTTTCTCTCTGTGGAAGTGAAAGTCAAAAAGAGAGTCAACAGGAGTCAAAAGAACCGGAGGGGGTTCCTGCGTTCAAGAACTTGTGTTCTTGTGCCCCTTTATCAATCAGTCAGAACCATACTGTGTCCATTTCAAGAGGGTTAAGAAGAAGACCAGAACCAATTTTGAAATCTGCGGCAGAGAACAAGAAAAACTAGGGTTTATTTACGCGTTAGACGAACAGTTTGACGAGGAGATGAAATAGAGTGCTTTGTTTAGCGATTAGGTTTTCGGGGTTTAGACATTAGGATCCGGGTTTTTCGGAAATTCGGTGGTTGCTCTGAAGTTGTTTTAAATATTTTTATTGGCGAATGAAGATCACCGTTTAGAATGCTTATGAAACCCCGGGTGATAAAACTTCAAGAATAATGTAACAGGTTATTTACGTTAGTTTTTAATCCAGCGGTTTCTGAGATTCTCAATGATTTATAGTATACATTATTACCATTACATATATTAAGGTCAATTTTTTTAATCGAGTCGTATGTGGCAAATTTGACGTAGAATCCGAATCAGCAATAAAAACATTCGTACTTAAGAAGCGTTTTTGAGATAAACCCCGAAAACCGGGTAAAAATCGGATTCTTTCGGATTTTCTTTATTTTTAGGTGCTTTATGATTATATATGTGGAAAAAATGATATGAAAGGTTGTTAACAATTTAATTAGGAGTTTTTTACACTAACCAGAATGTCATATAGCGTTCGTGAGGAAAACGCCAAATACGATCAACGATACTTCATAAGTGCTCGACTGATGACCGAAAAATCATCGTTTCCCCGAAGCTGGATATTTTACTTTAACTCTGAATTTTTTTTAACCAAAAGCATTAAACAGTTTTTGTGGTGCTTTTTTTAATTCTAAAATTCTAACCCTAAAATTGAGTACGAGGGTTCAGACCTTTCAAACTCAAAGCCAGAACTGCTCAAGAAATCCATAAAATCCTCAAACACAAACTCAGTAACCTCTTGGGATTACATTTTCACATTCTATTAAAGAGGAGAAACAAACTAACGGGTTTCTACCCGTTAGAATAAAAAACCCGAAACCGGGTAATATCGGATCGATACCTTTCCCCTCTTTTATTGAACTCCTAATGAAGGGATTATTATTAGAACTACGTGCCCTGCCCTCCCATCGCCCAACTCCAAATATTATGTTTCACAATAATATTATTATGCCCTGTTCCGACTAAATTTGCTTCTGTTCCAAAGTACAACTTGGAGTAAGGATATGTTTTCTGAATTGATTCCTAATATCCTAATCATCCATGTTTTTGGGAACCCGGAGGAGTGCTTAGCAAAGCCCCAAATGCGATACGGTTATTAACATCTGAGGCAGGGGAATTCACCTGTTCTGTTTTTATTAGAATATTATGTAAAGAGGTCAATGGTGTCCTATTAGTACAGTTCGTATAAACAATTTTGATATCGTGGAGGTGGATTTGCAAGTATCTAGGGATCAATTTGTGCTAAGAATTTACTACAACAAATCCTGATGCTTATTTTTGCTTAAAATTAACGTGTCGGCTGCTAGCAACACGGTTTTAAAATTCGTTAGTACCATATTTTGTCTTTTATTTAAGGGTGAAACCCTTTCATGTTTTTACCTTGTCTGTCTGTCTGTCTGTCCTTCTGCCGTTCTCAGCATAACTCTCGAGCGGTTGAATATTTTAAAATTCTTTTTTCGGGAAACCATTCATGACCTCCAGCGGAGGCTGAGTTTGTTTAAGGACCGTGCGGGTCAAAGGTCAAGGGGCTACGGTCAAGGGTCACAGTTTTTTTTAATAGCAACCTTATTGTTAGATGTGTACTACATCGTTGGGATGGTATGGTCAAGTGTTGTTTAACGAGATATATAATTTTACTCTTTGGTTGGGGAAATGTGAGAATCTTTAAGAAAACGACTCTCATTTGACAGGCAACGATGTTAAGTGTAATTTGACGTATTTTTCGCTTGGTTTCACCCTTTTATGATCTGCGTTTGTAACGTGTTTTTTATTTAAATAACAATGGTTTGAATGAAATGGTTTGAATGGTTCGAAATCATAACGAATAAAATGTTGCTACTCAATGTTGACACAAATGTTTGTACATCCATTCAGAGTTTAAAAAACCATTCTATGTTAACTTGTTTTCAAACGTGATCGATAAACAATTTTAAATTTTTCGAATTTCTGACATACATTTAACAAGAATTGACTGCCGTGGGTCTGGAGAAGTCAAGCTTAAATGTACCGTAATTTCGTAATAAATTGACCATTCTGATGGAAAACGTGTCCAAGCCTTGCCCTTAAGGGATCATAAATATCCACCAAAGTTCCTATACAAAACAAACATATTTCCTCTGTTCGTAATCGGGTTGGGAACTCAAATTTAGAAATCAGGAAACGCCCGATTCTGAAATACGATTTCTGAGCGTTTTTTTAATATATTTCCAGGTTATTTCGGTGTGAGTGATGCAGACGTGGTTCTGAGGAATCATCCCTTCGGCTATTCCCCATCCTCACAACTCAACAACAACAACAATATTAATCACAACAACAACAACAAACTGGTAAGGCCAACACATCTATTCTCTTTGTTGGTGGCAAGTTTCACAAGTCATGATTATGTTATTGTTTTTATTGCTTCACACCAAATCCGATAAACTTTCCCCCATCAACTTTTGGGATGAAGTTTTCGTAATTTAATTACGACAGCCTCCGGCTACTAAAACAATAAAAGCTTTTGATCGTTAGAACACGTTCTTTGACGGGGAAAAGGCCTAAAAATATGATCTATTACTCAAAGAGATTACGTCCTTGTAATTACGAGGTTATTCTAAGTCCGAGAAGTTTGATGCGAATCCTCAGATATAATTCCTTAGATATGAGTTGGTGATTTATTCTGGGTGAATTTATTGAAAATTCAAACGACATAAACATTCGTTAGTTATGATTATGATTGATTTTTCTTTTTTGGATTAATGGTTTTAGAAAGAACAGAGGTGTAAGGAGTAAAAAAAATGGGTGTGGGGACTTATTTAGGAGAACGTTTAACCACGTGGTATTATTATCGACGAGTTTGCAGTGTTTATTAACTTGCGCTAATTTCTTAATTAGCCAGATTTTAAATATCAATCTTTGATAAAAAATACCCCCAAAAACCGAAATTTCTCAGTAATGTCGTCGATCCGATGAGACGAACCTTTCCAATAGTTGGAACCGTTAATTAAATTCTAAATTTTATCCCCTAGCTTTGTTATTCCTTATCCGCTCCCCTCAGGATTTGGGACTTGGAATCGATGATCGAAACGATTCTTCTTTGAAAAGTCTACAAAGTCGAAGTTCTAAAGAATCCATAAATATTTATGAGAGTAAACAAAATACCTAGTCGAACTTTAGAAGAATATATAAAAGTACAGAGAGCACTACAAACTACAACTCATCTTACCCCATCCCCAGGGACTTTGTATTATTCTCGGACCCAAACTACATTGGGCCGACCATATATTGTATCGATTCTATTTCCGATCAAAAGATACGTACTTTTTTACAACTCACAAAATCTACTGAAATAAGTCCCCAATGTTAAAACTGTAGAAGGGAAAGCTGTTATTTCGGGGTGGAGAATGTGAACGAAACCGCATTACAGCTCCATCATAACCGCGCAACCATAACCGCCCCATTAAAACCGCCCCATTTAACCGCTCCATCCTAACCGCCCCAACAATAAATATCTTCGCGGTTCTAGAAACATGAAATACGAAATTTTGGCAAACCTAACCTGATTTATATTTTTAACTTCAATTACATACAATTAAATTGAATTTTTGACCTTAAAACTCTTGTTTTTCCACGATTTTTGTGAACGACCCTTCCTTATTTCCTGTCGGTTTATTCCATGGTCACTTGAGTCAGTTGGAAGTCAATAAATCGTGAGGAAGGTAGTTCCTCCAGCGAAAAAACCGGAGTCGGATAAGAGAATCTATTTCTATTCTTAGAAAGATGAGGTCAGTCCCCCAAAAGTCCATATCCTATTTACTATTGCGGAAGGGAGCCTTTTATTTATTTAAGCCGGAAGCCTCTAATCAACCACTTCCACCTCTTTAAATCAGAGGCCTCGTTACTTTTGATTCAAATGTAAATTGCAGGATGGATAACCTTAAAGATATAAGGTCCGTTGTGTTCTTAAAGTATCCGAAGTGCTGAGTATTTTTTGCAAAAAGTTCTGAAAAATCTTCTTATCGATGTTATTTATGGCTACTACTATGTTACTGATTGATTAAATTTAGGTTTTGATCGTACACTAAAATCTTGAACTTTGAAATATGTTTTAGGGTTTTTTGTTTTTTGGAACAAAATAAGGTTTTTTATTGGTTTCCCCTCTTCCCTTTTGATTCGATTGGCCAGTGCTTTCACTTATTTCTCTATCTGTTTTAAACGATAGAAGAAGTATCTTTATCGAAGAAGATGTAGCGGAAAACTCTGATTTTTGAGTCGACATTATCGGCGATTAGGTTTCGATGATAATGTCTGTCGAAGAAGTGTCCAGATTCCATTGATCCTGAAAAAGTTCTGCGACTTTGAAAAATTCAGTACCGATGACCGACGAAATATTTACTTCTATTTGTAATGGACAGAAGAACTGACAGTCTCTTTGTCCCGTAAGTCTTCCAGCAAGGAGCTAATATGAATCCCCACCACGGACTATAACCGTATATATGATTAGTATCCGTTCGACTGATTGGCCAGATGAGGGCATTGAATCCGTCAGAGAAACTGCTTCATTAAATGACTCTTTTATCCCTGAAAGGAAGTGAGGGAAAAGAAGTAATCAAATTAGACCTCCTTAAGGTTGTCAATCAAGTAAACGAGCTCTGACCTCTTCTCGCTTTAGTCACGAGGATAGAAACTTCTCAGAATTCTTTGCCACAATGATCGGAACAAAGAGTTAGCGGATTTTTCAAAGTTTTTTGGCAGAGAAGAAATAGGTTCAAAGGTCAGCCTTTTCTACGGGAAAGTGATAAATGAGACCTTCTGACCTCAATTTAATCAACTACACTTTTCCTCGACGCTTTTTAAGCCAAGAAAGAGCCTATATTCTGCGACTTAAGTTTTGCCCGTTTGAGATTGGCCGGTTTTTGTGATTATCCGATATATATTTATAGCTACCCCTTGGCTATCCTTCCAATGCTAAACTCTCATATCATATAATGTTAAAACCAGCAATTTGCGGAATTTGAAAATTGAATACCAGTACGGGGCTTAATAGGTATTTGTTTCGCTTGTACAAAACATTGAATCTAAAACGACGCTGCAAATGATAGGCTGTAATCGTTCGAATACAGTTAGATTTTTGCTACAATATAACATAAATGCTTCTGGAGTCCTTTCTTACAAATAAAACTCAAAGATCAAGATAATATTAGTATTTACAATGTCGCTGGTTTGAATGGTTTTGTAGCGATTTCACCTAATAATTACGCCTAAATCGAATCCGACACATTTACATGAAATTGAAGTGTACATTTATAAACGCTAATAAATCCATTACTAGTCCGAGTTTAATGTTAAAGTTAATGTTTTGTAATTTATATGAGTAAAATAACACAGAAATAAGCTTATCAATGAAATTGTAAACGTTTTAGTTTCCTCATTCAGCGGCTTTAATGGCTAACCAATTCCCCCTCCATTAAAAATTTGAATCCATGAAACACATCTTTGCCACGAATATGACCAGATTTTGTCATATGGACAGGGAGAGCGAGATATGCGGTTTGATACCCCCATCGGTCGCATTGTAGCAGTGTCTTCAGTTCCACGCACAGAGATCTGTAAAAACAATATACATTTCCTTAAAACTGTTTAAATCTGATTGTAAAGATATTTAAGTCTTATTGTATTGGGAAATTTTGAACGGCATTACATTTCAATTTCCAGATGTGATTTTTTTAGGTTTTAAAATCTTTTAAAATTGTGATAATTGGTTGCAAAAAATAACATCTTGAGATTTGATTACAATTAATTTGTAACTCACGATTAGAAGTGAAAGTAGAAGTGACGAAAGTACGAATAAAAGCTTACGATCCATTTTCTTAATAATTTATACTTTTGATTCCTAGAAACTTCAAAATAACAAGAATTTGGTCACTCAAGAGAAGTTAATATACCATCCTTTTCCTTTCCGTGGTATTGAAGGTTTAATTTTAGAAATAAATAAACCGTTGCAAACGCACATCATTAAAGGGTGAAACGACACGAAATATTACGAAAAATATAAACAAGGTTTGCTACATAAAAAAGTGATCTTTGACTGTACCCACTTGACCTTTGACCTGCGCGGTCATCACACCTACTCAAGATCCGCTTTTAGGTCATAAATGGTTTCCCGAAAAAAAAATTGAAAATATTCAACCGTTCGAGAGTTATGCTGCGAACGGACAGACAGAGAGACAGACAAGGTAAAAACATTAAAGGGTTTCATTCGTTAACAACTACGTCGCAGTCGGTTAGTATACTGACATGGAATATTTTATTGATTGCCAAGACTGATTAAGAGTCTGATGTCTCCTCATAAATTAGTGAATTTGCACAGTTCTGGGCTGCCTATAATGTTAAAGGTTATCGCGAAAATTTTATAAACAATCTCCAAGAGGTTACAGAAGTTATATTACAGGACTTATTAGTTATGCTTAATTTTTATATTAATGTAATTAAAAACACTCCATACATTTGGCCTGTTACGGGGCTGTATTAGGTTATTACAGTATGACTAGATCAGAACGGTCAACAGCAGACAGATTTCTACAGAAATCATTCATATATAATTGCTTTATTTTATTGAAGATAAATTTTATTTATGATTGATGAACACTTTTTTATTATTACCATTTCTAAAGGACTGAATAATAAACTTAAAATTGTTAGTCCAAAAGTTCAATAAAATAAATGCAGACTATCAAAGCTGGACTATGGACTAGTTGAGAATGAATAAATGCTCTGTAAATAAGAGGATTATCCTGAGAATTTTAGAATTTACTCGAGAAAAGTTCGAGATCATGGAACCTTACAAGGGAACGTTCCATGCTGTCCAACGCCTATTTTAAGGATTCCAGATTTGTCGGACAAATTAAGATGATTCGTTAATCGTTTCAATATTTCCACAATTATTCGACATATACTTCCAAAAAGCTTTATTTCTCGTTTAGTAGAAGCTTATGGATATATCTCAACAATTCTTTCGAATTAATTATTTTTTACTGAAGTAAATTTGGACTGTTTGGAGTAACAACTAGAGTAACATTGAATCTTTTTTAATTTTTGAGAGTGAATAAACATTTTGAAATGCGAAATATTTCCATTTCCTCTCGAGCGTTTAGCCGATTTTAGAGATGACCCGTTTATGGCTTCTGACACATCTCCGTAGCAAGTTTGACCATCGCAAACCGCGGTCCTCACAAGTGACCAGGGTCATTATTTCTGCTGGAAAACTGCAATGAGCACCTTGAGGGCAATGATAAGTCCTTGGATAATTACGGGACTCTCGGGCCCGAATCGGATAAGTGAAGCCTCCAACTCCACTCTGAAATAACAAATTTAAAGTTTAGAGTTGAGATTTGCAATTTCAATTGGGATTCCGTATTTTGCATGAAGTGTATTAAAAAATATTTATTTCAGGAAATTATATCTCGATTTATGTTCGAGGATTGGTGATTTGATAGTACTAATTTCATCTAAATCACATAGACTTTGAATGTCTGCTTATCCTATTTTTAATACTATCCAAAATCCTTAGTTTGAGCTGTTCTTCTCATCATTATTACGCCAATTAAAACTCTCTAATGTGTTTGTACATTCAGCAGAAATGAACAAATTATTAATGCAAGTCTCTTCGTTGGGATATGAAATAAAAAAATTGTATCAGGTCCAAGTTTATCTCATCCAGTTTACCAAGTGGACAATTGAATTTTTGAAAGTTCAGTTGTGCATATTTTTAAAATGCTAAGCAGTGTAATTGTAAATGAGTTGATGGGTGATTGTGATAAAAAATTAGACAAGTACTCTGGTCCTGCATTGGAAAGGCAGTGACGGGGATGGGATTGGTCGGGTGTAAAACGTCCGGGTGGGAAAGGTTGGGAGTAAAATAGCCGGACACTAGATCTACCACACAGACCAAATGAAATCAAGCCGGGTAATTAGCTTCCGGTTACGTGAAGCGGTTTAAATGATAGACAAAGAAACAATATATGTCGCACAATTAAAATTTCTAGGTTTATTATGATTATAAGGAATTTGAAATAAAAGGTAAAATTCATTCAAATAAATTTGCCGCAAATCAAGGATATTTTGGACAATGACAAAACTGTCGGACTTAAGAAGCTAACTATCCAGTTCTGATTCTTCCGTCTTGATTAACCAATATTAAAATTCCTCTGCCGGTTTCGTGTTTTCGGCCTTATGAAGATACATTCTTTCCTCAATGTTGACCATAGGAAGGGGTGTGGACATTTCGGCGTGTTTATTTGAAACGGTTGCGATTGTTTAATTTTGGGTTTCCCGTTTTCAGCTTCTGTTCTTCGAGTACGTTCTGATTCTTTTCGCCTCCGAACTTGTTCCTCGATTTCCCACTTTTTCGGTCCTTCAGAAGCTCCGTCAACTCCATCCAGGATGCACTGCCACGATCAGGGTTTTTAAGGTTTTAATAAGATTTTCGAAAAAAAATCGTGAAGTTGGAAATTTCGTTTGTGGCTAATTTTTATGATGAGATTTTTTTTATAATTTCAAGCGTTTGAATTTCAAGATCTTAATCCTTCAAATCCATTCATTGTACTCTAAGCAGTTGAGTTTCAAAAATTCTTGTTTGACTCACCATACAAAAGAGAATGACGAGAAAAGTGGTAACAAAAAAGAAAATCCGATTTTGGAACCTCATTTTTATAATCTGAAGATTCTGTTTGTACAACTAGGTTAAATCTGTTTCTGCTTCCGATTTCCCACAATTTCAAATACCAACTGCGGTTGGACTACCATGATTCAAGTTGTAAATTGTCGCAAATGTTGAATAGTAATAATTTATAGGCTTGATAGGTTATCATGTTTGAGGCAGACTACATTTTACATGGTACCAAATATTAAATTAAATACTTTAAGGTCAATATTTCAAACAGTCAAATCCTTCTACCCATAAGATATGTTATTCATAAATAGTTGAGATAAGAAGCAGAGGACACATTTTGGTTAGGGGTCACCATCTTGTAACGCGTCAACTCCCTTCATTCTTGCATTCATCAACATATCTATCGGGTCAGAAGTGAAAGACATTAGGATGGATGCGAAACACCATAAATCATCAAAGGTCAAAGGTGAACACTGTTCAGCTGAATGGTCATTGTACAAAAATAAGGAATAGTTTTATCGTGATTTTCTGGAAGGTTTTGCCTGTTTTTCCGGTTTTGCGAGAAAAACCGCTCCGCGATATTGACTACATTATTAAACGAAAACATTACAAAAACCGACCTGCCAAAATTAGATGGAATAAAACAAATATTCTGAATATGAAATATTCCAAAGATTTGCCAGAAACAAAAATGCATAGAATGAATCGTCAGTAAGTCAGCGGGTATTTCGTGACGTAGATATTGTGTTTTATTTAATTCGTGTTATGTTTAATTTAATGAGCTTAGCTCTCCACGTCTTATCCTTCCCGTAAATTAATTAACCAATATTTCTGTTCTTCTTGTAAAGTCCCCATCGCCTGATGCATTCTTTCCTCGTTGTTGACCATTCCTGGCCCTTGGGACAATCAGACTGATTAATTCCAAATCCCAGACCCAGGGAATGGCTCACCAGCTTTTCAGGACCACCTTGGTCAGGTTTTGGAATATGTTTTCTTTGCCTCTGAATTTTAGCTTCGATTTCCCACTTTTTTGGTCCTTCAGAAGCCCCATACACTCCATGTAGTACACACTGCCAGGGTGAAGTATGTATCATTTTAATCCGATTTTCAAGAATAATCATAATCTTGAGAAATCATCTGAAAATGTTATCCCTATATTGCTAGGAATGCTAAGGTTGTAAAATACAAAATTGAAACTCACCAGACAAAGAATGAGGATGAGAAGTGTGGAGACAAAACAGGGAACTGGATTTTGCAGCTTCATTTTTAAAATCTGAGGGTTTGTATTTATCGTCACAAATTTGAATTTTAAATAAATTTATCCTTGTTTCTGCTTCTGAATTCCAATAATTTGAAACGGTGATTGCGGTTAGATTGCACACTTCTCTGCTAGCTTGAATCTTGAATCTTTTTGTCTTGATCACGAATAATAATTACTAATTTACCTCGGGATCAGTTCTCATTTTTGAAGCAATGAAAATCTTATATGATGCCAAATATAATAAGTTTATTACAAATATGGTTATTTAGATGAGGGGTAGAAAACACATTTGGATAGGTCAAACTTGATACTGGTCACCATATTGTAACGGGTCAACTCCAATATGTATGAAGATTACATTTCACATTCATCAACGTATATATCAAGTCAAGGGTGAAAGCAATTAAGATAAATATAAAACACCATAATATGCCACTCATGGTCAAAGATGGACAGAACTCGAGTAAAATAATTTTATGAGAATTATATTCCTAGATTTGACCTGAGTGCTGGGTGGTCAGGGTAAGCGATAAAAACCCACACTAACCACAAATTTCGAAGACGGCCCACCATTATCGCCACGTTGGAATTAGATTAGATATGGAGTAGTGTTCATTTGAAAATCCGAATTTACTGACAATACAACTACGGTATGGTATAGTTACTCTGCGATTAATCTGTTATTCACCATACTAATTAAGTCTTCATTTAAAAAACTATAAAAAATATATAATTTTCAAAAAAAAAAAATTAATATAAATATAAAATAAAATTTCAGTTATTTATTGATTCGTTTGTTTTGCAATAGTCTAATCTCCAACCGAGCTACAAGATTTTACCCATTCTTTTCACATTGAGGACCGGGTAGATTAGTATTGAATACCGGCTATAAAATTAGTTCACAATCTCCAGAGTAAATTGTTGGCAATTGTTTTTGTGATTTACTTGGGATCAATGATACAATTTTATTTCGGGAGACAAAAACTGATGTTTTCAACTACAATATATTGAAACGCAGCCAAACGATCCTACTTAAAAATACATCTTGTATTTCTACAATATTACAAATGCTCAAGTTCAAAGGACTTAAACGGATTAATATGATTGACAATAAATATTAACATAAGATGCTTGAAGTTTTAACGGCAGTTAAATAAATGAACATTTTTAATATCTTTAGAGCCTGCAATAACTGCTGTCACTTTAACGCACTTTTCAAATCGAAATGATACCAGCCTCTGGGAACTGTAATTAGATGATCCCGATTCATGAAACTATCCAACCCTTAAGCCCGATCGTCGGGATCTCGAGACGTTCTTTTTTTGACATTGTTTCGTCAGTTTGGACCAACTCTCACCGGGACCGCAACGGTTTCTTTGTATTAATCCTGTCGTCGATTTCCCAGTAACTTCCCTCTAAATCGTTTAAAATTAACATGGACGTCTTATTCCAAACAATTCCTTTACAAAACATATCTGATAAATTGATTGATAAATGACGGATTTAATTTCACCATTAACACTTTAACTCACCATAAAAACAGCAAAGCAAATTAACGTCGAAACCAAGAGGAATGTGATTAGTTTTTGGATCTTCATTTCCGAATAGTTTCTTCTGGGTTTCCAGAACTGCGAACAGAATCCAGTCCGATCAGATGATTCGTTCCTTTTGATTGGGTCCCATTAACTCAAATTATGATCATTTTAGATTTTAACTCGGGTGATATTCGTATGGCTAATTTAACCACGACCTTCCTTAAGAAATGACCCATCATTTCAGGCTTAATCTTTGTAGAATGAGACAAACAGGATTTGTGAAGGTCATGCCAGAGCAGCTCGTTTAAAGTTTAAATTTTAAACTTAAGTCACTCCTATATTCTTGAGTTCATATAAACTGACGCGGGTGAATGGATCGGTGTATCGGACTCTGATTAAGATATTATCCAGGGTAACTAGTATGAAGTAATGAAATATTAAAGTAACGCTGGGGCCAAATGCCTTCGGGAGCAATTTAGTAAATGCTCCTTGCGAATAATATGTATCGCTGAAACATTATGTTCGTGACGCGGTGTCCGTCTGTCCGTCCCTCCTTGATGGCGATTGCGGGTAACCGACTCTGATTTTTTTTATTCGGGATATCACTTAGGATCAGGTCAAGGGGGTAAGGTCAAAGGTCAATATTTTTTCAAATGTGTGATACATCGATGGAAAGGTATTGGTTACGTTATTCAATAGGTATGATCAAGTACTGGTAAATCGTGTATGACATTTTGCTCTATGGTGGTAGCAAATTAAAATTTTCGAAGTTTTATGTATTTTGACAATTTGAAAACACGATTTACAGGTTTAACCTGTTCAAAAACATTTTGATATGTCCAAAACATTATAAAAACGGCACATCTGCGATTGCGATACCTCAGTACATTCGTTGGACAGTTTATTCAGTACATGAACACTAAATTAATGTACTTGATGTCAAAGGCCAAGCACATTAAGATAGCGTAAGGATAAATGATGTAGACTATTAAGGGTGAGATAAACGAGTCTCCTTGTTTTTTAAAGCTAAAGATGATTTGCCAATAAACAAGTCCCGATGTTTCTTGAAGTACTGTTTCTTACAGATTAGACTCACGAATATTCTTGAATAATAACAATGATAAGCTTAACCGAATATCATGGAATTTTTCATCAATATTTTAGCGTGTGGATTATTCTAATTGAGAAATAATTTTCTATGGAGTCCCGAATATATTCAATTTGCTCCTACGAAAATTAGTACTCGGAAGGGTATTAAAAAGTATTTAAAATAAGTTACTTTGTAAAATGCACACATTTAAAAGATTTTATTATGTTTCCGCTAACAAACTGCATTTACCTTAGTTAGTGGCATTGTGGAGATATCGTTGAAATTGACTCTGATTGATGATTTACATACAATAATGTGAATAAAATTACAAATTCATAACTCATGTGTAATTAAAAATTTTAATATTAATTGTTTAATTTAATCCTTTCAGAGTGAAGCAGAGGAAAGTATAGCTGGAGATGAGAGACTTCTAGACCAAGTAGTTATCAATGCCTTGGCTAATCCCCACGAATGGGCACATCTCAAGCAACTCTTTGGTAAGTTTAAGCAAACTGCAGATTATATTTAAAATTTGTAAGCGATGTTTATCGGATAGGAAACCAGAGAAAAATAAACCGATACAAACGCACATCGTAAAAGGGTGAAACCTCAAGAACTACACGTCAAAAATGTTTAGCGTCGTTGCCTTATACGCTACAGATGTTTTATTGAAGAATCTCGCATTTCCCCAATCATAGAGTGCAGTCTCGATCATTAGTGAATAGTGCGTGACAGTAGCTTTTCAACCATGTATCATACACGTAGGGCCGCAATTTGAAGAAATTGTGACCTTTGACCTACACTACTGAATCAATTAAAAAATTAAATTTAAACTAATTAACCCATTGTTTCTAACAAATCGGCGCTTCCCGGAGTCCTATCACCTAGTTAAGGAATCTGACTTAAAAAATAATTTCTTAAATATTATTGTTCCTAATTCAACCTTCAACAAAGCATTTTTTTTGCTTCCTCATTTCAAATAAAAAAAACCATTACAACTAAATGGCATAATAAGGTTATAAACGTAAGTCGTTGTAAAATACGTGATGAGGAGGCCTTATCATTTGATCTGTTCAAGTCCCTCTGACAAAACGAGTGTCATATTATACGAAATCTAATTAGGGATCACACGTCCTCGTTATACACGGAGTTTTAGATGTTCTTCGCTTGCAATCCCTTACCGGGTTTCTCATCTCTATTATGGGCTTTAGATAAGGATCGTGTTATGTCATTAGCCTCCGTTCCTGTTCATAAACCACGTGGTCAAGTTCATAAAAACTCTTACAATTAGTTGTCGCAAACCTTTGAGAAAAACTGAAAAATATGAAAAAAATTGCAGATGCTCAAATCCCCAGAATTCGAATTCATAACTTCAAAGACAGTAATGTTTCGGTAATGAATTTGAACTGTGGCCTGTCATTAATATTTCTCAAAACTTATATTATTTTACCATTTTTTATGAATGGGCCATTTCAGTGGAATTTGGGCCACTGGAGCTATTTTGCTGGCTCACTTTGTTAGGTTTGTACTGCGTAGGCCTTATCGTCAGCAAGATCAAGCTCTCATTAATCTAACAAATATAACATTGTAGGTTGTAGGTTTGGAACCGTATATCAAATCACGTATCATGTTATGAGATTAATATTATACGGGTCTTATGTCCTATGAGACTACAAGGGCCCCTCTCTGTCCTGGAGTAATGCCTTTTGGAGATATTAACCCAATTTAGTAAATGGGTCGAATTAATGTTCTTCATTTGATATCTGAAGGGATTGATTGCCTCCTTTAATGAGCCGACCGTCTGCTCAAACAGCCTAATTTCGTGTTGGACAATTTGGAACGATGGACAGAAATACCAGCAGCTTTTTTTATGACGTTGATGATACAAAATTTGTGCCCTTGAGCTGAAAGATAAAATTTCAGCAAAAATTGTGCTAGAAATTTCGCTTTTTAAATTTTAAAGCCTAAACTCTTTAAAAATTAAATCAAACAGCATAAATCCAACTATTCTAGTAACAATGAAAAATGGTGTCTAAAAATGGAGGTAGGACATTAGGAGAAATGAATTAAAACATATTGTCCATGTTTTAGTCATTTGTAATATGTATAGGATTGTAGTTGATGGTATTTATTGCCCTTTAAAGTTATTAGCTCGTGTAAGCCTAATTCCCGCGATGGTGTTTTATGAACAAGAGCCGGTGTGGGACCAGGCACTTTATCTCACGGACTTTTAGCATGGGACATAAATCTCACTTTTCCCCATTTACTTTCCATGTTTCTCCTTTTATGGGTTTTCGGCCGTGTGAAAAGTTACAGGTTGGTGCCAGGATTGGTTTAATGCCTTTTCCGTTTTAATATTCCCAATTCGGCTTTAATGACAGTCCTAAACTCTTTCCTGTTTTATTTTATGACGGATTTAAAACTTCCTGGGCTTTGATTTACGATACACTGCAAATGTCACAATAAAAGTGTAATTTGAAAGTTAGTGTTTCCTCTTTTGGTTTAAATGTTCCCGCTAAAATTAATTGTAACTGTAGGATAGATAAGAGTTACTTATCAGGCGTGGTCCTTGTGCTAGTTGACTAGGCTGATAAAACTCGTTCCATATATATATGTATAGAATAATATTATAATACAGTGCTTAAGATGGGGTTCACTATAGAGGACGAATCGAGTTTTATCCGGCGAGTCAACGAACACAAGGACTTTATTTGGAAGATTGCCTAGTGACGCATATTTTTATAGGCTTTTTTAATTGTGGTAATTCTTACAGCAGAAGCGGTACTTTGAAACTACAACGCATCAGGGAACTCTATACATTTAAAAAAACCGACCGACGTACTGACAGATAGACGGAATTTATTTTTGCATAATGTGTTTTTAACACTTAATAAACCGTTACAAACTCACATCATAAAAGGGTGTAACCACACAAAAAAGATGTCAAATTACACTTAACATCGTTGCACGTCACATGGGAGCCGTTTTCTTTAAGATCCTCACCTTTCCCCAACCATAGAGTAAAAGTATATACCTCGTTGAACAACACTAGACCATACCATCTCAACGATGCAGTACACATCTAGGGTTGCTATTTTAAAAAATTGCAACCCTTGACCGTACCCGCTTGACCTTTGACCTGCACCGTCCTCAAACGAACTCAGCCTCCGCTGTAAGGTCACGAATGGTTTCCCGAAAAAAAGAATTTTAAAATATTCAACCGTTCGAGAGTTATGCTGCGAACGGACAGACAGACAGACAGACAGACATACAGACAGAGAGACAAAGTAAAAACATTAAAGGGTTTCACCCTTTAATAATCAGATTCAATGTACGAAATGAAGCAGAATCGTTAAAGCCGATTAAATCTCTTTGTTTAAATGTTGTTAACATGACGGGATACATTTCTCACTTCACTCGTCTTAATTCCATCTAAGGTTTTAGGGTCGTATTTCTGATTTACTATTTGAGGTAAGATTAATCGTCCCAGGATTCCCGTTTCTAAATTGAGGAATACAACCACAACTGCTTTAACCAAACCACTAAACTAAAACAAAAACAAAATACCAAGTACAAGACGAACGGAACAAGTTGTTGTGGTATTAAGTCTTTGTTCCCTGTTCCTTACTTCTCTGTCTAATAACTTGTTAAATTCTTGAGGGCCGTTCATAAACTTCGTATTTTGAGGAAGGTGTTTTTATCTATATTTGCAACCTGGATTAAGTGAATTTAATAATAGCATTAGAGTTTATTCGAGGGGGTAAAATAAGATTTTGATTAATCTCAATGTGGTTATGATAGAGCCTTAAGGAGGAGAGGTCGGTGGGTGAGTGTTAATTAATGATTCTGTTCCCTATTCGCTTCGAAAGTGACATTAATTCCCGTGTATATATTGTATATTGTATTCATGGACAAGGCCCAGCAAAGCGGGTTATATGCCACACTAAATGCAGTGCTATTAGTCTTAGGAGAGTGAGTTATTCGGGAGTCGGGATTGAGGTTTTGCCAACCGAATCCGATTTCCTCAACCGAAACAACTTCATTTCAATGCGTTTCGGGGTTGGGATTAAATCCGGGACAAGTCTCGATTCGGTCACTTAAATTCCACTTTATGCGTTTTAACGATTTCGAATGAGGTGGTTTGGTTACTTTAGCGTTTGTCCAAGAAATTCGGGAAAATCGAATTAAATTTAAATTTTGGAAACAGCAACTGTTATTTTTAAAATTTAGTGGTTTCGTAATTATGGGAGTTTCAGATTTCTTGGCGGGTTTATTTATTCTGCCTTTAAAAACATCGGTAGCGGGAAATATTCAATTTGAATTTTTCTGAACGATTTTCCTGAAATTAAGCTATTGTTTATAACATAGTATAATTTTTTTTTCGAAAAATTAAAAGTCATCAATCAGTTTATAAATTACGTATATTAGCCAAGCAGATGTAGATTTTTAGCTATTTTATTTCTAATTAAGCCCATAAAATCCACAGCTTTGAAACCCGGCGTTCTAAAGCTTACAACTCGTATGATTCAGTTGAACGAACCGGACTGGAAACTCCGACCGAAATTTACCATTTAACTCAAGATGAAGTTCATTTTGCTCTTAAGTTCCCCTCGTATTGTAAGCTCTGTTTCCCCGGAGAAAATACACCTCCGGTTTTCTGAGTTTATATTTATATACAAGAATAAGACATAACCCTACCGGGTCTTTGTATTTATAAACCTGCTTCCTGAAGATCTAATATATTCGGAGTGCTTGAATCCCCTGCGGAAAGGATTTAAATTGCGAGATTAGAGAGGATTAGAGTGCAGGAGGGGGCATCCATAGACATCACCACCTATTACCTCAACTGACCCCAAGATGTTGCATTGCATATCAAATGATGCATTTTAAAAAGGGCGCCAGAATTCAAACCAATTTCTAAGACTAAACCCCAGGATGGGGTAAAATTATATTTTTTCTGTTTAAAGCTACTTGTTTTGAAATGCATTGTCGCAAATCATGCATCACTCTTGTCCGAAATTTTGTTGGCACAGTTCAAATCCAATACTTAAGATTAGAGCTTCAAACGGTGTTTTAAAAAGAAAAAATGATAAATTAATGGCTTTTAGAGTAAGTGAAAAAAATTAATGACTATTTTTTCTTTTTTTAAAGAAAATCGGTTCCAACTAAAACCCAGGACGATTTTAAAATAATTTACATGGATAGCCCCAATTTTCACCCAGGCCAAAGATTTTGTTGAACCGTTTTCGAAATCCTATATTCATAAGTCCTTGGTCGCAATAACCGTATAAACCCCAATTTAGAACCTAGAATCTGCTCCTTTAAATGCTCTCCTGAATGAATACGTAACAAAGATCCTTGTTTTTTGTGGATTTTTATTCCCGGAATAGTGATGACCAGCGTTAAGGAGACGCAGTGGAAGCCATAGAAATATACGAACAGCCATTCTCATAATCTTTAGGAATAATCTCACAGTTCTTGCCCGAGTGTACCAATTCTAGGATAAAAATCCCCAAAAACTGTAATGACTGACCATCTATCCCTAGACTCAGAAATGACCATTCATAAACGAGAACACATAACCGTTAGGGGCAATCTGTAATAGCCTTTAGGGCTTGTTCATAAACTGTCTCGACAGATTGCGTATTAGGTGACTATTATTGTTATATAACGGTTTTTGAGAAAAACCCCAAAACCGGGTAAAAATATGATTTTCCCAGTTTTTCGTCCCTTTCGTACTATTTGAACAGTCCCTTAAGCCTTCGGATTGTGCTTATTCTGTCAATCTCTCTCCCGAAATTGTAACGTGGCATGATTAGCCTCCACAACATGGCTACAGTTCTGGTTCTAGTTTTTGTTAGTTGAAGTTTGATTGACATTTTGTGGATTGTTGGAGAAGAAAGACTATATGCTGCCCTGCTATAAAATATAATGAACGTATTCGGAATTAGAGATAGAAGTGGATGAGAGACTATATCCTGCGACGGAATACATATATTTACTCTTATGATAAAGGGCTTTAACTTGCCAATTCCATTCCAGCTCAATCTAATATTAATGACCACAATGAAAAGTTTTCCAACTTGTTTTTGGGATGAGGCTCATAAAAAATGAGCCCGAATCCCCGAATCTCCGACAGATTGCCCCCGTTTCCCCAACAAAGTCTGCCACCACCGAAAATTGAAACTAAATTATTGACAATTACTTGCTACTAGAGCGGAGAAAATGCATCTGGATTCGACTTGCCCCATATTATACGTTTTGGAGCGGTTATTACTATTTTTGTAGGTCTTTGATATGTTTACTCCACTGTTACGACGTTTCTGACGGTTTATTTGAGCATAAAAATGATATCTTTGCGATTTGGGGCATGACTGAGGCATCAGAGATGGTTCTTGCATAAATTATTAAACTATTCCTGGCTCTGAGAAGATTAATAAACCGTCCGAGATTTGTACTGATGTATCGGAGATTAACCGTTTTTCTAAATGTTGCATATAATGACTGATTTGTACATTTTCAGTTTGAAAACTGTGCTTTCAAACGCTTAAAACGTATAAAAGTCTCAAGTTACCCCAACCATTGAGAAAAATTTCATGAGCCATTTAAAAATAGTTTGTAAAATGAGTTCTTCAACGAAAAGTTTCAAAAAGTTAAAGCGTTCGTAAGTCATAATGTTTGCAGACACACAGACGGACGGACGGACACTTTGTTATTCACATAAAGTATGTACGATACATAATAAAGTAGCTTCTGTTCAGGATTCTTCAAGAATTCAGAATTGCTTTCTTAAAATCATACATCATACATCAGAATAAAGGAGCCGTTTTTAATTCGATTTTCTTCGCATTTTCCATGAAAATCCGAAATGCTTAGAAAAATATTTGCCTATTCGTTTCACAAAGTCTAAAACATCTTTTGCATAAATCCGCGATTTAAAATTCATATTTCCCTCCATAATAATTAAGGTAGTCTTTTCTTTGAAAGTCATAAACATTACTTTTATCCTTACTACCGCAAAAACGTCTGGTATTTTTCATCCCACTCTGCTTTTGTCCTTCAAGGAAAAGCTAATATGTGATATAAATGTTAAGTATGTAATATTCCTCCAAAAACGGGGGAAATTAAAGTATTTTAAGGGATAAAATGTCCCAGTAATGAGAATTTATGTTGCGAATCCTAAGTCGAATAAAACCATGAGAGATAATGAAATGTTTTTTCCGGAATAACAAAGCAGTATTTGTGTATGAAATATTGAGGATGGGACTGAGCCGTTCAAACAGGAAATCTTCTCAACGTTGAGGATTTTTATTTTTTTAGGATTTTTAAATCTGTTTAGCTTTTAAATTAAATTTAAAAATTTAAAATTGAGACCGGGATCAGTGTTTACGAAAGGCCCCTCCGGGGTTGGCAAAGGGAAGTAAAAGTGTTTAAGGAAATAGGTGGAGAAAGAAGTGTGAACATTTAACAGATTCAGAGAGTCAGATTCAGATAATTCCATCCTTCCCTTCTCTTTTCAACTGGAATCATTTCTGGGGTCCGAACAGGAGCGTAACACGATAAAATTTAGTTAAAATCCCAGATTTAAATAAGTCCCCACCTTCAATCTCAATGTAAGTGCGAATAAACCGTTGCAAACGCACATCGTAAAAAGGTGAAACCTCAAGAACAACACGTCAAAATGTTTGATGTCGTTGCCTTACACGTTAGAGAGGTTTTATTGAAGAATCTCACGTTTCCCCAATCATAGAGTAAATTCATGTACATTATTGAATAGTACGTGACAGTAGCTTTGTAAGAGTTTATCATACACGTAGGGTCGCAATTCGAAAAAATTGTGAACTTTGACCGTAAATCCTTGACCTTTGACCTACATGGCCCTCAAACGGACTCGGTCTCCGCTTCAAGGTCATAAGTGGTTTGCAGAAAAAAATAATTTGAAAATATTCAACCGTTCGTTAGTTAGAGCACGAACGGACAGACGGACAGAATGAGTGAAACCATTAAAGGGTTTCACCCTTTAATAACTACTCCCCATGGGGACTTATTTCAGTATGCGAAGTTTAACTACTTAAAAGGGAAATGTTAAGGAGAGAGTGGTTCGAGGGGTTAAATGCTGCGCGGGGCTACGGCCCTGCCCCTATCTGAAAGTGCTGCTGGGTAGATTGTCACCCGTTTATTTGAGTTGATAAAAAGTTTTTGCATTTCCTTCTATTTGTGAATGAGGAAGAGGAGTTTTGGAACTCCTTTGCATACTTTCCAATGGTTCGTTCACAAATACTCCGTCACATTTTTTTAAGAAATATTGTTATTTAAAATAAATATTAATTTACTCTCCGTGTACTCAAAAAGCTGTAAGGTCCGTTTAGGTCAAACTTAGACAGAGGTGTGCTGAACA
The DNA here is from genome assembly GCA_906901685.1 of Desoria tigrina. Lineage (NCBI taxonomy): Eukaryota > Metazoa > Arthropoda > Collembola > Entomobryomorpha > Isotomidae > Desoria > Desoria tigrina. Next base: position 805,197 of record CAJQTU010000035.1, read on the forward strand.
GATGCGCTCAATCAGGAGAGTATGGTACTTCACTCTATGGTTGGGGAAACATGAGATTCTTGCTTAAAGCGCCTCATACATGTCAAATAGTCGTGCTAACTACGTCTGTGACGGTTGATTTTTTGCAATTTTGTTTGAAATTGACTACACTTTACTGCTAGGAGCATTTTATTATATTAGGCTTTTAAGCATTGATCAATTAAAAAAGTAAGCTCCAAATACCACCTTTCACCGGATTTAGAAACATTAGAAACCTGTAATTTTGTTATTTAATTCAATACTAACTTTTTAACCCCATAATTACAACAAGTGTTTTTTGTGGCTTACAATTTCATGAATTTGTTCATTTAACGAGTCGGACTTAATTTTTAGAAATATTTAATAGAATTTACGAACTGCCCTTTGTGGACTTAAGACAAGAAAGACGAAAGGAAGAAGTGATCTAGGAAACTTAAACTTATCATCCACCCTTTCCTATAGAAATTCACCAGGATTACGAACCCAACTTTCCCTAAATTCCTTACATCCACAACATACTTCAGAATCCACTTTCCCAAAGGCCTTAGCGTTTTTATCAATTTAATTCAAGAGATGAGAGCCAATTAAGGTGATTTCATAACTGCACTTTTGGATCATTACCTTAATTGGTGTTTAATCTCAAGAGCATTGTGGGTGGATGATCCCTTAGAAAAGCGGCTCTTTCCGATTGCATTTCATTAAAGTGGCTAACTACTTTGGGGAGAAAGCTCTGCCGAACTGAATCTGGCCAAAAGCACTTCCGGATTCCTAGCCCACTTTTTTTGCATAGAAACGGGACATTCTTTGGAAGAAACTATCCTTTTGATGTGCTTCCGTATTTATTTATTTCTCGAAATTAGTGAAAAAAAACAAAAAAAACATGAAAAATGTGAAAAAATCGATTTACAAATGCAAAATGATATGAAAATACAAAGAAAACAAAGGATTTATACTGCTAATGGTCTTTTTGATTTTTTATTTAACAAAGAAAAAATTTATAGTGGTCAATAAATTAAAGCAGTTGGGGTTGTTGTATAGTATACAACTACTATTGTCCTTAAGGTTCAAGTCATATTTTTTTTTAAATCCCGACATATTGTAAACCTTCTATTGCAAACTCGACGTATATTCCGAATCTGGAATAACACACTGTCGACTATAAGAAGCGTTTTGTAGTAAAATCAGGATAGCCGGATAGAAATAACGTTTTTCGGTTTTAAGGTATATTATTCGTTTGAAACTTGAAACATTAAGTTATAAACGACCCTTTGCCGTTTTGGGGTAACTTGAGATAAAGGACAATTTACATAGAAATAATGAATCGTTTGCATTCAAGGCAATCAGATTAGGAGAAATTGTAATCAGGTCATTGAGGACTTACACATAATAACATATTCTAAATTCGAATGCCTCGTTCATCGTAAGAGCAGAAACGTTTACGCTAATCTCAATGAATAAAAAGCCCTAATCCTGGCCCTAAACTCCGTATAATTCCCATGCAAAAAGTAATGGGAGATCGGATTAAAATCTTCCTCTCCGTTTACCAATCCCCGAATTTAAATATCTAACTCTGAATTTTTTGCCAATTCCAGAACGAGTTGACGATGAGATCAGTCGAACCAAAATCATCCCCGAATCAGTATCATCGAACTTGTCATCTTCCTCGGTGGTAATGGACCCTTACCAGGAATGGCTCTCATCATCGTCGACAATGTCGAGATCTTCGACAAATGTCGAGAAGATTCTGTCGTCGAAACGTCGATTTAGTTACCATCGAGTTGAGGAGAGTCGGAAGGGGCGGCCTTTTGCTGCAGTGACACTTGACGACGTGACGACTTCCGGTCCGGTTCTTGCATCGGGGTTATCGTCGGGAGATCATCTCGAGATTGAGGACAAGGGTGTAGATTCGTCGTGGGAGATGGGTCATTTAAAAAACCACCACCACCACCGTCAAAAAACTCGTCAGAATGAGCATGTTGTGAAGGGCCGACATGATCATCATCAGAATCATCATCACTCCCATCACCATCATGTTGGGAATGAGGGCCATCACCACACCCACAGGCCCAGCCACCATCACCATCACAATCAGCACTAAAACATAAGGCCTTCTTCATCTTTCATAATCTTGTACGGACGAGGGAACTTTCTCTAGTGTTCATCTCTGAAAAAATCGGGTCGGAAATCTATGGAATTTCAATGCAAATCATGCACATTTTTCAAAAAGAAAAAGATTTTTGCGGCCTGGGAGACCGAAATCGGTTTTATCGGACGTGATTTGCTTCATCAGGGTTTAGCCTCGTACGATATGGTTACTGAGATAAATCCTTATCTAGGAAAATTGACGGTGTGGATTTCCGAAAATCATAATTTCTGCAAAGTAAACCCAAAGTTCGTAATTTACAACCGAGAAAGTTCCCTCGTAAAAAATATCATGTTCCAAAGGCGTTTACTATACTCCCTAAAAGCAAAGCCCATTCCATGCAGTATATGCATAAGATAGCCATGTAATAATCATAAGGCAGAGAAATATTTATATTTTAAATTCGAAAATGTTAATATAATGTGTGGATTTGACCCCTTTTGGAACTCCTATCCCTCTGAACGAGGTCGAACTCAAATCAAACTGTTTTTTAGCGAAATTCCGAGTGTTTGAGACCTATATATACAATCTCCATTTCAACTCCAAACTTGTTCTAACTTAATGGTCTAATTTAAAGTAAGAGAGTCCGGCGTTCTGTTTGTAAAAGTAAATGGGAATAAAATGAGATGTTTATTGGGGTCTTTAAGGAAGTGGGAAAACATGTGAAGTTCTTCTTGTTCAGTGGAACAAGTTGAGTTGGCACAAATCTAGGGCTGTTTTTTAGCCGAAAATAAAAATAAAAAAAACGGTAAAGGAAATAGGGCGGCCTAAAAATCTGCTCATCTTGGCAAATGGGTGACATTAGGTGTGATTAGGGACTCAACTGGACAAACTACTCCCGAGACCAACAAACTTTTTCACACACATTTCCCACCCATTTACACACACTTTTACAGACACGTTCCGTCCCGGTTCCTGCGAGCTCGGACAGAGGCTTCCGGGATTACACAAAATAATTAACAGGAATTTTTTAACTACGTTTAAGGAATTAAAAGTTAATTCACATTTTGGTAAAAAAAATTACTCTAAATTACCGTTTTGAGCATCCATTTTGGCTGCTTAAAAATTGGAACCAAACCTTACTTACAGCTTTGAATGATAAAGCCGGAAAAAATACAGTCTGTTGGTCTAAAAATCTATTTTTATTGAACTTTCTATGAATGGGCAGTTTTAAGGAATTTTGGTAAAACCCGGGCTTTGAAAACTGCCCGAGCATTAACCCCCATCATAACCGCCCCAGTATAGCCGCCAAATCGTAACCGCCCATCATAACCGCTTCATCATAGCCGCCCCAGCATAACCGCCCAATAATTTACGTCCCATTGTAACTGCTCTTACAAACAATAACCACCAATCTTTTCAAACCCATTAAAGCCTAACGCTTCAAAAAATTACCAATACCTTTGATATTCATCGACCCGGCAATTAATATTCAAAACTATTCGGTAAACCCTCGAGTATCGTTCTAGCCAACGAAATTAAAAGGTCGCTCTCGGGTATCCGTAGCTTAACTATAAAACTCAACAACCCAAAATTAAACCCCATAGGAAATTGACAATCCTAATTCCTGGATAAAACCGTAAATAATCATAGCTCAAACCGTAACCCGGACTTGACATCCCATGGATACAAACGGAAGGTGAACCGGATATTTTAGGATGTCCTCCGAAGCTGAATCCTTCTTCCCGAATTCGGGTTTTTCAGGGGATTTAGTCCGGAGTAGAAAAGTAAGTCAAGTCTGGAATGAGATTCTAAATACTGAACCTGGAGTATCCTCTCTCTCAAGTAGTAGTCCTTGAATATTAGATGAGTACATGAGCTCACATGGAAATACATCTCTGGGATACCAGTTATACTGATTCTATTAGAGTAGATTATATTCTTGAGATCTCTGGAGAAGATCTTGTCTGCAGAAGAGGTTCCTGGAGCGGGGATCCACAAGGGTATTAAGTCTACGGAGATGAGATGCTCCAGGGCCATGGAAAAATAAAATTGAATGATGTAAAGATTTAGTGTAGAGGATCTGCTGAGAAAAAAAACCTATTTGTCTACTACTGACTACCTAAGTCTCGGCGTTATGCCGAATTTCGACAAACGACAAGGAAATAAGTGAAGGGGCTATATATGCATCAAATACAAGCATTCCGATCCCAGACTACGAGGGAGGACAGGGTGCTCCGGAAATACAACACCGGTTTTCGTTCACGATTTCCTTGGACAGTTTCTGTCTACAAATGCAAAAAAATTAATAGTTGTAAAAGGACTTTAAATAGCATTTAATTTAACCTTAATACCTAATCCTATACATGGGAGCCATTTTAGACACAAATCTCACATTTCCCCAACCATAGAGTAAAATTATACACATCTTACAGTATAGCATTCAGCCGTACTTCCGCAATCATGTATTTAAGGTTGCTATTTTTAAAAAATCGAAATACTCAACTGTTCCAACGTTCGAACACAACGAGGAATGCCAAACGGTAGACAGACAGACAATGTAAAAATACGAAGTAGAAAATTCCGACCGATTTAAAAAAAAACTAGCCAGTAGGGTGCTTCTAAAACCCGGATTCAGTTTTGGACAGTACTATTCAAGATACGCGGAGAAAAGCGCCCCATCATAAGCCGCCCATCAAAAGCGCCCCTTGCAGTAAACGCCCCAACAAAACGCGCCCCGTTCAATAAGCGTCCCTGCTCTATACACTCCATACTCTCTATACTCTATATTACACTCAATACTCTCTATTCACCTTTGGGGCAATTTACACCTTTCTCGGCAATATTTTTTGACACTTGGACGAAAAACGATTTAGACAAAGGGTATGTAAGACTTGATATTTCTGGAGTTAGTATTGATTCCCTTTTGTGTGTTCCGTCCATTTCATAAATATTTAAGCTCTGAATTTGTATTCATGATCTATGTCCTTCTCTTCTGCGGTTGATGAAGCCAAGGAAATAATTGATGTCTTAAGGCTAGTTTATCACAGAAACAATTTCGTTTAACTAAGAACCCTCGACCGTTTTGTGGTTTTGTAATAACGGTTTGGGTCAGGTCATTCAATAGCTTTTTGGGGGCAAAAGAGTGAAGGATTTTAGGTCCCGATAATTGCACATTTCCCCCCGGGGCCTAGAACTCTGGACCTCTAGAGCCCCATCTCCATTTGCGAAATTCGCTGTTAGGGAATTTTGTATATGTATTTGGCTATAGGGGAAATTGACGGAAGTAGCTGGATATAAAAGATAGAGTATATCCAGATTTAGGCCTTGGCTACATAGTTTGAGAGAGAGTGAATAAATCTGAGGGTCTGGAGAGTGCAGAAATTAGATTACGTTAAATTTGCATTTATTGGCACAAACCTAAATAATGGCTCCATCCTCATTCTTCAGGAATCGGCTCTGCAGTTCACGGACCCTCTCTCGAACGTCAAGGACGGTTCATAAATAAGCAGTAAAAATGTCAGTTTACTGTAAAAACCGCTTTACAAGCCCGATAGACACTGCTATGGGACAAATGTAAGCAGTGAGTCTAAATACTGCGACGGCTGGATATCCCAAACCTTAGTTAAACCGGGAAATTTTGAATTGAAACAAAGGAAGGCGTTTGAGGTGAAATTATACGTGAAAACTCAAACTGGACTTTTTTAAAGGCAAAGTCATAGAAAAAAGTCTCATACTACCCCGATTCTTTCCTTATTTCTTAACGTTAAAAAACGCATAAAAATGTCAATCAAAAATTAATAGTCAGCGACTTCCAAATTATTCAAATTCCAACCTCTTCCGCTGGTATTGTTTTGAGGCCCCGTTGTTGTTCAAATACACCCAGTCACCCCGTGAATTTGAACAGAGATAAATGCGTAAACTGAATTAGGTGACTGAATGTGAGTGAGAGATGAAATTGTTGCAAGGAATTGAGATAATTAAATTCGTCCCTCTCCTCTCCTCTCTCCAATCTCACTTTAAACACCTTTCTCCCCTTTCTTTGCTCAGGAATTAAGGGAATTAAACGGGAAATGGTAATTTTAATTGACTTCCCAGAAATCCAAAACTGTCAACACAACCACCACCACCACCTCTACATTTCTACTCGGAGAAGAGACAGTATTCCTAGAAATACGGAATATCAGGGCCGAATAGTACTACTACCATATTTACGTCCAATAAAAGTTCCTGAAATAGAATCGGTTTTTATGTTCCAAAAATGCAATCTCTCGGAAATAATTGAGCAAAAAATTTAAAATTTAAAATTTTACGTTTGAAGAGTGTTTCCTAAAGACAGTTATTTTAAAACGAAACACAAGTCCCCGAAATATATCCCCACCCCCTTTGAATGCCATTTTAAACAGAAGCCCAGGGGAATTATTTCCAGTACTGCGGTAACTAGACACGAAATATTCCTATATATTCCCACGTGGTGGCTTGTCTGAATAAGCAAATTCATAGCACTACCATCATCATCATCATCCGGACCAAAACCGCATTTCCATGTACTCGGCTAACTCTGTTTTGCCTCTGCAACCTCCGTCGAAAGGGTTGCGTAATTCGGCAAGACAACAATAATATGTATCTAATATTATTCGCTATAGAGAGAGGGACTAGAAGAATGCATATTTAGTTTCTAAGTTTTGAGAGACAAAGTCGGTGCAATAAATATTATATAAGAGCTAAGGGAATTTTAGTTCCGATTTGTGGATTCTGACCACGAAATCTTACTTTATTTCCCGTCCTCTTCGCAGAGAAAGCAACTTTTCTTTGGGACGGCAGAGACGTTCTTTCAAAGTGCCCCAAAGTCTACAAGTCCACGAGGGGCTCTCCACAGATCACAAATCGTTGGGTATGTCGTTAGGAACATTTGTCGTTGAGGAACGAATGTCCAGGAACGAAAGTCGTTGAGGAACGACTGTCGTTGGGTTACCTCACAAATGTACATGACTACCAGGTGAAAAACTTCAAAGATCTATTGTGGTAGCATTAACTGCATTTGTGGACATTATCATGGCTTGAAATTTCACTAAAAACATTCGTAGTTATAAATGACTAATAACAATACCTCGCTTACATACAGTGGAAATGCGTGGTAGTCTACTGTATAAAGTAATCATTGTACATCCGTAGCACAGGCTTTAGCCTCTCATGGTTTTACGTGTAGCAGGATTTGGTGGAGCGGAATTTTTGAATTTTTCCCAGCTCTCAATGTTATCTAAAGGGAAAGGGTGTAAACCCACGAAAATTCCTGTCCAACATTAGCTTAGGCTTGTTACATGCAGTAGTGGACCCCTTGGGTGTTTAAAATACCGAAGCGTTTGTCAGTTTCAGAACTTGCCTTAAATGTCAGCTTTTAAATTTTTTTTGCCCCCAAAACTTGTATTAATGTTAGACGCCATTGTTTCTAGTTTACCAAACCTAAAATAATTTACTTTAAAAAAGCGATTCTGAACAATGCATTTGCAAAATGTGGACAGCCCTTAGAAGTCCAGAGTCTCGTATTTTGTGTAAGAGAAAGAACCGGAGAAAAATGTGCCATGTCGACAGAAGGAGTCCCGCTCTGAACAAACTCCTTATTTCCATTAACAAATCCCGACTCTTCTGGAATAGTCCAACGGGACGAGTCTAGCAGAGGTGTACACGGGATCAGGGGATCATCCTATGACCCCAATATCTCACAATTCCCTCAACTGCAGATCCAAACTGACCACGAGGAAGTTAAACAATGGCCCGTTCGGATCAATTGACCCCTTGTGGAAACTTCAAAGCTTAATTTCGAGGTCAGTACCGTAAATTTCGAAATAAGTCCCCGTTTTAAGAAGGTTTACCGAAATAACCCTACCCCTTGAAATAACTTCCCCAAGAGTACCGGAATAGTTACGCCCCTGCCTCATGAAGTAAAAATTAATCCAAGCAAAATCAAGTGGACTCTCTTGTTTACTCATCCACTTTCTCAAGTCTTCTCAAAGGAATTCCAGGACTTTCCAACCTCTTAAGATTTATAGACACACAAGGGAACTTTCTCAGTTGCTAGCTTCACATTTTGAATCATACCTACAAGGGAACTTCTCAATTGCTAAGTTCACATTTTGGATCATACCCACAAGGGAACTTCTCAAATGCTAAGTTCACATTTTGGATCATACCGACAAGGGAACTCCTCAATTGCTAATTTCACATTTTAGGTCATGGCGGATGGCATTTAGCGATTTGGCATCTCTACCCTCTCTCTAATTAGCTAGTGGGTCGAGCCACTTGACAATTAATTTGGCGTTGGTTTTAGACATTTTCAATTTTTTTTAAACTACGTCCAAAAAATTTCATAATTTTTCATGAGTAATTAAGTCCTGTATTTTTCACGGCATTGAATTCGAAATAAAATGCAGTTAAAAGGAACAAAATCTTTGCAGTTTTTTATAACAAAAGCTTGGATTTATAAGTAGCGATAGTATAAGCTATAGATTTATAGTATTGAATTAAATTATTTATTATTTTATATTTCTGCAGAGAAAATTACTTTTAAGAACATCTTTCATTAGCGGAGATAATTTTGAAAATTTCTGTATTTAGCATCAAAACCAACTACATCCGTTCTGGCTTTATGATAAGTTATTTCGAAAACGGAAATGCGCATAAGTATTTTATATTATTTTGAAGAGATAAACAGCTAAATTTGGTTTAAAAAATAGAACGAGGTAAAGGATTCTTGTTCAAAGTTTTTAAGAAAATATTCTGTCACAACAAATTTAAAAAACTACCGATATTTTTATTGCTTAGAGGATAGTCAGTTCCAGGATCCCAATTTTATTGTTTTTTATGATTTGATCAGGCTTAATTAATAATCTCACAAAACTTGAGGGAACGAAGGCTTCAGATAATGAGATATATAATACAAATGATAAACAATCACAAGATGCTTCCAATCCTAAACTTTAAGTACTTTTAAATCGTAACTAAACGAAGGGTCAAGGTTGGGTTTATTCGACATGAAGACCCAAATATCTCTACCTGCGAACCCTTAAACAATATCCAGCTATGATTTGACCCATTTCCATTCTTGACCGATTTACCCAATTAAAAAAAACAGAATTTGGACTGGAATTTAAAGTAGAACCGAACCCTTGAGCCCTAACCTTTCAAGTTGAAGGACAAGAGGTTTGACATAAAATAAACATTAAAAGCCGAGTTTTCATTTCAACAAAAATCTATTCCTTGATCAGTCGGACAAATCTCTCCAGCCCAGTCATACAGACTTATTTTTAATCATTTTAAGACAGCTTTTTAATTGCCTTAGAAAATCGAATTTTGAACTTAAATCATGAGGGCCTTCCATTTCAACAAGCAAAAAATCGGACTTATCTTCGTGCTTATCATTCTGCTGAACACCGTGTCGGGTTATCCGACCAGAGAAGCAAGTACTCTTCTCGAGCAACGGAAACCAAGAAAGCCGAATAAGGTGAGGATTTTGGCTTTTGCGTTTTTTAATACCATAATAATTCTCGAAATGGAAAAACTTGTAATTTGTAATTACAAAACATGATATACTCCAATTAAAAAACTCAATTGTATTTCGAACAGAGGTCAGCTGGGGTCAAAGTGTTAGGAGGTCAGACCGAGGTGATGCGACTTGGTCTTGGATCAAAAGATGACGGAAATCAATCGGAATTGAAAATATCGGACATCGCAGCAGCCGAATTCGGAAAAACTGACATGGTCGGGAAATCGGGACAATTGGACGACGCGAATTCGAATCCAGCTCCGAATACGGTAAAAACAATTCAAGTTAAATCTTGATTAATATTCAATTAAAAATCAATTAAAATTCGAATCTATTCAATTTATATATTGGCTTGTTTAATAATTTCAAAGGTAGAAAAAGTTTTATAATTTTTCATCAATTCACGAATGGAATAGATTTATTTTTTAATAGAGTTATTTTCTTAACCCCAGCGTTGTTTATAAATACCTTATGTCAAAAGCAAGATTTTCCTAGGTGTGATTTTGTTTAAATTTCTTTTGTTTGTTTCGGAGAATCGTAGTCTTTAATTATATATTTGTTATATATATATAGTTAAATGGTTTTTTATTTTTAATTTCCAGAAACGACGAGAAGGTAGAGCGATGGCTAAGAACATAGAAAGCAGAGTGAAGAAGGTCATAAATGAGCAATTGGACATTTCGGAATCTGATTACGGTTTGGACTCAAGCTTGGTCGAGGATTTAGGTGCGGATTCCTTGGGTTTGGTGGAGTTGATCTTGGCATTGGAACAGGAGTTTGAAATTGATATTCAGGACGAGGATGCAGAGCAATTAAAAACCGTCCGACAAATCATCAATTACGTGAAAAAACACGCTAAAAACTGAAATCCCATTTCCTTCAAGTTCTTTCTGATTTGGTAAACTTTTAGATCTTTGGATTTTGTATGTAATTTTAATAATGTGACGTGTTTGGTTTAAACGTGTAAAATCTGAAAAAAATTCAGGTCTCGACGATTCCTTAAGTTTTCAAGATTATTATTTATTATACTCTAACAGTTGTCACAGGACTTAATTTGGAATAAAATGCAGTTAAACATTTATAATTATTTGCAGTTTATTACATCTATGCTGTAAGCGAGGAGTTTGGATAAGCGTTAGATTCTCGGAATTGTATTATTTTATTTTATTTTTGGAGATAATTTTTCAATGAAATAAACTCTCATCCTGCCACAAATTTATCAGAGGTTATTTGGAAAATAGAAATATCATTAGTTAATTAAATTTCATTGTCTAGCTGAATTTAACGATTTTTGTCTTATTTTTTGATAATGTCATGCCGGATACACTTCATTGGTACTTCAGGGTACTTCATGAAATATAATCTATTTTTAGTCGACGATACACCGTGCATTTTTATTAACCTAAAAATAACGCACTGAAGCTATGAACAGAGGTTTTCTACCTGAATTCTAAAACAGCTCCTAATCCAACAATTGGCTTCACAAGATTAAAGATTAAGGAGATTAAATAGTCTTTTCCCAATATTATTTAATTTTTCAATCAACATTAAGTTTTCGGTTGGTTTAAACAGGAGATGTTTCTATACGACAATGAGAATAAAGCTATTTGATAAACCATACTGACTCGGGGGATTATTTCATAAAAAACCAACCGTTTGTGAAAGAAACTGACAAGGGAAGTACCCCAATTGGCAGATCCAGAATCACTTGATTTTTTTTGTGTAGAACCTACTAATATTACCAATGATTAAAATAGCAAAATTAGCTGCCCATTTTGAAATTAACCAGGTTAAAAAAATCACAAATCATGAACATTGAAAATAAATTATCGAATATGACTAACTATGATATACCAAAAAATCAAGAAAAAAATTAGGAATACAAAAATCATAATATTTTGTTTAGGCGGTGAAGGGATTTTGAGATATCAAGGTGAGAAGTTGAGGTAAAATGGGGGAGTTCAGAGCGCGAGTGAGTGGGGCGAGCAAGAAACGAGAAAACTCGACTTTTTGTCCTTTTCCTATAGTAACTCCCTATCTGAATCTGACGTATTCTCTTGATCCAACGCTATACTAATTTTCCAGTGACGGCAATATTAACGCCATGTAAATTTTTGGTTTTTGGATGAAAATTCCTCAAAGAACTGAAAAACTCAACGCTATAACAGCCGTTACATCTTCCCACCTTGATATCTCAAAATCCCCTCACCGCCTAAACAAAATGTTGTGATTTTTGGATTTCTAATTTTTTTCTTGATTTTTTGGTATATCATATTAGTTATATTCGATGATTTATTTTCAATGTTCTTTGTTTGTGATTATTTATAACCTAGTTAATTTCAAAATGGGCAGCTAATTTTGCTATTTTAATCATTGGTAATATTAGTAGGTTCTACACAAAAAAAAATCAAGTGATTCTGGATCTGCCAATTGGGGTATTTCCCTTGTGAGTCGATTTGTGGGTAAATTCTCTATTTTTTAGGCTTCAGGTCAATGTCTTTTCTTATCGATGAAATGAAAATGAAATCATTTATACAGCACGTTACATAAAATGTAACTTGCTTTTAAACCCTAACTAATTGAAAGATCAAAGTCTGGTTTGACATAAATGAAGACTCAAATTTCTCTACCTGAGGTTAGCTCTCATAAACAAAATGCAGCTTTGACTTAAACCTTTTAAGTTGCTGACCGATTGACCCAATTCAGAAACAGAATAGAGGTCAACTGGGGTCAAGGTGTTAGGAGGTCAGTCAGGGGTGATGAGACTTGGCCTTGGATCCAAAGATGACGGAATTCAGTCAGACCTGAAAATATCTGACAAGGGAACATTCCCAACTGTACCACCCCGATATTTTTTAACTAGTCTCATTCGAAAGAGCATGCAAAATAATGAAAATTAATTAGTGGAACTATGGGCGTTTAAAATATATTTGACATGGTAAAGTTGGTTTGGTCGGTTGTGCTGGATAGTTAATTTGGAAGATCACAAACACATTAATTTATTATGAATTTTTTGGCTTGCTAGAAAAGGGTATATCAAGGAATATTTGTAAATAGATCTAGATTTTAATACCTCCTGGAGTCCTCAAGAACTAACAATTCAGAATCTGAAGCTTTTGACCGAGTGACCCTAAAAGTACAGCCTTGTAACATAAATGAAGTTAAACAAGTCGGCAAAGCCCTTATTTAAGTCATAAAAATTTTGAAGTTCAAGGACATGATTTCTAAAACCCAACCGATAAAAACAAGACCCTCTCAGAGTTTTGCCCGTCAGTCTAAGGTTGTCATTCCACCAGACATATTTTTGTTATTACTTTTACTTTTTAATTTTTTAAAACAATTTAAACCATGAGGATCCTAAGTTGGAATAAGAAGGGACTTGGAATTCTGCTCGTGTTTATCATTTTGTCGAACACCGTTTCTGGTTACCCGACCGGACCAGCGAGTCCAGTTCTGCGGACAAAACCCTCGAAACGGAACCAGGTGACGGCGTTAAACTTTACCCGAGTTTTGTTTATATATTTACGAAAATTATTCAGTAGGGTCTTATTGAGAGAGTATTTTATTGTACACAGAGATCAACGGGAATTGGAAGTTTGGGAAGTCAGTCGGATGTGATGAGACTTGGTCTGGGATTTGAAGATGACGGAAATAAACCGGATTTGAAAATATCGGAGATCGCGGGAGTCCAAACAGGAAAATCGGAGATTTACGGGAAATCGGGACAAATACACGAAGAAAATATGAACCCAGCCCAAACTAAAGTAAGTCGAATTGTAAATAAAATCCAACCGTTTACAAACAATGCATAAATGTCCAAAAATCGGACTAAAACTATCAATGCCTATTTAATGTTTTTTTTTATTCGTTTGATTAAAATAAACCTGTTCTCGTATTTGGTACAATTTCAAGAGGTTCAGGATTAGTAAAATCCATGAATGCAAACTAAAATATTTCCTATCCTGTTTCTAATTTTAATTTTTCTTCTCCCCAAGGAACGGCGTGAAAATAGAGCGAGCGACCTTGAAAATCGGATTAAAAAGATCGTTGCGGAACAATTAGGAGTTGGAGTGTCGGAAATTAAACTGGACTCGAATTTTGTGAACGAGTTGGGTGCGGATTCTCTAGACACGGTTGAATTAATTATGGCATTAGAGGAGGAGTTCGACATCGAGATTTCGGACAAGGATGCCGAGAGAATCAAAACCGTTCGAGATGCCCTCAATTACATTAATCGTCACATTGGTCACTAGAACAATACCGGATTTTCAATCATTTTGGTTTCATAAAATTATTTTTCGTTTTTAACCAAAGGGGCAGCAGCAAAGAGGCTATGAGACCTGAAAATTTTGGAATTTTATCCCAATATTCTAATACGAAAATTCAAAAATTTCTTTCATTTTTTATTGTTGGAATCATTAAAACTTAAGAAATAAAACATAAAGGGTAATTGCACTCAATAGCATTTGATTCATACTCGTATGTCGTTTGGAACAAGTTTTTCAGAGTTCAGTTTTAGCAGAGGTGGCTAAATTCTGGATTTTTTAGGCTCCAGGTTAATTATGTCCTTTATTATCAATGAAATGACAACAAATCATTTCTACAGCACGTTAAATAAAATGTGACTTGCTTTTAATCTGTAACTAATTGAAAGGTCAAGGTTCGGTTTAACATGAATGAAGACCCAAATTTCTCTACCTGCTCAGCCTTCATAAACAATATTCAGCTCTGACTACTTGTACCTTTTTAAGTTCCTGACCGATTAACCCCATTCAGAAACAGAATATGGAATAGAGCCCCTGAACCTTTCAAGTTGAAGGACAAGAGATTAAAATAAAATAAATACCAAAAACGGAGTTTTGATTGGAACAAGAATCTATTCCTGAATCTGTCTCACGATACTCTCCAGACCAGTGACACTGACTTATTTTATTAATCATTTTAGGACAAGTTCTTAATTGGGTTTAAAAACTAAATTTTCGACTAAAATCATGAGGGCCTTCCATTTGAGCAAGCAAAAAATCGGGGTTATGTTCGTACTTATCATTCTGTTGAACACCGTGTCGGGTTATCCGACTGGAAAAGCACGTACTCTTCTGGGGCAACGGAAACCAAGAAAACCGAATAAGGTAAGGATTTTTAAACTATATTCCGATTTTACATACTAAAGTACTTTAACTATGCTTATGTAATAATTAGTAAACACGAAACAGTCGAATATTAATTAACAAAAATTGTTCACTAAAATCAGTAAATTATTATCAAGTATAGAGAGCGATGAAGAAAAAGAAAATTTATTACATATAGTAATGTTACATTTAATCATGCTTTAATGCAAAGTCTTTATTTGGCTTCTTGTGTTTTTTAAATTATTAAATGAAACATTTCTAAAAAAAATGAATGACTCTAAAATATTGAGCCGAATTCACGCAAGTTCCTAAGTTTGATATCAGTATGCATGAAAACCGGCGAATTGTTTTAATCACGAATATGGTTTAAAACTGATCGTAGAAGTTTCAGAATTGGGCTCCAGTTATGTCTAATCGTTCTAGATTCTCTATATTATCCCTTGTAACTACATATCTTAATTTACTTCGATTATCAGTTCAACTCCTAATTGTATAATAATATAATGCAATAATTAACTCATAAACATGCATTCTTATCCCAGAACTAAAAAAACAGTCCAACAGTCTCTCAACTAAAATAAAAGGATGTTAACGTAGTTTTTGGTTTAAATAAATCATAATGAAATTGCAGAGTATCTTGCCTCCCAAAACTGAAGCGTTTAGAATTAGGATAATTAAAAATTCAACAATCTGAAGCATAAACATACTGATGTTTTCGTCTAGAGTTGCGGATATTTAATTCGGAAGATTACAAGATATTAATTAGCTATGAATATTTGTGGCTGGTCAGAAAACGATATATCAGGGAATATTTGTAAATAGGGCTACATTTTAATAGCTCTGGAGTCCTCAAGAACTAACAATTCAGAATCTGAAGCTTTCGACCGATTGACCCTAAAAGTACAGCCTCGTAACATAAATGAAGATAAACAAGTCGGCAAAGCCCTTACTTAAGTCATAAACACTTTGAAGTTCAAGAACATGATTTCTAAAACCCAACCGATAAAAACAAGACCCTCTCAGAGTTTTGTCCCTCAGTCTAACCTTGTCTCCCATTCCACCAGCAGACTTATTTTTGCTACTGTTTTTACTTTTAGTTTTTTTTAAACAGTTTAAATCATGAGGATCTTAAGTTGGAATAAGAAGGGACTTGGAATTCTGCTCGTGTTTATCATTTTGTTGAACACCGTTTCTGGTTATCCGAGCGGACCGGCGAGTCCGGCTTTGGCTGCAAAACCCTCGAAACGGAACCAGGTGAAGGTTTTAAACTTTCTCAGAGTTTTGATTGATTTTTATTTTAAGATTTTTAGTATATGGAAAAATCAATTTTTTCAGGATTTGTTTTTGAAACGCTTAACTTTGTGGTTTGGTTTGATTGTAAATAGAGATCAACGGGAATTGGAAGTTTGGAAAGTCAGTCGGATGTGACGAGACTTGGTCTGGGAGATGACGGAATTCGACCGGAATTGAAAATACCCGAGATCGCGGGTGCCAAAACAGGAAAATCGGAGATTGACGGGAAATCAGGAGAAATACATGAAAAAAATAAGAACCCAACCCAAATTAAAGTAAGTGGAATTGTAACTAAAATCCAATCGTTTACAAACAATGCATAAATGATCAAAAATCTGACTAAAATTATGATTTTAAAAATGCCTATTTAATGCCTTTTGCCGATTTGTTTGATTAAAATAAACCTAACTTGAGACAGCTAGTGTTTGTACTACTAATGTTCACGTATCCGGTACAATTTAAAGAGGTTCAGGATTTGTATATTTCTTTAATTAAAAAGGAAATTTTGTAAAATCCCTGAATGGAAACTGAAATATTTCCTATCCTGTTTCTAATTTTAATTTCTCTTCTCCCCAAGGGACGGCGTGAAAGTAGAGTGAGTGACCTTGAAAATCGGATTAAAAAGATCGTTGAGGAACAATTACAAGTTGGGCCGTTGGACATTGAACTGGACTCGAATTTTGTTAACGATTTGCGTGCGAATTCTGAAGATATGGTTATATTAGTTATGGCATTAGAGGTGGAGTTCGAGATCGAAATACCGGAACAAGATGCCAAGAGATTCGAGACCGTTCGAGATGTCCTCAATTACATGAATCGTCACATTGGTCACTAGAACAATACCCCATTTTCAATCATTTTGGTTTCATAAAATTATATTTCGTTTTTAACCCAAGGGGCAGTAAAACCCCCTGGCTTTGAGACATAAAAATTCTGGAATTTTATCCCAATATTCTAATACGAAAATTCAAATATTTCTTTCATTTTAGCTGTTGGAATCATTAAAACTTAAGAAATAAAACATAAAAGGTTATTGCACTCAATAGCATCTGATTCATGCTCTCATGTCGTTCGGAACAAGTGTTTCGGAGTTCAGTTTTGAAAATATACTAAATCTAAACAATTCTAGCTGCCAAGGGCTTCATTATGGAGCGTTTTCTTGCAATTGCGGAACATGGTATGATCTTAAATCCGTCAAAGTTGTATAAAAATAGGGATTTGGCGACATTCTACTTTTCGGATGAACGTTACAATTGTAAAAAACAGGTCGGTTTCGGGTAAATTATAACGTTGTAAATAACCTGAGACAGAACGAATACCTTTTTTTCGGAAAATTCCACTAGTCTTTCCTACTAAAGTTAAAGGATATTACAACGATTATACCAATGTATTGCAATCGCAGATGTATAGGTGTTTTATCATGTTTAATACATGTATGTTGAACTGAATTTGAACATCATTTTTCTATATATATCTTCGAGCCGGCGTATCACACACATGCTTATATTTGTAATAAATAATAAATCTAATGCATTGCAATTTACATAACTTGACTTCCATCTAAATGCACTCAGGAATGCCGCAAAATAAAAACTTAAAAAATTAATGCCGTTCTCGAGTCATCGTAATTGCGGACGACCGGACGTACGGACACTCGAGTCATTCGCATGATGTATCTGTGATACGTACTAGCCTAATCCTTTTCTAATAGTATATGTTCTGATGCATTCAAAATTAAGCCTTTTTTGGTTGCTTTAAAAAGGGTTGTTATATGTACAATAATAAGTCTGGAGCTATTTTTGTCTCCTAAAAATAAGCCCTTAAATCATAAAAACTTCCAAGTTCAAGGACCCGACTTTCTAAAACCAATCCGATAAATAAATAACCCTTTCCTAGCTTAAAAATAAATTTAGTTTTGTCGGTTAAAGAGTCAGTCTAATTATTGTCTCCGATTCGATCAAATCTATTTTTAAGTAGTTTCACTTTGCCAGTTCCTTAAAAAATACGTGAAATCATGAGGATCGTAAGTTGGAATAAGAAATGTCTTGGAGTTCTGCTCGTGTTGATCATCTTGGTGAACACCGTTTCGGGTTATCCGACCGGACCAGCCACAACAGTTTTGTTAGCGCAACGCAAAGCGTCGAAACGGAATCAGGTGGGGTTTTTTTGATTATTTACGATTTATTTAATTCATAATATACCGGAGTGTGACTAATTCTAAGTGCGTTAAATATTGGGCTTATTTTACGATTTGCAACAGTTCCTTATAAATTAATGTTTGATTCTTGACAGAGGTCAACGGTGGTGGGATTTTTGGGAAGTCAGTCGGAAGTGATGAGACTTGGCTTAGGATTATTATCCAAAGATGACGTAAATCAACCAGAATTGCAAAAATCGAAGATTGATCAAAAATCTGGAGAAAAAAATGTCCGAGACAAGAATGCATCGCTTAATAAAGTAACCTTAATTCAAATAAAACTTTAATACTTTACCCTCTGGCAATTAATTTAAAACTGTTTCCTGTGCACAAAATTGATTTTGCTGATTAATTTAGACTAGAATTAAATTGATTTAGTTCCTGACTCTTTCGATGTTCTTAAGGATGTAAAGCACAAAAGTTAAAATGCCTACTGTTTAAATATTTGTTAGTTTGTTTGCAATGTTTTTGAAGCAAATTGAATTAATATGCCTCTAACATAGTAATAGAGAATTTCGGCGAAAAGCTAATGCTATTTGAATTGAGGAACTTACTAATTTTTTGTATTTTTTCGAAGGAACAGGGTGAAGACAGAGGAATGATCCTTGACACTCGGGTCAAAATGCTCATAGCAAAACAATTAGGAGTTCCGATTTTACAAGTCACATTGGCCTCGAGACTCGTTGATGATTTGGGTGCGGATTCCCTCGACGTTGTTGAACTAGTTATGGCAATTGAGGACGAATTCGAGGTCCAGATTCCGGACGAGGAGGTCGAAAAAATCATAACCGTTCGAGATGCCGTAAACATCATCAGAAGCCACCAGCGCTAAATCTTGAATGATCATTAGCAAAACTTACCCGAAATGTATTTATTTCAATTCGAATGACAAAAAAAATCCTAACCTGAGACTTTTAAACACTAATCAATACGATTGTTTTCTCGAAATTGCAATAGAATTATTATCTTCATTTCTCATTGAAACATGCTTCTTTCGATTTGTAATCAAAAACAGGTTATTTCAATTAATCTGACAAGCGAAGCAAGATATTATGATTTTCGGATTCCCAATTTTTTTCTTGATTTTTTGGTATATGACAGTAATCATGGTACTTAAATTTATTTTCATGTTCAATGTTTGTGATTTGTTTAACCTGGTTAATATCCACTAGGGCCGCTATTTATTTTACTTTAATTGAAAGTATTATCAGTAGGTTCAACATAAAAAAAATCAAGCGATTCTGGGTGTTACGTCTCGGGTACCTCCCTTGTGAGCTGGTCATCTGCATTGTACCTTATGTCGCTGTACGTATCTCCTTAGGCCTTAGGCCCAATTGTTTTAGGTTTTGGTATTAAACGAAACACCGGACAAAATTATGTCAGAGATACCTTTCATCTAACGATCCTTGGGTATATCCGTTTCCAAAGGTTTATTCAACCTCCACTATCAGAAGTTTGAGAAGTAAACGTGGAGCCAGAACTACTGTAAGAATATTTTGAAATTGAAATTATAAGGAAAAGACCTCATCTATATATATGGAGGGAGGGAACTGAGTCCTCCCCATAAGTACTGGGCCCTTGCCCTACTTATAGTTGTTATGTACGGATATAATATATGACCTTATGCAACGGAATAATAACGCCTTACGATACAGTGAGATGCCGATAAGTCCCGTCGGTCAATCGTAGTCCGGAAGTCCTGGGTGACCTGAGTCCCTTCCGCAGTGTCAGGGATGTGGTATGGATAAATGAAGAGAGGTTAAGGGTGATTTGTAAGATACGGAATATTATTTATTTTATACGGAGCGCACCCTTAGTATAAGTGTCTAGTACCGTAGCTCTCATCCAACTGAGGACGAGGATCTTTCCTCGCCTCAAATATATTTAGAATTATCTCGTGTCTTAGACTTGGAGTTACCGGGCGAATACTCGTGATTCGTCCCGGTATCTTTAAGTTACAATTAATCTCAATTTCCCCCCAACTGTCCACCTGTGATCGTCACATCCTCCTCCGTTTTAAAATCCGGACAAACTGAAAAACTCCCGGCAGCAGATGAAAACTCCCGGCGGCCTCGGAATGATGTGTTAGTAGACACTTGTGTTTATGTAGCACTTGGGATTTTTAATTGAATCCATGTAACTTATTCACTTACAAATGCTTGTAATTTTAAAGTTGTTTCAGATTATTTTTCTTAGTCTACTTACAAACAAAAAACTAATATGGTAGAGCTTGTGGATTGTGATTTAAGAGTAATGACGTAATTTGGGATACTTGTATTGTATTGTGTAGGTGCAAAAACCATACGTGGGGTTTCAGCAGAAGGAGCAGTATCCATTCCAGACTGAACCAAATCCCCAATTACACAAGATCAATATTTAACTGTGATTCGAAATCACTTTGAATCTCTTCACGATCCCTTTGCTCTCCTATTATTCTCATAAACAAATTTGTATAGTTTTTTTTTTTTGGACTTTATAATTCTGATTGAAATTAATAACATCATTAACATTATGATCTTTGTTCTACATACAACATCATTACATGTATATCATATATCATTTAATGGAATTAGTGTAATTTAATTAACCAAAATTTTTTTCACTTCAACATGTTTACAATAATATTTGGATTTTTTTTATATCCAACACGAGTAACTTTAACGATTTTAATTTATCGCACTGATAGCTTCGTAGTTATTATCTACTATCTCATATCATTTCATATAATCATATAATATATTATTTCTTAGTGCTTTTATATGCCTGAATTATAATATTACGACTTTAATATTCTCTCATTCATCGTATCAACTTTAACTTCAACTTATAACTAATAATTTTTATATGGTATATAAAATCTTATATATCTCATTAACTTTTGATATTTTTCCCGATTGACTCATGTTAAACACTATTTTTACTAAATATAACATAACAACACTGTTGTGGGTTTTTCCAACATTGACTTATTAACCAATGAACACATTGCTTTACTAATTATTAAATTTACGATTACTATTTTGAAAATAGCTCTTATAGTTTTGAACATAAATAAACGTCAATAATAATTTTATCAATACTTTATACTCTAAAATACATGTGAGCTTTTATTTTTTTTAAAATGTATATACTCTTTTGAATATAAGATAGTGTGATTAAATGAATTAATCACACTTCCTTGATTTATTTGTGGCACCTTTTGGAATGTGTACCATCCACTGAGCATAAGTGTTAACTTCATGATAAATGGATATTTCTGATGAATTTATGGTTCATCTTTACTAATTTCGATTCAATCACTAAGCACAAATTCTGCTTATTGAGTACACGGTAAACGCAATCACCAATTTCTTGAAATTTTAAATTCGTATTATTACCCGAATATTTCTTATGTTTTTTTTAATTCATCTTTTGATTTCGTCAAATTATTGGTCGACAATCATCCAACTGTCTATGGAATACACAATTTCCTTGTAACTTTATTCCAAAAGTCTTTCTATTATAGTCTTGAAATCGCAATTTCGTTTTTGAAAATTCTTTTTTAGAAGATATTTCTGATAATGCCTAAGTGGCGTGCGCAAATTCTCGTCATTCTACCCGACGTCTCGGAATGCTTCTTTTCTCATCAAATTTCATTAATTATGAATTTATACTGTCTTAAACCAGACTAGTGATTTTACCAACAACGATAAATACTCTTTTACTACTTATAACAAATAACAATAATTATTTTTGATAAACTCTTAACCATTTAATTACATGGTGTTGCGAGCACCCTATCACGAAGATTTGAAAATATTCAATTAAAACTCTGGAATAAATTTACAGTTGTTGCGAGTAACCCTTTTTTACATAGAACTAGGCTTGAATAAATCAACCATGCGCATTGGCCAAATCTCTCCTTGCTTATTCTTTAACAAGTCTTTATGATCGTTTATGTTGATGTTGCGATATTCTCTGCAACGAATATTTCATGTAGATCGTCTATGCCAACATCTTAAACTATTTGAGGTGATCAATCTCAACAAGATTTAAAATATTAATGCTCTACAATCAAATAAGGTCAACATGAAAGACTTCCTCGCTCTTTTTATGCATTTCTCATCTCAGTGCACTGATATGACTTTTGACCAAAGTTCTGACAATTGTAACACCGAACGTTGGCTAATGTATGTATTCCTCTAGTATTATTTAACCTACGACAATTGTAATTCTCCTACTTTTGACTTTGATCATCCTTTTGAAAACCATCGGTTTCCTCTGTCCCACTATTTAAATAAGTCTGAAAAATAAGAATCGTAATACTCTTTGTCTAGATGATTCTCTGAACTATCTTGTATCGTTCGTTAAGATGCACTCGGTGAACCTTGACTCCTCTCTCGACTTTTTACTAAGTACTCTCTTAATCCGCTCAAGGGAGGGATATTTTCTGTCTGTCTAGTCTGACTTCGACTAATTCTATGTAAATTCTCATGAACAAACGCAACTCTCCCCAACGCATGATTTAATGTCCATTTTTCCATATTTAAATCTGAACTATTATTGAACTTAAGTGAACTGATTTTACTTTAAACCCCATTACTGTGAATTTAATTTTTTTTTACTCACTGTTCCAAAGAATATGAAATATTTAAAATTATTTGACCTTTTTAATTCCTTTGTTCCTTTTTCTGACTAATTCGTATTTAACTAATCAAGTCTATCTCAGTTTAACATTGTAATGCGATACTGTCTGAAACACAAAAACCTATTATGGTAAATACTCCCCATATCATAATTATAAGGCTATTTCCATAAAAAATATTTGTATTCCAAAAGTATAAGACAACACACTGCTATAATTAATTTTTAAATGACAATAACCTCTAATTTCCAACTTTACGTAAATCTGAATTTACCACCATCGTAGTAACGTAAATCAATATGAGATTTCCAGTAGTAACAGAAGATGATTAGTGCGAAACTGAACCAAATTCTAAAATTAATCGTTAAAAACACGATGAGTGCGTAACTACATCAGTGCTTGACTCGTCCTGAAAAGTTCGGGAAATACCCACGATACGCAATACACAATACTCAATATGCAATCAACAAGGAGATGATGAAAGAGATAAAACACTATGAGTGCAAAAACTGCATGAGTGTCTAAAAAAGTTGAACTAATAACAACACATTTGACAATACACAATAATTGATTGTAATTGGTACCCAAAATTTGAAATTGATGATTGATTCCACTGGAATATGAGGATTATGAGAGACTGGAACAATCGTACACGTACCTCCAAAAATATGAAGATAATTGAAAACTAAAATTGGTAGAATAGAAGTTAAATTAACAATCATTCATCATTTATCACATATGCACAAATCTCAAATCATTGTAACGATTAAGGAATCCACAAAATATTTAATTCGGCACTGATTACCGTGCAATTTTGGACAAAAAAAAATTGCAAATTATGAATTTTTAACTCAGAATTTTGACCACGACAATCAACCCAACAACATTCTAAATTGGACTAAAACGACCGATGACCAAGAAATCGTCATTTTATAAGGAAAAGACCTCATCTATATATATGGAGGGAGGGAACTGAGTCCTCCCCATAAGTACTGGGCCCTTGCCCTACTTATAGTTGTTATGTACGGATATAATATATGACCTTATGCAACGGAATAATAACGCCTTACGATACAGTGAGATGCCGATAAGTCCCGTCGGTCAATCGTAGTCCGGAAGTCCTGGGTGACCTGAGTCCCTTCCGCAGTGTCAGGGATGTGGTATGGATAAATGAAGAGAGGTTAAGGGTGATTTGTAAGATACGGAATATTATTTATTTTATACGGAGCGCACCCTTAGTATAAGTGTCTAGTACCGTAGCTCTCATCCAACTGAGGACGAGGATCTTTCCTCGCCTCAAATATATTTAGAATTATCTCGTGTCTTAGACTTGGAGTTACCGGGCGAATACTCGTGATTCGTCCCGGTATCTTTAAGTTACAATTAATCTCAATTTCCCCCCAACTGTCCACCTGTGATCGTCACAAAATATATGAAGAAGGGCTTGGAGATGCAGAATTGTAACTATTCAATAAAATACGTAATTGTTAAAATATTCCGCTGTTTCAGTTCTGTGTGGTTATTGCCTCCAATTGTCATATTAAGTACATAATTACCCATCGCCCCCGATTACCAAAACCAGCTCTTATGGTCCACCTCCCTCCGTTAAATCTCCAATCTGCAGATTTTTACACGCCAACACCTACGTTTTGTTTATAGTCAGACCACAAGGACAACAGATCCACAATCATTGAAAAGTTAAGGTCGGTTTAAGATGAAACCTGGAAGTGTCAAAGGCTCTTGATTCCGAATTATTGTTCCAAAATGTCGAAACGGGAATTTAACGCCGATCCGGTGAGATAATTTTTGAACAATTAGTGCATCCGAGTTTTTGACAAGAATTTGAGGAACAAAACTCCGAAGTTTAAACGTTCTGTTAAAATCCTACGACCTGTACAGTATTCCACTGTTTAATTCGAAACTTAGCAGGTTCGAAGTTTAAATAAATTATGTGATTTTGTTTTTCAGAATCACCCTTTCATTCAATACATTGGAGAGTTTAAGTACGGAGACAAGTTCTTGGATTCGAAACATGATTGGCCCTGGGTATTTGTGAAATATCTGAATGCCTTGTTTCGAGGGGTTGGCCAGGTCAGTTAGCAATAATTAACTTGGTAATAAGATCAATTAAAGTTCCCGTAATTTTTATGAGAATTTTTAACTGACATTTGGATTCTAATTTTAAGCTCGATCTTTTACAACCTTGTTAAGTAAAAGGTTCTCCACCAATCAGTTAATTATTGACCAATAGGCTTCGTTCAAAAAATTACTTACTGTATTGGAACAGACTAACTTTAGCAAATAACTCAAAATAAGAGTAAACTGAAAACATAACTTACATATTTGACAAAAACATTGAGCTCATTTATCTACTATAAATAAGTACATGTTAAAAAAATTAAAAAATCTTATATTTTTATATCCAAACCAGTTGAAAATTATAAATTAATTAATTATTATATCTTGTGGTGAATTTTCATGAAATTTTAAACGACGGATAAATAGGGGGCGCTTTTTGCAAGGGACGCAAATGACATGGACGTTAATAATGGGACGCTTATGATGGGACGCTTTTAATGGGACGCGTTTTTCCGCGAATCCTTACTTTAACATTGCCGAATATAGCAGTTTAAATTCCACCAAGATAAACAACGGCTATTCGTGCGGTTAGCCGCACAATCTCCGCGGTTTCTTGGGTTGTTGGATTATCCCTAAAAAGTGGCCTCTAAATATGCAAATCTGGTGCACTTATTTAATTAGAATGAGGTGTAGATGGGGCTAATAAGGATAAAAACCCGTTTTGACAAGAGGCTTAAATTAGTTAACTTTTATGGGAAACTATAAAGAATCCTGAGAGGAAGAGGCAATTAAAACAAACGAGTTGACATTTAGGAGACGACTCTATTCCTCTGCGTCACTATTCACTATACGTGTCTCGGCATTAGACTGAATTAGAGACAGATTATCATCCAATTAACCTGTTTTAAAAGACATGTTAAAAACCCTCTCGTCTAAATATATCTCACAAATTCATAACTGACAATGAGATTGACTGTTGAGACTTTGAGATGAAATGGGTCATAAATGTTTGGAGTTCTACAGTTTTGCCTCGTTTTTTAACTAATATTTATCTAACCAGATTTATAAAATGTATGCAAATGTATGATTATTGACAGGTGATCTTCTGCAACAATCCATTCACGGGACTCGTAATCCTCGCCTGTCTCTACTGGTCGGATTTAACGGTTGGCCTGGCAACAACCTTGGCTGCATCCACTGCAATACTTACCGCATTTGTAAGAACCTCAATTCTCCGCTAAATGCATACTAATCAGGAATAATAGCTTCACTAAGCAATACACTAATGAGTAAATCCTATGCAACAAGTCACCGAAACTAGCTATCCTTAGACCTTAATTTCGATTGTTTTGAGGTTTTATCATTTAATTAAATGACTTGTGACTGTTTATGTAGCTAATATATTGTAGATATAATACCGGCTTGCCAAAATTTCTGTAAATCACTTAAATAAATGCATTAAACATAGGTCAAGTGGTCGTAAAAGCACTACATTTTGTTGGTTGCAAGCAGTACTAATTGTTAATAATAAAATAACCCTGTAAATAATTAAATAATGCTTTAATTAATTTTTTTAATTGTAAAGATATTTCAGCAAGATATCGCGAATATAAATGCGGGCCTGACAACATACAGCGCCGTTCTTGTTGGAAGCGTCACTTCCTCAATATGGATGCCAACATTCGGAGAACCCCTAAATCTCAGGATTTGGGGTTTCATCATTTTATGCGCAGCTCTCAGGTTGCCCCTGATTCTCAATTTGCCCCTATCTCAATTCACCCCAACAACGATATACAATAAATAGTGTAAATTAATTATTGTTCGTTTGTACTGATCTGTCCAGTGTACCTGTAGGTGTTGGAATAACGAACCTATTCAGTAGAAGCAAACAGTCCGTTCCGCCCTTTACATTTGCATTTAACATTGTCACGTTGTTACTGTTTACGGTGGCAGCTCCGCCGAGGACCACGCCCACATCCCTCGTACCCGTGTCTGTCACCCCACCAATATCCGATCAAATTATTTGGAGTGGGGTAAGTACTCTACTTTGCAGAATATTAAAATAATCAGTAATACATTTTCAAATTTTGAATCGGTTATCGTGTTTAATGTAAGGTAACAACCATACTTGGGCTTTTCGATTCGATCGAATCTTTAGCTGCCATTTTTGTTCGATAAATGCCGGAAAACTAAAAGTCGAATCGCGAATCGAATCCGAATCAGTGATTCGCG
Source organism: Desoria tigrina (assembly GCA_906901685.1). Taxonomy (NCBI): domain Eukaryota; kingdom Metazoa; phylum Arthropoda; class Collembola; order Entomobryomorpha; family Isotomidae; genus Desoria; species Desoria tigrina. The sequence goes on from CAJQTU010000035.1 coordinate 832,395, forward strand.
ATTCGATTCGACTGAGATTTCGAACGATTCGCGATTCGACCGATTCGATTCGACTGAGGTTTTGTGTGATTAGCGATTCGATTCGACTGAGGTTTTGGGTGATTCGCGATTCGACCGATTCGATTCGACTGAGGTTTTGAGTGATTCGCGATTCGATTCGACTGCGGTGGTGGATGATTCGCGATTGGACTGACTCGATTCAACGGATGTGGTGGATGATTCGCGATTCTACCTATTCGATTCGCAAAATCAAAAAGCCCAAGTGTGGTAACAATTCGGATTTTGAATTTTTAAAAGTCGGGGCCTACCTTTCGAGCTCCAGTTTAAATTTAGTGCAACTAGTTTAGCAACTGTAAGCTCGTCCGTTTAAAATTTAAAGTTGGTAAAGTATAAAATTAATCTCAAAAGGAGTCCTTCAATGTTTAATAGATATTATTTCTGAACTGGCCCCGGGATCAGCTAAAAAATTCCATTTTTCAAAAACAGCTCGCCGAATACTTACAATCACCTATGTTTTTGTAATTTCAGGTTCTAAAGGGAATCGCACTGTCGATGGGCCAAGTGTACGGGATGAATAACCTTGAAGGGAGTATCCTCATGTATTTCTCCACAATGTTCTATTCTCCAACTGTTTTTATGATGAGTTTAGTGGGAGCGACGGTGGGGTCGCTGTTCGGACTTGCCTTTGACGTAGCCCCCTACGCCAACGTCTATGACGGGATTTGGGGATTCAACGCGATTTTGGCCGCGATTGCCGTCGGGGGTTTCTACTTTGCTTTAACCTGGCTCAGCTTCATCACGGCAGTTGCTGACGTACTTTTGGCCGTTATTATTCAACAGGCCTTGAGCATTGCCTTTACTCCCGTACGTATTTTTTACAACCGATTAATTGAAAAGCGTTTAGTTTAAGATCTGAGCCAAAGCCAAACCACCGTGTTTATTTTAATGAAGCAAGAAAGCAACCCATAGCAAAGCATTTGGTTGCACTGTAAGTCACCTTTTGTGTTTGGATGAAAAACCTTGCACAGGGAGAACCGTGTTTTTTTATTCCTTCAACGTTGACTCATTATCTACTTTTGGGCCAAATTCTTAAATTTTACTCCAGTTTCTTTCTTCCTCGCCATTTTTACTGACAAGGGAATCCTTTTTCATGTTTAATTCCGATTTAATCGTGGCTAGTATGTAGTATGGTGTCAAGAAATCAGAAATATAATCACATTTTGAAAAATGAATTTTTTTGATAATGCTGTCCAAGGGTGGAGAGAATGAGATGACAAGTTGTAGAAACTGAGGAGTGCAAGTGGTGCTTTATGGAGCGCTCCCTTTTTTAACCTCTTCGAGACCTCTGGAAGAGGAAGCGAAAGAACGAGAAAAGTGGATATCTCCTTCTGACTCTTGCACTCCTCCGAGAAACCCTCCTTTTCGCAGCGGCCTCGAAGAGGTTAACAGGGAGCGCCCCTTCTACCACTACTTACCATCTTCTCCACTCTTGGGCAGCATTATAAAAAATTATTTTCACGTTTAAAATTCTAATTTTATTCCTGATTTTTTTAAACCAGTCACTTCAAACCAATGCAGGTGTTAGATAACATCAAAATCACTCTGAATCCTATAAAACTGATATAAAAGAACCCAACTCATTGCTTCAATCATCGAAATCGGTTTTGTCTTGAGTGAATCTAAAATAGTTGATCTAATTACTAATTACTTGAATGTATTTTAAAACAGCTCCGCCTTCCATTCCTCACCTATCCATTTGTGCTCAGCTCGACGATATTCCTGGGAATGAGTGCCAGTGGTCATCTTCTGTATCGCGTTCCCAAATTCTCCGTTCCTGAAATTCACAAGTACGAATATCTTGAAGCCATCCGAAGCGGAAAACTTGCGGAAAAAAATGGAACTAGTCGAGGATCGAGCGACAGCGAACCTCTCGTGAGCATTTTGTCGTGAATTAATTATTGACTAATTCATAATTACTATTTTTAGTTTTTAATTTTATTTATTTAATTCTCATCAAGTACCGGAGAACCTTATTGAAGCCATCGGCTCCGTTGCTTCCGTCAGTTGCCACCGACACCGACACATCAATTTATCCGAACATGGTCCAATCTGTTACCAAACAAAATCGCTACGTCGATCAAGATTATGGAGCGAATGTCATGCCAATTTTTCCAAATAATAGATCCATTGGTTTCTACGAAGACGATTTAAATGCGAGACAATTAGAGAATAACCGCAATTACTTTGACGATGATTATGAATACGGAGGACCCTCTCGTAGGATGGTTCGTAACACAGGACCCCACGCATCGCTTAGAAACCCAGCATATAACCCATCTTACCAATCACATCTTACTGACTACGATCGGGTTAATGAGCGGATAAGTCGTCGGGCACTAAATCACTGTCAGAATTACAGAAATTAATATATCAAGTGGTTGTTTGGGCATGAAATAGCTTATCTGACATTTGTGTAAAGTTATTAACGATGATATTTTATAGTATATAACTCATTAGAGTGCGATTCAGTCTTAATTTCAAAATCAGCGTGGTTATAAGGGTGGAGTTGTGTGCGTAAATGTGTAAGCTACTTAGCCGTTCATGAGCTTAAGGCTGTAAATAGTTTATTATGTGAGTCGCTAGTAGTTTAATGGATTAACAAATGGGTGTAATGTTTATTTAATTATTGAAATCTTATTGTCTAAATGTTTTTAAGTTAAACTGAATAAGTTTGAATAGCATTATTTTTTATTATATGCCTAACGAATATGAGACGCGTCCACGGTGGCGAGACATAAGTACCTAACAACGTATGTGCCGAACCAACAAAGAAAAATATCCAAGCCAGAGGCGGCAGTTTCAAATAGTTATATAGTTTGCTACTGTTTTATTGACCAAGTTGTAATAGACACTAAACAAAAGTAGTTAAAATCTGTAATCAAGAATAAATTAAAAATATTTTTCTGACGTCGTTCCTATCCGCAAAGGTATTCTAAGGTTCAAATTCGGGTTCTTAACGGTCTGAATGTAACGTTGTTTAGGCTGGAATCACAGATGGAACGTCGCATATAATCGAAATTCCTTTTACTGCATTGGCTAGTAAACAAAATAAGCTATTAGACAATTGATTTGATACATAATTAACTTTTAGACCTATTCAAACGCGTCAAGTCAGTAAATTAAATATTAAAGGTCACATTTTCAATAATACTAATCGATTGTGTTCGATAAGTACTAACTGTTAGAGATGTATAAGAAATTTAGCTTACTGTGATCTTCGACAGAAGCGGTAATTCCAACCATAACTTCTCCAATTTTGCAACCATCCGTGCCGGCGTAACAAGTTGGCGTAATATTGTCGACAACTTGTCGAATTTCGTCGAGGCTTAAACTAAGTCCCCGTATTCCTTCTGTGCAGTGTTTTTGCACACCGTTCGTAACTTTAGATGTCAAGAGTGGAAATACGTGGTTGGGAGTTGCAGAGGCATTTCGTTGTGGTGAATAACATTGGATTTCAAGACCGCCAATGAGACCATCCTCTGAAATGTCCATACCTTTGACCAATTGACCTTCGGGACATCGGATAGTTCGGTGTTTTTGGTAACAGGTTGAAGCGCTGTAAATACTGGCATCGTAGCACACGTTGTTCTCAGTTATTCTTCCATTATGTAATGTGCAAAGAGTATTAAAGTATACGTCCACGCATGAGCCGGTTCTCATTTGAATTCCCCGCAAATCCCCTCCCGCTTTGGGCCAACTGAAGCATACATTGTCCTCGATCAGGTTGTTTCGGTACCAGCCCCCTGTCAACAAAACATATTACAGTTTTAAGGTTTATAAAGTCTTAAGGTGGCATTTAAAAAATCAGAAGTATTCAATTACACCTTAAAACAAATTAATTTCACCATAAATATTAAATAAATTTAACAATAATTTTGCATCATGTATTGTTGAAATGGTTTTTAATGAAATGGATCAAATTAACCATATTTAAATTAACCATCCTATTCGATGGTCAAGATTTTATTAAATCAAATAGTTAATGAACACTTCAAGTTATGGTACCCTAGTCCATTTTTCAAATCCTCAAATTTTGAACAAACAATTTTTTCCTACACTTTTTGACAAATATAGAGAATTTTTATAATTTTGTATATCTACTTGGATTGCTCCCTCGCAATTTTGTATTTTTAAACGAGTTTCTACGTTGATACTATGAAAGTAACAATTTTACCAAATACATATTAATCGCTTTTTGAAGGATTACTTAAAATTATTTTAATGGTGTCAAATTATCATTCATACGGGTGAATGTATCAATGGCGAAATGATTTAAATTTTATGGCAAAATCCATTTGTTTTGAGGTGCGTTTGTAATGTAAGCCTTGAATAATATTTGGTGCCTTAAATGACCATCCATAGATCATGAACGTTGCTTATAAATAGCTTTGAAAATAACTGTTGCTAACTTACCCTTGCAACCATCTTCCCACATCTCTAGATCAACCGTATCTGCAAATTTAAATAAGGTTAAATTGTTATTATTTTCAAGTCAATTAAATAATTGTACAGGTCTATGCTATTATCCAAGCACATGAATAATATCAGAATTCTCAATTAATTAATATAGGAATTATAATCCATTATTATTAGTAATTTTAATATTACCAAGAACCGTTCGGTTGCTTTCGGTATGTTGAGGGCGTCCCTGACAAATGCTAACTCCAAGGATCAATAAGATCGAAACGACAATTAAGCTGGTGTTCATTTTTGATTACTTAAATGAGTCTCACTTTTAATTTAATTCGGTGTATTAGGAGGTTAACGACTTTCGTTCTTCTGTGTTTAATTTCATTTCTGGGGCCCTTTTTATATGGATTTTAAAATGGGTCAAATCGATTCTGGTCGACAGTATGTCATGTTTAGGTAATAAATTTCAGTGAATTTTCAAAATCAGGATTGATAGCGCACGAATTTGATTACTAATTTCTTCTCTGTCTCACATTTTGAAAGAAGGGAAAATGCTACCAGGTAGAAATTAATAGGGTGAGAAAAAAAATCCCATCATTCAAACTGATAAGAATTTTCAGGATAGTCCTCGTTTTGAATTTTTATGTAGAGTAGTCTCTTCAGTTTCGATTTAGTTTCTTATAAAAATTCACTGAATTCAACATTATCTGATATGTAAATTTGCCCAAGTAGGTCAACTGATAAGGGGCTTTGAGATTGCTTTACAGGTCTCCAGATATGCTAGAGAAGTGATTTTTATTTTACCGATTTTAGATGTGCAACTTGAATTATATTTTTATTTGTTTTATGATGTTGTTAAATTTCTATTTCACAAGAGTTTCATTACAAATGGATAAAAAAATCATGAGAATACAAAAATACAAATTCTAGATTCTTTCTGTTTCATTTTCAAAGGTAAGGACGAGTCCAATTTAAAAAAGATATTTAATTTTACCCTATGATTGGGGAAATGTGAGATACTTGCATTAAACGAGTCTCGTGTGCCGAACAAAGATGTTAATTCATATTTTAAGGCATGCCGTGTAATCATTTCTTGACGTGACGTGACAACCGCCGCGTTCCTTATAATGAAACAAGAAAGGAACCCATACAGAAGCATTTTCTTGCATTGAGTTTCAGTTTTTTTATTTGGATGAAAAACCTTGAGCAGGGAGAAGAGTGTTTTTTCATTCTTTCAACTTTGACTCTTGTCTACGTTTGAGCCACATTTTTAAATTTTACTGCAGTTTCTTTCTTTTTCATTGTTACTGACAAAGGAACCTTTTTTCATGTTTAATTCCGATTTAATCGTGACTCGTATGTAGTATGGTGTCAAGAAATGAGAAATATAATTACATTGTCAGAAATGATTTTTTGATAATGCTGTCCAAGGGTGGAGAGAATGAGATGGAAAGTTGTAGAAACTGAGGAGTGCAAGTAGTGGCATAAGGGGCGCTCCCTTTTTTAACCTCTTCAAGGCCTCTGGAAGAGGAAACGAAAAAACGAGAAAAGTGGACATCTCCTTCTGACTCCTGCACTCCCTCGAGAAACTCTCCTTTTCGCAGCGGCCTCGAAGAGGTTAAAATGAACGGAGCCCACCTTCTTCAACTTCCCATCTCCACTCGTGGACAGCATTATAAAAAAATACATTTTCATCTTTAAAATACTAATTTTATTTCTGATTTTTTTTAAACCAGGCACAATTAGATCGGAATTAAACAAGGTGTTCCATTGTGAGCCGACTGTTATTACCTCAATTTCTCCTCATTTGCTCGAGTATTTCAAACCCATATACAGGATATGTTACATAACATTGAAATGACTATGGATCGTTCACTAAATTATATAAAAGTGAACCCAGATCATTGTTTCAATCATCGAAAACGGTTTCGTCTTGCGTGGATTTAAAATAAACCGTTCAACTTTGTACTGATGTTTAGTAGATGTGCTGTTTTATAACAAACACATCTAAACTGTTTTTTAACGGGTTCAACGGGAAAACTGTATTTTGAATTGTTCGAAACATAAATATTGAAAATCTCAAATTGAAAATCTATATGCGCCGAAAGCACTTTATCATAGCTTTTGAACGTCGTATCAAATTATTAAACCACACAAAATATCCAAAATCTCTATTTGCCCCAATCATAGAGCAAAATTACATACGTTGTTTGAAAGTACTTGATCATAGCTTTCGAATGACGTATCACACATATTATAAGCTTGTAATTTGACCTATTTGATCCCCCACCGGTCAGGAGGTGATTCCACATCCCCCCGAATCATATACACCATTGAATAGCCCTTGACAATAGCTTTCCATCGATGCGGTGTTACTATTTTTAAAAAATTTTGACCTTTGATCTTTCCCCCCTTGATCGTTAACCTACAGGTCCCCCAAACAAACTTGACCTCCCTTTGAACTAACTGGGTACCTTTGAACCTCCCTAAACTAAATAGATAACCGAAAAAACAATTCAAAAAGTTTAGCCGTTCTCGAGTTATCGTGTTTATGGACGGACGGACGGACACCAGACCAGACCATTCGCATTATGTGTCTACGATACATAAAAATTGATCTAATTACTCATTGATGGAATGTATTTTAAAACAGCTCCGCCTTCCATTCCTCACCTATATCCATTTGTGCTCAGCTCGACGATATTTCTGGGAATGAGTGCCAGTGGTCATCTTCTGTACCGCGTTGCCAACTTCTCCGTCCCCGAAATTCACAAGTACGAATATCTTGAAGCGATCCGAAGCGGAAAACTTGCGGAGAAAAATGGAACTAGTCGCGGATCGAGCGACAGCGAACCTCTCGTGAGCATTATGTCGTGAATTGATTATTGACTAATTCATAATTACTATTTTTAGTTTTTAACTTATAATTTTATTTATTTAATTCTCATCAAGTACCGGAGAACCTTATTGAAGCCATCGGCTCCGTTGCTCCCGTCAGTTGCCACCGACACCGACACATCAATTTATCCGAACATCGTCCAATCAGTTACCAACGAAAATCGTTACTTCGATCAAGATTATGGAGCGAATGTCATGCCAATTTTTCCAACTAATAGATCCAATGGTTTCTACGAAGACGATTTAAATGCGAGACAATTAGAGAATAACCGCAATTACTTTGACGATGATTATGAATACGGAGGACCCTCTCGGAGGATGGCTCGTAGCACAGGACCACACGCATCGCTAAGAAACCCAGCATATAACCCATCTTACCAATCACATCTAACTGACTACGATGGGGTTAATGAGCGGATAAGTCATCGGGCACTAAATCACCGTCAGAATTACAGAAATTAATATATCAAGTGGTTGTTTGGGCATGAAATAGCTTATCTGGCAATTGTGTAAAGTTATTAACGATGATATTTTATAGTATATAACTCATTAGAGTGCGATTCATTCTTAATTTCAAAATCAGCTTGGTTATAGAGGTGAAGTTTTGTAAGGCTGTAAATGGTTCATTATGTAAGTCGCGAGTGCATAGTGGTTCAATGGATTAACACATGAGTGTAATATTTATTTATTTATTGAAATCTAATTGTCTAAATGTTGTTTTAAGTTAAGCTGAACACGTTTGAATAGTATTATTTTTGGTTATGTGTCTAACAATTATGAGACCAGTCCTCGGTTTGGTGGCGAGACATAAGTGACGTATGTGCGAACAAACAAAGAAAAATATCCACGCCACAGGCGCAGGCGGCAGTTTCAAATAATTCGATAGTTCGCTACTCTTTTATTGACCAAGTTTTAATAGACACTAGTTGCAATCTGTAATCAAGAATAAATTAAAAAATACACTTTTCTGACGTCATTCCGATCCGCAAAGATATTCTAAGGTTTAAATTCGGGTTCTTAACGGTCTGAGTGTAACGTTGTTTAGGCTGGAATCACAGATGGAACGTCGCATATAATCGAAATTCCTTTTACTGCATTGGCTAGTAAACAAAACGGGCTATTAGACAATTGATACATAATTAACTTTTAAACCCATTCAAACGCGTCAAGTCAGTAAATTAAATATTTGTTGGGGAACGAACTTAGCTTTAAGTACATATGAACTTGCAGGTTTTGTATTTTTGTATTATTTCAGGTAGACTTTTCTGTCCCTTGAAATCATGTCTATTTAATCTTTTAATTACGATTGTATGATCTTTTCGTCCCTTATAATCTCTTAATTAGTATCGTACGATTTGTCGTCCTTTCTAATCCTAAGTCTGTGAACCCGGAAAAGATGTATTCATTATTTTCCACATTGAAGTTCAGTTGAACTCAACCTTTAGTTTACCAATTTCTTAACTATAAATGTGTCAACGAAATCAATATTTCTTGCCACTCGTACTTCAATCGTTTAGCCATTCGTATCGTCGTCTTATCTGTCTCAACATCTCTTGAGATAACATTTTATCATACTCTATTCGTCTTTTGTTACTATTTTCCATTCCATTTTTATAAGTCAGTTTTTACACATTAAATATTTGGTAGTTTTGAACCTCTGCAATTCTACATTTATTTCTGCACAAACCTTACATCCATCTTTCACCCCTTCATTGCTAATTACTGAGAAACGGCAAAACATTGGTCCTTCGAACCGGATGTCAGTTTAAGACATTCGTGAACTATTTACGTCCGTAGGAATCTTTGTGATTAGCAAGGGAAAGTAGCGTTCACACTCAGAGTTTAGAACTTTATTGTGAAACTAACATTTTTCGTGCGTTGGTTTGTAAATCTGACTGTACATTTGAACCTTCACTTTTCAATGGCTCCAACTGCAATGGAGAAGTTGGTATCGGAACGGGATGCGGTTTGTGATACTCTAGAACGTATTAAGCGGAAGGCAAAGTCTCACACCACCACTGCAATTGCGAAAATCGTAGCGGAATCGTTGATCAAAGAAACTGCGGAAGCAAAGATTAACCTTAAATCTGTGCATACCAGGATCCGGGAATCATTACCCAAGCAAGATGAGATGGACGCCCACAAATTAGTCTATTTTGATCAAGCAGACTTGGCTGATCAATTAACTAACTTCTTTCATGAAATCGTTGCAGCATTCCCGCTATCCACTCCGACGTCCGGATCTACTGCAACCAGTCGCACTAGTGTAAGGCTTCCAAAATTGGAATTGAAGCCGTTCGATGGAAATCTCCATGAATGGATCTCATTCCGAGACATGTTCAACTCCTCAGTTCACAATTCAGGTTTGTCAAAGATTGAGAAAATGACATACTTACAATCATTGTTGAAGGGGGAGGCAGCAAGACAAATACAGTCTATGATACTAAGTGACACGAACTATGATATCGCATATCAACTGTTACATGACCGATATCAGAATCCCCGTGAAATTCTATTTTCGGTTCTGGAACGGTTTTACAAGCAAAAAGTAAAACCGGGTTCATCTTCCTGTATTCTTTCGCTTGTCGACACAACGAGAGAAACTATTCGATCGATGGAGATTCTTAATCTGCTTCCGGACAAAACGTCGGATGCAATTTTGTTATACACTATTATAACAAAACTTGACCAACCATCTCGTGAATTATGGGAACAAGGTCAAAGGGGAACGGACATTCCAGCTTTGAAGGATGTATACGAATTTCTTGTGCAACGAGCAAGAGCCCTTGGTGTCGGAACGAGTCTGACAGCTAAGGAATCTAACAAATCTGGATCCAAGGTACATACTCATCATGGACAATCAACTAAAAACTGTAAGATTTGTACTGATTCAGTTCATCCCTTTTTCAAATGCCCGAAATTCCTGGCCTTAACCACAACTCAAAGGATTGATGCTTGCAAGAAGCATAATCTTTGTATGAATTGCCTCACTGAGGGACATTTTGCAAGTAAATGTAATAGCTCGGGTCGGTGTCGTTCCTGCAACGGGAAGCACCACACATTATTACATAAATCAACAGCAACTAGTGGGACTGACTCGTCGGATGCCTCGTCTTCGCAGCTGGTAATGGGACACCACTCAAGAGAGGATCTGAAGGCATCTCAGGGTATGCTGGCCACAGCTATCATAAGGGTAGTTGGTGGAAATGGACAGGAAACATTCTGTCGTGCACTACTGGACGGTGGATCAACAGCGAGTTTCATTTCTGAATCCTGTTGTCATCGACTGGGCCTCGAAAAAACTAAGAATCCTGCCGAAGTATTTGGTTTAGCAGCCGTGCCTGTTGGAACCGCCCGAGGAGTGACTTCTGTAGTTTTTGGCCCACATTTCAATTCTTCGCGAAGGTACAGTATCAATGCTCTTGTACTTCCGAAAGTTACTGGAAAACTTCCCCTGGAAGTTTGTAATCCGACCAACTGGTCACATGTCAATGGAATTATTCTGGCTGATCCGGATTTCCATAGACCTGCAACAATAGATATCCTACTTGGATCTGATGTGTTTTGGAATTTGCTAGAAGGTCGTCGACGACAAGGGCCCTCCGGAAGTCCCATGGCAATCTCATCTACTCTCAGATGGCTTGTGGCTGGTAAGCTCAACGCAAAGTCACCACAAGTCATAGTCAATCACGTTGACTCATCCCTTGAAGACAAGCTTCAAAGTTTCTGGGAATTAGAATCAATTTCTGATACTCGATCTCAAACTGCAGAAGAACTCAAATGCGATGAGTTTTTCGAATCTCATTACTCTCGCGACTCCACCGGACGTTTTGAAGTGTCACTTCCCATGAAGAATCCCATGCCAGCACTTGGGTCATCCAGGGAAACTGCACTAAGGCGTTTGTACCAATTGGAACGGCGACTCAACAAGCAACCGATTTATCGACAACAATATTTGGATTTTATGGACGAATATCAAGATTTGGGCCATATGTCTTTGGTTCCGAGTGAGGAAGTCACAAATCCCGTCAATCCTACTTACTACATCCCACATCACTATGTTTTGAAGGCGGAAAGTACCACTACCAAACTCCGAGTGGTTTTTGACGCATCGGCCAAGACAACTTCCGGTAAATCATTAAATGATTGTATGCTTATTGGTCCCACCCTCCAAGATACCCTTGTGGACATTATTACTCGTTTCCGTCTCAATCCTATAGCGTTTACTGCAGATATTGCAAAAATGTATAGGCAGGTTCGTGTGCCACTTCCTGATTCGGATTTACAAAGGATAGTATGGAGAAACTCACCCTCTGAGGAAGTCAGAGACTACAGATTGGATACTGTATCATACGGGACTGCCTCAGCCCCCTACTTAGCAGTCAAAGTGCTTCAGCAACTTGCCAAAGTTGAAGCATCAACCTTTCCACTTGCATCCGCAATAGTTCAATCCGATTTTTATGTGGACGATCTGATGTCGGGATCAAAAACCGAAGACGATGCCATTACTCTGAAATTGGAACTATTGGGACTCATGGAACGAGGAGGACTGTCACTCCGTAAGTGGTCAAGTAATTCCAAATTACTGTTAGAATCATTGCCTCTTGAACTCAGGGCATCAGACGCACCACTTGACATCATTACCGATCCCATGGTGAAGACCTTAGGAATTCGTTGGAATACCCGAGAAGACCGGTTCGAGTTTCGAATTTCAGAAACCGATATCGAGCCTATTTTCTACACCAAAAGGAGTATTCTCTCGGAAGTCTCTCAGCTCTTTGATCCGTTGGGCTGGCTGTCACCTGTAGTTGTAAGAGCAAAAATTTTAATGCAATCATTATGGAAATTACAATCGGGCTGGGACGAGGAGGTTCCAGCTGAGGTTAAGAGGACTTGGTGTGACTTGAAGTCAGACTTGAAGAATATCGACAAAATCAAAATCCCTAGATGCATTGCACCCGTTAATTCCGTCCGATTTCAGTTGGTTGGATTCTGCGATGCTTCCGAGAAAGCATACGGGGGAGTGGTCTATTTATGCTCTTATTATGATGATAACTGTCGTGTTTCTCTTATCTCTTCCAAAACCAGAGTCGCACCTCTCAAAACCGTCTGTCTACCTAGACTTGAACTCTGTGGAGCTGTTCTACTGGCTGAACTTATGGAATCAGTCAATCGTGCTTTGAAGTTGGAATTCGAATCAATTACTGCCTGGACGGATTCAACTATTGCGCTGTGTTGGATTCAGGCACATCCATCCAAATGGAAGACGTTTATCGCCAACCGGGTAACAACGATTCAAAATCTTGTACCAATTACTTGCTGGAAACATGTCCCAGGGACCGAAAACCCAGCAGATATTTGCTCCCGAGGCCTCAGTGCCGAAGAGCTTGCTACTTGTTCTCTATGGTGGAATGGACCTCATTGGATCAGTTCTTCATCAAGGGAACAGGAAGATGTTGACGAGCCTTCTACAACGGATCTTGAACTTATCATGGAAGAAGAAAGAAAAATTGTGGTTACTCATTCAACAAAAATCAGTCACGATGTGGAATTACTCTCAAGATATTCCAATCTAACACGAATCAATCGTATCACAGCTTATTTATTACGATTCTGCTATAACGCTCGTCATCCCGAGGATAAGCAGACATTACCAATTACGCCAGATCAAATTGAAAATTCCATGAAAATTTGGATTCGCTTCACTCAAGAGGATCATTTTTCAGTGGAAATTTCATGTCTCCAAAACAAGAAAGAGTTGCCAACCAAGAGTCTTCTGTTCAAGCTCAACACATTCCTAGACTCAGATGGAATATTACGAGTTGGAGGAAGACTGAGAAATGCTAACATCTCTCAGGATCAGAAAACACCAGTTGTTCTCCCAAGGCACTCTAAATTAACTGATTTACTTATTTACAGTACTCATGTAAACAATAAGCATGCTGGACCGAGCTTGATGTTAGCCATCCTCCATCAACGGTACTGGATTCTCAGAGCCCGTGATGCTGTTCGACTTGTTGTAAGAAAGTGTGTACGATGCGTTCGGACCACAGCTAAAACTCAACAACAATTTATGGGTGACCTTCCGATGTCCCGTGTGACCCCATGTCGAGCCTTCAAGAAGTGTGGACTTGATTATGGAGGACCCTTTCGCATCAAATCTGACATGTCCAGAAGTAAGATAACACTTAAGGCATATCTGTGCTTATTTGTCTGTTTTGCAACTAGGGCTTTCCACTTGGAAGTGGTCAGTTCCCTCTCCACTGAAGCATTCTTAGCTGCCTTTCGTCGGTTCGTGTCAAGAAGAGGACGACCGACAGACATGTTCAGTGATTGTGGCACAAACTTTGTAGGTGCCAACAAAGAGTTAACGGAAATGTTAACTCTACTCCAAACTCAAAATCACAACAACAAAATTGCCAATTCGCTTGCCAATGACGGAATCACTTGGCACTTCAATCCCCCAGGAGCCCCACACTTTGGAGGACTGTGGGAAGCCGGAATTAAGTCGGTGAAGTTCCACTTAACAAGAATTATTGGGCCAACTCGCTGCACCTTTGAGGAGCTGACAACAATTGTAGCTCAAATTGAGGCCTGCCTCAATTCTCGACCCTTGACTCCAATCTCCAGTGATCCCTCCGATTTAACCGCATTAACCTCAGGTCATTTCTTAATCGGTGAACCTTTAGTTTCCATTCCAGAGCCTGATGTCACATCATTAAATCAGAACCGTTTGTCACGCTGGCAGTTGATGCAGTCCTTTCGACAGCAATTTTGGAAACGCTGGTCTAGCGAATACCTGTCTCGTCTCCAACAGCGTCCTAAATGGCTTCAGCATCGACGGAACATAGAAGTCGGAGATATGGTCATCATTAAAGATGACAATTTGCCACCACAACAATGGAATCTAGCAAGAATCATTACTCGACATCCTGGAGCAGATGGCATCGTCCGGGTGACAACGCTTCGGACTGCAAATGGAGAGTGCAAGCGTCCTATTGCAAAATTATGTCTGCTGCCAATTCAACATGAAGAGGATTCAGCATTAGATAGTATTTAATTTAGAAACTAGTGTTCCAAGGTGGCCGGGATGTTGGGGAACGAACTTAGCTTTAAGTACATATGAACTTGCAGGTTTTGTATTTTTGTATTATTTCAGGTAGACTTTTCTGTCCCTTGAAATCATGTCTATTTAATCTTTTAATTACGATTGTATGATCTTTTCGTCCCTTATAATCTCTTAATTAGTATCGTACGATTTGTCGTCCTTTCTAATCCTAAGTCTGTGAACCCGGAAAAGATGTATTCATTATTTTCCACATTGAAGTTCAGTTGAACTCAACCTTTAGTTTACCAATTTCTTAACTATAAATGTGTCAACGAAATCAATATTTCTTGCCACTCGTACTTCAATCGTTTAGCCATTCGTATCGTCGTCTTATCTGTCTCAACATCTCTTGAGATAACATTTTATCATACTCTATTCGTCTTTTGTTACTATTTTCCATTCCATTTTTATAAGTCAGTTTTTACACATTAAATATTTGGTAGTTTTGAACCTCTGCAATTCTACATTTATTTCTGCACAAACCTTACATCCATCTTTCACCCCTTCATTGCTAATTACTGAGAAACGGCAAAACAATATTAAAGGTCACATTTTCAATAATACTAATCGATTGTGTTCGATAAGTACTAACTGTTAGAGATGTATAAAAAATTAAGCTTACTGTGATCTTCGACAGAAGCGGTAATTCCAACCATAACTTCTCCAATTTTGCAACCATCCGTGCCGGCGTAACAAGTTGGCGTAATATTGTCGACAACTTGTCGAACTTCGTTGACGCTTAAACTAAGTCCCCGGATTCCTTCTGTGCAGTGTTTTTGCACACCGTTCGTGACTTTAGATGTCAAGAGTGGAAACACGTGGTTGGGAGTTGCAGAGGCATTTCGTTGTGGTGAATAACATTGGATTTCAAGGCCGCCAACTAGACCATCTTCTGAAATGTCCATACCTTTGACCAATTGACCTTCGGGACATCGAAGAGTTCGGTGTTTTTGGTAACAGGTTGAAGCGCTGTAAATATTGGCATGGTAACATACGTTGTTCTCAGTTATTCTTCCATTATACAGGGCGTTTACGCGTAATGTAACGGTATTTAAAATTAATTTTCTCAAAAACTACTGGACCGATTTTTAAAAAGTTTGGTTTAAAATTTAGCCAAATAACAAGAAGGAATGTCGGTGGGGGTAAAAAAAATTACGACTCACAGGTTGATATACCCATGCGGGTTTTGTAAAATGTCATGATTTTAACATGGGGAGGGGATGCCCCGTTACCATAGTCACGGTGATTGAACCCGGTTAGATTCCACCTTTTTGCGTACTTTTTCCTTAACAACGGCCGTTGCTAAGAACAGAAGGGATACCCCCTCCCCATGTTAAAATCATGACATTTTACAAAACCCGCATGGGTATTTCAACCTGTGAGTCGTAATTTTTTTTACCCCCACCGACATTCCTTCTTGTTATTTGGCTAAATTTTAAACCAAACTTTTTAAAAATCGGTCCAGTAGTTTTTGAGAAAATTAATTTTAAATACCGTTACATTACGCGTAAACGCCCTGTATAATGTGCAAAGCGTGTTAAAGTAGACATCGACGCATGAGCCGGTTCTCATTTGAATTCCCCGCCCATTTCCTCCTGCTGAGGGCCAACTGAAACATACATTGTCCTCGATCAGGTCGTTTCGGTACCAGCCCCCTGTCAACAATACATATTACAGTTTTAAGGCTTATAAAGTCTTAAGCTGGCATTTAAGAATCAGTAGTATTTAATTACACCATAAAACAAATGAATTTCACCATAAAAATTAAATAAATTTAACAATACTATATTGCACCATATTGGTGAAATTGTTTTTAGTGAAATGGATCAAATTACCCATCCTATTCGATGGTCAAGACTCTCTTAAATCAAACAGTTTATGAAAACTTCAACTTTTAAATACCTTGGTCCATTTTAAAATCCTAACATTTTGAAAGATTAATTTTTCCCATACTTTTTTACAAATATAGAGCGTATTTATGATTTTGTAGATCTACTTGTGTTGCTCCCACGCAATTTTTTATCGACAACTTTCTACGCTGATACTATAAAAAAATGTACCTAATAAATTAATCGTTTTTTGAAGTATTGTAGTTATAATTATTTTAATAGTGTCAAATTATTATTTATATGTGTGAATGTATCAATGGCCAAATTATTTAAATTTTATGGTGAAATCCATTTGTTTTAAGGTGCGTTTAAATGTAAGCCTTAAATACTATTTGGTGCCTTAAATGACCATCCATAGATCCTGAACTTTGCTTATAACTTTGATAATATTATAAATTATAAGCTTACAATTAGCTTATTGCTTATGAGCATTGAAAATAACATTTGCTAACTTACCCTTGCAACCATCTTCCCACATCTCTAGATCAACCGTATCTGCAAATATAAATAAATTTAAATTGTTATTATTTTCAAGTCAATTAAATAATTGTACATTCCTATGCTATGATCCAAGCACATAATTTTTTTTCGAATTCTCAATTAGTTAATTGAGGAATTATAATCCATTGTTATAACTAATTATATTACCAAGAACCGTTCGGTTGCTTTCGGAATGTTGAGGGCGCCCCTGACAAATGCTAACTCCGAGGATCAATAAGATCGAAACGACAATTGTGCTGGTGTTCATTTTTATTACTTAAATGAGTCTCACTTTTAATTTAATTCGGTGTATTAGCGGGTTAACGAATTTTGTTCTTCTGTGTTTAATTTCATTTCTGAAGCCCCTTTTTATATGGATTTTAAAATGGGTCAAGTGGATTCTAGTCGACAGTATGTCATTTTTAGGTAATAAATTTCAGTGAATTTTCAAAATCAGGATTGATACCACACGAATTTGATTACAAATTCCTTCTCGGTCTCACATTTTGAAAGAAGGGAAGATGCTACCCGGTAGAATAGGGTCAGAATAAAAAATCCCATCATTCAAACTGATAAGAATTTTCAGTATAGTCCTCGTTTTGAAATTGTATGTATAGTAGTCGCACAATCAGTTTCGATTTGGTTTCTTATAAAAATTCACTGAATTTAACATTATCTGATATATTAATTTGTGCAAGTAGGTCAACTGATAAGGGGGCTTTGAGATTGCTTTACAGGTCTCCAGATATGCTAGAGAAGTGGTTTTGCCGAATTTAGATGTACGGCTTGAACTATATTTATGTTTCTTTTATCATGTCGTTAATTCACATGAATTTCATCACAAATGGATAAAAACTCATGAGAATACAAAAGTACAAATTCTAGATTCTTTCTATTTCAATTTCAAAGGTAAGAACGAGTCCAATTTAAAAAAAAATATTTAATTTTACCCTATGATTGGGGAAATGTGAGATACTTGCAATAAACGAGTCTCGTGTGCTGAACAAAGATGTTAATTTATATTTTAAGGCATGCCGTGTAATCATTTCTTGACGTGACGTGACAACCGCCGCGTTCCTTTTAATGAAACAAGAAAGGAACCCATACAGAAGCATTTTCTTGCATTGTTAGTTTCAGTTTTTTTATTTGGATGAAAAACCCTAAGCAGGGAGAACAGTGTTTTTTCATTCATTCAACTTTGGCTCTTGTCTTCGTTTGGGCCACATTTTAAAATTTTACTGCAGTTTCTTTCTTTTTCATTTTTACTGACAAAGGAACCTTTTTTCATGTTTAATTCCGATTTCATCGTGACCAGTATGGAGTCAAGAAATTAGAAATATAATTACGTTGTCAAAAATGATTTTTTTTATGCTGTCCAAGGGTGGAGAGAATGAGATGTTAAGTTACGTAGAAACTGAGGAGTGCAAGTGGTGCTTTACGGAGCGCTCCCTTTTTTAACCTCTTCGAGACCTCTGGAAGAGGAAGCGAGAAAAGGAGAAAAGTGGACATCTCCATCTGACTCTTGCACTTCTCCAAGAAACCCTCCTTTTCGCAGCGGCCTCGAAGAGGTTAACAGGGAGCGCCCCTTCTACCACTACTTCCCATCTTCTCCACTCGTGGACAGCATTACAAAAAAAACACATTTTCATCTTTAAAATTCTAATTTTATTTCTGATTTTTTTTAAACCAGTCACAATTAGATCGGAATTAAACAACGTGTTCCATTGTGAGCCGCCTGTTATTACCTCAATTTCCCCTCATTTGCTCGACTATTTTAAACCAATGCAAGATGTTACATGACATTGAAATGACATTGAATCGTTCACAAAATTATATAAAAGTGAACCCACATCATTGTTTCAATCATCGAAAACGGTTTCGTCTTGAGTGGATTTAAAATAAACCGTCCAATTTTGTACGAATTTGTAAGAATTTTCAAGATAGTCCTCGTTTTGAAATTTTATGTAGAGTAGTCTCAGCTTCGATTTAATTTTTTATAAAAATTCACTGAATTTAACATTATCTGATATGTTAATTTGCCCAAGTTGGTCAACTGATAAGGGGGATTTTGAGATTGCTTTACATGTCTCCAGATATGCTAGTGAAGTGATTTTGACGATTTTAGATGTACGGCTTGAACTATATTTTTTTCTTTTATGATGTCGTTAAATTACTATTTCCTTCGAATTTCATTACAAATGGATAAAAAACTCATGAGACTAAAGAAATACAAATTCGATAATCTTCCAGTTTCAATTTAAGTTACGGACGAGTCCTATTTAAAAATATATTTTATTTTACCCTATGATTGGGGAAATCTGAGATACTTGCATTAAACGAGTCTCGTGTGCTGAAAAAAGATGTTTATTCATATTTTAAGGCATGCCATGTAATCATTTTTTGACGAGTTTGCAACGGGTTATTTAACTCGTACAAAGTCCGAAATTGATTTTATATTTGTTCAAATTCCGTTTCTTGACCTTTGTAATAAAAAAATTATTTAATTCTGATCCCAAATAAGTTTTGAATAAAAGACAGACTGTAATTTATTTGATTTTGGCAACCAAATAGTGATACTGCAATTGGGAATTTTCATTTATTCAAATCAGACGATTTTGTACCTTATACAGAGTTTATTTTCTAAAACAGTCATTCAAATTCAAACATAATGCACGGCTTTCTAAAATCTACGGATTGTGAGAGTGTAATTACAATTTAACAATCAATTTCAAAACAATATGATTGTCTATCAATAATACTCGTTAGAACTTTCGATTTCGTTGGTATTACTGTAATTATGTAGTTTAACATTTACAAAACTTTGTTGACAGTTTCAGAGATACAATCGGATCTTACAAATTATCGTAATACCGTATGAATTCATTAAATTCACGGAACTGCGAGTGCGGGAGTTTTAAATCCTTCTGTTTTCGACGTTAGAAATACCCAGATTCAAGTGATTTTCATGAGTCGCAATGTCGTAGTCATAGCGATTTTGCATTCCAATTTTAACTTTAACTCTCGTGTCGCTCCACAATTTTTCGCCAGAAGCGATTTTGAATTTCCCGGCATAGAAAAATGGCAGAATTCCCAAAAAATATACAAAACTTCAGAAACGTGATTTTATTCGGTGGGATTCTCACGATTTGGCTTCTGATGATTACCTGGAAATTCGTGGGTCCTTCTCAACCAGATTTCGAAGTTTTCCGAAGCCGTTTAAAAAGTTTAAAAAGCTCTAGAGTCAGGATCGGCGAATTTGTGTTCGCAACTGCTGACGCAGAATGGTCTAAGGAACAAATATTCAATTTAAATCTCAGCTCAAAAACGATGCAAAATGACACCAGGATCGTTGAGTACATCAGAAGGCATCATTTAGTTCCTCCGGCAACTCCAAACGAACCCATCGATGTGACAGTTCATCCCATGAATGAGAATATCGAGAGACAGTTCGGAAAGTTAGTGTTCAAGTTCGTTATCCAGTTACTGAAGGAACAGGTTAAATCTCTGATTTTAATGTTTTGATTAGTTAATTATTTAATTGCCACTAGTTTTAAACTGACGTCTGTAAACTTATTTAGAGGGGTGGCTTCTATATCGAATGTGGAGCTAATGACGGTCAGCTGTTGTCAAATACACTGGACCTGGAATTGAAATACGATTGGGAGGGGCTTCTAGTTGAGTCCGATCCAGTTCCGTTGAAGCGATTACTGAGCCGAAATCGGAGGGCCTGGATTGCCGATGTTTGTCTTTCGACGACACCATTTCCTCAGCAGGTAAATTCAACTAATTTGAGCTAAACTCACAGGATAGTTAGTTATTAAAGGGTGAAACCCTTCGATGTTTTTACCTTGTCTGTCTGTCTGTCTGTCTGTCTGTCTGTCCGTTCGCAACATAACTCTTGAACGGTTATATATTTTCAATTTTTTCGGAAAACCATTCATGACCTTACAGCCGATCTTGAGTTCGTTTGATGACCACGCAGGTCAAGCGGGTACGGTCAAAGATCACATTTTTTTAAATAGCAAACCTAGATGTGAACTATATCGTACGGATAGTACTGTTGAGTGTTGTTTAACGATGTATATACCTTCACTCTATGGTTGGGGAAATGTGTGAATCTTGTAGAAAACGACAGTAAATGATATTTTAAGTCTTTTTCGTGTCGTTTCTTTCTTTTATGATGTGCGTTTGCAACGGTTTATATATGTTTGGTAATTGTTCCCAAGTTGATTGTTTCAAACTATCGCTGATTTTAAAATTATAGGTGGAAATGCAGCGTCATAAAGACTGGGAAGGTGTCTCATTTCAAACCGGGTTTCGTCCTGGAAATCAAGACTGGAGCGTCCGTTTCAACGTCTCATGTTTCCCCTTGTTTTCCATCCTCTCGGCCCTTAACGTCTCAACCGTCGATTATTTCAGTTTCGATATCGAAGGAGCCGAACTTGCCATCTTGAAAACCGTTCCTTTTGACGCCATTCTTTTTAAAGTATCGTAAACCAATTATATTAAACTACTCTGATTTTTCATCATAATTATCCCAGAACAGTATTTAATTACCGTTGAATGAACGTAGGTGATTTCGATAGAAGTTCTACCGGGGAACGAGGGTAAAGTCCGGAACTTCATGACATCAAAAGGATTCCGATTTGTAAAGCTGATTACGGAAAAGTACGCGCATGACTATATATTTACACATCCGACGCTTCAATAATTATAAAAATTAGTTACCTACTTCTTGTCTATGTGTATTTATGTTATTTAAATTTTAATGTACGGTTTGACAAATTACAGGAATGCCAAAAACAATAAAAATCTGAATATGATTGTTTTTTTATAAATATGTTTCTCAGTTTTCAGTAATCTCATCAGATAAACTTTAATATTTTAATAACTAGCTCTTCAAGGAGTTTAATCCAGCGATAAAGGCATCCATCAACATCTCAACGAGTTTAAAGGAGCTTTTTTAAACGACGGGACTTTAAGAACATAAGCTTCATCAAATTGTGAAATAATTCTAGAATTAGGAACATTGGAACTATATAAATTGGTCCCATCCCTGTCTTTACCGAAAATAACAACACAAATTATGGCGAAATTATCTCCGCGAGTGGAATATGATGTGGAATATGAAATGTTTTGCAAACTTGTGTTCAAAAATAAGACTTCATCTTATTTTATCATTTAGTGTAGATCCCATTTGCTAATTATCTCCACAACGCCGAAAGAATGCGGTCATCCGACGACAAAAAGGTGAACATTGACTTAAATTACAAAAACAACGTTTTCATCGTGTCATGATAGACTAAATACAATTGCCATTGTGTTTTGTTTTGTCTGGAGTACAGAAATAAATTAATTCCTAGGCGATAATGTAATTGCGAATGGAAAACATTGTCACTTTCTACTCTCGAATTTAACATACATTCTTTTGAGATATATTATATCTTTCTAAAGTGAAAGCGGGGACGACCACAAGGGTTAATCGAGACTTTACTTGTTGAGTGATTTGATTATACAGGGTGATTCCTCGCAATGTCCCGGTGTTTAAAATTCATTTTCTCAAAAACTACTGGACCGATTATTCAAAAGTTTGGGTTAAAATTTAGCCAGATTACAAGAAGGAATATCGGTGTGGGTAAAAAAAAACTCACAGGTTGAAGTACCCGTGCGGGTTTTGTAAAATAGATTTTTTTTTGAAAATTCAAATCTTTACATTTGCTTGAGAAACAACTCTTTTGCATTCCAAAACTCGAGAAATTTTGAAAATCGGACCAATATTAACTGTTTTCTGATCATTTAAAAAAGTCAATTTGCGTGATTTTTTGTATTATGTGATTTTTAAAACATGGTCAACGTCAAATTAAGCACCTAATTTTTCGATTTTTATTGTCCATAAGACTTGTGGATTTCATCGTAAAAGTTACAAACAATTCCCTTATTACACCCTGAAAACTTGCCTTGTTAAATTGCATTGTCTTTTTTGGGGTGTCAATATTAATTGTGTGACTTTCAATTTTTATTATGACAAAAATCATTATTATTTTGACAAATTCCTATTATGCCGATTTCCTTTATATATTATGCCATTTTCCATATTTACTATGTCAGTTAAATGGTAGCTAATATTTTTATATTAAAAAAATTAGACCGGGTTTAAGATTTAAGTATAAATTAGATTTAAATAAAATTAAAAAAGAATGTAACTTCTTTTCTATACAAGAAAGAAGGGACTTATTTTGGCGAAGTAAATGTACAAATGTTTTAGAAACAAAACACTTGATCAATTCGTGATAAATACAGACCGCGGTATGCCTATGTTATCGCAGGTCCAGCATAGGTCTAAATCGTACGAAAACAGCTTGCTGTTCAGGGGAATAAAACTTTGGAATAAAATCCCTAGAGAGATTCCATTAAAAGATCTTTGAATTAAAGGGTTTGGGGAAAGGGTTAAAGAGGAGTTGGAAAAAATTAGGAATAGTGACTACATATATTATTAGTTAAATAATTAGGCTATATAATATTCTAAATTGTATCCAATTAGTCAGTAAGGTTAATTTGGATAAAAATGTCACTGATTGAAAACCAATCGCATTGTAATAATGTATTGAAATCAGTAAGACAATAAAGGTACAGTTCAAGTTCAAGTTGAAGTTATGTCTTATAAGATTTATTAGCAGTTGCACGGTTAATTTTTTATTTCGCAAATGAAAGACATCAAATCTGTTTTATCAAAACCGTTCCACTGGACAATGGTCAAGGAAGTGACGTGAATGCCGGCTCGTGATTCGGTGTTAAATGGTCCAGATGCGGATGCCAATGGTGCCCAAGATGAAAAGGGCAGACCGGACTCCCATCTCCAACTCTGCCGATAAGCGTCATAAATCCCACCCATCCAAAACTTCGTGCCTATTTAAATAAAAAAAGAAATAAAATTGGAGGCCAATTAACTGTCTCCTGTAAACGGGAATATGCCCTCTAATTAAATGGAAAGTTGCCCCTTCGATTGGGGAATAATGCACCCTCGTATTGGAACGTTGCCCTCTAAAATTTGACTCTGTCCCCAATTAAATTCCTTAGTAATCAGTCAATAAATTTACTATGTAATAATAATCATGTTTTACCGTATAGTCAAAAATAGGTATAAAAAATAAATTACCTTTAAATCAATGCAATTTTACGCTTTAATCGATAGCTAAATTATGCCATGCATGCATAGGGCGCCCTACATATATCTATTCTTCTCATGATACAAAAATTTTCGATAGGCTTCGAATAGCAAGTAATACAATTTAGATGATTTAAGAACTTTATATGTGTCAAACTCAACTTTCCAATACAAGGTGGCAAGGGGGCAAGGTCCTAGGTGACAATTTTTTATGTAATTAGGTGGCATTATCCAGTTGATAGGAGGCACGTTAAAATGATCTGATAAATAAAGGCTTTTCGATGAATTCCACGTTGAAATGTACGAGTAAACTTACAATTAGTTTTTCAAGAAATTTGGATTTTAAAGGGTTAAGACATAAGATCTTGATTTTTGCATTAAATTAAGTACAGTATTATTGTGTTCATGTAAGAATGAATGGTGTGTTGCCGATGTCATAGGTTTAAAGTACAGACAAATTTGTGCATTTTGACTTTTTGTCTCGGGCTATGAAAGACTGCATAGTGTCAACTGTATGTTTTCTAGCGTGACGTGTTCCTAACGGTGTCAACGTAAAGCGCCCTCTCCTTGACATTCCCATCTTATTTACTAGGTTACATTTATTTTACGCACCCATATAGTTCCTGTATTACTGTTCCAATATTTTAATTCCCTTTCTGATGAAACCAGTTGGAAAAATATCGGGGTGGTGTGGTTGGGAATGTTCCCTTGTGAGATTAGTTAGCCTGTCAAGATATCCTAAACTGCGTTGGAATTGCAGGCTCTCAGTCTCCAGCCTTGTTATTATAGTATTTATATCTATGGTCTCCAGTCAGGGTTTTTGTCCAGACTCAGATCAGAACCGATTACCTGACGGTCACCCATCCCAAGTATTTAGATTCTATCACTGTCTAACTTGATAATTCCCTTACGGAACCTTAAGCTTCGCTCCTGAACGAACAAATTCGACTATAAATAGCCGCAGTCACAAAGGAAAATGCGAATTTCACTCAAAATTACCAAAGTTTAAACCGATTCATACCTGAATGGCCCTTGTTGTAAATCATCTGCACCACAAAATCATGCTCTTCCACAGTTTCAATTTCCAGGAGTCCGGACCTAAGGTGGGGCCAGATCGCTATACAATCATTCGTCGCGGATAGGTAACACTGTTTCTGTTTATTCAAAGGATTTCATGAGTTTTGAAAAATTAATTCCGTCAAGATAATAATATATTATGGAATAATTGAACCTACGTCATAACTTCGGCTGCTAACGAAGTATGAAGTGTCACTAAATTTCCCATCCACGGGATTTATAGATTTTAAGGATCCAAGGTATTCGTACCCTGTAAAATTAAGAATAAAATATCTCAGAATCATTTAAATTACAAGTAAATGAAATTTTGGGACACACTTTTACATTTGTAAGTCAATCTCCGTCGTTTAGTTGATGAGACACTTATTTGTTCAAAGAGAACATTAACATGTCAGTCATAAAACTTAATCAGGGTCAGTAGAATATTTTTAATTTCAACTGATTTTAAAGCCTAAATAAAATTATATCTTACCATCTCGGGTATAGTTGCTCTGGGCTATCGGGAGTGAGAATGATCTGGCCACCCCGATGCACGCAATACAAATTGTCGGGAAAATTAGCCCAACATTATTTGACATTTTGAAAGTTAATTTGAAATTTCTAAGAATCGAATTCTGATTTAGTAAATTATAATTGAAGTACAATATGTTGAATGGTATCCTGAAGATGTGTCCTCGTGTTTTAAAGGTTTTAGCAGATCGTTTTTAGGTCAAAGCGATGTGGTCTGTGTTTCAACGAGATTACAAAACGAGACACCGTTTGAAACATAAGAGTTATTTTGTATTCAAATGTTCGAATTTTCTGATAAGGATAGAAATAAACAAGATAAGACATTTCATTGGCGACGATAGATTTTATATAAGTGCACCCATTGATTTGATCCATCTGTTTTACTTCAAGTCTGAATTGAAACACTTCCATAAGACAAATATTTGATTGTTCCACTTGCGTTGTTTTTTGGGGTTACGTGGATTTATTCGATAACTTCATCGTTCTACTAGTCTTGATTAATAGTTAGTTTAACCTCTTTCTTACCAAGGAGTTGTTTTCGACTCTTTCAAAAACATCGTCAGAGGACCAAATAGCCGTTTCTGACTCCTGCATTTTCATGTCTGAGGGACCAAGGAGTCGTTTTCGACTCTTTCAAAACCGTTGTCGTTCAAACGTTTGCACGTTTCAAACTGTCGCACAGTCGTTTCAAATCTGCGTTCCTATTTGAATAAACATATAAGTACAAATGACCTGATAAGTTCATCGCTAATTCATTGAGTCCATGTTAAAAGGTATAGATAAATTTAAATTGCAAGGTTTTCAACAAATTTATCTTCTACCTAGATCTATCTATCTTCTCAAATTTAACTGAAGGATCGTGGCTGTTGCATAAAATTTAGTAGGTTATTCCAAAGTCTTCTACAAATTGTTACAGCCATAGGTACATACATTGGTCATGTGATTTCGATAGAAGTTCTACCAGGGAACGAGGAAAAAGTCCGTGAGTTCATGACCTGGCAAGGATTCCGACTTGTGAAGCTGATTACGGAAAAATACGCGCATTTATGTTATCTAAATTTTAATGTACGCTTTGACAAGTTACAGGAATACCAAATACAATAGAAATCTGAATATTATTGCTTTTTGACAATATTATAAGGAGATAATTTCTTTTCGATTAATTAAACGACATATAAGATCGTCTTACATAAGAAACTGAACTAGATTCTGTCTTGTGTTAACTTCATTTCCTCATAATTCATAAACCTACAGGTTTTGTCGTTACAATATGTTTCTCAGTTTTCAATAAACTCATCAGGTAAACTTAAATATTTCAATAACCAGCACTTCAAGGAGTTTAATCCAGTAGGCCTTCATCGACATCTCAACGAGTTTAAACGAGCTTTTTTAAACGACGGGACTAATAATTTAAATGAAAAAGCATGGTTCAACATGAATCTCGATATTTGAAAATGAATCGCAATTCCTTTATCCGGACGTGAACATAAGCTGCATTAAATTGTAAAATAGTTTTAGAATTAGGATCATTGGAACTATATAAGTATTATTCCGCCTACGACAAACAGGTTAACATTGACTTAAATTGAAAAAAAATACATTTTCATCGTGTCATGATAGGCTAATTACAATTGCCATTGTGATTTGTCTTATATCTGGAGTACAGACATCAATGAATTCCTAGGCGATAATGTAATTGCGAATCGAAAACATTGTCACTTTCTACTTTTAAATTCAACACACATTCTTTTGAGATATATTATATCTTTCGAGGTGGTAGTTTGCTGCTGCTTAAAAATACAACGTTTTTCTGCCCTCGATACAAATTCAAAAGAATATTCTAGTACTAGATTAGAAGTTTGCTTCGGAGCGGGAACTTTTGTGATGACGACGCGGAATCTGAAGGGGACGCGCATCACTTGCCTCAAGGCCTTCCTCGCCGCTTCCATTTTTGTTTCACTGTTGTGGTTCATCGGATCTCAATATCCCCCAGATACCTTTCTGCGACGGAGTTTAGCAACAAAAATTTACAAGGATAAAACACCGTTCCTTCCGGAAGAAAAGCAAAATTCGATATCCTCTGATGCCCATATTTTTGATTCCACAGCCATAAATCGGAGTCAAGACAATCCGATCATTCTTGACTTTGTTAGGAAGAATCATGTTTTCCCGCCTTCAAAACTACCGAGGTCTTTAACAAAGGCAGTGAATTCACTCAGTAATCCGAAATTGATCAGAATTTTGAATATGAAGGTCAGTTGAATTAAATTTTGAATATTTTAATACAACAAATATAATGTTGCAAACGGACATGGTAAAGGGGTGAAACCTCAAGAACAACACGTCAAAATGTTCAACGTCGTTGCCTCTTACGTTAGAGACGTTTAATTGAAGAATCTCACGTTTCCCCAATCATAGAGTAAAGTTATGTGCATTATTGAATAGTACGTGACAGTATCTTTGCAAACTATTATCAAACACGTAGGGTCACAAGTTGAAAAAAATTGTGACCTTTGACCCTAAATCCTTGACCTTTGACCTACATAGCCCTCAAACGAACTTAGCCTCCGCTTGAAGGTCATAAATGGTTTCCAGAAAAAAATAATTTGAAAATATTAATCCGTTCGTAAGTTAGAGCTCGAACGGACAGACGTACAGAAAGAGTGAAACCATTAAAGGGTTTCACCCTTTAATAACAAGACGGGCGGGTTAACATATCAGACTGGGTGAAATTGTAGCGTTCCGGTTTTTTTATCGAATGCGGTGCAAATGACGGAGAGTTCTTCTCCAATACGATTGGTTTGGAGGTTAATCAGAACTGGACGGGGTTACTTATCGAAGGATCTCCCGGGCTTTTCAAAAAATTGAAGACAAAGAACAGAAATGCCTGGTTGGCGGATGTCTGTCTTAGCGGTCATCTACCGGAAAGGGTGAGATTTTGTAGATTGGTTATAGTCTAATTGGTAACTAATTGTTAGAATTCTTGTAGGGCTTGTTTAACGGTAAAATGTTAAAAAATTTAATTTAATAACATTTAACTATTGCAGATTGAATTTTTGAAACACAAAGCAACGTTTCCGGACTGGAGAGTTGGAAACGGTAAAATAAACCCGGGTGAAAAATACAAAAAGCCAGCTGACCTTTGGGGTGGAAAGGAGGTAATTATTTCGTCAGTTTTAACGAATCTTACAACATTATTTGGTCCCATTATTGCAAAGAATTAAATTATTGTCTATAATCCCTGATATTTGACAAGTTATAATTCATTGATGTTGGCTAGGTTAGGTATTGGCTAAAACTGGATACAGTCGACATTTAATTTACTTATTTTTTGAATATAGAGTTTCAAAAAAGAAGATTACGCCTCGGAAGGACTCGTTGATTGTTTCCCTTTGTATTCCATCCTTTTGGCGATAAATGTGACCCACGTGGATTTTTTCAGTTTGGATGTCGAAGGTCACGAGTTCAAAATACTTCAGGCTATCCCTTACAATCGGATTCACATTGAGGTTCGAAATATTGATTTAAGTACAAGTCGACAGAGTTTATTTGCTACGATTTACTACAGTACTGAAGTGTTACTAACGCTTTTTAAAAATATTGTAGGTAATTTTTGTGGAGCATTGGTTAGCGCCAGAAGGAAAGGGTGCAATCCAAAGCTTGTTGGAGAAAAACGGATACGAAGTGGTCGAAGAAACCAAGTCTGATTTCATCTTTAAAAAGTCAAAGAAGCTCTGATTTTAACGTGTTTATGTTCCTTAATAATTTATAATCAGATATTTGTCGTTCGCCTCATATTTTTTTATATTATAAGTATTTTAGTCAGTGGTTTGTTAATAATAAAAGTTGCATTCTCAGAAATATACATGTCAATTTGTCAATGCAGCTGTAATAGAAGCTGTCAAACTAGCAACAAGTGATGCATTTTGAAAAGCATGCAATAATAATAATTTCCAGTGGAAAAATCGATTTAATTAACATTTTAATTGCCTTGGAGATGTCACTTGGAAAGCTGAAAGTGAAGCTTGTTTTATTTTTGAAAGTTTTGGATTGTTTTTGAATTTCCAAACCAATTTTATGGCATTCGGAATCAAACACTTTTATTGATAATTATAACACCATTGACTTTAAAATAGCACATAACACAAACTGAATCGATAGGAAATCCAGCATTTGGAATGTTAATATAAATACCTTCACTTTTTATACACATTCTCGAAAAATTTGACATGTCATTTTTGCGAGGACAGACAATCGCGATACAAAAGACGACATTTCTCCTCTGGATATTAATAACATTCCTATTAGTAGCATTGTCATTTCGAAACTTGAGCACTCTTCAGCCTCTTCATCATCTTCAAGATCAAGATGCATCGAATAATTATTCAAAATTATTCTCGATTCTCGAATCACTGTTGAAATCACGGGTTCCAGGTGCAGATACTCTAGTACCACCACTGACAATCAAGTCGGACTCAGAACTGTCCATGTCAACTCTCGTTTCGGACCCGGAAATCACTTCACAGTCGGAATTGTTGACGAAAGAAGATGTCGCGGGTGGGAAACTAATTATCGCTCAAGATGACCCCCGACTCTTGACTTACATTTTGAAGGAGCATTTGAAACCCCCACCGACCCAAGGATCAATCGACATGACCCCTTTGGACCCAAAAGTTCGGAAATATGAGCAGCAGGAAGTTTACCGGTTCATCCTTGAACTTCTGGGGAATAAGGTAATAAAACTTAAAAGTTTGTGTTCCAATTGTGGAGAATTGGTCAAAGTTTAGTGAACTGCACTATTGTGTCATTAAAATCCTTGAATTCCGCTAATTTTCGTAAAATTAGGAATTCGTAAAATGTACATCGAAATCTTTCAATCTGAGAGTTTTAAAATATTAATTTCACAACCTGAGCACGCTCGAATCACGGAGTTTTCATGAAATATTCGTTCAACTTTGATATCGTTATGTTTATTATTTTAGGTCGGTGGGTTTTTTATCGAATGCGGGGCCAACGATGGTGAGTTTTACTCAAATACGCTGCCGCTTGAGGTGAATCAAAATTGGACTGGATTATTAATCGAAGCCGACCCGCGTCCCTTCAAACGACTCCAATCGCGAAATAGAAAAGCATGGCTTGCAGACGTCTGCTTATCAACAACTGGAATACCACGGAAGGTCTGGACGATTAAATGTCAATTAAACGATTCACCATCGTTAATGATGTAGTTAATTCACTTTACTTCATAAACTGTGATATAATGTTTGTGGATTGCAGATCGAAATGCTTCGTAATGACAAAGGGGAAGGACTGAGCTTCATTCCAGGTCTTCGTAAATTCATCGGAAGCGAGAAAGATTATTACAAGTTCGAGGCCCAGTGTTTCCCGCTCTTCTCCATTTTAAAAGCCGTCAACGTCACCGCAATCGACTACTTTAGTCTCGATATCGAAGGGGCGGAACTAGGCGTTTTGAAAACCATACCTTGGGATTCCGTTTTTATTAAGGTTTGGAGAATGGAGATTTTTTATTTAGTTCTGCCCCGGGGTCGGGTCTCGTATGCGTTGGAATTTACAAGGGAACATTCCCAACAGTACAACCCCGATATTTCTCAAACTAGTGTCATTCAAAAGAGAGACAAAAATAATGAAACTTTAACATTAGAACTATCGGTGACTCAAATCCTTTTGACCTAGTAAAGTTGGTGGGAAGGTAAAGCAGCGGGCCGTATTTGAGGGATTCCTATAGTAAATCTACATTTGAATTTTGTGGAAAGACTAATACCCGTGCAATGTTAATTTGGGGGGTCCTACAATGTTAACTCCCTATATCGGTCCCCACTTTCCACGGAAAAGTGGTAACTCGCAGTCTTTTACCTTCCCAGCGACTTTACTACGTCAAAACGATTTTAGTCACCGATAGTTCCAATGTTAAAGTTTCATTATTTTTGCTTCTCTTTCGAATGAGACTAGTTTAAAAAAATCAGGGTTGTACAGTTGGGAATGTTCCCTTGTTAGTCAAAATAGACAGAGCAAAACTGCCATTCGTATTTTAAATTTAAATTTACCACATGTTAACTTTACATGTACTTTCCGTTTAAATACTATTACAGGCCTTGTCAATTGAAGTCCATCCAGATCAAGTACAGCCAGTCAAGGAGTTTATGACCTCGATCGGATACACCTATGTCAAGTTCATCAAAAACGGATACTCTCATGACCAAATATATGTACATAAAAATGCCAGAGTGGTTTGAAAATAATTACATGGTTAGAAATATTTGTATTTGATTTGATTTCGCTGATATTAGTTACTGTAAAGAAGATGTAATTATTTAACAATATTTTAAGAATCTATTAATCAGAATCTAAACGGGCCAACAATCTTATAATTAGTCCTATATATATATTTATTATTATGCGGGCTCATGGAATTTATTAGCAGCTTCTTGGTGTGATTTCGCAAATGTAGCGCAACAATCCCGTTTGACCTAAAGCGTACCATTTGACATAGCTCACGGAAGCGACGTAAATGCCGACTCGTGATTCTGCGTTGCCCCAGAGTGCCCTAAACGGTAAGACCTCCGTTGAGTCATCCCAGTACCAACCACTCTCCACTTCGTTATAAGCCCCTCCCATCCAAAACTGTGTTGCTATGGAAATTTAAAAATATAAACAAATGTTACACTTCCATGAAGAATTAGTTTAATCCACCACAACAAATATTAAATATTAAAATTTAATTTTAGTATATATTTTTAGCTGCATTAGGTCAAGCATGAGGTGGGTTTAAAATACCGCTCATGACAATTTTTTCCCATAGTGATTAATACTCTGGACTTTGTTAGCAAGCGAGCTTCATGTTATTTGTTTGTTATGGGTACTGTGCGAATTCAAGAAGAGAGGCGGGTCAGGACGTCAGGAGTTATGATATATTTCACTTACCAATATGGCGTTGATACTCATTGTCAATGCGTGTAGCACAACAGTAGCAATAGCAGATTTTAGATTAGAAGCTCCTTAAATTTAGCGCCAATTTTTTAAATCAACTACCGATTTTTCTTTGTTTTTAAGAATTTATAATCCAGCCGATCCCTCGTTGTTTTAACTGGCTCAGAAAATTCAGAGTTTCAACAAGTAATGCAATTTTAAAAGATTCGGATATTGAGTGTTTTTGCAATTTTGAAAACAGAACATGAACAGATTATGAAAATCATCTAAGCCTACCGACTTAGTTTTTTAGACGGAGCTTAATATGAATTAGCGGGAAGTTGAAACAGGTAGATTTTAATGGATTTTGAATAATATATTTCAGCACAGTGATAGATTTTTATTTATTATTCAGTGTCTTACATCATTAAAACTTTATTATTAAATAAGTGTAATATTTCTTGACGTCAATAAAAGGTTATTGCAAAGAGTAAATGCGAAAACGTGTGAATAAACTTATTTATTAATGTTTAAAAAATTCCGCTGAGATTAGGATGCTGACAGGTTGTTGTCATGGCGTCCAGTATCGCCTCTGTCCCCCAACCTCGTTCGCACAAATTCACCAGAGTGTACAGCTTTTCCGTCACGTACGGATTCTGAAAGTTAATTATTCCACAAAAATAACTTAATTAGAACAATCTGGTTAGCCTTGCTAATTAATCTCTCTAGACAATCCTCCAAATGCCAAACCATTCTTATTACTAAAAATATTATTATGGATGATGATTAAGAAACAAGCTGTTTCATCTCATTCATCAGCTCTGGAGCAATAGTTTTAGGACCATTCATAAAAAAATTAAACAACGAAGAAATTCGAACGAAAATAAAAAACCCAAGGATCGAACGAACATTTTGAAATACACTTTGTTTTCAAATAAAATAGCAGCTTTTAAGTTTAAGAATTGGATTTAGCACCCGGACACAAATCATTATTTTCTCTAAATCCCAATCAGTCGTCAATGCTCTCTAAAACGTGGGTTCGTTTCGTGAAATTCGTTCCCGTATAACCGTTGAAAAATACGGATATTTCGACAAAATGGAAAATTTCGACATTGTCGACAATTGGATGCAGTTACATTTTTAAAAGTTCGAAGAGTTACTTATCATTTATTTAAACATTTGAATAAGTAACTACCTTGGCGATGGGATAGCAAGTCTTTGAAAAGTGTCGAGCAGCCCGTTCATAGCAGTTCCAGTTCGTCAAGGAATGTCGAGAGTTGTGGACCATGTCAACTTCCTTTTCGTCGTTATTCGTCACTTTCGACACAATCGCAAGGATTTCACTTCGGACCAACTTCCGCAACTGCAATTTAAATATTTGTCAATTATTGAACCGAAACGCGGAAATTGACGGAATTATATTAAACTGCCCCCATAAACCCGAATCTGGCCCCATAAAAAATGAAACTGTCCCGTAGGAGTTTACACCCACCAATGGAGAACCATGTCCCATTCGCATTTAAAAGTTGCGCTTCAAATTTCTAGGGGGCAAACTCCAGTTTATTGGGGCATATTCCCGTCCATAAGGGGCAAGTTAATTAAAAAAATTACCTTGTGAAGCCGCTTCAACTTCCACCGAAACTGTTTCACTTGCTCCGTGCTGTTTGCTCTCACCAACTGACTTTCCAAAATTGTTTTGACCACTTCACCCGATTTCACTGCGTTTAACTGAAAAATAAAATGATTTTGAAATTCCAATAAATACGAAATGATTAATTTTGACGAGAAATATAAGCAATTATTCCGTGTTTTATGTACAACTCTCTTCCGGAAATAGATTAGGAGATCTTGAGATGTCGGAGATGAAGATGGAGAACGTAAATCATTACCGTGTCAGACCACAATCTTCATTTCCGAGGAATAATAAGTTACGGGAGAAATTGGAGAAAGCAAGTGTTATTGATTGCTATTCTCTCTCCTAACTTAAAATATCATTTCCGAAATGCTCAGGTCCCTAAATAAGTCCCCACCCTCCCGGTAGGACTGCTATGAATAACTGTAGCTATCTAAATAAGTCCCCATGCCGAGGAATTGTTCCAAATAAATCCCCGGGGGATTTAGGGACAAAAATACAGTATTCTTATTCAAATGCATCGGTATATTAACCCCTGTTCCACATGAAATCATTTCCACATCGTCGAGGATGAGTAATCACTTCCCAAACGCAAACATATATTTCTAGAGTCATTTCTATCTCTATCTAAATCATGCAATCAAAAGCCCGTGGGATCCCAAATCTCTCGAGCCATTTAAACATATTGGAAGTTGAACATGGAAAAACGCTCATTTTGAAACCGTTCATAATAGAATCAGGGGAATAGGACCAAAATAACTGGGTTTGCCAAAAATATTGTTCCTCCGCTTTAAAGCAGGGACTAAAAACATCTCAATGTGCCCCAATAATATGTTTGCCTTGAACCTTTGAAGACAGGAAGGTTAGAGGTGAATTTAGGTCGAAAAATAAAGTTATGTAAATTCGTAATGACTCAAGTCTCTCTCCTCGGGTTAAATGAGACGGATTAAAAAGCCATTTCCGAAAGTCAGGATGTAAATCCCTCAATTCAAATTAGACTCGGGGATGAGCTCCAGTTAAAATACACGAGTCGGGGCAAACAGACCCTGAGTTCTTATATTAGATCCCGTTTATATTAAATAGAGAATTCAGTTATAAATTTAGATCCTCTGCATATGAATGAATATGGAGAGACGGAGGTAATTTGAATTTTAGAAATCTCAAGACACGTTGAAACCATAACTTGGTTCCTGGATCTTTTATTTACGTTTCCGAGGGCTGTTCGGAAATGTTGGGATTTAAGCCGGTTTTAAACTAAATTTTGTTTGAATTACTCGTAGCAGTTATAGTTGTAGATCCATAAAAAAAATCAACTGAATCCGGCATTCTCATTTGTGATGCTTCCCTTGGAAGAACTCCGGCAGTAACGAATATTTACAAAGAAGCTAGATGAGGATGTCTCTCTTGTTTTCGATTAAAACAAAGATAAATATGCAGAAGTATTAAAGCAAATAAAACGTAACAGGATTTAAAATTTAAAATACCGGAACGGGAGTGTAGACAACCCGAGTCTCGGATTCCCCCAAGAAATCGGAGACGGGAAGATGCCGGAGGGTCCGGTCTCCGTATTCCATCACGTGGCTCGTGTTTGTCTCGTTTCGAACGATCAGGAACTGGCTTTGAAGGGACTCTTTTTCCAAGTCCACCTGAATTTCAAAATATATTTAAGATGAGTAAAAATCCGGTGTTAATACTCAAGAAATCCCCGAAATCTGTGGAAATGGATATGCAGGGGTAATGATTTAAAGCCACCGAGGGGTACTTTGAGACACTTTCAGAAGTGGTGTTTTAATATTTTGGGGCAATGTGAGAATTTTAGAGTTTTGCTTCAGTTTGTAAGACAGTGACGAATTGTCAATTTAGATAAAATTTCACCATTTATCAAAACTCTTTGTAAAACATCCTTTAATTTTTCATAGAAAGGTTAATATTTTCCGCAAATTCATCAGAAAATACAAGTTTTTTCCTACACAAGTCCAAATGATCCAAGGATTTCATTAAGAACACTGGTAAGTCAGTAATGGAATGAATGGATGACCATTAGGGTTCAAGTCTCCTCAAGGAAATCCAATTCCGATTCTTTGTAAATGATAAATGGGATAAGAGGAGGAATTCTTGGGATTAGAAGTAAGAGAAAAAACAGAGTCCATCAAAACGTTTTCAGTTCCCCCCGAATTGACTTATCTGCTCATTCAGCCAAATTAAAATTGAAAGGTTTTACGAGGAATAGTAAAATATTTATCTCCACTTGATTCGTCCTATAAAAGGACTGTATAAAAACTATACTATTTATATGTCGTAGCTCTTTGCAATTCGAATTTAGTAAAAGTGTCGTAAGAAAATGTAGAAAAAGGGCAAGTTGAGATTTTTTTCTCATTCTGCCCCAAATAACACCATCAGCCGGCCCAGAACCACTGAGAACATTTGGAACTTTTGGGAGTATTGTGGACTCTATCTATATGACCAAAGATGCATTTGGTCTTAAAATGCCCCGTTTTTTTATTTTCTGAGAAGACTAAAATTGCACTACATGTTCAGCTTCTGTACCTGGTCAGCATTTTCCATCCACATGACCGAATAGACGTCTCCCAAATATGTGTTCCTCGTCTCGTCCATATAACAGGCGTAGGAAGACTCTTGATCGTTTGCTGCTGTCGTTGCAAATACTATTAACAAATAAATAAACCATTAACTAACAACTTTAAGTCTCGCTTAATAAAGCTGATAGAAGCAAAATGCAGAAAAGTACAAGAAAATCGGTGATCATTAATTCAAAAGAGCGGATTTAAGGTAAAAATAGTGTTTTGTGGAAGCCAAAGTCTACTTTCGTTCCTGAATTTTTTTGGCAATATTTTCTACAGCAAATGTTCCATCATTTAACGTAATTCTTGCAATTTTTGTGCAAATAAATGAAGAGGTCATCGATCGGGTTCAAATTCTTTGAGATCAGTTGGGTTGGAAAGCTGGGAGCAATAAATTAGTCTTTGACAGAGATTTACGAAGAAGTGTAAAAGCGATTAACGGGAATAAGGTTTTTTGGAATAAAAGATTTGATTTCATGGATGAAGAGGTGAAGGATGAACCCTGGCCACGATTTATGGAAATTCTAATTTCTAGAACAGAAAAATTACTTGGGTCTAAACACTAAAGCAATTAAACATTCTAATGTGCTTCTAGTGTCTTATTAACTAACCGCATGAGCCAAAACTGCCTAAATTCCGTTAAAAATAATCAAAATATAGAGCATTTACTGTTCCAATGGACAGGGAGCAGATTCTTGAACATGGATCCCGATTCACAAGCCTCCAGATAAAACACCAACTGAAATTGCAATAAAAAAATCACAGCATTTTAATTTTTTTTCAAAATTTAAAAAAACCTTCATTTCCTACACAATTAAACATAAATCATCATTCGTTTGAAACCAAAAACTGTTGTGTTTAACAATAATTTCAATTTCCTCTGCATCGGAACTAAATAAGTGCCCAGGGCGTTTAAATAGATGAATAGAATAAGATCCGGGCCAATGATAGGATGTGGAGAACTCATTAAAAGTCAATAAAGGTTCGGCAGCGGGTTTTAAGATAAGGACGAGATTTATGGCTTCTCTAAACTACCCGCTTTCTCAATATCCGGGCATTACGGAATTTAACCCGAATTTCACGTCCCTACGAATAATACACTCCAATTCTTCATCTCATGGGTTTTAGCTCGGATTTGTGGTTTATCCGTTTATCCCTCAAACTAAAGTCGTAGTAAATGTACTGGTTGAAGGTTTGTCGGCAAATTCGGGTAACAGAATAGCTATCGATCTGAACGTCCAAATATCCAATTACTGTTCAAAGTATCGATATTCCGACGCAATGTTTCCCTCTATTCATTAGCCGAATGAATCGATGATTGGGAACTCTAGACCGGAAATCCACACCTATTTCTGCCAAGGGTCGTAAACCAGGATTTATTTAAACTAATCGAACTGGAGGGGAAGTAATTTCGGGGTATGAGTTACTTAAAAAACGGGTGTTAATTATGAGCTAAACTCATGAAAAAGAAATATTTCACGGTTACAAGGGAACCTTTTTTGACTGTACAGTGTAAAACGTGTAGATTTTTAGTGACAACGTGAAAACGGCTCACCACTTGTCCTGTGTATAGTTTAAGGGCTAAAAATACTCCGAAATAATTCCCCATCCTAAATAAATATCCCAGTTATTTCAAATGTTGAGAAAAGTCTTAAATGTTTCATAAACCCGTGGATTTATTTTAGATTAAAATTCAGAGGTGGTTTTTCAACCATTTTGAATAACTGGGGCAGTTATTCAGGGTGGGGAATTATTTCGGAGTGTTTTTGCCCTTAAACTATACACAGGACATGTGGTGAGCCGTTTTCACGTTGTCGATAAAAATCTACATCGTTCCAATAATTTCGATGTTTTACACTGTACAGTCAGTACAGTCAAGAAAGGTTCCCTTGTAACCGCAAAATATTTTTTTTCCATGTACATTCTTACATGAAAACAATAATAACCTCCCCGATTTAAATTTTCGCACGCGACTAAATGTGAAACAAAAATATCCTACGGCCCTGAGGGATTTCTGCCCTAATGAGTTATAGTTTCTCTTCAACTTGAGTTCACATCAAAAAGATGTTATTGATTTACTTCTGGAGCCGATTT
This sequence comes from Desoria tigrina, assembly GCA_906901685.1. Taxonomy (NCBI): domain Eukaryota; kingdom Metazoa; phylum Arthropoda; class Collembola; order Entomobryomorpha; family Isotomidae; genus Desoria; species Desoria tigrina. The sequence continues at coordinate 871,228 of CAJQTU010000035.1, forward strand.
CCGTGAACATTTTCTGGGTTTTAGTACAAGAAACTGGCCCTTCTGGTGAAAACAGTTGTCGGAGAGTTTGAACTAAAACATTTCATTTTTTGTATTCATTTCTGTTCCGAACATGTAGTAATGATGAACGGTGCCCATTTATCCTTAAAAAACCGGGATGTCGGGATCAGAGGAAATTCGCAGTGTCCCGAACTTCTGGTGCCCCTGCCTATGAAATTCGATTAAAGTGTCAGGAAAAGTATTCCTCATTAAAAAATGTAGTTTCTCGGCTGAAACGATTTGGCTGGAAATGTTAGAGCTGTCAGTGTCGTAGTTCAGAAGTTTGAAATTTTAATTTTAATTACGAAATTAGATACTATTCTTAAGCTCGATTTTAATTGAATCGGTTGATTAGAGCCAGTTATAGCATAATCGGCCCTTAAAACTGTTCGATTTCAGTTAAATTAAGACCGTAATTTGTTACTTTAAAATCGACACTGCGATTGCGATGTACTGGAATGGGGGAATTGGGGATTTATTGATCTGATTAGATTTTATATCCGATGAAAAATACGGCTCTAAAATAAAATTATAAATCAATCATAATCGATTCCAAATCTATTTTGAACAGTTATTTGGAGAGTTGCAATAACAGTGCTTTTGTAGAATTTTCGTAAAATTTAAAGCTATTCGTGTAAACGCCAACCTATTTTAAAATTGAAATTTTGAAAAATCGAGGGGGGGGGGGGTCAAAATACCGATTTAAGTTCGTTCTAATGGTAAAAAAAATGCAATTTTTGTTGAAAATTCTTAAGCAACTTGCCTTTTTGTATTTGTTGTGCGAGTGCATGTACTTGAGAGAGGCGATGAGGTCTCGGGCATGAAGTTCGTCGTTTGGGAATGCAACGAGGCCGGGTGCTCCGTGGTCCGCAAAATTCAGGAAAACATGATCATCCGGTCCACTAACCACAAGAAAGTTTCTTACTTCACATCCATATACCAACATTTCACTTACACACAAGTTTATATCACATTTATTATAAGATGCAAGAGAGTAGGTACGGAAAGTCAAGATGTAATCAAATATTCCATTAACTTAAAAAAACGAAAAAATCCTTGAAAAACTCATCGGTTTACTTCAAATGTACTGGATGTTAAGGGTGAAAGCATGTACAACTTATTTCCACTGCTTCAAAGGCGGAATTTAGTAAAATTAGGCTTATAGCATGGGAATTTAAAAGTTAATAAATTGAATGGAGGTTGCTTATAAACACCTATTAGCATTTACTGAATTAAGCCCCTAGATGAAGTTAGTTTTGATAATTAGCAAAGCAGTTAAGTAAATGAAGCTCAACATTCCTGTTTACTTCAAATGTACTGAATTTTAAGAGTGAAAGTCTGGAGAACTTAATTCCTGTGCTTTTAAGGCGGAATTTGGTAAAATTATATAGGCTTTTAGCATGGGAATTTAAAAGTTAATAAATTGAATGGAGGTTGCCTATAAACACCTTATGGCATTTACTGAATTAAGCCCCCAGACGGAGTTATTTTTGATAATTAGCAAGGCAGTTAAGTATAATGAAGGTCAGTATTCCTGTTTGAGCAGTTTTTATTGCATTTTTCAAATTTTAAGCAAAATTTTAGTGATTTTAACAACTTTTTTTAAAGAAACTGAAAGTATCCAGAATTTGCTTGTAACCTCAGCAGATTGAGACTTCATTTCCGGAGTAAAGTGAGAAAAGTGTGGTGGTGGGGGTCTGTCGGGTAAACTATTTTTAGCTATCAATCTTCATCTTTCATCTCGTTCCCAGATAATGAATTGATCATTCTTTTTCAGGCTGGAATGCACCCGACGGATCAGAAACCGTCTCATATGATTTCAATAGATTTTTTTTAGACAAAGACCTTTTCCAAATTACGTTACGTTCTTGATACAGGAACGTTTAAGGAAACCTAATTTATCGCTCTTTTCTAAGGAAGCTAATAACTAATGATCTCCGGAGAAAAAAATGAACAATGAGAAATCGTTTTTTTCTCAAAACCTTTGAATACCGGGCGGCTTATTTTGGATATGGAGAGTTTATTTCAGTAGCTAGTTTAAGGATAAATGATTAATTCAGGTTTGGATCTTATTTAGACGTTTCTAGGACTTAAATACCTTATTTAGATGGGTTTAGGAAATCAATATCATTATTCGGGTTTATCTACCCAAAATTATAACTTATATTGTCGTTATCCTGACTACGCTTTGAAATTATTTTGGTTATTCAACAGCAGTCTCATTAAATTAGATAGAATCCAAGGGTGTAACCACTATATGTGTGTCTTTTGACTCTTTTGTTATTAAAACCACCCGAAACCGTTAAAAAATCATCCCAATCATTATTAAGGGGTGGAACCCTTTAATGGGAACACCTTGTCCGTCTGTCCGTCTGTCCGTCTGTCCATCTGTCCGTTTAACTTCCAACCGGTTAAAGCTTTTTGAAAACGGTTTTCGGATTTGAAACCTACGCTTGGATAGTTTTAAGCCAAATACAAATTTAAAATAGTTTGTCACAGCCGCTGACGCCTAAAAAAATTTAAGCCTACAAATGTATTTACTAAACGAGTCCCAGCGTCTGTTAAAGACGCATAATGTGAATATTTTAAAATTTGTCGTTTTGGTTTCACCCCTTTCTTACATTGCGTTTGTAACGGTTTATTTCCAATTTCTTTATATACGACTGCAAGGTACTTGTTAAGAGTCTTAAAAAAATCTCGGGTGCTTTGAAACCGAATGGAATGTTTCCTAAGCTCCGTATTTGCTTAAGGAACTGTAAACAAAATGGATTTATTCAACCCTAGTGGAATTGAGGATTCTAGGTTTTTAAATTTTTAATGATGAGATGTTGAATTTTCGTCCACCGTTGATTAAAAATTAAGGGCTGACTAGTTAACGTTAGTTTTTGAAGCAGGTGGAATTGTAAATATTTGGAATTAAAATTAGTATTGAAGTTTAAACGCGTTTTCATAAAAGCATACTACCTGATGTAAAGAAATATTACCTTTTAAGAACTCGTCCGGTTCCAATGCCCTGGAGTGCAGATTCGTTTCCCCTTAAAACATTTAAAAACACTTCCGGTTTTACGTCCTGCAAATCAAACAATTCAAAAAACGTAAAAAGCATTTCCAATTAGATGATTTAAAGTGTTGTTTTTTTGGATTTTCATGGACCACCCTGGTTATCGTTTCATTTTCTAGTGTTCTGCATGGTTTGAAAACTATCGAAATTTTAACAAATATTACAGTAGAAAGTAAAAAAAAAATCGAATACAGCCAAACTCATGGAAAGAATAGTAAATAAGAGGAGGTAATGAGCATTTAACTATGAAAAAACATTGTGTCACATCCGATCAGTTTTAACTGAAATTTTGAGATTTATGAAACCGGGTGAAATGAATAGCGGGAAATATCCCGAAAAAAACTGTCCCGAAAAATTGAGCTATGATTAAGAACAGGCGGCACAATTCCCCCTCTCTTTCGATCATCTTACTGAAATTAAGATCTGTACGACCTCCCTTACTTTCTCAATTTTTTGGACTGCATTTTCCCTCACCTTATTTCTCAACCCAAGGCGCTATGAGTTTGCAACAAACCGGCTTGAATATAATTATAAACTGAAGAACAACGGCTTATTTCTCACTTTTCTCTGAAGAAGAGAGAGGGGGAACTTGATTAAAGTAATTTGGGTTTCAGACAGCAATTCTTGAGTACAGAAGAGAGGAGTCAATCTTCAAGATTGAAAGGGGCGACGTGGAAAAGTTTAGCATTAAATGTTGTTTTTCAAATGTTTTATTTGGGACATTGATATAGTTGAATTTGAAAGTCGGGGATCGTTACGTTTTACGTTGATTAATAAGCCACTACAAACTCTTTCTTCAAATTCTAATTCTTAAGGGTTAGTCCGAGAAAAATAAATTTATATTTAATTAATTATTTTAGGATTAAATTTAATCTCCCCCCTCTAAATATGAATTTGCCCCCTAATGCGGATGAACTTGCCCCCACTTAACTTGCTCCCTATCAGGCTGAACCTGCCCCCACCTCGGGATGAATATCCCCCCTCTCGGGCTGAACCTGCCACCACCGAGGATCAGCATGCTCACATTCAAATAAATTTTCCCAACTACTGTTATACACTATATATGATAGTTTAGATAGTTTACATATGAGTTATGTTGGATTGTTAAATTATCTTTAATATTTACTAGTATTTTGAGTATTTATTTATGAGGGCAATTTCATCCTATATGTGGGCATATTCATCCCAAGGTGGGGGCAGGTTCAGCCTAATACGGGGCAAGTTAAGTGGGGGCAAGTTCATCCGCATGAGGGGGCAATTTCAGATTAAGAGGGGATAGATTAATACTAACCCATTATTTTGAGCCAGTTCTCTAAAGTAATTTAATTTTAGTTGCAATAATGAATAGCATTTGTAACTAAATTATGAATATGTTCGTTGAAAAATCTATCTAATCTGGTAAATTTATTGCATTAAATTGCTAAAAATTCATATCCATTCTAATGGAGGACGCAGTATTTAGAGGTAACCAGTTTTACCGATTACACAATCAATTGATGTATTTCAAAGTTATCATGTGCTAATACAATTGAACTGCTAATTTCCCAATTTAATTTAAATTAAAGAGCCCTGATTTGACCTAGATCTATACATTCATTAATTGTCAAAATTTGTATCGTCGATTTTTTAACCATATTAAAAAGTAATTTGAGCTTACCTCTCCTTTGTAATCGATTCGGATCCCCTCGTAGACATTTGGTCCGTCCGGCCGGTTAATGATAATTCCTTGTGTTGGATTACTGAAAATCAAAACATTAACTTATGATTAAAATTTATACATTAAAATTAATAATAACATTAGATTATGGATGTTTGTAATAACATTAATCAATGTCATATTTAAGTTGGATTTTTTTAATCAAGAAACAACACAACAATTTTTAGTATTCTTGTGACCTTAATCTTTCCCCTATATGCAATTTAACGACCCATTAGCCTGCCCATGACGGTAATTTAACGGAACTTTCCGCCCTTTACCACCATGTTAAATTTTCGATTTTCTATTAAAACCCACATGGGTCATCGAGCATAAAACGTTATTGGCTAATTTCTCTTGCATTCATCCTTCCAGACTTTATGCTTTCCATGAAATCAAACCGAATTAAAATCGGTTTAGTACTTTGCGATTTTTAATCTTAAAGACCTTGACAATGAACGCAAACACCCTGTATATGTACTTATATACGAGAATGAATAATCACACCAGGTTCATTTTTTTAAACTCTAGTTTTTATTTTCAATATTTTTATTCATACTAAAAGTTGACTACACTATCTACCGTCTTTACAACCTGAGGTGACCTTTAAAAAATAAATTTTAGACAGAAATAGTGTTACAACAGTCCAACAGCGTTTAAATATCTTCAGCAACGGTAATTTTCGAATTGTTTCCCGGATCTCGATAGAAAAGACAAGAACTGAAACGATATTCGCGATTCCAAAAAAATAAAAAAAGGGCGCGAGGTTTTGAATTGTAATATCAGTTAAAGGCAGTTCTGTAAATGGACGGCGTTTCACTATTAAATTTTGCAGCATTTCCGTACTAAAGGCATCCCATTGATTAAATAAATGAGTTATTCCAAATTCACTCAACTGATTTAACTTTTTTAGTAAATACTGACTCATATGAGTGAAGAACATCGTGAATTGCAACGTAGGATTCAAGTCTTCCGCTATTTTAAAGCAAGTGTAGCTCGGAAGCAAAACTTTAACCCGGGCATAAGCCGACATTACAGTCTGAGATGATTTATCATAAAATGCATATTTCTGACTTTGGTTCATCAGAAATTTTAAGAGCAGAGGATACGGAATTTGTTCGACAAAAACTACCGACTCTGGTAGTTTATCCAACAGTCCATGTCGTTTAAAATCAATCGCCAACGTTTCATTCGGATGTTGAAATCCTTTTTTGTGTTCCGCAATAATTTTATAATCATTCAAAACTACATCCGCAAGGTTTTTAAACGGTTCTATTTTGTTCGGAACTATTAACTCAGCTGCCAAAATTTCAGTATAAATCGATAGAAGAATGAAAGATGCGATCGAGGTAATGGCAATAATTAATGTAAGTGACAAGTCCTGTCTTAATATCATTTTTAAAATATAAAAACAGTTGCATCCGAATCCTCTGAAAGACCAGGATTTAGTCTTACTAGTCATATACACCATCAAGAGAAACAAAACGAGTGCAAATACGATCCAAACGTCTCTTTGAAACGGCGTAACCCACGCCCAAATCGAAAACCTTTCGAATCGTATATTCGGAGTGCAATAAATTAGGTGCTTGCTGTGAACAGATTCGCTTAACAAACTATTAATGTGCGAGTTATCGTAAAAATCAAAAGAGGCGTGAAAAATACACAATTCACGGATGTCACGATCAGGGGTATTTCCTATGTAACGAAAACCAACTCCTAAGTCCTCGGTTAGTATTTCAAAAATCATATGAGCTGGACGGCATGGTGAACGAAATAAGTAAGGCGGTTTTCTGGTCCAAATACGGCTTTTACATTGCATTTTGGGTGAGGATTTTAAAACCGGAATACTATAATTGTTCCAATACATTTTAAATATCAAAGGTTGTCTGATTTTATTTAGAACGGTTCCACCTCTATCCCAGCCCTTACAATAAGCGCAACGATAGGACCAGTGGTACGAAACCACAGCATATTCACTTGTTTTTAAATGTTTTGCCCATTTCAGTATGAGTAAGTACACCGAGGCTGGCCAAATTTCAAAGTATTTAGATGCTTGGCGCCAAAGGATTTTTTGATTTTTTAAAGTGATAAATACAAAATTGGAATGATTTTGAGTTCGGAATGTATAGTCACTCTGCTCCATATAATTTAAGAAATCTAACTTGATATCCGAACTGGCCGGATCTCCAGAAATTACTATGTTTATGCTGCAGGTTTCAAAATAATTTAGAACCGGTTGAACGGGTTCCGTTTTGTTAAAATCTGACACAGTCGACACTGAATGCGCATTGCTCCGCATAGCTATAAAAAGAACGTCCAGATTTCGGGTACCCTTGGATACAGTTTTGAAATGGAGTGAACATTTGCCGAAATTTGAGAGGTCCAGGGCACTGATCGTGTGAATTAAAACAAGTAATAAAATTTGCACGATAACGTGCATCAGTGGTTCAAATACCATGTTGAGACTTGATCAAATCTGAAAATTCAAATCTACAAATTTTCTTGAGAAACAACTTTTTGGCATTCCAAAACTCAAAATTGGTTTTAAATCGGACCAATATTTACTGCTTTATGGGCATTTTAAAACGTCAATTTCCTTGATTTTGGTGTTAGGTAATTTTTAAATGGTTAATGTCAAACTGAGCACCTAATTTTTTTTATTGCCGATAAGACTGTAGATTTGACCGTAAAATTTTCAAACGATTCACTTATTACACCCTGAAAAACGTCCCTTGTAAGTCTACAACACAAGTATTAAAATTTTCAGAATGAAACGTTCGCTGCATTAAATGTGGTTTTACAGAATAGCATGACAAGTACGGTTTTTAAGCAATTTTATCGATTTCCAGACGAATATTTAGAAAACAGGATGTTCACAATTTCTAGATTTTTATTACGATGATTATAATGACAGGTTTTGAAAAACACCATGGAAATTACGTCTTTATGTCCCTTTTTCGCTAATCCGGAAATAGGAGATTGTGTCGGTATATCATTAAAAAATGGGGTAAAAAAACACATGTAATACGTCCGCAGTAATTTACATTCATTTAATAATCGCATACAATGTCCAATTTTGAATTTGACGCTCGATAAATCTTGTTTTTTCGATTAACTAACCTACAAATTATCTTCCTATGACATAAAGACACGTATAATTAAATGACAAATTTTACCTCGTATTTATAATTGAAATTCATGACAATTTCAGAACAAATTCTAGAATATCTTACGAATTCGGCAACCAAATTTCTGATCTGATTTCAACATACAAATGCCATGCTTAATAATAAATCGATCATTAAATTATTCTTTTACGTGTGCTCGCGGATTCACTCGAAATCATCAGTTATATTCCTGATGCATATTGTACTTTTTTTGTCGAATAACCTGATATCCATCTACAAGTGTATAGTCACACAAAAGCAAATAGGTGTGGGAATTACAAAATGTACACGGTTCTTTTTAACACTTGTTTCTCTAACTTGAGTAAAACTACATTATTGACAAAACTGTCTCAACAAAGAAAGGAACTGTTTTAACCTATTTAAAACGATACTAATTGATAATACTTTAACTGTCTTGCCGAATACATCCTAGTTTGGCTCAACAATAACCAGGAATAGAAACTCATACACAAAGTTATTACAACAATAGTAGAATCGTATTTCAAAAAGTGGCATTGAATTTCACCTCATTTGCTGACCTCAATTAAAAACCACCGATATTTAGACGTCAGTCCAAGCTTAAATTTTAATATGAATCCATTATTTATTATTGTGATTGTGGTGATATCCGGTTCAGTTTTAAATGTAAGTGCAAGTCCCGAAAATTATCATGATATTTATGACCACCATCATCACGATTACTTAATCCACGAACATCATCAAAACAACCGGTTTGACCATAGCCATGAAGATCATCATCGAAGACGGAGTCGGATTCGGACACGACATTCCAAAAGACAGGACGATAATGAGGATGAGGAACGGGTAACTTTTCAGTTGATTAAGTGCTTAACAATTTTCGAATTCGATGCTAACTTTAATTACGCAATATTTAAAAAAAAATTAATTATTTAGTCTGAAGAATCAGAAGAGTCGGTTACAGAGAAGCCAAAAAAAGTTCCTCAAGGTCGTGCTAAATCCAAGGTCAACGCCAAAAAAATGAGTCCGAATGGACGTCAAATCCACGCTGGAACCGTCAAAGCCATCGCCGATGCATCACTCATAAAACGAATGGACAAATTAAACCTGAGTTTACCACTGAGCCTGAGTTCTTTACCAAAACATGTAAGTTCTGGACTGGGTAGAAAAAACCTGGAGTTTACGACAAAACCCCGGGGTTTAGATAAAAAAAATTCGGAGTTCCGGACAAAAAACCCGGGTTTAAGACCTACACCCAAAGTCATCGCATTTAATAAGACGATGATTTAATTAACTCTTCAATTCATTAGAGTCCGATTAAATTGAATCATTTTGTATGCTCACCAGTTAACCGATATAATTAATGTGTTTGTCTTTTATAATTTTTCAGATCATTGCCCTCATGGGAAAGGTAAAACCTATTACTAAAGGTGGAAAAATTGAGAAGATTGTAAAGAAGGCTCCGGCTGCCCCGAAGGGTCGAAAGGTGGGTTGTGCAGCCGGACAAAGTTACTCTGTAAAGTTGGATAAGTGTGCCTATGTCAAAGGATAAAATACAATTTCTAAACAACTTGCAGAAATGAGCAAAAATAGAATAAAACTGCTACTATTAGTTAATTATGATTGTAATCAGGCTGTTATTAGTATAGCTCTACTAAAAGGACCTATATGTTCTTTCATGAATTTAATTAGAACCTGTAGATCGGGGTCAAAGGTCAGTTTGTATAGGCAAATGCAGGTAGATAAGGCCAAATACGTTAAGGTTTTTTTATTTAATCGATCAGTGTTAACCTCTTGATTTAATTAATGCCTAGAAAGATAATGAGTATTTTAGATATAAATTAAGCATGTTTTGAAATAGAAGGCCTGTAACTTCACCAATAAAAATTCCATTTTTTAATACTAATTTATTGTTCAACGATTGAACCTCTAAACGCAGTGTCAAACAAGTAAATAAATATTTAAAACATTCTGAATCCTTTGACGTTTTAGAATTAAATCGAAATCCATAGTCATCTTGTCGGAATGATAAATGCACGCCCTCTTATACTCTCATTTCGATAAATATCAACAAAGAATAAATCAATAGAATAAACAAATTCAAACTCAATGTAACAATCGCACAATAGTACTTCCTGAATTGGATTCTACCTCATTCCCTGCCCCCAATTAAAAACAAACCATGTAAACCGTAAACGTGAGTCAGAGTTTAAAATTTAACATGAACCTATTATTTATTGTTGTGCTTGTGGTGGTATCCGGTGTGGTTTTAAATGTAAGTGCGAGATCAGGACATTATCATGACAGTCATAGTCATGAGCATGATCGCTTTCATCATTTCCACGAACACGATGTGCACGAATATCATCATCGTGACGGGTTCGATCACAGCCATGAAGATCATCATCGGGGACGGAGTCGGGATCGGGGTTCCAAAAATGATAATGAAGACGAGGAACAGGTATATTCGTTTTATGCATAATAATAGTTAACATGAATTACATAATCATGTATCAAACATGACTCGATGTCCGTTTGTCTGCCTGCCTAAGGTAGACTATTATCGGCGAACGCTTAAATTTTTGAATTTTTTGCGAGGAAATCTTTTAGAACCTTTGTTTCAGGGCACGTCGTTTTACTCTATGGTTGGGGCAATCTATTCTTTTTAGAATTTTAAATTCATTTCAGAACCCAGTTCAACTTTAGACACAATTAAAAAAATAGTTTCAGCGCACCGAATTTTATTTTTATTTTTGTGGTAGTCATTAATTTCAATCGTTTTCATTGTACTCTAGTCCGAGGAATCAAACGAACCCTCGGTGACAAAGAAGCACGAGAAGGTTCCTCAAGGGCGTGGAATCCTTGGAAATCTGATCGGCAAATTTTTCGGCGTCCCCGCCAAATCTTCGAAAGTTAAGATAGAAGTGTCGAAAAATGGGTCGAGTGTTGACGGAAGCCAACCGGCAGATGAAACCGTCAAAGGTTTCGTGAAGCAACTTGAGCCGTTCCTCAAAAAACGAATCGGAAAAATGAGCAAGAATTCAGAGGAAGTTAAAGGACCAATCACCGCAATTTCCTTCACGTCGGAAAAAGTGAGTTTTAGTCGAAAAATCCCGAGGTTGTACACAAAAAAACGGTTGTAAACGCCTTCTCAATATATACAACATTGAAGGCGGGAAAAAAATATACAAATTTACAAATTTTAATTCAAACCGTTCATTCTGTTTAATTCCAACTTGAATCTAAATTTTGTTTCGGACTAGGTGAGTTCTGATGACAAATCCGATACGATTGCAAATGGCATGCACTACTTCGTTAAACTCGGCGCGAAAGTGAAGGAAGGTAAGAAGAAGGAAGTTCAGAAATATTATCACGCGCGAATTTTCAAATCTGAAGACAAAGACCCGCCTGTCGTTGTCGGGATGGACGAGACAAAGAACAATGGCGAAGTGGGTCTCAAAGACGAACTCAAACCTTTTGGAATTTACACAGATTTAGGGAACGACCCTATGGACCTCCCACCTCTCAAAACTACCTTCCTTTTGTTTTAAGTATTGCAATAAGGCTTTAGTTTGAAAAAATTATCGGTGTCATATATCATCAAACTGTATAAACAAATTAATCTGTAGTTGTTATAATTTTTTATCCAGCAATATGTATGGGAAAGAATAAAAGCACAGGAAACCCGTTGTAACTTGTAACTCCACATCGACAAGTTGTGAAACTCCACCACTACACTGTTACTTCATCTAATATGAAATATTACATACTACTGGTCGTTCGACGTTCTAATAAATTTATCAGTCTATACCATCGAATTGCCCATTCCTGGTAACAAGAATTCATTTGGTAAACTCAGGGTATTTAAAAATGTCTGCGAAACCAATTTTGTGACAGACCACAAACTATTTGCTGCCAAATCCTTTGCAAAAACCATCGCTCTCTGCTAGAGTTAAGCCAAACCAGTGTAACCAAAAGGCACAAATATGTTTAAAAAGTGCACAGCCATATTTAAATTTCAACTATATCTTAGTTCCAAATTTTGTGCTATTCCATTCGAATGGGATCAAGAAACAGATCGAATAAAACCAGCTTCTCAGAAAATTCAAAAACTAAGAATCCGAAATCACAATTGGGCATTGATCTATCTATTGGTGCTCCTTGTAAATGGAGTGATGATCAAGATCAACGGGATCCAATATAGTACGTTTTTAACGGCCGCCGGAGTTTTGGGCCTGGTGCTGACCGTAGCGGCTATCGGTACGATTTCGTGGAGCAATTCCCAAGATATGGAAATATTGACATTGTTTAACGCCGTTTTAGAGCTAACACAAACTCAAAACAAAGGTAACTTGACATAAACTGTTCAACCATCATTCCACGCCTAGAACTGATTCCCAACTTATTACAGCATTTTTGAATCATTAATTGAAAACACTTTTAAAATTCTAAAGTAAAAACCATCTTGAAACGAAAATATAGAAACCATTTTATCCCCAGAAATTGAAAAACACAAGATATAAACTATATCTCAGTATACCCCAATCATAGAGTTAAATCCGTCGCATACCTGCATTGATTATGTTTAATCGATTTATGACACCGAGATATTTGCTCCCTGAAAAATTGCAAACTTTTTGGTGTTCAACATACAATCGGTTATGGGCGGAGAATGATGGGCGGTAATCATCCGCATAACGCTGTAATCTTTTGATCAATTGATTTTCAACTGAATATTTAACTGCGTTAGAAACTAAACCTTCTGTAACCATTTGCTATCTATTTTATTCAAGAGAAAAATCACAGGCCTCTTGAATTGTTAATCGGATTTGGAGTGGTAATTTCCAGCTGTTTCGGACCGGTTCAAACTCTGATGCTTTCCGTGATTACTTGTTTACCACCATTTCCAGTATCCTCATTTGTGTCTTGTGATGTCAACGGTGTTCTGCTCAACCCCTTCGGCGTATTTGAGGCAATGGCTAAAATATTGGAAATTCTGAGCAGTCTGGTTTTCTGGACTTACGTAATGATGGTGGGAGCGGTTTACATGTACTGTCTACTACCCATGGCTATCGTAGGAATATTAGCAAACCTTACGGAAATGCAAAAGTTAGTAAAGTTGATCTGTAGTCAAATTCACTTATTGCTTTTAAAACTTCAAATATTTTATTTATAGAATCATCAGACGAGAAGAGTTGAAAGCCTCCGATCTCGCGCAAATCTCCAGAATGTATCGCGCTGTACAACTCGTGACTAACAGACTGAACCAGTGCTTTCAGTCGCGGTTTTTACCGTTTATCGTTGCGATAATGTGCGCCATTGAGACAATTTGTTTCATTGTCACTATAACTAAATGGCAGAGTCTCCCGTCACAAGCTCTTTTATTTTTCCCGCTTCTGACAGTAGATGGAGCCCTGTTTCAAGTTGGGATGCTCAGTTTTGCGTCAAAGGTTCTTGTTAAATCCAAAGATGTCAAACGATCGATGCAAAGATGTTCCGGGAGAAGCAAACGCTTCAGAAGGTTTCTGAAATCCTGCCCACCCCAATCGGTTGGATTCGGAAACTGCAACTTCATAGATGCAACCACGCCACTTATCATCAATCAGTTCTGTATCAGCCAAACTGCATCACTTATAATATTGACTCGATAGATAGCATTGTTGTAGAAAGAAGATTAATAAGTTCTTTACTTGATTAGATGGATAAGTTGAATCTCGATAATCTGATATTTTTTATTAAATAAATGTTGACCGATGTGAAGGAAAATACTATGGTTAAAATGATTAGATTTTTATGGTGAAATCTATTGGTTTTACGGTTTGATTAATACCGGTTATCTATTGAGCGAACCCAGTATTTCAAATTTGTATTTGGCTTAAACCAAAGCAAATATAGATTTCAAACCCGAAATTCGTTTTCAAAACGCTTAAACTTTTCTGAACTTCGAGTGGAAATGGACGGACAGACAGACAAGTTGTTCACATAAAGGGATTTCATCCCATTCATCTGTTCCCCATTGACTTGAAAAACAAGGAACGTATTTTACGAGTATTTCACCATTGCATTCTATTATAACAAAAAAAAACATGCGAAAAGTAGAGTGTTTCTAATCTTAATTCAAGGAGATCCGGAATCCGTGACGGGAATTGTTATAAATCCACCAGGACCCACTACTCAATTCAAACAATCTCGGAATTGCTTAATAATAACAAAACTGGGTTCGGAACTCTAATACCCGAATCCTTGTAATAATACCCGAATTCAATTATTCCACATTCTCAGAAAAAACCGGGAAGTGGAAGTTGATCGAAAATCAATGCGACATTTCCATTCCCTTCTGCTTTAATTCATTATTCTCGACACAATCCATCAGAGGATTATCGGATGCGTTCAATTTTTCGGGTATTGGGGTTAAGATTTAGTTCTGGGACTTTTATAAGTTTCGTGTTTGTTTGTTAGTAATCGTTTGCCTGAGGGTTTGATATGAGTCAGAAAATAGGAAATGATGAGTGGATGTTCATGTCATATTGTTCTTCTATTTTTTTTCATGAATAAGCCACAAACTTAAAAATAAAATGCAACGGTTACTTACTCATCGCTGTAGGCAATATCGTCAAACATGAGGACAATGATGTTGTCTCGTGGCACGCCATTCTTCACAAGGATCTGATAGGCGTGACAAATATCCGCCTGGTAAAATAATAATAGAAGCAATTATGGTTTGATCATCTCTGTGATAAATAAATATTTAAATGTAAATACAAAATTTAAAGCTTTAAAATGAATCCTGAAAAGCATGTTCATTAAGACGTTAAATTATCGAAATGGTTAACATTTTATATATTTAGAAATAGCTAAAACGTATGACAATGTAACCATCGAATTCAAGAATACTTTTCCATTTGACTTGGTTTAATTAATGTTATGAATGAAGAAAATACGAGTAAAATGCCGAAAATTTTAATTTATTCTTAAAAGTTTGTACTTATTCTGTATCATTTTTCATCCGTAACTATTTCTTAAAACCCGAGCTAATTTGGATTAATTTTTGAGAGGGGAATACATTTCAGAATTGAGGTCACATAGTGCAGGCTATAATTGTATGAAGTTTTGAAAAATACTGCCCGTTTTAATGACACAAATGTTTAATCATAACCACACATATGTAAATAAATTATTACTCGTTCTTACTAAATATGTTTGCCAAAAGGAATAGTAAACCAGATCGGATGTGGTTTTTAATGACAGATATAGCACTATTTAATGAGCAACTGAAGTAATTAAAATGTTTGTAGGTTAGTTTCACTTTGAGTATCACAAACTTAATAACATCAACTAAAATTTAAGAACAAACGTACTCTTCTAGGATATTATTTTTAAAAAATGTTCGGCTTGGCTTATACAATCTTAATCCTGTTCATCATATTTGGAGTCAGCTCGGGTAATTTAAAATCAACTTCAGAAACTCCTTTTAAACTAATAAACCGATGTAACGGGTGTAACCAAGTGTTGAAAATATAACGATAAACAAACTAAATCTCAATTTCCCCAAAAAGCCCGCGTTTTGCACCCTGGTGTCAGTGGGAGTGGTCCAGTATTCGTCAAAGATGTTCTATTACTCATGGGAATCGTTTAAACCCCATATCTCAATTTCCCCGAAAATCCGGGTACTGCACCCTGGTGTCAGTGGGAGTGGTCCCGTATACGTCAAAGATGTTCTATTACTCATGTAAATCGTTTAAACCCCATATCTCAATTTCCCCGAAAATCCGGGTACTGCACCCTGGTGTCAGTGGGAGTGGTCCCGTATTCGTCAAAGATGTTCTATTACTCATGGAAATCGTTTAAACCCCATATCTCAATTTCCCCGAAAATCCGGGTACTGCACCCTGGTGTCAGTGGGAGTGGTCCCGTATTCGTCAAAGATGTTCTATTACTCATGGGAATCGTTTAAACCCCATATCTCAATTTCCGCGAAAATCCGGGTTCTGTACCCTGGTGTCAGTGGGAGTGGTCCCGTATTCGTCAAAGATGTTCTATTACTCATGGAAATCGTTTAAACCCCATATCTCAATTTCCCCGAAAATCCGGGTACTGCACCCTGGTGTCAGTGGGAGTGGTCCCGTATTCGTGAAAGATGTTCTATTATTCATGGGAATCGTTTAAACCCCATATCTCAATTTCCCCGAAAATCCGGGTACTGCACCCTGGTGTCAGTGGGAGTGGTCCCGTATTCGTCAAAGATGTTCTATTACTCATGGAAATCGTTTAAACCCCATATCTCAATTTCCCCGAAAATCCGGGTACTGCACCCTGGTGTCAGTGGGAGTGGTCCCGTATTCGTCAAAGATGTTCTATTACTCATGGAAATCGTTTAAACCCCATATCTCAATTTCCCCGAAAATCCGGGTACTGCACCCTGGTGTCAGTGGGAGTGGTCCCGTATTCGTCAAAGATGTTCTATTACTCATGGAAATCGTTTAAACCCCATATCTCAATTTCCCCGAAAATCCGGGTACTGCACCCTGGTGTCAGTGGGAGTGGTCCCGTATTCGTGAAAGATGTTCTATTATTCATGGGAATCGTTTAAACCCCATATCTCAATTTCCCCGAAAATCCGGGTACTGCACCCTGGTGTCAGTGGGAGTGGTCCCGTATTCGTCAAAGATGTTCTATTACTCATGGAAATCGTTTAAACCCCATATCTCAATTTCCCCGAAAATCCGGGTACTGCACCCTGGTGTCAGTGGGAGTGGTCCCGTATTCGTCAAAGATGTTCTATTACTCATGGAAATCGTTTAAACCCCATATCTCAATTTCCCCGAAAATCCGGGTACTGCACCCTGGTGTCAGTGGGAGTGGTCCCGTATTCGTCAAAGATGTTCTATTACTCATGGGAATCGTTTAAACCCCATATCTCAATTTCCGCGAAAATCCGGGTTCTGTACCCTGGTGTCAGTGGGAGTGGTCCCGTATTCGTCAAAGATGTTCTATTACTCATGGAAATCGTTTAAACCCCATATCTCAATTTCCCCGAAAATCCGGGTACTGCACCCTGGTGTCAGTGGGAGTGGTCCCGTATTCGTGAAAGATGTTCTATTATTCATGGGAATCGTTTAAACCCCATATCTCAATTTCCCCAAAAATCCCAGGTTTCGCACTCTGAAATGTAGGTTCAGGGTATTATCATGTATAGATGATAGACATAGAGTAGAGTGTAATGTAAACTACCTAAGCGTCAGTTTTAAAATGAGTAAGAGCTCTATCCTGGCGTTGGACTCCTACATATCACTATTCTGTTTGATTTAATGGTTTGTTTTGGGGTTTAATTGATGGGGGGCAGGGGGTGTGACCGATTTGACCCAAGTTCGAACTTAGCCTCACTCTTGAGCCAAGGAACAAGTGTACAAAATTTGGTGACCGTAGGTCCAGCCGTTCTCCAGTTATCGCTCGGACAGACGGACAGACGGACAGACGGACGGACGGACGGACAGACGGACGGACAGACGGACAGACGGACTGGTCATTCGCATAAAGTGTTTTCAACACTTAATAATAAATTTGATAAGATAAGGTAGCAAAATACCGTTTGAGAGTAAATTATTGAAAAAAAGTTAGTCGATCTATAACTTGTTTATTTACATAGGCCTTCAGTGTTTCCATTGTGAACTTTGTGAGATCCCCGAAAATCCTCAAAACTGCACTCAAGGTGAACCACTGAATTTGCTATTTACAGCGTTTAGAAACCAAGATCATATTTTACGATTTTTTAATAGTTAAGACTATAATTAAAGTTTTAAGTTATGACCCGATAATTTATGAACAGTTTATGGCGGGGATCCGGATGCCAAGTTCGTTTGTGTCAAAATGATTTCGGAGGCGAAGCTAGTAAGTCGGTACTGTTACCCGGGTAGCAGAGACGATTATGAAATGTCGGGGGAATGCCCGGCCAGAAATGGAATCGCCACGTGCTACTGTGACACCGACAACTGCAACGGAGCAACACCCGCATTTCAAACTCCGAATTTTTTGCCAAAACTTGTGATTATTACTGTTTTAACTTTTGCGTTTAATTTATTTTGGGATTATGATGATAGAAGTTGGAATAAATCGTAATGAATACAGGTTTGGTAATTTGCATATTTTCCGTAAATACTTTACATTATATTAGTCGGAGATTAATGTGTCATGCAACTGGCAGATTTGTCATCGATGTTTTGTATTGATTTGTGCCAAAGTAACTGTTTTGAATATTCTTAAAACATTATAGCAATTGGCATTTAATATACTGATGAGCTTAAGAAGCACGATTGAGATAAATACCGAACAGCAGAGTAAACAATTTTTTAGGCTCTTTGGCTAAGATTTAACGATAATTTAAGCAATGCAGCAGAATGATTACAATTTTTTTAGTTAAAATTTAGGTCTGAATACCACCTGCATATTATGTGACATGTACCCCGAAAACGGGTTAAAATCTTGTTTATGTTTGAGTAGCATTTAAAAATAGCATGCAATTATAATCCCTTGCCCAATTGACAGTAATTTTATCCAATCATCAGGCAACCCACCGAACCTTGAATGTCGAATTAATAATAAAAAAAACCCCTCGATCCGACGATCAATCAAAATTAAACCATGCCATTACTTAAGTTGAAACTTGGAAACTGGCTAATAATTCACTCCAAAAGGACAGTTAAAAACGAGCTTAAAAATATTTCATGGTAAAAACGAGTTGTAGAAAGAATATCGTAACTCGGTTTAGTACAAATTATTCATGATTCAGAAGTGCCGTATTTTGCTGAATTTTAGTCGTTTTTGGGATCAATTTTCCTTAACCTCTTGCTTCTATTTCGGGGTGGCTATATATTTAGATGAAACCTCAAATACAAACAAGTTGTCAAAATGTCTTCTCATCTACCGATTGATTGAGTGTTTCGCCAACTCCCATTTACAGGGTTTTACTTTTTAATCCAGTTTACTATTTCATGATACAATTACAGAGTAACTTCTCAGAAAAATAACATACAGATCAACAATAGGACGAGCTACAAAATAAGTACGCAGCCCGAAAATAGCAATTTTCTCATTCGGAACACACAATTAATGTATGTTCATAAATGGACTACTTTCACAATAAAATACAAAAGTATGACATTCCATTCCTAGATTTCAAATCCACACTAACTGATCAAATTCAAGCATACAACTAAAATGTTTCTTAAGCTTAACTTAAGTTTCGTATATTATGTTCTGCTTCTGATATTTATCAATCCGTCTACGTCTAGAGAAATTATTAAATCCGCATCAATTAAATCAAGAATATCCGAGCTCGTCGAATTTGTTCATTTCAAACGTCCCTACTGGCCAACAACAATTCAACTCATTTCACCCTCCAATATTTTAACGAATTGGGAACCTTTTGCAAAATTTCCGATAGTCCGATTTGACCGAAATCACTCAACAGTTTTAAAACTAACCGAAAGAAGAACAAAATCGGTGGACTGGTATCACTTGTTCAATTTTATAACTTTAGTTGAGATTGAGACTCAAGGTGATTTGGATATTTTACTTCCACAATTAAAAGTAACTATTGATCCCCGGAGGGATTTCCTGATCTTCGTAACAAATTCGGATAAAAAAATTGTTCTCGAAAATATTAGAACCTTGCAAGGTCTAAGGTCAAAGGTATTGCTGGAAACCAGGTCGGAGGGTGTTTGGGTGGACCCGATTCATTTTAGTGGAGACATGGTCAAAATCCAGAGCATCAAAAACATGGAAATAGCCAACCCGATGGGGTCAAACTTACGAGGCCGTCATTTAAAAGCATCGGCTGCCGAAACACCGCCTTTCGACTACAAATCTGGCGAAGACCCAGAAGGTAACCCAATTGTCGATGGTTCGCTCTGCAAAATACTCGTCGAAGCGTCGACGAAGTTCAACTACAGTTACTTCATAAAATACGAAGGGCTGGACTACGGAACACTACACCCGAATGGAACATGGACAGGCTCTTACTCCAGGGTTCACTACCCCGATTCCGGGTTTGACATTAACCTCATCACCAGTTCCGAATTAATCTGGAATCAAACGGACGTGGGGGCGATTGCGTCTTTTGTCGACATGATATTCGGAGTAGCCCACCCCGGAATCCCGATCCGTTGGAACGGTTTCCTCTTGCCCTTTGACCTCCAAGTGTGGTCATTGACCTTACTGACATTTTTGACGATAGGGGGCGTTCAAGGGCTAGTCATGTATTTGATGGAGGGGCGCCAGGTCAAACCCGTGGTGGTCGATGCAACTGCCCTGCTCCCATTTTCTATCATGATGGAACAGGGGCTTCAGGAAATACCGAAGGGGATGAGGTACTTCTCCCTAATTCTGCTGATGGGCTGCATGGTTTTGGGTACAGGGTACAAAAGTACCCTCAGGACCCATTTGATGTTCCCCAAACCTGACCCTGTCCCCACGACCTTCGATGACCTTGCCGAGAGGTCAGACTACTCCGTCACTTTGACCGTTAATGGGGAGCTAGAGAAGCATTTCTGGACTACGAGTGAGTCAGAGTCTGTAAAGAGGATTCGAGACCGATTGACCTTTGTTCATGATTGGGGTCAATGTTACCAGAGGGCGTTTTTGGACAAGAAGAGCGCATGTGTCAGTTGGGTGATCGGGAAGGCGGTCGTTGCCAAGACGATGACCTTGAATACTGCCGTTGAGCCTCTACTATTTTCGAAGGACGCGGTTGTGAGGAACTTCCTGTCCTTTGGATTTCAAAAGGACTCGATTTACGTGGATGCATTCAACCCGATTTTAGGAACTCTTTGGTCCATGGGCATTGTGACCAAATGGGAAGAGGACATTTGGACAGGGTTTAAGAAAACGGGGCGACAGGAGATGTTGAATCGGACGGATAGTCCGATTTATAAGGGGCTACTTGCCCTCGCTACGCCCCAGGACAGTGATGTGCCCCTCAAACTGCAGAGCTTGGTCGTGGTAATGGGGCTTATCCCCGTGGGTGGGCTAATTGGGCTCCTGGCTTTTTGTTTTGAGAATTACCAATTTTTTAAAGGCTGATAAGGTTGTGCTTGTGGTTGATTTAAGATTGATTTTAAAATAAAATCCAGCGACAGTTGCTATCATTTGATTGAGCCATACTAATTGTGAAAATAGAAATAGGTGAACTTATTTTGTTCCGTTTTTGATTTATTTGATTTTGACTCATTATGATTTCGTGGTAATTTACCCAAATAACGATGCACCATTACCTTGAGTCGTCAAATAATCTAAAAATCCAGAAAATTGGAGTTCATATAAAAATTAAATTAACTACTTAAATTGTAAATCATTATTACAGATATGACCATTTCACCAGTGGTACAAGTGTTTAGTTAGGATATAAGAGACTAGTTTGTACGTAATGTATCAAATAATTTATTTTAGCATTTTCCGAAAGCACCAACTTAATAAGTAGCAGCTACCAAATTATTCGGAAAAATTGGAAATATATTTTTTAACTAATCAATGAAATCCTAAATTCTTGTTAAATATACTGTTATATTTTTAATCCTCATTTAAATCAAAGTCAATTTTTCTAGTTCGTCTGTTGTTTGTCTAATTTTCATTCTATCTTCCACTAGACTGACAGTTCACTGAAAACAATATTTGGATTTGGCCAATATTATTAAACAGTTTGTTACCGCAAAAATTAAAAATCCAAAATTAACTTGATCGTTCTAATAAACTCTATTTCGCAGTACAACTCACTTCAACGTATAATTAACTAACCTGATGCCGATAATTGTAGTAGCCGTTTGAGCCAGCTACGAGAACTGCCCAAATATTCTTTGCTGGAATCGGGGGTTCCAGAGTTGTTGTTGTTTTTGTTGTTGTTGTATTAAACAGAAACTGACCGTCCTCTTCACCAGGGTCCACAACCCGGTACAGTTGGGCATCCCCACGAGGGTCAACCGACAAGGACAGGCCATTAACCTCCCAACTACAAAATACGATCACGAAACCCACCACGGCACCTACTAATTTTGGGAACATTTTCCTCCGAAATCTCACAATTTCCTAACCTTCACAACTTTAAAGCTCAAACTAATGCAATTTACTAACTAGCTTATTTATTCAAGTTATAATATTCAGTAGAGACTGGCTCTGATCAGCAACTGCTTCGGAACTACTACATCATTTACGGGGATAGAGGGGCTGGAAAACTGGAAATGATCACGATATTAAATATTACTCATACTGATACGCCTTGGGATTATATATGATTATGATATAGAGTGACTGGTTCTATTTAATCGTAATCATAAAATGCATAATATTTTTAATGTCCACGGGCGAAAACACATCTTAAAACAGCTTGCCAGCCTGGACTTTGAGTTGGGGAGTTGATTTAGCGTGTCTAAAGAGCCGTTCATGAATTACGAAAGAAGCTAATTATACGAAGCCGCAAAAATAATTAACCTCTTAAAACCCCGCCTCCACAACTCGATCCACACACATTTTTTATGAATAAACCTTTTTGACTCTACGGACTGCGAAGATATTGAACCCTCTATCCTCCACATTTGTATATGACTAATTTAATTGACTATTAGTGTGACATTAAAAATACTCTGTATATAATCTGCAATACGACTTGCAGTACCAGATAGTTATATAATTACAGTATCAACTCTTGGTTATAACTGTTATAATGGCAGATTTAAAATTGTGAACATATAAATGTGAAATGCACCGACAGGCCTCGGTTATTCAAACTTTAAACTCAGTTGTCAATCAAATAGGTTCATTAAATTAGAGTCAAATCCATAAATATAAATTCGCGTGTTATAAAACCGAAATTGCCTAAAAACTTATTGGAATACACGTCAATTAAAAAGGAATTAAATTTTGGGATAAAATCCACTACTTCCCGTCCCCAGTCATCAGAAGCAAACTGACGGTTTGTGAAAGAACAAAATCCTGGATGACAATCGGAGTCGCTTCATCAACGTAATTAAGTCCAAATTTGAGCTTAAGGTCCTGACAGGCCAGTAATTCTTTGGAATAGACGGACCTTCGTTTTCGACGGCTCAGCCACGGGTTCCTCAGCTTGACCACGACACGTTGGGATCGGGTGTAGACGAGGGCCGCGACGGACGTGATGACGAATGTCACGAAACCAGAGTCAAAAAAGACGAGAGGAAAGATCCCGAATCCGGGCATCGGGATTTCATCACGGAAGTTGATGAGCACGAAGAGGTTAAAGGTCTCGATGATAGGGACCAACCAAACCACCACCGGCAAAATTCGCGCTCGGCCATTCGAGTTTAGAATCGTCTCAAGGACGTGCAGTTTCCGGTAGATCCGAATGCAGTATTTGAAACTGTCCACCACTGCTTTTTCACTCCCGTCCGATTGTTTCCGCTTCACAACCATATCTTTGAAGCTGTCCAAATTCAGTTTGCTAGAAGTCAAAGCAAGTAAAGGTAAACCATTTGCCAATTTTTCAAATCTGTGCGAAAAACTGAAAATGCGACCTTCGTACCCAAGTTGTGAAGCAATAGTATTGAACCTATCTGTCTTAAACTCCAAGCATAAATTTATGTATTTTAAACACATGCATTCCCTTGACAAAACATCTGCATGACCCCGTTTTGGTCCCATCGTACGGGCGGACGGACCCAAAACTGGATTCCATAATCCCTGACTCGCATTAGTATCAAAAATGTAAAACTAAAAGCATGCAAAAAATAGTATTTTAAATATTTATAGTACTTTGCCAAAATTTTGAGGTAGTCAAGGAGTCCCACGATGCCAACCAAACATGCGTAGACCGAAGCAGCGCCCCCTGCCATGACGTTCGCAAAGAACATGTACGTCTCAAATGCGAGGATCGGGATCCAGGTGACGAGACCTGGTTTTGGCGTTGTGAACCTCCCTTGGATGGAACAGCAGTCCATCATGGAGACGAGGAATGGAGGTTGGCAGGGATTGTAAATCATCAACGTAAGTGTTGTTAGCGGCACCGCCAAATGAGATCGGATGACGAGGAGCCCTTGATGAAGGATGAGGAAGGTTGTGCCTTGAAGTCTCTCCAAAAATAACAAAGCTCCAAACAAGAGATGCCAAGTCATCAGGAGAACGTATATCAGATTTGTCAGAAGAATAACTTTGTTGACAAATAATCGGAATTTTGAAGTTGTCAAAACGGCCCGATCCGCCTTCTGGTCCCATTTGTAGGGCCAGACGTAGGAGTAGTAGCCTATTTTTAAATCCCGCTTAAATCCGGACATCAATACACCTGTCAACATGGTCAAAAACGCTTTTGTGATTGATTTCGTTTTTTAATTGGGTTTGGAGACTGTCGTTTCCAGTCAGCCTCCCTTTATTTATATAAAAGTTTTGACCGTTTTGAAACGGCTTTTATTGACTATCAATTCGGAGATTTTTACATCAGGAAATCGAAAGCACAGGCCCTGTCTGGTCTAAACCTGAATTCAATAACAGTTTCAACCATGTTGATGGAGCGTAACAGAGTGTCGTAGATGAGATTTACCATAATCTTAGCTTGCCCTAATCATAGAGCGAAATCGCATTCACCCTTTTCTAGCCATTGGCCGTATACAATAAACGGCCTGTTATTTTGTATCTATGTTCCAATAATCTGACTTCTGATCCACAGTGAAAGGGGTGTGGTAGGTGTTCGAATTGACCATCACCGCGGTAAAAAAAACATTTCAAAACTTAAAGGACCGGACACACGGACAAACTCTAGAGCCAACACATTAATGGATATTCTATTGAATATCGATCAAATTTCGGGCAACTGGAAAATTGTTTTCGATATTTCCTCCACAATCATTAGTAAATAAATTTGCAAGAAGAACTTGTTGCGGAAACACGAGTGTCACCAAGTGATCCTTCGAATTAAGTGAAAATTACCCTCATGCCACAGTCTTGAACTTAATTGCCTTCAATTATATTAATTTCCGTTAAATTTTAGAACATAACGATTTCATTCACGAAATAGTTTGTACACTGCACCGTTATGAAATTTGTTTTCTGGCGGTTTCCGCCGACGTGTTAAACGTGTACTAGACGTATTGATTGATCTACACTTTCCCGCTCAACAGATCCTGACAAATATTTACTTGAAATTAGTTTTTATTTGATCGTAATTTATCACTTCCAGAGTCATAAATGCGTGATTGGGTTGTGTCGGGATAGGGTGATTTAATTGCTAATTGCTTTATTTACTAAACAACGCTCAGTAATTAACAGAAATTGCGTATGTGGGTCGTCTCAATTCTTAAATTTTAAATGAATTGCTTTATTACAAAATTGGTTTCCTTTCTTGAGAACAAGCCAATTTAAATTCCCGATTGCCTGAAATTCGATTCATTCAAAGTGTCCTATTGTTTTCTGAGAGAATATAAATTCCGAACTAAAACTGTAAATATAAAACCAATAATATTTTTAAAATAAGCCGTTTTTAACAGCTTTAGTTTTTATATTCTTCTGGTTCCGAAAATGTAATTCTGAAATCACTGACAGCCAAACAGTTGCAAGTACAGTAGCCGCCGCGATTGGTCCTAATTATATGGATTAATTACGTTTTGAATTTGCAAAATTTTACCTAGACTTTTACCTCAATTAAAGATGAATGTTCCACATCGAAACTGTTGTTAAAGTATTGACTATAAGCATTTACACACTAACATGAATGCTTAAATAGTTTAAAACAAAAATCTGAGAAAGCATCACTGATTGAATTATTTAAGGATTGATATGAATGCTCAAAAGTGCATTAAACGTATAGGTGTTAATGGCTTCATAAAAGGTAAGTCTGGTTGAACTTTGGACCTTGTACATCGTAAATCCAAAGAGACCAGCGTAGACCGCAAATGGTCTTACGGCTCTGACTTGCCTCGTCCGCAGTTTTTGAAACGGCCGTCCCATAATCATTGTTTTCCGCTTCACGACGTTAACCTTGGCGTCCTCATGCATTCGAAGAGCGGGAACGAGTGTAGCTTGAATCAGAACTGGGATTATTGCAAAGGCTACAGAGGGGCAGTAGAGGTACAGGGGCATCGGGATAATTGAGTAGCCTTTAAGGGTGCCCCAGTTAAAAACAACCGAACATGATAATCCTAACGACATAAGGATCAAAGTGACATTTTGAGCGGGCATCGCTGCTACGTTGTATAAGATCTGTAGTCTGTTCGAGAACCGGAAAAAATTTAAAAAATCCCTTTGTTTCCCAATATTTTGAACGATCTCACGAACAACTCGGATTGTCATTGTGGATAGAATGAATGACACGGCATACATCCTACAACTTGAGTACGCCGTTGTGAACAATAAAATTGCACGGATCAGAGTTACGGCCATCTTGGAAATCACTGGCTCCATGACTTCGAGTGGAAGAATGTCCCGAAACAGAAAGAAGTATGGGTCCCAATCTACAATAATCAAAGTCGTTGTCAGCAACCAGGGGTAAAATGCAAACAACCACACCCATGTTACTAGAATCCTTCCAAGGAAATCGTGACCCGGTTGAAAATAGATTGGACGATGTTCCGGCCGTATATCTACAACCAAATTTTTTATTAACTCTTGAAATTTTGTTTGATACGAAGTTTGAATAAACAAGCTACCTTTTAGTACCGCGCTATTTGAATGAAACGGTAGGTCAAACAGATAAGAATGCAAACGGCTGACATAGTGCGTGCTAAAGACCTTATTCACTTTAAATCTCCGTTAATAAACACTAAAGACTCATGTAGTCCTTTCGGCTGTCCTTTCAATTTAAATGCCGCGCCAAAGTATCGCTCTGTAACCGTTTGCATTTTCGTCATTTAGGTGCACTCTTTCATCCGAATAGTGCGGACATTAATATTAGTTTTGAATAAATATACTTGCCTTTCCGTAAAGATCTTTCCAGGTCAAATAATTCATTCAACCCTACTGCTACCGTCCCTCCGAACAATGTACTCAGGACAGCGATGCATATTCCAAAGGATACGAGGACAATGCACGATGCAAACAGCAGAAGATTAAATATAGGAATTAGCAAGGGTTCTGTAGAAAAAAACTCTGTTGCGAGCAGGACGATACAGGAACCTAATAGGGCTCCATTGACCACAAATGTCACAAAATAAAACCAAAATAAAGAAGCAGGACCAACAAAATGAATACAGCGACGTTTTGTTTTATCCCAAATGAACGGAACTGGGATCATTGGGTCTGAAATTTGAAAAATATCGGAATATAAAGACAATGCCTTCCAAATCATTGGAGTCGTCATTGTTAATTAATATGATAAGCGATAAAGATATTATTCCAGTGAAAATGACATGTTGCTTTATCCCAACTAATTGGAACAGGTATTTTTGTGTCAGTGATTTAAAAAATATCGAAATAGAGGGATAATGCTGTAAACATCATTGGGCTCGTCATTACGATAAGTCAGGATTCCCTCTCTCCTTCAACTGCATTTAACTTCTGTGTCCTACTATATAACCGAGACGTAATCAGATTATGTAGCTTTATGAAACCATATTTTCGGTAGTTTTGTTTCCGTATAAAAATTTGCTCGCCTAGAGCATTTGTGTGTCACGAGGGAGCTGAGGGAATTACTTCAAACTGCTTTGATAATTCATTTAAGTAATCTACATATTATTCATCCCTGAATTTGATATTGATACAATACCGGTCGGTGACGCTTTTTATTGGCCTAAATGATACTACAGATCAATTGGAGATTGAACAAAATCCTTGATCTGACAGATTTGTCATTTTTGTGTGTTTTCATCAAGACCACGACACCTCGTCACAACATACCAGTTCCCAAAATAAATATAATTTAAAATATTATGGTCTTAAATTGGTGTTCTACTACTGCTGCATAGATAAGTTTCTATAAACTTGAACTTACTTTTCCTTACAAATTAAGTATATTTAGCACGGTCTTGGTCAAACTTTTTACCTGGTGATTGGCGAGCTTTGTCACCGATTTCTATGACTTATTTAATTTAATTCCTATAGTAGATATATGTAGTATATGGCTATAGTCTATCTTCATAACTTGAATAACAAAACGATGTTATTCAGGATATGGCGTTCCGTAAATTTTTGGTACCGTTTAAATTTTCAGTTTATCCAGTTCGGGTTATGCATGCACAACTTATTTTTCGAATGTTAACACACGTGTAGGGGGTTTTCATATTTAGTATAATATATATTATCAAAAGTTTGACTTTATGGTATTCTGTTTTCTTTGCAGGTAGGATTTTAATTTTAGATTAGATCAAAATGCCAGCAAAAAGGTTGACATTTTAAAGCATATTTCCTTATTATAAATCAATACCTGTGAATGATGCTAATGCTAGTTAAGTTTGTATAATGTTTGTTTGCAAAGACCAAAAATCTATGTTTCTTATTTGGGAAAAACACTGCTTATGTCTGCTGTTGAGTAATATACACCTACACCTTCTCCTTTACTCACACTGGGTCTGTACTTTTTACCTATGTATGTAATCTGTAATGTGGTCTGTCTGCTCAATAAATTTAAAAAAAAAATACCAAGGCCCAATTTATTTAGACACTTGATTCTCAAGAGGAGAGGACTGCAAATACAGAATAAAAATTTCAATTTTTTTTGTCATTTTTATCTTTGTTTCAATGCAATTCTAATGGTAAAGACCAAAAAGCGCACAGCGAAAAGTTGTCCAAGGCTATTACTCTTTTTATGAATATGGTGTTAAAAGGTGAAGTTAACCCGTTTTTTCGACATATTTTTTCGGTGCATCTCTTACGGCCCTCAAGAAGAAGACTGGATGAATCCGATGAATCCGTCCTGTAGCTGTTGGCAATACGTGGCGAAGACTTGCTGCAAAAATTTTGGTCCCAAGAATCACTCCGATTTTGGTAGAGAAGTTCGCCCCCATCAACTAGGAGTCTGTATTAGGGGCGGCGCTGAAGCCGGGGCCCACACCGCTAGATTGTACTTCGAGGCTACTCATGCTACGCCGAAAGCACTTGTTAAAATTGACGCTAATAATACGTTTAACGAGTTACGGAGGGATTCTATGTTCTCGGCAGTCGGGTCGACTATCCCTACCGCCTATCCCTTTATAAGTTCATGCTACTGGGAACCTTCGACTCTTTTTAACGGAACCACCGAGATCCCTTTGCTTTTAGGGGTTCACCAGAGTGACCCCTTAGGCCCTGCCCTTTTCGCCCTAGTGGTTTAGCCCATTGTGGAATCCCTAAGGGCCGAATTGAATATTTGGTACCTCGACGATGGCACGTTCTCAAATAGCCCAGAAAAATCCGCTGAATATTCTTTGGCGGAAGCGGAAGAAAGATGGAACTTGCTCACCTGCTGTGACCGCGCGGATCCAGCACAGGCGGGTAAGGGCCCCTAGTTGAACAAACTGTGGAGACCCTTAACTTGGGGACTAATAGCCAAGAAGATAAAGCTAGCTTACTTGCTATAGCAAGTCCTCATGCCGGCGACTGGTTGAATGCCCTCCCTTCCCCTCAGCTAGGGTCCCATCTTCCCGATGAGTCATTTCGTATTTATTGCGCCCTTCGCCTTTTGGCAGATATATGTGAGCCCCATAAGTGCCCTTGCGGTGCACAAGTCAGCTCCAGGGGCTATCATAGCCTTTCCTGCAAAAAGAGCGCGGGTCGTTGGTCCCGACATGAGTCGGCCAATGACGTCATCGCTATAGCTCTTCGTTCTGCAGAGGTTCCCTGTATCCGTGAACCCGCAGGTTGCTCGAGGTCAGACGGAAAAAGACCGGATGGGCAGACCCTGATCCCATGGGCAAGGGGTAAGTCCCTAGCGTGGGACTTTACCTTCGTTGATACCTTCGCCCCTTCATATGTGGCCCACTCCGCACTTCGTTCCGGCTCAGCTGCTGAGACGGCTGAGGAAAACAAGGGGAAAAGTACGACTTTCTCCTTGATTATTTTATTTTTGTTCCCGTTGCGATTGAAACAATTGGCATTTGGGGCCAAGAAGAGGGACTTCGACTCATCTCCTCTATCGGACAGAGGATTTCCCAGGTCACCGGGGAACCCAGGTCATCCTCTTTTCTATTGCAGCGTTTGGGAATTGCTGTTCAGCGGGGTGATGTGGCGTAAATTCTTGGTACTCCTCCAGCTTGAAAAAAGTTGGAAGAAATATTTTTATTGTGAGTAAAGTGATTTTGTTTCTCGTGTTCCTAATTTGTGATTTTTTTTTGTGTATACGTTTTTAGGGAATGGCGTTTTTTAAACGTGTTTTAAAGTGTAAAGTGCAAAAATTAACTTTGAAGTATCTGGTTATGGAACTTTTTTGTAAGACGGTTCAAGGTCAGTTTTTATAATATAAAAAGAATAGATTATAATAGATTATAATATTTTTTTTAAGTACTTTTTTTACCAAATATTAATAAAAGACACTGACGTTATCACAACGTAACCATAGCAAATTTTCTCTCAACAACTCTGGCTTCATCTAGAGTCCAGCCAAATACCGTCCCCTTATCCTTCTATTCTAAATTTATAACTCTATGATATATACTATAATATTTTGGAATAGCGGATTGGGTTAATCTTAACTTGCCTACTACCTTTTGAAATAATCAAAAATATGAGAAAGCATCAATGATTGAATTATTTAAGGAGTGATATGAATGCTCAAAAGTGCATTAAACGTATAGTTGTTAATGGCTTCATAAAACGTAAGTCTGGTTGAACGTTGCACCTTGTACATCGTAAATTCAAAGAGACCAGCGTAGACGGCAAATGGTTTTACAGCTCTGACTTGCCTCGTCCGCAGTTTTTGATACGGCAGTCCCATAATCATTGTTTTTCGCTTCACAGCGTTAACCCTGGCATCCTCATGCATTCGAAGAGCGGGAACGAGTGTAGTTTGAATCAGAACTGGGATTATTGCAAACGCTACAGAAGGACAATAGAGGTACAGGGGCATCGGAATAATTGAGTAGCCTTTAAGGGTGCCCCAGTTGAAAACAACCGAACATGATAATCCTAACGACATCAGGATCAAGGTAGAATTTTCAACAGGCATCGCTGCTTCATTGTATAAGATCTGTAATCTGTTGGAGAAACGGAAAAAATTTAAAAAGTCTTTCTGTTTCCCAATATTTTGAACGATCTCACGAACAACTCGGATTGTCATTGTGAATAGAATGAATGACAAGGCATACATCCTACAGGTTGAGTATGCCGTTATGAAAAGTAAAATTGCGCGGATCAGAATTACGACCATTTTTGAAGTCACTGGCTCAATGACTTCGAGCGAAAGGATAACCCGAAACAGAAAGAAGTATGGGTCCCAATCTAGAAAAATCAAAGTCAGTGTCAGCAACCAGGGGTAAAATGCGAATAAACACACCCATGTTACTAGAACCATTCCAAGGAAATCGTGACGCGGTTGATAATGGATCGGACGATGTTCTGGCCGTACACCTACAACCAAATTGTTTATTAACTGTACAAATTTTGTTGATACGAACCTCGAATAAACAGGTTTGTATTACCGCGCTATTTGAACGAAACGGTACGTCATTATGACAAAAAGATTAAAATGCAAACGGCTGACATACTGCGTCGTGAGTGTCTTTTTGTATTTTAAATCTCCGTTTATAAACATTGCAATCTTATGTAATCCTTTTGGCTGTTACTTCAATTTAAATACCGGGACAAAATATCTCTTTATGGGCGTTTGAATTTTCGTAATTTAGGTGCACTGTTTCATCCAAAAAGCGTGGGAGTAAGTCGTATAACTGTACTTGCCTTTCCGTAAAGATCTTTCGAGGTCAAATTACTCATTCAACCCTACAGCAACCGTCCCTCCAAAGAATGTAATAATGAGAGCGATGCATATTCCAAAGGAAATGAGGACAATGCACGTTGCAAACAGCAGAATATTAAATAAAGGAATTGAAATGCTTTTGGTAGAAAATAACTCCGTTGCGATTAGGACGATGCAGGAAACCACTAGGGATCCGTTCACCAAAAATACGACAAAATAAAACCAAAATAAAGAAGGTGGACTGACAGAATGAATACAACGACGTTTCGTTTTGTCCCAAAACAATGGTACAGGAATATTTGGGTCCGAAATTTGAAAAATATCGGAATATAAAGACAATGCCTTCCAAATCATTGGAGTCGTCATTGTTAATTGGTGTGATAAGCAACGATGATTTCTTCAGCAAGCCGAACTAAAATACCGTTTTCAATCTTACAAGGGAATATTCCCAACTATACCACCCCGATATTTTTGAAGTAGTCTCATTCGAAAGCTAAAGTCAAATGATGAAACTTTAACATTGGAACTATAGGCCGCTAAAATATATTTGACCTGGTAAAGTAGGTCGGAAGGTCAGGGACTGCGGAGTTTACGTTTAAAATGAGCGTTAGTGAGAAGGGGAGGAGGAAGAGAAAGTCGTCTTTCTCCTGTTTCACCAGAAAGTCGTCGCCTCGGAGATAGGGAGTTAACATTGGAGGACACTCCAAATTAACATTGCGCTCGAACGAGCCTTTCCTCAAAATTCAAACGTCGATTTACTATAAGGGATCCTTGAAATACCTCGCTCTTCTTGACCTTCCGACCTACTTTATCAGGTCAAATATATTTTAGTGGCCTATTGTTCCAATGTTAAAGTTTCATCATTTGACTTTAGCTTTCGAATGAGACTAGTTTAAAAAATATCGGGGTGGTACAGTTGGGAATGTTCCCTTGTGAGTTTAACAGATGAAAGAGCTAGTATCAAATGACATCAATGTTGTGACACTCTCACCCAATCCTCCAAGCTGGGCGGGTTTTCTTGTAATTCTAATGACAATGACGTTTTGCTTTATCCCAACTAATTGGAACGTGTATTTTTGTGTCTGTGATTTTAAAAATCTTGGAATAGAGAGATAAGGCTTTCCAAACATTTGGTCTCGTCATTGCGATAAGTGACCATTCCGTCTCTCAATGAACTGCTTCCAACTTGTTTGTGCTTCTATAAAGTCCTTACTGCAGGTGATTCCCCTGGCCCCCGACGACTGGTTGCCAATGCTATTTAGGTGTACTCAATACGCCTCACTCCGTCTAACATTTAGGACTTTACCCCTGGAATCAAGAGCAGGAAGGACTTTAACCGAGGTAATTAAATTATGTAGCTCTGATGTAACCATATTTTGGGTAGTTTCATTTCCGGCGGTTAAAATTTGCTCGCATGGAGCC
Source organism: Desoria tigrina (assembly GCA_906901685.1). Lineage (NCBI taxonomy): Eukaryota > Metazoa > Arthropoda > Collembola > Entomobryomorpha > Isotomidae > Desoria > Desoria tigrina. Next base: position 904,422 of record CAJQTU010000035.1, read on the forward strand.
GAATTTGTGTCCTCTTGAGTGAACCGAGAGAATTACCTGAAACTTTTTTGACAAATAGTTCCAGTAATCTATATCTTATTCATCCTTAAATTGGATAGTGATACAGTACCAATCAATGTCGCTTTTTATTGGCCTAAATTAAATTGCATATATCAATGGCAGATTGATTGCTTTTATTTGCAAAAATAAATACAATTTAAAATATTATGGTCTTAAGTTGGTGTTCTAGATGCAACGAAAAGTTTCTATTTTCTTTTACTTACTTTTCCTTACAAATAAAGCAGATTTAGCACAATCTTGGTCAAACTTTTTATCTGATGTCTGGCGAGCTTTGTCACCGATTTCTACGACTCATTTAATTTAATTCATTTGGTAGATATGTATGTAGTATATGGCGTTCGGTATTTTTGGTACCGATTAAATTTCAGTTCATTCAGTTCGGGTACATTTTGGGTACCAATTTTATTTCGGTTTATTCAGTTCGGGTTGTTGTCATAACTTATTTTTCGAAAGTTGATACACGTGTAGGGGGTTGTATTTTTATTATTTATTTATTCAGACAGACAACATTATTTATATACAGGTCCAATAGCTAGTCGGTAATGATTTAACATAATTTCTTTTAAAAATGCAACAAAATAAAACCAAAATAAAGAAGGAGGACTGACAAAATGAATACAAAGACGTTTTATTTTGTCCCAAAAGAATAGAACAGGGATATTTGGGCCCGAAATTTGAAAAATGTCGGAATATAAAGACAATGCCTTCCAAATCATTGGAGTCGTCATTGTTAATTAATATGATAAGCGATAAAGATATTATTCCAGTGAAAATGACATGTTGCTTTATCCCAACTAATTGGAACAGGTATTTTTGTGTCAGTGATTTAAAAAATATCGAAATAGAGGGATAATGCTGTAAACATCATTGGGCTCGTCATTACGATAAGTCAGGATTCCCTCTCTCCTTCAACTGCATTTAACTTCTGTGTCCTACTATATAACCGAGACCTAATCAGATTATGAAGCTTTATGAAACCATATTTTCGGTAGTTTTGTTTCCGTATAAAAATTTGCTCGCCTAGAGCATTTGTGTGTTACGAGGGAGCTGAGGGAATTACTTCAAACTGCTTTGATAATTCATTTAAGTAATCTACATATTATTCATCCCTGAATTTGATATTGATACAATACCGGTCGGTGACGCTTTTTATTGGCCTAAATGATACTACAGATCAATTGGAGATTGAACAAAATCCTTGATCTGACAGATTTGTAATTTTTGTGTGTTTTCATCAAGACCACGACACCTCGTCACAACATACCAGTTCCCAAAATAAATATAATTTAAAATATTATGGTCTTAAATTGGTGTTCTACTACTGCTGCATAGATAAGTTTCTATAAACTTGAACTTACTTTTCCTTACAAATTAAGTATATTTAGCACGGTCTTGGTCAAACTTTTTACCTGGTGATTGGCGAGCTTTGTCACCGATTTCTATGACTTATTTAATTTAATTCCTATAGTAGATATATGTAGTATATGGCTATAGTCTATCTTCATAACTTGAATAACAAAACGATGTTATTCAGGATATGGCGTTCCGTAAATTTTTGGTACCGTTTAAATTTTCAGTTTATCCAGTTCGGGTTATGCATGCACAACTTATTTTTCGAATGTTAACACACGTGTAGGGGGTTTTCATATTTAGTATAATATATATTATCAAAAGTTTGACTTTATGGTATTCTGTTTACTTTGCAGGTAGGATTTTAATTTTAGATTAGATCAAAATGCCAGCAAAAAGGTTGACATTTTAAAGCATATTTCCTTATTATAAATCAATACCTGTGAATGATGCTAATGCTAGTTAAGTTTGTATAATGTTTGTTTGCAAAGACCAAAAATCTATGTTTCTTATTTGGGAAAAACACTGCTTATGTCTGCTGTTGAGTAATATACACCTACACCTTCTACTTTACTCACACTGGGTCTGTACTTTTTACCTATGTATGTAATCTGTAATGTGGTCTGTCTGCTCAATAAATTTTAAAAAAAAATACCAAGGCCCAATTTATTTAGACACTTGATTCTCAAGAGGAGAGGACTGCAAATACAGAATAAAAATTTCAATTTTTTTGTCATTTTTATCTTTGTTTCAATGCAATTCTAATAGTAAAGACGAAAAAGCGCACAGCGAAAAGTTGTCCAAGGCTATTACTCTTTTTATGAATATGGTGTTAAAAGGTGAAGTTAACCCGTTTTTTCGACATATTTTTTCGGTGCATCTCTTACGGCCCTCAAGAAGAAGACTGGATGAATCCGATGAATCCGTCCTGTAGCTGTTGGCAATACGTGGCGAAGACTTGCTGCAAAAATTTTGGTCCCAAGAATCACTCCGATTTTGGTAGAGAAGTTCGCCCCCATCAACTAGGAGTCTGTATTAGGGGCGGCGCTGAAGCCGGGGCCCACACCGCTAGATTGTACTTCGAGGCTACTCATGCTACGCCGAAAGCACTTGTTAAAATTGACGCTAATAATACGTTTAACGAGTTACGGAGGGATTCTATGTTCTCGGCAGTCGGGTCGACTATCCCTACCGCCTATCCCTTTATAAGTTCATGCTACTGGGAACCTTCGACTCTTTTTAACGGAACCACCGAGATCCCTTTGCTTTTAGAGTGACCCCTTAGGCCCTGCCCTTTTCGCCCTAGTGGTTTAGCCCATTATGGAATCCCTAAGGGCCGAATTGAATATTTGGTACCTCGACGATGGCACGTTCTCAAATAGCCCAGAAAAATCCGCTGAATATTCTTTGGCGGAAGCGGAAGAAAGATGGAACTTGCTCACCTGCTGTGACCGCGCGGATCCAGCACAGGCGGGTAAGGGCCCCTAGTTGAACAAACTGTGGAGACCCTTAACTTGGGGACTAATAGCCAAGAAGATAAAGCTAGCTTACTTGCTATAGCAAGTCCTCATGCCGGCGACTGGTTGAATGCCCTCCCTTCCCCTCAGCTAGGGTCCCATCTTCCCGATGAGTCATTTCGTATTTATTGCGCCCTTCGCCTTTTGGCAGATATATGTGAGCCCCATAAGTGCCCTTGCGGTGCACAAGTCAGCTCCAGGGGCTATCATAGCCTTTCCTGCAAAAAGAGCGCGGGTCGTTGGTCCCGACATGAGTCGGCCAATGACGTCATCGCTATAGCTCTTCGTTCTGCAGAGGTTCCCTGTATCCGTGAACCCGCAGGTTGCTCGAGGTCAGACGGAAAAAGACCGGATGGGCAGACCCTGATCCCATGGGCAAGGGGTAAGTCCCTAGCGTGGGACTTTACCTTCGTTGATACCTTCGCCCCTTCATATGTGGCCCACTGCGCACTTCGTTCCGGCTCAGCTGCTGAGACGGCTGAGGAAAACAAGGGGAAAAGTACGACTTTCTCCTTGATTATTTTATTTTTGTTCCCGTTGCGATTGAAACAATTGGCATTTGGGGCCAAGAAGAGGGACTTCGACTCATCTCCTCTATCGGACAGAGGATTTCCCAGGTCACCGGGGAACCCAGGTCATCCTCTTTTCTATTGCAGCGTTTGGGAATTGCTGTTCAGCGGGGTGATGTGGCGTAAATTCTTGGTACTCCTCCAGCTTGAAAAAAGTTGGAAGAAATATTTTTATTGTGAGTAAAGTGATTTTGTTTCTCGTGTTCCTAATTTGTGATTTTTTTTTGTGTATACGTTTTTAGGGAATGGCGTTTTTTAAACGTGTTTTAAAGTGTAAAGTGCAAAAATTAACTTTGAAGTATCTGGTTATGGAACTTTTTTGTAAGACGGTTCAAGGTCAGTTTTTATAATATAAAAAGAATAGATTATAATAGATTATAATATTTTTTTTAAGTACTTTTTTTACCAAATATTAATAAAAGACACTGACGTTATCACAACGTAACCATAGCAAATTTTCTCTCAACAACTCTGGCTTCATCTAGAGTCCAGCCAAATACCGTCCCCTTATCCTTCTATTCTAAATTTATAACTCTATGATATATACTATAATATTTTGGAATAGCGGATTGGGTTAATCTTAACTTGCCTACTACCTTTTGAAATAATCAAAAATATGAGAAAGCATCAATGATTGAATTATTTAAGGAGTGATATGAATGCTCAAAAGTGCATTAAACGTATAGTTGTTAATGGCTTCATAAAACGTAAGTCTGGTTGAACGTTGCACCTTGTACATCGTAAATTCAAAGAGACCAGCGTAGACGGCAAATGGTTTTACAGCTCTGACTTGCCTCGTCCGCAGTTTTTGATACGGCAGTCCCATAATCATTGTTTTTCGCTTCACAGCGTTAACCCTGGCATCCTCATGCATTCGAAGAGCGGGAACGAGTGTAGTTTGAATCAGAACTGGGATTATTGCAAACGCTACAGAAGGACAATAGAGGTACAGGGGCATCGGAATAATTGAGTAGCCTTTAAGGGTGCCCCAGTTGAAAACAACCGAACATGATAATCCTAACGACATCAGGATCAAGGTAGAATTTTCAACAGGCATCGCTGCTTCATTGTATAAGATCTGTAATCTGTTGGAGAAACGGAAAAAATTTAAAAAGTCTTTCTGTTTCCCAATATTTTGAACGATCTCACGAACAACTCGGATTGTCATTGTGAATAGAATGAATGACAAGGCATACATCCTACAGGTTGAGTATGCCGTTATGAAAAGTAAAATTGCGCGGATCAGAATTACGACCATTTTTGAAGTCACTGGCTCAATGACTTCGAGCGAAAGGATAACCCGAAACAGAAAGAAGTATGGGTCCCAATCTAGAAAAATCAAAGTCAGTGTCAGCAACCAGGGGTAAAATGCGAATAAACACACCCATGTTACTAGAACCATTCCAAGGAAATCGTGACGCGGTTGATAATGGATCGGACGATGTTCTGGCCGTACACCTACAACCAAATTGTTTATTAACTGTACAAATTTTGTTGATACGAACCTCGAATAAACAGGTTTGTATTACCGCGCTATTTGAACGAAACGGTACGTCATTATGACAAAAAGATTAAAATGCAAACGGCTGACATACTGCGTCGTGAGTGTCTTTTTGTATTTTAAATCTCCGTTTATAAACATTGCAATCTTATGTAATCCTTTTGGCTGTTACTTCAATTTAAATACCGGGACAAAATATCTCTTTATGGGCGTTTGAATTTTCGTAATTTAGGTGCACTGTTTCATCCAAAAAGCGTGGGAGTAAGTCGTATAACTGTACTTGCCTTTCCGTAAAGATCTTTCGAGGTCAAATTACTCATTCAACCCTACAGCAACCGTCCCTCCAAAGAATGTAATAATGAGAGCGATGCATATTCCAAAGGAAATGAGGACAATGCACGTTGCAAACAGCAGAATATTAAATAAAGGAATTGAAATGCTTTTGGTAGAAAATAACTCCGTTGCGATTAGGACGATGCAGGAAACCACTAGGGATCCGTTCACCAAAAATACGACAAAATAAAACCAAAATAAAGAAGGTGGACTGACAGAATGAATACAACGACGTTTCGTTTTGTCCCAAAACAATGGTACAGGAATATTTGGGTCCGAAATTTGAAAAATATCGGAATATAAAGACAATGCCTTCCAAATCATTGGAGTCGTCATTGTTAATTGGTGTGATAAGCAACGATGATTTCTTCAGCAAGCCGAACTAAAATACCGTTTTCAATCTTACAAGGGAATATTCCCAACTATACCACCCCGATATTTTTGAAGTAGTCTCATTCGAAAGCTAAAGTCAAATGATGAAACTTTAACATTGGAACTATAGGCCGCTAAAATATATTTGACCTGGTAAAGTAGGTCGGAAGGTCAGGGACTGCGGAGTTTACGTTTAAAATGAGCGTTAGTGAGAAGGGGAGGAGGAAGAGAAAGTCGTCTTTCTCCTGTTTCACCAGAAAGTCGTCGCCTCGGAGATAGGGAGTTAACATTGGAGGACACTCCAAATTAACATTGCGCTCGAACGAGCCTTTCCTCAAAATTCAAACGTCGATTTACTATAAGGGATCCTTGAAATACCTCGCTCTTCTTGACCTTCCGACCTACTTTATCAGGTCAAATATATTTTAGTGGCCTATTGTTCCAATGTTAAAGTTTCATCATTTGACTTTAGCTTTCGAATGAGACTAGTTTAAAAAATATCGGGGTGGTACAGTTGGGAATGTTCCCTTGTGAGTTTAACAGATGAAAGAGCTAGTATCAAATGACATCAATGTTGTGACACTCTCACCCAATCCTCCAAGCTGGGCGGGTTTTCTTGTAATTCTAATGACAATGACGTTTTGCTTTATCCCAACTAATTGGAACGTGTATTTTTGTGTCTGTGATTTTAAAAATCTTGGAATAGAGAGATAAGGCTTTCCAAACATTTGGTCTCGTCATTGCGATAAGTGACCATTCCGTCTCTCAATGAACTGCTTCCAACTTGTTTGTGCTTCTATAAAGTCCTTACTGCAGGTGATTCCCCTGGCCCCCGACGACTGGTTGCCAATGCTATTTAGGTGTACTCAATACGCCTCACTCCGTCTAACATTTAGGACTTTACCCCTGGAATCAAGAGCAGGAAGGACTTTAACCGAGGTAATTAAATTATGTAGCTCTGATGTAACCATATTTTGGGTAGTTTCATTTCCGGCGGTTAAAATTTGCTCGCATGGAGCCGAATTTGTGTCCTCTTGAGTGAACCGAGAGAATTACCTGAAACTTTTTTGACAAATAGTTCCAGTAATCTATATCTTATTCATCCTTAAATTGGATAGTGATACAGTACCAATCAATGTCGCTTTTTATTGGCCTAAATTAAATTGCATATATCAATGGCAGATTGATTGCTTTTATTTGCAAAAATAAATACAATTTAAAATATTATGGTCTTAAGTTGGTGTTCTAGATGCAACGAAAAGTTTCTATTTTCTTTTACTTACTTTTCCTTACAAATAAAGCAGATTTAGCACAATCTTGGTCAAACTTTTTATCTGATGTCTGGCGAGCTTTGTCACCGATTTCTACGACTCATTTAATTTAATTCATTTGGTAGATATGTATGTAGTATATGGCGTTCGGTATTTTTGGTACCGATTAAATTTCAGTTCATTCAGTTCGGGTACATTTTGGGTACCAATTTTATTTCGGTTTATTCAGTTCGGGTTGTTGTCATAACTTATTTTTCGAAAGTTGATACACGTGTAGGGGGTTGTATTTTTATTATTTATTTATTCAGACAGACAACATTATTTATATACAGGTCCAATAGCTAGTCGGTAATGATTTAACATAATTTCTTTTAAAAATGCAACAAAATAAAACCAAAATAAAGAAGGAGGACTGACAAAATGAATACAAAGACGTTTTATTTTGTCCCAAAAGAATAGAACAGGGATATTTGGGCCCGAAATTTGAAAAATGTCGGAATATAAAGACAATGCCTTCTAAATCATTGGAGCCGTCATTGTTAATTGTTATGATAAGCAACGATGATTTCTTCATCAAGACGAATTAAAACGTTTTCCATCTGATTTTACCAGACAAAGGAGTTAGTATCAAATGACATCAATGTTGTGACCTCTCTGAGTGGAGCGGGTTTTATTACAATTCTAATGACAATGACGTTTTGATTTATCCCAACTAATTGAAACAAAAATTTGCGTGTCTGTGATTTTTTAAATATTGGAATAGAGAGATAAGGCTTTCCAAACCATTGGGCTCGTTGTACGATAAGTTACGATTCCGTCTCTTCTTAAACTGCTTCAAATTTTATGTGCTTCTATAACCGAGATAATTAAATTATGTGGCCCTGATGTAACCATATTTTAGGTAGTTTCGTTTCCGCAAAAGCATTTGCTCGCCTGGAGAGCCGAAAATGTGTCTTACGAGTAGACTGAGGGAATTACTTCAAACTTTTTGGGCAATCATTTCCAGTAATATATTTATCCCTAAATTGGATGGTGATACAATGCCGATCGGTACCGCTTTTTATTGGCCCAAATAAAATTACATATATCAATGGAAGATTGAGAAGAAGAAGAAGCTTTCAAGGATCCATAGATATATAATAATAATACTAACTTTTAACTATATTGGACGATTGGAAAATAAAACCAAAACAAAGAAGGAGGACCAACGAAATGAATACAGCGACGTTTTATTTTGTCCCAAATGAATGGAAATGGGATCCTTGGGTCGGAAATTTGAAAAATATCAGAATACAAAGACAATGCTTTCCAAATCATTGGAGTCGTCATTGCTAATTGTTTGATAAGCAACGACGGTTTCTTCAGCAAGCCGAACTAAAATAACGTTTTCAATCTGACAAGGGACGTACCCGAAACGTAACACCCAGAATCGCTTGATTTTTTTGTGTTGAACCTACCAATAATACTAACAATTAAAATAAAAGAATTAGCGGCCCAAATTGATATTAACCATGTTAAAAAAATCACAAACATTGAACATGAAAATAAATTCAAGTATTATGCTTCATGTCATATACCAAAAAATCAAGAAAAAAATTAAGAATACGAAAATCATAATATTCTGCATACACGGTGAGGGGATTTTGAGATATCGGGGTGGAAAGATGTCGCGGCGGTAATGACGTCCAGTTTTAACGTTTTCCGAGAAGTTTTCTTCCAAAAATCCAAAAAGTATATTGCGTCAAGATAGGAAACACCGGAGAATTAGTATTGCGTTAGACCCTGAGTATTCATAAAATTCAAATAGCGATTTACTATAGGAAAAGAAGAAAGACTTCAGTTTTCTCTTTTTTTTCACGCCCCACGCATCCGCGCGCTCAAGTTCTCAATTTTACTCACTTCCCCGCGTACCCACTTCTTAGGTGTGTCATATGTGTCATCTTTGGGTCACACACGCTGTGCCCGGAGGAACTATTAAAAGTGCCCCTCGCCACTTTAGCGCAATTTATCGCTAAATCCAAAATCTGGGAGATTCGACCGAGATCGAGAGGGGCGCTAATATCGGCACAGCAAACTTCTTTTTCTCTGGGGAGTCCGTAATAGGCCAGAAATGAGCTTGACGGCTGAGTGGGCAAAGCATATGTGCAATGTCCATTCGACCCACCTAATACATGCATACATATTTGGGAAAAATACTGCTGTCTGCTGATAAGTAATACGAAGGCCCAATTTCTATAGGCGCTGGATTCTTAGTCAATCCTCGTTGCTTATTTCTCTCTTTCGGAATAGATGTTCTTTAAATAACAGCTATAACTAATGAAGTAGCTTGAGGTAATTTATATTCAAGTAGTAAAATCATAAAAATTGTTAACGGGAATTATTCGTTAAAGTCACGTAATACTCTGTTACTTGTGATGCATGCATATATCGTTGAAATAGTAAATGAAAGTGTGCGATTTGCCGAAAAAAATCTCAGTTATCAAGTGATTGAGTTTGAATACATTAATTGCAAACTGATTTTATTTCCCAGCATCTTGACATTTTTGTAGCGTTAAGGTCTCAGGGTTAATAACTGTTACAACGTTTATTCAAAGGAATTTATAGATATCTAAATTAGCTGGAACTTATTTTTTATTACTAAATCTGCAGTATATGACAAGGTTACGTTTCACTCGCTCGGCAACATAACCTATTCCTGCACTACAGATACAAGTCGAAAAATTACCAAAATCCTAATGACGATAAGAAAAACGGAAAGCTTGAAGCCTAAAATAGTTTAAAACAATAATATGAGGAAAGCATCGACGATTGAATTATTTACGGAGTGACATGAATGCTCAAGAGTGCATTAAACGTATAGTCGTTAATGGCTTGGTAGAACGTGAGTCTGGTTGAACTTTGCACCTTAAACATAGGAAAAGCCATCAAGCCAGCATAAACTGCGAAAGGTTTTACGGCTCTCACCTGTCTCAGTCGCAGTTTTTTATTCGGCTGTCTCTTAACCATTGTTTTACGCTTCAGAACGTTAACCTTGGCATCCTCATGCATTCGTAGAGCGGGAACGAGTGTAGTTTGAATCAGAACTGGGATTATTGCAAAGGCTACTGAAGGACAATAGAGGTAAAGGGGCATCGGGATAATTGAGTAGCCTTTAAGGGTGCCCCAATTGAAACAAACGGAGGTTGAAAATCCCAACCACATCAGAATCAAGGTGGCATTTTCAATAGGCATTGCCGAATCGTTGTATAAAATCTGGAGTCTGTTTGAGAACCTGATAAAATCCAGACTATTCTTCTGTTTCCCAGTATTTTGAACGACCTCGCGGATAATTCGGATCGATAATGTGAATATAATGAATGAGAAAGCATACGTCCTGCATACAGAATATGTCGTTGTGAACACTAGTAGTGCACGGAGACAAGTGAGAGGAATTTGGGTACCGAGGGACTCCGCAATTGTTGGCGGGAATTTCAAAAGCATTTCCCGAATTATAAAGCAGTAAGGGTCCCAATCACAAAAAACTATGGCGGGGGTCAGCAACCAGGGGTAAATCGCGAACAAACACACCCACGTTGTAAGGACCATCCCAAGAATATCGTGACGCGGCTGAAAGTATTCCGGATTACATTCTATTTCTCCACCTTTAGTAGTACAAACAAAAAAATAACCGTTGTAAACAAAGGGCGTTAAAGAATAAAATCACACGAAGCAAGAAGTTAAAACCATTTACATATTGTATGAAACGTGTGACGCGTAATTAATTAATCTCAAGCTCACCTAACCCTAGGCAAGAAGAACGTAGACTTCGTTAAATTGCACAAGATGGGACATTTTTAACGATGTATAGCATTTATAAGGGTGCCGATTTTAAAGAATGTAATATTTGCCCTCGGCATGACCTTTTATATATAGAGGTCTCAAGTAAGCGAACCCTTTCCTTAAAGATATAAATGGTTTATTGTAAAAAATTTAAAATATTTAACTGTTCGAAAGTTGAAGCTTAAAGTAGTATAACGGTGGTAGTTAACATAATAATATTAGACGTGGTTTCTTAACATTGGCGTATACAGACAAAGTTCAGGAAGTGTGACTATATCATGACCCAACTTCGAACTAACCAACTCATGGAGTTAATTCAAATAAATATTCTATTCTATTAGAAAAATTGAAAAATGCTACCGTTTCCGAGCGGATAAAAAACAATGCTTTCACCTTGCACGATATATATCAATACCAATTTTGGGGTGTTGGGGCAGGATCTTAAAGAAGATTTTAAAGCATTAGATTTATAAGCCATCTAAAAATACATTTTACCTGATAAGATCCATTATGCACAATGGAACAAGAACTAGAACCGTCAAACGGGTTTTAGTAGTTCCAGTTCTAGTTCTTAGTTTTTGAGATTACTTTTACATTATAGCCTCGTGTTTTAGTAGTTCTGGTTTCATTTAATTCTAGTTCCAGTACCGTCAAAACACTAGAACTAACAGACATTCTAGATCTAGTTCTAGCACGTATCAATAAAAACATTAGGAGGTCATCTTTTAATTTTTGGACCATTGCATTCGTTTATTTGTTTAGGGCAGAAGTTTGTAATAATATTACCTTTTCGTAAGGAGCCTTCTAGTTCAAATAACTCATTTAAGTCCGTTGTTAAACGTTTTGCAAAGAATGTCGAGAGAATTGTGATGACAACACTGAAGGATACGAGGACAGTAAAGGTTGCAAGCACAAGAAGATTAAACAAAGGAATTGGTGCGGAATTCAAAGAAAACAATTCAAGTACAAGTAGCAGGATACATGCGGCTATCAAACATGGGTTTGCCACCAATGCAATCAGATAAAATAAAAGCAGATGTAAACCATTGCCAGAATAAGTGTATCGACGTTTTGCTTTATCCCAACCAATTGGAACAGATATTTTAGTGCTGGAGGTTTCGAAAATATTGGAATACAGCGATAATGCTTTCCAAGTCAGTGGGCTCGTCATTACGATAATTTCAGTTGCGTTCTTTTGGTTAAACTGGATCAGAGTTGATTTCTAGTCGCTAATGTCGTCCAACTTTTGCCCTCTATATATGGGAATTCATGACTTAATTGAAATAATTAAATTATTAATCTCTGATGCAAACTTTACTTGCAAGGAAAGCGTTAGAGAGTGAACTCTTGGAAATGTTTGACTTTTCTACCAGATAAACTATTCATACGAACTATTAGGTAAAACTAAATAACCCCTGCCCAACTTTTCGTGGCCTTCATACCAGTCTTGTTGTTGCTATGATATCCGTTTCTAAAAATTAATTATATAGGGTTGTAAGCAAGTATTTAAAAAATACTTTCGACGACTTTTGCATCGAGTGATATTATTTTTTAAAACCCGTCATATAAATGGATTAAATTTAAATATGAGTTTGCCCCCTAATACGGATGAACTTGCCCTCACTTAACTTGCCCCCTATCAGGCTGAACCTGTCCCACATCGGGATGAATATGCCCCCACTGAGGATCAGCATGCTCACAATAAAATAAAATTTCCCAACTACTGTTATACACTATATGTGATAGTTTAGATAGTTTACACACGAGTTGTATTGGTTTGTTAAATTATCTTTAATACTAACGAGTATTTATTTATAGGGGCAATTTCATCCTCGATGGGGGCATATTCATCCCAAGGTGGGGGCAGTTTCAGCCTAAGTGTTGGCTAGTTCATCCGAATTAAGTGGTAAATTCATATTTAGAGAAGCACGTTAATCCTAACCCCATATAAATATGATTGCAAAGATAATTAAAGTTGTTAAATTATTAGAGCACAAATAATTATCTAATATAATGCATAGGATTTTTAGGTGGAGAGAGCAAATTAGAAATTTTTTCGTCACTATTCAGGCATAGTAGTGCGTTGCGAGAAAGGGAACTTCAAAATTTTTTCAATCGTAATAAATATTAAGTTCGGCAGCTTATTTTTTATTTTCACAGCTATAATGACTTCTTGTTTGACTTCTGAAAAAAAAATCTGAGAGTTCACTCTCTTATACATTCCATGTAAGTTGGGTACTTACGTTGCATAAATTTGATCGACTGCTGCCGCATTCGTTTGAACTTCTTTAAATATATATAATGTATTTGACGTTTTTTAAACCGAGCAGTTCATTTGGTCCCTTGAAAGTTTTGGGTTCATCCGGTTCGATTTATACTTACAGATATACGAAAAACATTTTATCAAGATATGATTATAATCATTTTGACTATCGTCATGCGTTAAGGTTGTTTTCGTACTGGGTACCAATTTAAGTACTATGAGTGAATGGTTTAAATTTAAGGTATCATTTAAAGTTGTGTATTGTTTTACATTGGAGAGGAGTGGCAGCGGAAAGAATGAAAAATGCTTCACAAGATTTCGTAATTTTTTAAAAATCAATACGAGAGAGAGGGTTAAATTTGAATCATTTGAACAATGAATTTTTATTTGCATCTACCAAAATTCGAATGGTTTCCCAATTGGGAAGTAATAATACTGACAACGTCTTCTGTTACATGTATGCAGAGGATCTAAATCTGGACGAATGTTATGTGAATGACCTGTTGTCCGTCTGTCCGTCAGTTTATCCTCCAAAGCCGTAACCGTCAAACCACTGGAATATGTATATGTTTCTTTCAGGGAATCAATAAAGACCTTCAAAAAGAGATGGGTGGAAATTAGTTCAAAAGTCAAGGGGGTCAGACTCAAAGACTGGGTCAACTTTGCGATTTTTTATATTAGGTGGATATTTTTTATGTGGATCAGATAACTAAACAAACCTACAGTATGCAGTGTATAAAAGCCCGAGTCAGGATGCTTCAATTTGTCTGTATTTTAAACCTATTCCCTTGGTAACACTACTTTGCATGACCCCCACGGGTCAACCGATCGACAGATTTTTCCCACCTTCGAACTTAGCCTTCGCATTTACAAAATACACAAGTGTCCCAAATTTCAAGTCGATCGGTCCAGCCGTTTGGCCGCTAGCGTGTCACGGACGGACGGACGGACGGACGGACGGACGGACGGACGGACGGACGGACGGACGGACAACATGATTCCATAAGCCCTGACTCGGGCTAAAAAATACAGTTTTAATGTTAAATATATTTATGGACAGTTTACACGTAGATAAAAAAATCAAAACAGGAGTCTCTTTTCGGGAATCAATCCCCGATTGATCAGTATATTCCTTGAAATAATGCACATTTAAATTATATATTGCTCTAAACGTACCTTTGAAAGCGGTTTTTTTGATTTAGAATATCAGATTTATTTGTCAGAATAACTTGTTGTGGAATCAACAGTATCACCAGGTAATCCTTCAAATTAAGTGAAAATTATATACCCTCATGTAGACAGTCTTGAAATTTAATTGACTTCGATTATATTAATTTCCGTCATATTTTAGAACAGAACAATTTCATAGACGAAATAGTTTGTATACCTCACCGTTATAAAATTTGTTTTCTGGCGGTTTCCGCCGACGTAAAAAACTTACCACACGCATTGGACAATTGATCTACACTTTCCCGCTCACCAGACCCCGACAAATATTTACTTAAAATTAGTTCAGGTTGATCATAATTTATCACTTCCAGAATCATAAATGCCTGTTTGGGTTGTGTCAGGATAGGGAGATTTAATTCTCTCTCGTCGCTTCTTAGCGTTTCTGTACTACAATTTTAAAGTTTACAAAGAAAATAAATAACAGTCAAATAAAAAAATTAACATTCCATGATTTGGATGCAAAAAATACGTAGTTAAAAAATGATGTAAAATGTAAGTCTGTGTTCCAAACGACGACTTTTCATGACCATGAATGTGAATATATTTGCAAAATGTTTTATTTTAGCCATCTGTGTGGTATGTTGTAGGTAACATTTACGTTTGATAAAATTTAGAACGATTATTCAAAGGAATATTTCTCAGTTTCCGGGTACTTCAATCCAGTGTCATTCAAAACCGTTACCACCCAAGCGTCTTTTGGCAGTTTACCAGACCTGAAATTAATGTATAATTACAAAATAGTAAAACAAAAAGTTACAATCAACGTTCTGAAAGTGACTTGCAATCATTTATTCTCGTCTCAGAAAACAGATTTGCCATAGCCAAACTTGCCCCATAAATAAGTCCCACTGACTGACAAGGGGACATTCCAAACTGTCCTACCACATATTTTTTCAATCATGTCTCAATCGAGAGAGCCTCTAAAATAAACAAACTTTAAAATACGCACATATATATATATATTTAACCAGGAAACGTAGATGGGATGGTCAAAAACAGCTGCTATTTCAAAGGATTAATTTTAATCAGCTCTTTTTTAATTGAATTTAGCCTCATATTTTAATTGAAACAGCCTTAATTGACATTGGCCTGCACTTTATTTGAAACAGCCTCAGATTTTTAATTGACTTTGCCTCGTAAAATATATAAATTAGCCTCTTTGTATTTTTGGCTATTAAAACCACAACTTTCACAGTAAGTCACTTTCCTTAGCTATGTTCCATTATGATTTATAAACAACTCGAACGTGGACTTACAAGGGCCGTAATACAGAGACGACACTCTAATTGACTCTATATATTGTGTGATACAACTTTGGACTATTAGACATAACTGAAAAAGTGAGTGTCAAAATAGATGTTTAACATGCTAAAAAATTCATCAATTTGAAAAATCAACGACATTTTATTTTTCAAATGCTGGCTAATCCACGATGCACGAGTTTGTTTTTGACCGATTTTTGAAATGTTTAAGGTTTCTCAATCTAGTTTGAGGGAATGTAAACAACAAAAATCACAACAAAATCAAGTCAATGGGAGTGTTGTCTCTGCATTACTTCCCTTGTTAGTTTAATGCGTAGGATTGACTTACTTGAGGAGTTTAACGGCAGCAGCGACATTAGCACCGGAAGTGTATCCCAGGTAGAGGCCCTCCTTCTTGGCCAGTAGTCTCTTGTACTCCACAGCCTCGGGGTCCGTCACCGTCAGCGCCTCATCCAAAGTGTCGAATTTGAAGAGGCGAGGAACAGCGCCGTAGCCTGAGCCCTGCAGTAAGTGCAGCGGCTTGGTGACCTCTTTGCCCCCAATCACCTCGGCCCCTGTCGGCTCAACCGGGAAGCACTTGATCTATTCATATAATATATGTGAGCAATAAAATAATTAATTAACAACCTTAGATTAAGATGAAAGCAAAATCTCGTGGAAATATACCTCCTTGTTCTTGGTTTTGAGGAACCGCGATACGCCCATGAATGTTCCGGCAGTGCCGACAGTGGCTACAAATGCGTCGACACGACCCCCCGTCTGCCTCCAAATTTCTGGTCCGGTGCTCTTCTCGTGAGCACAGCAGTTGTTGTCGTTGTTGAACTGGTGACAGAAAAATATTTAAAATTAATTGAAGTTAAAATATTTCCCCCTCCCAAATATTTAAGATCCGTGAAAAAACCGGCACATGATAACCACGATAACAATAACCACCCCCTACAATAACGTACTACTCGAATTTGTTTACTCCCAACGATTACATCACCTAGATTTCAGTCAAACCAATAAACGAACCTGATCGACATAGTAAGCTCCCGTCTCCTTGACAAGTCGGAGTCCCGTCTGCTCGGCTGCCATCACGTCAGCAAGGGTGACGTTGCCTGGTGTTCCCTCAACTTGGTCAACTAGGATGGCGTTGGCCCCCAATGCCCTCATCATCGTAGCCCTTTGGGGGCTGTTGCCCTTTGACATGCAGAGGGTGAGGGGGATCCCCTTGACGGCGCAGACGAGGGCAAGACCACATCCTTGGTTACCGGAAGTGACCTCAAGCATTTTGCCCCCGGGGGCACTTTTCCGGACGAGAGGGCACTTTCGACCATATGGAGTGAGGACCGGTCCTTGATTGACCCACCGGGGTTCAGGAACTCACATTTCGCAAGAATTCTGCCGGGACCGGGCCAGATCCTGTCCAGGGCTACTAAGGGTGTATTCCCAATCAGTTCCAAGGCACTGGATTTGATGTCGGTTCCTTCGCTTCCCATTTTAAAATTTTGTATTATTTAAATTAAAATTAATTTAAAATTTAAAAATTTTCAAATTAAATCCAAATAAATTCTGAAATCCTGACTTGTGAGATGAAGAGTCTAAGGCTATCTGACTCTTGATTTTGCTGAACCTCTGTATTTATCTAATCCTCAAGCTGGACAAAAAACTTGTAATCTTGGAGTTGTATCATCTTCATGTATTATTATTGTTATTATCGTTAGGATGATCCTTTACCACCCTTGGGTGTAGATTTGCTTTAGTATGAGTTATATTATAAAGTACAGGGATAGCTGTCCCTGTGTCCCGTGACTTCAACCTTCAGCTTGTCCATATTGGGTGTCCATGGACATCCTCCATCAGCACACGTTTTGGGCTGTTCATAAATGGGATGTAGGTTTATTTATTTATTATTCTGGTATGTCCCGACTAATCTTATCATCTTAATGTTCATTTTAGTCTGCTTTAATAGGATGTTGGATATAGTTTCGATTACGGGATGGAGCACCCTGGACATTTATTTTATTTCGTCAAATCTTTAGCTTTTGGGTCCCGTCCCAAATGTTGTTCCGAATTAGGTGGTTTGAGATTTTTGAAACCGGTGGAATTAGGAAACCTTGAAAAGTGATTTGGATTCTAAAACAATGTAATCCCGATTTGTGCTATTTACATTTAAAACCGGGTAAAAATTTGTTGTTTCCGGGTACATTTGTGCCTGCAGAAGGTTTTATAAAATCATGCCAATACTGCACTTCCTCAGCTCATAAATATTTATTAATTTGTTGTCCAACAGGTCTCGTGTTTCAGAATTTGTTTCAGAGATTGTCATAATTTATGAACAAGCCCTAAAGTGAATTGAATAAACGTTTGTCCTACTATTAATGCAATGAATTGACTAATGAACCCTAGTCACCATGGGTTGATTTCGTACAAGGAGAAGGCCAAACGTCCAGAGTGACTGGTTTCACACTCCCAAACCCGTTTTTGATAGATCAAATCACATTTATGTAACAATGTAACTATTCTTCCAAAATTATATAAACATCACCCCGAGAGGAAAGCCCATATCAAATAGCTAGGTTAATTTCTAAAATCTAACCTCGTGAATATTTACTATAGATACCTCTGTGATCAAGTGACCAAACTACTACTTTCACGTTTCAGTAAACGTTCTCTAGCCACTAAAAATATATAAAAAATATGGGGTGTTCATGAGCTGGACAAACTGTAGTTCTTTCTATTTGACTCCAATTGGAGAGTTTTATCCAGTAGTAAAATATGCATCATCAGCGATCATAAAATACAATTGAGATTAATTAGAATCTACAGTCTTGATCTTTATTCCCGTCAATTGGTCTGATGGGAACCTTTTACAACAAGACATGTAGTTATTATACAAAAAATCTGGTGGCTTATGATTTTGGCCTTTAATTTGATGACGAACAGACCGACATTAAAAATTAAGGTTAAATACACAGTCAACAGTTAGAGTAAGGGATTTATATGCATTGAATGAAAAACAACATTCAACATAGAACCAAAATACCGTACATAAATACTTGATCATATTGCCATTGTATTTTCGGGCCGATTAAAAATTTCTGATTCTTTAACATTGAAGTATTTTTACATCTGCATAAAAAATCCTGAACAGCCCAAGTGGATAATTGTAATTGTATGCAAATTTTAACCAGTTATTTCCAGTTTTATTCGTCAGCCGTGGCCTTCTATAGAAAACATTAGATTCCTGTCAATATCTATTGCTTGGGGTTCTAAGATAATAGCGTGTTTATTATGCATTGCCTTCTGAAGCCAGTTGTGCAAGTGGCTGAAACAATGGGTGTGTTTGCAATTACAATATCACGTTCGCTGTACAGCCGAGTACAGTCAGATATCACAAAACTGAAGATAAAAATTAGGATTGAATTTTTTTATCCGGTTGTACGTGCGAAATCGCAGGTTCTGGCTCTTGTGCAGTAATGAGTCAACATCAGAGACAACAATGCTTAAGAGTTTTATAATTTCTTGAGAAAAAAACTCGATGGCAATAAAAAAGAAGAAACAATTTAAAAATCCGAACAATATAGAGTTGATTTTAGGGTAGCTAATTTTTCGGTTTTTAAATCATGGTCATGAATTGTAGGTTTTATTATAAGCGTTCCTGAGGAAAATTCATTGTGTCATCTGATGAATAAGAAACCAGTTGACAAAAATCAAGTCTTTTTTTTATTAATTTGCTATCGTTAAGTCTAAGCCTATAAAACCGAATGTCAGTGTTAAATCTTGTATATTCAGTTTTGCAGATTGTTTGTCGAATCAAAAAGCTTGGACGGGCGTATTTTTCGGAAACCTTCCCGTAAAAACATTGTCAAAGAGGAACATATAAAGCAGCTCCAATAAGAAGCTAATTATTGACACAGCAATCAAAATCAAGTACAAGAGTAGAATGATATGAATAGCAGAGTCCAAACCAAGAGCCTGTCCCTCGAATTTTTCAAATAACACGCCCTCCGTGCCATTTCCCGACTGCGTCTTCCCGGTCCGTAAAAAGTGTAGAAAATAATTATGATCTTCAACTCTCCGCCACAAATTCCGAATCCCTGAAAGCAGCATAGTTTCTAGGAACCCAAATGCCGGAACTGATAAATGCAAACTCATCGTCTGCAGAACGGTAAAATCATCTAAATCCTGCGCCACGAAAAAACAAGAGACGTTCCCGCTCTGTGGATTTCGAGTTTTCGATAGAAATGGAGCCAGGTAAGAGACTTTGCCCAGCCCAAAGCGCGAGGCCTTTTTGTCCGCCATGATTTGAAAAAGCGCGGGACTTCGCGTATCCGCGCCCTCTGGCGCCAATACAAAAAGATCATCTACCCCCGAAACATTGAATTTATCCAGAAGGTATCCATACTTGCCTCTGATCATATCGACGTGCTCTATTACATCTATCAACATCCTGTACCCATGGATACGGACCAGTTCTGTGTAATTTCCAATCTGTGACTCCTGCAGAGGGGCCGTCATGTCCCGCGTCACAACACCTTGATATCCGTACGAAACGACGATTAAAACAAGAGAGAGGGAGGACAGGAACGGGGACCAATTCTTCTGAATTGGCTGATTTACAATGGCGAAGAATACGTTGCAGCCGCGCCAAAAACTTCGATAATAGAGCGCGAATCCCAGGGTTGTAAGAACTATTGCGACCCATGTGTAAGTGTCCAAGGGGCGAATTAGGACAGTCCATTCTAGACTCTGCAATTGGTGGGATTTTCTACAATAAAAGGTTCGTAGGGCGTCAGTATCTACTAGTATTACTTTGGTGTTGTATTTGATGGAAGTGTTGATATCCCTTTCGAAATAACAAAAAATGCAAGATTGAAGGCCTGGAAACGACGGTTCTTCGTTAAGGCCGTCAGAAATCGTGACATTTATGTGATTTGCTAACAGTTTAATCATTCGATGTAATCCGTAACATTCAACCGGAACATGGGAATCATAAGGTATTAAGCTGCAGTTCGGGTGATTAGCGTTCTCAGCAGGCTCGCGCAAGTCGGTCCGGAAATAAGCGGCACGATTTTGACCGTTTGAATTTTGAAGGTTGTGGAGGGTTTGAATTTCCCGCAAACTGATTTTCGTTGCTCCAGCCGTGACCCAAGCTACTTTTGACCCCGTTGGGCAAAAATAGCAGTAAACTGCCCATGGGCCAATACTCCGATCTAGAAATAGAATTTTAGAGTGAAACAAAGGGAACTCGATACTTCCCGAATCCAAGTCAATTCGGTCAATACCCGATTCAAAAACCTGAACTACTGACGATTTTTCGGCAACGAAAATCACAAATAGGGCATTTTCTAGGTAGCTGTACGTCGAGTTCGAGATGATCTCATCAATTGTAGAGAACTCATCGACGTCAATGACAAAGAATATGGAGCAAGATGGTTTTAATCGAAAAAACCGGGGATCCTGAGATAATTCCAATCCGGAAAGTGAAAAGCTATCTGAGTCGAAAATTACGTTTGTTGAGCTTGAATGCTGTGATTTTATTAATTCCCCGTCGAAATTAGTCAGTCTAACTGTTTTTTCAAGGTCCTTGGTCGAATTTGGTGGGCTCTGAATGAAATATCGGAGGCAGGTAAGATTTTCGAAAACAAATCCTGAGCAATTTCTAATTTCCCGAAAACTGAAAAGAAAAATAAATAATATTGTCGTGCTAAATACGATCATTTTCATGTCAGAGCTGTTTTTGAATGGTTAGCTTTATATTCACATTCCAAATGAGTTGCCAAATGTATGAATATAAATAACGTCGACCTTCTCGTAACTGATAAAGTGGTCTCTCCAGCTCATAGCCATAAAATATTTAAAATAAATTAAAAACGGATATAACCAAGTATTGTTGACTCATGTATTGTCTGTCCTCAAATTTTGAATGTTCTTATATTATTTTTTTTATGGGATTTTGGACACTAAGGGGATAAGCTAAAAATGAGGGAGTTTAACCGAGTTTCCCCAATGTTTTAACTCTGCCTTCGCTTTAAGAACAAATTCATAAATTTGGTGACCTCACAAAGAAGTGGTCTAAGCGTTCGACGGTATTGCAGTGACGGACGGACAGACGTATGTAGAGAACATCATTCGCATGGAGTATTTACAGCAAATACGCCTGCGCGTTCCGCAACGTTTGGACGGACGGACAATACTAACCCATGAATGAGTTTGCGTCTTTAAAAATTCAAATGTATTGAGGGGTTTCTTGGGTATACCTTTCCAGGTTCTAGTGTTTGAGTGGACCATTTCAATTTTGTTCCACGAATATTTAAAAAATATATATTTCCTGTAATTTACGGACCAGGCCTTCGTTTCGCTTAATTGGACATTACCCGAGTGCGTGGAAGCCTCCCATTGTCTTGGTATATAATAATATTTTTTGATGAATTTTTTCATGCTATATATGAACAATATTAGAAGTAGAGTATAACATGCAATGTAATTACGTATACTTATTGAAAAAAATCATTAGAATTTAAATTGGATATGTTTTCTGGGCCAGAACTATTACGAAATGTAGAAAGTAAAACAATCGATGAAAACGGTATTGATAGCTTATATTTTTTCTTAGAAACCGTATGGTTTTCAAATAAAACAGTTTCATGGGTTGTGGAATTGCTTGAAAGATGTTTAATATGTTTTTGTGTTTTGTAAATTGTATAAACAGTTACAATTCAATTATAAACATTAAGAAAATGTGATACGTCAGTATATTCGTTGTACGGTGTATTAGGTCTTTCTACTTTTAAATAAAAAACTCTCAAATATTTCAGTTTTTTATGTGATTTCATGACCCAAGGAACAAGAATGAAATATTTTATTATCTCAATCTTAAGTGTCGAAATAAAAATCGCAGTTTAATTTGTATAACTTTAAATTCCACTCTCGAGTAAGGGCATTCTACAGTCTGCTACTGCGGAAGCTAACACATTTTTATAGATTTGAAGTTGCCATTTCAACAAGTAGAATATTGTGTGAATTGTGAATCAAATTTTTCAGACATCAAGAGTTTTCCCAGTCCAAAACGATTCTACCAGTTCTTAAATGGAAAATCACATCGTTCTGATACTGTTAAAAATTGCATTTATCCTATACCTACACCCCTTAAAATACTTCTAATTAAAAACCACAAATCCTAACATTTAATTAATTTGGGACTTTAACTCCCAACAGGGCATTAAAAGTATGGATGCTTATAGCCTCGTAGAATGTGAGCTTTGTTGACCTTTGTAGCCTGTAGAACCTGAATCCCAAGAAACCAGCATTGTAGGCAAACGGGCGTTGGGCTCTGAGTTGTCGAATCTGGAACTTGGGATCCGGAAGTGCTTGAAGTATTCCCTTCCGGTTCACCATGTTTGTTTTAGCAGCTTCATGAAGGCGGATGGCGGGAACGAGGGTGTTTTGAATCAGGATCGGAATGATACCAAAAGATACTGAGGGGAAATAGAGGTAAAATGGGATCGGGATTATGCCACTGCATCTGAGAGTGGCCCAGTTGAAAGCTACGGATGTGAGCAATCCCAACGCCATCAAAACAAAGGTACAATTGTCAAGCGGCGTAGCCATCGCATGGTACCAAATTTGGAGTTGGTTTGAGAATTTAAAGAATTGCGAGTGGCTCTTCTGTTTTCCGATATTCTGGACGCTCTCGAAACCAAGTCGAACTATTAGAGTGTATAAAATAAAGGACAAGACATACATCCTGCAAGTTGAATACGCGATTGTAACAATGACAAGTAGGCGGGATGTGATGGACAGTAGTTTTGGTACGAGTTGATCCATTGTTTCAGGACTTAGGATTTCTCGAAAAATGAAGTAGTAGGGATCCCAACCATGGATAATAGTAGCTGCTGTAATTAACCAGGGGTAAAATGCATAAAGCCAGACCCAGGCTACAAGAACTTTGCCAAGGGTGTCTTGTCGGGGCTCAAGATATTCCGGATATTCTTCCGGTTCCAGATCTGTAACAAACATGTTGGAAACATACTAATTCATCGGTAGAATTTTTTATACATAATAAAAATAAACCGATGTAACGGGCGTAACCACGTGTTGAAAATACCAGGTTTCGCACCCTGGTGTCACTGGGAGTGATCCGGTATACGTCATTCTATATTCGTATATTCTATTACACATAAGAATCGTTTAAACCCGATATCTCAATTTCCCCCAAAACCCGGGTACTGCACCCAGATGTCAGTGGGAGTGGTCCCGTATACGTCAAAGATGTTCTATTACTAACCAAGGCCCTAAACCCATAGTTATCTGATTATAATAAGGTTGGATCGTTTGCCTTTAAATTTTTCTCTTCAAAAAGTTGGGGACTTGTTATAATTGGCATAGGGAACCCCCTAGCAACTTCCGAATAGCACTTTTTCAAAAAAATCCTACGGGTCACCCATACCGATTTTTGGCAAACCAAGCTGTTGAGCTGGGCCCAAGACCTTTGCCTAAATTTTAAATCTACTTTCGCATTTTTCGATGAGGGCAATTCGGAGTTATTAATGTAATAACAAGTCCCCAACTTTTTGAAGAGAAAATTTTAAAGGCAAACGATCCAACCTTATTATAATCAGGTAACTATGGGTTTAGGGCCTTGTTACTAACGGTAATCGTTTCAACCCCATATCTCAATTTCCCCAAAAAGCCAGGGTTTCGCACTCTGCAATGTAGTTTCAGGGTATTATCATGTATAGATGATAGACATAGAGTTTACTGTAAACTACCGCAGCGGCAGTTTTAAATTGATTAAGAGCTTTGAACTGTTTTAATGGGCAGGTTTAAAATGAGTAAGAGCTTTGAACTGATTTAATGGTTTGTTTTTGGGGTTTAATTGATGGGGGACAGGGGGTGTGACCGATTTGACCCAAGTTCAAACTTAGCCTCACTCTTGAGCCAAGGAACAAGTGTACAAAATTTGGTGACCGTAGGTCAAGCCGTTCTCCAGTTATCGCTCGGCCATACGGACGGACAGACGGACTTGTCATTCGCATAAAGTGTTTTCAACACTTAATAAAGTGGTCTTTCCAGTTCACAGTCAAAAAATATTCAAAATAAACTAAAAAACGGATATAACCAAGTGTTGTTGACTAGTGTATTGTCTGTCCTTGAATCTTGATAAACCTTGATAGACATAGAGTGTAATGTAAACTACCTAAGTGGCAGTTTTAAAAAGAGTAAAAGCTTTGAACTGATTTAATCATTTTTTTTGGGGAGGGGGTTAATTTTTGGGGGACAGGGGGTGTGACTGATGTGACCCAAGTTCAAACTTAGCCTGTGTTAGGACCCAAGGAACCAGTGTACAAAATTTGGTGACCGTAGGTCAAGCCGTTTGTCAGTTATCGCACCGACAGACGGACGGACGGACGGACTGCCTAGTCATTCGCATAAAGTGTTTTCAACACTTAATAATCATTCGGCCCATAAAAAATTAATCCCTTGCCCCTATTCTACTATGACCCATATCGATGAACCTTAATTATTCAGAATTAATCGCATAGACCATATTTAAATCATGTCATCCAATATTTAACACCACATAAATTCATGCATTTTTCTACAATTCAATTTTAATTCATTAAGGTGTTTAAAATGTAAGCAAGAAGTTGTCAACTTTGGCATGACAGATAAATATATTATATAAAAAACTGTAGATAAACCCTTAGAGTATATAATATAACGACGCCGGTTGTCAAGCAATCCTGCACCGACTCGGGCTAAAAATGCATGCACATTGGACAAATTTTTATGTTTCTACGTTTCTTTCTACCCCGGAAACTCTACGATTAAATTCATAATCACAAGAAAATCTGCACGTTTATATGGGATTGTCTCCTCTAGTTATATTATATACTCTAAAGATAAACCGCTAAGAAAGAGATCTACCCTTTTGATACGGTACAAGGCCCTAAATCCTTAGCGACTAGCGATTCATTTACCAGGTTGGATCACTTACCTTCTCGAAATTCTTTATATCACTTGTTCTTCCTAGCACAAGTGACACGACACAGTATGGTTAAACCAAACCTACTTACCTTCCCGAAATGAAGCTTGGAGCCTGAAAGCTTCATTAAAAGCTCTCCTAAACGTTTCTCCAAACCAAGATCCAACAATTGCAATGAAAATACCAAAGGATATTATCATGATAATAAATACAAACACTGTGAGATTGTACAAGGGAATGGATGGTGTTTGCGAAGACAGTTCTCTTATGAGTAACGTAATACATAACGCCACTGCAGACCCGTTAATCACAAATGTAATGAAATAAAAACGAAGCAGATTCATTTGATTAGAAGTAGAAATAAATCGATGTTTAGTTTTATCCCAGATTAGTGGAACGGTTTGCTTAGAGTTGGAACCTTCAAAAATGTCAGAATATAACGCAAGTGCCTTCCAGATCATTGGGCTTGTCATGACGATTTTTTTAAATTTAAGAATTTTTTGATTATCCTATACACTCAGTTTCGAAGATCGAGGCTCTACTGAGCCGGAACCGGTATCGACTTTTAGGTTGTATACATCTCTCTAGTCTGTATTCTTGAATATTAAATTAAATTGGCCATGTTATTATTGTTAAATAAACCGTCCAACGAAAGTACTGATGTATCGTAGATATAACGTTTTTATACCATTTCATACACATCGAAACATGTTCACAGTGAAAACTGTGTTTTAAAATATTAAAATTGCATGAAATATCGAAAATCTCAAATTGCCCCAACCATAGAGCAAACTTACATACGTCATTCAAAAGCACTTGATCATAGCCTTCGAATGACGTATCAAATGATTAATCTCAATTTGCCCCAACCATAGAGCAAAATTACATACGGCATTCGAAAGCACTTGATCATAGCTTTGGAATGACGTATCAAACGATTAATCTCAATTTGCCCCTGTCATAAAGTAAAATTACATGCATCATTCGAAAGCCCTTGTTCATAGCTTTCGAATGACGTATCACACATATATGTTTGTAATTTGACCTCTTTGACCTCTCCCCACCCGTCAGGGGGTGACCCCACCCCCAAATCATTCACACCATCAAATAGCCCTTGACAATAGCTTTCCATCGATGTATCACACATGGGGGGTTGCTATTTGAAAAAATGTTGACCTTTGACCTGCAGGGTCCCCAAACGAACTTGACCTCCGCTTGAATGTCCTATATAGATATCCGAAAGAAAAATCTCAAAAAGTTAAGCCGTTCTCGAGTTATCGTGTTTACCGACGGACGGACAGACGGACGGACGGACAGACGGACGGACACAAGACCATTCGCATTATGTATCTACGATACATAATAAATCGTTACAAATGACACGTAAAAAAGGGGTGAAACCAAGACGTTACACTTTTAAATATTTACACGCATAACTATCCTTGTTGGCACGTATTAGTCATTTGGTATAGGAATTTTTGCGTTTAAATTTTTTGGGGTCAGGGGGTGTGTCCGACTATTTTGAATTTCTATTTGGCTTAAAGCCAAGTAAATGTAGATTTCAAATCCTAAAACCGTTTTCAAAAAACTTCAACCGTTCGAAAGTTACAGCGTAAACGGACGGACGGACAGACAGACAAGGTGATCACATTAAGGGGTTTCACCCCTTAAAAAATAAACGATTTATTCGGTCAACGACAAAAATATTATTGGTACTTGCAGCTCATTGTCAGAATATGCACCTCTAAATAATTAAATCGTTTCAAAAATCAATAAAACTGCCATGGCAAGAAAAATGCTCCAGGTATTTCATAAATGAAGATTTCGCTAAGAAAAATATATTCTTCAGGTACTCACAATAAGGGAGCTAAGTAACCTTGTGTTTTCGATTTTTGAGAACAAAGGGTTAAACCATTTGGATTATTAAGTGTTGAAAACACTTTATGCGAATGACCAGTCCGTCTGTCCGTCTGTCCGTCCGTCCGTCTGTCCGTCCGTCCGTCCGTCTGTCCGTCCGTCCGTCCGTCTGTCCGTCCGTCCGTCCGTCTGTCCGTCTGTCTGAGCGATAACTGGAGAACGGCTGGACCTACGGTCACCAAATTTTGTACACTTGTTGCTGGGCTCAAGAGTGAGGCTAAGTTCGAACTTGGGTCAAATCGGTCACACCCCCTGCCCCCCATCAATTAAACCCCAAAACAAACCATTAAATCAAACAGAATAGTGATATGTAGGAGTCCAACGCCAGGATAGAGCTCTTACTCATTTTAAAACTGACGCTTAGGTAGTTTACATTACACTTGTCTATCATCTATACATGATAATACCCTGAACCTTCATTTCAGAGTGCGAAACCTGGGATTTTTGGGGAAATTGAGATTTGGGGTTGAAACGATTCCCATGAGTAATAGAACATCTTCGATGAATACGGGACCACTCCCACTGACACCAGGGTGCAGTACCCGGGTTTTCGGGGAAATTGAGTTATGGGGTTTAAACGATTCCCATGAGTAATAGAACATCTTTGACGAATACGGGAACACTCCCACTGACACCAGGGTGCAGTACCCGGATTTTCGGGGAAATTGAGATATGGGGTTTAAACGATTTCCATGAGTAATAGAACATCTTTGACGAATACAGGACCACTCCCACTGACACCAGGGTGCAGTACCCGGATTTTCAGGGAAATTGAGATATGGGGTTTAAACGATTCCCATGAGTAATAGAACATCTTTGACAAATACGGGACCACTCCCACTGACACCAGGGTGCAGTACCCGGATTTTCGGGGAAATTGAGATATGGGGTTTAAACGATTCCCATGAGTAATAGAACATCTTTGACGAATACGGGACCACTCCCACTGACACCAGGGTGCAGTACCCGGATTTTCAGGGAAATTGAGATATGGGGTTTAAACGATTCCCATGAGTAATAGAACATCTTTGACAAATACGGGACCACTCCCACTGACACCAGGGTGCAGTACCCGGATTTTCGGGGAAATTGAGATATGGGGTTTAAACGATTCCCATGAGTAATAGAACATCTTTGACGAATACGGGACCACTCCCACTGACACCAGGGTGCAGAACCCGGATTTTCGGGGAAATTGAGATATGGGGTTTAAACGATTCCCATGAGTAATAGAACATCTTTGACGAATACGGGACCACTCTCACTGACACCAGGGTGCAGTACCCGGATTTTCGGGGAAATTGAGATATGGGGTTTAAACGATTTCCATGAGTAATAGAACATCTTTGACGAATACGGGACCACTCCCACTGACACCAGGGTGCAGTACCCGGATTTTCGCGGAAATTGAGATATGGGGTTTAAACGATTTCCATGAGTAATAGAACATCTTCGACGAATACGGGACCACTCCCACTGACACCAGGGTGCAGTACCCGGATTTTCAGGGAAATTGAGATATGGGGTTTAAACGATTCCCATGAGTAATAGAACATCTTTGACGAATACGGGACAACTCCCACTGACACCAGGGTGCGAAACCCGGGATTTTTGGGGAAATTGAGATTCGGGGTTTAAACGATTCCCATGAGTAATAGAACATCTTTGACGTATACGGGACCACTCCCACTGACACCAGGGTGCGAAACCCGGGATTTTTGGGGAAATTGAGATTTGGGGTTTAAACGATTTCCATGAGTAATAGAACATCTTTGACGTATACGAGACCACTCCCACTGACACCAGGGTGCAAAACAGGGGCTTTTTGGGGAAATTGAGATTTGGGGTTTAAACGATTCCCATGAGTAATAGAACATCTTTGACGTATACGGGACCACTCCCACTGACACCAGGGTGCGAAACCCGGGATTTTTGGGGAAAATGAGATTTAGTTTGTTTATCGTTATATTTTCAACACTTGGTTACACCCGTTACATCGGTTTATTTTCCTGGTGAAACTGTAGCACTTTAGAAGGCGAAATCTTCAATTCATTAGAATAAAATAGCAAACTATAATTGTTTTTTATTAAGGGGTGAAACCCCTTAATGTGATCACCTTGTCTGTCTGTCCGTCCGTCCGTCCGTCCGTTTACGCTGTAACTTTCGAACGGTTGAAGTTTTTTGAAAACGGTTTTCGGATTTGAAATCTACATTTACTTGGCTTTAAGCCAAATAGGAATTCAAAATAGTCGGCCACACACTACCTGACCCCAAAAAATTTAAACGCAAAAATTCCTATACCAAATGACTCCTACGTGTCAACAAGGATAGTTATGCGTGTAAATATTTAAAAGTGTAACGTTTTGGTTTCACCCCTTTTTTACGTGTCGTTTGTAACGATTTATTATGTATCGTAGATACATTATGTTTATGCCTCGGTGTCTGTCTGTCTGTCTGTCTGTAAACGCGATAACTCGAGAACGGCTTAACTTTTTGAAATTTTTCTTTCAGTTATCCATTTAGGACATCCAAACGGAAGTCAATTTTGTTTGGGGGCCCTGTAGGTCAAAGGTCAAGGGGGGAAAGGTCAAAGGTCAATATTTTTTCAAATAGCAACCCCCCATGTGTGATACATCGATGGAAAGCTATGATCAAGGGCTATTCAATGGTGTATGCGATTTAGGGGTGGGGTCACCCCCTGACGGGTGGGGAGGGGTCAAAAAGGTCAAATTACAAACATGTATGTGTGATACGTCATTCGAAAGCTATGATCAAGGGCGTTCGAATGACGTATGTAACTTTACTCTATGATTGGAGCACTTTGAGATTTTCAATAATTTATATATTTTGAACATTTCAAAACACAGTTTTCACGTTGAACATGTTAAAGAACAGTTTCGATGTGGATAAAGCGTTATAAAAACGTCACATCTACGATACATTACTATAACGTTGGACGGTTTATTAAGATTAATCATGACATTCAGAAATAAATAGGCCTCTTGAGATACTTGATGGGTTCTAATTTGTAATTTTATTCTAAATCAATCGCTTCTAACAAATAAGCTATGGCGGTATTCAGACCCCTTGTAAGTGTTTCTTTTGATGATAAGGTCAAATAGTCAAAGGTTTTCTTCAGTTGGTCAAAGTTTGGGGTTAGATGGTCAAAAGTTCCGGTAAGGTGGTTAAAGGGCTGTCTAAAATAGCCAACGATTGGGGTAAGATGGTCAAAGATTGAGGTAAGATGGTCAAATATTGAGGTAAGATGGTCAAATATTGAGGTAAAATGGTCAAAAATTGGGGTAAGATGCTCAAAAATTGATGTAAGATGGTCAAAAGGTTGAGGTAAGATGGTCAAAAATTGGGCTAAGATGGTCAAAGGTGTGTTTCAGATGGTCAGTAGGGGCATGGTTTAAGAGGAACTGTCACTACTTTCGCTGCTTCGGGATGAACCGGAAGTATCATTTCCATCCCCCTCGTCATTTGTTCCGTCACAATAATAGTCCCAGTCCATTATAGCGCCAATGTTGTTAGAATCGGTGGGTCTGGGTTTAGTGCAGTCGAATTTGGGTTTTGCTGTAGTAGTTACTTCCTCTCCACAAGTATCTTCCCAGAAGGCAGCTTCGTCTTCGTCTGTAGGTTTTGGGTCTGAGCAGTAGTCCGGACGAGCTCGTGCGTTTCTGACATCCGCGTTGGCCTCATTTTTTGGCTCAACTTGCTCCCCATTCACTGTAGAGCAAACGAATAGATTATACTGGTTATAGACTCGATTCGAGGGCGACATTTTGGGATTTCGATAAGATTATTGATTTAATTATTACGCTCTTACCAGAAGTAGCTTTAAGATAGTTTTACCCCGACATTGTGCTCGACAATGTTGTCAGCACGTTAGTACAATAAATTATGGTTATTCATATATTTGATTAGGTTTCATTTTAATTGTTTAGGTAGACTTTTAATATATAAATGCTAATTGTGTTAAGGAATAGAAAAGCAATAATGTTCTGCAATGTTAGTAAAACGTGTAGGTATAGTGAATCGACAGTCCCATTATTGATTAGGATGATTAATGCTGAGTATATTGAGTCGGGTCAACTGTTTGGAATATTTCTGTGGACGGTTATTGAATTTAAAAATTTGAATGTATAGAATTATATTAATCTTTAACAAAGTTGAAAAATGACTTTCACATAAGGGAATTATGTGTGACTAGATGAGAAAAATCATGTATTGGTTGAAATTGGTCCTACGTATTGCAAGTGGTCACACGTGCATTCCCCTGATCAGTAAGACTTGAATAAATAATAATAATAATAATAATAATAATTGATTCAATATGTCTTAATAATCACATCTGAATACAGATTCAAAAATATTAAAACTTACAGTTACGGCAGTTGGATTCGTGAATAATGAACAGAGTCACAATGATGGCGACAACGGGCCGAAACATTTTGCAGGATTTTGTAGAAATAGCTAATTTCAATTAGTGTTTCTCGAACTTAAATTTTCGTTTTTGGATAAAGAGTGTTGAGACTTAAGTTAGTAACATGAAAGGTTTACTGAAATGATTAAAACATCCAGTGCCTTTTAAAGGAGAAACATTCTGATTTAAATTCAAATCTATTAAACGGTTGCAAGCGGAAATAGTAAAAGTGCGAAACCGCTCGAAACATGACACCAAATAAATGGCTTTTCAAAACTAAAATTGCAAATATTAAACTGCTTCAAAGAAAGGTTAGTGCTTAAAAGCAGTCACGGACGGACGCACGGACAGAGTTTAAACTTTAAACAGTTACCTACTTTGCTTAAGACTCAATTTTATTGATTTGACTAGCTTATATATGTCAAGATAGAAGAATAGAATACATTCGGAATTTTAGGTTACATTATACATTTCCAATTGTTGACCTATGTAAGTAGTTCTAAAAGCATATCTTAATCAGTTACACCTTCATCATGATCGGTGATTATTATGCCAGATTGACTCAATTGGCTGATTCTTCTTTCATATGTTTAAGGCCAAAGGACACAATTTATATACAACCCACCCATGTCCATTGTGTTTAGAGTTTTTTCGAATTGAATTGAAAGCTAGGATTTTATCAACTAACAAAACGATAAAAATTCTATCAACACTCGTAATGTTTGTGTACGATGACCTCCGAAGAGCTTCATGAATTTTTTTATGCTTCCACATGTGGATGACTGATGATGGTCTGTCCATTTCGTAATATCTTTGCCCTATCAGTTTGTTTTAATATGCAACCAAAATAAACTAAATTATGTTGAGACCAAGCAGTAGTTATATATTCGAATTTGGTCCGATCGATAACCTCCCATAGGATTGGTTTTCTCAATTCATTAGAGACATTATTATATATCGGTTACGGCTTATTATTAAGGGGTGAAACCCCTTATTGTCTTTACTCTGTCCGTCCGTCCGTCCGTCCGTCCGTCCGTGTGTCCGTCCGTTCGTGCTCTAGCGTTCGAACGGTTAAACTTTTTTGAATTTTTTTTTCACATTTCGAAACTACAGCGTCATCGCCACGAGCCTATTGTTTTTGGAAACAATCGGTAACACCCATCGTTCAAAAAATTTCGAAACACTTGAACTCATGAAGCAATCGCATGTACCCTATATATATTACATTTAAAACTCGAGATACAATATGGTGAATTTCATGAAGCCATTTCTTATGACGTTTGATTGCTAATCATAAACATGAATATGTGGGACCATTCACAAGTGTCGAGTGTCACGTAAAACACATGGTTTCACCCCTTGCTTACGTGCGTTTGTAACGGTTTATTTAGTGTCAACACGTATGAATACCTCGTTGGTGGCATGTCCGTCTGTCCGTCTGTCTTACTCTCGGTGCAACAAAGTACGAACATTGTCCATATGTTTTGGAATACTTCAAATCTATTCTCATATTTTACTTCGAACTGTTCCTCTTGTCGTCTCTAGCTTAATTTGTTCAAGACATAATATATTCGTAGAGTTATTTGGGTTTCTTTCACGTTATGTCATTGAAGTCAGTGTCTAGAAATTATATCGAAATTTGGGTTAACCGTGCCGTAGCTTAAAAGTAAAATGAGACACCTTAACCAGACGACATGGAACCTTTAATAAGATTTTTAATAAATATATCGTTATGTGTTCCTTAATGCCAGTTTATAGGTTTTGATAACGAGGTTGCAGCAGTGAGCTTAAAAATGGATTCACATAATTCCTGAATCCAAAATAATTATCGGTTATTGTTTCATTTGACAGTATAACTTATAATATGTGCCCGAATGTATCCTCGATTTGATTATGCAGGAACAGTATGAATTTAATTGTAAGGCTTAAAAAATACATTGGTAAGTTAGGCTTTTTATAAATAGTATGTATATTTCAATGTATTTATACGATTGTACGAAATCCCAGATTTCTTTAAAAATTACAAAAACCTTGCCTTTAATACTAACTGTAAGGGTGTAAGTTTCTTCCGTGCTTCTTTAATGCTAAATTACCGACATTATTTGAGCTCGTAGATGACTTTTGTCTGTTGTCAAATTCAAAAGGTTTAATACCCGTTTTAGTAATTGTCATTAAACGTGATCAATAATGCTAACAGGCAATTAATGCTCCGACTGCTGATTAACCAAACGGAAGTTGACATGAGCTTTAGGATCATTCATAACCAGAACCTCAGTAATTAAGTGATTAATTAATTTAACTCAGAAAATGAAGCTATATTCGATTCCATATTGTAAACGTGGTTCACGGGTTGTAAGGGTATTTTTAAGTACTTGTAGAGTCGTAGCTCATTGTCATTATAATCACTTTAAATAATTTAATCAGTTTAAAATTTGCTAACACTGCCCGGGCCAGAAAAATCCTCCAGCTATTTCATTACTTGCCAGAAAATTGGGTTCTTGATTTTTTTTAAAGGCGTTTAAACCATTCCGCTGATTTTCCTAATGGAATTGTTGTACTTCAGAAGGCGAACTCTTCAATTGAATAAAATAAAATAGCAAAGTATTACTATATTAATTAAGTGGTGAAAGCCCTTAATGGGAAGACCTTATCTGTCTGTCTCTTCATTTGCTCTCTAACTATTGAAGGGTTGCAGTTTTTAAAAGCGGTTTTCGGGTATCAAACCAGCATTTGATTGGACATAACTGGAATTTTTAAAAATTTGGTCACACCCCCTGACCCCCAAAAATGCAAAATTATCAATAAGTTGACTCTTATACGTTTATAACCACGAAGAGATTGTTCGGATGCGGCAATCCCTCCGGTTCAAATAACCACTGGCACCAGGCACCAGCGGGTGTGGCAGCACAATATGAAGCAAGTATGGTGTTGGCAATTTGTCGTGCGGTTTCAACCCTTCCTTACGTCCGCTTGCAACGGTTTATTAATATTATGCTGTACATTCAGAAATAAATAAGCCGAGTTTGATGCTTGATGGGTTGTAATTTGAAATTTGTAATTTTATTCTCAATCAATCGCTTCTAACAAATAAGCTATGGGGGTCTTGAGACCCCGACTGTGTACAGCTTTAATTTAATGATATGATCAGATGGTGAAAGGGTTTGGTCAGATGGTCAAAGGTGTGTTTCAGATAGTCAATAGGGGTGTGGTTTAAGAATCGCTGCTTTCGCTGCTTTTGGATGAACCGGAATTATTATTTCCTTCGTCCTCTTCTTCACAATAAAAGTCCCAATAATCAGCGTCATCTGGATCTGTAGGTCTTGGTTGTGTGCAGTCGAGTTCATCGAGTTGCAGTTGTGGTGCTCTGACTCCCTCACCCTGCCCCTCAGCAGTCAACATTAAAACCGCGTTAGCCTCATTTTTTGGCTCAACTTGCCCCCCATTCACTGCAAGACAAAAAATAAATTGTGGTTCGAGATTCGATTCCAGGGCGACATTTTGGTATTTAGATAAGCCTATTAATTTAACTATTAGCCCTCTTATCAGAAATAGCAGATTCAAAATTGTTTAACCCCGAGATCGTGCTTGAATTTTTTTAAGCAACTTATTTCATCAGATTCTGTTTATATTTAATTGGTCTTCACTTTAATTGAAGAAGTGAACGTTTAGCTTTGTATGAGTGATGAGTATCAGCGTAACTTAATCATATCTGAATACAGACACAAAAAATATTAAAACTTACAATTGCGGCTGTTGGATTCGTGAATAATGAACAGGGTGACAATAATGGCAACCAAGGGCCGAAACATTTTGCAGGATTTTGTAGAAATCGCGAATTTCCCCTTGTGTTTCACGTACTTAAATTTTCGTTTTTGGATACCGAGTGTTGAGACAGTAACATGAAAGATGTACTGAAATGATTCAGGCATCCAACGCCTTTTAAAGAAGAAAGATTCCGATTTAAATTCAAATTTATTAAAAGGTTGCAACCGAAAATAGCAAAACTGCGAAACCACTCGAAATATGACCTCAATCGTTCATGACTTTTCAAAAACAAAATTACAAATATTAAACTCTTAATGCTTAAAACCAGTCACGGACGGACGGTTGGACAAAGTTTAAACTTTAAGGAGTTACATCCTTTGTTAAGTATCGGAGATACTTTATGTTTTCGTTGATGGTGTCTGTCCGTCCGTCTGTCCGTCCGTCTGTCCGTCTGTCCGTCTGTCATCGCGATAACTCGAGAACGGTTTCACTTTTTCAAATTTTTCTTTCGGATATCTATATAGGACATCCAAGCGGAGGTCAAGTTCGTTTGGGGGCCTTGCAGGTCAAAGGTCAAGGGT
This sequence comes from Desoria tigrina, assembly GCA_906901685.1. Taxonomy (NCBI): domain Eukaryota; kingdom Metazoa; phylum Arthropoda; class Collembola; order Entomobryomorpha; family Isotomidae; genus Desoria; species Desoria tigrina. Next base: position 940,631 of record CAJQTU010000035.1, read on the forward strand.
GGAAAGGTCAAAGGTCAACATTTTTTCAAATAGTAACCCCCCATGTGTGATACATCGATGGAAAGCTACGGTCAAGGGCTATTTAATGGTGTATATGATTTGGGGGTGGGGTCATCCCCTGACGGGTGGGAGGGGTCAAAAAGGTCAAAAAACAAACATATGTGTGATACGTCATTCGAAAGCTATGATCAAGGGCTTTCGAATGACGCATGTAATTTAACTCTATGACTGGGGCAATTTGAGATTTTCGATATTTTGTGTGTTTAGGGTTAGGGAACGACAGTAAACACATGGGACACATGTATATTATATAATATATTTATATAAATATGTATATTATATAATATATTTATATAAATATGTATATTATATAATATATTTATATAAATATGTATATTATATAATATATTTATATAAATATGTATATTATATAATATATTTATATAAATATGTATATTATATAATATATTTATATAAATATGTATATTATATAATATATTTATATAAATATGTATATTATATAATATATTTATATAAATATGTATATTATATAATATATTTATATAAATATGTATATTATATAATATATTTATATAAATATGTATATTATATAATATATTTATATAAATATGTATATTATATAATATATTTATATAAATATGTATATTATATAATATATTTATATAAATATGTATATTATATAATATATTTATATAAATATGTATATTATATAATATATTTATATAAATATGTATATTATATAATATGATTTGCTAATTCGATGATTGCTCTCCGATACTTTGCTATATGCATTTGAATGGTTTATTTAAGACTGAATTTTATTAATTCGACTAGATCAGTATTTCAAGAAAGAAGAATAGAATACATTCGGAATTTTAGGTTACATTATACATTTACAATTGTTGACCTATGTAAGTAGTTCTAAACAAACGCATAGATAATCAGTTGCTCCTTCATAATGTTCTGTGATTATTATGTCAGATTCTCTCAATTGACTTCGAGATCACTCGATCCGTCCGTCCGTCCCTCCGTCCGTCCTTCCGTGCTCTAACTCGAAAACGGCTGAACGTTTTCAAATTTTTCTTTCGCACACTTCATCATTGGATCCTAGCGCAGGGTGAGTTCGAATTTGGACTAAATCGACCACACCCCCTGCTCGCAAAAAATTCGAAACCAAACAATCACATATCTTTTACATGTATATCTCCTATATATCCCATCTATAGTCCATATATCTTCTATTTATCTAAAACACGCATCTTCTACCTATCAACCCATATATATTTCCTATACTCATACACATACGGGACCGCCCCCACTCACACAGCGCACCGGGTGTGTGCCCGCGCAATATGGGGCAACTTAAGATTTCAATGCTAAATGACTCCCACGTGTCAGGGAACACCCCCAATAGACACGGGACCACCCGCACTCACGTCGGGGGGTGTGCCCCCGCCATATGGGGCAACTTGCGATTTCATTGCTAAACGACTCCTACGTGTTAGGGAACACTCCAAACCGACACGGCAACACACCCACTCACGCCGGGGGTGTGCCCGCGCCATATAGAGCAACTTGAGATTTAAATGCTAAATGACTCCCAAGTGTTAGAGAGTACCTTGTTCTTGTCTTAAATGGTCTTGCTCCATTCTTAAAATATTTACTTCTTAAAATTCTTGTAGGTACGATTTCATCCCTTCCGTATATCCGTTTTCAACAGTTTATTCTTTCATATGTTTAAGGGCAAAGGACTTAATTTATATACAACCTAACCATGTACATTGTGTTTAAAGTTTTTTCAAATTGAATCGAAAGCTTGGATTTTATCAATTAACAAAACGATAAAAAATTCTATCTAAACTCATTATTTTTGTGTTTGGTGACCTACTACATCCGTCTGACCAATGATCGTCTGTCCATTGATGTCGTAACACCTTACAATTAGCTTGAAATTAGTTTGAAAAGTCAGAGCTTGAAACCAGTCACGGATGAACAGAGTTTAAACTTTAAAGAGTTCCATGCTTTGTTTAAGACTGAATTTTATTGATTTGACCAGCTTATATTTCAAGGTAGAATAATAGAATACATTCGGAATTTTAGGTTACATATTATACACTTTCAATTGTTGACGTATGTAAGTAGTTCTAAAAGCATATCTAATAAGTTACACCTTTATCATGCGATTATGATGCCAGATTGACTGATTCTTATTTATATGTTACATGCCAAATGCATCGGAGCTTATTTATACACATTGTGTGAAGAGTTTCCAGAATTTAAACGAACAAAAAATTCTATCAACACTCGTAATTTTGGTGTTCGATAACCTCCGGAGAGCTGTATGAATTTCTTTATGCCTCTACATGTGAAGTACTTATGTCCGTCGGTCCATATTTTAACACCTTAGCCGTTTCGGTTTTTTAAACTGTAACAAAAACAATCCAGGTTATGGTGAGACTTATTAGCAGAAGTTATTAAGTGTTGAAAACACTTTATACGAATGACACGTCCGTCTGTCCGTCCGTGCGTTCGTCCGTCTGTCGGGTCGATAACTGACGGACGGCTTGACCTACGGTTACGAAATTGTGTACACTTGTTCCTTGGGTCAAGAGTGAGGCTAACAAGGGAACATCCCCAGCTGTACCACTCCGATGTTTTTTTAACTAGTCTCATTCGAAAGAAGAAGTAAAATAATGAAACTTCAACATTGGGACTATAGGCCGCTAAAATATATTTGACATGGAAAAATAGGTCGGAAGGTCCATAAGCGCGAGCTATTTCAGGGATTCTTATAGCTAATCCCCGTTTGAATTTTGAGAAAAGTCTCGTCCCGGTCCAATGTTAATTTGGGGGGTCCTCTATTGTTAGCTCCCTATCTCCATCGCGACTTTCTGGAGAAAAGGGGGAAAGTCGTCTTTCTCCCCTTCACATCAATGCTAATTTTTAACGTCAAAATCACAGTCCTTGACCTTCCCACCGACTTTACCAGGTCAGATCTATTTTAGCGGCCTATAGTCTCGATGTTAAAGTTTCATTATTTTATTCATCTTTCGAATGCGACTAGTTTAAAAAATATCGGGGTGGTACAGTTGGGAATGTTCCCTTGTAAGTTTGAACTTGGGTCAAATCTGTCACACCCCCTGTCCCCCATAAATTAAACCCCCCACAAAAACCATTAAAGTAGTAGACAACTCTGTCATATTTTGAAACTGCCGCTTAGGTAGTTTATACTAAACTCTATGTCTATCATCTACACATGATAACACCCCGAAACTACATTTCAGGGTGCATAACCCGAGCTTTTAGGGGATATTGAGATATGGGTTTTAAACTATTCTCATGCGCAATAGAACATCATTGACGTATACGAGACCACTCCCACTGACACCAGGGTGCAATACCTGGGGTTTTGGGGGACAGTGAGATATTCATTTTAAATGATTTCCATGAGCAATAGAACATCATTGACGTATACGAGAACATTCCCACCGACACTAGGGTGCAATACCTGGACTTTCGGGGAAAATTGAGTCTTAGTTTGTTTATCTTTGTTTCCAACACTTGGTTACACCCGTTACATCGGTTTATTATATAGTGTGGATATGTATGATCAGTCTAGACTTCGTTTGTGACATGTCTCCCTGTCTTACCGTAGGTGCATCAAAGTACGAACATAGTTTATATATTTTTGAATAGATCAATTCACGTATTCTGATTGTCTCTTCATTGAAGTAGGGTGATTTGCTCGAGACGAATGCGCAAAGTTATGTGTGTTTCTTTCATTTTATGCCATTGAAGTCATTGTTTAAAAATGGTATAAAAATTTGGGTTAACCGTGCCGTAGCTTAAAAATAAAATCAGACATCCTAACCAGACGAAACGACAGGAACATTTAATGATATTTTTAATATTTCGTTGTTTTTTTTCAAAACGCAAGGTGGTAGCTTTCTATAGCTTAATTGCAGTAGTGAGTTTAAAAATTGATTCACTCAATTTCTTCAATTTAAAATATTCACTGCTTATTGTTTTATTTGCCAAATTCTAACTTAAAAGATTAGGACGATTAAGGACAACGACGCTGTAACCTTAATTCCTATAGTAGGCTTGCTCGAACTGAAAGAAACTACGACTTCAAAATCATACTCATAATGTTGACTGATTTTATTTAGTATGCTTTCTAGGTTTATATGAAGTTCCAAATTTCTTTGAAAATGACAAAAATGTTACCTTAAATCCTAATTTTTGTGACAGTAAATTTTTTTCAAGCTTCCTTAAACATAAAATACGAGCTCCCAGTTGTCCTGTATCAAACTCCACGGGGTTTAACATTAACGTAGATAAATAATGTTAACACGCGAAGGATGTTTTTAATTCTAATTAATCCAACAGAAGTTGACATGAGCATTGGGAATGGGATCATAACCCGAGCCTCAGTAATTAAGTAATTAATTTATTAATTGAACTTCTACTATTCCAGTTGAAAAATATTATGGGGGGTTATAGATGTTGAGCTGAATCTATATCTGGGTGTATCATCTGTATAAATTTATCTACAGATTAGGTGAAATGACTAGGATCGATAAATTCCTAAGCAAATACACGCGTGTAATTAAATATATGAGTTACTTTGGAGTCTGCAAAATTACAAAATCTACACTATATCTTTATCCTTATTTCATTGTCTTTGTTTGGTCTAATCTGTAAAATTAGGTAATATTTGAATTTTAAACTAAAAACCAGGAAATCAATTTCCCGACATTTTGAAGTAATTTTAAAATGCTTCAAAAAACCCTACTGGAAATATATTTAGACTTTACTTTCCATATTTTAATTTCTCCGTTTCGAATTCGTGTGACAAAAGATTCGGAAGGCTCTGTTAGCGTTTTCCAATGTCTACCACAAAAGGCAAGTGGTGTACAATTAACTTATAAAATCAATGAACAATTATCAAGCATAAATTGATTGCGCTCTGAAAAACTAAAATTTGCGAAATTCGTCGAAATCGGCGATTTTATTTTCTAGTGGCGAGTTTTAAAAGAAGCACCTTGCATATTCCTAACTGCACTTTAACAGGTAATTGCAGGGATTTTTGCGGTTTTGGACATTTTCGGAGCCATCACAAGGATCCGATTAAATATTGAAGAGGAATTAGACAATCCAGTCGGCTATTTTAATTTCATGTGGTCAGTTGCTTGTACGTTGATGCACATAGCCTTCTACTACGTAGTTTGGACTAAACAACCTCAGATGCTTCGATCTGTTCAGCTCTTTAAAAAATCCATCGATTCCTGCAATCTGAAACAGCGTAGTGTAAGTTGCTCTAATAAATCTTTAAATTGAAAACAAATAAAATTTTGTGATATCATACCATAAAATTTCAGAGAAGTTGCTTTTGTTTTGGGATGTGCTGTGTTAGTCTATTCATGGGCTTACTTCCCAGTCTCAAGGGCTCCTATATCCTGCCACACCCAAATTCCAATCCAAGACTCGGATGGAGTCCCTTGAACGTATTTAAGGCCCATATCGGTCATTCAAAGTTCATGTTCTTCATCTCCAATCAATCCGTTCCGGATTTTCAGTTCGGAAATCAAACTCTGGACGACAGATTGGAAATTACGGAAATCGTGGGAGGAGTTGGACATCTCTTGGTTTACACGAGTCGGTATTTGGGGGCCTACTTCATCGACTTGTTCATGATCTGTGCCTCCCTCACGATTTGGCTTGGGGTTAGCCATTTTGTGGAAGAGGTCACGAGGGATGTTTATCATTTTGGAATTGGTAGGTTACAAACGCAACAAGGTATTAAATTAAAAATCTCAAGTCGCCCTAGTCATAGAGCAAAAACATTCACCTTTCGTTTATAAACATTTCTTTGTTGTCGCTTCTCGAATAGTACTAAAGTTCGAAAAGATCAAAATAGTCAAATCTCAATTTGCCCCATTCATAGAGCAAAAACATTCACATCTCATTATGTAGATCTGTACTGACACTGGATTCTCTGATTTTGGCAGTTGACATAAGTTTAAGAACTTATAATAATATAATTTCAGTTAATCGAGGCGACTCGATTGGGTTTATCGAAGAACGTCTAATTCAGGATGGAATCAACTTTGACTCTATTGTCCAGAAACACGGGAATTTAAGATCTCTGTCGAATTCAATCAACAAGTCAATGAGTCCAGTCTTATTTTTCTACGTTTTCGAAGCGATATTTTATTACGCGACGCATCTGAACTCCATCTTTACCGCGCATGATTGGCACGCGCGGCTTCAAGTCGCTCATTTTCTCGTCGGATGTTCAATGGTTTTTGGATTTTCGGCTGATGTAAATCGGAAGGTTGTTTTGCAATCAAAAATCTATTTTTCGTCGATTACTAGAAGTACTGAAATAAGTCCCCATGGGGTCAAAATTACAACACTTTTGAGGGGGGGGACTTATTTCAGTAATCAGGAATTAATCTTAATGCGTTGATACTCGTTAATTATAGATGAATAGCTTCCGTTTATGGTTAGTGAACGGGGCGATTTCGAAATCCGTGGGAAGAGATGATCGGTTTTCTGCACTACTTCAGGAATTGCAATCGAAATCAATCGGGGTGTCTGCATATGGAATATTCACAATCGACTATCCACTCATTTTCAACGTAATTTAATAGCTGAAATTTACAAAAGAATTAAACAAAAATATTTTAAAATAATTTAAATCCCTGTTTTACAGATCGTAACGACGACAGTCACGTTTTTCCTGATTGTCGTTCAATTTGTGCCCACTTCATGTACGAATTAATGAACGATGGAAGTTGGTTTGGAGTATGGAGACAAAACATCTTCAAATTGATCCCTCAGAGCCACATTTTATTATTCGAATAATATGTATGTATATTATTTATCTTAGCCCAAATATTTGGCACCCTTAAATTGATATGGCCCGATCGAACTTCGAGTTCTCGTCGAGACACCCGGACCAACTGACACGGAGTCAATCGCAAAATTTATTTACGATGCCCAATAAAAGGTTTTTCTTTATTATCAAGTCCTAATTAAGCAATTAAAAACGAGTTAGGGTGCAATCATTCGTTTATTCTTTTTTATAAAAAAACTGACAGCCGTCGCATTAGGGGATTAGATCTTGTTTCACGGTTGCTTTTTTACTGTCCTTGTAGAGAGTGACGCTCTACTCGAGCTTATTATCCTACTTCCAGTTTTGTTACAATAACATAAGAAGTTTGTCTACCTGGGTTAGTTCCGCATTAACAGTCACAGCTCATTAAAATAATATAGAATAATTGAATTATTTATAAAAATGCATTTTTTGTATTGTTGCTTTATCTACATTGCATTGACATTTATTTTCATTCACACCTACTTTTTCCTGCTGGAGAATGTCGATTCTCGAAGCTATAATTTTGTGGTCAGACATCAGCGTAATCCATTAATATATTATTTCCATTTGAAAATGAATTTAAATAAAACATTGCCCTTTGATTTCAAGTGTCGAGTCTGAGCATGTTTGCATAAAATTCTGGATTTTTTGTTAAAATAAATATAAAGCTAACTCCATAAAAAACCCAGTCAAACCAGATCCTGAAACTGGATGAAACCCCTGAAATAAAATTTTTATTGTATTTGCCTCGTGATCAATATTAACCTGAAACCTATGGAATATTTCATACTTAGCATGCAGAAGTCGGAGAGTACAAAAGTCTGCTTCAAAAAGAGCTCAGAAATCACGAAAAATCATCCTAAACCATGGACAAACCAACCTTAGCCTACAAATTGTCAACTCGGATCTTGACGATACTAAGTTTGTTCCCCCTTCCGTTACTACTAATCCTAAGTTTCCCGTTAGTTCTTACCCGATTGTCAGTTAAGAAATTAGCGGAAATTTTGAAACCCGATTTGGGTGAAATGGTTCCGATTCGGATGTGCGGGATGACCGGAGATGGGATTTACAACCGTCCGGAAACCAACGTCAGTCTTGTCGTCACATTGGAGGGGAACGTTGACGTGTCGGAAGCGCGGGAAAGAATCGCGCACCGTTTAGACTTCCTCCGCGCTCCAAAGGACGGGAAGTTCTTCTATCGGGAATTGAGGCAGACGATCACATCTTGGGCCGGATTCCTCTTTTTTAAGGAGGACCCTCGATTCGATTTCAGAACTCAAATTAAAATTCATGAAAAATGCAGTTCTGACGTTCGTTTTGGAGAAAAAGAAATTGAAGATTTTGGGAGGGAACTTTTAAACATGAAATGGGAGAAGGGGCGACCCCTATGGACATCACTTTTGTCACCAACTGCTTTCCAAACGATGATGGAGAGGCTGGACCCAAAACATTGCTTATTTCAAGGTCAGGAACGCTACATTTTTTTTAATATTTCAAGGAGTTTAAGTAAAAAAGTTCAAAATATCTGATTTCTGTAACGTTTTTTTATAGCAAGGCGGGTACATTTCCTTGAAAAACAACTCTTAAGTATTGTAACACTTCAAAAATGTAGAAATTGAAGCTTAAATCTTTGTTTAGTGAAAATGGCTGTTTTTTTTTGAGATTTTTGATTTTCCACAATTTTGCCACAAAATCAATGTAAAAATGGCGGCTAACAATAAGTTTTTCTTTTATGAAATTAATATCTCTAACTTATATCCTACAGAAATTTATTTCTGAGAGTTCACCCTCGTATATTTTTCGATTTTTTACCCTTGCAACATTCGTTTTTTATGCGATTTCATATTTTGCTCACAGTGATTTCATATGGATTCTTTTACTACTATACTATCCTACGGTCCAAAGTATTTTATTTTCTCTCTGATTTTTTTTATTTTGTTCCATTTGTTCACAGGTATCATCACGCCTTGTTGGACGCCTCTTCCTGGTTCCCAATTTTCGTAAAATATATTTGCGGATCCGAAGTTGCAGTTTCAATTCCAAAGCCCAATTTCACAAAAAACCCACTTCGTCAGTACTGGAAGGATATACTCAATGGCGCCATATTCCCATTCCGCGCCGCCTACGAATTATCTGACGCTTCCATGATACGTTACCGGAACTTGCCTTTCCGGTCGTCTAAAAATCAGGACGGAACTTTTTATTCAAAAACTACAAATAAATTATCGTTAAAGAAACTGAAAGTAATCCGGGCATCCTGTCAAGTCAAATTTACGAGCGTTCTCGCGGCCGCTATTGCCGGTGCTGTGCGCGAATTTCTTGTTCGGCGCGAGATGGAGGTACCAAAAACGCTTCCAGTACTAATTGCTCAGTCCAGTCCGACTTACCATGAACGGGTTGGTAACTCCACGTAAGCGTACTACGATTATTAAGGGGTGAAACCCCTTACTGTGAAGACTTAGTCTGTCCGTCTGTCTGTCTGTCCGTCCGTATATGCTCTAACTCTGGAACGGTTGACTTTTTTTAAATTCTTTTTTCGGAAAACCATTTATGACCGTCCAACGGATATTGAGTTTGATTGAGGGTTACACAGGTCAAAGTTTAAGGGTGTATGGTCGAAGGTCACAACTTTTTTAAACAGCAACATTACGTTTGTGATACGTTGTTCGAAAGGTAAGTTCAAGTTCTACTCGACGATGTATATGATTTTACTCTATGGTTGAGGGAATGTGAGATTCTTGAATAAAAGGACTCACAGGTGTCGGACAACGATGTGCTTGTTATTTTACGTCTTATTGCGAACAGTTTCACCCCTTTCCGATGTGCGTTTGCAACGGTTTATTTTGAATTATGGTATCAAGCCGGTTAAACCAGAATCTGAACTTCATAGCCTCATAGCGTTATAACGATTTTAATTACAGGACTGGATTTGTGCTGGAGTTTCCGACCGGAGAGCCGGAGCCCTTGAGGAGGTGTCAATTGGCTAATAATCACCTCGAAGTTCAGCAAACATCGACCTTGCCTACGGTTTTTAAATACCTGATGATGCTGATGAGTTCAGGCGGGACTTGGGCGACGGAGCGAGTTGCCCAGAATTATGCAATCACCGCCGCAATGTCCAATGTCCCTTGGGAAAACGAAGTTTATTTTAACGGGGCCACTGCCCACAGGATGGTGGACCTAGACTTTTCAGTCGGATTACAACGTGGTTCTTGTGGTAAGTCATTTCTCCCGCGAAAAAAAAGAGGACGCACAGACAGACACCGTGTTCACATAAAGAGGTTTCACCCCTAACATAATCTTCAACAAATAAAAATACTTGCCTCGAATTAAAATGACTTTTTTAAATTTGATTTTACGGTTTTACGGTTGATATTTAATTTTAATTTTTAGAAAACTAAATTGTTTTGGTTGTTAGATCTAAAATTTTTTTTACAGGATACAGTTTGTATATGAAATGTGCTCGAAACGATAAAAAATTGCTAAATTTCATTTTCAGGGCTGGCATTTTGTGCCGTTGGCTACAAGGATGGATTTCGTATCACTTGTGTAGGGGACAGTTCCGTTCTGTCCCAAGCCGATATATTCGAACTGTCGGAACTGATCGAAAATCATGTCGATGTCCTACATCAATGTTCCCTCAGTAATTCTCTTAAGCCACCGGTAACTATTCAGCTGCATTAAATTACATTTGGACTTCCGTCCATAAATAAATCATCAAATTGAAATAAAAAATTATACGAAGATTAATACAGCCAAGTATTTTAAAGTTAACAGAGTAGCAGTTAGTCACAATTTATTGCTTCGAGACGATGATGGTGTATAAATCAGCTAAATTTATTCGTAAATGACTATTTAGTCGTTTGTGAATTATAACCTTTTTGCTAAAGAAACGTGTAATTCGACGCAAACACGGCCGGCCGACTTATATTCAGCTCTAAACATCCGACCCTCTCTACGAATCAGTCCAATTATGTACTTCCATTTGGACCAATCTTTACTGCAGTAATCGTGGGAATAGGGATAGTTACAAAATGATCGACACTTGGCCACATCCGCCGCCGAAGTTCCCGTGCAGTCGAATTTCTTATCCAGTTCCAGATTCAGTTTCAATGAATCCCGTTTTAAATTTCGAATAATTGAAGTCTTTTCGTCTAAAGATTTCCGTGAGTGACTTTGATCCGAAGCTGATTTCGTGACTATTTGATCAAATTCCGAGCTGGATTTCCGAAATTCCGCTGCAAGGCCTTCGATTAAACGGACTGAGGTTGTGGATTTTTGATCTGCTTCTTGGAGGCAGTTCTGAAGCTGGACTTGGGTGGATAATTCGGGGAATTGAATGTCAGGAAGTTGTCGAAGGTGTCCGATAGATAGTTCCTTGAATTAAAATAAACCGATGTAACGGGTGTAACCAAGTGTTGAAAACATCACGATAAACAAACTAAATCTCAATTTCCCCCAAAAGCCCGGGGTTTGCACCCTGGTGTCAATGGGAGTAGTCCTGTATACGTCAAAGATGTCCTATTACTCATGAGAATCGTTTAACCCCATATCTCAATTTCCCCCAAAAAGCCCCGGTTTCGCACCCTGGTGTCAGTGGGAGTGGTCCCGTATACGTCAAAGATGTTCTATTACTCTTGGGAATCGTTTAACCCCATATCTCAATTTCCCCCAAAAAGCCCCGGTTTCGCACCCTGGTGTCAGTGGGAGTGGTCCCGTATACGTCAAAGATGTTCTATTACTCTTGGGAATCGTTTAAACCCCATATCTCAATTTCCCCAAAAAGCCCGAGTTTCGCACTCTGAAATGTAGCTTCAGGGTATTATATCATGTATTGATGATAGACATAGAGTATAATGTAAACTACCTAAGCGGCAGTTTTAAAATGAGTAAGAGCTTTGAACCGATTTAATGGTTTTTTGGTGGGGTTTTATTTATGGGGGAGAGGGGGTGTGACCGATTTGACCCAAGTTCGAACTTAGCCTCACTCTTGACCCAAGGAACAAGTGTACAAAGTTTGGTGACCGTAGGTCAAGCCGTTTGTCAGTTATCGACCCGACAGACGGACCGACAGACGGACGGACGGACTGGTCATTCGCATAAAGTGTTTTCAACACTTAATAAGCGGTTGCAAACGCACATCGAAAATGGGTGAAACCGTTAGCAATAAGACGTTAAATAACATTCACGTCGTTGTCCGACACCTGTGAGTCAATCGCATCCCCCAAGCATAGAGTGAAATCATATCGATCGTTGACTAGTACTTGAACGTACCTCTCGAGCAACGTATCACAAATGTAAGGTTGCTGTTTAACAAAGTTGTGACCTTTGACCGTACACCCTTGAACTTTTACCCCTTAATAAAATTATAGCTCTTCAAAAGGACAAATCGAGTAATTCTTTAAATATTTGGTAGTTGGTATTCGGGATGGGCATTAGTCTGAAAAAATAAATTGAAACCCATACAATGCAAAATTACCTGTTCATCGTTTACTTGTCCAGTGGCCTTATTAAGATCGATTAACGAACAGATAAATATAAACACGATCCCAACTTTGAAGATGTAACTCATTTTTCAGCGTTTGTGATATGCTAAATTAATTACGATGTTAATTTTAAAAAGAACCAATTTTGCAAACTTAATGACCTTATTTAAAAATAATAGTAAAAATATTAAGTCGTTTTAACTAAAACCATGTTTTTAGTTGAGTCGTTGAATAAGTTTTGGAATTGATCTGTTATTATTCACTAACTTAAAACTTGTGAGTATACATCAAGAGCCTGGACGGATTAATTCATTCTTCAAGGATGCAGTACTGATAACCCTGGATAACCTCTTAATGTGATTCAATTAATTCAAATGTTTGAGATATCAAATCACGGAAAATACATATAAACAGCCCATTCGCTAGTGTTTCACTGAAATTGCGAAAAATTTGTTTAATCCTGTTATTTTTTTACCGAAAAATTTCAAATAATTTACGATTTGGTGAATTCAATGAAACCAATTTGTCCTTACGGGCAGGTATAATTCACTGAATTGAATTTAATGAATACTGAATTGAATTTACTGAATTGTCCAACGCCATCTAGCGGCATAATTTGACCTAATTCAGTGCCGTAACTTTATTTTATAATTGTGCTCACAACATTTCTCACACGAGATGGCGCACTTACCTTATCGCGCATTTCGTTTCGAAGTTATAAGTTTATTTGGTTAGGTTAGGTTAGGTTAAGTTAAGTTCCCTAACCTAACCCAACCTTTTATCCAACCTCATTACACCTTTTGTCATTAATTAAACATGTATGTATATACTTTGTCGTCTGTCGTTCGTGTGTGCATTGTCTTTACCCCGTTGTCGTATGTCCTCTTTACCCCGTTGTCTTACGTTCTCTTTTCTCTTTACCCCGCTATCTTACGTTCTCTTTACGTTGTCTCATTAGATGGCGTTGGACAATTCAGTAAATTCAATTGTTTGTTTCGTGCGAACCATGCCATGTCTCTAAAATAAATAGCGATAAAGAATTAAGTTAAGCGTACAATGGAGCGGCATCTCCTTTTAAACTTGAAATGCGATATGTTATATACCAAAAAAATCAAGAAAAAAATTAGAAAAACGAAAATCATATTAGCTCGTCTGAATGGGCAGTGGTTTTTGAGAAATCGGGGGGGGGGGGGGAGTTGATGCAAAATGGAAGCCAGGGCGCGAGGTAGTAATTAGTAGGGGTGCAGCGGAGAAAGAGAGAGAAACTAGAGTTTTCTTCTCTTGGACGGGCGAGTAACCGAAGTAGTTATGGCTATGCAAAAATAGTTGCCAATATGGGCACTTTAAACTTTTCTGACCTTTGACCCAACGCACCAATACTGAGCTAATATCTGGTATGGATAGTTAGAAAATTAAAATTTAGGGAAGCCCGTTTTTTATTTTCCAACAGAGCAGAGGTTAGGGTCGATCTGGACAACTTAGCGAAAAACAGTAATTGGCATTTGATGGATAATTTAATGGCGGAGGGCACTTGATGGTTCAAAATAGTTTTATGAACCCATACCTGTTAAAAATCAATTCCCGGCGTTTTGCTGCCTGGACATTTCCCACCCGTCATTTTCATGGTGGCTACTTCCCACCCGGACAGTTCCCTTCAATGTCAATAAATGTCAAGACCGTACTAATTTCCCTATGTCGAGACCGTAGTAAAAGTCCCATGTCAAGACCGTACTAATTTCCCTATGTCAACCTAACCTAACATAAATGCCAATTACTGTTTTTCGCTAAATTGTCCAGATCGACCCCAACCTCTGTCGAAAAATTAGAACTCGAGACCCAGGTTGCCAAGAATTTTTATCAAAAATGGCATTCCCAGGTCGTCTCTTTAGTCTTTAGTGACTTTTATATGGGATATTAATGGTTATTTCCCGTTGCTTAGTGGAGGTCCAAAATTTTAAAAACTCCTTGAGTTAGAAATTACTCCAGGGGCCAACAACATTGCGCGAGAGCGAAACTTTTCACAAAACCAGACGGGTGTTTTCTATCGGAATGAAAGCGAAAAGGAAGAAGTCGTGTTTCTTCCTCAAATCCACTCACTCCGCGCCCGACATACCCATTTTTCGCCCACTTCCCACCCCGATTTCTCAAAAACCACTGTCTATTCAGAAGAACCACTATGATTTTTGTTTTTCTAATTTTTTTCTTGATTTTTTTTATATAGCATATCGCATTTCCAGTTTATAAGGAGATGCCGTTCCATTGTAAACAGAATGAGACAACGGGGTAAAGAGAACGTAAGATAGCGGGGTAAAGAGAAAAGAGAACGTAAGACAACGGGGTAAAGACAATGTACACACGAACGACAGACGACAAAGTATATACATACATGTTTAATTAATGACAAAAGGTGTAATGAGGTTGGATAAAAGGTTGGGTTAGGTTAGGGAACTTAACTTAACCTAACCTAACCTAACCAAATAAACTTATAACTTCGAAACGAAATGCGCGATAAGGTAAGTGCGCCATCTCGTGTGAGAAATGTTGTGAGCACAATTATAAAATAAAGTTACGGCACTGAATTAGGTCAAATTATGCCGCTAGATGGCGTTGGACAATTCAGTAAATTCAATTCAGTATTCATTAAATTCAATTCAGTGAATTATACCTGCCCGTCCTTACGAGTAAGATTTATTCAGATAGTGTAAATATAAGCTCCAAAACAGAGAGAAATGCACAAGTGCCATGATTATCGATTCTGGAAGGGGCTTATCCGTAGCAGCCTTATCGTACTTTCTCCAGCCTCGACTATGTCTCCCTAGTTGACTCAAAGTCATGTCTCGTGTCAGGGACCCGGATTCAGATCGAAATTTTTGGCCGTTGTCCGATTTCGATCCGGTAACCATGACAACCGGACGCGAGTTCCGGGTAAATATGCCAGGACTAGTTGACCCAGTGGGGTTTTTGGCGCTGCTTCCTCGACCCCATAGCCACGCCCAGAAACTGCCACCTCCACCATGACCTTTGACACCCCCACTGCTTCCGCGACCCCCACCCCCTCTGCCACCACGACCACCTCGCCCGCCTCCTTTACCAACGCCTTCCCGAACTTCAAAGCCGATTAGGAGGAGACTGATGATAAGAATAGATGCTCCTGGAAACTGAAAAAAAAATCGGTACTCTTATAACTTTGTATGCAAGAGATAATGTTGATCTAATTGTGAGCTAAAATATTTTTTCAAGTCTGAAAATCTTTTAAAGTCCATACCTTGACTTTCCACCTCATTTGGATTTCAAGTTCCCCTGCCGGAAACTTTGTAATTACAATTAAGCTCTAGTTAAAATGTCAAGTATTTGGAAATCTGTAACTGTATGAATCTCTGAATTAAGTAGCAAGCACAAAAAGTTAAAAAATTGCATGCTTATTGCGCATTAGATTGAGGATTGTTTATTAAAGGGTGAAACCCTTCCATGGTTTTACTCATTCTGTCCGTCTGTCCGTCCGTCCATCCCTTCGTGCTCTAACTTTCGAACGATTGAATATTTCGAAAATCTTTTTTCTCAAACCCATTAGTGACCGGCAGAGGCTGAGTTCGTTTGTGGGTCATGTAGGTCAAAGGTCATGGGTGTGCGGTCAAAGGTCATCATTTTTTGAAATTACAACTTTACATATGTAATACATGGTTGGAAAGCTACTGTCAAGTGCTCTTCAACGATGTATAGAAATTCACTCTATGGTTGGGGAACTGTGAGATTCCTGTACAAAACTATCGTAGGTGTCGGATAGCGACGTTAAATGTTATTCAACGTCTTGTGTCGTGGGTTTTCACCCTTTTCGGACGTGCGTTCTTAACGGTTTATTATAACATTTCAGCCTGTCTCAAGCCTAGAATAATATGCTCGTGATTCATGAACTAAATCTAATTTTAAATCTATAAGAATCGGGTATTCAACGCATTTTCAATATCCGTATTTCATAAGCTTGAACAACACGAATAATTATCTGGTTTTCGTCTCATCCAATCCTTAGTCAATACCCCAGAAACTTGTATTCCTCGTTTTCCAGGAAATGGCTAAACTATTTGTTAATCGATTTGGACAGGAAGTAACACCGATGCGACCTGCTTTCAGCTTTATAAATATTTGATACAATATTTCCATCTAATATTAAGATAACATGATGAGTTAATAGGTAACTGAAGTGGTATCGTTTGGATAAGATGGTGTAAGGGTTGCAATTTGTTGTGAGAAGTTCCGATTTATTCAACAATAAAGTCTAAAGTTATAAAATATCCCATTCGCCAAATCATGAAAATTGCTGAAATTATGAAACTTACATTTTATTGTCAGTCTATTTTTAGAGAATGAGACAACAATTTACAGATCAAAGCTTATTTAAAGTTCATCATCGTCCATTCATCAAAAAATTCAGTCTTATTAGTCAGGTTATGAAGATCGGTATCTCATTACCTAACTACTTCTGTATAACTAATGAATGTCACTAGAAAGTAATGAATTTAGAGTTCGTAATGAATCTCGGAGGAATTGTCGATTCCTCGGATATCCTTTTGAGTTGGAATGTGATCAAATGTCTTGAATTTCAGATCCCACTCCAGAATCCGTTTATCCGTTTCTGCAATATCGTCTACCAATTTTTCCAATCTCCCTGTTAGTTCTTCGAACTGAAAAACAATTTGTAACCCAAGCCTTTAAAAACATCCAAATATCCAAATATACAAAATGATAAACCTTCGAGAATTGAAAAATTCATTAGGATTTGTCCTTAGAATCCTAAAAATCCATAAAAAGTAGGGCGTTTTTGGAGATTCTAGATTCTATAGTCTTTATATTATTTTGGTGGAATTTTAATGCCAGGAGGGCTTTTACAGGATTTTTCAACAAGAAGACTACCCCCTAACAACAAAAATAGTCCCTAGCAACGAACATTGAACAATGTAATCGTACATGGGCCAGATTGGTTAATCGTTGCCAAGGCACCATTTTGGTTGCTAAGGGGACTTCTAATTAGAACACCCTGTAATAAATTCTGGTAAATTCTGGATGTGGTGTGCCCATAACATTTTAAGTGTTTGTCCGGAATCAAAATTCAAACTTTGAATTTTATAGTTTCGCGCGCTTCGGGGTGGCGCCGTTGGTGGCGTGGCAATCAACTTTTGTTTGCTGGAAATAGACTTGGGGGTGTGCCCATAACATTTTAAGTGTTTGTCCGGAATCAAAATTCAAACTTTGAATTTTATAGTTTCGCGCGCTTCGGGGTGGCGCCGTTGGGGGCGTGGCAATCAACTTTTGATTGCTGGAAATAGACTTGGGGGTGTGCCCATAACATTTTAAGTGTTTGTCCGAAATAAAAATTCAAACTTTGAATTTTATAGTTTCGCGCGCTTCGGGGTGGCGCCGTTGGGGGCGTGGCAATCAACTTTTGATTGCTGGAAATAGACTTGGGGGTGTGCCCATAACATTTTAAGTGTTTGTCCGGAATCAAAATTCAAACTTTGAATTTTATAGTTTCGCGCGCTTCGGGGTGGCGCCGTTGGTGGCGTGGCAATCAACTTTTGTTTGCTGGAAATAGACTTGGGGGTGTGCCCATAACATTTTAAGTGTTTGTCCGGAATCAAAATTCAAACTTTGAATTTTATAGTTTCGCGCGCTTCGGGGTGGCGCCGTTGGGGGCGTGGCAATCAACTTTTGATTGCTGGAAATTTTCATTTTCATTCATAATTCATTTCACGGTTATAATAACCAAATAATTATTGAAGGGAAATTTCAGAATTTAAAAGTCAAAATTTCAAATGTCGAATACGACATTTACAATTGTCATTTCCCTTTTAAAAAATTGGAATCTGAAATTTTTTTCAAAAAAATAAAATTCGAAATTCAAAATCAAAATCCAAATTCCCAAAAAATATTTTTGGGAGATTGGAATTTTGTATGCGATGAAAACCTCGACCGCTTGAGGTCAAAAGAGAGTCGCAAGGGCCCTTCAAAATTATTTCTAAATTTCATGTCCAAAAATCAATTTTTGGATGTGTATAGGCATATTCACCCCACAGAAAGGGGCATGACCTATATTAGCCCCTTGGGCAATAGAGGAAAAGCCCGTCTTGACCGGGCATACCTTTCGAATTCGCAATCTGGAAATTTGATATCAGATATCATTTTCCCCTTCAAATCTGATCATGCCGCCTATGGTTTCCATCTTTCTGACGGTGGTAACCATGGCGACAGGAAAAATCTTTGGTCCTTCCAGTGCCGGATTTTGAAAAATAAAAATTTCCATTTTACAATTTCAAGGCTACTGAATGATTTTATTCAGATTTCTAATAAATCCCTGGGGGATTATGAGATTCTGAAAAATAAAATCATTCAAATTTCCATGGAATTTGAAAATAATCAAAATTTTAAAATTAGGAAATTAGTCGGAAAGTCGAGAAAATTTTTCCAGTCAGATTTTGATCAAACTGACGGAAATGAAATTTTCGAAACTTTTTTCAAAAATATTGAAAATTTTGAAAATTACGATTTACAAAATGACTGCCCTAATCGCAAAATTATGGCAGAACGAGCTAAATTCTCTATTTCCAACATTTTTGAAGGGGATAGCGAAAAATTGTTGTCGACCGCGACAATTTTTTTCAAACAAAAATTTGAAAAAAATGAGACGAATTTTGAAAATTTAGAAAATTTTATGGATGGTATGCGCCCCGATTAGACGATGAGACCGCCGAAGTTTTGAATTCCGACCTCGCGGAGGCGGAATTTCAAACTTCTATAAAAAACCTCAAACCCCGTAAAACACCAGGAACGGACGGTTTGACCCACGAATTTTATAAGGAATTTCATGTTGAAATGAGTATCATTTTAAAATGGATGTGGGAGGAGTCCATTAAAAATGGTTCCCTCCCACTTTCATGTCGAACCTCCGTTGCTACGCTAATTTTCAAGGCCGGGGACCCCCAGGACTTGAAAAATTATCGTACCGTTAGCTTATCTATCTAGCTCTTTCCCAGTCCAGATTTATTTAAAACCCGATGCACCTCTTGTTTTACCTATATAATTATGAATGACTTTCGTTTACTCTTTACCTTACAACATAGTTTCTGTTTTTAAATTAAAAAAACTACAAACCATTTCTACTATATAATAAACCGATGTAACGGGTGTAACCAAGTGTTGAAAATATAACGATAAACAAACTAAATCTCAATTTCCCCAAAAAGCCCGGGTTTTGAACCCTGGTGTCAGTAGGAGTGGTCCCGTATTTATCAAAGATGTTCTATTACTCATGGGAATCGTTTAAACCCCATATCTCAATTTCCCCGAAAATCCGGGTACTGCACCCTGGTGTCAGTGGGAGTGGTCCCGTATTCGTCAAAGATGTTCTATTACTCATGAAAATCGTTTAAACCCCATATCTCAATTTCCCCGAAAATCCGGGTACTGCACCCTGGTGTCAGTGGGAGTGGTCCCGTATTCGTCAAAGATGTTCTATTACTCATGGGAATCGTTTAAACCCCATATCTCAATTTCCCCAAAAAGCCCGGGTTTTGCACCCTGGTGTCAGTAGGAGTGGTCCCGTATTTATCAAAGATGTTCTATTACTCATGGGAATCGTTTAAACCCCATATCTCAATTTCCCCGAAAATCCGGGTACTGCACCCTGGTGTCAGTGGGAGTGGTCCCGTATTCGTCAAAGATGTTCTATTACTCATGGAAATCGTTTAAACCCCATATCTCAATTTCCCCGAAAATCCGGGTACTGCACCCTGGTGTCAGTGGGAGTGGTCCCGTATTCGTCAAAGATGTTCTATTACTCATGGAAATCGTTTAAACCCCATATCTCAATTTCCCCGAAAATCCGGGTACTGCACCCTGGTGTCAGTGGGAGTGGTCCCGTATTCGTCAAAGATGTTCTATTACTCATGGGAATCGTTTAAACCCCATATCTCAATTTCCCCGAAAATCCGGGTACTGCACGCTGGTGTCAGTGGGAGTGGTCCCGTATTCGTCAAAGATGTTCTATTACTCATGGGAATCGTTTAAACCCCATATCTCAATTTCCCCAAAAATCCCAGGTTTTGCACTCTGAAATATAGGTTCAGGGTATTATCATGTATAGATGATAGACATAGAGTGTAATGTAAACTACCTAAGCGTCAGTTTTAAAATGAGTAAGAGCTCTATCCTGGCGTTGGACTCCTACATATCACTATTCTGTTTGATTTAATGGTTTGTTTTGGGGTTTAATTGATGGGGGGCAGGGGGTGTGACCGATTTGACCCAAGTTCGAACTTAGCCTCACTCTTGAGCCAAGGAACAAGTGTACAAAATTTGGTGACCGTAGGTCAAGCCGTTCTCCAGTTATCGCTCGGACAGACGGACGGACGGACGGACGGACGGACGGACGGACGGACGGACGGACGGACGGACTTGTCGTTCGCATAAAGTGTTTTCAACACTTAATAATCCAAACTATGTTAATATTTTTAAAACACCAAAATTTGTCCATGTTTACTTCATTTACTCGCTATAATTACTTTTGGCGTTTAACATACAATCGGTTCTGGGCGGAAAAGTGTAAGGGCGGGGAATGATGGGCAGGAAAAGATACACGGCGGGGAATGATGGGCGGGGAATAATTGGCGGGAATTGATGGGCGGGGAATGATGGGCGGGGATGATCCGCAAATCCTAATACGGACTACAAAATCATCGCAAATGCCATTAAACATCGGCTCCTCAAAACCCTTCCCATTCCATTCTTCCCAAAATAACATTCACGTCGTTGTCCGACACCTGTAAGTCAATCGCACATTCCCCCAACCATAGAGTGAAATCATAACGATCGTACTATAGTAATTGAATGTACCTTTCAAGCAACGTATCACAAATGTAAGGTTGCTGTTTAAAAAAGTTTGACGACCTTTGACCGTACACCCTTGAACTTTGACCTGTGTAACCCCCAAACGAACTCAATATCCGTTGGACGGTCATAAATGGTTTCCCGAAAAAATAATTTAAAAAAGTCAACCGTTCGGGAGTTAGAGCATATACGGAAGGACAAACGGACAGACGCACAGACTAGGTCTTCACAGTAAAGGGTTTCACCCCTTAATAAAATTAGAGCTCTTCAACTGGACAAATCGAGTAATTGTTTAAAAATATTTGGTTGCTGAAATATTATTCAGGATGGTCATTACTAATGACTCATTAGTCTTAAAAACAATAAAATTCATACAATGCAAAATTACCTGTTCAACGTTAACTTGTCCAGAGGCCTTATTATGATCGATTAACGAACAGATAATATAGAAGTACGATCCCAACTTTAAAGATGAAATTCATTTTTCAGCGGTTGCGATATGCAAAATAAATTCCTA
Source organism: Desoria tigrina (assembly GCA_906901685.1). Classification (NCBI taxonomy): domain Eukaryota; kingdom Metazoa; phylum Arthropoda; class Collembola; order Entomobryomorpha; family Isotomidae; genus Desoria; species Desoria tigrina. The sequence continues at coordinate 962,415 of CAJQTU010000035.1, forward strand.
TGTTAATTTTAAAAATAACCAACTCTGCAAACTTAATGACCTTATTTAAAAAGAATAGTAAAACTATTAAATCGATTTAACTAAAACCCTGTTTTTTAATTCAGTCGATGAATTTAGCCAGTTTCAGAAATGATCTGTTATAATTCACTAACTTAAAACTTGTGAATCTAACTCAAGAGTCTGGATGGATTTATTCATTCTTCAAGGATGCAGTACTGATAACCCTGGATAACCTCTGAATGTGATTAAATTAATTCAAATGTATCCGATATCAAATTCACGGAATATATATATAAAATATCCAATTCGTTAGTGTTTCACTGAAATTGCGAAAAAGTTGTTTAATACTGTTGACTGTCGTTTTTTCACCGAAAAATTTAAAATAACTTGCGTTTTGTTAAGTTCAATGTAACGAACTTATCCTTACGTGTAAGATTTATTTAGATAGTGTAAATATAAGCTCCAAAACAGAGAGAAATGAACAAGTGCCATGGTTATCGATTCTGGAAGGGGCTTATCCACAGCAGCCTTTTCGTACTTTCTCCAGCCTCGACTAGGTCTCCCTAATTGACTCAAAGTCATGTCTCGTGTCAGGGACCCGGATTCAGATCGAAATTTTCACAGACGCGAGTTCCGGTTGGAAATTCCAAGACTAGCTGACCCGGTGGAGTTTTTGGCGCTGCGTCCTCGACCCGAAAGCCACGCCCAGAAACTGCCACCTCCACTGTGACCTTTTGCACCACTCCCTTTGCCACCCCCACTGCTTCCTCGGCCCCTACGCCCTCTGCCACCACCACCACCACCCCTACCGCCTCCTTTAGCAGCTCCTTCCCGAACTTCGCCGATTAGGAGGAGGCTGATGATAAGAATAGATGCTCCTGCAAACTAAAAATAAAATATGTACTGCAAAATAACATCACAATTCCTCCATGAATAAAAATAAAAAATCAGTTAGAAGTCAACTGAACATGAGGTAAGGTCGCAATAAGTTAAACTATTTTTTAGATCTGACAATGTTTTAGAGCCCGTACCTTGACTGTCCACCTCATTTCGATTTCAAGTTCACCTTTCCGAGAATTTGTATCTGTAATTAAGCTTTAGTTCAAGTGTTATTTTGGAAATCTGTAAAACTAGAAGAAATAAGAATAAAGTAGCAAATACAAAAAGTTAAAAAAATGCATGCTTGTTGCGCATTAGACTTCGGATTGCATATTTATGATAAACATTAACAGCTTGTCTAAAGTATGTATATGCTCTCGGGATTCAGAATATAATTTTGAATCTATAAGAACAGTGTATACAACGCATTTTCGATATCTCTATTGCTTAAAATACGGAACGAGATGAATGATTCTAAATTGTCTGGTTTTCGTCTCAATTTATTCAATCGTCAGCCAAAAAAATAGCAACTTTTATAACGGGTTTCCATAAAGTGACTTAAGGATTTGTTAATGGATGTGGACCGGAAGTAACAACGGAGGCGACTTTGTTTTAACTTAATTAATATATGCTTAAATTTTTAATACTATGATAATGTCATGAATTTTGAATCCAACATATCTCCCATGGTGTTTATGTGTCGTTTAGTAGATATGCAAAACAAAATCTTTCAGTACATAGTATATAGTAAACTCTGAAGCTTACTATTTTATGAAAATAAATCATTCAGACCATTCCATTTTGAAAATAACCAATTTGGCCCCGAATTTATTTACAGTAACACATTCTAGATATACCATTCTCGTCATTCTCATACGTGTCCTCGAGGCAACTAAAATTATTGTTTTGATAACAAGTAGCCTGACTTATAGCTATTTTTGTTAAAAAATCACATTTTCGATTTTCAGGATTTACTACCCACAACTACCAAACTGCAGTTTTTTTGTAAAAGGTTTGGTAAAAATTCCTTAATCCCTAAAAAAAGTTTCAGTTTTAGTTTAAAGTAAGGTTACGAAGTCAGAGAACTGAGTAATATGACTTTAGCTGACTTATTTCAGTCTCAATCTTCTTTTTCCTCTATTATAAAATGTACAGTCTTAGCAGCATTGACAATTTTTAATGGCAATAGGTTTACCTTAGTCTTAATTGTTATGAGTTGTTGTGACTAAAGTAATGAAAATCAGAATAGACAAATGGGTTCGTGGAAACGATACTTGACTGTAAAAAATGATTCCACACTTTAATGACAAAGTAGATTTCGAAAAATGTACGAGTTAATGCATCCAGTCGAGGAAAGCAGCAACAGTTTCAGAGACAAAATAGCCCCCCACAATGGCCCCAACGAATTTACCTACATCGCCGTATGGGGCCATAACCAAGGCCGCTCCTACTCCACCACCCACCCCAGCCGAAATTGTCAGCCCGGAATAAACAATTTCCTTGACTAAGCCTTTCTGGTCAATTTCTCCTCGCCTGCAACGATTAAAATGCTGATTAGAAATGATTCCAAATACCAAGACAGCAGAGCTGACTGCGATATTTTTAAGCCCGTGCTTCGAAATCTGTAAAATCAGGTAATTCAAGGCGGGATTAATGACATCCTTATATTCTGAGAAGAGACGGGGGAGGTTCTGAATGATTTTGTTTTCGTCCTCGAATTTAACCAGGGCATGAAATATTTCTTTGACTCCACCCGTACGATTCGGCTCATTTTCGACTCCTAGGATTGCTAATTGATTCTCCTGGTTTGTTGAAGTGCCGGTTTGGCCGCAAGATTTCTGTGCTATACTGGGCAATTCCAAAACTTGGTTCACCATTTCAGGTTTATTTTCCCCATGTTCGACTCCTCGGATTGCGATCTGATTCTCCTGGTTTGTTAAAGTGCTGGTTTGGCCGCAAGATTTCTGTGCCACACAGAGCAATTCCAAAGCAGGGTTCACGGTTTCAGGTTTATTTTCCGCAAGTTCGACTCCTGGGATTGCGATTTGATTCTCCCGGTTTGTTGAAGCGCCGGTTTGGCCGAAAGCTTTCTGTACCAATCTGCACCATTCCCAAAACGTGGTCCCGAATCCATATTTACTTTCCGCTATTCTCATAAACTCTGCCACGCTTTCGGCAGCGAGCCTAAATGCGAAGGGGTTGGTATCGATGTGAGAGCAAAGAATATTCCACACTATGGGAACTATTTCGCTGTTTTCAAACTCTAGTTCCTCCAGATTCAAATACATGACAATCCGTACTAGGTCCAACCTCCTAGTATTGTCGTTTCCAATTTCTCGAACCAGTCGTTCCAGTACTTTGTTTTTACAGTACCGCTGACCGAAAATAGTGTTTCTGACCACATTCGAGTACCTTGCAATCAACATTAGAGTATTAATTTATTTTCATTGGATATTGTGGCATTTGAAATTAAATAGTTTTCAGCATCAACCTTTCCCTAGCTTCTACTATCCATGTTTGCCGAAATTGGATATAAATTTTAATCCCAGTCACATCCCAATTCAAGCGTTTTACGATTCCCATAAAGGTGTCGTCCCGTTTGAGTGCAGAGTGAAGTGCGGCCAATACTGGTGCGCGGTGCTCCGTGTTTTGATGGCATTGTTCCTCCATCATCAAGTAGCCAAATATCCGTATATGCTCATTCGTTGAAATAAGGCCAAAGGAAGCCATTGTATTCAATTTTTCCCGAACTTGAATAAGAAACTGATCATTATTCTTGCCCCCCATCCTCCACCACCACCTGTCAATATATATGGAAAACAATTGTTTTGTTCCATTAGGGACAGCAGTTGCATGCTTCTAACGAAAGAAGTTCCACCAACCCCAACCTCCAATCAACTTGACAATTTTGTGATGAAAGTCATTTTGTGCTTTTAAACGAATTTGAACGTTGTTTCTATGCAGGTAACAAACAAAATCATCAGTTTTTGTAGTATTATAATTTTGAATATGCTATTATTATCCACAGGTATCTTCATAGAAGCTTTAAAAATCGAGCAGTCCTGCGCATGGACCATTTTGAACTTGGCTACATGTAAAACGGTATATGTTACACGTAGAATGTTCTAACCTGTAATCAAGTTCAAAATGGTCTGTGCCCAGGACGGCTCGATTATTTGTAAAGCTCCTATGAAAATACCCGTGGTTAATATAAATGGTATCAAATTATCATTTATATAGGTGTATGTATCAATGGTCAAATTATTTGATTTTTATGATAAAATCTATTTGTTTTAACAGTAGTACCGCCGATGGTCTGGCGGACAATCAAGTGCCGAAGTGCTACATTTGTGGCAGGGTCCCCTTAACCTCTTGGAGACGGCAAACGACAAAAGTCGTTTTTCCTAACAGTCCAAGCAGCCGACATATGCAAAAATTGTGTACCCGTGGAGACGACTTACGACTTTAGTCGTTCTTTATTTTTGTCCCTCGAAGCCGAAATACGACTTTAGTCGTTTTCAAATTTGCATCCCAGGCAACCGAAATACGACTTTAGTCGTTTAAATTTTTCATCCCGTGTAGCCGAAATACGACTTTAGTCGTTCCGGGCATTTTTGATTTGGATTCGATTCTTTATCATAGTTTTCAGCTTCAAAAACGGAACGATTTTTTAAGTTAATTATTTGAATAGGTTTAAATTACAAATTAACTGACTTTAATTTATACGATTATCGAAAACGTATGCAATCGGATGAAGCATACGCTTGTTCGTATTTTCAACTCTTTAACGTTTTATGTGCATGATACAGGACATCATTTTTGAGTTCTTTTGAAGTTGTCTTGTTTTAACAAGGCTGGAATAACCTCATACAAGGGATGATTTTCAGATGTTACCGATTGGCTTTAGACTTATCAGTTATCTCACTCGAAAGATTAAGGAACAATGAAACTTTAACATTGGGACTGATTCTGAAAATTCTGCTCAAAGTATATCGGTCACACCCCCTAGGGTTTGTCAATCTACCTCAATGTTAAAAAGCCACCACCACCATGTTAGACTCACCCACCCGTTCGTTCGCTAGCTCTAGATATAATGGTTAAGGCAAATGACCTCCCAGCGGAGGTCGAGTTCGTGTGAAAACTAGGTCGTATCATATTCATAAAGGTCACATTTTTTAAATTTCAAACCTACAGAAATGTATCACCAATGTGTGACGTATCGCGCGCTGGATAGGTTTTTTCCAACACTGAAAATGAAAGTCTTCAGATAACCATCAAAGTTCGGATTTACATCGATCATGGGGGTGTGGTCATTTTTTGCGCCGCCGAAAAAATAGTCACTTGGACCAGAAACCGTACTTTAACCGGCACGGCTATGTGATATTTAACAGTACACCACTTTACTCTATGGTTGGGGAAATTGTGAAAAACGTGTAAGTTGGTCACGAGACGTTTTAGGCATCTTCCTTGTGTGGTTTCGCGGTTTTTTAATGTGCGTTTGTAACGGTTTGTTCATTATTACAATGTGACACCCACAGTACGCAAACCGGGATTTTACATCTGAATGTACTCCCTTGTTAGTCGCAATTTTTGTTTTCCATTAATTTGACACTACAGCAAATTTCAGCAAAATTACAAACAAGGACAAAAAAATGCCGTTCGATCACAATCAACAAATACCACAAAGTTTCAAAAGGCCCTTTGCCCTTATGCATTCACCAGATCCGATTTTTTTGTAATTTTATTACTGTTTGCAGAAATGAAACAATGCCTAATCTCTCATCATAGGTCGCTCATAAAAATCAGATCTTCTTGGTTGGAAGTTTATAAGCTTGAAACTGTTGGAACGATGATTGGACACAAAATGTAATTTTGTGTCCTCTTCATCTCCACTTGCCTTGTTTTCAAACTTGCATTGAAATTAGCTTCAAAAAAATTATTTCTGATTCTATAAAATTTTACTGAAAACTCCGTCTCCTACGAAATTCTATAAATGAAATGTAGGTTTCCGAGGAATTTTTAGATTTCAAAAAGTTGTCCAGGGATACGCTGCTGTTCCACAAATATGCGCTTATCAAGGGGTTTGACACTTGCAAATGTCAGGTTATAATGGACTTGGTTGCTTGCTAATGCCGTAAACAAGAGGTTAAACAGCCAATGTGCTACATTTGTAGATTTTCTGTTCGGGGTGAAAGAAATTAACTCAAACTCCAAAAACACATCCGCGATTACCAAAATAAGTCCACATTAGCAAATTCTCTAAAAAAAAATCTTAATGCAACTTATGTATAACGACAAAAGTGGCAGGACAGAGGAGTCAGCGACAAAGGTGTCCGGCGACATAGGTGTTGATTTTTTTCTGATATTTTTTCGAATCGTTTTTCATGCATCCTTTACTTGTATATACCTTTTTGTGAATTCATTTTATGTATAAGGTTTGTGAACATAAAATGAATTCACAAAGAAGTCCTTCAGACTAAACATCAACCCCGAAATAATGCCTCATACATAAACCAAAATATCAATTCTCAAAACAAGTTTTTATCCTTGAATGCATTTCTATACATATGCCAAAAACACCCGAAATTTAATTCCGTATACATAGACTGAAAATATAATTATAACTATCTTTAATCCACAATACTGAAAAATAATCTCGAATACAAAGACCACACCTACAAAATATATTTTCGTGCCTGCTCAAATAGTAATTCTTAGGAGGCCTGCTTATACGTGTAGACCAAAATCAAGACTAATAAACCGTTGCAAACGCACGTACGAAAGGGGTGAAACCACGTGACAAATTTTCAATTAATAACGTTGAAATTTTCACGTAAAATTGCACATGTATAGACATATTCGCCCAGGAGTGTTCCTTGGCATTAGGGCTGCGTTTAGTGTTAAATCTCAATTTCGCGTATATAGCGCGGGCACCCCCCCCCCCGGTGCCAGTTGGTGTAGCTCTGTATGTATGTAAGAGTGGAATTAGGTAGTATATGTACGCCCCATATAGGTGACAAATGCATGTGGTGAGAGTTTCGAATTTTTTTGCAAGGGGGTGTGCCCGATCAGTTCCACACTACAACTGAAAGTGCGGCAGGACCCATTGAATAAGTTGCCGAAAAAAGAATTTTAAAATCTTTAGCCGTTCTCGAGTTAGAGCACGGACGGACAGACGGACAGACGGACGGATCGAGTCTTCCCATTAAGGGGGTTTCACCCCTTAACAAGGGACATCACCCAAAGGTCAGAGTCCGAATCGTCTGATTTTTTAACGGTCGAACACACAACTAATATGAACCACAAAACTGCAACAAATATCTGCGGTAGTTCATCCTGGGTCCTCGAAATCTTAAAATGTCCCTAAAATTAAAACTCTCACAATAGAAATCCCTAAAGAAGGCGTGGTTTGTGAAATGTCTCTAAAAATTTCAAAAATGTCGCTAAAAATTTTGAAAATCCCTATAAATTTTTGAGCATCTCTACTCGTCATGGGTAGCGAAATCCAATGTCCCTAAAAAAATTCTGAAAATCCCTACTCGTCGTGGGTAACGAAATCCAATGTCCCTAAAAAAATTCCGAAAATCCCTACTCGTAATGGGTAGCGAAATCCAAAGTCCCTAAAAAAATTTCTGAAAATCCCTAATCGTCATAGGTAGCGAAATCCAATGTCCCTAAAAAAAATTTTTCTGAAAATCCCTACTCGTCATGGGTAGCGAAATCCAATGTTTCTAAAAAATTTCCGAAAATCCCTAAAATTCTTTGAAAATCCCTAAAAATCTTTGAAAACCCTAACATGCTTTGAAAATCCCCAAAATGCTTTGGAAATCCCTAAAACTGTTGAAAATACCTAAAATCTGTTTGAAAATCCCTAAAATTCATTGAAAATCTCTAAAATGTTTTGAAAATGCCTAAAATTCTTTGAAAATCCCCAAATTGCTTTGGAAATCTTCGAAAAGCTTAGTAGCCGGAGAAAAAATTTAGGGCGAATCGTAGGGATTTTTGGGAGCTAAAATATTTTTTAGGGATGCTATGTTACAGACTGCTTGAAAAATGAGAAGACATAGTAGCCACGGAGAAAAAATTTAGGTCGGATCATAGAGATTTTTGGGTAGGATCTTAGAGATTTTTTTAAGCCTTTAGCGATTTTGGAAATTTTTTTAGGAACGTGTAATTTGCTACTCATGACGAGTAGGGATTTTTCGAACCCTAGATTTTTTTAGGGATTTTTTGTAGCTGAAATTTTTTTTAAGGATGCTATATGTTATGACTGCTTGAAAAATAAGAAGACATAGTAGCCACGGAGAAAGAATATAGGGCGGATCGTAGGGATTTTTGTGTAGGATCGTAGGGATTTTTTTTAATTTTTAGGGATTTTTAGAATTTTTTTAGGGACATTCAGTTTAGCTACCCATGACGAGTAGGGATTTTTTAAGGACACATGCTGAGCGAAATATTTTTTTTTCAAAAAGTTTAGACATTTTCAGTTACGAGAACAAAAGAAAGACCTAAATTATAGGATGTATTGATTGTGAATAGTATATAATGACAATCACGGTACTAACGGCGTTAAACTAATGATTCATTCATGCAAGTCTTTAAATACCTAAACCATTAACGAAATGTTCCTAAAATAAGCCTGTGAACATCTCTAATTGTTTAAATATTGACCTTAAAAATACCGAACGGTCATAAAAACCGAAATATTATATATCTGGTGGTCCTAGATAGCAAAGACAATTAAAAAAAACTTCGAAAATCCCTCAAAACTTCAAAAATCCCTACTTGTCATGGGTAGCGATACCCAAGGTCCCTAATTTTTTTAAGCCCCTAAAAACTTTAAAAAATCCCTACGATCCTATCCATAGGTCCCTACTCGTCATGGGTAGCGAAACTAAACGTCCCTAAAAAGTTTTGAAAATCCCTACTCACCATGGGTAGCGAAATCCAGTGTCCCTTTATTTTTTTTTAAAATCCATAAAGAATTTTGAAAATCCCTACTTGCCATGGGTAGCGAAATCCACTAAAATTTTTTAAAGAATTTTGAAAATCCCCATTCGCCATGGGTAGCGAAATCCAGTGTCCCTAAAAAATTTCCGAAAATCCCTAAAAAGTTTTGAAAATCTCAACTCGTCATGTTAGCGAAACCTAATGTCCCTAAAAGGGGGTGTGGTTTTTATTCGAAAAATCCCTACGAGCTGGGATCGCAGTCTCGCGCATAAATCGAGTGACCAGGATGAACTTCATCCTGGTCATTTTTTAAAAATCATGAACTAAAAAAAATTATTAAAATTGACTTTTTCAAAAATTAATAAAACATCGATTTGTGGTCCAATTTTCGAAATCTTTCGAGTTTTGCAATGCTAAAGAGTTGTTCTTTATAGAAATCTAGAGATTTGAATTTTAAAAAATATTTTAAGTTTTGTTTTATTTTTGAAAAAAATTGAACCCCAGGAACGTTGAAGAAAAAAACGTTTTTTATCGATTTTTTACAAAAATTCAAATATTTAAATTTCTATAAAGATCAACTCTTTAGCATTGCAAAACTTGAAAGATTTCGAAAATCGGACCACAAATTGATGTTTTATTAATTTTTGAAAAAGTCAATTTTAATGATTTTTTCAGTTCATGATTTTTTTTAAATTACCAGGATGAACTACCGCAGATATTTCTTGCAGTTTTGTGGATCATATTAGTTGTGTGTTCGACCGTAAAAAAAATCAGACGATTCGGGCTCTGAACTTTGAGTGATGTTCTTTTTAAGTTCCCAAAATAGGTCCTTATTTTCTAACTACTAGACTCACAAACAAGTCTTCGTAAATATATCTAAAAACAGATCTGCGAATAAAGTCGCATAAATACATTCCAAATTAATTTTCCGAAATAATTCCCCATACATAGTTCAAAAACTCAATACCCGATATAAACCTAATCATAAAATTAATTCCCCTACACAAGTCCCCTTACAAAATTAGTTCCCAAAATAAGCCCCCTATGAAAATCGATTCCAAAAATAAGTCCCCCTTGAAAATCAGTTCCTAAATAAGTCCTCCGTGAAAATCATTTCCCAAAATAAGTCCCTTTACAAAATAAATTCCCAAAATGAGCCCCTTTTGAAAATCATTTCCCAAAACAAGTCCTATTTGAAAATCAATTCCCGAAATAAGTTTAATTTGAAAATCAATTCAAAACATAAGCCCCCTTACAAAATCATTTCCTGAAATAAGTCAATTTACAAAACTAATTCTCGAAACAAGTCCCTACCCCAGCCTTATAGTCTCGCTGTTTGTGGTGTAGTTGGTTTATTTTCTTTCACCCTGTACGTCTACATTTGTAGCACATTGGCGGTAGCATGCTACAATTGTAGACCATTGGCGGTATATGGGAGTTTTTTTCTCAAAAAGTCGTTATTTTTTAATGTTTTTGGATGAACTCTGAATTATCCTGATAAGCCTATTAGCCCTAAGACCTTGAGACGTTTTGGATAAGCTAGCCAGATAGTTGGTCGAGGCATACCTGGAGTTTCAGAACGCTGCAATGAACCGTTTTCGAAATACGAATTTTGAAACAGGCAAATTTTACAAATGTAGCACTTCGGCTGTACTACGGTTAAGATGCGTTTAAATGCAAGCCATTCTAAAATCGAAAAATCTGACATCTTTGTCAGTTGCGGTATTTTGGACAGTCTTTGAGTATCACTGGTGCCAACCTGTAAATTTCATATGTCGGATCACTATACGTCCCTTCCAAATGACTTTTCCATACAAGGGGATTACAGGCTCTATACCCTTCTTCCGCGGCATGACCGGAGACAATCAGTTTGTAGTGCTCCTGCTTTTGACAAGGGTCCTCCCTCTTCGACATTTCAAGTATTGCAAGCAGTCCTGACAAGACAAAAACAAAAATGTATTTTAATCGGATGTTACCTTTCAAGCATAACAAACCCTGGGGTCAGCGGATAGTCACGTATACCTTATTGATGCTATATGATATTTTGTGCTTTATCACAGGGCAGGGGGATCATTTTAAACATCTGATGCGGTTTCAAATTTTGAGAGGGATCTAATCTATAGGGGGCAGGGGTGTGACGAATTTTACCTGAGTTCAAACTTACAAGGGACGTACTCGGAAGTTAAATTCTAGAATCGCATGAGTTTTGGTGATGAATCTGATGACAATTTTCAGCCCAAATGAAGGTCATACTAGTGCATGCAGACTCAAAGTTCCCTTTAAACCCCAAAGCCAGTTTAAGACCCTCGCACCTATTTCACTAATTTTTTGAAGAATTAAGACATATTTACATAATACACTACATAATATTAATATACATGATCTTAGTTTGGAGTTGTTAATAGCGTTTGAACAATAAATAGTTGGATAAGTTTGGTCAAATTGAAATGCATACTATAATTTGAATGATAGTCAATGTAAAATGTAAATGTTTACCTTGTTTTAAATTTCTCGCTGATTCTACTGAAAATTTTTTGATCATTTCTTCCTAAAAAAATAGTAACACATTTGTCAAGTTCATCTTTTGAAGGACTGTAGATTTATATACATTAACCTTTATACTCATAATAAAACTCTCGATAAACAGTGTGCTGAATCTTCCCCGGTTCCCCTGTTCCCCGGTCGATATTCCTGAATCTTCCCCGGTTGGCTTTGAACGGCCCCAAGGCACACCCCCTTTGACTTAGGGTGACCCCACCCCCCTCACAATGACCCCCTGGCCAATCCCTAAATTATACACCGAGGACTAAGGTCAATTGTTGGAGCAACCCACCCAAAATAAAAAAGTACCCACCACTTATTTTAGCATTCCCTTTTGACTCTAAACGACTCTAGTGCACGCCCCCTTTGAATTTGGGTGACCCCACCCCCCTCAAAATGACCCCCTGGCCAATCCAAAAATTATACACCGAGGACTAAGGTCAAATGATGAAGCAACCCACCCAAAATAAATAAAGTACCCACCATTTATTTTAGCATTCCCTTTTGACTCTAAACGACTCTTGGGCACGCCCCCCTTTGACTTGGGGTGACCCCACCCCCCTCAAAATGACCCCCTGGCCAATCCAAAAATTATACACCGAGGACTAAGGTCAAATGATGAAGCAACCTACCCAAAATAAATAAAGTACCCACCACTTATTTTAGCATTCCCGTTTGACTCTAAACGACTCTGGGGCACGCCCCCTTTGACTTGGGGTGACCCCACCCCCCTCAAAATGACCCCCTGGCCAATCCAAAAATTATACACCGAGGACTAGGGTCAAATGATGAAGCAACCCACCCAAAATAAATAAAGTACCCACCACTTATTTTAGCATTCCCGTTTGACTCTAAACGACTCTAGTGCACGCCCCCTTTGAATTTGGGTGACCCCACCCCCCTCAAAATGACCCCCTGGCCAATCCAAAAATTATACACCGAGGACTAGGGTCAAATGATGAAGCAACCCACCCAAAATAAATAAAGTACCCACCACTTATTTTAGCATTCCCTTTTGACTCTAAACGACTCTTGGGCACGCCCCCCTTTGACTTGGGGTGACCCCACCCCCCTCAAAATGACCCCCTGGCCAATCCAAAAATTATACACCGAGAACTAAGGTCAAATGATGAAGCAACCCACCCAAAATAAAAAAAGTACCCACCACTTATTTTAGCATTCCTTTTTGACTCTAAACGACTCTAGTGCACGCCCCCTTTGAATTTGGGTGACCCCACCCCCCTCAAAATGACCCCCTGGCCAATCCAAAAATTATACACCGAGGACTAAGGTCAAATGATGAAGCAACCCACCCAAAATAAATAAAGTACCCACCATTTATTTTAGCATTCCCGTTTGACTCTAAACGACTCTTGGGCACGCCCCCCTTTGACTTGGGGTGACCCCACCCCCCTCAAAATGACCCCCTGGCCAATCCAAAAATTATACACCGAGGACTAAGGTCAAATGATGAAGCAACCTACCCAAAATAAATAAAGTACCCACCACTTATTTTAGCATTCTCGTTTGACTCTAAACGACTCTTGGGCACGCCCCCTTTGACTTGGGGTGACCCCACCCCCCTCAAAATGACCCCCTGGCCAATCCAAAAATTATACACCGAGGACTAAGGTCAAATGATGAAGCAACCCACCCAAAATAAATAAAGTACCCACCACTTATTTTAGCATTCTCGTTTGACTCTAAACGACTCTTGGGCACGCCCCCTTTGACTTGGGGTGACCCCACCCCCCTCAAAATGACCCCCTGGCCAATCCAAAAATTATACACCGAGGACTAGGGTCAAATGATGAAGCAACCCACCCAAAATAAATAAAGTACCCACCACTTATTTTAGCATTCCCGTTTGACTCTAAACGACTCTAGTGCACGCCCCCTTTGAATTTGGGTGACCCCACCCCCCTCAAAATGACCCCCTGGCCAATCCAAAAATTATACACCGAGGACTAGGGTCAAATGATGAAGCAACCCACCCAAAATAAATAAAGTACCCACCACTTATTTTAGCATTCCCTTTTGACTCTAAACGACTCTTGGGCACGCCCCCCTTTGACTTGGGGTGACCCCACCCCCCTCAAAATGACCCCCTGGCCAATCCAAAAATTATACACCGAGAACTAAGGTCAAATGATGAAGCAACCCACCCAAAATAAAAAAAGTACCCACCACTTATTTTAGCATTCCTTTTTGACTCTAAACGACTCTAGTGCACGCCCCCTTTGAATTTGGGTGACCCCACCCCCCTCAAAATGACCCCCTGGCCAATCCAAAAATTATACACCGAGGACTAAGGTCAAATGATGAAGCAACCCACCCAAAATAAATAAAGTACCCACCATTTATTTTAGCATTCCCGTTTGACTCTAAACGACTCTTGGGCACGCCCCCCTTTGACTTGGGGTGACCCCACCCCCCTCAAAATGACCCCCTGGTCAATCCAAAAATTATACACCGAGGACTAAGGTCAAATGATGAAGCAACCTACCCAAAATAAATAAAGTACCCACCACTTATTTTAGCATTCCCGTTTGACTCTAAACGACTCTGGGGCACGCCCCCTTTGACTTGGGGTGACCCCACCCCCCTCAAAATGACCCCCTGGCCAATCCAAAAATTATACACCGAGGACTAAGGTCAAATGATGAAGCAACACACCCAAAATAAATAAAGTACCCACCACTTATTTTAGCATTCTCGTTTGACTCTAAACGACTCTTGGGCACGCCCCCTTTGACTTGGGGTGACCCCACCCCCCTCAAAATGACCCCCTGGCCAATCCAAAAATTATACACCGAGGACTAAGGTCAAATGATGAAGCAACCCACCCAAAATAAATAAAGTACCCACCACTAATTTTAGCATTCCCGTTTGACTCTAAACGACTCTGGGGCACGCCCCCTTTGACTTGGGGTGACCCCACCCCCTTCAAAATGACCCCCTGGCCAATCCGTAAATTATACACCGAGGACTAAGGTCAAATGATGAAGCAACCCACCCAAAATAAATAAAGTACCCACCACTTATTTTAGCATTCCCGTTTGACTCTAAACGACTCTGGGGCACGAGCCCTTTGACTTTCAAAAAAAGTTTCAAAGGATGTTAAGGGATAAAAGCGGAAAATTGGACCCCTTTAGAAAAAAAAATTCCTTGGTTACAATTTTCCTTAGTTGTCAGCTCTACGATTCAAAAAATAATCATATACTGCCCGTAAAAGGGGAAAATAATTTCACTCCGGCTTTGAACTTCCTCCATGTTAGAACTGTTGTTCAATTTTCCAAAGCCGATTTTTGCGTTTAATTCTGTATACCTTTGTTATAAGTTTGCCATTTTATTGTTAATACTTATTGTTCAATACTGTTTTGCTAGGTTTTGTTGAAAACAATATTGTATTTTTTTGTGGTTTTGGGCTTTTGCGTTTTATTTAGCTTGTATATTTTTGGATTTGCTGCTTAAGCTTAATTTTTGCTTCCATATTTCAAACTTTTTTCATTTGTTACGTGGAATTGCTAGATAATTTTTAATTAAAATCTCACACTCACAGTGTTGCATCTGTCATAAGCGTATACTCTCCAATCAACGAAAGCGAAGAATATCGAAACTGCACTTATGGATGGTTTTTCAAGAATACGTCGCCGCCAATCTTCCAGAGACAGTATATGGAGTTGACTCTCACATCTGCAAGACGTGCTACCCAAAAGTTCTGGCTTATAGCAAGTGTTTGAATGTTAAACCTACAAATGGACTCAAGGAACGTATTTTGGCGCCGAACTCTCCATCTTTTGACACTTTAGCGTCGCCTTTAACATACGATTCAGAAGTCTCAAGAGTTTACGAGTCTTTGCCATTAGTACGTTAGAGCTGGGTTTATTATTGAATTCAATGCTAATTGACTCACACATTGACAATTTTATGTATATTAACGTGTCTTAATCATATTTTATTTCAGACTGATGGTCCATTAATGCCATGCGAAGTACCTGGTCCTTCAAGAAACTCTACACCATTCATCTTCGATGATGAACTAAACAATGGACAAGCTTGGTATGATAATCACGAAAGTTTGGGTATTTCTCCCCCAGGATCTCCTCCAATCGTGTCAGATGATATTGCTCGATCACAAACTTGATTATTGCTTGACTCACCATTGCTAAGTAGTAACAGCAGGCAGTTGCAGTTAGATGTTCTGCTGGAGGATGAACAGGACTCTTTTTATGATTTGGAGATGAACAGAAATGAGAACGCCAACTTGGAGGAGAACTCGCTCGAGTCCGACCCACTGTTTGAATTATAGATGCCGAATAGTACGAGCCTTTCTCCTTGGGTATGTATCAATCATGTAATAGTGGATCGCTGAAGTTCAAAAGATAACTTTGAATTTTTTTTTCTGATTACAGACAAAAAAACAAAGTATAATCACATCTAAAGGTGAAACATATCAAGAATTGAGGATAATTGGAGATTTCGAAGCGCCTACTCGTTGCTAAACCGTGTAAACACCATGACCGGTTTTCTACAGCAGCAGTTATGTTTTTTAAATAATTTTTATAATTTATAATAGTTTTTAATAAAAAATACAAATTCTTATTTGTAGTTAACATGTCGGAAATAACATCATGGTTCCAACAGATTTTGAACGCTACGTCTACATCAACGCAGTTTCCGACAACTGCAATTACGTCTACAGAAAAGTTTAGAGAAAGAGTTTCGGAAGATTCATCCTTCTCCTTCACTTTTTTCTTTTTATAATTCCTATAATAATTTTAATATTTATTTGTTATTTGTGCCTAAAAATACGAATTAAAACCTGTTGTGATCGGTGTGTTAGTCGTATGTGCACTAGCACTTGTGAATATTGTAATAAATAATAAGACTAAAAATTATAACACTTCACTATTTTACTAAATACATTTTCATACTAACATAACATTTACAGAGGAGCATTTTAAGGGGGTTGGGTCACCCCAAGTCAAAGGGGGCGTGCCCCAGAGTCGTTTAGAGTGAAACGGGAATGCTAAAATAAGTGGTGGGTACTTTATTTATTTTGGGTGGGTTGCTTCATCATTTGACCTTAGTCCTTGGTGTATAATTTTTGGATTGGCCAGGGGGTCATTTTGAGGGGGGTGGGGTCACCCCAAGTCAAAGGGGGCGTGCCCAAGAGTCGTTTAGAGTCAAACGAGAATGCTAAAATAAGTGGTGGGTACTTTATTTATTTTGGGTGGGTTGCTTCATCATTTGACCTTAGTCCTCGGTGTATAATTTTTGGATTGGCCAGGGGTCATTTTGAGGGGGGTGGGGTCACCCAAATTCAAAGGGGGCGTGCACTAGAGTCGTTTAGAGTCAAACGGGAATGCTAAAATAAGTGGTGGGTACTTTATTTATTTTGGGTGGGTTGCTTCATCATTTGACCCTAGTCCTCGGTGTATAATTTTTGGATTGGCCAGGGGGTCATTTTGAGGGGGGTGGGGTCACCCCAAGTCAAAGGAGGCGTGCTCCACACCGGCACCTCAGACCCCTGGACCTGGACCGGGAATAAAGGCGGGGAAGAGGCAGCTGTCTAGCCCTGATGCAGACGCTACCATCACTGCTGCTTCACCGAAAAGGCCAAATCTGGCTAAAGGGAAGAAGATCAACATGGGTGGGGGGGCGGGGGGCAAACTCGTCGGGATTATTCCCAACACTCCCAAAAGAAGACTGATGGCCTCTACAGAGTTTAATACTCTGGATGAGGCTCTATGCAAAGCCATAGAAGAGTTGAAGGGCTCAACTCAAATACGGATGTTAGGTATTAGTCTCAAAGGTGGTAGGGGAGAAATCCTCTGCGCCGATGAGACTGCCCGACTCTGGATTGAGTCCAACAACTCTGATATGGCAGGGGGAGCCTTTATGGTCGACGTGGGCGAAAAGCCTGCGTTAACCAAGGTCTCCTTTTATGTACCGGGTCACATTGCCCCGACTAAGGACACATTCTGTGAGAAGGTCTCTCAACAGAACTGTGACCTAGACACTGGAGATTGGATGATACATGCCATCCATCTTCATGTCAACAAGAAGAAGCCCTGGATTCATGGATACATCGTGATCCTGGGCTTAACTAAGGAGGCGCTCGCCCGAATCAAGGGTAAGCTCCTCTTCTATGGTACTCGTACTATTATGGTGAGGGAGTGGCGGGATGTAGATGAAGGGGTGAAGGGCACCAAGGCACCAACTGGTGTATCAAGTGGCGACACAGGGGATCCTGAGGAGGAGCCCAGTGTCGTAGCGGGTACTTCCGGGGAGGTGAGTGGAGCCGGCACCAAGTCTGGATTGGATGATACTGAGGAACCGAAGCAGGATTAATTTAATTACACTATTATGTAATTAATGAGCACAATAAATTTAAATAAGTCTATTAATCCGGTTTTCAGTATTTCTTCAGTTCAGATTAATCTTCATCACTCCAAAGCAGCATCATCCTCACTATTAAAACTAATTCAAGGCAAAAGCGGTATATGTCTAGTCCAGGAGCCCTGGGTATTTAAGGGGAAAATAAGGGGGCTCAGTGGGAGTGGCAATATATACAGCTATGGGGGAGGACTTCGGGGTTCAAGAGCATGTGTAATGGTAAGCAAAGACATTAGGGCATGGCCTCTGGTACAATTCTGTACTAGGGATTTAGTGGCGGTACTTGTATCACTTGGTCATCGCACGGTGGTATTTGCCTCAGTGTATATGGCCGGGGATATGATATGTCCGCCACTGAACATGGATAAACTGGTAGAGTATTGCAAGATAGGGAGCATTTCACTCATCTTGGGGGGTGATGCTAATGCTCATCATACTCTATGGGGAAGCTCGGATATTAATTCGAGAGGGGAGGATCTTTTGGAGTTCATGAGTATACATGAGCTTCATTGTATTAACAGGGGACATAAACCGACCTTCATTACTGCCACTAGGCGAGAGAGGCTAGACATCACGATGGTGTCAAGCGATCTCCTTCCGTTGGTGAATGGATGGGAGGTTTTAGACGAAGAGTCTATGTCCGATCATAAATATATTAAGTTTGGGTTGAGACTGGGTAAACCTGACTCAATCTACTATAGGGACAGAAGGAAGACTTGCTGGGATAAATATCTCGGTGAGTTATCCAACTGTCTTAAGGTCGTTAAGACTGAACCTCTTACATCAACTGATGAAATAGAGGATACAGTCTGCTCGATATCTAAGATGTTAAGGGATGCCCAGCATAAGGCGTGTCCACTTAAGAGAGTGAGATCTAATGGCAGGACAGTCTCTTGGTGGTCTCCTGAACTTACTCAACTGAGAAAGTCTGCACGGAGGTACTACCGATTGACAACTCCTGGCGTTAGAGATCAAAGCTGGGAGGACTATTGTGAAGCAAGGGGTCTGTTCAAACGGGCACTTCGCAAAGCAAAACGGAACTCCTGGACGAAATATTGTGATACGATTGAGAAGTATTCGGATGCTTCTCGATTGTATCACATGCTTAAGGATGATCCGAATATCCGTCTCGGTCCCTTGGAACGAGATGACGGATCATATACAATGGGGATTGAGGAATCTCTGGAACTTCTATTGGAGAAGCATTTCCCGAGAGATCCTCAATTAATAAGGGGTAGCACTCATAGTAGTCACGAGCCCTGGGACTGCCGTGAGGTAGACTCAGTGGTTAATGAAAAGGTGGTTAAGAGAGCCATAAAGACGTTTAGTCCCTACAAAGCTGGTGGCATGGACGGAATCTTTCCAAATATGCTTCAGCAGGGACCGTCTTTACTCTTAACACATATTACGCGAGTTATTAGGGGCTGTCTACTCCTCGGGTATACACCTGAGGAATGGAAGGCCATGAGAGTTGTTTTTATTCCAAAACCGGGGAAGGACAGCTATGAGAGGGCCTCCTCGTGGAGACCAATCTCACTGACTTCCTTTTGGCTAAAAACAATGGAAAGGGTTGTTGATTGGCACATTAGAACTCCTGACCTGTTGGGAGGACTAAAAGCCAATCGACAATTTGCCTATATGGCAGGCGTCTCTACTGAGGCTTCCTTGCATCAGGTAATTGCAAGACTGGAGCGTACCTTGAAGTCCGGAGAGGTTGGGGTCTTGACCGTCTTGGACGTAGAGGGGGCTTTTAGTCGTGCTAGGTTTACGACCATAGTGAATGGTTTAAATAGGAATCTGGTTGACAATATGTCTACCAGATGGATTAGTAGTATGTTGACAGGTAGATCAGTCACGGCCTCTCTTCAGGAGGTTTCCAGGTCCCGTGTGGTGGAGAGAGGCTGTCCGCAGGGCGGTGTACTTTCTCCGCTACTATGGAACCTGGTAGTGGATGAGATACTTGGTATACTTAAAAGGGAACTGCCTCATGTATATTCCGGTGGGTTTGCCGATGATCTGGCTCTGTTGACCACAGGCCCTGATTCGGGAACTGTTATCGGACATATGCAGGGGGCAGTTGACAGGGTTGTAGGGTGGTGTGACAGAGTAAATCTTTCTGTTGATCAGAAAGCTTCTGTTATGCTTATTACACGGCGGAATAAATTCAGCCGGGTAAAAATTAGGCTCAATGGGATTGCATTAGAGTATAGTAATGTAGTTAGGTACTTGGGGATTCATATAGACCGCGGCCTTACCTGGGTTCCGCACTGTGAGCTAAGGGCACGTCGGGGTATGACGGCACTAGCTCAGTGCAGGCGGGCGATAGGCCAGAGGTGGGGTTTGAATCGAAAAATGTGACATTGGCTGTATACTGCTGTTGTTCGACCGGGGATCATTTATGGTTCTCTTGTTTGGATAACAGCTACAACCAATGACAAGGCTATGAAAAGACTTGAGAGGACGCAACGGATTGCGCTCTTGAGTATTTTTGGGGTTATGGGGTCCACGCCAACAATGGCGATGGAAACTTTAATTGGTATCCGGCCAATCCGGGTATATATACAGGAGGTTGCGGTACACACGATGTGTCGTCTTCAGAGAAGGGGTCAATGACTAGCATGGGGGATGATGGGGGTTCTTAGGACCCGGACTCACATCCAAACCTGTGAAGCCATTGGAAGGAAGATTCCGGAAACGGGACTTCCTTGTGACTTTAGAAGGGAATATCTTCCTGAGACCAAGGGTTTCAGGATTATTATTCGTACAAGGGAACAATGGTCTGAGATAGGCTATCCGGAGGAGGATGATCTTGTGGTGAGCTATCATACTGATGGCTCTAAACTAGATGGTCTTGCCGGAGCAGCTTATTGCGGACCAAACTCAATTACGGAGGGCAAATTCCCTCTTGGGGAATACGCCTCTGTTTTTCAAGCAGAGATCATGGGAATCATGAAGGCAATAGCCGGAATTGATGAACATGACTCTGGGGGAACAGAAGGGGTCAACATCTATGTTGACTGTATGGGTGCCTTGCAGGCCCTCGACAGTGACACGCAAGTCGTGGAGCTGGTAAGGGAATGTTATGAGGCACTAAACAGGCTGGGAGAAAGGAGAGTGGTCACACTCTACTGGATTCCTGCACACAATGGGTACGTGGGTAATGAAAGGGTGGATAAGTTGGCCAAGGAAGCAACGAAAGTTGCATTTATTGGTCCTCTGCCCATCATCCCACTGTTCGAAACGGTAGTTAGGTCTGCAGTAAGGGAGTGGTCTCTACTAGAGCACACTTGTCAATGGAAACGGTCTGCTACTTGCAGCCAGACCAAAAGGGTTGTTGAGTTACCCTCCGGGGAGACTTGGCGATATTTAAGGTCGTTGAGGAGACCGGCACTACGCCTGTTGACTCAAATTATTACAGGTCACAACACGCTAAACAAACACTTGTTTGTTATGAAGGCGAGTCCCTCTCCCATCTGCATGAAATGTGGACAAGGGGAGGAGACCAGCCTTCATTTTATAGCGGAATGTGATGGATATGCCAGTATTAGGCAAAGCATTCTGGGATCAGGTCGTCTGACTCCAGATAGCATTAGGAACATCCCCTTACCTGACTTACTTGAATTTATCAAGAAGTCGGGACGATTTTTAAATTATCACAGGGGGGATGCAAGATCAGCACATTAACCAAGCGGCGTGTTATAGGTGAGACTGCAATGGGCCATTCGTGGCCTGCGCGGCATGGTAGCTATCATTGTTGATATGTGATCCACACCTCAAAACATACATACAAGGGGGCGTGCCCCAGAGTCGTTTAGAGTCAAACGGGAATGCTAAAATAAGTGGTGGGTACTTTATTTATTTTGGGTGGGTTGCTTCATCATTTGACCTTAGTCCTCCGTGTATAATTTTTGGATTGGCCAGGGGGTCATTTTGAGGGAGGTGGGGTCACCCAAAGTCAAAGGGGGCGTGCCCAAGCGTCGTTTAGAGTCAAACGAGAATTCTAAAATAAGTGGTGGGTACTTTATTTATTTTGGGTGGGTTGCTTCATCATTTGACCTTAGTCCTCGGTGTATAATTTTTGGATTGGCCAGGGGGTCATTTTGAGGGGGGTGGGCTCACCTCAAGTCAAAGGGGGCGTGCCCCAGAGTCGTTTAGAGTCAAAAGGGAATGCTAAAATAAGTGGTGGGTACTTTATTTATTTTGGGTGGGTTGCTTCATCATTTGACCTTAGTCCTCGGTGTATAATTTAGGGATTGGCCAGGGGGTCATTTTGAAGGGGGTGGGGTCACCCCAAGTCAAAGGGGGCGTGCCCCAGAGTCGTTTAGAGTCAAACGGGAATGCTAAAATTAGTGGTGGGTACTTTATTTATTTTGGGTGGGTTGCTCCAACAATTGACCTTAGTGCTCGGTGTATAATTTAGGGATTGGCCTTAGGGTCATTTTGAGGGGGGCGGGGTCACCCCAAGTCAAAGGAGGTGTGCCCTGGGGCCGTTCAAAGTCAACCGGGGAAGATTCAGGAATATCGACCGGGGAACAGGGGAACCGGGGAAGATTCAGCACACTTCGATAAACGACTAGTTTTAAACTGCTTTGAAAATCCTAAATGTTAAATAGGTATTGATTGACGACATCCAAACATCTTTTTTTTTCATTTTTTAGCACAAATTTTCTCTTGCTCCTAAGGGAGTTACTTTTGGTAAAACTGAAAAAATTAGGACTTAACATTTACCTCAAAAGTACTCTTTAACACAATGAAGATGTAAAGATAAAAAAACTCAGTCTAAAAGTTGAAAGTAGTCGCTTTGTGCTTTGCAAGCGTTGGCAGTGGGGAAATTGCCATTTGGTCAATCGAAGTTTTTTAATTTTTTAACATGCTACACATCAACTATCGACAACCGGTATTTCGTTGGGGCAGAAGACTAACTCATAACATATTTTGATAACTTTTTGGATTTAAAATGTGAAATAAATGAGAACGGTAAGATAAAAAAGATTATTTTTACCTGATGAGTCATTTTTGAACGGGTTGGAACGTTTGAAGTTTGGCAGATGAGGAATGAATGATGAATGATGAAAAAGTGGCTTCAAAAATCAATTTTGCAATTAAATCATTTGTTCCTAAATGAGTAGGTAGATGATAAATAGATTCAAGACACAAGACTAAAGAATTTATATAATGTCAAATGTTGAATGTATAAAATTAAAAACTCTAAACTCAACTAATGCATAACAAATGTAATTGTAAGACGGTATTCAGTATTATAAACCAACTTTAAACTTACACCAATGATCAACTTTTATCGCATGTGATGAACTAATTACTTGGATTAATAAATACTTATTAATTGTGTATTATGATTAGAAAGCTACAGGGAGTCAAATCCTGGATTGCAAAATCCAACTCTTTCATCTGTTGTCGTAAAGAACTTTGAATGTCCCCGTCTTTAAAAAAAGACTGAGATTGTTAGAACACGTGCAGAGATTTACCATAGTGTATAGGCAGTTACTCCTAGCAGAACGATAATTACCAGTATATTAAGTGCGTGGGCGGTATCTGGAGAAAACCTGGTCGACCAAGGGAACATTCCCAACTGTCCACATCGATATTTTTTAAACTAGTCTCATTCGAAAGCTAAAGTCAAATGATGAAACTTTAACATTGGAACTATAGGTCGGTAAAATATATTTGACCTGGTGAAGTAGGTGGGAAGGTCAGGGACTGCACAGTTTACGTTTAAAATTAGCGTTAGTGAGAAGGGGAGGAAGAAGAGAAAGTTGACTTTCTCCCGTTTCACCAGAAAGTCGCGTGGGAGATAGGTAGTTAACATTGGAGGACCCTCCAAATTAACATTGCGCTCGAAAGAGTCTTTTCTCGTAATTCAAACGTGGATTTACTATAGGGATCCTTGAAATACTTCGCGCTTCTTGACCTTTCGACCTACTTTACTAGGTCAAATATATTTTAGCGGCCTATAGTTCCAATGTTAAAGTTTCATCATTTGACTTAAGCTTTCGAATGAGACTAGTTTAAAAAATATCGATGTGTTACAGTTGGAAATGTTCCCTTGTCAGTCTAACCAACACATAGTGCATTTGACATACATTTTTATATAGTAGATACTAATACATATTATTATCATACTTAAATAGTATACTCTTATCAAGTTCTATGATTTTAACATATTTTGAAAACAGGTTCAAACGACCTTTGACCTTGCAACAGCTGTCCCAAATAACAGTGATGATGTGGGGTGGGCCTAAATATTTAATTGCATATATGTAACATAAATCGTTAGTTTAATTTGCTTCAAATTATGTACAGGGTGTCCACGAGAAATATGCGGGGTAATTTATTTGAATCACTCCTTCAAAAATTAATTGATGTAAAAAAATTTTAATTTTGGCAACTAGAAAGGTGAAAGGAATATTAAAATTTAAAATATATATGTTCCATTAGATTTTGCTAATAATAAATCTATTGACATTTAACTTCAATTTGAATGTTAACCATAATATGCACTCGTAGTTTATTAATAATTTTAATTATTTAAAAATGAGTCTTAAATTCCCAGATCGACGATAAAGTTATTTAAAATTTATTATCATTCATTCAGAGATTCCCATCTCAACTTCGTCAGTCTTATTATAGTCAGGTTGGAAAGATCGGCATTTCGTCACCGAACTCCTCCAGCATCATAAACACTGATAAATGTCACTCTAAAGTAATGAATTTATAGTTCGTAATGAATCTCGGAGGAATTGTCGATCCCTTGGATATCCTTTTGAGTTGGAATGTGATCAAATGCCTTGAATTTCAGATCCCACTCCAGAATCCGTTTATCCGTTTCTGCAATATCGTCTACCAATTTTTCCAATCTCCCTGTTAGTTCTTCGAACTGAAAAACAATTTGTAACACAAGCCTTTAAAAACATCCAAATATACAAAATGATGAAGCTTCGAGAATTGAAAAATTCACTAGGATTCGTCCTTAGAATCCTAAAAATCCATAAAAAGTAGGGCATTTTTGGAGATTCTAGATTCTATAGTCATATTTAGTTGGAATTTCAATACCAGGAGGGCTTTTACAGCGCGTTCCAATAAGAAGACCACCCCCTAGCAACAAAAATAGTCCCTAGCAACGTACATTGAACAATGTAATCGTACATGGGCCAGATTGGTTAATCGTTGCCAAGGCACCATTTTGGTTGCTAAGGGGACTTCTAATTAGAACACCCTGTAATAAATCGGGTTCCAAAACAGGTGAATTACTAACCGAATTGAACAGTTTCCCAGAACTTAATGTCTTAAGGTTGCTCAACCTTGAGCGTATCAGAGAGTCGAAATTCAGCAACATTTCCGAATGTAACTGAACAAGTGGTTTAATTTGATTGTTGTAAATGTCATATCGTTGACGCGTTCCCCATCCAATTATGATCTCCTCGTCTGTAATCTTATCCCCGTTCTCGTCTAAAAAATCCTCTTCATGTTTCAAGGCATTTGTCACCTGAAATCCGAAAGCAATACATAAACTCGATCAGGAAATGCGATTTTTAAATATTTTCGTTTAAAATTAATACCTTATCCTCAATTATATCGATTAACGTAAAGAGTTGAGTTAAGTTTCTTAAGACTTGGACATCGAAATCAAGAAACGGTTCGGATTTCGTTTCCGACTCCGTTTCCTGTTTCAGGGGAATCCCGACTTGGCCGAGAATAAAAAAAATTGTCGCCATTTCTTTAACAAGAGTGTCAAAATCATTCAATTCTTGAAGGAGTTTTGATCCGTCCTCTTTGTTCAGTTTTATTACTCCATTTATCTGGAAGGAAAAATTAGTTATAGTTGAGTCAAGTCTCTATAATCGTTAAAAATTAACAAAAAAATTAAATAAAACTGTAGTGCATTTGCCTCATCGGCGAATTGGTGTGGATTTTCGGTGATCTTGTCATATTTCTTGGACGAGATGAGATACTTGAGTTTGACGTCGAAAGATTTGAAACCTCCGACAGCTTCGACCGTTTCGATCAGTTCCTTCAGCGTCTCCTCGATTTCTGACAAATCTTTCAAAACTCCATCTGCCATCTCTTCTACTTTCCGCCGTTTCTCGTATTCTTCCTCTCCAAAATTCAACTTCAGCTATTTTTTTTAGATTTACAAAAAATAGGAATTTAATTTTACATTTAATTTAGCTTAGGATATTGTTGTTTTTCTTGGAACTGGAACGAAAGCATGTTTGTGAAAATTAAAAATGCTTAAATCCTTATTTTATGCTGGTGTTTGCAAAAGCTTTTTTGTCATTTTTTTTAACCCGCCCGATTTTTTTCAAACCAGACTCATTGGAAATTAATTGTAAAGTAATTAAACTTTGACATTGTAGGTAAAATTTTAATAGGTGTCCAGATTAATGCTTTAATAAATCAAAGATTTCGGCAATGAATTCCTGTTTGTTCTTTGCGAAGAAAATTGCAATTCTACTATTTTATTCATCTAAATATTCGAAATGTTAAACTCTATACACTATATCTAAATAATGTTAAACTCTGTGAACATAGACAACGTAGTTATTTATAGGCCATTTATATATTAGATGGTTCCAATGCAATTACAAGAATCTTAAAGTTTAAATATTTTGATTACTCTTTCCAATTTTTAATGTGTAAGTGTAATGAGACTTACTGAAGGTTTGTTTGTGCCTCGATTCATAGTCTGTAATTTGAGACAGTGCAGGAATATCAATTTTTAATTTGCACTCCTTACCATTTCCTCAATTCCAACGGAACTGTTCCAAATCTGTTGAGCAGTTAAAAGAGCGGCACTGGGCCTCACTTCCGGTGGCAAAGTTGTCCATTTCTTGTCATTAACTTTTGATTTGGAATCGGAAGGACTGATTGCAATTATTGTGCACAAAATAAGTGCAATTATAAGCTGGGGACTTGAAATGTTCCAGCTTTTGCATCCCAAAATCATTCTGCTATCAATCCAAACTATACAAATCCTATTTTATGGTTCGAAAATTTAGAAATATTCCTATTTTCCGGTAAATTCAGCTTTCTCTTTTATTTTTTATTCAAAATTTGGTACCCGGGCTAGATTTGACTTTAGGTTTAGGTTAGGTTTACCGAAGGCTCAATTTTACTATATACTATATTTATAGACTCCGATATTGAAGGGACCTTTTTCATGAATACCAACACGGAACACAAAAATTACTATCTTTAATATTTAAACTGAATTTGTAAGTGAATTGGTATGGTCTTTGCTTTTTGAGTTTATTCGGAATTGGGAATACTTAAAGTTAAAATGTGTAAAATAAATAATTTTATATTATGAATTTTGTCTTTCGTCTTTACAGGGGAATAAATATCTCAATTCATGTCCCTAGAATATGCAAAAAATCAAATTTATAAATAAATGTAACACAAAAATGTACATTAATTTTTGAAATGCTGTTTCACCATTTACATTTTCAATTCTAATAGTGAATAGTTTAACTGTAATTCTGTAATAATATAATGCACCTTCAATTACATGAAATGCAGAACCCAATCTTCTATAGTACAGAATAGCCTGAATAATTCCCACTGCCACGCGTATTGGTATTTCAAAGGGGGGCGGACGTGTTAGGTTGGGTTCAATATACGTAAAAAGCTCTTGGTTTAAACAGGATTATCGTAGTTAGAAGATAATTTATTAATTGAAACTTGGATCCTTTGAAAAGGTTTACTTTGATTTGGTAGTAACTTTGGTTGAGTTATGGCGTTCAGATCTTTCCTTTTCATAAACTCCGATTGTGAAATTGTGCACTGATTGAGAGAGTTTCATGTTATTGAGGGGTGAAACCCCTTAATGTGATCACCTTGTCTGTCTGTCCGTCCGTCCGTTTACGCTCTAACTTTCGAACGGTTGAAGTTTTTTGAGAACGGTTGTTGGATTTGAAACATACATTTACTTGGCTTTAAGCCAAAAAGAAATTCGAAATAATCGGTCACACACCCTGACTGTTAGTACGGCTTGAAATAGTTAAAAAAATTAAACTCGAAAATTCCTATACCAAATGACTCCTACGTGTCAGCAAGAATAGTTATTCGTGTAAATATTTAAAAGTATAACGTTTTGGTTTCACCCCTTTTTTACGTGTCGTTTGTAACGATTTATTAAGTGTTGAAAACACTTTTTGCGAATGACTAGTCCGTCCGTCTGTCCGTCTGTTGGTGCAATAACTGGAGAACGGCTTGACCTAGGGTAGCCAAATTTTGTACACTTGTTCCTTGGATCGTAACGAAGGCTAAGTTCGAATTTGGGTCAAATCGGTCACACCCCCTGTCCCCCATCAATTAAACCCTCCACAAAAACCATTGAATTAGTAACAAACGCTGACATATTTTGCAATTACTGCTTAGGTAGTTTGTAGTAAACTATATGTCTACCATCTACACATGATAACGTACTAAAACTAAATTTCAGGTGTGAAAATCGCGGTTTTGTGAGGGAAATTGACAAATGAGTTGTAAATGATTCCTAAGTGGCTGAGAAACATTCAGATCCTGAATCAGTACGCTGTACCTCCCCTTTAAAAATATCAACAAAGAGTGCAACGACGCGAAACAAGACTTCTAAGACTTCTTGAACTTTTAATATCGTTGTACAACACATTGGAGTCGTTTTAAAAAAGAATCTCACATTTTCCCAACCATAGAGTAAAATCGTATACATTTGTGAAAAGTGATTCACTGTACCTTTCCAACAATGTATCGTAAACGTAGGGTTACATGAATTGTTAGGGTCACGTAGGTTAATATGACTCTTGATGGTACACCCTTGACCTTTGACCTACTCGGCCATTCTTCTAACTCAGCCTCCGCTAGAAGGTCAGAAATGGTTTACCGAAAAAAGATTTTCAAAATTATCAACCGTTCTAGAGTTAGAGTGCGAACGGACGGACAGACGGACAACGTGAACCCATTAAAGGGTTCCACCCATTCATAAATAAATAAACCGTTTCAAACGCACATCATAAAAGGGTAAAACCACACGAAAAATACTTAAAATTACACTTAACCTCGTTTCCCGTCATGTGAGTCGTATTCTTAAAGATTTTGACATTACCCACACCATAGAGTAAAATTATATACCTCGTTTAACAACACTCGATCATTCCATTACAACGATACAGTACACATGTATGGTTGCAGTTGAAAAAAAAACTGTGACCCTTGACCGTACCAGCTTGACCTATGACCTGCACGGTCCTCAAACGAACTCAGCCTCCGCTGGATGGTCATGAATGGTTTCCCGAAGAAAGAATTTAAAAATATTCAACCGTTCGAGAGTTATGCTGCGAATGGACAGACAGACAGACAGACAAGGTAAAAACAAGCCAAGTTTGTTGCTTGAGGAGTTGTAGTTTGTAATTTTATTCTCAATCAATGGCTTCTAACAAATAAGCTATGGCGGTCTTGAGACCCCGACTGTGTAAGGCTTTAATTTAATGATATGGTCAGATGGTCAAATGCTGGGCTAAGATAGTCAAAGTAGTGTTTCAGATGGTCAATAGGGGTGTGGTTTAAGATGAACTGTCACTACTCTCACTGCTTCCGGAAGTATCAGTTCCATCGCCCTCGTCATTGTCTTCTGTACAATAAAAGTCCCACCGTTCTCCGTCACCTGTACCTGTGGGTCTGGGTTCTGTGCAGTCGACTGTGGGTTGTTTCTCCGTTGCTACTTTGTCACAATAATAGTCCCAGTCTTGACCGGCTTCTCCATCTGTAGGTCTTGGTTTTGTACAGTCGGTGGCATCGTTGGATAGTGCTTCTCTGAATTCCTCATCCTGTTCCTCAACAATCATCAGGGAATCCGCGTTAAGCTCATTTTTTGGCTCAACTTGCCCCGCATTCACTGCAAGACAAATAAACCGTCCAACGAATGTACTAATGTATCGTAGATGTGACGTTTTTATAACGTTTTATACACATCGAAACTATTTTTGAACATGATTAATGCGAAAACCATGTTTTAAAATGCTCTAAATACATACAATATTAAAAATCCCTCATTGCCCCAGTCAAAGAGCAAAATTACATACGTCATTCGACAGCACTTGATCATAGCTTTCAAATGACATATCACACATATATGTTTGTAATGTGACCTTTCTGACCCCTCCTCACCCGTCAGAGGGTAACCTCTTCCCCAAATAATATACACCATTGAATAGCCTTTGATAATACCTTTCCATCGATGTATCACACATGGGGGGCCACTATTTTAAAAAATTTTGACCTTTGACCTTTCCCCCTTGACCTTTGGAATACTGGGCCCGAAAACAAATTTGACCTTGGTTTGGATGTCCTTAATAGATACCCGAAAGAAAAATTTCAAAAATTTGAGCCGTTCTCGAGTTATTGTGTTTACGGACGGACGGACGGACAGATGGACAGACGGACGGACACCAGATCACTCGCATTATGTATCTACGATACATACTAAATTAATTATCGTTTCATATGCGATTCGACAACGACATTTTGGGATTTAGATAAGCCTATTAATTTAACTGTTTGCCGTCTTATCTTAAGTAGCACATTCAAAATTCTTTAACCCCGATATTGTGCCTGAAAATGTTTTAAGAAAGTTAGTTCAACCTATTTTTGTTATATTGACTTTGTCTTCACTTTAATTGTTTAAATGAACCTTTAAATTTGTATCAGTATCAGCGTAACTTAATAATTTCTGAATACAGATTCAAAAATATTAAAACTTACGAATTCGGCTGTTGGATTCGTGAATAATGAACAGAGTCACAATGAGGGCAACAAAGGGCCGAAACATTTTGCAGGATTTTGTAGAAATCGCGAATTTCCCTTTGTGTTTCTCGAACTTAAATTTTCGCTTTTGGATACCGAGTGTTGAGAGCTAGTAACCTGTAAAATGTACTGAAATGATTCAGGCACCCAATGCTATTTAAAGAAGAAACATTCTGATTTAAATTCAAAATTAACTGGTTGCAAGCGGAAATAGGAAAAGTTCGAAACCACTCGAAACATGACGTCAATCTTGCATGGCTTTTCAAAACTAAAATTACAAATATTAAACTGTTTGAAAAGGTAATGCTTAAAATGAGTCACGGACGGACGGATGGACAGAGTTTAAACTTTAAAGAGTTACACGTCCTTTGTTTAAGGCTGAATTTTATAGAGGAATAGAATGCATTCAGAATTTGAGGTTACTTTAAACATTCCAATTGTTGGCGTGTGTAAGTTGTTCTAAAAGCATATCTAATCAGTTACACCTTCATCTGCGATTATTATGACAGATTGACTGATGCTACAGGCCACATGCAATATTAAAGATTAAAGGAGCGATTTATAATAAAATAAACGCATCAATATACAGTCTGTTTTTATAATCTACATGTACATTATTGTTTGAGACCATTCCTAGAGGTATTTCCGTTTCTTCCATTTTATGTTATTGAAGTCATTGTCTGAAAATTGTATCGAAATGCGGAATCTGGGTTACCCGTGCCGTAGCTTAAACGTAAAATCCGACTACTTAACGAGACGAGACGACTTGTAAGGTCATATCAGAAGATAATTAGTAATACCTGTTCTATAATTAATTAGTTAATCTCATGTTTGAAGTAGAAAAATCACTATGTTGTGCCTCATTTATATTATTATAACATTACTATTAATTCATTATTGTATAAATTCTACGCGTAATAACCTTAACCTTAATCTTATTAATTAAATATGTTGTATGATCAAGTGTAATGACCCATTCAGTTAGGTAACTTGATGTCAATAAACAAACAAACAAACAAACGAGGTGCAAAGAAATAAACAAAGCAATGTCAGAAATCAAACTTAAATTGAGGCATTGCATTTTTACGTCATAGATAATTTATTCCAAAAAATCCTAATTAATTCAATTCTATAATAAGCATAGAAAAAACTACAATTACATGTATTATGGTATGCTATCGTAGCAATACAGCCTTCATATATTTTATCTATCCATGAATATAATCCGTAACGGATGAGGGTGATTCAATTTTAATTACAACTGGATCAGTAATCGTGTGTTCATTTAGAACATATTCATACGTACCATCAAGGGAGGATAACCTTAGCCGACCGTCCCGATATTTAGAGTTGAGTAATTCGTAGAGCAATCTGCAGATCTGGATATAAAATACTTGAGTACAGATTAATTTAAATTATATTGTAAAACAGTAAATAGTATTTTAAATTACATTTGAAGTCAGTCCGCAGACAATATATTCACACTCGGATAGAATGAGTAAATCTCGTGCAATTTCCTCAAAAGCAGCCTTTCGTTCGAATTCAGATCCCAATGTTCGTTTTGCAAAAAAGCCTCTGACAGTCCAATCAAGATATCTGAGAGACATTAAAAAAATATTTAAATTAACTAATAATCAAGTGGTTTAATGAGTTCTAAAGCATTTCTGCACTATTTCTTACTTTCTTTTCGCTTCTCCTAGTACGTTTGAATCGTCCGAGGCTATAAAAACATTTCTGGAAGCACTTTGATTGAAATCGTGAATTTGAGCAGCAGTAAAGTACTCGTCAATTTCATGACGTGAACTCCTATGTTCCTGAATTTTATCCGTTCTCCGTATATGAAATCTAGTAAATGTAAGTAAATAGCCAGAATTATTAACAAATTAATTATTTTTATTGTCTTTGCCATTTTAAAGGGCTTACAGTAGGAAATCCCTTGATATTAAAAAATTGAGAACTACTCCTAAACATCGGGGTTTGCGGGTAAAAACCGCCCCATCATAACCGCCCTATAATAACCTCCTCCCGCAAGATCTGTCCTTAAGATGGCATTGTCAGCAAACGTTAATGCTTGCAAATCGAATCATCTTCGTCATTTTTTATCCAAATTCAAGGTTTTTGGTTCTAAAATTCATAATATAATTATGAACTAAAGTTCCTAATATCTTTAAGCGATTTTTTTTGTACATTTTAAAATAAAAAAGTTTAAAGTTTGATGAAAAATGACGTAGATGATTCAATTTGAATCATTTAAAAATAAGAAATTAACATTGGAGTCTAGAGTAATGGGGTAAGTTGAGATGGCTAAAAGCCCGGAATGTCGTATTCTACAATGTTTAAGCGTATGTGATTGGGTTATTCAGTATCCCGCAACTTTTATCGTTGAAACATGGGGCAAATGGGTACCCCCACCATAGAAAAGGGGCAACAGCCCCTTAAAACAAATCTTACTGAGCTGAGAACTGATATACAAGTACGACCTATTTGTAAAGAATTAAAAATACCCAGTAATTGGGTGGGAAATCCCAGCAGCTTTCCTGTAATTGTCCATTTTATTCTCAAAATAGGTGTTGGGTTTCAGTGCGAATTTCATAAACTGCCCCACCCACCACAGAAATGGATCGGGATGTATTTTTTCCACTAGGTCGGCAAGTGACTTTGCAACAGGTAACCCCTCTTTCATAGGGTATTCGATTTGGTCCAAATTGTTTGAGGTAATTAGACATGGAGGGGTTCGGCCTGCAAAAATATAATTTATTTATTGACATGACATGGAAAAATAGTCAGTATTAAAGGGTCAGTTTTAAAATTGTGGGCAATAATTTACAGAAATGAGAAGGTTCTTTCCAAGTCCATCGGAATGTGTTATTTCCTGGAACACAAGGTGAGCCAAGGGGTTTAAATAAGTGGCTCCATTTCTTGGAATAAGGCCACCCCTTTACTTCGTCATGAATTAAGGGCAGGTTCAAGGCATATGAGATCATAAGGCAGGCAACTCGGTGATGAACTTGACATCCGAAGCCACAGCCTTCATCAAAATATTAGTACTTTTAAAAATGAATATAATTATGTAAAATTATACCGTCCAACCAATCGTACTGATTTATCGTAAATGGGATTTAATTGTTGTATGTATCGTATCGGTTTTTGCAAATGTTTCATGTTAAGCTGCGTTTTAAAACGTTTAAAACCGATTAAATATTGAAAATTGCCCCAACCATAGAGACAAACTACATACGCCCGTTGCATCACATAATTATAATATGTATTGATTCTAGATCTAGGAGTGACACCAACCTAAAAAATATGCACCGATTATTAAAGAGGGAAACCCTTTAATGGGTTTAATCTGTCCGTCTGTCTGTTCATCCATCCGTCCGTCCGTTCGCACTCTAACTCTAACAGTTAGATATTTTCAAATTCTTTTTTTCACGAAACCATTCATGACCTTCCAGCGGAGGCTAAGTTAGTTTGAAGATCGTGTAAGTCAAAGGTCAAGCGAGCACGGTCAAAGGTCACATTTTTTCAAAATACAACCGTACATGTGTGCTACATCGTTGGAAAGGTACGATCAATTGTTATTGAACGATGTATATGCCTTTACTCTATGATTGGGGAAATGTGAAAATCTTATAGAAAACATCTCTCATGTGTCGTACAACAACGTCAAATGCTCTTTTAACCCTTTTGCATGGCGAAGCAAGTTTACGTAGCCACGTAGAGACTTTTTTTAAATCAAAGTGTCGCCATGGTCCATAATATTTTGGGTATATTTCTTTCAATGGTAGGCTCATTTCAAGGATCAACCGCCTCGTATGGCAACATTTTTTGCAATATTGCGAAAATCTAAGAATTTAAATTGTTGCTAATTTCGACAGCATATTGTGATTACAAATTTTAAAAATATTGACGTCATTGTTCCTAGAACCATCTAAATTTTAAGCAAATAATGATTATGAGTTGCGTATGTTATTTTTTAAGGACTGGAGGGTCAACCCAAGGGACTGAAATGCATACTACGATATAAAACCGACGTAAACTAATTTCATAAGTCCCCACTTTATAGGTAATTTGAAGAAAAAAATTTCCACTGGGATTACAAATAGTTGGACAGCGATCCAAAATATGCCCAAATATCGACCTTTAGTTTCGAGACATTCGACAAAATGCGAAATTCCAGAAAACAGTCCTAGAAATGGCATATTGTACTCCTGTAAAACTATTCGTATCGTAAGTTATTTTGTACTTGCTAAAACTAAAAGTAAATGGAGCAAATCGATTCCAAATCCTTGGAATTCGTAGTGGTAATCAAGGCCCTAAACCTGTAGAGACAAGACTATAATAAGGTTGGGCCATTTGCCTTTATATTCTCTTCAAAAAGCTGAACCAAAAGATCTGAAATTCATTGAACAATATCTCTTTTCTTAAAATCAATGCAAAAAATCCTTGCAAAAATCTGCAAATACTCGCCAAATTCCGCAAGATTTATTTTTTTGCGCATGGGATCTAAAGATCCGACGCCATGCGAAGCTATGTAATTTTGCTGGGATCAAAAAGTCCCAGGCCATGGCAACGCTTAGAGTTTTGCTGGGATCAAAAGATCCCAAGCCACGTCAACGCCCCGATTTTCGGTGGGATTAAAAAATCCCAGGCCATGGTAACGTCTCGATTTTTGCGGGATCCAAAGATCCCGTGCCATGCGAAAGGGTTAAGTCGTTTTTCGTGTTGTTTCACCCTGTGTTGATGCGCGTTTGCAACGGTTTATAATGCCAAAAACTTGAATCGTTCGGAAGGCATAGCCAAATGAACAGAAAGGCAGACAGACAGACAAGGTATTCATATAAAGGGTTTCAGTTTCACCCCTTAATAACGTGGTTATGAAATGATAACCCCTTACGACTAAAGTGTCCACACAATATATTCGGCGAGTCGCAACTTGTAGGTGATTGGATAGTGTCAATTTGATCTCGTACTATACGGGATAGCTGATCCGCTAGAATCTCCTCATCATTTCCGGGAGCTGAATAATATTCTAGAATCCGTAACTCCGAATCAGTCAGTTGAGGAGGGTTCCCAATTCTTCTGCTCAAAAATTGCATTATGAAATAAATTAAATGTTTTTAAAACCGGATTTTAATTTCCGATAGTTAAACTAGATTGAAATAAGACCCGGAACTTTGGAAATTGTAAGTACCCAAGGGTTTTAACCGATGCTGGATCGCAGAAACAAGGTAAGCAAATACAAAGAAATATACTTGTTTTGTAAAAATAAACGAAAATCGTCAAAACCATAAAACTGACAAGGATAAAAAAATTTATTCTGCTAAATGAGAACCTCTTCATAATTATTAACTTGTTTGTGATTTCAAAATCTTCCAATTGATTGTAGATAACTTATTTTCCTGCAAACAATTTACCAGAACGAAATGCTGCTCTGCATTTAACTAACCAATAAAATATTCATGATTATTCTGCATTGTATTCAAATAACGTGATAATTATAAACCTAAATTCCAGTATTCGATCAAATTAAGTGAATTCGGGTGAATATTAATATAAAGTTGCAAAAGAATATTGCTTATGTATGAATCCATTTTAAATAAAATATAGCATGCAAAAGTTATTCTGAAAAATAGTATATTGACTTTATTGTCCCACAGTGCGATTACATTTAAAATATTTTAGTAACAACATGATTGAGGGACATCATCTTTACCTGTTTAAAAAATAATTAGATCCTGAATCCGTCCTTTTGTCCACAGCCAAAAATGTCATATTTTACTCAAATAAAGTTTTAAATTCTGAATTAAAATCGAGTGTACAATGGATTATCAGAGTGGGTTCAGAGTATTTCGTAAGTACTGAACATACTTGGGCGACCACCAGATCACTAGACTACCGACCACCAAGCATGACATTAGACCACCAGACCACCGACCACCGATCCTAGCTCGAGACCACTGAACACCGACCACTGACCACCAAGCTCAATTCGAGACCACCGATCCGAGTTCGAGACCACTGATCCGAGCTCGAGACCATCGACCACTGGTCGTCGGTGGACTGGTGGTATAGTGGTTTCATCTAAAACCACCGGTGGTCGCCCAACTATGGACTACTGAATACGATTAAGTATTTACTTAATCATATTCAGTAGATTTAAATATTAATGAATGAACTGAGCAAAACCTGTTAAGTTGTCAGATTTAAAAAATCTAGGGCCTGGGGAATATTTGACTATCCTCCAACCTAACTAACCGGACATAACAACAAATTGTCTTGTACTCCTCAATCGCTTACTTCCTGGCTAGTACCTTGCCGCGTCGGATCCGATTGGAATTTAATTGACATTCGCGTCGATGTACGTTAAACGTGTTTGGATACTGAATGTCAATTCCACAGATATTGCAATTAAAAGGCATCTCCAGCGTATGAGTAGTCAAATGGGCCGAATATGACCACCCGGATTTTGGCACAATCTTGCAAAAATAACAGGAAAAGGACGAGAGGGATTTAATTATGCCAATTCATGTGACATTTCAGTTGGTCTCGATTTTCTAATGAGGCAGAGCAGAAGGTGCAATCGATTCAGAGCTTCGATAACCCCGAGGGGTCAACATCACCCGATGACGTTGAAGTCGACATCTGATTTTATTTGGATCTTAACATTCTCAGATTTTGAACTGGAACTTGTTATTGTGGACTTATGGACTTAAAATGTTACAGCTTTTGCATACCAAAAAAAATTCTTCTACCAATCTAAACTATAAAAGTCCTATTTTATGGTTCAAAAACTTTAAAAAATTCTTATTTTCCGGTTATTCAGCTTTCTCTTTTATTTGCTTTTTGCTTTCTGAGTTTATTCGGAATAGATAATACTTAAAGTTTAAATGTGTAAAGTCTATAATTATATTATGACCTTTGTCTTTCGTCTTTACAGCGGAATAAATATCTCAAATAATGTCCCTAGATTATGTCAAAAAATCAAATTTCTAAATAAGTGTTAAGTTTCCCACTTTTTATACAAAGATGTACGTTAATTTTTGAAATACTGTTTTACCATTTACATTTTCAATTCTAATAGTGAATAGTTTAACTTCTGTAATATAATGTACTCTAAATTACATGAAATGCTCAAATAAATCTTCAAGTACAGAATAGTCCGAATAATTCCCACTGCCACACGTATTGGTATTTTAAAGGGTGACGGATGTGTTAGGGTAGGTTCAATATACGTAAAAAGCTCTTGATTTAAACAGGATTATCGTAGTTAGAGGATCATTCATTAATTAATTTAATTAAATTTATTTAATCTATAATTAATTTATCTCATGGACGATTATGAAGGGCCGGTTATCAGATTTCTATGCGGCATGAGGATGTTACAGAACAACTGCTACTAGCATGCACAATATATGCGAACATGCAATTTTAGAACGGATGGAATTCTAGAACCGCACGAAATTGTTTTGGGCAAAGTAGCGTTTATGCATGAAATCCTTGGCAAAAATTCAGAGGTTAAAACGCCTGCAGGGATTTTTTTAATCGGAACAAATAATTGGCAATAATGGCAATTATTATTAATTATTTGGTCTTATAATCGTATTCGATATTTAATACAAAAAAACAGTCGACAGCAATTCAGAACCTAGTAGTACTTAATTACTTTCAAATCACAAACTTTTCATAAGTCTAAAATGTTACTCTGCTCTGTCTTCCCAAAAACTAACAGATCATAAAATTAATAATAAATTGCAAATTAAAAACACAAAACAAGATTGCGATGCAGTAATGTTGTATTCTCTGGTGAGGGAGCATATTTGTGAGACGGTCCAAGGTCAGTTTTTGAAAAATATAATGTCGAAAATATTAATTTAATTTACCCAATACTCTGCGAAAATTAACAAATTCTGGAAAATAAATACTGTATTCTCCAGATTACAAACGGGTCTAAAGGCGAGAATTTTGGGTTATGTCGCGCTGCCAGTCCGCGATAACTTGATAAGGGCCATGTGCCCATTGACCATCGCCATTTCGGCAGTGCTGCCACCCTTGTCCGGGTGGTGTTGGCGGCAGAGTTGGTGGAATCGGCCGTTGATCTTCTCGTTTCCGGCCGACGGGGTCAGTTCAAAGTACTTGTATGACCTTTCCACCGCTTCCTCTTTCGGAATGTCAAAGAGCGTTTGAGTCAATCTATCGCTCAGCGCGGCAGCAGCTTTTGAGGACAAGTAGCCCCCCACAATGCCACCAGCCAAAATTCCCACGCCCCCAAACATAGCCCCAACGGCCGCCCCTCCCGCCCCACCACCCATACCTGCCACAATTGTCAGCCCTGAATCAATGATATTCTTCGCCAACCGTTTCCCGCTTATTTCCTCACACCACCAGCGAGTAAAATTCTGGCAAACATCGAAGCAGAACATGAGGGCTGCAAGGCCGATCACGACCGCAGTTGCACCGTACTTCGTCATCAGGGCCGTAATGTCATCCAAGACGACGAGTATCTGCCTATTCTCCGAGATGATATGCGGAAGGTTCTGAATGATTTCGGCTCGGGTGACGTTGGAGAGTTGACCCCAGGCCCGTGCGAACCCTGTGACCCCACCCGAATCACTTGGTTTATTGCTGATGATTTGGATTGTACCGAATCCCTGGGAGGTGTGGGTTTGGTTTGCCCCCAGTTTTAAGTCACCAGCTTCCAGCATCAACTTGTAGAGTTCATTCATGATGCTACGGAACTGAGGGTCGTTTTTTGCCCGTTTTACATCATCTTTCAGTCGGGTGGCAAAGGCTTTGAATAGAAGGTCGGAGCTGAGGCCCCTGCGCAGTGACTCCCAGGTTGGGGAACTGCCACCTATGGCTCGATAAGCTACTTCTTCGGAATTTAAGTACATGAGAACCAGGGCTTGGTCCTGTGCACCCTCTTCGTCGTCTCCAAACGTTGTATTCAATTTGTCCCGAACCTCTGCTTTCCAACATGGATTATTGTTTAGCTCCGACATCCTTCAGCTTTTCTTCAGGGAAAGATCAAAAAAATATTAACATTTATTTGAAACTATGATAAAGCCGTATATATATATATACAGGGTGTCCACGAGGAATATTCAGGGTGTTTAAAGTTAAATAACTCTCCCAAAACTGGACGGATTTCAATCACACATAGTTTTCATGTTTGACTCCAATCCAATTGTGACTTGTGACTGGTGTCAAAAAATCGGAAATAAAATTAGATTTTCGAAAATTAAAATCGGTTTTTCCAATAGTGTCTAAAGGTGGAGAAGATGAGGTGAGAAGTTGTATAAAATGAGTAGTATAGTGGTGCTATGGGGCGCGTGGCTCTCTTTTAACCTCTTGGAGACCTCTGCGAGAAGGAGGGAGAAAAATGGACTTTTGCATCTCCTTTCCTCCTCCAACCTTCTTGAAGAGGTGTCGAAGAGGTTAAGCATACTGGAAGAGCCCCATGCCACCACTCCCATTTGCTCCGACTTCCCATAACCTAACCAAACCTGGTATCAGTCCGGAATTTTTCAGGAAATCGGGAAATCAGAAAAATGTGAACTTTTTTTTTAGAAAATTCCCGGGTTTCTACCGAAATTGCCCAATTTTCCCATTTTTTTCGCTTAAATACGGTAAAACTTGAATTTCGCAATAGGAATTTTTTTCAGATTAAAAGTTTTTTCCACCAGCGTATCAGTCATATATGATGCCAACTTCCCACTACATTGTCTCCACTGTTAGACAGCATTAAAAAACGATTTCATTTCTGAAAATCGGATTTTATTTCTTCGATATGTATAACTGTATGTTCCCAATCCCATAGTCAGGCCTAAATTATGGTTTATGAGTTGTAATTATTCGCCCTCCTATTTTTAACGGAAACTGTTCATCTCTGAATTCCCCTACTTGCTAACTAGATCCTTACAAATTGGTAATTTTTAAACCCCAACCCTTGACATCTTAACTATTGCTTTTAACATTTTTAATTGGGCTTAAGCAAAATCGAATTTTTAAATAGTTGGTCACACCCCTTGATCCCAACAAATTTTTAATCCAACATTATTATGCACCAAAATGACTAGCGCTATTCAGTGTCGGTATTGTTATTCGTTTAAATATTTAAAACTTGTAATGTTTCGGGTATCGCCTATCCTTTTCTATATGCGTATTTAAAGACAAAATAATCGTTAACTTACAATAATTTACCTGTTTAATTTTGAGAGAACTCACTTGGACGAGGTGGGAATGCGAATCGTGATGTTAGCTTCAGAAACGAATTTTGGAATATGTCAAATCTTTTAAATTTTAAATTTTTAATAGTGGAGAAGATGAGCCCTTGCAGCCGATGGTCTTAAAAATATTTTTACTGGCTCCAGTCGAAACATACACACGGAGACTAAAGGGTTTTCGGATATCTGAGAACAGTACTCGTTGTTATTGTAAACGTTTATTTAGTGTTGAAAACATTTTATGCGAATGACAAGTCCGTCTGTCCGTCCGTATGTCCGTCTCTCCGAGCGATAACTAGAGAGCGGCTTGACCCCCGGTCACCAAATTCTGTGCACTTGTTCCTTGGGTCCTAACACAGGCTAATTTCGAACTTGGGTCACATCGGTCACACCCCCTGTCCCCCATAAATGAAACCCCTCAAACCCCATTATAAACTATATATCATGGATGGATTAATCTAGAGTTACCAAACTTAATACACACGTTGTGCAAGTTAAGATAACGGCTACGTTCCAGCTTAGGCCAGTTCGGTCATGCCCCCTGATCCCTATAAAATAAAACCCCCCAAAACACATTAGAATGCTTAATTCTTAAATGCGGTGAGTCACCAAATTTTGTACACTTGCAACTTGTTCCTAGGGTCATAACCAAGGCTTAGTTCGAACTTGGGTACAATCGGTCACACCCCCTGACCCCCATAAAATAAATCCCCCACAAAGAGCATTAAATCCATAGAAATCACTGACATATTTTGAGACTACAGCTTACGTAGGTAGTCCACGTAAACTCTATGTCTCTCATCCACACATGGTTACACCTTGAAAATGCATTTCAGGGTTCGAAACCCGGCTTTTTGGGGAAATTGAGATATGGGTTTTAAACGATTCCCATGAGTTCTTTCGATCTTTGGTGTATACAGGACCACTCCCACTGACACCAGGGTGCAAAACCTGATGTTTCCACACTTGGTTACACCCGTTACATCGGTTTATTGAAAGAGGACTCAAAGCTATAAAATACTCATAGCTTTTCCACCACGACTTTTGTACCCGAGGAATAAGAATTTAATATTTTATTAAATACAGACAGAACAGGATATTTTAGGGCATTGTAAGGGTGAATGTATGGATTAACTTCTGGCCAGTAACTTGAAACCCTTCAAAATTAGAAAGCTTAAGCAAGGAACTAAAATAACTTCTACATTCAACCCTTTCAATTCACCTGCTATCTAAAGATAAAAAAACATTTGTTAACATTCTAATATTTATATTTTCATGACGAATATATTTATATTGCCTCTATACATAACGAGGCAGACCCCAGGGTATATACAATACAACACCAAAATAATTTTAAAAGCAAGCATTG
This sequence comes from Desoria tigrina, assembly GCA_906901685.1. NCBI lineage: Eukaryota > Metazoa > Arthropoda > Collembola > Entomobryomorpha > Isotomidae > Desoria > Desoria tigrina. Next base: position 1,004,583 of record CAJQTU010000035.1, read on the forward strand.
ACTATATTCAATATTCTTATCGGTAAACTGCTTCCAAGACTTACTCGCAGCATTGAGCATTATTATTGAGCATTTATTCACCAGTTAACTCATTAAAAGCATTTGTTGGGAAACTATTTCCACAAAACTTCGTTCCTGGATTTCAGAACTACATATTAATTTTGTAAGTAATTGCAAATTAATTTACAGGGTTTTTAAATTTCTACAATAAAGTCCAAACAGGTAATCGGTTTCCTGTATGATTTTAATATTCTATGTACTTGCAGCTATTAAACCGTTAGAAATTAAAAATTAGGAAGGGCTGAAACGCTTTATTTGAGAATTGTGTTGTTATAAATGGGATATAAATAGCTGATGATTTAAAGGAATTTAAAGGAACGGTATGCCGTTCCCAAGGACTGGTTATCCGTATGGGGAACGGTTTACCGTTCTCCAATTTCATTTTCCCCACCGAATTCATTGGAACGGTTAACCGCTCCTGGGGAACGGTTTTCATCGCCTTTTGGGGAACGGCATACCGTTCCTCGAGAACGGATTAGATAGGCGTTAGAATCCCATTACATTTACATTTGAAACAAACTGTCTTTTTTAAGCCTGCTTTTCGATCAACGAGACGTTTTACATGTTTTGCTGATTTAAACTTTTTAACTTTTAAACATTATCCAATTCTATGATTTAAACAGACCAATAATGAGCCAGGGTGGTTGAAATATGGGAAACTTTGTGAATGAAGATGCTCTAATTTCTAATAGTCTGTTTCTATTCACAAAATAGAAATGTCATACACGGCCGAAGAGTTGGACTGGAAAGTCGAGATCCGAGAAAAATTGTGTCTCGTCTTCCCCGGATTCGACAATGTCGAAGACTTACTCCGAATCCTCTTCCACTTGGACGAAGACGACCGGAAGTACGAATTTGACACTGAGACCTCACCAGCTTGGAACACCCTCCGCTCTACGCTGAACCACGAATTGGTATTCCAAAAGTTCGCCACCCGATTGGCACAAGACACGAGACTGCCGGAAATGGACATCCGATTCCTTGAAATCATCAACTCAATAAATTCAAAAATCGCATCCAACCCCATAGACACTACCCAAGATCCCGAATTCCCCGGATTCGCTATAGTCAGTCCAGTCGCCGACCTCGATATATCCACGTTCGCAGGATTTAGTGGCCTGGTCAAGTCCTGGGGCTTCATCTCTCCAGTTAATCAGTCCCAGATCCTGGCGAGTATCCCAACTATGGCTGAGAGTAGACAAGTCGCTTTGAGAGATAACTCCGATTTAGCTGGATTCAAGTACGAGGTCTGTAGAGCGGGTCTAGCAGCAGTCAGCCTGGGTGAAGGAGCCTTGCAATCGATGCAAGGGTGGTGGGGTGGCGAAATAAACGGTCGACAGTGTGCCAAGACAGTTGTAGATTCGGGTCTGGTGATGGGAGCTGGATTTGGCGGGAGTATGTGTGGGGCCAGATTAGGCTCGTGTGCCGGGTCGGTTGGGACATTGATTGGCTTCGTGGGTGGCTGGTATTTGTCAACTACGGCAGTTACGAATACAGTTGAGAATTTGACACAGAGACTGTTCGGGGTGCCGAAGGACAAGTCCGTTGAAAATGCGTATCTGTTCTTTGGGCTTAAATCGACAGCTTCGGACGCGGAGGTTAATGAAGCATTTCGAAAGATTTGTTTAGAACATCACCCCGATAAGGGGGGAGATGGTGAATATTTCATTATGAGTCAAATGCAGATGAGTATCATTAAGTTGTCTCGATATGGAAAGGCTTAATTATTAATTATAGTTAGGTTTTGAGATCCAGTTTAATTATCTCTTATTTGTACTTTTTAGGTAAGGAGTATTACAGGGTTTTTATAATCTGTCTTCATAGCTTGACTAACAAAACGTTGTTTTTATAACAAAACCTATTGTTCTCAAGAATTTTCTTGTATGGTTAAAACTTTATTTTCTGATTGAATAAAAAACATCATTACTGCTCCAATTAGACTGCATCAAGGAATTTAATACGTAACAATTTTTTATCAAGGAATTTCAATGTTTTGAACTAAAGTAAATGTATAAACTACTACATTGTAAATGCTTAACTTTAAAAAAGAAATAAATCACAGGTTTACGTTTAAGTACAATGAATGAAGATAGTTTGTCATTTTGTCTTGCGATTTTTGGAGTAAATTACTTAAGCTTTTTAAACATGAATCCTAATCCGCTTTTATCATAAATAAATAAATTCCCGATTGAGTGAAACTGTCGCAAGCACGAATAAAAAACTCCTGTTCATAAACTTAACCTCTCTGGGTGTTCATTAACAACCAGGATGACTAACTGTCATCATTAGAAAACTATATTTTGCAAACATCGTCTTATGGGTTGGCTAGTAGTTGGCAATATTTTGGACGTTCAAATTAGTTAGATACAATTACTCCCCAGAGAGGAACTCATTTCAGTATCTACAGAATATATACGATTTTATGCCGATGCTCTTGGTTATTATGCATCGTAGATACATAATGCGAATGGCTATGTGTCCGTCTGTCCGTCCGTCCGTCTGTCCGTCTGTCCGTCTGTAAACACGATAACTCTAGAACGGCTTGACTTTTTGAAATTTTTCTTTCTGTTATCTGTTTAGGACATTCAAACGGAGGTCAAGTTAATTTGGGGGCCCAGTAGGTCAAAGGTCTAGGGGGGAAGGTCAAAGGTCAATACTTTTTCAAATAGTAACCCCCATGTGCGATACATCGATGGAAGGCTATTGTCAAGGGCTTTTCAATAGTGTATAGGATTTAAGGGTGTGGCCACCCGGTGACCTAGGGGAGGGGGTCAAATAGGTGAAATTACAAACTTATATGTGTGATACGTCATTTGAAAGCTATGCTCAAGTACTTTCCAACGACGTATGTAATTTTACTCTATGGTTGGGGCAAATTGAGATTTTCGATATTTCATGTATTTTAAACATTTTAAAACACAGTTTTCAGGTTGAATATGTCCAATAACAGTTTAGATGAGCATAAAACGTTGTAAAAACGTCACATCTACGATACATGAGTACAACGTTAGACGGTTTAATATAAATAACTCTTGGAGAGGCTAAGAATTAAGAAGTAATGAATGTAATGTTGCATATTTATCAGATCCTAATCCCTTTTCTCAAAACGTTGAACTGAAAGCTATATTTATTGGGTCCATATCCAGGGCATGTTATCAACCAACCTCGATCGTACTTTTGAACGAAAAAATAAAAAATAAGGGAAAAAAACGAGCTCAAACAGATAAGAATACACCAGAAAAACATTTACTCTGCTTCAGGGTATAAATAATTAAAATTCATTTTGTGATAATTTATTTAACATTGGGAGTGGGAGTAGACAAGATCTGCCCAACCTAGGCGCTGTTGACATTTAAAAATTAGCAAACACGACACTAAATCGAATTATATCCTGCGTACAAAATAGGTTTTTTACTCTTGATGTTCAATGTTCAATAGTTTTATTAAGCGACCAGAATACATAATATGATTTACACATTGTTATATGAAATTCCAAAACCTAAGTTTCCTCTTCGTTTCAACTTTTCTCGTCGTCGTAATTTGTCTGGTAAAATTCTCTCTTATAAAACATATAAGGATACCAAACATATTCACAATCGTTTGTCATTTCTCTAGATGGATCTAATTTTTGAAAATCCTTCAGAATTCAATTAAAAATCCCGATTTAAACCAAAAATTTAATTATTTTAAGATTTAATCACAAACCATGACGTTCGTCCTGGTTTTTCACATTACACTAATATAAACTGAATTCGGATTTGCTTATTTTTCAGAGTGGAGTTGGTGGACAAAGTGTTTGGGTGTGGTGGTTGGATCCAAGATGCCAAGATTCTAGTTGCCACCCCCCATTCCTTGCTCCCGTGCGATACATTCAGCCTTTGAAAACTTGTAGAGTCGTGGGAATGAAATGGTCATCTCTACTCCAGAGATGTGTCAGGATGCAAAATCGGTTGATTCAGAAGACAAAATCGGATAGGATTCAGAAAAAAAATCGGATAGGATAGTCAATCGATAGATGATCCAGATCCAGAAGGCATATGTTTTCGATTATAAGTGAAGAACCACTACTTGTACAGAAACGAAGGCTCAATTTTTTTTAGGTTTAGTCCAAGACTGACGACATGACGTGGCGTAGCACAGTTAGAGCACAGTTACAACTGTGCTGTATCTTCAGGCGTCAAAATGGATCACAGTTACAACTGTGCTCCAACTGTGCTACGACTTGACGACAGTTAGTCCAAGTAGTCTAGACAGGTTTAAGTTAAACTTCAACGGGTCCATTCGAGCGCAATACAACAAAAGCCTAAGTATTGTTTAACCTTCTATTAAATGGCAAATCTTTTGAACATTAAAAATCATTAATGTATCCTCCTCATACCTCATTAGTCTCACAAGCACGATTGAGTCGGTTCTCTAATAAATACTAAAACCATACACAAATTCATTACGCCAAGCTGACAGCTTTGATTTCTTAATTAACTTTTTGAACAAAAACAAATTGAGTACATAATAATTTACAGCCTGATTATTAATTTGCAACCAGTTCAGCAATAATAAACCGATGTAACGGGTGTAACCAAGTGTTGAAAACATCACGATAAACAAACTCAATCTCAATTTCCCCAAAAAGCCCGGGTTTTGCACCCTGGTGTCAGTGGGAGTGGTCCCGTATACGTTAAAGATGTTCTATTACTCATGGGAATCGTTTAAATCCCATGTCTCAATTTCCCCAGAAAGCCCGGGTTTCGCACCCTGGTGTCAGTGGGAGTGGTCCCATATACGTCAAAGATGTTCTATTACTCATGGGAATCGTTTAAACCCCATATCTCAATTTCCCCAAAAAGCCCGAGTTTCGCACTCTGAAATGTAGCTTCAGGATATTATCATGTATAGATGATAGACATAGAGTATAATGTAAACTACCTAAGCGGCAGTTTTAAAATGAGTAAGAGCTTTGAACCGATTTAATGTTTTTTTTGGGGTTTAATTTATGGGGGACAGGGGGTGTGACCGATTTGACCCAAGTTCGAACTTAGCCTCACTCTTGACCCAAGGAACAAGTGTACAAAGTTTGGTGACCGTAGGTCAAGCCGTTCGCCAGTTATTGCACCGACAGACAGACAGACAGACAGACAGACAGACAGCCTAGTCATTCGCATAAAGTGTTTTCAACACTTAATAATGCTATTCGTCATTCATATATTTATCCCATCTTCTACTTACACCTTAATTTAATTCTGAAGATACGAACTTAAAGTCAACAACAATAACCCTGGCTTTAACGAGCTTGTTTTTGCTCCTTATATCAATTGTAATGATAACCTTTAAAATTTTCATGGAATTAGCAGCACAGGACTTGAAAAAAAAAGTATACGATTCATAAATAGAAGTTACATTTTGCATAATAATAATAAATAAGACCAGATATAGTTCTTCAAGAATCAACCCAAATTCTATCCAGCCAGTGTCAACCGATTTGATACCAATAAATTCATTTTGAGTTAAAACAATAACCTCGCCCGGGGGACTTATTTAAGTATCTACGGAACTCAATTTAATTAGAATCTCCAGAAAACCAAACCTTCTTTTGTTTCTAACCGACTGTTCAAATATTTATAATATAGATATCCTAGATATTCAATTTACTCATGAACTATACGACTGAAAAGTTCAACATTTTTCGTCTTAGCAGTTATGTATGACTAGATTATCGTGTTAATGCAATCGTGTTTACTGACCAGTATAATCGATACCAAGTTTGAATCACGCAGCCTCGTCCAACAGTTTGAAGCCTCCGAGACCTAATAAAAAATTACTTGAAGCACAAATAATTTTGATGGCTGACTTATCAAAGCTTATTATTACACATCAGTTTATTCAAAAACATATATCTGGATTACTCCTGAAATGTGCCTTTCCTTTTCCGTTCACCTCATATGGATGGTCAGTTAAAATAAATATTATTAACGAGCATAGTTTAAAAAATATATAATTCATACTCTAAAACATGCTTATTTCTAACAATGGAGCAGCATTTCTAATAAAATGCAAATAAGATTTCCTATATACCAAAAATCAAGAAAGTAAATCAAAAACACAAAAATCATAGCGGTTCTTCAAAATAGGTAGTGGCATTTAAGAAATCAATGTAAAAATGAACGCAAAATTAACAGACGCGCATGTTGTAATGAGTGTCGGTGGAACAGAGAGAGAGAAAAACATTTTTTTTTAAATTCCACCGGATAATAATCAGAGTTGTAACATTGAGGGTGTCGAAAAATAATATTACGCGAGAGCGAGGTTTGTTTTTTGATGTATTATAAATTATAACTTATAACATATCTTATTTGGAGATTATAAAGAAATGTCGTACTCTTTCAAGAGCCACGCCCAATTTCTGTATTCATTAAGAATATTTGTTTACTCTCAAATTAACATCAAGCGTGTGGTTCAATCTTGGCTCACTAAATGTATTAAATCTTGTCTTAACAGAACAACAATGAGCCAAGATTGGACCACCCGTTTTCTTCTATTTGTTTTAGCGACAACCACAACAATTCTGGGATTTCGTGAGTCGGCTATTCATTCGAAAGCGACTGAAATTGTGAACGGGATCCGTTCATGTCACGTCCACATCGTCCACGACCACCTCCAACTCGGTCCAGTTCCAGAGACCCTAGTCACCATACAGAGACTGGACTACTTGGGACAGAATCCTCAATATTCTGACCAGTGCAGGCTGCAATGGTTCGAAAACTATGCGCCCGTTCATAAAGTTTTTTCCCGCCGCGGCATCAACTGCGTCCTCGTCATTCTCTATGTCAAAGGTCAAGCGCTTAAATTTGACCCGTTTGACCCCTCCGTCTTGTCCATTGCAATTGACAAGACACTTCATTGTTTCTCCAGTGATGGCTCTTTTGGTACTTCAATCAACTCTAGCCGAGTCAAAGTTCTAGAATACACCGGAGAGCAGTACGTCCTATACTTGTCACATGTCCCGAGAGACGAGCTGCGCGGCGGGTCCTATCAACTGGACATGTTCCACTTGGATTTCATCGCCGTCATCTTCGTTGAGGATGATGAAATTAACGGAATGACCGTTCCCGAGAAACAGGACCTCTGTCTCTACATCATTGGCGATGTACATGAAATCGACTCTGAATATAAGCCCGTTCCACTGGCGCTGGTACCAATCAAATTGAAGACCCTCGGCAACTTAGAAGAACACTTCATCCGACATCGATCAAAGGTCCTCCTCTACAATCAGGCCTACGAATACGAAGAGGAATTTTGGGACTGGGATGCCGCGATCTTTGCGTCCTTGAACCCCTTTGACCTCCCCGCCACAAAACACGATATCCACTTTGACCTCTTCATTCTGGGAGTTTTGGCGGGACGGGAGAATGGAACGTTCTGGGTTCGATCTAAGCAGAACTTGTGGCAAAAACCTGCTTTTGAAAAGAATGCAGACCGGGACTCGAATAAGTTTCCAAATGCCAAGGTCACATTTGCCCCATTCGGATTCGACCCAGATAAACTCATGAAGGGACGCGGGGTGGGATTGGAATACATTGCGACCGAGATCCAAGGCTACAAGTTCCTCACCTGTTTCGCAGAGTCAGAGCTCAGCTACAGGTTTTACATTCAGCCCTTCCAGACGCCATTGTGGATCGCCATTCTGGTCACGACATCTTTTTTGGCGCTTATACAACAATTGTACATCTGGAAACGAGTTGAAAGATCCTCCTTCGCCCCTTGGCTATTCCTCATTTCCACTCTCATCGACGATGGCTATAGTATTCCAAAATCTGTTGAGAATCTGCGTGGATATCGAACGGTTCTAGGAATCTGGTTCCTAGTCGGGGTCGTGCTGACTAATGCCTATATTGGAATCGCAATTACGGGAATCACGTCGCCTATTCCCTCTAAAACTATTGAGAATTTCCACGAGATGGCCATGACACACCATAGCGCGCAATTCGTCAGGGATTACATGACAAATCGCAAGAACAAATATTTGGACTCAGTTGGGATAAGTCGAATGGTTATGCTAGTCCAAGAACAGCAGCGCTCCTTCGATTCATCCTCTGACTTTAAGATTCTTTCGTCGATTCGAAAGTTGGTACGCGGAACGGTGGCGTCGAGAAATCGAGGCCAAAATACCCGTGGCTATGAATTCCCGTTCCTAGAAGCTTTGGCAGCACTCTTTCCAGAATTGACAAAAGGGCCGCTGAGGACCGGAAATGTTGTACTTGAAACGCTATCGAAAGAAGAACTAACCGTTTTCGACTTGTTATTCAGTCGAGATCGGTTTGCCCTACCGCGGAAATATAAGGTTTTGCAGGCTGGGTCCGCAATTGAAGAGGAAATCGTGGAATGCAATCGACGTGTTTATGCTGACCCTGCCGCCACCATTAGACAGGAGTATCAATATTTGACCCAACATTACCACTGGATTAGGTTTGTATTGGGGCAAGATGAGATCATGTCAACGGTTGAGGGATGGTCATTTTCCTCCTCTGGAGGCTCGAGGGTTACGACAAATTTGAAATACTTAATCAATTCCGGGATCTACGGAGTGGCCAAAAGGTACTTTGACTACTCGAAGTACCGAAATCGGATTGAATATACACATTCCGTGGTGAGGGAAGTAAAGCATGAACCGGTTAAGGCCTTGGATTTACTGGGAGCATTTCAGTCCGTCTTCAGCATCTTTGGCGTTTTAATTGCAATTTGCTGCGTTGGATTCTGGGTTGAACTTATGTGGTTTCGTTGGTCAAATATTACATTAGGAATCCAAGGGTTGGTGGGAAGGTTGAATATGATGCATATTCTATCCAAGTCAATTTTTATGAAAAAATAACCCAAGCCGGGAGACGTAAGGAACTCATTTTAATTAGAATCACCAGCAAATCCATACCTTTATCTATTCCTCTGGCCCTAGTACCAATCAAATTGAAGACCCTCGGCAACTTGGAAGAACACTTCATCCGACATCGATCAAAGGTCCTCCTCTACTCGCAGACATACGAATACGAAGAGGAATTTTGGAACTGGGGTGCTGTGAAGTATGCGTCCTTGAACCCCTTCGACCTCCCCGCCACAAAAAACGAGATGCACTTTGACCTCTTCATTCTGGGCCTTTTGACGAGACGGGAGAACGGGACGTTCTACAATCGAGTTCAACAGCAGTGGCATAAACCTGGTTTCGAAAATAATGGAGACGGGGACTCGAATAAGTTTCCCAAGTCCCAGGTCACATTTGCCCCATTCGTATTCGACCCAGATAAACGCATGAACGGACGAGGGGTGGAGTTGGAATACATTGCGACTGAGATCCAAGGCTACAAGTTCCTCACCTGTTTCGCCGAATCGGCCCTCAGCTACAGGTTTTACATTCAGCCCTTCCAGACGCCACTGTGGATCGCCATTCTGGTCACGACCGCTTTTTTTGGAGATTCTACTGGAATTGTACATCTGGAAACGAGTTGAAAGATCCTCCTTTGCCCCTTGGCTATTCCTAATTTCTACTCTCATCGACGATGGCTACTCCATTCCAAAATACGTTCAGAATTTGCGCGGGTATCGAACGGTTCTAGGGCTATAGTTTCTAGTCGGGGTCGTGCTGACAAACGCCTATATCGGGATCACAATCACGGGAATCACTTCCCCAATTCCATCTAAAACTGTTGAGAATTTCCACGAGGTGGCCAGGGTACACCACAGTCCAGAGTTTGTAAGGGACACCATAAATGGACAACTTGGTCAATCCACAACGGGGGATGGTCAAATCGATAAGAGCGGGGATAATGAGCCGAGGGAACTACCAAGCCCACGTCCCTTTGACTCAGCCTCCGATTTCAAGATCTTGACGTCAATTTTGAATGTGGTAAATGTTGGAGGTTTAACCAAAGAAACACAAATTCCTTTTGAATTTCCGTTCCAAGAAGCCATGAGAGCCCTATTTCCGGAATTGACGCAAAATAGGTTCAGACGTGCTAATCTTGAATCGCTGTCGAAAGAAGAGCTCAACGTCTTCGACTTGTTATTTACGGACAGGTTTGATTTCCCGCGGAAATTTAGAATTTTGCAAACCGCGTCTGCGATTGAGGAGGAAATTGTTGAATGTGAGCGCCGCGTTTATGCCGACCCTGGCGCCACGGTTCGACAGGAGTTAGAGTTTTTGTCACAACATTACCACTGGATTAAGTTTGTTTTGGGGAAAGATGAGATCCTGTTAACGGTTGATGGATGATCATTTGAGACTCGGTTGGAGAGTCCAGGATTCCAACGAATTTGAAATATTTAGTCAATTCTGGGGTCTACGGTGTGGCCAAGAGGTACTTTGAGTACACGAAATACCGAAATCGGATTGAATATATTATATTCAATCCGATTTCGGTATTTTCGGTAAGTCTGTAGTAATGGACAGAGAGCATGAATCAGTTAAGGCTTTATATCTATGGGGGACCTTTCAGTCTATTTTTATTATTTTTGGCGTTTTAATTGCAATTTGCTGCTTAGGATTCTGGGGAGAAACTGGTTGGTTTTGTCGGTGTTTTATTGCTTTCAGGATCCAATGGTTTTTTAGAAGATTCCGAGAACGCAGTTTCGTTAAACTAGTTCGTCAGAGGTAGGAGTTTAGATTTAAGAGCAGGGATGATCACGTGCCGTATTATTTATTGATTGTTTTTCTGAAGGAGTTGAAGGAAAATCAGAAAATAATAATAAATTAAATAATTTGTAAATTCAAGGATTGATGTTACTAGTTTATAATTAATACTACTGGCTACTGGGGTTAAAATTTAACCAACAACCAGTAATATGTTGTTTTTGGAGTGGCTCACTTAATGTTGAATTGTCTCTGTAGTTTAAGCTTATTTATTTTACATCACGCACATTTTAGTGTACAACTCATCTTTGAAAAATAGAAATAAGCTGATGTAAGCATTGTTAATCAATTATGTGCAGGTGGACTAGGAAATGGATAGACATCTCTGTTATAGGCCGACTATAGACTATAGACTGACATCTCATGACTCATATCCCAGCATCAATAGATGAAGGTATAAATATGTTGTTGTTAATGTTTTATTTACTTATCTTATATAATGACCATAGGTTGATATTTTGATATTGAATCAAATTGACTATTTAACCAATAACAATAGATTTGTAAATCAATGACATTGATACCAATTTTAAAATAGACAAAATATTTCCGCATTATCACATGCAAAGAGTATATTTATTGACATGAATACTAATATTAATAATTAATTCCTTGTTCATATTGTTCATTATACGTTTGGGAGATTTCGGACAAAAAAGTTCCCTAAAATGTCAATTGTCTGCTCGACCCTCTGGAACACAAGAGGGTCGCTAAAGTTGCCCATTGAGGTCGCAAATCCGTGGCAAACATCATTGTACCTCCGATGTCCCGAATTGTCTCCGAACTTCTCTTTAAGTACCTCATAGAATGGAAGCTGTCGTTAAAAACATAAATAAAGTTTTAGTGTGCTTGACTGCGTTAAAATGCATTTATTTACTTAAATAATTTGTGGTACCATATCGGGGTCATCAAGACATGGGAAGAGGTACATGGGGGCGTTGACATCCTGCGCCATCGCGGTCGTTACGGATGAAGGGTGAACTAACCCGGCGGCCTTGATGCCGGGCATTTGGCTCGCGGCCAGAGTTGACATTTTCCCGCCCCAACAGAATCCGAATATCCCGACCTCTTTGATCCCGTAGGTTAACCAGTAATACTCAATGATGGCTGCGACATCGTATTTCACAATCGTGTCCCAGTTCGCCACTCGTTCTTGCCACGCTGCGTAGTCTTCGGGGCTGCAAATAGAGGAATCATTTTATAATTAAAATTATTAATTGGCATTCCAAAACTCCAAAACTTTTGAAAATCGTACCAATATTTACCGTTTTAAATTATTTGAAAACGTCAATTTGCATGATTTTTGGTATTAGGTAATTTTTAAAACATGGTCAACGTCAAATTGAGCGCCTAATTTTTAGATTTTTATTGTCCATAGGAATTGTAGATTTCACCGTAAAAGTTTCAAACAATTCCCTTATTACACTCTGAAAAACTTCCCTTGTTAGTTATTTTATCTTACAACGGACATATTATAATCAAAAATTAAATTTAAGAATTGTCTGATTTTCAGAACTTAAAAATTCAACCAATTCTGGAATATGACATTTGATAATTTTCTATGTTTGACATATATTAGTAGAATGATTTTGTGAACTCACATTGGAGGCCAAAGCGTATGGTCCCAAGGTTCCCCTCGATAGAAATCAGGGACAACAATTCGGAATCCGTACTGTTCGGCTAAAAGGTCAGCGAAATATCTGGTGTTCGCAGTGTCCCCAAAGATGTCGTAAACCCCAATGAGCAACCTCTTGGGCGTCTGGTCAAGCGTCTCGTAAATCGACAAGTTTGTTAATGTGAATTCCCGGCCGTGGTTAGTGTAGTCTATTTCTTGCTTTAAAATCGGACACTGTTCCTGTTTCCCCGTTTGGTAGGTCGGGTTATGACCTGTGACCCAGTAGGGTAATAAAACTAAGAATATAAAAATCAGGTAAATGCTCAGAGAAGTCATTTTGAGGCTGGATTGGGACAAATGGATAAGTGATTGGGATTTAGAGTCTGTTTTATAACTTTGGTTTATCTTTGTGTGAATACTGTTTGCTTTCGGCTGTCAGATTAATATCCAATGATTGATGGATTGATTACTGAGGAGACCCAGTTTTGGGAAAATAAATTAAGCCAACTGAAACTTGACTGGGCAGAAGGATTTGACTTTAGTCTTATTTACTTATGTTTGGATGGAAATTCCGAGTTTTGAGATTCCGAGGATTTAACTTTGGCATTTGGGGAAATTTGAAGAGATCGTTCCATTTAAAGTTTGAATAAATACATTATGCTTTATCTTTAGTCGTCTGTTGATTTGGTTTTTTCTGACTTCTGACGTTTGCTTACTAAAGGGTCATAAACACGTCATTTTAATATAATCAATTCCACAAAATGATTTGGAATGGTCGATTAGTCAACAGCTGAAAATGTAGATATTTTAACTCAATTTTACCTTTTATTTAAATATTTTTACCGCTTAAGTCAAACAAAAAAACATGAGATCTGTATGCATTTTTATTTTTCTAGTTAGGCATATAAAACTGTTTCCGGCATGAAATTCTGATATTTTTGAACAATTGTTGTTTTAAATATATATTTTAAATACACGAACAAAGGCTATTGAACAATGCATTTTTGCTATAATTGTGGCAACTGGCAAGTTTGGATTTGTAATTTTGTGCATTTAAAACAGAAAAACATGGCAATTTTAAGAGGTAATTTTGAAAACATTTCCATCTAGACTACAACACAATACACTTGTGGTCTGGTTTATTCCGAGAAAAGCATTAACATCGAAGCAGTTTGTGACAAACAAAAATCCTGAATAGCCAGCGGAGTCGTTTCATCGATGAAGTTCAGCCCACACCGTATTTTAAGTAACTGGCAAGATCTCCGAATCCTTCGAACCGTCGATGGTCGCACGCGGGAATCTTTGAATTTTGCCAACTCCCGCAGTATTCTCCGTGACCTGGTGAACAGAAGTGCGCAAATGGACAAAACCACGATATTGACAATGGCCGTATCTACAACCAGGAATGGGAACATGGCATAAATCGGCATTTCGATCGTGTCATGACATTTCACCGCAACGGTGAGGGCGAATATTTCAATTAACGGACATATCCAAACGAGCGTCGGAATTACGCGAAATTGGATGTTGGAATTTAACATCACTTCCAAAATTTGAAGCTCCCGGTACACACGAAATAATTCTAGTTGGTCCATCCGATATTTTCCATTTCCAGACATAGTTATGGTCTCGGATTTTGATTTTCGGCCCGTCGAACCGCTAATGTTTCTAAGAGATTTTCAAATGGTTAATTTTATTAGGATTTTCTTAGGTGTGGGAAGGAAAAGAGCTTTCACTGGGGAGAAACACTGGAACTAAAGCTAAAAAAAAGTCTAAAAAATTGTATAACGATATTAAATCTTCGAAAGCTACGAAAATCAGTGCAAAATGCTTGATTCTGAACCCAAAAACTAAATTCCTGTTGTGCTTTCATTTAAAAAGTTGTATGTTGGAAAAAATAAACTCAAATATATTAAAGAATTATAAAATAAAAGCGTTAGTTCCAGTGGTTCACCCCAGTGGGCGTATTTTCGCTATTGACTTATCTTAAAATGGAAAATACTAGTGACATTTTAGGCAAAAAATAAATCTTAAGCCACATACCTCTCAATCGCTTCCAAATAATTCAAAAGCGATACGATTCCGGCGAGTAGAACGAAAATTCCGTAAAAACCTGCAGATACCATGGAAGTCAGCATTATGTAAGCCTCCATCGCGACAACAATGATCAAATTCAACGTTTCAGAGACGGAGATGGGCTGGTTGGATGTACAGAACGTCAATGTAGAAGTCAAGAATGGTGGTGTACAGGGACTAGTGATCAGGATCACAATTACTCCAGAACTTACGAAGTAATACGACAATTCTGCTAGTTGGAATAGTATAGTTACCATCTGATCAGCCCGAGTTTTGGGCTGCAGAAAACCTGAAATCAAACTTAAACTAGTAATTTACTAAAATTTACTTATCCTTAAGACTAGGGTTTCCAAGTTCCCAATGATATTGCTTCAATCATTCGAAAAATGTTAAAACGTAAAAGGTGAATATTCAAACAATTTAGCTAGGATACCAATGTTTTTGAAATTCTGTTCCTAGTCTCAACCGGAGTTATTTGAAATATATCGTGACGTAAGTTTGGTATGTATCCCAGATTAAATATAAGAATGACTTGATCTCAGTCCGTTTGTATTGAAGACGAACAGCTCGCAAGTCAAACAAAAAGTTCCAATTCAAACTTTCTTTACAAGTTTCAATGGTTGGGGTATTTTGAGATTTTTAGTTATATTATCTTTTAAGACAGTTTTGATCCCAGTTTAAGGGATTTACATTTTCAAAATAGTTCTAGATCACCACTTGAGTTCAAGATCAAGTTCAAAAGTTTAGGTAGAATAAAAAATAGTAGTTAGATTGAACGAAACATTAAAATCGCATAGGTTGGCTCTTACCTGTCCTAGCTGTTTGCTCAAACTTGAGGAGTGCATTAATAAACGAAAGGGATCCGATATCGGAATTCCAGTTCCACCGGAAACCAAGAGCAAAGATGTGTATTATCATAATCACAAGACCTTGAAGTCGATCTTTCATTTCCACCTCATCCGACATCAAAATCTGACTTGTCCGAATGAGGTAACACAGATTTAGGACCAGTTGCACCTTATAAATCAGGGTCTCTTGCTTGGAGATGGACAGGACCGTCTCCTGATCTTTATGGTTCCATTTACACGGATGCGCCCAAATTAACTTTGACAATACAAAGTTACGCTTAATGCTTGGTACTCCAGTTGAGATCAACATTTTGAGATGTTCGATTTCGATGAGCCGAAAATGAATCAGTAGCTGTAAATCCAACTGAATCTGTTTCTGAAATAAACCCATTGTTTAATAAACCGTTACAAACGCACATCATAAAAGGGTGAAACCACACGAAAAATACGTCAAATTACACTTAACATCGTTACCCGTCACATGAGAGTCGTTTTCTTAAAGATTCTCACATTTCCCCAACCATACAGTAAAATGATATACCTCGTTGAACAACACTAGACCGAACCATCCCAACGATACAGTACACATCTAGGGTTGCTATTTAAAAAAAACTGTGACCCTTGACCGTACCCGCTTGACCTTTGACCTGCACGGTCCTCAAACGAACTCAGCCTCCGCTGGAAGGTTATGAATGGTTTCCCGAAAAAAGAATTTTAAAATATTCAACCGTTCGAGAGTTATACTGCGAACGGACAGACAGACAGACAGACAAAGTAAAAACATTAAAGGGTTTCACCCTTTAATAACTGTATAGTAATTTTACTGCAATATAAACGTCCCTATGCCAGTGAAAATTGCTGGGCGGATCGCTAACAATTTACTTAAAACTTAAGAAGCTCTACTGCCTCAAGGATTACGTGTAGGCGTAATTGAAGGGCTGTCAGGGCCACGAGTGAAATATTGCAAGGATAAATTATAATTGTGTGTAAACTTTCAGGATAGCATATATTACTATTAGGTATCGGAGATGCTTTATGTTTTGTGTCAGTCTGTCTGTCCATCCGACTCTCAATGTTTGCGCTCTAACTTTCATTAGTTTCCTTTTTCAAAATATGTTTCTGTATATAGGTACTAGTGATGGGTACTACTAGCTTTTTCTAGTAGTTCTAGTTCTAGTTCTAGTGCTTAGTTCTGAATCGTTTTAGTTCTAGTTCTAGTTCTAGTCCTATTTTGAAATTTCTTTTAGTTCTAGTTCTAGTACTGTTCTGCGCTTAAGTAGTTCTAGTTCTAGTACTTTCTGTCAATGTCATTGGAATTGTCATAAATTAAAAAAAAACACATGATATTAGCCTATATAACCGGATTAAGTCCTTGTTGATCGACATTGATTGTTGTTCCTCGAAATTCAGTCCCAAAAATTGACTAAAATATATGTTCTCGTAATAATTTTCACATTAATTCTTCATATCCAACAAGGGTGGTAGTAAAAAGCCAAACTCGGATAGACTTGATTTTTGGACGTTGGACTATGTAGATGACATTATTGAAAAAATTATTGAATTGATGTTTAAAATTGATTTTTTTTATAAAGCTGAAAAATCAACGAAAATTCTTATCTTCCAACACCGCACCGGCTGATAAATTTTTGAGAATAAAGTAATGTGGAGTCCTAGTTTAAAAAATTCACTTTTTGAAATTTTTAAACCTTTGAGTTGAGAATATTGAGACAAAAACAAAAAATATATTTTCCTTCAAAAACTGGCATTTACTTAAAGCAACTCTCGTTGAAAAACATCAATAATTTTCCAAGTCGGTCCAAAACTCGTCGTTTTATCCAGCATTTAACATGAAAATTTCGTTGATTTTTTTTAATTGGGGGGGTTGGGGGGGGGTCGTGATTTTTTTAACATGATAAACATCAATACAAGCATTATGTTTTTAAGTTATGTTATCTACATCTATAGTTCAAAGTTGTGTTCCAAAAAAGATCAAGTCGATCCGTGTGTTCGAATCCTTCAACACAATGGTTAAAAATGTATGAACAAAAATCAAAGTGGATTTGTTCAATATGGCCTGCGTAATGCATTTTGACAATTGTGAATAGTCTACTTTGCCTATATTTCAAGATGTATTATACCAAACTAATGTTAGTGTATTGGGGTAGGAGCATTTTTGATAGGCAAGGCACTCATTTTAAAGGAAAAAATAATCCGTCTAAAAATAAATTTTACCTGAAAATGTCCATTATACATACAATGGAACTAGAACTAAAACCCTTCAACGAGTTCTTTTAGTTCCAGTTCTAGTTCTAGTTCTTAGTTCTGAGTTCACTTTTAGTTCTAGTTCTAGTATTTTAGTAGTTCTGGTTTCTGTTAGTTCTAGTTCTAGTACCGACAAAAAACTAGAACTAAAAGGCATTCTAGTTCTAGTTCTAGTACCCATCACTAAGGTACTAACTATGGTTCGAAATACAGATTCAGTTCACAATTGGGTCAAATCTTCCACACCCCTTTGATTCTGCCCATCAGGTCTAATGTTAAGGGCAATAATCAGACATATAGAGACCATAATCAATGTTCATCAAAACAAAATCTGCTCGCAATGCTATATGAACCTAAATGTAATAAACCGTACAACGAATGTACTGATGTATCGTAGATACACGTCGAAACTGTTTTTGAACATGTTCACAGTGAAAGCTGTGTTTTGAAATGTTTAAAACACACAAAATATCGAACATCTCAAATTGCTCCAACCATAGAGCAAAATTACATACGTCATTCGAAAGCCCTTGTTCACAGCTTTCGAATTACGTATCAAACGATTTAAACAAACAAATATTGAAAATCTCAAATTACCCTAGTCATAGAGCAAAATTACATACGTCACTCAAAAGCCCTTGATAATAGCTTTTGAATGACGTATCAAATGATTAATTTCAATTTGCCCCAACCATAGAGCAAAATTACATACGTAATTCGAAAGCCCTTGATCATGGTTTTCGAATGACGTATCAAACTATTAAAACACACAAAATATCAAAAATATCAAATTTCCCCAGTCATAGAGAAAAATTACATACGTCATTCGAAAGCCCTTGATCATAGCTTTCGAATGACGTATCACACATTTATATTTGTAATTTGACCTCTTTGACCCCTCCCCACCGGTCAGCAGGTAACCCCACCCCAAAATCATATACACTTTTAAATAGCCCTTGATCATAGCTTTCCATCGATGTACCACACATGGGAGGTTGCTATTTGAAAAAATGTTGACCTTTGACCTTTCCTCCCTTGACCTTTGACCTACAGGGCCCCCAAACGAACTTGATCTCCGCTTGGATGTCCTATATAGATATCCTAAAGAAAAATTTCAAAAAGTCGTGTTCACTGACGGACGGACGGACGGACGGACAGACAGACACCATGTCATTCGCATTATGTATCTACGATACATAATAATGACTTGCTTTCACATTTCTGGATAATGTTTTCTAATTCATCTCCGATACTTTCGTTATATCCACAAATATGGTTGTTTAAAACATGCAATATGGGTTAGAGAACGGTATGTCCTGCCTCCTTATAACGATACTAGTGTAAAATGCCTGATAGTTACGCAAAATTTTAGGAAACTTTGCAATTTGCAGAGTTTGCAATTTCTCTTACACAGCGCGTAATTCTCGGAAACGAAGTTGTTATCAAGATTTTGAGAAAAACTTGAGGAAAAATTTGGTCATAAGCACAAAAGTCAAATTAGTTCTAATCAAAAGTTTAAAACTTAAAAATAGGTCAAGAGCTACCAAAGTCTTCCTCAATAATAATTAAACCGAATTAAAACCCTTCTAATATATGAAAGTAGAAATTATCGTGTAGATCCTAGACAATTTATTCAGAATTCCGACTTCCTTGTCTCGGGGATAACTGCTTATTAAATGGTGTGTTGAATACAAGGGCTCGTAAAATACTGCAACGATAAAATATATTATGAACTTTGTTTACTCAAGGTTTCGTGAATACATGCTATTATTTTAATCATTGAACGGATGTAGAATACCTGAAATGTAAGCAAAGTTTTAGAGAAGACAAGGGACTCTCAAATCCATTTACAGCCGCTGTAAAGAAATGTTGATAAAAAATGTTTTAATTTGACTTGAAATCCAGTTGGCTCGTAGTTGCATTTTAGAAACTCGCAAATAAAACATTAGTTAAAACGGCAGATTATATAAATAAATCAAGTTACAACCGGCTTTGAATTTTAAAAGCAACATGTTTCACGTTTCATTGAAATGCAACAAATGTCTTAAAAAATTTATTTCGAGATCAATGCAATATGCATTTGCACTTGTATTATGCATGGAACTGTCAAATTCTTTAGTATCTTTCGATTCTTCGTGCAAATAAATGAACAGCTCAAAATTCGCCAGAATCTAAAGCAACTATTCTAATTGGAAATAACAAATAAAATAAATCCTGGAGAACGAACGTAAGGAAGGGGTGAAACCACACGACAAACTAACAAAATATCTCACTGTCTTGGAAAGTACTTATTTGAAATAGGAATTTTTTTGGTTCCGGGAGTGTGAACAAACTGGACAAAATATATTCCACTTGTGCCAGGAAAGTTTCATTTTTATCCTAAAAATCGGTTCTTTTAACGGTAACCGTTCAATAGTTAGATCGCCGACAGACGGACAGACAGGCACTTAAACTCTTTAGATTTTTTAGTTTCACCCCTAACACTTTAATACTGCAACTTTATTACAGGCACTGTCGGTTTATAAAATGCCGTGATGCCATTTGCCTTGATATAGTAGGTCGGATTCGAAAAGTCAAGAATTGTACGACATTTCAGGGGTTCCCATCATAACTTTCAGCTTGTTTTATGTGAAAAGCCAAGTTCTGTTGCAATACCTTTTTTAAACCACTCCAAGGTTAACTTTCTGCCCCTGTTTGGATTTATAAACCCGATAACGGGAAAAGATCAGTTTTTTCTTCTCAACGCTGCAGATTCTGAAAGTAAAGCAATTTAAGGACATTCTGGACAACTCCGGATAATAATAAACCAGTTTTTATGCCTCGCTAGTTCCTATATTAAGGTTTAAGTGTCAAGAGATGAAACCTAGTTTTGAAAGACGATGGTGACATATCTGCCAATAAAATCGAAGGTTTTAAGGCTATTGGAATAGGTAATCAAATAATAATTCGTGAGGTAAATGTATGTCATGTTCCCACTTTTGACTTACGTGACAATTTGTCGGCAATGAAAAGCACTATATTTAAGAGACAACGGGTTTAAAGAGATTACAGTATGAACACGAGTAATAATATGCAATAAGTATTGATTTCATTGCCATTCTTGAAATACGAAATCAGCTCAACATTTGGATTTTTCAGATTTTTATTTTTTAAAAGTTCTATACACATTAATTTAAGCCTTTTAGCTCCAAGGCAAACACAAAAGTTTGTTGGGTTTGCATCCATACCCTATTTATTACCTGTACGTCTTAAGAACACATAATAAACTTTGTTTGAATGAAAACCGAACATCAAATGCATTAAATAGGCAGAACAATATTAAACTATAATTTATTTAGAAGATAGAACTAACATCGAAGCAGTTTGGGAAAGGCAAAAATTTTGGATGACCAGCGGAGACGTTTCATCAATGAAATTCACTCCAAATCGTACTTTAAGGGATTGACAAGATCTCCGCAATCTTCGAACCGTAGAATATTTTAAGCGGGAATTTTGAACTTTGGCCAATTCTCGCAAAATTTGGCGTGACCTTGTGAAGAGAAGGGCACAAAAGGTCAGGATCACGATGTTGATAATTCCAGTGTCTATAACCAAGAATGGGAACATGGCATAAATCGGCATTTCGATTGTATCGTGACATTTAACGGCAACGGTGAGGGCGAATATTTCAATTAGCGGGCAGATCCACACTAGAGTTGGCATTATCCGGTACTGAATGTTAGCATTGAACATCCCCTCCAAAATTTGAAGCACCCGGTATAGACGAAACAATTCAAGTTGGTCCAGCTTTTTACTTTCAATTTGACCTGTATTATTGACCTCCGATTTGGATTTTTGCACTGTCAAACGGTGGATGTTCCTTGGATAACAGATTTGGTTAGAGTTTACGATAATTTTGTATATCAATACAGCAGGTAAGCTTTCTCAGTCACGATATTTTTCGTAGTCTCATTAGAACAAGAAACTTTTGAACCTCCTGGGTTGCAAATAATTTTGACCCAGTAGTATACTCTAAAGAATGAAGGACTGGGAGATTTAAGATAAAAATTAGCCTGCGGTGAGCATAGTAAAAATTTAAGTTTTTTGGTTTTGCCTCAAAACAGCTAGTAACTTAACTGGGGAGGAGGCATTAAATAGTATTGTGCCAAAGCCTGTCCTTTCGCAGAAAATAAATGTGAAAATGCTTCAGGAATCATTAAAATAGCTCGCGCTTCAGGTCTCTATGATTTACTTTACTAGGCTAAATATATTTTTGGACGCCAGGAGCGGAATTCAGAGGGTCGGGTAACCCGATTTTTACCCTTGCCTCAACACAGGGTTAAACTTTTTAACCCCTGCTCTGAATTCCGCTCCAGTAGTCAAATGTTATTTTTTCCTTGCCTTCAATGTTCGACGAAATAGGTTTAAAAAGAAGTGGGGTGATACGATACAGTTGGGAATATTCCCTTGTGTAAGTTTAATGATCATGATTTCATGCTTGTTGTTAACACGAAAACTCTTTTTGACCAACTCACCTTTGAATGGCTTGTAGATAATTGAGAAGGGATACGATTCCGGCCAACAGAACAAATATCCCATAATATCCTCCAGATACCAATGAAATAAACATTATGTAAACTTCAACACCAACAACAATGATCAAATGTAATGTATCCGAGGCTGAGATTGGCAGATTTGATGAGCAGAAATCCATCGTTGAAGTTAAAAACGGTGGTGTACATGGATTGGTAACGAGGATGACAAATGCTCCCACAGTTACCATGCAGTACGAAATTTCGCAAAGTGGGAAAATTACACTCACGATCTGATCAAGTAGCGTTTTTGGTTGCAGAAAACCTGCAATTAAAATCCGACCAAGTTGAATTTAACTTCGAAACTATAATTGAAATTTGAAATTGGTATCATAAATGATTACTATGATTATAAGGATGGCTTATTAAGAGATGAACTCCTTATTAAAAAAAAACTTTTTGTCCGTCTGTCCCTCCGTCCGTCCGGATGTACAACGATAAACTGCAATTATCATTAAGACAGATAGTGACCTCGTAGGTCAAGGACTTGAAGTCAAAGGTCACAACGTTTTATGTATTAAACTCTGTTTTGTAATAGATCCATTTAAACCTACTGGCAATAGCTTTTCAATCATGCATTTCATTTCACTCTATGGTTGGGGCAATAAAGCAATCTAAAAAAATTTCTAAAACACCAGACACACTTTGAAAATCAGCAATTTCGAAATGCAAAGTAGTTCGTATTTTTACATCTACGGTTTCACTAATCGCGAAGCTTAACATTTCATTTTTTTTTATTTAGTTTGAAAAGGGTTAGTCGTATTAAAATATCAAAATTGACACCTACCTTTGCCAAGTGTTTTTTCAAACTCGAGTAGTGCATTAATGAACGTAAGTGTTCCTGTTTCCGAATTCCAGTTCCATCGGAAACCCAGAGCCAGGACGTGCATGACAATAATTAAGAATCCCTGAAGTCGATCTTTCATTTCCGCTTTCCCAGTCACCAAAATCAGTGTTATACCTAACAGGTAGCATAGATTTAGGAGCAGTTGACTCTTATAAATCAGGACCGATTGCTTGGAAATCGACACATTTGCTTCGTTTGCTTCTGTGTCCCATTTGTATGGATGAGCATAAATCAGGCTTGACAATGCAAAGTTACGTTTTATACTTGGCACGGCCGTTGAGATTAACATGATTCGATGTACGATTTTTAGCGTAAACTTAAGGAATCAAAGTTTAAACCCGAGAATGAGCCAGGAAGAGTAGTTCTAACCGTTCTGTTTCAGGCAATAAACCCAACCCGATTTTAACAAATTCACTCAGCTAAAAACGTCCCTTTTTGCTCGTGAAAATTACATGGCGGTTCAATCGCAATTTAATCAAGATGCTAGAGTGTATGGATGATTACGTGTTTACTTAATTCAAGATGCAATTTGATTAAGAGTTAATTATGTTTATGCAAAGTTTAATGATTGCATACTATTATTTTAATGATGGAACTGAGGTTTAGTACATCTGTAACTTGCTTGAAAGTTAAGCAAACTTTTTAAATATATGGTTGCGAATTTCCTGCACTTACGACAACTTTCAACAGCAATTTGGACTGACTCTGAAGCAATAAATCAAAATTAAATCTAATTGTAATTGTCAGCTGAAACCTAAAACCCGGATATGAATTTATGATACAAGCTTCTGACCTTGAAAAACAGTCCGAAGAAATAGCATTTTAACTACGGGTAAGAAACCCGAAAACTACTGAAACGACTGACATTTGAATGCAGAAATTCATTTATTATTCTTGACAACTTAATGTTACTAATCTTGAGGAAAGACAACTTGTTCCGTCCTTTATTTAATAGAAACGCTTTTAATAAATGGTGCAACGGTTTAAAGACAGCATTGAACTGTTTTGTTTGCTTTGGATGAATAATTTGGCCATTTCAAATCAACCCACCCTGAATGTGCAGGTCAAGCAAGAAAACAAGATAGTTTGAAAACACTGGTTTTGCCCGATAATTTGTGGCAATTAAAATTCGATAAAATAATTTGTATGACTCTCATGCGTTCGGTTCTGTCTAAAATGTCACAACCTGAGAGTGGAGACACAAACACTCTCTTTTCGGACATTTAATGTTTTTAAATAAATATTAATATTTGTATTTTTCTGTCACAACAAGAAACAACACTATGCAAGATAAATCAGGATTAACCTTCACGTAGATTCTGGAGAGAAATGTCTATAAGAAAAAGAAGAACAAGTAAAAAAATTAAATGCTATGATTTATTCACGATTCTCTCATCCAATTCCGACTTGGAGTTGGGATGACGCGTAATCGTCAGCTATTGTACTTGTTACAGGAAGTTTGGATTATGTTTCTATTTTAGATTTTTACTAGGCGGTTTAGACAATATCGAACTTTCGATTCAAAAAATATAATTAAAACTAAATTTAATTTAAATTTTGATCAAACAAGACGTCTTATCAATAAAAAATTGACAGTCAACCTTGTGAACAAAGGATCCACAGCCAAAGCATAACAAAGTAATAACTCTTCACCGATAATCGTATATAAAGAGCTTAAAAAAACTTAAATTATGTTATTAATGCTTCGTTTCTGCTAAAAATTAAAAATTTTCATTGCATAAAAGTGCATGTTATATTTTATGCTTATGACCTAATCGCTTAAGCAATGTATTTATCCTATTGCTTTTCCTTAAATGTAGCGTTATCCTGTGGCATTGACAATGCATTTCTTGTCTTTAGTTTAAATAATTTTAAATATCATTGATTTTAAAGTTTTTGTGAATCTGCAGAAATAAAACGTTGTAAACGTTAACGGCAGCTCGCAAAATTAATATATATTTTTGTTCAATATTACTTGAAATCGTGTTGGTTTAAATATAACAATCAAAACTATTAAAAAGCAAGGTATATTACGCTTTTAGCCCCTACTCATAGATTCTGATGAAAATTTGTGAGCTTAATCAAAATTTTACGGAGAATCCGAATCCGTTGAAATTTTTTGGGGCTGACATTTGGTTCGGACCCTATGGGGTCACAAAGTTTCAAATTTTTGTATATTTTTCGTGATATATGCTAGTTAATAGTACACAGTTTATTTACTATGAGACGATAAGGATAGTTTCCATAGCAAATATTTGAAGAATCTGCATATTTGAGAATTGTCCTAAACTACATTGAATACAACTGTTTCCCAATGTGTCCATCCACTTTGCTATTTAAACATGTACAATTTCGTTAGAAATTATTTTGTTGTTTGACAAATGCAGTTAAAATCTACTTAAAACACTGTTTTATAATTATACAGGATTGCTTGACAACCGGTGTCTGAAGGGGTTGCGCGGATTTGAAGGTTTTTTCAAAAATTGCAACTTTCAGGATTTTGGCTTTCACAATTACTTCTTCAGGTCGTGTCTAGGAAACCGAGTTGAAATTGAATGAAATAGCAAGAACTTGGCATGAAATACTATACAAATTAGACCAGCAGATTCGCATGAAAATGACAAAGTTAGCATAGAGATTCGCATCAAATTCGCAATGAATTTGCAAGGAATGATGAGAATATACCATATTGCCAATCTTTGTGCCTTGGTTACTTATACAATTGCCTTCCCCAACAACCATTCATTCATAAAAACGGTCAGAGATTCATTCATAAATTTTCAATTTTACAACTGATAGTAAAATTGAGGGGCAAATGCCCCTCAATTGATTTTTTCTGAAAAAACCTTCAAATCCGCGCAACCCCCTGGGACGCCGGAGAAATTGGTTGTCAAGCAATCCTGATAATTATAGATTCTATTTTTGGATCAATTTTAACAGTTCATGAAACAATATTATGAAATGTCCTAATTAAGGCTTTTACGAACCTTAGATTGTTGTTTTGCATATAAAATACGTAAATACCTTTAAAATTGGATTATTGTTTCAAAACGTATTGATTTATATATATCATTCCTGTTTCCAAATATGTCGCTTTAATTATCTATTTAAAGAAATATAAATTCTTTAAAAAACATTTGGTATATAAACCAATACGAATTCCTCGAAAGCCATTTTCATGTTTCGCAATTCATATCAAACCGCAAAATTTTTCAAAATTGTTTGAAATTTAGAAAAAGGATAAAAATCATATATATAAATTTGGTATTAAAACCAATACAATTATGTTAAAACTTAGTTCTGTGTTCGGAATTTGATAAACACTAGCGAATATTATGCTTCCATTTCAAAAAAATTGTATTGGTTCTAATCCGGCCTGCTTCTAGGCTGTTTAATTTTGTCTTGATTTACATTGACAAAAACGACGGACAGACGGACGGACGGACGGACGGACTGGTTGACTTCATTAGCTCTAAACCTATTTTTAATAGGCGAGCTAATAATTAATTCCTGAGCAGGTTTACTGGCACTACATAAATCGATACCTTGGTCATGTTTTAACCTAATATTTTTCAGCTCAATTCCTTTGAGTTTTCCAGTTCATCTGCCCTCGGGATGAGTAAAAGTTTTTTAAACCCAAGAATGTCGATATTTTCAATTATTTCAAGAACTGTATTGATTATTTCGGTAATCATTTTGTATGTCTCCGAAATAATTTGTCAAAGTTCATCGGGTCCACCGACGCCGGGGCCACCTAAGCAAGTCGCTATTAAAGGAAAAAGTAAGAAAAATACGAAAATCAGTATCCAAACTTAATAAAAATCAACTACATCTATTAAAAATCTCAGGTTGCCCCACACCGCTCAGCTACCGTTCCAATCAATGGATCAGCCAAGGAGGTGCAGGTCAAGGCTTCACAAAACTGATCGTTGGCTTTGACTCCGAAAATCGTCCACTCTCATCCTGTCGCGTTAAAATCGACGGTGTTTATCGGATCGGGCGCGGATTTCAGAGCAATTTCGACGCGATGGTAAACGATACGTGGGTTTCTTTTGGGAACATGTGCTTTGTCCGAGCGCCGAATGACACGGAAATCGTGTTCAATCCAACCGGGCAATACAATGAAGAGATCCAGTTTTATTACACGTCAAATGCAAATGTCGTGGTTTGGGTTTCGATTAACAAACTACCGGGATGGCCAAATGTGACGCCGTTACCAGCATTGACGAAGGAAGGAAGTCGCTCTACGTCGCCCAAGATGTATGTCGCGCGCTGTAAGATCGCGTTTGATGACGGGATAACGGTCGCTCTTCCCGCCGTCGTTTATCAAAATGATTTGGAGGTCGCGTATTCTACTTATGATCAAGCTGTTTACACTTGCACTGACTTTGAAGTTCCCATTTGCTTTTAAAACACTATTTAAATATTTTACATGCGGATGCGATTGAGGCTGTATACTGTTAAAAAATTCATTGATGGCTTGAATTGCTGATAATAAACCTTGAAAATAAATTGTAACTGGACGATAATTTGACCCGATTTTAAAGTCCGTGCAAGATTTTTAATTTCAGAAATGGAATTTTTTTTAAATTTTAGTGATTTAAATCCGTTTTAAGCTTGATTAATTGTTTTGGCCAATGTCTTTAAGATAAATTCAAAATTGCATATTATCATTGTGTTTGCAAGTGTCCAAGTTCATCTGGCAGTTCGTTTTTAATCTGAAAACATGTTAAGGGTCTAATATAAAAAACTTTATTTGAAAATCTGATGCTGTATTCTTGTTCTTTGAGGCTCGTTTAACTGCATT
Source organism: Desoria tigrina (assembly GCA_906901685.1). Classification (NCBI taxonomy): domain Eukaryota; kingdom Metazoa; phylum Arthropoda; class Collembola; order Entomobryomorpha; family Isotomidae; genus Desoria; species Desoria tigrina. The sequence goes on from CAJQTU010000035.1 coordinate 1,032,341, forward strand.
TTGCTTTGAATTTAGTGTGACAATTATACACGTTAATACTGCATTCTTCGACACATACCCACTCAAGCATATTTTACTCGCAAATTCTAGTTATTCCGCATTGTTTCCAAGGATCGTGTAGTGATTATTCCACGAATGAATTAGATCTTAACCAAGGTTCATATACTCTTGGTTTCCTGGGTGTCTTTTCTTCAGGAGGTTGTCCAGGAACTTAGATTTCGAATTCACAGTTTAGGGCTACGGGAAAACAAACTATTTTTATCGTTTCTACGGTAATTTTTTCGAGTTCTTTGAATTAAAAATTCTGACATTCGCGATTCTGACTCTGAAATCCAACCTCATGAGGGACCGTCGAGGTCGACCGTCCATTCATTACTGATCAAGGTTCCTATACTCTTGGTTTCCTGGGCGTCTTTTCTTCAGGAGGTTGTCCAGGAACTTAGATTTCAAATTCCCATTTTAGGGCTACGGGAAAACAAACTATTTTACCCGTTTCTACAGCAATTTTGGGGATTTTTTTGAATGAAAAAATCTGAAAATGACGATTCCGACTCCAAAATTGAACCTCATTATGAATGTGATCTATACTTCATGAAATGTAAGAATGTCATCTTACTAACCTGAGATTGTAAAGCAATTACGAATTCAAAACTCCTCAATCAATGCAATGGTCAGATGCGAAAAACACTTCTTACACTTAATTTTGAATTTGCATAATATTGTTCTTTTTCGTGTAAATTAGTAAAAATTTATCATTAAATATAACACTGCACACTGTAGGTTATTCATATTTTTAAACCCTTCTTACACTTATCCGTGAAATGAAAGGAACATATTCCTCCATTCTTCATTTTCTGGTCATCATACTCAATACTTGAATTGACGGCCCAAATCTTTTGTAGTGTAAGATCGTCGGGAAAAATGTGTATTGCTATTCCAGGATGTCGAAAATACTTATGGGGACATCCCCTAACAAGGCACGAACGTACCATCGTTTTGTGTTTTATTTATTTAATGTATTACTATTATATTGATTACTGAGTTCAATCAACTGTAATTAACTATGCTATCCATATGTTTGCATTTCATGAAGCTACGATTTTAGTCTGAAAATCATGAAGTATAGATCACATTCAAAATCATAATGAGGTTCAATTTTGGAGTCGGAATCGTCAATTTCAGATTTTTTCATTCAAAAAAATCCCCAAAATTGCTGTAGAAACGGGTAAAATAGTTTGTTTTCCCGTAGCCCTAAAACGGGAATTCGAAATCTAAGTTCCTGGACAACCTCCTGAAGAAAAGACACCCAGGAAACCAAGAGTATAGGAACCTTGTTACTGATGATTTTTCAGACCCACACGCCCCCCCCCCCTTATAACGCAAAACATGGCCACTTGCAATGTTAACTCTTATGTAACGTAACTTCAGATCCCCCCTCCCTCCTCTTGGGTTACGTAATTAATGGACGGTCCCTGATGAGCGTTGAATGACGGCTGATAACGGTGCGATACAATAACGATAATGACGATCTTTTGTAGTGTAAGACCGTTCGGAAACATGTATTGCCATATTTGCTATTCCAGAATGTCAAAAATACTTGTAGGGACAGGGACATCCCCTTACAAGACATGAACGTACCATCGTTTAGTATTTAATTTAGCATTATGACGTTTATTTTAATCGAGTTCAATCGACTGATACTATCTATGGTATGATCTATATGTGTGTATTTCATGAAGCTATAGGATTTTGGGCTGAAAATCGTGAGTTTCTAAATTGATGGTTAGCCTGGCAAGACCAAAATTCATGAATTGTTCGCAAAGATGAAAATTTTTGGCTCAAAATTACCGTAGAAACGATGAAAATAGTTTGTTTTCCCGTAGCCCTAAAATGGGAATTCGAAATCTAAGTTCCTGGACAACCTCCTGAAGAAAATACAACCAGGAAACCAAGAGTATATGAACCTTGATCTTAACATTAAATCAGAAATGTCAGATATGAACTTCAGTCGTCACAAGTCACAATGGATTGTGACGATTGCAATCTCATCTGCTAATGTGCTAATGTCAGGTTTTTTTCCAAATAAATAGTTAAATCGTAAAAACTGACAGAGACAGGAATACGACTTGTATTTAATTAGTAGCGGGTAATCAATTAAACTCACGCCAAATGATTTTGAGCAGAGAACAATCTTAATTATGTATTGTAGATACATAATGCGAATTGTCTGGTGTCCGTCCGTCTGTCCGTCCGTCCGCCCGTAAACAACTCGAGAACGGCTTAACTTTTTAAAAATTTTCTTTCGGTTATCTATTTAGGACATCCAAACGGAGGTCAAGTTCGTTTAGGGCCCTGTAGGTCAAATGTCAAGGGGGGAAAGGTCAAAGGTCAACATTTTTTCAAATAGCAACCCCATGTGTGATACATCGATGGAAAGCTATGATCAATGGCTATTCAATGGTGTATATTATTTGGGGGTGGGCTCATCCCCTGACGGGTGAGGAGGGGTTAAAGAGGTCAAAGTACAAACATATATGTGTGATACGTCATTTGAAAGCTATGATCAAGTGCTTTCGAATGACGTATTTTGCTTTATGGTTGGCGGAATTTAAGATTTTCAATATTGTATGTATTTTGAGCATTTTAAAACATGGTTTTCACATTCATCATGGTCAAAAACAGTTTCGATGTGTATAAATGTGATGTTATAAGAATGTCACATCTACGATACATCAATACATTCGTTGGACCGTTTATTATATGAAAAGAAGATTGTTCCCAATTTTGATTTTTAATCGATATCATTTCTTCCCACGCATGAACCCTAATATTACAATAAATTCATAAGCAAGAGATCGGTTGGTGTTGATTTAAGATAAAATATTACCACCCTTTCTTATTAAAGTATGGATCTTTTGCTTTGTCAGTAAAATCAGTGAATTTTGTTAACAATAAATGTTTTATAGTCGGTGGACACTATGAACATCATGGTCAAGCCCAATTCAAGAAACAGTGTTGACTCTTTAACTTTATTGCAAAAATTAAACTCGGAGCAAGGATTTAAATAATAAAATAAATAAATGAATAATTAAATGAATAAATATATTGATTAGTTGCCCTGGCAACAGGCACAGAAGTTGATTTGAGGAGAAGTCGGGAGTGTCGGGAGAACATATTCGAGCAACGGGATTAAAGGTGGAATCGGTAGTCCACATTTCCGAGAATACTGACCCGAGGCCAGGGGGCAATCGCAAGAATTAGTATCATCAAGCGTGCACTGGATCTTTGACCGTTTGAACGCCACCTCAACCTGAAATTATTTTAGTCGTTACATTTAGAAACATCACAATTTTAATTTACACAATATAATGCAAACAGTAGTTGGAAAAGTAACCCTTCTGTTTATTTTGAAACTAATGGGACTATATTACGGGCTAGCAAATAGTAAGATTGGAATCTGCATGGCCAGAGGTTTATCTGGGCCATAGTAGGATCTAGGTTATGTTATGTTGTAAAGTATAAATAATATCTTATATAAATAAAACGTTGTAAACGTTGACAAAGCTCGCCAAGCCAAATTTTACTAATTTCACAGTGCAGCAACAACTGAATTTACCAGCACCCACCTCACATAGATCTATCCTACTTCTACCAACCTCGCATGGCTCGGTATCCTACACCTAACTACCTCGCATGGCTCGATATCCTACTCCTAACTACCTCGCTGAGCTCGATATAATATTCCTAACTACCTCGCTGAGCTCGATATCCTACTCATTACCTTGAATAGCTCGGTATTTTACTCCTACCTACCTAGATTACAATGGACCCTATTTGTGTGCCAAACGAGTTAAGAGCTGTAATTTTACAAATATACTAATTTGATCATGCTGATTACGAAAATCATAATTTTAGCTCTGCCAATTGAGGTCTTGTGGGTCAAAAGTAGATGGGAAAGTTAAAGAAACGGGCGTGAGTTTGGACTTTCCAATATTAATCTCAAGTTTCCTTTTCGTGAAAATTCTAACACCAGCGCAATGTTAATTTCCTGGTGCTCCAATGTAAGCCGCCTATGTTCTGATCGGTTTCGCGAGAAATAAGGGAAGAAAAGTGGAAAACTCGACTTTCTCCTGCTTCCCCCTTCTCGCCGCTGTTAACTTTTAGCTGAAGGTTTGGCACCCAAATAGTGTCCATAGTTAGATCGGTATCCTACTCCTCACTACCTTGAATAGCTCGGTATCCTACTTATACTTACCACGCATTTTTCAGTTTTTGACTGCTACCTAGCTCTCATTGCTCGGTATTATACTCCTATCTACTTCGTATAACTCAGTATCAGACTCCTATCTACCTCGCATAGCTCGGTATCTTACTCTTACTTACCTCGCATAGCTCGGTTCCTGAACATTACTAAACCCACTTTTCTAACCAAAAATATATATTGCACCTAATCACCAGTTACACTTGTCAATACATGCCAATGTTGATGACTGGTAACTGATCAAGTTAATTGGATAATACATACAGAAGTGACTTTGTAATTTGGCTACAAGGGCGATTTCCAATCATCGTAAATGATCTTTACTGAATCCCATATATAAGATCGAACATTTAGAAATCAACCATCTTTAACAAATACTACATAACGCTACTGTTTGATAGCTACTGTATAACGCTACAGTAACGCTAACGCAGTACTATAGCGCTACTGTACAGGCTGTGTTTTAAAGTATGTATGCTGGGCAAACTAATTCAGATTAATGTGATGTCGCTTCAAACGCATATTGTTGCCTAAGATTAGCCTTGCACATTGGACTTTGTTTCACATGTTGTTTGCTATCATCCTAAAAACACAGCTGTAAAATTGCTGCAACTATCGTTTGCGTTGAAACTAGTTAGAAGTTCAAACTTTTTGGAAACAGGCGTTTGTCAAAAAGATATGTTACACGTAATCATTAGTTACACTTGTGGATACATTTCAATGTTGAAGATTGATCCCGTTAATTGGTTAATACATACAGAAATGACTTTGTAATTTATTTACATGGGCGATTTTTAATCATTGTAAATGATTGTCACTGAATTCAGTATCTTACTTCGAACACTTAAAAGTCAATAATTTTTTACAAATACTATATAACGTCACTGGTTCAAAAACAAGTTCTTAAACGCCTTAATTGGGGCATGTCATACTATGCTTCATAATCAGTTCAATTAATAGTTGAGATGATTTTTAAAAACTAATTGATAAAATCGACGTCAACCGCACTTTCCAAACAAAAAAACGTTCTACGAAAGCATATTGTTTTAGACAGTATAGTAAATTAACACGTGGAAAGCACGCAAAAGAATTTAAAACCTCTCTTTAAAGTTACAGTATTTCGGTTTTTAAACGTGTTGATTAAATTGACCAAATTTATCCGATTTCCTTTAAAAAGGATTTGGTGTTTCACAATTGTATGATTGAATATGATTTATATTGTTTTGATTTAAATTCTGATTACAAAACTTAAAAAAATCGAAAAATCTTCTGATGATTAATCTTAAATATTGATTAATGTTGAATGGATTTATATTTCGATTGAAAAGACTATAATGTTGATCGAAAAGCGCATTTACGTTGCCAAGATTTCTTAGGCTGCTGGGTTTAAATAACTTTGTATCTGGTTTAATGTTGTATGTAATTTGATCCAAAAATATTTTGTTGGAAGCAAGCAAATTTTCTTATACTTTCTTTTAAATATTGATTTATGTTGTATGGAATTTGATCCCAAAATATTCTGTTGTGAGCAAGCGAATTTTCTTATACTTTCTCTTAAATATTGATTTATGTTGAATGGCATTTGATCCAAAAATATTCTGTTGGAAGCAAGCACATTTTCTTATACTTTCTCTTAAATATTAATTTATGTTGAATGGCATTTGATCCAAAAATATTCTGTTGGAAGCAAGCAAATTTTCTTATACTCTCTTAACCCTTTGGAGTTGTTGATTTATGTTGAATGGCATTTGACCCAAAAATATTCTGTTGGAAGCAAGCAAATTTTCTTATACTTTCTCTTAAATATTGATTTATGTTGAATGACATTTGATCCAAAAATATTCTGTTGGAAGCAAGCAAATTTTCTTATACTTTCTCTTAAATATTGATTTATGTTTAATGGCATTTGATCCAAAAATATTCTGTTGGAAGCAAGCAAATTTTCTTATACTTTCTCTTAAATATTGATTTATGTTTAATGGCATTTGATCCAAAAATATTCTGTTGGAAGCAAGCAAATTTTCTTATACTTTCTCTTAAATATTGATTTATGTTGAATGGCATTTGATCCAAAAATATTCTGTTGGAAGCAAGCGAATTTGCTTATACTTCTTCTTAAATATTGTTTTATGTTGTATGGCATTTGATCCAAAAATATTCTGTTGGAAGCAAGCAAATTTTCTTATACTTTCTCGTTTATATTGATTTATGTTGAATGGCGTTTGATCCAAAAATATTCTGTTGGAAGCAAGTCAATTTGCTTATACTTTCTCTTAAATATTGTTTTATGTTGTATGGCATTTGATCCAAAAATATTCTGTTGGAAGCAAGCACATTTTCTTATACTTTCTCTTAAATATTGATTTATGTTGAATGGCATTTGATCCAAAAATATTCTGTTGGAAGCAAGCAAATTTTCTTATACTTTCTCTTAAATATTGATTTATGTTGAATGGCATTTGATCCCAAAATATTCTGTTGTGAGCAAGCGAATTTTCTTATACTTTCTCTTAAATATTGATTTATGTTTAATGGCATTTGATCCAAAAATATTCTGTTGGAAGCAAGCAAATTTTCTTATACTCTCTTAACCCTTTGGAGTTGTTGATTTATGTTGAATGGCATTTGACCCAAAAATATTCTGTTGGAAGCAAGCAAATTTTCTTATACTTTCTCTTAAATATTGATTTATGTTGAATGACATTTGATCCAAAAATATTCTGTTGGAAGCAAGCAAATTTTCTTATACTTTCTCTTAAATATTGATTTATGTTTAATGGCATTTGATCCAAAAATATTCTGTTGGAAGCAAGCAAATTTTCTTATACTTTCTCTTAAATATTGATTTATGTTTAATGGCATTTGATCCAAAAATATTCTGTTGGAAGCAAGCAAATTTTCTTATACTTTCTCTTAAATATTGATTTATGTTGAATGGCATTTGATCCAAAAATATTCTGTTGGAAGCAAGCGAATTTGCTTATACTTCTTCTTAAATATTGTTTTATGTTGTATGGCATTTGATCCAAAAATATTCTGTTGGAAGCAAGCAAATTTTCTTATACTTTCTCGTTTATATTGATTTATGTTGAATGGCGTTTGATCCAAAAATATTCTGTTGGAAGCAAGCACATTTTCTTATACTTTCTCTTAAATATTAATTTATGTTGAATGGCATTTGATCCAAAAATATTCTGTTGGAAGCAAGCAAATTTTCTTATACTTTCTCTTAAATATTGATTTATGTTGAATGGCATTTGATCCAAAAATATTCTGTTGGAAGCAAGCAAATTTTCTTATACTTTCTCTTAAATATTGATTTATGTTTAATGGCATTTGATCCAAAAATTTTCTGTTGGAAGCAAGCTAATTTTTTTATACTTTCTCTTAAATATTGATTTATGTTGAATGGCATTTGATCCAAAAATTTTCTGTTGGAAGCAAGCGAATTTGCTTATACTTTTTCTTAAATATTGTTTTATGTTGTATGGCATTTGATCCAAAAATATTCTGTTGGAAGCAAGCAAATTTTCTTATACTTTCTCTTAAATATTGATTTATGTTGAATTGATTTCAATTTCGATTAACAAAACTCTGACGCAGATCGAAAAACTCATTTGCGTTGTCAACTCGTTTTATATTTCGAAAAGGGATAAAAAACCATATATATAAATTTGGTATTAAAACCAAGACAATTACGTTGAAACTTGTTTTTATGTTGCGCAATACATATCAAACCTCAAAATTATTTAAAATTATTTAAGTTGAATGGATTTAAATTTGTATTTAAAAGACTCTGCTACAGTTCAAAAACCTAATTGGCGTTGCCAAGTTTTCTTATACTACAGGGTTCAAATTATTTGGTATCTTGTTTTATGTTGTATGTAATTTGATCCATAAATTTTCTGTTGGAAGCAAGCGAATTTTGTGGTGCTTCCTCTTAGTTTTGTTTAGAGTTGATTTAAACATGCTTCTATGTTGCTTCGTGGTTGAATGCAATTAAAGCCGAGCGTCGTGCCGGACGGACGGACAGGCCGAGATCATAAGCTCGCTGCTTCTATGTACATATGCGAGCTAATAAAGGTTGTAAGCTGAGAAATGGATGATTGAATAAACGGCAGAGCTCCAGTAAGCTCCGATGAAAAAGCTACGCACTCCAAATACAATACGAAAGATAATATCGTAACAACTAGATGACCCGATTGTTTAAAGAACTAAAAATCGGAAGTATTTGAGAGTCAAACGAGCTATGGGCTGTCATTTCGCAAATGGACTAATTCTAATTTACTGGTTACGAAAATCATAATTTGAGCTTTGCCAGGGAGCATTATTCGCAAGATCCTATAACCCTTAAGTTTAGACACCCAAATAGTCTTCATTAGAAGCTTAAATCTCAAAGAAAACTTTGTGGTCAGAAACCATCAACTTTAATGCTACTTTACAATTGTATTCCAGTATGGAATGTCGATTTAAAACAAGATTATAACAATCATGAACTGTATAATGGGCTTAATTTAAGGACGGGGATATATTTCAAAAGGATAAAATTCGGAAATGGCAGTGAATTTAGTTGCGAAACGATATGAGATATGAGTCAGATGTATCCCAAAATCTAGGTTATAATATTTTGATATAAATGAATAACTTACCGCTGAACAACTGTCTGGACAGTTGCACTTGAACTGGATATTTGGCTTCGTATTTTGAAACATTTTGGAGCTGTAGGTGCAACCACCCGCAGCAACGCTTCCGCAATAAGCGCCGCAGATGTTTTGACCCGTCGCGATGTCATTTTGAAGCGTCAGCCCAATCCCCAGCCCCAATTTATTAAACAGCGCATTGAAGATCGCAAAGGAGGGACCCAAGAGGTTACTGGGACAGGTACCTCCCACGTCTATATCTATATCAATCGACTTATTACTCACAACTCCACCCTTTGAGAGTCCAACTGCCTGAAATTGCAAATCAAATTAGTTAAATGACTTATTTTAAAATAAATTAAGGATGTTTAAGGGGCCAGAGTAGTTTAGAGGCAGGCAAGTTTTGATCAAAATATTCCATTCCTAGCAACCAAATTGATAAAGATAAAAGATGAAAAAGGTACAGGAATGCTATAGTAAAATGTCTTGTTGGCATAGTAACCATCCATAAAGCTGATCATTTGAAGCCCTTAGCAACTTACTCTTGTTTTTAATTTTCCAGCAAGCCCCCCGCCCGATAGGGTCATTATAGAGACTCGATTTTTTTTCTAATGTGTAGACAATTTCATTGCGGAGGTGCATTGATGGGTCAAAAGTGTGTTAAGTATTAAGGATCTCACGCTAAAAATTAAAAACCAAAACCACACACCGTTGTTTTTGACTAAAACGCGATTTACTATAGGATAGCTTCAAAAAAATGTAATTTTGACCCATCAATACACCTCCGCAATAAAATTGTCTACACACTAGAAAAAAAATCGAGTCACTATAATGAACCAATCGGGCTGGGGGCTTGTTGGAAGCTTAAAAACATGATTTTGTAATAATTAAATTGTAGCCGTCTTAAACCTCATAGGGTCAGTTAAATGATTTCTTAATTTGATGATTGAAAATATCTTTCTAAGGTATTTTGTCAATTATTTTTAGATGCATTGGTTCATGAGATAAAGGGACCCAAAGTACCCACCATGACACCCATTTTCCCATAGCGATAACTACTCTGGCCCCTTAAGTTGAAGAACCTTAGAATTAATTAAACTTACGAGAAAGAGAAGAATAGAACCGATGACGACTGGTGCTCCTTCCATTTAAAATATGTATGATTGACAGTAGAAGTCTTTTTTAAATTGAGGATCGATTTCAAGAGGTTTTTAAATTTTTAAATTGATGACTGAAACTGCAAAGTCTGACTGCCTTCGATACCATTTGAGGACCGGATTTGTAATGGGAACTTCCGTCCAAGGGTTCAGGATTCAAGTGGTTAATAATGTCAGTCCAGATATAGGAGTTTAAAAATATTTATAACGGCGGACTGTGAGGGAATTGAGTTCTTGTCATTCATAAATACTAGAAGGGATCTGTAACTGTGAAACCGGATTGGAGCTATAAATAAAAAGGTTTTAAAGATGAATGGTGTTAATGTTTATTAGAGTCCTTGTTATCAATTTGAACTATACTAGTCCAAATTGAAAAATCGCAATAGAAATGTTCATTGGTTTGGTTAGACTGCGAAATTAAAAATTGTTAATAAGGATTAACGCAAAGGGAGAGCATTTGTAAGATTCGAAGATTGAACCCACTGCGTTTTTGGCAGTACATGATATTTGAGTTCAGGTCTAAAATTTCTGAAATTTTTTTTATAAGCAAAATATTTGTGAATTCCTAACACTGTTGGAAGCTCATAAAATGGAATATTAAGATCGATTTTATTTGATTTACCGTTCTCTATAACTCATAAATCTTGTAAATTCGATATTAAAAAAATCTATAAGGAATCATATAAGGTAACGGGCTAAGTAAGTCCGACCAAAATATTAAAATTAGTTTATAACGGCACTGTTAAGCTTATTGACGCATATTCATTCCTGTATGTCTTTAAGTCCAATTCATTTAACAATAGAACTGATGCGATGGTGCTAAGATTAAAAATAGAAAGGGTCTTTCTTTTGGACAATTTTTAAATAGACTGAAAGGCAAGGTTTTGGGGCAGATTGACACAAACAAAACATAAAAGGTAAACTTAAAATCAGTTATAAATCATAACGATATATATACTGAAAATCCAAGTCCAACATTCATTCCGCCAATTTAACCACCAAAAATGCAGTTCGTCTCAGAAAAAAATCTCTAAAATAAATTGTTTTAAATGCTCTTATAATGTTAAACTAATAAATGTAATAAAAAAGAACAATTAAACGAACTACCCATCTTGCCATACTACGACATAATATGCACAATCCAGAATAACATGTCTTTGACAGATTACAATTATCCCGTATTTTATTAAAACTACCTATTATTTCAACTTCTAAGGTTGTACAATAAAGATACTGATTCTTTGAGACCAGAAACCTTCACCCAGTCCAACTTTAATCTTTGCGTGAAGCATTTTAGAGGTAAATGTGTGTGTCTCGGACAAGTTATGCGTTTCAGTTGAGTTGCGATTTACAATTCTAAAAACGCAAGTATAATTACAGTTTGACACGTTACGGGTATCTTTAAAAATGTGTTCACCAGAATAATTTGAATATTGATCGTGGTAACTCATACTCTGAACCGTTCTGAAGTTATTAGACTTGGATTTTTTATTGCGTCAACAAAACTGATGAATCAATACGTGTGGATTGTTACATTGTTAGCATAAATAAATAAATAAATAAATAAAATTTTTAATGTGTTTCTCTTGTTCTTAAAGGGTGGATTCAGAAGGTAGGATTTCGTTGTTTTTATTCTCGGGTTGACAACAGGAGCAGAAGTTGGTTTGGAGGCGAACGGGTCCATATTGTTCCGCAAGTCCGATGAGAGGAAGAACCGGAAATGAACAGACTCGCGACACCGTGTTTGCCTCACATCCACACACCTTCTTCACGTCATCTTCACACTTGATCCCACTCGTCCCCCTCAAAGCAATCTGCAATATCAGGAAAAAAAAATTAATTTCTCTCCTTCAGAGTTTAAGTGCACATCTTTAAAGACCGATTAAAACAGTTGTAGCAGTTTGTAAACTCCCGGTACTCCTGAATTAGGTCACCAGGCTAATAGAGTAAATGTATAGAAACAAAGCGCTTATAGCTAATGTCAAAACTGACGATTTGAACTTCAGCAGCTAATCAACTGGGTCTTGATTTTTATAAACTGAGTTCTGTATGATTGATTGAGCGACTGACAGATTATTTAAAGACAGTTTTAACTATAACAAAGCTATCTCGAAAGTCCGGACCCCTATAAATAGCAACTTCGCCGATAACGATGTCATTTCGTCAACTTGGACTTTGACAACGATGCTGCGATTTAGACAGCCTCGTCTAGGAAAAGGCTACAATTCCGAGAACGTGATCTCAACATTGAGATCGAGATGATGACACCATTGTCTTATCGACAACTGTGTCGCACGACAACCCTGTCGCTGACAACAATGTCACCCTACCCTAAGACAACTACCCCGGGTGACTCCAATTGGGATAAACGAGTTAATTAAACTTACGGTATCGGAGCAGGTAGTGTCACAGACGCATTTGTAGAACAGGTTGTTCCGGAACATGTCGAAATTGTAGAAGCAGAGTCCCTTCTTCCCCTCCGCGCAAACGGAGTTGCAGATCGTGCGGCCCGACGCCACGCTCTCGTGGACGCCAGCGAAGATGCTCGGCGTCGCCGCAGCTCCCATCGTACTCGGACACGACATGTCCAAGCTAAACCCCTTCAGTGCACTTCCGTCCGACCATTTTATCACCTGAAATTTATATGATTTATTACAGAAACAATCATTGGTACCGATCCAAACTATTTCAAACACCTTGAGATAAAACTTTTATCTCAAAAAAAATATTAAATGATCTCATGCAATTTTAAAACTGGAAATCGCTGGGATATGGGACGTGCAACAGGAAAGTATAAACAGAATTAGAGGTCTTGGTGTAATTTAATCTTTAAAATTAAACGACTAAATCCCGAATTCCAAAAAATTCAATCCCGTGGCTGTGAATGACTTATTTCTTATATGCAATGAACATTAATTGTACCATTTTACTAAAAAATGTTCAGAAAAGTTAAGAATTACTCTCAATTTTACAATAAACTTACAACACTTACCAAAGCAAGGAAAACAAGAGCTGCTGAGAATCCCATCGTTCTAAGGTTTCCGAGTATTCCGAGTATATTTAAATTTTCTCAACAAATAATGAACGGAAATGCTTATTTCTCGCCAAAGGAGTTGATGAGAATCGGACGAGAGTAGGAAGAAGATTGAATGAACTATCGAACCTCGAGACTCAACTTATCTTAAATTTTCAAACGGTTAATTTCCCAAAGGCAGCTGCTAAGTCCAGTTATACATTCCAGAAATAAGGAGACACTCAACAGATACGGATTTATTAAGTCAGGAGTTTAAAAATAATACCTAGCCGTGCTAACAATCCTAGCAGTAAAAAAATCCTAAGGGCATACATTTGAACAGGGAACTGGACCTTTAAACTAAAGGGTTGGACTATTTTTAGAGGTTTAATATCGAGGTTGAATTACAGAAAGGGAGCCGAGTGATGCAAGTCAAACTTAATCTAACCTTATTTCGGTGAATAATAATAACGGTTATAATTGAGCTCACAAGGGACGGGTCACAGAACCGAATCCCCGAATGACTTGAATTTTTTTGTGATGAATCTACAACTCATACAAACGTTAACCACGAAAAAATTAGTGGCCCAATTTTATGTTTGAAATTTTTTTTAAATTGTGAAACATTGGACACGGAAATAAATATTGCAAGTGACAAATAATGTATACCCAGAAATCAAGAAAAAAATCAGTCGGGGATTTGGCTCTCTGACACTTCCCTTGTCAGAACATTAAACTGGAGTGAATGTATTCATATGGAACGGTTGAGATGAAAAATCAAGTAAATTGAGATTTTATGTACAGGAAATGTCAAACTCCCTTTGCTATTGCAGATTTTAAATTCATGAAATATGTTTCGGAATTTAAAAAAATTACTTAAATTTTAGCATATCAATTTTAAGTATCTGGGACTGTGAAGTGCAATGTATAACACCATGCAATCCAAATTTGGAATCGTAATTTAAGAATTGGGGGTATATTACATATAAGCTACAGGTATTTATTGAAGACCTTCTCATTTACAAAATCCTGATTTCAATCCAGCCCTTTGCCTAAAATTGTCTCTAGAGAAAAATAAATTATATAGTACCGATTATATAGTACATAATAATATGAGTAATGCAACTCTCTATAACTCATAAATATCCCAAATTATTTTAGAGGTACTACTTGATGGTCTAAGCATCTAAAGCTAAAATGAAGCTTGTTTAATTTAATTTGACCTAAGACAATATTCTACATAATATTTCTTTGAGTTTCACTTCTGTTCGAGGATAGGGTCGTGGATTTGAATGTCTTGTCCATCCGTCCGTCTGTTCGCATGGTTGTCAATGTGCGGCTCAATTTTGATATTTTTCTTCGCGAACACATTTAGTACCTATGTTGTCAGGGATAAGTTCAGGTTGTCAGCATTAACGTCAAGGTCACATTCAATGATACAATAGTTTAATTAGTGTGGTCACCTTATGACCTGGGGGTCCAATGGAGCATCAGAACGGTCAATTTGCAAAAATGCACGTTTCAAAGGTTTAATTAAGGGCAATGCAAGCCATTTACTAGTAAGGTCAGCCCCTAGGAAGGCGCTAAAAATAAATTATAAAAATGCATCAGAAGCAGTCATTCAAACACTTAAGTATTGCGCTTTGTCCTTTTGCTTTATGATTGGGGCGCCTTGAGATTTTTTTATTTTGGATGTAAGAAACATCAATACATTCGTTGGATGATTTGTTACGTAGTACGGAATTCTGTTGCATTCAAGAACTTCGGCTCTTAAGAACGTTATTTAAATCTATTTGAAAAGTTGGCTCAGTTACCTGACTCTGATTATAAAACTCCCATTGTATTTTTTGTTCACTGATTTTAGTTATCTAAAAGCCTTGTTTTTCAAGAGGTAAAGCAAAAATTCAAGCAGATGTATCCTGTTAAGGGGAATTGAGAACGAGTGGTTAAAACCGAAACATAAACCGAAAAACATTAAAATTTAGTTTTTTGTTGCGTTCAAGAAATCCAATTTTTAGACAAACCAAAAGATGACGTCACCACTGACATTCAAGGCACTTGGACTTTACTCTAATTGTTTCCAACGTTATGCTAATACATCGTTAATGTGGGATCCAGAAAAACGTACCTTTTTTAGTCAGAAGAAATTGAAGGATCTGACTCTGTTTTACATGATCGTGATTGTAGTTGGAGGAATTATGTTAGTTTCCTCAGTGTTTGTGCTATTGAAAGAATTACTTTCCAAAGAACAAGTTTCAATTCCTATCTTTAATGTTTTTATTCTACTAGTAATCATACTATCCATCTCATTTGGAATGGCAACTTCAATTGGCATCATCTTGTTCGGGGAAACAATTGTTGATGGCTACAATCAGTTTGCTCGAGTAGAGTTTCTTTGCCGAAAAGGTAATTAGCTTTGCAATATTCATAGGGAAACAAAAAAAATAAAATAATGTGCAATGTTAAAGGAGATAACTGGTGATAATGCAAATTCCCTGAGGATCGTCTAAGCTATTTAGTGAGGTGAAGTACTTCTTGGACAAGAGTGGCGAAGGGGCAAATTCATTTGGGGTGTGGGCAATTTCATGAGAGGTGTGGCCAATTTCATATCGGGCGTGTGCGATTTCATACACCTTTCTTTGTATTAGGGGGCAAGTCCCGATTTTTAGTTGGCACAATAATTAATGTTTAATGCCCTATTTAAAGTTAATCTTTTTTGTGAGTTGACATTCGAATAAATTTGTTTTATCTCTAGGTGTCAAAAACCTCCCCCAATATCTTCAACCGCAACAAGATACTCTGGGCAAAGGTCTTATCGTCACCGTCTACATGTTTGCAATTTACACAATTTGCTTGCCTCTCTTCAGCTTAACTGCGGACTGGGACCCGTATTTTTACATGATCCGCGACTACTGTCTAGCACAATACTGCAACAACAAATTGATTCAAATCGGATCTTATGCAATTCGCGGTTTAAGTTGTTTTTTGGTCTCGGCATTTGCCTGCCCAATGTTTGTTCTCGTCCTTTTGCTGGTTCCAATTTTTTGTCGAATGGCGTCAGAAATAATTTACAACAGCGGAACCAAAGAAAGTCAGGCTGAATATATTCAGTTCTGTAGTTTCTTACAAATCGCGTACAATCATATGCGGGATGGGTTAGAAGTCCTCATTGCAGTCATGATGCTTACAGGAATGGTGCTGTCGGTTACTTTTAATTTTTTGACGCTCCGAGGATTTAATTTCATTTCAATGCCATTTTATTTGTATTGTCCATCCGTCGCTTTACTCGTCCCTTTCATCAAACATCACACATTCGTCCCCGCGCTTCAAATGCATGAAAGCGCGAAGCGGGAATTACAAAAACGACAGGGTATCGTAGGCATGCAGCGAAAGGGGAGCTATAGCTTGCGAAAGCTCCGCGCCCTACAACCCTTTGCAGCGAACGCGAACGCGAGAATATTTGACTTCAGACTTTTCAAGCTCCAGCGGTCCACGAGGGAGACCTACTATAGAACTATTCTCGATTACACCTTTAATATTTTACTTAACCTGTCCGTGGAGCCTACCCTTTAGTTTAGCACAATTTTATATGCTGCAATTCGAGGTTAGGACCAAAATTAAATATATTTCCTATGATCAGGTGCATCTATATGGAAAAATAGGCGAAACGACAAAAGTTTCACGTGTGATTGATGTCAGCACTTTCGTCGTTGCACCAGATCTAATTGTAAGTTGTATTATTTAGGTCCATCGTTCCAGATGAATATAATAAAGGGTGGAATGTGTTGATGACGAATTAAATCGTCAGAAATACGTAATTTAGTTTTTTTTACACGAATTTCAATTTCTTTATAGTTTATCAACGACTAGTGGGTACAAATATGCAATCTAGACTAAACTGAAAAGAAATAGAATATTATTAAACTCGATTTTTAAATTCTTTGTCAATATTTTTCGAGAGCCATATTAAATTTGTAAATGCAGCTATTCTGAAACTTTAAAACTAAATGTCAAGTGAAATTAAACATTTTTTAATGATTTAACGAGCCATTGATTATAAGTTATATCAATCTTTTGACTATAAATTCACACTTAAATCCATTCGATATCCAGCGGTACATTTCTTCTGTTTTAACCAAAGTTAAGGGGCTGTAATATGTTGTGAGCAAACAACCGGACATATAGACGCTTGCGGACCAAAATAAAACATACTTTTTTATACCGAAATACAAACACCAAGCCTTTGAATAATACGATTTATTTGATTTGTTTTCAAGTCTCTAGGTTGTAATATAACCAATTAAGGGCTAGCATAATACATGTCATGAATTTGACTTTAAATTGTGCTTATACTTAAATGCAGAAAAATTCATGTATAATATCCTGACCAAATTTCAGCGACATATTATAGTTAAGTATTAGCGGAAGTGTCAAAAAAATACTTTCCCGTTGCACTGTAATAAAACAATTAAAAGCTTGTTGGTCAATAAAATAGTATTAAAATGTCAATGTAAAATCTGACCTGATTGGACATGGTTCACCAGCTAAAATGGCGTCTGGGCAGTTGTGTAAGCAATCTTTAGAAAATATTAATTGTGCGAGATGAGATTTGCATTTGCAGGCCGTGATGTTTTTCCGTATCGTTGCACTGAAGATATGCGCCGCAAATTCATGACTGCAAGTGACTGAAATTACGATTATAAATCGTAAAAAATAAACTAATATCTCTATAAAAACATGTCAATTGCAGTTCACAAACGCAGATTAAAAACTTACTTCTTGTGTGAAGATTAATGACTTTAATTAGACCTTTGAAAGATAGTTTTGTTCGAGAACAAGGTGGCTGGTCAATTCCTCCATTGGCTAAATTAAATTAAATAAATTCGATTGAAAACAATTCACAGTTTTAAGCGTAGCTTTCCTTAGAGTATATAATAAAACTAGAGGAGACAATCCTCGTTTTTCTTGTGATTATGACTTTTTAAGTAAGGGGTCCGGGGCCCCTTAGAAACCAAAACAGTAAGGGGGCATTTCATATTTCTACCTACCCTCTAGGTCAAGATGCCTTGACAACGCTACTGTTGTCAAGCAATCTTGCCCCTACGTATACTATTTTGGCTTTGAAATATGAAATGCCCCCTTACTTTTTTGGTTTCTAAGGTGCCCCGGACCCCTTACTAAATAAAAAACCCCCAAAACGGAAAAGTGTTTCTAGGGGAGGGTGCACCAAAAAGAATGAAACAAGATTGTCTTAATTTTCTAGCTACGATTTAAATACTAGCATTTAATTTTAATAAATGTGTTCATTTAAAATCATAACAATATATTCAACCCGGCCGTCAGGGGGTAAGATAAATAGGGGAATAGAAAATCGAATCAAATCAAAGGGTGGATCAGCGAGACCGTTATAAAAAGTTTCTATTTTGAAACATTAGTAACTTCACGCTTCCAAAATATTACAAATCCCATACAATAAAGAGCAATACCCGGGCGAAACCCCGTACTGTGAAGTCACGTCCACAACTATACTCCATACTTTTGGAAACATGAGAATTATTGATGAACTTGTTTAACGTCACGGTCAATGACGTTAAATGAAGTTTTATACTATCCATATCTATGGTTTGGACGTTAGTCTTAGTTAGTATCGAAGTTTCGCCTGTTTTCGATGTGCATTTGCAACAGTTTATTAAAGAGAGACAACCGGCTGTTTGTCTCTAACTTTAGAACAGTTTTGTCAATAATTTTAAACATTTTTTGGGGAAACAATTTATGAGCTTCCAGGTAAATAGAATTTCTATCTACGACATTGTAGATCAATATAACCATGGATTGTACAGAGACATTATCAGGTTCATTATTCAGTTACGTATAGAATGTTATTTTTTGGTTAGGACATGTGAATTTTTTTTAATAAAAATTAATTTTTTAGAAAAAAATTTACGTTATTACGACTTTCTAGCCGAGGTTAAGTCGTTGGGATGGCTCCTTTTGTCAAACGGTAAGAGGGTATGTTCAGAGTTCACGCTTTTTCAATAATGTCTTACTAATATCAATATAAGTGCTACTGAACGATGTATCAAAATTAGCTTTATGAGATAATGATATGAGAGAAATACAAGATTTTGTATAAAAACGTCATTAATGTGAAAGGCAACAACTTTAAATGTTATTTAATGTCTGATTACGTTTGGATCTTCTTTTTAGATGCGCGTTTACCTGTATAATCAGAACTTTGTTACTTCACTGTAAATTACTATTATATTTCCTTTAATTTGATCTGTATCTACGAATTATAGAACTGAACGATTTAACATGGACAAATGCGAAAAAAAATAATTCGAGTAAAACCGAATCCTAAATATAGAAGATTAAACTTATTATTAAACTGATTTCAAACAGCATTTTTTTCTGTGATTTCTGTGACACAAAAAAAAGCTTTTAAGCTTTTTAAGCTGTTTAACCGGCTTCAATAAAAAATAATTATCATTACAAACAATACTAATTTATTAATGATAATAAGTGCTATATTAGAATCATACGTAACCATAATTAGCTATTAAATTGGTCCCTGCCGGCCGGGTCGTCGGTATTGTTATGATTTTGAATGGACACATTTATTAAAATTAAATGCTAGTATTTAAATTGAGCTAGAAAATTAAGACAATCTTGTTTCATTCTTTTTGGTGCACCCTCCCCTAGAAACACTTTTCCGTTTTGGGGGTTTTTTATTTTATTCTTTTTAGTAATTTGCTTTGAATTGTTTTTCAAGATTTCAAAACACTTTTTGGTTATGTTTAAAATGAATGCATAAGTATTAAAAAACCCAAGCTACCCTAACAACAGAGTAAAATAAAATACTTCATTTTATTGTACTAGATCATAGTTTTGTAATGACGTCACACGTCTCGCAGAGGTGTTTGTAATTGAACCTATTTAACATCCTCTCCCCGGTTAAGACGGCCTCAAACGATTGTGGAGTAAGGCTGATACCAAAGATGTGGGAGAGCATGCGGGAGAGCATCAGTGTAAGGCATGCGAGAGAGCATGCATGGAAAAAATTCTATTTGATGATGATTAAACCACATATTGAAATATATCCATCAATAGTTCTAAATGTGTTGATCCAATTTGCATTATAGACCAACAGATTTATATTTAAGATATTCTTAGTTTTTAACACTAATTATATCACTTGATATGCTTCATTTTAATTAGGAAATTGGAAAATAAAATTCCATGCTAAAATTAAAACAAAAACAGCTCACTTGTTTTTGCCAAACACGCTATATACTAAATGATCGCTTCACAAAATTAAAATTTTAAAACTATTTAATCAAAAGATTTTACAATCAGTAAATTGCTTAGTTAAAATGAAGCATATCATTTGGTGTCATAAGTGTCAAACATTAATAATATTTTGAATATAAATCTGTTGGTCTATAAAGCAAATTGGATTAACACATTTAGAACTATTGAAGGATATAATATATTTTAATATGTGGTTTAATGATCATCAAATAAAATTTTTTAAAGTATTTTCTATGCATGCTCTCCCGTATGATCTTCCACATGCCTTCTACTAATGCTCTCCTACATGCCCTCCTTCATGCTCTCTCGAGTGCCTCAATTAATGCTCTCCCACGTGCCATCCCGTATGCTCTCCCATATTTCCGGTATCAACCTTACTCCAACCGCCTCAAACATCTTCAAATCAAATACACCATGAATAGCTCTTGAAAATAGGTTTTCATCTTTGTATCAAAAACGGTATGGTTACTGTGTGACCAAATGCTGGATGCTTCTTACGCTTGAAAACATTTTTACCTACATTACTCCTGAACAAAGTTGACTTCCGTCTCAAGGACCGCAATGATTCCCCGAAATAAAAATTCAAAAATTGAACCGTTCGCCAAATATGTTCTTTCCAGACAGATAGACGGACGGACAATTCATTCGCGTAATGTATGAAACATTATATTATGTATACATTATAATTACTAAAGATAATTTATTGTGTGGTCTAATTTCAGAATTATCGTCGTTTGCTTTCTTATTGTAACCATATTATTGTATTTAATTTTAATGTTGTAGAATATAAAGTCAATGATATGCCAAGATTGCTTGCCAACGGTCGTTAAAACTGCGTTGTCAAGGAATCTTAATGTGACCATGCAATCTTATGTAATGTTTAAAACTCCATAGTAAAAATGCCATAAACCGGATACATTTAAAAATCGATATGTCTGTTAGTTCTTAATCGAATTTAAAAATGTTGGCTTTGTAAATTGCACAATTAAAATTCGCTTGATAATTTCAATTTTGTAGAGGTGTAGTCAAATTACAAATAGTGTTAATAACAATTTTAAAATTCAAAATCGAGTTTTGAGCATGAAGGAATGAACTTTTTTCAATTTTGACCCCCGCGCCCCACAACTACTCGTCATTTATCGATCGATGAAAAAAACCGCGACAGTCTTTGTCAAACGGTCAAGACTGTAGGTCGTTCTAAAGATTTCGAAAGTAGGTGCGAATGCATATCTAGCGTTCGCGAAAACCATCGTTGCTATGGTTTTTTATCGCCTCCCCTAGAAAAAAATCGTAATCACAAGAAAAACGGAAGTTTTATATGGGATTGTCTCCTCTAGTTTTATTATATACTCTAAGTACAAGGCAGGTAAAATTGAATCTCCAAGGAGAAATTTTGAATAGAAGGTAACGACATGCGAAGACTTTCAAAAAAATAAACAACTTTTTTCTTGGGGACACTTGTCCCCAGTGACGTCATCATTACTATGGCGAAATTTGGCATGGTCATGCAAATATCATGCGAAAATGAAAGAGGCGATTGAGAATTCGCATGAACTCAGGCTATAAAGTCATTGCGAAATATGGAATGGTGTGCGAAAATCATTGCCAATTTAGTTGCCATAGACTGGGCTCAGATTTTTTCAAAAGTGAAATTTTTCTTCGAAAATCTTTCGTATGTCGCTACCTTCTATCGAATTTCATTTTTATCTACCTTGCTCTAAGTAGCTTTCAGCATATAATATATCAGTTTTTCTTCGTTTTTTAAATTCACTTACGATAAAAATCAACATCTCCAAGGGCACCAATCGTTCCTGCCGATCCCATCGACGTGTGATAAACGTCCACAAAATCGGCATCACTCTTTTGCAATGTTCTTTGACCTTGAATTACAGAAAATCCAGGTCCAGCCGGGTCAAGGCCTGTAATTCTACCAATTCGTTCACCCGTTTTGGTTTTAATTAAAAAAGCTGCCTTTCCAGAAATGTGTGCCCCAAGGCTGTGACCAATCAAATGGATAGAATTAAACGGAACGTCATTGTTGCGTTTTAAAAATCGGATAAAATCCGCGAGCCGCTTTGCCACGATTGGGATGTTTATGACTAGAATGTCAGCATAAGGTAAGGGCAAAACTGCGTTTCCAATGGTGTTGTGGGAAATCGATAGTTTTCCCCAATCCACGACAATTACATTGTACTTCAAGGTTGATTTTAGATAAGCTGAAAAGTAAGATAAAGTGGAACTTAATGTTTCCCGGTTCTCTAATTGACCAAAAAATTCTAAAAATTCAACATTTCGCTACAATAGAGCAAAACTGCGTGTACCATTTGAAAGTACTTATTTATTTTGTCCCAATTTTAAATGTCATGACCTTACAAGGGACGTAAGGGAAAGACCAATGCCTGATAAAAATGCAAATATTTTGAACTGATGAATTGGCACGCGTTTGAAAATATTAATTTCATGGATTTTTTTATTTCGCAATTTTTTTAAACATACACAAATTAGGGCAGCTAATTTTTATGGTTTTATTGTTCACATTAGTGGTTGAAAACATTGTAAAAATTTCAAGAGGATCGGGCATTGATCTTTACCTTACGTCCCTTGTTAGCTCCAAATATTACGCTAATTTGAATATCCCTATTCAACACCTTTGCATAGATGGATCGCACATGGGGGGATATTATATGAAAAATGTGGAATTTTGACTTTATCCACTTGCCCTTCGAACTTTCAAACCAGCCGATTTGTTAAGATAAGAATTTATTGACAAAAATTGAGAAAAATCTGATGAGCTGTGGAGATTTAAAAAACATTTGCTAACCATGCATGTATTGAACATACCATTTTTAATTGCCACCGGAACAATAGAGTCGGCGTTGTGAGTAAATCCATGGACGATGACGACCGTTTTGGTCCCGTTTTTCCATCCGGAGTTAGCCAGTAGCGATTCATGATTTTCCCGGATCTCAACTCTGAAATTAAGATTTCTGAAAAACGTACAAATGAAGCCTAAATTAGTTCAGGGATTTTTGCAAGAGTTTCCTGCATTTTCTTTGACTGACTTACCTGGAGGAATTATAAAGGTAGAATTTTACTAAATCGGGTTCATGGGAAATCCCTAACGGGTCAATTTTTTTCAGGAATTCCGGAACGGTGGCTGGATATAAATTTACGTTATTTGATAAACAATCGCCGGTTCTCGTTGAAAATACTAAACACGTTACGTAGAGTAATGAGCGGCTTGTTATAGAATTCATTGTAAACTAAATTTAATTCAGATATTGAGGAACATGATAAGAAAAACCTAGCGAACCTACGAATCGTAAATGAAAGAAACAAAAATAAAAAGCATTTGAATTATCAATAAATAATTTTTAAAACTGGGGCAGATAATGACGAATAACACAACACTATAACGCAGTATTTTTGTGAAACGTAAATACACGACCCTGAGTACTCTTCCAACAAGTATTAAATGCTTTAACGTGTAAACAAAGCTAAAAAAAATCATTAAATATTGCAAACCCATTGATTAATGAAAGTTAGAGAATGCAAATCTCTGATATGATGTTACACTCACGAATGATTAAATTAACTCGCCGAAAAAACCGAAACAATAAACTATGAGCCTTATCACTAATCATTGTAGACTCTAACAATTACTACTTGTTTTTTTTATATTCAATTCATGGTACAATTTACATCGTTATAGATTGTTTTCTCAATTATTATGTATCTCAGATTGATTATGCTAATTACTCGGTGTCCGTTTGTCTGTCTGTCTCTCCTTAAACGTTAAAACTCGGAAACGCGGCGACTAAAGGTTTCAAATTTTTTTGGACATGCATTTAGGACCTTCCGATTGATGTCAAAAATTTGTTCTGTGGCCATGTAGGTTAAAGGTCAAAGAGGGCAAGGTCAAAGGTCAACAGGTCAAACCTTTACAGCAACTTTAAGGTTGTTCATTTGAAAGTGACAATATTCTCTCAGAAATTCATCGTTGTTTTTAGCATTTTAATAGTGCCGAATTATGATTTATATGGGTGAATGTATTAATTGTAAACTGATTCGATCCTTATGGTAATATATATTTTTTACGTTACGTTTAATTGCAAGCTTAAACAAAATAAAAACTGCACATCTGCGATACATCAGTACTTCCATTGGACGATTTATGAGTAATCCATTATGCAAAGTTGATAGCCCGAAATCGAATCCAAACCAGATTTTTTCAACATTAATATGATGTGCGTGTGTGGTTGTACGCTATTTAACGTTTCCAGAATGGTTTTATTGTCCTTCAAAAACATTAACTGGGATCTACTCGTATATTTAATATGGTGCAATGACACATGTGCCTAGCGACATATATGCCGCGACGAATGTATCGAGACCTATTGTGAGTCTCACGAAGTGTCTATTTTGTTACGAATGTTCCTGGTGCGGGGACGCATGTGCCGAAGTTCTAAAATTGCGGTCTAGGTAATATTGTGCTCTCAATAAAAATTTTCTAGTGTACTTAACTCTTAACTCATCGACAATAGACAAAATTGCATTATCATTATTATCAAGTCACGACATCTAGGATATCTTTATTAAGTGTTGAAAACACTTTATGCGAATGACCAGTCCGTCTGTCCGTCCGTCTGTCCGTCTGTCCGTCTGTCCGTCTGTCCGTCTGTCCGAGCGATAACTGGAGAACGGCTGGACCTACGGTCACCAAATTTTGTACACTTGTTCCTTGGCTCAAGAGTGAGGCTAAGTTCGAACTTGGGTCAAATCGGTCACACCCCCTGCCCCCATCAATTAAACCCCAAAACAAACCATTAAATCAAACAGAATAGTGATATGTAGGAGTCCAACGCCAGGATAGAGCTCTTACTCATTTTAAAACTGACGCTTAGGTAGTTTACATTACACTCTATGTCTATCATCTATACATGATAATACCCTGAACCTACATTTCAAAGTGCGAAACCTGGGATTTTTCGGGAAATTGAGATTTGGGGTTGAAACGATTTCCATGAGTAATAGAACATCTTCGACGAATACGGGACCACTCTCACTGACACCAGGGTGCAGTACCCGGGTTTTCGGGGAAATTGAGATATGGGGTTTAAACGATTTCCATGAGTAATAGAACATCTTTGACGAATACGGGACCACTCCCACTGACACCAGGGTGCAGTACCCGGATTTTCGGGGAAATTGAGATATGGGGTTTAAACGATTTCCATGAGTAATAGAACATCTTTGACGAATACGGGACCACTCCCACTGACACCAGGGTGCAGTACCCGGATTTTCGGGGAAATTGAGATATGGGGTTTAAACGATTCCCATGAATAATAGAACATCTTTGACGAATACGGGACCACTCCCACTGACACCAGGGTGCAGTACCCGGATTTTCGGGGAAATTGAGATATGGGGTTTAAACGATTCCCATGAATAATAGAACATCTTTGACGAATACGGGACCACTCCCACTGACACCAGGGTGCAGTAACCGGATTTTCGGGGAAATTGAGATATGGGGTTTAAACGATTTCCAAGAATAATAGAACATCTTTGACGAATACGGGACCACTCCCACTGACACCAGGGTGCAGTACCCGGATTTTCGGGGAAATTGAGATATGGGGTTTAAACGATTTCCAAGAGTAATAGAACATCTTTGACGAATACGGGACCACTCCCACTGACACCAGGGTGCAGAACCCGGATTTTCGCGGAAATTGAGATATGGGGTTTAAACGATTCCCATGAATAATAGAACATCTTTGACGAATACGGGACCACTCCCACTGACACCAGGGTGCAAAACACGGGCTTTTTGGGGAAATTGAGATATGGAGTTTAAACGATTCCCATGAGTAATAGAACATCTTTGATAAATACGGGACCACTCTTACTGACACCAGGGTGCGAAACCCGGGCTTTTTGGGGAAATTGAGATTTAGTTTGTTTATCGTTATATTTTCAACACTTGGTTACACCCGTTACATCGGTTTATTTGAATTAAATGTTTTAACAATAGAGTGGGGTTGGTTACGGATTGCTTATTTAAATGCCCAATGTTGTGATTTAAATACTTATAAGGATTAATCAGCTTTAACTCAATTCAAAGTTGACCAAGCACAACGTGTAATAACGGCTATATCATAAGCGAGCAATTAAGGCTACATTTTTACAGTACGATCCGCAGGTACATTTAGCAAAACGCTTAAAGTGTAGTCAAGAGCAGCTTTATACAATGTCTCCCTTGTGGAGCGCTGAATTTTGAAGAGTCGAAATTCAAAAATTCCCACGGTAAGCACAAGGGGCTGTAAGGCACGTAGTTTTCGCAGATTATAGCCCCACTGACCCTGCCTAACAACAGAGCCCTTCCGCTTCTGTAAATCCGCCTTGGCTCGTTCGTGAATTTGGACGGCCGGGGAGAGTATGTGATGTGTAACGAATGGAATAAGTAATGTCACGGACGGGCAGTACAAGTAAAAGGGCATGGGCACGAAATGGAATCCTCGTAGTGTCATGAAATTAAAAGTAACGGACAGTAACAGTCCTGTGAACATTAAAGCTGCAATCGTAACTTGTATCCCCTCTCGCAAATAATTATGCACAATTTGAATGAAATTACAGAACCGAATATAGTGGACCATGTCCCGTTGTCCTCCGTTGTTTTTAGTCATCTCCAGTGCCACCCTACTTAGAAGTGGAACCGCTAAAATAAGGAGAATGAACATTCGACAGACGCATGCGCAGACACTAAAACAAATGAAACCGCGGGTTAAAAACACTCCGACTCGGACAAATACGCTATCGCAGTACTGCTTTGGGCAATAGTCACGGACGATGTAGAAGTACGGGTCCACGTTGGCAATGAAGCAGAATGGCGTTAATAGAAAGGGGTAAATTGCGAACATGTACACGGCGAAGATGAGGCCTTTGCTCAGCGTATCCTGTTCCGCTTGTAGTTTTTTGTTTGTAGAGCCTAAAAAACACAGCTGCTTTATTTTTCCTAAAAGGTTAAATGGCTAAACTGGTAACAAGGGAACATTCCCAGACGTACCACTCCATATTTTTAAAACGGGTCGCATTCAAATCAGAACCAAGAATCTTTGATTTGTGGACTATCTGTGACAGAAATCGTTTTGATTAACACTCGTTTGATCGTTTTGTATATACATTTTTAGGTTTAATTTTTTTGGGGTCAGGGGGTGTGACCAACTAATTTAAATTTGTATTTGGCTTCAAATTAACCAGGCGTAGGTTTCAAATCCGAAAACCGTTTTCGAAAAGCTTTAACCGTCCGGAAGTTAGAGCGTAAACGGACAGACGGACAAGGTGTTCCCATTATAGGATTTCACGTCTTAAAAATCGTTACAAACGACTGGTAAAAAACCTACAGTGTGCAGTGTATAAAAGCCCGAGTCAGGATGCTTCAATTTGTCTGTATTTTAAACCTATTCCCTTGGAAACACTACTTTGCATGACCCCCACGGGCCAACCGATCGACCGATTTTTCTCACCTTCGAACTTAGCCTTTGCATTTGCAAAATACACAAGTGTCCCAAATTTGAAGTCGATCGGTCCAGCCGTTTGGCCGCTAGCGTGTCACGGACAGACGGACGGACGGACGGACAGCATGATTCCATAAGCCCTGACTCGGGCTAAAAGGGGTGAAACCAAAACGTTACAGTTTTAAATATTTACACGCATAACTATCCTTGTTGACACGTAGGAGTCATTTGGTATAGGAATTTTTGCGTTTAAATTTTTTGGGGTCAGGGGGTGTGGCCGACTATTTTAAATTTCTATTTGGCTTAAAGCCAAGTAAATGTAGATTTCAAATCCGAAAACCGTTTTCAAAAAACTTCAACCGTTCGAAAGTTACAGCGTAAACGGACGGACGGATGGACGGACGGACGGACGGACGGACAGACAGACAAGGTGATCACATTAAGGGATTTCACCTCTTAATAAACAGGAATTCACTATTTGAACAGCAGAAATCGAGCCAGCTTTTGCACCTTCCAGCCTACTTTATTAGGTCAAAACTATTTTTCCTATAGTTATTTTATTCCAGACTCTTGTTTTGTTTTTGATTTGCTCTTCTGGATACGGCCCGTTTTAAAAATATTGATTCGGGCAGATGGGAACGTTCCCTTGTAAAATCTTAGCACTGAATAAATTGTGAAATTACCTGCCCGAGTAAGAAACTCCGTGCGAGCACCCAGGTTGTAGCCAACAACAAAGGCATCCCCGAATACAATAGTGCCAAACAAAACTGAGATTCCAAAAATGATGAATATTATTATTGTAACTAACATAAAAACGTTATAAACTGAGATTAGAGCCTGTTCTTTGAAAAATAATTTTTTTAAAACCACAAAGACTGAGCCAAATAGCATATTTCCTCCAAGTACAAACAGTATGAAGTAAGACAAAAGCACATCTTTTAATTTCTTTTGACAAATTAGAGTTCGTTTTTGGGTATCCCACAATAGCGGTATATTGGCATAACTTTGGAAATAATTTGCGTAAAGTTCCAGTGCTCTGAATGCCAATGGAGACACCATACTTTTGCTTTCGATCAAAAATTTTTTACTGGGTTGGGTGTAGTATCAACTTTGATGTTTAAGTTTTTTGGATTCGATTTATTAATGTAAACGATTGAATCTGTAATGTCAGACTTTGCTATTTTTATTAAATTTGAAAATGTGATTTTTTGGTTATTTGATCAGTATATCGACATATTATGAGGTCAACCGACTGTAAGATAGCTGCAAAACTGCTATTTCGCACAACGCCGAGGTCATAAGTTAGCAGTTGTTTCTGTTATCTACTTCGGGATACAACTGCAGTATTTGTTACCCATTACTTTGAATATAACTGGACATGCCTTGGAAAGGTCAAAGGTAGCTTTTCATTGAAATTCAAGAAATATCAGGAATATGATACATTTATTATGCAAAATATAGAAATAGAACGAAACGACATCTACAAAAAAGGTATAATGCAGTTAAACTCAATGAACACTAATATTGATGTATCGTTCATATACAATTTTACAAAAACTTAAACTGCATGAACATTAAGATAAAAATAGTTTTTTTTAAGTTAAAGCAAAATTGAGGTTTTCGTAATTCCTAGAATGCTACTCTATAAAAAAAAATCCAATTGGCTTTCGTTGTTTAATAAACATTTAAAAATTACTGTTTTAATAGTTTTCCTCAATTTCTTACACATATGGAAAATAAAATTGGGCAATCAATGTTAATTTTGTGACTGCAGTTTTCATTTTTCCATTCATGCGCGTCAATAATTTGAAGCCGGGGCATTTGGCTACCCTAAGAGAGTCGTAGTTGGGATTTGTCCCTTTTCACTGATGAATCACACACGTGGAGTTACTATTAAAAAACATGATCTCTCACGTTAGATCTGATTTTGACCTTCGCCCTAAGGTATTAACTATTCTAAATAAATTCATTAAAAATGCAACTGTTCTCAAGTTATCGCATTGATTGACAGACAGATGGACAGAGAGTAGAAAAGAAAACATAAAGCGTTTCTGTTTGAGAAACCAATTTTGCTGCAGATTTGCCAATAAATCGATTGCATTAGCCTTGTATTTAGGACGTTTTTTCGATTTCTATGAATATTTAAAGAAGTTAATGCAAACGTTTAACTCCTTTAGATAAAAAATGCTGGAACTGGGTAATTAAACTAAATGAAATGCAGAACTTTAAGTCCATATTTATTTTAAATCCCTTCTGTTATATTACGAAGGTTTTTCCTTATAAAAGAGTGCAACACCTTTATGGGATCACCATGTCCGTGTTGCAAAACAATGAGATTTGCAACTTTGGTTATTATAAACCATTGAATAGCCCTTGATAATAGCTTTCCATCGATGTATCACAAATGGGGGGTTGCTATATGAAAAAATGTTGACCTTTGACCTACAGGGCCCTCAAACGGAACTTGACCTCCCTTTGAATGTCCTATATAGATATCTGAAAGAAAAATTCCAAAAAGTTAAGCCGTGCTTGAGTTATCGTGTTTTCAGACAGACGGACGGACGGACAGACACCAAGCCATTCGCATTATGTATCTACGATACATAATAAACCGTTGAAAACGCACATCAACAAAGGGTGAAACAACACGAAAAAACACTTCAAAGAGTATTTAATGTTGTTGAACGACACATGGGAGGCGTTTTCTATCAGATTCTCACATTTACCCAACCGTAGAGTAAAGACATATAATTCGTTCAATAACACTTGGCCGTACCTTTCTAACAATGTAGCACACATGTACGGCTGTATTTTGAAAAACACGGCCACCCAGATATCTGAAAATTTAAAATTTGCATAAAAATACAATGAGTCCAGGGCAACTCATCGAAAAAACTTACGTCGACGTAAATTTCATCTACAAAAAACTCATCGAAATTCATTACATCGACGAAGGGCATTCCATCGACAGGCAATTCAGGTTCAGAAATGACATCGACATCTACATCCAAATACGTTGAATTCTCTAATTAATTTCTTATCTTCCCCAAGGCGATATTCTAATTAGATAAGTAAATTTATCCTGGCTATCTTTCATACATCTACTGCCTCTACTTCTATCTTCCTTTCCCTTATATGTGACGTTTTCCTAAATTGATTTTCGATAATCATTTCTATATTTAAATCAAAGAAGAAAAACTAATCGAGGAATTCGTGAAAATTGGAAGTGTGTAAATCCAAAATGTACAGGAACTTTAGTATTATTGCCCGATGGAAAACCCAAGCTCGGTCGTTCCCATATTCCCGGAGAAATTTCTGCCTTAGAGTAAGTTTAAAGTAACTTTAAAATATAAGCAAATATTTTAGCTTATAGAAACAAATGTATCAGTTTATGTATTAATTTAAACAGATTTGAAGCTGAAATTGCGAGAGATAAAATCAAAAAGTTAGCAATTCATAACCCCTCAATGATCCCTTGTCAAGTAATTGCGAATGTCTTTTCGGGTATATCATATTCAACCGTTCCACTACTACCTCAAATCAACTCTTTAAGTAGAAGTATTAGAGGTAGTAAGTAGAGGTATTTCAACTCTTGGTCGATTCTTGCACTGAGACAGGTGTACTTTTAGACGAGTGCAAATTGTTTTTCGAGTATGTGAAAGATACTTATATAGGCAGCACATACTCACCGTCTACATTTCCTATATCATTATGGAACGTTCACGATCGTGTGTTTAAGAAGTGTCCTAGAACTAACAATTCTGTGGAATCATGGAATCACAGATTCCAGGTATTTGCCAATGGTAAACATATACAAATTTATAAATTAGTTAAAATCTTGCAAGCAGAACAGAACGTTACCCGGGCTAAGATTACCGTTAAGAGCTCGGGAAAACAAATTCGACAGAGGTTTGGACAGATTAGGTTAGAGGAACGATTGTCGTTTTTAATTGAAAAGTATAGAGGGGACAAAGACTGGGATTTAGGCCAATTCATGACCGATGTAGCCTATAACATGTCCTATTACCGTAAATATAAAAGACAGGGGAAGAAGGACCCTAATGCAGCACCCACATTATTACCAATGACACAGATTAATGTTACCGAGGAAATTGAATCTGATCAAGATGAAATTTTTACTCAGGAAATCACTCACGAACAGAGTCGTGAACTTGACTGTTGATATATAACCATTTCTTCTCGGTGTCGATGAGTTTTATGTCGATGTAATTTACGCGTGCATTTGCTTGTCGATGAGTTTTGTAGATGAGTTTTTTGTAGGTGAAATTTACGTCGACGTAAGTTATGTCGATGGATCAGCCGTGACCCAAATACAATATCCCTAAGAAATCAATTTTTTTAAATTAATTGTGTTCTGGATGATTACAAGTTGGCAAATTAATAGTTTGTTTTCGAGCCATTTAAAAAGAATCGAGTTATTTAGGAAAGGGGAGTTATTCCGATGTTACTTTTAGATCATTATAATATAGGTTTATTATCTGACCTTGGTTCCAATGCGGCATGTCCTCGACTGCTTCCTTTCCCGAAACTATCGTCCCCAATAACAACCCATCCGGAACCACCATCTGTTTATTGCCAGATCAAATTATATTTAAAAAATTAAGAAACAAACGTTTAAAATTATCATGAACGATTCAGATTCATATCGCAAAGTTCAGAGATAAAGTACCGAATTAGCAAGCCATTTTGGAAGTGTGAATTGTAAACCACGTTCTAACAAATAAATAATAAACTATTTTGAAACTAGAAATTATAAGCGCACTATATATAAAAATTCCACACTACTCCAACCATAGAGTAAAATTATGAATATCAAAATAGCCATTGCCTGCAGATTGGCATCTATTTAGCAAGTTGTACTGACAGACAGACACCACAAACGAAAACATAGTAGCTCCAAACCTTAAATACCAAAATTTAAAAAAAATCATACATGCTTTAGTAATGTCGGGCACAGTGGGCCATTGCCCTGTGAGTCGATTTATGACTTTGTTCACTTCTCCATTCTCAGCATTTAAGCTTGGAGGAGGGATCTATTCCGACAAGGGAACATTTTCAGATGTAAAATCCCGATTTTTTTAACCTGTATCATTCGAAAGAGGGTGTAACATAATGAAACTTTAACATTGGAACTATTGGTGAATAAAATCGTTTTGACATAGTAAATACGGTGTAACTCTTTGGGGATTTCCAATGTCCAATTTATTTTCCAATATTATTATAAGTAGTGAAGAATGCATTAATTTATTCTTGATTTTCAATTTTACAGGCAAAATTACAATTTCAAACCCCTATTTTATTACATTTTTGTTCAAAAAGGCATATTTATATTTGGATTTTCAGGCACCTATTTGTCTCGTTATTAAGGGCTGAAACCACTTAAGACTGCACAAGCGACACTATGCCCCATCCGTGTCAATGCAAAGATAAATACTGCGACATAAGGTCGTGTATGTAAAATTTTGTTTTACTAAAAAATCAAAATCTTCCGACTAGTTAAGATTAGAGTTCTGATTTTAATTTTTAATTAAAGCCAATTAATGTATCTATAATTGCCAGGACGGTTTTCTTCAGTTTGGGTTATAAAAGTGGAAGTTATGACTGATTTTGTAAATGATGACCATGCAAAAATTTGCCACTGCACTGAAGAAAACCGTCCTGGCAATTATAGATACATTAATTGGCTTTAATTAAAAATTAAAATCAGAACTCTGATCTTAACTAGTCGGAAGATTTTGATTTTTCAGTAAAACAAAATTTTACATACACGACCTTATGTCGCAGGAATTATCTTTTCATTGACACGGATGGGGCAAAGTGTCGCTGGCCAAGCCTTGATGCTTTTATTATGTCCGTCCGTCCGGTTGCACTCTAGCGGTCGAACGATTGAAGTTTTTATATTTATTCTTTTACATTTTGAATCTACGTTCGCCTGTCCATAAGCCTATTGTTTTCTGAGGAAATCGGTCACACGTATCGTATATAACAGTTGCCTATTACAGTATAACTGTTTGTTGGCAACTTGTACAGTATATATGAAGAACTCGGTCGAATAACTCCCCATCTCGGAGGAGAAATTTTCAATTAATAGCTCGCCTATTGGAAATAAAGTTAGAGCTAATGATGTCAACTAGTTCGTCCTTTCAGATTTTCGTTGTCTTTTTGCGCTAAAAAATTTTATTCGTCGGGAACTGTTCATGTTGTTTCACCACTTTAGTACGTGCGTTTGCAACGGTTTATTTTTCTCAGCCTTGATGATAAATCAAAATATAAAACTAAAACGTGACGGGGTTCGAAGGTTAGGTCACTTAAACCAACAATTTTTTTCTCTGTTATGTTGATCTCATATAGAATTGTATAGTATAATAGTCTAGAACCAGTACTTTCAATTTCAGATGACAAAATAGTAGACAGAGGCAGAGCCCCTGTGCCGGTTACATTAACTTCAATGCTGCATAAACACCGGTGTGCATCAAATCGAAGGCCTAACAGGAGGGTGTATGCACACTTTTTTTGCATTTAGCATATAACTTTTTCATAAAAACGGTAATAGTTTATTAGCATATTTAATGCATTTCTAAATTTTTAAAGTTTTGAACGACATTAGTTCATAATTATGGATGCACTGTTCCATCAAGCAACAATTTAACCTAAGCAAACCTAGATGACGTTGATGATGTTTAGAATTTTGTCAGATTCTTACTATTGCAGACATACAATGCACTGGTTGATCTTGAAAATGGTTAGATTGTTACACAAAACAGTCCGCCGGCACATTGAGCAAGGCGTTAAAAGTATAATCAAGAATAATTTCATAGAAAGTTTCCCTCGTGGACCGCTGAAGCCTGAAGAACCTAAAATCAAACATTCCCGCGTAAGCGGCGAAAGGCTGAATGGCGCGTAGCTTTCGCATCCTATAGCCCCTCTCCCGATTTGCAACTATGGAACCCTTCCGATTTTGTAAGTGAAGTTGCGAACTCTCATGCATTTTTAGGGCGGGGACGAGTGTGTGATGAATAACAAAAGGTATGATTAATGCCATGGATGGAGCGAACAAGTAAAAGGGCATTGGGACAAAGTACAATCCCCGCAGCGTCAAAAAATTAAAAGTGACCGACAATAACAGCCCAACAAACATTAAGGATGCAATGAGGAACTGTAAAGCGTCCCTTACATGATTGTACACAATTTGTATGAAATTACAGAACCTAACGTAGGTAGCCTCATCCCGCTGTTCTCCGCCGTTTTGTATTACCTCCATTACCAATCGAATTGAAAGTGGAGTCAGGATATTGACGAGCAGAAACGATCGACAGACGCATGCGCCGACACTTGAACAAATGCAACCACGAATCGTATAGATGGCAACTCGTGCAAATATATTGTCGCAGTATGGTTTTGGGCAGTAGTCCCGGACGATGTAATAGTACGGGTCCAAATTGGCAATGAAGCAGGATGGGACCAACAGAAAGGGGTAAATTGCGAACATGTAGACGGCGACGATGAGACCCTTGCTCAGCGTATCGTGTTGGGGCTGAAGGTAGCGTGGGAGGTTTGTAATGCCTGTAGACACAATTTAAAAATTAGTTAAGCATTATGTATGGTGTAAACATTTTATGCAAATGACAATGCTACTGTTGTTTCTGTTGGAAATAGTTGACTCCTATTGTGATACGTATCCAACAAATAAGAAATTGCTCAGATGCGGCAATCAACCCGGTTTATTTCCACTAGCACCAGGGGGTGTGGTCGCGAAATATTGCGCGAATAAAATTTCAAACCCCTATGATTCCCATGCTTCCGGAAGACACATTCAATACTCTTGATCACCACCACTATCATCAGTTGGTGCATCGTGTATCTGCGCAATGCGCAATATGGTGCGAATGCGGTTTGGTCACTTTGTCGTACAGTTTCACCCCTTACTTACTTGCGTTTTCAACGCTTTATTAAATACCTAAACAATTAAATAAATTTAAAGCAAATATTTACAACAAAACCTTACGTGAAATTACCTGTCCGCGAAAGAGCCTCTAACAAAATAAACTGATTGTAGCCCACGACAAATGTTTCCCCAAACAAGATAGTGCCTATTAGTATTGCTATTCCAAAAATGATGACTACGATGAGCGTGAATAAGAAGAAGATGTTAAATGTTGGAATCAAAGCCTCTTCTTGGGATAGTAATTTTGTTAAAAGTACAAATACTGAGGCAAATAGCAAATTTCCCCCAAGTACAAACTGGATCAAACACGACAGAAGTACACCCTTTAATTTCGTTTGACAAACGAAAGTACGTTTTTGTGAATCCCATAATAACGGTATGTTCGCATAACGTTGGAAATAAATTGAGTAAAGTTCTAGTGCTTTAAACGCAAATGGCGATGCCATCCTTGTGGTTTTTTATCACGAAATTTTTACTGTTTATAGTGCAGTATGAACTAGGAGCTGTGATTTTCAAGTTTTTTTTGGTTTGGCTACGTACTATCAAATGTAATACGATCTCGTTCCGCCTGAAAGTTGTCTTTAACTTTAGACTTTGAATATGACTAGAGAAAATAAATATAGTGGAAAATATAAATCAAATAAAATTAAAAAGTATAAACATAAATCAATAATAAATAAATAAATCAACGGACTAATGTAATGTATCGTCCGATTAGAAAAATATTTAAAGGTTATACAATGCACACTAAATCAATCAACCGATGTAACGGGTGTAACCAAGTGCTGAAAACATGACCATAAATAAACTAATATCTTATTTTCCAAAAAGTACGGGTTTTTACACCCTGATGTCAGTGGAAGTAGTCCCATATAGGTCAATATTGTAAAATTATACAAGGGAGTCCTTTAAAACTCTTATCTCAATTTCCCCCAAAAGTTTCTCACCTGAAATGTAGTTTCAGTTTTAACCATGTGTAGGTGATAGACATAGAGTTTAATATAAACTACCTAAACCGCTGTTTCAAAATTTTACAGCGTTTTCTTCTAATTTAATGGTTTTTTTGGGTTTAATTTATGGGGGACAGGGGGTGTGTTTAGTTGTATAGTTTCACCCAAGTTCGAACTTAGTCTCACTCTCGACCCAAGGAACAAGTGCACAAAATTTTGTGACCGTGGGTCGATCGGTCACCAAATGTTCGGTAGTTATCGCACCGACCGACAGACGGATTGGTCATTTGCATAAAGTGTTTTCAATACCTAATGAAGTTCATAAGAGGTTTTTCTGAAAACTTAAGCTAAAAATTCATAAAACAAAGTATCGGGATAAACAATCGAATCAAGCAAACCCATTTTTGACCAGAAACTACAAACTCTTTGATAACTTCGATTAAAAAAAATAAACAAACTCAAACTGCCAAATCATTGAGCAAAAGTAAAAACGTTATTTAAAAGCACCTGTTTGCAGCTTTTAAAAGGACGCTTCATATCACATGTAAAGGCTTGTAAATTGACCTTTTTCAATCAGGTGACATGACCTCCAATTATACACCGTTGAGTAGCTGCTGACAAAATCTATCATACGATATATCACATATGGGAAGTTAAACATTAAAAAAAACTATGACCTTTGACCTTATACCCGTCTCAAGGTCCTTCAAAATATTAAAAAATAAATAAAAATGTTCAAGTACAAATTAGCGTCGGAGTTACCGCACTGACCGACGCACAGATACCACGCTCGAGTAGAAAAAAGGTCAGCAATACCTAATAAACCAATTTAATTGTTGGAATGTCGAGCAATAGATTGGATTTTGTTGTATAGTTTATTACTTTTATCGATTTCTATGAATATTTGATAACAATGATGGCAATAACATCAGTATGCAATTTGAACCACACGTGCACACGACAGAAATCAATCTGAATAATTTTCATATCATATTCTACCGGCTAGAATAGATGATACCTAATAGTACTAATACGAGGAATAATGTTCCATTTAAAACTAAGAATATCTCTGTACAAAATGTGTTGGTAAAGACGGTCGTTTCCTCTTTGGAGTGTCAGCTATACTCTTATGGATCGGAGTCGGAAGGAGTACTTGATGTTTTGAAGTAATACTGACCTCTGGAACTGTAGAATTACGGAAAAACAATAAAATTTACAACTTTAGTAAATTGAATAAGGCCGAAAAAGCAATAATCGGCTGAAGTTGATATTTCTAACAAGGGAAGCGCCGCAGAGGCAAATCTCCGATTGACATTTTTTGTAAGGAATCTACAACCCGGGTGAGCGTCAATGACGATAAAGTTAACGGCCCCAATTGATATCTGGTACGTATAAAAAATTTTGAACAATAGACACGCAAATAAACTACGCGGAAATGAGAAATGGAACATACCAAAAAATCAAGAAATTAGAAAAAACAAAATCCTACAAGGGAAATTCGTCAGAGTGAACTCAAGGAAATGCTTGAAACTTTTATAGTCGTATCTACAACTAATATAGACAATAAAAATCTAAAAATTAGCGGCACTAATGGACGTTGACTATGTTTAAAAAATCGACGAATATAAAAAATCATGAAAATTGAGTTTTCGAAATGCTCATAAAACGACGAGTTTTGGTCCGATTTTCAAATTTTTTCGAGGTTTTGAATGTCAAAGAGTTGTTGGTCAAGAAAAGTAAAAGATTTGAATTTAAAAAAAAGCTAAGACTTTTTTGGAATATTAAACTCAAAAACTCAAAGTCCCCCATAAAGAACTCAAAAAGAGTTCTCTGGAAGTGCTTGAACAAAAATGATTTTTATCAATATTTTTTTGAAAATTCAAGTCTTGACATTTCCTTAAACTACAACTCTTTGACATTCAAAAACTCGAAAAATTTTGAAAATCGGACTAAAACTCGTCGGGTCATGAGCATTTCAAAAACTCAATTTCCATGATTTTTTATATTCGTCGATTTTTTAAACATAGTCAACGTCCATTAGTGCCGCTAATTTTTAGATTTTTATTGTCTATATTAGTTGTAGATACTACCCTAAAAGTTTCAAGCATTTCCTTGAGTTCACTCTGATGGACTTCCCTTGTTAGTATCTCATACTCATTCGCTAGGGTTGTTGAGAAATGCGGGTGGCAAGTGGAGGCAAATGAGTGCGGGGGGTGAGAGGTTAAGAGAGCGAGAGTCTAATCTTAAGTCGAGTTTTCTCGCTCTCTTAACCTCTCAGCCCCCGCACTCATTTGCCCCCACTTGCCACCCCCATTTCTTAACAACCCTAATATGGTCAGATATTTAGATTTTATGTTTTCTATTTTTTTTTTGATTTTTTGGTATGTGTTTCAGTTGATATGTTATATTCATATGTGTTTTCGTCATTAAAGTTTGTAGGAGTTCTAGATTCAACACACAAAAATTCAAGTCAATCCTAGATTTGCCTCTGACACAGCTGCCTTGTAAGCTTTAAATTACTTTGTCGAACAGGGTTCACCTGCCAAAATCCCGTCCGAGCATTTGTTTGGACAGGTATTCAAAACTCGGGCTAGACGCTTGCATTCACAGGCTGTAAAGTTTTTGTTGATTGTGGCAGCGTAAATATCCACTACGAATTTGTGACTGCAAGTTCCTGGAACATAAGAAATTTAATTGATACTCATTCATAAAGTTTTCATTTTCAAAAGGAATCAGATCTCGTTGTAAGTTGCATGTAACCAAAATAGGTTTGTACGTTCAGATTTGAAACCGACTATTAAGTTTGCATATCGAGTTAATACGTTTGCGGACCCCGGTATGTCTGGGTTTCTATTACTCACAAGGAAACCTTGTCAGATGTTCAACCCCATATTTTTTCAAACTTGTTTCATTTGAAAGAGGATCTAAAATAATGAAACTTTAACATAGGAACTATCGGTGACTAAAATCGTTTTGACGTAGTAAAGTCAGTGGGAAGGTCAAACACTGCGAGTTTTACGTGAAATACTAGCATGTGCGAGAAGGGGAGAAAGAGGAGAAAGTCGACTTTTCCCCTTTTCACTTCTTTTCCCTGAAAAGTCGCGACCGAGATAGGATGTTAACATTGGAGGAACCCCTAAATTAGTATTGCACTGAACCACCCTTTTTCCAAAATCTAAACGGGGACTTAACATAGGAAACCCTGAAATCGCGACCGCTTCTGGATCTTCCCACCTACTTTACTACGTCAAAACGATTTTAGTCACCGATAGTTCCTATGTTAAAGTTTCATTATTTTAGATCCTCTTTCAAATGAAACAAGTTTGAAAAAATACGGGGTTGAACATCTGACCATGTTACCTTGTCAGAAGGGCCATTAATGCAATGACATGCTTTAGTTCCCATTCATTGCAGTTTCAGTAATTTAGTGGATTTAGTTTTTGTAACAATAAAAACAATAACAACAACTTAATTGAAGTAATCAGAAGGGTTTACCAACGGAGAGTGGACCTCCTTCACCTTCCTCAAGAGAGTCCTGGTCCAGAGTGTCGCAAGATGGCTGCTTGTACCCTCCATTTGCTTCGAAATTAAAAAATAATGCAAAATTAAATTGTAAGTTAATTAATTCGGACTAGACCGCGAAAGCAACCGTTTACAAGTCTGAATAAACCGATGTAACGGGTGTAACCAAGTGTTGAAAACGTCACCTTAATTAAACCGAATCTTAATGTCCCCCAAAAGCCCGGGTTTTGCACCCTGGTGTCAGTGGGAGTGGTCCCGTATACGTCAAAGATGTTTTATTAGTTATGGGAATCGTTTAAACCCCATATCTCAATTTCCCCCAAAAGCCCGGGTTTTGCACCCTGGTGTCAGTAGGAGTGGTCCCGTATCCGTCAAAGATGTTCTATTACTCATGGAAATCGTTTAAACCCCATATCTCAATTTCCCCAAAAATCCCAGGTTTCGCACTCTGAAATGTAGGTTCAGGGTATTATCATGTATAGATGATAGACATAGAGTGTAATGTAAACTACCTAAGCGTCAGTTTTAAAATGAGTAAGAGCTCTATCCTGGCGTTGGACTCCTACATATCACTATTCTGTTTGATTTAATGGTTTGTTTTGGGGTTTAATTGATGGGGGGCAGGGGGTGTGACCGATTTGACCCAAGTTCGAACTTAGCCTCACTCTTGAGCCAAGGAACAAGTGTACAAAATTTGGTGACCGTAGGTCAAGCCGTTCTCCAGTTATCGCTCGGACAGACGGACGGACGGACGGACGGACGGACGGACGGACGGACGGACGGACGGACGGACGGACGGACGGACGGACAGACGGACTTGTCGTTCGCATAAAGTGTTTTCAACACTTAATAAACAATATTATGCTTTTGCAACCTTACACTAAAAAAAAGGCAAAAATGCATTTCCTATCTCTTCAATGTTAAATTGACCGAGTTCGTCACAAGAAAAAAGAGCTACAAAAGCACAGTAATATCCGTCAACTTTGAGGTCCAAAAATGTAATCACCGTTCTTCAGTACTAGACAAACTTATAGTGATGGGTACTACTAGCTTTTTCTAGTAGTTCTAGTTCTAGTTCTAGTACGTAGTTCTGAATCGTTTTAGTTCTAGTTCTAGTTCTAGTCCTATTTTGAAATTTCTTTTAGTTCTAGTTCTAGTACTGTTCTGTACTTGAGTAGTTCTAGTTCTAGTTCTAGTTCTAGTACTTTCTATTTATAGAAATGTCATTGAAATTGTCATAAATTCCAAAAAACACATGATATTAGTCTATATAACCGGAATAAGTCCTTGTTGATCGACATTGATTGTTGTTCCTCGAAATTTAGTCCCAAAAATTGACTAAAACATATGTTTTCGTAATAATTTTCACATTAATTTTTCATATCTAACAAGGGAGGTAGTAAAAAGCCAAACTCGGATAGACTTGATTTTTGGACGTTGGACTATATGTAGATGACATTATTAAAAAATGATTGTCCAAATTGATATTTAAATTTTTTTTTACAAAGCTGAAAAATCAACGAAAATTTTTATCTTCCCACACCGGCTGATAAATTTTTAAAAATAAAAGGAATGTGGAGTCCTAGCTTAAAAAATGTACTTTTTGAAATTTTTAAACCTTTGAGTTGAGACTATTGAGACAAAAACAAAAAAATTTATTTTCCTTCAAAAACTGGCATTTACTTAAAGCAACTCTCGTTGAAAAACATCAATAATTTTCCAAGTCGGTCCAAAACTTGTCGGTTTAACCAGTGTTTGAACATGATAATTTCAATTTCGTTAATTTTTTTAATTCGGAGGGATCGTAATTTTTTTAACATGATAAACATCAATACAAGCACTCTGTTTTTAAGTTATGTTATCTACATCTATAGTCCAAAGTTGTGTTCCAAAAAGATCAAGTCAATCCCTGTGTTCGAATCCTTCAACACAATGGTTAAAAATGTATTGAGAAAAAAATCAAAGTGGATTGGTTCAATATGGACTGCGTAATGCATTTTGACAATTGTGAATAGTCTACTTTGCCTATATTTCAAGATGTATTATACCAAACTAATGTTAGTGTATTGGGGTAGGAGCATTATTGATAGGCAAGGCACTCATTTTAAAGGAAAAAATAATCCGTCTAAAAATAAATTTTACCTGAAAAGGTCCATTATACATACAATGGAACTAGAACTAAAACCCTCCAACGAGTTCTGGTAGTTCCAGTTCCAGTTCCAGTTCTAGTTCTTAGTTCTGAGTTTACTTTAAGTTCTAGTTCTAGTATTTTAGTAGTTCTGGTTTCTGTTAGTTCTAGTTCTAGTACCTAGAACTAGAACTAAAAGGCATTCTAGTTCTAGTTCTAGTTCTAGTACCCATCACTACAAACTTATCATCCTATATTTCCAATTAATTGGTTCTAAAACTAAAATGCTTCTACAAAAGCTAAATCTTCTAGTACGGTTAAGTCCCGAATTTCATCTATTTTAGAGCACCCAAATCAAACGACATTAAAAATCAATGAAAACATACGAAAAAAATCAACGTTCCCGTGAATATGAACCGTTCCCCAGGTCCCTTGAGCCGAATGGTAAATGTCCACAAAGTCCGCATCGCCCTTCCTCAAAGTCCTCTGACTCTGGACCCAATCAAAATAGGGCCCTGTTGGGTCCAGCCCCGTGATCCGCCCCACTTTCTCCCCGCCATTTTCATTTTGAATAAAAAGTCCAGCCTCCCCGGAAACATGAGCGCCTAAACCGTGCCCCACGATGTGAATTAGCTTTAACGTCGTTGCTTCGTTCCGTCGCAGAAAGTAAATGAAGTCCGCTACTCTTCTAGCGATGATCGGAATGATTGTAAGAACAATGTCTTCGTATGGAACCCGTAATATCGTGCTCGTTGAAGTTGTAATATTTCGCCAATCCACGACGATGTAGTTATAATTCAATGAAGATTTAAGATACGCTGTTACCAATTTAAAAATCCGGTTTTTTACAATTCAATTAAAATTTGTATTGTTTTAAGCTTCTTTCAATCTTACCGTTTTTAACAAGAGCTGGGAAATTGGATTTGGCATACCCTGGGATTAGTATAACCGTTTCTGAACCGAACTTGAAGGGTGTATTATCTAAGGATTCGGTGTCATTGTGAATTAGCTCGTCCCTTGAATCTACATTCCTTTATAAGCAATTAAAGTTTGTCTTAAAATTGAGTTATTCGATTCCAATTAACCTTAAAGTACTACAAGTGCGGCATAACATTGACTATGGCAATCAACTAACATTCATCACTTTTCTAAAAACTTTTGAAAGGCAGTATGATCATCGCAGCCAAAGTAGACAATCAATGCAATTTTTAATATAGGAGTCTAGGGTTGTAAACCCCATGTGCTTGAATAAAATGAGTTGATTCAAAATTGAAATTAAAATGGTGAAAAATATAAGGAAATTAAATGATTAACTGATTTATACTCTGTTTAGTGTCACGATAAGAAAATCCTTGTTGAACTTGGATTTATTCATACTCATATTTGTAGGTACGATTTATGAATTCATCCAACACAAGACACACTAGACTTTACAACATAATTTATAATGATTTTTCATGCCTCTTTTGCTTTTAATTACTTGGATATGAATTGTTGATTTTTTTTAAAGATGTTTTTTTTATTCGTACAATTGATGGACTTAAAATTCAAGTAATTCTGACCCTGGAAATGAGTAGAGATAGAAATGGATGTCGTCTGGATTTCCGGAATTGTCAAGGAACCGACCCTTAAATCGACCCCGATCACCCCAACCGACTTGAAGTAACAGACAAGTTGTTAAATAAACGGTACAGCTTTTCATTTCGTCAATTATGACTATATAACTTTATTTGACCTGCTCCAGATTCGTTTTTAATAACAAACTATGCTATTATATGAATAATACGATATTCCATATTGACCATTATAGTATGAGCAAACGTAAACAAATCAGGGAAATGCAAGTAAACGAGTTCACATGAAACCAATAAGGGCTGCTTCTTAATTACAAAATAAGTTTTCTAGATTTAATTCACTTGACGTCTTTGCCTCGTTTCAAATTTCAAAGGCAATTAACTTATTTGCTAAGACGTCATGCCATGCTGTAGACTAATTAAATACTCTAATTTGATGATGCTGATTACGGTTCAATTGGAAGCTAAAATAAACTAGGATTTTCTCAATCTCGTTTCCACCTAAACAGTGACAGCTATGAGACTAACAGTATACGATAAGATCCCAGGATCCTACTAATACATTAATACATACTTTGGTTGCAATGATTTCTTGCAAATAAATGTATACAGATTCACACAATTTAAGAAAAAATAAACGTATTTTTTTTCGTGCTTGTATATGTTCATGTTTAAAGTTTAAGAACATAGCAAAGTCGCAATTTATCGCAAAACATGGAAATATTAAGTAAGTTAGTTCATCATTTTATATGAGACTTTTCATGATCATATTTTTGCAATGGAGATAGGAAGGAGAGTGTACAATGGGAAC
This sequence comes from Desoria tigrina, assembly GCA_906901685.1. Taxonomy (NCBI): domain Eukaryota; kingdom Metazoa; phylum Arthropoda; class Collembola; order Entomobryomorpha; family Isotomidae; genus Desoria; species Desoria tigrina. The sequence goes on from CAJQTU010000035.1 coordinate 1,077,197, forward strand.
ATTTCAGAAGTTGTCCGATCACGACACGTTTTTTACTTAATTTAACTGATTTCGGTCCTGTTTTAGGTTTCAATTTAACTGGTTCAATCGGCTTTGGCAAATCTTCTGTTGTTTTCGATGTATTTACATGCACCGATTTGAGATGGAGGGCCAGCCCCCGCGTCGTTTTGAAACTGGAGGGACAGAGTTGACAAGGGCACTCAGGACCATGACACGATTCATGCAGATTCCGCTCATAGCCCGTTTTAAACGTTGCTGGACACTGGGAGCATTTTGCGGTAGTTTTAGGACTTGGTTCCTGATTTGTCACAAATTGTCGGATTTTAGTCCGATGCAGACCTGCCAATTCCAGCTCCAGTTCCACTCTCCTCTCCTTGAAATGAAACCGGACCTTGTGTTTACGAAGTTGTTTGGAGGTTTCGAATCCAGTGGTACAGTACGGACAAGGGTATTTGTCCCTATGTGACGCTTCGTGACTTGTTTTGTTTTCTTCCGTGCTGAAAGTAAGAGGACAGCGGGAGCATTTGAGCGGATTTGGAGGCAAATCGAATCTTGTCGAATTACTCGTCGATGAGGTCAGAGTGGATTTGGCTCTTTCGAGTAAAAGTCGCTGGAGCTCGATTTTGGTTGCAGTTTCATCCGGATGACAAAGGACCTTGTGCTGTCGAAGTCGTTTGGCATATTTGAAACCGACGGAGCAGAGGTCACAGGGGTATTTGTCCCCGTGGGACGCTTCGTGAAGCGACTTCTGACTCGTGGTTTGGAAGGTTAAGGGACACTGTGAGCATGTTCTGAGAATCTTGTGAATGGCAATGGAGTTGGCTGAAGCTATCTTCCTTAATTTCAGTTGCTCAGGGGTCATTTTGGGTCTTGCAGTCCGTATTTTCTTCTCGGACGGATGTAACCGTTGTCGATGGATAAGGAGCTGATAAGATGTTTTGAAACCGGTGGGGCAAAACTGACAAGGATATTTAGTCCCGTGTGTTGCTTCGTGGGTGGTTTTGGGCCTCGTGGTTTTGAATGTTTGAGGACAGAGTGAACAAGATATCCTGTCAATTTTTTCGTTTGATGAAGGGCGTTTGGTCCCATGGGGTCGTATCTTTAGTTTGGAACTAATAGTGGAGGATGGGACGATGGTACTAGCGGTGCGATCCATTCCGGTGGAAGTTTAGTCGAAATTTCCAAAAACTGGTTTGAAATTAAAATTCATATTGAATATTGTATTTAAAATTTTAATTTTGTGTTTTATTTTTATATATTAAGTTTTTTAATTTTTTGTATTTACCAATTATTAAGTGTTGAAAACACTTTATGCGAACGACAAGTCCGTCCGTCCGTCCGTCCGTCCGTCCGTCCGTCCGTCCGTCCGTCCGTCTGTCCGAGCGATAACTGGAGAACGGCTTGACCTACGGTCACCAAATTTTGTACACTTGTTCCTTGGCTCAAGAGTGAGGCTAAGTTCGAACTTGGGTCAAATCGGTCACACCCCCTGCCCCCCATCAATTAAACCCCAAAACAAACCATTAAATCAAACAGAATAGTGATATGTAGGAGTCCAACGCCAGGATAGAGCTCTTACTCATTTTAAAACTGACGCTTAGGTAGTTTACATTACACTCTATGTCTATCATCTATACATGATAATACCCTGAACCTATATTTCAGAGTGCAAAACCTGGGATTTTTGGGGAAATTGAGATATGGGGTTTAAACGATTCCCATGAGTAATAGAACATCTTTGACGGATACGGGACCACTCCTACTGACACCAGGGTGCAAAACCCGGGCTTTTGGGGGACATTAAGATTCGGTTTAATTATGGTGACGTTTTCAACACTTGGTTACACCCGTTACATCGGTTTATTAAGTGTTGAAAACACTTTATGCGAACGGCAAGTCCGTCCGTCCGTCCGTCCGTCCGTCCGTCCGTCCGTCCGTCCGTCCGTCCGTCCGTCTGTCCGAGCGATAACTGGAGAACGGCTTGACCTACGGTCACCAAATTTTGTACACTTGTTCCTTGGCTCAAGAGTGAGGCTAAGTTCGAACTTGGGTCAAATCGGTCACACCCCCTGCCCCCCATCAATTAAACCCCAAAACAAACCATTAAATCAAACAGAATAGTGATATGTAGGAGTCCAACGCCAGGATAGAGCTCTTACTCATTTTAAAACTGACGCTTAGGTAGTTTACATTACACTCTATGTCTATCATCTATACATGATAATACCCTGAACCTATATTTCAGAGTGCAAAACCTGGGATTTTTGGGGAAATTGAGATATGGGGTTTAAACGATTCCCATGAGTAATAGAACATCTTTGACGGATACGGGACCACTCCTACTGACACCAGGGTGCAAAACCCGGGCTTTTTGGGGAAATTGAGATTAGGGGTTTCAACGATTCCCATGAGTAATAGAACATCTTTGACGGATACGGGACCACTCCTACTGACACCAGGGTGCGAAACCCGGGCTTTTTGGGGAAATTGAGATTTGGGGTTTAAACGATTCCCATGAGTAATGGAACATCTTTGACGGATACGGGACCACTCTTACTGACACCAGGGTGCAGTACCCGGATTTTCGGGGAAATTGAGATATGGGGTTTAAACGATTCCCATGAGTAATAGAACATCTTTGACGAATACGGGACCACTCCCACTGACACCAGGGTGCAGTACCCGGATTTTCGGGGAAATTGAGATATGGGGTTTAAACGATTCCCATGAATAATAGAACATCTTGACGAATACGGGACCACTCCCACTGACACCAGGGTGCAGTACCCGGATTTTCGGGGAAATTGAGATATGGGGTTTAAACGATTCCCATGAGTAATAGAACATCTTTGACGAATACGGGACCACTCCCACTGACACCAGGGTGCAGTACCCGGATTTTCGGGGAAATTGAGATATGGGGTTTAAACGATTCCCATGAGTAATAGAACATCTTTGACGAATACGGGACCACTCCCACTGACACCAGGGTGCAGTACCCGGATTTTCGGGGAAATTGAGATATGGGGTTTAAACGATTTCCATGAGTAATAGAACATCTTTGACGAATACGGGACCACTCCCACTGACACCAGGGTGCAGTACCCGGATTTTCGGGGAAATTGAGATATGGGGTTTAAACGATTCCCATGAGTAATAGAACATCTTTGACGAATACGGGACCACTCCCACTGACACCAGGGTGCAGTACCCGGATTTTCGGGGAAATTGAGATATGGGGTTTAAACGATTTCCATGAGTAATAGAACATCTTTGACGAATACGGGACCACTCCCACTGACACCAGGGTGCAGTACCCGGATTTTCGGGGAAATTGAGATATGGGGTTTAAACGATTTCCATGAGTAATAGAACATCTTTGACGAATACGGGACCACTCCCACTGACACCAGGGTGCAGTACCCGGATTTTCGGGGAAATTGAGATATGGGGTTTAAACGATTCCCATGAATAATCGAACATCTTTGACGAATACGGGACCACTCCCACTGACACCAGGGTGCAGTACCCGGATTTTCGGGGAAATTGAGATATGGGGTTTAAACGATTCCCATGAGTAATAGAACATCTTTGACGTATACGGGACCACTCCCACTGACACCAGGGTGTAGTACCCGGATTTTCGGGGAAATTGAGATATGGGGTTTAAACGATTCCCATGAGTAATAGAACATCTTTGACGTATACGGGACCACTCCCACTGACACCAGGGTGCAGTACCCGGATTTTCGGGGAAATTGAGATATGGGGTTTAAACGATTTCCATGAGTAATAGAACATCTTTGACGAATACGGGACCACTCCCACTGACACCAGGGTGCAGTACCCGGATTTTCGGGGAAATTGAGATATGGGGTTTAAACGATTCCCATGAATAATAGAACATCTTTGACGAATACGGGACCACTCCCACTGACACCAGGGTGCAGTACCCGGGTTTTCGGGGAAATTGAGATATGGGGTTTAAACGATTCCCATGAGTAATAGAACATCTTTGACGAATACGGGACCACTCCCACTGACACCAGGGTGCAGTACCCGGATTTTCGGGGAAATTGAGATATGGGGTTTAAACGATTCCCATGAGTAATAGAACATCTTTGACGAATACGGGACCACTCCCACTGACACCAGGGTGCAGTACCCGGATTTTCGGGGAAATTGAGATATGGGGTTTAAACGATTTCCATGAGTAATAGAACATCTTTGACGAATACGGGACCACTCCCACTGACACCAGGGTGCAGTACCCGGATTTTCGGGGAAATTGAGATATGGGGTTTAAACGATTCCCATGAATAATAGAACATCTTTGACGAATACGGGACCACTCCCACTGACACCAGGGTGCAGTACCCGGATTTTCGGGGAAATTGAGATATGGGGTTTAAACGATTCCCATGAGTAATAGAACATCTTTGACGAATACGGGACCACTCCCACTGACACCAGGGTGCAGTACCCGGATTTTCGGGGAAATTGAGATATGGGGTTTAAACGATTCCCATGAGTAATAGAACATCTTTGACGTATACGGGACCACTCCCACTGACACCAGGGTGCAGTACCCGGATTTTCGGGGAAATTGAGATATGGGGTTTAAACGATTCCCATGAGTAATAGAACATCTTTGACGTATACGGGACCACTCCCACTGACACCAGGGTGCAGTACCCGGATTTTCGGGGAAATTGAGATATGGGGTTTAAACGATTTCCATGAGTAATAGAACATCTTTGACGTATACGGGACCACTCCCACTGACACAAGGGTGCGAAACCCGGGCTTTTTGGGGAAATTGAGATTTAGTTTGTTTATCGTTATATTTTCAACACTTGGTTACACCCGTTACATCGGTTTATTAGTATTTACAAAGCTCCTTGTGATTGCACTTATTGGTGAATTGACTCTCCTACCCTCTTCTCCGTCAGGTATTCATATTCAGAAGTAAAAATTGCACCTGACAAATCGGAACAACACCAATTCGATGACCCACTTTTCCTAAGTCACTGATAAAGACATTTCTTCCTTGATGCTACTTTACGTACCTAAATCCTTTAAAGCTTTACTGCTCCGTCTTATGGCCCTTTCAAATCGTCATCCTAATATACTAATTTTGAAGATGAAGAAACCCATATCTCACTGATGATGATTGATGACAAACCCGTCCTCTCTTGTGTATTAGCGTAGGGACAGTCAATTCTGAGTTACCTAGCATTGTATACTCCAAGTCTTAATAATGTATAGAGATCCAAAGATTATTTGATAGTGAAGGCACATACTTCAAGAATCAAATGTATATGTCTCAAGCTACATCTTCATAAATTGTCAAGTGAGAAATGAGTCATGAGGATCCCAATGTCATCTTTGGCTTGATTATCTGACGTATAATTGACGATATTGCTGTTAAAAAAATTCAATTTTCCGTTTACACTGGGTGTAATATAAATTTAATCATCTCCTGGTGATTCTTGGCCAGATGATTTATTAAGTGTTGAAAACACTTTATGCGAATGACCAGTCCGTCTGTCCGTCCGTCCGTCCGTCCGTCCGTCCGTCTGTCCGTCCGTCCGTCCGTCTGTCCGTCCGTCTGTCCGTCTGTCCGAGCGATAACTGGAGAACGGCTGGACCTACGGTCACCAAATTTTGTACACTTGTTCCTTGGCTCAAGAGTGAGGCTAAGTTCGAACTTGGGTCAAATCGGTCACACCCCCTGCCCCCCATCAATTAAACCCCAAAACAGACCATTAAATCAAACAGAATAGTGATATGTAGGAGTCCAACGCCAGGATAGAGCTCTTACTCATTTTAAAACTGACGCTTAGGTAGTTTACATTACACTCTATGTCTATCATCTATACATGATAATACCCTGAACCTACATTTCAGAGTGCGAAACCTGGGATTTTTGGGGAAATTGAGATTTGGGGTTGAAACGATTCCCATGAGTAATAGAACATCTTCGACGAATACGGGACCACTCCCACTGACACCAGAGTGCAGTACCCGGGTTTTCGGGGAAATTGAGATATGGGATTTAAACGATTCCCATGAGTAATAGAACATCTTTGACGAATACGGGACCACTCCCACTGACACCAGGGTGCAGTAGCCGGATTTTCGGGGAAATTGAGATATGGGGTTTAAACGATTCCCATGAGTAATAGAACATCTTTGACGAATACGGGACCACTCCCACTGACACCAGGGTGCAGTACCCGGATTTTCGGGGAAATTGAGATATGGGGTTTAAACGATTCCCATGAGTAATAGAACATCTTTGACGAATACGGGACCACTCCCACTGACACCAGGGTGCAGTACCCGGATTTTCGAGGAAATTGAGATATGGAGTTTAAACGATTCCCATGAGTAATAGAACATCTTTGACGATTACGGGACCACTCCCACTGACACCAGGGTGCAGTACCCGGATTTTTGGGGAAATTGAGATATGGGGTTTAAACGATTTCCATGAGTAATAGAACATCTTCGACGAATACGGGACCACTCCCACTGACACCAGGGTGCAGTACCCGGGCTTTTGGGGGAAATTGAGATTTAGTTTGTTTATCGTTATATTTTCAACACTTGGTTACACCCGTTACATCGGTTTATTCTACAATCGATCTAGGCTCGGCTCGGTTCAATCCATACTGCAATTGCATATATCCATCCATGTCACATTGTTGACATTCAACATTGTGCATCGTAATTGTAATGATGAATGAATGTATGTATGTGCATTTGGAATTTCACATTTCGGATCTTTAGCTCAAGGACCACTCACTGACTATGGACTGTGACTGGACTGCAAATATGAAATAAATGATGAATGAAGTTTCAAAGTTAAGTTAAAGTTTGCCATTACACAATCATGAATCCATAAAAAATATATTATGACAATGTGCAATGAATTACACTCAATATTTACAATAAATCAATTCGAGTGAAGGTGCAGATCACAGATTGAGAGGATGCTGATAAGTGCCAAGTCGGTTTAACCACCCCGTGTATTACTTTCTAAAATTAAAAAAAAATTATCAAAATAATATCTCAATATTGTATTTATTACTGATTAGATTTTAAAAAATACCGTAAAGTAAGTGCGAAATCACAATGTTGAATGTGAAATGTGCCAATGTTTTTTAACATTTAGTTTTTAGGATTTGGATCTGTGGTTCAAGAGAGTATGGCGCCCAGGAAATGCTGTAACTCAATGCCTCTTCAACTCCTCACACATTCCTGTGATTATTTTCGGTTAAAAAATTGGTTTTTTAAGACTGATCGATTGGCATCTTTCGAAAAAGCTATTGATACCCTTCGATCTAGATTATTTTATGGGCGACGAGGTGCATAAGTGGGTCAAAATAGTTATGGCTCTTACAATTAGTTTATCTAGGAAATATAAGCCCTAAAAAAGCAACCGTTTTTTTCTTACAACGCATTTTGTGGAGATATCGGTTCTTAAAAGTCAAGTTTTGACCTCATTAAATTTCACTTCAATGAAATCTTCATAGATCCCAGAAGGGCCCCAATTTCTTCGGCAATTATTATTATTTCTGTAACAGTTTTAATCAACCGACTACAGAACAAGAATAAAATATTCGGGTTTGTACATTTTGCCCTTGATTGCAAAATTCCAAATCCATACGATGATATAAAAACATCAGAAACTAATTTAAAAAACCGTCAAGAACGCAAATCGGAAAAGGGTGAAACCCCACGACACAAGACGTTGAATAACATTTAACATCGATATCTGACAAGTACGATAATATTGCACAAGAATCTCACATTTCCCCAACCATTGAGTGAATTTCTATACATCGTTGAAAAGTACTTGACAGTAGCTTTCCAACCATGTATTACGTATGTGAAGTTGTAATTTAAAAAAAATGCGACTTTTGATCACACTCCCATGATCTTTGACCTGCATGGCCCACAAACAAACTCAACCTCCGCAGGAAGGTCATAAATGGGTTTCCGAACAAAGAATTTCGAAATATTAAACCGTTCGAGAGTTAGAGCAAAAACGGACGGACGGACAGACGGACGGACGGTCAGAGTAAAGCCATTAAAGGGTTTCACCCTTTAATAAACCATTCAAATGCATATAGCAAAGTATCGGAGAGTAATCACATAATTAACAAATCATATTATATATATTTGATATATTCGAATGACGTATCAAATGATTAATCTCAATTTGCCCCAACCATAGAGCAAAATTACATACGTCATTCAAAAGCCCTTGATCATAGCTTTCGAATGACGTATCAAACGATTACAACACAAAATATCGAAAATCTCACATTGCCCCAGTCATAGAGTAAAATTACATGCGTCATTCGAAAGCCCTTGATCATAGCTTTCGAATGACGTATCACACATAAATGTTTGTTTTTTGACCTCTTTGACCCCTCCCCACCCGTCAGGGGGTGACCCCACCCCCAAATCATATACAGAATTGAATAGCCCTTGACAATAGCTTTCCATCGATGTATCACACATGGGGGGTTGCTATTTGAAAAAATGTTGACCTTTGACCTTTCCCCCCTTGACCTTTGACCTGCAAGGCCCCCAAACGAACTTGACCTCCGCTTGGATGTCCTATATAGATATCCGAAAGAAAAATTTGAAAAAGTTCAACCGTTCTCGAGTTATCGCGATGACGGACGGACGGACAGACGGACGGACAGACACCATCAACGAAAACATAAAGTATCTCCGATACTTAATAACGCAATAGACTTTAAATCAATACATTTGTTTTATTCTGTATTCAACAAAAAACCGATTGTGTATTATGAAAAGGTGAAGAATTCCTTCCTATAAAATAAAACCGCCTCAGCTAAGGTCTCATTGTATGTTTTGAAAAAAATAAACCGTTGCAAACGCACATCAAAATGGATGAAATCGCACGACGCAAGACCTAGAATAAAACTTAACGTCGTTATCTGACACGTTAGATAGTTTTGTATAAGAATCTCACATTTCCCCAACCATAGAGGAAAATTCTATGCACAATTGAAGGTACTTGACAGAGTAGCTTTATAACGATGCATCATCTACTTTAAGTTTAATTTAAAAAAAAATCTACTATCTACGATACATTAGTACGTGCTTTCGACGGTTGATTTATTTTCTATTTTCTCATTTTTTAAATCAGAGTAGGCTTATTTATTTATACTTTTCGTTTCCGATTGCATGTGATCTGCTGATTGCAAGAATACGATTGAAATAAATTCCTAAACAGGTCCAGGTCCAGGTATGCCATGACTATTTTAATTTAGTTACAAAAATTGAATATACCATTCACTTAAAAAGATGACATTTATTCATAAACCCGAAATGACGTAAATTATTCGGCAACCATTAGACTTATGAAATTCTTATTCTTTAAATACTTTGAAATAACCTTTCCTTTTGATGTTATGTTGTGAGAATTATTCATGGACTTCTTTTGTGTAATTTGTAATTAAATTATATAAAAAACACATTAGTTTAACAATTAACAATGCATTGCGGCAGTTACAGCCTTTAGATTACAAGGTCTTTGTTTCTTTATTTTATCCTATGCCTTTTTTTCTGTCTCACTGAATACCGTATTTGAATAAAACGTTCCAAAAACGACTTAATAGTTAATCCGATTTAAAGTTTCTGTAAAAGTTAGTCGGATCATGAATTTATTTGGACTATTAATTATAACTCTCGCTTTCAAAAGCGGGTGTTTTGCGACAGAGTTTTGTGTCGCTCGGTCGAATCAAGAAGAATTTGCAGAACTTTTTAAAACCAATACGTGAGTAATTTTCCCGTTTATAGTAGTCATACATAAAATAAATTATTATATAAGGTCCATAAATCATGGTATCAGATTTGTGTACGTCAAAAATAAAATAAAAAATAGTTGTGAAATGCGCAAAAATGAGCACTGCCGAATATTTGAATGTAACTTTCTGTTCAAGTAAATATTTAGTCAGTGTCCTAAAATAGGTTTGGCGTTAAGGTTGACATTATACTCTGGTAATTTGGCCGAAATATTCGTGCTGTCTCAACGTTAGGATGGGACATCAATCTTAGGTTTTTCAATGTAAGAGTTTTTTTTGTAAGAAAATCAACTTTTGCTTGTCTTCGAAACGGTCCGAAATTTTAAAAAACCTGATCTAAAAAAAATAAGCACCCCAGGCTTCGTTTAAAAACAAATCGACATTCAGAAGCTTTAAGCATTCTCAAAACAGGCCCAAAAACTCGTTTCAAAATTGCAGCTTTATTTGATTTTTCAACCTTATCAAGTTTTTGGCATGTTCAATATCAATTTGGGTACTGATTTTTTCAGTTATATCATTTGCATACTCAGTTATATCACAAAAAAATCTGATTTTTGTACGTCCCATTTTTCAGGAGCATGCCGATATGCTCTCTGTCGCCATCGGACCAAGTGTTGGGGCGTTTGGTGAACGGCACATGTGCACGTGGCCGGAAACTGCTGCCCCCTTGGGCTAACTTTACACTCGTGAAGCAAGGGCAGGAATTCGCACAGCGGAATAGCATTAGTATTAGCACGGGTCATATTTTTGGGCTAATCATGGTCCTCGCCTTCCCCGACGCCTACTCAGTTCTCTTATACACGAATGGATCCGACACGGCTGAGAAGGCAGCTAAGGTAAGCCTTATAATATTAGATCGCCTATCAAAAACAGGGTTAGGGCTAATGATGTCATCCAGTAGGTTCCACCGGTCGTTTGTCGTCGAAATAAATCAAGACAAATAACAGAAGTCTAGAAAGGCTGGGTCAAAACTAATGGAATTGGGTGTCCTAGAAATTAGAAAACTACTGCCTCCGTGCTAGTTGACTCAATGAGTAAAACTCGTTTAGTCTATTTGTATCTAATGTATAATCCATTGCTTTAACATGGGAACCCCTATAGAGGGTGAAACGAGTTTAACCGGTGAGTCAACGAGCAGAAAGACGTTACGGGAACGGTGTATACAGCTATTTGCCCTAGCACATTTTGTTATGCAACGGTTGTAGCTTTTCCATTGATTTAGCCTGCTCATATTTCCCCACATAGATTCCGCCTAGAAGAAACTGCCTATGCCATAAACATTATTCTGAATATCTTAGCGATACAGGTCCACGATCAAGAAAGTGGCTTCCTGGTACAGTGCCGACTTGAATTTTAAAGACGATAACTATGAGACGAATGAGGGACTCGCGGCTCTGCTCTACGTGCGCGAGAAACACATTATGGCGCGGGATAAGGGGAACACGCGCTTGTTCCAGGAAAAACAACCCCTCGTCCAACCCTCCATTTATGAAAACGCGGTAATCGACAAAAGGATGTGGGCATTGTTTGAAAAGGACATGTCCGACTCCGCGATTCCCGAGAAACACCGGAAACTGCCGAGTAGTCACCTCAACAACGATGGCTCCTCCTACTCGGCCAATCAATTCCAAATGGCAATGACGCAATTTGCCTTTGTCGGGCTGCCCGTCTTGTTCCCCGAACGGCTTGACATCATAAATCCGAGTGACGCCGAGCTAATAGCGTTCAACCATCTCTGGGCTGTGTTAGGCTACGCGTTGGGCATCGACGATGAGTACAACCTGGCACTTCAACCCGACCTCAAGTCCGCCAAGAACTTTTACAGACTTATTTTGGAGGAGTGGTACACGCCGAACCTGTTCAATTGTCCCTTCCACTGCAAGGTCTTACTCGAAGCAATGTTAAGGGTGAGTTGTTAATCAATTAGTAATTAACTGAACGGAAAAAAATCGGATTCATTTGATTCAGGGATTTGCGATACTGCTCCCCATCCTTAGTCCGAAAATAATGCTCGTGACACTGCTCGAAAAGATGTTCCAGATCCAGGCCAAGACATTGAAAGGTTTTCTCATAATGCCTGATTTTGACGTTTTTATGAAACTGGGTGTAGGAGCCTTTTTAGGCCTCCAGCAGGCTGGGTTTTAGTAATTTGAGAATGTATTTTTATTTTGTATCTAATATCAAGACACTAAAGAATATTGTATTTTTAAATGACCCATATGGAGATGTTCCATCGTTGGAACAACTTGAGATTTTGAGCTTAAGCTTGAAAGTTTAAAGAAATGGTTTCAAAATGTACACACAACATTAGTAAAAACAATAAACCGATGTAACGGGTGTAACCAAGTGTTGAAAATAAAACGATAAACAAACTAAATCTCAATTTCCCCAAAAAAGCCCGGGTTTTGCACCCTCACGTGCACGTGTCAGTAGGAGTGGTCCCGTATCCGTCAAAGATGTTCTATTACTCATAGGAATCGTTTAAACCCCAAATCTCAATTTCCCCAAAAAGCCCGGGTTTTGCACCCTGGTGTCAGTAGGAGTGGTCCCGTATCCGTCAAAGATATTCTATCACTCATGGGAATCGTTTAAACCCCAAATCTCAATTTCCCCAAAAAGCCCGAGTTTTGCATCCTGGTGTCAGTGGGAGTGGTCCCGTATCCGTCAAAGATGTTCTATTACTCATAGGAATCGTTTAAACCCCAAATCTCAATTTCCCCAAAAAGCCCGGGTTTTGCACCCTGGTGTCAGTAGGAGTGGTCCCGTATCCGTCAAAGATGTTCTATTACTCATAGGAATCGTTTAAACCCCAAATCTCAATTTCCCCAAAAAGCCCGGGTTTTGCACCCTGGTGTCAGTAGGAGTGGTCCCGTATCCGTCAAAGATGTTCTATTACTCATGGGAATCGTTTAAACCCCAAATCTCAATTTCCCCCAAAAAGCCCGAGTTTTGCACCCTGGTGTCAGTAGGAGTGGTACCTTATCCGTCAAAGATGTTCTATTACTCATGGGAATCGTTTAAACCCCATATCTCAATTTTCCCAAAAAGCGGGGGTTTCTGAAATGTAGTTTCAGGGTATTATCATGTATAGATGATAGACATAGAGTGTAATGTAAACTCCATAAGCGGCAGTTTTAAAATGGGTAAGATCTTTGAACTGATTTAATGATTTTTTTGAGGGGGTTAATTTATGGGGGACAGGGGGTGTGACCGATGTGACCCAAGTTCGAACTTAGCCTCCGTTATGACCCAAGGAACAAGTGTACAAAATTTGGTGATCCTAGGTCAAGCCGTTCTCCAGTTATCGCACCGACAGACGGACGGACGGACAGCCTAGTCATTCGCATAAAGTGTTTTCAACACTTAATAAACCGATGTAACGGGTGTAACCAAGTGTTGAAAACATCAGGTTTCGCAGCCTGATGTCAGTGGGAGTGGTCCCGTATACGTCAAAGATGTTCTATTACTCATGGAAATCGTTTAACCCCCATATCTCAATTTCCCCCAAAAGCCCCGGTTTTGCACCCTGGTGTCAGTGGGAGTGGTCCCGTATACGTCAAAGATGTTCTATTACTCATGGGAATCGTTTAACCCCCATATCTCAATTTTCCCAAAAAGCCCGGGTTTCGCTCCCTGGTGTCAGTGGGAGTGGTCCCGTATGTGTCAAAGATGTTCTATTACTCATGGGAATCGTTTAAACCCCATATCTCAATTTCCCCAAAAAGCCGGGGTTTTGCACTCTGAAATGTATTTTCAGGGTATTATCATGCATAGATGATAGACATAGAGTGTAATGTAAATTACCTAAGCGGCAGTTTTAAAATGAGTAAGAGCTTTGAACTGATTTAATGATTTTTTTGGGGGGGTTAATTGATGGGGGGCAGGGGGTGTGACCGATTCGACCCAAGTTCGAACTTAGCCTCCGTTATGACCCAAGGAACAAGTGTACAAAATTTGGTGATCCTAGGTCAAGCCGTTCTCCAGTTATCGCACCGACAGACGGACGGACAGACGGACAGACGGACAGACGGACTGGCCGTTCGCATAAAGTGTTTTCAACACTTAATAAACCGATGTAACGGGTGTAACCAAGTGTTGAAGATATAACGATAAACAAACTAAATCTCAATTTCCCCAAAAAGCCCGGGTTTTGCACCCTGGTGTCAGTGGGAGTGGTCCCGTATACGTCAAAGATGTTCTATTAGTCATGGAAATCGTTTAAACCCCAAATCTCGATTTCCCCCAAAGGCCCGGGTTTCGCACCCTGGTGTCAGTAGGAGTGGTCCCGTATCCGTCAAAGATGTTCTATTACTCATGGGAATCGTTTAAACCCCAAATCTCAATTTCCCCAAAAAGCCGAGGTTTCGCACTCTTAAATGTAGTTTCAGGGTATTATCATGTATAGATGATAGACATAGAATGTAATGTAAACTACCTAAGCGGCAGTTTTAAAATAAGTAACAGCTTTGAACTTATTTAATCATTTTTTTGGTGGGTTTAATTTATGGGGGACAGGGGGTGTGACCGATTTGACCCAAGTTCGAACTTAGCCTCACTCTTGACCCAAGGAACAAGTGTACAAAATTTGGTGATCCTAGGTCAAGCCGTTCTCCAGTTATCGCACCGACAGACGGACGGACGGACGGTCGGACGGACGGACGGACGGACGGACGGACAGCCTAGTCATTCGCATAAAGTGTTTTCAACACTTAATAATACATCAGTACAGTAAATGCACATTAGTTCAAGAGTTTATTGGATTTCCATTCTTCTCATCATCAACAATCGGAGTAGGTTTATTTTTGCTTCATAAAAGGTATATTTAAACATTTTTATTTGCATTTTCATTAGTGATTTTTTCTCAGTCGTAATGATGATAAATATAAACCCTGAGGGGATTTTGACGCCCTGTAACGCCATCCAGCGATTTATTTATATCAACATTAGAACATTTTTTATTTTTGGAATCGATAGGTGACTAAAACCCAAACAATTTTTTTCTTTGGCATTTTGACCTTGACCATACTTAGATTGTTGTTACACAAAACGGTCTACCGGCACATTGAGCAAGGCATTAAAAGTGTAATCCAGAATGGTTTCATAGAAAGTCTCCCTGGTGGAGCGCTGAACCTTGAAGAACTGAAAACCGAACATTCCCGCGTAAGCGGCAAAAGGCTGAATAGCGCGTAGCTTTCGCAAGCTATAGCCTCTCTTCCGATTTGCAACTACCGAACCCTTCCGATTTTGTAAGTGTAGCTGTGAACTCTCATGCATTCTCAGGGCAGGGACGAGTGTGTGATGAATAACAAACGGAATGATTATTGCAACAGATGGAGCGAACAAGTAAAAGGGCATCGGGACAAAGTACAATCCCCGCAGCGTCAAGAAATTAAAAGTGACCGACAATAACAGCCCAACAAACATTAAGGATGCAATGAGGAACTGTAAAGCGTCCCTTACATGATTGTACACAATTTGTATGTAATTACAGAATCTAATATAGGCAGCCTCTTCCCGCTATTCTCCACCGTTTTGTATTACCTCCATTCCGATGCGAATTTAAAGTGGAGCCAGAATATTGACGAGCAGAAACAATCGACAGACGCATGCGCCGACACTGAAACAAATGCAGCCACGAATAGCGTAGATGGCAGCTTGAACAAATCCGTTGTCGCAGTATGGTTTTGGGCAGTAGTCCCGGACGAGGTAATAGTACGGGTCTAAATTGGCAATGAAGCAGAATGGGGCCAATAGAAAGGGGTAAATTGCGAACATGTAGACGGCGACGATGAGACCTTTGCTTAGCGTATCCTGCCCTGGTTCAAGGTAGCGTGGGAGGTTTGTAATGCCTGCAGACACAATTTTAAAATTTCTTGAGTATTATGTATGGTAGATGCATTTTGTGTGAAAGACAAAGCTTCTGTTTCTCTCTGTGTCTGCAAAATTCGCAAACGGCGAACGAATCTTCCGTTATTAGCGATGTAGGTCACAAGGAGTAAGGTCAAAGGACGACATTTTTCAGAGAGTTTTTTTTATTTTAAGTACTTTAAACACTATTAAGCATTTTTAGTATTGAACATGTTGAAAAACAGTTTCAATGTAAAATAAAGCATTACAAAAATCGCATATTACGATTTATAAAGGGGTGAAATCTCTTAGTGGGAACACCTTGTCTGTCTGTCTGTCCATCCGTTTGTGCTCTAAATATTGAACGGTTGCAGTTAAAAAACTGCTTTCGAATATCAAAACAGCTCATTTGCTTGTGGATAAGTGGAATATGATTTTTATAAAATTTGGTCACACCACCTGACCCACAAATGCTTAAATGCCCAAATTCCCATGCTTTCGGAAACCACATTAAATACTCGAGACTACCAAAAGGGGCTCTGTCCGCGCAATATGGTTGACTCTTTCATTACGTGCCTTTGCAACGGGATATTAAATATGTAACCAAATCAATAAATGTATAGAAATATTTCCTACGACACTCTACGGGAAATTACCTGTCCGTGAAAGAGCCTCTATAAGAATAAACTGATTGTAGCCCACGACAAATGTTTCTCCAAACAAGATAGTTCCTATTAGTATGGCAATTCCAAAAATCATGACCACGATGAGCGTGAATAAGAAGAAGATGTTAAATATCGGAATCGAAGCCTGTTCTTTGGAAAGCAATTCCTTGAAAAGTAAAAATACACAGGAAAGTAACAGATTTCCTCCAAGTACAATCACGATGAAGTTAGACAAGAACAGATCCTTAAATTTCTTCTCATGGACGAATGTGCGTTTCTGAGGATCCCACATTATCGCAATATTTGCAAAACGTTCATAAAAATTGGAGTACAGTCTAAGTGCTTTGAATAACATTGGGGAAGTCATCTCCCTGTTATTTGCAGAATCGTCTGTAATTCCAGGACACTGATTTATCGCGAATTCAACTGTTCGGATTGCAAACTAAAGGTTTTCTGATTGTTCGGGTTTTTTGGAATTTTTTAGGATTTTATTCGCGAATTCATTTATGCAATATGTTTAATCATTTATACAAAAATATTCGGTTTTTAAATAAAATTGACAAAGAGTCCTCCAACATGTAGAAGCAGTGAGTTTGACAGAATAAATTTCGCCTATTTTGGATCTACCTATTTTGAGTTTTTGACAAGCCGATGTAGGCATTACATAATCACAAAAATTTGTAAAACGGAGTTAAGGAAGTATTGCGAACAGATCGGTCGTATCGATGACATTTAGAAACGTTCAAGTTAGAAAGAGAAAGGCAGTACTTTGGTAATAGCTCGCATATCAAAAAAAGTCTTGGAAGTTATGATGCCAGTATTTTTGTCGAACAGGGATTTCGTTAATAAACAATTATGATGACTCTAGAAGCTTATGGAGCATCCAGAAGCCTGCCTGGCTTCAAGACTCAATACAATATCATTTGCAGAGATATTTAAAAAAAAAATTTGTATCAATTAAATATAGTATAACCTTTGGTTCACGGGATGGTTTTCGGATTGCAAAGTAACTAACTTCGATGTTCGAGCGTGACATTTTAGTTGATTGGTTTTCAACACAAAGCCTTTATTTAAAAAACAGTTGAAACTTACATACAGCAACATAAATTGCCGATAGAAATCAATAGGTTAAAATAAAATAATTCAATATTTTATATTAAGAAGAAGAATAAAATAACACATTTTCCATTGTGCAAGACGATTGATTTTTCGTCAACTATTTAATATTTATTTTTCTGCACGACAGGTTCAAACTAAGGTAGAAATACTCAGGGTATAGATGTTATATAAGTAAAAATTAATCAATCAATTACATAAAAAGCTCAAATACTCAATGTTTGAACATGCATATTTACCGTTGACAGTTGCTTATATTTATGGTGGATTCAAATTAAGTTATATTATTTTTTATAGTTGAAGAGTACGATTTTAAATTAAACCGCCTTTGCTTAGATATGGTTTTATGTTTTGGTTTGTTTGTTCTCAATTTGCCCTAACCATAGAAAAAAATTACATGTGTCATTTGAAAGTACTTAATCATATTGATATCATTGATCAACGTATTCCTTTTAAAAGCCTGGATTTGTAAAAAACTATTGCCCCGCTCTAAACGGTACCAAATAAAGTCCAACATTTCTTTACAATGCTCGCCTCAGTAATGTCTATGTCAAACAATTAAAATTACCGTACAATAACAATCCTGTGCCTATTAAGAATGATTAATAGTTTTTGTTACACAAGACGGTCAACCGGAAAATTGAGCAAAGCATTAAAAGTGTAATCAAGAATAGTTTCATAGAAAGTCTCCCTCGTGGAGCGTTGGACCTTGTAAAACCGGAAACCGAGCATTCCCGCATAAGAAGCAAAAGGCTGAATGGCGCGTAGCTTTCGCATGCTATAGCCCCTCTTCCGATTTGCAACTACCGAACCCTTCCGATTTTGTAAGTGTAGCTGTGAACTCTCATGCATTCGAAGTGCGGGAACAAGTGTGTGATGAATAACAAATGGTATTATGATTGCTACACATGGAGCGAGCAAGTAAAAGGGCATTGGGACAATGTACAATCCCCGCAGCGTCAAAAAATTAAAAGTTACAGACAATAATAGTCCAACAAACATTAAGGATGCAATGAGGAATTGCACCGCGTCCCTTACGTGATTGTACACAATTTGTATAAAATTACAGAACCTAACATATGCGACCTCTTCCCGCTGTTCTCCGCCATTTTCTATTATCTCCAGTCCAATTCGAACTAAAAGTGGAGTCACCATATTGACGAGCAAAAATAATCGACAGACACATGCGGCGACGCTGAAACAAACAGAACCGCGAATCGCATAGAGGGCGACCTGAACCAATCCGTTGTCGCAGTATGGTTTTGGGCAGTAGTCCCGGAAGATGTAAAAGTGCGGGTCCATGTTGGCAATTAAGCACAAGGGGGCCAACAGAAAGGGGTAAATTGCGAACATGTAGACGGCGACGGTGAGACCTTTACTCAGCGTGTCGTGTTCCGGTTGAAGGTAGCGTGGGAGTTTGGATTCCGTAATGCCTGCAGACAAAATTTAAAAATGACTTATGAGAATGAGTAGGTGTCCGTCTGTCCATCCTGCCATCCATCCGGGACCAAAGTTGGTACTTTATGCAAAAGTATTATTTAGGTTTTTACAGCAGTGCATAATATTTATTTGACGGGTCAAAAAGATCAAATCACAAACATATGTGATGTCTTTCCAAAAATATGATCAATATTACAGTACATCTACGATGTATTATTATTATGCCAATTCGTTGGAAGGGTGGTCAAGGGGGATATAAATGTCAAAGGTCAGCATTTTTTTCAAATAGCAACCCCCCATGTGTGATACATCGATGAAAAGGTATTATCAAGGGCTATTCAATTATGTATATAATTTGGGGATGGGGGCACCCCCTGATTGGTGGGGAGGGGTCAAAGAGGTCAAATTACAAACATATATGTGTGATACGTCCTTCAAAAGCTATGATCAAGTACTTTCGAATGACGTATGTAATTTTGCTCTATGGCTGGGGCAATATGAAATTTTTGATATTTTGTGTGTTGTAAACATTTCAAAAAACATGTTTCGATGTTTATGAAACGTTATATCTACGATACATCAGTACATTCGTTGTACGGTTTATTATGTGACCACTAGCAACAGAAATCGTCCTTAGTTCTGTTGCAAGTAGTCACATAATTATGAGATACCCTGTGCGAATAACATGGTCTCCATGGATCGGACCATTCTTCCGTGAGCCATGACAACGGTGTGCCTCTAACCAAATAATTTACTTAACTGACTATCAACAAAGCAGTAGATACTGGAACTTACCTGCCCGAGAAAGAGCCTCTACAAGGGCAAACTGATTGTAGCCTACAACAAATGTATCCCCAAACATGATAGTACCTATTAGTATTGCTATTGCAAAAATCATGATTACGATGAGGGCGAATAAGATGAAAATGTTAAATATTGTCAGCAAATCCTGTTCGTTGGAAAGTAATTCCTTCAAAAGCAAAAATACTGAAGCAAGTAACATATTTCCCCCAAGTACAATCACGACAAAGTTAAACAAAAACAGATCCCTTAGTTTCTTGTGATGAACGAATGTGCATTTTTGTGAATCCCACATTATCGAAATATTTGCACAACGTTGATAAAATTGTGAGTAAAGTCCAAGTGCTTTGAACAACAACGGGGAAGTCATCTTTCTGTTATTTGTACAATCGATTCGAATTCCCAACAATTGATTGGACGGAATTAAATTTTCGAGATTGAAAAGTTATTGTTTTTCCTGTGATTCGGTTTTTTAATAATTTTTAAAATCACATTCTCAATCACCAAAATGTATATCATGATTTCCACTGCTTTTAAAAAATACTCCGATTGGCTAACACAGAAACAGGCCTCCTCCAAGAGATAAAAGCCGTGACTGTGCGTTCGTTCCCAACTTTGCCACCCCGATATATTTCGAATCGGTCTCATTCAAAATAAAAAATAAAATAATGAAACTTTAATATAGGGACTATGTTTGCACAAAATATTTTATCAAAATTATTTGACCCGGTATTTGAAGGACTCCTCGCTATTTCAAGGAGTTCTACAGTAAGCTCTCGTTTATTAATGGGTGAAACCCTTTAATGGTTTTATCTTGTCTGTTCGTCCGTCTGTCCGTCCTTGGCATTACTCTTGAACGGTTGAACTTTTTCCTTTTCCCCCCAGATATGTATTTTATGTGTCCTAACTCACATCGAGTTAGTAGTTGGGTCATATCGGTCACACCCCCTGAGTTTTGCCTACCTGCCGCAATGCGCAATGTTGAAAAACCACCACCACCATGTTAACCAGTATACTGGTGACGGTGGTCTCTTCAACTTTACATTACATGCTGTAGCACACATTTGTGATACCTCGCAGGTAAGGTACGGTGTCTCGTGATATTTAATGATGTGTACGACTTTACTCTATGGTTGGGGAAATGAGAGAGATAAGAGAACTCTAGAAAAATAAAATGCTGACAAATCAACTTCGTCATTCTAATTTAGTGTAGAATTAAACCAGATGAACAATATCGGAGGGGTACAGTTCGGAATGTTCCCTCCAGTCAGTTAAAATAGCATTGTGAGCAGATTGCAGCACACAAAATTAATTTTAATGTATCGTAAGAATAATATTTGTTTCACGTTTTAATCCCTGATATTTAGAAGCCTTCATGTTAGGCAAAGAGGAGCAAGACAATTCAATTCACTGACATTTTTAAATAAGAACCGACGCCTATTAAACAATATATTATAACCGTTGCTTCAAGGGATCTTTCTCGGATAGCATTCAACATTTTAGTTGATCAGTTTTTTTTAAATTATTACAGGCACATACATTTTCGATATAAATCAATAGAGTATAATAAAATAATAGAATATTTGATGATAAGAATAATAGAACATATTTTCAATTGCACAATAGATGGATTTTTGTCAACTATAAGTCACGATTTAGGTAGAAATACTCAAAGTAAATTTTTTAAATAAAATCAATAGACTTTAAAAATCAAATATTCGGGGTTTGCCCATATGTACCGCTGACTATATGTAGGGAAATAATTGAATGCTTATTTTTACATAATTTGGTCCTTGGTATATTAAAATCCATACGATGCTATTAAAATAGCATAATTAAGACATCCGTCATATTAAATAAATGTTAACTAGTTGAAGAATTCCTTCCTATAAATATTATTTATTTATATATTGCTCCTAGGAATATTAAAATCAATAAGATGCTAAAAAATAGCAGTTAAACTAATTAAAACACCGTATAGTGTAAATCCGGTAAATGTAAACTACTGTATAACAAATAAAAATAGACACGTAGAAATTCTGCTACGTTATCTGGCAGAGAATGTTTTCTGTAACCCAGCGAATAAAATCAACTTTCCTTTTTTCAAAAATTTAAACGAGGATTCAGGGGCGGATGTAAGAAAAAATGGGGATGGGGTGAATGGGTAATCTATAAATATTTTTTATTACAATTCTGACCTTACAACCCTGCAATTTGGAATTGCAAAACAAACTTGGAAATAACTGAAATCATACTTTCCAACTGTGAATTGAATTTGGAATTGTAAATTAAACATATCCATATGGACATTCAAAATTTGAATAGGACCAGTTTGAATTTTGCATTTGATTCAAATGCTACGAGGATGTGGATGACCCGGTTGCATTTGGCTTCGGTTTCGTGGACTGTTTTTGGTTTTTATTACCGAGGTAGTATATTAGATAAAACAATTAATGGTTGGTTACATGGGAAAATGTTCCACGGTGTGATTTCTCCCAAAATTTGTGATTTTATAGGAAATTAAACGCTGATCATGATTTAAATTGACCTCGAAGCTCCAAATAACCTCCTTGACCTTGTTTTTGGGTTTCAAAGGTCAAAAAAGTCTATATAGGTTTTTCATGAAAAACGAGTGCGTGATTGATTTTGGGAATAGTCTGATGTTGCAAAAATTGGGGAAAATATGTATTTTGACCTTGTGCCCTCTTCTTTCCAAAAAAGGTCAAAATCCGAATTACATTGATAAATCATTAACGGTAGAATTTCTTCATAAACTGGGAATTAGAAAGTAAATTAGGCGCTGATCATGGTTTAAATTAACCTCGAAGCTCCAAATGACCTCCTTGACCTTGTTTTTGGATGTCAAAGGTCAGAAATATAAAAACTTATTTTTTTAACAAATCGATAATTGACGATTCCATGAATACCGGAAAGATGATGATTTTGACTCGATGACCGATGACCTTTTTGACCAAAAAATGATCAAGTCAAATCTATAAAATATTCGATTTCGTCAAAAATGCGATATGACCCTTTTGCTCCAAAAAACGGTCAAATATTAAAAAATAATTCTTTGAGATCGACGGCCTTTATGCTCCAGAAAAGGTCAAAAATAAAAAAAAACGTTTGATTTTTATTAAAAATGCGATACGTGAAGTTATTTTAGCATTCCACTGGTTAAACGACTAACAAGATTATTGTCCAAGACCGATGACTTTCATGCCTCAGAAAAGGGCAAAAGCAAAAAATATTTGATTTTTCAAAAATCGTATTGCAGTAACATTATCCTAGCGTCTAAGGGGTAAAGGTCGGAAAAATTAAGCTTCTGTACCGATTTCGAGCTTAAAACCGGTCGTTTTTAAACCGGTAGACCTAAACAAGTTCAAATAGAAATAAAAACATGAACTCAATAATTCCAAATAAAGTTCACCCATTTTAAAAAGGCATTAAGCATTGAAGTATAGCATAAGAGTAGTCATGAGTATCAAAAATTACTTAAATAATACGCGGTAAAACAGTCCATAACCAACGCCAACCTAGCATATTGTAAGTAAAATGGAAGCATGGGATTAGGCAAAACATAGAAAAGTTGACGCACACAGAAGCGTGAAGGGAAACTACAAAGTTTGGTCACAATTGTAAACTGAAGCAGATGAATAAGCTGAGACAGAAACTGAACCAAAGCACAAAAAAAATACTGACCGGGTGAAAATACTCAACAAAAACTAATCATCATGAATATAAACAGATAACATTATTATTTCGATTTTCGTGCCTCATTGTTTGGATTACATATCGGGTTGTTTTCAATTTGTCAAAAATCTTCTGCTACCGCTGTAGTAATTGATTTTTTCAAACATGTAATTAGCTTAAACAGTCTACTTTCATCAATTTCTTATGAAATATTTAAATTCAATAATTCTTATAGTTCTCTAGTATTGTTTTGCAGCGGAAACATAATTGCTTAAATATATTTTTAATTTATATTTCAATTGCTTTCATGACGAGAAGGCTGGTACAGGACGGGCGTATGAATGCCGAGTTTTTGCAAGCTCCATTGGACGTCGGAGGTGCTTGCTATTGTTGCGGTTCCCAATTGCGTCCACAGGTAATGCAAAGGCTTACAGGACAGAATGCCGATCAAAGGACTAGCCATTCTACGTCGACAAAACCTTAGGCAGCCAGCTTAACGTCTGACAGAACTTTCCAGAGTTTGTGTTAACTGTGCCATGGAAAATAACACTCAAATTCGAAATGGGAATACAAAAGTATTGAATGTTGTCAAAAATTCTGGCCTTACTGCCTGCTTCTTATGTGGTCAACGCAATGAGCCGAATCCTTTGGTTGAAGTCACATATGAAGCGAAACTGAAATTATTTACTGAAACTGGTAAGTTCATCAATGGAAGAGCACGAGTATGTGGGGACCACCTTTTACCATCTGGATTGCATTTTACGACAATGTCCTTTCGACTTATAAAAGTATAGATTTGACTCCAGATGAATGTATGATCTGAGTACATTCACTTCAGAAAACAGCGTCATCATCCTCTCAACATATTTTTGATGACGAAACCAAGTTTACGGACGAAGACTTTAAGGTTTTTACGGGAATTGCAAAAGCTAATTTTTTGGATATGTACGAAGTGATTCAAGACGAACGATTTCAAAGACACCCTTGCCATAAAAAAGACATATTGTGCTTCCTTGTAAGGTTGCGTCAGGGACTGTCAGACGATTTCCTCAAAGTATTATTCAAATACCATTCTAGGCAACAGGTACGTGTATTGAATAAAATGTACGTTTGTTCGAATTAAATATGATATTGTACATTAACATATAGATTTGAATATAAAGAATAGAATTTTCCAAGCAGTTTTATTAAATTACAGGTCAGTTTAGTTATACAAACTGCCAGACACGTGTTAATGGTGCGATTTGTTCCACCTCATTTGGGAATCGGCTCCATTACCAGGAATGAATATATACAGCGTCATGTTCCTGACTTTCACAACGAATTGTACAATGCCGGAGAGGAAAAAGTTGCAATCGTCTATGTGGATGGCACCTACGTGGATATACCTAATAGCTCCAACTTCTGAGTACTTCGGCAGTCATACTGCCTTCACAAGCACCAGAATTTGATTAAGCCAATTATGCTGACTGCCCCCGACGGGTACATTTTGGATGTTCATGGACCCTACTTTTCTGACCACCCAAACAACGATGCATCCATTTTGGTAGAAGAATTCAAGAACAACCTGACTGGTATAAGGGACTGGTTTCTCGAAGGTGACATCTTCATCGTTGACAGAGGCTATCGGGATTCCTTGCAGTTTCTGGCGGACTTGGGAATTAGGCATAGAATGCCTCCATTTCTTCTTCCTAATTAGCTCCAATTGTCCACCGAGGACGCCAATGAAGCTCGGCTTATTACAAAGACAAGATGGATCGTTGAAGCTAGAAATGGCTACACTAAAAGCAAGTTTAAGTTCTTTAGACACCAGATTCCTATGCAGCATGTAACGTCTGTTGGAGACTTATTTCGCATTTGCTGTGCAATTATTAATGCTTATTCTCCTTTAATCAACATGAATGGTAAGTTGTTCTTCAGCATGTTCATTTAATTTTATATTTTTGGTTTTGGTACTGGCCTACATATAATATATGATAATAAATTCTACACTGTCATAAATCATTACTTATTATCGTTACAACTAATGGGTGGGAAAACGGTAAAAAGAGGGCTATGGAAGGGTGGAAGGATTAAAATTCAAAGTTAAAGAATTTCATGATTTGCTCATACGATGACGTAATGGTGCAAACCCGTTCATACATGGCTTTGGTCGACTAAACTATTATCAACAGCTATATAACTTAATATAAACCTTGACCTTATCAATACACTTTTTTGCTTAAGCTCTGTAGAAACGTCTCTAATTTCTAATCAATCTATCTTCTAATTCTAACTTTTCTTAATTTTTGCTTAATTTAGATGCTAATGCTGACTTGGCTGCTAAAATGCTTGAAAGATCCTGTACTCCAAATCAACTGCTTAATCGTATAGAGCAGTATAGATTAGCGAATTTAAGAGGGGGTTGGTTTGAACACACTGCTTTGGAATTGCCTGCCTTTCCTTGCTTAACTCTGGAACAGATAAGAAATATAACATTGGGTGGGTACATGCTAAACACTTCGTTCTTGATTTGAGGATATATATAGATACATCTTGCTAATTGCTATGAATATTTTGTTTTATTATGGTTGATCAGGAGTATATCAAATAAAGCTTTCAAAATCCTACACGGATGACAAATTCCAGAGAGATTTGGATTTCAATTTTAAAATGAGACATGATGAGCGAGGACTATTACAAGCCGTGACGTATTCCCGTTTCTCCCGTACAAAACATCATCGCACCTGGATTTCTTTTCTGGAGGTTTGGGAAGAAAACGAAGTATTAGATCCTGCAGTCGAGCCAATTACAGGCTACTACTGTGACTGCAGATCTGGTGCTAGAACAGTGGGTTGCTGCAGTCATGTTGCATCAATTTTGTGGTATCTAGGTTATGCCCGCTATCAGCTTATTGTTCCAAATCCTCCTTCTGTCATTCTTGACTACGTCGTTGATGCTGGCAACCGCCCCGTCGTAAACGTTGTGGCGCCAGTAATGGATCCATAAACTTACATTTTTTGCAGGTAATAATAAATATATGTATCTTTTTAGTAAGATATTAATGACGAATATTTTCTGCAACCTCTAAGTTAAACCAATCCTAAAACCCTTAATTAAAAAAATAAAATAATATCATTACAGGTCATGTACTCGGTCTTATCAACATAGTGTTGTTAGACATTCTGCATTCGATGCAAAAAACTGCAATATCAACAATAATATCATACTTAACTTCGCAGAAGTGATAATCTACGTTATTAACATTGTACTTTAAGACGTTCTACCGCAGAAGTGACAATCTGCGTCACCAACATGGTGCCTTTAGACGTTCTCCCGCAGAAGTGATAATCTGCGTTAACAACATCGTGCCGCCAGACGTTCTCCCGCAGAAGTGACAATCTGCGTTAACAACATCGTGCCGCCAAACGTTCTCCCGCAGAAGTGACAATCTGCGTTAACCACATCGTGCCCCCAGACATTCTCCCGCAGAAGTGATAATCTGCGTTACCAACATCGTGCGTGAAGACGTTCTCCCGCAGAAGGCACAATCTGCGTTACCAACATCGTGCATTTTGGTTTTCGCTTTGCTTATTTTTTCTATTCTCCTACATCAATATTAAAGTATCTTGGAATCCTGCATGAACTAAGTTAAGGACAGGAATAAGATACTAATTAATAAGTCCCCAGCAAGGCCTTAACCCTTGACAATGTTTTGTTAGTGGGACAATCTTTTTTTTTTCAGGTAACAGCAGGGATGGTTGCGAGCAATGACGTGGGATGGTGGGCACGGTAACCAAATATTTTTGGGGGTTCCTTGGAAGCCGGGTCCGTCGGTAAATGCTTGCCCACTTTTGGTTCGACACCCAACCGCTGGGTAACGCTAAGTGCTTCCAACATAAAATATACATTGGATCGAATATTACTTCAGCGTTTTCGAATTATCGAATTTTGACTACCTTATATGGACCACTCGGTCTTATTTTGTTTGTCCTTGGACCTGTGAGATATGAAAATAATCTTCAAATATCGATTTTTTACAAAAACAAGTATTTGTTATTTTGGCAATTTTTTGAGCGAGACGGTCAAAGATATTTTCCGACCATGTAAGCCCTGGACCGCCACAATAAGATTTTTAAAAATCAAATGTTTTTTAAAGCAAAAGGTCTAGTGGGATACTAAAGCAATCGTGAAGTATCGCATTTTTGATAAAAATCAAAAACAAAGGTATGTTTGACCTTTTCTGGAGCATGAAGGACGGGTCTTAAAGATTTTTTTTAAAAACTTTTTTGGAGCAAAAGCGTCATATCGCATTTTTGACAAAATCGAATATATAATAGATTTGACTTGATCATTTTTTGGTCAAAAAGGTCATCGGTCATCGAGTCAAAATCATCATCTTTCCGGTATTCATGGAATCGTCAATTATCGACTTGTTAAAAAAATAAGTTTTTATATTTCTGACCTTTGACATCCAAAAACAAGGTCAAGGAGGTCATTTGGAGCTTCGAGGTCAATTTAAATCATGATCAGCGTTAAATTTCCTATAAGATTACAAATTTTGGGAGAAATCCCACCGTAGAACATTTTCCCATGTAATGTGTGCGATGTCCAAAGAAATCGAATAAACCATTAGAATAATATAAAGATATTGCCCATTGACCCGGACCACATTCTGCCAATTTTTTGTCAACCGCCACAGCAAAATTTTCAAAAACTTTGAAATTCTGGTCAGAATTCTTTCATATCCATGGAGATGGTGCCGATAGGATCAATTCGTTGATAATTAAGGGGCCAAAGTAGTTTTGAGGCCAACGATTTCTCATAAAAATGTTGCCTTCCCTAGCAACGAAATCGAGTTCAAAAAAGGACGAAAGAGGTATAGGAATCGTATAATAATGCGGCTTATTGGCATAGTAACCATTAATAAAACTGATAATTTGAAGTCCGTAGCAACTTATACTAAAATGACTCATGTTTAAATCTAGCGCAGCTACAGAGGGCTCGCTAGGGTCATCCAAAAATATTTCGACCGGTTTTTTTGTACATAATTTTATTGCCTATAATGGGCCAAAATTAGTCTATGTTGTACAAAATTTGAGCTAGAAATAAAAATTTAAACTAATGTAAGTTAAGAACTGCTTAAATTGCGTTTTTAAGCATTATACCGTGGTATAATGACTGAATTGACCCATTATAAGCCCTCCGGAACAAAATTATATATATAACAAAACCAATCTCAACATTTTTAGATGACATTTAGAAAAAATTGATGGCATAATCGTTTCGTACCGCGGTAGAAACGATTATGCCATCTATTTTTTCCTGATTCCCTCCCTCCCAAATATGGACAAATTCGAACCCGGCACTCAAAATTCCCGCCTTTACAAGCCTGCTTCTGAGGAAGAACCACTGTTCGAAACGTTATGCAGATTCCCGTTTTTCCAAGAATACCCGTGGAGGATTTCGGATCACCGACTCAAACCCTCAAAGTGAGTTCATTCCTTTCAATTTACCTATTTATATCCTCACTCAGCGTTTCTCATTTCCATTATTAGTTGAGCAGGTATGTTAATTTTATATCTCGTATCAAGACACTAAACTAAAGTATATTGTACTTTTAAATGGCTTATTTTGAGGTGTTCCATAATTAGCATTTTGAGATTTTTAAATACAGTTTAACCTAGAAAGTTTAATGAAGCAGTTTCAATATCTACATGCATCAGTAAATTCGTTCTTACAATTTATTAAAGGGTGAAACCCTTTAATGGGTTCACGTTGTCCGTCTGTCCGTCCGTCCTTTCGCCCGTCTGTCCGTTCGCACTCTAACTCTCGAACGGTTGATAATTTTGAAATTCTTTTTTCGGTAAATCATTTCTGACCTTCTAGTGGAGGCTGAGTTAGAAGAAGGGTCGTGGAGGTCAAATGTGAAGGGTGTACCATCAAGAGTCATATTCTTTTGCAATTGCAACCCTACGTTGATACATTGTTGTAAAGGTACAGTAGGGCGCTTTCCACAAATGTATACGATTTTACTCTATGGTTGGGGAACTGTGAGATTCTTCTATAAAATGACTCAAATGTGTCGTACAACGATATTAAAAGTTCAAAAGGTCTTAGAAGTCATGTTTCGTGTCGTTTCACCCTTTGTTGATGTGCGTTTGCAACGGTTTATTTAATTTCCACTCTTCTCATCGTCAAAAATTGTAGTAGACTTATCATACCGGTTACTAATTTCGGGGGATCTGATAAGTGTGTAAATATTATTATATTATGCTCCATAAAATATCCCAACATAGAAATCCGGGGTTGGTGAAAAAATGGTAGTGTAAAAATGGTCTGGAGGTATAAGAAAATGGTCACGGAAAATATGGTCTGATGTTTAATTAGTCATCTCAATTTAGTATGTTTTCTTTGGTTTAAAAAATAAAATGTATTACAAATGAGTATAGCAAACTTTAGATGCTAATTTTGCCTTTATTATCCGAATATTGAACGAAACAATAACCCCAACATTACAATATGGACAAATCTTTAACTTAATTATATTCATATAGGTAGAGTATACTTTAGTATTCTTTATCTTATCTTCTTTATCTCTAACTGTTTAACTATTTTTTCAACATAGGATAAGTAGTGAAAAGGCATTTATTTATTTCGTATTTTCGTTTTTACAGGTGAAGAATTCCAACCCTATTTTATTACATTTTTGCCTCAAAAAAGGCGTACTTGGACATTTTAAGTTGCCATTCAGGCTCCTATTTGTCTAGATCGTTTTTAGTTATATTTTCTAATCCTTAAGCCTTAATGATGATAAATCAAAACATAAAACTAAACCCTGACCGAGTTCAAGGCCTTGCCTAGCTATCTAGCGGTTTATTTAAATAAACATTATCAAATTTTTAAATTTCTGGAATCGATGTCACAAAAAACCAAACAACTTTGAAATTAATGATATGTGCTACACAAAACGGTCTACTGGCACATTGAGCAAGGCATTAAAAGTGTAATCCAGAATGGTTTCTCCCTGGTGGAGCGCTGAACCTTGAAGAACTGGAAACCGAACATTTCCGCGTATACCGCAAAGGGCTGAATAGCGCGTAGCTTTCGCATGATATATCCCCTCGCATGCTGTGAAACCACAGCACCCTTCCGTCTTTGTAAGTGTAGCTGCGAACTCTGGTGCATTCGAAGGAGGGGGACAAGTGTGTGATGAATAACAAACGGTATCATTAATGCTAGCGATGGGGCGAACAAGTAAAATGGCATTGGGACAAAATAGAATCCCCGCAGCGTCAAAAAAATTAAAAGCAACAGACAATAACAGCCCAACAAACATTAAGGATGCAGTCAGGAGCTGTAAAGCATCCGTTACATGATTGTACACAATTTGTATGAAATTACAGAACCTAACATAGGCAGCCACATCCCGCTGTTCTCCGCCGTTTTGTATTACCTCCATTATCAATCGGCTTACAATGGACACTATTTAAGTGACAAACGAGTTAAGCGTTGTAATATATGCAAATAGACTAATTCGACCATGCTGATTACGAAAATCATAATTTTAGCTCTGCGAATTTACTCCTTGGGGTTCAAAAGTAGGTGGGAAGGTCAGAGACCGCGCAGTTTCAGCTAAAATTTAGCAGTGGTGAGAAGGGGGGAAGGAGGAGAAAGTCGAGTTTTCCACTTTTCTTTCCTTTTTCTCGCGAAACCGATCAGAAGATAGGGCGCTAACATTGGAAGGATCGGGAAAATAACATTGCGCTGGTATTAGCATTTTCACGAAAAGGGAACGGGAGAATACTATAGGAAAGTCTAAACTCACGCCCGTTTTTTTGACCTTCCCGCCTACTTTTGACCCCCAAGGAGTAAATTCGCAGAGCTAAAATTATGATTTTCGTAATCAACATGGTCGAATTAGTCTATTTGCATATATTACAACCCTTAACTCGTTTGTCACTTAAAAAGTGTCCATTGTTAGAAGTGAAGCCAGAATATTGACGAGCAGGAACAATCGACAGACGCATGCGCAGACACTTGAACAAATGCAACCACGAATCGTATGGATGGCAACTCGTGCAAATATATTCTCGCAGTATGGTTTTGGGCAGTAGTCCCGAACGATGTAATAGTACGGGTCCAAATTGGCAACGAAGCAGAATGGGGTCAATAGAAAGGGGTAAATTGCGAACATGTAGACGGCGACGATGAGACCCTTGCTCAGCGTATCGTGTTGGGGTTGAAGGTAGCGTGGGTGGTTTGCAACGCCTGCAGACACGATTTTAAAATTACTTGAGTATTAATATTGAAATATCGCAAACGGACGGCAGATAGACAGTTTCTCACGGTGTCTGCGAAGTTCGCACACGGCGACAGAAAGATCGAGTAGGGTTATAAGCGATGTGGGTCACAAGAAGTAAGGTCATAGGGCATTTTTTCAGATAGTAACCTCCCATGTGTAATATCTGAGGTTTTTGTATTTTAAGAATTTTAAACAATTTTAAACACGGTATTGAACATGTTCAAAACCAGTTTCAACCTTGTCTGTCTGTCCGTCCGCTTGCGATATTTCAATATTAATAATTAAACACAGTTGAATTTTAATTATGCTGAAGACAGTGTCTGTTTAATTGTTTCAAGTGCACCCTCCCCTAGAAACCCTATAATTATTGTTTCTATAAATTTATAAATTTATCAGTACAGCTACAATTAGTTCGTACATTTTAAGTGATTTGAGAACAATATATAATGAAATCAACACATTGACAGCTATTTAATATTTTCAACGAAACTGACAAGGGAACATTCCCAACTGTACAACCCCGATATTTTTCAAACTAGTCTCATTCGAAAGAGAAACAAAAATAATGAAACTTTAACATTGGAACTATCGGTGACTAAAATCGCTTTGACCTTGTAAAGTCGACGGGAAGGTCAAAAACCGCGCTTTTGACGTTAAAAATGAGCAGTGGGGAGAAGGGGAGAAAGAAGAGAAAGTCGAGTTTTCCCCTTTTCACCACTTTTTCCCGAAAAGTCGCGATGGAGATAGGGAGTTAACATTAGAGGACCCCTGAAATTAACATTGCACGGGTATTGGACTTTCTGCAAAATTCACATGTAGATTTACTATAGGAATCCCTGAAATAATGCACGCTGTTTGACCTTCCCACCGACTTTACTAGGTTAAAACGATTTTAGTCACCGATAGTTCCAATGTTAAAGTTTCATTATTTTTGTTTCTCTTTCGAATGAGACTAGTTTGAAAAATATCGGGGTTGTACAGTTGGGAATGTTCCCTTGTGAGAAGCCGGAACGTACCTGCCCGAGACAGATCCTGGACAACGACAAACTGGTTGTAGCCCAGAACAAATGTTTCTCCAAACAAGGTGGTGCCAATTTGTACTGCGATTCCAAAAATGATTACGACGACGATGCCGAATAGAATTATGATGTTAAATATTGGAATCGAAGCCTGTTCTTTGGAGAGTAACTCCTTCAGTAGCAAAAACACCGAGAAGAGCGACATATTTCCCCCAAGTACAAGCACGATGAAGTTAGACAAGAACAGATCTTTTAATTTCTTATGATTCACGAATGTGCATTTCTGTGGATCCCACATTATTGAGATATTTACAGAACGTTGATAAAGATTCGAATAAAGTCCAAGTGCTCTGAACATCATTGGCGAAGTCATCTTAATGTTATTTGAAGATTGTCTGATCTGAATTCTGGGGCACTGATTTGTCGGAAATAAATTTTTCGAATTGCAAACCTCATGTAATAATAATGTAACAATAATGTCATGAGTTAAGCCGGTTATCAAAAAATGAATATATTTGGAAACAACTGCACTAGATTCCTTAATAAATGCTGCGGCAGAGTAAGTTTTAGGTACAGAGAGTGACATTACTTTGTAATAGTATTAAAGTCTGTTGACTTCGTTTTTAAATTTTAAATGAAAAAGATGAATAGGAAACTTATTAAGCAGTTCCTCTGTAAGATACTACGATTTACAGAGATTTTTAAATACTAGCCGGTATCGATTTTAAATCATAACCATTACTTCAAGGGACAGTGTTCAGATAGATTGCAGTAATAATTTTAATTTCGAGTTTAACGTTTTAGCTGGCAAGTTATCATCACAATCTGTTGATTTGAAAAGAAATTTATAAACTGTCAAGCAGGAACATAAATTGTAGATTTAAATCAATAGATTCTATAACCTTAAATGCATATTTGATATCAAGAATATTAGAAAACATTTTCCATTGTGAAAGAGGATTGATTTTTGTCAACTATTTCATTATTTTTTGCATTTTTGGTTGAAGTCAATACGCTACGATAAAGGTGGAAATCTTGAGAGTATACATTTCGGACATACATCAATAGACTGCAAAATAAGAATAAAATATTCTGGGTTTCTACATATTTACTGTTGACTCTGCAAGAAGTGAGGGGATCAACGTTTGCATTTATATTGATTTCTTTGTAAATTCAAATCAATACGACGCTATACAAATATTAGTTAAATTAATTAATTAAGAATACAATATTACATTAAACCTTGTTTTAAAGCCCATGTTTAATGTATTTTAAAAGTAGCTTTACAAGTTGTTTAGTAGTCAATCTAACTCAAGAGAAGTAAGGTCGAGGATCGAGACCTACAGACGAACCAAATCATTAGAATAGAATATATTTTTTGAATTTCGTAATACTTACAAGACAACATGTATAATAAATATAAATGATAGTACTTTTCTCTTCAGGATGTTTAATATAATGTATTAACTATTTCATAAAATCGATACTTATAGAGTACCTTCTTGCAGAACTTATTTTAAAGACAAATTCGAAAAAACAACGGACACAACAAATATGTGGAATACCGTCAACAGCCTTACTAATTTTAGGAAAAAAATAAGGGAACCTATCCCAGTTCTAGATATACAAGGCGTATCAGTAAAATCAAGGCCTGAAATTAACAATGCTCTGGCCAAGCAATTTGTATTAGAACCCCAAAATACAAACGACGAGACAGCTTTTCAAAACGTAATTGATCAATATTGTACAGAATTTAATTACGAGAAAAGCGAAACATGGGACAAAAACCCAATCACTATCTACGAAGATGAAATTTCTAAAATTCTTAAAGATATGGATAACAAAAAGTCAAATAGGGGTATCTTTGTGCCAATGTACGTGTTAAAAAAATGTTCTGCTTCCATCTCAATTCTTTTGGCTACCCTCTTTACTACCATTATATCTGAATGCTGTATTCCAAGCAGTTTCAAATCTGCCTTTATCATCCCTCTCTATAAAGGGAAGGGCTCAAAAAGGGTCGCTAAGAATTACAGACCAATATCAATTTTAAATAGTTATTGTAAAATATTTGAAAAACTCTTAAATAATAGACTTTCGAAAAGAATCGATGCTCAACTCAATGACCATCAACACGCCTACAGGAAGAAGCGCTCCTGTCACACGGCGTTAACTATTTTTGCTCAGTATATCTACTTAAATATTGACAAACCCAAACACAAAGTTCTAGCTTGTTTTTTCGATTTGAGATCAGCCTTTGATTCAGTAGATCACAGGCTGCTAATCAGCAAATTAATGAATATTTACAAGTTAGAACCGTGGTATATCAAAACACTTAACGAGGGGTTAACCAATAGGGTTTTCTCCATAGAAGGGGATGATGATAGATTATATGATCTCCCTCGTGGTATTCCACAAGGGTCAGCGCTTGGCCCGCTTCTATTTAGTTTATTCATAAATGACATAGGTGCTTGTATAGACTGGGAATACTTGCTATATGCAGATGACTTAGTCATCTACATATCGGGTACGAACAGTGACAAACTAATTTCTAAACTCTCAACGCAAGTAATAAAAATTAACGAATGGTGTAAAACTAATGGTCTTTCCCTTAACTTTGATAAAACTAAATACATGGTATTTCACAAAGAAAAAGACCTATCGGTTAGAAAAGAAACAAACACACACATAATTGTCGATGGTAATAGAATAGATCGGGTATATGAATTCCGATACCTGGGGCTTATCCTAGAGCCAGGAATGAATTTCAGTAAGCAATTTCTTAATGTTCAAACTAAAGTCTCTAGCAGACTGAAATACCTTCAAGGTATAAAACGCTACTTAACCTCTAATGTAATGATAATCATGCTTAACGCATATGTTCACTCTGTAATGGATTATGGAGTTGACATTTGGGCAGTGCAAACTCTCGAAATGTTAAGCCAAATTCAGGATAGAGTTGATCGTTTCTTAGTCAGCTATTATCTACCGAGTATAATTAGAAGATCTAAACATAGTTATGACAAGGTTAAGAAAAATATTAACATTTTTGATTTGTGGAAAAAGTGTAATTTCCTATCTTTGTCTGAAAGAATTGACTTTGTCATTCTCAAAAAAATGTATAAGAATTTCAGACATAACAAACTAACTTTCACACAGCGCTCTGCTGAAAAATCAATGCCTCTTGCAGCAGCAGTGTCCTTCAGTAGTGAAACTTTTAAAAAATCCGTAATGTTTAAAGAAGTCCAATTATGGAATAGTCTTCCAAAAAACTGGGTGCTGAATGACCTAGGTTATGATCTGTACAAAGAATTAGTCCGTGAGTGGATAATCGCCAAACGTAATAATACTTTCACATAGTAGTAAATCTATTATCTGATTAATATTAAGCCTACCCTCTGACATGTCCAATGTATAATGTTTTATGATAATGTTTAATCGGCCCTGTGTCACGGGTGGGAGAACAGAAAATGTAAATTATCTGAACCTTTTTGACACATTAATAAAGTTTTCAAATCAAATCAAATCGAAAACTGCTCCAAAGACCTCACTCTTTAGTCCATTCGAGCAGGACGAATTCCATGGATTTTTTAAATCCTTGGTTATGCAATTTGATATACTTGTAGTAATAGTCGTGGTGATTCATATAAGGCAAAATGACCTTCGTTTTA
This sequence comes from Desoria tigrina, assembly GCA_906901685.1. Taxonomy (NCBI): domain Eukaryota; kingdom Metazoa; phylum Arthropoda; class Collembola; order Entomobryomorpha; family Isotomidae; genus Desoria; species Desoria tigrina. The sequence continues at coordinate 1,113,581 of CAJQTU010000035.1, forward strand.
AAATGTACTTTTAAAAATGGGCGTCATAAATTTTGCGATCCTACGTTTAGCGTTTGGATCAATAATCACCAGTTCGTTTTTGTTTACCCAGTCCTGCGCCCATTAATAATGCAATACAATAGAAACATTTGTCTCATGTTCATTTGGGTATATGATATTTGGGTCGAATTCGCCATAATTACATGGTTTGTCTTAAACAAGACGGTCTACCGGCACATTGAGCAACATTGAAAGTGAATCAAGAATATTTTCATGGAAAGTCTCCCTTGTGGTGCGCTGTACCCTGAAGAACCGAAATCCGAACATTCCCGCGTTAACCGCAAAGGACTGAAGAGCGTTTAGCTTTCGCAGGATATATCTCTTCTCCCCCCGTGCAACAACAGAACATTTCCGCTTCTGTAGCACACTTGTGCATTGGATGTGCGCCGCACCAATCGGCCATTTGTCTTGAAATTTGTACGACTCGCATCGCATCGCACATGCGATGTGCGATTGGTTGAGATTTTTTTGTGCGATGTGCGATGCGATGGGCTGAGAATTGTTTGTGCGATGTGTGATGTGCGAAGCGATTGGTTGAGAATTTTTTTGTACGATGTGCTATGCGATGGTCGAGAGTTTTTTTGTGCGATGTGCTATGCGATGGTCGAGGGTTTTTTTGTGCGATGTGCGATGCGAGGAAAAACCTTCAATGCACAAGTCTGTTCTGTAGAGCCCACCCAACAGAAGTTTCATTGAAGCTTTCTCAAACCCATTAAAAATATATATTTTGAATGATTTGCATTTAAAAATTATAATACTCATCCCAACGAGACATCATACATATCATTCGAGAATTTAGGAAAAAGGTCAAAATAGTCAAAATGACTGATTTGAATGTTTTTACAATAAAGATGTGACTAATTAAAATGAGGTACGTTTAAGTATGTTTCATTATTTGAAATCATTCAATATGGGGGCCAATTCAGTATTACTGAATTCAATATAATTGAGGGAGAAATTCATGATTTTATGAAGGGTCATTAAATAGTACTGACTTACCGCTCGCGCTCGCTCTTATGTTTTTAGTAATGTGTCATGTGGCTATCTAGCGGAAACAGGAGTATAATGTTTATTTCCATTAAAGGTGGCAATTGGTTAAGCTGTGAATTGGGGCTAAGATTTCGAGACAAGATTATTCAAGCCTCCAAAAGGGTGGATTTTTTATTTTTTCACCAGATATAATCAAGATATTTTTCTTCTGAATTTTCAAAAAATTAGAAATCCACCCTTTTGGAGACTCTCGTAATGACGATTTTCCCGAGGTGGTTTTTTTGCACGGTTTCGCCCCCAAAAATACGGTGGGCAAGAATTAAATTTTAAAATGTTCGGTAACCAAGGCCACGATTTAATTGAATAGGCCAGCTTCGGGCTGGCCGCCTTGAGAGGATTATCTGACACTCGGGAATCAACCACACCTTAAAAATTCTTGAATAAAAATCACGACTTGGGGAGAACATTCTGGCGAACAACCGTGTACAATAAAGCTAATATCCCTTTGTAGGAAAGCATACAAAAGAACGAATGATATTTTTAATCAATTAGTTAACTAATCGGAGTTCTCTTTACAAATGCATACCTACGACAATTTTTGACACAAAAGGGAGTACATTTTTTGAAAAAACACAATAAGGGAGAACATTTTTTGGGGAACGCAATAAGGGAGAACATTTTTAAAGAAACTATAGGGGAGAACATTGTTAAAGAAGCTATTAGGGGGAACATTTTTAAATAAGCTATAAGGGAGAACATTTTTAAAGAAGCTATAAGGGAGAACATTTTTAAAGTAGCTAAAAGGGAGAACATTTTTTAGGATAACATTTTTTAGGATACTCAAAAAGGGAGAAACTTTTTAAGGTAACTATATAAGGGAGAACATTTTTTAGAAAACTCGATAAGGGAGAACATTTTTTAGGAAACTTGAGATAAAACCATTTTTGGGGGAGGAGAACATTTTTTAGGAAACTTAAGAGATAAAACCATTTTTGGGGGAGGAGAACATGAAAAAAACATATTCCTGAGATAACAAACAAGAGACCGTTGGGTAGAGCATTTGTTGATTTTTAAAACATGGACATTTTAAACATACACAACTACAAACATACGATTTACCAAATGGCAATTATGATTTGCATGACACCTCACGAGACCAGTGTTGTCAAAGCATCTTTTTTATCTTAAACTGACGGTTTACAATTGACTGAGAATGTGAAAATATAGTGGGTACTTTGTCTTTCTCGTCGAAATCAAGGGGTTATTCTACACAGTTTACTGCACATGTCAATGTGTGTCATTGCCTTAGTTCGCTCCTGCCCTTGTATTTCAATCACTGGCTCCTTTTCAGAAGATTTTACTTTTTTATATTGGTCTCATCGAAGTCATTTAAGGGTAGCCGCAATCAAAACGACTGAGGCGTAGATAACACATGGCCGTATTACCTCAGTGTACAGCCGGGCATAAATACCCGGAATCACTTCCTCCCAATGACCCTCATTCAGTGCGCCAAAGCCACTTTGCAAAGAGCGGCTCGGGAAAAATAAACATGTACTATTAGTTAACTGTTCTCCCGCATGTACCATTGGTTAACTGTTCTCCCGCATGTACTATTAGTTAACTGTTCTCCCGCATGTACTATTAGTTAAAGAATCCATTCATCTCGGTTAGCAAATTGCTTGGGTACTGCTGCATTTCAGTTCGGTAATTGTTGAAAATGGCTAGTCAAATAGAACGTGTATTTTGCTGTTTAAAAAACATGCAAAAATGTAAGAAGCGTATGGATAGCGGTCAAAGAAGAACAAAGGTGGGGTCAGAGGAGATATGGACGAAGCTCGAGGCATTTGTTGGATCAGAAAATCTTGACCTGTTCAAAAAATCCGACGTCATTTGCCAATCGTGCCTTCTCAAGTTGCGGAAATCTGACCTGGGATTTGCAGCGACGAAGCGCAAGTTTGATGTCGGACCATCATCTCCTAAAACATTAAGATCAAACCGAGTCTATCACTGTGAAAATGACGCCGTTGACAGCCCAAGTTTAAGACAACATAAGAAGGTGGAGGAAGGAAGACAGACTGCCGTAGGAGAGCCAGTTCCAGGTCCGATCGGAACTTAATCTTAAAGATCGGAAGAGACCTGTGGACTTCAACATCGGCAGTGGACTTGTTGAAGCTGATTATCGACTGCTAACCGGAATTGGGGAGTCCGCCTTTAATTCTCTTTTGGCTGTCTTGAAGGAGAGCAACATGCGAGAGAGTGCCAACCGGACGCTACGAAATGCACTGGGGATGTTCCTTGTGATGCTACGGCTGGGCGTCTCGCAACGAGTACTCGCATTTCTCTTCGGAATTTCCAATCAGTCGGTTATTTCGGATACAATTGATGCGGTGTCTGAGGTTCTTCAAGATATTTTCGTCCCAAAGCATCTTGGATACAAACATCTAACCAGAGATCAGTTGATGAAACACATGAGTCACAGCTACACCGTAATTCTTCAGAAGGACTCGGACGACGTGATTCTCATTCTTGATGGTACCTATTTATACGTTGAGAAATCCTGCAATTTTTATATACAGCGGAGAAGCTTCTCAACACACAAAGGCCGCAATCTATTCAAGCCCATGATGGTCGTTACACCAGATGGTTACATTGTCGAAGCGGAAGGATTGTATTTTTCAGATGGGATGAATAATGACTCGAAGATACTAGGTCACATGTGGAACAATGAAGACTCAATTCGCACGATTCTTCAAGAAGGAGACACTCTGCTGCTGGATCGAGGCTTCAGGGATATTCTACCAACGATAAAGGAATCAAACGTTGATGCACGAATGCCAAGTTACTTACCGAAGGGGCAAAAGCAATTCACAGTCTTGGAGAACAACGAAAACCGAAAGATCACTAAACTACGATGGGTGGTGGAGTCTGCAAATGGACGATTAAAAGGAGTTTTCTCGTTCTTTCATAACGTCATCCCTGCAGCCTACTTCCCAAAACTCAACAGGTTTCTCAGGATTGCTGCCGCTGTTCAAAATGCATTTTTTCCTCCTTTGTTTACAGAAACGGAACTATCGGAGCGAATGGCTGACCTCATAGATCAAAATGACGATATCTTGAATGAAGTCCAAGAGTTGGTCGAGAACTCAAATCTCCATAAGCGAATAGCAGAGTGGAATGAAGCAACTGAAGACGATCTGCTTGAATTTCCAGAGCTAACTCTTCAAGAATTACAGATGGTCTCACTGGGAAAATACCAAATGAATGTTGCCAAGCATTACAACGACGAACATTTGGATGGTTCTAGACACTACAAGTATCTAGTCCACAAGGAGATTTCGGGTTTAATTCGAGTCAGAATGCAATCTCGATTTTCGAAGCGACAAAAGCATCTCCTGTGGATCCGATTTGAAGAGTTCGGGAAAGGACGAGATTCGATAACCGGTTACTACTGCAGATGCAAATCTGGAAGTCGGACTATTGGCTGTTGCACACACGTAGCAGCGGTAAAAATTGCAATACATTTAAATCATTTATCTGAGGGGTGTGTGTAATTTGATTTTAAATGTTAGGTTTTGAGGTACTTGTGCCTAGACCGATATCTACCAGCGCGCACACTGCCAGATGCGGCATCCTGGTTCCTCGATGCTGCGGAAGCATTCGCCGAGGATTCGGAATCGGAAGACGAGGAAGAGGGAAACGAAGAAGCCGCAGCTGAAAACTAAAACTATTATTGAGATCTGAGAATCTTTTTTAACATTTGGATTTTTATTTATTACCCTTTATTATCGTTTTGTTGTATCTTTTAGTTATGTTTCGATAAAAACTAACGTTTTTTTGCCATTTCTAGATATCGCTGTTTGAATACATCATTACTAAAATCGCATGAAAAAAGATTAGAATTGACAATTATCAAATTCAATTTCATAATATAGTAACTCGGAGATGGTTATATGCGTAGCAGCCCAAACTAAGACAGTAAATTAATATTGTCGTGGTTTGGACTGCTATTTGTATAAACTCTCAAGCCCCTATTGTCAATTCTAATCTTTTAGGATGGTCTATGTACCTATTATCGGTGCCCTAGCTACCGAGTTACATGGGGGTTAAGACGGTTAGTCTGCCGATAGTAGCGTCATAGTCTGAAGACATCTCTAACCGGACCGGAGCTGCTTGAACGGTGACAAGATTTCAATTGAGATGGAGGCAGGATTTCAATTCGGATAGAAAGAGGATGCTAATTCTGATGGAGGAAGTAGGCAAACTCAGATGGAGAAGGAAATGTCAATTCAGCTGGGGAATGAGCGATTGTCACAAGAAATCACTACAAAATGTGTGAAAAATGCTATTGATAATGAAAAGAATGATTTTCGAATAATAAATGTTAATGTGTTATTAAGAATAATTTTTAAATGGATAGTTTTCCTCAATTATTTTTTTAAATGCACAATACATGATAGTAAATGCCAGGGAAAAGATTACATGAGTATTAAAGATGGGAAGTAATGAACGGTTTTAAAAAAATCAGATAGATTGACCATATTAGCTAGAGATTTTCTTATTTTTATTGTAGTTTGATACAAGTACAATGGGGAAGCGATTTACATGGCCTTTTCCATCCTCAAGAATAGTTAACGAGGTCTCAACAACTACACCATTAGAGGACTGTTCGCAACGTGTGCCATTACACCATATAGATTTGCATTTTCCTTAGTTACTGTACATTTAAAAGGTCAAATTCAATGAGCCCAAAAATTCTCACTTCCTTAGACTGGGCTTCACGTCAATTTAGCCCATTTCCGGTTGCTAACCGATCAACACCTTTCGGTACAGTGCTGCGAATCAGACTGTAATAGCTACTTCGAAACCAAGGTCCCCATATCTCTTACAAAGGACCACCCACTGAACAATCCCGTCTAATAGCATCCTTTCATGAAGGTAATAGTTTTTCAAATCGGGATCATCCGGAAACTTGATTCGAAGTTGTTCTTCAATCCGCTTAATGCTCTCGATACAGGCGTCCAAATCGTTTCGAGTCTTATTAAAAGACTCCTCTGCCGAGTTGTTCATATTTCGAATCAGGATCAGGTTATGTTTCTCGTCATTCTCAATCTCCTTACGAAGTGAGAAAATATCGTTCGACAAGACAACGTGTCGGGCAAACTGGCGGTTGAGGGTTTTGAAAAGTGGATCACGTCGGATTTTTTGCGACAACTGAATGTTTTTAAGAAGACAGATCAAGTCCAAAGTAGGGATTACCGCAGCTGTTAGTTCTCGGTGGTCAAAATAAAAATCTTCCCTTGCCCCGACGTTCTTGAAACTCTTGTCCGTCCAGCCCAATGTTTCCCAAACGTTGGCTTCCAGCCAGGTTGTAAAGGAGTCGAAGAAGTACTTGGATTGGGACGGAGGTGAGTTCAAGTCGAGGACCAATTGTCGCAAGTTAAGCAGCAAACGGCAAATCGGCTTGAACTTTGGAAACTCTGATTTTTCCATATAGTCAAAATCATCTGCTCTGACCTCGCCGTTAATTATGGAGCAGAATGTCTCGAATACCGCGAACAGTTTATCCGCCGATAATCCCGTAGTCCAGAAGTCCTTGAAGTTGTCTAGGATGTCATCTGTAAATAAAAGATGCTTCTTATTATGTTGAATAAGTACATTGAAACCAACAAGGGAAGTACCCCAATCGACCTACCCGGAATCGTTTGATTTTTTTTGTGTTGAACCAACTAATATTACTAATAAATAAAGTAGGAAAATTAGCTGCCCATTTTGAAATTAACCTGGTTAAAAAAATCCCAAACCATGAACTCAGAAAATAAATTAACGAATGCGACTACTTAGATATACCAAAAAATAAAGAAAAAAATTAGGAATCCAAAAATCACAATGCCATAAAAATTTTTAACATATCATGCAAAGGAGGTATCACATATATATGTTTGCAATTCGACCGTTTGACCCTTACACACCCTAAAATAGCTCTTGACAATAGCTTTCTATTCATATATCGCTATGGTTGGTTAATGGTTGCTGTTTTTTAAAAACGTTGACCTGCCCTTAACCCTTCCGGATCTTTGGTCTGCATGACCCGAATGAAATGTGATCTACGTCTTAATATACGGAATGATCGCTTAAAAAAAATTTGAAAGCAGGCAGAGCTACTCTCGAGGTATCGCATTTACGGACGGAGATAAGACTAAAGGACGGACGGACTGACACCGAGTCACTCGCATAACATATAGCGCGATACATTATTCAGCATCTGCATGCCATTACAAAAGGATAGATGGTTCAGGCGTCATATCTAAACCTCGAGAAGAGACGACGTCAATTTTAAATTCAATCTGGTCGGGGATTATTTCACCTATGCTTTTTAGCACATCGGTTCACATACATAATCATTGTTCTTGTTTCAACGTTTTTTATTTGATTCTCACGATTCTGGTGATGAAAGTATATACTTACCAATAACAGCAAAGACGAGGGTGTAAACAGGATATGAAATCATTGTTTCAGGTTTGAAACCCAAAACTGTAAGGGGACCCAAAACCGGGATCCCAAAGCCTTGCAATTTCTCAAAGTATTTTGATTCCCTGGAAAAAATTCCTAAGGATTCTGCCAAAGAATTGATTATCTCCTGACAATCTGACAAATTCTTAAGAGATAAATCCTGATCCGGCATCAATCCACATGGAGTGAACATTCGCAATTTCCCACGAACCTCTAACGTCTCTTTCGTATGAGGAAGAGTCACTTCACCAAAGTTGTACAGAATATCAACCGGTTTTTGACGACAAGCGTTGATTATTTTCGAAATTTCCAAACTTTCGAACGTTTCAATCGAAGGACATTGTCGTATCTTGTAGCTCCCGATCTCGAATTTCAGATTTGAAGGAACGTTTTGACGGATCAATTGGCCCGTCTTGTCGAGGGTTTGAATTTTTAAATCTCCGAATTTGAAAATTCTGCCCGAATTCATTCTGAAATCAGATTCGAATTAGGATGATTAATTTAAGAAAATAGATTGAAAACTTGAGTGGTAATTTTACATGATGAAAAAACTGATAACGTTAGTTACATACATTTCAATGTTAGACCAACTGCCCGGACGGATCAAGGACCAGGTGTGGTAATTGTGACTGATGGATTGTTTCCAAACCTACAGATGACTAACTTAAAAAATTCTGTATTTCGTCATCTATAATTTTAAGACTTAATAAGGTAGTAAGACAACTTTAAGGTTAGTAAACCACTACTATGCATTTTATATACTACTTTGTTGACAATTTTATGTAGATTCCGAATCTGTGAAAAATGTATTTTAGAATGCCATTTAGATTTTTTAATTCAATTTTTAATTTTAATACACATTAGATTTTCATTTCTGTAATGCGCTCTTGAGATATTTTGCAAAAACTGGACACGAATATGGTGTTTTGCGTGTTTTTCAACGAGCTAGTGCCTAAAAAATAAGCAACCGCTTTCCTACATGTTTGTCAATTCCATCGATTATACTGTTAGTTATGAGAGTTAGGTATGAGTAGAATACAGAGCTAATCAGCTTATAAGTCAGCTCTTAAACGCCGCACGGCACATGGGACCCTGCCCAACTTTTAATGGTCTCCCCTCCAAGTCTTGTTAAGAGGTGAAACCTCTTATTCAAAAGATCTTGTCCGTCCGTCCGTCTGTCGTCGTCGACGATAACTCGCGAACGGTTGAAGTTTTTCAAATTTTTTTTTCGAATACATGTTCTATGGGTCCATACGCAGAGGGAGTTCGAAGTTGGGCGAAAACGACCACACCCCCTGGGGTTTGCCCATCTACCCCAATGTTGAAAAACCACCACCATCACACACTACAATAGTATTACATATTACATGCCTCTATACACAATACCTTCATGCCACATGTAAATATTTATACACATGAATCGTGTAACCGTGCACACACATACGGGACCACCCCCACTCGCCCCGGGGTGTAACGACTGAAGGTGCCTCATATACTGGAAGGGGACAAGTGTCCTCTTTTTGAGTCCTTAAGGGACCGTATTCTCAATAATATTGAGAATACACAATATTATATTTATTTTATCAATTTACGCACAACGGATTATACGCTAACTTACGACCTCAGGAACACCGCAGAACACGATCCTAATTGTGATGAGAGCCGAATTAGATGATGAAATTAAGATGAAATAATTAATTAGAAATGGAAAACTGGAAATTAAATTTAAAGAAATGAGTTGGATTTATTTTACGCAGCGCAATATATCCGATCCTTCCTGATCCTCCAACTCCCAAGAACTGATTCTCAAATGCCTTGCCTTTCTCTTCTCAAGGCATTTCTATATATTAAATTATAATAATTATCCCGGTGGAATCTCGGGTGATTCCCCGGGAGATAGGATATCGTCTCAATTTCCCCTATCTTATATTACCCCTAATCTTATATCCTCCCTTGTGTTAAACCGCGGCACACCGAAGAAAATCCCGGCACAACGAAGAAACTCCCGGCAGCACTGGAACTCCTGTCAAATATTGTGATGATTGTAAAGTAATGAAGATGTAACACAATCACTTATTTTGTGTAGCACTATCAGTATGTTGTGTCACTGATTTTTGAGAATTTTGCTTTCACTCTTAGACAATAACATGATCAGTAATTAAATTAAGTGGATTTTTGAATATTTGTTTCCTTAAACAATTGATAAATTTTGATAATTTTAAGTCGACAGTTGAGCTTGTGGATTAGGATTCAGTTGAGATCGTGTAGACGATTAATCATACAGAACGATTTAACTACTGGACCGCTATCCAAGTCAGTTTTTTGCGTCAATGTTTCCAACATTAAACAATAGATTCTCAAGTTGAGAATTGTTAGATCAACCCAATCCATCTCACCCTCCTGACTTATAAAATTAGGTCCAACTGAATGGATAATTATCGAATAACGTATAATCACGATTATATACCAAGTGAAACATTATTTCATTTTTCTTTAAGTACTTGTAAAACATAATACATTTACTCATATGGTAATTTCATTCATCAATCAATGACTTGTAATCATAATATTTAATATTACATAACAACAATAATATTATTTTTCTTTGTATTACAACAACAACATTGGAATACTCTTATATTCACGGCATTCTCAGTTCACGTATATGTTTAACTTATTAAACAGTTTGCAATATTATTTATGTCATAATATATCGTATCATATCCAACCAATATATTAATATCAATATCAATAACCAATCAATCATTATTTCAACTTATAAGTATTTAATTTTTGTCATATAAAACCTTATATGTTCATTAATTCTTTTTATCTTGGACATCTCTTAACGAATGAAAAACGTAACAATATGTTTTTAAACAAACAATGGCATCAATATTCCGGATTATTTCAATATTGATAATGATAGCTTGAACATATAATGCTTTCCAAATTATTGAATTAACGGCAATTATCTTATAAATAGCTCTTTAGAAATTTTGAACATAAATAAAAGTTTATTTTACCTTATCGGATAAGTATAGTTATATTCAGTTTTCGAATTACATATGTGAGCTTTTTCTTGAAACCGTTTTGAAATGTATACTCATTTCTGAATGTAAGATAGTATGACTAAATTCATTAATCACACTTCCTTGAATTTTTTGGCACCTTTCGGAATGTGTACCATCCACTGAACATAATTGTCTCAATTCATGTTAAATGGATATTTTTGATGAATGACAGTTCATCTCTTTTTAATAATGACAATTCACTCACTAAGCATCAAATCTTGCTTATTAAGTACTCTCTCCTTTAATTTTTCTAATTTGTAGAATTTGTCTCGACAGTCATCCAACTGTCTGGAAATCGCAACTTCCGTGTTATAACTTTATTCCAAAAGTTTATCAATTCTCGAAATCGCAATTTCATTTTTTTAACAATTTTCCTTGAAAAATATTTCTGATATTGCCTAAGTGGCGTGCGCAATTTCTCGTCATTCTACCCGACGTCTCGGAATGATTTCATTTAAACTCAAATTCCGTTAATACTGAATTTATATTGTCTTAAACCAGACTTGTGATTTTACTTATAACAACAAATAAATCTTTTATCTCCTTCCGCAAATAACAACAATAAATAAATTGTATTACTCTAATTAGATTTGGTGTTACTAACACACTATTTCAAAAACTTGACTTTAACTAATTAAACCTCTGAAATAAATTAACAGTTATTGCGAGCGCTCTGAAAAGAATCAAATAAGTTTTAATTAACCTCGTACGTAGGTCAATCTCCTCCTTACTATCCTTCCTTGTCATCGTCTTTACGATATAAATGTTGATGTTGCGATATTCCATGCAACAAATAATTGACGCAGATCGTCTATACTAACATAATAAACTATTCAAGGTGATCAATCTCAACTAGATTTAAAAAGTTAATGCTCTACAGTCAAATAACTACAACATGAAAGACTTCTTCACTCTTTTTATGCACTTCTCATCTCTGTACACTGATATGACTTATGACCAAAATTCTGAAAGTTATAACACCGAATGTTGGCTATATTATGACTTACTCTAGAATTTGTAAACCTACGAGTATCTGAATTCTCGTAACTTAAACCTTGATTTACTTTTTGGAAATCATCAGTTTCCTCTGTCCCACTATTTAAATAATAGTCTGAATTATAAGTATCTTAATACTCTTTGTCTAGATAATTCTCTGAACTATCTCGTATCGTTCGTTAAGATGCACTCGGTGAACCTAGACTCCTCTCTCGACTTTTTACTAAGTCCTCTCTCAATCCGCTCAAGGGAGGGATATTTTTTGTCTGTCTAGTCTGACTTCGACTAATCCTACGTAAATTCTCATGAATACATGTAACTCTCTCCAGCCCATGAAGTACTGTCCAATTTATCCATATTTAAATCTAAAATCAACTGAATTTTAAATTACTGAATGAACTCTCGTAAAATACCAATAATTTTAATTAATATTAAAGTATCCTTCGTTAATCTTCCTAATTCCTTTCGTAGAATCTATTTTTACTTAGAACTTCATAATCTGTCTGCTGAATAATCTCAATATTTTAACATGATGGTCTGTCTGAGTCTGGATCCGAAAATAATATTTTACCTCCTATATCAATGTTACTATAACCAAATTTGAATTTTGTAAGTGAAACATACAATAAGCAAGTTTGCTTGACTAAACGAGTCTTAAATCGTTGAATGTGAATGGATTTTTTTTAAAGCTAGTTTCAGTAATAATCTATATGTAAATCACTCCTCGCAAAGCAAGGCTAATCACATAAAAATTAGAATGGTCAAAACGCCTTCAAATTATCAATCCCAACATCACAGAGGTCACAGACTCCTCAAAAACAAAAAAAAACTGAAATCTCAAACTACCCCAAAAAATTAAAAATAAAATTTCACTTAAATTGAAAAAACGAAGCAGATTCGTAAACTAGACATAAATATAAGCAACTTTAACATTGGAACCCATATGCTCAGTATTACCCATCAAAAGTTATGGCGATTCTTGTGTTCATCAATTCCACTTCAAAATTATGAACCCTACGAAGATATGCTACACAAGTTACTGACGACGGCAACGTAACCGGCGATTAACCTGGTTAACTGCTGTCAGCAATTGGCGGACGTAACGGGCGATGAACCTCGTTAACGTCGCTAAACACGAATTCACAAAAATTATTATAATTGATAATTCAGACCCAAAACGATGAATTCCGTAACAGCAACCAAAACATGTCCAAAAAATTCGAAACGGAGGAAATTTACTAGAACTCATAGACAGAACATCAATTAGATCAAATTCATACAATTCACAATATAATTCAACACAATTTACGAAAATGATTGCTACGCCCCTTAAAAATTTTCAATTTTTTTTTCAAAATTTCATCAAATTTTTAGCAAACAACACAGGTCGCCATGTGTAACGACTGAAGGTGCCTCATATACTGGAAGGGGACAAGTGTCCTCTTTTTGAGTCCTTAAGGGACCGTATTCTCAATAATATTGAGAATACACAATATTATATTTATTTTATCAATTTACGCACAACGGATTATACGCTAACTTACGACCTCAGGAACACCGCAGAACACGATCCTAATTGTGATGAGAGCCGAATTAGATGATGAAATTAAGATGAAATAATTAATTAGAAATGGAAAACTGGAAATTAAATTTAAAGAAATGAGTTGGATTTATTTTACGCAGCGCAATATATCCGATCCTTCCTGATCCTCCAACTCCCAAGAACTGATTCTCAAATGCCTTGCCTTTCTCTTCTCAAGGCATTTCTATATATTAAATTATAATAATTATCCCGGTGGAATCTCGGGTGATTCCCCGGGAGATAGGATATCGTCTCAATTTCCCCTATCTTATATTACCCCTAATCTTATAGGGGCGCGCCCCACGGGGCATTTTGGGGCAAAATAAGATTTCAATGCTACATTGTAGCCACATACAGTGCAATGTTGTACACACATACGGGACCACCCCCACTCGCCCCGGGGCGCGCCCCACGGGGCATTTACGGGCAAAATGAGATTTCAATGCTATATTGTAGCCACATACAGTGCAATGTTGTACACACATACGGGACCACCCCCACTCGCCCCGGGGCGCGCCCCACGAGGCATTTAGGGGCAAAATGAGATTTCAATGCTATATTGTAGCAACATACAGTGCAATGTTGTACACACATACGGGACCACCCCCACTCGCCCCGGGGCGCGCCCCACGAGGCATTTAAGGGCAAAATGAGATTTCAATGCTATATTGTAGCCACATACAGTGCAATGTTGTACACACATACGGGACCACCCCCACTCGCCCCGGGGCGCGCCCCACGAGGCATTTTGGGGCAAAATAAGATTTCAATGCTATATTGTAGCCACATACAGTGCAATGTTGTACACACATACGGGACCACCCCCACTCGCCCCGGGGCGCGCCCCACGAGGCATTTAGGGGCAAAATGAGATTTCAATGCTATATTGTAGCCACATACAGTGCAATGTTGTACACACATACGGGACCACCCCCACTCGCCCCGGGGCGCTTCCCAACGGGGCTTTTTATTTCAAAATGGGATTTCAACGCAATATTGTAGCCACATACCGTGCAATGTATACAGAGCATGTATTTGTACAACATGTACAGCGTGTACTTGTACAACATGAACAGCGTGTACTTGTACAACATGAACAGCGTGTACTTGTACAACATGTACAACGGGTACTTGTACAACATGAACAGCGTGTACTTGTACAACATGTACAACGGGTACTTGTACAACATGTACAACGGGTACTTGTACAACATGTACAACGGGTACTTGTACAACATGTACAACGGGTACTTGTACAACATATACAACGGGTACTTGTACAACATGTACAACGGGTACTTGTACAACATTTATCACGTGAAATTAACCTCTGTTTAAATCGTTCGTGTATCGGAGAGGTTTCACCTCTTTCGTATGTGCGTTTGCAACGGTTTATTTATTTATTTATTTTATGACTTTATTGTTTTGTTGTTGCGATGATATTTGATGGGCAATTAAAAGAACCAGTCGAAAATCAGGCTATTTTAGAATGGAACTTAATGGGATTGCCGTATCCCATGATTTAATCAGGGTTTAATTACATAAACTGATTCATACCATTTTAATCGTGGTAAAAAAGGAGGAATATTAATGTGCTTCCTAAATGAGAATTCAACCCCTAATTAATGGGAATGGTTGCTAAATCTTACATACGTCGTCCACATCTCCGATGAGCCATGGCCCCCCGTAAGATCTCGCTTAACACCCCAATAGTGTCCATTGTAAGACCCAGATTCTCTTCAATAGATATTTTTAGAAATATTCTATACAAATTAAAGCATAATCTTAAATAGCACCTTTTAAATTTCGAACACAAAAATCAGTTTGAACGAAATTGTAATGGTTTAAATAGGAAACTGGACTAAAATATTTGGAAACATGGATGATTTACATAAATAAATTTAAAAAGGACGATTCTTTCTTTTTTATGCTAACCTCGAAGAACGAAGTTTTAGGCTAAGAAACAATAAAATTGTTTGATATCTGTGGGATGATCTTGAGTCACCAAAACAGCTTACGAACTTTTGACTCAGCTCAAAAATTCTAATCCGATAAGACTTTATAATTAATTGTTGGATAACTTTCAATGTTGGAAGTTTTAGTGCTGATCGTATTGAAAAAAATTCTTGTTATTTGATACCCCTAAATATTGCCTACATGGAGATTAGGTCAGTAATGCGTGAACTTGTGAACCAAGAATTAAATGTTTCTTACTACATAAACTCATAAAATGTTTCATCGTTTGATTAAAGATGCAAGATTATTATGCAATCAAGTGAGTTTCAACAATTGCATTGAACATTTTCTAATTTAAACTCAAGACACTTATTTATTAAAATTACTTGAACCCCATGTCTACAAAAGTCGACACTATCAGACAACTTACAGATAGATTTATATATACCAGCAACATTAATCAACTTGAATAATCATTTTAAATCCCTGCTCATAAGCCTGCAAAGCAGCGACCGCAAAAATGGTGGACACGGCGCTTCCTCCAAGAAAAGTCTCAGTTCGCCCCATCTTGTACAAGGCATCCTTTGGCCACGCCCCTCCGATCTCCTGTTGCCCCATCAACTTCTTTACACTGTTCTCCATCTTATTTTGCAGTTCCGGGGCTTTCAACGTGTCCAGAGCCGCAATGGCCAATATCCGTTGGGACAAATCCAGGGGTAAGTCGCTACTGTCAGGCTCAATTAACCGGGTTTTTATGGCTTCGCAAAGCGGTTTCTTGAACTTGCGCAGAGGGCGTGGGTGTTGTGTGACAGCGCAGGCGCAGAAATAAAGGAACGCGTCGGGTGAGTAATAGTACCAGGCTCCCTTCAGATATTCTTTGGAAACAAGCCAGTTGTAAATATATTCCTCAGTCTCCAAGGCCTCCTGGTCAGCCCCGATCCTGTAGAGGAGCCTCATTACAATGCAAGAACTTACCGCGTCCAGTCTGTCCCGTCTAGAATTCTCATTTGAATTAAAATAAACCTGAATAATCTCATTCGAGGAATGTTTGTTGCGGCAAAGGAGCCGGGAAATGTACCGTATTTGTTCATCTTTTTTCGAAAGTCCATCCCTGACCAAAAGCCAGTAGTAGAATGCAGTGTCCTCGACATCGTCTGGCACCAGGACTCCCCGCTCCTTGTTGAAATTAATGGGCCCGAATGGAGTCTTACAGTTACAAGGGTACATTTTCCGATGTGAAATCCAATTTTGTTTTAAAATTTTCCCATTTGAAAGAAAGACTAAAGTAAACCATTACAAATGCGCATCTACACAGGATGAAAAGACAAGAAATAAGATTTAAAATAGTATTTAATGTCGTTAAACGACTAATATGTGTCGTTTTTTACAAGAATCTCACAATTCCCTGACCATGGAGTAAAATAAAGTTTACATTGTTAAATGCACTTGTTTTTACCTCCCCAAAGATTTATTACAAATGAAGGTTTGCTATTGCAAAAATAATGACCTTCGACCGTTGCCCCCTTCGATATCCGATTATAAACGAAAATTAATGGATTCTCGAAAAAATGAATTTCAAAATATATATTTAACCGTTCCAGGGATACAGTACCAACGGAAATTTTTTTCTCGATAGACACCAAAGACGATTTAAATTTACCGATATGAGTATTTATTTTTTAAATTTATTACAAATCGGGATTTCGCATCCGAAAATGTTCCCTTGTCAGGAGTGATGAAGGCAACAGGATGGCTTGTGTTTTTGGGCTGAGGCTGTCTCCAAGAAGCTCGAGGCCATTCATCGAAGTCATTATTTCCGGCGGAAAATATCGGCTCCTTAGAGAGGTTCGGGTTGAACCGATGGCGTCGATCTGGAAACCGGTTATCGGGTTACAAGATTCGTCCAAGTAGTTTAGCCCCGTTCGAATTCGAGACGATAGTTCAGAGAGACTCACTATTCCCATGTTGGAATTAGAATTCTTGATGGAGCTCTTCTTATAAAAATCAAAAATTACTAAAAATGAATGTTTATTAATTTTATTTTGCAACGGGATGTCCACTGCATCAGAAGACACTTAAACAACAAAATATAATAATCTACTTACTTTGGCAAAAATAGCTGGAATACGGAGGAAACTATGGATCCCTCATCAAATTGACAAAGGATATAAAAATTGCTTTTTGAGCGTTTTATTCGAGTTGTTGATGTCACTTGTTGTTTTGTCGACCAGATTGTTTCTGAGCAAGTTTTTTTCTTCTACTCTTGTCTGACAAGACATTGCATTAAAATGAATGTTAAATTTTGTTTACTCAAAATTAAATGTATTATAAATTATAATGAAAGTGCTTGGATAAGAGATTTTTTGTTTAGAGATGAAGCCTATATAAATCCATACTTTCTTTTACTTTGATGTGCAACGAAAACAGGTTACTATAATTTATTTACACGTCATATCATGTTGCATTAGTGTGTAATAGCTACTTCGAAACGCAAATCCCCATATCTCTTATAAAGAATCATCCACTGAATATTGCCGTCTAATAGCATTTCTCCATGAGCATAATATTTTTTCAAATCCGGATCATCCGGAAACTTGATAAGAAGTTGTTCCTCGATTTGCTTAATGCTCTCGATACTGGCGTCCAAATCGTTTCGAGTCCTTAAAAAAGACTCCTCTGCCGAGTTGTTCATATTTCGAATCAGGATCAAGTTATGTTTCTCGTCATTCGCGATCTCCTTACGAAGTGAGAAAATGTCGTTGGCCAGGACGACGTGTCGGGCAAAATGGCGGCTGAGGGTTTTAAAAAGAGGATCACGTCGGATTTTTTCAGAGAGCTGAGTGTTTTTAAGAAGACATGTCAAGTCCAAACAAGGGATGATTGCAATGGATAGTTCTCGGTGGTCAAAATAAAAATCTACAATTGCTCCGACGTTCTTGAAACTCCTGTCCGTCCAGCCCAACGTTTCCCAAACGTTGGCTTCCAACCAGGTTGTAAATGAGTCGAAGAAGTGCTTGGATTGGGACGGAGGTGAGTTCAAGTCAAGGACCAATTGTCGAAAGTGAAGCAACAAACGGCAAATCGGCATGAACTTGGGAAACTCGAATTTCTCCATGGAGTCAAAATCATCTGCTCCGACCTCGCCGTTAATTATGGAACAGAATATCTCGAGTACTGCGAGAAGTTTATCCGCCGATAGTCCTGTAGTCCAGAAGTCCTTGAAGTTGTCCTGGATGTCGTCTGAAAAGAATAAACCTTATGTTTAATATGTATTGAATCTAAAGATGCTAAGTATCGACATAGAGTTAAAAATTGTTTCAGACGCTAAAAACGCAAAATTATACACGGCATTAGAAATACTTCAACATATTTTTCAAACTAGGTTAACAAATTAGGTTGTAATACGACTGATATTACGTGTCACACATTTATGTTTGTAATTTGACTATTTGACCCTGTCCAAGCCTTATACTTTGTTTTACTTGTTACAGTTCAGTTGGGTAGGTTCCCTTGTTAACCTGTACCCGCAATAGTACTAAACTGGCGTCAGGTCGGTCGTACCCTTGAGAAACTGATAATTGCAAATTGAAACAAGTCGGGGAATTTATGACCAATGGGCAAATGGGCTTCAGTTCTTTGCTTGACATATTCATTAAAAAGAAATCTTTCGTTGGTCTGGAGCTTACCAATGATAGCAAAGATTAGGATGTAAACAGAATAAGAAATCATTGTTTCAGGTTCGAAACCCGAAACTGTAAGAGGACCTACAGCCGCGACCCCAAAGTCTTGCAATTTCTCAAAATACTTGGATTCCCTGGAAAAAATTCCTAGGGATTCTCCCAAAGAATTGATTTTCTCCTGACAATCCGACAAATTCTTGAGAGATAAATCCTGATCCGGCATCAATGCACAAGGGGTAAGCATCCGCAATTTCCCACGAACCTCTAACCTCTCTTTCGTATGAGGAAGTGTCACTTCACCAAAGTTGTACAAAATATCAACCGGTTTTCCCCAACAAGCGTCGATTATTTTCGAAATTTCCAAAGTTTCAAACGTTTCGATCGAAGAGCATGATCGTATTTTGTAGCACCCGACCTCAAATTTCAGACTTGAAGGAACGTTTTCAAGGACCAGTTCTCCCTTCTTGTCGAGTGCGTAAATTTTTAAATCGCCGTATTTTAAAATCCTGTCCGAATTCATTCTAAAAATCTAATTAGGTATAATCAAATAAGTAGATTGAAAACTCTATTCTTCATCGATGTGTTACTAATTTTGATAGTCAGTGCTGGTAATATAGTTGGTAATATTACACAATGAATAAAAATTACAACCGTAGTTCATAGTTAGATTAATTTCAATGTTAGACTAACTGCCCCGACCAGTCCTCGGCGGTATTTGCTACTGATGGACTGATTTACAAAATGCATATGCCTTTTGAGATTTTTTAACACAATTTTAAGAGTTGGTTTTATTTGTGATGATGTTGTTTTGTTGTTGTTGTGATGAGATTTGCTGGGGAATTAAAAAACTCCAAGTCCACAGTCCGGATACTTTAGAATGGAACTTTATGGGGTTGCCGTATCTCATGTTATATTAGCTTTAATTTCATTAACTGATTTATACATTCATAATACATTAATACTTTAAACCAATAGATAATTTATGTTTGATTAGGCAGGACAACGGCACTGACAAGGAAACATTCGCAACTGCACTATCCCGATATTTTTCAAACAGGATATTATGAGTTTAACCGCCTAATATTATCTGATAAATTAAATTAACGAAGAAACTAAAATCGATTTGCAAATTCTAATTGTTGAGCCAAAAACGGATTTTGAAAATATGTTACAGAAACCTCACATCATTTGAGTTTTTAAAGCATGTGAGAAAATTATTAAATAAATAAATGAAATATCATATCTGATCTTTCACTTGTAATTAAAAATCTCCTAATATCATCTTCCGTACGTAAACCAACAATTAAATGTTCCTTGTTACAAGCACTCAAAAAATGTAATTTTGCAGACTTTTAGATACGACGTGACTTATGATACGACTTATCGCAGCCCATCCTCCAACCGTTACCAGTTAAGTTACTGATATATTATGATAACTCACTTACAATGGGCATATAGTAATTGATTATGTCCATCAATTTAATTCTTTCCGAAAGCCAATTAGTCATTCATGAATGTGACATGAAACAAAACGTGGACAATTGATTGTGTAATTTTAATTAATGCACTGAACTGAAGAGTAAATGGCATTGGAATCTGATGGACTTTTCCGGGCCCTTGATCATCATAAATTAATCTTGGTTATCAAACTGATTCAACCCAACCTTCACGTTGCATCAGTTTCATGGAAATTACCTGATTATCATTTAATTTAATTATGTACTAATCTGTATTGTTCTATGCGAGGAATTTAATTTAATAGTCGGAATAAATCCTTTCAGCGGTTGTCTCCTCGAATTCGTTGATGGAACATTTATTTCCACTAAAACTAATAAAATCAAAGGTTTGGCCAAAAATGTACCAGTTTTAATAATTTTCTGCATGGCTGATTTCCTTACGCATATATTGTAATTTTCGGATTTTCTAATTAAAACAATAAATCATGGCACACGAAGACGATCTAAATTCGGTAGAGGTATCTGTCTCCACGAATCAGGTATTAACACTTTTAACTGTGTTTACCGACTTGTGTTACTGCGTTTTAAAATTCATATTAAATAATTTTATTGAAATAAAAAATTAATTAATTACGAAGGAAAATGCTGGGGAAGACAACCTGGGATTTGTGGAATCCCCCGAAGATGCTAATTCCCAAAAAGCAATGTCCTCGCCGGATACTGAAGATGACTCTGAAACCAGAAAAGATATTTTAAACAAAGAAATAATCGCGGAAAATTCAAATCAAACGTTTAAAGAAGACCCGCAGGTATAGTTCTAAATACCGCAAAACCGAACGTTTAACAACTCCGTGTTAATTGATTTAAAATTAGTGAATAAATTATAAGTCAATCACTTATTTAATGATTTTAGGCCGTTAACCTAAATCCAGTTTGGGAACAACCAACCATTGAAGGCAAAGATGGAACCCAAAGGCCTGTTACGATGTGGTCAAAATCAAAAGTAATTTAACAGTAAAAAAATACCATTTCCGGAAAATGGGCTGTTATTCATTCATCAACAAATTAAACCGATTTTTTTTTAAATTTGACCCAAAAGGATGCGGAGTTGGGTGATGATGAGGAGGAAGAATCTCGTGACGTTTGGGCGAGTCCCCTTGAATTCCTCCTCTCCTGTATTTCCATGTCCGTGGGTCTTGGGAATGTATGGCGTTTCCCGTTTGCGGCCTATTCAAACGGGGGAGGAGCGTTTTTGATACCGTACCTCATCGTTCTACTTCTGATTGGACGACCAATCTATTTCATGGAAATGTGCCTTGGGCAGTTCTCTAATTATGGGCCGGTCAAAATCTGGAATATGGCACCAATGTTTAAAGGCTAGCAATCTTTTTTTATTACATAAACGCTTGTTAAATTCTAATAATCTTGATTAGAACCGCTAATTATTCACTTGTTTATTAAGATGTGAAACACTTTATTGGTTTACTCAGTCTGATTGCCCCTCCTTTAGTGCTTTAATGCATTTTGAACCTATTTTTTCGAGAAAACATTTAGGACCTTTAACCGTACGCTAAATTTGATTAGAATTTAGAGGTCATGGTTCAAAGTCGAAATTCTTTTTAAATTACAACAGTTCACTTTATAGGTCATATATCGTTGAAAATGTACTGGCAAGTGCTATGGGTGGAGCGTTGCATTCAATTTTACTTTATGGTTGGGGCAATATAAGATTCTTGAACAAACCGTCTCTATGTTCCTAAACCGACGACGCCGTTAATGATGAATTCTTTCCTATTTTTCCATCTTTGACTGCAAAATTATTTATTTATAAAAACTAAACACGAAATTGCACTAGGCATGCGAAATTAAATCAAAGTAAAATACCTTTACAGGTGTTGGATTCGGAGCAATGGTTGGAGTAATTGCTGTCACTTCCTACTACTGCAGGTAGGCTCAATCAGTTCTTTAACTTGATCTCCAATAAATAATGCAAATTGTACTGATGATTTAAATTATTTAATATTCGCAGTATAATGGCACAAACGGCATTCTACTTCTTTGCATCCTTCTCCAGCCAACTGCCGTGGTCGTATTGTAATAAGGATTGGGGAGGTCAGAATTGTTTCGACAATGGAACCGTCAATCCTGAATTCAGTACCAAAACTCCAGCAACCCTCTACTACGAGTTTGTGATTAATTTTTACAAATCAAAGTAGGACAAATTCATGTAAATACATTTGATTTATGTAAATAGGCTGGAAGCGTTCCCACGATACGCGAATATCGACGACGGATTGGGTAATCCGGAATGGAGACTGACGCTTTGTTTGGCGCTCTCTTGGATCGTCATATTCTTTTCCTTGGTGAAAGGGGTCAAAAGTTCGGGAAAAGTGGCCTATTTTACCGCAATTTTCCCCTACACCGTTCTACTGATCCTGTTGATCCGTGGGGTCACGCTGCCTGGGGCTTGGACCGGGATCAAATATTTTATTACTCCTCAATGGGATCAGATCTATCAGCCAAAGGTTAAATTCTTAAATTCATTAAATTATTAGTTTAAAGACAATTTGGTCCGTTTTCTGTAAAATTTAAAGTGATTTGTAACTATTATAATGTTTTTAGGTCTGGTATGCTGCCGTAGGCCAGTGCTTCTTCTCATTGGGTACAGGGTTCGGTACAATCGTGATGTTTTCTTCCTACAATCCATTTACTCAAAACGTGTACAAGTAAGTTATTAAAAAAATGTATTAATCAGCTAAATTACAAGCCTTAATTTTTCATTGGTTTGTTTAGAGACGCGTTGATAATTAGCCTGATGGACACGTTTACAAGTCTCCTGGCCGGATGCACGATATTCGCGGTTCTGGGTTACTTGACGGAGAAGTCAGGTGGAGACATCAGTACAATCACGGATGGAGGCGCGGGACTTGCCTTTGTCTCATACCCAGAAGCTATTGCCGAGTTCCCTTGGGCGCCCCAGGTTCGTAACAAAGAGGTTAAATTTCGCATTGTTTAGACCCTCAGGTTTAAAAATATTGTGTTTTAGTTATTTGCAGTTCTATTTTTCCTCATGTTGTTTACGTTGGGAATCGGAACCGCAACTTCCCTCACGAGTGGAATTATCACTATTATCTGCGACCAGTTCCCAAAATGGATACGGTGGTTCGTCACCTTGATTGTTTGCATAATTGGGATGCTTTTTAGCCTCATGTACGTCACGCCAGTAAGTATTTTGAATCGTTCAGGAGTAAACTATTGCGAAATTTATACTACGATTTAGAGCAAGCATGATGTTTCTAAACTAATCCAGGGTGGTCCATTCATGGTTGACCTTATTGACCATTTCGGAGCCAACTTTGTCATCTATGTTATGGCGATGGTGGAAGTGGGGGCGATTTCATGGGTCTATGGGCTCAATAACTTCTCAAAGGACATTGAGTTCATGTTGGGAATTAAAGTCGGTTGGTATTGGAAATTCTGTTGGGGCTTCTTCATCCCTGTTGGACTCTTTGGTATCCTGATTTATTCAATGGTAACGGAGGGAGAATTCAAATCTGGAGACGTTTCATATCCCCCGATTGCTATAGGTCCGTTTTAAACGTTACAATACAGATCGATAAACCGAGGCATAAAATCCTAATTACTTACTGATACATGTTTTCAGTGTGTGGTTGGCTTCTGGCAGCCTTGGCAATTTTCATGTTACCGGCTTGGGGTCTACATGGGATTTTAACGAGGAAATCTTTAACGTTCAAGGAGGTATAACGTCAATATATCAGTTTAAAATTGTTAATATTCTTGGTTTGTAGTCGCTAAACTCAATGAAACCGTTTCCTGATTACAGAAATTTTACGAAGCTCTTCGACCAACAAAACATTGGGGTCCTAAATCCAAGAAACTGCGGCGTGAATGGGAGGAATTTAAGAAAGAAAATTAGACGTTGTAAATATTTCTATTATCTTTACTCTAGTATATTTATTTACATTTACCAATTATCTCGACGGACATTTCAATTAAAAGCGGGTAGATTAAAATGGGGATTACAATTATTCCGCTTATGCACGAAGTTACATTTATAGCAAAATGACCTCTGACAATCGCCTCGGTCCATGTAAATAAAGGGTGCAAGTTGGTCATAGGGCGGAAATGCGTAAAGGTAGACATGTAGAGATGGAGACCAATAATAATAATACCTTATAAATTATTAAATAGTACGATTTTGCAGTCTAAACGGAACACAAATCAATGAAATGTTTTACACAAAACGATCCACAGGCGCATCAAGTAAAACACAGAAGGTATAATCAAGAATGGTTTTATAGTATGTCTCCCTGGTGGAACGTTGGATTCGGTACAGCCGGAAACCGAACATTCCCGCGTAAGTCGCAAAAGGGAGGATGGCGCGGAGTTTGCGCAGCATGTAGCCTCTCTCCCGCCTCCCAACCAAACAGGCCTTCCGTTTCCGCAAGTTCCGCTTCGAGCTTTCGTGCATTTGGAGTGCAGGCAGTAGGGTGTGATGTGATATGAAAGGGATAACTAACGCCGAAGATGGAATGAACAAATAAAACGGCATTGGAACGAAGTAGAAGCCCCTCAGGGTCAAAAAATTAAAACCAACCGAGAGCACCAATCCATTGCCCATGGAGATTGCAATCAGGAACTGTATAGCCTCCCTTAAATGATTGTACAGAATCAGAATGAAATTGCAGAACTGGACATATACTTCCTGTTTCCCTTGCATTCCGCTGTTTTCGATTATCTCGAGAGCCATTCGATGGAAAATCGGAGCCAATATAATAACAAACAGGAGCAATCGGCTGACAGATGCACTGACGCTGAAACAAATTACACCGCGGATCGTACAAGCTGCGGCTTGAAAAAAGACGTTACTGCAGTATTGGTTTGTACAGTAGTCTCGGATGAGGTAATAGGTGGGGTCCAAATTAGATATTATGGCGAAGGAGGTCAACAGAAATGGGTAAATTACAAAGCCGTAGACGGCAATGTGGAGGCCTTGACTCAGCGTGTCGTGTTGGGGATCCAGGTATCGAGGCAGATTGGTTATACCTGTTCACAAAATATGGCTTGCATGTAGAAAGAAACGTGTATATACTGTACATTACAATTCGGATTAATTTTAATCAGCCTCTTTTTTAATTGAAATTAGCCTCTTATTTTAATTGAAACAGCCTTGATTGACTTTAGCCTGCACTTTAATTGAAATAGCCTCTCATTTTTAATTGACTTAATTCTAAGCCTTACGATTCTACATTGTGTTGTGACAATCTAGGCAAACATGCATTCGCAATTTGTTTCATGTATAATCCCATTAAAGGCAACGCTTCAACACATGTATTTTTAACTATGTTAGTGCAAGTACTGGAAATGCATCAGCACATATTCGGAATGTTTAACAGGTTTTTAACCTCAGTAGTACCGTTCTGGACTGTGCTTCAACAGGTATTTCCAAGTATGCTTGCGCATGTACTTGAAACGCTGCTGTATAGCATTTAGCATGCACGTCAGTGCAACAATAGAGTTTGAATGAAGCCAGCCATCAATTTTATTTACTCGAGTACGTAGTTCCCTTAGAAACAGGACACAAAGTGGCACGAGTCAGGGCTTATGGAATCATGCTGTCTGTCCGTCCGTCTGTCTGTCCGTGACATGCTAGCGGCCAAACGACTTCACCGATTGACTTGAAATTTGGGACACTTGTGTATTTTGCAAATGCGAAGGCTAAGTTCGAAGGTGGAAAAAATCGGTCGATCGGTTGACCAGTGGGGGTCATGCAAAGTACTGTTGCCAAGGAAATAGGTTTAAAATACAGACAAATTGAAGCATCCTGACTCGGGCTATATAACACTCCACACTGTAGATTTTTTACTTGATTTAATTTAATTTAATTACTTTATTTTTTATTATTTTTGACTATTACCTGCCCGACTAAGAGACTCTACACGAGCGAACTGGTTGTATGTAACGACAATTGATTCGTCAAACAGGACGGTGCCAATTAGTATTGACATTCCAAATACGATGCTTGCGATAAAACAGATTAAAATGATAAGGTTAAATATTGGAATTGAAGCGGGTTCTTTGGAAAGTAATTCCCTCATGAGCAAAAACAGGCCGGATAGTATCACATTTCCCCCCACTATGAACATTATAAAGTAAATCGGCAGCAGATCTTTCAAGTTCTTCTGCAGGACGATGGCTCGTTTTCGCGGATCCCATATTAGCGAAATATTTGCACAACGTTGGTAAAACGTTGAGAAGAGTTCCAGCGCTTTGAATGCTAAAGATGAAGTCATGATTTTTATTTCAAATTCCGGAACGAAATTAAAACTGGAGTTTTTAATATTTTTTCTTTTTTGCTCTGATCTTCCACCAGACTACCAGACAAAATTGGGTTGTACGCAAGATAGGCAACTCGGTCTTTATGAGATAATGTAACTCAAATATTGTGCTTATTAAATGTATCCAAAAATTTTGCAAAGAAAAAGGCTTAGAATTAAGCGTTTTTACTTGGTTTGATATTGCTATGAGGCTGATTAAATTAAATCCAAGAAAAAATAACGAAATTGACTTATTATTATTTCTATTAAATATATTTAAATTAAATATTTCGGTTGCTTTACTTGTCTTGTAAGTTGAGTATTCGCTTTGGAATACACTAATGGGAAATCTAAAAATCTGATGAAGATAGCAATATCAAACCAAGTGAAAACGGAATAAACCGTTTCAAACGCACATCTGAAAAGGACGTAAATACCAAATGAATTCCTTACCCAATATTAGAGCCGAATATCATGTTACACCTTTTTATACCTAAAAATAAGATACTAATACACTCGATGGATTACAACTCCAGTAGTGTCGTTCGATCTACAAGTTTCACAATAAATGCTTTCCACCGAAGATTTCTGAAGATTTAATAAACGTTAAATCGTTTTTATTTTTAAAATTATTGGGTCCCACGTTTATTTAATATAATGTAATGATGAATGAATAAGCCGAGAAAATGAAGAATAAAAACAGATGATTAACGGATGGACGCACACTAATTGGTATCATACCATAATATGCTTGGGCGAAGCTTACAACTAAGGAGCATGTAAATATTTAAAAAAAATACTCTTTTCGTCGAATTCTCCAATAATATAATGTATTATTGGATAAAATAATATAATATTCTAAAGGTATGCCTCGCCACATACTAGTGAACACGATGACAGGTACATGAAGTAAAGGCATGTGCAAATTCGAAAATCAAAATTAAAGTTAAAAATAGTGTCTTATAACTTATAAGGGAACCTACTCAGACAGAAAATCCAGATTTGCTTTAACATTGCATTCATTTGAAATAAGAACTAAAATATTGAGACAAGTAGTCAATAAAATTGATTGGACTGTAGGTAAGACGGTCGAAGGAAAGTTATTTTTTCCAGAAGTTTGCACAGTTTGCCTGTCTGCACTTGGTTTAACGTTTAATGGTAGGTCCACACGAAATGGTCGTTTGGTATTGGTGAGAGCATGTCTATTCTGCTAACGTTTTGTCCGTCCGCACTTGTCCTTCCACTCGTATCATAACACGTAAACAAGTGTCAACAACGTTGTGAACTTTTTCAGAGAGACAACTAGGATGTATCTAATCTGGTGCTGAGTTAACCCTAGATAAACCGATGTAACGGGTGTAACCAAGTGTTGAAAACATAACGATAAACAAACTAAATCTCAATGTTCCCCAAAAGTCTGAGCATTGCACCCTTGGTGTCAATGGGAGTAGTCCCGTACACGTAAATCCTGTTATATTACAGAAGAGAATCATTTAAAACCAATATCTTATTTTCCACCAAAAGCCCGGGTACTGCATACTGAAATGTAGTTTTAGGGTGTTACCACTTGCGGGTGAGAGACATAGAGTTGAGTTAAACAATGTAAGCGGCAGTTTCAGAATATCAAGGAGGTTGGTATTCATTTAATGGTTTTTATGGGGGGTTTAATTGATGGGGGTCAGGGGGTGTGACCGATTTGACCCAAATTCGAACTTAGCCTCACGCTTGACCCAAGGAACAAGTGTAAAAATTTGGTGACCGTAGGTCAAGCCGTTCGTCAGTTATCGCTCGGACAGACGGACGGACGGACAGCTTAGTCATTCGCGTAAAGTGTTTTCAACACTTAATAATGGGAGTTTAGGGAGAATGGTCAAACCACAGACCTATGTGTGTGGTACGTAGTTTTAAAGCTATTATCAACTAGTTTTAAATTTCGTGTGTAGTTTTGCTCGATGGTTGGGACAATGTGAGATTATGAAAATTTTGGCGTTTTACCGTTTTTAAAGTATAACAACATTTCATTCCATAAAACATTAACAAAACCATAAATCTTCAACACATGCCTACATTGTTTTCACAGTTTATTAAATTATTTTGCATCATGCAACCAATTAAAATTTTTGTAGTGATACCACGTTAAGAAGTTGTCGTTTCACAAATCACGGCATTTTTATCCTCAGTGCAACTGACGTCCCAAATCCCTTGCTCCATGGCATTATGTGACCATCGGAGACATCGGATTTTGTCATCCCCCACGGGTCGACCAGAATAGGGCCAGTTGAAGTACGTGATGTTCTTTCCAGTGTGAACGGAGAAGAAGGTGTCTTTGTCCAGGAAATTCGTACCGTCGATCCAGGACCAGCTCTTTGCCGTGACCCCCTCCCTCGTCACGAATGCAGCGATGACATCGTTTTGGGCTTGCGACTCGATATTTGCCAATCTGTAACCAGCACTGACACACCGATCCAGAGCCGACTGCCAACTGATCGAAATCTCCGGTGCTTCTAGGATTGGACTTAAGAAGATCTTGCCTTCAGTCGTCCCAACGTATTCAAAACCATCCTTAACTGCAAATTTCTGGGTGGATTCAGCTGTAAAATTGATATATATCGTTGGTTTAATCGATGTAAAATGCTATCTGCGAAAGAACCTGTTAGAAGATTTTACTCTATGATCGGAGTAACTAAAGATTCTTGAGTAAAACATCTTCAACGTCAGACAACGAGGCGAATACTTGACGCGGGCGTCCTGTCTCGTGTAGTTTCGCCCTTTTTCGACGTGCGTTTGCAACGGCTTAATTATCAGTCGAATTTATCGCAGGAAAATTAAACAAGATATTTTGAATTTCAAGTGGATTCAAAATAAACTAAAAGTAATTATTCTAATAATTTAGTATATTTGTATAAAATTGAAAATTTAATTACATGTTGGAAAGTGAAGTAAAGTCACAGCCAATGCTGCAAAGAGGATAAAGTAGTTGGACATCGTGATGAGTCGAATTAGCAGGTTGAACTGAAGTTGGTATAACTTTGGCTGTAGATTTATACAACATCATTTTGAACAGTTTTTAATTAAAACATCTTGAGTTCATTTTTAACAAGGTGTAATAATCTCAAAATGATTATAAAACTGAGCAGGAGTTGGACGTGTCATTCCTAATCAACTCAATGATAAAATGATAATTACAACAAGTGTCAATTCTGCCGAAAATGACCCTTGAACGATATTGGTCGGGCTGTATCTATTGGAATTGGATCCTGAATAACATTTTTGCATAAAGTTCAATAAAAAAGCGACAGTCAACAGTATTGATTGAGTTGCATCATTTATTTTATTAAACATAATTCATCAACCTGCCATTGCATTGACATTCATTGATAATGAATTTTTTTTCAGAACTGCAAGTTCATTTTCAAAATAAAGTTTGTACCGGTGCGATTATCAGTTTTAAAGCATTTTCAGACTAATCGAGTGCATTGATTTAAATAAATCAAGCTGATAATTATGGGTTAGAGGAACACCTCAACCGGGATCCCAATGACAAATTCGAAGGTATACTCATGAATGACCTGATAGTAAGTAACCCGCGTCGAATTTTGCAGTTTATAAAACCGAAATCCGAACAATCCGCTGTAAATCGCAAAGGGATAGATAGACCGTAGCACTCTGATATTGTATTTCAAGTCTGCGTTGTATTTCAGAGCCGCGGTTTTTTTGAAAATGTTCTCCGCCGAACTCTCATGCATCCGAATGGCGGGAACGAGGCTTTCGTTGACCAGGAACGGGATTAAAACCGCAACAGATGGGAAAAATATGTACAGAGGCATCGGGATGAACCGATGACCCTTTAGGGCCAAGTAATTGAAATTAATCGATAGAAGTAGCGTGTTTAACATGAAAAAGGCTGTAGAGTTGTCCACCGCCGTCGAAACGTAGTTAAACACGAGTTGTAGTTGGTTACCACAATTAACGAACTTCTTCAAGTTCTTCTGCTTCCCGATATTATCGATTGCTTCCTGAGAAATCCGCAGGATGACAGTGCTGAGCATGATTAAGGCTAGGAATATTTTGCAAATGCAGTAGACGACGGGGAAGCAAAGTAGAAAGCGAATCAAGAGTAGGATAAGCTGAATTGACGCGGTATTTAGCGTCGAGGCGGGAACGATCTCGAGGAATATGAAATGAAAGGGGTCCAACTTTGCCGCCTGACCAAATACGATCAGGAAGAATGGACAGAATGCCATGGTGTAGCCGCAGAGGATGAGGATTTTGCTGAGCAGGTCATTTTTTGGGTCGAAATACTTTGGTTTATCCGTTATACCTGAAAATCAATTATTTTTATTGATATACAATACTCTAGGTGGCTGATCAATACGAGAAAAAATCAACTCGATTTTAGTCACAAATGGTGGAGGCAAAGTGAGATTTCTTGCTCTGGAACGGCATTCAATGAATTCAACAGACATCAGAGCGCAGAGTTCAGAGACCAGAGGAGAAAAAATTAAATTGGGAAAATTGAGAGACAATTAACTAACTTCTGGACTCAATGGTTGGGGCAAGATGATACACATATTATTTTGAATTGATAGGCATCTTGAATTATTGTAAAAAAATATATAGTTTAATTATTTAGCTTCTCAGTTAACTGTTGGACATATTCTAAGCATTCTACGCACGAATTGGCCACAACTTTGACATTTAAGATAACGACGTAAGTTTAAAACTTCCAAAATATATCCCTATGGCTCAAATTAGTTAAAAACATGCTTGAATATTAAATACAGGTAGTATTTATTTGTAAGAATTGCTTAAAAATATAATTTTCAGATAAAACCTTTTCGATTCAATTTTTCCACGACTGCAAGTTGGTTCCAAAACACGACAATTGTTTCCCCAAAGACACCCGCGATGAACAATAGGGCCATTCCAAACACCACAAATATGCAAATGAGGGCAAACATTAGGAGATTAAAAATCGGGATCGCGGACCGATCTTTTGAAAACAATTCCCTCAAAACCAAATAAGCGGAGGCTGTCAACAGATTTCCACCTAAAAGTAACATACAGAAGTAAAATTAAATTAAATCTTTCGTTCGATTGTTATGAATCCATGTCGACTTGCTTCGGTCCCAAACAATCGGGATTGACACAGATCGTTGGTAAAAATACGCATAGAGGTCAAAGGCTTTGAGTATCCCAGGGGTCGTCATAATACCACCTGTGATATGCTTTTACAGTGAGTTTGAATTATAAAAATCCAAGAGTTTTAAGGTTTTGAATGTTCGACAACTTGTTGTCCTTGGAATGTTATATAATTTTTAGAAAGACCTTTAAACTTTAAACAGAATACCTGGAAGGTACAATGGTCAGGGGTCGTATTTAAAAGGTTTAATTGATTTAATAATCAAATTTCAACCTCCATGCGAAAAAATACAAGAGAGAGGTTTGATTTTTCAATTATCTTTAGACAGGGGGGAACTTATTCCGGTGGGGATATTTATTTAAGGACAGTGTGCAGTGCGATTTCTGAGGATTTTAGCTTGGTCGAAATTGAAGCATAAACGGACAAACGGACAGGCTTGAACCATTAAAGTGTTTGAATTTGTAATAAGCAAAAAATTCAGCTTCAATAGTTGTTTTGTTTCATCGATATTTATGATTTAATAGTCTCCTCTCTATATTTTAAAGGTTTTGTTCAGGTATGTCTGTAAGAGTAATTACAAAGTACCTGACTTCTTATTAGATGTAAATTACAATAAAACGGTCATATTATAGTATACTAACGTGTTTATTGCATAATACTCAATATTTTAGCCAAGCCTAGCGATTCTGTGTTAAGATTTTTTTTACTTACAATAATAGTGAATAAAGATTATTCAAAGTTTTTGGATTTTAGAAATTCAGATATTATGTTTAGAATATCCAAAAAAAGTTACAAAAAAATCCCGACAGGGATACTAATAACAAGCTCAACAGTATAGTCATGAATGGTCATGAGTGAGCAGATGACAGGAAAGCAGAGGACGAATCGAAGAACGAAGAGCAGTAGAAAAATGCTGACATTGTTCAAGTACTCTGGCGGAATTATCTCAAGAAATAGGTAGTAATATGGGTCCAGCTTGGCAGCAAGGCCAAAGACTATCAAGAAAATTGGATAGAATGCGAGGCTGTAGACGCAAACGATGAGGATTTTGCTGAGAATATCGTGTTTTGGATTCATATATCGAGGTAGATCTGTTATGCCTAAAAGATTACAAAGTTTAATGAGTCGATGTGAAAAATATGTAAAAACTTCAAATAAGTGGCGTAGAGAAAAATAAAAATTCTAGGTTTTTAATAAACCATCGCAAATACACCTTGAAACGATGCGAAACAAGACTTTAAATGGCCGTTAACGTTGTGCAAGTTGTTTTACAAAAGAGTCTCAATTTCCCCCAACCATAGAGTGAGGGAATACAAACTGTTAAATAGCACTTGACATTCCAGCGCCGTTTAACTAATGTAGGGGTTCTATTACAAAAAATGTGCTCTCGACCTTAAAACTACACGGCCCTTTAACTTACTTTCCGTTTAACGTTATTCTTATTAAGGGGCCAGAGTAGTTTTGAGGCCAACGATTTTTCATAAAAATGTTGCCTTCCTAGCAACGAAATTGAGTTCAAAAAAGGACGAAAGACGTATAGGAATCGTATAGTGATGCGGCTTGTTGGCATAGTAACCATCAATAAAACTGATAATTTGAAGCCCGTAGCAACTTATACTAAAATGACTCATTTCTAAATCTAGCGCAGCTACGGGGCCCGCTAGGGTCATCGAAAAATATTGCGACCGGTTTTGTTCGATAGATAATTTTATTGCCGAGGGCTTATAATGGGTCAAAATTAGTCTATGTTGTACAGAATTTGAGCTAGAAATAAAAATCTAAACTAATGTAAGTTAAGAATTGCTTAAATTGCGTTTTTGAGCATGATAACGTGGTATAATGACTAATTTGATCCATTATAAGCCCTCCGGAATAAAATTATCTATCGAACAAAACCAATCTTGACATTTTTGGATGACCCTAACGGGCTCTGTAGCTGCTCTAAGTTTAAAAAACGGGTATGGGAATAAATAATTTGCTAGTCTTGTAGGCATGCTAAACCCTCAATCTCTATTTTTTAAAAATGCTCAAAAAATTATGATTTTTGTAGAATTTTTTCGAAAATTTAAATCGCTGATATCATGGGAAAAATCAGGTTGGATAGGACCCTTATGGCTACGAATTTCCTTAGCGATAAACTACTCTGGCCCCTTAAAGTCAACTTACTTCATTTTCAACATATTTTAAATTTAAAAATTTTGCTCAATAGTGTATCTTTAAATTCCAAAATAACCCCCCGAAGTTCGTTTAATTTGTAATTATTACCTTTTCGATACAGTTTCTCCACCCAAGTGAGTTGATTCCAGAAAAGAACGATTGATTTCCCAAAGAGTGTAGTGACTAAAAGCATGGCCATTCCGAATAAAATGAGCAAGCAAAATAAACAAAACATAAGGAGATTGAAGGTTGGAATACTGGAGCGTTGTTTGGACAGTAATTCTCGAAATGCGAAAAAACCGGAGAGTAACAGAGCGTTTCCTCCCAAAACGATCATGCAAAAGTAAAATGCGACCAGATCCCTTGGATTATTGTTGAAGACGAATAGGGACCTTCGTGTGTCCCAAACAATTTGAACCGTCCAGAACCGTTGATAAAAATAAGAATAGAGATCTAAAGCTTTGTGAATCATTGGAGTTGTCATTGTTGAACCTATGACTTTGGATCAGATCTCAGGACAATTTAAATGCAAACTGATCGAAGCAAACATAATGTGACGAAGAGTGGAACAAATCCGTTGTACTCGAAACATTAAATTGAGAAGGTTCTGCTAATTTAATAATTTTATTTAAACATTTGCAATACTAAACAAGAAAAAGGTTACGTTTTAGTTTTTTGGTTCAAATTTAGCGAGGCCTGACCTATGGTGTCTTTGACTTTGCCAACGTATTTAAACGATGGATTTCAGGGTTATTTTCTTATTTTACTTGATTTTAATTTTAAATTCAGACCTACCGAGAAGAACTTCTGTTGGTACTAAAAAAATAAGGTATTGAATTCGGAATCCAAGCAAGACACGAATAGGGTGGGTCAAGAAATAGTTCCAAATCTAGATGCACATTTTGTATTACCAATTCTTCGACACTATACGATGTATGCAAAACATTTAAGCTATTTGCGGTATTTTGAACAACTCACACGAGTCCCTTGAAGAATAATTGCTTTAACAGCCGTTCTCTAGGTAAGATAAAAAAATTGAGGTTCTAACTCCTCCCGAAGGTAGCACAACTGAAGCTAATCTCAAATAAAAAATTATTAATAGTTTGGCCTTAAAATCGCCAAAATTAACATGGTTTATTTTAAACTACAACAAGTACTTGGATAAGGAATTTTTATACATTAATTCCCAACAGGGCATTAAAAGTATGCATATTTATGGTTTCGTAAAACTTGAGGCTGGTGGACCTTTGCAACTTATAAATCGTAAATCCAAAGAAGGCAGCATGGAATAGAAAGGGGCGTTGGGCTCTGAGTTCTCGAATTCGCAACCGTCGATCTGCACGTCCTGTTAGTATTTTTTCCCAAAACGCGATGTTTATTTTTGCAGCTTCGTGCATCCGGATGGATGGAACTAAAGTGCTTTGAATCATGATCGGAATTATACCAAAGGCTACCGAGGGACAATAGAGGTAATAAGGCATCGGGATTATGGAATGTCCTTTGAGAGTAGCCCAGTTGAATGCAACGGATCCCAACAATCCCAGAACCATCAAAATGAACGTAGCGTTTTTAAAGGGCATAGCCATTGAATTGTACCAAATCTGAAGTTGGTTCGAGAATTTAAAGAATTGCTGGATGTTTTTGTTTTTTCCAATATTCTGGACGCTTTCGGCACCAAATCGGACTATTACAGTGAGTATAATGAATGATAAGACGTACATCTTACAAGTTGAGTAGCAGGCGGTAAAAATCAGAACTGTACGGACTGAGATGGAGATGAGTTTCGGAACGAATTGATCCATGATTTGCAGCGGTAGCATATCACGAAATATGAAGTATAACGGATCCCAACCAAGAGTAATGCCACATACAGTAATTAACCAGGGGTAAAATGCGAAAAGTCCCAACAACGTAACAAGAATTTTTCCAAGGATATCTCCACGTTCCGCATATTCTTCCGGTGGCAGATCTGTAAGAAATTCAAATCAAACGAGCTTAAAAAACCGAGTTGAACATCCGAAAAGGTTTCCTTGTGGGTCGGAAACGACCTAAAATATTGTAAAAGTCGATTTATTTTTGGGCTGAAGCTAAAACGATGTTTCATGGCCACTTATTAAGTGTTGAAGAGAGTGGTGTGGACTATGGTAGGAGAAGGTTGTGTTCTCTCTTTGTATAATTTATTTTAGTATTAAAAAATATCTTCTGCCTATTTCTTTATTATCCATAATTATTTGAAATTAAAGTTATTGCATATTGTTGTATTGAGGATTGTTAAGTTCGTTAACTAATTATTTATTGCCTGTTTTGGAGTGTATCGTGTTCCAAGTTGGAATTATTGCTTTATAGTTTGTCAATTATATTGCTACTGCTACTTAATTTTAGTTGATTTAAGTTAATACGTAAAACCTATTTATTGCGTTGATTTTAATTTTCTTGATAATGTAATTAATTTAGAAAAGTTACTGTGGTGTATTGTTTTGTAATTAGTTATTAGTTCGTCGGGTTTCTGCGTGTTGAAATCGTCCCTGCCTGTCATAAAAATTTTAAGGCAGGTCAAAGGACGCTTTGATGACCCTCATCAGGGGTTCCTGGATCCTGACGGGGACGCCCAATGGACCACGGGACCTTTGATGCGGTAACATACATTTTAGACGGGGGAAGGGGGCGTTTTCTTGAACTTCTTTGTCTCTTGATTTGGACTTTGTCTCAGACATAAAAATTGTTGCTGTTGCGTCTATCTTTTATCGTCTCTAGTTACGTCTGCTACATAATCTGATTCTGGCTACTTTATTTTTATCATGTGCAAACGAACTTGATTATGGAATGTATATTGCTACTTGCTACTGAATAATAGTTCTATTGTATGTGTTAAGTATTGTGACTGCCATTTACATTATCCACACCACTCTCCCACTGAGCTCACTCATTTATATGAGCTCAGTGGTCTTCGATAGGCTTACTCGGCCTGAATTTGATATCGTGTAGAAGATGTCAGAATAGCTGCAATTACATCACGTTAAAGGGAACTTATATGTTTGCTAATCATTTAAATGAGAAATTATGTCAAATATTATTTCTGAAATACTATACATGTGTACGGAATTAAAGTATAATCAATACAAGATATAAAATACTGAAATAAGCTATGTATTTGGGACTCCATGGGCGAAAGCTCGCAGGGAGTCATTTTGAGTTAATAAATAAAATAAATAAATGTTAAATGTTGAAAAAACTTTATGCGAATGACCAGTCCGTCCGTCCGCCCATCTGTCCGAGAGATAACTGGAGAAGGGCTTGACCTACGGTCAACAAATTTTGTACACTTGTTCCTTGGTACAAGAGTGAGGCTAAGTTTGAACTTGGGTCAAATCGGTCACACCCCCTCTCCCCCATCAATTAATTCCCTAAAAAAAACCATTAAATCAGTTCAAAGCTCTTACTCATTTTAAAACTGCTGCTTAGGTAGTTTACATTACACTCTATGCCTATCATGTATACATACATGATAATACCCTGAAACTACATTTCAGAGTGCGAAACCCCGGCTTTTTGGGAAATTGAGATATGAGGTTTAAACGATTCTCATGAGTAATAGAACATCCTTTACGCATACGGGAGCACTCCCACTGACACCAGGGTGCGAAACTCGGGCTTTGTGGGGAAATTAAGATTTGGGGTTTCAACGATTTCCAAGAGCAATATAACATCGCTGGCGCATACGGGGCCACTCCCACCGACACCATTGTGCGAAACCCGGGCTTTTTGAGTTTTTAATTGAGATTTAAAAGATACTGATTAGTTTGTGCGTTCACCACTATTATCCATCTATTACATAAAAAGATCATGTCTGAATGTGGGTGATGTTCCAGGTATACGTTTCTTACTGGGTAATCTTATCGAAAAACTGAAATAGCCAAACATCCGCAAATACTTTTTAGAGGGAGGTGGCAATTTTGGAATTTTGAAATTCAGTGACCTGTGACCTAGGCTAACGTGACTTAATGATTTTTTTTCGTAAAGCGGTAATGTGAGACACCGATTTACACTGTCATTCTACGAGAAATACTTCGACTATCTCGGAATTTTGAAATTTTGACCCATTGACCTTGAAACGGTCAAAGTCGCTGAAATCTCGAAGTCATCGCGTGACATATCGATTGACAACTTCTTTCGCCAAGAAATCATTTGGTTGTGCTGGAATTTCGAAATTTTGACCCCTTGATCTTGATACGGTCAAAGTTGCTGAAATTTCGAAATCATCGTGTGACATATCGATTGACAACTTCTTTCGCCGAGAAATCATTTGGTTGTGCTGGAATTTCGAAATTTTGACCCCTTGATCTTGAAACGGTCAAAGTCGTCGAAATTTCGAAATCATCGTGTGACATATTGATTGACAACTTCTTTCGCCGAGAAAACTTTCGGTCAAGTTAAAATTTCGAGTCAATGCTCTTTAAAGCTGTTTAAATTCTCCAAATCTCTTATTTATTCTAATCAGAATTCTAAGAGTTTCAAAGAAAATGTGGAGGTGCAAGTGCGGTTTAAAAAACATTGCACCTCCGCAACTCCGGTAGCATGCCTCATTCAAAAACATATTTTTGGAAAAGTTTAAATCCGAAAGTAATGGCTTTAAAATCTTAAAAATTTCGCTTGCTCCTCAAAAATGACATCTTCAATGAAAAAGCGCATTTAGCTATTTTAGGTTCCGGGATAGCAATGGAGTCAACAGGAGTTCTGAGGTCCTGCCCGTCGTAGACATATAGAAAGAAAGTATACGAGAAGGGAATACGGCGAAGGCGTATTAAGTATAAATTAAGGGCTGTCGATTAATAATGAATTTTGATGTGTACTTCAGGGGTACAAGATATTGTAAGAGGCAATAGATGTATTGAGAATTAATTGATTGAGAGACGAGGGGTGTGTCCATATTTTTGAGATTCTGTGGAAGTAGTTTAAACTTCCTGGGGTTTTGAAGTTCCGGATTTGTGGGGGTTTAGATTCACATTTGTCTTGGGCATATCACATATGTCTGAAGTTAACTAATACTATCGCTTATCGGCTGAGCTCCACTCTGGCCCCTGTCGGGCCTATGACTGCCTAGTATACATATATTTGGCCATTTGTGGCTGATGTTCCAGCTATGCATTTCTTACTGAGTTGACTTATTCAAAAACTGAGATTGCCAAAAATTCACACATAATTTTTAGAGGGAGGTGGCAATTTTCGAATTTCAAAATTCGATGTCCTGTGACCTTGGCTAACCTGACCTAATGAAATTTTTTCCGTAAAGCTGTAATGTAAGACACCGATTTGCACTGATTTGATTTGATTTGATTTGATTTGATAAACTTTATTAATGTGTCAAAAGTTTCAGGGCTTTACAGCTCTGTTCTCCCAACTGTGACACAGGTCTCAGTTAAAACAATTACATTCAGTGAAAATAGGTATGCCATTACAAAGTCCAGTTATATCCCGAATAATAAATTATATATATACATCATTTCTCTTGGCTATTATCCATTCTCTAACTAGTTCCTTAAATCTATTATACCCAATGTCATTGAGTTTCCAATCTTTTGGAAGAGTATTCCATAGTTGACCCTCTTTAAAAGATAGAGAGTTCCTAAAGATTTGGCTTTTAAAAGTAACAGTTTCGATAAGGGGCATTGGTTTAGAGAGCGATCGGTTGGAGAAGGTTAGTTTCTTATGTATGAACTTTTTGTACATGTTTTTTAGGATTACAAAATCAATCCGTTCATATATAGATAGAAAATTACATTTTTTCCATATATCATAGATATTTATGCTCCTCTTAATTTGATCATAGCTTTTCTTTGATCTTCTAATGAAAGTTGGGAGGAAGAAGCTGACTAAAAATCTGTCAATTTTGTCTTGCATTTGAGCTAACGTTTGAGCAGTTTGAACTGCCCATAGTTCTAAACCAAAGTCAATAGTGGAGTGAACATAGGCATTAATCATAATTATCATAACATTTGTAGACAGATAACGTTTAAATCCCTGAATATACTTAAGTCTATTAGAGATTTTGTTTTGAACTATTGCATAGTGTTTGGAGAATGACATTGTTGGGTCAAATGTTAATCCCAGGTATTTAAATTCGAACACTCTATCAATTCTTTGATTGTCAATGAGAATACAATTATTAGTTTCATTCTTAACAGAAAGGTCCTTATCTTTATGAAAGATCATATATTTTGTCTTATCAAAATTAATGGTTAATCCATTTTCCTCGCACCATTTATTTAACTTATTAACTTGACTTGTTAGTTGTTCAACCATTATGTCACTGTTGTCACCAGAGGCGTAGATCACTAGATCATCCGCATATAGTAGGTAATCAAAATAATCAAACTCAATACATTCACCGATGTCATTTATAAATAAACTAAAAAGTAATGGCCCAAGTGCGGAACCTTGAGGAATCCCGCAGGGAAGATTGTACTCAATCTCATCATTACCCTCAATCTTAAATAATCTATTAGTTAACCCTTCCTTAACAATATTAACATACCGTGGCTCGAGCTCATATTTATCCATTAATTTCCTAATTAACAAGTTATGGTTAACAGAATCAAAGGCAGATTTCCAGGCTGTCATCCTCTGAGAAATAGTTTGGTTGTGTTGAAATTTCGAAGCTTTGAACCCTTGACCTTGAAACGGTCAAATTCGCCGAAATTTCGAAATCATCGTGTGACATATCGATTGACAACTTCTTTCGCCGAGAAATCTTTTGGTTGTGTTGGAATTTCTAAATTTTGACATCCTGACCCTCAAATGACTAAATGGTCGAATTTTGGTCATTGTTTAGAGTAGAATTTAGAGGTGGACGTATCTCCTTTTGAATGAGAATTGAAGTGGTTAGTGTTGTATGGTAATGGAGATGGAGGATGTTTAGAGCAGGGTTCAATGGATGTATTCATATACCACAGTGGCTGGGCTCGGGGTCGGGATTTCTTGGGGAATTGATATATTAGGGGTTCTAGATCGGACGTTCAACGGGGTTTTAAAATAACTAATAAAGTGTAGGGCAACTGTCAGAGGTGTCCGTGTCTTGCCCCTGCCCTCGGGTGTTGTGGCTAATAACGCCTGACAAGGGACATCACCCAAAGGTCAGAGCCTGAATC
This sequence comes from Desoria tigrina, assembly GCA_906901685.1. Taxonomy (NCBI): domain Eukaryota; kingdom Metazoa; phylum Arthropoda; class Collembola; order Entomobryomorpha; family Isotomidae; genus Desoria; species Desoria tigrina. Next base: position 1,154,648 of record CAJQTU010000035.1, read on the forward strand.
GTCTGATTTTTTTACGGTCGAACACACAACTAATATGAACCACAAAACTGCAAGAAATATCTGCGGTAGTTCGTCCTGGTCATTTTAAAAAAATCACGAACTAAAAAAATCACGAAAATTGATTTTTTCAAAAATTAATAAAACATCGATTTGTGGTCCGATTTTCAAAATCTTTCGAGTTTTACAATACTAAAGAGTTGTTCTTTATAGAAATCTAAAGAGTTGAATTTTGTTGAAAAAATCGAAAAAAAAAAATTTTTCTTCAACGTTCCAGAGGGGTTCAGTTTTTTTCAAAAATTAAAAAAAATTGAAATATTTTTAGCCTGAGTCAGGGCTTATGGAATCATGCTGTCCGTAGGTCCGTCCGTGACACGCTAGCGGCCAAACGGCTGGACCGATCGACATGAAATTTGGGACACTTGTGTATTTTGCAAATGCGAAGGCTAAGTTCGAAGGTGGGGAAAAGCGGTCGATCGGTTGACCCGTGTGGGCCATGCAAAGTAGTGTTGCCAAGGGAATAGGTTTAAAATACAGACAAATAGAAGCGTGTATTTTAAACCTATATGATCATTTACAATCATATAATATATAGGGAAGTGCAGTCCAATAGGCCTTATGGATTTCTATTCCTACCGTACAGCATAATAAGTACATCTACCCTATAGACCCTAGTGGATGACCCATGCGGGTTTTCTAAAATCTGGCCTAGAACGCTGAAATTTTGTATACCGTCACGATATGATATTGCGAAACCAAATGTGACCAATTGGAGGCAAAACGTTGCTTCTTGGGACCCTAGTGGGTGACCCATACGGGTTTTATAAAATCTGGCCTAGAACGCTGAAATTTTGTATACCGTCACGATATGATATTGCGAAACCAAATGTGACCAATTGGAGGCAAAACGTTGCTTCTTGGGACCCTAGTGGGTGACCCATACGGGTTTTATAAAATCTGGCCTAGAACGCTGAAATTTTTTATACCGTCACGATATGATATTGCGAAACCAAATGTGACCAATTGGAGGCAAAACGTTGCTTCTATTGACCCTAGTAGGTGACCAATGCGGGTTTTATAAAATCTGGCCTAGAACGATGAAATTTTTTATAACGTCATGATATGATATTGCAATAACAAATGTGACCAATTGGGGGCAAACTGTTGCTTCTATGGACATGGACTCTAATGGGTGACCAATGCGGGTTTTCAGAAAACTGACTTAGAACGCCCTGTAATTTTATAAACCATCATTTTTATGATTTGATAAACGTACAAGGACACACGATTGCCTGACTCGGGCTTTTATACACTGCACACTGTAGGTGTTATTAAAAATTCAAATCTTTATATTTCCATAAAAAACAACTCTTTAGCATTGCGAAACTCGAAAACCACAAATCGATGTTTTATTAATTTTTGAAAAAGTCAATTTTCGTGTTTTTTTTTAGTTCATGATTTTTTAAAAATGACCAGGACGAACTACCGCAGACATTTCTTGCGGTTTTGTGGTTCATATTAGTTGTGTGTTCGACAGTAAAAAAAATCAGACGATTCGAGCTCTGACCTTTAGGTGATGTCCCTGGTGAGACTTTTTGCTTGAAATTAGCTGCCACTAACGCTTTATCTAAAATTTCAAGGCCCGATAACGGGCCTCTGGCTGCCTAGTATAAAATAATTTAGTAATTTGTAAGTTGAGAATCGTCGCAACACTTCCGCTATATACCTGGAGATCTCTATCTTAGAATCTCTATCTTAGAAATTCTAATCAGTTCTGGCTTTCTCAGTTTCAATAGTCGGTTTTTATTAGTAACCTTTCCCGTCCTCTGTGTGAAAACGATGTGGCGAAAGCCAATCATCACAGACTTGACCCTAAACGATCGAACAGATCAGAACAAACTTCTTCAAGTTTCTTTGTTTCCCGATGTTGTCGATTGCTTCCTGAGAAATCCGCAGGATGGCAGTACTGAGCATGATTAAGGCTAGGAATATTTTGCAGATGCAGTAGACGACGGGGAAGCAGAGTAGAAAACTTATCAAGAGTAGGATCAGCTGAATTGACGCGTTATTTAGTGTCGAGGCGGGAATGATCTCCAGGAATATGAAATGAAAGGGGTCCAACTTTGCCGCCTGACCAAATACGACCAGGAAGAATGGACAGACTGCCATTGTGTAGCCGCAGAGGATAAGAATTTTGCTGAGAAGGTCACTTTTCTAGTCGAAATATTTTGGTTTATCCGTTATACCTGAAAAAATATGCTATTTTTATTGATGTATATCACTCTATTTGGCTGATTCGGCTGTTATTATCAAGAGCCCCCTTACTAGATTAGGCCATCACTTTACCCCATACCCCATATACTTTCAGATATGATAAAACGATTTCTATGATTTTTTTATAAAAAATCTCATAGAAAAAAATTTGTGATACACTAAATTGTATTGGGTATGGGGTTAAGTGATCGCCAAATCTGGGAATGCAATATCAAAGTTGGGTAGACATAAATTATACTGGCCAATCAATACGAAAAAAAATCTACTCTATGTTAGTCAGAAATGGGGGAGGCAAAGTGAGATTTCTTTCGGCTCTAGAACGGTGTTAGGTCCAGTCCAACTAACTTCAAAGATTAATTTTTACATAATTCAAATTCGTGTTTATGGATTTTCATTATATTTGTATTGTTATTTTTCTGTTTAGTAACATGGAGTACAAAGTCCAAAGTTTGAAGGCACTTTGTTCTCCGTTGTATGTTTGTGTTTGTTTGCGTGTGCACGACAGCGTACGTGCAACCACATTCATTTCAGTATAAATTTAGACTCCGAGAGTGAAGGATCTCTCTCCAAAGTATGAAGTTAGACTCCGAGAGAGAAGGAACTCCCTCGTAATATATTATTATTTTCCTTTGTACAAGACTTTGGGATATTAATAAATCAATTAACTACTTATTTTCTATTTCGAAATTTTGTCTTTGACCAGATAATCATTTCTAGTTATCATAGTCGCCTCTAGGTACTAGCTAGTGAGGTTAGAGAAAAGTTTTAGGGAATTTAAGTAGCTAGTTTTGGTCGAAAAGCGACCTGGTCCTTCGAAAAATAAGTTGAGCTCAAGGTGAGCATTTACAACCTCACCCACTAGGCCCAGTTATCGAAAAAATCATACACCGTTTGGGAGAAGCCCAAACATTTGGTCCTTCGAACCGGTTTCCTCAGTTCGTGGAAAGCAGTACACAAGAAAGAAGTTATCGAAGTCATTCATTCAAGTGAAGGAAACGTGTGGACCTTCGTCTCTGACCATCAACCCTGATCTACCTGTAATCATTGTGGATTACCGTCGGGTTTGCTGTCCCAGAAAGCTACGGTACACGCGTGCATAAGTCCGGCACCAAAAAAACCAGGGCTTCAAAGCAGGTCAGAAAGTTCCAGTAGAATTTTAAGTTTATTACGTAACTAATTTTCTTTGTTCATTTGTTTGAGTTACATAATGGCTGGTGAGGCAAGCAACATGCAGTTGGATCATGATGGAATCCGAGATGATAGAGAGTCCGATGTATCTTCCCAGCGGAGAGGACAAAGGTCAAGGAATCCTCCACCGTGGCACAAGGACTACATTATGGGTTTGGCTCTAATCAAATCAAAGATTGGAGCGAATCAGGACGACGTCGTGTCCGTTCATACCCATGCATCGTCTCGCTCCTCCACCACCGAGCTAAAGAAAAGCATTTTGGATTTGAAAACAACTGAACAGACACAGGAGATCTGGCTGGAATTGAAGAAAAAACAGCTCGCCCTCATCGAAGCCAGCACAGAGGTGAAGATGTTAAATCTCCAACTTCAAAAGAAGATGAAACAGCTGGAAACGGAAGTAATCCCAGGTTCCGATTACGAAATTCAGCTGTCCAAGGAAACAGAAGAGCTTCGTAACGAAATTGCAGCAAAGTCCCTTAACCTTCCTGTAGAAGAGTCAAAGTTAGAACTCTCGTCAACGGAAGCTAAAGGAAAAATCGAGATTCTGGAGAAAAGACGAGCAGTGAATATTGCTGAAATTGAAGTTGTGGAGGAACAACATTCCGACAACACTGACGACGATGGTTCAAGTTTGAAGGTTCAAAGGTGAATGTAAAATGTTCTTCACTCCACACCCAAATCAACAAAAACTGAGAATGCCCTTCAAGAGCAAATGAAGAAAAAAGGAAGCCCAATAAAGAAACTCCCTCGTAATATATTATTATTTTCCTTTGTACAAGACTTTGGGATATTAATAAATCAATTAGCTACTTATTTTCTATTTCGAAATTTTGTCTTTGACCAGATAATCATTTCGAGTTATCATAGTCGCCTCCAGGTACTAGCTAGTGAGGTTAGAGAAAAGTTTTAGGGAATTTAAGTGGCTAGTTTTGGTCCAAAAGCGACCTGGTCCTTCGAAAAATAAGTTGAGCTCAAGGTGAGCATTTACAACCCCACCCACTAGGCCCAGTTATCGAAAGAATCATACATCGTTTGGGAGAAGCCCAACCAACGGCATTCAATGAACTCAATCGGATATCAGAGACCAGTGAAAAAATGAATTCATGGAGAAATTTAGAGACAATTACCTAACATCTAGACTCAATTGCTGGGATGATATACATATTATTTTGAATTGATAGGCATCTTCAATTATTGTGTCACAAGGATGACAGTCATAATTTGTATACTATATAAAATATTAGGTTATTTGGTGGGTTCAACAGAACCCACACTTGTTAATGGTATAGACTGGAAGCTGACCGGAGAAATCCGGCAGTGGATCTACGGAGCTCAGAGGAGCCTGACTTTAAATAAATTGTAATCTCCGCATTACATTAGCCAGAGAATAACCTCCTCGTGTCCGCCGACATTTTTCCATTCCTCATCATTCCATATTTCTTATTTGGATCATTTTGGAACTCGGGGTTTTCAAGGATCATTTTCGGAGCGATTTTGAAGGGACACCGGACTTGACATCTCCATATAATATTTGATTGGTATTGTACCTTCAAAGGGTCAGATATTTCATATTCTATATTTTATGTGACATAATATTCCATATTGCATATTGTGTACTGAGGTAAAAAGACGAGGAGAAGGCCCTTAAAGTCTTACAATGGCTACTTCGCAGGAGTTCCTTTAAATTGTTTATTGATTTCAAATTAATTCCTATTGCTATTTCTTCTTTAAAATTTGATCAATTGATAATATTTTGGTTTAAAATTTATCATTCCTTAAAAATCTGTTGTGGATTTTTGGTCCCACAAATCCATTCCGTTCCTTTAATTTCTATATTTCTTGGTAAAAAATTTATTGGTATGCATTGTCGTATGATTTAATTTATGTATTGATTCTAATATATGAAGAGCTGAGTTGCAAAACCGCACATCTCGGGAGGATGAAAATATTTTCTCTGGTGCAACCTTCGTTACACTCATGAATCGTGTACTCGAGAAATATTTGATAAACTTTGTATTCGTGTACTTTGACGATATCATCATTTTTTCCAAAACTTTCGAGGAACATTTACTTCACATTGAAAAGGTCTTGAAACGTCTTAAAACTGCTAACGTTTCCATTAACATGGTCAAGTCGCATTTTGGCAAACGACAAATTGATTTTCTTGGGCACGTGATTACTCCACAAGGGTTAATGCGACAACCTGAGAAAATACAAGCTATTGTCGATTTTAGAATTACAAAAACAATCAAACACATTTTGAGATTTCATGGAATGTGTGGATGGTATTCCTCTTTTATTCCTGATTTTGCAACTTTAGCAGCACCTCTTTATCATTTGTTACGAAAAAATGTCAAGTTTTGTTGGGCGGCGCCTCAGCAACGAGCATTTGAAAAATTAAAAGAAGCGATGTGTAGTAAGGTTATGCTTAAAGGCTTAGATTATAATCTTAAAATTTTAGTGCGAACTGATGCAAGCGTTATTGGACTAGCTGCTGTTCTATGTCAAAAAGTAGATGATAGTGAAAAGTTGTGTTTTTCGCAAGTCGAACATTGAGAGATTCCGAAAAAAAGGTTCAGCGCTGTGGATTTAGAATGTTTAGTTATAATTTGGGCAATTAACAAGTTTCGTGATTTTTTGTGGGGAGAAGAGTTTACCGTTTTGACTGATAGTAGTGCATTAACGTATCTACGTTCTGATCATCCAAAGTCACGTAAACTGACCAGATGGTCTCAAGAAATAGAAGAATGGGGTTGCAAAATTGAGCATTGCAAAGGATCAAAAAATTTTGTAGCTGATTGTTTGAGTAGGGCACCAGTTTCTCCAATTCCGTTAGAGCCTGATCATCTCGAAGGGGATAGAGAAATTTACACTCCAATTTTTGCCTTAACTTATCATCATGATTTAATTCCAAAATTATTAAGAGCTCAGGAAATTGATCCAGAAATTCAGTCTATCATTCTTTCTGTTTAAACTCAATCCAAGGCCGGGATTGACTTAGAGACGCGTCCTCAAAATGATTTGTCATCGTACATAATCCGAAACAAGTTGTTGTATAAATACATTCTTCCATTTAAGTCTCAAAAAAACCTCCAACAGCTCAAGAACGTACCGAAATAAGTGATTCCGTGACGTCTGTCACGACCATATATATACATGCCTTAAAACTATATATGATCGCTTTGATCTAATTTCTGTCATTAGAATGAAATTCTAATGATAAATATTGGAATATCATACAATTAAGGGGCATCTTTCTAGGAATTAGAATGGACAGGATAGGGAATAAGATTAGCAGATGAATGCGTCTCCTTATCTCATCAGGTAGAATGGTGTAGCAATGACAGTATAAGAAAAGGTATGCTTTAAGATTGCTGGACCAGGCGATCAAAACTGTCGAGCAAAACGATTAGGAGCTCATTTCATACTTTTTCTTGTCTTTGAACACTGTTGAACAAGTATTCAAAGAAATTAGCCAGATATTGCTAATATTTTCGGATTCCGGATAATTCGAAATAATAGATTTCTGGGTAAGTCAGTCATTTAAAATCATATTTTTGGATTGATCAGGGTATTTTTATTTTAGTAAATTTTATTCCTATGTATCGTAAAATTCATATACTCGTTTATATTAGCTCCCAGAAATAAGCTAAATTGATAGGAAATCAATTTATTCGTCGTTGGATCCAGAGATCCAAATCTCGAGTAACCCCAACCACGCTCCTCAGCGTTTCCGAAGCTGTAGCTGGTAACCAGTCCTTCCGAAAGCCGAGTCGCATCAAAGGGGAAATTGAGATCACTATTTCCCAAGATCTTTGAGGAAATTAGTGAGAATAAAACTAATTTTACGGAATTAATCGCGTAATTTCCAATTTATTGAAATCGACCCGGGGTACCTGGGCGATTGACATGAATTAGGAAATTCGTAGTTATAAATATTTAGAATCAAAATTTATATAAATACTCGTCGATTCTTTTACGTTTCCCAACAACTAATCAGAAATATTGAGCTAGATAATAGAGTCATCCATATTTTCGTATCATCCTCATGATAAGAAAATCCACTTTCATAATTTGTCGATCAAATCGTTTATATAACATATATATAAGGCATTTACGGACTTCGTTCACGTTTGTGAGAAATAGATCAATGGTTCAAGAGTAAATGAGGAATTTAAAACTTTAAATTGCAATTGTCATCCGAATTTTGTAAACAATTATTATTCCCTGTACTTATAAGGGAATTTAATCAATTTATTAAGACATCACACATCTACCATCAAATATTTCTAAAATCCATAGAAAGAATTAAATAAAATTATAAATTGGAAATCTATTCCTAAACTTATGTCGTTATTGAGAGTTTATCTTCACACTAAGTAAAAAAGTCCTTCTTGCATCTATAGGTAGAATTTTGGAGTCATATATCTCTATTTTCATTTATAAAACGAGTCACACAATTTTGCCTTCACATCTGGTAACCCCGACGTTTTTCTGACAAAGGTCAGAAACTTTGGAAACGTTCACAGGAACATTAGATAAATTTAAAATTAGGGGATCAGGTATCTGAACCATTAAAGTAGCATTCGTTCATCTTTTCAAATAATTTGAAGGTCAGTTTACTGACATTGTGATCGAAGAGGCGTTTTAAGGAAGCAGAAATAGAGATTATCTGTAAAAGTCTAGACAAATCCAGTCGGCTTTAGAAATAGGATCTGAATAGATAATAGGAAATCTAGACGGCAGCTTACACTGTATGAATAATCCTGAATGGAGTTCAAACAAAATCAATGAATTGCATAGTTAATGAGGAATTTCTCCGTGAGTTAATTGAAGTAGGGATTATAAGTATAGAAGATCAGATAGCCCTCCTCGCATCTCCAGCATATCCCCAGGGACTTTGTAACGACAATAGAATTTGTTTCTTATTACAAGCTGTTCAAAGCAAAGGAAAGATTACAGAACTTTTGAAATTCCTAAATTGCAAACCAGATCCAGAAACTGAAGAATTTGTTTATCGGGTTAGTTATGGTGATGATGTGGTATCACTAAGGATTAACAAGTTAAGGGGAATATAAAGTTAAAGTAGATAGGATTCAGATATTCAAATCATTGAAGTTTAGAAAAATACAGATTTCAAACATACATTTGCCTAAGTTAGCATATGTCTTATCATTGATCAAAAGACGTCAGGATTAATAGGGAGCATTTATGAATTTCTACCAAAGCAACCTCGTGTATCAGGTTTTCAGGAAGCATATAGATCTGTGCTATAATACATTAAGGGTGGATGAAGAATTTCTTAGCGAATTAGTCCATGCAGAGATTATAGACTTTGAAGAAAAATTAGCTATCCTTGCCCCCGCATCGCATCCACAGGGATTAATAAGCGATAATAGGATTTGTCTATTACTGCGATTACTTAGGGCTAGTAGCAATCTTATAGAATTTCTGAAATTCCTAAATTGCAAAGCCGACACAGACACACAAGATTTCAGTTATCTGGTTCTTGTGGTGACGCTCAGCATTAGAAAGTTTAGTGAAATTCAGCATTTAGCGGATGTAGTATTAGCTTGAATTTAAATACAGAGAAAAGATAAAGGTCTATGAATGACAATATTTTGGACCTTCAACTATTCTAAATCACTTTAAAAGACAACGATTTGCGGATTCATTACGTGAATAATTTAAGAATTTAGAACCAAGGTTAAAATTATAAATCGCTTAAATATGGTTCGGACTAGAAAGGGCACGGGGAGGAGTACAGATGATCAATCCTCTCATGAATTAGGACATGGTTCACAACAAGAGTTAAATGTTGGGGACAGAGCTAATCTAACATTAACTAATGAAAGCATTGAAAGTGATCTTCCGAATGTTAGAGGTGACTCATATCCGGGTACTCCTTCAGGAACGGATAATTTTGCGCATACAGACTTAGCTACTGTAAGACGGAATTTACTGCAATTACCGAATAGGGAATTGAGTAATATGGATCAGGGCTCCAGTCTTCAGAATCAAAGTTTAAATCCAAACGTAACGGATAATTCCAATCCTAATCACATTGTCATCGGATCACGGGAGGTATTAACTGGCATCATAGGTGAAGTTGCGGGTTCCAGTTCTCAAAATCCGAATGTCATCCAGGCAATGAGATTTGAGACGAGAAGTGGCAACGTTGCTTTAAATCCACCAAACATGAATAATAGGGAAGATGATAATAGCGATGGTACACGTAGGCCAGTATTTACGGATGAGGCTCGTTCTAGATTCTTTGAAAATCATTTTAACGCTTGTATGGGTCACCGGAAAGAAATGGACATTTTGCATAGGAAAATAGCAGAATTGCAGGCAAGGGGTCAGGAAGTTTACGAAGAGGCAGCTAGAGTTAGCGGAAGTGGTTATCGAGAAGCTCGTCAATCCATGCCGGTATTCACTGCGGCAGTGTCAAATAATGGTCAAAATATGCAACCTCCGATACCAGATATAGATCATAGCGATTCCTCCATACAACGCGAGAATTTTCATAACGTGGAAAGCCACACTAACAACAGAACTGTCTCAGCCGTTCCTTCTACTTATGTCCAAAACGAGGAAGTTAACCCAATTGGAGCGCAAAGCGATTCAGGGTTATTAAACATTCAGGGAATGACTAACGGACATGTTGATTCGAACCAGTTACACAATCAAACTGAAACTAGAGTAGTACGAACGGATTATGCTAGGGGCTCAATTCCGTCAACAGTTCCAACTAACTACTACACAGGGTCCTTGAATCCTCCAAGATCTATGCATAATGTGCAGGGCTCACAGGCAGATGATACGGTACCTCAACCGGAAACAAATCAACGTAGTGATCGAATTTATCCTCCTCACATCTACTCTGAAAACCAATTACGTAGTAGTGCAGTCACACAATCGCAATGGAATTCAAATGCAGGGCAAGTGACATCCACTTTCATATAAAATGTCATGTCATTTAAAATCATATTTTTGGATTGATCAGGGTATTTTTATTTTAGTAAATTTTATTCCTATGTATCGTAATCGAGATCTATGTACAGGTCTCCGGCGGGAGTTTGGAAGTTCGGATCTGCCTTTTATTTGGGGAATTTGGATTTTTCAAAATTAATTTGAAAATCCGGATATACTCAAATTTTAATTCCACTTTCGATGGAAAGTGGAAGGGAGAGACCCGGGTCCATGGGGTTACCACTGGTTTGAACCCAGGTTCTTCCAGTTAACCATATTTGTGTTTTAAAATATGGGGAGTTCCACAGGTGGACATACTGCAAGGAGCACTAGGGATTCACCTGGAGAACATACCCAGGTTCTCCGTATTAGAGAATCTGGATTGATACTCCAGGACAAGAAGAACCTGTGGCAAACTACAGAAAATGTGGAACCCTGTGATTAATAGTGGTCACAACAGTGACCATGATCATTTTTTCATATCCTCTTATTGAGGGTATTGATAGTAGAAGTGTGTATTGCTGTAACGTGTAGGACTGAGCGGTTACTTGAGGGGGGAGAGGGCTCGAATGAGTGACATCGTGTATCAAGTATTTGCCATAGTACTTGAGGTCTGTAGTCATTCATCCGACGCTTCTCGATAGCCCTCTGGTGGCCGTTGGGGCCACCAATGAGCAATACTCACCTCTTATGCATAGTGTTTTTTTACCTATGGAGCCACCTGGTGGGGAAAGGGGGGATCAACTAGCGGGGAAGGTAAGGGCTCTTGCTTACCAGCGTTGGGTGCTGGGGGCATTAGTTCGAGCCTTGGTTAACTCGTGGGGCCCTTTTAACGCCATCTACTGGTTCTGTAACCAGGCCACTATACTCTATCAACTGGGGCCTTACTAGGAACCAGCATTGATAGCATGTAAGTAATGATATTCTCATCATGTGGGCCTGCAGGGCGGCGATTTGGGGGGAGGGGGTGGAACTCGAGTGGTGAACTCCCCATGTACCGTCACGCGCGGGGTTGGAGGGTCCACTGCATTTGAGATTACCTCTCGACGCCATCTCGTGGTCACTGGTGGCTACCATGAAAGGGGGAACTTTTTTGTGTACACTAGGTGTACGCCATCTGGTGGTCAGTTGTGGGGGGACGGGGCTGACGGCAGCAGGGCGACTCTATGTGGACCAGTAAAATGGGGACATAGTATGAACCCTTTTGTCCTGTTGGTCACTTTAACTCCACACACTGGCCGCTGGAGGGTATAGTTAGTGAGACTGCCTATTACGGGGCGATCTCAATCGAACCGAGGACCTACAGGAGCGATAGTTCGCACTGGTATGCCAGAAAGGGGAGACTCTGTCAAACCCACTGACGGGGACTGCTGACCGCGGTCACTACGTTTTTGAACTTGGTCTGGCCCATCGGGACGGATCCAAGGAGGTTTCCCTAGTGGAAACCGCTAAAATGATATACCCCTCCTGTGCTATAATAGATTCGATCGTTCGGTCTTTTTTTGCACGGGGCATATTTCAGCAAATTGTTCACCAGGACATTGGCCATGCCTAATTATGGTTAGTCAATGTCCTGCCCGGGGAGTCCGTGATAGGCCAGAAATGGCCTTGACGGCCGACTGGTCAAAGCATATGTGCAATGACCTTTCAACCCACCATAATACATACATACATACATACATACATGTATCGTAAAATTCATATACTCGTATATATTAGCTCCCAGAAATAAGCGACGATTTCATAATCGATCCATTCCTAACATTCCCGTACATCAAATCTAAATTAACTCCAATATTTTTGAATCCCCAAATATTGAAAGTTGTATTTTCCGAACATGATTTGTTAGCGTTTCAGAGGGATTACAATATGTATGTCATTGCCACGATTGATATACAGAGTGTTAATGATCAATTTCTCAATACAAATGTTGTTAGTCTTTCTCATGCTGTTGAATCTATTTTACATATTAAGATGGATAAATCCGTTACATGTTTCCCGTGGATTTTGAGACCACTTCCAAAAGAAGCACTCATTAAAATCTAAATTAGGATTAAAAATCAGTCTCACAATGTCAAAATTATATACAGTTAAGCGTTACAATTTCCCTGTGAACAAGAAACATAATTCAGATGTTGAATTTAACGATATGATTGGTCAAATCTCTGCTGTGGAATCGGAGAAAATAAAAATAGAACATAGTCTTAAGTCTAAAATAATGGTTTACAAAGGTATTTGTAATTGGCGTGAAGCAAAAACAAAAAATGTTGATCAGAAACCTCATATGAATTTATCGCGTAATCAAATGTACTTAATGTTAATGAACCTTCCAAAGTCAAAAATTGAACTGCAAAATACTGTGAAAACGACACGTTATTGGTCTGAGAATCGGGTTAATCAATTGGTTAATTTAATTAAAAATTACGTCAATGTCAAAGCTCACTTCAATGTCACCATTCAAGAACCCATGGATTGTTCCAACGAAATTCATTCCGTTCCCCTTCCCGATCTTCAAAACCTGTCTCTGTCATCTCATTATGCAGAAGTTACAGTTAATTTCGAAATGGAGGTCGAAGATGTTATTCCTGATTCATCTGAGATTTTTCATGGAAAAATTGACGAGGTTGTTGAAACGGTTCAGGAATTCGATATAAATGATAATATGAATCTCATTCCGATACCGGGAGTTGTTGTTGATTCTCCCGAGTCTATTAATGAACCTTCAACCTCGAGTAATCTTCAACAGGCAGTTGAACCTGTGTCCATTCAACGGAGTCAATCTTGCTGTAAAACAACATAATTTTGAACATAAACAACGTTGCAAGGACAGGCGAAAGGCTGTCAACTTAAAACGTATTGCTGATGGACTTCCACCCTTCACTCGTCGCCAGTTACGTCATCATTATCACACAAAAAAACAATAACCACTTTTCACCACAAAAACGTTTTTCATTTAATACCCGGTTTTCTCAAGTTAACACCACAGTTTTCCCGTTATTACCCGTTTTTTGTGAAGGATGATGTCACAAGGATGACAGTCATAATTTGTATATTATATATACTATTAGGTTATTTAGTGGGTTCAACAGAACCCACACTTGTAAATGGTATAGACTGGAAGCTGACCGGAGAAATCCGGCAGCGGATCTACGGAGCTCAGAGGAGCCTGACTTTAAATAAATTGTAATCTCCGCATTACATTAGCCAGAGAATAACCTCCTCGTGTCCGCCGACATTTTTCCATTCCTCATCATTCCATATTTCTTATTTGGATAATTTTGGAACTCGGGGTTTTCAGGGATCATTTTCGGAGCGATTTTGAACAGACACCGGACTTGACATCTCCATATAATATTTGATTGGTATTGTACCTTCAAAGGGTCAGATTGCGTTGAATTCTGTATGTATGAATATATTTCATATTCTATATTTTATGTGACATAATATTCCATATTGCATATTGTGTACTGAGGTAAAAAGACGTGGGGAAGGCCCCTAAAGTCTAACAATTGTAAAATAATGTAGAGTTTATTTATTTAGCTTCTCATTGTCAGTTTGAAACTTTACACATATTCTAAGCATTCTACGCACGAATTGGTCACAACTTTGACAAGTTAAGATAACGTCGTATTTTTTAAAACTACAAAATATATATCAATGTCTCAAATTAGCTAAAAACATGCTTGAGTGTTAAATGCAGTCAGTATTTATTTCTAAGAATTTCTTCAAAAAATGGATTATTAATAGGTATATTAAAGTCAAATGACATCACAGATTAAATTGAAATTAGATTAACTTACCTTTCCGATTCAATTTTTCCACGACTACAAGTTCCAAGTTGGTTCCAAAACACAACAATTGTTTCCCCGAAAACACCCGCAATGAACAGCAGCCCCCATTCCAAACACCACAAATACAAATGAGCGCAAACATTAGGAGATTGAAAATCGGGATCGCGGATCGATTTTTTGAAAATAATTCTCTCAAAGCTAAATAAGCAGAGGCTGTCAACAGATTTCCACCTAAAAGTAACATACAGGAGTAAAATGAAATTAAATCTTTCGTGCGATTGTTGTGAATCCATGTCGACCTGCTTCCGTTCCAGACAATCGGGATGGCCACAGATCGTTGGTTAAAATAAGCATAGTGGCCAAAGACTTTGAAAATCGCAGAAGTCGTCATAATACCAGATGCTTTACCAGTGAGTTTGAATTATAAAAATTCAAGTTTTAAGATTTTGAATGTTCGACAACTTGTTGTCCTTGGAATGTTAGTGTTTAAATAGAATACCTGGAAAGTAAAATGGTCAGTGGTCATATTGTTTAATGACGAGGATGAAGTACTTTTTTGTGATGTGGATTGAGTTACATTCTTAGATAGAAGGATTTAGTTTGGTTGTGGTGGTGGTATGATAAGCGACTTATTTCTGATGATCAGCAGGCAAGCTCGTATGAATTTGAGATGTCAATTAGCAAGTAAAGGAATAGTGCACAGGACGAAAGTGAGTTCACAAAGGTCAGGACGATTTATGATCAGTTAAAGCCAGTTACAAGAAAATAGGAAAAATGAGTCCGAATTGAAAGGTGACTGCTTCTCAAGAGAGGAGTCGAAAGAGTGAATGTCAATTGATTAAAGTGAATTGATTTCTTGAAAGTCCCCTTGAAAGCAAACATGTTCAGTGACATGAAACAAAATACATAAGGTTGTGAACTGCAGATGGCATAATATTGTCAATACGAAATATCATAACTAAACTACAATTATCATTGGAGTTGTCATTGTTGAAGTCATATATGACTGTAGATAATATCTTAGGAAAATTTACATGCAAACTAATCGCAGAAAACGTAATATGTCGAAGGGACGAACAAAATAGTTGTATTCGAAAATTGAGCAGATTCAGCTGATTTAATAATTTTATTTAAACACAGGCAATATTAAACAAGAAAAAGGTTAGGTTTTAGTTTT
Organism: Desoria tigrina; assembly: GCA_906901685.1. NCBI lineage: Eukaryota > Metazoa > Arthropoda > Collembola > Entomobryomorpha > Isotomidae > Desoria > Desoria tigrina. The sequence continues at coordinate 1,170,050 of CAJQTU010000035.1, forward strand.
ATGATTCAAATTTAGGGAGGCCTATTATATATATATTTATGGTTCCCCTGAGTCCCAGGGGAACATCCCAGGAGTCTTGGTGTCTCTGAGTTTGCCAATGTATTTAAACGATGAATTTCAGGGTTATTTTCTTATTTTACTTGATTTTAATTTTAAATTCAGACCTACCGAGAAGAACTTCTGTTGGTACACAAAAATAAACAAATAATAGTCAGTATGCTAAGATGCCGTAGAATCATCATTCGTAATCTACATATCAATGGCCTATCTGAAACTAAGATATTGAACTCGGAATCCAGGCAAGACACGGATAAAATGGTTTAGAAATAGTTCCAAATATAGATGCACATTTTGTATTTCCAATTCTTCGACACTATACGATATATGCAAAACATTTAAGTTATTTAAAGTATTTTGAACAACTCACACTCGAGTCTGTCTAGCCAAAGTAGCGATGGAGATGACTAGTAATTAAATTTTTGCAATGCAAAATAACCAAGGGTCTCTATCAAGGTATAGAGTGATTAAAGAACATTTTAGAGAAGAAGAGTTTCTGAAGGAAAAAGTACCCTGGAGCTTGACAACTGAGGTTCAATTTAGGGCAACTTAGCTATGATAACAAAAGTGTCAAATTAAATGTACTCAATAATTTTGACGACGCTTCGGTAAACAGTACATGTAAAACATGCCATAATGGTATAGTTGAAGATGTTTTTCATGTACTTTTCGCTTGCCCGGCCTATAATAATGAACGGCAAATGTACCTACAGAAATATAGTTTAAATAAACAAAATTTAACTTATGATATGTTTTTGAAAGAAGGAAGTATAGATACGATGAAAGACGTATTTATATACATCAAGATGATAATGTCAAGTAATCGACGAATAGCTTAAATACATACTTGACTAAGACTCCTGTTAGCTTTAAATAAATATTGTTGTAGATGATTGAAGGGCTGCGGCCAAATCAATTTTGAATAAATACAATACATACATGCAACTCACACTCGAGTCCCTTGAGGAATAATTGCTTTAATAGCGGTTCTCTAGGTAAGATAAAATAAAATTATTGGATAAAATTGAGGTTCTAACTCCTCCTGAAGGTAGAACAACTGAAGCTAATCTCAAATAAAAAATTATTAATAGTTTGACCTTTAAATCGTTAAAATTAACATTGTATATTTTTCTAAGTTGAGGCAAAGAGTACATGGTGTTGGCCATGGTAACGGTTTCACCTTAGTATGCGTTCACCCCCCCCCCTGGAAATCTTTAGTCAGACCTACAGCCTCAGGGGTGCATTGTATCGAAAAAATTGAAAGAATAAAAAAGGTGGAAAATTCACTTTGCCAGTGTCATTTAATCTCAAATGTTAATTTTTTGTGATTTAAACACGCTAAACCATATAAGACTAAATTTGAAATCGCCGTTTTTTGGCCAAATCACTATATTCTGGCCAATAGCACAACCTTTTATTGATTCTCATATAGAAAAGACTATGCAATTTTTTTATTTAAAAAAAATCGGTTGAAAACCGACCAAGATATGCATGTTCAAAGTTTCCTTATCGGCAATATCATCTAACTGCTATATCATATAGCTGTCGTTATAGTACCGGATATTAGTAAAGGCCCAGACACTGTACCAAGTACTTATCAAAGCCTACCAAAAGACATTACCTTACCAAAAGAGAGATCCATTCCCCTTCCTTACTAAAATCCTTCAGTTGCATGTATTGAGCGTTGTGACTCAAGAAGAGGCCTTTTAAGTGATAATAAACCATTCAAATGCATATAGCAAAGTATCGGAGAGCAATCATCGAATTAGCAAATCATATTATATAATATACATATTTATATAAATATATTATATAATATACATATTTATATAAATATATTATATAATATACATATTTATATAAATATATTATATAATATACATATTTATATAAATATATTATATAATATACATATTTATATAAATATATTATATAATATACATATTTATATAAATATATTATATAATATACATATTTATATAAATATATTATATAATATACATATTTATATAAATATATTATATAATATACATATTTATATAAATATATTATATAATATACATATTTATATAAATATATTATATAATATACATATTTATATAAATATATATATAACACACAAAATATCGAAAATCTCAAATTGCCCCAGTCATAGAGTTAAATTACATGCGTCATTCGAAAGCCCTTGATCATAGCTTTCGAATGACGTATCACACATATATGTTTGTTTTTTTACCTTTTTGACCCCTCCCCACCCGTCAGGGGATGACCCCACCCCCAAATCATATACACCATTAAATAGCCCTTGACCGTAGCTTTCCATCGATGTATCACACATGGGGGGTTACTATTTGAAAAAATGTTGACCTTTGACCTTTCCACCCTTGACCTTTGACCTGCAAGGCCCCCAAACGAACTTGACCTCCGCTTGGATGTCCTATATAGATATCCGAAAGAAAAATTTGAAAAAGTTAAACCGTTCTCGAGTTATCGCGATGACAGACGGACAGACGGACGGACAGACACCATCAACGAAAACATAAAGTATCTCCGATACTTAATAACCGAAATACTAAAAATATCAGAACCAAAGCTTCCAATGGGAGTGGGGGTAATTGAACGATTTTTAACTTCGGTCAGTAGGCTCCAAATATGTATCACACATGCCAATACTAGAACATGTACTCCATGAACCTTAAAAAGGTTATTAAGGGATGAAATCCCGTAATAAGAACACTCAATCCGTCCGCGCCCGTCTAACTCGAGAACGGCTGAACTTTTTCAAATTTCTTTTTCGAATACTTTATTATTAGATCCTAGAGCGTGAGTTCAAATTTGGACTAAATCGACCACCCCCCGGCTAGTAAAACATTCGAAACTCAACACCCATATATATTTAACATGTATATCTCCTAAATCTCCTCTCTATAATCCATATACATATTCTATATATATCTAACACATGCATTTTCTACCTATCTAACTCATATCTATATGTTATACTCAAACACGTACGAAACCGCCCCCACTCACACCGCGCACTAGGGGTGTGACCGCGCCAAATGGGGCAATTTGAGATTTCAATGCTAAATGACTCCCACATGCCATTCACACCCCCAATAGACACGGGACTACTTCCACTCATACCGGGTTTGTGCCGGGCCAAATGGGGCAACTTGAGATTTCAATGCTAAATGACTCCAACATGCCAATCACACCCCCAATAGACACGGAACCACTCCCACTCATACCGGGTTTGTGCCGGGCCAAATGGGGCAACTTGAGATTTCAATGCCAAATGACTCCCACATGCCATTCACACCCCCAATAGACACGGGACTACTCCCACTCACACCGGGTGTATGCCGGGCCAAATGGGGCAACTTGAGATTTCAATGCTAAATGACTCCCACATGCCAGTCACACCCCCAATAGACACGGAACCACTTCCACTCATACCGGGTGTATGCCGGGCCAAATGAGGCAACTCCATATTTCAATGGTTTTTTTGTTATGTTATGAATGCAAACATTGACAGTCGTTTTAAGTATGCGAATACCCAATCCGTCCGTCCAACTATCACGTCGATTTCTTGAGAACGGTTCATCCAAAGGTCACCAAATTTTAAACACATGTTCTAAGAATCCAAAAGGAGGCTGAGTTGGCAGTTGCGTCAAATCAAACATACCCCTTGAACCCGTATAAGTAAAAAGCTCCAAAATCCAATGAAAGCGATATCACTAATGAATTGATCTAGAGTTACCAAACTTCATATACTCGTTGTAAGTGTCAAAACAACGGTTTGTTTCGAATCCCTATTAAATTACCCCCCCCCCCCCCCCAAACACATTATGATGCCTAATTCTTTAACGGATTAACCTGGAGTCATAAGATTTTATACAAATGGTATTCGGCTCAAGATAATGGGTTTGAAGTTGGGCTGAATTGGTCGCACCCCCTGGGGGTTGGCCTATCTCCCCGATGTTAAATTATTTTTTCGAAACTCTCCTGATAGACTATATATATCCATACCATTACAACTACAGTACATATAGTTACAAAAAGAGCATTATATCGGCCACACCCACTTGATTTTGCCCTATCCCTCCCATGTTAATTTTTTTTCAATTTTCGCCTATAGGCTATTGACAACTTTTTTACGACAATTCTTTAAAAGGGTTTATTGTGTATGTCTTTAAATAAAAGGCCCCTAAATTGAAATAAAATGCTTTGTAAAGTAGCTGATGCCAATAAATAACTACTAACGGGTTATTCGATAAGCCGTTTTCACTTAAAACAATTAAATAAACTACAGCTAAAAAGAGACTTCTAAGTTGAGTCGCTCTCAAAAGAATAAAACAAGATTAATCTTCAGGTTTTTTAAATACTTCTGTTTCTGAAACTACATTTGCCTCAATATGGGCCTCGATCCAGGAAGAGAAATTGTAAATACATAATGATAATAAACCGTTAAAACGCACATCGAGAAAAGGTAAAACTCCACGACACAAGCCGTCGAATAACATTTACCGTTGCTATCTGACACGTACGATAGTTTTGTACAAGAATCTCAGATTTTCCCAACGATAGAGTAAAGTCGTAAATATAGTCGACGTGTTAGAGAACGTGCGTCGTGCCGGTGGTGACGGACCAGCGTTACCCATTACTACTATTTTTAACAACTACTGCTGTGATGTAATCTACCTTCCTTGTAAGGGCATCACTTCTATAAATAAATAACATGGTGATGGCGGTTATTTAACACTGGTAAATTGAAAAAATCCAAAGGGTGTGACCGAAATGACCCAACTTCGAACTGAACGTGAGTTAGAACCCGTAGATTACATATTCAAAAAAATTGAACAAGTATAACCGTTCCCTAGTTAGAGAACGAACTGACGGACAGACCAAGCCAAACCATAAAAGGGTTTTACCTTTTAAAAAACCGATGTAACGAGTGTAACCAAGTGTTGAAAACATCAGGTTTTGCACCTGTTGTAGGTGGGACTGGTCTCAAATATATTTCAAAAATGTTCTAACTAAAACTAACGGGGATCGTTTAACACGCATATCCCAATTTCCCCCAAAAAGCTAGGGTTTTATACAGATACAGTTTTGTATGCCGGGCAACTACCAACTAACGTTGAATTGAAAAACCTATCCAAGCAACTCTAAAGGGCTGTTTGGCTTTCAAAAATACCACATAATCCTTCATACCGTTAAATTTGTATGTACTTTAAACACATTCCCTTGACAAAACCTTTGGATGATCCCTACGGGTCAACCTTTCAACCAATGTGTTCCATCCTCGAACCTGGCCTGGCAGTAATCGTCACGACATGAAATACGGACAGACAACGGCATCCATATAAACCCTAACCAAAGAACCAAAACTACAGAATTTTTTCCGATTTTATCCAGAAGTAAATATGAAATTAACATGTTGGAGCAGCAAAATAACAATGCGATAGGTCCATCGTTCTGTTATTGCTCGCTTACTTTCTTGCCTTATACAAAATAATATAACAAGATATTCAAAAGGTTACCCTACTAGTTGGGTCCGCCGCTCATAAAATAAACCTAGAAAATGTATTTTCAAAATGAAACAATTTAAATTTAACCGAATTCTAACACTACAATAAATCCAGCCTATCTACAAGCGTGTAGCTCATTAACTCATTGATTTTTCGAATCTATTGGGCATGACGATGTACGCTATTTCAATCTTTTGGAGATAAGGACAATGAAAAAAAACAATTTAGGTTAGTCTTATCTGAGAGTTTTTTATTTCTCACCTCTCTAGTGCTGATGATTGATGATGCATTTAAAACCATATGAGAGCGATATACAGGATGTTCAGTCACAAAATTGGATTAGTAGTTTTTGAGAAATTTAGTTTTAAGACCGGTACCTATTGAGGAAATATTTTAATATGACCACTCATAATTTTCATTAAACCGATACTTCGCTCTTATTATTATTAAATCTCATCCGTTTTGGCATGTAACCAAAAGTAATTAGGGTTATAGTGTTCATATTGGATTTGCCAAAATATTTCAAATTGTTTAATAAAAAATGTTTTCAGTCTAGTCTGTCTTCATCACTTGAATAGCAAGACGATGTTATTCTATAAAATCAAAGAGTAAGCTACACTTTAAAGTAATAAGAGAGAGAGAGGCCCATATTGAGGCAAATGTAGTTTCAGAAACAGAAGTATTTAAAAAACCTGAAGATTAATCTTGTTTTATTCTTTTGAGAGCGACTCAACTTAGAAGTCTCTTTTTAGCTGTAGTTTATAAACAATAACAAGTACTTGGATAAGAAATTTTTATACATTAATTTCTAACAGGGCATTAAAAGTATGCATATTTATGGCTTCGTAAAACTTGAGTCTGGTGGACTTTTGCAACTTGTACATCGTAAATCCAAAGAAGGCAGCATGGAATGCAAAGGGGCGTTGGGCTCTGAGTTGTCGAATTCGCAACCGTCGATCTGAACGTCCTGTTAGTATTTCTTCCCAAAACGCGATGTTTATTTTTGCAGCTTCGTGCATCCGGATGGATGGAACTAAAGTGCTTTGAATCATGATCGGAATTATACCAAATGCTACCGAGGGACAATAGAGGTAATAAGGCATCGGGATTATGGAATGTCCTTTGAGAGTAGCCCAGTTGAATGCAACCGATCCCAACAATCCGAGAACCATCAAAATGAACGTAGCGTTTTTAAAGGGCATGGCCATTGAATTGTACCAAATCTGAAGTTGGTTCGAGAATTTAAAGAATTGCTGGATGTTTTTGTTTTTTCCAATATTCTGAACGCTTTCGGCACCAAATCGGACTATTACAGTGAGTACAATGAATGATAAGACGTACATCCTACAAGTTGAGTAGCAGGTGGTAAAAACCAAAACTGTACGGACTGAGATGGAGATGAGTTTCGGAACGAATTGATCCATGATTTGCAGCGGTAGCATATCACGAAATATGAAGTATAACGGATCCCAACCAAGAGTAATATTAGCTATAGTAATTAACCAAGGGTAAAATGCGAAAAGGCCGACCAACATAACAAGAACTTTTCCAAGGATGTCTCCACGTTCCGAATATTCTTCCGGTGGCAGATCTGTAAGAAATTCAAATCAAACGAGCTTAAAAATCGAGTTGAACATCCGAAAAGGTTTCCTTGTGGGTCGGAAACGACCTAAAATATTGTAAAAGTCGATTTTTGGGCTGAAGCTGAAACCATGTTTCATGGACACTTATTTCAGTTAGAATATGTATCAGGAGTTTTTAATTGAGATTTAAAAGATAATGACTAGTTTGTGCGTTCACCACTATTATATAAAATAATTTAGTAATTTTTAAGTTGAGAATCGTCTCAATACTTCCGCTATATACTTAACCTACTTACCTTCCCGAAAAGAAGCTTGAAGTTTAAAAACTTCATTCAAACTTTTTGCAATCATTTCTTGAAACAAAGAACTAATTATGGCAATGAAAATTCCAAACGATCCGACTATTGTAAGTATTACAAATAGTATGAGATTGAACATAGGAACAGCGGGTGTCTTTGTAGACACTTGTCTCAGGGGTAGTAGGAAGCATGCCCCCACTAGTGATGTGTTTATCACAAATGTAATAAAATAAAACCGAAGCAAATATTTTGGATTAGAGAGAGGGATAAACCGACGCCTAGTTTTGTCCCAAATCAGTGGAACCGTTTGTTTAGCCTTAGAATCTTGGAAAATATCGGAATATAAGTTTAACGCCTTCCAAATCATTGGACTTGTCATGATGATTTCTAAGAACTCGTTGCTTTTGTTTAATTATCACAAACTAGTTTAAAACGGACTGAAACTAAAAGCTCTGGTTGAAAAACGTATTATGTGGTATGATTATTTTGAACTAAAAGCACTGAAAATAGCTTTACAGCATTAAATCTGAATCAAGTTTGTAGCGTAGACTGATAGATCGATCTTTAAACCTATAATATTCCGCAGTTTAGGCCGAGATGTTGTGGAGAATTTAATTAATTATTCATCGGGTAAAATCGGCAATATAATTTGTTCCAGGTATTCTTTAACCTAAATAAAACTAAATAAACCGTTGCAATGCACATCAACAAAGGGTGGAACGACATGAACCAATACTTCTAAGACTTCTTAAACTTTTAATATCGTTGTACGACACATTGGAGTTGTTTTATATAAGAATCTCACATTTCCCCAACCATAGAGTAAAAACGTATGCATTTGTGAAAAGCGCTTCACTGTACCTTTCCAACAATGTACCGGAAATGTAGGGTTGTTATTACAAAAGATTATGACCCCTTGACCTTTGACCCACATGGCCCTTCTTCTAACTCAGTATCCGTTAGACGGTCAGAAATGGTTTAGCCAAAAAATAATTTCAAAATTATCAACCGTTCGAGAGTTAGAGTGCGAACGGACAGACGGACAGACGGACAGACGGACAGACGGACAGATGGACAGATGGACAGACGGACAGACGGACAGAGTGAACCCATTAAAGTGTGAAACCCTTATCATTTCATTTCAATCATTTATTATTAAATCAAATCATAATCATTTAAAGGGTTTCACCCTTTAATAAATGATCCATCTTTATACTAGGGCGTAACAAGCTTATATATTGTCTTAAACTAATCACAAGAAGACAGTTAAAAAAATGATTAAAAATTTTCATTTCAGTTTTCGATGTTTGGAAAAATATCTGAATTATTTTGCTAATGAAAATAAAGAACTCAATATATAACCAATTTTATCTCTGCCTAAATCATTTATTTCTAATTATTGTAAAATTTCCAATTTTATTTTAATTGTAAAGAGCTCGAGTAGTTTTGTACGATACTAAAAAATAGCAACGACAATAGCTCCGTTTAAAGCAGAATTACGCACAAAACTGCCTTGAAATCCGGTTCCTAATTTTGGAATACTATTTATTGGCAATTCTGTACAAAATATAATTTGGACTTTTAATAACTCTTAAATAGTGGAGCTTAAAATTAGTGCAAAGTTTGTTTGTTTGTTTGGCTTTTATTAAGTGTTGAAAACACTTTATGCGAACGACAAGTCCGTCTGTCCGTCCGTCTGTCCGTCCGTCCGTCCGTCTGTCCGAGCGATAACTGGAGAACGGCTTGACCTACGGTCACGAAATTTTGTACACTTGTTCCTTGGTTCAAGAGTGAGGCTAAGTTTGAACTTGGGTCAAATCGGTCACACCCCCTGACCCCCATAAATTAAACCCCAAAAACAAACCATTGAATCAGTTCAAAGCTCTTACTCATTTTAAACCTGCCCATTAAAACAGTTCAAAGCTCTTAATCAATTTAAAACTGCCGCTTAGGTAGTTTACAGTAAACTCTATGTCTATCATCTGCACATGATAACACCCTGAAACTACATTTCAGGACGTGCAAGACCCAGACTTTTAGGGGAAATTGAGATATGGGTTTTAAACAATTCCCATGAGTAATAGAACATCTTTGACGTATAACGTACCACTCCCACTGACACCAGGGTGCAAAACCCGGGCTTTTTGGGGAAATTGAGGTATGGGGTTTAAACGATTTCCATGAGTAATAGAACATCTTTAACGTACACAGGACTACTCCCACTGACACCAGAGTGCAAAACCCGGGCTTTTGGGGGACATTAAGATTCGGTTTAATTTTATTGACGTTTTCAACACTTGGTTACACCCGTTACATCGGTTTATTATTGTGTTATTCCTTGTTTGGTTCATCTAGACCAGTCTTCCACAAGTAACACTTTAGGTAGACTGCCAATTAAGGCTGCGGGTAACCCGTACTTAGATTTCCATTTGGTCTGTATGGTAGATACTGTGTTTCCACAGCAGAGCCAGTACAGTCCTCCCGTCAATCTTTATCACCGAGCCGATTACCCTATCTACCTGCTGAGAAAGCTTAGCATATCAAGATATGCTAAACTGCTTTGGAATTGCAGTCTCTCAGTCTTCATCAGCTTTTTTGCCCAGACTCGGAACCGATAACCTTACGGTCACCCATCCCAAGTCCTTCGATTCGATCATTGCTTAACTTGAGATTCCTTTACAGAACCCAAGCCTCACTCCTGAACTTGCTGACAAGAACTCATTCATAACATATGTCCTTTGAGGAATTCGACACGCTTTAGCATTATAAGCGTATTGACTCAATTCCGTACTACAGTGACTTAAAACGATGACAAATCACTCGTTTTATTAAATCTTTAGAGAACAGTAGTTTAACTAATAATTTAAGGATGTATTTTATTAAAGAATTGAATGCGGAAGCCCTTATAAATTTATGTTAGCCTGAAGTGACACATTGCCCGTAATGATTTACTTAATTAATACCAGTGGATGACATTATTATCTGCAATTGAAAATCCGTTAATAAACAAGATATTTAACTCAGAGCCCAAAACTCAAGGTTCGGAGTGTCGTGTATTGGAAATTATCCCTTGGTTTTTGAACAGTAAAAAAAATAATAAAAATTATCTTAACAATCAACAATTGGAATTGCAACCGCATTGGCTCATTCTCAGACATCATTTATTGTCTTGAAAATGATAAAAATCAACACTGAATGCTCTTATTGAGGACTTTTATACCCCAATTAATGTGAATAAAAAAATGAAACAAGAACAAGCTGGTATACTTGACCGGAAATTATAAGAATTCAGTAAAATATAATCAATTTCATATCCAAATTACAATTACACTGGAACCCCGACTGACAAAAAAGTTCATAAACTGTTCAAGTTAATTTAAAATAGTCCTGGAAGCCGTATATGTAAAACTGCTAACCTTAAATGCTTGAATGGTTTACTTAAAGTTCATTGACGATAATCATTAATTAGCTAAAGCTTGGCAATTCCTAAGCTATATGTTACGAAATGAAACGTAAATGTTTAGCGAGGCTCTAATAAATAAAATACAAATTTGGAGGTTCCACAAAACATCAACGAATAAAAATTAAAATTGACTACAGGCAAAGGCCATTGTAAAACCCCGACTGTCAAAAGCCAGACTGTCATAATATTTGCAAAAATTTGCCAGTCAGTTAAAAATGAAGTAGTTTTTAGGTATGCCTAATGAAGGATTTTGTATTTTTGTCAGTAGGATATTTTGGCCAAAATGATCAGATGGCTTTTAATATCGTTGATGATTTCTGAGTTATAGTCGAATAGTTTCGATAGTTCATTGTTTTGCAAAATAATCTTTTTGATTACGTTTCGATGATATGATTATGTAATTTAAATTCTAGAGTTGATGAAAAATTTTAATTCTAGATTTTGCTCTAGAAGGCTCGGAAGTCGTAATTATTGTCAGGCAATTCCCGATTGTCTTTGACCTCTGTGCCTAAAGACCGGGATCAAAATTTGGTTTTATTTAAAGATTTCGATTTTTCAATTTTTTTCCAAAATGTCGTCATCAACGAAAGCGATTTTAAATATCCTGGACACTCACGAACGTATCTTCAGTGTCGTCATGCCCTATCGGTGTCCAATGACTTGGGACCGGAAGTTACAGCGGTTTAGGAACACGAACAGTAGGAAAGACAATCTGGTTTGGTATTTTGTCGTGTTCTTCTTTCAACTCCTAATCGGGATTGGTTCCTGTTTCTTTGTTCTTCTTAAAGAAGTCTTTGTTCCGTCTCAAGAAATGTCACTGATCCGGATAATTGTGATCCTCTCTATCCTCCTGGCCGGATGTGCTGAAATCGCCTGTTGCATAGTACTCATTTTTCATGGCCGGGACTTGTCCTTCGGATTTCAGGAAATCTTAGCATTCGAAAATGTTTTATGGAAACGTATGTTATGCATCTGTTTTGGTGTAATTTCCCAAAATTTAGTTCACCCTGTTGTCCCCCTCATTTAGGACTTTGAATCAGACAGACAGACAAGCGTTGTAAACACTCTATGCGAATACCTCGTCTGTCCGTTCTTACGTCGACGTCGAACATTGGAGAAGGGCTTGACAAACAGGTCGCCAAATTAAAAAAAAATGCTCTCCAGGTACCACACCCCCTGGAGATTAGCCCCTTAATGTTTAAAATTCCTCCAACAATTAAATATAGCCGTACTACATAAATGAGCGATGCTGCTCCCGTGAATATTGCTCGATTTCATATTACCCCGAGGGACTCTAGTCCCAGCAAATTAACTTAACATTGGAGGCTTTCTATGGCTAATGGTCACTACATGATATCGTGGCCAACTCGAGCAGTATATACGGAACCTGATCACTAGTATAATATGGCCATTTCCGCCATATCCCCTGGGAGTTTGCCCTATCCTTCCCGTGTTAAAATTGAATTTTTTCGATTTTCAGCTAGAAACTAATCATTTTATGCCTGTTATTTTACACATCCTTAGATGTTTAAATTTACAACACTTGGTGACAACGGTATATTTGGTTTGGTTTAGTGTCGGGGCGATCGAGTCAGAGATCCTCCAAGGATAAACTTCATCCCTATGTGATCTTCCTTTTGAAACTTGGCTGCCTGGCGATGTCCATATTTACGATCAGTTTTGTCGCTGCTGCAACGGTTTACGAAAACTTCGACCCATTTCGCCCCGTTCTTGTGGTCATCGTGCCCCGACCCATCCAAGCCCTCCCAAATTACTGGATCTTTGAAGTCTTTATCCGGTGGTTTCTATGCCAAGTTTGCGCGATGGAAGCAGGGCGAATAGCCGTGCCGGTTGCAATGATCCTGCTACTCGTACCTCGCTCGTGGAACGCATCGATTGGACTCATCGACAAGGCTAGGAAAATCCTGAGCAAATTCAAAACCGTTGGAGCTGAAAATGTACATTTTGCGTTGTATATGTCGTTGACATGTATTTTTCGTGTATTTGAGACCATGCAGTCCGTCATGGCGGCAATCGCATTGTCGGTCGGTGTCGTCTGCTCCGTCCTGGCAAATTTTATGACCATTCGGAGCTTCAACAAAATACGGATGCCAACGTATTTGGTGTGCCCCAGTTTTGCGGTCAGCGTCCCAATACTGAACGCTTTACTGTTCCCAACTGCCATCAATGTGTACGAGAGCTCTGAGGACATGCTCCGGAACTGGAGGTTGGAGCTAAAAAAACCGAATCTGGGCCGAAAGTACTATTTAAAAAAACTGCGCGCTTTCCGCGCGTTGCGAGTTAGCGCCGGACTTGGATACATTGAGTTTTTCTTTTTGTGTCGATCCACAAAAGTGGCGTATTACGACACGATCCTTAATTATACGACTACGGTCCTCTTGTCCATCCCTGTCGTCAGTTAGAAAAATTGGAACACAACCACGAGATCTGAGATGTACTTTTGCAAAATGATCACCATTTTTGTCATTTAGTATTTAAACATGTATAGAATTTATTCAAGTTTTATTCGAATATATTGATTTTTATTGATCCAAAAAATCTGAAATCTAAAATTACAAAAAAGGTAACATATCATCCTCCGAAGGTTGCCATTTTATTGTTCAAGGGTCCCTTAAGACATCGGGGGGACTGTCGATAGGCGGATATCCGGTCGAGGGATTCGAATCTGAGCTGGAACTCCTCCAGATTCTTGTAGTTTTTCAGAAGTTCGGGTTCCATCACTTTGTGTTGGTCCAAGACTTCGTAAGCGACAAAGTCAACGAACGTCAGCTGCATTTAAAAAATACATTCATATTAATGGAGTTTAAATTTAATTAATAATTGCCTGATTATGCCGCTAGTTTGTAAGATTTCGATATTGGATTTTTTTAAATCATTAATATAAGGGGTGTCTTTAATCTTTATTTTTTCCGTATGCCCGTTTGTTGGTTCTGTGAGTTGTTTGTTTGAGGACGGTTTAAGTCAAGGGACTATAGAGTTGGAAAATTACGGTCAAGTCCTATTCAATATGCTTCAAAGTTTGACTTTATGGTTGGGGAACTGTGAGAATCTTTTAAAAAACGGCCCCTCAAGTACTGGAAAACTACATTGAACTTTTGTTGTTGTTTCATGGCCATTGTTTTTAAATGTAGGTACGGTTCCACCCAGTCTTGTTTCCGTAATACAGTGGAATTATAATAATTTGCGAATGTAAATTTGTAAGTCATTCCAACACTGCTTACATTATTTCCAGCAAAGTAAGGACGGTCCGCCAAGAATTTCGAGAGCCTCTGTAGCTTGACATGAGAGTTCTTTAAATGATCGTCTTTCAAGGTTGCCTGAAACGTTTTAATAACCTTCATAAAAAATCTTTGGATTTTACGTGTTTCCGATTTCCGAATACCCTGCAGAATGCTCTGCTTTTTAGTTAATTGCAATGGATATTCAAATAATGATTGATTAAAATATTAAAAGGGTTGATAATTACGAAATTGGGGTTGTAGCAGAGGGCGACGAAGGGTGCATAAAAATCGGCGGCTTCGGCGAGAACCAAATCCACTCTCCGTTTTTCTTCTTCCGTTTCACCGTCCAACTTGAGTTTGCGGCCGAGATGGCGGATAATTGACTGACTTTGGGTCAACTTCACGTCTCCGTCGATCAGATACGGGAGCTACAGAGTTCATCACACAAAGAGTTAATTAACGATATTCATCATAATATATCAATTAACTGGCAATTAACTTTAAAATATTATTGTTGACGATAGTTAAATTTAAAGCATTTTAAGATGTCAAAAGGTGTCAATTTTGAGGTATTCTAGGTCACTTCAATGAATTATCACAAATCAGACAAAATAATAATAATATTATTATCTTACATTTGGGAAATCCAGTCCCAATGTCTCCTTTTCCCCAAACCAGCAAGTCTTATCGAAGGTGGGGGCTGAGCCACACCGATAATACTTATCCTCCCATGCCACACCACTGTACTCAAGGAGCAGTCTGATGGGTTGAGCTAACTGTAATTTAAAAATTAATTAAATCGCCATGAATAAAATAGTTAAATTTTTTTAGTTAAATTTGCGGCATGGGTTCTTATTGTATTGAAGTTGAACCAATCTTTTAATTTCTTAATACTGCTGTAAATATTTTACTGGCTTACCCCCCTGATATCCCAGTACGCTATGGTAATTGGAGGTGACATAATTAAAAGTTGGTGTCAGTTTTAGAGGAGAGAAATAAATAAACCGGTTGTGGTTAGTTATATAGTTGGATCGGACTGCGTGGGTGGAGGTTTGCAATATGACTAAATCACATGCACAAATGCAGTATGTAAGAGGATGTATCTCTCAAATTTCAAGTTCAATAGGACATAAAAATAAGGGTTGTCCAAATACGTTGTTTTTAGATAGCATGCACCTACTTTTACCCCGATTTTCTGAAGAAATAAGCCCCAAAACTATTCCCCTAAAACCAAGTCTCTGACTACGGAATCTGTGAAATGCCTCTGTATATAATCCCGGCTTTAAAGCAATGTGCTTCGAAGGTTAAACTGATAAAGATTGGGTAGACTATCCTGTAAAAAAACAACCTTCAGAATAATAAAAAAATTAAAGAATCTTCGTGAATGAAGTGCATTAGGTTTTACATGTAGTTTTTGCAACAAAAAATAATTCGGAATGCTAAGTCATTTAAAATATGAGCTCATCTAAATGCTAAATTACTAATGCATGTGCCCTGATGTCTGTTTACTTCTTTGAAAGTAATAATGAATATACAGTCTTCAATATTTTAAAATGACTTAATATTAATGTTGGCAATAAAAGGATGAAACAGGGCAATAAATAATTGAAAATTAGGAATGGATGAAACGTGGCAAGAAATTACTTTGTGTTTAGACAGCGTCTGGATTTCCAGACACTGTCATTTTCTTAAATCTAAAAATAGATTGACGTTTTAAGAAAACGTTTCTACAAAATGTAAATTATCCAAATCCATGTTAATTAGCCAGACAACAAAGGAAATTAAAGATAATCCCTTATTTGCCTGCAGACTAAAACGTTTTGAGTAAAGTAGGTCACGGTGGTGGTAAACCCGAGTATATAAAGGGACCCCGATTTTCCCTACTTTTTCAGTTCTACTTTCTCCTCCAAATGAGCAACGACTCTGAGAGAGAGGTTTTCCCCACTGTAACTAGTACATGGTTAGTATACGCTACTACGATTACATATGGTTTTGGTCATAGTTTTCTATATCGACATATTATATATCATTTTATCGCAAATTTTGCGTAGATTCCAAATCTGCAAAAAAAAACCTGCGAATATAACAAAAACTTTCGAGATAGCACCCGAAAACCGGGTAAAAATCGGGTTTTTTCGGATTTTATTGATTTTTAGGTGCTGTTTGATTGTATGCGTGGACAAAATGATGTAAATGTTTGTTAACAATTTAATTACGAGTTTTTATCACCAACCAGATTGTCATATCTCCGAAGCGTTTGTGAGATATGCGCCAAATACTAACCCAAAAACCGATTAAAAATCAGTTTTGTACGAGTTTTCCTCATTTTTTATCATGGTATTTTACACGTTGATTTTTGTAACATTCGATTGTTGTTATATTGTCTTAATTTTTGCCTCGTATACTGAGCAGTATAGCATTGGACGCCCCACTTCCCTGCCCCCCCGGCAGGGGCCCCGCCGGCAGGCGCCAAAATGTAAAAAAACCCGTTGATTTAGGTTAGGAAGATAGGGTTACGGTAGGATACCGAGCTATGTGAGGTATGTAGGGGTAGGATACCGAGCTATGTGAGGTATGTAGGGGTAGGATACCGAGTTATGCGAGGTAGATAGAGGAAGGATAACGAGCTATGCGAGGTAGGTAGGGGAAGGCACCGAGCCATGCGAGGTAGGTAGGGGTAGGATACCGAGCCATGCGAGGTAGGTAGGGGTAGGATACCGAGCCATGCGAGGTAGGTAGAGGTAGGCTACCGAGCCATGCGAGGTAGGTAGGTGTAGGATACCGAGCTATGCGAGGTAGGTATTGCCTGTTTCAGTTCTATGTGGGATGGGGTTCAAATTCAACTTTTACCACCAAAGGGTTATAGGAAGGGTTAAGTGTGAGAGTGGGCGTCAACCTAAATGAGTAGCGTGTATAAGGGTACGCAATGAATGCTATGTAGTCAGTGTACTATGCAAGTGGAAACGACCCTTGCTCTCTTTTTTTAAGCCTTTGACACCATGTGTGTGAGAGTAGGTGGTCTTAGTCAAATCAGCGGTAAAATCTCATCCCACATAGAATTTAAACAGGCAATAGGGGTAGGATACCGAGCCATGCGAGGTAGGTAGGGGTAGGATACCGAGCCATGCGAGGTAGGTAGGGGTAGGATACCGAGCCATGCGAGGTAGGTAGGGGTAGGATACCGAGCCATGCGAGGTAGGTAGGGGTAGGATACCGAGCCATGCGAGGTAGGTAGGGGTAGGATACCGAGCCATGCGAAGTAGGTAGGGGTAGGATACCGAGCCATGCGAGGTAGGTAAGGGTAGGATACCGAGCCATGCGAGGTAGGTAGGGGTAGGATACCGAGCCATGCGAGGTAGGTAGGGGTAGGATACCGAGCCATGCGAGGTAGGTAGGGGTAGGATACCGAGCCATGCGAGGTAGGTAGAGGTAGGCTACCGAGCCATGCAAGGTAGGTAGGGGTAGGTAGTAGTAGGATACCGAGCTATGCAAGGTAGTTAGGGGTGGGTAGTAGTAGGATACCGAGCTTTGCAAGGTAGGTAGGGGTAGAATACCGAGCTATGCGAGGTAGGTAGGGGTAGAATTCCGAGCTATGCGAGGTAGGTAGGGGTGGGATACCGTGACATTAGATGTAGTTAGGGATAGGTATCTGAACTCATGCATCGAATTATACCGTTGCTGGACCTCAGGCAAAGCTAAATGGCCCCTGCCCAACTTTTCGTGGCCTCCCCACCTGTCTTGTTATTTTTACAGTAAGTAGTAAACTCGCATGTATTATTGATTAGTAAATATTAATTACATAATAAAATTATCGTAATAGTGAAGTAAAGTGTATAAGTGATATTAAGTGATAAAAAGTGAGTTTAAGTGTTAAAGTGATTAAAAGTGAAATTAAGCGAAAGCAAATAATTAATTAGTGCAGTAATTGATTATTAAGTCTAATTAATACGATAAGCTTAATTAATTAGTGAAATCAGATTACAATTAAATTAGCATATTCTAATTATCCAAGAAAGGTAAAATAAATTATTATTTCTATTTATTTGAGTATATTACGTATCCTGATTATCTATTCATTTGAAAATTACACATTTAATATTCACATATCATATACCATTCTGAAGCCTTACAAACTTCAGTATTGAGCATACTTTCAACTATTTCAAGCCGTACTAACAAGATGTTTTATTAACGATGAAATAATTTCCAATTGAAAAATGTGAGTATTTACTGCACAATAAGGGCTTTTTTCGCCATTGCAGGCCTACCCCGCTTACGTTTTTGACCGATTGGAATTGTTTTGACAAGGCCTTTTGAATGAACTGATGAATAGGTAATCTCGCTCGATAAGTGGCATCATCCTTAATGACTCTATTAGTAGCCTGCAATGCGTTATCGGTACCGGGGTAACCAACGGCTTCACCTTCGTACCAACCTCTATGTTTCACTAGATGTTGAGCACGGAAGTAATCCATGAAATCTGTAACGGTATCCGAACTCCATTTATGCATAAGTAATAAGCAATAATGAAGCAGTTTCAAATTCTCCTTCAGTTCTAGCTTCCTGAAGAAAAGAGATGTCCTTTCGGATTTGGATTCTGTCTTCCTTCGATTTAGGTGTTCGATTTAGATCAAGGATAACTTTTTGTCAATGTTCCTGATTACGTGTGCCCAACAATGTACCCTTCTATGACTTTCTCCAAAAACTGACCTGAACCCATTTGCGATGGCATCAGCACTATCAGCTATTAAAATTTTAGGGGCATATTCAGGACCTGCTGCTGTTTTTAACGTCTGGAATAAGAATTAATATTCTGTCTCGTCTACATTTGATGCAATTCCAATTCCAAACTAAAATAGCCTTCCCAATACAGTACCAACAACGCATTGGAGTCTACTAAGAGAGTCATTGTCATTAAGGACGATGCCACTTATCAAAAGAGATTACCTATTCATCAGTTCATTCAAAAGGTCTTGTCAAAACAATTCCAATCGGTCAAAAACGTAAGCGGGGTAGGCCTGCAATGGCGAAAAAAGCCCTTATTGTGCAGTAAATACTCACATTTTTCAATTGGAAATTATTTCATCGTTAATAAATCATCTTGACTCGTGTTATTGTAACATTTATCTTATTTAATTTCAATTTTGTATGGCATCTTTTTATTTGTACGATACATTCTTTTATTGCCTAGAAAAAGTAATTCCTTGCCACGTTTCATCCATTCCTAATTTTCAATTATTTATTGCCCTGTTTCATCCTTTTATTGCCAACATTAATTGGTAGGATTTAAAAATCCAAACTTAATTAAGGAATAGTCAGAAGGCAACCAATGAATTCCGTATGATATGAAAACCCTTAATCTTTTGTCTTTTAATTATTAAAATCAAGAAATTGTAAAAACATGTTATTGAACTCAGGGTTTTAATTTCATAGTAATTCAGTTCCACTGCATTTGATTTTATAAGAAATTGGAATCGCTTTTTTAGGGTGAACATCGGAGACGAGGACGAGGAGACCTAATACAAAATATAAATTATATTGAAAGAGTTAAAAACTATGCAATCGCGTTTTGTCAATAATTGTTTTTGATCTCGGAGCTATAGTCGTATATTGCTTACGTTTTATATCCGGCTTATTTTGCCTATTTTTATCGATTAATTGCGGATACTCAAAATAATAGAGGAAATGTAAAACTGCTATTAAAACTTCTGAAATGTTCAAAAATTTTGTTCACATCAACAGTGACAATTTAGAGTTGGAAAGAAAATTGTATTCCCGTTGAAACAGTTCTTGATTTTTTTGAAACGATGTCATCGTCAACGAAGGCGGTGTTGAGTATTCTGAACACTCACGAACGGACTTCAGTGTCGTCCTGCCGTACCGTTGTCCATTGACGTGGGACCGGAAGTTACAGAGGTTTAGGAATACGAACAGTAGGAAAGATAATATGGTTTGGTATTTTGTCGTGTTCTTCTTTCAACTGTTAATCGGGATCGGTTCTTGTTTCTTTGTTCTTCTGAAAGAACTGTTCGTCCCGTCTCAAGAAATGTCACTCGTCCGGACCATCGTCATTTTGGCCATCCTCCTGGCCGGATGTGCCGACATCAGCTCTTGCATCGTCCTCATTTTCCACGGACGAGACTTGGCCTTCGGATTTCAGGAAATACTGGGATTCGAAAATGTTTTGTGGAAATGTATGTCATGAATTCATGAACCATTGAAGTGGGTGGGGTCAAAAATGTAGAATTATAAAAACAACAATAAGACAGTTGTATGATATGCCGTTTGAAAGTAGGCTTTTGCTCTATGGTTGGGGGAATTTGAGATTTTCATTAAATTGATGTTTGAACGGTCTTTGATGTTTTACACTTTGTTCGAGTTACAGATATTTTAATTGTTAATTTAATTTAGTGTCGGGTCGAGATAGTAAGCAATCAGTCAAACATCAACTTCATCCCTTTGTGATCTTCATATTGAAAGTTGGCTGCCTCGCGACGTCCGTATTTATGATCGTGTGCATGAGCCCAACAGTGATTTATGAAGATTTCGACCCATTTCGCCCCATTCTTGAGTTGTTCGTGCCCTGGGAAATTCAGACCCTCTCGTATTACCCCACCTGCCAACTGTTGACACGTTGGTTCTTGTGTCAAATCTGCGCGATGGAAGCAGGACGGATCGCGGTCCCCGTCGCGATGATCCTAATACTCGTCTCTCGATCCTGGAACGCGTCTCTTGACCTCATCGAGAAGGTGCGGACGTTCATGCGCAAATTAAAGACGGCGGGAAGGGACAAATTACATATCTTTTTGTATTCTTCTTTAACCTGTATTTTTCGCGTTTTCGAGACAATGCAGTCCGTCATGGTGGCAATCGCGATGGCAGCAGCAGCACTTTGTTCCGTCATTGCTAATTTTATGACGATCCGGGGCTTCAACAAAATCCGGATGCCAATTTATTTGCTTTTTCCAATTGTTGCAGTCAGCGTCTCCCTATTGAATGCGGAACTCATCCCGTCAGGCATTAATGTTTACGAAAGCTCGCAGAATTTGTTACGCCACTGGAGGTTGGAGACGTTGGAGTTGAAGGGAAGAAGCCGGGACCGGAAGTACAATTTAAAAAAACTGCGAGCTTTCCGCCCTTTGCGAGTTAGCGCCGGTCTTGGCTACACTGAATTTTTCTTTTTGAGTCGTTCCACAAAAGTGTTGTATTATAATACGATGCTTGATTATACCGTCACAGCTTTATTGTCCATACCGGTCGAGGTTTAGAAAAATGTTTCAGGGTTTATGAAAAAAAATGAGTATGCGTAGAGTAATAAACCGTTGCAAACGCACGTACTAAAGGGGTGAAACAACACGAACAACCAAAGACGAATAACATTTTTTTAGCCCTACAAGACAAAGAACATCCCATATCGTCCTATTAATTGCGGGCACACCCTCTAGTGTTGGTATGGGGTGGTCCCATACGTTGCACTTCTATTTCCTGGCCCGTAGAAGGCATTTGACACAAAAATCTAAACTTGCGCTATCTGGCGCGGGCACATCCCCTGGTGTCACTGAAGGTGGTCCCATAAGCATTAATGTTGTATTAGAAGCATAGCTAGATTGCGATATTAAATTCACTTTTGTAAATTCAACGGTTATAGTTCATTATATATACTGTACAAATAGACAACAAACAGTTATACTGTAATATATAGGCAACTGTTACATGAATGTGAAGTTTCGAATTTTTTGTGAACGATGTGTGTGACCGATTTTATCAGAAAACGATAGGCTTATTGCCAGGCGAACGTAGATCCAAAATGTAAAAGAAAAAATTTAAAAACTTCAACCGTTCGACCGCTAGAGTGCAACCGGACGGACGGACGAACGGACGGACGGACGGACATGATGAAAGCATTAAGGGGTTTCACCAAGGTCTATATACTCTTGGTTTCCTGGGTGTCTTTCGTGAGATAATAAATAAGACACTTCGAACTAATCGATTTCAGTATAATTAGGAACACTCAATTTTATTTCACCGAAAGCGACCGGTTTCTATTTGGCTTCATCAGGCTTTAGTCGGTTTGATTTCATGTGGTTCTGTCTGAGTCTCGTTCAATATTCAACATTAAATACAATACAATTAAATACAATATTAAAGTTCAACACTCCTACTGATACATCAAATACTGGATCAAAATCATTCATAGTAGAAATCCAATCCGAAAGTAGTGATGATGTCTGAAATTGAACTGCACTTTGGATTAAAAATCTCGATTTGGCCTCAAAAATGCCGTGGAAACGGCTAAAAAAGTTTGTTTTCTCCAAGACCCGTTTTCGAATTAGAAATCGACGAACTGTCACAACCTCCTGAAAGAATGACACCCAGGAAACCAAGAGTATATAGACCTTGGTGAAACCCCTTAATAATTGGTGTTATTGTCAGACTGAGGTCATAAATGTCAATTTTTGAGTTATGACCTATTTTAAAATCTATTTATTTCGTTGAAAACTTGTATTTCAAACAAAGAGATGGGCTAGCGCAACTTTAAATGCGTAGTTTCCTTACTTGTTAAAGTTTTCTTTTGAATTTAATTTTGATATAATTAAATGGTTTTACACTTTTACGGTACAGTTGTTATTGTATATGCGATACTTTATTTGTTTGAGATTTACCGTCAATCAAATTAAATTTGAGTTAGTTGCACAATGATAATCTCATTTTATTGTACTAAATTGGTTTAGATGGACATTATTCAGTCGTGACGTAGAATGGATTCGAAATCCGATTCTATTTCGGTTTTTATACCCCTCTCTAATGACGCTTCTTGATTCATAAATACAGTTTTAACGCTAAACTAATTAAATTTTAAATATTATGAATAGAATTCTGTTTCTCCAAATTTTGAATCTAAATTGTCTCCATAATAAAGGTTACTAAATAATGGCATTTTAAGTGGTCATAATCATAATCATCATTTTTATTTAGAATCGATACTCCTATTCCTATTTGAAGGGATATAAAGAGCCTCACAGGGACCCGGCCAACTAAATATTAACATCTCAAACTACTAGTTTTAAGAATTAGAAACGTTCCTATCTGCGATGAAATATGAAATTATCTATAGCAGGGTCGAGTCGCATATCCGTTTATAGTCCACAGATCCAACCTGCTTGCGACATAATTATGTCTTAATTATTGTTATATATTTTATTTATCTGTTATGATGGAAAATCCAGGTTATATTATGTAACATCAACATTTTTTATTAAGCTTGGGCGGATAAGATTACAAGCAATCAATCATATTGTTGAGATATGAATACCGTTTTAAAGTTTCACTTAATTAAAACAACTTTAGCTTCCATTTTCTAATTTTAAACTTTTAACAAACTTCTGTTCGTCGAATTTAAAACATTTGAACGGTTCAAAATGAATATTTTAGCCATTTTCTGTCTTATAACCATGACTTTGACATTTGCAAGTGCACAGATTAACGGCACCTGTGTCCATACGAAGCTTATTACTCCGGCACATTTCTTCGAAACCGAGAGGGTAATCGCAAATCAAATATTTGTAATTTTTAAGATTT
This sequence comes from Desoria tigrina, assembly GCA_906901685.1. Classification (NCBI taxonomy): domain Eukaryota; kingdom Metazoa; phylum Arthropoda; class Collembola; order Entomobryomorpha; family Isotomidae; genus Desoria; species Desoria tigrina. Next base: position 1,193,807 of record CAJQTU010000035.1, read on the forward strand.
TTAACTTCTTAAATTGTAGTTTAGGATTGTATTTAAATTTTAAGGTACTTGGAAAATGGCACGGTATTGAACTGTATTCTTCCTTGTCTGTCGATGCTCATCCCCTCATGTTCAAATGCCTCGATGTCTCGTACAACCGAACGTCCAACCCTAAGGAATTGGATGCTTTGGAGACGTAGGTTTACAAATTATTATAAATAACATTTAGCCGCAAAATGGCAAAATGTAGCGTAATAATTCCCGATAATTATTTCGGTCCATTAGCTTTGTGAACATGGAGACAGATGAGACGGAAGAATATCCCGAGAGGGTCGTCATCGATAGTGAACTTCCATTGGAAGCTATCTGGAAACTCTACGGACAAATGAGTGTGTTTAATTTGAATGTTTTTTCGGAGACCATGATTAACCTCTTTAAGTCGAATTATTTTTAATCGTAAATATTTTGCTTTCTAGCCGAATCGGACATGGTGTGGCTACATACGGATTACGAGAACTGGGCAATTGCATTCCTCTGCTCCGTTAAAGACAATTACCGATATGAAGCCTTCACGATTTTGTCGAGGTCGAGGTCGATTGACCAAAAGACTTTGGACATCCTGCAAGTTCTAGCCGTTGGATATGGTTTCCCAGCCGTAAACGGCAGACTTATTGACCAAACCGGATGTCTGAATGTTCAATGAGCTTTAATTAATTACAGATGAGAAATACTAAATTGACAATAAACCCAGTACGGAAACCCTGGATTTTTTTTATAGCATTTTCATTTTTTATAGGTACTTATTGAGCGAATCAGGGTTCACATAGTTGATTGAAAGTACAAAAGATATTTAGATTTAATTGTTATTGTATTAAGATATTTTTGGAGTGCAAAATAAACCGACAGGTCCTTCAATTTAATCTGTCAGAATTTCAGTATCAGAAGATGAAACACATTCGTTGTCGTCCTCATCTTCCTCGTCACTTTTATGGCCAACATCCAGGTCCGCAAAAATAGTTTTCGTAGCACTTTTTGACCCTGGACCACTGGAGTCCAAAGTCGTGACGATAACCTGAACTTTACCAACAGGAGTCGAATTAAAACTAGGTGTTGTAGGGAATACATCCGGTTTTTGGGGCTTTACAAATGTCCGGGTAAGCCGTAATGTTGGAAAAACCAAGAAGTGATCAGCCCTCTCGTGATTCCTTAGACATCCGGCCGTCTCGAATGATTTGTCACAAATGTCACAGTCAAATGAAGACGATGTTTCTTCGACAATTGCCCGCTTTTTGGACGGTGGTTCTGACGAATCGGATTCATGCCAAGAGGCATTGTCACTATCACTCATTTCCGTTTCCTCGTCATCTTTGCAAGCTTTCTTCTTTAGTTGTTGTTCTTTAGCCGGGTCAGGAGTGTGTAACTTCATATGTAGCTTGAGGAGACGGTCGGTGACCAAGGTGAGTCCACAAGTTGAACAGGTGAATCGTTTAGCTTCAAATCCATGATCTTTTTCATTGTGTTTGGTAAGGTGATCCAAAGTTTTAAATGACTTATTGCAGAGGCGACAGGTAAGTTGGAATGCCGATCCGTGGGACCACATGTGGGCCATTAATTCTGCAACGGATGGAAATTTATTCTTGCAAATGTTGCAACTAAATGTTCGACCTTCAACAACCTTCTTATCCATATCTTTGTGTTTTTTCATCATATGCCTCATCATGTCTTCTTTTCGAGAAAATACGGAGGTACACAATGGACATGGGAATTTTTTCGATTGCGAGTGATTGGATAAATGACGCTTGAGATTCAGTCGGCGTATAAATTGTGGCGAATCCGGGCAGATTGTGCAAATCCACGGAGGTCCTTGGATCGTGTCATCGTGTACTTTCATGTGATTTTCAAGCGCATCGCTAGTACTCCGTGTAGTGGTACATTTCGGACATTTGAACGGTTTGATATCCCCGTGGTGCTTAGCATTGTGCTTTTGAATGGCCCTTCTGTTGGTAAATTCTTGATTGCATTCCTGACAAATGAATTTCTGCTTATTTTGATCCGTAGCATGTGTCTGAGTGTGGGCTTTTAACTGATGGATTTTATCGAATGTCCACGGACAGTGTTCGCATTTAAAGTGCCTTGACATTTCTTTATCCGACAATTTGGGAGGAGCTGGACTGTTTGTTACTCTCTTATTCTTCGTGGTTGTAATTATCTTTGGTGATTGTTTTCGCTTATTAGTGACAATTTCTTTGCGGATCGAAGATGATTTTGTACTGATGAGAGTTGGTTTAGATTTAGCAGCTGTCTTCCCTGTTTTAGATATACGAGTTGGTTTAGATTTAGTAGATTTTCCTGATTTAATTGTACTACTTGGTTTTGATTTAGCAGCAACTTTCTTTGCCGTAGTAGTGCGGGTTGGTTTAGATTTAGTAGCTGCAATCCTTAATCTTGTATTTCTGAAAGTAATAACGTAATGCAACCCCATGATTTATAATCTGAGTGAAAATGTGAACAACAACATTAACTGTACAAATAAAATTTAAACACGTAAAGTTTTAAAACCTACATATGGTTTACTGTCCCGTCATCTTCCTCAGTATCATTGACATCGGAATCAAAACCTTGATTCGTATTGTGATCGTCCTCTTCGTCTCCTTGGTCTGTATCTTGGCAGTAGTGGTCCATATCCATACCAACTTCTTCATGATCTACGTCAGGGGAACTCGTAACTGGTTTCTGAACCAGATAAAGTATAGTTGAGCCATCAGAAACTGTATAACCCTCATTCGTCATATAGACCATTCCTTGACCATTTTCATCGTATAACTGTTGAATCCCAGTTACAAATAGGACATTCTGAGTGATGGTACTCCCGATATCTAAATTCATAAGCAAAAGTATGTTAAATATGAACCAATTTGACAAAAAAATGCTAAATTGTGCAGTTAATTGGAAATTGGAATTTGCAACCGACCTTCTTTTCCAACTTTCTGTCGGAACTGCTGAATCCATGTCAGAGTTGAAGATGTCAATGATGTAACAGGTTTTACAAAGGACTCGTCGTCATCGATTGATTGAATTGCAACGGCCAGGGCGGATGTTGAGTCTCCATCAGAATGTTTAATTTTTGTCTTTATATCTTGAACCACGAGATTGATTTCATTCTGAGTATTTAACAGCTGATCGTGGAGCTCTGACAGATTTCTGAATATCAGGGAACATTGGAGGCAAAGTGGTAGAAAAGCATCGTCGCTTAAATGATCGAACTCCTCGGCAGGTGATATTCTTATTCCTAAGAGGCTCCTAAGAAATTGATAGATCTGATCCCTTTGAGATTTGTCCCCTTGATGTTGATGCCCTTCTTCTTGATTTGCGTTCGAAAAGCAAAACAGACACGGGAGTTTTGGTGACATTGCTTGATTGTTAATTGTGAAGTCTTCTTGCTCCGTGCTCTGATGTTTAAGGATGATTAGGAACCATCAAAATGGTAAATGAAGCCTGAAACGATAATCAATCGAGGATTAATTATCAATAAACATATGTGACATGTCACATGCATCAGATCAAACGAGTAAAGCATTTTAAATTGGAAAGCTTAAAAAAATTAATTGTAACCTTATTACCCTACATTGTACATGTGTGTGATTCATTGTACATCTAAAGAAAGGTACCGTCCAGCCACACTTGTTATTAAACGACTTTACTCTATGGTTGGGGACATATGAGACGCTGAAATAAAACCAAAAATGATTCAAAGTTTGACGTTGGAGTCAAATCTGAAACCCTCTCTCCGTAAAGACTGGTTTGACGTTGTGTAGTGGGCAATAGATAGAGTTTAAGGTTTTTTAGCGTCTCGTTTCGTGTGGTTTCACCCATTCACACTAAACCTTGTCAAATGTTCGTTCGGACGGAACGGACTAAATTATAATATATCCTGTGCTCAAGGCAGATAAAAATAAAATTCGATAGAAGGTAGCGACATGCCAAGAACTTTCGAAGAAAAAGTTCACTTTTGCAAAAATCTAAGTCCAGTCCATGGTAACGAAATTGGCAATCATTTCATTCAAAGGATTTGAGAATTTGCAAGGATTTTCGCACACCGCTCCACATTTTCCAATGACTTTATAGGCCGAGTTCATGCGAATTCTCAATCGCCTCTCAAATTTTCGCATGATTATTGCGAAAATTTGCGATAGTGATGACGTCACTGGAGACAAAAGTGTCTCCAAGAAAAAAAGTTGTTTATTTTTTTGAAAGTCTTCGCATGTCGTTACCTTCTATTCAAAATTTCTCCTTGGAGATTCAACTTTACCTGCCTTGTCCTGTGCTAAAGTACTGCTAGTTGACTCGCCGGGTAAAACTCATGTCATGAACTTCAAGCCGGAGAGAAATGTGAAATAATTCCCGTACAGTTTTCGCGCCTAAAATTTTACTCCTGAGAGCAGAATGGGGTACTCTGGCACAAGAGTGAGTTTCAACTGCAAAGAAACCGTGTGAGGAGACCGAGACTCGTCTGATCGGAGGAAGATGTATTTTGGAGTGTCTCACACACAGAGCCTGAGTTTAACATTGTAAGGTTAGGGAATTCCGTCCTCTCCTCTCTCTCACACACGGAGCCTGAGTTTAACATTGTAAGGTTAGGGAATTCCGTCCTCTCCTCTCTCTCACGTCTCACACACGGAGCCTGAGTTTAACATTATAAGGTTAGGGAATTCCGTCCTCTCCTCTCTCTCACACACGGAGCTTGAGTTTAACATTGTAAGGTTAGGGAATTCCGTCCTCTCCTCTCTCTCACACACGGAGCCTGAGTTTAACATTGTCGGTAGAAGGAATTGAATTCCTTGAAATTTAAGCGTGAAATAGGCTAGAAGACCCTGACCCTGAGGATTCGAAAATACACATTCATTGAGTAAATTCTAATGATTTTTTTTTTGTTTTTTTTTAGAAAAATAAGGAGCCAATAATTTACCCCTGATGCTGCCTGAACTTTGCTTTGCTTGTTTCATAGAATTGTAGTATAAACAAGACTGGTGGGGAGGCCACGAATAGTGGGCAGGGGCCATTTAGTTTTGCCGGAGGCCCAGCAACGGTACAATTCGATGCATGAGTTCAAATACCTACCCCTATCTACATCGAATAGCACGGTATCTACCCCTACCTACCTTGCATAGCTCGGTATCCTACCCCTACTTACCTCGCATGGCTCGGTATGCTACCCCTACCTACCTCGCATGGCTCGGTATCCTACCCCTACCTACCTCGCATGGCTCGGTATCCTACCCCTACCTACCTCGCATGGCTCGGTATCCTACCCCTACCTACCTCGCATAGCTCGGTATCCTACCCCTACCTACCTCGCATAGCTCGGTATCCTACCCCTACCTACCTCGCATAGCTCGGTATCCTACCCCTACCTACCTCGCATAGCTCGGTATCCTACCCCTACCTACCTCGCATAGCTCGGTATCCTACCCCTACCTACCTCGCATAGTTCGGTATACTACCCCTACCTACCTCGCATAGCTCGGTATACTACCCCTACCTACCTCGCATAGCTCGGTATACTACCCCTACATACCTCGCATAGCTCGGTATGCTACCCCTACCTACCTCACATAGATCGGTATCCCTCCCCTACCTACCTCGCATAGCTCGGTGTCCTACCCATATCTACCTCGCATAACTCGGCATCCTACCCCTACATACCTCGCATACCTCGGTATCCTACCCTAATCCTATCTTCCTAACCTAAATCAACGGTATTTTTTACATTTTGGCGCCTGCCGGCGGGGCCCCTGCCGGGGGCAGCGAAGTGGGGAGTTCAATGCTATACTGCTCAGTATACGAGGCAAAAATTAAGACAATATAACAACAATCGAATGTTACAAAAATCAACGTGTAAAATACCATGATAAAAAATGGGGAAAACTCGTACAAAACTGATTTTTAATCAGTTTTTGGGTTAGTATTTGGCGCATTTCTCACGAACGCTTCGGAGATATGACAATCTGGTTAGTGATAAAAACTCGTAATTTAATTGTTAACAAACATTTACATCATTTTGTCCACGTATACAATCATAAAGCACCTAAAAATAAATAAAATCCGAAAAAACCCGATTTTTACCCGGTTTTCGGGTTTTATCTCGAAAGTTTTTGTTACATTCGCGGTTTTTTTTTGCAGATTCTGGGGGTGAATTCATCAAGGTCAAACTTAAGTTTATCTTAAGTTGCTACTTAAGTTCGAAACTTAAGTGACCCTAAGTAAAAATCTTAAGTCAATTCATCAAGCAGAGGTTAGCCTTGCTCAACTTAAGTCGTACTTAAGTCAAATTTTCTGCTTTAAGCATGCACTAAGATGGAGAGGGAAACAAATTTTGAAGAAATTCGTTTCGTTCTGTCTCGTTCCTTTCACTCCTTTGATAAAAATATAATCAAACTATCAATTGTAATTTTAGTTTATTTTTTCCCGATTTTTTTCCAAATTATTTTGTATTTCAAGGCTTCGAATAAACGAAGTAAGAATTGGAGTACTTCCGAAATAGAGAAGATGAAGTAAGAAGTTAAAAATCTACAGTGTGCAGTGTATAAAAGCCCGAGTCAGGATGCTTCAATTCGTCTGTATTTTAAACCTATTCCCTAGGCAACACTACTTTACATGACCCCCACGGGCCAACCGATCGACAGATTTTTCCCACCTTCGAACTTAGCCTTCGCATTTGCAAAATACACAAGTGTACCAAATTTCAAGTCGATCGGTTCAGCCGTTTGCCCGCTAGCGTGTCACGGACGGACGGACGGACGGACGGACAGCATGATTCCATAAGCCCTGACTCGGGCTAAAAATGTATTTTGTTCGGGAGATTTTTATCTACTTAAGAATGAACAAGTTCAAAGTTAACTCAAACAACAACATTGAACATTTGACATTAGAAAGACAAAAGTGAAAGAGATTACTGTTTCTGTAAACCCAGTTTCGTCAAACTGTTAAAAAATTCCAAAAGTTATAAATTTTATACTAAAAATACAATTTTTCAAGAGTCCACCAACAATACACAATATCAAATATCGACGATTCACAAAAAAATACTTTCTGCCGTGATTTAAAACCGTCAAAATAGTGGGCTGATGATTCGATTCATTCATCCTAAAATTCAATTACTAATCTCAAAAAGGTCCTCTGTTTTGACTTAATTATTTCACGAACGTTATTTGGAAATGTCAAGTATTGTGGAAGTACATTGTTCACTATTGAATTTTCGATCTCATGACATTTGACATTGTTTCGATCAAACTGCGTTCCTAAAAAACTCGTGCAATTATGAATTATGTCAACGGGTTAAATGGTAAAGCCATTAAAAATATATTAAAACAATGTTCAATGTTGAAGAAACTGTAAATGTGGACAGAAAGAGAAATGCAACGATATGAATGCAAAGATTTCACGAGAAAACGAAGAAAATGTAGTGAAAATTTGACTTAAGTGACCTCCGGAGCTTGCTTAAGTTTTTGTCTTAACTTAAGCAAAACTTTCACTTTAAGTTGCTTAGTGAATTGACTTTCTCCTAAGTTAAGTGAAAGTCGTGACTTAAGTAGAATATCTTAACTTAAGTCGCTTGATGAATTCGCCCCCTGAATCTACGCAAAATTTGCGACAAAATGAGATATAATATGTCGATATTGAAAACTATGACCACAACCATATGTAATCGTAGTAGCGTATACTAATAACTAGGCGTAAGCCCGGTAAAAACCGGGATCCTAGGTGGTGGGCCAGAATTATGCATTTGAAAATTCTTGAAACGTTGATATTGAAGATGTAGAAATGAAGTACGGTTAACAATTTTGACCCACCACCTAGAATCCCGGTTTTTACCGGGCTTACACCTAGTAGGTTTGTAATCTGACTCTATAATACGTCTGAAACTCTGACTACCTTATCCCCCCTCCCCTTCGGATCAGATGATCGCCATCCCCCCTAACATTAAATATTCCAAAAGCCCTTGGTCGTACGTTTCGAACGACGTATCACACAAATAGGATTGTAATCTGATTATTTTTACCCCGACACCCGATCCCCCCTCCCCTTCGGAGCAGGTAATCGCCATCCCCCCTAACATTAAATATTTGAAAAGCCCTTAGTCATACGTTTCGAACGACGTATCACGGTATCACACGAATAGGTTTGTAATCTGACTATCTCTACCCCCATCACCCCCCCCCCTCCCCTTCAGATCAGGTGTCGCCATCCCCTCTAACATCTCTAACATTAAATATTTGAAAAGCCCTTGGTCATACCGTCATACGTTTCCAACGACGTAGAGATAGATTGGGGTATGGTGATGGGAAGAAAGAGATATTCATAGAGAGGGAAAAATTCGAGGATGAGGGCGGAGAGGTTTGAAAATCGACACGGAAGGAGGAGAGAGGGAGAGAGAGAGGGGAGAGGCCAAAATGCAATCGTGGAGGAGCGGGGAGGTGCCATATATATATGGGGAGGGGCATGCCGACGACGGATTCAGGAATTGTGGTATTATTATATAGGAATATAGGATACGGGCTTGTTTACACGTTTCACTCTCACTCTCAATACTCTCAAATCTCAAAATCTCAAATCTCAACATCCTCAACTCAAGTTGAGATTCTCACTCTTTCATCCTTGACTCTCAAAATTAAAAACACTGAATTAAATCTTGATAACAATAATTCACTGGCATTCAAAATTATAATTCATAATCGTGTCGTAACAGACGGAGGGCAGGTCAGGTCAGAGGTCTAAGAATAAGAATCTGGAAATGTCAAAGGCTGAACGATGTCAGTTCACAGTGCGATGAGCTGACTGACATCAAACACTGCACACTGTGCACTGCAATTCACAATAACTGAATATTGAATCGACCAACTGGAAAACCAATCAATCCAAACATTACACACCACAGAATCCGTAATTAACACAAAATATAATTTTTAATTTTTTAACAGATTCAAATTATGAAATACAAAATAACAAAATGTATTTTGTATTTCATGTCTTTTTATATTTTGAATTATTGATTTGTTTGCATTGCACATGTTTAATGTTGTACATATGACGTGACATGGTCTAATTTTGCATTATTCGTCCAGAATTTATTGTGTATTGATTGACCACATTTCTGATCGGCTAAAAAGGTGACAGGGGGATAGGACAGGACTGATGAATACGCGGCACCGAGTCATGTCCAAAGGCCAGACGGGATCTGCACTGGACTGCCAATTTTGCTCAGCTACTTTTGAAACATCCGATGAGCTTGAATCTCATTCCATTTGGCATGTCATTGCCCAACCTCCATATCGATGTGGAGAGGAGCGTTGCAACAAGGTCTCCCGATTAACAACATTCAAACTGGTGACACATCATATGACACGGCACCCGGAAGCACAAGTTCCCTTTTATCGATGTTCAAAATGCGACCACGTTGCTTTTAGTCCTGACGATTGGCGGCGACATGACATGAAAACGCATTGGGTCGTCCCTGTTGAAAATTCTGAAACACCCAGGCCAAAAGCAAAGAGGAAACGTCGTGACACATCTGGGGATGAGGATATTGAAAATCAAAACGGAGAGATAAAAAAAATTCGCAATATCGAGAGCCCAGAGATGTCGAAGATGAAGCCCTGTAGTGTTCTTTTGGATCGGGTTGACTAATAGAATAGATATGTACATATGAAGGTACACAATAGGACTATAGGAGTGACATTGTCGTTTATGTTTCTTGTTCTTAATACTGACGTTATATCTGTTTAATTGTTAATTATGTTGTAATTTCGAGTTACGATTCTTGAAGACATAGGTAATAATATATATATATATATATATGCGATACGTATTATGAAGAGAGATTGCATAGAGACAAATCATTTTCAAATTACACCCATTTTTTTATGAAAACTAAAATATCGAATCATGTTAATGTTGTAATTAAAAGCATCGAAATATGGCCAAATGTCGTGTTAATCAATTGGTGGTTCTAATTTGTTAATTGTTAATAAAGCTAGATTATGGAATTCCTGAATGTTTTTACAGCAGCAAGGCTCCTTTTCTTTTTTACTTATTGAGGGAATTAAATCCAATTGATTGGAAATTGAAACAAAATCAAAACTTTCTTTAGTGCTAACAAGCTACATCCCCATCCATCATCTTTGCGTTTGGTAATTTTCGGAGGTGGCATATAGCTGTGGATGTGTAACAATGCGAATTGGACAAGATGATTGAATATTGAAAATTGAATGTGTCAGAATTTCAGAATCGGATTTGAGCAGTCCGTGTGAGACTATATCCGGGGGGAAGGAAGATGTATTTTGGAGGGATGTTAAAAGCGGGAGAAATCATCACTTTCAAATATTCTTCCGGCAACAACATCAGGAAAAAAACATGGGCTGATGAACTCGAGTTTCAAAATTCTCACACGCTCCAACGACGAGTCACTGTCACGACCTCACAGCTCTGACCTCTGACCTCAGTGACCTCACTCATCACACATCACTCAACTGACTCCACTCTGGCATATACTGGCATCGGCATCCGATGATCTGATACGAAATACGAATTATCCGAAAAAAAAATTTAAAAAATCGTAAGAAGAAGAATATCAAATATCAATATCGCTGGTGGAAAAAACTCGGCAACTCGGCAACGACGTTGCCGGGAAATTTTTCAGGAAATCGGGAAATCAGAAAAATTGGGACCCTTTTTTAGAAAATTTCCCGTTTTCTACCCATATCGTCAAATTTTCCAATTTTTTCCGCTTAAATACGGTACCAATTGGGTTTTTGAAATCGGGAAATTTTTTCAGATTACGGGGAAGAAAAAGTTTTTTCCACCAGCGATCAATATGAACATGAAGATGAACGATTAATCGCAAATCGAGACTTCATTCATCATTGATCGAGAATCGAGACTAAATTTATTTTGTATTGTTTTTGATTTTCAATTTTTGATTTTACAAACGACATGATCATCAATGATAATGAGGGATGTTGGACAATCCATCCACCATCAATGTGCAATGGCAAATGGATGAACGATACTTGATACTTGGAATGCAAAACTGAAATATATGAAATAGTTCTAATTCACAATAATGTCCATGCCCTGCCCATTGATGTGCCATGCAATCAATAAACAATGATTAATTTGTCATTAATTTGTAATTCAAATTTTTAGATCGAGCTGCAGCTGATCTGTGATCTGATGTTTCAAACTCTGAAGTTCAACTAACAAAAAGTACATGCATGAAACATCATAATATGATCTTAATTCCGATCAGCCCTGCAGAACACAGAGTTGGATAACGGTGAAGTAGAGACAAAACCAAAGACACAACACAAGGCACGAGGAGAGTTCACAATCACAAGACTGAAGTCAGACGCAATACACAATTTAGCAAGTTCATTTGAAGTTGCAGCAGTTCAATCAAAACCTGGAACTGTTGAAATGTAAAAGCAAATGACGATCAGTTGCCAACTTAGAAAACAATCATTGGGTGGACTTTTGAGTAATTTGAGCCCTCCGAGTTCCCGAAATTCCAATCACGAATGAATTATGACTTCTGCTCTGCCTCACTCCATTAACCAAACCAGTCAATCCTTCACTGGCATTAAAAATTGTAAGTTAAAATCGTGCGGGACACAGGAGCTTCGACGCTTCGAGGTCTTTCATTCCAACTTTTATTAGTTTGCCCACTTCTAATTCTCACAATTTACAATTTTATAATTGCAGCTGCAGATGATGTTTCAAACTCGTCGACGAGTTCGGACGAGGCTACGCCTTTGAATTTGCTTGATTTGGAATTGGAGGACACCGCCCAACCCAGCAGCTTTGATGAATATGAAGTAGAGAGTGAAGACTATTTAACCGTGTCAATAATTGAACAACAACACGTTGGGGTTCTAAACCTGGGAGTGTTAAAAGAAAATGCAGGTCGGTTGTCGACTTCGAAATCATGGGTTGACATTCAAAGCTGTAAGTGGAAATTGTTTCGTTACTGACTGACCGGATGTCGAAACCGGAATTCCGAATTCCGGTTTCGTTACCATTTTTATTCTACAAAATTCAAATTCTCACAGGGTAATAATTTAAATTTATAATTACAGCCGCTGCTGATGTTTCAAACTCGTCGACAAGTTCGGACGAGGCTGCACCTTCGAATTTACTTGATTTGGACTTGGAGGAGCCCGTTGAATCTAGCTGCCTTGCAGAGTTGGATGAACATGAAGTCAAGGATTATTTAAGAGTGTCAATAATTGAACAAGAACAAGATGCAGTTCACTTGGGAATGTTAAATGAAAATGAAGATCTGTTGTCAACTTCGAAATCATCTGCTGAGGTTGAGCCCTCCGAGTCGCTGAAACCCCAAATCAATTGCGACTTCTGCTCTGTGTCATTCCAAAAACCGAAAAAACTCGAATCTCATATGAATTGGCACACCATCGAACCCCCATTCCGATGCAAACACATACGCTGCAAAACTCTCGTCGAGTTTCTCTCCTTACCCAAGTTAAAACAGCATTTTGTGGACTTTCATCCCAAGTTCAAACGACCCTCTTACTTGTGTACGTACTGCAGACGGATCTTACAATCTCCTGAATCTTGGAGAAAGCATATGATGACTTACCACTGGGATGCCGAGACTGAGCGGATGAACTCTACAGCAAGACAACTTGAAGTTGCAAAGAAAGTTGCTGAGAAGGCTGCCAAACACGTCAAGACTGCCAAAGAAATCAAGACTGTAAAAACCGTTAAGACTGGCAAGCCTGGACGGCCTGCTAAAATTACCATGAAAGTCGTCAAAAAAGAGAAAATCCCTCGGATCATCGTTACTGGAATTCACAATTTCTCTAAAACAAGCATGCTTCCCTCTTTTTCCTGTTACTTTTGCAAGTATGTGCCAAAAAACACCTTTTCATATTGGATTCACATGACTCGTCATACGAAGGAGAAGCCTCATCATTGTGAGATCTGTGGAATTTACATGCAATATGGAAACACTTTTAACATACATCGACGGAAATGTCTGGCTAAGGTTCGATCCGAGATCGCACGGAAGAAGAAACTAGCCAAGAACAAAATCATTAAGGATTGCATGAAAATTAGCTGCTATGTGCTGTTAGATAGATTGAATGAATAATATATGTCTAATATTTCCCCGCTAGTAAATCATGTTCAAGATGCACTCCACCCTGCCCCTCCCCCCTCAATTTATAAAAATCCGATGTGGTAGCATGTGATAAATAGTTTGGATTCGAGATAAAATCCAATAATTCAGAATGTAACATACCTTAAAGCATGTCTAGGTAGTGTTACATTTATATAATATATACATCGGTACAGTTAATAACTGTCTACTTTCAAATTCAATCACTGATATTTAATTCGTGTCGTATTCAGTACTTTCGAAATACTGTGAACCCTGTGATAACCGATTGTTCATTAGATGTTAATTCAGAATTTAAAACTACATTTTAATGTATTATGGCTTTTCGTCTTTCTACAAGGTGCCGAAATTTTTATAATGTGCTAAAAATGAAGTCAATCAATCATGCTCCTTACACATAAAACATTGTACATTTCAATTACAAATATCACAATAGATTGGACAATAAATAAACAATTTTTCAGAAAAGTTCCTACAGGCTTTCATTTTATTCGCTTTTATATTTTGATATTGTTCGGTGATCGTACAACTTCGTACTATGTAATGTACTATAGTCCCTGTGCTGTTTGACTCGGCCGATAAAACTTTTTTCGTCCTCCACAGCCAGTCCGATGTTAAAGCTATTAACTGTACATTCTGCAATACATATAGACTAAACGAGTTTTATCGGCCGAGTCAAACAGCACAGGGACTATAGTACGAAGTTGTACGATCACCGAACAAGATCAAAATATGAAAGCGAATTTCGACTGTAATCAGTCATCGGATCACGATCCGATTTTCGATTCCCGATTTTAAAACCCCGGAAACGGTTGTCGTTGAAGGGGGTGGGGTGAGGCTATTTATAGATGTTGTTATAGCGGAAGTGAAGCGGAGATATTTAGGGCGTGAGGAATTATTTAGAGACGCGAGGAGGTATTGGGTGATTAGGGAATTATTTTTAGTCGGGTCACGGAGGTCTATGAGAAACGTTGTTTCGGGAAGTGGGGAGTTATTTAATTATTTTGGGAGGTTAATAGGAAAGAGGGGAATTATTTAGGGGTGAGGAGTTATTTAGGGAAGTTGAGAAAGGGCGGCAAGGTGCATATATACACTCTGCCCTCCTAACCGAGAATTTTGTAAGCAAGCTGAACGAGTAGACACTGCGAGTGTCCCTCTTGAAGTGCGGTTGATTTGGTACATCCTATTCTGCAGACGATCTCATCGTCTTCGTCAACCTCTCGACTTAATTTGTAATTAGTGTCTCGATTCACTAATCACGACGAAAACAAACCCAAACCTCACATACTGCCAAATTGTCATTAATGTCATGTCATTACGCATTACAACTCAATCATTCATTTGGCAATCAAAATTGTAAGTGTGTGGTCTGTGTATTATTGAAGTTATATTTAATTGTGAATTGCGTCGTTTCGTTCAGCACACGATGGGACCATGGGACGGGGTAATGGTAAGTGCGTATAATTTTTATTTTACGAATTTACTTCAATTCACAATTAATTAAATTGTCACAATTCATTTTACATCCAACATTGCAGGTGATGCGTGATGTTTTAAACACGCCAACGACGACAAGTTATAAGGTAAGTCCAAATTCCAAAGAGGCTGCAGGTAGATACACCTTTGACGTTCTTGTAATTTTGAAATTATGAATTAGTTGATTATAAGCTGTATGTTGGGTATTTAAATTCTTACAATTCACAATTTGTAATTAATTCATAATTTCAGGTAACAGCTGATGTTTGAAACTTGTCGATAAGAAGTTGTTTTGACGAGGCTCGGCCGACTGAAACTTCCAATTTGCTTCATTTGGAAGAAACTATTCAACCCAGAGAAAGTAGAGGATCATTCAACCCTATTTACGATTTACCAGTGTCAAGAATTGAACAAGAACAAGTTCCAATTAAAAATCTGAGGATGTTAAAGTCAAAAGAAAATCGGATGTCATTGGGTAATGGTGACCCCTCCGGGTGTCCAAAACCCCAAATCGACTGCTCCTTCTGCTCTGCCTCATTAGAAAATCGACAGGAACTGAAATGTCACATGAATTATCACACGATCGAACCCCCATTCCGATGCAACCACATAAGCTGCAAATATCTCGTCGAGTTTGTCTCCGTACACAAACTAAAGAAGCATTTAGTAGAATTTCATCCCGATTTCGAACGACCCTTCTACACCTGTACGTACTGCAGTCAGATCTTACATTCTCCTGAAGCTTGGAGAAAGCACCTGATGACTTTTCACTTGGGTGTCGAAACTATGAGGATGGAAACGAAAAGGACTGTATTTGAAGCTTCCAAAAAAGCTCCTGCTAAACTGGCAAAGGTCGTTCCGAAAAAAGAATGGATAAATAAAACTGGAATTCAGAATTTCAAGCAAATTAAATCCTTAATTAAGTCCTTTTCCTGCTATTTTTGCAAGCATGTGCCAAAATCCAACTGGCAGTATTGGGTCCATTTGACTACTCATACGCTGGAGATGCCTTTTCATTGCAATATCTGTGGAATTGACTTTCAGCATCCAACGGCCTATAACGCACATCGACGCAAATGCCCAGTCGATACTTTCAGGCGCCGACGGGCCAAGGCCAAAGCCACTAGGAAAGCGATTGAGGAGTGCAAGACAATTAGTTGTTATGTCCGGTTAGTTAGGTTGGAGGAGCCCCTAGATTTTTTAAATCTGACAGGCTCAACTCAATGCATTCGTTAAGACTTAATTGTACTCAGTACGTACGAAATACTCTGAACCCACTGTTGTGATAATCCATTGTAGGTTAGATTTTAATTTAATTTAAAACTTTTTTTGGGTAAAATATGACATTTTTTGGCTGTCGATTCAGGATCTAATTATTTTTTAAACAGGTAAAGATGATGTTCAGCAATCATGTTACTAAAATATTTTAAATGTAAACGGACAATGGTACAATAAAATCAATAGACGATTTTCCAGAATAACTTTTGCATGCTGTTTTTTATTTAAAATGGATTCATGCATAAGCAATCCTTTGCAACTTTTTATTAGTATTCACCCGAATTCACTTAAATTGATCGGATACTGGAATTTAGGTTTATAATTATCACGTTATTTGAATACAATGCAGAATAATCATGAATGTTTTATTAGTTAGTTAAATGCTGAGCAGCATTTCGTTCTGTTAAATTGTTTGTAGGAGAATACGGTATCTACAATTAATTGGAGATTTTGAAATCACATATAAGTTAATAATTATGAAGCGGTTATCATTTAGCAGAAGAAATTTTTTTATCTTCGTCAGTTTTATGGTTTTGACGATTTTTGTTTGTTTTTACAAAACAAGTGTATTTCCTTATATTTGCATACCTTGTTTCTGCGATCCAGCATCGGTTAAAAGGTTAAAACTCTTGGGTACTTACAATTTCCAAAGTTCCTGATCTAATTTAAATCTAGTTTAACTATCGGAAATTAAAAACAGCTTTGAAAAACATTTTATTTATTTCATAACGCAATTTTTGAGCAGAACCATTGGGAATCCTCCACAACTGACTGATTCGGAGTTAAGGATTCTAGAATATTATTCAACTCCCGGAAATGATAATGAGGAGATTCTAGCGGATCAGTTATCCCGTATAGTACGAGATCAAATCGACACTATCCAATCACCTACAAGTTGCGACTCGCCGAATATATTGTGCGGACACTTTAATCGTAAGGGGTTATCATTTCATAACCACGTTATTAAGGGGTGAAACTGAAACCCTCTTATGGGAACACCTTGTCTGTCTGTCCACTTTTGTGACCATTTGGCTATAACTTCCGAACGGTTCAGGTTTTGGGGTTGGTGTCACTCCCTGACCGTATACGTATACAGTTTGTCTCTATGGTTGGGGCAATGTGAAATTTTCAATATTTTATGCGTTTTAAACGTTTTAAAACGCAGCTTAACATTAAACACTTGAAAAAACAGATACGATACATACAACATTTAAATTACATTCATTTTATTTATTATAAGTGCTAATATTTTCATGAAGTCTGTGGCTTCGGATGTCAAGTTCATCACCGAGTTGCCTGCCTTATGATCTCATATGCCTTGAACCTGCCCTTAATTCATGACGAAGTACAGGGGTGGCCTTATTCCAAGAAATGGAGCCACTTATTTAAACCCCTTGGCTCACCTTGTGTTCCAGGAAATAACACATTACGATGGACTTGGAAAGAACCTTATCTCTTGTGTAAATTATTATCTTTAATTCTAAATAAATACTAACTATTTTTTGCATGTCATGTCAATAAATAGATAATATTTTTGCAGGCCGAACCCCTCCATGTCTAATTAGCTCAAACATTTCGGACCAAATCGAATACCCTTTGAAAGAGGGTTTACCTGTTGCAAAGACACTTGCCGACCTAGTGGAAAAAACCCATCCCGATCCATTTCTGTGGTGGGTGGGGCAGTTTATGAAATTCGCACTGAGACCAAACACATATTTTCAGAATAAAATGGATAATCACAGGAAAGCTATTGGGATTTCTCATCCAATTACTGGGTATTTTTTATTCCTTTTAAAATAGGTTGTACATTATTGTAAGGTTTATTCAGTGAGTAAAGTAGTATATCGCAGAGTAAAGAGTAAATATATCAATAATATCAAATATTCAGTATTGCACTACAAATTATATTTTTTTTTTAAAAGTTGACATTTGATCGTCTTACAAAAAAACTCCCTAAACATTAACGCAGAATAAAACCACTAAAATTAACCCATAAAAAACCATTTCAGACCTTTATCACAAAAAATACACAAAAACACTTGAACACAGATCCCAATACACAAAATCAGAGCAAAAAAATCTCCTCCAGCTCTTTCCCAGCTGGAAGAGTGCCTAAAATTGAGGCCACGTTACCCCTCTGAACAGCGATCCCAATTCGCTGAATTAAAAATGAAGAAGACCGGGGTTCACCGGTCACCTCGGATATCCTCTGACCAATTGAGGAGATAAGGCGAAGTCCCTCCTTCCCCCATATCCCGATTGTCTCCATAGCTACGGGTACAAAAATAAAACGATCGAGGAGAAAGTCGTACTTTCTCCTCTTATTATTTTCGGCTGTCTCGGCAGCGGAACCGGAGCGGACGGCGGATTGAGCAACGTAGGAGGGGGCGAAGGTATCAACACAGGTAAAGTCCCACACAAGGGACTTCCCTCTCGCCCATGGAATTAGGGTCTGGCTGGGTTGTACATTAGTTTTTAGACCAGTAAATTGGTTTTAAGGACAGATTTTGCGGGGGGCGGTTATTGCAGGGAGGTTATGATGAGGCGGTTTTCACCACAACCCCCTATTTTTAGAAATAGTTCTCAATTTATTAATATAAAGGGATTTCCTATTTTAAGCCCTTTAAAATGGCAAATACAATAAAGATAATTAATTTGTTATTAATTCCAGCTATTTACTTACAATTGCTAGATTTCATGTACGGAGAACGGATAAAATCCTGGAAGATAACAGTTCACGTCATGAAATTGATGAGTACTTTACTGCTCAAATTCACGATTTCAATATTAGTCATTCCAGAAATGTTTTTATTGCCTCAGACGATTCAAAAGTACTAGGAGAGGCGAAAAGAAAGTAAGAAATAGTGCAGAAATGCTTAAGAACTCATTTTAACCACATAATTATTAGTTAATTTAAATATTTTTTAATGCTTCTCAGATATCTTGATTGGACTGTCAAAGGTTTTTTCGCAAAACGGACATTGCGATCTGGATTCGAACGAGCGGATGCTTTTGAGGAAATTGCACGAGATTTACTCATTCTATCCGAGTGCGATTTTATTGTCTGTGGATTCACCTCAAATGTAACTCAAAATATTATTTACTGTTCCATAAAATAATCTTCATTAATCTGTAATCAAATATTTTATATCCAGATCTGCAGGTTGCTCTACGAATTACTCAACTCGAAATATCGTGATGGTCGGCTAAGGCTATCGTCTCTTGATGGTACGTATGAATATACCCTATATGGACACACGATTACAGATCCAGTTGTAATTAAAATCGAATAATCCTCATTTGTTACGGATGGTTAGTAGCCGCTACCTTCTAAACGAACCAAAAGTTCTGAACGAATTTAAATTAAATGTACTATATAAATTATACGTTTCTATCTCTCTGATGTAATATGGCTGATAATCAAATATTAATAATAATAGCAATGGAACAAATTGTATAATTCTTTAATCATGTACAGATTTATTAGTAGAAAATATCTGTGATATGTGGGAATGTTTAAGCATTTGGGTTTCAGAATTAAAACAAATCGAGGTTAATACTTGGTGACGGGACGCTTGTCGATCCAAGCCTTAAGTTGTGGAACGGCAAATACGGAGTCCGTGTATTTCTTGAGACCGGGATAATCTTTCAGGACCTCTAATTTCGTGATCATTTCAAGTTGATAGAAGGCATATGCGACGAAAATATCGGCCCAGGTCAAATCCTGACCCACGAGTCTTTGACCTCCGGTTTGGGTCAAAATTGACTCGAATTTCGAGAAGAATCTCCCCTCTGCCGTTTTCCGAACCGTTTCAATCGATTCTGCCCTCTTCGTTTCATCCTTCTCCATCGCGGCTGGCATGAAGGCTACAAGTTAGAAGAATATCAAAATTCATTTAATATGATATGAATATGAGCATGAATTGACCCGACCTGATCTCCTTGGACCATGGTTAGAACTTTTAGAACTAAAAATATCATATTGTTCATGATCAAGAAAAATGGATTTAAAAGTGAAATTAAGTACTTTAGATTAATTGGTTTGAGTTTGAATTTAATTTGTGATATAAAATTTGAACTGAGGCTTGAACAGTTCGGATTGGGACAGTGGATCGAGGTTTAGGGTAATTTATCCACAATTTAATTATAACGATTTACCATACAACATGTCCCGACTGGCATCCACGTATTCGTCGCACAAAGCGGCTTGGAACTCGTCCTTGGGAACGAGGTTGAATTTTTTGGCGAGAAATCTCATAATCGCTGAAGTCTGGACCAATTTCTTGCCATCGAACTCAAGCAACGGGAGTTGACCCCAATTGCACTCTGAAAAAATAATTAGTTAATTGAAATGTCATAACTAAAATGCATTTTATTTATCATTTACGAGACGAATGACTTACTTTCTTTGATTTCGATGGGCATCGGGTTCCCGACGGGGTCACCGATTCGAATGTCTTCGAATTCCACTTCGGCATAAGCGAAGAGCATCCGGATTGGCTCGGCGAGTCCTCGAGAGTCGAAATAGGTTACTTTGAAGGACATGTTTATGTAGAATTAAGTTCGTAAATCAAGCGAAATTAAAATAACTTTTATTATTTTTTAATCTAATTGTAAGTCAATGAATTTGGATGTTTGGTTTCTGTTCCAGTGGCTGGAGAAGTAAACCCAGACTGTAAATGTGCACCACCCGGTACCCTAGCAATAAGTTGTGTGCATCCACCAGCAGTTTGCCTGGAAACTCAAATTCAGTTACAAGCGAATAATAATACGTTCAAGTAACATGACCTTCATGCTTCAGTATGTGTCGGTGTTCGAGGACACCGGGTTTTTTTCTCAATCATGTTGCTCCGTTGTTAAATTGTTGAAAAGAACACTCCAATTCCCAATTTTATGACTAAAATTATGAAAATCTCTTTGGCGAATTCAAAATTCAGTTCATGCTATTGGTATAGTACAAAAAATGGAAACCACAAGGAATGTATCATTTATTTTTATATTAGTTTTATAAAAGTTGTAAAACCTTTCAAAAACCCGGTGTTGAGAACTTGGAACTCTGATGAGTGATGACAGCGTAATGTGATAGGATACACAGTGTAAATGCATGCATAGTATTTGGGTAATGATGAAGCTCTTATAAGGTAAATTCACAGGCTCTGATTTCAATCTCATGATCTTTTTTTTATCCATGTTCCCCATAAAATTATACATTTATGAAAGCATGAAATAGTCACGAAATCCTCCTTTGATGGTATGCTAGACTATTTCAACGCCTTCGTGAGCATCATGGAATATTAATTTGAATAAAATATTAGGTTTCGTTAGTCAACGTTTCAGACTTATTCTACACAACAAGTGCAAGGTTTCGTGACATTGGAGAATTAGAAATCAACAAGGATAAAAAATGCAATTCTTTTCATGAATTAAACGGTGAAAAACATGAATGACTTGAATTAATTTATTCCTTGTAATGTTGTTTAATTGTAATTAAGTTGAATTCAGCAAATCCTTCTTTTAATCTCTTTTTAATGTTTAACAACTACAACTATTCGGAGGAATCAGTTTCTCTGTCATTCTGGATTCTTTAATCATGCACAACTTTATTAGCCATATACAGTATAATTGGGTTTTAAATTCGAATAAGTGGAGACGCAATTAAAATTAAAACATGGTAACTGGACGTTTGGCGATCCAAGCCTTAAGCTGTGGAACAGCGAATACGGAGTCCGTGTATTTCTTGAGACCGGGATAATCTTTCAGGATTTCCAATTTAGTGACCATTTCAAGTTGAGTGATTGCATATGCCACGTAAATGTCAGCCCAGGTCAAATTCTGACCCACCAGTTTTTGACCCCCGTTTTGGGCCACAATTGACTCGAATTTCGAGAAAAATCTCGCATCCGCCGTTTTTCGAATTGTTCCAAGCGACTCTGCTTTCTTCGTTTCATCTTTCTCCATCACGGCTGGCATGAAGGCTATGGAAGTTAAACAAAATAAGAGTTTTTTTAGAGTTTTTTTAATATCAATTTACCCCGACCTGATCACTGACACAAAGTTAGAAATTTTCTGTCATCCAGGTTAAAAAATATGTAAAAATTGATGAAATACCCCATTATAACGGATTTAAACTGATTTATGGTTGTATTCTTTACATTTTCTAGCATTATGAAATTAGACCGTTTTATAAGCTGGTTTGAACTGGTTAACCTAACCTAACTACGCTAATGAAAGGGCAATTCTCTGCGTTTAAAAAAAATGTTTTTAAGATTTTAAAAATCCAGAAATAGCTTATCAATGATGACCCAGGACAAAA
The DNA here is from genome assembly GCA_906901685.1 of Desoria tigrina. Lineage (NCBI taxonomy): Eukaryota > Metazoa > Arthropoda > Collembola > Entomobryomorpha > Isotomidae > Desoria > Desoria tigrina. Next base: position 1,216,045 of record CAJQTU010000035.1, read on the forward strand.
TACTAATAAGCACTCTAGATTGAGTTTGAATTGTATTTCTGATAGTAACACCTCAACTGAAGTATAAGTAATTGACACAAGCTGAAACTGGCATGATACCTCAAACGGATTGAACTAACGTCTCTATCGAGCTTTTCCTGGGACGTTAAGTCGCCGTTTGCAGCAATTTGCTCCCAAATCTTAGCAATTAATTTAATTAATTAATTAAATTTTGTTTACAAAACAACATGTCCCGACTGGCATCCACGTACTCGTCGCACAAAGCGGCTTCGAAGTCATCCTTGGGGACGAGGTTGAATTTTTTGGCAAGAAATCTGGTAATTGCCAAAGACTGGACCAACTTCTTGCCATCGAACTCAACCAACGGGAGTTGACCCCAATTGCATTCTAAAATATATTTTAGTCAAATTTCAGCTTTAATATCCAAAAATTAAAAATAGCATTTTGCGAGACGGACATAACTTACTTTCTTTGATTTCAATGGGAATGACATTGGCGTTAGGGACGCCGATTTTGGTGAGATCCACTGGGATTCGAAAATCTTCGAACTCGACTCCAGCATACGCGAATATCATCCGGATTGGCTCTGCGATCCCTCGGGAGTCGAAATAGGTTACTTTGTAGGTCATTTTTGGAGTGTAATTTGGTAATTTAGAGCAGAGAAATGTGGTTGTTTCGGGTGGAGAAATAAAACAGAACTGACGGTCAGAAATGAGAGTTGGTCGAGACAGAGGTAGGGTTCCAATTCGAGGGAATAATCAGTCAAAAGATATAATTATCGTCACTCGTCATCCAGCGAAATGGCCTTCGTTTTTATCTTTATTATCGGATATGGCTAGGGTTCCCAGACACCGGGTTTTTTGTGTAAAAATTACTGGTTTTAAAGATTTTCTTATTGTTAGTTACAGATTACTGTGCAGTATTTTGACAGTTAGGGCCCCAAAAAAGCCGGTGTTAGGAGTCATGGTTAATCTTTTAAGCTTGGATAAAAAACTCTGCAAGTAAGGATTCTCTTTCACAGGTAAATTCAGAGGGGTTTTGGCTTCAAGGTTGTGTTTTTTATTCATGTACTACTCAGGTTTCTTCTGATAATTCTCGTAATAATATATAGTAAGTGGTAAAACATGCATTAAATAACCATCAACTGAAACTGGATGCAACTGATATTATTTACAGGTTGGATAAAAGTCGGTTGACATGCATTTATTTCACCCTCGTGATATTAACCCAAACGTATCAGCAATCTTTGATGTATCATTGATATAAACGTATTTCATTTAAATGCTTTTATGATATCATATTCATCAAAGTTTATTCAATAAAGAACTGTCACAAGGAACAAAATAAATACTAAACGTTGACTCTATCCGCAATAAAATTCAGAGAACTAAAATATTATTAAAACAAGGGAAAAGTTGAGCTATAATAACGTCGTTGACAGGCCTAGTATTTTGAAAAATTTCCAAAATGCAAAAATAAAATACTGCATTTCGTTATATTTAATACTGATCTTGATCTAACAATTAAATAATCGCACGGTTTGCTTGAAAACAGCAATTCAAATACAAACAAAAACTAAAAAAAACGTAAAGTTTTTTCAAGGGATTAAGGGTCATTCCTGTTTCCATCTTTTAATTTGCATATTATTCTCATTCCACCTTCAAACGTATATATGTTTTCCAAACTTTGTAGTTCCTACTGGGATAATAGTTTTAGTTCCGCTTCTGATTAGCCCTCTATTTACCGAAATTACTCCACTTTAGATAACCACTAGGTATTATGAGGTATTAAGGCTCTCTTAAGCATAAACAGACAATTTAAACACTTATATCAAAGTATCGGAAAGACATAAATTGAATTTCCGAATAGTTCTCAAACTAGAGGTTGTATGCCATTTTAAAAGAGGAAATTTTAAACCGTTTTTGATCCTGAAATGAAGAAGCATCAGAAGTCGCGCTCAATTTTAAACAGTAATTAAAAACACAAAAAAATAAATTCTCAGAGTACCCCAACCATAAAGTAGAATCATGTTCACCGTTGGATTGCCCTTGTGAGCAGGGTTCTATATATGCATGACACATATGTGGGTGTGTTACATAAAAAACGGTCGAACGATTCTCAGGTTATCGCACTGATATACAGAGAGACGGACAGACAGACAGGACCAACGAAAGCATAAAGTAGCTCTGATATAAACTAGACGAAAACAAATTTTCCTGACGTTTCAAATTTCCCTTACGCACATTCGTATCGATCGATCGCTTGATCTGTATTTTTGATATCATCGAAACGATTCCCATTTGAAATTCGCAAACATTGGTACAGCCGGTTATCGAAATAATTAGAGAACACATTCATAACTTTTAATTTTTCGCGATGTAACGTCAAAAACTAATTAAACAGAGATCGTCGATTAGTACTTTAGGCAAATGGAAATAATTTCGAAGATAAGAGCTATTAAAAACACAGACTGGCTTCTGCAGTCTTTAAAACTCCACGAAAGATGTTTGTGTTGGGGTTTCAGCTATCCAATCCGATGGGACAATAAAAAGAGAGACTTTAGAACCGTTTCCAATTTTCGAGAACTGTTTTGGTGGATTTTACAAATCCTATTTTTGTTCATGATTTGCGACTGGTTAGTTCCAGTCCTCATTTTGACAAACCAATTCCCATCCGATAGACTGACTTTTATTAAGAAACTAATTCTAGTCATTACAATCCTCATCTCATCACTTATACCAGTTTTTGGGTTCCTGCTCTGGTTACATGGTAAATTGGTTACTACAGTTGTCAACGAGCTCATCAAGATTGAGAGGCTTCTCAACATTCGTAAGTTGGTCTGAATCTCCGAATAAAACTATCAAATGTAACTGCATAAAATCCAAGTTTCATTATATTTCTATTAGATGAACAGTGTGTCAGAAAACGTATAAAAATTCTATTTCTTAAGTCAAGTGTAAAGCACAAATGCACTCACTGGAAATGACATTGGAACTAAAGTTTAAGCGATGTTGTTTCTAAAGAAGTAAAAGAATCCATTGCGAATTGGGATGCTTTAAAAACTCGGAATAAAATTTTAATTCCTAAAAACCGGATTTTTACAGAACTCAGCTTTTCATATATGCGAGAAAACAGTTTCAGATATTTAAATGAGTCAGAGTTCTGTACAATAAAATAAAATCCGTTTCTGATTTTAGGACGAAAAATTTTAATCCGATTTTTGAAAGTGTTCGTTTGAATTTGCGCTTTACAATTTTTCGAAAATAGCATTAATGAAATTTTAGCTTGGGTTCCAGGATCCAGTGCGTCCCTCCAGTTGGCGAATTCGTGTTTCACTAATTTCAATTTCACTAATCTTAATCGTTTAATTTAAAACTCAATGCAATTCCTTAATGCTTTTCAGAATCCTCCCGTTTACCCCCATCACCCATAAAATGGGACCTGATCGGTCTGGCCTGTTACCTCGCCGTTTGGGCCCTCGTCGTCATCCCAACGCTTGTGACGATCGGGACCTTCGTCACCCAACTCGATCCCCACTTCATCTACGCCGAAGTCATTTTCCCCGATTTTTGGGTCCGGTTTCAAAACTCCTGGCTCTACGTCATCCTCCGATTCACAAAGGTCTTCGTCATGGTAACGGAAGTGACGCGGAACGTTTCGACGATCGTCGTGATCATGATAACCTACCTCCGGGCTTATCATACCGGTCTCGAAACCATCGAGAAAATGCGACGTGGGATTCCCTATCCTTATAACTACACTATCGTTTTTCAAATGTATGTTCGGCTCATTCTACTCAACAATAATACGTTGGGACCTCTGATCTCGTATTTGGTCCTTGGGGTCCTTACTTTTGTCAGTTTACTCACAGTTTTTCTGAATTATTGCGCTATTCGGCTGTTTCATGTACTGCCGCCTGAATTGTTCCCGCTATTTCCCGCCTTTTCTGCCGCGGTCCTAATGTTCACGGCATTTGTTCTCCCTGTCCCGATCCGAATTCACGAGACTTCGGAGTCGAGACTCCGGGCTTCAAAATCGGATTTGAGCTTGAAGAGTCGCTATTTGAAGAGGAAGTTTGCGGCGCTGAAACCGATCGAAAATTTTGGCGGGTTTAATGGATTCAAGTTGTTTATGCTAAGGAAAAGCACTGTGGCGGAGTTCTTTAGGATTACTTTGGACCACACCCTCACGGCTCTGCTTTCGTTTGATATCTAGTTTGATTTGTTGTAAAGGATTTGTAATTAAATGTATTGAAGACTAAATCAGGCGATTTTTGACTTTAGTGGGGTCATCTGATGATAATTTACGTCAATTGTAGGTTGCATCGCAGTCACCTTTAATATTTTATTAAAACCTTGGGATTCGTTGTTGAAAGCTCAAAACTGGAATGATTGATTGGCCTATCTCAATAACAGAGTTTTGAAACATGATTAAAATCATAGCCGGTTATCGGATAAAATCAAATATTCAAAATGAAGTACCATTTGGTTAATGCTCTGAAATAGGTTTTAAAAGCTTTTTCGAAAAAAAAACAATGTTGGAGAAGCAAAGGTAAATCGGGATTTATCATAGTAATTATATGGCAGGGCACAGGAAGGTTACTGGCCGATTCTGACAATCGACGTGTAATGGATGTAATTTAGGTTTTAATCGGGTTGGCAACTGAGTTTGACAATGAGGAAGTTATTATGAATCGGTGGTATATTATGCGAATAACTTGGTGTCCGTCCGTCTCTCCGCCAAGTGGGTGAATTAAGGGCTTAAAGTCAAGGTGGTCAAAGATCGAATTTTTTTCTTAAATCGTCGAACAGGAAGCAAATAAGTGTGAAAACTACGACTTGGACAAATGGCGTTTCAATTTTTGGGGTGACTGGATTTTCTATACTTTATGGGTATTAAGCATTTTAAAACAGTTGAATAATGAACTTTTTTGAACAATTTCAACACAACGTTTATTGGAACGCATCGGTATGTTTGTTTTTTGTCTAAAAAAAATATTGCATTTACTATATCAACGTCAAATCGATTTACTATTCAGCAGAACTATGTATAATAAGTGTAATTGAACGAGTCTCAACTATCGCAAATGAAATCGTAAATAGCATCTACGTATTGATTTTCAAACCAAAATATTTCGGAATCAGAATCGAAATGTAGTCTTCGACCTCAGGATCAAAGAATGTCAAAGCATGTTACTAACGACTCAAACAACTTCATAAATGTATTTTACATTCGGTTTCAATATTAAAATGGAATCCAAGAAGAATTCGACAAAAGTGCATCGAGACTGGCTTATGGAATCGTGGAAACTACACGAATTCATATATTCCCGGGCGCCAAAATTTCCGCTTTCCTGGGATCACAAAAAGCGCCGTTTTAGAAGCGTTTCTAATTTGACAGAGTTACGTTGGTGGATTTTAGGAAACAGTTTATTTTTCGGAGTGACGCTGTTTCTAGCCCCAGTTATCATTCTGACAAGTCCTGACCTCTCGGGGCCTCTACATTTTATCCAAATTTTGACTCTGTACTGCGATATTTTAATAGCAGGTGTGTTTATCGTTGCATCTGCCGTTTTGTGCCGTTATGGCCCCTTACTTGCCGTGGTCTTGAACGAGATGATGAGAATGGAGATACTACTCAAGTCCCGTAAGTTCACTGTAGGAGTGCTTAAGTCGGTGATTGATGAGTTTGATAAAAACTATGATATAATTATGAACTGTTTGAAATCATAAGCTCCGACGTTGTTTTTGTAGGCGAGCTATATAGTAATATTTATTTTTTTCTGGCCTCAAATTAGTGTTTTTTAGGATGTTGGACAATTTGTCGGCACAACTTTTATACTCGAAAAATATATTTATTTGTAAACATTTAAAACAAAAACATTGAAAGCATTTCTGAAAGCATGATTTATGACTTTCAGAAGCACTGTATCCGCATTTGTATAATGAAAAGCTGGATATCGCCGGGATCACAAGTTATGGAAGCACTTTACTAACTCTGTTTCTTGCCATTTCCATCTTCACACCCGCAATAGTTCTCTACAAATTCGATCCCTTCTTTCGAGTTCTGCAGCTTGACGTTCTGTTCCGGATTCATTTTCAGAAAAGCGGGAAATTAGCCGACGCAATTCTGCTTTTGTTCAGAATTGGAGTTGCAATGGTTCGGGCCGTTGAGATCGGACGCATCTTCTCAGTCTACATTTCTCTCATCATCACCTTTCTCCGAACTCTTAAGGCAAGTTATGGAATTACATGTGGCCCCTGGTGCCAGTATATGGAACGACAATAAAAACTCAGTTCATGATCTGAGTTTTCAAAACAAAACTCAGAACTTTGTAAATTTCGAATCGGTAGCAATCAAAAATAGTCGAGAAAAAAGGGCGGGAAAAAATGGTTATGGAATAAATGGTCAAGCAAATAATGATTCCAATTAAAATATCGTTTTAGTACTGCCAAATAACTTAATTTAAATTAAAATTTATTCCCTGTGACCTATTTTTCATCGACTATGATTTCCACATTTTTTCATTTTATTTTTTCCACAACATTCTTTCCCCAAACCGTTTAAATTTTGTTAGCTTCAAAAACAAGCATTTACATTTTGTTTGAATTTGAAATCTCGATTCCAGCGTTACTTTACTCAACATTAATTGAATTTTTTTTGTCGCTACCGATAGATGACACTGGAGTTGGTGGTTGGAATCGGAAGGCAAAAGTTCTACCCCAATAATTGCGCACATGTATACCGGAGTTACACACGGGTAGTTCTGCTAAATAACGCGTTGGCGCCACTAATCGACCATTTGCTGCTCTTTGTTCTGTCGTTCGTGATCGGTTGCTCCGTTCTCCTGAATTATTGTTCCATCCGATTATTTCACGTCATTCCTCTGGCCTTCTATCCGCCATTTCCACTCATGTCAATTAGTTTCTTTACGGTTTCGATGCTCCTTCTGCCGATCCCGATACGAATTCACGAGACCACCAAGACCTGGATATTTCTTTGGAAATCGGATTTGAGAGGATTAAACAAGTACTTGTCCAGGAAGTTTAAGACGCTGAGACCGATTCGTAATTTCGCGGGGTTTAACACTTTCCATTTATTCATGCTGCAGAGGAAAACATTGCCGTTGTTCTTTCGGATTATGTTGGACTCGACTTTAACGGCTCTTTTATCTATTGAGATTAATATTGGCTGAAAAGTGATGCACGGGGAAGATTAAAACCCGAAAGAATACACTTTTACCCCGTTTTGGGGTATATTCCGATAAAACAGAAGCCATCTTCTATTTTGTAATTTAAAAAACTCATTTTTAACAATTTTTTGCTCAAAACTTTACCCTTTTTATTCAATGAATATACTGTTTCTATTCTAAACGTTTGCAAGTCCTTGGTTATAATACATTGTTAAGATATGTCTATTCTATTAAAGTCAAAGGGAGCTTTTTGTACATAAATGATGGAACGTTTTATTTTGAAGTGTAATTAATAATAATCCTAATTGATACCGACTGCCTGTGTATTCATCTATCATGAATCTTGAAGTGTTAAAGTGTATTTTCATATTTGGTCACAAACAACCGACGTTGTATGTCCCATTTACATCTGGTGTCAATTAAATTGTTTTGTATAACGTTACAAGTCTTGTGACACTCTAACCGAATCGACAAAGTATTGATTAAATCGTAATCATGACATTTTTAATTACACAATGCTCTGTTATACGCACACTACATATGCTCGTGCCAATTACCTTTAATAAGCTCACAACCTGATAACAGTACAACTGATAATATTCATTCACAACCCTGAATATGACATTAGTTCGTTCTTTTTTAAAACGTTCGCCGGTTGTTCTTTTGATATAAAAGTTGGTCGATTTCCACAGAGAGTTTAATTCAATTCCAGATCCTACGTAGCTCACATCGTAGCCTAAATAGCCAAATACTACAAAAACAATCAAATAAGCTAATTCTTCTCGTAATAAAATTTAAAATATTTTAAAATGTCCTACAAATTGCACTACTATAACGGGAGAGGTTTGGCGGAACCAATCCGACTGATCCTGTCATACGGCGGAGTTGAATTCGAAGACATCCGCGCTCCATTGGACAAGATGCCAACCCCCTTGGATCCTGCCATGAAAGCCAGTAAGATTTCGCATTAACTTTTATATTTTTATTCATTTAAATTAATTAGCTAATCTTATATTTAATTGTAGAAACGACATGGGGACAGGTTCCATTGATGGAGTTTGAAGGGAAGAAGCTCTGCCAATCCCTCGCAATCACAAGATACTTTGCCAAGAAATTCAACCTTGTGCCCAAAGATGACTTTGAAGCGGCGCTTTGTGACGAATACGTTGATGTGAGTCGGGAGATTTTGAACGGTAAGATAAACGAGGTGAATAGTTTTGTTCTATGGTTGAGGCAACCTGAGATTTTCGTTATTTTGTGTATTTTAAACGTTGGTAAAAACAGCACATCTACGATACATCAGTAGATTGGTTGGACAGTTTATTAAGATTTTGAATCGTTTAAATTTCCAGCATTTTTCCCGATTGCTTTGGAGAACGATGAGGGCAAGAAAATAGCCCTGCTTGCGGAGGTAAAAAAATCAGCCCACGAGAGATACTTGTCAAAATTGGAATCGATCGTTAAGGGTAATGGAGGTCAGAGATTGGTTGGTAAGAGCATGACTTGGGCTGACATCTACATGGCCCACGTCCTAACTAACGTACAGATCATTAATAGCATTGACATCCTTAAGGACTATCCATCCCTTAAGGCCCTTACTGACTCAGTTTTCAACGTACCACAGATCAAAGCATGGATTGTGAAGCGACCTAAAACTAGGTTCTAATCTTTATTGCAACATTGTATAGCTAATCAAATTTAAATTTAAGTAATTGAATCCAATTCCAATGTATTTTCTAAAAAGAAAATGAGCCGTACTAATATATCTAATATAATAAAACTGTAGAAATGTGTCTATATACGCCATGATTGGTCTAAACGTTTTTGTGAACATTCTCAAACAATTTTAAATTCGAAGACCAATAATAATCCGATGCATTAATTTTATTATGGATAGTTTTAGCACTTCATATTTCATAAATATCTTAATTATTTTAAAGCTTTAGAAATCGAATGATACATAAATTGGCATTTACTTTCAAAGACAGGTTAGGCTTTAGTAACTTGACGAGCTAATTCTTGAACTCCGGCCCAAGTTTCGATTGCAGTTGGGAGTAGTTGGGCTGCGGGTAGTACGAATCCATACGTTCCGGTGTCTCTCAACTCGACGGTATAAACCCACTTGAAGCCACCCATACCCTTTGCCCAATCTCGGCTCGAACCCGATGACATGTCTGCAATTTAAAAGGACGGGGTTAATTAAATATGATTTTTTTTAAATTTTAATATAAATTTAGCTTTAAGGTCTTGAAGACAGAACCGTAGGAGTCACAACGTCAAAGTCAGCAACGAAAGTGTCTGTACATAGGATTCCGGTTACTTTATTGCCTGACTTCATGCCTTGACACATTTGTCGCCGACACAAATGACCTTACACATCCGTCTCCTAATCATTCACTTACACAATATTTCGGCAGAACTTCCAGTTTGATAGATTGTGTTGTAGTGCGAATTTAATGCGGCAGTCGCAAGATTAGACATCCCAACCTAAAAATGTCACAAAAATGATCGTCAAATATTTCGGAGCATGAACGAGTCATATTCTAGAATACCGAGCAAATAATAGATTTCATGTGTGGACTTACAAGTTCGTCATAATCTTCAACTTTCTCTTCGGTGTATCCATACGGGCACATCCATAGCTGTTGAGTTAATAATACCAGGCGAATTAAGTATAATTTACACATTTAAATCTGTAATTAAATTTTAATAAAACAATTTCAATCAAATCACCTGTCCATAACTGTGAAGAGTGATGAAAATCTGCCAGTTGACATCCGTTTTGTTCATAATGTAGTCGGAAATGGCTTTGGTTTCGGGTTCGGAATAAGGAGCAGGTCCCCGATAAGTTATGTCACATGGAAGTCCACTGCTTCCAGTTCCACCGAATCCCAACTCGAAGTTCCTGTTTGCTAAAATCAGATTAAATTCAACTGATTGTGATTTCAAATTTTAAACTCCCTGACTGATTTAATACAAAATGGACGATTTAAGGACAAAGAAACAAATTGTGCCGGTCTGTCCGTTCGCACTCTGACTTTTGAACCGTTGCATAATTCGAGTTTGTGGGTACCAATTCATGACCTTCCTACGACGTCTGAGTTTGTTTAAACAAGCGTTTAGGTCAAAGTTCAATTTGTTTATTAAATAGCGACCATTAATGTGCACTTTATCGTTGGATAGGTATAGTCAATAGTGCTTTTCAACAATGTATATAAGTTTACTTTATGATTGGGGTACCATGAGATTCTTATGACTCGTATATGTCGGACAACAAGGTTAAATGGTAAAGTTCCGTTTCATTTAACTCGTAGATGTGCGTTTGGAACTACTTAAATTATAATTACCATCAGCTCCTCTGCAAGTGGATCCCGTGACATTTGACCGAGTTTTCCTCCAGTTCCGATCTACTTCATGAGTGTAGACAAATCCATCGGGGTTGACAATTGGCTGGAAGTAAAAGTCAATTTTGTCCAAAATGTCCATGTAACTTCCAGTATTTGTCACAAGCTCATTGATGAAGTACGTAATTGAGCCCGTGGATATCCACTCTCGTGCATGAATCGCTAATTCATAATTAGTTTTTGCAAAATATATCATAAAAACTCCGGTTCATTTTAATGGTTTTTATTAACTAAAAAAAATTAACTTACTCGCGTCAATCCAAAATGCGGTTTTATTCGATCCACCTGTCGAAACTTTATAAACGTTAAGTTGGCGTCCTTCGCTACTTTGTCCAATATTTTCGGAGCTGAGGACATTGCTATTGTTCCTCGTCAGGTCTGCCAGCCACTCTGTAATCTAGAGTAGACAAGGATAATTAAATTACGATTATATTGTTCATTTAATGTGAATGTTAATTGAGCTGAAGAATTTATTATAATGCATACAGTTTCAAATGTTTGGTAGTCGTCCCAATTCATGGAGTTGGATTGTTTAGCATGGGAAACTGAGCGTTGTGTGGAAATGATCCTTTAAAATTAATTTTTAAGCAATTAAGCATATATAGTAATAAGTATCTTCAAATTAAATTGATTTAAAATACATAATTTTAAAAGAAATCATACTTTTCCAAATCACTTATCATGACGGTGTGGGCAATGCCATTTTGTTCGAAAAACTCCAAAATTTCTGCTAACTGTTCCGGAGAGACGAGAATGTCAGCCGTTCCCCGTGGTGACAATTCGTCCCAGAAATCAAACTTCCCGCCATCTTGAAGCGTTTTTACAGCCTCGTATTGGCTCTTTGTGTTTGGCAGGGCTTTCAGTACTTGATAGCTGTGGAAGAATAATTATTTCAGACATTGTAATTTACAAAATTAACAATCGAGATTAAGTGAACCTAAGCAAAATTAAATGAGTTAAACTTCGCGATGATTGTGTATTTTCTTAGCCTTACCCATGATAGTGTCGATATTGGTCAGCAACAGCAGATGCTATGAAAACTGACAAAACGACAAATATATATTTTCCAGCTGCCATTATGAAAACTTAGCTTTTAGTTTTAGTAAACCGGCACAAATAAGTTTTAAGTGGACGAAAAGCAGGGTTCGTCCGGACAAATGACAATTTCTATAACTTTTAATAAAAAAAATAATAAAAAAAGAGCTCTACTAATCTGTTAAATAAATACGAAACAAATTGAAGTGTTATCAAACCATGTCAATTGTCAATCCATTTCTGTTTGGTGACAGTTTGCTTAATTTACTGATCTATCCTCCCTCCTTTTCAAAAGTTAATTAAATGGGTGGACAATCTGGGTATCGCTGATAAAATGATAATTCGTCCGTGTTGGAATTCCAAGAGATTGGACATTGTCCGTATTCCATATACATATTAATCAATAGCTATTACAATGAAATACAATCTACAATTAAAATTATGTATATCTTTAATTTGAGGCTGTTACAATAATCGGAAAGCATGCATACAAAAACTGCCATATAAATCAAAATGAAGCAGACGAGTTAATCAGAAACAAATGATTTGACCCAAAACGTGAGATTTCGTTTTAATTTGGTGACAGAATGCAAAATACGAAAGCATTAGCAAACACCAATGGCATTTTTCATAACCATTGCTAACCTTAGTAATCAACTGCACTTTAACTCAATTCTTTGACCCATTGTAGAAGTTTATACAGTTATATACAAATCATTTCATGTTTAATTGTTTTCCATTCTTTATATTTGTATTAAAAATTAGGTAAATATGATTCATCAAAACAGTTTCTCCGTTTATTTGGCTGTTCCTTTAAAAAACGGATAGACAGAATTTAATACTTTTTATTTTATTGCTGTAAATTATATACATTTGTTAAAGGGTTCCTTCTAAATTAAGTGGAAAATATTATCGAATCTAATATAATTTTACTTGTAACAATAATGTATTTCTATTCGTGAAAAATGCTTGTTTTGAAAATTTACAACTAGGATTGACAAACAGTTGTCTTGTATTTTTCCATTAATTCGTCCCGTTCCGCCTCAGTCTTAAAACAGTAGAAACGTAGGTCGTCCATGGCGGGTAAAGCCAGGGTAGCATCTCTCCTGCAAAGTAAAACATAGAACAACCAAATTTTTAGAAATTTGAATTTGAATATCTGTTCAACAGATTTACTGACAGAGACAAACACCAAAATGAACATTTGAATCTATTTCGCCCAAACTAAATTTTATTACTATTTGACACGAATAGCTGATCGTGTGTTATGAAACGTTGCCCCTGCAGAAACTAACGTTCGCGCGGGTGTTTAAATCGTAGGCATCGCGCGCTCAAATAGCATTGCCTACAAATGTCTTTGAAAACAGCTACACGGGCGCTTTTTGCTTGGGATTTTAAATTGGGTAAATTATCTTTTTTGATAATCGATGTCAGGCTTACTTTCTTCGGCGCTTGGTTTCAGCCGGCGCAGCCGCATCTGGGGTCGCTTCATCTGCAGCGGCAGGGGCAGCAGCTTCTTCAGCGGGGGCAGCCGCTTCTTCAGCAGGGGCAGCCGCTTCTTCAGCGGGGGCAACAGCATCTTCAGCAGGGGCAGCCGCTTCTTCAACAGGGGCAGCTTCTTCAGTCGGGGCAGGGGCATCAGTAGCCTCCTCTGCCGGGGCTGCATCGTCTGGGGCAGGGGCGACAGTCGCTTCATCAGTTGGGGCAGAGACATCAGTCGCTTCATCGGTCGGGGCGGCGCCAGCAGCAGCATCGTCCGGGGCAGGGGCAACACTCGCCGTATCGGTTGGGGCAGGGGCAGCAGGTGCCCCAGGATCGGTTGGGGCAGGAGTGCCTTCTCCAGCTGGAGCAGGGCTACCACCATCCGGTGCCGGGGGATGTGTGCCAACGAAAACAGGCTTAGAGGTTATTGGTGCTTCGGTTGTTGGAAGAACTGAACGGGGTCCGTCGTAATGTTTTAAAATCCGCTCCAGTCGATGCAAGAACGGAGCGTCGTAATAGGCGGCTTGGACACAGTATTCCAGATTTTCGATCGTGTTCCTAACATTTGCTGAGAAAAAATTGTCCCACATTTCCTGTCTCGCGAGAATCATTGGCTTGTCCCTAAAAAATCAAAGATTAGGTTTCGAAAAATGCAAATTTTGAATGTTAAGGATTTTTTACAGTTTTTGGCCCGAAACTTACCATCTTGCAACAATTTCGGGAGTAAAGAGACGTTCAATAGCTTGTTGATAGAGATGGTGACTGTTCACATGATTCTTGAAGGTCCCGTAGCAGAGGCCATGGACGAAGTCGGCTGTTGACCATGTGACGTCCACGGGGATGTCGTATTTATTCGCTTTCCATGAAAATTCGTCCAAAGCTATTTTGACTAGCCCTTTCGTTGTGTTCACCGTCTCAATCTATAATAAGTTGAACCGTTACAAACGTACGTCGAAAAGGTGTGAAGTCACACGAGACAGGACGTCAAACATCATTTGAAGTTCTTGCCAGTCGCGTTTAAAACATTTTATTAAATCATTTTACATCACCCCAATCATAGAGTAAAGTCGTTGATTAGCAATTAAATGCTGTTCAAACTGTATCTCACCTAATTGGTTAGAATTTAAAAAATGTGACCTTTCACCCTAGACCTTTAACGGTTGACCTACAAGGTCGTAACTTACATATCCATAAGTTTTACAAGTCGATCCCTTAAACTTGAACGGCATTGGCTGGTCCAAGCAGTCATTCAAAGCACCATCGATACTAGCAGTTATTCAGGAGAATACTTAAATTATTAATATCCTATCGTTTAAACCTGTTTAAAACAAGAATTTTAAAAACGTACATCCTATAGTCGTCCATCCCAATGTCCATGATCCTGGAAGTGTCAGATTCCCCCAGTAGAAATAGGAAAGCAGTAAGGATATCTTCTCCGAAATCCAGAGACACGTACCGATTGCTGCAGAATTTGCCGAGAATTTCGAAACTTTTTTTGAGCAGTGTAACAACACGGAGAACAGGGCCAGTTTCCTCGTCGTTCGTGTCTAAACCCATGAGGTGCTTGAACATTCGGAGCGTTTGATTCCCTACTACGGGATCCGTCACCAATCCCGACGATTCATCGGGCCAAGGCTCGTTCGTATGCATTAGGGACGGAGTCACTATTTTCGAAGTCCACGAAACGTCGGAAATCAGCTCTTGAGAACCGCATTTTTCAGCCTTGTTGCAAGTATCTCCTTCGTCGACTGTAATTTAGAAAAATTCGAAAATCGTGTCATTCCTAGAAACAATTAATGTATCCTATTTTTAGGTGAAGATATGAAAGATTATTAAGTTAAACTTACTTTCAATGTCTTCATTCTGCGAGATGTATTGAAGCTATTTGGTTCAAAATAAGGCTCAATTATTCTATGGATGATTGGTGTAATTTAAAGGCAAATTAAACGGTAGAATAGACGTAAAGTTACCATAATAGGAAATGCATTTGGGTCCACATCCGTGTCATTGCAGACGTCAGCTTTCATTACACCTCTGTAATTAAGAAGTTTTTAAATTAAAACGCGTAAATGTGTTTCTGAGCCAGTTAATCTGAATATTAAGTACTGATTTTAATTAAATATTCAAGTAATGAGTTTTAAGACTTAAATTTTTTTTATTTTTTGGAAAATTAGTGGCAAAAAAGTGAAATATCAGTGGATGTAACCATACTTATTTGTAGTTGTGAAGCAGTCAACCATGACAGGATGTGGGAAAAGAATTCCAAATTCACATTGTGATTTATTGAGCCAGTAGATTCCATCCGTTGCAGATTTAGAACAAAACTCTACGTCCCCATAAGTAGATAAGATGAGGATGGAAATTAATAGAACAAGACAACTTCGAAAAAATCCGATTTTTCTCGTCATTCTGGAATTTGGTTCTAAAATTGGTTCGTTTTAATATTATTCATCGATTCAGTAACAAGAAAACACTATCGATTCATGTCGAACGAAAGTGAAATGGAAAGTTTAAGGTGCTTTGTTATTTTAAAGCCCTTTCACTTGACTAATTTTAGAAACAATGGTTGTGTTGCATCGTTTAAACTATAACAAAAACATGGTAATCTTAATATGAAAATATTGTGGCGATAGGTTCCACAATTGTTCTTCACTATTGGAACTGAATGAGACCATTTCGATCTAATTACTGTATATACAAGTAGCAGCTTCAAATAAATTACATTCAGTATGTCTATGAGCCAAGCATTTTTTACAGCGATTTTGTACTAGAAATCGACTTAAATAAAAGCGAACCATGAAGAAAGTGTAGATCCTTTTATTTAGTTTTTGTCACCAATAATTACATTTGAAAATTAAATCTATGATAACAGCAACGTTTTATCGTTTTTTAATTAATGTAAGTTTGAAGAGCTGAGAGAAATTGAATTAACTACACACTCTGATTTCACAATCAAGTCTTTGATAATGACTTAGTATTTTTTTGGTTTGCTTCTAATTGTAAGATACGTTATATGAAATTTGGTATTATGAGACTGAAGGGCTCAAAACACCCCTAATGACATCAATTTTGTCTCCCTGAACATCACGACGGACACTTAAAAGCCTCACCTGACGGGCTTGAATGGTTACAACCTTTACAGTTTTCGGCGAACGAAAAGCTACCAATTTTCGAGCTATTTTAATCACAAACTCCATAAAAAAGAATTTTAAGTTCCTGAATTGGGTCAAATAAAGCTCGCAAATATCATTGAATGAATAATTATGTAACAGTCGAAAGTCAATTTCGAAAAAATACGCCAATCCGGCAATACTTATCATGGCGCCGTAGACGAGGGCCGTCGAAAAGAAATGCTGTACATTTAAAGCCGAAACTCCGACCTCTGGCGGTGCTGGTTGCATTGCTTTGTGATCATGATTGTACATTGCGGCATTGTAAGCAGTTCGAATGTCGTATTTTGAAACTGCGGATGCTGCAGCAATGTGGTGGACCATATGCAAGTCCTCCATCCACCACGGAATACCCGAACTGTCGTAACGGGCCAAAACGGCGTTAAAATATTTGAGGAAAAAATTCGGCTTCCCCAGCCAGGGACACCGGATCATGAGGCTCGGGAGTACCATGTCACGGGGATTCTTGTGGACCGCGTACTCAAAGTCACGTGTCAGAGCTCCGACAACAAAGTCGACAAAGTTATTAAAAATCGTGAAGGCAAACATGTCAACATCATCCGTTTTCAGTATCTTTTTCGCCAACGCAACCGTGTCACTATTTGTCTGGGTCACCAAAAAAATCGGATCCGATTCAAGGAATTGAAGGTGTTGGACGAGTTTTTCCAACACTAGTTGATCTACACCTTTAGCATTGGCTGTTTCAATTAAAACATCCCCAATATCAGGAGACGTAATTATCTTGACTTTGCTTTCCGCCAACTCCTTCATCGTGGCTGGTATCGTGGGATGCAGTTCGTTGGTCATGAAAGAGAAGAGGCATCCATTGTAGCCATTAGCAACGACGATTGTGGTGAGTAGGAACAGGGATAACCAGTACTTTGGTTTCTCAGATCGTCTCTCTAATGAAGTCTGAATTGATGTTTCCAGGTATAAAGCAAAACTCCAGAGAAGTTGTTCTGTCAGTTTGTGCAAGTCGATACCCAGAGAATTTGATTTAAAATAGACGTAAGTGGTTGCTGTCATGACAAGAATGGAGAGGGCGATGAAGAGCCAAGTCCAGTAGTCGAATGGCTTGACTAACATGGTCAAGTCGTATCCTCCGATCCGTGCGAAAACCGGAAATAAGAGAAACTGCTCGCTTTCGCAATGCGGGAGCCAAACCAGCTTCTCTGTAGACCGGGTCAAAATATTGTTGAAAAACAACATGCCTTTGGAGCTCCAATCGTTGGCCGTCCAAACGACACCGTGACAATCTCGGTCGGAGTGGTCACCTCCCTCTCTGGTGAAATTCCACAGCTCGCTTAGCTCATCCAGGATGAAATCTTGTTTATAGCTGTAGCCAATTATGATTTTCTCTTGTAACTGCGTCTGAAGAGCAAGCCACATCCTATCGAGGTCCGAGTAGCTTTGTATCTTTGTGAAGTAAATTAGGGACAGCAGATCCGGATCTTCGGCACCGGATACTTGATTAAGAAGGAAATATGACCGAGATTCCAGTTCCAAAACGACGTAATCTGCAGGCATTGGTAGGAAATGTAAGGTTTCTAGAAAAGTTCGAAATCTGAGTTGAATCGTTGTCACCACCAGCAAAATGTATTTTGGAGTGTCGCTAGAAAAAGCTGTTTGTTTCAATAGCTGAGCAGTCTTGATGTATTCTTCGGCTTCTGCAAATATAATCTGGACATGAAAGTTGGGTCCTAGTTTCCGGTGCAAGAACGTATTGGTCATTGGAAGTTGTTTTATCAACTCCGTTTCGGGGTATCGACCTGTTAGCATTGCTGACTGCGTTTCGACAACTATTGGTGACACTAACTGGTTCAGTTCTATGTCAGACAAGTCTAATTCTTCAGCAACAAAATGGATGAGACCGTCGATTGGCAGGATGTCTACGAAATCAGTTAACACATTCTGTAGACACGATATTTCTCGTGGTAGGAGGATGAAAATGATGAACTTCGAAATCATGATTTGTGGTTCTTAGTGCCTCAGTCAGTTTTTAAATGTGCAATTTTAGTTGATCTCACCCCATAGATGGATTTTTATTGATTTTAACTGGTACTAGGTTTTTTACTACTCTATAACTAACTTAATAGAGGATTGAAGAGTTTGATGTTTCTGAAATGTTACCAGGATTATTTAGCGTACTCAATCGTCATTGAACTCGAAATCGGGCAGTTAGATATTGAAACATTCCATCTATGCCACAGCAATAGAAGGGAATTTAATTGCGCAAATGCTTTTAGATTATAAAACAATGCCTGCATGGAGATGAACATGCGATCACCTAATTTTTGTAAGTATACGGCATACTTGAATCAATCGATAGCAGTTCTGTTGAACGACTGTATGGATGTATCGTATCTTTGATCATTATGATTTGTTTGTTCTTAAGAAGTGTTACATATTGATGAAAATAAAAAATCTCACATTACCCCAATCGCAAAGAAAAATATACATTGTTGGATCTTGGATCTATAAATCGTCTCCATGTGTCTTCTAGTCTATCAGTATCACACTTACTTTCACATATGCATACAAAACGCTGATATTTTATCGCAGCCCATGCACCTTCGACCTCCGAACGAAATTAGCTACTTTAGTCTCTAATTTTTATAAAATAAGCATTGGTGTTGGCAAGAAGAATATTAATGACGTCCTTAAAACTTAAACCGAAACTATTCACTTGTTTCAAATGTCAAAGTTAGGATGCAAATACGGACGGACGGATAGACAGATTAAAACAATAAATGGTTTCTCCCTTTAATAATCGTAACGTATCGCCAATGAATTTGTAATACCGGCGTATGGTGTCAGGATTTGCGACATTGTAAATATTTGTCCTATTTCTCAGCATATGATAACATTATGGTGAACCAAGCAATATTCCACGTAAACTTTAAACGTAAGGCC
Source organism: Desoria tigrina (assembly GCA_906901685.1). Lineage (NCBI taxonomy): Eukaryota > Metazoa > Arthropoda > Collembola > Entomobryomorpha > Isotomidae > Desoria > Desoria tigrina. The sequence goes on from CAJQTU010000035.1 coordinate 1,235,241, forward strand.
ACCTAGGACTCAGAGAACGAATCTTAAGATTTTTTACAGCTAAATAATCCATATGACTTGTTAGGCCGTCGGTATATTGTATGCTAACAAAATAAAATATTTTGGCAATGATATTACGTATAAGAAGATTCAATTTTACTTAAAACATTAAAATAATGAATAAAACATGAGTTCCCAATAGTTTAACGGACTCATAGCATTGTCACAGGGACACTAAACCTTGTCTAAGCAATTTTTCACGACTGAAACTTATTTGGCCTAAAGGCCTGCATCGATTTTTTATGTATTTAAAATGATTCCAGCCTTTCAGAAAATCTGACCTAAATGTTCGTCACAAAACGTTTCGCGAACGTTCATGTCATGATGTCATCTGACGGACCTGCAGGCATGACTGCAATCTGCAAAGTTTCAGGAGAGCCAATAAAAGCTAAAAATGTACTAGATATTTGCAACAGGAACTCCATGGATTTGACCGGTAAATTACAAAATTGTGTTAAAAATTTCTTGAAATGGGCAACGAGGTCAGCGAAGGAATAATTTCTTAACCGACGAAGCGAAATTTCGCACAAATACGCCAATCCCGCAGCAACTATCATGGCGCCGTAGACGAGGCCCGTGGAATAGAAATGCTGTACTTTTAAAGCCGAAACTTTGATCTCTGGCGGCGCTGGTTGCATTGCTTTGTGATCGTGATTGTACATTGCGGCATTGTAAACAGTTCGAATGTCGTATTTTGACATGGTAGCTATGGCAGAAATATGCTGCACTAACTGCAAATCCTCCATCCACCACCGAATACCCGAACTGTCGTAACGGGCCAATACGGCATTAAAATATTTGAGAAAAAAATTCGGCTTCCCAACCCAAAGACACCGCGTCATAATGCTTGGTAGCACCATGTCTTGGGGATTTGTTTGCACCGCATACTGAAAATCCCGTGTCAAACCTCCGATACCAAGGTCCACAGCTTCATTAGTAATCATAAATGCAAATACGTCAATATCCTTCGCCACCAAGACTTTTTTTGCCAATGTTTCTGTATCAGTGTTAGGATTCATCTCGGTTATCAAAAAAATCGCATCAAGGGGAAGGACCACAAGATTATTTATGATTTTTTTTAAAATACGCTTATCTACGCTATCTGCATTGACTGCATCGATTAAAACGTCCCTTGTATAAGGTACCGTGACTATCTTCACTTTGCTTTCACCCAACTCGTTCATCGAGGTTGGTATCTTTGGATGTAGTTTCTTTGTCATGAAAGAGAAGAGGCATCCCTTGTAGCCGTTGGCAACGACGATTGTGGTGAGTAAGAACAAGGACAACCAGTACTTTGGTTTCCGTGATCTTGTCTCCGATGAACTCATAAATGATGCTTCCAGGTGGGTTCCAATGCTCCAAATGAGGAGTTCTGCCAGTTTGCGAAGGTCGACACCAATTGAATCGGGTTTAAAATAGACGTAACTCGTTCCAGTCATGACGACAATGGAGAGGGCAATGAATAGCCAACTCCTGTAATCAAAAGGCTTGACTAACATGGCCAGGTCGTATCCTCCGATTCGCGCGAAAACTGGGAACATGAAAAACTGCTCGCTTTCGCAATACGGGAGCCAAACCAGCTTCTCTTTCGTAACGGTCAACATTTTGTCAAAAAACAACTTGCCATTTGAACTCAAGTCATCGGCGGTCCAAACGAGACCGTGCCAATCGGGATCCTCGAGAGCGCGTTCAGTTTCCTCTCGTGAGAAATTCCACAGCTCGCTCAGCTCATCCAGGATGAAGTCATGCTTTGCGCTGTAGCCAAGTATGGTTTTTTCTTGCAATTGCGTCTGAAGAGTAGACCATATTTTGTCAAGATCGGAGTAGCTTCTAAGCTCTTTGAAGTTGATTAAGGAGAGCAGATCTGGATCTTCGGCACCGGATACTTGATTGACGAGGAAGTAAGAACGGGATTCCAGTTCCAAAACGACGTAATCTGCCGGCATGGGTAGGAAATGTAAGGTTTCTAGAAAATTCCGAAATTCAGGTTCAATTTTTGCCACCACCAGCAAAATGTAGTTTGGATTCTCGTTCGAAGCAGCCGTTCGTTCCAACAACAGAGCAGTTTTGGCGTATTCGTTATCTTCAGCTTCTGTAAATTGAATTCGGAGATGAAAGTTCGGCCCGAGTTTCCTATTCAGGAATGTATTAGTGTTCAGAGGTTGTTTTATCAACTCCGTTTCGGCGTATCGACCTGATAGCAAGGCTGACAGCGTTTCGACAACTACTGGGGACAGAAACTGGTCCAGTTCTATGTCAGACAAGTTTAACTCGTCAGAAACAAAATGGAGTACAGCGTCGACTGGCAGGATATCTAAGAAATCAGTTAATTGATTCTGTAGAGTGAATGTTTCTCGTGGCAGGAGGATACAAATGATAAACAGGAGTTTCGGCTTTAGAATCATGATTTATGGTTCCGCAAATACAGTTTTATCTGTTCAAGAGTACTCTAACTAGTTCTCCAAAATTTGTTTTTAAGTGTGCGATTTCAGTTGATCCCATGCCACAGATTTCTGCTGGTTTGAACTGGTATTTTGGTATTTGAACTACTCTCTATAACAAACTTCAAAGATGATTGATGAGTTTACTATTTTTTAACTTTTCCACAGAATTATTGAGCGTCTATAATCGTCATTGAACTCGAAATCGGGCAGTTAGATATTAAAATATTTTATGGCACAGCTTAAGAGAATAGATGGGAATTGAATTACGCAAAAGCTTTTAGATTATAAGACAATGCCTTCCTGAAGATGGACATGCGATCACTTAATTTTTTTAAGTATTCGGCAGGCTTTAATCGATCGATGGCAGTTCGCATTAACGACTGTATCGATGTATTGATGTAAAGTATCGTGGATCATTATGATTCGCTTATGGCATAAAAAGTAAAAAAAATCTCATATTACCCCAACCATAAAGAAAAATTTATATTGTTTAATCTATAGCTTGTCTCAATGTGTCTTGTAACATAATATTGACCTTACACGTATGCACATAAAAGCTACAATTTTAAGAAACGTTAATCTTTGACCGTTACCCATTCACCTTTGATCTCCGAACGAAATTAGCAACCTATAGCGTCTAATTTCTATAAAATTAGCATGAGTAGGAAGAGTATTAATGACATCCTTAAAACAAAAACGGATAATAATAATTTATTTCAAATGTCAACGTTAGAAGGGCAATACTGACGCATGACGGACAGATAAACAGATTAACACGATAAATGGTTTCTCCTTTTAATAATCGAAACCTATAGAGGAATTTGTAATAGCGGTGTTGGGTGTCGGGGTACGACGTTTTAAATATTTGTCGTATTTCTCAGGATAAGATAACATTATAGTGACCCAACAAGCCTTATTTCCTTGTGTATTTTACAAGTAAGGTGGCCCAGAACTCAGAGAATGAATATTATGATTTTTTTTTACAGTTAACAGCCTACATGACTTGGAAGTATGATTATAAAATTTAATAGATTGGCAATGATATTAGATATAAGGATATTAGATTTTATTTAAAAGCCGTAAATTAAATATGAGTCGCCAATCGTCTAACTGACTTATACTCACCAGCTGGAGCAATCGTTTTTGGAACGTTTCCTAAGTAGTTTTTAAACAAACACACAACCATGCTACGGAAATCTGACTAGGAAATTAGTTTTCAAATTTAAAAAAAATAATGGGATTTTTCAGAATATTGAACAGAAGATGTGATGTGATTACTCGAAGACTCGAAACTGTCTCACTGCTTTTGATTTATACCGTTCAACAATTACATATATAAGTTACTCTAAACATTTTTTATTGACTTCCGTTGCATATTGAACATTATATAATTGGATGCAAATAAAATACTGTTTGTATCCCAAATCCGGTCATGAGAAGAGATGGTTTACACAACTCCTCATTCATGCAATCTGACGGCCGAATATTACTCTTACCTACAACGTTCCAGAAGAATCAAGACAAGCTAAAAATTTACGAGATATTCTCATAACGCACTCTGAAATGAAATTGGCGGGAATGTTATAGAATTTTGTCAGACATTTCCTGAAATTGGCACAGAGGTCAATCCAGGAATAGTTATTGAGCCAAAGAATCGTAATTTCGAACAAAAATGCCAATCCTGCAGCAACAATCATGACGCCGTAAACAACGGCAGTGGCAAAAAAATGCTGCACTTTGAGAACCGATACTCTTAACTCTGCCGGTGCAGGTTGCATAGTTTTGTGAGCTTGGTTGTACATTGCAGCGTTGTAAGCGCTTCGAAGGTCATACTTTGATAAAGCAATTGCCACAGTAATGATTTGCACAATATGCAGGTTATCCTGCCACAACGGAATCCCAGAATTGTCGTAACCCGCCAAAACGGAATTCAAATATTTAAGAAAGAAATTGGGCTTCCCCACCCAGGGGCATCGGGTCTTTGTGCTCGGTATCACCATGTCACGTGGGTTTTTGTGCACCGCATACTGGAAATCACGTGTCAACGTTCCCACCAATAAGTCTAGAAAGTCATTAAATAGAGCCGCGGCAAATATGTCAACATCCCTCGGTTGCAAAACCTGTTTTGTTAAAGTCATCGTATCTACTTCCGTCTCCATTATCACAGTAATAGCATCGGACTCAAAGACAACCATATTTTGTACGATTTTTTCCAGAATCGGCCTATCCGTATCATTAATAGTGGCGGCTTGGACTAATACGTCTCTGGAGTAAGCAGCCGTGACTATCTTGACTTCGCTTTCCGCTAACTTCTTCATGGTACTTGGTATTTCGGGATGTACTGGCTTCGTCATGAACGAGAAGAGACAGCCCTTGTAACCATTCGTCAGGACGACTGTGGTGAGGAGGAATAAGGATAGCCAGTATTTGGATCTTCCGCCTTTTGCATCCGACAAACTCATCACTGATATTTCCAGGCAGATCCCAACTGTACAAAGAAGCTGCTCGGTCAGTTTGTAGCAGTCAAAGGACTCTGAATTTGACTTGAAATAGAGGTAAGTCGTTCCGGACATGACGAGCATGGAAAGTGCGATGAATAGCCAACTGCTCATGTCAAAGGGCTTGACTAGCAAGGCCAAGTCGTATCCTCCGATTCGCGCAAAAACCGGGAATATGAAAAACTGCTCGCTTTCGACATAGGGGAGCCAAACCAGCTTCTCTTTTGACAAGGTCAGAAGATCTTGGCGGAAATGCTTTCCGCTCGAACTCCCGTCGTCTGCGATATACACGAGACCGTGCCAATCGGTCAGATCCCCTCGACTACTTTCGCGCGAGAAGTTCCACAGCTCGCTTAGCTCGTCCAGGATGAAGTCGTGCGTAGTGCTGTATCCGATTATTGTCCTCTCCTGAAACTGCGTCTGAAGAGTAAACCAGACACTGTCAAGATCTGACAAGCTTTGTCGCTCTTTGAAGGAAATTAAGGAGAGCAGATCAGGATCTTCGGAACCTGATACCTGATTAACGAGGAAATAGGACCGAGATTCCAGTTCCAAAACCACGTAATCTGGCGCCATTGGAAGGAAATGTAAGGTTTCTAGAAAACTTCGAAATTCAGGTACAACCGTTGCCACCACCAGCAAAATGTAGTTTGGGTTCTCGTTCGAAACCGCTGTACGTTCCAGCAACACGGCGGTCTTACCGTACTCATTATTTTCAGCTTCTGCAAATACTATCCGGAGATGAAAGCTCGGCCCGAGTTTCCGGTGCAGGAATGTGCAAGTGCTTGGAGGTTGTTTTATCAACTCCGATTCTGCATATCGATTTCGAAGTAGAGCTGGCTGCGTTTCGAGAATTCTCGGGCACAGAAACTGGTCTAGTTCTATGTTGGACAAATTTAAGTCGTCAGAAACAAAATGGATGAGACCGTCGATGGGCAGGTTGTCTAAGAAGTCGGCCAATAGTTTCTGCAAACAGGATATTTCTCGTGGCAGGAGGATAAAAACGATAAACAGGGCTTTTGGCTTCAGAATCATGATTTATGGTTCCGCAAAAACAGTGGTTTCTGCTCAAGAGTATTTTAACTAGTTCTGCAATAGGTTTTTAAGTGGCGATTTCAGTTGATCCCATCGCATGGATTTCTACTGGTATTTTGGTATTTTAACTACTCTTGTTACTGTTCTATAACAAACTTCAAAGAGGATTGAAGAGTTTGATATTTCTTAACTTTTCCACAGGATTGATGTGCGTCCATCGTCGTCATTGAACTCGGTATCAGGCGGTTTGATATTGAAATATTCTATCTATGCCGCAGCTTAGAGAATAGAAGGGAATTTAATTACACAAAAGCTTTTAGATTATAAAACAATGCCTGCCTGGAGATGAACATGCGATCACGTATTTTTTTTTAAGTATTGAGCATACTTTAGTCAATCGATAGCAGTTCCCTTGAACGACTGTATGGATGTATGGGTGTATGGGATCATAGATCATTATGATTCGCTTATGGCATAAAAAATAAAAAATCTCATATAACCCCAACCATAAAGAAAAATATACATTGTTGAATCTATACCTTGTCTCAATGTGTCTTCTAACATCTATTGCACTTATATGTATGTACATAAAAGACTGTCATTTTAAAAAACGTTAAGCTTTCACGGTACTCCATTAACAGTTGACCTTCAAACAAAATTAGCTACATTAGCCTTTAATTTCTATAAAATTAGCATTAGTAGAAGGGTATTATTGCCATCCGTAAAAGGAAAACCGAAAATATTAATCGGTTTCAAATTTCAAAGTTATAATGCAAATACTGACGGACAGACAGACAGACCAAAGCAATGAATTGTTTCTCCCTTTTAAAATCCAAACCTATAGATAAAGATTTTGTAATATTCGTGTTGGGTGACACGGTTTGCAAATATTTGTCTTATTTCTCAGCATAAAATAAAAATAGTGAACCAACAAGCGATATTGCTTGTGTATTTTACAAGTAAGGCTACCGAGAACTCAGAGAATGAGCCTTAGGATTTTTTCTAGCTTAACAACCTACATGGCTTGGAGTTGGAAGTATGATAATAACATTTAATAGATTGGCTATGATATTAGAAGGATATTCGATTTTATTTAAAAGCCGGAAATAGAATTTACGTCGCCAATCATCTTTAACTGATTAGTAGTCAGTAGTCACCAGCCAGAGTAATCATGTTTTAAACATTTCTTAAGTAATTTTTAAATAAACTCAACTATGTTGCGGAAATCAGACTACAAAATTATTTTTCGAATTAAAAAACCAATACTGACATTTTTGAGAATATTGGACAGACAAAATGTGATGTGACTCTCAAAAACTCAATATGGTCTCGCTGTTTTGATTTATACCATTTAATAATTACACAATATAAGTTAATCTCAACATTTATTGATTACCGTTGCATATTGCACATTATATAATTGGATGGAATATAAATACTGTTTGTATCGCGGATCCGGTCATGAGAAGAGATGGTGTACACAACCCTGATTCATGTAATCTGACGGACCAGTATTACTCTAACCTACAAAGTTCCAGTAGAATCAAAACAAGCTTACAATTTACGAGATGTTCTCATAACGCACTCCGAAATGAAATTGGCGGGAATGTAATAGAATTTTGCAAAGCATTTCCTGAAGATGACACAGAGGTCAATCAAGGAATAATTACTGAACCAGAGAATCGTAATTTCGAGTAAAAATGTCAATCCTGCAGCTACAATCATGACCCCGTAGACAAGGGCAGTGGCAAAGAAATGCTGCACTTTGAGAACCGAGACCCTTAACTCTGCCGGTGCAGGTTGCATAGTTTTGTGAGCTTGGTTGTACATCGCAGCGTTGTAAGCGCTTCGAAGGTCATACTTTGATAAAGCAATTGCCACAGTAATCATTTGCACAATACGCAGGTTATCCTGCCACAACGGAATCCCAGAATTGTCGTAACCCGCCAAAACGGAATTCAAATATTTAAGAAAGAAATTGGGCTTCCCCACCCAGGGGCATCGGGTCTTTGTGCTCGGTATCACCATGTCACGTGGGTTTTTGTGCACCGCATACTGGAAATCACGTGTCAACGTTCCCACCAATAAGTCTAGAAAGTCATTAAATAGAGCCGCGGCAAATATGTCAACATCCCTCGGTTGCAAAACCTGTTTTGTTAAAGTCATCGTATCTACTTCCGTCTCCATTATCACAGTAATAGCATCGGACTCAAAGACAACCATATTTTGTACGATTTTTTCCAGAATCGGCCTATACGTATCATTAATAGTGGCAGCTTGGACTAATACGTCTCTGGAGTAAGGAACCGTGACTATCTTGACTTCGCTTTCCACTAACTTCTTCATGGTAGTTGGTATTTCGGGATGTACTGGCTTCGTCATGAAAGAGAAGAGACAGCCCTTGTAACCATTCGTCAGGACGATTGTGGTGAGGAGGAATAAGGATAACCAGTATTTGGATCTTCCGCCTTTTGCATCCGACAAACTCATCACTGATATTTCCAGGCAGATCCCAACTGTACAAAGAAGCTGCTCGGTCAGTTTGTGGCAGTCAAAGGACTCTGCATTTGACTTGAAATAGAGGTAAGTCGTTCCGGACATGACGAGGATGGAGAGGGTGATGAACAGCCAAGCGTTGTAGTCGAAGGGCTTGACTAACATGGTCAAGTCGTATCCTCCGATTCGCGCAAAAACCGGGAATATGAAAAACTGCTCGTCTTCGACATAGGGGAGCCAAACCAGCTTCTCTTTTGACAAAGTCAGAAGATCTTGGCGGAAATGCTTTCCGCTCGAACTCCCGTCGTCTGCGATATACACGAGACCGTGCCAATCGGTCAGATCCCCTCGACTACTTTCGCGCGAGAAGTTCCACAGCTCGCTTAGCTCGTCCAGGATGAAGTCGTGCTTAGTGCTGTATCCGAGTATTGTCCTCTCCTGAAACTGCGTCTGAAGAGTAAACCAGACACTGTCAAGATCTGACAAGCTTTGTCGCTCTTTGAAGGAAATTAAGGAGAGCAGATCAGGATCTTCGGAACCTGATACCTGATTAACGTGGAAATAGGACCCGGATTCTTGTTCCAAAACGACATAATCCGGCGCCATTGGAAGGAAATGTAAGGTTTCTAGAAAACCTCGAAATTCAGGTACAATCGTTGCCACCACCAGCAAAATGTAGTTTGGGTTCTCGTTCGAAACCGCTGTACGTTCCAGCAACACGGCGGTCTTACCGTACTCATTATTTTCAGCTTCTGCAAATACTATCCGGAGATGAAAGCTCGGCCCGAGTTTCCGGTGCAGGAATGTGCAAGTGCTTGGAGGTTGTTTTATCAACTCCGATTCTGCATATCGATTTCGAAGTAGAGCTGACTGCGTTTCGAGAATTCTCGGGGACAGGAACTGGTCCAGTTCTATGTTGGACAAGTCGTCAGAAACAAAATGGACGAGACCGTCGATTGGCAGGATGTCTAAGAAGTCAGCTAATAGTTTCTGCAAGCAGGATATTTGTCGTGGCAGGAGAATAAAAACGATAAACAGGACTTTTGGCTTCAGAATCATGATTTATGGTTCCGCAAAAACAGTGGTATCTGCTCAAGAGTATTTTAACTAGTTCTGCAATAGGTTTTTAAGTGGCGATTTCAGTTGATCCCATCCCATGGATTTCTACTGGTATTTTGGTATTTTAACTACTCTTGTTACTGCTCTATAACAAACTTCAAAGAGGATTGAAGAGTTTGATATTTCTTAACTTTTCCACAGGATTGTTGTGCGTCCATAATCGTCATTGAACTCGGTATCAAGCGGTTAGATATTGAAATATTCTATCAATGGCGCAGCTTAGAGGATAGGAGGGAATTTAATTACACAAAAGCTTTTAGATTATAAAACAATACCTGCCTGGAGATGAACATGCGATCACGTAATTTTTTTAAATATTGGGCATACTTTAGTCAATCGATAGCAGTTCCCTTGAACGACTGTATGGATGTATTGGTTTATGGCATCATAGATCATTATGATTCGCTTATGGCATAAAAAATTTAAAAAAATTTCATATAACCCCAACCATAAAGGGAAATATACATTGTTGAATCTTTACCTCGTCTCAATGTGTCTTTTAAGTCTAACATCTATTGCACTTTTATGTATGTACTTAAAAGGCTGTCATTTTAAAAAACGTTAAGCTTCCACGGTACTTCATTAACAGTTGACCTTCAAACAAAATTAGCTACATTAGCCTTTAATTTCTATAAAATTAGCATCGGTAGAAGGGGATTAATGCCATCCGTAAAAGGGAAACTGAAAATATTAATCGGTTTCAAATGTCAAAGTTAAAATGCAAACACTGACGGACGGATAGACAGACCAAACCAATGAATTGTTTGTTCCTTTAAAAATCCAAACCTATAGATAAGGATTTTGTAATACTCGTGTTGGGTGACAGGGTTTGCAAATATTTGTCAGATTTCTCAGCATAAAATTAAAATAGTGAACCAACAAGCGATATTACTTGTGTATTTTACAAGTAAGGCCACCGAGAACTCAGCGAATGAGCCTTATGATTTTTTGTAGCTTAACAACCTACATGACTTGGAAGTTGGAAGTATGATAATAAAATTTAATAGATTGGCTATGATATTAGAAGGATATTCGATTTTATTTAAAAGCCGGAAATGAAATTTAAGTCGACAATCATCTTTAAATGATTAGTAGTCACCAGCTAGAGCAATCATGTTTGAAACATTTCTTAAGTAATTTTTAAATAAACTCAACTATGTTACGGAAATCAGACTAAGAAATACATTTTCGAATTAAAAAACCAATACTGACATTTTTAAGAATATTGGACGGACAGAAGATGTGATGTGACTCTCAAAGACTCGAAACTGTCTCGCTGGTTTTGATTTATACCATTTAATAATTACACAATATAAGTTAATCTCAACATTTATTGATTACCGTTGCATATTGCACATTATATAATTGGATGGAATATAAATACTGTTTGTATCGCGGATCCCGTCCTGAGAAGAGATGGTGTACACAACCCTGATTCATGTAATCTGACGGACCAGTATTACTCTAACCTACAAAGTTCCAGTAGAATCAAAACAAGCTTACAATTTACGAGATGTTCTCATAACGCACTCCGAAATGAAATTGGCGGGAATGTAATAGAATTTTGCAAAGCATTTCCTGAAGATGACACAGAGGTCAATCAAGGAATAATTACTGAACCAGAGAATCGTAATTTCGAGTAAAAATGTCAATCCTGCAGCTACAATCATGACCCCGTAGACAAGGGCAGTGGCAAAGAAATTTTGTAATTTGAGAGCCCAGACTCCTAGCTCTGCCGGTGCTGGTTGCATTGCTTTGTGAACGTGGCTGAACATGGCAGCGTTGTAGAAGTTTCGAAGGTCGCATTTCGACAAAGTTATGGCTGCAGTAATCAATCGCACAATCCGCAAGTACTCCTCCCACAACACAATCCCGGAACTGTCGTAAACCGCCAAAACTGAATTCAAATATTTGAGAAAGAAATTGGGCTTCCCAACCCAGGGACTTCGGGTCTTTATGCTCGGTATCACCATGTCACGTGGACTTGTGTGTATCGCATACTGGAAATCCCGTGTAAAAGCTCCCACCCCAATATCTATAAACTCATTAAATAGAGCAACGGCAAATCTTTCAACATCCTTCGGTTGCAAAACCTGTTTTGCTAAAGTCGTCGTATCTGTGTTCCCATTGACTATCGAAGTAATCGGATCGGAATCAAAGACAACCATATTTTGTACGATTTTTTCCAGAATCGGCCTATCCGTATCATTAATAGTGGATGCTTGGACTAATACGTCTCTGGAGTAAAGAACCGTGACTATCTTGACTTCGCTTTCCACTAACTTCTTCATGGTAGTTGGTATTTCGGGATGTACTGGCTTCGTCATGAAAGAGAAGAGACAGCCCTTGTAACCATTCGTCAGGACGATTGTGGTGAGAAGGAATAAGGATAACCAGTATTTGGATCTTCCGCCTTTTGCATCCGACAAACTCATCACTGATATTTCCAGGCAGATCCCAACTGTACAAAGAAGCTGCTCGGTCAGTTTGTAGCAGTCAAAGGACTCTGAATTTGACTTGAAATAGAGGTAAGTCGTTCCGGACATGACGAGCATGGAAAGTGCGATGAATAGCCAACTGCTCATGTCAAAGGGCTTGACTAGCAAGGCCAAGTCGTATCCTCCGATTCGCGCAAAAACCGGGAATATGAAAAACTGCTCGCTTTCGACATAGGGGAGCCAAACCAGCTTCTCTTTTGACAGGGTCAGAAGATTTTGGCGCAAATGCTTCCCACCCGAACTCCCGTCGTCTGCAATATGAACGACACCGTGCCAATCGGTCAGACCCTCTCGACTACTTTCGCGCGAGAAGTTCCACAGCTCGCTTAGCTCATCCAGGATGAAGTCGTGCTTAGTGCTGTATCCGATTATTGTCTTCTCTTGAAACTGCGTCTGAAGTGTAAACCAGACACTGTCAAGATCTGACAAGCTTTGTCGCTCTTTGAAGGAAATTAAGGAGAGCAGATCAGGATCTTCGGAACCTGATACCTGATTAACGTGGAAATAGGACCCGGATTCTTGTTCCAAAACGACATAATCCGGCGCCATTGGAAGGAAATGTAAGATTTCTAGAAAACCTCGAAATTCAGGTACAATCGTTGCCACCACCAGCAAAATGTAGTTTGGGTTCTCGTTCGAAACCGCTGTACGTTCCAGCAACATGGCGGTCTTGCCGTACTCATTATTTTCAGCTTCTGCAAATACTATCCGGAGATGAAAGCTCGGCCCGAGTTTCCGGTGCAGGAATGTGCAAGTGCTTGGAGGTTGTTTTATCAACTCCGATTCTGCATATCGATTTCGAAGTAGAGCTGACTGCGTGTCGAGAATTCTCGGGGACAGGAACTGGTCCAGTTCTATGTTGGACAAGTCGTCAGAAACAAAATGGACGAGACCGTCGATTGGCAGGATGTCTAAGAAGTCAGCTAATAGTTTCTGCAAGCAGGATATTTGTCGTGGCAGGAGGATAAAAACGATAAACAGGGCTTTTGGCTTCAGAATCATGATTCATGGTTCCACAAAAACAGTGGTATCTGCTCAAGAGTATTTTAACTAGTTCTGCAATAGGTTTTTAAGTGGCGATTTCAGTTGATCCCATCCCATGGATTTCTACTGGTATTTTGGTATTTTAACTACTCTTATTACTGCTCTATAATAAACTTCAAAGATGATTGAAGAGTTTGATATTTCTTAACTTTTCCACAGGATTGTTGTGCGTCCATAATCGTCATTGAACTCGGTATCAGGCAGTTAGACATTGAAATATTCCATCAATGGCGCAGCTTAGAGGATAGGAGGGAATTTAATTACACAAAAGCTTTTAGATTATAAAACAATGCCTGCCTGGAGATTAACATGCGATCAGGTAATTTTTTTAAGTACTGGGCATACTTTAGTCAATCGATAACAGTTCCCTTGAACGACTGTATGGATGTATGGTATCATGGATCATTAGGATTCGCTTATGGCATAAAAATAAAAATCTCATATTACCCCAACCATAAAGAAAAATATACATTGTTGAATCTATAGCTCGTCTCAATGTGTCTTCTAACATCTATTGCACTTATATGTATGTACATAAAAGGCTGTAATTTTAAAAAACGTTAAGCTTCGACCATACTCCATTCACCGTTGACCTTCAAACAAAATTAGCTACATTAGCCTTTAATTTCTATAAAATTAGCATTAGTAGAAGGGTATTAATAGCATCCGTAAAAGGAAAACCGAAAATATTAATCGGTTTCAATTCTCAAAGTTATAATTCAAATACTGACGGACAGATAGACAGACCAAAGCAATGAATTGTTTCTCCCTTTAAAAATCGAAACCTATAGACAAGGAATTTGTAATACCCGTGTTGGGTGACAGGGTATGCAAACATTTGTCTTATTTCTCAACATAAAATAAAAATAGTGAACCAACAAGCGATATTGCTAGTGTATTTTACTAGTAAGGCCACCGAGAATTCAGAGAATGAGCCTTATGATTTTTTCTAGCTTAACAACCTGCTTGACTTTGAGTTGGAAGTATGATAATATTTAATAGATTGGCTATGATATTAGAAGGATATTCAATTTTATTTTAAAGCCGGAAATGAAATTTGAGTCGCCAATCATCTTTAACTGACTCATAGTCACCAGCTAGGGTGTACGGATGACTCCCGCCCATCATTCCCCGCCGATCATATCTCGCCCATCATTCCCCGCCATCGAAGGGGAATGATGGGGAGGAAAATGTACACGGCGGGGAATGATGGGCGGGGAATAATGGGCGGGATATGATCGGCGTGGAATGATGGGCGGGAGTCATCCGCAAATCTAGGGTATACGGATGACTCCCACCCATCATTCCCCGCCGATCATATCCCGCCCATTATTCCCCGCCCATCATTCCCCGCCCATCATTCCCCACCGTGTACATTTTCCTGTCCATCATTCCCCGCCCTGACATTTTTCCGCCCAGAACCGATTGTGGGTTAAACACCTAAATTTTCGTTCCTTTGCTGATTACCAGATGTTGTGAACCATTTTTAAACAATTAATATAAATCGAAAACCATCTTGAAACCAAATGTTTTAAATCATTTTAACACCTGAAATTAAAAAACACAAAATATCCCATTATACCCCAATCATAAAGCATAAACAGTGACATTGCTGAATAGGTCATGTCAATGGTTTTTCATCGATGTACCACAAAGAGTTATTTGTCACATGAAAAATGTGAGCTTTGACCCTGAACCTTATATAAAATGTCAGGTTACTGGCAGTTGGCACCGATCAATAACGAATTGTAAGTGTTTGTTACATTTTCATATAACAAATATCTCTGTCTGTGTGCGTGCGGTACACCAATGAAAAATCGTTATCATAATGTATTCAGCATTGCCACTGATTTTAGTCCATGGTTCGGGCATAATGAGATATTTTGTGTTTTTCAATCAGTGGTGTTACAATTATTTATAATCTTTGGTTTCAAGATGGTTTTCGATTTATATTAATTGTTTAAAAATGGTTCACAACATCTGGTAATCAGCAAAGGAACGAAAATTTAGGTGTTTAACGCACATTCGGTTCTGGGAGGAAAAATGTCAGGGCGGGGAATGATGGGCAGGAAAATGTACACGGCGGGGAATGATGGGCGGGATATGATCGGCGGGGAATGATGGGCGGGAGTCATCCGCAAATCACCAGCTACAGCAATCATTTTTTAAACATTCTTAAGTAATTTTTAAATAAACACAACTATGCTACGGAAATCAGATTAGGAAATTATTTTTCGAACTAAAAAACAAATAATGGCATTTTTCAGAAGATTAACAGAAGATGTGATGTGATTACTCGAAGACTGGAAATTGTCTCGCTGCTTTCGGTTTATACCGTTTTACAATTACATAAATAAGTTACTCGAAACATTTATTGATTACCGATGTAAGCATCGGTTTTAGCAATTAAACAATGTGCAGTAAGCTGCACATTGTTTAATTGGAGACCACAGGACTGTGGCTAACTAGTGGCTTGATAGATTTTGACATTAGGTAATGTTGATATTTTATAATAAAGTTTATTTTCTATCACTGTTTGTGTCTCTTCATGAGATTATGATGGATCACAGAACTGTTCATTCTTGTAATTTATGACGGACGTGTATGACTCTAACCTGTAAAATTCCAGGAGAGCCCAGAAAAGATGTAAATTTCAGAGATATTCTCAAAACGCACTCCGAAATTAAATTGACCGGAATGGTATAGAATTGGGTCAAACAATTCCTGAAAAGGTTATAGAGGTCAATCAAGGACTTATTATTGACCCAAAGAATCGAAATTTCAACAAAAATGCAAATCCGGCAGCTACAATCATGACGCCGTAAACAACGGCAGTGGAAAAGAAATGCTGTACTTTGAGAACCGAGACCCTCAACTCTGACGGTGCAGGCTGCATAGCTTTGTGAGCGTGGTTGTACATCGCAGCGTTGTAAACGCTTCGAAGGTCAAACTTAGATAAAGCTATGGTTCCCGTAATTAATTGCATCATACGCAGGTGTTCCTGCAACAATGGAATCCCAGAATTATCGTAGCCCGCCAAAGCGGAATTCAAATATTTGAGAAAGAAATTGGGCTTCCCCACCCAGGGGCATCGGGTCATTATGCTCGGTATCACCATGTCACGTGGGTTTTTGTGCATCGCATACTGGAAATCACGTGTCAGAGCTCCTACCGTTAAGTCAAGAAAGTCATTAAGTAGAGCGATTGCAAATATTCCCACATCCTTCGGTTCTAAAATTTGTTTTGCTAAAGTCGTCGTGTCCATTTCCGTTAGCAAAATAATCGCATTGGAGCCAACGATAACCATGTGTTGGACGATTTTTTCCATAATCTGCCTATCCATATCATTATTAGTGAGAGCTTGGGCTCTCACTAATAATGATACGGATAGGCAGAACCTCTCTGCCATAAACACCCGTGACTACCTTGACGTCACTTTCCGCTAACTTGGTCATGGTAGTGGGTATTTCCGGGTGCACTTCCTTCGTCATGAAAGAGAAGAGACAGCCCTTGTAACCATTCGTCAGGACGATTGTGGTGAGGAGGAATAAGGATAACCAGTATTTTGACCTTCCGGCTCGTACATCCGACAAACTCATCACTGATATTTCCAGACAGATGCCAACAGTACGAAGAAGCTGCTCTGTCAGTTTGTGGCAGTCAAAGGACTCTGAATTTGAATTGAAATAGAGGCAAGTCGTTCCGGTCATGACGAGAATGGAAAGGGCGATTAATAGCCAACTGCTCGTGTCAAGGGGCTTGCCTAACATGGTCAAGTCGTAGCCTCCGATTCGCGCAAAAACTGGGAATATGAAAAATTGCTCGCTTTCGACATAGGGGAGCCAAACCAGCTTCTCTTTTGACAGGGTCAGAAGATTTTGGCGCAAATGCTTCCCACCCGAACTCCCGTCGTCTGCAATATGAACGACACCGTGCCAATCGGTCAGACCCTCTCGACTACTTTCGCGCGAGAAGTTCCACAGCTCGCTTAGCTCATCCAGGATGAAGTCGTGCATTTTTGAAACATTTCTTAAGTAATTTTTAAATAAACTCAACTATGTTACGGAAATCAGACTACAAAATTATTTTTCGAATTAAAAAACCAATACTGACAATTTTGAGAATATTGGACGGACAGAAGATGTGATGTGATTCCTCAAATACTCAATATTGTCTCGCTGTTTTGATTTTTATACCGTTTAACAAATACATATATATAAGTTAATCTAAACACTTATTGACTACCATTGCATATTGCACATTATATAAGTGGATGCAAATAAAATACTGTTTGTATCCCGGATCCGGTCATGAGAAGAGATGGTTACACAACCCCTCATTCATGCAATCTGAAGGACGAGTATTGCTCTAACCTACAAAGTTCCAGAAGAATCAAAACAAGCTAAAAATGTACGAGATGTTCTCATAACGCACTCCGAAATGAAATTGGCGGGAATGTAATAGAATTTTGCAAAGCATTTCCTGAAGATGACACAGAGGTCAATCAAGGAATAATTACTGAACCAGAGAATCGTAATTTCGAGTAAAAATGTCAATCCTGCAGCTACAATCATGACCCCGTAGACAAGGGCAGTGGCAAAGAAATTTTGTAATTTGAGAGCCCAGACTCCTAGCTCTGCCGGTGCTGGTTGCATTGCTTTGTGAACGTGGCTGAACATGGCAGCGTTGTAGAAGTTTCGAAGGTCGCATTTCGACAAAGTTATGGCTGCAGTAATCAATCGCACAATCCGCAAGTACTCCTCCCACAACACAATCCCGGAACTGTCGTAAACCGCCAAAACTGAATTCAAATATTTGAGAAAGAAATTGGGCTTCCCAACCCAGGGACTTCGGGTCTTTATGCTCGGTATCACCATGTCACGTGGACTTGTGTGTATCGCATACTGGAAATCCCGTGTAAAAGCTCCCACCCCAATATCTATAAACTCATTAAATAGAGCAACGGCAAATCTTTCAACATCCTTCGGTTTCAAATTTTGTTTTGCTAAAGTCGTCGTATCTGTGTTCCCATCGACTATCGAAGTAATCGGATCGGAATCAAAGACAACCATATTTTGTACGATTTTTTCCAGAATCGGCCTATCCGTATCATTAATAGTGGATGCTTGGACTAATACGTCTCTGGAGTAAAGAACCGTGACTATCTTGACTTCGCTTTCCACTAACTTCTTCATGGTAGTTGGTATTTCGGGATGTACTGGCTTCGTCATGAAAGAGAAGAGACAGCCCTTGTAACCATTCGTCAGGACGATTGTGGTGAGAAGGAATAAGGATAACCAGTATTTGGATCTTCCGCCTTTTGCATCCGACAAACTCATCACTGATATTTCCAGGCAGATCCCAACTGTACAAAGAAGCTGCTCGGTCAGTTTGTAGCAGTCAAAGGACTCTGAATTTGACTTGAAATAGAGGTAAGTCGTTCCGGACATGACGAGCATGGAAAGTGCGATGAATAGCCAACTGCTCATGTCAAAGGGCTTGACTAGCAAGGCCAAGTCGTATCCTCCGATTCGCGCAAAAACCGGGAATATGAAAAACTGCTCGCTTTCGACATAGGGGAGCCAAACCAGCTTCTCTTTTGACAAGGTCAGAAGATCTTGGCGGAAATGCTTTCCGCTCGAACTCCCGTCGTCTGCGATATACACGAGACCGTGCCAATCGGTCAGATCCCCTCGACTACTTTCGCGCGAGAAGTTCCACAGCTCGCTCAAATCATCCAGAATGAAGTCGTGTTTATTGCTCTATCCGACTATTTTCCTCTCCTGAAACTGCATCTGAAGAGCAAACCAGATCTTGTCAAGATCCGAGTAGCTTTGTAGCTCTTTGAAGGAAATTCAGGAGAGCAGATCAGGATCTTTGGAACCGGATACCTGATTGACGAATAAATACGACCGAGATTCCAGTTCCAAAACCACGTAATCTGACTTCATGGGAAGGAAATGTAAGGTTTCCAGAAAAGTTCGAAATTCGGGTCTAACCCTTCTCACCACCAGCAAAATGTAGTTTGGATTCTCGTTTGAAACAGCCGTTCGCTCCAACAATAAGGCTGTTTTGTTGTCTTCAGCTTCTGCAAATACTATCCGGAGATGAGAGTTCGGTCCGAGTTTCCGGTGCAGAAATGTATTGGTGCCCGGAGGAAGTGCCCGATTCCGCGTATCGATTTCGTAGGAGAGCTGACTGCGTTTCGACAACTGTAGGGGACAGTAACTGGCCGAGTTCTATATCTGACAAGTCAGATAACTCGTCAGCTACAAAATGAATGAGACCGTCGACTGGCAGGATGTTTAAGAGGTCAGTCAACAAGTCCTGAAGAGCAGATATTTTTTGCGGAAGGAGGATCCAAACGATATAAATCACCTTTAGATACGGAGACATGATTCGCTCTCGCATAACTTGTTTTGTCTGTAAATTTTTTAAGTAAATTTGAGATGATCCATTTATTTCCACCGCTACAGTCAACTGTGAATTCCTCTAGTCTTTGTGTGGTTTTTAGAGGTAATACTAGCGTGCTGTCAATAAATGAAAAAACAACCTTCAAAGGGTAGTGAAAAAGTTTCTTATTTTTCTGCTTTTAAGGTCATTTGAGACATAATTTAAGAATCAATCGAAATATTTAGCTGCTCTACTACCACTAGCATAAACCCTAACTGTACATAATGAGAAAAGGTTTAAATAATTAAGAAAATTTCAACATGAACATGCGATTATATAAGATATAACCTTTAATCAATATCCATGAACCGGATAGCAGCGACAGTATTGATGTATTATAGATTAGTATCGTTCCGTTTTTTAAAACTTCGTATTATTTAAAAGCATCTTTGAAATAGGTATCGAACGTATACTTATAATTTGACCATGTACGGTTTAGTATCTTGGCAATTAAGTACGTAAGGAATTAATATATGAGAAAATTGACTTTTGACCCTAATCAACCTGTTTGTCGTTTGGCATATACACACGGCCCAAGAACAAAACCAGACGTCCGTCTGAAAGTCCAAAACATGTTCTGGAAAGGACAGTTTTGTTATGCTGTTTGTCGGTTGCACAACGTTCCAGACCCCGGACGGACGGACACAAAGTCATTCGCATGAGGTAGCTCAGATAAATAATAATCAATCTCCGGACAATGCCTTTACAATACATATACATTGGGTGTGGGTGTTAGAGGTGTCCAGCTATCTCGTCCCGCACGAATTTGGCTGCATATATCGTTGTAGCGTGGCTACTTGGAGTGAACTAAATAAGTGGACTGTATATTAAAATAGGATGAACTTTTCTTCCCCGGAATTCGGACTAACTGACTTTCTCAAATCACTAACTAATCCCTTATGACTAGCTAATATTCGTCCCTGACACTGCAAAGTGTATGGTGAAATGAGAGAAACAATATGGTTAACTAATTACACATTTGACTTTAATTAAATGAACCGAAATTGTGTTTCAAGAAATACTAAAATTTGACGTTCATTCCTCCTTTAATCCTAGCCGAATACATACTGCAGTACAAGTAAAAACTATAAAATATGGAATATGAAGTGTGAAATGACTGTCGACGTGGCTGATGGCATTACAACTTTTTCATAAAAACCTCTGAACTTGATAATCTAACATAAGTAATAGTTCAGTATTTAGTTTAACATACTAGCCCATTCCAAAAGAAAAAAGTCAGCAATAGAATGTGTATTGCTTATACGAATTGCAGGCAATAGATCGCAACATTTGGAAAAGACGGCAATAACCTATATGTTAACAGAACCTGCAATGCATTCAATATTCAATATTGCAATGTTGCATACAATTTTAAATTTAACCTGATAATTTTCATATATTAATTAACCTAAAAATAAGTTGTTTTCATGTGCTTGAAGACAATCGTCTAGCCTTATCGTAAGAGAATATAACATTTTTTAAATCATGACGTTAGACATTAGGAATGAGGATGGCTAATTTTATTTAAAAACAACAAATAAAACGAGTATTCAATCATTTATCAGATAAACAGACTCATATGCACCAGAAACACAAATATTTGTCAGATCAACTGATCCACAAATGTGCATCAGTCAATATATGGCAACAACTGACAATCCTCCCCTCCCCGCCATTCATGTAACCTGGCGGACGTGTATGATTGCTACCGGCAAAGGTTCAGAAGATCCCAGAAAAGCTGCAAATTTGCGAGATATTCTCAATACGCTCTCAGAAATGAAATTGACCGGAATGGTATACAATTGGGTCAAACACTTCCTGACAAGGGCACAGAGGTCAGCAAAGGAGTTAGTATTGACCGGAAAAATCGAAATTTCGAACAGAAATGCCAATCCCGCAGCAACAATCATGGCGCCGTAGACAACGGCAGTGGCAAAGAAATGCTGCACTTTGAGAACCGAGACCCTTAACTCTGCCGGTGCTGGTTGCATTGTTTTGTGAACATGGTTGTACATCGCAGCGTTGTAAACGCTTCGAAGGTCATACTTTGATAAATCTATTGTCGCAGTAATGAATTGCACAATCCGCAGGTTCTCCTGCCACAATGGAATCCCAGAATTATCGTAACCCGCCAAAGCGGAATTCAAATATTTGAGAAAAAAATTGGGTTTCCCCACCCAGGGGCATCGGGTCATTATGCTCGGTATCACCATGTCACGTGGACTTGCGTGTATTGCATACTGGAAATCACGTGTCAAAGCTCCTATCGTAATATCTAAGAAATTATTAAATAGCGCGCCCGCAAATATTTCAACATACTCCTGTTGCAAAATATGGGTTGCCCAAGTCGCCGTATCTGCTTCAATCTCCTTTAGCAAAGTCATGGCACTGGAGTCAACGATAACTATGTGTTGTACGATTTTTTCCAAAATCTGGCTATCTATATCATTAATAGTGACGGCCTGGGCTAATACATCTCTTGGGTAGGCAGCCGTGACTATCTTGACTTCGCTTTCCGCTAACTTCTTCATGGAAGTTGGTATTTCCGGGTGCACTTCCTTAGTCATGAAAGAGAAGAGACAGCCCTTGTAACCATTAGTAAGAACGATTGTGGTGAGGAGGAATAAGGATAACCAGTATTTTGATCTTCCGGCTCTTACATCCGACAAATTCATCACTGATACTTCCAGACAGATGCCAACAGTCCAGAGAAACTGCTCTGTCAGTTTGTGGCAGTCAAATGAGTCTGAATTTGACTTGAAATAGAGGTAAGACGTTCCGGACATGACGAGAATGGAAAGGGCGATGAATAGCCAACTGCGCATGTCAAAGGGCTTGGCTAACATGGTCAAGTCGTAGCCTCCGATTCGCGCAAAAACCGGGAATATGAAAAACTGCTCGCTTTCACAATACGGGAGCCAAACCAGCTTCTCCTTTGACAAAGTCTGAAGATTTTGGCGCAAATGCTTCCCGCTCGCACTCCCGTCGTCTGCAATATGAACGAGGCCGTGCCAATCAGACAGAGCGCCTCGACTCTCTTCGCGCGAGAAGTTCCACAACTCGCTCAGCTCATCGAGGATGAAGTCATGCTTATTGCTGTATCCGATTATTGTCTTCTCCTGAAACTGCGTCTGAAGAGTAAACCAGATTTTGTCAAGATCCGAGAAGCTTTGTAGCTCTTTAAAAGATATTAAAGAGAGCAGATCAGGATCTTCGGAACCTGCTACTTGATTGACGAGGAAATAGGACCGAGATTCCAGTTCCAAAACCACGTAATCCGATGTTTGGGGGAGGAAATGTAAGGTTTCCAGAATAGTCCGAAATTCGGGTCCAACCGTTGCCACCACCAGCAAAATGTAGTTTGGATTCTCGTTTGAAACAGCCGTTCGTTCCAATAACTGATCGGTTTTGGTGTACTCGTTATCTTCAGCTTCTGCAAATACAATCCGGAGATGAAAGTTCGGTCCGAGTTTCCGGTGAAGAAATGTATTTATGCTCCGAGGTTGTTTTGTAAACTGTGATTCCGCATATCGATTTCGAACGAGAGCTGACTGCGTTTCGACAACTGTGGGGGACAATAAATGGTCCAATTCTATGTGGGACAGGTCAGATAACTTGTCAGCTACGAAATGAATGAGACCGTCGACTGGCAGGATGTTTAAGAGGTCAGTCAACACGTCCTGAAGAGCAGATATTTTTTGCGGAAGTAGGATGCAAAGTATGCAAACGATACATATCGCCTTTATATTCGGAGACATGATTCGCTCTCGGATAACTTGGTTTGTCTGTAAATTTTTTAAGTAAATTTGAGATGATCCATTTATCTCGACTGCTACAGTCAACGATGAATTCCTCCACAATCTTTATGTGGTTTTTAGAGGTAATACTAGCATGCTGCCAATAAATGAAAAAACAACCTTCAAAGGGTAGTGAAAAAGTTTTTATTATTCTGCTTTTAAGGTCATTTGAGATAAAATTTAAGAATCAATCGAAATATTTAGCTGCTCTACTACCACTAGCATAAACCTTACCTATGCATAACGAGAGAACGTTTAAATAATTAAGTAAATTTCAACATTAACATGCGATCATATAACCTTTAATCAATATCAAATAAACCGGACAGCGACTGTATTGAAGTATCGCAGATTATTATTGTTCCGTTTTTTTTAAACTTCGTATTATTTAAAAGTACCTTTGAACGAGGTATCGAACGTATACTTGTAATTAGACCATGTACGGTTTAGTATCTTGGCAATTACGTACATAAGGAATTAATATATTTGAAAAAAATTGACTTTTGACCCTAATCAACCTGTTTGTCGTTTGGCCAATACGGCTCAAGAACAAAACTAGACGTCCGTCTGAAAGGCCAAAATATGTTCTGGAAAGAACAGTTTCGTTAAGCTCTTAAGCGTTTTGTCAGTTGCACAACGTTCCAGACCCCGGACAGACGGACACAAGTTCATTCGCATAAGGTAGCTCAGATAAATAATAATCGATCTCTGGACAATTCCTTTGCAATACAGGGTATATAGGGTGTGGGTGGTAGGTTGCCTGGCATTTTAAATATTTTATCGATTTTTTTTTACATATTATTGAAATGTATATAAAAGCATTGTCTTACTTAGAACATAACTCAAAACTTTGATCCCTCTAATTTTTCTTACAAGTTAACCACCAATTTAACTGCCTGTACTAGCCTAAGAGAATTCAACATTATTAGCTCGTCTATTGAAAATAGGTTTAGAGCTTATGACTTCAACGGAGTCTGTTTATCCATCTCTTTGTCTGTCCGTCGATTGTGCCGAAATAAATCAAGACAAAGAGAAGCATATGGCTGCTTCCATGTACATTGCATATCATTTAAGGGGATTCTCTGTGACGACAGAGGCGAGTGACGTCACCAGCTTGTCCGCCTAAAGACCAATGTTAAACTTCAAATCGCTACTAGTCGCTCAATACTTAACCAATTTAGTTGAATTATTTTTCTAAATTATCACAATAAAACAGTCTTTTATTTGTCCAGAGGAATTTTTGAAAAAATGACACTATAAAAAGTTAAAATAACCGACAGATAATAAAAATTGCGAATTTTTTAAAACAAGACATTATAAAAATTCCTCTAAACAAATAAAAGAGTATTTTATTGTGATAATTTAGAAAAATAATTCAACTAAATTGGTTAAGTATTGAGCGACTAGTAGCGATTTGAAATTTAACATTAGTCTTTAGGCGGACCAGCTGGTGACGTCACTAGCCTCTGTCATCACAGAGAATCCCCTTAAGTTAATTTGAAACGAAATCTTTAATGTTGGTATTAAATGCAGAACATCAAAAATAGTTTCATTGAAATTTTTCTTGTTTATATAGCCAAGTGAATTAAAACATTTGGAAACAGCTAGCAGTATTGAATAACAAAGAAAAACAGGTATGATATTTAAATCAATACAATTTTAAGAAATTTTGAGGTTTGATATGAATTGTGCAACATGAAAATTTTTTTCGAGGCAATTGTATTGGTTTATATACCAAATTTAAATTTTTGATTTTTTGTATTTTTTTCTAAATTCAAAACAATTTTAAGAATTTTTGAGCTTATTACACTTACATATTTGATATGGAGCTTACGTGTACGAATCTTTATCATGTAATATCACATACTTGTAGATGTAAATCAATTGATCGTAGAACACTAACTAAAGCTTCAGGATTAAACCAAACTAATAGATCAACATCAATTATGAGATTTTGATTTTACACAATTGATTTTTAATAGTTGCTTTGTTATATTAAAACCAACACGATTTCAATTAACATTCAACAACTTATAGGAATTGTGCGTTCTGTCGTGTCGTTAACGTTTACAACGTTTTATTTTACATGCTCTTTAGCATGAGACTGGTTTAAAAAATATCGGGGTGGTACAGTTGGGAATGTTCCCTTGTAAGTCCACTGCATAAAAGTTTCAAACCATTGAGCCGTTCCTCAGTTAAAACCGTTCGAGACAGACAGAGGGACACTAATTGTCATTGGCATGTCATAGAACAGTTATCCATAGACTGTAGATTTAACATTGATGGGATAGGGCGAAGAAACGTGGGTGGGGCTTAAATTCGGCTCTGCATATGTACTAGAGTACTATCCATGGTCTATAGGTGAAAATTAAAAACAAATTATTAAGTGTTGAAAACACTTTATGCGAACGACAAGTCCGTCTGTCCGTCTGTCCGTCCGTCTGTCCGTCTGTCCGTCCGTCTGTCCGTCCGTCTGTCCGAGCGATAACTGGAGAACGGCTTGACCTACGGTCACCAAATTTTGTACACTTGTTCCTTGGGTCCTAACACAGGCTAAGTTCTAACTTGGGTCAAATCGGTCGCACCCCCTGACCCCCATCAATTAAACCCCAAAAACAAACCATTGAATCAGTTCGAAGCTCTTACTCTCATTTTAAACCTGGCCATTAAAACAGTTCAAAGCTCTTAATCAATTTAAAACTGCCGCTTAGGTAGTTTACAGTAAACTCTATGTCAATTATCTACACATGATAACACCCTGAAACTACATTTCAGGACGTGCAAGACCCAGACTTTTGGGGGAAATTGAGATATGGGTTTTAAACAATTCCCATGATTAATAGAACATCTTTGACGTATACAGGACCACTCCCACTGACACCAGGGTGCAAAACCCGGGCTTTTTGGGGAAATTGAGGTATGGGGCTTAAACGATTTCCATGAGTAATAGAACATCTTTGACGTACACAGGACTACTCCCACTGACACCAGGGTTCAAAACCCGGGCTTTTGGGGGACATTAAGATTCGGTTTAATTAAGATGACGTTTTCAACACTTGGTTACACCCGTTACATTGGTTTATTATTGGATGAAAAGGGCATCGGGCAACCCCCAGGGGGTGTAACCGATTCGACCCAAGTTCAAACATTATTTGTCCTGAGCCCAATACCATGTGTGTATAATCTTAGTTTAAATAACCAATTCAAGAATTAACCATCATGATGTATTTGGGAGGGTTTGTTTTATGGGGATCAGGGGGCGTGGCGGAACTGACTCAAGCTCAAACGTAGCCGTTGTTTTGATTCCTACAAAACGTGTGTATGAAGTTTGGTAACTCTAGATTAATGCATTCATGATATATGGTTCCTAATGTGAAGGGGATTAATTTATGGGGGTTGGGGGTGTGGTCGATTTGACCCAACTTCGAGATCAGTCTCCGTTTAGATCTCTAGAACATATGTAAAAATTTGGTGACCCTAGCTGAAGCCGTTCTCCTGTTATCGACGTCGCAGACGGACAGACAGACGGACTGGGTATTTGCATAAAGTGTGTAAAGTTTAGAACACTTAATAATTGTGAATCGAACAACATTTATAATCTAATTAATTTTATCATAAGAAGGAACATCGCACAAAGCTTGAGTCAGAATCTTTTGATTCTTTTACAGCTGAAACCTGAACCACCAGCACCAACATGATGGGCTGGACTATTCTTAACACACGTATGAGAATAAAACATTATAGTCCTGATTTATTTATAAGGATTTTCAATTTTTATTAAAAAAAACTAATGAAACAGGAATAGTAAATCATCTAACAGACTCATATCCACCAGGAACGCCATTCTTCGTCAGAACAACTTGCCACAACTGATATTTCCTTGCCCTAAATGCCCCCGCTGACATGCTTAAATAATAGTCCCACATCCGGTAAAAATTCTTCCCCGCCTTGATTGAAATTTTGGGCCAATTTTTCTGGAAATTTTCTCTCCAGGCCAACAGGGTCTTCCCATAATCAGGTCCAAAATTATGCCAATCTTCGAGGACAAAGAGGCCATCAATGTACTTTGGAATATCCGTATGATAAGGTAGAATGGCATTGGGGAAGATGTACTTGTGGAACCAGGGTTCGATTAGCGGTGTAAACGGATGAGAAACCCCGATTGTGTGGAGGAGGAATATCCCCGTGTCGTCCTTCAAACAACGGTTAGCTACTTGGAAAAATTCGCGATAATTCGAAGTCCCGACGTGTTCGAACATCCCGACGCTGACGATCCTGTCGAATTTCTCGTCGAAATCCCGGTAATCCTGCAACCGGATGTCGACGGGGAGATTCGCGCACCGTTCCCGGGCGATGTTCCCCTGCTCGACGGAGATCGTGCAACCGACCATTTCGACGCCGAAGTTCTCGGCGAGGTATTTGCAGAGGCCTCCCCAACCGCAGCTGAAATAAGTGGTTAGAGTTCGGAATTTTGTTTTCGTAATTTTACGGATTTTGACCTGATTTTACAATTTAAAACGATAAAGATTCTTACCCGATGTCCAAAACCCTCATTCCGGGTTTCAGTTTCAGTTTCTTCCCGATCAACTCCATTTTATTTATTTGGGCTTGCTTTAGGTTATCGGCGTTCCTCCAGTAACCACAACTGTAGTTCATGGCTGGGTCCAGGAAGGACTCGAACAGCTCGTTCCCTGGAGAGACAATAAAAATCCACATTTGAACTATTTCTGATTTAAACAATGCAAATCAGGAATTCGATGACGTTCCTCGTGTTAAACCCCTTTTAAGTCATAATCAGCAAAAGTTACGAATCCAAACACAGTTAAAATTCCAGGCTGTCAAAAACATGTCCCTCTCAAACAGAAACAACAGATGAAACAAAAACTAATAAAAATATTGACAACAATTAAGCAAAACAGAAAAACATTCTACTCGAAAAGCCGTGTTGAAAGATCCAAAAGTTCCTATTCACGAGAGCCTGATTTACAAAAGGATTAATTTTAGTCAGCCTCTTTTTTAATTGAAATTAGCCTCATAATTTAATTGAAACAGCCTTGCTTGACATTTGCCTGCACTTTATTTGAAATAGCCTCTGACTTTTAATTGACGTAGCCTCATAAAACATATTTTTTGAAATAGCATATTTTATTAAGCAAAATAAATCCTAACTGACCCAAATCATAGTGTTTCTCTCCAACTTCCCAAGCCCTCTTCTGGGTCTGCAAATTCACGGCCTTAAAGATCAAGTAATTAGTGATCCGATTAATTGGTCCCAAGTACTCCTTGGTCAGATTGTGCAGGCAGCCCTTGTAGATGAATTCCTCGACGTCTTCGCAGTCCCAAATCCCCTCCATGTAACATTCCCCAAGCCCTAACGTGGCATTGGACACAACTCTCGTGTAAAACTCCTTCTTGTCCTTAATCTGAGGGTCACATTTATTGGGTCCGTTTAAGACGATCCCGGCCTTCCGGAAAATAGAGTCCAAATGCTGTTCCACAAAACTCTCCGCAAAAATTATCCCCTGCTTCTCGATGTACTTGTAGACGTTGACGAGGGACACTATGACGAAGTGCACGAGGTCCGTGATCACGGACATTTTTTAGAATTTTCGACAGAAAATACTCGAATTTTTATGGAATTTGGATTAGGAAATCATTTTAGATTTTTTCGCAAGATGTGATTTCCTGAAGCCTCCGTGACAGACTGAGTCCATAGATCATATTGTCTCGCTGATTTTGACTCCTTTGGGTTAATGTAACATGCTTCATGCCCATTTTCTTAATTATAGAGCGTGGTTTACATTTAGGATTTCTGATTGTCCGAAGACAAGGTAAATTACCGTGTTATACGTATAAAACCAGAGTGTTATGGTATTTGTTATTGTAAGATCAGGTTCTCTCATTGCGTAAGAATGTGATCGTAAACTCCTCTCGATTTTAGTATAAAAACATCTCCGTTTAACAAGGGACTCCTGTCTCGTCTCGCTTATTCAAACATATGTACCTGTATATGTGTAGAAATGTCTAGTCGGTAGTAATGAATTCTGGTGAAAATGTCATTTTGAAGCCAAACTGCATCTCTGCACTGCAACTCTTATTTTCAATTTCGAAAGCAACAACAAGAATAATTACTAGAGGATTTGAAGCAGAGCAGACGGGAATAACAAAGCCTTCTCTAGAACATTTCCTAGAAATAAGAGTTAGCTTCCGCAAACAAGATCCATTTATTTCTTGGTTGTTGTTTTGGTCCACGGAGAGGGTGACGTCAATGAAATATATACAGGGTGGTGATTGTTCACTTTGAAAACAAGAATTATATTTTATGCGAAAATACACTTAATTCGTATAAAAAATATAAGGTTAAATGCAGAAATTTACTAAGGATTTTCTATAAAATCAAAAACGCTTTCGGCTATATTTCTTTTTATCGTTTTGTATGAAAAACAATATGAAACACCCTGTACATTTACACCTTATTTAATAGTAATCATCCTTAATTCGCCTTTATTTATCGCGTGCCCGACATCATTGTGAATGTAAATGCTAAGATTTGTGATTAAGAGAAATTAAATATAAATTCATTTCCCTACGAGGAAGGTATGAAAATACTGGATTATGACTACAAAATTTCAAGATATGGTATTCATTAGAATATTAAATTAGCTAATAGCTGTTAGAGGTTTTTATTGATGGTAAATTTTGTCTATCAATTACTCAGTTCGTATTTAATGCTTTTAGGTTGAAGTTGCACAATAAAAAAAAAACATTTTCACTAGGACTAAATCAATTATTTCTACGAATTCTATGCAACGTCTTAAGTGGATTTACAAAAAAGGTGCCGATTCCCGTCGTCTGTTTTACTTCTGGTTTAATCAAAAATATACTAATTTGTCGGCATTCTCATTTCAATTTTTGGTCAAACCTTGCGGAATCATTCGAAATATTTATTTAAATTGGAACGTCTTCTTGTAGAATTGCTAGACTATTTGATTGAAAATGCTATATGTGGAATTTAATTTGTCTGTATTCTTAAATCTTAACTTGAATTTGTTAATGATCTTAAAATCATAATATTGGATGGAATAGAAGGGTCCACGAGACGGATATATTGTTTCCAACCTGTATCAAAGTGCCCCATTCCACCTTATTTAGTCGTAAAGGATCCAAAGATGACCAGAAGATTATAAGTTTTAATTGCAACAATAATAAGTAAAATCGGCACAAACTGCCACTTACGGTGACATGTCAAAATGAAACGGACAGTGTTTTTAAATATATTTTATCGTCATTTTAATAGATGATGTAGCATGCTTCGTTTCAATAAGCCCGTTCCGTGGTCATGTATTCATGTCTACAACGTGAAATGTAAACTGTTACTCATATGAATTGAAGAGATTTGTTGTTGAGACATAAATTGTGGGCCGTTGCCCTCACTTTCATAACGTGTTACACGATTTTGGCCATAAAAACCACAATCTAACTTATCTAACCCACTATTGTTTTTCTTGACGTACTTTATATGCTCAATGTACATATATTTTTGTGCGTACGCTTGTTGACTGCTTTATAAAATTCGGCATCTCTTGTATATAGTATCTCGGAATATATTATTTGCTAATTTAAAATCTGATTATTCGGCATTATACTAACCTCCTTTACTAAATCACATATTTATTTTAACGGCTCGAGGCGATTCTTACAGTCAATTCCAAATTTTAATTGGTTTAGTTGATCTTTAAGATGAGAGGTTTAAAAAACATATGTGGATGGTACAATAGGGATATCGGGAATGCTTTGTTATTCGTCAATATATATTGTGGACGTTTTTTTTATATTTTACTCGTCGGCTGCTTCAATGTGCAAAAACTAGGAACGGTAGGGCATAATAATCAGCTCAGGATTTAAATTTAAAAGCATCTCATATCTTCTTGACCCTTGACAGGTTGTTAAGAATGCAATCGCGTGTAAATAAATTATACTCAATAATAATTTAATAACTTAAGCAGTTTTTATTTCAACAATCATTATAAAAAAATAACTACACATGGATAATCGTTGCAACGTATTATTTATATCTTACAATTAGAATTCATTCGAGTTAATGGTTTTCGAATACTAAATACGTGGCACATATTAAACTTTAGACTCAATCTACTTGCAAACATAGCCTGTTCTACTGACAGTAGAGCCATGAGCCATTAGTTAATTCCCAAACTTGCTGGATGCATAGTTTTGATATGACGATAATGTAAACTGAGAGTTGAGAACTTCAAGGAACAGAGTGAACAAGGGAACGTGTTTATTCCTGCGGGGCCGGAGTGACACATGTTTTGGTGACGGGACAACCCCGACATCCTGGCGAAACCTCGAGGGCAGAGGCTGCAACGGTACTTCTCCTTATCAGCTGGTGTTTTTTTCTTTACTGGTTGCACAGGGGTGACCCCCGATTTCGATTTCAAAATTTGCAGAGTTCCCGTCCCGATGAATTTGCATTCGTCTCGAAGATGTCGGATATGCGTGTCCTTCTTCCGGTTTTGAGTCCCACAGAAGTCACAACGATACATCCCATTGTCAGGGTGAACTTGTCTGAAATGCCTCCACAGTTGAATATACGTGGGGGCCCAGTAGGGACATAGTCTACAGGTTTGTCGTTCTGTTTCCGAAACCGCATTTAGTTTACGAATGGCAGCGTCGACGGCCCTTTTTCGCTCCAGTTCTCCTTTTTTCCCACCCTCGTGGACGTTTTTGACATGGCGAAGTTCCAGACTGACAGTTGAGAACTGCATGGAACAGAGTGAACAGGGGAACATCCTTGGTGCCTCGGGGTGACTTGTTTTGTAGTGACGAGACAAATATAAATCGCTTGTGTAGGCTTTAGGGCAGAGGGAGCAGCGGTATTTTCTCTCATCATCGGGGATTTTCTTCGTTTCCGGGTTTATAAGAGCTTTACAGAGGAATTTAACATGGGCTGTTAAATGTAATTCTTTCGAAAACCCAAATCCGCAATATTTACATAGAAATTGTGGTTCTCCAGGGTGAGACAGTAGGAAATGTTTTTCAAATTTGATAATTGAAGGGGCCGGGTACTGACATATTCGACAGATTTGTGGTTTTGGAGCCTTTGATGCATTTGGAAGTGTGGTTTTCAACGTTGTGGCATTCAACTCCCGAGTCAGTCTTGTCTCTAGCTTCTGCTTCCTATTTCGCACCGGTGGTGGTGTAATAGTTGGAGTTGGAACCGTTGGTTTCAGCTTGGGTACGACTAGCCGAACCCGAACCGGTTTCTGAGGTAGTTGGCGGAAATGGCGGATAGTTTGATGCAGGTTTTGTTTCCTACGAGATTGTTTAATAGGAGGCTCTGCTACTGAACTTTTATTTTTTAAAAGCGTTTTGGTTTTAGTAGAGCGTTTGGACGCTGTGGGCATAGTATTGGCATCTCTGACATGACTTGACGCTTTATGATTGACTAAATCTCGCCTGCTGAAAAACACTTGCCGGCAGATGGCGCAAGGGTGTTTCTTCTTGATCGCGGTACCACGTTTGTTGATTGCTTGTGCGTAACTCTTTGTGACTTGTTTACTTTTTCCGTGGACATGGATTTTCGAGGGACTTTGTATTAAGCGATTTGGAATGATAGCGGGATCATGAGTATCATTGCCATTCTGGTCGCAGTTTAATTCTGGCTTCACATCTACAGAAAATGAATCATCGACACCGTTGTCTTCATACATATCTTCATCCATGATATCCAAGGGGTCACTTTCAACTTTAATAATGGTAGGAATATCATAGTTGGCTGTTGAACTGATGTCTCCTTTCCTGGGGCTCCGGGTTGGAACCCTAAGCAAATAGTAAATGTTACGTTTTGATAGGATATGTTATATAATATTGTATTATTATATTAATATGAGTTTTGATATTCAAACAAAAATAACAAAATGAAATACTGTGTATCACCGTACACGTAGTCACGTTGTAAGTCTCGTCTCTCATTTCCAGATGGTGAGTATTCGTCCGCCACCTCGTTCTCGTCGATAAGATTCGCCAAAAACGATGGTTCGGTTTTAATTTGGACAACGGTTCCAAATCCTGGCGCTGAGTCAGATTTTTTGCGGCAGTTGTAGCCAATTCCCGTTGCGCCATCATTTTTTGAGGAAACTTGAGGATTGCTAGAAGGCAGAATAGATTTATTAAATTCAATTTATTAGAGTCTTCAATTTTGAATTTACTTCATATACATCATATTTCATACTTGTGACCTGTGCTTTACAATTTAATTGTGAATTGTGAATTGCATTGCACTGTGCGTGCACTGTGGACATTAACATTGCTTGATTGTGAATTGTGCTTAAAGACAAACACAGTCAGTACTTCAGTACAGTAAGACCAAAGAGGATCGAATTACAAATTAGGTGCAAGTAGCTGGATAATACAATACATCAATTAAAATAAAACATGAAATTAAACTCCAAGGGTCAAAGGTGAATGAGCTCTGAACGTTTAACTTTGAACTTGCCTTACTGCTGAATTAGTGTCCTTGTCCTCTGTCACTTCTTCCTTTATAATTCTCATGTCACATTTCTTTCTCACCATTTTCAATGCCTATTTGACAATTATGACAATAGCAAAGTCAGATAATTCTAAATTCCGAAATATATCAATTAATCTTCACGTTATTTCCACTGACTGACTGCATTCAATTAATTATCAAAAGTCAAAGATTCAATGTTTTGAATTAAACAGTTTTTTTAACAAATATCAATACTCAATACTCCCTCCACTTCCCGCTACCCGAGTTTCCAGATTCTGGACCATTTTGGCTTTTGCTCAATGCAGATCTCGTAATATTAAAGTTTGTAATATAGAATTTAGGACAGGAACTTATATTTTGGCAAAGGAAAAAAAATTATTGTTATGTTGACACCCCCATTCTATCTACATTTATAAGTACAGTTTCTTAATGGGTAGAATGAATTACATAATATTTTTAAAGCTAGAAATCCTAGGATCAATGAAAGATTCCGTAATCATACATTGAGACTATTTTTAGCATCTACGATTTTTAGTCATGTTTGTGCACAATTTCTGTACATCAGTAAATCCATGTTCCATGATTTCTGTCGACTATCATCAGTAATCATAGTCATTTTAACCCTATGTTTAATTTGTTAATTTAAATTAACTTACTTGTCCTGGCGGATTAGTTTCTATGCAAGGAGTAGAAACACAATATGAAAAGCCATCCAATATCATTTTTTTTTACAGAACGTGATTATTTACGAAAATGCTTGTTGATGATAATCATTCTGAAATGGGTTTAGAGCAGAGTGCTGTAACTATTAGTTAATCCGTGATGACGAGTGGATAAAAAACGGTTCAGATGACAGAAATTTCATTCACACGATAAATTACAGGAAAAATAGCATTGGGTTGGTTTTGTATTCCTCTACTCTGGTTTTTATTGAGCTTGTTGAAACAGCATTAATTAGTTAGTGTTTAATTTTATCTGAAAAAAAGTTGGAATCTAAAAAACAGTTTCGGGTCGTTTGGCCACCCAGCTCTTGATCTGTGGGATGGCGAAGACAGAGTCGCTTAATTTCTTGAGTTCGGGATAATCCTTGAGGATCTCGATTTTTGCGACCAACTCCAACTGATTGATGACATGTGCGACGTAAATGTCGGCCCAACTCAGCGCCTTTCCAACCAACCTTTCACCTCCGTTATTTTTCAGAATCGCTTCGTATTTCGAAAGAAATCGATCGTCGGCCGTTTTTCGGAACGCTGCCAGCACATCCGGTTTCTTTGCCTCGTCTTTCTCCATTATCACTGGGAGAGAGGCTGAAATTACCAATCAACAGTGACCAATTTAAAACCCCACGGTTCTTGTGACAGGGCTTTCTGAAGATAATTCTGAAGCTAATTAGTTAATTTATTTTACCGGTCATTAAATCCCGACTCGCGTCGACATACTCGTCGCATAGGGCGGCTTCAAGGTCATCCTTGGGAACGAGGTTGAACTGCTTGGCGACGTATCTCGTAATGGCCAAAGACTGGACCAATTTCCTCCCATCGACTTCGAGCACCGGAACTTGACCCCAAGTGCATTCTGTTTAAAACCAAACCGCATATTTAAATTATATATTTATCTTTTATATATGGAAAATTACTAAAAAATTGCAAAACAAAACATGTTTGTGCATATTTTTATTATTTCTGGAGTTTAATTGACAAAAAGCGAATTTTAATTATAGAAAATTCTATAAATCTGCTTTATCTTTTTAAACTTTATATCTAGCTTTTTTTCTTGTTTTTTTTGCATATTTTGTAAAGAAACTTATCAAAAATTCTTTGTAAATGTCTTACTTTCTTTGATTTCTGCGGGCATGACCGGAGGCATTTTATTGACATCCATGGGGGCTCGAACGTCCTCGAATTCCGCCCCTCCGTAACTCAGAATCATCCGGATCGGCTCCGCAAGACCCCGAGCGTCGAAATAGTACAGCTTATAAGACATCTTCAAATTGAAGTTTTAAATCCCTTGAAATAAGATGGAAATAGTTTTTAGAATGGTTCTGTTTAAACTGCAGAAACTAGACTGAGCTAATCGTGTCTGGGCTTCACGGTTTTATACATAGACATGGATAGCAGAATAACAACTGGTTTTATATTGTATTTTACATTTTTTAGCTTATGTCTGTGTGACTGCGGTGGCTACTCCACGTACATAATTGAAATTCGAGAGGATCATCCCGGCCTTGGTTTTTATTGATAATGCTGTACGATATTTACATGAGATATCCAGCATGAAATCATAATTCATGCATTCATTCATACTGAATTTAGTATAACTAATACATGAAGTCTGTTACTTTTCTCTCCAAGGTCAGTTTTTATTTGCTGCTTCTTATAATAGTTTTAAAAGTTTTAATACATCACTGCACTTTGCAGAGCTTACAAATTCAAGTTTCTGTTAAAGCCAAACCGTACGTACAATCTATCATCTATCTATTGTCACTTCAGTTTACAAGGGAGGTGTCACAGAGCCAAATCTACAATTTATTCGATTTTG
This sequence comes from Desoria tigrina, assembly GCA_906901685.1. Classification (NCBI taxonomy): domain Eukaryota; kingdom Metazoa; phylum Arthropoda; class Collembola; order Entomobryomorpha; family Isotomidae; genus Desoria; species Desoria tigrina. Next base: position 1,271,733 of record CAJQTU010000035.1, read on the forward strand.
TATGTTATTTAGGGGTGAAACCCCTTACTGTGAAGACTTTGTCTGTCCGTCTGTACTCTACTCTTGAACGGTTGGCTTTTTTAAATTATTTTTTCGGAAAACCATTTATGACCGTCCAACGGATATTGAGTTCGGTTGAAGGTTACACAGGTCAAGGTTCAAGGGTGTACGGTCAAAGGTCACAACTTTTTAAACAGCAACCTGACATTTATGATACGTTGTTCGATAGGTACGTATTCAACGATGTATATGATTTTACTCTATGGTTGGGGGACTTTGAGATTCTTGAATAAAAGGACTCACAGGTGTAGGACAACGACGTGAATGTTATTTGACGTCTTATTACGAACGGTTTTACCCCTTTTCGATGTGAGTTTGCAACTGTTTATTAATCAACAACCAATATGGATGGTTAATGACGTAAAAATTAGTAGCTCAATTTCATGTTGGAGGGTTTTAAAAAACCCTTTAACCAAATAGTTTATGGAATATGATGCAAACGTTAGTTCAAATTTATTTCAAATTCCTTAACGAATTCAATATTAAATGCACAAAACATATTAGACTTAAATACAGCATTAAACTTCCAGTTCCTCAGATCTTCTGTGTTTTATTACTGTCGCTTAGATATGATGGGAAGTTTAAATGATTTCCCATTTTTGACCCTCCGTCCTTTCGCCTCGGCATCTCCTTCCGCTAAATTACAAGCAAAATATTATCATTAGTTTAATTAACTTAAAAAAAATATTTACGCGCATGCGTGAATCAAAACACAATTATACCTTCCTCATCACCAGCTTGCGTCTCGACCGCTGAGTCATCACCTGAGGGTGTCTCAGCCGCAGTTTCGTCACCAGAAGGCGTCTCCGCCACAGCGTCATCGCCTGGAAGCGTTTCAGCAGCGTCGTCACCTGGAAGCGTTTCAGCTACAGCGTCGTCACCCGTCTCGGCAGCGACATCGTCATCAGAGACCACTTGAGCTTTCCCTCCTTTCGTTTCTTTGCTTCCCTTCTTCCTTCCGGGACGAGACTGGACGAAGTATTCCTCGATCTTCTTCTTCTCGGCCTGAAGGAAGAACCGAGTCCTTCCGATTGGATCAAAATGTGGCGTCTGCTGAAGTGTACCTTGGATACAAGTCAGCATCTTCTGTCGCTCTTTTACGATGTCAAAACCGTGGAACATGGAGGGGTACAGCTTCTGCCACGGTCCGGGATGCATCCTGGCAATAATTGAGAAAAACGGGGCAATGTGAAAATAGTCTCAATGTTAAAAATAAATTACTAATAAATCACAAAATGTGGTGTACCATTGAGAACCCAAGGGCTCGAGGAAATGTCGTCGGAACAAGGATACAATTTCGGCCCAGTCGTTTGTCTTGTAGTCGTTGATGTAGTTGCAGTAGGGTGTTACGAGGTTAAGCATTAACCAAACTTGTTCTATGACAGTGTCGAACTTTTCCCCGTTAAACAGTTCCTGATAAGCTTCCTCGTCATGCCCCGACATTCCTTTGTCGATGGATGTCTCTGGTTCGCAGTGACCGAATTGGGTGAACTAGAAAAAATATAAAGTAGGAATTTTACCCGGCGAGTCAACTATCACTCGGGTGAAACGGATCAAAACCCCCTTTATAACACTTGGTTACAACCGTTTTAAACTTCCAAAAAACGGTCGTAAAATATTTATCAGATTTACCATTTCAGGGTGTTGTGCAATGTTGTCCCCACAAGAAGTGAGGAACATGTAAGCATGTCTCCAGTAGTCGTCTTCAGCTCCGATTAGTTCCGGTTGTTTAGTCCAAAGTGTTCGTAAATGCATGAGGAATACGTTCCGGAGGAGTGAAATGTACTGCGGGGAAACGATAGGACATCCGATTTCGAAAACATTAATAAACTGCCAAAGGACCCGTTGCTTAAACGTTGCTTCGTATGGGATTTTGATGTTTTCCATCTCCTCGATCCCGTGAGAAATCCTACCCTTCCAGATCTCCATTATCAGATTGAACTTATTCCCCGTATCGTTTCCAGCCTTTCCGGTCCCACAAAGCCCTTTCATTTTCGTGTAGGAGAAATCTGACGACAAATTGTAAGAATTCAATATTAGGTGGATTACGATGATAATTTTTTAAAACTGGCAAAAACTGTAAACTTTAGAAATCAATTTCTTTTGATTTTTATGCTGTTTTAAATTAAAATTATGCTAAGAAACCGACGTACCAATACTGGGAAAAATTTGATGAACCCCTTGGCTGTAGCACATCTGCGCAGTGACCATTTTGGTCTTGTCGCCCTCACAGCCTTCCTTGGCCGTAATTTTTCCCGCTTTCATATTCAGGGTGGACTCCATATTAGGGAACAAGCAGAGTGTGGTTTCGCCGGTGTCCCTGAACGTGGGCATGACGCAGACGGAGTCGGAACCGGAAGTGAAGGTCCACGGCTTTCCGCCCGCGTACAAGAAGGACCCAATGTCCCCGCTGTAACTCCCCTTGATCACCATCTTCTGCGGGGACTGGAAATGCTCTTTCGAGAACACTATCAGGCCGCCCTCTAGCGGAATTTGCACTTCTCCGAGTGGTTGCAGCGACTTGATCTGCGCGTTGGGAATTAGCAAATATGAATTTAACATGGGAGGATATGAGAGGCTAACATTGAGAGGATGGGAGTTGGATCGTATTCGGATTTTAAGGTAAATATTTTAATGTATTTACATTTTCGGTAGAGAAGCAGGACTCGCCCATAATCAGTGTGTAGTATGACCCTTCGCCCAGAATAAAGTTTTCGTTTGGGTAAGCAATCCAACTGTGAAATATAATTTTAATTTAAAATTCGTTATTAACAATTAAAAAAATGGGAGTTTCGAGTATTTAAAGCTTTTGTTGGGAGTTTGAGTACCCAATAAAAAGAAATAATAAATTATTTATTATAGAACCTGGATCACGATAATATTCAAAATATGATGTGAATGCGCAAAATGATAAACACAATAAAATTCGATCTTAAAGTTCCCAAAATGCGAATTTTAACGATTTGCATTAATTATGAATACAATTCATTAAAACTCTTCAAATCGTAAGTGCCAACCCCCGCATCTTCAGAGAAAAATAAAAGCCTAAATCTTAATTACAAGGGGTACAAATTAAAACGGGATCTTCAAAAAATGTTATTAGAATTTGTGCAATTAAAATGCCTTGCGAATTTTCAATTCGGAACATGCTTTTTAGAATTTTTGTGCCAGATCAGGCATTTGTTTTCAAATTTTAAAAACAATCCGTTGTTAATTTATTTTAAACCCAATTGTTTTATTATATTTTCCGAAACGTTGCATAATTTCGAATACCTCCTCCTTGAATAAAACCAAAGGCCCTAATTTTTAACGATTTCTCTAAATTTGACACCGACTCGGGCCAATATTTTGATAGCAATTAATTAAAAGAAAAGAAACAAGGGACTTACGATCCACCCCCTCGGGTACAAGCCATCGCATGAAACTGGAATTTATTGCTCTCTGCAAGTTTCTTCAAATCTTTCCACGGGTCCTTCCCCGTTCTGCTAAATTGGACATATCGAGACTCCGTGTCGAACTCTTCGTATAAAACGGCGTCATAATTGAACCGCCGGACCATGGAATTACTTGAAGAGACATAAATCACTAGGAACAAGAACCCTGAGAAAAATAACCTATTTTGAAGATGACCCATTATGAGGAGCCAATTTTAATACTCTTTTAGACTATAAATAAAACCCAAAGTAATAGAGAAGGGCTCAAAGTTATATTTTCCGGCATATTGAACATATTTAACAAGTTCGTTTGATAAACAATCACTTCCTGGAATACAAACGTGTTCTATTATGTTGTTAGTTGACGCGTTGAGCATGCAATATGTGTAGAATTTTTTAAGTATATTCTATATGGTTTACTCAATCATGGTAAGTTGGCTAGAGTTTTTGTACTTATACGTGTTCAGCATGTCTCTTATTGCCCATTACATGAGAAACACCATAGGACGTATTAATCTCAGGTCACCCCAATCATAGAGAAAATCGAATGCATACATGGATAGATATTGGCCGGAAACTTCAACTAACCTCCAAACATCATATCAGCACCATCTCTTAGTAGGAATTACAATTTAACCTGAATATGGGGTCAATGAACCCCGCTACTGCCAAAAATGCTTCCAAGGTCAATGACCTCAACGATCTTTTCATCATCCATTCTGACCAAATAATCTTTGTATTTATTTCCACATTGATTTCCTTTTTATATGTAAATGCAATTATAATATTATTAAAAATTTCGACTAATCTAAATAAAAGGTTTTTAGCCCTCTATAGTTGGAATCGTTGGAGGTTCCACTACTGGGCTAACGGTTTGCGGGATTTGTGCCGTCTCTTCTTTCGGCTGTCCTGTCGTAGTGCTTATGGTCCCTGGTTTACTGTCCATCCCCCGGCCTTTTTTCCCGTGTTTGCCCATCTTCCTTCCTTTCCCTTTTTTGCCCTTCATGCCCCGACCCATTTTCTTGCCCCTCTGTCGATGGGCTTTGCCCATTTTTCGCCCTCTCTTCTGCTTCTTCCGGATCGACTTCCCCTTTTGACTAGTTCTTCCCTTAATCTTCCTCCCGTGTTTTTTCCCGGGTCTGAAGACAACGGATCTTCCAGCCGAAGGTTCGTCGTCCTTGTCGGCGGTGTCAGTGTCGCCATCGGGCGGACTAACCTCGTCAACTCCTGTAGACGATGAGTTACCCTTTTTGACCGTCCAGGGGTAAAAGACAGCGTCGAAAATCTGTGTCCGGCCAACGGGGTCGAGGAACGGGGTGGAATGGACGGCGGATTGGACGCAGGCTAGGATGCCTTGGTGTTGAGATTCCATGTCGAAACCGTTGAACATGAACTGGTACATTTTTGACCATTCTCCAGGATGTAGCCTACAATTTAAAATGTTATTGTTAGCTTCCGAATTACATAAAAAAGAGTCGTTAAACGGCCAATTACCGTTCTGACTCTAAAAATTAAAAAATGGGACAACGTTTTTCTAAATCTCACGATCCGTATATTTTACTTAAATTATAATATTACAAAAAACTATTAACTATAGGACTTGATTTTTTTAAGTTTTGAAACCAATGAAACATCAGAGTGTTTTGCACGATTGTCAATTTTATGGGTCTCGTAATTTTTTCCCGCTTAAACGCCTACTCCCTTCAAACAGCATTAGGAACCGAAAGTTTTTGAAGTCTTGAAATTTAGTCGCTGACCAATTACGTGGAGACAGTTTTGAGCCCCAACCATATAAAATAATGTAACTTACCATTGCTTTTCAAGCGGAATTAGAAAATGTTTTTTAAACATGGAAGGGAAGTCGCTCCAAAGGTTGTCTCGATAACTTTGAATGTGGCTGCAGAACGGAGCGACGAAATTGAGGATGAGCCAAACCTGCTCAATAATCGGATCGAATCTGTCCCCTTGGAACATCATTTCCATCGCCAATTCCTCATGAGGATTCGCATAATCTCCCGGGTCCGATGGTTCACAGGGGAAGCTCATTGCGTCTAGGACGTTGGCCTGGGAAGCAATGTTTTAAAAAATATATTAAAAATTCACGAATCTGGCTCTCTCTTATTAATGTTTTAGTTAGTGTTATTATTGAAAAATGTTACATGAGTTTGGGACATCCCGGTTGAAACGACGGCGCCGCATTGCTGTAGAAAGTCCCAGGCTTCAGTCCAATGTCCATCAGGGGTGCCGATGGCGTCTGGGAATTTCCGCCAGAATTCGTTTAAATGGAGGAGTGCGGCATTTCCCAGCAAGCTAATGTACATTGGGGAAACACGAGGACAGGAGAGGGAGAAAATGTCGAGGAATTCCATGAGGAAGTCGGCTTTGTATTGAACGGCGGGATTCATTGGCGGAACGGTCCCGTACTCTTCAGCCTCGTACCACATTCGTAGCGCAAAAAACTGGCCAATTATGTCACCAAAACCTGTCGACGATCCAACCGTCCTTCCTTTGCTGGCTTTGGAACCGGATTTGCAAAAGCCTTTCATCAGTAAACTGTCAATATCTGGAAAAAGGTTAGAATTTATTATATAAATTGGTTTTTGTATTTTTCTTTGTAAATTAATATTTAACACGATACTTCGACGCGGAAGAGATTATTTCTATCCAAAAATCTCACGGTTCCCCAACCATAAATTATGGCCTTTCACATTATAGTCCTTGATCATTTGATAGATCTACACGGTTTTTGCTGGAAAGTCATTAATAGTTTCCTCAAAACAGAAAGCAGACTTCCAAAAAATCCAACCGTTCAACAATTGCGTATGGAAGGACAACATGACAACCAGTCACGTTGTGTGAGTATTAATTTTTCATAAAGTTTAAATGCTCGATAAACATTCCTAAAAATTTGTCAAAACTCGAAATTAAGCAAAAAACACGCCTGAAACTACCAATAAATATGCATCATCTATTTGGAATAGATTTCTAACTTGGTCGGCATTTACTGTTTTGACACCTCTAAAGTGTTGGTTCAGGAATGTGGAGGACTCTCGAAAAATATTGCTCAACTGTGAATTTAAAACTAAACCGATCGAAACGTAAGATTTCGACTTACGGAGTTGCTTATCCATTTTGTGAGTCCCTTCCGAGAAGCAATTCTGCATGTAGTAATGTCCAACGTCCTTGGCACAGTCTTTTTTGACGGAAATCGATCCCGTAAACCCGAATTCCATCTCCAAATTCGGCAAAACGCACACCGTTCCGCGCGACTTGTCCCGTACGAGACAGAGGGATTTCTTGCCCATCTTTCCCGTCCCTTCCAGCGTCCAGGGTTCCGTCCCGACGTAAATCATCGACTTGTAGTTCCCTTTCTTCGTACCCTTCGTCACTATCGACGCTTTTGATGCCAAATTTAGGGACTTGAACACCGACACCGCGCTTTGCTGCGTCCCGAAAATATATCCGACCGGCTGGATTGAACCCGTCTACGGAATAAAAAAATAAGTTGAAAAATTGTTAACGATGGTAAAAGAATTAAGGTACTGACATTGACATCTTGATGTAAAAACATAATTCGCACCTGAAACGAATGTCTTTTTTTTCGATTAAATTCTCAATGAATTTTTTACCATATTTCAATTTTTAGGAAATGGTTAGTCATTTGAAGGTTTAAAATACCAATGTACATCATCATTGTTCTTAGTAGATGTTGACTGGAAATCTTCTACTTTTATTTTTAGCACGAATGAGGAATTAACATTTTTGAAACAATGAGTTAGAATGTTAGAGAGCCAAGTTCACAGCAAAACAGGGATGATTTCGTTGTCTTTATAACTAATATTTTATACTTATTAAATTTTAGGTGTTGTTTAGGTCCAGGAGGGATTTAAAAACTCGATACACACTAATTATAGAGCTAGTAATGCAATAATTAAAAATTTAAATTAATAATTCCATGTAATTGATAAATTATGCATATAATGACACACAAAATCAAAATTAAAAATTCATACTGTATCGGCTGAAACGCATTGTTCCCCCACAATGAGGTCGAAGAATCTGGAGTCGTGATGGAAATTGACTTTCGGATACGAAATCCACCTACAGTATTGTTGAATTTTAAAAACAGAGCATGTAGATGGAAGATTTACGAGATTGAATTTAAAGTATGTTTTGATAACATATCTAAAAATTTAATTTAAATAGGAAACATACACCCCAATCCCATTTGTACAAAACATGCTCTTCTTTTTGAGTCCATATTTCTTAGTAAGACTCTTCAAGTCTTTCCATTCGTCAGGGCTCGTGTCGGCATAATCGATTTTTGGGGAATTGTGACCGAATCCTTCATGGAGAAAGCCCGTGTAGAAGTAGCGTCGGATGATTTTGGAATAGGACACTTCTGCACTAATCACAAATATAAATAGGATCCAACTAATTACCGACTTCATGACTCAAGTTTAAAAATACTCTCTTAAGTACTGATTTATCATATAAATATCCTCTTATGGAATTAGTATCCATTTTGGCTCTTTGCCAATGTTTAGGATAACTTTGTTTGAGATGCATATCATTTCCTGGAAATATTTTATCCTGCTGTTACAAGCTAAATTCATTTGATTGGAACAATAGTTCAAAATTGGGGAGTTTTGAAGTCCTTGATGACATGAATGCATGACAGTGATTAATTGACAAATCTTAATTAGTTAAGTGCTTTAATAATCAAATTCGAAGATTTTTTAGGATGAGTTTTCCGAACATGATTCCTATTGAACGCCGACGAATTAATTTATTCAACAAAAAGCAGATCCAATCATTGAAGATTTATACATTTTTTACTAATTTCTTTAAATGTACATACATTATCAAATAAAATAATTAAAAAACATTAACATAAATTATTCTTAGTAAAATTATAGAGAAATCGTACAATCCTGCATGAACTTACACGGTAAAATTAGAAATGTTGTATTCGAAAACGTTATAAAATCTGCTAAAATGTAATTTGGGAACGAGAGACTTGAAACTTATATCGGCAGGCCAAAAACTGTTGGATTTTACCTCAATTTATCCTAAAATATCTAATGCCCTTTCAAAGAATACTAGAGGATCGAACTGACTGGTGACATTTGCAGCGATTATAGTTTCGTTTAAGGAACTGAAGGCCGCGGCTACCGTTGTGCTTGTGATGTTATTTCCAAGCTCTGCTAGAACTGCCTCTGTTCCATTCGAATCTGGATTAACCCCAAGTCGATAAGCACCATAGGAAATTGAAAGAACAGCAATTGTGACAAGACCGAATGAGCAAATATAGTAGAAGGGGATGTGATTGGCCCTAAAAGTTGGAACTGGTTTTTGCATAATATCCACAAAGGAGCCTACAATTTAGTCAAATGAAAAGTTTGGAGTTGATTAGTTAATTAGGATGACAATTAAGTTTCCAGTTAATAGGTTATTCTCAAGTGTCAAATCACATTTAATTACCATACTTTTAATGGTAATGTAAAATCCCTTGAATCGCTTTGTAATTGTGGAATCGGGTCCGGAATCAGCTTGCCCCTCAGCTATTGTTTCATTGTTAGGATGGCTAACGTTTTCAGACGGTAGAATCTCCGACTCTTCCGAGTCATCTTCTTCATCCTCGTCTACGGTATATTGTAATTTCGGTAATGTCATATTGATTGGGGGACGATTCTGAGCAATTCGACAGAGTTCCTTGGATTCATTGACGAGATTCCAGACGTTCGTCAACCGTGCTTCCGTCTCGTCGTCACATCTGACTTCCGGGAAATCGGACGGGGTTGGCAACCGTTCCGATCCGTTTACGATCGGTTTCGTCAACGTCGTACGTGTCGATCCATTTGTGGGTACAGGGTCAATTGGTGTTGGTATAGATGAACTTGGTTCTATGTCGATTCGGAGCTGTCTCCGGCATACCGGTTCGACGACTTCGTTCCGGGCTCGGCTTATGTCCTGGGTCAATTTTTGGTCGATTTCTAACTGTTCTTCGACGAAATTTTCGACCCGGTAGACCGTGTTTTCTAAACGGCCCAGTTCCTCTCCAATTGTTCCGGGCTGTGGACGAGGATTGTTGTCTTGTTCTTCTGCATCGTTGGGGGATTGGCCAAGTCGTCTTTCGAGCATGCTGACTTTTGAACAAATGTTGTGGAGTAAGATGTGGTGTTTACGAGAAATAGAAATGAACTGATTTCTCTCTTCCGGAGTCATTCGAATGACTTTAAATAACTTCGAGATAATCTTATTGATACCTTTATGCTTGTTCGTTCAGGATGTAAATATTGATATTTTCCATTTTCGTGCCGTCAATCAGTGTGGAGCAGCTTGCTTGTATTCGATAAGTCCGATGGAAGTTAGTAAGTATATTTGTGTTTCCGTGTCCGGAGATAACACAATTGCAAATAAAAAACTACAATAAAAAATACTGAACGGCTAAAATGAAAATAGCTCACTTACCTGTTTCGTTACTGCTTTTTGATTTACCATTAGCTTAAACCCTAAAATTGTCATGAGCTGCATGGACTTGGTAAGGAACTTATAAACACGTAGTTTACGTTTTTGTCTGTTTTTTTTAATTTATGGACCTCTGTTAGATAACCCATAGCCATTTTAAACTTTTTGAGGTGAAATGATCCAAGAAATTTAAGTTCAGTATAATTTAACGTGAATCTGACGCCAACAACGTCTTAATTGATAAAAATTAAGAACCGGTGAGTAGGATTCGCTGTATTTCCTTTCCGGTTTAGTTTAATAGAAAAAAATAGATCATTAATCATAATAGAACTTTCACAAGTGCATATTTTTTATTCGAAAAGTTAGTTGGGGGTATTTTGGGAATTCTGACTCAAAATATCCTTAGTCCTTAGTCAAGTTATAGACGGGGAACAATATTTGACAACAATAATACTGATGTGCTTGTTCGTGCTATATTTAGACTAGGATTTAGGATTTGATTTTTCAAACAATGAATTGTGGAAATGGGATGTCCATCTTGAATAAATAGTCAAATATAAAGAAAAAAGAAGGTATTGCGGAAGTTAAGTGCCATAAATAAATAAAAGCAACCGTTTTAATCCTTTACAATCAGCCTAAGGGATTTAGAAAAGTATGTCAAAATAAGCAAAATATAAAGGCAACCAGCTACAAAAAAACGAATCTGTGTTAGTTGAGTCCAAATTGTATTTCAGTAGCGATCTACAATCTGCCGTTTTAAATCTTATTCTGTTTTTTTTAATACGGCCCCATTACACATTAGCAAGTGTATTCAACAAGGAACAAAGGTATGTCCTTAATCTAAATACAAAATATATTTAAATCCGCCGTATAAAACATTTGCAAACACGTTCCAAGGCATCCTATTGTATAGCATATTGTGTGGTTTTTTTTTAAATCGTCCGTGTCTCATTTAAAGTCTCAATCTAAATGATTTATTTTTTATTTTTGAAGGAGTAATAATGGCTGACGTGAGTGGAGATGAGGAGTTTCTTCGACATCGACTGAACACGCTGGAAACGAGATGCTCGACCGTGCAGAAACAATTCGACGAATCTAGTCGATCTAGATTAATTGTACAGGAAGAGGTGTCTTCACTTCTCCAGGAAAATGCTGAGATTAAACAGCAGCTAAGTATGCATTTTATATTCAAATTTCTACATATAGTATCACAAAAACCGAATTAACACCATTTAGATATCAATTAGCTAGTGAAAAATAGTCCGAAATTATGCTTAAGGAAGGAGATATGGTAACTATTTATTCCAAGACCATTTTCTAGACCATTTTGTCCGTATTAATTTTCTCCCAGACCATTTTTTCCGGCTACCGTACGTATGTGAACTGTAATTGGAACTTGACCAAATTCCTCCTGAAAATTACAGTCGCGGCCAACGAGTTACTTTCGACACCATTCATTAGCGAAGATGATCTCCAAGAAATCAACACTGCCCGCTTAGCCGACAAGAACACCATCGAAGCTTTGCGTCACCAGGTTGAAGAACTGACAAATGAGCTCAAAATGTCCGAGGAAAAATGCCAAGTACTTGAAGAAAAACTTAGCAGAACCACTGAAGAAAACATCCGATTGAAATCCCAACTTCGTGAGATGGAATTAGAGATCAAATGTGTTAATCTTCAACTACAAACTCTGACCAAAGAGATGAAAGAATCGGAAGAGCGCTGCCGACTTCAAGTTGAGGATGAAGCAAAGACGCGGAATACACACCGTCGGGGCGAAGTACTTCAGCAAATAAAAAAACAAGTCCGAGACCCAAACTGTTTTAAAAAAATCAAAGCTCACCTTACCCTTGTCAACATCGAAATGTCCGTGTATCTTAACGACCTTATACTAGAAGATCAGTCACATGAAGAATTGGCTGAAAAATTCCTTAACAAATTCCCGAGGTATCTGCCCTATACAGCAAAGAAAACGGCCGTTCTGGCTGAGATTCAGAACCGAATTGTGCCAGCAAATTTTGCGACTGTTACCGTTCGTCTTGACGCTGATTGTGGACCTAGCACTCCTGATTTCGAATTTCAAGAAGCGCTCGAGAAAAATCTTGCTGCCGATTTAAATTCTGCTGAGACGGCTCAAGCGTTTTTGGGGACTTATCCTCAATTGTACCGACCCTACAATGCTAAGATAACTGAACTAACGAAGTATTTGAACAAGACCCTTCGTGAAAAATTCCCGACATTTGCTTCAGCATTATTGAAGGATTCCACTCTTCTGGTACTTTTGAATGATTTAGTTAATGCAAATCCATCGCATTCAAATTTTACAATTGCCCAGAAAATGTGTCTTCAGTATCCACATTTTAAACCCACACGTCGTTGGTTCAGTTGGTTTCGTTCTGAACAATTGTAGGGTTTCGTTGTTTACTGATATTTATACGGATTTGAAAGAATTAAATACAAACCGTAGTATATAGTTTGTAAAAACATTCATCCTTAGGGTGCAAGGTGCAACAAATTGATAATAAAAATCCTGCTTTAGCACTCAAATTGGTTTTGTGTTTGTAATGATTTTTTTTGTTGAATTAAGTTACTAATGTGAACATAATACTAAATTAAAAATAAATACACCTAAACAACTTTATATGAACCACAAAATGCATTCGTGTCAATAACCTCATTCTAATCATTCATAAATGTAACAGTTACACAGGTACATGTTAACAGTTGATAACGTTATCTGAAGATAAGCAAAATTGATAGTTTTCAATGAAATATCATTATTGCTCACCAGGTAGGTAATCAAAATATAACACGATTGACTAAATTTTTTGCGATACAACTTCAGGCTAAATAGAAAAAATATGCACCACCTCGGATTAAGCTTGGTTGTGAATTCGGGGACATGATAATTTCCAATTAAATCGAACTGGTACTTAAAAATATTTAACCTTAGTTCACAGTAGTTAAATATGACCGACTTAAAATAACGTCGCATGGATAGTTATTTGTTACACTTAGACGGATAGTTAGTTCGCATTTAGAACAGATCGTTGATAGATATATCAACATTTAACTGGACCCTTCTTCAATTTAATTTTTATAATCTGCTTGTTCAAACATGAATTAAAACCTACTTTAGAGCCAAATAATTTCCATTCTAAAATGAAAACTCGTTTTTAATTATGTTTATTTAGGATTTTGAAATATTTCCAAAGAAATGCAAATACGTCTATGATATTTTGTTATTAAAGGGTGAAACCCTTTAATGGCTTTACTCTGACCGTCCGTCCGTCCGTTCGTTCGTGCTCAAACCCTCTAACGGTTAAATATTTCGAAATTCTTTTTTCGGAAACTCATTTATGAGGTTGAGTTCGTTCGTGGGTCATGTAGGTCAAAGGTCATTGGGGTGCGGTCAAAGGTCACCATTTTTTGAAATTACAACTTCACATATGTAATACATGGTTGAAAAGCTACTGTCGAGTGCTCTTCAACGTTGTATAGAAATTCACTCTATGGTTGGGGAAATGTGAGATTATTGTGCAACATTATTGTACGTGTCGGATATCGACGTTAAATGTGATTCAACGTCTTGTGTCGTGGGGTTTCACCCTTTTTTGATGTGCGTTCTTGACGGTTTATTTACCATGAGCATGAGCATACAACATTTACAAAAACGAATAGACTGGTATTGACACTGTCTATGTTTGATTTCAGCTCAGCGTGTCAATGTCAAACTCCTCAAACCAGAAAGTCAACAACTCCTATAATACAAAACTGTTATAAATTTTGAATTGAGTATTATTAATAGTTTTGACAATTGATCAATACATAAACTAATCTCGAGTGTCGCATTGAACTCTAAACCTTATTAAATGAAACCAGTCTATTTTTGTTTCGCAATTAGACAAAGTAAACAACAGTTTTTGTATAAAACGAAACTACTCCACATATTAAAACTCATACTTTTGGTATTCCAAGAATCAGTTCCATTACTCAGCAGATTATTATCAACTCCAAATTTCGAAAAAATCTGCCGTTTTTTGTTAAAATCAGCAGAAAATAATTCCACAATGCCAAAACATCCAGTTCAAAACGCTCCCTTGGGGGTCATGTACGTAGAAGTGAACAACGACAGCTTCTCAAACGTCGGTTGCTACTCCCTGACCCAGGGTGCGGAACCTCTTTTCGACATCGGGATTATTTTCGCCTCAAACATTAACTACGACGTCGAAGAAGAACGAGCTATTTTGTACCACAACCCCAACGTCCAACGAGTCCTGGATGACCCCGACCAATACATTCGACCCCTTCAGGCCAAGGGGATCAAGGTCCTACTCTCAATATTGGGAAACCACGAGGGAGCTGGAGTTTGCAATTTCCCAAACCAGGAGGCAGCACGTGACTTTGCCGTACAACTTGCCGTTGTCGTGGATGAGTACGGGCTCGACGGCATCGATTTCGACGACGAGTACGCCGACTACGGCAACAACAATACTGGTCAACCCAACGCTTATTCATTCATATTCTTGTTGAGGGAGCTGCGGGCGCTGTTGCCAGACAAGATCATTTCGTTTTATTACTACGGACCTGCGACCAACAGGCTCTCTTATGATGGGATGGTTGCCGGGGATTTCCTGGATTACAGCTGGAACGCCATTTACGGTTCTTATAATCCACCTAATGTTCCCGGACTTGAGAGGAGTCAGCTGGGTCCGGCGGCTGTCAATGTGACGCAGACGGGCTCGTCAACTGCACAAACTTTGGCTAGACAAACGGTGCAGGATGGATATGGCGTGTATTTGTATTATGCGCTGCCGGGGTCAAACATCCAGCCATATTTGTCCGGGATTTCGGAGATACTGTACGGATCTGGAACGACCCTTGCGGGTGGCTGCTTGACGGTTTTGTCACCGCCGGATGGTAATGGTGACGAGACGGCAAGAACGGTGGTGTCGACACGGCATCGGCATTGCTCTTCTAGAGGACGCGGTCATAAATAAAATGGGGATTGTTGACACGGATGACAATGGCAAAGCAAAATGGAACACGCTATGTTGGACTACAATTATACTAATATTATGCATATATTATTTACTATTTGACTTGTTTATTTGAATGACAATAAAATCAAACTGGGCACATAAATTACTTAATTGTATCAAATTTAGGAGTACAGAACATAGATAGGACGGACAACTGGATGGTAACGCAAGAGATTGAATTAAAATTATTTCGAAATGATTTTTGATTGATGGAGTGTGAATCATTTTAAACAACTCGGGTACTCGAACCATAAATAAAACAAAATTCTTATGCGAATGGCCTGGTATGTTTTAAAACTACGTCAAGTCAAAAGCACTAGGGTTAACGTCCAATCGTCATGGTCGTCCCATCTAGCGGTTTTTCAGTAGAACTAGGCTCCGATTCTGCAACCAATGGCAGATGTGTTAAGTTAGTTACAATTGCCCCGAGGGTTGGGATCTCGGTTGTAGAGCTCATTAGGTCTAAATCCGTTAAATTAGTGTTGAGTTGATTGGCTGTTCTTGCATTTGCCGTTCCATTGTGTTTTCGACGTCTCTTCCGATGTTTCTTTTTGCCCCCGCCGCCGTGGATTCTTCCGCGTCTCCTCTTGCCCCGTGCTCGAGCTAAATAGATTCCACGACCCTTTTGGACGGGTTTAGAACCTTCTTCGGTTTCAGGGACAACACTTGCTGTTTCGGACTCCTCTTCGACTTCCGGTTTCGATTCTTTTGTCAGTCCTTTACCACTCGATTTCGATGTCGCGTTCGACGGTCGAAATTTGTCGAATATTTTTGGCCTGCTGATCGGGTCAAAGTGTGAAGTCCTCTTGACGGTGGACTGGACGCAGGAGATGATTTTACCCTTCTCGATTTCCATATCGTAACCGTTGAACATGTTTGGGTACATTTGAGCCCAAATTCCTGGCTTTATCCTGAAAAAAGTATACAGCAAATGGTTTAGGGTGTTTGTAAATATGTAAATTGCTTGAAGAAACAGAACATACCATTGGTTTTGTACAGGATTGAGGTACGCGTTTCTTAAAATGGATACAAAGTAGGCCCATGAGTTGTCCGTGTAATGGCTTACGAAGGAGCAGTAAGGATTGACGAAATTAAAAATCATCCAAACTTGTTCAATAGTCTTGTCGTAATGCTGACCATCTATCATGTACTGAACTACTCCGATGTGATCTTCCGGATCCATAATTCCCAAGGAATCTGTCCGACAAGTGGTTCCCAAGCTTATCTGGAAAAATATAAACAGATTTAATAGAAATATCAAATATTATCAATTTTGATAGTTTTGGGCTGCAAATACATCGACCAGATTCTTTTGCAAATGAATACATGCAATATTATCGTTTAATTATTTAATTTCTTGGTCGTCCTGAAGGATTTCTCCGATTATAGTCATTCTAGACAGAAGGAAACCAATAATTCAAATAATCGAATATATTTTGGCAAATCTACTTACAGTTTCAACTGATCTCTTATTTACACGTCGTCCAGTTGGGGTCAAATCTATTTTGTCCTTCTCACTAATGTCTTGAAATACAAAATCAGGCTCTTCCGGCGGCGCAGGATGTAGGATTTCCTTCTCCAAAGGCTCTTGCACAATTTCCCCAGTTTCGACCAAGCTTACGGAACAATCTTCGAGATAACTTTCGGCATCGGGCCAACGGTCCCCGTCTAACAACTGCGATTCCGGTGCATTTTTCCAAGCCAGTTCCAAGTGTTTGTAAAAAATATTGCCAAGAATGCTCAAATAACCCGCGGAAACAGACGGGCATCCGCTATGAAAAACAGATAGGATTTTCCAAAGTATCTGCGCTTTGATATCGGCCTCTTCTGGCGCGAGTTTTAGCTTTGCTGCGCTCTCCCCGCCCATTTTACCATGCATCCTTGCGTCCCATATTTCCATTATTTGGCTAAATTTGTTGAGGAGGTTCTTTTCCGTCGAGTTCATTGAAGATTTGCAGAGGCCTTTGACGTTCGAAAATGTTATATCTGGAAATTAATCGAAAAATTAAATGTTTAAATTTAAACTTAGCCCAGTGTGAAACCCATTACAAATGTTTTATTTACTTTTGGTCCTCATTAATGTGCCGCCTATAAACGGGAATATGCCCCTTAATGAAATGAAAACTGCCATAACAAAATTTGGCCCCTCTATAAAGTAATCACACCCTTCTGAATTCGAAATTTACCCCCATGGAAAGGGCAAATTCCTTAGGACCGGTTGTCATTGTCATTAGATTAAGGGACACATTCCCGTTTGAATGGGACATTTTAAAATAATTCCTAATAAAAAATACCTTTTTCGATACTGATTTTGTGACTGCCCCCGGAATAACAGGTTTCAAATTCAAACACCCTGTCCTTAACATCGCATCCCTCCTTAATTGTCAAAGAACCAGAGATGCCCAACTGGGTCTCAATATTTGAAAAAGCACAGTAGCTTGTCCCGTCATCTCCGATGGATCGTTTGATACAGAACTTGGCCTTCCCGTTTTTTCCGTCGCCTTGAATTGTCCAATTCTGCTGTCCAAACTGAAAGAGGGACTTGATTGCACCGGATGTGGACCCCGTCACCACTTTGGATTTCGACGCAAAGTACGGCTTTGTGAAGGTAAACAGGCCTGAGGCCAGCTTCCGGTTCATTGCTCCTAAGGGTTGGACGGATTCCGCCTGTATTGTTAAAATTACGGTTCATTTTAGTCAGACTTTCAGACGTATTATAGAGACAAGTGACTCTATAATGGTTCATTTAGATTAATTTAACACAGAATTACTGTACCAGGTCTGTATAGGATATTTATGACAAAATCTGAAGATACAATTTGTTTTTCTGACGTGAGGTTAATCTTTTGTTTTAGTGCCTTTTCAACAAATTTAAGTTTTAAACATGAGCCAAAATAGGATGGAATTTGACCCAAAAGTCCCAAAAACGAGATAGCACAATGCTTGTTTAAATTCTCCAAAGAAAATTCATCAGTTAATTTAGTAAATTAAGGGGTCTGGCATTTTCAAAGACTTAATCGACGAAGACAAGAATCAAGGTTTTATAATAAGTAATTTAAATTTAAACCAACCGTCAACCGTTCTCTCATGAAATTATTACCTAAATAGTTCTCTAAAATGTAAATAATTTTACCTATTTTAAGCCTTTCAATTCCCAAGTACCTAAATATTTAATACCAAGAAACTTAACTTACATCATCAGCGGCTATGCATTCCTCGCCAATCACAATGTGGAAATTTGTGTTGATTCCAAACTCATAGTTCTTCTCGGGGTAGACTATCCACCTGTACAAATCAAAGTCACAAATGTTAATTGGCATTCACAAAAATATTTACGAAAATAATAAAATTTGAAATTTCGAAATGTATTTTTAATTTGCAAAAAAATCTAAACGTACGCTCCCTTTCCAATCGTACAAAACACGGATTTGAACTTGAGTCTAGATTTTTTGGCCAATCCGGCCAAATTCATCCAGTCTTTGTCCGCCGTCCGTATGAACATAACACTTTTAGATTCGGGACTGTAGTCTTCATAAAGAATGCTATTGAAATAAAACCTACGGATTGATGTACTATTGACAATCTTCAGGGAAAATGCAAGTATTATTAGAGGGACTATTAAAAATTTGAACATTCTAAAGCCGATACTAATTAAAAATTTAAAAATTAAACTTCATTTGTACTTAAAGAAAATATCTGCAGTTTTAAATTTTAATTATATTTCTTATTCAAGTTCGCATTCCGGATGCAAATAGGCATAATTGTAAACAAGCTTGAGTGTGTCTTGGTACTGTTGGTACATTGCCAGATATTTAAAATCTGCTCACAATACTGACAGTTACATTGGAGGTTTTTCCACCCTAACTCAAATGCCCCAAATAATATTATTTCATTACAATTAAATTATGCATGCTGATAATACAAAACATATATTTTATTAAATCATTTAATGCACTGCACATGGAGTAGAAAAATTACAAGAACGCTACAATTAAATGATTAAATCCTGTTTGAAACACAAAAATTTCAATTTACAACGTTAAAACACCCTGACGCTGACAGAAATGACAAAAATTGTGTAGCAAATAACAATATATATCATTCGGCAAATTATTTAGAGGCTTAGTGGCTTAATCAATTTACAATTTACCAGCTCCTACAGTTTCAGAGTTTTTTTTAGACATCGGATCTGCCCGGGGTCAAAATTCCTGAGCACCAGCGTCTGTTTCCTTCGTCGAGGGGGCTGTGGATTTTCAACTGGATTAACGACCATGTCGTGTTTTGTTATGTGATGCAGTTTCAAATCAGAGAGGGACATGCATTGTCGAGAGCAGTCTGGGCATTTGAGATCAGGTAATTCCAAAACATCCCAATAATAAATATACCTACATTTCTCTAATTTTCCAGTTTTCTGGTGCTCTTTGACGGAGTTGGAAGTTTGAAATCTGGTTCCGCAGCCAATGCAGAGGTGTTTGTAGTCCAGCGTTTCCAGAAGGTCCGTGCGATAAGATTTAAGGGCTGTGTGATGAACTGTTTTGCAGTGTCTGGCATGCTTTTGAATTGTTGAGAATGCGATGATGCAAATCTGGCATCCGAAACTTAATTTTTCTCCGTGGTGTTCCTTCTTTACATGGGCTCTCAAGGCTGGAGCTCTGAAGTAATAGTTGAGACATAAGGAGCATGGGTGCAGTTTAAGTCTACTAGAGTCGAGGTCAGGGTGTGTTTTCCATGCATGACTTAACTTCAAATTCATGGACGTGAATGACTCGTCACAACGAGCACATTTGTAGGGGCTCTGATCCAATGTCGGTTCACGCCGTCGTGTTGACGTAAGCAATTGTGCTCCTCTACGTGGTCGCTGTATTTTCGCACACTTTTTCCTGTGTCGGCTCAAATTATCTGAATTCCAAAATCCCAACGCGCAGAGCGAACAAGGTAGCGGCGTTTCTCCTGTATGACATTGTAGGAAATGCATACTGAGGTCCCAGTACGAGTTCGTGACGTGGTGACAAAGACGACAGACACCGGCAGCTCCCGACGTCATCTTGTCGTGAAGCCTTCGATGGTTGCGGAGAGAACGATTGCATTTGTAGCTGGCGTTGCAGTCCGTGCATTTGAACTTTCGAGTTTCGGAGTCGTCGATTTGGGATGAAATTGAGTGTGGGTGTAGCCAGTGGTGCTTTTTCAGTTCCTCTGAACTTTTGAACGTCAGTCCACAGTGTTGACAAGGAGAAGTAGCATTGCCATTGGACTGGTTTGCCGATTCAAGTCCGCTTAAGCCCTGTATCGAAATCAAATGGCAATTTTTAGATATGTATTTAATTAACCAATTGTAAGAAACTGAACATTTAAAATTTTAAATGTTTTGTACATTTTCATCCGTTTGCAGGTGATCCTCGGAGATATATAGTCGTTGGGGATCAATTACCATATCAATATCATCATCTTCATAACTCTGGTCGATGGGGGTTGGGTTTGGTGATGAGGGACTTGGTTCTGATGCTATGTTCACGACAGGGACCGGATGTCCATCATTGTCCAGATACTCGAACAACGGGTCAACATCCGTCCATAAGAAACTCTCGTCATTTTCGACGTCATCTTCAAAATCCAAATCCAGTGGATCAATCTCCACTTTGATCGTTGCTAAATGTGTGTCAGAATCGGAGGTGCTGCTGTTGCTGAATCGGTCATCTTGATCTTCTGATGGACAACTGGAACTATAACTGAATTAAAAAGTTAAGCGTTATTAATTGTTAGTGTGTAATGCAAAATCAAAAATGTGAAATGGTCATCGAATATCAAATATCAAAATTAATACAAAATTAAGTCCGCAGACAAAAACATGGTTAAGCTTAAGCAAGACGGTTCTACTTTTCCCTCATATTCATCATTCGACATTGACATTTGAGCTAAAATGTCACCCAAGTTCAAAAATCAAATCACGAAATAGGTAAAAAAAAATATTACATATTTTTTTAATGTGTATACGTTTGACCTTGTTGCAGAGTTTGAATTCAGTGTTTGTTTTTGTTCATTCATTCATTGTGCATTGATTGCAGAGTATGCAATTGTGCATTTGGCATTACACATTTGACATTGCAATTGTGAATTGGCATCACATATTTGATAGACGATGAGATCGTCACTCAAACACAACCTACACTAGAGGGACGCTCGCAGCGTCTATGTTGACATTGCACATTGTTTACCTTTGAATCTCGCATGAACGTTCCTCTCCTAAATCAACGCCGCGATCGACATGACTTTCCACCTCAATTTGCATCTTCAGTTCTTACAGACGAAATTAAACATAATAACTATAAACTCTGAACTTTGAACTCCCGTTTACAGGTTTTGAATAACATTGAACATATTCTTTTGTGTTCGTGCTTTGTGAATGAAATGAAACGTAAATGAATGAATGAAAAAAAAAATCGAACAATCCGCCGCAAAAATCTCGAACATGACTGCAACAGTTGTCTATGTGCTATGCCTCAAGTAACTATCCTATAGGCCCTTTCTATAAGAAGCAAGGATTTAAAATAGATATTTAAATTACATATATATTAATTATCGAACAATTTTAATGATACATAAAAATTAGTTGAGATAAACGCTAGCCACGTAGTATCACATTTTGGACATTGAGCGATCGAATATCTCATTATACCCCAGTTAGGAGTTTAATTCAACAAAGTATTTACTTTGTTTAGTTGGACTTTGATTTTGATGCGTCATATCTCATGTCATGCAAAGTTGTTCCCAGAGATGAGGGTATTTTTATGAGTAATCGGGAGCTGGGGATTTATTACGGGGGTCGTATCTCATAATATATGCTATCGCTATTGTTTTGCTATATTATCCAGGTATTTAATATTAAATCCAAAGAATGCCAGCAGAATTGATTTCATTGATTAATTTGACAGTAATCTGTCGTCGGGAAGCACAAACGTTTTTTCTAAATTGATGGACGGGTTCCATATCGATGAGGATCGTGCTTTTTCATAACTATTTCAGATAATCGGTTTACCTATTTCCTACGTCTGATTTTGCTACTTCATCTCTCTTTTGAGATATTTGAGGTGATTACATTTATGATGATTTAATGATATATTGATGATGAAAATCCAGGGTGTCAGAGCCAGTCGTCCTCGGTTCTAGGCATTTTAATGAAGATTTAATCAACTATAGTTAGTTTAATTTTAGTTCTAACGTTTCAAGACACGTTCACCCTGGGGTTTTGGATCTCTGTATCCGGCCGATGATGGCATTAAATTAATCTGAACGAAAAATGCCTGCTTTTTTAGGTTTATTCACATCAGTTAATGTACAAGTCCTGTAAATCCATATCCTGACGTCCAATTAATTCTATCCGCAATATTTAAATGTAACCTCAATTGCGTTTGGGCTTATTTTTAGATGCATTATATATTATATAGTAGTCATTAAACTTTGAGATTGCATTATGCTGGATTCTAAACATTTTAACGATCGTTAAGTGATAGTCTGAAGCTCAACAATAAAACGATGCCTTCGGTTCCAATCTGTTTTCGAATTTTGGCGTATTGGAAGCACCTCTTGGCTCTTTTCATCCCAATTCTACTTCTTCCCATCCCCTTGATTTATCAGTCTCAGGTATTCGAAATTTCATTGTAATTAAAAAAAATATTTTAAACCAAGTTGTTTTAGTTATAATCCAAAGGTTAAGTCAATAAACTGACAAGGATCTAGAAAATCGAACCCTCGAAATCAGTAAAATGAGATTCGAATTCTGTGATTTTCGTATTTTACATTCTTTATTGTTATTTGGAGTTTAAAAATAAAGATTTTTGTTCTTAAATTTTAAATTCTTGGTAACTTTTTAAAATTTCTTAATTTAATTTTTAAGTTTAAAAAAATAAAGTTTAATTTCAGACGGCATCATGCGCCTACGTAGTGCTGCTAATGGCCTCTTATTGGATGACGGAAGCGATTCCGATTCCCGTGACGGCACTTCTTCCCGTCTTCCTTTACCCCGTTCTCGGTATCGCTGACACGGGTAAAATTAACTAGCTATTATCTGTTTAACTATCACAATTTTAATTTAATTCCGACAACTAGAATTAATTATTAAAATCTACAGATACGATCGCAAGAGAATACCTGAAAGACTCGATTATGGTCTTTGTGGGAGGTCTTATGGTTGCACTGGCTTTCGAGTTTTGTAATCTGCACAAAAGAGTCGCTTTAAGAGTCATGGTCTCAACCGGCGCAAGTTTGTCAATGTACAATGATTTTAAAATTTATTTTTAGTAATTTTGGGCTATCGGAGCTTATTTCTTGGGCCTGAAAAACAGTTAAATTATAAAGCTCCAATATTTGGAATTGAAATGCATTTTGTAATAGGTTAATGCTGGGAACAATGCTGACGACAATGTTTCTCTCGATGTGGATGTTCAACACGGCGACTACAGCCATGATGGTCCCTATCATTCAAGCCGTTCTTGATGAGCTACAAAAGGTTGATCTCGTTTTAGGGGAATTCGCGTTTTTTAATTGATGTTTTTATTTTCGAAATAAATATTCACTTGCACAGAGTCTGGAAGATGTATACAGTAAAAACGTCAGAAGTCCAGGAGACGGTTCTGAGAATCCGGATTTATCGGAGGGGGTCGGGGAACTGGACAATGAGATCATCACTCAAGTCTCTCCTGTCAATGACGTTATGGATGGAGATTGTGATCCCGAAATTAAACCGTACGATCTATTAATTATTTTCATACCTTAACAATTGCAATTAAAACCGCTGGAGGAAATTTATATAGTTACAGATAATATAGCAATTTTGAGACACGCACTAATTTCAAGATACATCAAAAAATTATTGAATTCATTAAATCTATATTTAGAAAATATCGGTTTCCGGCAAGTTTTAGACCCTCAAAAGCCGACCCTTTTTCGAGGAATTAAAAATAAAACCTTATCGTTTCATATTAATTTAAAAATTATTCAACCGATTTGCAGAGGGGACAGGACAGAGGAGGTTCGGAAATGTATTCAAGATATGCGGACGATGTTCTTGTTGTCCACTTGCTACGCTTCCAATATCGGAGGCACTGGTAAAGACACCTTTAAAATTATCCAATTTGCTTAATTGGTTCGTTAAGTGATAAAAAATGGCACTTTCAACTGTTTCTGACATTAAATCAAGGTGTGATAACCGGAAGTGGAACCAATCTCGTTGCACTCGAGTTCCTAGGAGAGTAAGTCAAAATATTTTAAATAATTTCAATACTTTAATGCCTTAATTTTTCTTGAAAAAATCAGAATTTCCTACCCAAAAAATCTATAAAATCCGGAATTAAAAATAGCCTAGACCCAAAACATCACGGAGACTACGCGGCCCTGACCTTCGCGACTTGGGCCGCTTTTAACTTCCTCCCGATGATGATAAACATTTTCCTGGCGTGGCTGTACCTTCAACTTGTGTTTCTCGGAATTCCCGCCAGTTGGAAACTGTGGCGCAGTAAAGCGCAGCGCGACAAGGACGTGGCTAATGCCATTTTTCATCCCGAACTGGAGTCGAAAATCAAGGTCATGTTGGTAGAGAAGTACAGAGCCTTGGGCGGAATCACGTTTCACGAAGTGGGTGTGGCCATTTGCTTCATCACAGCTGTGACGAGTTGGGTCCTCCATGACCCCAAATTCATTCCAGGTTGGAGCGAGCTATTTTCCGGAGGGCCAAAGGTTTCAATTTCGACGGCCACTTTGCTCATCGGAGTACTCTTCTTTGCTATCCCGAGGAATTTGGAGTTTTACAGAGCATTTACTACTGGAGGTTAGGAGGTTAATTTAGTTCGGATACACCGTAAATTCCCCGTATTCTCCCGTCTAGGGGGATCGGTACATAATTGGTTATATTTTTCATTGTAATTGTTTGTGAACGATTGGAACAGATTTTGAGAACGTGGAGATGAAGCCGCTGCTGGAGTGGGACTTTGTACAACGACGCTTCCCGTGGGGTGTAATTATTTTATTGGGTAAGAAGCTTTTAAAAAATAAGTTATTCGCTGGACTCTTCGCAATAAGTTTATGTTGGCGAGCTGTTTTCAACACTAGCAATTTGATTGGTTCTGAATGGTCGTAGGGGGTGGCTATGCTCTGTCGAAGGGGGCAAAATCTGCGGGTCTGAATGAACTGATCGGAGGTTCACTGAAGTCATTTTCTCACCTTTCCCCGTCACTCCTTCAGTTGTCTTGCATGGGAATCATCGCGTTCATAACGGAAGTGACGTCAAACACGGCAACCGCTACAATCGTCGTCCCGATACTTCTACAACTATCCAAGGAACTGAATATACATCCATTTTATTTGACCCTTCCCGCCACCGTCACCTGCTCCTATGCATTCATGCTACCGGTAATTTACCCGCTAATATATGAATTCACTCTATGGCTGGGGCAAAATGAGACTTTTTCTAATGTCTAAGAACTGAAAAAGAAATGCTGTTTCATATTTCGACTAGTTTTTATCGCTTTGTTCCACTTTAAGTGTAGGGTTTTGACGAGACCCAAGGTCTATATACTCTTGGTTTCCTGGGTGTCTTTCTTTCTTTCCTGAAAGAAAGACACCCAGGAAACCAAGAGTATATAGACCTTGACGAGACCCTAATTCAGAAACTTCAGAATTTCATAATTTAATCAAAAATGTTGACTGTGTTTTGATTACGGTATTAGTGCTAATAACTCCCATTATCTAATCAAAATCTAATAGCGATGTATGTGGGGTCCATGGACCCTCCTCGAATTGGTATTAAATTGAACTATAAATTTTCTAGTTGGAAGATATTTAAAATTTAAAACTTAAACCACGCTGCAGAATAAGGTAATTACTGAATGAATGAATATGCATTTGTGACTGTAGGTGGCGACTCCACCGAACGCAATCGTCTACAGCGCGAGTAACATGAAGGTGTTTGACATGATCAAGACCGGATTCTTTATGAACATTTCCTGTGTCATTGTCCTCTTCCTCACGACCAATTTATACGGAAACCTCTTCTTCCATTTTACTGACTATAATTATGTCCCTTGATTTATTTATTTAAAATATAAATCCGTCGCCTATAATTATAAGACCTCATGTTGTTGTCAACAGTTTTAAAATTAAAGTTCAACAAACGATTTATTATTTCTCATTAAAAATGCATCAAAATATCAGACAAAGTTTAAGCAAAAAGCTCGCCAGTTTTTCTGTTTGGATAAGAGGAAATGACACCATCTATATTTTCAACGATGCTGATTGGCCGAACCAGTTGCCTGTCCGCGATTGCGCTTTGCGTATATGCTGCTGTAACACAGAAGCGAATATTAATGAGTGTACGCGAAATGTCCATGTCCCCAAATATGGGGCCGTATGCCATCGTCCATCGACCACCTCTTTTCCTATAAAATCAAGTTCAAATATGATTTTCTTTGAATTTTCTTTGAATTTTCTTTTCCTTTGTGTGGAAAATTCTAAAATGTTTATACCATCGAGGAATCAAGCCGACTAGAAAATCGTTGTAAAATAATTTCTTAAATTTGGCCATCCCAATAGCCTTGGATTCCATGTGGGGAGAGCAGGTTGCAAAGGCGTAGGAGAACATCCACCACATTGTGTCCACGATGATGTCCATGGAATGGAAATATTCGTCTGCGATTTCCATCGGTGGCAATATCTTAAGCGATTCTTCCATGTCATTTTTGTTCCTTATGAAAAATGAGTCGGCCTATTTGGTGTATAAACAATAAATTGAAATTAAAACACAATTTAAAATGGTGCACAGAAATAATAAACCTCTTAAACGTTTATTTGAAGTTATGTTAAGACGGATGGAAAATCGAAAAAATATGACAGATGTCGTAAATCTGGATCCATAAAAAGTGAATATTTCGAATAGCCAAACTCATTGGGTAATGTGAAACAAACGTCTTAAACGTTGAAGATCACTCGCTAGCTACATTTACACAACTTTGCTATTTATTTTTAATTGATCAGCTTTAAATATCCTAAGATTAAAGTTCCAGACCGACAGACATACGGACAGATAAGCTGGCTGACATCGTAAGCTTCAATTTTTTTCAATAGCGAGGGCTAAAAATGAAATTAAAAATTTTCGCACAATATTTAGAAACTGGCGAATCGAAAATTAGGATGTTTTTTTTTGTCTTCAAAATTCAGAAGTTTAATACCCGAACCGGAAATTGCAATGTAAACTCCCGATAAACTCGGGGTTTAAAATCCCAGGGGTTAAAAACTCGGGGTTTAAACATACGGGATTTAAAAACTGGAGTAAAACTCTACCTGAAATCCAACAGAACTGAACTTCAACTGTTTGGTGAGTTCAGGACACTTTTTCAAGGCCGTCAAAGTGGACTCCCAATCCGATTTGCTCTTCTTCTTTGATTTAACAGAATTTAAATAAATCATGGACAACTCCTTGGCGATGTTAATGAAACCCTCGGGAACGTATTCTCCAGGACAGCCCTTCTTGAAAACTGCGGCAATCAGGTCCAGAACTTCCCTCTTCTTGTCCATCTCCTTCCCGAATTTAAAGGCCTTCTTCCCAGACTTAAGATCATATTTAAGAGACCAGGTCATCAGTTTTAACATATCTTCGTAGCTGAGAGTCCCTGTCAGATTAACCTGTTCAAAACGAGAGCAATTAAAAATTTAACCAAAGAATTACAAAATTCGGAAAGGATAGCTTCAGAATCCAGTTAATCGTTATGTGTAGTTCGAAAGTCAGGTCGGGTTAATTATTGACTTTGCATGTCAAAAGCCTGTTTTAGGATTGGTCTTGTTTAAATTTCGAGAATAGCTCGGAGGCTTTGCATGAGGCATACTCATGGCATGATAGGGGGTAGTAGTCGTTACTATATACCGTGATAAGTAAACCGGGGGCTAAATACCGGGGAGAGATGTGCGGGGCAAAGATGTCTGGACACCAATTATGCATTGATATTACAATCTGTAAGTTAATTTTTGGATTGAGCTTCTATTTCAAGGAGCTTTTAAATCGAGAATTACGTCAAATTAAGGGTATAATCACATAGTGTTACAACCTTCATCTTATCTTCATTAACGGTCTTCAGTGCATTGCAGACAGTTTTTCCATCGGCCTTGACATCGCGAAATTTGGACATGCCACCGGTGCCACCTTCTAAACTTAAGGCGGAGGTTTCATTATCCGGTTCAACGGGGGTAGTTTCCTCGTCAACTGGGGCGTCTTCTTCAGGAGCGGGGATTTCGTCCGTAGGGTCGGCAGCCCCCTCTGCGTCAGTGGCCACTTCGTTGTCGGCGGATGCTGGAGCCGGACCATCCTCCGTCACTAACATTTTACAAAATAAGCTTATCGTTTGATTTGCTCTAATGATTTGACAATATTGCTTTAGTGAATAATTTCTAAACCTGGTTCATCTTGGGTTAATACGGCAGGAAGCACTAATAATAGAATTAAAACTATTCGATTGAATTTCATGATGACAAGTTAGGGAATGTAATTTGTTGAACGTGGTTATAAGGATAAATTTTAGTGGAGTGTAGTTACAATAATTATACTTCGTTGAAGGTGGGATTTTTGGCAGGAATTGGCAAATGAAAAATAAAACATTTGATTAAAATGTCGCGTATGTTGTTTTATTAAAACTTGAGTGTGATAAATACGGAAGAGTTGGAAATGGTCAGGGTTCGGTGAACGAGGTTTTTTGGATTTCATAACATTTTTTCATTGATTTAAGGGAACCTAATTCGGTTAGATATTGTGATACAAACCAGCTAATGTAATTACTATAATGTTCAAGAAACACAGATTACGGATTAATTTCGTGGAATTTACTCCAAATAACCTGCTCAACGAATAAACTAACGTATTGACGAATATTCTATATCATGAACTATGCATTTAAAATATTTTTGAAACTGTACAGTATTAAACATCTCACATTATCCCATACATAGAACTGATATATGGAGACCGCGGTACAGCATTTACATATGCTGACAATATTTGCCACGTAATGCAATAAAAAAATAATGTAGATTTCCCTAAGCAGATTAAAGAGCTGTTCAGCAAAACAAAAAGTTTAAAAATCGATAAACTATTTTATCTATATTCTTGACCTTTCCACTATAAAAATCGATGTTTTGAGCTTTTTAATTTAATTTCATAGTTTTTATAATAATATGTATTTTTGTAGAGTTAAAGTAGAAAAGACTTTACAAACCTCTTTTTAGTCACTTTTAATGTAATTAAATAATATGATTTTCCTCGGAACTAGTACCTCTGGAATGTTTGGTTCTGTACTTGACTTTGATATTTCATACAAAACCATCATTATGCATTAGGGATGATTTATGTTTTTGCTTTTGGGGTCCGTCCGTCTATGGTGAGATAACTCGACAATACTATATTGCTCATATCTAATTGTAAGCCCTAAGCGGATCGGATGTTAGAATCATCCGGTGACCTTACAGCTCAAAGGTCAAGGGTCAAAGTCCAAAAGTCGTACTTGTTTATTTATTACACCAAAAGCTATTGATAAGGGCTATTCAACAATGCATCCAATTTTCCTTTATAGTTGGAGTAATATGAGAATTTTAACATTTTGTGTTTTTAGAACATGTTTTGAACTAATGAATACGTTAAAATAGTCGAAGATTTGATACCTTTCCTCGGCTACTTGGTTATGCGCATTTAAATAGTCTATTTAAAAAAAAATACTTGTTTGCCTTAGAAAACTGAACAATGTTCGTCGCACCTTTTCACAGGTACCATAATAAACTAAAATTCAATACTAATATCCAAACAATAAAGCTTCAAGAAACTCAAAATCATACGAAATCCATTGGGATGAGATCGGGTTCAGGGTCAAGTTATGGGGGATTTAGGCTCCGAAACTAAAAATGACAAGTCCCCTGGTTTGGAAGGCATTCGCGCTTTATTCCGACATTTTTCAGTGTTTCGAAGCTAATCGGACGCAAGTCGTGCCAGTATTTTGGGACAAAAAGAACCACCGATGCATTTATTCGGATAAATGGAAAGATTTGCTGCCCTTTTACATTGTTATGTTTTTTCTTAACGGATCATTCCTCGTCTATTGCGTTGCTTTGATCCTCCGGGATTTATTTTCACAAACCTCAACCATTCCACTTTTCAATCTATTCATATTCGCCACTTTTGTCGTCATCGTGTCCTTCGGGATTTGTACAGCAACACTTTCAATATTGTTCGGAAGGACCATCGCCATCGCTTTTAATGAGTATCTAAAACTCGAGGCTGCTTTACGTGAAAGTAAGTACGGTTAGTTTTAGCATAAGCCAAGAATTTGCTTACAGTAAGTGCAAAAGCCAATTTTAACGGTCTGAGACCATGGGAGTAGTTTTTACGAAAATCTTATATTTCCCCAATCATAGAGTAAAGTCGTACCAACTGGTACGAAACACTTCGCCTAGTCTTTACTAATAGGTTCGGTCTTTTTAATTGTGATCTTTCAATATTACATTTATTGACATTTAAGGTACACGAACCGCATATGAACTTAAACTCCACCGGAAGGGCATAAATTATTTCCTAAAAACGGTGAAAATATTAAACCAGCCTAGTGTTTAATAGGATCAAATGTAGTAAACGTGTTAAAGCTTGCAAATATATAATACTTTACAAAATGTAATGTTGCCAAGTAAGAAATATTTCAATTTAAATTGATTGAAATAAATCTAGAAGCTTCAATTTAGGTAAATATTTTGTATATTAAAATTTGCGTTAGAAAATATTGTTGGTACTCCAATCTTGATTAATGTCCTACCCTAACCATAACCTTAAATATTTAATATTTTTTTATTTTTAAAAATACCTCGAGCCATGTTCTCGTGCTATATATATTAACTTATAATATATTCCATTAGGCAAAAGCAAAAATGTGTCTAAACCCGAACTATGTTGGTATTTACCCATGAAAGTATCATCTGACTTTAAATATTTAATAACTTTTATGCGTTAACTCGAGCCGTACGTCCATCGGTCCGTTCGTACTGTACCTTTCAAACCGTTAAACATTTTAAATGTATTTTGGAAAATCTGTTATGCCCTAGCGGGTGCCGGAAAAAATGGTCAGGAAAAAATGGTCAGGGAAAAAATGGTAAGGAAAAAATGGTCGACGGAAGAAATGGTCAGGGAAAAATGGTCACGGAAATAATGGTCGGGAAATAATGGCATTATGAAAATGGTCTAGGAAGAAATGGTCTGACTAATAGCTTAAATTACAATGTTATAAAATATGATTTATTTAACACAATTTTCATTATTGTTACGTCAATAATTCGTCAATGATGAACATTTTACAAGTTAAATAAAAAAGAAATAATTTCTCTCGAGTTATTAAACTTGTTTGGAGTGCCGTAATTGGAATCATTATTAAAATGCTGATATTTCTCCAAGAATGAAAAGTTTCACAATATAATACAATGGGAGATTCCTCGTAAATAATCCAAGCGTTCAGTAGTAGTCTTAGTCTTTCTGTAATGGTTTCAATTTCTTTTTTTCTGCTATTTTATGATAGCAATTAGTTTAAAATTGGTAAAATCAAATCAGATAATTGTGAAATGGATTCGGCGAAAGCTAATCATCACAGATTTGACCCTAAACCATCAAACAAAAAAACAAGTTAGGAATTGACAAATTGACAGAATAAGTAGACCAAGCAAGCTGAGACAATTTTTAGAAGATTGAACTGTGATTGAACGGAACAGGTAGAGATAAAGAAGATAAGATAGAGAATACAAAAGTGGACCCTACATATATTAATATAATTAACTTTAGGATTAGTATCTAATTATTCCATATTCCAAGGTTGGGGTTTTTGTTTCGGTCAATGTTCGAAGTATAAAGGCAAAATTATCCATTGAAGTTTGCCCTACTCAGTAGTAATACACTATATTATTTAAACTGATGAAGACATTCATTCTAACTTGAAAAAATTAAACATCAGACCATTATTTCCGCGACCATTTCGTAGTACCATTACTTCCAGACCATTTTTTCGGTGACCATTTTTTCCACGACCATTATTTCCGTGACCATTTTTTCCTGACCATTTTTTCCTGACCATTTTTTCACCAACCCTGCCCTAGCTCAGGTTGGTAACGGTCAAACAGAAATACGTTTTTCGAGATTATGTCATGCATTAAATGATACTTGAACTATGCAAGGTCTTGTTTGATGTCGTTTCACCCTTTCGTGATATGCGTTTGCATTTGCAGCTTTTCATTAGGGTTATCTAGATCTAGGCAAGCTCGGGTAACCAGTTATTCTTGGAAAAAGGAAGACGCAGGAATATTGAATATTTGTACCAAATGACTATCTAATTTCGCACAAGGATCGTCTAGGTTTCACCGCTTTGTTAAATTCTTTAATTTTTTGTTGCAGGCCTGGATCCGGATGAGTACCCGAAATATTTTGACCCACGCCATGACACACTGGGCAAAGCCTTGGTAGCATTCGTATACTTGTTCGGATTTTACCCCGTGTTGGTAACAAGCTACTTGATTGCCACCGGCTCGGACCCTTACTTCTTTGCATTTCGAGAACTCCTCTCCGCCAACGAAGCCATAAATGACCTGATTCCAGAAGCTATCCTGACCTCAATTCGCGCAGCACTGATTTTAGTCTCCCTGTTCTCCCTGTCCAGGATCTTTGTCTTCTACTTCGTGGTAGTAACCGTGATCACGCGGATGGCCCTGGAGGTAATTTCAAACACGGGGAAACAGAAGACTGTGGCGGGTTACCTCCGGTTTACGAACATGCTCCAAAGCCTGTACAATGCCGTGGCTTTGCCGATTGAAACCGCCATTTTTGCCCTGATTGGTATGGGGCTAACTTTGTCAATTGCTTTTAATTGGGGCACCCTGAGAGGGTACTTGATTATCCCGATGCCCTTTTACCTGTTCTGCCCCTCCGTGGCTCTTGTCGTAATTCCATTTTTGCTTCAGTATACCCTCGTCCCGTCCATTCAAATGCATGAAATCGCTAAGGCGAACTTTGTGGAACGTAAGAGGAGTTTGGCGGGAGTTTTGAATGCTAAGTATCTGATGAGGCAAGTTAGGGCTGTAATGCCATTCGCTTGTTATGGCGGCTTATCGGGGTTTCGAATGTGCAAGATTCAAAGCTCGATGAGATTGACGTTTTACGAGGCCATTCATACTCATACATTTAATGCATTGTTGGGTATCGATATTAATAGCATCATTGGATCTCTGAAGCTGCAAAGCCTCGCGGCGGAATTTCAGGTGAAGACAGATGTGAAATTTCAGAATTATTTAAAGCTTTTAAACTATTAAAAAAGAATGATATCAATTAATAATAATTCTGAACGCTTCATGTAGCCCAATCGTTGTAAAAGTACGTTTTAGACTAATTTATGACATTTATCCTCCTTGACTCGCCGGGTAATACCAGTTTCCTCATCTAGCAAGTTCCGTGTTAAAGAAATGGACTGTACAATCGGGTTCATATCTAGACAAAATGAGTTTTAACCGGTTTAATGAGTTCTAGTTGTTCAGTTGGAAAGATTACTTTACACATACTGTGAATAATAAAAAAAATCGCTATAAGTAAGGTCTAATTTGCTGAATGACGAGCTGGAGAGTAGGCTGTAGAATGCTGGATTTTGTTTTGATTTTATGCATTTTTTAATAGTCTACAAATGGCATATAATAATTCAAGTATTTAAAAATCGTTTGAATAGTGTGACTAAACTGTGATACTGTGAATCGTCTAAAAAATTTGTGATACGTACATATATCTAAACTGCTTGCTTATATGTAGAATACTTATAGCATAATTCTTAATTTACTGTTTTTTTATTATATCCAAAATATGACTTTTCGACAAAATTGAATTAGTTCATAAATAAATTCAGATTAAAACTGGATTATGTGCCTCCCAGTCCGTCAGAAATACAACGAAACAAATTAAATCTTTTAAATCTGCAATTCAATCGTATTCATATCTGTCCGAATTATAAAGTTTTTAAAAGTAACGTAAAAAGTTAATATTGTGCTTTTTAATTTTTGTATGCAATAAGTATATTATGTCTATTTTGTGAAGTCAGATTTGATTATGAGAAATTCGGTTTTTATTATGTCAAAATTAGATTTAATTGTACTGTATTAAGATTATGCCGGTTTCAATAAATTATTATGCCAGTTTCAATATTGATTATGAGGGTTTAATAATAAGTCGTTTTGAATGAGTGAGCAGGATGAATTAGGTAACTTTAATTTGTGTTTGAAATTTTAATATTTATTTAGGCGGATGATAGCGCTGCAATAGTAAGTAAATAATTAAAAATTTTAGTCGGTTCTAAGGTCAATGTGTCAAGATCAGGGACTGCTCTTGTATTCTGCTGAATGAGCTTTATTTACTCCATATAATTCATTTTATTCTAATCTTTAATCCTGTTAATAATATCTTATATCTAATTACAACATATGCATTATAATAATGATACGATATCAAATCAATGGGAAATACACCCTAATCTCCTTATCTGCATTAAACATACTAGCATGCATACAACGAAGCAATACTTAAGAAACCGATGAGCTGTTATTCTGCTGATCTTGTAATAAAATGCTTATACAATATAAATGATATTACATGTAATAGGCCACATCGGCAAAATCCCATATTGGCTAAAGTTTATTAAATAAAAAGCACGATTTGCTCTTCTCAAAGCTGAAGCCTAATTTGGAAACATTTCACGACTTACTAGATTTATGTAGCAAGATGACATGAAAGAACACGAAATTAAAATTCATCTGAAAACTAAGAATCCAAGCTGACAAATATTAAAAATGTACGTTTAAATTCCATTAAAATTAAAAATAGTGCTACAATTCGATCTTTATTTTACATATTTCAAGGTCTCTCATACATCATGCAAAAGCTTAAAATTTGTCCCAAAATTTGTCAAATTGTCGGGATTGAACACCTAATCTTATGGATTTTTGGGATGCTTGGTTCGACCAAATGGATTATTCCATAAATCTGCTTGTAAAACATTGAGATGCGATAAGAAAAATGAAGCTTCAGCACTTTCCCAACTTCACAGAGATGAGGTATCCGAATTTCTGTCCTCGTCTTGTTTGTCAAGCAGTGAGTGTTTCATCTAATGAGTAACTGGTCAGGATTTCATATCGTCAAGAATTTTGTTACTTCTTTCAAAATTTTTTATACTTTAAAATTATAAGATTGATAATTAATTTTAAATAATTAAGATTATAAAATATGAGACGAGAAATCTATTCGGGCCTAATCCTGTTGACCTTCCTCTCCTCTGTTTTGACATTAGACGAAGAAAGTGTCAAAGAGGAAAAATGCTTTAGTCCAAAATTTGACGGCGTGACACTCGATTTTGAATGGGTATGTTTTTTTATTTTTTTAACCAGATTTAGATTTTTATTCCAATCCCGTAAATCATAAACAATTTTGGAATGTATTTCAAGAATTTGAGATTTGTTTTTGGTTGTGGGTAGGGTTCAATTAAAAACAAAAACCCATTATAGGCTGTAATTCAAATTTATTTTGAACAACGAAAAACGGTAGAGAAGCTGTAGTTGTTGTAGAGTAGTTAACAATTATATAGGTAGTATGCCGGGGAAAAAAATATTTATTTTGGTTTTTGAAATCATTGTAACGGTTTAAAGTTAAGAAATTTAGGACAGTTAGCGGTAAACTGTTCCCGAGCTGGATCATACCAAACCTATTCGAATTAATAGCATATGTAGTTTATAGTTAATTTCATACCGTATTATAGATGAACATATATAAGGAATCGTTAATTTATTTCCGCATTTACGTTTAAGACAATTGGCAACAGAATTGAAATGAATATTCCAAAGTCTCGTGAAAACTTCTTGGGACTCGTGTTTATTTTATTCTCGGAACTGACTTTAAAGTTTCATTATAAACACATCATTACAAATACATGGTTAAAATCAAGTGTCGGAAAACATGTTAAAAATTTGTCAATTTATCCTAAATTATCTTCTAGTTGTTTCAAGTTTTAAAACCCTTTACGGATTTAATGAAGATGAGGGTAAGGAAAGGCTATGTTTCGAAATTAAGGACAATCCTATTGGACTCATGGACTATTTGTGGGTAGGTTAAAAACGGCAATCATATAGACTTCATCAAATCATTATAAGCTTATAAATATAATTTCACTCCATCAAGCCATGAAATAAATTCTATGGACAGTTGCACAGCCTGCTCGAATCCTTAAAACATGAATCAATTAAGAGAAACAAATAATTTTGTAGTATGCCTTATCCTAAAGGCTCTGTGTTACAATCACAATGAAAACACATAAAAACGTACAAAAAAGTAGTTATTTATTTAAAAATAAACATAACCGGTTCTTTTTATCTGTTGCGTTTCAACTAAAAAGGATGAATTATAATTTCAACAGCTCTTATCGAATTCAGTGTGGTACTTCCCACTGCAAAGTAAGTTGGACTTGTACCGAACGTCGTGGGATTTGTTGCAAAAGGCCCCATCGGAGCTGACGGAAGTGGAACTGAAGACGAGTTGCCTCCGGTCAATTTGGAACGGTCTCAGTCCCATGATCACCGGATTCGGGGACAAGCAACTCAACTACGACTTTACACCAATCTCCGACAACGAGTTTGTTTTCACCGCATCCTGGAGAGATGGTACTTTGTTCTTGTTCTTGTTATTGTTGTTGTTTTGAATTATTTGAATTAAAATCCCATGAATAGCTATTTCTTTAAACCCCTAAGACCTAATATTTATTTTTGTTGTCCGATTTCAGGTGACGGTGGCAAAATGTACCTGACCAAGACGGACAATGAGAGTTACATTGTTTTCCTGAAATGTTGGGACGACGGTCAAATGACATGGAACGTAATGTCAACGGTCAAGGTCCTCGAACCTGCCGCAAAGGGGGCTATTCTGGATTATATCGTCTCGCAAGGTTTCAAAGAGGATAATGTTTTTGAGGAGGACTACAGTAACTGCGTCTTCAAAGAAACCAAAAGTGAACTCTAACTGTCAACTATTTTACTGCGAATTGATAATAAAAATAAAATATAGTAATAAATGGTTGTTTGATTTGAAAAATTATGACCCTTCGACCCATTCGTCCCGAAAAACCTCGAAAAACCCGAAAAATTCAAGGAACCACACGAAACCAAAAGCTCTGGGTTTTAATTTAATCATCATTTATTTCTGATATTACAAATTATCATTGGGACTTTAGCTTTGGCTTTTGAATTATTTATATCGGGCTACAGAAATGTTTCTACTGTATGGATCTTTGTACATGGTTTAAACTCTAATTTTGTTCCTGAATGAACAATGAACATTAATATAGTTAGAGACGATTTTTTGTTTAAATCTCCAAATCTTAAGTGGATCGTTAAACCGAGCCCACTCAACAGTATAAGTAGAATTGTTTACTCACAATTTAGAATAAGAAACAGGATTCCCTACCAAGAATATTAAAGAACGGTACAAGTCATTTCGCAATCAAATCTAAACACGTGAAAAATAGAATCACAATTCCCAGGATGTGAAGCCTGTTAATTTGTTGATAATCTTGAATATATACAAATCTGACAAGGAAACCCTTTCCAGTGGACCACACCCCGGTGTTTTTTAAAACCTGTCTCATTAGTCATTGGAAAGACGATGCAAATCATTGATTTAAATCTGAGAAAATGTTGTATTCAACGTAATGAGTCATCATAGGGAATCATTTAATCTCGAAAATTCTATGAACTGGCCCAGTAAATATTTTGTGTTATTTCGCCAAATATGAGCGATTGTTGAAACACATCGAAGCCAAAATAATTATTCGTAAATGATGATATATTATAAGATTAATTTCAACTTACACAACAATAAAATTCACAGAATTACAAGAATACTTGCAATTTTCTTTCGTCGAAAATCCCAGACAAAACAGAAATCATAAACTTTTTAAGTTTGGTTATCAATTCTGAGACATCGTCGAATTGGTTTAAGTCTGGAGCGTCTGTTTTGAGTTTCTAGCCTGGATTTCCGGACATTGTTGCAAATATGAGTATCTGTCCAAGTTTGATCTTACTGCCGATAATTATCTTAAGTTGCTCCGGGATTTTAAACGGCCGAGGATTGTTTGTTAGGAGTTTTAACGACAGGGGCCGTGGTTATCAAGATGGCTTATCGAGAATGAGACGATTACTTGGCCTGAGACATAACGAAGTTGAGCAAAGTGATATACTCTCTGCGACTTGGTTGACGGCCGTGAGTTTATAAAAATTAAATATTTAATTTAATTAAATCGG
This sequence comes from Desoria tigrina, assembly GCA_906901685.1. Classification (NCBI taxonomy): domain Eukaryota; kingdom Metazoa; phylum Arthropoda; class Collembola; order Entomobryomorpha; family Isotomidae; genus Desoria; species Desoria tigrina. Next base: position 1,310,113 of record CAJQTU010000035.1, read on the forward strand.
TACAAGACATTATTTTTAATTTAAAACAAACCCCGCAGTTTCTGTAGTTTGCATTTACTGTGATTTTTAAAAAATTCTTTAACCCTCTGACCCCAGTTCAAAGTTCAAGTTTACAAACATTTAATGATAAATGTTCATTCCATTAATCTCATGTTTTATGCGGATTTTTTCAACATGAAAAATAATCTTTAAACTTATTTGATTTTTATTGAAGTCGGTTAATCGACATGTTTTCAGCCCGAATTAATCAAGCGGAACGGATATCCATTCGAATTACATACAATAACAACTGAAGACGGTTACATATTAAAATTACATCGGATCCCAAACCCTGGGAAACCGCCTATACTCATGTTCCACGGATTGTCACAAACTTCACGCGATTTCCTCATGAACCGAAAACACAAAGCCCCGGGTATTTCATATTATTTTTTTTAAAACTATGTCGCGCCTGCGCGTCGGGTTTTGTGAATTTACCGACTTAATTATCTTGTCATTAAGTTATTTTATAACTTAAGTTTGTTTTCATTTAGCGTACAAAATGTACGAATCCGGATTCGACATTTGGCTGGCTAATGCGAGAGGGAACTCCTATTCCCAAGGACATGTTCGGCTCAGCACTAATGATCCAGAATACTGGAATTTCTCGTAAGATGCTTTTGTTTAAAGTCCAATGTTTTTTTTTATGCTTTTTTTGTAAAATTCAGATGTGTTTATATTAAGTCAAGATACATTCGATATAATTTTGAAAATCGAAACTTTTTAAAATGACTTGTTTAACCTATTAATCTAGAGAGTATGCAATAACAGTGCAATGAAACATAGTTAAACTGTAGTCATATATTTTGTGATATTTAATTTTTCATCTGGTTACAAACATAAATAGCGTTTTTTAAATGATTTAAAAAATTCAAGCTGTTTAAAATACATTTCTAACCTACCAAAACAGGATCTGTAAAATAATAATTTGACCAGACTTTTCCATATAGTTATATAGGAATAAACTTTAGGAACACGATCTATAGTTTTTTAATGTAATAATTTTTTTTTAATTGTAACGAAATTACAGTACTTTTGATATGCCTATAGGATTGACGAAGTGATCAAGTACGACGCTACGAGACTCATAGATTACGTAATAAATGCAACGGGTCAACCGAAAGTGAATTGGATTGGCTATTCGTTGGGGACGGAAATTGGACTGGGTGTGGCCGCCTCAGTTCCAGAATACAATGACAAGATCGAAAACCTGATTTTACTTGGGACCACCATCTATGGCGATCATATTAAGAGTCCATACATTAATATTGCAAAACACTTTGAAAAATTACTCGACGTAATAATTTAACTAATTTTTCAATCACTGACAACTCTAATTTAAAAACGGTGTAAATTAATGTATTTAATTATGACTAAAATTTTTAGATAATCCTTACGGAATATAACCGCGGGGAAATGCTCCCTCGCTTTTTTTATCCGTTGCTGCGGGTCGGGCTTCCGGTTCTGTGTCAACCAGAAGCTAAATTAGGATTCCCTGGCATTTGCACCGTTCTCCTGTCCCTCATCGGGGGATTTAATATCAATCAAGGAAACCCGGTTTGTGAACTTGCATTACTCAAATAGCAGATTTATATGTGTTATAAATCGTTACAAGCGTATGCCAGCATTTATTTGACAGGTTGTATGACTTTGCTTTATGATTGGGGCAATGTGAGATTCGTGTCCAAAAGGAACCTCACTTTTCAGACCACGACGTTCCATGATATTTTACGTGTGATTTCGCAATTTTAAATCCTAAAACCTAAAATGGCGAAGTACATCAATACACGTTTTCCATGGTTGATGTAATGCCGTTTAAAGTCCCGCTCATGATATATTGGGAGTTGATTAAAAACGCTATGAACGGGGAGCTCTATTTCTTGTGAATTTCCATTATATTATCTTACAATTTTTATATTTTTTTTCTGGGCAGGAGATGTTTCCAGTGATTTTTGGCGCGACCCCAGGGCCACTTGCAATCCAAATGTTCACTCAAACGTTGCAATGGACCAACAGCGGACGTTTCACATACAAGGATCACGGAAGGACACGGAATCTCGCAAAATATGGAACTCCCGAACCTCCAAATTACAACCTCAAAAATGTTAAAACTCGAGTCATCAATTTCTACTCGGACAATGATTGGCTAGCTCCTCCCAAGGTTAGGAACTATTTTTATATCATTTCGTTTTTACAATCATTATATTTAGCAGGAATCAATTTACAATTAAAATCATAAGCAATTAGAGTATTTGCGATATTTGCATGTCGCATCAATCCACGAGACTTGCGACCGTGTAAATTTTACTCTCCTAAATAAAGATTAAATGCATTACAGTCTCATAAAAAGGTTTGTCCTCAGAAATAGTTATTAAGATGAAGAAATAACTCCTGGTTGGGTTTTAAATGGTATCCTTAATTTGTTAATTATTGTTAATTTGAATGTGTTTGTAGGGTTAATTTCAATATAATTAATGTTAAAATGAATATTTCAGGACGTGCAGAGGTTGATGGATGAACTACCAAACGTGGGCCTGAATATCCGAGTACGAATGCGATCATGGAGTCACCTCGACTTCCTCTACGGCAAGGATACGGATCGATACGTTTTCCAAGAAATCGTTTCAGCCATTAACATGTTCCGAGCAATTAGTTAACTATTGTTTTGTAGATTTAAAATTAAAACTACAGTTCTAAAATGGTTCGCTAAATCATTAATTTCTCTATTATACTTTTATATATGGATTTGGTTCCTAACCTTAGACTCCCTTCGAATTTATTAAAGGAAAAACCGAAAATAGTCAACGGACAAACGGACAGACAGGATAAAAACAGTACAGAGTTTGACCCTTTAACAACAAATAAATCATTCCATTTTATCAATACTTACACTAAATGATTAGCTCGTGGTTTGATTTATTCACAAAACACAACTATTCACACCTTTAAATTCGCATAAATACTGAAACTGATCACAGTTTTTAATGTAATCAATATTTTTGAACTACTTTATGTTGAAATGCTAATAACTTTAAGGCTCCAGAGTAGTTATCGCTTTTGGAAAATGTGTGTCATGGGGGCTATTTTAAACCCTAATGGCATTCGATCCGTAGCACTTACAATTTTCAAATAAATTATTTTGGGAATCTCTTATGGATTTCGCATAAAAAATTAAAAACAAAAAAAACATGAGTGATATTTTGCTTGAAGTGCATTTTTCGAAGTGATCGCTTCATAAAATTGCAATTTTGAGATTCCTGAATAAAAAACAAGCCATTGTTTACATTTTAATTCCAGCCTATCTTTACCCTGTGGGGTAATTGCAATGACTTTATAATGTTAGGCATTAAAATATCTACATAACATAATTTATTCAAAAATTGTAGCTAGTACAGATCGAAAGGCATATGGGTTTAAAATAGCCCCTATGACACCCATTTCCCCAAAGCGATAACTACTCTGGAACCTTAACTTATTGAACATTTATTATTAGGAGGTCCGATTAATAAAATCCGAAATTTCCACCGTTTTACGAGATCGGAAATAACCATACCTACTCTGTGCTTGAATAGTGCCAGTAGCATGACAACTCAAAATCCATCTTTGAAACCAAACGAATTCCTCAAGTTCCGGAACTCGGGTCAAAAGTTCAGTTCCTAAGGTCAACAGTTCCTCAACCGTTGAATTACACAACGTTTCCGTGTATTTCCAAGCCTCCGAAATAGTCATCCCGTCATGCAAAATCTTAACAAAAACTAGATTTTTAACACTCCTATAAATATCCCCTGAAAAATCGTCTTCGGAATCGTATTCCTTAATAACGGACAACAAATCATTAATTAGCCCTCCGGCCAAATAACATTTCTGATTCATTAGATTCAGTTGCGGAAGTTTTCGGAATTTTTCATCTAGGTTTATATTGTTGGAACAGAGGAGGAATTCCTGGATCATGTTTGCCCCGACGTCTAAAACTCTCATAAAATTGTAAGTCCCTTCCGAACACGATTTTCGGTCGGATATGCTTTTCTTAGACTCCGAAATCCCGTAATTTAGGAACCATTCTCCGGCCAAGAAAAACTGTTCTACTTCGCCGACGAGGTATTTGCAGATTTTCGGATAATTCGGATTGACTTTGCAAAGGTATTCTACGGCAAGTGATACTGAACACAAAATCAGATCACGTTCTTCAAACTCTGCTGCCTCGACTTCGGATTTTGTAAGAGTTTCCAAGTTGAGTGTTTTCAAAACCAATCGATTCATTGAACGTATCTGCTTCAAGATTATTTCTGCGTTTTCCGCTTCATTAAATTCCATATTGTCAGTTCTATATCCAAAAGATTTAGAATTATTGAATGTTTAGCTTGATATTGGTCAAGTGAATTAATTCACCATGATCTCACCCATGTTTCAAAACACATTAAATAAACGTTAATTCCAAGTATTATTAAGCCGTTAGAAACAATTTTTTTTAATACATATAAACGTCACTGACACATTGGTGTAAAAACCCAAATACACGTAGATCTAGATGGCCAATCCAAAAACGGTTTTTCAGCAGCTTTGACCGTTCTGAAGTTAGAGCGTAGAAAGACGGACAGACTGACAGACGGACAGAATTTCGCGTGTTACAATAAAGAAGTTTCACCCTTAAATAAGCCAAAAACCAAAGAATAAAAAAGCAGAATGAGTTATTCGTATTCCAAAGGTACTTTAATGTTAATGCTCTTTCCGTCTGTCCGTCCGTCTGTCGGTGCAATAAATCCAGGTTATATACGCATACAATTATTCGCTCTATATAAAACCAATACTTATAGCATGGAGGATTTTGGTATTAGCATAGAAAACATTATAAATGTCAATGAACTTTGGAATATTTATCTAATTTCAGCTGAAACGTTTGTAATAATTGGCTTATTTATTGAGAAAAGCCCAGTATTTTTTAAACTTACTGATCATCCAAACAAACAAATGCTAACATGAAATAGCAGAGAGCAAGGGTCCTGTTCTCGTTAAATACAACATTTGGATAATTTATGGATCCGAATGCAACTGCCGTTCCAGCGTTTCTCTTCAAAAGATCTCTATTTCTAATCGATGTGTTTTTTGTCCCAAAGTCCTTGGTTAAGCGTTCTATGAACCAGTTTAGGTCACATTTGCAGATTCCGGAACTGGATTTAACATAGTCTTCAACTGAAGGGGTTAAGAGAGTCAGTCTTAATTCCGCAAAACCAAACCGTTTTGTTTCCAATCTTCCTAGATCAATTAGATTTAATGAAGCTGGTAATTCGTGTGAAAAAATCGAGTCCACTTTGAATAAAATCAAATCTTCATCTTCCTCCGTATTAAAGTCGTTTTTTCTGAAATTAAATTATTATTTCAATCACATTAACCTGGTTTTCCAGCTCAGAATTTATTTTTAGAGTTACCACCTTTAGTTATTTATAGTTAAAATAGCCGTATAGTCCGATTAAGTTGTTTTCAATTCATATAAAATTAGCACCATTCATATTAATTTATTCTAAATTAAATATTGACTTACCTTTTACCCTACAGTTCATTGTGATTGATTTCGAATACCTCCAAAGACATTTCAATTTCTGGTTAAAATGTAATTATTTAAAGTTTACAGGTTTTTCTCCGTCAATAGTCAGGACTCAACTGATTAAAGAAGATAAAATTAATATTAGAGCAACTAGTTTTAATCAAATATCAAATTTGTAATTGTGGCATTGACTTGAGTTATACACATTTTTCCGGGTCAAAGGAATTAGGATTGTAGACAATAAGATCGTCTGACATTTATTGGAGATTACATTTTTTTTATTACACGAGTTATGATAATTAAAGGGTGGATTTATATTTTAGAGGAATACGAGACTATGGTAAGGGAATTTTAACTATCCCTAATTGAATTAAGTCATAAAAATTAAGTTAAAGGACATTTTATCTCCATCAAAACTTGTTTGAAAAGATCGAGACATTAAAATAATGTCGTCTTGTAATTTTTAATCATGGTTAGAAATAAACGTCCAAAGTATCTAACAATAAGATATAAGTTATATTTTTTTAAGAGATCACATTTTGTAAGGTACACAAATGGTTGGATATTGAATCGCTAATATGGGGACGCTTAAAATGGGCCACTAATGATGGGACAGATTTCACTGTATTTTAATATTTTTGGATCAAACTGTAAATTTTATGAATTTTTCACAAATTGCTTTTTATCCTTGTTTGTCTGAAAATAGAAGGAAAAGGGGAGCGACTATAAATCAAGTTGTCATAAAATGGATGAGATTAAATCAACAAATGCATCGAATGCATTCTCATACTGAACTAACAAATCCGTATAAAGCGATTTATTCATCTGAAAAGAAAATGATCTTTTCTTAGTAGTTTGGAAGATTATAAATAAATGTGCAAAATTGATTAATTGCTGTTAAATTTGATGTATTCTATTAATGGGTAATTTAGCTTCAAATTTTAATTTTAGCTTTAAATTCCCAATGACGTTAAAAGGCATCAGGAATATTGATGCTTTGGGATATTAATTACAACAATTTCATCAATATAATCCTCTTATTTCAAAACTGAAGACATCCATGCTGGGATCGACAGACGGACACGAAGAAAAGCATTGATATGAAGCATGAAATTAACATGAAATGTCAAATAAAATACTAAAGATCCCTAAAAACAAATATTTTAATTGCAAAAATATAATTATCTCTTGAATTCGTTGACAAATAGGAATTCAATACAGAATTAGTTTTGGATTCACCACGTCCCATTTTTTATTTACTCTCTGGATATTAAGAATAACAAATAGGATTCCCCTTCAACAATATTCTCATGAAAGGTGTCCGGCCATCTCGCCCCGGCAATCTCGCCCCCGGACGTTTCGCCCCCGGTCCACTCGCCTCCAGTAATCTCGCCCCCGGCCGATTTCGCCCCTGGACATTTCGCCCCCGTGAAATTTCGCCCCCGACCATTCTTGCCCCCGACATTTTAATTTATGAAGTTATAACATTATACTAGGGTTTCGACATAAGTTAGGATATATATGTTTGCAGATTTGCGGATGATTGCGCCTAATTTTTATATAATTTTTTCACACTTTTCAAAGAGTTTTCTTCAACGGTACGATTATCTCCGTAGGATAGGATAAGATATAGAATTAGAAATTGATGAACCTTTTATTTTCGTATTATTAATATGTCAGAAAAATGATCGAGAATTTCGAAATATTTAAGATATATTTCAATAATCTGTTATTGTTTTTGCTTGTTTTTGTAGATGATATTTAGAATTCATCCCCTTTTGGATGTATAAAATATTCTGACTATGACCCGAAACGGGGTTCAGAAGTATTGCTGATGACTGGAATTTCCAGCTTGTACTGCATACCACAAGGACTAAGCATAGTCGAAACACTAGTTTATTGTTGTTAAATTGAAAATTAAAATGTCGGGGGCGAGAATGGTCGGGGGCGAAATTTCACGGGGGCGAAATGTCCAGGGGCGAAATTGGCCGGGGGCGAGATTGCTGGGGGCGAGTGGACCGGGGGCGAAACGTCCGGGGGCGAGATTGCCGGGGCGAGATGACCTATAACCCTCATGAAACGATGACTCATTCCACAATTAAATAAAGTTATTTCAACGCGAGAAAAATATAAACATAATTCCCAGTATGTGAAGCCAGTTCGTTTATTGTTACCGTTTCATAGGAAAATCTGAGTTCCATACATCTAAATTTTGGTTACGGTTTAATTAAGTAGATCAGGTTTTAATCCAAAACACATTACACCCTGAGATCATTTTTAAGTCAATAAAAGAACTGCTCGTGAGGAATTATTTTAGCTTTGACAATTTATGAACCGGTTATGTATAATTCCGTCAAAAATGTTCATTTCAGATACATCTTAAATGAGTTTATATAGCATTGATAGTATAAGAACAATTATTCTCATCATTGAATGTTTTCATATGATTCATTATTTGCTTATAGGTAGAAAACGTATTTTTCACCTGTTTACACCAAGTTATTCGTGTTTTTATTTATTTTTTTGCTTCTTTATGTATTTGCAGTAGTAGATAAAGCATATACCAACTATTTCAACAGCAATCCGCAACAATATGATAATACGTGTTAGTGTTAGTTAAGACTTTGTTTTTATTCATAGTTACCTACTATTTTATTTTTTTAAATAAATAAATTGGGAATCTCCAAAACACTCACTACGGCTGAATTTTTATCCATTGTTGTCATATACTAGAAATTCTTAGGAAAATAATAAAACTTTTTATAAGCAAAACCATTTAAATTTCGGAGCTTTATAATATTATTTAACCTTCAATAAAAACGACGTTCATTTCAAGGGATCTTCTGTTGCAATTTATGGAGGTCCAATAACAATTTCGGGATGATTACTTTTCTTAAAATGATGAGTTCTTTATACTTCAATTTTAATAGCAAACAGACCATTTGCTCTAGTTTATGTTGTATTGTAGGAATAAATCTGAAGGCTACTTGAACCGAGGTGAAATTGCTAATCTAAAGTGATTAAACCCTAGAAGAGATAATCAAATTGTGGGGCAATTTGCTAATAATTAGATTAATAAACAATATTTTGTTCCTTAAGTTTTGTACACGGACTATTTATAAAAATACTAATTAGGGTAATTTATAAGGCTTCTGCTTCTGGACTGTGACTTAAATAGAGCCTTCTTCCCATGCATTTTCTTTTGAGGTATAACGTAATTTTGAGAATAATTGTTTGGAATATTTACTTAAATTAAAATCGCTATATTCGTACTAGAACTTGGGATTTTGACAGCTATATAGATTACATTTTATAGTGTTATGATCATTGTTTTTTTGGAAATCCAGACAATATTAAAATTTTTCTTAGATATTTCAACATGTGGATTTTTTGTCAATTTTTTATGCGCGATAAACACTAAATTGGGTTGTTGTTTACGTGATGATTGTCATAATACTTGAATAAAAACACCAAACGAATCGGAGTTTCCAGTTTCAGATACTCTGTTCTTTCCTTGTATTCAATTTCATAGATACAATGGACATATTTATCATACGAGGGGTGGGGAATTATTCCGGTTGATTTTATTTATTAAACTGTACAAGGTGAGACGGTAACTGGTATCTTACACATCCTCAAACTAGAAAACAACAATAAGGTAGCACGTGGAACGAAGGTAGAAACCGTGCAGTAAATGTGCCGATCTCAGTCAATTACGAGAACTTAACTGGATATCATGATTGAGCTAACCAGTATCTCAATTAACTAATTGAGATTTTAATGAGTTTTTTTTACCAAATACATCACTTCCAGTTACTGAACCTTCCTCAACATGAAGATCCCATTAGATTGTGGAAAATACACGATGTTTCCTTCTTCTTTTCAAGTTTACATTACAGTTTAAACAACAATAAAATTAGTAGAGCTACATTAAATTTACTGGAAGTTGTCTATTCTCAAAAATCTGGACTGAACAGTAGTTATGTAGATATTCTTTTAAAGTTTTATATCAATTCGAAATTTTTGAGGCGTCGTAAAATTTGTTCGAGCTTGAAGCGTCGGTTTTGAAGTTAGTTTCCAGCCTGGATTTCCGAACATAGTTGGAAATATGAGGATCTGTCAAAATTTTCTCGTCTTGTCGACAATTGTCTTAAGTTGTTCTAGGATTTTAAACGGTGTGGGATTGTTTGGTAGGAGTTTTAACGAGAGAGTGCGGGGTTATCAAGATGGCTTATCGAGAACAAGAATGGGAAGATTACTGGGATTGAGACGGAACGAGGTGGAGCAAAGTGCCCCGCTTTCTGAGACTTGGTTGACTGCAGTGAGTTTTAATAATTTTAAGTAGCCAGATACTATTTTTTGATTTCTCTAATGTTCACTGCATATGTATTATTGGGTCAAATATAAAAAAAATTCACTTCAATCCAAAGTTTGTTAGTTTGTTTTGAAGTTGGTTATTCGGTATGTTTTCAGCCGGAATTAATCCAGAGGAATGGATATCCATTCGAATTACATACAATAACTACAAAAGACGGTTACATCTTAATAGCCCATCGGATCCCAAACCCAGGGAAACCGCCTATAATCATGTTCCACGGAATGTCACAAACTTCCCGAGATTTCCTCATGAACCGAAAACACAAAGCTCCGGGTATTTAATTGTTGTTAAATAAAGCAATAAAAATGCATTGCTCTTAAGCGTCGTTTCTTTGTGAATTTACTGAATTTAATTATTTTGAATTTAGCGTACAAAATGTACGAATCGGGATTCGACATTTGGCTGGTTAATGTAAGAGGGAACTCCTATTCCCAAGGACATGTTCGGCTCAGCACTAATGATCAAGAATATTGGAATTTCTCGTAAGATTCTCTGGTTCAAGTAACCGTTAAGTTAAAACAATTCATATCCACTTTTATTCATCCGATTTAATATTCCACCAAATATTTTGACATAGCGTTTTTGTCGAAAATCAAAAGTTTAAAACTGATCTTCGTGGAATTTAAACCTTCCGTTTAAGAAAAACACATTTATGTACAATTTCCGTTTTAAAAATACCTTTGATTTTTTAACTTTTAATTCTCAAGGATTGACGAAGTGATCAAGTACGACGCAACGAGTCTCATCGATTACGTGATAAATGCAACGGGTCAACCGAAAGTGAATTGGATTGGCTATTCCTTGGGAACGGCAGTTGGACTGGGTGTGGCTGCTTCAGTTCCGGAATACAATGACAAGATCGAGAACCTGATTTTGCTTGGGACGATCGCCTATGTCGATCATACTCGAAGCCCCTATGTTAATATTGCGAGACCCTTTGAAAAATTACTGGACGTAAGTTTGAATGCTAACTACAATTTTAAATCGTGACTAATAAGTGCATCTAATTTTGACTAAAAAAATGCTTCTTAGATAATACTGACGAAATATAACCGCGGGGAAATGCTACCTCGGTTTTTTTATCCGTTGCTGCGGGCCGGGCTCCCGATTCTTTGCCTGCCGGAAGCGAAATTGAGAATCCCGGGGATTTGTTCTGTTATCCTGTCCCTTATCGGCGGATTTAACGTCAATCAAGGAAACCCGGTTTGTGAACCTGGAATTTTAATTGTTAACGGGATCGGATAATGGGTTTATTTATACTGCCACTTAAAGTCCGATTGAGAATACTTAAAATTAAAAAAAATTTGCATCCAAATTAGGATGCAAATTCATTTTTTTAAGGGCACATTAATGATAATGCGAGTTTTTAACGGGAAGCTTAAGGGGTTACATCAGGAAATACTCTTAATTCAAATAATTTTAATTCAATTTTCAAAGGAAATGATCCCAATGATCTTCGGCGGGACACCAGGGACACTCGCAATCCAAATGATCACGCAATGGTTGCAGTGGGTCAATAGCGGTAGGTTCACATATAAGGATCACGGAAGAACACGGAATTTCGCAAAATACGGAACGGCTGAACCTCCAAATTACAACCTCAAAAACGTTACAACTCGAGTCATTAACTTCTACTCGGACAATGATTGGTTATCTCATCCCAAGGTACAGACTAATTACCTATTTAATTCGCAAACTCTGGTTAATAGTTGACTATTAGTAAAGTTAAATTATTTTATAGTCCTTGCAGTCTTTAATTTTGCTCTCATCATTATCATTAACTTTGACACGAATTCATTTAGAATTAAACCATAATTTAAAAAGAAATGATGCACAATGTTTGAACTAAAGTCGGTATTGGGGATGTTATTTCGATGGATCGAATTGAGTATAAACGTGTTTTTAATGTTAATTTCAATATAATTAATGTTAAAATAAATATTTCAGGACGTTCAAAAGGCTGTTGACGAACTCCCAAATGTTGGACTTAACATCCGAGTACCGATGCGGGCTTGGAGTCACCTCGATTTCCTATACGGCAAGGATACGGATCGATATGTTTTCCAAGAAATCGCTTCAGCCATTAACATGTTCCGAGCAATTAGTTAACTAATAAAGAAACTATACTGTTGTTTATAATGCAATTTATAAAATCACTGAAATACATCAATACATTCTTTAATTTTTATTTATGTTCCATTTATATACTATCAGTAGTTATAAACTCCTTAAAATTCCTCAAGGTTTTGTATTTGTCTGGTTTATCGATTCGGATAATTTCTAAAAGACAATGTAATGACAATATTCTATGAAAAATAAACCCTTTCAGGAACTTGCTAGTTTTTTTTACATTTTCCAGCTACAAAACAAAAGCGATCGCCGTTGAACTAAATAAAAAAGTTAAGTTGTGTAAGGTAGTTATTGGTTTAAATTGAATAAATATTATACTATACAAAATATAATAATTGTTTTATTTGATTGTCAAAAAACAATCGTAGTTTTCGACAATATAAGAGCTTACAATCTACAAACATTTAAAATTTGTGTAGAATTTATTTCACACTATTGAAGAATGGTGTGATATGAATATATTTGCCTGTTTAAAAAACCGAAATTAGGAGCTTGTACCATGGGATTGTAGCATTACAATGATAGTCAGTGCCATCAATTTATTTATAAAATGCGAAACTTTTTTCGTAGTTAATTCAATCAATCAATAATTGCCAATCTAGTCAAAACCTAGACTTATAGTCAAGTTGCAAGGTGATGGATTGCAGCAAAAACTACTATTATTTAGAATCTACGACCCTACTTGTTAGGACCGAAATGGCAATTTACTTTAATGTCTTGTAATTCGTAATGAAAGCTAGACGTACTCGAGGTTTTTATGTCTCAAATTTTTTTACGATTTTTTTGGCAATAACACAGATTTTTGCCTACTCTTTTGCAAACTTGCTTCCTGAAATAGGAACTTCATGCGTATTACATATCTACCAAAAAGACACTTCGGAACCCGAAACTTCCGAAATATTACGTCAAAGTGTTCATCTTCCCAAAACCTTATCAAATCAAAATTCCACATCAGCAATGACTATTAAAAGCGGTTGGATCTCTGGATGCCTAATTATCGTCCTAATAAATCAAGATCAGGACGAAGTTGACAACTTGACAGTTGTTAATCAGATCATCAACTCAGGATTTGCTGGAAACGAATCCCCATTCTTTCTTATTTATGTTCGAGAATCGAATCAAGAGGCATTTTTGACAGCATGGTGGCATCAGGACTTTGGGCTCTTTCATTCAAAAATAGCCATTCTGTTTTACAATGTTGAAAGATTAAGGGTTGTAAATTGGCTGGTGTGGTGCCCCCTATGTGTCAAGGACAGATACAGCTATGGGATGATGTACGGGAGTACGACGCTTGAATCCTTAGATCAGCTGACGACGCTTCACACTAAATTACATATTGACGCTCAGGGAAGCGTCGCTGTCGTTAACGACATGGAGGACGACGATGACATTCACAACCAAAGAGACCAGACAGCATGGAGGGACTGGTCCTTTGGCTCCCTACGATTAGTGTTCATCGGGATACTTGCCCAGGAACTGAATTTCTCAATTATTGGCGACGAATTTGCGATCGAGTTTGATTACGCAGTTCATCTAAAAATATGCACAAAATGTGACCTCGGAGAGCTAAGTGGATCGTATCCCGACGAGCCGCCACCACTTCCGGTGCAAATAATTCCGCAAGATGTTGACACTTTCTATCTAATGTATTGTAGCCCTGTTGACTTCCATCAAGAACATTCGCAACAATTTATATTTCTCTACGAACCCTTGTCCTTAGAAGTATGGATCGGAATCGGGGTTGTCATCGTCGTGGTGACAATTTACCATCGAAATGTCAGATATGGCGGAGACGTCATTTTTGCACTTTTGAGTCAACCCATTCCCGGAAGATGGACCCGATCGCTAGCCGTTTCTGTTGGACTCGGAATAGTGTTCATTCAAAACTGGTATCTGGGTGGTTTTACAAGTAACACGATTATCCCTGCCGTGTCAGTTGGAACTGTAAGAATTATTAAGGACCTTTTAAGCTCTGGATATGCCATCTACCGGGATGACCATCACGAGTTTTTATTCCAAAAATTCATTTTGGAAGGACTGGGAATAAATAGCTCAGGCATCAATAATGTGAACTGGGCTAATATTTGTCGAGGCTCGGATGATATCGAAAATGATGTTGCGGATTGGCTGAAATGTGTCGCCGATAATCCGGATCGGAACTGGGCGTGGCTCTCGTCCTCGAAGTACTTGGAAAGTTCGGTTATCACGATTAAGGATTACAATCCCAAGGTATTTTGTGGATGGGTACTGGAGCCCTGGGCAACTGTCACTCCCTACTGGACCATCAAGTCACATTTGTCACAAAGAACCTACGAAGTGACGCTACAATTAATTGCCACTGGTTTTGCTAAAAAATGGACGTTGGCCTACGACGAGGGTCTCGCGAGAGGACGGGAAGTTCGTAAATACAAAATGGGGATTTTCGACAGTTCGGATCTGGAATCATATTCACCTGTTAAGTTGGGGGGATATCTGACCGAGCTTTTAAAATTGCATGCATTTTCTGGTGGAATCGGATTTTTTGTCATGGGATTGGAAACCTTAGCTGAGAAAATTAGACAGAGACCAAATGCGGTTGTGCAATATTTTGAGACTCCGTTTTATCTTCAGTAGATGTCGTTACTTGGAGAAACCTGTCAGTATTAAATCAGACAGATTAAAAAATCAAAGGAACAATTTTGGAAATAGCATGCAATAAATCCAGATGTAGGAAAGAAGTTCGTTTCACTCCATTTTAACTGTTTTCAGGCCTTTATTAAATTGAACAAAAGTTTATACAATGCATTGCATTTTTAAGCAGTTTCATACTCATTGCATTAATGTGTCATTGAGGATATTTCATGGTGCTAACTTCTTGCAGAGTTCGCAAAAGTGCTTGCTATTAAATAAATATTGAAATCAACATAAAAAATTAAAATTAAATTATGGACCAACTAAAAGATTGAATTAATGAAAATTAATCTGAATGAATGAGTCTTACTTTTCCTTGACCCATTTTTTGAGTTCAACAATATCCTGGGGTAATGTGACTCCCAAGTACTTACACAAGTCTTCGGAAAAACAGATGCAGTTGTGATCGGAAATGTCATAACAGGAGCCACTGGAAAAAAGTTAAATAAGTAAAAAAAAATATTTTATTGGTCATCGATGTAAAATTCTCGTTAAATTCATTGGGATTGCTGTGTTGAAATTACTGATCGTTAATTTAAATTTTCAGCACTTGGCTGTACCCGTTCTGTCGGTTTATTTAATGCACGAATAAGGCATTTCCAAAATGGCATACCTATAGGGCTTGCTCGTTTGGACGTCAGCCCATTTCAACACTTCAGCTTCGGATTTAGATGTTGATCCAACTGGGTAGAATCGCCATTTTTCTTGCTATTAAATCAGGATTAAAATCATAATTTAAATTGATTACATCGGTAATTGAAAAAATATCGGTTGATTAGTTTCCCTCCCACCTAATTTAAAACGTAATAGCGATTTTAATCAAAAATAGTCCCATGTTAAAGCTTTACTATTATAGTTTCTCTAGGGCGTGAAAGGTATTGGGACAGTTCGGAGCGTTCATTAGTTGATTGCCGTTGCCGTTGCCGAATAAATCAGTGCAAATAGTAAGTGAAACTAACGGAATTGGAGGCTGGGTTATGGGTTATACGGACCCCACCTGGCCCGAACTCGAAAAGGACGCTATGCACAATCACTCCAACATGGTCGAGACTTTTTGGAGTTTTTCCTTTCGTACTGGACGAGATATCTATTTGAAATATGATTTGATTGTTAGTTAATTGAGTTAAGTTAAATTCAACCGGTGATTTTAAGTCGTATCTTAACTTGGTGCTAAATTACAAGCTTAATTGTGAATACAAGCTGGTAATTAATTGTTAAGCAACCTGAAAAGCTTCTCGATAACTTACTAAAAAGTGACCCTGATGACCCAGCAGTTCCACCGCTCAAGTCCCGAGCAACCACCATCACTTCTGCCGACATTGAAAAACCTGATCGTTTTTAAGCTTAAAATACAGACTCAACTCCAAGAGGCCAAAGCAATTAACAAAACTACTAGACTATGAACCCGATTTATTAATCGCATCTATTTGGGGCACGGACGTTATATATAGCCTGCTGATAAAACCAGAAAACCCTTCATATCTAATCTTAATTATGGTTGAAGTTTTTAACTGTAGGCCTTTTATTGAAGCGAAAGAATTGATCATTTCTACTTGATATTCTATGGCGCCGTGATGGTTTGGAACTCAGGATATGATTCACTGGTCATTTATGATCTTGCATGAAAACTGACGGTGAATATTGATGGATTTTTAAGCTGATTTATTGGCTAATGAACTAACTGAAAATATTTGTTTCACCTGATAAATTGACAAGAGATTCTTGTTTATCTTTGTAAGATAAACTGTTGAGAGCGAACTGACAGATAGCATCGACCATGATTCCTGACTCATAAAACCTGATATCGAAATATCAAGCGAAATAACGGGCCCGCGTCCGGCTTTATAATCAATTATCTTCGGAGTCGTGGTTAAGCATCTGAAAAGTAATATTACTAAGGGCATCATTAATAATTTCGAAATCTAAAACAAGGTACGTTTTTGAGTACTATGGGGCAACCACAATCCCAACTCCCTGACGAGAATGACCAGACCGTTTACATCATATTTTGGCAGCCAGCAATTGCATTCGGTCATGTGACTCACGTGGGAGTATTTGTGTTCGGCAAACTCATCGAGTATTCCATAGAGGGGTTGGAAATGACTTCGGGGGGACAGGTCTGACATTTTCAATTTTAAATCGAAAAATTCCCGCTTGTCGTTGGTTTTATTTATTTTTTGATAATTTGCACAATACTGCTTATAATATACAGGTCGACAAGTACAGCAAAGAAAGTTTAGGAAAGACCTCGAAAAAGGTCTCTGAATTTAACACTTGGTTTTTACAACAACAAAAAGGCAACTTTGCTAAGGACAAGTTCGATATCGTCAACAACAATTGCATTGTATTCGCTCGAGCAATGGCGGCATTTCTAGGTGTTCAGTTTTCGCAGAAAGCGTTGGATGAACTCGAGTGGGTTCGAAATAAGTATGGAAATAATATCATTTTAATTTTAATATCGCCATATATTTGAACCAAACGTATTTAATCGCTTTTAAATGCATTTTACAGTCCCGGGGCAACACGATTTTTTGCCGTCTTTGGTCGTTCCGTTAACAGTTTCAGCAGCTAATTAAGGGATTTGAACTTATTACACGAATGAATAAAAAAAGACTTTAGGTAGTTAAGATTGTTTTTTTATTGCATTTTCCTCAAATATACAGCGTTTTTAGTATGGCAATCTTAATTCGAATAAAAAATAGGTGCATCAACATCGTAGACTTCAAAAATTTCCCCTAATGCGACTTAATAATTATGGTATATTATTAGCTCGCCTATTGAAAATAGGGTTTAGAGCTAATGATGTCTACCAGTCCGTCTGTCCGTTCGTCTGTCCGTCTGTCCGTCTGTCCGTCTGTCCGTCTGTCCGTCTGTCCGTCCGGCCTTTTTCTAAATGTAAATCAAGACAAATTGCAAAGTGCCAGAAGCAGATGGAAGCAGATTTTCAATGTAAATCAAGACCAATTGCAAAGTGCCAGAAGCAGATGGAAGCAGGCTTTTGAGGTTTGATATGAATTGCGAAACATGAAAATGGTTTTCGAGGAAATCGTATTGGTTTATATACCAAATCTATATATATGACCTGGATGCCCCTTTTCTAAAGTTAAAACAATTTAGAGAAATTTTGAGGTTTGATATGAATTGCGCAACATGAATATGATTTTCGAGGAAATCGTATTGGTTTATATACCAAATGTTTTTTAAAGAATTTATTTTGCTTTAAATAGATAATTAAAGCGACATATTTGGAAACAGGAATGATATATATAAATCAATACGATTTGAAACAATAATCAAATTTTAAAGGAAATTACATATTTTCTATACAGAACAACAATTTAGGGTTCGTAAAAGCCTTACTTGGGGCATTTTATAATATTGTTTCATGATCTGTTCAAATTGATCCAAAAATTGAATCTCTCATTTAAAAACCGTATTTTTGATTTAAACAAATTGATAAAATTGATTTTAACTGCAATTGACAAAAACAATTATTATATTATTATTAGTCAATATATTTGGAAACAGTCATATTGTAATATTGTAGTAGTCAATGTATTTTGGAATAATTCTCAAGTCAGTTTTTTCACATATTTGTTATGGAAACTATCTTTATCGTGTCAGTATACTCTTGTGGATATAAATCAATAATCACAGAACAATTACGGGATTAAAACGCAGTCGTCTAGGTGAACGCAAATTATGATATTTTGATATCAGTTTTAATAGTTTTTCTTGTTATAGCAAAGCAACACGATTTCAAGTAATATTGAACAACAATCTTTATGAATGGTGCGAGCTGTCGTTAACGTTTACAACGTTTTATTATTGAAGATTTGTGGTAGGTTTAAACGGGCTAAGAAGTAAAGATATTGGATTCTTTGGACTCGGCTATCGTCTGCAAATACTCCTTCATGAACATTTGCATTTCCGGTTTCTCAGTTCTCCTGAAAGTTAAGACATTAGAAATAAATTCAACCTGTCCGTTCAACATAAACTCACAACTCGGTGCCGATTTGACTATACCCTCGAGCGTAGACTCTTTAAACTCAAGATCAAAATGATTGAAGATTCTTCCATATAACATTATATTCTCGTTGAATCTAAATACATTTTCTGTATCGATTTTTGGATAAAATGCAATAGCCACTAATTCATAAAGATATTCCAAATAGCCTTGTACTACAAAACGTTCTCTAATTGTGGAATAAGCAAAAAATTGATTGACACTGGCTTTGTTTTAGAAACTACTCAAATTTCAAATTCAATCCTATGTGCCCTGATTGGCCCTGACCCTGTACTATAGCCTAATTAAATATTGAACGCAAGTCGGCAAAGCTGCTTACTCAAAAGCTTTGGACTGATCCTCAACACGTTTAATAATTTCCTCCAAATTGTCGACTTTCAGCTGGTTACAGGCAGCCAATACAAAGTTATGACTATCGAAAGTTCCTGGCTCGAACTTGGATTTCCTATTCATTGTTTTCATTGAGCAATGTTTAAATGAGCCTTAAAAAGTTAGTAAATATAAACGGTAAATATTGTGTAAAATCAGTACTGATATTGTTCATCATCAGCCAAAACCCATGACTCGAAATCCTCACTATTTACATCCGTCCGTCCTAAGCTTTCCAGTACGTAATTCCGCCTCAGTAAATAAATAAAGATCATGCATGTTTTTGTATAAAAAAAATTTTAATTCGTCATCACAATCGCATTTTAAATAAGGAGTAAAAAATGTTTTTGCATTTTCATAAACATATTTTTTATTTTCGGACTTTTAGCATAGAAGCATATTCGATATTAATGGGTAAATTTATTAATTATTATGCAGCTTGTATCGCGGATTCGTTGAAACATTAAGCGAATGACTTGGTGTCCGTATGTCCGTCCATTCGTTTGATTACGGACAAACGGCTGAATGATTTAGAAACTTAAGAATGACTAGAACAAATAAACCGATGTAACGGGTGTAACCAAGTGTATCCCCGGTATTTGCAATTTGCACCCTGATATCAGTGAGAGTGGTCCCGTAAACGTCAATGATGTTCTATGCACATGGGAATAGTTTAAAACCCGTGTCTCAATTTCCGCCAAAAGAACGGGCTATATTTTCAACACTTAATAATTATATGAATTTGATATTAAACATGTTCAGAAAATGCTTAGTACATTTATCATCACGGCACATTTATAATAAGCGGATTCGTTGGACAGTTCTTCAACTTTTGGACTTCAAATCTAGTTTAAATATTTACAAATGACTCACGGTTCTAGCTCCGAAGGCAATCCCAGTTGGCGTGTATTCATATGTTTTACCGAAAACGGACAAGGCCCAATGGTGATAAGTCTTCTCGTCGTTTAGAGCCCATGTCAACAGATTTACTGCCTTTTCATCAACCTCCTGGACCTTCTCTTTTTTTCCACGAAAGAAATTCCAGAAACGGTTCATTTCACCTGGAATCGACAGTTAAAGCAAGAACGATTAAGGGAATTAATTTTTGGTTGAAAACAACAACACTAAAAACATGTTTAAAAATTACCTAGACCCGAAAACACGTTGATTAAAACACTGAAAATAAGAGTGAGTACACAAACTTTGGCTGCGAAGGTTGCCGATTTCCGCATAAATAGCCTTGGATATAAGTGCGAATTATTGATAACAGATTAAATAACTGAGTGGGCAGCCAAATTGAAACTCTCTCATGACTTTTGACAGTTGAGTTAACACTAACCATGAACAGGTTCAAACCTACTCTGCAAATTCGTATTACGCTTTATCTTTTTTTAGATTACAATATTTACATAGAGATAGATTAGTCACTGTGATGTTGACACGTGCAGGGTTCGACGGAACAGTGCCACATTGATAATTGTTGTAAAGCTGCGAAACCCATTTATGGAAACATCTTTTCTGTCCGTCAGTCCTAGATTTTTTTGGATTTGAAACCTACATTTGATTGGGTTTGAGCTAAATAGAAATCTGAATTTGTCAAATTGATACACCTAACGAGGCCTAAAAGAATTCAAACTCTAAAAAAATCTAAAACTAACTAATCTCTCTGAACTAAATTGGAACAATGTTTATAAATACTTTAAAAAATGTGCCGTTTTGGTTTCACCATTTCTATACATTTACATTGTAACGATTTATTTATAATCGAATTGAGGACTGTGTTTAACTCGAAAGGAGGCCGTGTAATATTTGAAGTTGTGAAACCATATAATATCCAGGGATATAATGCATTCAGAATATGCTTATGAATATGTTGGGAGAGTCCTAGATAGCCTAGCCACAACTGATAATCGGTTTGGCTACAAGAAAAAAGTAGGCACTGAAATGGCCGTGTTCGCACTTAAGCAGACAATCAGACATTATATCGAAAGCGACACTCCTGTGTATATTATTTGCCTTGACGCCAGTCAAGCCTTCAACAAGGTTGATCATAGAATTTTAGTAGACAAATTAATTAAAAAAGGACTGCCAGGATATTTTATAAACCTATTAATTGACTGGTTCGATAACCAGAAATTCTGGGTCGAATGGGGTAACCTCCGTTCAGAAAAGTTCTCAGTTAGACAAGGTGTAAGACAAGGAGGAGTGCTTAGCGCCTTCCTATTCGCTGTATATATGGACGAGCTGAGTAATAAACTTAACGCAACCAATCTATGAGGTTTATTAGGAAATCGAAGAATAAACCACTTAATTTATGCCGACGATCTCTGCTTAATATCCACCTCACTAGCTGCAGTTGAAAGACTTCTGAAAATTTGCTGCAATTATGCTGAGGAACATAATTTACAATTCAACGTCAAAAAGACCGAATTTCAGTGATATACACCCAAATATTTGTCAGAAGTCAGAGAATCCATTTATATTAATTTCCAGAATGTTAAATTACAGCATAAGATATCTGTAAAATACCTTGGTTATGATATTGCCTGTAAGATTAAATACAATGAGTCATTAATCGATGATGAATGTGAAATTAATAAGCGTGCCGGGGAAATGTACACTAAAGCATACATGCTAAGATCCTACTTCTCGCATTGTTCAAATAATGTTAAATCTAGATTATTTACTGCTCACCTCTCTAACATATATTGCTGCAGTCTTTGGGAGAACGAGATAAACCATCAAAGCAAGGTTAGAGTTGCTCATAACGATGCTCTTAGAATAATCTTCAATTTAAATAGACGCTGCAGTGCAACTGAAGCATTTGTCAGTTGTAGACTATGTAATATAGACAGTATAATAAGAAGAAGTGTCTACTCCCTTCAGGAAAGACTCAAAAGTACTGATAATGATAATGCCTTACTTACCGAGATTTTCCGGTGTAAATATACTTTAAACCATGCTGTACAATCAATGGACAAAGATCCTCTACGTGAATAAGCCAAACAACTCACCCAACTAATTAAGAATAATTTTTAAGAAACTAGGTTATAACTTTACCGACTAGCTATTGGACCTGTATACTAATAATATGGTCTGTCTGAATAAATCAATAATAATAATAATAATAATATTTTTTGTAATTGCAAATAAACCGTTGTATGGAAGTCGCACGGAATCAATTAAAAAATGGGTTAGGGTTAATGTGCCCTCTCTAAATATGAATTTGCCCCTACTTGGGATGAACTTACCCCCTCTTAGGCTGAACCTACCCCCACCTTGGGATGAATATGCCCCCATCGAGGATAAAATTGCCCCCTCATTAAATACTCAAAATACTCGTTAATATTAAAGATAATTTAACAATCCAATACAACTCGTGTGTAAACTATCTAAACTATCAATTATAGTGAAAACAGTAGTTGGGAAATTTTATTTTAATGTGAGCCTGCTGATCCTCGGTGGGAGCAGGTTCAGCCCGAGAGGGGCATATTCATCTCGAGGTGGGGGTTCAGCCTGATAGGGGACAAGTTAAGTGGGGCCAAGTTCATCCGCATTAGGGGGCAAATTCATATTTTGAGGGGGCAGATTAAATTTAATCCTTAAAAAATTAATCCATTTTAGGAACATCCAAGGTCGTGTAAGGGTCGAGCTTAGTCTTCCATAATACTCATATCTTACACATGCTTAAAAACGCAGAGTAGATTAGAGTATTCCTTCACTGTGCCTTCGTAAAGGGAGATTGGATGGGAAGTGATTTGTCGGGGTACGAAGAAAAATAGGTATGGGGCGAAATACATGGCTACGTACTAGAGAGGCTGGAACTCACCCGAAACTCCTCGGGTGACACTTTCTATCTAATGTATTGTAGCCCTGTTGACTTCCATCAAAAACTGTCGCAACAATTCATATTTCTCTACGAGCCCTTGTCCTTAGAAATATGGATCGGAATTGGGGTTGTCATCGTCGTGGTGACAATTTACCATCGAAATGTCAGATATGGCGGATACGTCATTTTTGCACTTTTGAGTCAACCCATTCCCGCAGGATGGAGTCGATCTCTAGCCGTTTCTGTTGGAATCGGAATAGCGTTCATTCAAAACTGGTATCTGGGTGGTTTTACAAGTAACACGATTATCCCTGCCGTGTCAGTTGGAACTGTAAGAATTATTAAGGACCTTTTAAGCTCTGGATATGCCATCTACCGGGATGACCATCACGAGTTCTTACTCGAAAAATTTATTTTGGAACGACTAGGAATAAATAGCTCAGGCATCAACAATGTGAACTGGGTTAATATTTGTCGAGGCTCGGATGATATCGAAAATGATGTTGTGAATTGGCTAAAATGTGTCGCCGAAAACCCGGATCGGAACTGGGCGTGGCTCTCGTCCTCAAAGTACTTGGAAAGTTCAGTTATCACGATTAAGGATTACAATCCCAAGGTGTTTTGTGGATGGGTACTGGAGCCCTGGGCAACTGTCACGCCCTACTGGACCATCAAGTCACATTTGTCACAAAGAACCTACGAAGTGACGCTACAATTAATTGCCACTGGTTTTGCTAAAAAATGGACGTTAGCCTACGACGAGGGTCTCGCGAGAGGGCGGGAAGTTCGTAAATACAAAATGGGGATTTTCGACTGTTCGGATCTGGAATCATATTTACCTGTTAAGTTGGGGGGATATCTGACCGAGCTTTTAAAATTGCATGCATTTTCTGGTGGAATCGGATTTTTGGTCCTGGGATTTGAAACCTTAGCTGATAAGATTAGACGGAGACCAAATGCTGTTGTACAATATTTTGAGACTCCGTTTTATCTTCAGTAGATGTTATTACTCGGAGAAACCTTTGAATATTAAATCTAATTGATTAAAAAATCAAAAGAACAATTTTGGAAATAGCATGCAATTAATGCAGATGTAGGAAAGCAGTTCATTTTACTCTATTTTAACTGTTTTTATGAGTTTAATAAATTGAACAAAGGTTTATACAATGCATTGGGTTTTTAAACAGTTTCATACTCATTGAATTAATGTGTCATTGAGGATATTTCATGGTGCTAACTCCTTGCAGAGTTCGCAAAAGTGCTTGCTATTAAATAAATATTGAAATCAACATAAAAAATTAAAATTAAATTATGGACCAACTAAAAGATTGAATTAATGAAAATTAATCTGAATGAATGAGTCTTACTTTTCCTTGACCCATTTTTTGAGTTCAACAATATCCTGGGGTAATGTGACTCCCAAGTACTTACACAAGTCTTCGGAAAAACAGATGAAGTTGTGATCGGAAATGTCATAGCAGGAGCCACTGGAAAATATTTTAAGTTAAATAAGTAAAAAAAAATATTTTATAGGTCATCGATGTAAAATTCTTCTTAAATTCATTGGGATTGCTGTGTTGAAATTACTGATCGTAAATTTAAATTTTCAGCACTTGGCTATACCCGTTTATTAATTGCACGAATAAGGCATTTCCAAAATGGCATACCTATAGGCCTTGCTCGTTTGGTCTTCAGCCCATGTCAACACTTCAGCTTCGGATTTAGATGTTGATCCAACTGGGTAGAATCGCCATTTTTCTTGCTATTGAATCAGGATTAAAATCATAATTTAAATTGTCTTAATTCGTCGTTAAAGAATAGTATTACACCGGTAATTGAAAAAACATCGGTTGATTAGTTTCCTTCCCACCTAATTGAATAGGTAAAAGCGATTTTAATCAAAAATAGTCCCATGTTCAAGCTTTACTATTATAGTTTCTCTAGGGCGTGAAAGGTAGTGGGACAGTTCGGAGCGTTCATTAGTTGATTGCCGTTGCCGTTGCCGAATAAATCAGTTCAAATAGTAAGTGAAACTAACGGAATTGGAGGCTGGGTTATGGGTTATACTGACCCCACCTGGCCCGAACTCGAAAAGGACGCTATGCACAATCACTCCAACATGGTCGAGACTTTTTGGAGTTTTTCCTTTCGTACTGGACGAGATATCTATTTGAAATATGATTTGATTGTTAGTTAATTGAGTTAAGTTAAATTCAACCGGTGATTTTAAGTCGTATCTTAACTTGGTGCTAAATTACAAGCTTAATTGTGAATACAAGCTGGTAATTAATTGTTAAGCAACCTGAAAAGCTTCTCGATAACTTACTAAAAAGTGACCCTGATGACCCAGCAGTTCCACCGCTCAAGTCCCGAGCAACCACCATCACTTCTGCCGACATTGAAAAACCTCATCGTTTTTAAGTTTAAAATACAGACTCAACTCCAAGAGGCCAAAGCAATTAACAAAACTACTAGACTATGAACCCGATTTATTAATCGCATCTATTTGGGGCACGGACGTTATATATAGCCTGCTGATAAAACCAGAAAACCCTTCATATCTAATCTTAATTATGGTTGAAGTTTTTAACTGTAGGCCTTTTATTGAAGCGAAAGAATTGATCATTTCTACTTGATATTCTATGGCGCCGTGATGGTTTGGAACTCAGGATATGATTCACTGGTCATTTATGATCTTGCATGAAAACTGACGGTGAATATTGATGGATTTTTAAGCTGATTTATTGGCTAATGAACTAACTGAAAATATTTGTTTCACCTGATAAATTGACAAGAGATTCTTGTTTATCTTTGTAAGATAAACTGTTGAGAGCGAACTGACAGATAGCATCGACCATGATTCCTGACTCATAAAACCTGATATCGAAATATCTAGCGAAATAACGGGCCCGTGTCCGGCTTTATAATCAATTATCTTCGAAGTCGTGGTTAAGCATCTGAAAAGTAATATTACTAACAGGGCATCATTAATAATTTTGAAATCTAAAACAAGGAACCTTTTTGAGTACTATGGGGCAACCACAATCCCAACTCCCTGACGAAAATGACCAGACCGTTTACATCATATTTTGGGAGACAGAAATTGCAGTCGGTCACTCACAAGTGACTCACGTGGGAGTATTTGTGTTCGGCAAACTCATCGAGTATTCCAAAGAGGGTTTGCAAATGACTTCAGGGGGACAGGTTCGACATTTTCAATTTTAAATCGAAAAACTCCCGCCTTTCATTGGGTTATATATATTTTTTCATATTATCCTCATCTGTCCCACGTTTTTTTACGGATTACCAGATTAGGCGATCACTGTACCCCATATCCAATATAATTTAGTAAAATTGAATTGCTCATGGGCCAAAGTGATCGCCTAATCTGGTAGTGAGATTTGGCGGTAGTACAAACGTTGGACAGGTCAGGATTATAATTTGCACAATATTGCTTATACTAATGTTATGATGTTACACAGGTCGATAAGTACAGCAAAGAAAGCTTAGGAAAGACCTCGAAAAAGGTCTCTGAATTTAACACTTGGTTCTTACAACAAGAAAAAGGCAACTTTGCTAAGGACAAGTTCGACATCGTCGACAACAATTGCATTGTATTCGCTCAAGCAATGGCGGCATTTCTAGGTGTTCAGTTTTCGCAGAAAGCGTTGGATGAACTCGAGTTTGTTCGAAATACGTATGGAATTCATATATTTTAATTTTAATATCGCCATATATTTGAACCAAACGTATTTAATCGCTTTTACATGCATTTTACAGTCCCGGGATAACACGATTTTTTTGCAATCTTTGGTCGTTGTTCCGTTAACAGTTCCAGCAGCTAATTAAGGGATTTGAACTTAATTCATGAATGCATAAACTGCCATTACGAATTCGATACAGAATAAAAAAGACTTTAGTTATGATTGATTTTTTTTATTTCATTTTCTTCAAATATACAGCGGTTTTATTAATTCTTTATTCGAATAAAAAATAGGCGCATCAAAATCGTAGACTTGATAAATTTCCCTTAATGCTACTTAATAATTACGGGATATTATTATTGAGGATTTGTGATTGGTTTAAACGGGCTAAGAAGTGAAGATATTGGATTCCTTAGACTCGGCTATCGTCTGCAAATACTCCTTCATGAACATTTGCATTTCCGGTTTCTCAGTTCTCCTGAAAGTTAAGTTATTTTGTATAAATTCAGCCTGTCCGTTCAACATCAACTGGAAACTCGGAGGCGATATGCCTATACTCTCGAGCTTATTCTTTCAATACTCTTTAAACTCAGAATGATTTAAGATTGTTGGATAAGTGAAATGAAAAAGTGTACATTTATATTAGGATTGAATATTTTTCAAATCTTTATCGAGCTTTGGTATCTCTTCCGCTGGATAGATTTCAAGGCTCATATTTCAGCGTAACGCTGCCATCGCTGCTATTCACTTGTGAAATGAAATCAAGTAAATTCACCAATGGGAAGAGGTACCATAGCTAATTGAAGTTAGCAGTTTTTTATATACTTGAGCATATAAAAGTATAGAAACTTAAATCGATAGGGATAAGGAACCAGAGGAATAATGACTAATTTTAACTTTGTATATAATACATACTGAATTGTTGAGTCACTGGATCATACTAGGTTAGTTAAGTAAAAGTTGTAAATGTACTTGTAAGTTCAGATGTAAGAAATTTTGAGATTCCATGCTTTGTTCAGCAATAATATACAATAAGTCAATACAGATTTTTGAGATGCCATTAGTATGTAGTTCTAAAGGGAATAACGTCTGTTGTGTTAGAAAGTGCATGCATTTCTTATCTAGAGTTCTGAATTGGAGATGTAGATTAGAAAGGAAGAATCTGAATCCTCGTTGCATCTTAATTATGTTAATTTCAGATTGTGGTTGACAATTCCAGACTTGTTAATTTATTCAGTATGTATGTCTAAGTAGGTAGTTGTGCACTTGTAAGAAATGAAGAAACCAGACAGTTTGCCCTAGATTCCAAATGTGGGTACACCTGCACTTAATTATATTGTCCAGTACTTTTGTCCTAGAAATAAGGTTGTCATTCTTGTCATTATAATACTGTCTGTCGTCTTGTAGAATCTCATGAAGAAGGTTGTCTTTTCAGCATTTTTAAAGTAACATTCATTTTCCAAGAGTAATATTTTTCCAACCAAAAAGTAAATAAATCCTCGTTTATCTTTGACTTTTAAACCATTAAATACTATGATGTACCTTTGCCATTGATTAACTTTACATCATTTTACACCACCATACATTCACATTTTCACTCGACTACGGCGCAAACAAAGATTCTTAATAAATAAAATTATCTCCTCTTTGTTCTCATTGACTCCAAATGTATTTTCGGCATCGATTTTTGAGTAAAATACAATTTAGCCACTAATTCATTAACATATTCCGAATAGCCGTGTACTACAAAACGTTCTCTAATTAAAAAATTGATTGACACTGGCTTTGTTTTAGAAACTACTCAAATTCCAAATGCAATCCTCTGTGCCCTGACCCGGCTGGGTTGCTGCAAACGGGACGCACGCGCACGGGATTTGTCACATTCCGCGCCTGTGCACATCATCCCAACAATGCTTTTTTGGCCTCATTTAATCTAGGTTAGGTTACTTTTTCAATCATAAAAATAAAATGTGCATTTAAAACGTCAATATTCAACGATTCGCATGTGCGGGAACTTTGAAAAATCTCGTTTGCCGCAATCTAACCCCCTGACCCTGACCATAACAAGGTAGGTTAAATTTTAAATCTAAATTATCTTCCAGACTATCGAGTTATCAAGAGAGGCAAGCGGGTCTAATTAAATATTAAAAGCTCGTCGACTACTTATGACTTACTCAAATACTTTGGACTGATCATCAACGCGTTTAATAATTTCCTCCAAATTGTCGATTTTCAGCTGGTTACAGGCAGCCAAAACAAAGTTATGACTATCGAAAGTTCCTGGCTCGAACTTGGACTTCCTATTCATTGTTTTAATTGAGCAATGTTTAAATGAGCCTTAAAAAGTTAGTAAATATATACGGTAAATATTGTGTAAAATCAGTACTGATATTTTTCATCATCAGCCAAGACCCATGACTCGAAATCCTCACTATTTACATCCGTCCGTCCTAAGCTTTCCAGTACGTAATTCCGCCTCTGTAAATAAATAAAGATCCTGTATGTTTTTGTAACAAAAATTTAATTCGTCATCAAATCAATCGCATTTTAAATAGGGAGTAAAAGATGTTTTTGCATTTTCATAAACATAATTTTTTACTTTCGGACTTTTAGCATTGAAGCAGATTTGATACTAATGGGTAAATTTATTAATTATTATTGCAGCCTGTACCGCGAATTCGGGGAAACTTTATGCGAATGACTTGGTGTCCGTATGTCCGTCCATCCGTTTGATTACGGACAAACGGTTAATGACTTAGAAACTTAAGAATGACTAGAACAAATAAACCGATGTAACGGGTGTTACCAAGTGTTGAAAACATAACTATAAATAAACAACTATCTCAATTTCCCCCAAAAGGCTGGGTTTTGCACCGTGGTGTCAGGGGGAGTGATGGCATATGCGTCAAAGATGTTCTATTGCACATCGTAATTGCTTTAAAAATTATCTCCATTTCCCCCAAAAGCCCGGGTTTTGCACCCTGGTGTCAGTGGGAGTGGTCCCGTATACGTCCGTCAATGATGTTCTATTGGACATTGGAATAGTTTAAAATCCGTGTCTTAATTTCCCCCAAAAGCTCGGGTTATGTTTTCAACACTTAATAATTATATGAATTCGATATTAAACATGTTCAGAAAAGAGTTTCAATGCTTAATTAGTACATTTATCCACATGGCACATTTAGAATAAGCGGATTCGTTGGACAGTTAAACTTTTGGACTTCAAATCTAGTTTAAATATTTACAAATGACTCACGGTCCTAGCTCCGAATGCAATCCCAGTTGGCGTGTATTCATATGTTTTACCGAAAACGGACAAAGCCCAATGATGATAAGTCTTATCGTCGTTCAGAGCCCATGTCAACAGATTTACTGCCTTTTCATCAACCTCCTGGACCTTATCTTTTTTTCCACGAAAGAAATTTAAGAAACGGCTCATTTCACCTGGAATCGACAGTTAAAGCAAGAACGATTAAGGGAATTAATTTTTGGTTGAAAACAACAATACTAAATACACATTTAAAATCACCTGAGTCCGAAAACACGTTGAGTAAAACACTGAAAATAAGAGCGAGTACAGAAACTTTGGCTGCGAAGGTTGCCGATTTCCGCATAAATAGCCTTGGATATAAGTGCGAATTATTTATAACAGATTAAATAACTGAGAGGCAGCCAAATTAAAACTCTCTTATGACTTTTGACAGTTGGGTTAACACTAACCATGAACAGGTTCAAACCTACTCTGCAAATTCGTATTACGCTTTATCTTTTTTTAGATTACAATATTTACATAGAGATTGATTAGTCACTGTGATGTTGACACATGGTTCGACGGAACAGTGCCACATTGATAATTGTTGTTAAGTTGAGGGATATAACGCCCCCTGAATAGTTTGTAATTGTAAATAAACCGTCGCAAAGAGACGTATGGAAGTCACACGGAATCAATTAAAAAATGGGTTGGGATTAATGGGCCCCCTCTAAATATGAATTTACACCCTAATTCGGATGAACTTGCCCCCTCTTAGGCTGAACCTGCCCCCACCTTGCGATAAATATACCCCCATCGAGAATGAAATTGCCCCCAAAAATAAATACTCGTTAATATTAAAGTAAATTTAACACTCCAATACAACTCGTGTTTAAACTATCTAAACTATCACATAGACTGTATAACAGTAGTTGGAAAATTTTATTTTAATGTGAGCCTGCTGATCCTCGGTGGGTGCAGGTTCAGCCCGAAAGGGTACATATTCATCCCGAGGTGGGGGCAGGTTCAGCCTGATTGGC
Organism: Desoria tigrina; assembly: GCA_906901685.1. Classification (NCBI taxonomy): domain Eukaryota; kingdom Metazoa; phylum Arthropoda; class Collembola; order Entomobryomorpha; family Isotomidae; genus Desoria; species Desoria tigrina. The sequence goes on from CAJQTU010000035.1 coordinate 1,341,091, forward strand.
GGCAAGTTAAGTGGGGCCAAGTTCATCCGCATTAAGGGGCAAATTCATATTTAGAGGGGGCAGATTAAATTTAGTCTTTAAAAAATTAATCCATTTTAGTAGCTAGTGGCTAGTATTGGTCGCGTTTTCAATAGTGTTAATCTAGCATTTAGTAAGGATTGTGTAACCTTAAAGGTGAAAATTTTGCGTCTAGCACGTAGGTTTCGGGTCCTAATCAGAAATAAAAACAGCATTGAATTTCAAGATTTATTTAATTAATTTTCTGAATCGATAATTCTCAACACAAAAGGCCAAAAGACCCAAAAGCCCTCCGGCAGGAATTAGCCCCATCACCGCCACCAAACTGTCTATTTTGAGTGGCACAGCATCATTTTGCGGGGCAGCAAGGGCCAGAAGCTCCTTAAAAATCGGGGCATCCGTCTGATTCATCATCTCACGTCGCCCCATCTTCTTAAACTCCGTCCAAATGTCCTCTTCCCATTTGCCCACGATGCCCATCGCACCGGGCGCCCCCAAAATCAAACTAAACGAATCCACGTAAATCGAATCCCTTTGAAATCCAAAGGACAAGAAGTTCCTCACCACCGCATCCTTCGAGTACAGTATTGGCTCAACTGCCGTATTTAAGGTCATCGTCTTGGCAACGACGGCCTTACCATGAACCCAGGTCACACAAGTGTTTTTCTTGTCGAAAAATGCCCTTCGGTAACATTTACCCCAATCATCCACAAAGGTCAATCTGTCTCGAATCTTTCGCACTGCCAGGGCTTCACTAGTAGCCCAGAAATGTTTCTCAAGTGCCCCATTTACGGTCAGGGTCACCGAGTAGTCCGACATTTCGGAAAGTTCGTCGAATGTCGTAGGGACCGGGTCGGGTTTTGGGAACATTAAATGGGTTCTAAGGGCACTTTTGTACCCTGTGCCCAAAACCATACAACCCATTAGAAGAATTAGGGAAAAATACCTCATGCCCTTGGGTATTTCCTGTAGCCCCTGTTCCATCATTATTGCAAATGGAAGGATGGCAGTTGCATCAACCACCACTGGTTTTAATTGTCGCCCTTCCCTTAAGTACATGACCGCCCCCTGAACGCCCCCTATCGACAAGAACGTTATTAAGGTCAACACCCACACTTGGAGGTCAAAGGGCAATAAGAAAGAGTACCAATGTAAGGACGCTTGAGGATATGCAACCCCGAATATCATGTCGATAAACGAAGCGATTGCCCCGACATCTGTTTGATTCCAAATTAGTTCAGAACTGACAATGAGGTCAATTTCGAAACCAGAATCGTGGTAATGGACCCTGGAGTATGACCCTGTCCAAGTCCCATTCGGGTGCAGTGTTCCGTAGTCAAATCCCTCGTAGTTGATAAAGTAGCTGTAGTTGAATTTCATCGACGCTTCGATGAAAATTCGGCAAAGTGACCCATCGATAACCGGGTGACCCTTTGAATCTTCCCCAAGCTTGTAGTTAAAAGGCGGGGTTTCCGGGGCGGATGCCCTTAAATGACGGCCCCTCAAGTTTGACCCCATTGGGTTTGCTATTTTGATGTCCTTTATACTCTGTATTTTGACCATGTTTCCGTTGAACACAATCGGGTCGATCCAAACCCCATCGGAATCGGTTTTTAGTAATAGTTTGTCTCTTAACCCTTGTAATGACTTTAGATTTTTAAGAACAGTTTCGCTTTTCGAATTCGTAACGAAGATAACAAAGTCCCTGCGAGGATCAATACTGGTTTTAATTTGTGGAAGCAGGACATCAATATCCGACTGGCTCTGAATTTCAATTAAAGTAACAAATGTGAATAAGTGATACCATTTTACTGATTTATTTTTTCTTTCTGTCAAAGTCAAGAGTTTTGAGTAGTTTTGGTCGAGTCGGATGACCGGAAATTCTGAAGATTGTTCCCAAAGTCGGAAAATGCTTTCCGGGTGTTTTGAGACTGAAGAAATGACTCGTACTGTTGTTGGCCAATATGGCCTCTTGAAATGAGAAAATTGGATAAGCTCTGATATTTTTGGTTCCAAAAGTGTATCGGTGGTTTTAGGCAATGCGATTGCAATTATTATGACGAGAAATAACTTTGCTGTGAATGACGGTTTCAAAAAATGTCTCTGTCGTGACATTTCCAGCCTTGTTTTTGGTCAAAAATAGCGAACAACGGTACAATTTATTTTTACAATGATGTCCGATCTTCAGCTCCTGAAGACGTTCCCGTCAATGGTAGTTACTTATGGATTCCCTCTGACATTATAATCAGTATGGCCTTACAATTAGTAATTTATAGCAAGAGTTGGGAGTTGTTGAATCAACAGATCGATGAATTGGTGCTTGTAGGCGGTTTCATTTTTACGCCAAGTCAAAACACGAAATATTGCATTGGTGAATAATAAAATAGCTTTAGTGTTTTGTTCCCCTCTCTAAACCGTAAGTAAAATCCCTGAAACAATATCATTTTGATGGGCGGAATAATTAAAATCCATTTTCTCACCGAAATTGAGGAATTAAAACTAAGCCGGAACTTCTGGATGGGAAAACCATACTCTATTGAAAACACTGTTTACTGTTTACTGATACTACTTATTAAGGCCGCATATCATAATAGAAGTATTGCCCAAAGTTCCGAAGGTAGCGAAAAAGTTAATCAAGATCTAGTGTGATTAAAAGATTTTTTTAAATATTTAATCAATTTCAGTAACTACCATGAGAAGTCGGGGTTGTGTTAGTGTTTATATTTATAGTACTTACTGTAATGAAGACAGGACGAATTCAAATTTCAAATGATAGCTTAGCATTTTATTTGTGTTATTTCTGGAATCAACTAAATAATAATACAAAATATATTATAATGGTGTAAATCAACTTTAATACCTTTCAACACCATTTCGGAATACTAAGACACCTCAAAGTCTATATGGTACTGACCTTTTTGGATCTGAAATTAAAGAAAATTAAGGAAATTTGAACATCATGCGGTCAGAATGCGATTTACTGCTTTCTCAGAAATGATAGAAAAAATCAGAAGTTATTAATCAGAGTATTGCATTGGTATATTCCTTCCATCCTTCCTTTTCCTTCTCACACCCGGACTTTAAAAAAATAACCATGCAAATCAAATACACCAATTTAATTGTTTAAGAGAGTTAGACCCAAACTCAAATTTGAGTACGCAATCGATATAAAATTTGGCTAAACTACCCGATCCAATCATCCAGGGGCACATTGAGCAAAAGATTAAATGTGTGAATAAGAATAGCTCCGTAATAAGTATCTCTTGGGGAGCGCTGGAGTTTGAAGAGTCGAAAACCGAACACACCAGCGTTGACCACAAAGGGCTCTAGGGCTCGCAGCCGTCGCAGATTATAGGCTCTCCTCCACTTGACAGCGACGGACGCTTTCCGTCGTTTTAACTCCAGTTTCGCACATTCATGCATTTGAATCGCGGGTAGAAGTGTGTGATGTGTAACGAATGGGATCACTGACGCCACAGATGGAATAAACAAGTAAAATGGCATTGGAACGAAGTGGTAACCACGGAATGTCAACAAATTAAATTTAATAGATGATGTCAGCCCAACACAAAAGAAAATTGCAATATTTGCAATGAGGAATTGTATAGCCTGCAGCTCCATACTTTCTTTAAAACCCTTTAGAATGAATTTCTGAAGAGATTTTGATAATTTAACTTTACCTAGGCCTAGGTGGTAGATAATCCATATTTTTATTTACATTTTAACCGTTTCCATTTCCTTGGGTCAGTGTCATTTAGTAAGTATTAAGGTCAAGGAAGGTCAGGAATCGCGCAGTTTCGGCTAAAAGTTAGGAGTGGGGAGAAGGAGGAGAAAGTCGAGTTTTCCACTTTTCAGCCCTTTTTCTTGCGAAACCGATCAGAAGATAGGGCGCTAACATTGGAAGGACCCGGAAAATAACATTGCGCTGGTATTAGCATTTTCACGAAAAGGGAACGGGGAAATACTATAGGAAAAAAGTCCAAACTCACGCCCATTTTTTGACCTTCCCATCTACTTTTGACCCACTAGACCTAAATTGGCAGAGCTAAAATTATGATTTTAGTAATATGCAGGGTCGAATTAGTCTATTTGCAAAATTACAGCCCCTTAACTTGTTTGGCACCTAAATAATGTCGATTGTAAGTTTTTGGGCAACATTGTGGGCACCTACAAGTTTTTGTGGCACATTCTTTTGAATTGTGCAACATTTATGAAAATTTTCTAAGTTTTTGTTGCACATTTTGGGCACCTACCCTTTGCTGCTATCCAACCATATATATATATATATATATATATGTATTTATATATATATATTATGTAAATTTTGACCATTTTCACAATTATTAATAACCAAAATTTTATTAAACAAGGGAAAGATATCTACAGCTACCACTCTTGACTATGATATACGCAATAAAAATCTTCAAAAATCAAGATAGCGAAATAAATGAGAAAGAGAAAAGTGACATTTATTTTGCCAATCCGTTTAATTACAACCAATCATTACCTGGTTACATTCCTTTCGTTTCAAAACAAGCACAAAAAACCAAGCCATAATTACTACAAATAATTCCTAAACCAAATACCAATTCAAATTCCCAACATCGCAACTCTCACATTTAACTTTTATGAAAACTCCGTAAACATTTCCCAAACTCTTTTCGTAAACAACAATAGTCAATCCCGAATTTTAGTCGCAAAATCAACCACCAAAACTGGTTCACGAGCTTTTTAACATAATAATTAGGACATTGTTGTGGGAGGTCGAAGCAATTATTGGGATCGACCTCGACCCAAAACCCGAATCCGTTGCTGATGACGAAGGAACCGTCCCTGAGTTTGCAGTCCTCGAGTGACCTTCGTAATACCTTCTTCTGTGACATTGGGTTGTACAGCACAGGAAGCAATTAAGCTAGGATCCCTACCGGCAAATCCTCCGGAAATGATGGAACTGAGCGGAACTATTTCCAAACCTCCACCTTCGACACGGAGGATCGGGTTGTAGCGCATACCGTCATCACTTTGGGAACGAGAGAATCCATTTCGGCTAACGAATACTCGTACAGGTTCTCGAGTTCCGGTTGCCGGAAAAGATGCCCTTCGGCCAATTCCTCCGACAGATGTAAATAATTCCACGTTTCCGGTTTGTGGGTTCTTACGGTAAACTTCGACTGGTCGATCCATTTCTGCAGAAAGAAGGGTATATTGCCGCCGCAGTTGTTCGCCTGCAAGAAGTGGAGTGTTAGTGTTGACGGTCGGGCTACGAACAACGGGGGTTGGTCCCGGTGGTGTTGGGTCCTTCCTTCGGATTCCTAAGTCAAAAAAATATTTTTTTTTTATTAGGCATATCCCATTTGGATACAAAACCATAACCAGAAATAAAGATTATTCTTATTTAGTAACATAACCAAATAGAAAGACGAGCGAACCTTTGATGATGTCCCAAATGGACGCCTTCTTATTTCTTTCAGGATGATTGTTATTCTTCTGGAGCTGTTCCAATCCCGCAATAGCATTGTCTTTGTTGAAAGGGTTCAGTTTCTTCACCAAATCCTTGACGTTGGCATCAATGATGTACGGCTTGATTAGTCCAGTCTCGATCATTTTCGCCATATTGGCTGCAATGTCCTTGGCCATTTTTGATGCTGCGGATGAGATAATAGTTTCCATCATTTTTACGCCATCGTCAGTTTTGATGTAGACGGATTCTTCCTTTCCCTCCTCCTTTTCGTCTGGAGCATAAATTCCGGTTTTCTTCTCCAAATCTTTCCTCAGAACTTCGAAAACGGCGGTAACGTACGTCGCTAACGTTTTGATGAGCGTGATTAAACTAACTGCTTTAATGATCTTCTCCGTGGTCCAACTGATTACGGTTGCAATTGTATTCCGAGAACTGTTCTGTCGTTTCTTGTCAGCCATAATTCGAGTTATCTCATCGTTCACGGCTTTAACCCCCTTGATGACAGTTTTAGTAGTTTTAGAGGGTGCTGGCCCAAAGTCCTTCTTGATAATCGAAGGACCCATCCGGACGAAGAGCACTGCAAGTTGATCGAACTCTCGCTTGTCTCTGGCAGGTGTGAAGAACTTTTCGATTTTGGTGTGGTTTTCTGGTGTCGCCATTTGATTCTGGATTTCTGTTCTCAGCTGTGGTTCGATGACAGCCTTGATCGCCTCAGTAAGCCCCTTGAGCACAGTACTGTTCAGAACCCAATTGAATCCCTCCATAAGTCCTGTTTTCGCCAGTTCTGCTCCGATTAATTTGGACACCAGTTTGAGTTTTTCCTTCTGTGTCTCAGACATTACTTTTGAAGGCCACTTGTCCAACTTTGTTGCAGTATATTCCCTGATTTTTCTCCATTGTTTTACAGCATTTTCTCGTACCTTAGTCCAGAGAGTCTTCAATTTGGTCCATGCTTTGTGGAGCCTTAGCTTTCTCCCGACATATTTCAGACCTTTGAGTAGTTTGGATCCGACCCGCTTTATTCCTTTCCAAATGACTGAGCCAAGCGTCTTGACCGCTTTAAATGCCGCCATCCCAATTTTAAGAGCAGTTGCAGCAAAACTGGAAACGATGGACCCTACTCCTGTCATTACGAACTTAGCTGCCAAATTCACAACGATGGATTTGATTGTTTGGGCTGCTGCAGAAACGGCTGCGCCAACACCAGCTGCCGCGATGGAAATTGCGACCATAATTGCTTTCATTTTAAAAAACTCTCCGAGGCTGATGTATTCCCCGTTGATGGCAGCCTTTGTTCCGGTTACACAGTCGGCTACTCCGTCGATAATCAATCCTGTTCCGAATGCTCCACCTAAAAAATTTTTAATTTTAACCGATTTTATCAAGCAATTCTGCTATCCAGAAATACAAGCAAAGAATTCTCAAATATCTTCTGATTAAACTTTTCTTGAAACTCTGACAATAAGATATAAATGTTGGAACCTGTGACAATTGCGAGTACAGCCCCAGCCACAACCTCGACCACTCCAAGCAAAAGGATTACAAGTAGTGTCCACCAAGGGGATGGCTTTTGTTTCAATTTGATAAACCCGATAAGACCAGCTGCTCGGAACTCGTCGATTTCGGCCAGAGGTGGTTTGATTGCTTCATCTTGGAAGTAATTCTCCAATCCTACCAATTCCGCTTCCACTTCTTTATACTGAAATTAATGTTAGGAATGAATATTCAAATCAATTGTAAAATGTAAGTATGGAAATTGCAAAATAATAAACCGATGTAACGGGTGTAACCAAGTGTTGAAAACATCAGGTTTCGCCCGCCCCCTGATGTCAGTAGGAGTGGTCCAGTATTACCAGTATATGACAATGATGTTCCGTTAATCATGGTATTCTTTTAAAACCCATATCTCAATTTCCCCAAAAAGCCCGGGTTTCGCACTCTGAATACTCTGAAATGTAGCTTCAGGGTATTATCATGTATAGACTGTAGACATAAAGTATAATGTAAACTACCTAAGCGGCAGTTGTAAAATGAGTAAGAGCTTTGAACCGATTTAATGGCTTTTGGGGGGGTTTAATTTATGGGGGATAGGGGCAGGGGGTGTGACCGATTTGACCCAAGTTTGAACTTAGCCTCACTCTTGACCCAAGGAACAAGTGTACAAAGTTTGGTGACCGTAGGTCAAGCCGTTCGTCAGTTATCGCACCGACAGACAGACAGACAGACGGACAGACAGACGGACGGATTGGTCATTCGCATAAAGTGTTTTCAACACTTAACAAAAGAACATGTTGAGATACCTTATCCATTTGCTCAAAAGCCTTTTCGATGCTCTTAGTCTGAACTTTTAAAATGTTGATTTTGTTGACGATTTGTTTCGTAAATTCGGAATCATGATCCTTATCTTCGACAACTTTGATTTCCCGCGGAGCCTCGCCTCCATATCCAACTCCTAATGAATGACAACCAACCAGATTCGGGATCTGGACATTTTGAATTAGTTTGATGGCTTCATTCAACTTTTCGACTGCCCTTTCTTTGTAACCACCTCCGAAGTCGTTAATGATGGCGTAAGCCTGGAAGTAGAAGGCGTTTTGGGAAAAGCTTTTGTCCATTTTGATGGAAGCGTCGAAACTGGCTGTGGCTTGGCCGTACTTCCCCGCGGCATTGTGTCGATTTCCGATCAGAATGTGGTAGTTTGGATTTTCAACGCTGTCTACAGTCTCTTCGAGCTCATTCAATTCCTTGTCCAAGTTCATCTGCACTGCCTCTGGACTCTTCTTGGTAATTTTAGACAGGTCCAACCGAATTCCCCACCGCTCATCGAGGGCAGATAAATGGTACTTGGACACGTAGTCCGTCGAATTCCCATACCTGCTTTTTCGGATCAGACAGAACTTTTGGAAAATGATGTCCTCTCTCTTCAGCTCCGGTATGATTTCGTTTCGGATTTCGTCGACTCGTTTAGACTCTTCCTCGTCTCTCTTCATCTTCAGCTCCTTGGGACTCAAGTACTCTTTGATATTTTCGAATAGTCCATCCACTTCGTTGTTGATGATTAATTGACTGGAGCCAGGTTCACCTTTCCTCGACGCTCGACCACTCGCTTGTTCTTCAATTCGGAAGTTCTTAGGAAGAAAGGCAATACAGACATGAAGACCTCCGTTGAGTATGACGTCTTTATCGATCTGAATGTTGGTGCCACGCCCAGCCAGATTTGTGGCAAGGATCACTGTCCCTGGTTCTAGTTTTCCTTCAATCGCTGCAACCTCTTTGTCGTCATCTGTTCGGGTGTACCGTAAACAGCGTTTGATCCCAGTAACAAACGTTCGCTCCCGTTGATGTAAGTACGCTTCTATCCTGTCAACGTCCTTGATTGTCTTGCAGACGATGAGCATAACCCTTTTTTGACGAGCTACCGCAAGAACGGCGGTGGTTAGGGAAGCTAGCCATTGCTGGGTGGTCGGGGCCACGATATCAGTCAGAAAAGCGTGTTGCTTTACTTTGAAGGTGGGGATGTCCACAGTGTCCACGTCGTACATTTCCGAGAGCATTGTTCTTTCCGATTCTGAACCAAGCGTTCCTGTGACTCCGTATATGTCCTTGTTGTACCTTTGAGTATCAAATAAGTCAGATTTTAAATGTACAGTAAATTGTGTGAACAAGTTAATGAATGTATGGGGTCATCATCATAAACAAGTGATATTGGGAATAATATGTAACGAACCGATTGCAAAAGGGTTTACTTTCTATAATATATTTAAAATTTAACCTCGTGAGTACCTTTGGAAGAACACCATGTTCGACAAGAAATTGGTAGCGAGATTCTCAGCAGTTATGCTTAGCTGATGCTTGATCTGAATGAATTGGTGGAGACCATCACCCCATACCGTCGATTCCTGGATGACTCCCGTATTTTCGTAGTCGATTGGGACAATCCGACGGATTTTATCGTTGTCTTCCTTGATCAAATAGTCCCGACCTTCCTTCATGTGGAATTTAGCAGATATGGCCGACTGGATCCACTTGGTCAGTTTCGTGTCGTAAAGGTTCTTCAAATGCGGAGGCAAGTACAGTTTGGCCTCGTCTTCGTCAGCCGTTGTGTCTTTTGCAATTGCCAGCATTTGAATCACAGAAGCAGAAACTTTGGTTTTGATGTACTGAGGCAGGTCTGGCACTGGAACCAGTTCGAAGATATCACCGTCCATTTCAAGCATAATGACAGATTTCTTCCCCGAGTCGTCATCGCCGTCATAAGGCAGGTTGGGATCGTGGTATTTGACGGATGGACTGAGACCTACTTTTTCATCTACAGCAAGAACGATTATATTCATGTTCAGAAGTTTGGAGCAAACATTTATAAGATTTGGCTCCGAATCTACTGACCACCTTCGCCTTGTGATGGTGTCGATATCGGCATCGGAAACGGGTTTCAGGTTCAGTTCATCAGTCTCGTCTTCGGGTGCATCAGCATCTGAAGGGTTCAACTTGTAAACACCTTCCTGAATAAGAGTCCTGATTGCTTCCCGTGCTCCCAGATTGGTTAACTCATCTTCTTCAGCCTTGCTACTAAAGTCGATCAATGCTCTCCTCAGGGAAGTTCCATCGGCATATATCTTGGTGGTTTTGGCCAGAACGTCCAAAACTTGTTTCGGATCTGCATCTATTACTTTAGTTAGAGCGTAGTCTTGATCGTCGAGGGGAATGATGAGTCCCGAAACCTCCGTGAAATATCTCCAAATGGCTAGGAATACAACTTCGAGATGTTCCATTGCGGGCATCTGGTCGACCAAACGAGTGGAGTGCCCACCTTGATCGATCAACATGCTGTCCACCTCGTCGATGAAAACGACATCGAACCCACGATCCCCTCGGGTGTTCAGGAAACTGAATTCGTGTCGAAGAACGTCCCCCGCGAAGCCGGATGCATCTCCATACACGATATCCAAGCTGTAGCAAGGTTTCGGCTTCCTGTTCTCAATTTGGAGGCCAGTACAATCTCCGGAAGTTAGACCCAGCAGTGTGTAAAATGAGCCGCATTCCTCGGCATCTCGTTGAGCCAAGACAGTGTTGCTAGTCACCACATCCACCTTCTTCCCTTTAAAGACCATGTACGCTGCTAGCATGGCCAGAATTATTGATTTTCCTTTAACAAGAAATAATTTAGATTAAATATATGAATACAAATTGACACGACTGTATACAACTTTTATGAAAAACAAAGATACTATATTAAGGGGCTGTTGCCCTTTTTCAAGGGTGGGGTACCCATTTGCCCCAAGTTTCAATGATAAAAGGTGCGGGATACTGAATAACCCACTCACATACGCTTAAATATTTTAAAATACGACATTCCGGGCTTTTAGGCATCTCAACTTACCCCACTACTCTAGACTCCAATGTTAATTTATTATTTTTAAATGATTTCAAATGGAATCATCTCCGTCATTTTTCATCAAACCTCCGACTTTTTTATTTTAAAATGTACAAAAAAAATCGCTTAAAGATATTAGGAACTTTTTTTTAAGTATTTTATTTATTTTCCAAAAATATTTTTAATATTATGGCGAAATCAAATTAAAAACTTTCAAAAAAGTTCCTAATATTATAAGGCAAATTTTTTAATGAATTTTAAAACCAAAAAGTTTGAATTTGGATTAAAAATGACTAAGATGATTCAATTTGCAAGCATTTATTTTGCTGACAATGCCATCTTAAGGTATACTACATTATTGAATTCAGAGATAAATTGTCAGGCTTACCTTCGCCAGTACCAATTTTAGCAAGACGCCCCTTCCGGTTCTCAAAGGTCCTGAGTAAAATGAGGAAAGACATAATCTGTACATCTCTTGGCTTGAATCCTTTGTCAATTTCCACAGCCCGAATGAGGACTGACACGTACTGCATCAGCGTTGTCGCTTGCCGGTCGTGATCTTCGGCCCATTTTTGCAGCTCTTCCTTTGTCATTTTGCATTCCTCGATGGCCTCAAAGTCATTTTCAAGGACTGAAAGTTGGGCGACAAATTCAGGATTCGTAACCGAATTAGAGTTCTTGAGCAAGTCCCAAAGTTCCCTTTTGGACCATTCCAGTCCACCACCATCAGTCTTTCCAGTATTTTTGATCTTGGCCACAGTGAAGGGTTGAATACAGTTGAGCCACGTTTCCGGTGAATTCTCTGCAGTTTTCAAGGCCTCGATAATCTGAGGGTGACTCTCCTTCGGAAACGAAAAACTGTAAATAAGGTTAAGGCATTGGGAAAAGGCACCGATAGTTCTGTTCCTCGTCTTAACCTCTCCCAAAGCAGGGTCCACGGGTGCAGCCAGCTTCCTCTTAACAATTTCAAAGAGAGCTTGTACATTTCCGATGCTCCAAACAGCCTCTTCAACATCGGAAAATAATCTTTTGCACAAGAGTTGACAATTGTTGAGGACGGGGTAAGTCTCTTCCCCAAAAATCTTCATGTTCGGAAAATAACCTTGGATTTCGGACTCGACGAATTGATACTCGATTTCCTTCTTCAAAGCTGCAACCGATAGCTTGTCTTCACTGCCCTTTTCTGAATTCCCGTCTGCAGCCCTATTCACCAAATCGTTAATATAGGGGACGGAAATTTTCAGGTCGGAAGCGGCATTCAGGAAATCCAACACAGCGGATAAACTGTTCTTCGAATCCACTGTCAATTTGCTGGTGAAGTTCCACAGAACAAAAAGAGGCTTTGTCCCAGAAGTAAACTTGAGGGCAGTCGCAGCCTTCCAAAAGGCTTCAGCATCTTTAGATGTGATGACTTGCTTTGGAAATAGGTGTTGTAGCCACAATTTTTGAACCTTTACGAAGGATGAGGCAAGGGTTGAGACGTCGAAATCCTTTGAAATGTCGACGTGAAGGCAAAACAGGAGGAGAGGTACTTGTTCCCTCGATATTCCCTCTTTTGTCATCAGTTCGATAATTTGATGGATCTTCATGAAGACATTCACATCAGCCCGTACAACCGACTGGTGGAATAACATCAGCGAGTTCCATATCTCCTCGAGATCGGCAAAGAAATCTTCCAGGTCCTTATCCTTCTGCTTGTCCTGGAGTCCAAAACGGGCCAATATTTCAGATCGAACTAGCTCAGAGGGCCAAATGTCGATTGGGAACTTGGATGTCACTTCCATATCGTACCTATGCCATAGAAAACAATGGGTTGGGATTAATGAGACCCCTATAAATGGGAAGTAGACCCCTAATTCGAATGAACTAGACCCCACATGAACCAGACTCCTAATCGAATGAAGTAGACCCCACCCGGTTGAATCAGACCCCACCTCGGTTGAATCAGACCCCACCCCAAACTATTCGCCCCTCCTTCCTGTTGCCCCTCCGATGCCACCATCAATATATAATAGAAGCTTAAAATGATCATTGAAATGGTACTAGAATAAATAATCAAAATAATCAGTCATTTAATATAATTCAAAGTTTCAACTGATTCAACCCAGGTGGGGTCTGATTCAACCGAGGTGGGGGCTATTTCAACCGAGGTGGGGTCTAGTTCATTCGATTTCAGTGGGGTCTAGTTCATTCGAATTAGGGGTCTACTTCCCATTTATAGGGGTCTCATTAAATTTAACTCGAAAACAATGGTTGTAAAAATAGTCTCTGGTTGCATGTAAACAAGAATAACAACTAAATGATCAATCAGTAACAAGTATAATGTGAAATTGCTTACCATTCGCCAAGTCCGATACAAAAGTTAAGCAGAGTGGCTCCTTCGGGTTCCATCAGCCGTCCTCCTAAAATCCCACAGACTTGTTTCACGTGTGCATCTCGTTCTGCTACTTCCAAGTATTTCTGTAGATGAGCGTGGAAGTCCCTGATTGCCCGGAAGTCCTTTTCAAAGTGTCCTTGAGTAACAAAATCAAGATTCCCAGCTGCCTGCAACAATTGAATCTTAGTAACGCCCTCCATGGCATACTCCCCTTGAGGTACATCCATACCAGTTTTCGTTAGTTCCGATACTACAGATCTGAAAACTTTTTCCCCTTTTTCGAATTCTCCGAATCTGGCCAGAATTTTTCCCTGATGAAGAAGAAGAAAGTAGACCTCGGCTCTGTTTTCTGGACACTTGACAAGCTTGTCCAAGTCTTGGAAATCGTCGAATTGAATCTTTTCTCCAACTGGCGACTCTGACCCACCACATTCCAGGGATTTGAGACCTTGTAAGTTAAACTCAAGGGCTGCGTCCTTCTCATTTCGGTGGGAAGTCCACTCTGCCATGCAACAAAAGGCGAGGGTTTTGGAGCGGAGTGATAGGCTCTTCGAGTCTCGAATTTGGCTCAAGAAGTCTGTCATTGCGGAATAGTCCACCTCTGCCCATTTGTACATCCAAAGGTCCTTAAACTCCATTGAGAATGGAACTTTCTCCTTGCTCTGGTTGAGTCGTTCTGCTACTGCGGATTTAGTCCATGTCGCATAACTCTTGGTGAGATCGGAAGCCTTGTCGATCCATTTCCCGGAGGTTTTTTCGAATAACTCAGTAGTTTCATTGGACAAGCCTGTCTTGAGTTCCAACAAAAATCCAATCAAAACGGACCGTTCCCAAATTTCAATGTTGTCGTCTGTGATCAAGTTATTCAAGCAGGTCTCCAACTCGCTCAGTTGTTCCAATACAGCATCTGAAATGAATCCATATCTTAACCCGGACTCAAGAACCTTCGAAGCCTCGAGAATCCATTCTTTGGGAACTTGTGGGACGTTTGTGACAATCTTGAGAAGTTGAATTGTATCTTGGTCAAATGCCTCATTGTGATGATAATAATTTAGACTGGTAGAGATCACAGACCAATGATCGGGATGGTCAGCTTGAGGATTGAGGCTTATCACCAATCTGAGAAGGGCACGTCCAATTTCAGGATAGAAGTTCACATTTGGCTCTTCAACTGTACGATTGATGAACGTGATGATCTCGTCTTTGTTGATTTGGAATTCTTGACTTTCCCATCGGAGACAGAATATTCGGATGATTTGCGTCATCAAATTCAAGTCGAGAGTAGTGGCAGGAAAATTAGGATCCGCACTGGCTTTTGCTGTTGTTGCATTAATCTCGTCCTTGAGATACGTAGCTCGTTCAACTGTGAAGATCTCCTTGTTCTTAGGAAAATTGTGATGTCCAAGTTGGATCATTAAATCGCAAGCACGGCTAAGCTCATCGTTACTGTTGATTCGCTTCGAGTCAAAACCTTCCTGAATGAACAAATTGGCGAATGAGATGATTCCCAAGTCATCCCAGTCATCGGGGTAGTTCAGCTTCAGGAGTTGGCACAGGGCTTGGACAATCAAATCATCATCGTCAATCGATGACCGCTTTGCCTTTAAAGCTCCTACGAAATTGGAAACTTCCCCCATGCTGAGTCTATACCCATCAGTCCCCAACCAAGACATCAACGTGGAGACAACGTCCCTCAGTAAAATGGTTGTAGAACCAGGTAGGGCTGCAAATATTTTGGCCAGTTTGGGCCCAACATTGGGTACTTTGGATAAATTTTGGTCTTGAACTCGATGGCCTACAGCTTGTAGAAAATATGCACGAGCATCTCCCGCAGTTACTTCTGCCAAGTCCTTCAGCGTTTGTTGGTCGTACTTCAACAGCAAGCAATCCAAAGCTGATTCGATCAGATTTTCGGGGATTTCGGTCCACGATGATAGAATCGTTCCTAAAAGTTTCCACATATTTCCATACCTTCGGTTCTCCTCCTGTGACATTTGTTGTACAAACCGGGTGTACGCGTCCGCCATGGTAGAAGTGCGAAGATTCTTCTTCTTCAAAGCGGGAATAGCTGTGATCAGAACTCGGGCAATGTCCAAGATGACTAGTGGATCCGAGTGGCCATTATCGTTGGAGATCTTGGTCATTAGTATTTCCAACGTACTTTCTCCTATAGAATATCCCTGTTGACCGACGGCTTCAAAGGGGACAAGAAGAAAATGAACGGACTTGTCAAGGCATTTTTTAATATCCCCATGTTCCTCAACTCGGTTGCTGTAATCCAAAATGTTCTTCTCCAACTGTGGTCCAACGGTTTGGACGACTTCCTTGAGGATTTTAGGACACAGATTTCGACCTTGTAAAAGAAGGGTGATGAGCTGCAAGATTCCTTGGAACCATTTACCTTCGTTTCCCGAACCCGTGTATGTCGACGAAAACTTGTCGACATGGTCGGTGAAAATTGTAGTTAGTTGTTGAATCTTTTCCGGAGTGACCTTTGTAGCTAGATACATGCGACAGTAAGTTAGCAGGCTTATCATATTTGTTTGGATTTGGAGGTCAACTGAAGGAGTTATAATCATGTCGACGAGGAAATCCAGGGAAGCTAAGGATCCGATCACCAGCTTGGCTTTGTCGACAACGGCAGCTTTTGCTAATAATGAGGAAGCTCTTGCGGAGTATTTCTCCATCGACAGGAGGGTGATGAAGTAGGTGACAGTGTCATCCGTGAGTTCGAAGGAGTTAAAGTAGTCGTCAAAGTAAGCGATGGTGTCGAGTGGGATGATCTTCCCGGTTGTATCGTACCAGCCGAGTCGAATCATGTGATCGATGATTCGAATAACCTGGTGTCGCTCAACTTCCAAGAAATCTTCAAGATTAAACTCCGTCGATTTCTTTTCACTCTGTGGTTCTGTCGGAGTGATGAATTCATTCATGAGCGTTTTCACCCTAATTTCTGAAGCGTCGGAAGTGATGGAGTACGACAATATTTGAAGGAGATCCACACGTTGTTCACCATACAGTTTGCTGATATCTTGTACGGTGCAGGATTCGGTTATGGATTTCAAAACCAAGGGGTCTTCAATGCAATCTCCTTCTAGTAGGTCCGAAACAATTCGCCACGTGTTCCTCTCTTGTGGAAACTGGATTTGTTCAAAAAGAGGGGCAAGAATGCAAGGGGCATAGACACCCTGGCTCATGGAAGTATCGATGCCAAAGAGGAGCTGATAGACTTCGTCGGGGAATTTGTCCTTGATTCGGGATTTCAGTTGTTCTCCAAGAGCCGATTCCACGGATCTGACCGTCTCAAGAATTCCAGGATCAAGTTCTGGTTTTGGCGCTGCTGGATCTTCATTAGCTGGTTTTGTGTAAAGGGGCCACATCATTTGACCCAGTCCATTAGCCATTTGTAGAAAGGCTTGGAATGACTCCTGAGACCGCACCACATATTCAAGGGCTGTCAGAGCAAGGCAATTTACTTGTGGGCTGGAATACTCAGCCACAATGCTGGTTTTATCTTCTGAAGTTAACTTAGCCAGAAGCTCTGTTTCCGCTTTTTTGACCGCGGGATCGTCTCCTTGGGTTGCCAAGTATTTGCTGACGAGGAACCGAACTCGATCTTGTTCGCTAATCGGTGCAGAATAAGTTAGAGGTGCCATCGGGATCGGGGCCATCATCATCATGGACATTCGCTGCTTCTGTTGCTGCCGTTCTTGCGCGCGATGTCTCTCTTCTTCCCTTTCCAGCTCTTCTTCAAACGCCCTCCTCCTTTCTTCTCGTTCAGCTCTTTCCGCCTCTTCTTCTATTTCCTTTCGTCTTCTTTCTCGTTCAGCTGCTTCCTCTGCTTCTTTCACCTTGCGAGCTTCCTCTGCTTTCCGCAGCTCTTCTTGTCGAGCTATTTCAGCTTTCCGGGCTTCCTCAGCCCTGCGAGCCTCTACAGCTTTTCGGGCCTCTTCAGCCCTTTTGACTTCTTCAGCTTTTCTAGCGTCTTCGGCCTTCCGGGCTTCCTCCGCCCTTCGGGTTTCCTCTGCTTTTTTAACCGCTTGCCGGCTTAAAAAAGCTCTCAAAATAGCGTCTTGCTCTTTCCGCCGTCTTTCTAACTCTAGCCGACGTGCTTCTTCTCCCTTTCGCTGTTTTTCAGCTTCGATTTGTCTTCGCCTCTCTTCTTCTCGACGCTCCTCCTCGGCGAAGAAGTTGGTGTTATCTGTCGTCCAGGGATGGAATGCCCCATTCGGATCTTCAACACTTAATCCAGATCCATGCTTTTGTCTTTTGACGCCATCACGGCGAATTATCCAGGAATGGTCACACCAGCTGCTGTAGTTACATTGTTTCCACAACCGTCCCCGGTTGTCATAGACCTTCACTTGTACATCTTTGTTTCCATTCTTCCCAACTCCAAATTTCAAGCTCGATCCCTGGGAGAGGTAACCTTTTTGGAGGGATTGCGAACATTGGACATATGTTTTGTTCGGGGTACTGTTGTACATGTGAATATTCTTACCCATGATGAATGATGATCCTGTAATTGCACAATAATGACACAGTATTATAGTATAGCTAGTAAATAGAATTACTACAACTATTCTATCTAGCTTCGTTGAGAACTTTTGGTTCGTTTATCTATCTAGAAATAAATTCTACGTGTTCGTTGACTCGGGCGGTGAAGGGTGCTATCCTGGCGTATTAGAGAGTAAGAGGGAACAACAATCCACGGACTGAACTTTTTTTTAGATATTTTTATATCATTCCATTCTTCATATCAAGGCGATTCGATTGGTATATTCCTAAATTCACACCACTTTCGAAAGAGTGGAGAAATTTAAGGAAAAAATTGTGGGAAAGGAGAAGCGGGACAAGCGTCAATGAGTTCAATGGGGAAAGAAAGAGAAACTCGACATTTTTGAGGGTTTTTACACTGGATCCAAAGAGTAGATAGGGGGTTAACATTGGAGGAACGATTAATTAGTATAGCGGTAGATCCAACGTTTTCAACTCACGCTCTCTTCCTTCTCAAGTTTCTCTTCTGTTTCGAATGTAGTGTGAATTTTGGAATATACCATTCCAATCGTCTTGATATGGAGAATAGAATGATATAATTTTTTTAAGTTCTGTAAGCGGATTGTTGTTCCAGCTTTAGTGAACGGTATATTTGTATGTGGATGCAAACACAAAGAAACTGCTCAAAAATTCCATGTTGCCTCAAATGCACTGGGTAGCTCATTTAACTGGGCAGGAAAGCGTCCCTTGTACAAAGTACATGTGGTGAAAATGAGTGGACCAAAACAAACAAAAACTTCCTAATTAAAAACAGATTCGACCAATCAAATCCCGAATTTATTTCATTTGACTTTCTTGAAATCTATCTATTTCCAACTGTGTATTCTTCACCCTAGCTTCCAGGAAACCTAAGATCGTACATACTAATGTTACTCTTACAATCAGAGTACCCAATCTGCCCTTACGAGCTACAGAATTTTTTTTGTCACGAAGCAGTCTGTGTACTTACTTATTTCATGGTTTAAAAGACATAAAATTTTGAGACTCTAAAGTCACTTTAAAGTCATGATCAACCTTAACTTGCAATCCAAAGCGTAGTCAGTAATAACCTTTCAAATTCATGCCTTCATCCCTTAGACATCGAACCTTCTAGAAATTTCAGAACTTTCGTATACATTCGTATAGCTAATAAATATTACAGGAGTTTACACATTATAGGAATTCACAATAATTCCTTTACAATCAATTACCTATAGTTTGCAAGCATCCACTGGGATACTTACACTTGTTAACATAATTCATGTACTCTTATTTAACATATCTTACTATTTTTAGCATAATTACATCTTCCTCTAAAAATTCTCATCCCTATTCTACCTGCAGTCTTGAATTCAAAATCCCGACATACTTTAGGCCTATGAATTTCCCGTTTTCAGGTCTCGTAAAATTATCTATATAATTTTAAAGCTTTCCCTTTGCTTAACTATATTAGAGCTAACATTTGTATTGAGCTATGGCATTCTTTCTTACGGTTAAAATCGATCAATTTTCTTTCAGAACCCTTAAGGGATACTGGTAGGACTATTCTAAAATGATAGCTAAGAATTCTAAACATAGGAAGAGATTTTATAGGGCAAAACATATTCGAATTTAACCTATAAATTCTACTTTAACCACTTTTAACCGTATTCATACTTTGGAAGTAATCATATTTCTAAAAAAATATTCCTGATAATGCCGAGTTCTATGAGATACGCCTCCTAACCTAAATACTTATCCTAAACTAGTTAGCTAGTTTTGCTCGAATACATGGGGTAAGCCTTTTGTGTCTTCGTCCTCTTTATCTTATGTAATGTAATATTTATATGCTGCTGATATAGGCAAAACGAGTTTTACCCGGTGAGTCAACTAATGCGGAAATTCAACATACCCGATACAATTATTACCTACTATCGCTTTGATAGAATGCGTTACTAGGACAGCCTTAGGCTTGCTTGGGATATACAATCCGTGTTGAGCTAAAAACAGAATATAGGTATATCCATAGACATACAGGGTGTCTCACAATTATGTGACCACTAGCAACAGAAATCGTCCTTAGTAACGAACATTAACATGCATTTTTCGACTTTTTGGAGAATTTCATAGCGGTCGATGTTCGTTGCTAAGGACGATTTATGTTGCTAGTGGTCACATAATTGTGAGACACCCTGTATATAAAGAATCATCTATTTACTTCTATGGGTATATCAAAATTTATTATCATTCCGTGTGAAAGGTTAGGACTAATAATAAATTCAATATCCAATTCAATTCACAAATATAACTTTTGCATACAAATTAATATCTCAGTCTAATATCTAAGTTTAGACGACTTCATTTATTAGCTCGCCTATTAAAAATAGGTTTAGAGCTAATGATGTCAACCAGTATGTACGTCCGTCCGTCCGTCCGTCCATCTGTCCGTCGTTTTTGTCAATCTAAATCAAAACAAAATTAAACAGCCAAGAAGCAGGCCGGATTATAACCAATACAATTTTATTGAAATGGAAGCATAATATTCGCTAGTGTTTATCAAATTCCGAACACAGAATTAAGTTTTAACATAATTGTATTGGTTTTAATACCAAAGGATAGTACAACGTAAGGCGGTTATTTCGGCCCCAGTAACTTTGTTTATCGATTGCAAAATTAAAATTTCGAAACCTATAGTTACTGTGCAAGTTTTAGTTGTAAGAAACTCAAAATTATGGCAGAAGTTTGGAACCTGTACCTGAAATTGTTGTCATAGAAACCGAATTTCGCTATGTAGTCATTAAAATGAGGTAAATGGGACATTGTTGTCATGGAAACCAGATTTTTAGAGGTTAAGCAGTTTAAAATGTTCTAAAAAGTGACAATATTGTCATGGAAACTAGATTTTCAGAGATCTAGTGAAATAAAAATTCGTCAGAAGTGAAATTGTTGCCATGGAAACCACTTTTCAGGACCTACGTTTCATTTTTTGGCAAACAATTTCACTTCCGCCTGTTTCTATGGTCATTTTATGCTCAAAATCCAACGACAATGTCAAAAAACCCCGTCGGGTCTCCAGGCATAGCTAAGTGCTCCAATGTAAATACTACTATTAGAATTTGTCAATACGAATAGTTCGATAGTGTTCCCACTTGTATGCAAAAAAGCTAAGAGTAGTCACATTGGAGGCCGTAGTTATTGAGTCTGAAAAATGGGCCCAAAAAACATGCTTACGTTGTACACACCTTTATATATATGATTTTTATCCTTTTTTCTAAATTTAAAACCATTTTGAAAAATTTTGAGGTTTGATATGAATTGTGCAACATGAAAATGGATTTCGAGAAAATCGTATTGGTTTATATATAAAATGTTTTTTAAAGAATTTCTATTGCTTTAAATAAGTAATTAAATCGACATTTCTGGAAACAGGAATGATATATATAAATCAATACGTTTTGAAACAATAATCCAATTTTAAAGGTATTTTCGTATTCTATATGCAAAGCAGCAATCTAAGGTTCGTAAAAGCCTTAATTGATACATTTCATAATATTGTTTCATGAACTGTTCAAATTGATCCAAAAATAAAATCTATAATTTAAAAACAGTGTCTTAAGTAGATTGTAACTGCATTTGTCAATCAACAAAAAAATTTTTAACGAAATTGTACAGGTTTAAATAGCGAAGTGGATGGACACATTGGGAAACAGTTGTATTCAATGTAGTTTGGGACAATTCTCAAATATGCAGTTTCTTCAAATATTTGCTATGGAAACTATCGTGATCGTCTCATAGTATATTATTGTGGATGTAAATCAATTTACCATAGAACAATTACTAAAGCTTTAGGATAAAGAATCGATCGTCTAGGTGAACGTAAACTATGATATTTTGAACTTTTACAATTGATTTTTAATAGTTTTGATTGTTATATTTAAACCAACACGATTTCAAGTAATATTCAACAACAATATATATTAATTTTGCGAGCTGCCTTCGACGTTTACAACGTTTTATTATGTTTTCAAATAAAAACGTTGTAAACGTTAACGACAGCTCGCACAATGCATAGATTGTCGTTCAATATTACTTGAAATCGTATTTCTTTGAAATAACAACAAAAAAAATTAAAAATGAATTGTATAAAATCGAAATATCATCATTTACGTTCACCTAGACGACTGCGTTTTAATCCCGAAGTTTTAGTAATTGTTCTATCATGAATTGATTTACATCCTAAAGAATATGCTATAACTCGATAAAGATAGTTTCCCTAACAAATATGTGAAGAAACTGAATATTTGAGAATTGTTCCAAAAAACATTGACTTACATTCTTTATTACTGTTTCCCAATCTGTGAATCCATGTTGCTATTTAAACCTGTACAATTTCGTTACAAATTATTTTATTGTTTCACAATTGCAGTTAAAATCAATTTTATCAATTTGTTTAAATCCCAAATACGGATTTTAAATGATAGATTCAATTTTTGGATCAATTTGAACAGATCATGAAACACTATCATAAAATGTCCCAATTAAGCCTCTCGCGAACCCTAAATTATATTTTGTATATAAAATATGATACCACCTTCAAAATATGTTTATTGTTTCAAAACATATTGCTTTATATAGATATATCATTCATGTTGTTTTGATTACCTATTTAAAGCAATAGAATTTTAGTATATAAACCAATACGATTTTCTCGAAAACCATTTTCATGAACAATTTATATCAAACCTCAAATCTTCTCAAAATTGTTTTAAATTTAGAAAATGAGATAAAACCATAAATAATGATTGGATTTTAAGACCAATACGATTTCCTCGAAAAATGTTTTAGAGTTGGACAGATGCAGTTAAAATGTACTTCATCAATTCGTTTCAATCCAAATTACTGTTTTTAAATGAAAGATTCGATTTTGGATCAATTTGAACAGATCTTGAAACAATGTTATGAAATGCCCCAATTACGGCTTTTACGAAATCTAGATTGTTGTTTTGGTATATAAAAAATGTAAAAACCTTTAAAATATGATTCTTGTTTCAAAACGTTTTGATTTATATGTCATTTTTGTTTCTAATATCACTGTTATCTATGGAAGCAGACGATGTTTCCCTTTGTATTAGTTCTGATCCAGCCTGCTTCTGGCACTTTTCAAATTGTCTTGATTTACATTGACAAAAAGGCCGGACGGACAGACAGACATACGGATGGCCTGGTTGATTTCATTAGCTCTAAACCCTATTTTAAATAGGCGAGCTAATAATACCGAATCGATTAAAAAACTGTATCGCTCAAATTAAGGCTAATATTTCAACTTACGGATTAAGTATACATGTCTAACATTAGGCTACTGATCAGCACTAAAGAATTTCGCGACCCTGGAAAAAGCGATAATAAGGCTTTTATCTTAAATTACATCGAAAAGAAAGCAATTATGACTTCTGCAAACTTCGAATGTCTTATTCCCAAAAGTTTTACAACTTTGCAGCCTTTTGAAAAATCATCTTAGAATTTCGAATCTTTAAGCATTGAATTATCGGAAGAGCAAAAGTGCGGGTTAATTAATTAACATTGCAAAAGGTTTTTCGAGTTAGTCGTTAGACGGTATTGACCACTTCGGTTTCTTACCGATCCAATTCTTTCCGTCACCACAATTTCGAAAAGGAATAATATTAAGTTGTCAAGATAAAATATTTTTTTACAAAAAATTAAGTGCCACATATGCCGTCTAAGAGAAATGGGCAGCGACAGTACTCTAGGAGTTCAGAATTTTTGAAGTCGTAAATAAGCCAATCATAAAACACGTAATGAACGTGGAGGAACCATTAACCCTTTGGACTGGGACGGTAAGTTATCTGACCAGTAAAAATTAGTCGTTACCATGGGGTGGTCAGTTATCTGAACAGCAAAAACCGAAGCGTTCCCATGGGGTGGTAAGTTATCTGACCAGTAGAAACAGAGACGTTACCATGAGGTGGTCAGTTATCTGACCAGCAAAAACAAATACCTTCCCGTGGAGCGGTCAGTTATCTGGCCACGTTTGCTATCCTAGTCCACACGCCCTTAAAATTTTCAGATTAAGTTCAAATTTTGGTTACAAATGTGTTTCACGCACACTTAAGAACATGATACCCACATATTTACATCTTTTAGTTTTAAAAAAGCTAAGATTTACCAGGGGGTTTCTGGAATATTTATAAATGCTCTAGAACTGGTTGACGTCAAGGGGTTGTATTAAAATTGCTTTTATAAATGATTAACAAATGATCCCTCACTATCCATTTCAATCTAATCCGGCAGCTTAAACGGCTTTTTGTTAAAATTCAAATTTTCTGTCAGGTAGTATACATCCGTATCAATAAGTTCATGTACCCATCTAATTTCATAACCAATATTGACCAACCTCACTCTCACTGACAATGAGATAGGGTATGTTTTTTTATTGCAATATTTTAGACGAATTAAGAGAACAATTTTATCCGAACATTTTTTTAGTATGACTTCATAATAATTTCTTTTCGTGGTTTCACCCCTTACCAGTGTCTAATTCGTTTTTAAATGGTGTATTTTATTAGATTATAACTATAAAAAAATTATAGCAATAATACTATCAAAATCTAAATTTATCCATTCGATGATTTTCAAAATTCAGCAAAGACTGGCATTCTTTCTTTTTTTCGATTTAACTATAACCACTAAGCACTACAAATTTAATTTTAATATCAATGATATTTTCCACAAAATTCAGTCCCCAATGAAAAACATACGATCAAAAATAAATCATTAAAAATATACATCATTTACATCTTTTATAAATGGATAAGAGGGACCCGTATGGATTTTTCAACAGTGGTTGCTACGATGTGGATTGAATTCATCGCTCTTATTTTGAGTTTCATCGAATTTTTGATAAGTCTCCCCACGGGAAGGATTTTGTGATTGATTCAATTTGAGCTTGGTAACGATAGTTTCAAACTGAATAGAAGTTCTTATGAACGGTTTTTGCGGTTTCTAATTATACCCCATGGCTATTGATAACTGATTACCCATTCCAAAGCGTTAAATGTTTCAAAAAAAGAAATGTTTAGGGTAACTTTTTTACCACGCGAAGTCATAACATGAACTTAACAAATCGTGATACCCGAGTAATGATATTTATAGGTCATCCAAATACGAAGGACATATCATGGATTTCCGGCGCGAAATACTGACATCTGTGTGTCGGCTCTGGCCGTCGAATGAATAAAACGTCGTTCTGCATGGGCACAATATTAGTGACTATTTATTTAGTCAAAATTCTGACATTAACGCGCGGAATACGATTCGCGCTAATGTAGCAACAATTTAAAAATTGACATTTCGAAACCAGGGAACTTGCTAATAGGTAAAGTTTAAAATTAAACTATGGTACAGCACTATGTACATTCAACTTTACCTATTCGAAGTTGAGACAAATTGGGGGAGCATGACCCGTGGGGGTCATGCATAGATATTATCATAGCAATAGGTTTTTTATTTAAAAAAACGAAGTATTACCAAATCAATGCAGTTGGGTAAAAAATGACAAATTTCAAATTTCACCAATGATGCGACGCGTTTCGTTTATTTCTTCATCAGGCTGAAAAAGTGAAATTTTTTATTATTAATAGTATAATTTAAATTACAAATTAGACATAAATTAATACAATTTACAATTAATTATTTATAAAATAAGTAGATTGCTATTAGGAGACATACCTTTTAGGCGAAATAAAATATGTGGAGAATAAAGTTAATGGATTTACTCAGTAGGTTTTGGTATTACTGATTCACAATTGGTTTTTTAGAGTTTAAGTTAAAATTATTTTAGACCTTTTTCGTTTTAATTACAATACTTTTTCAGACAGTTTATTTTCCTATAAGTGACTTTTAAACTTTCAACAACATTTTTCAATTCTTGTCATGAAAATGTGCAGACTGGTTATAAAATTACATACGACCTTATTTATACTTACTATATTTTTGTAAATAGGAACAATGATATCGACTTTATTAGTGGGAGTTTCACTTAAACCAACGGTATGCTCTCGACAAACATTCTCTTTGTCGGAAAAATCTGACTCAGTATGCAGTTTTGTCTATATATGCATATATGACAATCGTCACTAATTTTTGGGAAGGCCCTGTCATATTAAGGATTTAACTAATTATGTTTTAACAAAATTATAGATTAAGTGATTTATTTATGACTTTATTTACGTGTTAGTAGATTCAGATTACAAGATATTCTGATTAGACAGGGAACAATTGATTAGGTTTTAACTAAATTACAAACTAAACAGATGATGTCAGCTGTACACGAATTCGTCATCCCTTTTGGCTATTATCCATTCTCTAACATTTTCATAAAATTTGGTTACTCCAGTCGATTTCAGCACCCAGTCATTCGGTAGACTATTCCATAAAACAGCACCTTTGTATGCAATCGAATTTTTGAAAGTAATCGAATTGAAAGACAAAAATAAAACGAGTGGAACATAGTTGTCAATTCTGCGGGGAGACAGATCAAGCTCTTTTGTAGTACACTGTTTGAGCATGGTTTTTAGAATAACATAATCTAGAATAAGAAATTACATTTTTTCCATAAGCTATGAATATTTATACTGTTTTTGATTTTCTTGTAGGAACGCTTATATTTTTTCATGATATTCGGTAAGTGGTAGACTACAATGAATTTATTTATTTGATTCTGCAGTTGATTAAATTGGAGATCTGTATGAACAGCCCAGACATCCAAAGCATAGTCTATTATCAAGTGAACATTAATCATTTTAATCAATGTGTGACGTTAAGTACCGTTTAATAACTTGTATAAATTTTAATCTATGTGGAACTTTTTTGTACACTAGAGTTTCATAAACTATTTTATAAACTTATTGAGGGCTCAAAAAAAATATCTAAATATTCAAAATCAAATACTCTCTCAATTACATTATTTCCAACAGAGATCGAGTTATGTTTTTCGTTCCATATAGAAAAGTCCATCTCTTAATGAAACACCATGCATTTAGTTTTATCAAAATTAATCTTTAACATATATACCTCGCACCAATTACATAATGTAGTCATATCTTGTTCTAACTTCTTTATGACTTCTAAACTATTTTTAGCAGTCATACAACTAA
Source organism: Desoria tigrina (assembly GCA_906901685.1). NCBI lineage: Eukaryota > Metazoa > Arthropoda > Collembola > Entomobryomorpha > Isotomidae > Desoria > Desoria tigrina. The sequence continues at coordinate 1,368,009 of CAJQTU010000035.1, forward strand.
GTCATCTCCATATAAAAGATTAAAGTTTCTATTCATTACACTACCTTATATACATTATTTATAAACATGCTAAAAAGAAGCGGTACAAGGGCTGACCCACGTGGAATTCTGCATTGTGTCATATAGTTTTTCGACGCCTTGAATTTTAAAAATAGGTTTTCAAGTGGTTCTTCAAATATACTTAAGTAAGAGAGGCAGTTTACACAAAGTATAAAGATGTTAGTCTGAAGTATGGAATCTAGCCTCAAATTTAGTTCATATGCATTCAAAGATACATTAAGCGTATCTAGGTAATTTTTTAAATGTGCATCTAATTTGCACATCAGGATAAGATTTTTAGTAGATTTTGGATTAGTTTTATGATCTTGAAAACTATCAATACAAGTGGTGTTTCCACAATTTTTTGTCGTAAATGCAACAAATACTGTGGTTCATTTAATATTTGTTAAAGCATTAAATTATAAAAGGAATCGTAATATATTATGTGGGTAGTTTATTGTGTGCCTTTTGAAAAAGGTCTGAACGTTTAAGGAAATCGGGAGTGTAGCTAATAAAAATGGAACAATGATTTCCATCCACTGTCGAAAACTTTGATTATTATTATTATTACTTTATTCATCAAACTTGTTTGAGTACAAACCTGTTACGTTTGACAATTTAATAAATCGCATTACAATATCCCTCAAGAAAAGTAAGGAGGGTGAAAATTTTTAAAAATATTTTACAATAGTTTAGTTTAATTTGTGGACCATTTTAGCAAATCAGATATTATAATGAGATCCTTTATAGCTTTTAGATTTTGTTATAACTATTTTGACATAATATTTAAACCTCATTACAATCACGTTTTCCCTGGTTTATTAGAAGACTATTTAGGCCTCGTTTAAATTAAAAAAAGGTTGGTTGGGATTTAACATCATTTCGAAGTTCATTCCATAGTTTGCATGCTTTGACAGTAATCGAACGTAAACCATATTGGTGTCGATGTTCGTTCAAGATAAAGATATTGGCTGTTCTTATTTCATGATCATGAACATCGCTATTAAAAGTAAGGAAGTCATTAAAATGCGGTATTTTATTTACATTAATAGCTTTATAAATAAAGCATAACGCTTGATATATATACATATCATGGGGCAGCAACCAATTTAGTGTATCGCATATAAGAAATTTCACGGGATCGTATCTACCTTTTCTTAAGATTATTCTTGCCGATCTTCTTAAGCATTTTTCTATTGGTTTTATGTTTAATTTGTTTGATGTTCCCCATATTATGGCCATATAATTTGCAATTGAAACTAAGAATGCATTAAAGATTTTGATTAAGTTGTCTTGTGACATTAAATATCTTAACGGATGAAGAGATTTAGGTTGGACACAAATTACTGCTTCCTACCAAAATATGAAATGTGCCAACCATCCGTTCCCAACCATTTAATATGAATGCCCCCAACCTTAATTATTTTTTTTTGCGACCGATATATGAATACACCCAACCAATAACTGAAAGGCCCAACTTACCTGTAGCATTCAATTCCTTAAAGGACCGGTCGAAATATTAGTATTCTAAATCATCCATGTGTAAATGACACATATATTTAATTAAATATGAATGGGGAAGGTCTGGAAAGAAATTAAAGCAAAGCCTGAGTTAAAAACCAGGTACCGAAGGTTAATATTATTATCTATGTCCTGTCCTTGCTGTTACGTCTTTCTCTCCCACCAAAGAAACTCAGGTAATACAGAAAGAGATGAAATCAGAAATTGACTCAATACTTCAACTTGTTATTCAGCAACCTAATTTGATAATTTCGGAATTAAGACAGTCGTCAGAAGGAGGTACCTACCAAGTACCAAGAAACAATTGACCAATTATCTCGCTTATAAAAACAACAAAGACAATCCAAGAGTTCAATCCCTGGGTCAAATGTCAGCATTATGTAACAAGTATACAAAGGTTCCCGAAGACATCGATTATCCCTAGATGTTGTTGGAAAAAACATACATTCCATCCGTTTGGAATCGCAATTACATCCTCTCTGCTATCGACTATGTGTTTCTAAGTTTTTAAAGGACGAAGTTAAATTGTTTTTAATACTGGACTTTCACAAAGCGTTTGTCATGGACAAAACTCAATACTTATAAAACGACAAAAAATAGACTGGATTGTCAAGTTCTTTCCCAACAACTGGATCGACTCCAATTGTAACTGTACAGTGTTTAAAAAGGAATACATTTGTAAACACATTATGGGGATTGCTATCTCGTTAGGATAATTTACTGTTCCTGATCATGTCAAAAATGACAAAGTGAGTGTCAAAATGAAACCCGGGAGCCCATACAAGGCCAGAAAAGCATTATTAGTTGACTAAATATGTTCTTCCAATTATTTAATTTTGTTAATAATTTGGTTTTATACCAAGGATTAAATTGAATATTTTATTCAGAGTGGTTTTTTATGAAAAACATCGTGTTGGGTCTTTCAGTCATTGGTTGGGTGTATTCATATATCGGTCGCAGAAACAGTAATTACGGTTGGGGGTATTCATATTAGCTGGTTGGAAACGGATGGTTGGCACATTTCATATTTAGGTAGGAAGCGTTAATAATGATCCATTAAATAACTGAGGGGCAGCCAAATTAAAACTCTCTTATGACTTTTGACAGTTGGGTTAACACTAACCATGAACCGGTTCAAACCTACTCTGCAAATTCGTATTACGCTTTATCTTTTTTTTTTTAGATTACAATATTTACAAAGAGATAGATTATTCACTGTGTTGTTGATACAGGGTTGGACGCAATAGTGCTACATTGATACGTCTTGTTAAGCTTTATGGGATCATCTTTCCTGTGCGTCAGTCCTAACTTCTGAACTGCTAAGTTTCTTGGCGACTTTTTCGAATTGGAAACAACTTTGAATCAACTCTCTGAAAGTACTTGGAACAATTTGTATATATACTTTACAAAATGTGCCGTTTTGATTTCACAATTTCTATACATTTACATTGTAACGATTTATTAAGTGTTGAAAACACTTTATGCGAATGACTAGGCTGTCCGTCCGTCCGTCTGTCTGTCGGTGCGATAACTGACGAACGCGAACGGCTTGACCTACGGTCACCAAATTTTGTACACTTGTTCCTTGAGTCAAGAGTGAGGTTAAGTTCGAACTTGGGTCATATCGGTCACACCCCCTGTCCACCATAAATTAACCCCCCCCCCCAAAAAAAAAATAAAATACTTTTTTTCGATTACGTTGTAACAATTTATTTATAATCTCATTGAGGACGATATTTACTTCGAAAGAACCTATTAATATTGAAGTTGTGAAACCATATATTATGGTCCAGAGATATAACGCCCTCCGAATAGTTTGCAAGTTCAAATAAATCGTTGCAGAGGGGCGTATGCAGTCGCAAGGAATCATTTACAAAATTAATCCATTTTAGGAAGGTCATTTGGTTACTGTTGCGTCTAGCACGAAGGGGTCGGGTCCGAATCAGAAAAAAACAACATTTAATTTATTTAATCAATCTTGCGGAATCGATAATTCTCAACACAAAAGGCCAAGAGCCCCAAAAGCCCTCCGGCAGGAATTAGCCCCATCACCGCCACCAAACTGTCTATTTTGAGGGGCACCGCGTCATCTTGCGGGGCAGCAAGGGCCAGCAGCTCCTTACAAATCGGGGCATCCGTCTGATTCATCATCTCATGTCACCCCATCTTCTTAAACTCCGTCCAAATGTCCTCTTCCCACTTGCCCACGATGCCCATCGCCCCGGGTGTCCCCAAAATCAAACTAAACGAATCCACGTAAATCGAATCCCTCTGAAATCCAAAGGACAAGAAATTCCGGACCACCGCGTCCTTCGAGTTCAGTATTGGCTCAACTGTCGTATTCAAGGTCATCGTCTTGGCAACGACGGCCTTACCATGAACCCAGGTCACACAAGCGTTTTTCTTGTCGAAAAATGCCCTCCGGTAACATTTACCCCAGTTATCGACAAAGGTTAATCTGTCTCGAATCTTTCGCACTGCAAGGGCTTCACTAGTAGCCCAGAAATGCTTCTCAAGTGCCCCATTGACGGTCAGGGTCACCGAGTAGTCCGACATTTCGGAAAGTTTGTCGAATGTTGTAGGGACCGGGTCGGGTTTTGGGAACATTAAATGGGTCCTAAGGGTACTTTTGTACCCTGTACCCAAAACCATACAACCCATTAGAAGAATCAGGGAAAAATATCTCATGCCCTTGGGTATTTCCTGTAGCCCCTGTTCCATCATTATTGCAAATGGAAGGATGGCAGTTGCATCAACCACCACTGGTTTTAATTCACGCCCTTCCCTTAACTACATGACAATCCCCTGAACACCCCCTATCGACAAGAACGTTATTAAGGTCAACACCCACACTTGTAGGTCAAAGGGCAATAGGAAAGAGTACCAATGTAATGACGCTTGAGGATGTGCTACTCCGAATATCATGTCGATAAACGAAGCGATTGCCCCGACATCTGTTTGATTCCAAATTAGTTCAGAACTGACAATGAGGTCAATATCGAAACCAGAATCGTGGTAGTGTACCCGGGAGTATGATCCCGTCCATGTCCCATTCGGGTGCAGTGTTCCGTAGTCAAATCCCTCGTAGTTGATAAAGTAGCTGTAGTTGAATTTCATCGACGCTTCGATGAATATTCGGCAAAGTGACCCATCGATAACCGGGTGACCCTTTGAGTCTTCCCCAAGCTTGTAGTTAAATGGCGGGGTTTCCGGGCGGATGCCCTTAAATGACGACCTCTTAAGTTTGAACCCTTTGGGTTTGCTATTTTAAGGTCATTTATACTCTGTATTTTGACCATGTATCCGTTGAACACAATCTGGTCGATCCAAACCCCTTGGGAGTAGGTTTCTAGTAATAGCATCTCTCTTAACCCTTGTAATGACTTGAGATTTTAAAGAACAGTTTGGCTTTCCGAATTCGTAACGAAGATAACAAAGTCCCTACGAGGATCAATACTGGTTTTAATTTGTGGGAGCAAGGCATCGATATCCGACTGGCTCTGAATTTCGGTTAAAGTAACGAATGTGAATAAATGATACCATTTTACTGATTTATTCTTTCTTTCTGTCAAACTCAAGAGTCGCGAGTGGTTTTGGTCGAGTCGGATGACCGGAAATTCTGACGATTGTTCCCAAAGTCTGAAAATGCTTCCTGGGGATTTTGAGACTGATGAAATGACTCGTACCGTTGTTGGCCAATATGGCCTCTTGAAATGAGAAAATTGGATAAGCTCTGATATTTTTGGTTCCAAAAGTGTATGGGTGGTTTTAGGCAATGAGATTGCAATTAATATGACAAGAACTAACTTTGCTGTGAATGACGGTTTAAAAAAACGTCTCTGTGGTGTCATTTCCAGCCTTGTTTTTGGTCAAAAATAGCGAACACGGTACAATTTATTTTTGTAGTGATGTCCGATCTTCAGCTCCTGTTTTAGAACTGTTTACGTTCCCGTCAATGGTAGTTACTTATGGATTCCCTCTGACATTATAATCAGTTTGGCCTTACAATTAGTAATTTATAGCAAGAGTTGGGAGTTGTTGAATCAACAGATCGATGAATTGGTATTTGTAAGCGGTTTCATTTTTATTGTCTAATATTTATGTATCAATTGCAGGGTTTCGGATGCAAAAAAACAGGGTTGCGAAATATTGACAACATAGTTCGATAGAAAAATGCCTTCGTAATTTCAAATTGATTATCTCATTTTTACGTCAAAGTCAAGAGACGAAAACACGACATGGTGAAAAATAAAATACGCTTAGTTTTTTGCTCCATTGTCTAAACCGGTAAAAACATCCCTGAAACAATTTCATTTTGATGGGCGGAATAATTAAGATCTATTTTCTCGCCAAACAAATAAATATTAATAAGAAAATGAATTCAAACGGAGCCGGAACTTTTGGGAAACAAAACTATATAGTCTATTGAAAACAGCCTGAAGGAAACGACTTTTAATTTTGTATGAACTTTTTAGTCGATTCGGTTTTGTCGAGTTAGATACTAACTATTAGCTCAGCATATCATTATCGAATTATTGCCCAAAGGTGCCTTTATCAAGATCAAGTGTGATTAATAGAATTTTTTATTAGTTCATCGATTTGATTAACTACCATGAGAAGTCGGGGTAGTGTTTCTGTTCATATGCCGCTATTTATAGTGCTTACTGTAATGAAGACAGGACGGATTCAAATTTCAAATGATAGCTTAACATTTTATTTGTGTTATTTCTGGAATCAACTAAATAATAATAACAAATATATTCTAATGGTGTAAATCAACTTTAATACCTTTCAACACCATTTCGGAATACTAATAATTGTAAGACCTCAAAGTCGATATGGTACTGACCTTTTTGGGTTTGAAATTAAAGAAAATTAAGGAAATTTGAAAATCATGCGGTCAGAATGCGATTCTGGTTTCTCAGAAATGATAGAAAAAATCAGAAGTTCTTAATCAGAGTATTGCATCAATTGGTTTATATAATGTTCCTTCTCACACTCGGACTTTGAAAAAAATAGCCATGCAAATTAAATACACTAATTTAATTGTTTAAGATAGTTAGACCCAAACTCAAATTTGAGTACACAACGGATATAAAATTTGGCTAAACTACCCGATCCAATCATCCAGGGGCACATTGAGCAGAAGATTAAATGTGTGTATAAGAATAGCTCCGTAATAAGTCTCTCTTGTGGAGCGCTGGAGTTTGAAGAGTCGAAAACCGAACACACCCGCGTTGACCACAAAAGGCTCAAGCGCTCGCAGCCGTCGCAGATTATAGGCTCTCCTCCACCTCACAGCGACGGACGCTTTCCGTCGTTTTAACTCCAGTTTCGCACATTCGTGCATTTGAATCGCGGGTAGAAGTGTGTGATGTGTAACGAATGGGATCACTGACGCCACAGATGGAATAAACAAGTAAAATGGCATTGGAACGAAGTGGTATCCGCGAAGGGTCAAAAAATTAAATTTGATAGATAGTGTCAGTCCAACGCAAAAGAAAATTGCAATGAGGAATTGTAAAGCGTTCCTTATATGATTGTACACGATTTGCATGAAATTACACAACCGAACATAAACGCTCAGTTGCGGCTGTATTCCGCTGTTTCTAATTATCTCTAACGTCATTCGACTTAACAGAGGTACGACTAAAATGACGATCAAGAATATTCGGCAGACACATGCGCAGACACTGAAACACACGAAACAGCGAAACACGTACAGTGCGACTTGAACTAAGGTGATATTGCAGAACTGTGTTGGGCAGTAGTCCCGGAAGATGTAAAAGTACGGGTCCAAATTTATGATGAAGCAACATGATGTCAACACAAATGGGTAGGATGCGAACATGTATACCGCGCAGATGAGGCCTTTGCTCAACCTATCTTGTTGAGGCTGTTTGAGATATCGCGGTAGATTTGTGATACCTTAGGACAAAATAGTTTAACTTGCTTACTTGATATTAAAAACATGTCATAGCAGCAGAAGCTTGTACTAATTAATGAATATTAAGGTACATTACCTGACCGACAGAGGAGCTGTATTCGAGTTAGCTGGTTGTAGCCAATAACAAATGTTTCCCCGAATAACATAATACCGATGGAAACTGCTAATCCAAAAAAGAGGAATACTACAGTTGCGAATAACAAAAAAACGTTAAAGATTGGAATTGAAGCCTGTTTGGAAAGTAACTCTCTCAAGACCAAAAATTCAGCGGCAATTAACGTAATTCCCACAGGTACAATTAGGACGAAGTAATGCAACAACAGATCCTTTAATTTCTTGTGGCTAACGAATGTCCGCTTTTGTGGGTCCCACATTACGGACATATTAGCACAACCTTGGAAATAGTTTGAGTAAAGTCCAAGTGCTTCAAATGCCAATGGTGACGTCATCCCTGTTTTTAAATTTTTGATTTTGTTCAATTGATATATTTATTTTAAATGTGTGCACTAATGTTCAGGTTGTATGTTATAATATAATTTGTTTTCAGTAGGGATTCGAAATAGTTGATAGTGCACAGTAGAACTGACCAGTCATCAGTATGGATCGCTCGTTCCGTGTTGAATGAATCTTTGTCTGACAAAACCATTCCCTCGAAAATGTTTGGATTTGCATTCAAACAAAAGTTGAATGTCGTATTCGACAAGATATTAGCTCTGTATTGCCTAATATTTAGAATCGTTTAAAGGGCGAAACGCTTTGTTGTGTTCAATCCGTCCGTCCGTCCGTCCGTTCACAATCTCAGTTTTAAATCATGAAATTTATATTTTCGGGATTTCATTTCTGGCTATCCAGCGGAGACCAAGCTCGTTTGAAGGCCGTGTGTACCATAATGACCTTCTGAGATTAACAGTCAAAGGTCAAACGTTTTTGCAGTAGAAACCCCATATTTGTGATATATCGTTGGGAAATTACTTTCAAATATTATTCAATATTCTACATATATTATTACCCCATATTGTATAATATTTTACTCTATGGTTGGGGAATTGTGAGATTCTTGCACAAAACACTTCTGCATGTCGTGTAGGACATTGAAGCAATATTCTCTTTCATTTTAAGTCTTGTTTTGTGTCGTTTCACACTTTCTTGATATGCGTTTGCAACGGTTGATTGGAAATAGCTTTACTTGAAAGCCGTTGAACGATTTGGCTTCCTATGGAATCATGGAACTAGATGGCCTCTTTGCAATATAATAATTTGCCATACCGATAACTTAAAAAAATCCACCAAAACTGTGTCTCAAGTTCAACGAAAGGTAATAGCTAACCATACCTCAACATCAGGAAAATTCAATAAAATATAAAAAAAAATATGTTGGGTTTTGGTTTAATTAAATTAAGAAGCGAAGTTTCGGTTTGTCATTAAATTCAATCATCATGGGCGGACAAAATTTCTATAAAGAAGAATGCACCTAAAGGTACATTATTTCGATTTACGTCCAAACTTTTTAGATTGTTCGTGGTCATGATATAATCCTCCCCGATTCGAAGGTTACTATCGGGTTTCAATGTACAAATATATAAGAGGTTGGAAAATATTGATTTATGTAACCTTAAAATATTCGTCAGAATATGTAAAATAAAATAAAACTCTTCAAAAAATATAATTTAACATCTCTGGGCGGACGTCAGGCCCATTTCGAGGCGATGTACGTCAAAGGTCAAAGATGGAAGGGTCTAACAAGGGACATCACCCAAAGCTCAGATCCAGAATCGTCTGATTTTTTTGCCGTTAATCCTACAATTAATATGACGAATAAAAATATAAAAATGAGCTGCTATTATTGAGGTTTACTATGTTAAAAAAATTCCCAAACATTATTAAATGCAGGATTAGGGCCTCCTACGTCCTACCTATCACTATTCTGTGCTCTCGATGATGAATTTTGTATTATAATTTGCATTTTACTTATTTTGCTGCTTTTACTCTTACAAGCCAACTCATCGAGAGTGAAATTCCAGAATCCTATGTTTTTAGCCCGTTTCAGGGCTTATGGAATCCTGCTGTCCGTCCGTCTGTCCGTGTCCGTGTCTAGCGGCCAAGTGGCTGGACGGATCGACTTGCGATTTGGTACGCTTGTGTATTTTGCAAATGCAAAGGCTGAGTTCGAAGGTGGGAAAAATCGGTCGATCAGTTGACACGTGGGGGTCATGCAAAGTAGTGTTGCCAAGGGAATAGAGGTTTAAAATACAAACAAATTGAAGCATCCTGACTCGAACTATATAACACTGCATACTGTAGGTTTGTTACATTTTTATTCGTCATATTAATTGTATGTTTAACGGTCAAAACAGCAGACGATTCTGGACCTGAGCTTTGGGTCATGTCCCTTGTAAGGTCAGCATGCTTTTAAATACCTAGTAAACACCACGTGCAGTACATTGATGAGAAGCTTTGTCAAGAGATTGGTTTCATGGTGTATAATATTTGGGACAGTATAACTCATGTACTTGCGGAGGGTCCTAAAACATCAAATGGTAAACGCTTCAGTATATTACGTTACGTAGTTCGAAATACATCCTCAAGTACAAGCGGCTCAATTGAGCTCAATGGAGGCTTTTAATTTCATTTTTTACAATTTGTTGAAATAAGTTTACTATTTTTGAAAACTAAGGCTGTCAAATAAGTGTTTATGAAACGGTGCGAACTCGGTCACAAAATAGACTAAACGATACTTTCGAGGGGCACATTGAGCAAAAGATCAAATGTGTAATTAAGAATAGCTCCGTAGAAGGTCTCTGTTGTGCAGCGTTGGAGCTTAAAGAGTCGAAAACTAAAAACTCCCGTGTTGACCACAAAAGGCTGAATTGACCCCAGCTTTCGCAGGTTATAGCCTCGCCCCCGTCCCTGAACTACGGACCCCTTCCGCCGTTGCAACTCCAGTTTCGCACATTCATGCATTTGAATTGCGGGTAGAAGTGTGTGATATGAGATAAATGGGGTAATTAGTGCTACGGATGGAATGAACAAGAAAAATGGCATTGGAACAAAGTGGTATCCTCGGAGGGTCAAAAAATTAAAATTAACACAGAGTATAAGTCCAATGCCAAAAGTGCCTGAAACAAGGACCTGCAGAGCGTTCCTTATGTGATTGTACACGATTTGCATGAAATTACAGAACCGAACATAAACATTCAGTTGCGACTGTCTTCCGCAGTTTCTAATTATCTCTAATGTCATTCGACTTAAAAGCGGTACAACCAAAACGACTAGCAGGTACATTCGACAGACGCATGCGCAGACGCTGAACGAAAGAAGACAACGAAACAGGTAAACCGCGACTTGAACCCATGTGTTATTGCAGTATTGGGTTGGACAGTAATCCCGGAAGATGAAATAGAAGGGGTCCACGTTCATGATGAAGTTACCCGACGTCAACAAAAATGGATAAGCCGCGAACATGTATACGGCGAATGTGAGGCCTTTATTTAGCGTATCTTGTTGACCTTGTTTAAGATATCGCGGGATACCTAAAGACGTAATTAATTTAATTTAAACCAATTTAACCTCAAATACCAGAAAAATTCAACAAATGTAGGGCGGAAAATGTTCAGGACGGAAAATGATAAGGATTAATCATCCAAAAATCTGAAAATTATTACCTGACCGACAGAGCAACTGTATTCGAGTAAGCTGATTGTAGCTGACAACAAATGCTTCTCCGAATAACACGACTCCAATTAAAACTAACATTCCAAAAAGGAGAATCACTATCATCGCTATTAACACAAAGACGTTAAACATCGGAATTAACGCCTCTTTGGATAATAATTCTCTTAAGATCAAGAACCCAGCCGCAATTAACGTACTTCCCCCAAGCACAATCATGATCAAGTAAAGCAACCACAAATCTTTGGATTTATTATGAGTAGCGAAAGTACATTTTTGTGGATCCCACAATAGGGAAATATTAGCACAACGTTGGAAATAATTTGAGTAAAGTTCAAGTGCTTTAAATGCAAACGGTGACGTCATCCTTTGTCTTTAAATAAGGTTGTTAATTACTGTAATATACCAATAGTATCAATAGCTATTTTTTAAGTGTTCTAGAATAGTTTTTGAGCAGGGGTTCATAACAGGTAACAGTGCAGCAGAACTGTAAGAAAATAACTGATATTTGCATCGGGTCAGTTTGAACCGCTTGTCTGTCGAATGCATTTACATAAAATCTATATTACTAAATTACAACACAAGTTGAATCACTGACAGTCATATTCAAGAGTATATTGCATTTATGCTTTTGGATATCAGTGTCGCAGAAGCATTATGCGAATGATTTGGTGTCCATTCATCCATGATCGTTTGTTTCAAGTTTTTTTTTTAATTTTTCTTGAGCATTTTCATATTTTATATATTTTGAACATGTCCAAAAAGATTTTCGATATGTATAAAGCGTTATAAAAACGAAACATCTACGATACACCAAGGCCCTAAATCCTTAGCGACAAGTTTCATTTACAAGGTTGGATCACTTGCCTTTAAAAAATTCTCCTCACTTCTACGGGATTTGTTATTATGGAGGATAGGGCACCCCCTAAGCAACGCTTAAATAGGACCACTTCAAAAAACCCCCACGGGTCACCTATACCGATTTTTGGAACACCAATTTGTTGGTGTGTATCTGAGACATTTGTCTAATTTTTGATACCACCCTCAATTTTTTTTGTTGAACCAATTAGAAGCTATTAATTTTAAAGCAAATCCCCAAGAAGTGAGGAGAATTTTTTAAAGGCAAGTGATCCAACCTTATAAATGAAACTTGTCGCTAAGGATTTAGGGCCTTGAAATACAGGGTGTCTACGCGTAATGTCCCGGTGTTTAAAATTAGATTTCTCAAAAACTACTGGGCCAATTTTTATAAAGTTCGATTTAAAATTTATCCTGATAACTAGAAGGAATATCAGTAGGGGTAAAAAAAATACGACCTTCAATTGAATGGACCCATGCGGGTTTTGTAAAATGTCATAATTGTAACATGGGGAAGGGGTACCCATTCCCTTCCTAGCAACGGTCGTTGTCAAGAAAAAATTAAGCAAACAGGTAGAACACTACACGGTTTTATTTCAATCACCGTGACTATGGTTACGGAGTACCCCTTCCCTATGTTAAAATTATAACATTTTACAAAACCCGCATGGGTCCATTGAATTGAAGGTCGTAATTTTTTCTGACCCCCACTGATATTCTTTCTAGTTATCAGGCTACTCAAAAAATCAAACTTTATAAAAATTGGCCCAGTAGTTTTTGAGAAATCTCATTTTAAACACCGGGACATTACGCGTAGACACCCTGTACATCAAAAAGCCAATAAACTCGATAAAATATGAATAAAATATGTTGGCTATCGGCAAAATTAAATCAACAAGTAAAGGTTCTTATAATGGTTATATATTATATTAAAACTTCCAGTGGATTTTCTTTAAAATTAAGGTACTACACTAGACAGAGGTACATTATCTCGATTCAGGTTGTTTGAAGTCATATGACCCTCCTCGCGCCTCGCTCGGAAATCATGCAAGGATGATTAATAAATGCAGCTTGACCTTCCGACCAATTTTACTTTGTCAAATGGATGGTCGAGAATAAAATTGAGTATAATTTAACCGATGCACAAATAGCTAGGTAACTCTTTTGATTCATTGGTTCATTTCCAATTCAATATTTTAGATAGAGAAAACTTGCAAAAAATTGTGCAGTTTCATGCTTAGAGTAAGTAATCTTCCTGCACCTGCTGATTTTTTAATAGGAATATAAATTGTAACAAAATTTATTTTGAACTGTGATGTATATGTATGATAAGTTATGGAATTTGATCTCTAAGCGTCAGAAAGATTATAATTTATCAGTTTCTCTTTCTTCTGTCTTAAGTGAAAATACATTTGATAATCTACTAGTAACAACTAACACTAAAGTTGTAGTTTATAAATGTGCGGCCAGAATAATTTGTTACCTGTGCTATTCATGCCTGTAACATTACACACAACCGTCATTTCACAGAGCTACAAAACATTCTTCAACGAGTCAAATACTGAGATTCAGAAACACAAACAAAATAAAGTCAAAAGTAAAAGTCAAAGAAAAACACGAACAAGGCAACGGTGTACCAACTAAAAGCTATTCGAAAATCAATCATACCGTTGCACTACTCTTTGATCACTACAGCGAGGCATTTGATAAGCCTTTACCCAATTGATTTTTGGATCATATTACGGTGTAGAAACAGCAAGAAATCGTCGCTTTGGTTTATAGAAAAGGATTATAATTATAAGCCCCTGACCAAAATAAATTCTGAAGACTGGAAATATCAAGCGATGGTGGAAGTGTATACGCTCCAAACTCTTGAGTCGCTGAAAAAGAAAGACTGCGCATCGCATTCCAGTTCACTCCATTCTAGAACAGATAGAATGGAACAAAGTACATTTACATTTTAGTCACGGTCAATTTAAAATTAACTCCCTTGACGTATGGAATAGACGTATAATATGTGTATATATCATGATCTTACAAAATGTGGCAGTTGATAAGGCGTGTATCTGTAGTTTCCAGTCATTCCAGTTGAAGGGTACTGGTACTGTAAACCATCCCCTAGTAGTTTGGAATAATATGATGCTGCAACCGCAGAGGCCATTGGCATTGGAACACCACCATTGACTGAAGCTTCAATTTGTAAATACAACACATGAGACATGAATATAGCTAAAGCTAAATAACGCTACACTACTCACTACAACAACAACAACCGTAGAGATAAGTTAAAGTTAGTTTCGGTATTGAATAAAAATGATCAATTACGGGGATACAGTCCATGCATGGCTTGGGTAGTAACCATTGATGCAGCCGCATGAGGAAGAACCATTTGTTTCGGCAGATTCCAAGTTGATGGTTTTAGGTTCGCTTTCTCGCATTCCACCTGTTAAAATTTGGTTTAATTTTAAACGATTAACTTAAAATAGTCAATAAGATTGAATTATATGTTCTGTTTTCCAGTAATTCCGCACTCGAAATCAGTTTCACAGTACCCGTTTTCCTTTGATTGTATGAAAGTGTATTCCACAAATGTCGTCTACAACATCTACGGAGTGAAAAGTAACAAATCCAAAGCCTCGGTGACGGTTGGTTAGCTTATCCATTAGCATTGTTGCTGCCTCAACCTGCGGAAAATTAATTATTCGTAAAAAATAAGCTTTTTCGGAGACAAAATGGAAAAGGTATAACAGCACCTTTCCGAACTGTGAAAAGTATCCTTTCATATCTTCAGCGGATGTTTCTTTACTGACTCCCCCGACGAATATCTTCCTGGTTTTATAAGACCTACACACAAATACAATAGTAAATCTTTAGTCACTGAATAAAATTACAAATTAACTCTTGCTTAATAAAAACCGTAGTAATTGCCGGAAAATTATGTACGCATTGTCGGATTGAAAACTATTTTGTTGAATTTTTTAACCTTTCTCAATTTAAAAATGTTATTTTTAAGGAATCGGTATTAACAAACGCAAACCGGTGCATATGAATTTCTTTCCTGCTAATTCTAAGATATATAAATTTGTTTCAGCTAAAGCTAAAGTAATTTTGTCATAAAATTGCAAGTGGTCGGAATTTCCACGCTCTCGAATTATATCCATATTTCTTACCCAGACCCAGACGTTAATCTAGGGTTAGCATGTTTCGGTTGAATTGGTCTTCCATCCAGCATATGAACCGGAACTGCCAAAACGCTAGACACTGTCTTCGTTTCTTTGAATGTCACAAATCCAAATCCCCGACTCCTCTGTTAATTAAATCCACCAATAATTATTCCATGCCACGCATTCAGGTCAAGCCTGACCAATCACATATCGTTAATACGAACTAAGAATTAGTTGGGCTTTTGCTCCGGCTACAAAAACTACAAAGTTGACATATCCAGTCTACAAGTTTATAAAGTTTAATTGAATACCGATTAATACTTAATAAATATGTAATGTGTACCTGAGTAACTCGATCTTTCGTGATAAAAGCATTGGTAACAGAGCCAAACTGAGAAAAATAGTCCAAAAGAATTTCGGGCGTCGTTTGCCAATTCAAACCTCCGACAAAAATTTTGTAGTCACAATCCGAGACGCTATCGTTAGATCCGGACACGGCGCTTGGGAAGGATGTCACCGAATTTATTTTCTCGACGCTTGGACCATTAACCGCTGGCGCTGGGAATACTTCGTTCAGATTAACCTGACTCAGTTCCTTAGGAGTAACCCCCTTCAGCATACACATTCCGCCTGAAACAATGAACAAGAGAAAAATAGTTAATCACAAACGAGGTTAAATAAAATCTTACTCAGGGAGTTTAGTTGCAAAACATTAACTTACTCCGTAAGGATGTCATTTTCGGGTCTTTGACCGTCAAGTCTTTCGAAATCAACGTATCGTGCATTGAATAATCAGCTTATTCTGCCACAAGTCACAACTTTGCCAAACTGCGAATCTCTGGACACTCTGGGTCTCCTAGTTTGTAGTACTAAAATTTGAAATTGCCAACGGGGAAAACTTTTAGTAATTTATGTGTGTAGTGTTTGTGTTGCCTCGCATAAATACAACAAAACTTGTCACGACAAGTAAGCAAGGCCAAGGGACAGAACGGAAGCAAATCCAAAAGTATACACATCACACATCGAAAAAAAAACAACAAAAGAAATTAAAATCTTTTCCTTACACCTTATTTTTACGTCATATCACGTGTTATCGAAGAACAAGGGAATATAATATATTACATATTATAATTATAGGGAGGGATGAAATGAATTTGAGGATTTAGCGTAACAAACTTTATTACGCTATTGCACATTGCACATTCAACATTTGACATTTGACATTCAACATTGCACCTCCTGTTGCCTGTTGCCTGCTGTTCTTGTGTCTTGCTCATTGTGCATTTAAAATTGAAACGAAAGTAATTATGAATTAATTCGAATCCAGAGAAAAGAAAAGATAAAAGGTCAAAGGTCACAGGCAACAGGTGAGAGGCCATTTTCCATTGTGCATTGTATTACACATTCAACATTATTGATGATTGAGTGGGATAGGATTGTACCGGGGTCGCCGGTCGGGTGGGATATAATATGTAATATTTAGAATTCAGTCAGAATATCAAATATAATTTTGCTAAATATGAAATACAAAACAAACTTTGACCTTTGATTTCCAGTTTTTATTTTAAATTAAAATCCGAATCTGATCTGCTGACTACCTGTGATCTGAACCTGACTTTCACTACGACAAACCACAAGACATGAAGAAATACACAAACCTAAAAACAAAAAACGTTTCGGCTGTGCACTCACTGCATGCAAATCCCAAGCAAGACACAAGATGCAACCGATGCAAGGCAATAAATACCCAATACACATAAACAATACACAATAAATAGTATTATTATGTATTATTATCAAGAAGAATCAGTCAGTACAGAATTTACCTTTCTTTCTTTACTGCCGTCGTCGCCGTGAGATCGTGAGATGTAAACAATGCTGAATGTGCAATGTCTGACTGTGGACTGAAGTCTGAACGCGTAGAACACCTGTCACCTGTTGTTCTTGTTGCACTTGTCTTGTCGGTAGTAGTGGAACGCGTGCACTACGCACTTGACTTGAGAACCTAGACTGTCCTCCATCGTTACAGATTAGGGGATCACTTTACCCCATACCCCATACACCATACACTTTCAGGTATGACAAAAGGATTAACCATATATCTATGTGCAATATCCCCGTTGGGTAGACCTAAATTAAATTATAAGCATAGACATACTTCTGTGATTATAGACTTTAGACTTTAGAATTATGATCTTTTCATAGTAGATTTTGTACCGTCTTTTCTCCATTTCACGACGATTCGAATGATATACATACTTTAATACTCAACACACTCGAAAAATCCAAGAAACCCAAAACTATGGGAATTCTAACTTGGGGCCGTCCATTAATTACGTAACGCAAAAAACACTATTTTTCGGACCCCCCCCCCTTCGTAACGCAAAACATGGCCGCCTTCAATGTTAACTCTTATGGAGCGTAGCAAAATGTCTAGACCCCCTCCCCCTCTTGTGTTACGTAATTTATGAATGTTCCCTTTCCCTATCTAAACCCATGTTAAAACCAGCTAAAGGGGTCAACGTACCCGACCCCACCGGTCGACCAATCGGTCTGATTTGTTTTTTCTAAAAATTCTTCGATAATTTTTTTATTCAGTGTGTCCTTCGGTTTTATTTTTGAACACGCTTCCGGTTTAAAACCCAGGAACAAATTGCTTTTTTAGAGGCCTACTTAACTATTCGAGCAAATTTTTGAGCTGACAAACAGAATTTGGTGACGATGAAGCCATTCAACAGTTATACGGAGTGTCGAGTGGCCATTCCCATAATGCACATAAAGTGCAAGTGGTTTGAACGATCTGGTGACGAGATTCATACGATGTACGACATGGGTTCCTGGTGCCTGGACTGTCAGGAACATTTGTCGTTGAATTAATATTGAAATGCCAAGAAATTAATTTGAAAAGTACAATAATAAGCCATAAATATTTGCCAAATGGTCAAGATTTATATTAAAGACCTTAACATCTCACTTTGCCCCCTTGCCCCATATAATGTATAAATCGCGCAGGCACATCCCCCAGTGCGCGGTGCTCGGACTGAAATTGTTAATAACACATTCCCAACATTCCAGCATAAATCTCAAGTACGCATAACCCCGCATGCATGATATGATATAACAAAATTGCAATAAACCGATGTAACGGGTGTAACCAAGTGTTGAAAACGTCACCATAATTAAACCGAATCTTAATGTCCCCCAAAAGCCCGGGTTTTGCACCCTGGTGTCAGTAGGAGTGGTCCTGTATCCGTCAAAGATGTTCTATTACTCATGGGAATCGTTTAAACCCCATATCTCAATTTCCCCAAAAATCCCAGGTTTTGCACTCTGAAATATAGGTTCAGGGTATTATCATGTATAGATGATAGACATAGAGTGTAATGTAAACTACCTAAGCGTCAGTTTTAAAATGAGTAAGAGCTCTATCCTGGCGTTGGACTCCTACATATCACTATTCTGTTGGATTTAATGGTTTGTTTTGGGGTTTAATTGATGGGGGGCAGGGGGTGCGACCGATTTGACCCAAGTTCGAACTTAGCCTCACTCTTGAACCAAGGAACAAGTGTACAAAATTTGGTGACCGTAGGTCAAGCCGTTCTCCAGTTATCGCTCGGACAGACGGACGGACGGACGGACGGACGGACGGACGGACGGACGGACAGACGGACTTGTCGTTCGCATAAAGTGTTTTCAACACTTAATAATCGTTTAATTTGATCTAATATTTGAATATAATTCAGAGAAAAAAATGGGGAAAGCAAGAGGCCATTGAGTGAGATTAGTTGAGTCCTTCAGGTGGGATTAATTTTAAATTTAATTTTAAGAATACTTTTTTATTTTGAAATCCATCCATAAGATCAAGACAAAAAAGATTGTCAGTAGTCAGTAGCAGTATATAAGTAGTTTTTAAGTTATAAATTGCGACTCAAGTCACAAGTCTGGACAGTTTGTGGTTTAAGAAAAAGCAAAGTAATTCCAAATTTGAAATTCTGAATTCAGAATTCATACATCTCTCTGACATTGGACATAATGTTGTGTTGTATGTGATATGGCAATGGCATATATATTACATTTTCCATCATGTAATCAAAATCCTAATTAATGCAAAAACAACAGCTGATTGATAACATCCTTACTTTGTACGTACTTTGTACTTTATAATTTATAATTTTATTTTTATCATCATTTCACATTAATTAATGAAGTACGAAGTAAGTTTGTACTTAAGGACCAATCAATGTGCAATGACAATGATCAATGATAGACGATGAGATCGTCTGTAGTCTGTAGAATGTTCTACCAAATCAAAATCACAAATACACCTCACCACAAGAGGGACACTCGCAGTGTCTAGTACAATGACAAATGAAGTAAATAACTTGTGTGTCTTTTTCAGCAATCATTCATCCTTGCTTTGTGCTTTGCTTGGAATGTGGAATGGAAGTTTGAAGTTGGACCACCGTTTGACCTTTGACACTTCGACCTTTGGCCTTCCACCTGCACTTTGCACTTCATTCAAGCACACCGGATTTTTGATTAGTTCGAGTAGTATCAACATGAAGTGGATAAATAATTCTACTTCTGCCGAACCCACCTGCAATTTCGTGGTAAAAGTTGAATCGGAGGCATTGGATTTGATTCCGAACACCGCAGACACTGCTGACAATGATGGGGTACAGATATCCGTATCCGTCAAAGAGAAACCAGACTTGGATTTTAATCGGGACGACGTTAGAGGGGAAATGGATCTAACGATTCCGGATATAGAATTAAAACCACTGCTACTGACACCCCAATCTGATGTAAGCTATCAAAATGAAATAAATAATACAATTGTAATGATTGCAAGATTGTAACTTGCAATACAACAGTCGTCTTAATGGTTAAATACGACGAGTTACTTAATAAAATTACAATTCCAGGCCGGAGTGAAAGCGAACCTAGTCAATTCGTCAATCCGTCCATCCCCTATTACTACGGAACATGGAAACACACAGCAGAACCTCCTTGCTTGTCAACACTGTGGATATCAATGCGAGAATTTAAATGAGCTCGGGATGCATAGTCAACATAGCAAATGTCCACCTCATCCCGACACTTTGACATTTATCAAATTTAACTGCAACGAATGCAACAACATCTACTTGTCTAGGGATTCCCTGGCCGAACATCAGCAAACTGAGCATGAAAGCAGCAGCTCGAATGTGGAAAGTTATGATTCGATATGTCGTATTTGCAGATATTCCACAACCTCATTTGTGGCTCTTACCAAGCATTTTCAAGATTGTCACGAGGGATTTTATGCATTTCCTTGTACGTTTTGTGGGAAGCAGTTTTCATATATCGAGGGTTTGGCAAGTCACAGTCGGACGGGTTGTAATCCTGGCGTAACATTTACATTGGAAACTCTGCCTTCTTCATTGGTTACTCCAACTTCCGGGACTGAAACTGCAAACCATCTAACTAGTAGAGCTGGACCACAACAGGAGCTTACTTCGAACAAGCCTGTAATTGAAATAGATCAACAGAACTTGGTTGATGACCAGAGTGTTAATTTGGGCGTTTCTACGAACGAAAATGGGAATAATGATTTCGAAGCCAATTTCCCTACAGGCGTTCCTAATAATTTCAAACGGAAAAGAACCCGTAAAAGTCCGGCTGCTGAGTTGAGCATCAAGTTTCTGGAAGAATGGAAGACAACTAGATTAACTAGTTCAAATAAAAATTGCTCAAAGAAGGGGTTAATAATCTCGTCGATAGAGCCGTTGTCAGCGGTTTTACATCAAACCGAAAATTCCCACCTCAATCTCCTGATGTGTAACGAGTAAGTGACAAGCCAACTTGCATCAAATTAAATTATTTCTGCGTTTCAATCATATAAACACCTTACCCATGTGTTGCTTGTAAAAAAATTATTAAAATTTAATATTTACATATTTTTGTTCAGGGCTACACAAAACACCACTTCCGACTCGATTCAAAGTGATCTCACACATGTGAAGATGGTGGAACATAAAAGTGATCAAGTGGATTTGGATCATTGTCTCGTCAGCAACCTTGAAGGTTTATCCAGGAAATTGAATTCAGATTCCAACATCGAAATCCCGTCAAACACCCCTTCCGTCTTTGCCGATCAAGCGAATTCAAGCGGTTCTTTGGCCGATGATCAGCAAACTAAGGATATAAATGACAGCCCAAAACAGATAGACGAAGAGTATTCCGACAGCGATACTCTGTGGTGTCGAACCTGTGGATTTAAATGCAAGGCAATATGCACGCTGTTTCTGCATTTCCGAGATAACAAGGGCAAATGCCAGATTCACCCCGACAACTCAAGAACCCAGGGGCTGAAATGCGAGAGGTGTGAACGTGAAGACTCCTACAACTCCTACTCCTACTCGTCGATTGAAAGCCTTGCAGGACATTATAGAAGATATCATGGAATAAAAGTGGGAGCTGCATCTCAAGAGGATGAAATATGTCGTATTTGTAATTACACCACCAAGTCTGGATTCTTGAGAATGCGGCACCATTTTTTAGAATGCCATAAGGGCGAGAGCACCTATGTTTGTGAACGTTGTGGACGCAAGTCTAACCTTGGTGGTGTAAGTTTTGGAAGACACCTTCGAGGTTGTAAACGAAGAAAAATGTTCCAGAATATTCCAGATACACAAGGAAAGTAAGGAAACGAATCTCGTGGGGAATGTAAATTGTTAGTAATAGTTGGAGATGCTGGTTTTCATGTTCCAAGTTTACAATTCTAATTTCTAAATCCGGCATTTGGGAAACTTATTTTTGTCACGTCAGAGACTCGAATGGTCCTTCAAATGAAGCTATGGAGGTTAATTGGCTACCAAACTTGGAAATGAATGAATTAAAATGCTATAGACAATAAGAGAATTGACTTAAGAGTTAAGACGTATGTGATCAGCGAGAGTTAAAAATCCAGAAATATATTTTTTTTTACAATTTGCCAAAAATTGTACCACATGCCATAATTATGTAATCGAAACGGAGGTGTTCCTAAATCACTTGAGGGTGTATTAAATTTGTTACTTAATGTAATAAAATAATATTTTGTTAAGCTGTTAAGAATTGATTATATTGGAGGTAGAATTTTGTCGTTTAATCGATCCCCTGTTTAATCTAGCTAATAAATTGATTACTCTTTGAAAATTTCAATTCCGGTTCTTAAACTTCAATTCATCAAAAAAAACTTTCAGTGTTCTGATTGTTCATGATTTTTGCAATAATATTTTTGAAATTCCGTCATCCCTCACAGATTCGTATTTCCAAGAATATATTACGCTCAAAAGTTTCCGGCCTAAAAGCCTTTAATAAGAACAACTAGTATTTATTTGCATTCTAACATTATTCTTAACAAAATTGAAAACAATACCATCCCATTGGGAAATTGACGAATATACTAAAGAATAAATGCAATTATACCTGGATTTAAACTTTTTGCATAAAATATGGGTTAAACCGTACACATATATAGATGATGTAAATATATTATGTATTATTACAGCTCTTCTATTGTGTATGTTAGTGTTTTCAACAGTTTAAATCAGATTTAAAGATGTGAAAATCCCAATTTCTGCATAATCGAAGCAAAAAATCATATATTTTGATTGGACGCATATTGTAATTAAAGAGAATTGGACTGGACAAATATTTATATATGTTGTTTACCTGGTTTTCGTACAAAAAAATCTGTTATACTACATACGTCGTATTTCACATGAGTAATAGTAAGTATCATATTATAATAGTTACAATCTCAAACCGGTTTTTTGGAACTTAACTAGGTATTTAACTAATGTATATCAAATATCACCTTTCCTTTCCCCGTAATCACAAATTATCTGATTCCAGTTGCTTTTAGGCAGAAAAACCTCCCTGGTTCTATTTCGATGTTTTAAGATTGTAAGATAAGGTATGAAAAATAATCAGGCACATATTATATCTCACTGGAAAAGTAACTATAAAACTGTCTGATTGTAAGTCTAACTGAAATTTTTATGGTAGAGCAGATTATTCGATTTGTAACGTTCTTGTGATATTCCAATTTTGAAATGGATCTGTCAACGGACTTCAATTCACAAGAAAACGATTGTCTAAGGGAACTTAAAGGACTTATTAAAGGTATCGATATTTAAAGATAATTATAAAACACAAACGTCATAAATGATTTCAATTTACCTAAAACTCGGTCTATTTTGTTTATAATTTAATAATATATCTGTAATTGCTTTATTTTAAAATCATTTCAATTAATTTAGAAGACAATCAACTAAAGAACCTGAATTTAGAGGACCGGTTCCTACTTCATTTTGTCCGAGGACGGAAATACAATGTTCCGAAGTCTTTTGACACTGTAAGAAATTCAGTTAATTACATACTCACCGACCAATTATTTCTCAATCTCTTTAATGTTTAATTACTATTTACTAATGATTTTTTTTAATTCAGTTGAGGAACTACATTTACACGAGACGGGAGAAATACGCAGAGTACTTTCGAAATATTGATCCAAAAGCATGTAGGGCTCTAGCCCAGCGGGTTATACGGGTTTTTGGAGATTCAGATCAGTCGGACCGTCGTATTGGAATTACGCGAATAAGTAATATCTTTTGGATTAATTTTAATCGGCCTCTTTTTTAATTGAAATTAGCCTCATATTTTAATTGAAACAGCCTAGATTGACATTGGCCTGCACTTTCTGCTATACTATACTATACTGTTTCAATTAAAATATGAGGCTAATTTCAATTTAAAAAGAGCCCGATTAATTCTAAGCCATATCTTTTGCATAACTATCAATTATTAACCGTCAAAACAATACGTACAATATTATTTCCTACTACAATTATGTTTCATCCTACGATAAGCATATTTTAGTGCCGGAATTTAAATTAGATTGGAGTTGTAAAAACTGCAATGATTTGCGGAATAAAACCCCTAAAAAAACCACCGAACTTTTAGTCAGTTTGTAAATTAAGCTACGATTTAATATAAAAAACTGAATCTTGGGGAAATTAGAATGGTGGGACCCGGATGAGTTGACATTTGACGACGTCCTCGAAGCTGGAGTCTTATTTTTCGAAGAAGCATGGAACGATAAATCAATCGAAACGAATGGATTCGTCGGTATTCTGGACTGTGAAGGGTTTTCATTTAAACACTTCAAACATTGTAGTTTGCCTAAACTAATTAAACTCCATGAACTTGTTTGGGTAAGAATTTTTTATGTTTCGTCAGAAAAATCAGAAAAAATTAACTAATTCAAAGTAATTAAGTAATTAAATAACTATATCATGTAATTTCAGAATGCATTTCCGATCCGTTTCAAAGCCCTACACATCGTCAATGAACCTGTGTACTTCAAAATGGTCTATGCCCTCTGCTACCCCTTCATCCCGACAAAACTGAGGTCAAGGGTACGTTTTTTGGTTTTTGTCATCCACTTAATATGTTTCTTCAATGATCATGGGTCAAAATAATAATTTTTAATTTATCTTAAAAAATTAGACCCATTTTCATGGAAAGAGGCAAGAGGAACTTCATAAGAACCTTCCGCAAAGTACATTGCTAACGTTTCTTGGAGGTCCGTATCACGAGGACGATGAGGATATTTGGGATTTGGAATTCGAACGGCGGATTTTAAGCAGAGGAGTTCAATAATGCTACAAATATGTAACTTCAATTATAACAAAAATACAGTGTTTTACTGTTATATTATTCGTGAATTTAATTATTTCCGCATATTTTTCATACAGTACAATTTTAATACGAAAAATCAGTTAAGAATTTAAAGGAAGTCCTCGATTTCAATTTCCAAAGCCGCACATGGGAGATTGCAATCGAAGTTTTCGATCACCTTTGGGTGCAAAACCCCTAATTTTCCAATAACTTTCCCTCTGTAAAGAACTTCGGCACATCGTCCTGGGAAATAGGATGGATCTACAAGAAAAACCATAGTTAACGTTTAATTGTCGTTAAAATTAAATTAAAACCAAATCTAAATCATTCAATATTTCACAAACCATCGGCAGCTTTAAGAACGTAGTCCTCCTGGAATTTAACCTCCAACAATTGCATGAAACGGTCGAGGATTCCATGGACGGTGGCGAAACCGGGAGTCTTGTCATAATTGACGACGCAAAGATGACGACTATTTCTGGCCCCCGTGTCCGTCTTTTCGTCCAGGACGACGACGTCCGAAATTTCGAATAGTTTCATCGGCAGTGGCACATTTTTATTCGCCTGAATCGTTTTCAAAAGTCCGGGTAATAGTGAGTTTCGGGCCGCTTGAAATTCCTGCGTTTTCGGGTTTGCCACGCGGGCTAATGTCGGCTCTTTCGTTTCTCGCGGCTGGAGCATTTTTTCGCATTCGTCTTCAACTGAGCACTAAAATACAACAATATATTTAAGATTAATTTTTAATTTTAATCGCAATTAAATCTAATAATTAAGGTAACGCACCAAGGAGAAAGTCAAAGCTTCGGTAAAACCAGCCTGGGCCATGCTTTCCCTCAGTTGTAGCGTTAATTTATTGAGTGGGTATTGTGCTGCCACTGTGGGTGTGGGTGGCAACTGTGGGATGATGTTACAATAGCCATAGGAGATGGCGACATCTTCCATAATGTCGCATTGATGAATGATGTCATGCCGAGTCGGCGGGATTTCGACGCTGATTTTCCCAGCGGTTGAACTGACGCTGGATTTTAAGCCCATACGACTCAAACTTTTCGCCATGTCCTCTGCGGTCAGTCTAAGCAATTTTAAAGGTTATTACTTCATGTAAAATATGAATGTTTAGGTTTTTAATGGACTTACTCAACCCCGACTGTCTTATTCGCCAAATCCACATCAACACATTCGACCTTGTATTCCAGGGTGGGATACTCAATGGGTGCCTTTTTTTCGTAAATGACCTGTGTCGCTTCCGTCTCATATTTGACCCCACAGTGCTCACTCAGCATGGTTACCAGCGTGTCCAGGACCACCTCTGCTTTCGTCAGATCCGTTGCAGTGCACTCAATGAAGAGGTTCTTGGTTTCCATGGAAACCTTCGAATGATCTCCGTTGATAATCGGGGGTAAGGACAGGACCACGCCCTTGCTGTCTCGGATTATCGGGTAGCCGGGTTCATCCTTGAATAATAAAAAAATATGTTGTTTAAATTTAAAATCGCTTACGCTATAATATCCATATTATGTATATTTCTATAAACCTTGATAATGTGAAGATAAGGCTTGAGGTGAGTGTCCTTTTGATAATATTCCATCAACTCATCAGCCCTGAATTCCTTGGTTTGGTTTAGAGGCTTGAAAGTGATGCTGGTTGGGGGGTCAGCCGAATATCGGAAGGGTGGGGTCAGGGTGTCAAGGTCATGGATCCCTATGGCAACCAGAGTCCTCTTCCGGCAAATGTTGAAATGAAGCCGCTCCTGAAGCTCAATCAGGCTGTCGTAGACTTGAGGCGTTATTTTAAAATCCCGAAGTGCCGCCGTGACCACGAACGGTCGGAGTGGATTAGTTGACGACTCCACAATTGTAACGATTGGGGTCTTTGGTAACGACTTGGTGTACTTTGGTGTTGGGATCCTAACAATAAAAATTATTTTATGTATTAATTTTTATCGTTTTTAAGTTTATTAGACGTTTGATGAAAACGTTTACTTGTTTGTGAAGACCGCAAGGGCCGTCGAAATCCCTTCGACACAAAGAAGATCGTAGCGGTTGGCTGGGATGTCGATTTTGTATTCCACATTGTTTACATCGGTGTCCACCTAGAATATTTTAAATTATGTGGAATTAATTAACCTGTTAATTATGATCTCTGATTGTACATTAGGCTTGACATAAATTATTTTTTATAAAACTCACCACTTCATCTAGTTCGATTCCAAAGTCGAAACATAATTTGTCAAACTCCTCATCCGCTAGAATAAATAGAAATACAATTATAACGGTTTACTTTCATTGAACATGTTCAATGTTAAAAAAACTTAAATCCGGCTTAAATAGTTTGACGATTATCCCTAAACCGGTTTCGAGATTGCAGAGCATCTAAAAATAGATATATTCCGTTTATAATAATCTGAACTTTCATGAAATTTCATGAACAACTAAACGAGGTCGAATTTTTTTTCTCTGAATGACTGACAAATAGTTAAGCAGTAATAAATATTCAATAAATCATCAAATAATGCTAAAAATATGCTTTAGATTTATTTAAAAAAATAACTTACAATAATGCTGCCCAATTTTTTTGAAAAGAAGGTCTCGTTTCACTGTAACTGTCGGCATTTTAAGTTTTAATTTAACCTCCTTGTCGTATATATTGTGTTTAAAAATTAAATCAAATTTTTATTTCTTAGTTTAAGCTGTCAAAGTCCCCAAACTCTCTTTTGGTACTGACGTTTCAGTTGCAACTTTTCTGGCTTTTATAAACTAACCAGCAATACTTAAGCCTATCCAACCCAATGCAAATACTCGGTTCTCAATCTCAACTGGCTTTTTTGCTAGTTTATTTTAAGGCTGATGTAACTTTGCTTAACATTGGCGGATATAGGATAAACTTCAACGTTATTTCCATATGAATAATCTCGATATAATCCCAACACATCGAGAGCCAACATTAAGCTCGTATAAATAATCCTATGGCAATTCCAGTGTTAAAACTGATGCTTATATTTTAATAAGAGCCATACTTACACCTACACCTAAAGTTTCATGAAATTTCATGAGGTGTGATAACAACTCTGATTGGTTGTCTAAATTTGAACGGGTGGGACACAAGACAAATATTAGATTTATGGTTCTTAGGCAAATAAAACCTTACAGTTTTGCTGAGAAACTGTCGCCTTTTCTCCTAGTTGTATTTGTATTCAATATCCCTATTTCCGATACATGCATTTTGCAAACAAAGAAGACATTCAGTTTGGTTTGGACTCGATTAAAAATGATCTCATTTGTTGTTGCATGTCTGGTTTGAGTTGTCGAACGAACAGGGTTTCTCATAAATCTGAACGGGAGCGGAAACTGTCAAAGTCTTATCAAACAAACTGATAGTATTGTGAATGGAGCTGAATTTTATGCATTTGACGATCCCCCGCTCTTGCATTAAAATTTTAGTTAATGAACTTATCGAAATATGCCAAAAAAAACTGTATAATATTAGTGTATGGGGCGTCAACTCTTAATATTATTATTTTTAGAATTCGCTTGGATTATGTGCTATAACGTTGAAATTATAACAATACAAGGACTCGAAACCTGATTAATGATCTCATGAAAATGCTTAAATTCTCTGAAATGCATCATAATTTATTCAAATGCAGTTTGTCTGTCGAATGAATAAGTTTCTGTGCTTTAGTTACTCAATTAAACGCATCGATCTGGAATTTAAATTCCAAATGTAGATTTTTTAAGGATCCAGGTAATATAATCCGTTATTTTGAGTAGCAATTAAATCGATACCGAAGTTCTACCAGAGAGTGACTGAGAAATCGGCATTCGAAATTCGAATTTCAAAAGCATTCGAATATTTGAAAGCAATGGGATTTCAATTGATTAAAACTAATAACTATAAAGTTAGTTGAGTTTAACGGACGAATCCAGTTTTAAATCATGTTTACTTAAAATTTAAATTAGCGGTATTAAATAATTGTGGGTTATTCTTAGAATCTTTCGCATTCTAATTGTGTTTTTCATGAAAACGGCAAGAACGTCCAAATCTTAACCCTGACAATAAATTCATCATCCTAAGTTAACTATTGAACAAACCAGACTACCATTACGATTTACGATGTTCACACATTCACAATATAAATGAGTACAAGTTAGGTTAGGCTAAAAATGCAAAACTCACGCCTTGGTTTCATGAAAAATACGTTATGCAATGAAAGGCGTGAAATACTCCCCAAACCCAAAGTCCATGTTCTGCAATAGCTAAACGATAGACCCGATACTCGGGCTACGTTTTGTGTAGAAAAGCACATTTCATGAAACTTCATCAAAGCCGACATACTTATACAACTTCATCTCGGAGATAATCTTCATTATTAAAACAAAAGTCAGAGAGTGAAGTGTGTACCAACTACCAGTCACCAGTATTAATTTACAAGCTACAGAGAAACGACAATCTTCTCTAATAAATCAACGTTTTGTAATCAGTTAGACAAATATTTTCGAGTCAACTTGAAAATTCATAAAAATAGCCAGTTCCTTATCAAGTTTTTTCAAATGACGATCGCGAACGATAGTGCCACCACCGTATCACTGCCACTTGAGACTGAAGTTGCCCCCACTGCCAAAATCACTGAGCCCTTGGACACTGACCAGTCGAAAAACACCCTTGTGACGAACCAACAGATCACCGAAATGGACACTGACGGGGGCGAAAGACAAGAGGGCCAAAAGGCCAAGTTTCGACAATTTTATTCTGCATCCGTTGGTATGTCGAATTTTCGTTATTTTTGTAGCAAATATTTGGAAAATACAATTTATTTCAGGGGTAGTTTTCTTGATAGGGTTTAATCAGGACCCTGTTTAACGGAAATAGTTCCTAATCTCGGCATGACATTTTAGACATTGTTTTAATTTTTTAAAACCATATTTCCTTTCATAATTTCTATAATAATTCTGAATGAATTCTTACAAGGGTAAAAAATATCGGGGTGGTACAGTTGGGAATGTTCCCTTGTTAGTCGACAATTTAAATTATTACATTATATTTTTCAGCTCATCTGGGTGCCTTGATTATGGCGACGGTGTGGTCCTACAGTTCCACAGCCCTTCCCAGTTTGAGAGAAACTGGGGGTGCTTTCACTGGAATTACGATCTGGGACGAGGCTTGGATTGCTTCAATCACTTTTGTTAGTTCGTTTTTTGCTTATTTATTGTTTGAGTTCTTATTGTTTAGGATAATTCTAGCAATCATTTTTTAAACTTAAGCTTTTCGTCTGTTTTAAAGAACCTTCTTACTTTGGGGTTAACTTGTTTGCAATAGTGCAATTACATTTTTAGCAAATAAACTGGCTCAAAGGCTTCATATCCCATACTTCGAATATCATATAATTTCATAAAAAATTAAACAATTTAAAAAATATATTTGATATCACATAATCTTTAAAAATACACTTCTTCAAATGGACTGAATTTAACGAGAGGCAACTATTCCGAATTTTAATATTTTCATTTCTACTACTTAATTAGGCTTATTAGGTTAATTACTTAATGACACATTTTAATTGGATTTGAAATTCACAATTAAAACCACCAACATAAAAAGGATTTTTGGGGTAAACCCTAAAGCACGAGTTAAAATAGTTTTTTTTAATTTTTTTTATAAGGGCGTTTTCTAACAAACGTTTTAAGACATATATAGACGACGTAAATATTTTATTTTCGGTTTGATAATGACGAATTTAAATAATTCAATAGTTAAGTAACAGACCATAGAATTAATTAATTACAGATTAGGTTAATTAATTGATTAGTCCATAAATAATTTTACTAATACTCTCTTATCTAAAAATCAAATACAATTATTTTATTTAACTTAATTTAACGTGATATATGTGTTCAGAATTTTCGTTACTTTCATTTTTCATGAAATCTAATTCTATTCAATGGTTGTGTTACGAAAAGCTCGCAGGTGCGGTCGGAAGCTTTGCAACGGGGTACATTGCCCAAGTTTTTGGCCTAAAACGGTCCCTCGTCATCGCCTCGGTCCCCCTATTTATCGGATGGACGATGATCACATGCGCCCCGAATATGGCCGTGATTTTAGTCGGGAGATTCATTACCGGGTTTTTCGTCGCTGGGGTCGGGGTTTCCGGTTCTTTGATTGCGGAACTCAGTAATCCAACCCGAAGGGGTCGACTTAATTTCCTCTTTGACATGTTATTCTGCGTCGGAGTTCTTCTCATCTACATTGTCGGCTCTTTTTTTTCTTGGAAAATTCAAGCCGGGATTTGTGCTGCGATTTGCCTCCTATTTTTCGGTCTTTTGTTAACTATCCCGGAATCCCCGCTTCATCTTATCCGGAACGGGAACGAAGTTCAGGCCAAGAAAGACTTGAGGTGGATTAGAGATAGGCAAAATATCGATTTCGAATTTAACGAGGTAAGTGATAATTATTTTTCTTGGAAACCATTTATGACCATTCGTATTCGTATAGATCAAAGGGCATAATTTTTTTAAAATTGCAACCCTATATCTGTTATACATCGTTGGAAAGTTATTGTCACGTGCTGTTTCACAATTTATGTAATTTAACTCTATGGTTGGGGAAATGTGAGATTTTTGAATAAAACCCCTCTAAGGTGTCAGATAAGAACATTAAACGGTATTTGACATCTTTCGAGGTTTCACCCTTTTACAATGTGCGTTTGCAACGCTTAATTTTTCAAATAGTCGTCAACAAGTAGTCAGTGATTTAAATTGTATGTTTTGGTCGTTCCTGACAGTTAATAACAAGTGTCGATGCATTCGTTATTGAACAATTTATATAATTTAACTATATGGTTGGGGAAATGTGAGATTTTTGAATAAGACGCCTCTGTCTAATGTGTTAGACAACAACGGTAAACGTTATTTTACGTCTTACTCGTATGGTTTCACCCTTCTGCGATGTGCGTTTATTTTTCAAGAACTTGTGAACAAATAGCCAGTGATTTAAATTGTATGTTTTGCTCGTTCTTGACAGTTGAAAAGAAGTGTCGAAGAACTCGAGGCAGAAACAAAAAGATCACCTAATCAAAACTGGACCAATCAGCTTAAATCTTATTATTCGAATGGAAATATCAAACCAATTGTTCTGGCAATCGCTTTGCAATTCTTCCTTCAAGTTTGTGGAGTCGTGCCGATTGTTTGCTACGCCGTCGATGTCTTTAAAACTGCGGGTGACAAGGGTGTTCACGAGAACGTTTCAACCGTTATCTTGGGAGTTGTGAATTTGGTGAGTGTTTGGTTTGCCAAATTCGTATTTCATCTCATTTTTTAAAGGTTTCTAGCTCTTTAATTAAAGGCACGAATTTAATGAATTGATAAATTCAGGTGGCAACTTGTGTTGCGTACTTCTTTGTCGATAACTACGGTCGAAGGAAGCTATTTTTCGGGTCAGAAGTGTGTTTGACGGTAACTTTGGCCGTTTTGGGAGCATTTCTGTACCTCCGAAACAGCGTGGGTGTTGAAGCGTTCCAGACTCAAGGCTGGTCTTGGTTTCCTCTCGTCTGCTTCGTCATCTATATTGCTGGATATTCGTTTGGGGTTGGGCCATTGCCATGGGTCATTATTGGAGAGATTCTGCCACCAAATATCAAAGGTAAACTAAAATATTTACTTTCCCTGTGTATTTCTTAAAACGTATGTACAAAGTAGACGCCCCTTAAATAAAATTAAAAAAAAATAAAATTTACTCTCTGCTTTAGGGTTTATTCCAAAAATCGTTCTAATTTTCGTGGTTTTAATTGCAAATTTCAAATCTAATTAAAATGTATCATATGATGGGACTGATCTTGAGTTCAATAGCTTTCAATTTTTAAAATGCTAATCAAGTCTAATTACTGATTTTGCCTCATTTAAATGATTTCTAGGATTCGCGAACGGGATAAGTACCCTTGCAGCCCGAGTATTTGGCTTCTTCGTCATGTTCTTCTTCAAGGACATGATTATAGTCATTGGACAACACGGGGTGTACTGGTTTTTCGCAGTAATTTGTTTCCTTGGCATGATTTTTTGCTATTTTTTCATCCCGGAGACCAAGAACCGCTCACTTCCCGAGGTCCAGAGGATCATTCAGGGAAGCTGGCTTCATCATAATGATCGGAGGTCTGTCTGTGACGAAAACATTCGTCCA
Source organism: Desoria tigrina (assembly GCA_906901685.1). NCBI lineage: Eukaryota > Metazoa > Arthropoda > Collembola > Entomobryomorpha > Isotomidae > Desoria > Desoria tigrina. The sequence goes on from CAJQTU010000035.1 coordinate 1,401,084, forward strand.
AATGGTCACGTTTAAGACTCTAAATTTAGATGTAAATAAAGTTTTTTAATTTAGAACAATTTAGTAGTTCTAACTGATTTAAAAAAAATCTAAACTCATTGCAATAAAAAAACTAATTTATGCCCGCTAATTCACAATTGTCATTCCCATACATATTTTGAAAATCTTGGTGATGTTAGAGCAGAATGTTGGCAATTATATTTAAAAATTAGATGTAAATAACGGTTTTTTTAATTCAGGACAATTTAGTAGTTCTAACTGATTTTAAAAAACCTTAAATAACTGCAATACAAGTAACTAATTCATGTCTGCCAATTCTTAATCGTCATTTTCGACATATTTTTGAAATTTTTGAAATGTTGGCAAATGTACGAAACAATCACTTAAAGTGCGACGGGTTATGGATTACTTTGCACTTGCATCCCTTCATGAGTTTTCATGTCAGCTCAAAGCTCAGGAAGCGGGTCGTAAACCCAGGCCGTAATTAACTTATTTACTCGACAAACACTTGACTGTCAAATAAAACCACACCGGTGAGCCATAATTGCATTTATTTTAATCCCCGGCCAGACGCACATAATTCAAAACTGAATGGCTATAACCCAATAGTTTCGTCAAATTCATGAAAGTTCATAACAGATTTGTGTTTAAGCAAATATTTGAATAAAATCACGTTCTTTTTTATTTATTCAGTCAAAGGCTACAGTTTAAGGATTCATTCCTCATCCAATAATTCCTATCTGCTGTGAATAACTCATATTATGTCATCTCTAATTTAGAAACTAAAACTGAAACTGAATATGTTCTAAAGTGTTTTATGGTTTTATGATTGATCCGCGATTCTTAGAATTGTTTACAGTAAAGCCGTCCAGATTGCAGACAAAAAAATACATGGCTTTTGACATTTCATGAGAATTGGAAAGACAAGTTATTAAACAAATCTAATATGCGATAAATACTGCACTCGTGCTAAATATCTATCCCTGGATCAACAATCTATCATAAATAAATTCTGAGAAATAATTTGTATTAAAACAACACAATGAACCGACGAAAATCATTCAGATAATTTTGAATAACCTGTCAATTGCGACGCTGTCAGTAAAATAAATAAATTGTTTTGATTTAACGGCCTCAAGTCTAATCGACATCCGGTGGATGGGTGCAAAACATTTGGATGCAAAGTTTGATTATTTAGTAAAATGACTCTGCTTTATTTCCTACAGCGAAATGAATTCATTGGAACCAACTGCACAAATAAATACAGATTTTAATTATTTTCTTTAGGGATTATTTAAGCAGATAGTGATTCTGGGTAGATGTAAATTAAGTTGTGATAATCAAGTATCGTGGATAGACTATTCAAATGACTTGATTTTTGTCTTCCGAGAACTACAGACAGGCAGATCAAGTTTATTTTTATTTTAGGAACTGAACTCATTTAGGGGCTCTAGACAAAGTTCAAGACAGTTCCAGGACGGTGCATGTCAAATTAATAACCTTTGATAGTAGTGATGAGATAATTCCTTGGACTTATTTGTTATTAATTTTTTTATAATATTGCCCGATACAGCCTTCAAAAGATGAAGATATCAAAGTACATGACTTTCATAAAGAATTATCCGCAATCTCATGAATCAATTCTCTCATCAACTTCTGTGAATTTTTATAATTATGTAATGCAAACTGAAGGAATATTAAAGTGGCATGGTTCATGGGTAATATAAATGATCGAGTCTAAAACGTTAATTTAAGTACATCCCACAAATCATCTTAATAAATCTGTTGATAATGATTGTTCATGAAAATTCCATGAAAAGTGTATGACAAATATCGGAATAAAAGTCCTATTTTCTATCAGTATGGTATACTTGGTGTACTAATTCTAGGGACAACAAATAGCGTATTTTGCCTCATTTAATTAATATTATTTCACCCCCGAGTTGTCATTTCACGCTCAGAGAAAACTGGAATTTTGTGAAGTAGGTCCGAAACTGTAAATATTTTTTATGAATCCAAAGCAGCTGAAACAAGATGCTTTTTAATGCTTTTCACAAAGTCATCGTTCAGCATGTACAGTAAATACAGTCATCTTAAGCATGAGTCATATTCTTGAGAAACTTTGTAAAAGATCACAAATATTGGAACTTTCAAAAGTTTCATGAGAATTTATGTTTTAACACATAAACTCAATAAAAATACCTGAGGTCGTTCAGATCTAAAATAGATACACGGTAGAACAGGAATAAAAAGAAACGTTGGAGTAGGATTCGTCATCAATTTCTCAGAAAATCAATGGAATCTGAGTTCATGAATTTTCATGAATTTTCATGTGAAGCTTACAAAGTTAAGTATATTTACCATTGGCACCAAACCAACAACTATATACTGACTTAAGTTTGCTTTGACTATCTTTTTTTGTTTACTCTTCTCCACCTAAATCCGCCTCAATTTAATCTCTCCATATAATATATGACCATGATGCAATTTTGCCTTATGTTGGCAAAGCTTCAATATAACAAAATGTTTCATGAAAATACACATTGACGGGATACACAGATTAGAGGCTAAAAAACTGCACAAAACCCCACCACAGGATTCGTTCGAGGAACGAGTATGCTATTGTACCTCGCCGGAAGAACATCAATTTCTTTAGACACCGTGAGATATTTAATATTTAACTGTTCAACACAAAGGTATTAAATACCAGAAATTTAATCTTTGTACTTGATTTCTACAATAATTTGAACCTGATTTTAACGATGCTTTTAACTTTTAATTTTAATTGTTTTAGATGGACTCATCAGCCTTATCGAACAAGATCTTAAATTCCCTATCCAATACCGATGGACTCAACTCCGTCCAATTGGCTCTGGAATATGGAGAGGATCATCAGAAAATAGTTGGGGCTATTAAGAGTTTACAAAGCCTGGGAAATGTTATCCGGACGGAGCAGATGTCGGAGTCGAAGCTGGAACTTACTCCGGAAGGTAGGTAGTTTTTAATTGTAATTAAACCCAATTAAATTTTGAAAATTCAGTTAACATTTAATTTAAATTTTCGGTTGTTTTAGGAGAGAGTATTGTAGCCAGTGGAAGCCATGAAGCTCGAGTTTTCGAAAAGGTCCCGGCCTCAAAATCCGGGATTTTGATGTCCGAGCTCGTGTCCGGTATTTCGGAAATCGGGTCGGAGTCAATTAAGGTCGGACTTAACAAAGCTGTTCAATCCGGTTGGCTTAAGGCTTCGAAAAATGCGGCTGGTGAGGCTATTGTGGTCCGGACTGTTGACGAAATTAAAGATCAGGTAAGTCTTATTTTAAGGCTAATTTTAACATTAACTTTTACTGGGGCCGGAAATGTTGGGGCGGAAATTGTCGGCTGGAAATGTTGGGGCGGAAATTGTCGACAAGAATTATCCGGATTTAAAAAATAAAATGACATTGTTTTTTTTCAAAATTCACAGACAAAGTTAAACCTGATGACCTTATCAGACTCTAGTAATCCGGGTGCTGCTAAATTACTCAATGACACGGCGTTGATAGCGGACCTGAAGAAGCGTAAGCTGATAGCCACAACGACGCTGATTTACTTCGTCTGTTGGCGATCTACAGAATTCTCTACGTCGGTTGTGAAGCAAGAGGCAGAATTGACGATGGAATTACTAGCAAATAGGGAATACGAGAAGAGGGACTTCAAGCCTTATAATTTCGATGCTCTGGGTGGTTCAGTTGGTGGGGGTCATTTGCATCCGCTCCTAAAGGTAATTAGTAGCGTTAGTTAAACTAACTATGGATTTAAACTGGAATACAATTTGAAACAATTAGTTTAATCAATTTTTACACAACTAAACGGTCAAATATCTTTGAAATAGCCCCCCACCCCAAAAAAAGAATAGGATTTTTACCCGGTTTTCGGGGTTTATTTCAAAACGCTAATTGTCGCATGTTGTAATATAGTTTCAGAGTCTATGTAAAAAGCGTGTCGTCATATTCTCACTGCCTTAAATCCAGATTTAAGTCCCCGGGGGATTGAAATCTCAATGTTTAATCATGATCTATGAGATTTTACTAATTATTTTTTTGGCAAAAAATTTTAAATAAATATCGACTATATTTCATTCAGGTCAGATCGGAATTCCTCTCAATCCTGACAGAAATGGGCTTTTCAGAAATGCCGACAAACCGTTTCGTAGAAAGCAGTTTCTGGAACTTCGATGCCCTCTTCGTACCGCAAAAACATCCGGCTCGAGACGTTCAGGATACTTTCTTCATGTCCAGGCCCAAACTTTGTAACACTTTGCCCCAAGATTACAAGGAACGGGTCAAGACTGTCCATTCGGTTGGTAACTATGGCTCGACGGGGTACAAAACAGAGTGGAAAGATGAAGAAGCTCATAAGAATATCCTGAGGACTCATACGACGGCGATTAGTGCGAGGGTCCTTTATGAACTTGGTAAGAGTATTTTTTTTAAGTTTAAAACAGTAAAGTTCGTTTAGAGGTCAATTAGGTCAAAGGTCAAAAGGGGGAGGGGTCAAAGGTCATGGTATTTTTGAAATGGAGTCATTTCCTAAGCGGGATGGTGGAAATATGGTCCAATGACAAGCATGCTTACTTGTGATATGTGGCATAAGTTATTTTGCTCAATGGTTGGGGCAAAATGACATTTTGAATATCTCATGTGTTTTAAACACTTCAAACACGGTTCATTTAATTACTTTTTAACTACCTTCCACAGGTCAATTAAAACCCTTCAAGCCGGTCAAGAAGTTCTCAATCGACCGTGTGTTCAGGAACGAAACGCTGGATGCAACGCATTTAGCTGAATTCCACCAAGTAGAGGGGTTCGTGGCAGATAAGGACTTATCTCTTGGTCATCTTATCGGGGTAATGACAGAATTCTTCAGGAGACTCGGGATTGACCAATTACGGTTCAAACCTGCTTTCAACCCATATACCGAACCCTCGATGGAAGTGTTTGCTTTCCACAAGGGGCTCAATAAATGGGTGGAGGTGGGCAATTCCGGGGTTTTCCGCCCTGAAATGCTGTTGCCCATGTGTTTACCCGAAGATGTTAGGGTCATTGCTTGGGGCCTTTCTTTAGAACGACCCACGATGATTCGATATGGGATTGATAACATTCGGAGTTTGGTTGGTCCGAAAGTTGACCTTCGGATGGTTTATAATAATGCACTTTGTCGGCTTGATAAGCACTAACTTATTATGAGTAATTAAAATTTTAAAATTAAACATGATCTTGTAATGTATATTCAAATTTCAAATAAATAATAAATTATCTGGATTTTAACTGTATGACTCGCCGGGTAAAACCCGTTTCGCCTATGTATAGCAGCATTACATTGTTCCAGCTTCCCTAGTATGCATGGGAGGAAGCGAGTTTTACCCGGTGAGTCAAAGAGCACAGGGTCTTTAACTCAGAAAAACCTATCGGAATGCAGTTTTCATTGTTGAAAGGTCAAAACGGAGGTGTTGACAGACGAACGGACATGGCATTCTCGGGGCAATGCATATAAAGCACATTGGGAAAATATACCGGGAATTTCATACAAAATTGAACTTTAATTCCGTCGAATTCATTCAATTTAGCTCGATTCTGGCTCAAAAAAATAAACAAAAAATAGAGAAGGAAGGCAGGACATATCGTAATTTCAGTAAATCCATATACTTATAAAATAATGGAAGAGTGTCGTAAGTGCTTGATCTGTTACGGAAACGTACCGGACTGGGGCGGAATCGGTGAAGTGGGTCCATTTAAAGAAACGAGTCAAGTTTCTGACGATCTTCGAACCATGTTTTTGCTCCGCAAATGTCTTGAAATCCCCTCGCCCCTCTGCCAAAACTTCCTCGTCACTCATGGCAGTCCATCGGGTTGGATTCACGTCTGTTCGAGATGCTTAATTTGGGTTCAGGAAGCGTTTCTTCTCAATTCTCAGGTCAAGGAACTGCTTCAAAAACTGGACATCCTGTACACCAAATTTCGGAGACAAATACAAGATACTTATTCACCACCACCGATTACGACTACTTCTTCCGGCCGTCGGGGTCAGAATGGCGAGGAGGGTCTGTCAACGTCAAGTATTACGGAGCAGGCTAGAGCCCTCGTATTTCAGCAGAATCAACCGAAAGGTAAATGTAAAACGCAGAATTTTGTAATTTTTGAGCAATTTTCGATAAATGACATTTAACCATTGTATTTGCATATAGATACCGAGATTGGTGGCGATGTAATAAACAATTCAGAAGATTTGACTAGTCTGGTGGTGCTTAAGGAAGAACCCATATCCTGGGATCCATCTGTCGAAGACGAGCCCCTCCTGGATGTCGTGATGACGATCAAAGATGAACTTGTCGATGTCGATGAGTTTTACGACGAGAACGAGGGATTCGACGAAACTGACACGGGAGTTGTCGAAGATCCTACGCTAGTATCCAATGGGCCAGTACATTTCCAAATTGGGGGATCGGATGGGAGTCAGAATCAGAACGAACTGGACGAGGAAGCAAGTAGAGCTAGAATTGAGCCATCTTTACCGAATAAATCGGTAAATTTTTGCCATAAATAATATGAACCAGTTTCTTGTTGGATAGAATAATTAACTAAAGTTAAAGTACTTTAAACTAAATCATTTCAGGGGAAACGACAGCACTGCAGAGTATGCCACAAGTTTGTGAGAGGTAAGGGGAATTTGTATCGACACGAGAGAGCCCATTCCCTCGTCATTAAATGCCAAATGGATAGCTGCGAAAGGACATTTTCAAGGAAGGACAAGATGAAAGATCATTTCAAACGAATTCATTTAAAGGCCATGACAATTAAATGACAGACGTGACCACAACAATTTCCGTTAATTAACGTTTAATTACCCATTAAATTAATGTTATTCCTCACACTCGTTCCCACGTTCAATTTCCTCAGACATCGATCTCCCTACGCGTTACCGTTTATTCTAATTTACTTACCGTGTAATTGTAATACTAACAAACCTAATCGGTAAAACTTCCAACCATCATTGACTTATTGTTAGTTATTAGTCATGAACGGGGGATTTAAATGAACAATTTTGATCCGCAATAAATGATAGAGCGATATTGAATTGCATTCGTTTAGAATCAAGGGTCGACTTTATTTTTCAAAAAATGTAAAAAAACAATTATTTATTTAGAAACAATTTAAAAAAATTTTACACAAGGCTCTTCAACAAATAGTTCGAGAACTCTGCTTTTCAATATTAGGTCTAAGGCATTTAGGAAATGAGCTCTGTATTATTGCTATTAAAAAATGCAACTTTTAATTTTAAAACTTCTCTGGATTTAAACGATTTAAGTTAACTGGAGTTCAGAGAATGTTTCCAACAACCGATATTCCTTGTGATGTCAAAAGTTATTATTTGATATTGACGCAGCTACTTTGTGTCCTTTTTTGCAAAAATCGTCGCTAAATAATAAAAAAAAAATCAAAACCATCCAAATTTTAAACTAACAAGTAGAAAAATCCTACCAATTTACAATGTATTTAAAATAATTTATATTTCTAACTTTTTTTCAGCCCATTCCTTGAGATGAATTAGATCCGGGGGTAACTCAACCTCAAGGAACTTACAAAGATCTTTCGCAAAGAAAATACAGTTACGACTGGAAATGTCATACCTTACTCCGCTGTAAATTAAAGTAAATCAAGATATAAATAAGGACCTTAACGGCTTTCGGATTTAAATTTTTAGATAATTAATCGCATCTTTGCCAAACGTGTAGCTTTTTTTATTTTTGGATATCCATTCTGAAACAGCGTCTTTGGATTTTTTGGTTGTCCCGGCGGGATAATATCGCCATTGCTCCGGCTTTTAAAAATCAGAACGAATATAAAACACGCTTATTAAGGGGTTAAACCCCTTACTGAGAAGACTTCGTCTGTCCGTCTGTCCGTCTGTCCGTCTGTCCGTCCGTATATGCTCTAACTCTCGAACGGTGACTTTTTTAAATTCTTTTTTCGGGAAACCATTATTGACCCGTGCAGCGGGAGCTGATTTCGTTTGAGGGCTCTGTAGGTCAAACTTCAGGGGTGTAAGGTCAAAGGTCACAGTTTTTATAAACAGCACCCTGCATTTGTGATGAATTGTTAGAAAGGTACATTCAAGTGCTATACATACAGCAATGTGTATGATTTTACTCTATGGTTGGAGGAATGTGAGATTCTTGAATTAAACGAACCCCAGGTGTCGGACAACGACGTGAATGTTATTCGACGTGTGTCTTATTGCGCATGGTTTCACCCCTTTTCGATGTGCGTTTGCAACGGCTTATTTTATTCTAGTTTATTGCTTGACGGTCGGGGACTGTTATGTCGAGCTGTTCTTATATCGAGAAATGTTGTACGTTCACAGCATTTCACGGGCATGTTTACCATAAATTGTTAGTAACTAGTAATGGAAATACTACTGACATTTCATATAGGTGTTTTAAGTTCTTCTAAACTATTGGGGCATTATTCCGGGGGTCATATCAAAATCAAAATGTTTTAAAATCTCACGGAATTTGGCCCTGGGGGCTCTGATTTAGTCACTCCGTTACTAGGCCCGAATTCATACCGGATATCATGCACGATAACGCCGACATGGTCAAAGTTAGTTGGCGTCTTTCCTTTGGTACTCGACGAGATATCTGGAACAAAGATGGCATAAAATTCGGGTTTAAAAATCCAAAGAAATTAATTACTAAAGATCATAAATATCATAAATATATTTTTAGACGCAATTAATTACTAAAGATCGGTCCTGATGACTTGGCAAACCCTCGACTCAAATCTCGAGCAATTACTTCTACGTGTACTTCTTCCTCTGCCATTGCCGAAACTATAAAAATAAAATATTGTTCAATTTTTTTCGAAATACATCTAGCCTTAATTGCTCTCAATTAAAAACTATATTTTTAATACCTCCTGACCAAAGAGACTGTATACAAATGTATCTCTAAATCTCCTCTCAGGTTCAACAAGTTTCTCCCAAGCAGACCAGACCGTCTGTAAAGGCAAATCTAGGTGCAATACTACCCCTATCATAAGTAAGAGTAAATGAGGTTAGAGACGATCTTATGAATGGGTCCTAAATATATTATATACCCTTCATGTGTTTAGACTTATATACAATCTAAAAGCAGACCATACTGAAGAGATTTTTTGTAAAAAATCATAAGATTATTTTACAACAGAACAGAGGCTCAGATTTCAAGAGCTGGAACGAGGCTGGGAGTCAGAACATATTGATATGAGAAAAACATGCTGGAATTAAGAGTGTTTAACAGTTGAACTCACGATATACCAGTAGTATCTTTGCCTCAAAGATACATGACGAAAATATACAACGAATTTCACATACTATTATATTGTATCTGCAAGCTGCAACTCTGGACTTTAGATTTTAAGAAATCGACCCCAATTTGATTTCTTGAAGCTTTCAGACACACAATCCGGGGTTGTTTTCTAGTTTCTGAGAATCCTTGAATTTTTACAAGGAGATTATTAGAGAGTGAACTCTTGAAATCGGAGTTTTAGATTATTTTTTTTTTAAATCTCTAAAACTACAAAAAACATTAAAATCTTCTTACAAAACTAACCTTTGAGATTGAAGAATTTTATGCAGGACTGCAAACTATCGGAAATTGCCATATTACTGTTTTTTATTTTCGGCATTTTTTTGACAAGTGAATGTGAAATCAGCTAATTCTCACGTTTTGATAGTAGTTTCTAGTTCATATGCCTAAAATAGTAGCAATATTTGATAGTTCACTCTCTAATTAGAGAGTCTAAATATTCTGGAATGTATTAATACATTCCAGAATATTTAGAGGTTAATGACACATTTAGAGGCTGAATTTTAGTTAAAAATTTCGAAATTGTTTGAAAATTGTGCCGGAGGTTATTATCGGAATGGGTGGATCGACATCACACCCACTGCCAGATAGAACGGATGGAACGGTGTTTATATTAATTAACGAGCCCGGGATCGCATGTGGACATATCACTCACGTTGGCATATTCGTTTTTGGCAAACTTGTGGAATACTCCGTTGAGGGAATGGAAATTACTACTGGAGCGCGGGTTAGGATTTTTTACTCAGTCAATTAATAAGGCTATGTATATATTTACTCAATTAGTCAATTCTAATTAATTTTGGCCTCAATCAAATAAAACCCGAATGAATTTTAAAAATGAGTCTTTGAACAAATTGAATATGAACATAAAATTAAGCTAACGGATCTCCGAAACGCTAGGACGCTTTTGTTAGGCTTTGCTAAATCAGTTTTAATTTTAATTTTTTTTATACTTATAATTTAACGATTTTTTGCTTTTAAATTTAACAGAATCGTCCATTCAGACAAGTACACCTTGGAAAAACTCTGGTCACGAAATTCCAATTATTTAATGAGTGGTATTTGATGCAACAGTATAAAAAGTTCCCAAAGCACAAGTTCCACATTGTCAAAAATAATTGCATTCATTTTGCTCAAGATCTGGCAGAGTTTCTAGGTGTTGATTTTCCTCAAGACGTTTCCGAACAGTTGGAATGGGTTCAAAATTAGTAAGTGAATTTGAGCTGCTGGCGAAGGCAACTTTAATCAACATTAGTCTAAACTGATTAATTAACACTCTTTAATTTTTTAATATGTTTTAAAATATTTCAGTCCTAAAACAACTGAATTTTTTTCAAATTTTAACTCCCTCGTCAACGGTTCCAGTTCCAACAGTTCCAGAAGATGAGAAGTTCTAGAAGCTGATTTCTTCCTAAGTTGTCTTATGTTGCACGTTAAATAATATCTTAGATGATTTTTTATCTATGTTAGGTACAATTGTTTTTGTACTCTCAACACATATAATTATTTAATTGATATTATTCTCAATCGTTAGTAATATAACTGTTTAATTATAAAGGAGAGGTTCAAAGATTGGCATTTTGTTTTGTAAAATTAATTAGAATAAGATGGACAATTTAAGGACAGTGTGCTTTTGAAATTTTAATTGCTCAAAAATAACGAATCGAATTTCATAGTACGTTTAATGATAACAATCGTCAAGATTACAAACTGACAAAAGAGTTTGAGTTGTTCGAATTTGTTTCATTAAACTCCAATGCAATTTCATGAAGCTCTCTAGGAATTAAACATGTTTGAGGTCTTGGAGTCAGTCACAGTCTGAGAATATTTTTTTAGGAATGCGTCTTGGTGAACCTGGTCCAAACTTGCCCTGAAAACATTACAATTAAAACAGGATTAAGCTAAGTGTGTCTTAAATAACGCACCGTAATTTTAGAGATCGATGCTAATTCTCAAGGAGTTTCGACTGACATACTCTTATAACCCTTGAGCCCTGTTTTCCGGCCCAAAAATTATCCGGATTTTGACTCCAACTGATTGTATTGGATGATGTTAGCACCATATGTTCTTACCATTTGAAATCGTTGAGCTCAACCTGAACACGACTACTCAGTGATTCCAGATTGTCAATTTTTAGCTGTTCGCAAGCAGCCAATACGAAATGATGACTGTCGCGTACCCCCGGTTCGAAATTGGATTTCCTAGTCAAATACATTGATGAAGCGATATAAAACGGTTCACGAGCTTAAGCTAAAATGAATAAAACTGAAAAGAAATAATTTACTGAAACTGTTCATCTTCGGCAAAGACCCAGGACTCAAACTCATCACTGCTCATATCCGTACTTCCCAAGACACCCTGTTCGAAATTCCGCCTCTGAAAATAAAATATTCTACTTAACAATAAGATTTAGGATTTCAATTAGCAATCTTAAACTTTAGTTTACACAGCAAACTAGCATTGGGTTTTTTTAAATTTTACATCCACCCGTAGAACATCTAAAAGAAGGATTCTAATAAAATTGACCAAACCCAGGACATATTTTTAATGTCATGTTAGTAGATAGTAAGTAAAGGTTAACAAATTAATTAATTCTTTCGACCTAATTACAAATTAACTGTAAAATATGAGTTACTGGTCGAGCTCCGAACGAAATCCCGGTGGGGGTGTATTCGTAGGTTTTGCCGAAAACGGACAAAGCCCAGTGACGATAACTCTTCTCATCTTTTGCATTTAAAGTCCATGTCAACAGATTGACTGACTTCTCATCTGTCGGTGGACTCTCGGGTTTGGACCACACATTCCCAATTTTTTTCCGGCACACCCCCCATAAATTTGTAACTACATAAAAAAAATTTTAATTTAATTTTAAAAAAATCAGCACATATTTTTGCCTATTCATCGACATATTTTGTGAGTTAATAAATATTTTAAAAGAAATACTGATACCCGGATTTACATTTCTCCATTTGAATTGCTTTAAAAAAATACGTCTGTAGCAAGAGGTTTAGCAGCTTTTGTGGCCTTCACGTAAAATGTAATCATTAGATTTTAAATGGATAATTTAAGCCGCAATTTCTACACCTTTTACTTACTATTTGATGGTATGGACTATATACAATATAGAGTGACGGATTTTATTATTTGTCCATGTGTATGAGGCTAATACATGATTCTATCCTGCCTCCTCCTCTACAGTATTACTGTTGTAGTTTCGTTATGTTATGGTTTTTATTATTATTATTATTATTATTATTTATTCAAGTCTTACTGATCAGAGGAATGCACGTGTGACCACTTACAATACGTAGGACCAATTTCGACAATACAATCTTATTACTATATTCTATTCATATCGCAACCAATTCACTTTCGTAAAAGTCACATAACTTACTTACTAACTAAATTCCAACTTGCTCTGCATTTCAGAGCGGGAACTATACATATCTAAAGTCAAATAATGAAACAACACTATACTGAATATAATAAGTCACTTAACTTACTTACTAACTAAATTCCAACTTGCTCTGCATTTCAGAGCGGGAATGTACATATCTAAAATAATATAATGAATGTAAACTCTAATCAAATTACTTTCCTCCTTAATAAGGATTGAATACTACAACAATCTAGACACTAGGCAGTAACAGAAATGGTACAAGTTAACTAAATACATGGAATTTGTACTATAATTTAATTTAAGCATAACACAAGAAATCTTGTATACGTTCGGATTATAATTTGCATCAGCAGACAAATTTAACAGATTAGTTAAAATATTCAGTGACCATAATAAAATCCAACAGATATTCTAATGCAAGAGATAGCAATATGCTCAACTCGACGACCGGCCAACCACCTTGAAGAAGCTGAAGGCCTCTTCAAGGTTAAATTTGGAAAAGACCAAGGACAATTCCCCTTGTATCAATTGGAAAAATTAACAAAAAACAAAAAACCATTTTAGGAAAAAAATAAAAAAATAAATAAAAAATGATTGACCTTACGACGAGGACATCCCCTGCTGGACCTCACCAAGGATGGGCAGTGGTTAAAGACTGAGTCCTGTCGAACTGTCCTCTCGATGAGCTGGGGGGCAGCTAATGTGCCCCTTCTCCCACGGTGCTGGGGGTGTGTCTCAGCGCACTTAAGAAGGGCTAGTATCGGATGAGGGGACTAGGCTCATCTTCTACAATCCCAACTAATTACACTGAAAACCACACCGAGACCAGTTTAACTTAGGTGGTGAATAGTTGAGAAGTCCAGGAGAATCCGAGAGCCCAAAACCACACGTCCATCCCCGATGAGATCCAGAGAGAATCCAGTTTTTAGTAAGAATAGACTAAAAGTTAGTGTTTTGTTTGCTTATGTTTTTGGAAATTATTTTTTCTTAAAAATATCAAATCGGAAATTTTGCTAGGGAATAAATAACGTCAGCGAAATCTGATGAAAGAATCATAATTCCAAGGTGAACTAAAACATTTAGTAGTGGAAATTGATATAATTTGGACGTTTTATTGCCACATTGAACAAGAGTTTGGATAAATAGATGACTATCTTCCAGGAACTGGTAAATAAATGAATGCAGATAATGATGATTCCTTTTACCGGATGTAATTTAAATTCTTGAAGGTGTAGTCGAAGCCAGTAAATATGTATTTCCGATCCTCAATTCACAGAATTAAGCCCGGAGCTCATTTCCTATTTATTGTTTTGTTTAATATTTTGACCACGGAATGATATAATCAGTCCGATACGTACTTTCCCTTAATTCTGCGTTTAAATAATCGATATTCCAATCCAAATACAACCCTAAAGCAATTTGTTTGAACCTTCGGAATTCAAGTTGACAAAGTCCATTTCACAAACGTCTTTCACTCTGATACCGAATATTGTGTGGTTCGAACGATTCTGAATATTAATCGCAGTTTTAAAGAGCCATCAAAATTCATCATGATCAAAATCCTCGTCTTATTAGCCATATTTACTCGTAATTCCTCAGCTTTGAATAAAAATCCGTCATTGTCAGCGAATTTCGCACCTATACAAATTGGAAAAATTGTCGAGGCCAGTTCTGGATGTCATATTCATCTCGTTTTTGATAAATTGGAGCTAGAACCGATATCCGGAAATCCGGTGACTATTCAGCTTTTAAATAAAACCGATAATTCTTGGGAAAACGGGGCATCGAGAAATGATTTTCTGAAAAACCTAACTTCAGGCAATGGATCTTTGGGAAATGATTATATCTCTGCATTTCCTGCTGGGGCTGACCAAAACCTCTGGATTCAGACTCGTCAAGGTATCACCTTAAACGTAGCTCGAATTAAGGGGATTCACTGTATTTTGAACTTAATTTACGTTTCCAAGCGTGATTCACAAACCGACTTGGACTATCAACTGCTAGTCCGCACGGGTTTTTCCATTGCGACGAGGGGACTTATTTCGAATGGGAATAGAAAGTCCTTGCATTTTCAGAATTTTTTCCATATTTTATTTTCTGGACAAAATCTATTAAAATCGACTGAAGTCATCGATCTGTACCAAAAAATAGATACTGATCGTGCCATCGGTTCTTTGCCGATACAATCTCTCAGATATGTTATTTATGTTTCATTGAATGAAACTGCTGATTACGTTTGTCCGAATTGTGGTGAAATTCCAGTTCTTATTCCGCTCGGAGCTCTGTTCTTTAATTTTGAGAAGATTTTAAATTTTGCCAAAAACCTGGGTGAAAGCAAATGGCGACTCGGGAACAGTTTCTTTCTTGGAGAGTCTATCAACGAGTACAAGGACCTCAATCCATTCAGCTTGAACTTTGACAGCCCTTACGCTGATTTGAACTCTCTGATTTTGAGCTTAGTGCTTTTGAAATCGAATTCGACGCTGGATTTGTGCGGATTTAGCTTAGAGGATTCAAATTCGATTCCAAGAACGGAATGTTTTTCCCGACCCAGAGTATTTGTCAATTCCGCATTTGGAATTGATAATCCGGCGGTTGTGACGGGAGAAGAGGAGTTTATTTTTTTAACAGCTTTTGCAGATCCTCATCTCAGCTTCCGGTTTTATGTTCAGCCCTTCCAGCTTGACTTTTGGATCACTTTGGGACTTTTCACCGGAAGTTTGGCCGTTTTGCTTCATCTTTACATCGTGAAATATTTAAAAATCCCGCTACCATTTTCCCCCTATTTTCTCCTGTTTGCAACCCTTATTGAAGAAGGTCTGCCGATTACGACGAAAGTTAAGTCGTCCGTAGCGTTTCGAATGGTTTTTGGGATTTGGTGTCTACTGACGGTCGTTGTGACGAACGCTTATATTGGGATCGCGATTTCGGGCCTCAGTTCCTCGCTGCCTTCAAAGCGAGTCGAAGCGTTTGAAGAATTAGCGGGTAACCGTTGTCGAATTTCGTCGAGCTGTTCGTCCAGCCTTTGGGTCGATACGCTCGGGGAGTATTTAGCGAAAGATCCCAATCCCGTTGACCCCCTTCATTTTGACCTCTTTGCGTCAGGTACGGATTTTCGGTAAGTTCTTTTCGAATCGATGTATTAGATATTAAGGTAAAGCTGAAAATTTATCGATTTCAATTTTTAAAACTCAAGATTTATTGTTGTAATTTAGTTAAATCTTTAACATTTAATTATATTCAGATTACTATCATCCGTCCAGCCCAATTCAACCAACATTTGGGCGCAGTCCCAAAGATCGTCGCCTGTTTTCGAATACCATTTCGGGAGCGCTTTGTGCAAATACGCTAAGGACAGGCTCACTGAATTCATGGGAAACAGCGCGGCTAGCCGGCATGCCCAGTTCGAAACAAAGACAGAAGCTACACTCTACAGTCTTTTCAAACCGATTCACGTTTTCGCGCCAAAATTCATTAACCTCTCTCTCGGTTCCGCCATTGAGACGGAAATAGTAAGCTTAGAACGAGTAGCATATGTCGATAATCGGGACGCTGTTTTTGCCGAGTACAAGTATTTGGGAAATCATTATCCTTGGATAAAATTCAGCGCTAGCAGAGAGGGCCTTCTCAAATCATTTAATCACTGGACCTTTGAACATTGGGAGGGACTTAAAGTCCTAAACTATTTTAAAGCAATGCTAAGTTCGGGAATTTACGGGAAAGTTCAGAAATTTTTAGATCGACTAAAGTACCGAAAGAGATTGAATTATACGCGAGACCTGTCAAATCAATTGAGAACTAAAATGGGACCTTTAGGCTTGAGGGGAAGCATTCAAACCATTTTTATTATCTATTTGCTATCATTCCTGTTAGTTGTGTTAATTATTTCGGGAGAAGTTCTTTGGTTCTATAGACACAAGATTTTGACTACTATTTATAAGTTTATAGTGTATCAGGTTGTGATGGTACGGGCCTTTTGTCGCAAACGATGCAATCGATTTAAAAAATGCCATAAATGCAAATTTCCGAATTGAATTACTGACTTCTATGATAATTTCCTGCACTTTTCCATTTTGTCAGTTCAATTCATTTCAATTGAAATCAAATTCAACGCTGGATTTGTGCAAAGTTTGCTTCCAGGGTCCAAATTCCATTCATTCTTCCGAATCCGGAATATTTGTGAATTTGGCATTCAGAATTGACAATGAAGAGGTTGTGATGAGAGAAAACTTCATAATCCGCTTCATTGTCTTATGTCCACTTTGAATTTGACTTCTGAAGCACTTTGGAAATTTTCTAAAATATTCTGCTTTATATTTGTTCGATAAAATAGCTTGTTTCATTTTGCTCTATGTTTGGGGCACCTTAAGATTTTGAATATTTTCTGTATATTCTAAACGTTTTAAACCACTTTAAATCCAACAAAGTTTACGAAAAAAACACATACGATACATCACTACATCCGTTAGACTGCTTGTTTTATTAGACTTAAACATTAATTTCTAACAGAGCATTAAATGTATGCGTATGTATAGCTTCATAAAAGGTGAGCCTTGTGGAGCTTTGCAGCTTATACATTGTAAAACCGCAGAAAGTTGCATACACAGCAAAGGGGCGTTGAGCCTTAAATTGTCGAATCAGAACTTTCCGATTCGAAATTGCCGCCAGCATTCCCTTACGTCTCACAAGGTTTATTCTTGATGTTTCGTGCATTCGGATGGCTGGAACTAGAGTATTTTGGATCATGAGTGGAATTACACCAAACGCAATAGTGGGGGCCAGCAAGTAAAATGGCATCGGAATAATAGAGTACATCAAAACAAATGTGGAATTCTCGACTGGAACAGCCATTGAATTGTACAGAATCTGGAGGCGATTTGAGAATTCAATAAATGGATGATTTCGTTTCTGTTTTCCAATACTCTGGACGCTCTCGAGATATAATCGCGTTGTCACAGTGAATAGAATAAATGATAAGGTGTATATCCTACAAGTTACATGAATATTTGTGAAAGTAATAATCGCTCGTAATGAGATGGAAATGATTTTGGGAATTAATTTTTGCATCAAATCAAATGGCAGCGTATCTCGAACTATGAAGTAGTAGGGATCCCATCCCGTAATGGAAAAGCCAACGGTTAGTAACCAGGGCCAAAATGCAAAAAGCCAAACCCAGGATATCAAAGCTTTTCCAAGGTTATCATTGCCTGGTTGCAAATACACCGGATATTCTTCCCGTTCCAGATCTGTAAAAAAAGCAGTTACTATTCAGTGTTGGAAATTACTCTATGGTTGGGGTAATGTGCAAAGCTAGAATAAAATAGGCGTTGCGGGCCGAACAACGACTGTTGCCGACGGGGTGTCGGTCTTATACAGATGACTACTAACTGTCGATAAGAGAAAGTCAGTCCTATCTGTCTAGAGCTTCTCGTGCCTAAATGAATGCCGATGCAATTTTGGCTTCCTGGATGAGTCA
Source organism: Desoria tigrina (assembly GCA_906901685.1). Taxonomy (NCBI): domain Eukaryota; kingdom Metazoa; phylum Arthropoda; class Collembola; order Entomobryomorpha; family Isotomidae; genus Desoria; species Desoria tigrina. The sequence goes on from CAJQTU010000035.1 coordinate 1,419,344, forward strand.
AAATACGGGCTAGTTCACTGGGAGAAATACTCAAAACAATAGGTTTATTTTACTCTAAATCTTTGATTAGCAGTAACACACATCAACCAGGTCGTAAATCTGGTTGGGATGATAGGGAATTTAATTGATTATAATAATTAGCAACTAGAATCCCTTGCAAAATATACAATAGTGAAGAGTAGCAGAGGAATGCGTGGTTCTCCCTTGAATCCCAAAATGCTTCTTGCCTAATGGCGGTTGTATCGCTATTCTCTAAACAAATTACACGCACTCTCCGTTCTGAACAAGGAAAAGAATGAGACATAAAATAGATTGCATCCCTATGACCCATTACATATTACAAAATCATACAACATCTTACATTCATTCAACATTAAATGGAAAATCATTTTAACAATAAATTGAATGACTAAATACTAACTAAAATTAACATTTAACTTATCAATTTGATGTCGAACGGTAACAACGACGTTTGCAACGATTTTGTTTGACATTTTTTAACTTACGTTTCCGCAATGAAGTTTCGAGTTCAAAAGCTCCATTCAAAGTCGTGGCTAAAGTTTCCGAAAACAAGGTACTAATGACAGCAATTAACATGGTTAACGATACCACGAAGCTATAGACAACAAACACTATAAGATTCATTAGAGGAATTGACTGTGTCTTTGTAAAAACTGCTCTCCAGAGTAACATCATGCATGTCCCCACTAGTGAGCCGTTAATTCCAAACGTGATGAAATAAAACCGACGTAGATCGACCGGTTTTCCAGCAGAAATAAATCGATGCTTTGTTTGATCCCAAATTATTGGAACGGTTTGAGATCCAGAACTTTCAAAAACATCAGAATAGATTGATAATGCTTTCCAAATCATTGGACTCGTCATGACTATTTGATTTTTAAAGTTTAGAATATTTCCAATGCCAATCCAAAAGACAACTGACTTTATTTTCTTTGAATTTCTAAACAACCTTGCCTTTCCGCAGTTACGCTGACTGTTAGAATTAAAGCTGTCATTTTGTAATATTTTACGAATATTTTGAGGGTTTGGGTTTAAGAATAATAAATAGAATTGTATAATATAATCCCGTCTTTTCAAAATAGTTTTGAAGCTTTGTTTCAACCAGTTTGTTCAACTGTGTGTTTGCTTTGCCTCGTCGACACAAAATAAGACAATGCTAACAATGGACACTATTTAAATGACAAACGAGTTAAGGGTTGTTATATATGCAAATAGACTAATTCGACCATGCTGATTACGAAAATCATAATTTTAGCTCGGTCAATTGAGGTCTAGTTGGTCAAAAGTAGGTGGGAAGGTCAGGGACCGCGCAGTTTCAGCTAAAAGTTAGCAGTGGTGAGAAGGGGGGAAGGAGGAGAAAGTCGAGTTTTCCACTTTTTCTCGCGAAACCGATCGGAAGATAGGGCGCTAACATTGGAAGGATCGGGTAAATAACATTGCGCTGGTATTAGCATTTTCACGAAAAGGGAACGGGAGAATACTATAGGGAAATCTAAACTCACGCCCGTTTTTTGACCTTCCCATCTACTTTTGACCCCTAAGAAGTAAAATCGCAGAGGTAAAATTATGATTTTCGTAATCAGCATGGTCAAATTAGACTATTACTTAAATAATATTAAGTGTAGTATTATAGTCAGAAGGATCAAAATTCTTGAAATAGAACTGGTCTTAATGGTCAATGGTTAACATAACTAGTTTGGAACCTTAAGGTGCATATATATAGCCTATCGTGTAGCCTTTACATCTTGGACTGCATTTAAGATTTCTGCATTGTAGTTCTGTATTAAAATTAATATAATCAGCAACCTTTTTTAAACAGCTTAAAACCAAAATCTATGTTTGCGAGCTTTCTTTAACGCTTGCGACGCTTTATTTGATTCACATAGAATAAAACAACAAGGTTTAAATAAAGGGTTCCAGGTACATATTGATTTAAAGCAATGCATACGAATGTGATTCATGTAGCAATGCATTTTCTTGACAAGGGATACTATCTTAAAATGTGAACAGGCATTCATTACAAGGTAGTAAAGAAGTAAGCTTGATAAGCGCGCTATACCGTACATTCCAAGTTGAATTTTTATATTTGAAATGCTGAATTCGTAGTTTTTGTTACACAGGGTGTTACAAAATTAACTTTACCAGAACATGACTGAGTTAATTAGTGGTACCAACATTTTCAAGAAGAACATTTAGAAAATTATAAACCAAGCAAATAAGCTCTTCAATTGCTGACTTAAACTTTAAATGCAAAATAAATAGCGATTTCAAAAGCCTGCGGGTCCGCGATTACTGACGTGTACAACGACATTTTGCAAAAAAAACTCATATAAAATCAGAATTTAGAGACTGATTAGCCGTTACACCACGAGTTTAAGTTGCGACTAATTAAAACCGAATTAAACACCTACATCCAAATGCAATATTTATTTATTAAGGGTCAATATTTATTTCTAACAAGGCATTAAATGTATATGTATTTATGGCTTCGTAAAAGGTGAGTCTCGTGGAGCTTTGTACCTTATACAACTTTAATCCAAAGAAAGCAGCGTAAATAGCAGGTGGCCGTTGGGCCCTGATTTATGGAATCCAAACCTTTCGATTTAAAATTCCCGCCACAACTGCTTTTCGCTTTAGGATGTTAATTCGTGAAGCTTCATGCATCCTGAGGGCAGGAACTAGAGTGTTTTGAATCATAATAGGAAGAATACCAAATGCTACAGAAGGACAATAGAGGTAAAATGGCATCGGTATAATAGAATAGCCCTTAATAGTGACCCAGTTGAAGACAACAGAAGCTGACAGTCCTAACCCCATCAAAAGAAACGTAGCATTTTCAACTGGTTCAGAGATGGAGTTGTACAAAATATGGAGTAGATTCGAGAATTTCAAGAATTTCAGATCGCTCTTTGTTTTTCCAATATTTTGGACGCTCTCGAGACCGAATCGGATTGATAGAATGAATACAATTAAGAACAGGGCAACCATTCTACAAGTTGAATACGTGATGATTAGAAGCGTAACTGTACGGAATGAAATGATAAGTGATTTTGGAACGAGTTGATGCGCGATTTCCGACGGTAGTATTTCTTGAAATATGCAGTAGTAGGGATCCAAACCAACTGTAACAATAGCTGCGGTCGGCAAGAAGGGGTAAAATGCCAAAAGCCAGACCTGCGCTACGAGTACTTTGCCAAGGGTGTCATGTCTTGGTTGGAAATAGTCCGGATATTCTTCCGGTTGCAGATCTGTAACAAATATAACGTACGGAGATTTCAGTAGAACTGCGTTTAAAAACAAAAATCAGAAAGAAATGAACGATTTTTTTTATTATGATCAGTGTGTATTATTATTGTGTTCATGTAAGAATGAACATGGAAAAGAAATATTTCACGGTTACAAGGGAACGTTTTTGACTGTATAGTGTAAAACTTCGAAATTATTGGAAGGATGTAGATTTTTACAGGCAACGTGAACACGGCTCAGCACATGCAACGTATTTAGTTTAAGGGATAAAACTACTCCGAAATAATTCCCCACTCTAAATAAAGGTTACCTTGTGACCGTAAAATATTTCTTTTCCAGGTTCATTCTTACATGAAAATAATAATAAACCGTTAAGAACGCACATCGAAAAAGGGTCAAACCACACGAAGCAAGAGGTCAAAAACTTTTATCGTCGTTGTCTGACACTTTTGAGATGCTTTGTTTAAGAATCTCACATTTCCCCAACCATAGAGCAAAATTGTCTATATTGTTGAATCACACGTGATAGCACCTTTCCAACCATGTATAACAAACATAGGGTTGTAATTTGAAAGAAATTGTGACCTTTACCCGTATGCGCTTGACCTTTGACCTACATATTTCTCAAACGAACACAGCCTCCGCTTGAAGGTCAGAAGTGGTTTACCCAAGAAAGAATTTGAAAATATTTCACCGTTCGAGAGTTAGAGCACGAACGGACAGACAGACGGACAGACCGAGTAAACCCATAAAAGGGTTTCACCCTTTAATAATCTTTTGGAACGTTGGAGATTTAGAAGTTGAAAGACAGTCCCTGTAGAGGGTTTAGTGTACTACCCATTGCTTTACGTACATATACATTACATTCATACCTTCCCGCAAAGTAATCTCGAGTTCAAAAACTTCATTCAAAGCTCGTTCTAAGGTTTCTCCAAACAGCGAACTAATTAATGCAATAAAAATACCAAAAGACACGAGGACGACAATAACAGCTAAGAGCACGAGATTGACGAGAGGAATAGGTTGCTCGGCTATTGTAGAGAATTCTCTCACGAATAATATCATGCATGACGCTACTATTGATCCGTTAATTCCAAATGCGATGAAATAAAACCGAAGTAGATCTTTTCGATTAAAAACAGCTATAAATCGATGCCTTGTTTTATCCCAAATTAATGGAACGGTTTGTTTAGAGCTGGAACGTTGAAAAATGTCTGAATAGAGGGACAAGGCCTTCCAGATCATTGGACTTGTCATGACGATTTTTAAGAATTTGTGCCTTTTCTTTGCAAAATTCCGTATTGCCTGCAAACTGTAACTCTATCGATGTTTTTTGGTTTTGTTTATACTCCTTGTACCCGTACAATAAAAGGTTTTATATAAGCTGTAAACGTGGATCCGATGTTGAAAGAACTGTTTTTTGGTTGTGACTGACAAGAGTACGTTCCCAACTGTCCAAATATTTTTCAAGCCCGTCTCGTTCGAAAGAGCTATTAAAATAATGAAACTGTAATATATAGCGCATAAAATATGTTTTAGTTTGCAAAAATTCGAGAAATAGTATTGCACCATAACCTTCGAATCGAAAAATAGTGGCGTGGTGCAGTTGGGAATGTCACCTTATTAGAATAACAGAATTATATGAGAAGATAATTTACTTTGCTAAAAACCTTCTGGACAGGGCAAGAATATTGTTTCCAGGTACTTAAATTAAAATTTAAAGCTTTACGTCCATGAATTTTCGTAAGTATTGCAAAGGTTTTGCTTCAGAAGTGAAATAATCTTAAATATTGGCTTCAGGTACTCAAAGTCACTAAAAAGAATTAAACAATTCCTAACCAAACCGTACTTTGCATTTTTGACAGGCCCGTTTGGGGCTCTCACTATTTAGAATATTTTGCTTGCAAAATTCGTAAGGTTGTACTTTCAATAAAATAAATGACATACGATTTTATTTAGTGTGATGTAGGACCAACTTGGTTTTACGATTGTATAAGGTTAAGCTTCATAAAAACCCGATATTACCTCATATCAATGTGGATAATACTAATCTAATCTATAATGCGGTGAAAAACATCCAATTACTCTGCGTTTTCCAAATAATAATGTTGATTTTATTTATACATATTGACAACACACTACCCTGATTGAGTTACACCGTTTTGTCAGGTTATATGTATCATTGTGTAATGAAAACAATAAATCAGCAAGCTAATCCAAATTTATTAAACTTAAACTCGTTGTATCGTAGATTAAAATATCTCCAAAAGGATTATTATTCAATGATTGAGTTCAAACATGTTTAACAATGTTTATGTGTTACAAACCCAGCATTGTTATGTATCGGAGATAAATTAAATGAATGTCTTTCTTGGTATTCTTCATTGTTTTTCTTTGCATGAATCGCGAATGAAATGAGTTATTTTTATATTGAATTGAATTCGAATAGGAATTTACTTCAGTAAAATGCAGATCCGTACAGTTCGTACTGTCTAACCAATTGTTTATTGTTTTTCCATTTTATTCCGGCCGTAACTAAAATTAAAAAAACATCGGCATGTAGAATAGCAATACTAAAGCAACAAACGCTGCCAATGATTTTTGACATTTGATTGATGGATTATCAATGAAAAACTTTGCTCTAATTCAATTGTCTCTTCTCAGTTCAGATCATTCAAGGCATATTATGACCGAATACGTCATGAATTAACCTTTTGACCCAAATCTGCCCGAATTATTCAAAGGGATTTGAACGTATATAAGAGAATCCCCTTAACCTGTTGTGGCTCAGTTTACCAACAAGTTTTTGAGAAACAAATACGTGGACGCCATTACATTGCATTTATTTTTTAGATTTTTTTCAAAATGAAGACTTTACTTTTAATTTGCTTGTCGCTAACGGTAAGTTATGAAGAAATAGTATTAAAATACTGGTATTAGTAGTAGTTGCTGGCTAGTTTACCGTTTTATCTACAACTATGTACTACCTGTATAGGTCCTGAGTTTGGCGTTTGCTGGACCGGGAGCTGGAAAGCAACGACAAGATGTAGGAGAAATCGGAGACTCTCCTGTCCCTGGGAATGACGCCGCTAGTCAACTTAAGCCCGTGGAAACACCCGCCAAGGACGTTGTAGGTACGGCGGACAAAACTGAATTAGAAGATGGCGAAGAAGATGAGGATGACGAAGATGACGATGACGATGAAGATGACGATGAAGATGACGATGAAGATGACGATGAAGATGACGAAGACGAAGAAGATGACGATGAAGATGAAGAAGGTGACGATGAAGATGACGAAGATGACGATGAAGATGACGAAGACGATGAGTTACATTATCACTGGCATTCTCATCATCATTACTAAAAACTTAATTAAACCCGTCAACAGTTTTCGTACATCCTAACATCAGGGTTTTTCATTCACTATAAATCTAAAACTTAAGTAAACCAGTATTTAAGTGGGTAATAAACAGTTTGATCAATAAATGATGTCTATAATTCAAACGCATTTGGCAGTATGATTTTATTATTGCTTTGCTATTTATTTCGCATCTGCCGTTCGCATTATTTTCATTTACAAAATTGTGCTGTTTTAAATATGAAAGTGGATAAAAAACATTAGGGAACAGGAATTACGAATATAAAGCAATACGTTTTGAAACAATTATCAAATTTCAAGGGATTTATATGTCAAACCCGGATTACGTTTTCGTAATTGTAATCAGGAGGATCAAGGCCTGAAATATTAGTTACTAGCAAAGTCTTTGAATTGGGAGTTCCATGTTTCCGAACACATGGACATAGTAAAACCATTTAATCAATTTACACTTTAAGAAACGGATGTTTATTAAATTAGGTTCGGATTCGGACGATTCATCTAATTAGTGAATATTAATATGATTTAATGTTGTTTTATTACGGTTTGAGGGTTGTCAAAACGCTTGAATTTCCCTAAGTAAGGAAAACATACGTGAAAATACGTTTCAATCAAAATCAGCACATGTATATCTATGCATGTGCACTATGTAAAAGGAATAGGTAACATCCGCCTGTTTTTTTTTCATCGATTCTGTAATAATCCCTGGACATTTAAGCGATATTATGGTTTTTTCAAGTGTTTTACAGTTTTTTTCATACATAATTAATCGCATTTGGAGTTCATTACCAAATGCAGGTAAATAATCGATAACGTTGTCCCCTACGACTCTACAATCACGTCAATCAGTAAATTTATCCTTCTACATACGTAGTTTATGAGCTGCAAACATGTTGTTTTAATCAACGTGCCAGTCACGTGACGTGCTTAATTAGTAACTGAATCATAAAATCCGGACCGCATATTGTAGATACGAATTGGATAAGTTCCCACTTGATTAACACTTTGTTTTTTACTAATAAAATACAGTTTTGTAGTCTTATAAATATTCGTCATTTCAATTAACTGGAATTTATAATTTCAAGAGTCAATGTACCCAACGTCAATAAAATCGTTCCATTTGATGTCACGCTTTGATTAATCATGAGTCAGTAGGCAGGTGATCCAGCTTGGCAGATTCCCACGTGTTTTGTTGGGGTTAACGAGTACATTTAAATTAAAATATAAACCATTCACAGGGCTTATGTATGCAGTTACAAAAACACAAATTGGACAACGTATTAAAAGCAACTGTGTCCGGATGATTCAGAATAACATCCGTCAACTACCATCAATTATCAATCGAATCGTTTCGCAAGCACTTGCTCCTGTTTGTTTATTCTGCTACAGAATCTGTTGAGGGACAGTCAACTACCAGCTGAAAGTATCAACGGTTGAGATTTGTGACACTAGGGTGATTTCCACTGTATGGTTGATGACTACTCCAATGCCGAGTCGAAGCCAATATGATAGTTGAACCCCGAAGCTAGGTCAATAAAGTCAGTCCATTCAGAGCCACGGTTTAAGGCCAGTACTATGCTGAACGAGGTCAGGCGCTGGATATAGTTCTACCACTTGCCACTAATAGTTCTGAGTCTCTATGTCGTAGTAATAACGAGTTCTAAAGCTACACTAATTTGCTTTCTTAAGAAAAGTGCACTTTGAACTACTGTCCAGCGACGGGTGTTATTTACTTCGCAACGTCCTCAGTTTCTAATAGGCCCAAGATGATAAATGATTATGCTTCTTTAAACTCGCCGATTTTTAATACTCCTAATCGTACGAATTTATTAAACTCCAAAATATCACCAAATTATATTATTCCAACTTTATATCTTTACCACTCTACTTACGAAGAATATTTACTAACAAGTTGATTCAACCGCTCCTCGACGACGAATGATTATTATTTATTTCTATATTTATCATATTAGTTCTAACCTTAGTTATTAAGTCATTACAAATACACATCTATTATTTTATCCCAATACAGTTACACACGACATCAATTCAATTTACTCCAAGCATTACATCATTTTCTCATTATTAAATTAGTTAACCCAATTACTTAGTCCTAAACTGTTCATACAAATTGATTATTATTATTATTATTGAACAGTTACTTTAGCCTGGGCCAGTCCGATACCATCCTATTGAACTAAAGACCAAACAACATACACAATTCACAAATCAAAGTTAATCCTAGTTAATCCCAAGCCAGTCCAATCCTATACCAGTAGGCTTAAGAATATAGTATATACTAAGTTCACAAATTAAAGTTAATCCCAAGCCAGTCCAATCCTATACCAGTAGGCTTAAGAATATAGTATATACTAAGTTCACAAATTAAAGTTAATCCCAAGCCAGTCCAATCCTATACCAGTGGGCTTGAGAATAATGTATATACTAAGTACACAAATTAAAGTTTATCCCAAGGCAGTCCAATCCTATACCAGTGGGCTTAAGAATAAAGTATATACTAAGTTGACAAATTAAAGTTTGGCCAAGCCAGAATTATCCCATCACAGTGGGCTTAATAATAAATTATGTACTAATTGATTTTGTCTACCGTCTAAAATATGTAGTCATCATAACTTATCCGCAACATCATTACTAAGTCTTTAATATAGTTAGTTTACTTAAATTTAAGCCTACTCTGTCCGCGACATCCTCCCACCTTTTCTTTGTGCTGAACAAAGAAAACACAACTTTAATGAATTAAACTAATATAATAACCCAATCCAGTTTTCGTTACAAGTATACATAGAAGTAGCTGCTTGATACACGAACAAGGTATAGAATTTAATACACAAATTTGGTCAAACTAAACTAATTATTAAATTTCTAAAATTTGTTCTCGTAAATACTTCAAAACATCACCCTTTAACACTCAAAAATGTTAACTTACGACAAAAAGTACAACAGAGAACCTAAAATCATTATTCTAAAAATGTGCATCTTTCATTGGTGATGGAGTGAATCTTGAATCAAAGTTTGTTTAAAATTTGTAAATAACTAAACAAATATCAAAAGCCTAAAGTTAAAACATCGCCACATTCTTCTATACCCATAACTTCAAAATGTAAATTATAGAATCAATAGAGTTTAATCAAGTTTTAAACCCTACTGAAAAACCACAAATGAAATGAGTAGCGATTTAAGATAAAACACATGAGATACTACTTAGACCTGCATAAATTTTAAAATAGAATTCCTTCTCAAACTCAATTAAAGATTCAATGTAAAATGATTCTCACACGCTACACTATATGAAGATATTGATGCTTCAATAACTAAGCTTGTTAGCTTTGACTGGTTTTCCCAAACTTACATACTAACAAAAAATGTCGTAATAACGTACTCGTAAAGTAACTCACAGTTTCAACAGTACTAGCCTGTGCCTTTGTAATTTTCACTTAACCAATGTACTTTAATTTCTATGAACCAATAAACATATTACCCTGACTGCTTTTTTAAGACGAAAAGATTAAAAGTAGGTTTGATTCTTCTATAAACGCGTTAGTTTTAGAATGTAAGTTTATAAAATCAAATGAGTTTTATCAAATAAAACGAGTAACGAGATAAAAACACTGTAGGACCAAATTGTTTAACATTTTTAAATGAAAAATTATATCCCACCGTAATGTTGATGGACAACCAAAAATGCTAATTATGAAGATCTTAATAAAAAATTATTAAGTATCTGAACAGTGTGAATAGTCCAATATTTTATAAGAACTTTAAATTGTAAATATTTTCCAACAAATAAATACTCTTAATCTAAATATGTCTCTACTAGAAATGTATTAGTGATCTATAATAGGTTTCAAAAGCATCTGCCTGGTGTGATAATACTATTATTTACTTTGCTGTCTCTATCTTAATTTATCAATTAAATTTTACTTACAAACTCTCATGTTGTTCAAGTTCAACCGTGGTCTTCGAATTTTCCAACTTTTTTCAAATTCTGAATTTTCCTCCCTCCGAAGGTTCCAAAATAGCTGATCCACTCGTCTTCTTCTGCTTTGATATGTAAGTAAAAACTCCCGAGGTTGATACCTGCTGCTGTCTCCGTAGTGATGACTCTGCTATCTTCAGGGTCTCCAGAAACTGGCTCCCACCAGTTTGACATAGTACGACTTGTACGTTTCTGCAAAATCTCCCACCAGATTTTCGTGTGGTTCTTACTTTTCAGTCCCAGTGCATAGTACAACGCTTTTCTTATGTCGCTGTTAGTTCCTATGCCCACACGAGGAATCCGTTGTAAACTAAACCGTTTAGCTTCACGAATTGTGTGCGATGCTTCCAAATCCGTCTCACGAACAATAAGTAACTCCAAATACATGAAATTGCAGGATCCACGCAAGGGCTGCATCTTCCAGTGATAGCTTGTATTTGAGGAGGACTCCCAGACTTTCTTTCCTATATTCTCTCCAACACATCTTTTATTCTCCAAGGGGCCAATTTTCACACGAACTGTTGTGCCAAATTCTCTAGGTTCACCGTCTATACGAAGGCGACTTGTGACTCCATCAGTATTCTTATCCTTCGATACAAACTTCCAACATGATCCTTCAAGGTGCTTCGGTATCATATGACTTGAAAAGTTATACACCCCAAACATCAATGCGTCAGATTCTGGAACATTTACTGACATCCAATCAGGTGAGAATTTGAGATTGAATCCATTCTCCGCGAACAATTTCCACACGCTATCGCACTGTATCCAATTTAAAGCGATGCATGATCCATCCATTTTTATGTTGACTCTGCCAGAATCCAACCCGCATTTATTGTTACGTAACAAACCGATTCCGGATTCTTCCACAGAGTCACTCAGCAAAAACTCTCCGTCCAATGTTCTCTCGAGTAGGTATTTCGTATACTCGTTTTTCAATTTGTCTGTCTTCTGTGGCTTCCAGTTGAGATCTACGCAGAAAGGGTGTTCCAATGTCTCGACTCGACGAAGAGACTCATGATAATCCAAAGGGTCATAGCCTTGGCCTGAAAATGTTTTTGATTTAGTGCGCGAATCTTCCTCCCACCAGAGGAACCGCCAGTGATTTCCACATTCAATGGAAACCTTAAATGTCGCATTTGAATTCCAGTGATTATGGAATACTTGTAATTTCTTCTTCTTGGACTTCGTACAGTTGACTCCGATCAGGTTTGACTTTCCAAAATGACCGTAGAGTACGCAAGATGTGGTTTCTTTTTCGTCCCCTACCGCATTATCCGAACTTGAAATGGCAAGGCCTTCAGGTTTCAAGATTACTTGGATAGACTTTGCCGAAGAATTGTTGTAATCAATGACTTCAGTATTCTCAATGATCAACGGCTTGCCTTCATAAGTGAAATGGGTTGAGTCAGTGCTTCCGATATTTTTCATTACCGATAAGGAAGGCTTTTGACTGTACTCGAAAATGGAATTTCCACCATTGCAAACTTCAATTGGTGCAGATGTTATATTTGTTTTCTGGTAAAAACTCACTGCTACAGTTTCTTTAACTTTCTGTTTTCCCTCAACTACAGACTCACAATCGTTCTGGTCACGGTCGTTTTCTGTCTTTACTTCAACGGGTTCAGAAATAATAACGTCGACAGATACTTCTTCCTCGAGTTTCTCTTCAGTCAATACGTCTAGAGATTCTTGGATAGGTTCTTCGTTGAGCTGCTGTTCTACTTTCTCTGTCTCGTTTAACTCAGCAGTCGATATTGAATACTCTTGAGAACTCCGCTGTTCTTCATTACTTTGCCTAAACGGTCACTTATGATCTTTGGTCTCTTCACTCCTCGTGAAGCGCAACCTAGGCCGATCACCTTTCCACATTCCAAACGGAATGCCCCTGGCTTCCCGGTCTTCCCATTTTCAGGGTCACGATCACCAAGGCTACGCTCGCCCGCCCCATTCGGCTAAAGCTTACGTAGGCCTGACTGTACATTGAGCCAACCACTAGGTTGACCGGCTGGTGACCCAGTCGATAGCGATCACACAGGATTTCTCCCGTACCCCTTTCAGGGGCCAAAGGGCTCACGCCCAGAGGCAACCGACGGTCTGACCCTAGGTGATCTTTGCTGACCCGACCTTAGAGCGTTGACCGTTTTCACCAGCCTTGCCTGTTCAGTGAATTCCCTCCCCGACCCGGATCTACGGGACATTCACCTAGGTGTGGGCTGTCGCCCACGTACCACGTGCTTCCACTTACTTCCGGTGACACGAGGGCCCACCAAAAGCAGCCCGATAAACACGCCGACTAGACGGTACCACAGTAGGACGTTGATTCGCCCTTCGATAGACACGGAGGCCTTCAGTAGCTCCTCTGCACTATAGAAAGTCTTTAACGTGCCCCCAGACCCTCTCGGGCCCACTGCCGCCTGTTATTGGCCACCCTCGAGGAGCCTATCCCTCTCGGTCGACCAATCCTTCAGCTGATTTTATAAAGGGTTGTTTGCCTGGTTCTTTTAATGGGTCTTCATCGATTAATTGTTTTATTGGTTCCTCAACGAATTCTTTCATTGGTTCATTGACGGATTCTTCGAACGATTCAACAACGGATCCTTTGCCGGCGTCTTCAGCCTTCGTAACAATTGGCACATCGAGGGTAATCTTATGGTCCAAATTTTGCTCCTCTGAGACTCGATTTTGTTGCCTTTTAGCTTTGTTAGCATCCACTTCAATTTGACTTTCAGTATAATGTTCAAGGGCTTGTTTAAGACTCGATATATCTTCTTCAGTCAACTCTGTTTGGCACTTATGATCTTTGGTCTCTTCACTCCTCGTGAAGCGCAACCTAGGCCGATCACCTTTCCACATTCCAAACGGAATGCCCCTGGCTTCCCGGTCTTCCCATTTTCAGGGTCACGATCACCAAGGCTACGCTCGCCCGCCCCATTCGGCTAAAGCTTACGTAGGCCTGACTGTACATTGAGCCAACCACTAGGTTGACCGGCTGGTGACCCAGTCGATAGCGATCACACAGGATTTCTCCCGTACCCCTTTCAGGGGCCAAAGGGCTCACGCCCAGAGGCAACCGACGGTCTGACCCTAGGTGATCTTTGCTGACCCAACCTTAGAGCGTTGACCGTTTTCACCAGCCTTGCCTGTTCAGTGAATTCCCTCCCCGACCCGGATCTACGGGACATTCACCTAGGTGTGGGCTGTCGCCCACGTACCACGTGCTTCCACTTACTTCCGGTGACACAAGGGCCCACCAAAAGCAGCCCGATAAACACGCCGACTAGACGGTACCACAGTAGGACGTTGATTCGCCCTTCGATAGACACGGAGGCCTTCAGTAGCTCCTCTGCACTATAGAAAGTCTTTAACGTGCCCCCAGACCCTCTCGGGCCCACTGCCGCCTGTTATTGGCCACCCTCGAGGAGCCTATCCCTCTCGGTCGACCAATATTCCTTTAAAAATCTGAGCAAGTAGGGCGTGCAACTGACCTTTTTTGTATTCTGCGAATATACGCTGTCGAAATTCCTTTTGTTCCAAAAACGAGGCAAAAGTTGATAGCGCACGGTCTTTCCAATCAAGGCTTTCTCTATATTCTTCGATGATCTGATTTTTGTCTAAATCATATTTTTCTTCATATCCAGGTATTACTGCTGTAATACTAATTCTGGTACGTCGCAGGTCTTCCAAGGTTTTTTCTTTTAGGTATATCTCCTTACCGAGGCGGTTTAGTACATTCTGATGCTGTCTTCTTTCTTGGATAGTAGTGGCTGGGTCATTCCAACCTTTTCGATGGGCGGCAATGACTTTTTTTATGTCTTTCATTACGTTATTAAGACGGTCTGTCTCATAATCTGCTTGTCTTAATTCTTCGTCAAGTTCCAAAAATTCTTGATCAAAATAAGTATCTAAAGCTGTCATCATAGTGCAGAACGTCATCTCTGCTGTTTCTGCCATTTTGTTGCTTTACTGTTCTTTTTCAAACCGGGTTTTCCTCTTAGAATTGTTTTTGCTGCGAATCCCAACAATTCTGATGATATATTCAATACACTAAAAACTTGTTTTTAACTTTACAGTAGAAAGTTCATGCTGCGAACATAAACCTTCCAGACGATCTTCTTTTTGAAAACTTTCACTGCGAATTCCAGTTTTCTTCCGCTCCCAGTTATCCCAAATCTCTCTTCATCCTGCCAGGGTCGCCAAAAATGTTGAGGGACAGTCAACTACCAGCTGAAAGTATCAACGGTTGAGATTTGTGACACTAGGGTGATTTCCACTGTATGGTTGATGACTACTCCAATGCCGAGTCGAAGCCAATATGATAGTTGAACCCCGAAGCTAGGTCAATAAAGTCAGTCCATTCAGAGCCACGGTTTAAGGCCAGTACTATGCTGAACGAGGTCAGGCGCTGGATATAGTTCTACCACTTGCCACTAATAGTTCTGAGTCTCTATGTCGTAGTAATAACGAGTTCTAAAGCTACACTAATTTGCTTTCTTAAGAAAAGTGCACTTTGAACTACTGTCCAGCGACGGGTGTTATTTACTTCGCAACGTCCTCAGTTTCTAATAGGCCCAAGATGATAAATGATTATGCTTCTTTAAACTCGCCGATTTTCAATACTCCTAATCGTACGAATTTATTAAACTCCAAAATATCACCAAATTATATTATTCCAACTTTATATCTTTACCACTCTACTTACGAAGAATATTTACTAACAAGTTGATTCAACCGCTCCTCGACGACGAATGATTATTATTTATTTCTATATTTATCATATTAGTTCTAACCTTAGTTATTAAGTCATTACAAATACACATCTATTATTTTATCCCAATACAGTTACACACGACATCAATTCAATTTACTCCAAGCATTACATCATTTTCTCATTATTAAATTAGTTAACCCAATTACTTAGTCCTAAACTGTTCATACAAATTGATTATTATTATTATTATTGAACAGTTACTTTAGCCTGGGCCAGTCCGATACCATCCTATTGAACTAAAGACCAAACAACATACACAATTCACAAATCAAAGTTAATCCTAGTTAATCCCAAGCCAGTCCAATCCTATACCAGTAGGCTTAAGAATATAGTATATACTAAGTTCACAAATTAAAGTTAATCCCAAGCCAGTCCAATCCTATACCAGTAGGCTTAAGAATATAGTATATACTAAGTTCACAAATTAAAGTTAATCCCAAGCCAGTCCAATCCTATACCAGTGGGCTTGAGAATAATGTATATACTAAGTACACAAATTAAAGTTTATCCCAAGGCAGTCCAATCCTATACCAGTGGGCTTAAGAATAAAGTATATACTAAGTTGACAAATTAAAGTTTGGCCAAGCCAGAATTATCCCATCACAGTGGGCTTAATAATAAATTATGTACTAATTGATTTTGTCTACCGTCTAAAATATGTAGTCATCATAACTTATCCGCAACATCATTACTAAGTCTTTAATATAGTTAGTTTACTTAAATTTAAGCCTACTCTGTCCGCGACAGAATCTGCGAACAAATTATTGTCCAATCTAATTAATTGCCCGATTAGGTTAACAAATAATTGCCCCTTCTCGGAAGCCAATAAAATACAGCCGGTTTGAAATGTCACAAACAATATACAATAGAATGTTTTTATATTAGTTGTCACTGTGTGAAAATATATTTGTGTTGATTGGATTTGTATTATTAACACTGGATTGATAAATTCTCAGAAAAACTGACCTGCCTTGACTTTGATTATAATTTATAATCATTGACTCTCCCCGACCTTTTCCGTTAATTATCAATTCTTGGTAATAGCAATGTTTTAATGTTTACCAGTGCAACAATATTAAATACCAATTGATTTTCAATCACTGGACATCCGTGGTTAACAAACAGAGTTGGTAATAATCGATGCGACAATAACTTATTTACAAAATAGCATTGGTATCGTCGATCCACCCATAAATTAAAAATGAGTATAAATACAACACCATTCACAGAAAAGATTCAAACAGTTCATCTAAAAAAATCATTCCAAACCATTAAAATCTTGACTTCATTTTCATTACAATTTATAAAATGGCAATTAGTAAAACCATTTTGCTATCGTTACTAACGATAGCGACACTCACGAACCCGTGCCTAAGTGACCCTGACTTTGTACTTACTTTACCGACTAAGAATGACCAGGTCAAAGGTAGGTCCGATTTTAAACTACTACGTTTAGAATCTTTAAAAACACAAAATTAACAAAATTTTAAGCGGGCACGTTAATATAATTTCATAAATAACCCCCATTCAATTGCTTGTTAAGATGCGGCAGTTTTGGATTCGGGTGGCCAAGTTTTAATCGTGGGAGGTGAAGAAGCGATTAAACACGAATTCCCTGGCATCGTAAACGTGCTAATTAAAACGCCTGCAGGGACTGGGCTCTGTGGCGGTAGTATTTTAAACGCGAGCTGGATCCTCACCGCCGCGCATTGCGTTTGGCCCTTGAGCGAAGTTCAAAGAATTTCCGCCACAGCCGGTGATCACAACAGAGAGGAAATAGAACCCACGCAACAATTCCGAGTTGGAAAAAAAATTGTTGTCGCGGATTCATATAATGCGTGAGTTAATTTGTTTTCAATACTAGTGCATTTATAACTTGACAATTTTAAAGAAAAATTACGGTTTTTAAAAAAACAGGACGACCTTTGCATATGACATTGCTCTAGTAGAGTTGGACACCCCCTTCACTATGAATGAATATGTGCAGCAGACTACGCTCGCAAATCCCAATTATGTTTCGCAAGGTGAGTAAATATGTTATCGTCGGGTATTTTGATCTGCACATCGATTTACTCTAGAGAATAACGCGAATTGTGCATACTAAAATTCTAAAAAAAATATTTCTGGTAATGCTATTGCTGTAATATGATATTTAAATGAACAGGAGATGCGATTGTGGCCGGCTGGGGAAGGCTTAGCAATAACGGACCAACAACGAAGGAACTTCGAAAAGCTAATGTAACTTTCGTGCCAAACCCTGTTTGCACAGTAGATTTCGCAGGGATCGTTCCAATCACCGACAGTATGGTTTGTGCCTCGGCGGTGGATCGGGGTGTTTGCAACGGGGACTCAGGAGGGCCACTGATGGTCAGATCGGATGTCACCAATGGGACATTCTTAGTTGGAATCACGTCCTTTGGGGACAAAGATGGATGCGGAGATGCCACCTATCCTGACGTATTTCAACGCGTTTCTTCCCACGTTGCTTGGATTCAGAGTTTAGTTGACAATGTTAAGATTCACCCTGATCTTACTCCAACCACAACCACGGCGACGACAACTACGACGGTGAGAACGACCCGGACGTTGTGGACAACGGCGCCAACGGATGCACCAGGGGACGAAAACGGTGTTGACAGGATGTCAACCAATGTTTTCGCTCAATTGAGTATGTCCGTTGTGTTGTTTTATCAACTTGTAATTTAATAGTTTATAAAATTTATCACGTGATCCTTAAATTATTTGTAGTTCGTAAAACTTATCGTCCTTGTCTTTTGTAATTCATGTTATAAAACAATAAAAATATAAATATGAAAAACCAATAGAGGATCGTTCATTCAGTTCATTTGTGCAATATTTCATATACGAGACTTGTCTGTTCTACTTTTATTCTACACTTTGAGTGTTGAGCAAGTTTGCATTTCAAATTCGATGGATGTAGAATTTGCGGGAAACGGTGTATAATATTTTGAGAGTAACAAAATATCCTGAACTATTTACATCATTTTATTGGTTGATAATAAATAAATTTGAAAAGGGTATCAGTCCTAGAAAAGCCAAGCACATGGTACTTCAAAACGTTTATTTATGAATATTATATTAGGTTTGTTATTGTGAAAAAAATTACAAGAATCAATTGTCCAACTGAACCAACCAACCTCGACGACAGATTACCTTTACCAGTTGGTTCTTTGGTGGTTCTTATTGCTTCGTCCTCAAGATACATCGTAAACTCGACGAAATTGTTGTTACCGACACTTAAAACAGGATACACACGGAGACCATGTTCCTCATCGACTTCGACATGATCTGACAAGGGAGGGAGGTATCACAGAGTGGAACCTCCAATTGACTTGAATTTTTTTGTGATGAAGCTACAACTCATACAAACGTAAACGACGAAAAAATTAGCGGCCCAATTTTATGTGTGATATGTTTAAAAAATTGCCAAACATTGGACGCTGAAAAAAGTATAGCGAAAATGGCAAATAAAATATATAAAAAAAATCAAGAAAAAAATTAGGAAACAGAAAATCATAATATTTTGTCATAATTCACAAGGGTTATGGAGAAATTGGGGTGGGAAGCTGTTGGGCAACCAGTTTGAGGGCTTTTAGTTCGCGGCAGAGGTAACTTTTCTTGAAAATGACCTGAATAAACCGATGTAACGGGTGTAACCAAGTGTTGAAAATATAACGATAAACAAACTAAATCTCAATTTCCCCAAAAAGCCCGGGTTTCGCACCCTGGTGTCAGTAGGAGTGGTCCCGTATTTATCAAAGATGTTCTATTACTCATGGGAATCGTTTAAACCCCATATCTCAATTTCCCCGAAAATCCGGGTACTGCACCCTGGTGTCAGTGGGAGTGATCCCGTATTCGTCGAAGATGTTCTATTACTCATGGGAATCGTTTAAACCCCATATCTCAATTTCCCCGAAAATCCGGGTACTGCACCCTGGTGTCAGTAGGAGTGGTCCCGTATTTATCAAAGATGTTCTATTACTCATGGGAATCGTTTAAACCCCATATCTCAATTTCCCCGAAAATCCGGGTACTGCACCCTGGTGTCAGTGGGAGTGGTCCCGTATTCGTCGAAGATGTTCTATTACTCATGGGAATCGTTTAAACCCCATATCTCAATTTCCCCAAAAATCCGGGTACTGCACTCTGGTGTCAGTGGGAGTGGTCCCATAATCGTCAAAGATGTTCTATTACTCATGGGAATCGTTTAAACCCCATATCTCAATTTCCCCGAAAATCCGGGTACTGCACCCTGGTGTCAGTGGGAGTGGTCCCGTATTCGTCAAAGATGTTCTATTACTCATGGGAATCGTTTAAACCCCATATCTCAATTTCCCCGAAAATCCGGGTACTGCACCCTGGTGTCAGTGGGAGTGATCCCGTATTCGTCAAAGATGTTCTATTACTCATGGGAATCGTTTCAACCCCAAATCTCAATTTCCCCGAAAATCCGGGTACTGCACCCTGGTGTCAGTGGGAGTGGTCCCGTATTCGTCAAAGATGTTCTATTACTCATGGAAATCGTTTAAACCCCATATCTCAATTTCCCCGAAAATCCGGGTACTGCACCCTGGTGTCAGTGGGAGTGGTCCCGTATTCGTCAAAGATGTTCTATTACTCATGGGAATCGTTTCAACCCCAAATCTCAATTTCCCCGAAAATCCGGGTACTGCACCCTGGTGTCAGTGGGAGTGGTCCCGTATTCGTCAAAGATGTTCTATTACTCATGGGAATCGTTTCAACCCCAAATCTCAATTTCCCCAAAAATCCCAGGTTTCGCACTCTGAAATGTAGGTTCAGGGTATTATCATGTATAGATGATAGACATAGAGTGTAATGTAAACTACCTAAGCGTCAGTTTTAAAATGAGTAAGAGCTCTATCCTGGCGTTGGACTCCTACATATCACTATTCTGTTTGATTTAATGGTTTGTTTTGGGGTTTAATTGATGGGGGGCAGGGGGTGTGACCGATTTGACCCAAGTTCGAACTTAGCCTCACTCTTGAGCCAAGGAACAAGTGTACAAAATTTGGTGACCGTAGGTCCAGCCGTTCTCCAGTTATCGCTCGGACAGACGGACAGACGGACAGACGGACAGACGGACGGACGGACAGACGGACAGACGGACAGACGGACAGACGGACAGACGGACTGGTCATTCGCATAAAGTGTTTTCAACACTTAATAAAGATAGGGAGTGAACATTGGAGAACTCGAAAAATAACATTCAACATTGTGCTTGAACGAGCACTTTCACTAAAAGCAGACAGACCTTTACTATAGGAAAACACAAAAAGTCGAGTTTTCTCGCTCACTTTCTTTCCTTACTCGAACCCTGACCCACCACTCCCATTTCGCACAAACTGTTATAAGCAGTATTGAAAAAATAGTTGACTCTTGACCTCCCCCCTTGACCTTTGACATACACGACCCTAAAACAAGCTTGACGTCAGTTTGGATGTCAATAACAATATATAACCAAAAGAAAAATTTCAAGTCAGGCCGTTCTCGGGTTATCGTGTTTACAGACGCACAGACAGACAGACAAGTCCTTCTTAGTACATTAAGAAATGTTTAAATATTCAAATCTTTCGCAAATCTTTGAAAAATGTATAGGTCATGTTTGATTGGGAGTAATTTATACTTTACAATTGTTAATTAATAATTATAATAAGAACGATTCGAAGTTCAGGTACTGGAACTGTTCCAAGTCTCCGTAGAGAAGAGGTTAAAATAGAAACATTTGAAGTTGGAAAATACAACGATTATAATTATGATTATCTCGCCGTTCGCACATTCTGATTCTGACAAACTTGCGGAAACAGATTACCTCAACTTAATTATATATATATATATAAAAAGAACTGTTTAACTTTAATTTATTGCCAGAACTCAATAAGTACGTATTTAAACTGATTGTGGAATATGACGCAGATACAGAAATAGATTATGTGTGAAGTAAATGTAAATGTTTTGGTAATGTTTTACTTTGCATTGTAATCTCTACAAAGAAGGCCGTGTATTTTATCGTTCAGTTCCGCTGAATTCCACCTCCACTTAAAATACTGATTGATAATTTTCGGGTTTAACTGACAAGGGACGTAATGGAGAGATAACACTCCGATTGACTTGATTTTTTTTTGTGACGCAGCTTTGAAGGATTTAAAAAGGTAAAGGCTACTATTTAATGAATTACGGTGGGGAATAAGGGACTATAAGGACCAAAAACCGTAAAAATGATAATTATTCCCTATGTAATTTAACATTAAGAGCCTATCCCTTTATGACTCCTAAATCCTTAATGTATTAGCTCCTATTACCGGTTGAAGCTACTAAACCGTCTCGGGTCAAGGGCCGAATCCTTTTTCATTATGAATTAATTATGATTAAATTAATTATGAAATAATTAATGATGAGAAATTATGGACTAATCGGAATTAATTAATCTTTCTCAAGACAGGAACCTGGAGTGATTTATTAACTTTAAGGACGAGAAAGTTATTACTATTAATTAAGGAACTACCGTAAACCCAATTAACTTAAATATAAAGAAGTATACCAATTAAAGGTATGTAGTAAACCAGTAAACCAAACTCAATTAAACTAAGTGAGTTAATTAATAATTAAGTACCCTTAATCTACTAATTACTGAATTAAATACTATTCAGCACATTTGAGCCAACCAATGCAATTAAATATTGAATATGCCATAAACCGGAGAGTTAACCATGGGAAGTACACTTAAAGATAATCCTAACCTTAATTAAGTACCCCCTTGAAACCCGGAAAGTCTAGGGCGACCCCCCAATTACCTAAACGGTTGGTTGCGTCCCCGACTCGGAGAAATCACAACCTCCCGAAGGTACTCTTAAGGGTCCCCCTTTATATCCCAACAATAAGGAACGTTGACACAGACCTTTGACCTCTGACCTCTCAAGCGTAGACGACCACGAGACTTGAGACCCTTGAGACGTGTAGACGTAGACGAAGGAAACCCGTAAGGACTCGAAGGACTGGATGCAGGGACCCGGAAACCGCTGAAGGAACGAAGGACCGGTTCTCGGAACTAACCCTCAAAAGCCGCTACCAATATGGAAATGGGCCCTTAGAGGCAAACGCTCCAAAAGTTTAGACTAAAGCCTAAATTTAGTCTATCCAAGACAGCTATTAAATAAAATATAAATAGGGAATTAAATGGGGTGAATACATTTATATTCCCTGGAAATATAAACTTCGAAATTTAGGAAATATAATAATATTAATAAAAACCTTACCCGAAATATCGGCTGATTATAGACTGAATTGAGAAATTCAAGTTGAGAAATATTGAAAAATAATTTCTCAAAAATAAACTTAAACATAAAATAAATTTCAATACAAAATCGGACAGTTTCAGTTACACAAACAGAATGAATGGGCTTGACGAACCTTTTATAGGTCTCGTCTCCTTTTAACTTACATTGGAAGGTTCTGGAGACGGATTAGGATAAGCTATTTGCTTCTAATTTCTCTTTAAAGAAGTCCGGAGATTTTTCTTATGGGAGCTCAGGTAACCGGCTCCACTATTAATTAGTCTAATACGTCTAATTATAATACCCGAATCCCTTATCTCATTCATAAGTATGGACTCGGTCTCTTATAATGCCCTTATGGTTAACCCTTAGGGGTTTTATATGCATTTCAGATTGCCTTCGGTTATAAATAGGAATGATAGGAAGTTTATGCCCGATCCTTTAACTATTACAGGGTTCCCTTCTTCACTCTACTCTATACTCATCAATACAATTAATATAATACCATACGTAGACCTTTGTCTACGTTTGGTACCATAATGTCTCGTAATTCCTAATAAGCATAAATAGAATGGCTATGCCATTCGCCATAAGGGATAGTTATGAGTATATAATATACTCATAATTATTCCTTATAAGCTTACGACTCTATAGATGACGTAGGTGAAAACAATCGGTGCTCAAATTGAGGTTTATCAGGTTCAAAAATTCAAAAGGTTGAAAAATCAACGAAAACGGCCATTTTCGAACGCTCACCAAACCACGAGTTTTGGACGGATTTTGAAAATCTTTGAAGTTTTACAATCATAAAAAGTTTATTTTAAAGGAAATACAAAGATTTAATTTTTTAAGAAAAAAAAATATTTTTTTGAAAATTTTAACTACGTACAACGGAAAAATTTGTATTTTTAAAAAACAATTCTAAAATTATTTTTTTGCATTTCCTCAAAGCACAAGACCTTAACATGAAAAAACTTTAAAGATTAAAAAAATCGATACAAAACTCGTCGTTTGGCGAGCGTTTGAAAGTCAATCGGAGTGTTATCTCTCCATTACGTCCCTTGTCAGCTCATCTTATTTACTTTGCCCACACCTGAAATTCGAGATTTGATTTTATAAAACTATTCTGAAGTTAATCCAAGTATTTTAACCCTGAGCTAGAGAACTTACTATCCTTCTGCAGCAATCTAAAAACTGTTAACTAATTGTTTTTTTCATCCTTTAATATATAAATCATAATTCAGTCTTAACATTTCAGTTAAGATTAAATGATAGTAGTCACCACATCAGTAGCCATGTGTTTACAAGCACCTGGCGATGATAAAGGGTACGCTTTGACGACAATAAGGTTTTGCCAGTTTCTGAGAAGTTATTCTGTAGTCAAGAATAGTGACTACAAAATTAATGTAGCTGGATGGGGAAGGCTCAGCAATGACGGACCAACAACAAACGAACTATGAAAAATTATAAAACATAATAAAAGCAATTGTGTCCGAACGATTCATAATAACATCCGTCAACTACCAAATTATACATCGAATCGTTTCTCATGCACTTTCCCTATTTGATTATTACGTTACAGAATCTGCGCACAAATTTATTGTAGAGTGTAATTAATTGCCCGATTACGTTAACAAATAAATGCCCCTTCGCGGAAGCTAATAAAATACAGCCGCATTGAAATTTCGTATACAATGTACAATTCATTGTTTTTATAATAGTTTTTGCTGTTTGACAAATCTATTTTAACAGGTGGATTATCTTTGTATTACTAATACTGAATTAATAAATTCTCAAAAAGACAAACCTCTCTCCGACCTTTTCCAATTACAACTATCAATTTTTGGTAATAAAAATATTTTATTGTTTGCCAGTGGTAACAGTAATCAATACAAATTCATATCCAATCATGATACATCCGTCGTTAAATCAACAATTACTCTAGTTGGAAATAACCGAAGCTTAATTAACTTGTTTACAAGATAGCACTGGTATCGCTGATCCGAGTATATCGGGTATAAATACAACTCCATTCACAGAAAAGATTTAAATAGACTAGTTCATCTCCCAAAATCATTCCAAACCCTTAAAATCTTGACTTCATTTTCATTACAATTTATAAAATGGCGACTAGTAAAACCATTTTGATATCGTTACTAACGATAGCGACGCTCACCAACCCGTGCCTAAGTCAGTCTGACTTTGTACTTACTTTGCCGACTAAGGATGACCACGTCAAAGGTAGGTCCGATTTTAAACTACTACGTTTTGAATAGTTGAAAACACATAATTAGCGGGCAAATTTGCGTTTTAAGGAGGCACGTTAAGATAATTTCCTAATTAACCCAGGGCATAATTGTTTTGTTAAGAAGCGGCAGTTCTGGATTCGGGTGCCCAAGTTTTAATCGTGGGAGGAGAAGAAGCGATTAAAAACGAATTCCCTGGTATCGTAAAGGTGTTAATTAAAAAGCCTGCTGGAACGCGCCTGTGTGGCGGTAGTATTTTAAACGCAACCTGGATTTTAACCGCCGCGCATTGCATTTGGCCCTTAAGCGCAGTTCAAAGTATTTTGGTCACAGCTGGAGATCATGTCAAAAATGAAATCGAAGCCACTGAACAGACTCGTAATGGGAGAAAGATTGTCCCAGCTTCATATAATGAGTAATTAACGTCATTTAAGTTTTAGTTAATTCACACTTAACAATGTTTTTTAATCAAAATTCCTGCTTAAAATATTTGATGTTGCAAAAATATAGGAAGACGTTTGCTTACGACATTGCTCTAATAGAGTTATCAGCACCATTCACTTTTAATAAATATGTGCAACAGACTACGCTGGCAAATCCTAATTATGATCCGGAAGGTAAGTAAATATTATCGTCGGGTATTTTGGACTCCATATCGAAATACGCTAGAGAATAATACAAATTGTGATTACTAAAATTAAAATTATCTGAAGAATTGATTTCCGGTAATTTTCAAATAAAAAAAAGCAAGGGAATTTTCTCGAATGTTTGTTCGGTAAGTTCTACCTCGCGTTCAGTTCGAAGACAGACCAGATGGGTCACACCCCTTCATTTTCTCAATCTACTCAACGTTAAAAAGACCACTACCATCTGCATCTACAACATATAATAGTCTCAATTACGTATAGCCCGAATTTTTTCTTCAAATATTAACCCTACATGTGTGACATGTCGTTGAAAGGGAACGGTAATATACTATTCAACGATTTCAACAACTTTACTCAATTATTGGGGAAACGTTAGATTCTTCGACTCCTAGATGTCGGAAAATGACTTATATATATATATATATATATATATATATATATAAAATATAAAAATTGATTTCTTGTAATGTTAAAATTTTTGCCCTATAAAATTTGTAACAAAACCCACTCGCAATGCCAAAAGTGTAATACGATATTTGAATTAACAGGAGATGCAATTGTAGCTGGCTGGGGAAGTCTCAGTAATAATGGACCATCATCGAAGAAACTCCAAAAAGCGAATGTAACTTTCGTTCCAAATTCTGTTTGCTCAGAAAATTTCAAAGGGATAGTTCCAATCACTGATAATATGGTTTGTGCCTCGGCGGTGGATCGGGGTGTTTGCAACGGGGACTCTGGGGGGCCACTGATGGTCAGATCGGACATCATCAATGGGACATTCTTAGTTGGAATCACGTCTTTTGGGAAAAAAGGGGGATGCGGAGATGCCAAATATCCTGGCGTATTTCAACGCGTTTCTTACCACGTTCCTTGGATTCAGAGTTTAGTTGCCAATGTTAAGATTCACCCGGGACTTATTCTAACCACAACTACAAGACGACACCACCCCCTCGACCCACGCACATGACCACCAACACACACGACCCGGATGTAGTGGACTACTACGTCCACGGATACTCCAAGGGTCGAAAACGGTGTTGACAGGATGTCGACCAATGTTTTGTTCAATTAGTTAGTTTGTTTGTTTATTGACATCCGTTATCTCCACTGTGTTGTTTTATCAACTTGTTATTTATTAGTTTATAAAATTGATCATGTGACCCTGATATTCCGTAGTTCCTAAAACGTATCCTTCTTTGTCTTTTGTAATTCACGCTATTAAATTATAAAAATATAATTATGAAAAAACAATGGAGATGGTTCATTTAATTGATATTCAATTTGTGCAATATTTCATGTGAATGTAGCCCAGAAAAGCCAATACTTGCATTGTGTGAGAATCGCTAGAAAAAAACGCATATTAAAATCTTGTTTTTATTTCATTGATTTCATTAAAGTTCCTGGAAAACCCGCATTTTGGAAAGTCAGTTTTAATTTTTATTGCAATGAGATCGGCGGTAGTAACGCATTTACCAGCATCTATCAAATGCAGAACAATCGTCTTTCGAGTTTATTATTGCAAAGGTGTGCTTCTTTTATCTTGTATTTTTACATCCGATCCCAACGAATATCTCCGAGAAATTCATCATTCTGTTTTGAAACCCGAAACTTGTATCGTAACAATTGGCTAATCTGTTTCAAGACACTCGATTTGACAAGATGTGGTTATGTGACCATCAGACCATCCGGACGTTGGGTTCTGTTTCGAATTCATACCTTCAATTCTTGATTATCCAATTGATAATCGTCAGCAACAATAAAATAAACTGGGATAAATTTAATACTGGTTACTTATATTTATGCGTACAAGAAACTCTATTATAATAAACAATGCAATTCGTGTATTAATGTTATCTTATCACTGACATGAATTACAATGTTTACAATACAGAATCGGAAACATTTTAAGCAGTGATTTTTAATGTCATGCCATTAACATACGACCACTTTCTAGGATGATTTTTTTTTAAAACGAAACATTTATACTAGGTAATAGGATTTTCGTTTTTTCGATATAGAACTATAGTCTGGTCAAGAAAAATAGACAGTTTTTCTGCATGTTGAATTTTGGTCGCACATAGTTACCAAATAAAGTTTTGAAACTGAATGGGCCGTTCGTATAGTACTTTAAAATACAATTGCCTAATTTTAATTGATGATTTTTATTCATATTAGTGAATTTGCATAATTAAATTTAAAATCTTATGGGACCTATAACTCGCCATCGATTCACTTACATTTTACTAAAAAACCAACTTAAAATTCCAACATAATCCTCACATTTGAAATCCATTCATTCCATGTCTCATGTCCATTCACCCTTTCATTTCATCTCCAAATCTCCATTCTTATCATAGTCAGATAAGTCAAGTCGAAAGTCAAAGTAACAACCTCACAAGTCGGTCCAGTCCAAGCTTAGTCATAAGTGGCTATATTAATTAATCCAGTCAAAATCCACCGAAACAGTCCAAGGTCGCTCCCTTCAGTCGAAAGTCCAAAGTAGCTCTCTTCTGTCAAAGTCAGTCACAACTCGCTCTCTGCGTTCCAAGTCAGTCCCAGTTCGCGTTCTTTAGTCCAATTCAGTCACAGGTCACTATCTTCAGTCCAAGTCCGTCAAAAGTCAAAGAATGGGAAGAGAAAAGGATAAGCCAGCAAAGGAAATTATTTTTTGCAGAACCATAGCAAAGAATCGTCGTTAATTTAAGCGAATCCGACAGTGATGACGATTGTTCCAATACAGAAGAATAAATTGAGTCTGCAGAAGAGGGGTCAGAAGATAATAACGACTATGCATCAGATTCTGAGGATGATCTCCTACCAATATGATAGCTTTCAGATGTATTTTATAAGGAACGAAATCGTTGAAGTACTCTGTCATAAATTTTTGTAACCTTGACACTTATTTAAAAATCCATATTGATTATGAACGGCCCTTTGTTTTAATTTCTATTTTTGCCTTAGTTACAGGACATTTTTAAAGTGTCCAGAAAAACTGTCTATTTTTCTTGACCAGACTATAGCATTGTATTTGGAGTTTAAAAACAAGTACACTGAATCGTAAGTTAAACAAGTGCTTGTAATTTAATTAAAATTTAAAGCTTGGATAACTATTAGGTCGTTTGTATTCCATTAAAACAAAATCCCCTACCCGAAATACTACCCCACCCATTCGGCTAGGTTGGGACTATTTGAAGAATATAAAAACCCAGGGGATTTATTTAAGAAAATATGGTAATCTACAATCAATTATAGTTATTTACAAAACCGTCGTTAATACCTCTGCTGAAATCAACTCCGTGGATAGATAGTTTTTCACCATTTTTAATTGTTTTTAATGTGTGGTAATTATACTGCACATTACTCTATATTACATATTGCAGCCACGCCACTTCGGGACTTATAACTTACGGTTTAGTGTTTAGTGACGAATAAATATTTAATTTACATCCACCCATAGTAATTAATGCATAATAATAACAATAACTATAATATGATAATAACTTGTGAATGTATAGGCATATGCTAGGCGAAGCCGAAGTTTTGAAAGGTTTTTGTTAACTTCCTCGGCGAATGAACCCCAGCATTGTTTTATGGTCCTGGAGATTCTTATGACCATGTTCCAGACTACGCCAACGGCTTCGGTTGTTCTACGTTCTTCGCAGATAAATACCAATGCGGCCATTCCACTTGCCAAGAAACAGAAATGAAAAAATGATCTCAGATTTTTCATCGTTATTTCAGACGAAGGAATAAACTTTTTCAGCGTCCTTTCCACTGAACCCTTCTGTAATAAGTTTGCATGGTAAGCCATTTTTCTAATGAAATCCAAAACTCGGATTTCAAAGAACTGGCCCATCTTCCGAACCTGAACTCCCGGGTACTCGTGTAAAAAAATGCAAAAACGGGATCCGTTCGCACCTCCTCTTCAACTCGGAAACAATGGAATGCGGGTAGCAAGGCCTGCAACTCCAACAACGTGTGTTTCCCGAATCCAATGCTCACATAATAAGCCAATTTCTTATCCCCATTCGACAAAAGGCCCGCAATGGTTTCAATCGGATGACAGCCAACAAGTCATTCAACTTGTTTTCGATATTAGAACGATTAAAGGCTGGAAGCAATTCTATCCTTGCATCCTTTTCAGGCGTTTCTCGGCAATGTACAATTTTGTAACCAGCTTGAATGACTTGGGACAGGTTTCGAAATGGATTTAGTTCGACTGGGACGATAAGCTCGGCAGCTAAGATTTCAGTATAACTGGTCAGAGCTACGTACGAAAATATGGAGAAAAGAGCGACGAGGGCCGTGAATTGTGGTAGATCTATTCCCTGTCTCACAAGAGCTGCCCAAACTAAAACGACGGTCTCACAGATGGCTCGAAAATTCCAAGACTTGTCCTGTGCCAGGATGTAAAGCGTTAGGCCAGCGAGGCAGAGGACTAAGGTTAACCATACTTTGTTTTGAAAAGGATAGAGCCACACCCACAGGGACAGCCGTTCTGTTTGAACTCTTGGAATGCAGTAGAACAAGTGGTTGGAAAAAATACCGAGATAGTGGAGTCTGTTCATTTGAGAACGTTCATATTCTTCAAACCATACGCCATACGATGCTATAGATTTAAATTCCAAAAGCTTACTGTAGTCAAATTGGAGTTTTAAGCTAAGATCAAAAGCCAAGTTTTTCAAAACAACGTCTTCCTCTGAGCAACTCTTATTGTTAGTAAGAAACGGCAGGATTCCGTTCGAGTCCCAGATTATATTCACACACTTGTTGTGCTCCGTGTGGAGGGTAAAAATGGTGTAGGTAGTGTTCTTCCAAAGGTTTTGATAGTCCGAGGGTCTTTGAATTTGAATTGGCGTATTCTGATGGTTTTCCCAATCCGTGTAGAAGGGACAGTAATAAAACCAGTCGTACTGCTCATCAGATTGAGAGTCAGGAACGGTGTCGATGCTTTTGCTACCTTCATGAAGAGAGACGAAGAAAACTGAAGCTGGGTAATCCAGATCTTCTTTAAGCTGCGGGTTGACACTTTGCTTGGGCGTCAAGTGTTTAGTTGAGATGAAAACGAAGTAGGAATTATTCTGATTTCGGACCGTGTACTCACTAGCGCCCATGTAAAAAGCAATTGCCTTATAGTTGGGGTATCCTAGTGTACGGTCACCGTTTTCAATTATGACGTTGATGGTACATTTTTCAAAAAAATTCGGGTTTGGTTGGACTGGCAATATCTTGACATTCGAAACTGTGAAAGGCTTCAGTTGATTTCCATGAATTACTGTTGATAAAACGTCCCCATAAAACCATTCCTCGTGCAGGGATTTGTAATGAATGCAGCAGTCATCTTCCGATTTCAGGTCTAACTTGAATGTTGGATTTGAAACTGATCCTTTCAGTAGAAATAAATACAAAATAATAACCAACATCGTCGTCGTTAAGTGTTTAGCGTGTGATTTCACTAAATTATCTTGATTGTTGAGTGAGGGTAGACAAAATGTTCGTCTTAAATCTAAAATTTCTGAACGCAACTTAAGTTCTTTCTGGTCTCTGCAAACTTTTCCCTTGAAATGTGAAAGCTTGGATAGTTTGCCTTTAAGCTCGATTGAAATCGATAGAATTTTTATTCCTTAGATACGACAACCTGTTAGATGAGTTGAGTCAAGAATTGGCATTTCGTGTGAATATTGAGTCAACAGGCACTTTTAGTTAATTAATTTCAAACCCAACTATCGCATTAATATTTTAAAACGCTTGTCTTCTATTCACCTCTGTCTTCAGCCTAATAAGTCTTTATACAACTACAAGACCAACTGTGTTGAACTTGAATATTAAGATAAACATAGTGATCCTTTGAATTGACTAAATTTATAATTGAAAACTCTTATTGTAGTTAGGAAGTTAAGACTGCAGCTAACGCTATTTTTAATTTCTGACTTTAAACTTCTTAGCTTCCCGAATTATGAAATCAAGGGTTTGATATATCATTGTAGAATAGACTAATCAAGATGTTCTGTGTATACCGTATGAGTCTTGGGACCAATATCAATCACATTTCGGTGGCCAGGGAGTTATACAACTATTAGATTATAAGCCATGAATTTGACGTTTCGTGTCTTTCGTGTGTAATGATATGCGGTCTTTTGGTAGTATGGCATTTGGTGCAGTATGACTTTTGGTCTGTATAGATTTTGTCATTATGGCTCATGTCATTCGGGCTTATGGGAGTATGGCTTTCGGTATGGAATCGAAAATACAACGATTATAATTATGATTAGCTAGCCTTTCGCATATTCATTCTGACAAACTTGCGGAAACAGATTACCTCAACTTCTAATGCAATTTTTTTTGTGCTTAACTCCGATCCATCCGTGAATGGTGTAATAAAATCAGAAATAAAATTCTATTTCGAACAATGAAAATTGTTTTTGTATAATGCTGCCAAACGGTGGAGAAAATTAGGTGAAAAGTTGGAGAAAATTAAGAACAGTGGTCGTGGGCGCTCCGCTCCTTTTTAACCTCTTGCCTCAGCTAGAAGGAGCGTTTCTCGGAAGAGCGAGGGAAAGAGGCAGATGGAGAATTCCGGTTTTCTCCTTCCTTTTTGCAGCGGCGTCGAAGAGGTTAAAAAAGGAGCGGAGCGCCCACTACCACCACTCCTTGTTCTCCCACCATTAGACAGCAATATAAAAATATTTTTTTTAAGTTTTAAAGTTTTTTTTAAACATCTAATTTTATTTCTGATTTCATGACAAAACTCGTTTGGATCGGAGTTAAACCTGGAAAAATTTTGCATTGATATAATTTGCATATAATAACATCGTTAATTGGATGAATTTCACATCGATTGTTAAAATCTTTAGACATTTGGCATGCTAATATTTGATTTCACGTAACAATTCTACTAGTTTAATTAGTTCCTGTCGTTGTGGTTTGTGGAGGTTAGGGGTCGATTTGAGCATTGGGAACATAATTCAGAATCCATCGAAGGTGTGAGGAAACGCGTTGAAATACAGCAGGATACCTTTCATCCCCACATGTGTGATTGTGTCCAAAGGACGTAATCCCAGCTAAGAAGAGTCTGTTTGTAATTTTCGACATTGCCATCATTGGACCTATGGAATCCCCGATGCAGACACCGCGATTTATCGCGGACGCACAAACCATGTTGTGCATGATTGTAACTTCATGAGTACTTTGACAGATGTCAGTAGAGACGATGCTGACATTTGCTTTTCGGAGCTCGTTGGTTGTTATCCCCGTGATACTGTCCCTTCCCCAACCAGCTACAATCGCTTGTCCTGTTAATAAAAATACCTCAAATCAGTTAAATTTTTAATTCAAAAATTCAATTAAGTGACCAAGTGGCATTCAATTTTAATTCCAGCTCAAAAGCCAAAAAACATGAGACTTCAATTTTATTTTACCTGTCGAAACATAATTTGAATTTGCAAGAACCACCGGTTGCACGAATGAATTGATTGTGAATGGTGTTTGTAACTCTACCAAAGCAATGTCATTAGCATGGGTCACCCTGTAATTAAAAACACCTAAAACTTAATACTTTAATTGCTGTTTTGTAAATCAACAATTAAACCAAATTGTCATACGGGTTATAACTAGGATGGGGAATCCTGTGTTTCCAATTCCGACTTTGTTCCGTGTGTTCCCATTCATTTCTGTAGTGATCTCCCGCGGTGATGTTAATGCTAGTTACTCCGCTTAAAGCCGAATCGCAATACGCCGAGGTAAGAATCCAGCTTGCGTTTAAAATATTACCGCCACAAATTTCTGCGCGACCATATCTTGTGATTTGCAGGTTCACGATTCCAGGGAATTCATTTCTTACCGCCTCTTGTCCTCCCACAATCCGATTTTCTCCGGCCAGATCTATAATTATCCTGACTTTAAAAAATTGCAATGTAATTATTGTATTTAAACGGTTCTAAACCCTGTGTTAAGCCTGTGGTACCATCAATAGGGGCATCATTATTCGCCGAAACAACTACAATGTCCGGCTGACTCAGCCACACGTTTGTGAGAGTCGTTAGCGTTAGTAGCAATATCAAACAAAGTTTAGTATTTGCCATTTTATAGAAGAAACGGGAGTGAAAGCCAAGATCCTAGTACACCGGTCTAGGTACAAATGAGATGTAAAAAAATGAAACGGAGCTTTTGAAGATAATTTTGATGCTATTTATGGTCTTTGGCATCTCCTGTGCGGATCGGTGATATCAATATTAAGTTATCCTATGAAGGATTAGTTTATAGACTAAATATATGACTAATTAAAATCTTGAAGTTCTAATCTGAGAAGCTACGGATTAGATGAGATCATGCTTATATATAAAAATATCAAAGCCGGTTTGATTTTCGGAGCATATCACGGAAGTATATTATACGATATAAGTGTGCCTCCTAAACACGAATTTGATCATCATAAAAGTTAAGGGTGCCCACTTGTACATATTGTTACTGCACTGGTATAAGCCATGCATACGAGCAATACCAGTCTGTGTCATTTAAGATAAGATGCCCCCTCAAATTGGATTTTGTTCCCACAATTGATAATTAAGCTCTTATTGACCATAATTTCCAAAACATATAAAAAGAACTGTTTAACTTTTAGTTAATGCTAGAACTCAATAGGTACGTTCGACAAGATTGATTAGTTAATGCAATCCGGATACTAATAACTACATTTACTACATTGGAATTTGAACTGATTGTGGAATATGACGCAGATACAGAAATAGATTATGTGTGAAGTAAATGTAAATGTTTTGATAATGTTTTACTATTTGCATTGTAATCTCTACAAAGAAGGCCGTGTATTTTATCGCTCAGTTCCGCTGAATTTCACCTCCACTTAAAATACTGATTGATTGTCCGGCTCCAACTGAGCTCATATTATTTACTTTGCCCACACTTGAAATTAGAGATTTGATTTTATAAAACTACTCTGGAGTTACTCCAAGTATTTTAACCCTGAGCTAGAGAACTTACTATCTTTTTGCAGCAATCTAAAAACTGTTAACTAATTGTCTTTTCATCCCTTAATATATAAATCATAATTCAGTCTTAACATTTCAGTTATGATAAAATGATATTAGTCACTACATCAGTAGCCATGTGATTACAAGCACCTGGCGAAGATAACGGTACGAATTGACGACAATAAGGTTTTGCAAGTTTCTGAGAAGTTATTCTTTAGTCAAGAATAGTGACTACAAAATTAATGTAGTTGGATGGGGAAGGTTCACTATGGACACTATTTGGGTGTTAAGCGAGTTAAGATCTGTAATCTTGCATAAAGACTAATTCGACCATGCTGATTACGAAAATCATAATTTTAGCTCTGCCAAAGTGGGTCAAGTGGGTCAGGAGTAGGTGGGAAGGTTAAGAACCGCGCAGTTTCAGCTAAAAGTTAGCATTGGCGAGAAGGGGGGAAGGAGGAGAAAGTTGAGTTTTCCACTTTTTCTTCCTTTTTCTCGCAAACCCGAACAGAAGATAGAAGATAGGGCGCTAACATTGGAAGGATCGGGAAAATAACATTGCGCTGGTATTAGCATTTTTACGAAAAGGGAACGAGAAAATACTATAGGAAAGTTTAAACTCACGCCCGTTTTTTGACCTTCCTACCTACTTTTGACCCACTAAGCCTCAATTGGCAGAGCTAAAATTATGATTATCGTAATTAGCATAGTCGAATTAGTCTTTATGCAAGATTACAGCCCTTAACTCGCTTAACACCCAAAATGTGTCCATTGTCAGCAATGAAGGACCAACAACAAACGAACTATGAAAAATTATAAAACATAATAAAAGCAATTGTGTCCGAACGATTCATAATAACATCCGTCAACTACCATCAATTATCAAGCGAATCGTTTCTCATGCACTTTGTCCTGTTTGATTATTACGTTACAGAATCTGCGAACAAATTTATTGTCCAGTGTAATTAATTGCCCGATTTCGTTAACAAATAAACCGATGTAACGGGCGTAACCAAGTGTTGAAAACATCAGGTTTCACACCCTGGTGTCAGTGGGAGTGGTCCCGTATACGTAAAAGATGTTCTTTTACTCATGAGAATCGTTTAAACCCAATATCTCAATTTTCCCCAAAAGCCTGGGTTTCGCACCCTGGTGTGAGTAGGAGTATTGCTTATAACAGGCCTACGTATGATGAAATTGAATTCAATTTTTGCCACCAAAAGGGTTAAAGGAGGAGTGAAAGGGTGAGGATGGAAAAAATGAAAGAAGGGCCGTATATTTGTATTATACTTATTAGTGTCAGATTACTATTTAATTTATTATTTCATTCAAACGGTGAAGTCAGTTATTTGGTCAATCAAAATAAATACCGTATATAATTAAAAAAGTCCCCCGGGGATTTATTTTTTCAAAACTTAAAATTTGCAGTGTTATCAAAATCTATTAAATGGACCACAGGATTCGAAACTACTGTTAACTCGTTCGTTTGGTGATTTAAAGATTTCAGCCATTTTTATATTAAGCACTTAATTTTTAATCACAATGAAAAGAACAATGTTGAATAATAACAATGCTGAATGATGAGCACAATGTTGAATGATAAGCCCAATTTTGAAACATAAACCCAATTTCAGGTACTGTTTTAATAAAAATATTAATTTTAATAGCACAGAATAATAAACAGTGCAAAAGCAAGATTTTAAAACACAGTTGCAATCTGAAATCAGTATATTTTGCAATCTTAAGCAAAATGTGAGACGATTTTATGTTGGGAATTGCAAGTTCATCGTCATCAGATTTCAATAATATTTAGCATAAATAATAATATAGTCCACATAACATTGCATTAAGAGTACGAAATAATTTACAAAAATGCATGCAACATAATATATGCTAAACAATGATATTCGTATTCAGATAGTTGAAAGGATTCAAACGACTACGGCCCTGGTCTGCTTTTTTAATGATTTGCCTCATTGGCTGAGTTGAATAAAGTTAAGCAAAAGGTGAAAAGCAAAAGGTGAAAGTAAAAGCAAAAGGTGAAAGCAAAAGCTCGAAGCAAAAGCATTTGCTCGATTTCGGGTGAATAACCTTTTACTTTTACTTTCACCTTTTACTTGAAGTAAAAGACCTTTTGCTTGAAGTAAAAGACCTTTTGCTCGATGAACTTGGAGTAAAAACAATCTGTTGCGAGGGCGGCAAATTCAAATTTGTATACATTTTACGAATCCATACCGGTTTTTTAAATTTGAAATCATCGTCAACTCTCAACTGCATTTCCAGACGTCAGTGATAGTGATAAGGTAATACTAATTATTTTAAATTGAACTATTTCGCTATTTATACATTAAAATTTTAACTATAGCGTTTTTATTCGAGATTAGAAGTTTTGAGCGAGACTCTAAACATCTGGCCCTCTAACTCGGACTTCGTGACTACAGTCTGACTGACGAACTTGAGATTCCTCGATGTAATTTTTTTTACATTTTTTTCATCGATCTATCACCATCAACATAATCACCAAAATAACTAATAATATTTTTTGTGGCTCAGAAAAATGGACAAAGAAAACGATGGGTGCCAGGATGACCTCTCAGCGGATTCTCGTTTTTGTCACTATATTGCAGAAGCACCGGGTTCTTCTACGAAAATCTCAAATCCCAGCAGTGAAGGAAGCAAACACACAAGCTGCTAAAAGCTTCGTCGCTGAACCTGCCCAGAAGCTTGGTATAAGTTCAAGGTTTACATTTTAAAATCTGACACAAAGTATCCTAATATTGAATATATAAGATAGTATAAAATATTTTACAATTTTGGTTTAAATTTCATCAGGTGCTATTGAGATGGGAATTAAAATATCTGAAAATACCTCAGTGGCCCAGATTGGAAAGTTAGTCCACCGTCTTTACAGACACAGCAACGTGAAGGCCCACCTAACCTTCATGTCCTACTTCAGCAAAAAAGCTAAACTCGCAGATGAAACTATGCAAGCATGAGACTGACGAAACACCCGGACTTAGCAATAATCAGTTACAGCGACTTGTCTACCCATCTCCTTACATACCTCTAACTAACTCCCCATCTCCATACATATCACTAAATAATTCTCCATCTCTCTAAATCTCCAGAGTGAGAATTACAAGGTTATTTACATAGATAGGGATTTATTCAAAGATAGGGAATTATTTGGTGAGATGGCGAATAGGGATGGGGGTGAAAAATATGAAATATCTCTATAACATACGTATAAGCAGTGGTTTTGTTCACTCCCAAATCCTCATCAATCCCGATTTGAAAACCCGGATCAGCGATGTATCACAAAAAAAATAACATTTGCTGTTTTGAGTTAAGTCCCCTGTTCTATGTCCTTTCTCAAAGTTAATCCATAGTTAAGCCATATTCTGTACTACTAATATGAACTATTTTGTTGGACCAGTAAAACGGATGTCAAATAAGTAATTTGGAAATTATTTTGCATCAACAATTTTAATAATGAACTAATTAATCATATTAAAATTAAAAATTTTGATTTTGATATCGATACGAGTCTAAAATCCCGCACTGGCCAAAGTTCAAGCACCTCCTATAGCAGCTCGAACTTTTTGAAGCATTTGCTTCAGTTGTCAAGCAAATGCTTATTATTATTCAACTCAAATTCAGCTTTTGCTTCAAGTGAAGCAAAAGCTCCGACCTTTGACTTTTGCTTGAAGTAAAAGGTCAACGACCTTTTGCTCGCTTCGAAGCAAATGCTTTTACTTCATTTTTATTCACCCCAAAGGTACCTTTTGCTTCAAAAACTTCAAGCAAAAGCAAATGCTTAACTTTATTCAACTCAGCCATTGAGTGTGCTGAGAGGCTGGTTTGAGAGAAAGACCGCTAAAAAGCTTGTAGGCCTGTTATAAGCAATAGTACCGTTTCACAGTGGGTCCGATTCAAAATTTCATTGCTGTTTCATGTTTTGACGGTTTCTTATAGATTTCGGGTCGCTGATTACGAATCTGAAAACCAAAAATGTCTACGACCTATAGTTAGGTCATAAATTAGGTCCAAATATTTGACCTTTTCGAATTTATTGTGATCTTCCGGTTTGACCTAGAGAAAAAATGTTGATGCCAAACGATAGCCCCGGTCAATAGCTTTCCAACGATACCCCACTTGACAGGTCATAAGGGAATGTCATGGGTCAAAATGCCCCGGGGGGCAATTTTGACCCCTTATATAACCCGGGGCGCATAATATGCTCAAAATGTTTTCACGGATTCTGAATCTCCATCAGTTATAGCATTGATTAAGTGTGATTTGGTTCTGGAAAGGCGTGGAACATTTTTGTTATAAGGCTCTAAACTTTAGAAAAAAATCACAAAAATCCGCCGATTCGGCTACGCAAGCCGCCGAAATTAGCCGACTTTTTAAAATTTCAAAATTAGTATTTGGAACCCGGAAAAATCATCGATGGTAGTGAATTGCAGTAGAAGTAACTTTAATTAAGAGACATTTTGAAACATTAACTTCAGGTCGCACATTAAAAATATATATCGCTCTAAATGTGTACAAGGTAAGTTGGACATCGCACACATTACATGGGAAAATGTTCCACGGTGGGATTTCTCCCAAAATTTGTGATCTTATGGGAAATTAAACGCTGATCATGGTTTAAATTGACCTCGAAGCTACAAATGACCTCCTTGACCTTGTTTAATGGGGTCAAAAGTCAAAAAAGTCTATATACGATTTTCGTGAAAAACGAGTGCGTGATTGATTTTGGGAATGGTCTGATGTTGCAAAAATTGGGGAAAATATGTATTTTGACCTTGTGCCCTCTTCTTTCCAAAAAAAGGTCAAAATCCGAATTACATTTGAAAATCATTTAAGGTGGGATTTCTTCTTAAACTGGGAATTAGAAAATAAATTAGGCGCTGATCATGGTTTAAATTGACCTCAAAGCTCCAAATGACCTCCTTGACCTTGTTTTATGGGGTCAAAGGTCAAAAAAGTCTATATACGATTTTCGTGAAAAACGAGTGCGTGATTGATTTTGGGAATGGTCTGATATTGCAAAAATTGGGGAAAATATGTATTTTGACCTTGTGCCCTCTTCTTTCCAAAAAAAGGTCAAAATCCGAATTACATTGGAAAATCATTTACGGTGGGATTTCTTCTTAAACTGGGAATTAGAAAGTAAATTAGGCGCTGATCATGGTTTAAATTGACCTCAAAGCTCCAAATGACCTCCTTGACCTTGTTTTATGGGGTCAAAGGTCAAAAAAGTCTATATACGATTTTCGTGAAAAACGAGTGCGTGATTGATTTTGGGAATGGTCTGATATTGCAAAAATTGGGGAAAATATGTATTTTGACCTTGTGCCCTCTTCTTTCCAAAAAAAGGTCAAAATCCGAATTACATTGGAAAATCATTTACGGTGGGATTTCTTCTTAAACTGGGAATTAGAAAGTAAATTAGGCGCTGATCATGGTTTAAATTGACCTTGAAGCTCCAAATCTCAGGAGGTCATTTATAAGGCGATAAGGAGGCGATATATATTTTTAATGTGCGACCTGAAGTTAATGTTTCAAAATGTCTCTTAATTAAAGTTACTTCTACTGCAATTCACTACCATCGATGATTTTTCCGGGTTCCAAATACTAATTTTGAAATTTTAAAAAGTCGGCTAATTTCGGCGGCGTGCGTAGCCGAATCGGCGGATTTTTGTGATTTTTTTCTAAAGTTTAGAGCCTTATAACAAAAATGTTCCACGCCTTTCCAGAACCAAATCACACTTAATCAATGCTATAACTGATGGAGATTCAGAATCCGTGAAAACATTTTGAGCATATTATGCGCCCCGGGTTATATAAGGGGTCAAAATTGCCCCCCGGGGCATTTTGACCCATGACATTCCCTTATGACCTATGTCAAGTGGGGTATCGTTGGAAAGCTATTGACCGGGGCTATCGTTTGGCATCAACATTTTTTCGCTAGGTCAAACCGGAAGGTCACAATAAATTCGAAAAGGTCAAATATTTGGACCTAATTTATGACCTAACTATAGGTCGTAGACATTTTTGGTTTTCAGATTCGTAATCAGCGACCCGAAATCTATAAGAAACCGTCAAAACATGAAACCGCAATGAAATTTTGAATCGGACCCACTGTGCGTTTGCGTAAACGAAATTCTATTACTCATGGGAATCGTTTAAACACCATATCTCAATGTCCCCCAAAAGCCCGGGTTTCGCTCACTGGTGTCAGTGGGAGTGATTCTGCATGCGTAAAATATGTTCTATTACTCATGGAAATCGTTTAAAGCCCATATCTCAATTTTCCCAAAAACGCCGGGTTTCGCTCCCTGGTGTCAGTGGGAGTGGTTCTGCATGCGTCAAAGATGTTCTATTACTCTTGTGAACTGTTTAAACCCCAAATTTAAATTTCCCCAAAAAGCCCGGGTTTCGCACCCTGGTGTCAGTGGGAGTGGTCCTGAATGCGTCATAGATGTTCGATTACTCATGGAAATCGTTTAAAGCCCATATCTCAATTTCCCCAAAAAGCAAGGGTTTCGCACTCTGAAATGTAGTTTCAGGGTATTATCATGTATAGATGATAGACATAGAGTGTAATGTAAACTACCTAAGCGGCAGTTTTAAAATGAATAAGAGCTTTGAACTGATTTAATCATTCTTTTGGGGGGTTAATTTATAGGGGACAGGGGGTGTGACCGATTTGACCCAAGTTCAAACTTAGCCTCACTCTTGACCCAAGGAACAAGTGTACAAAATTTGGTGACCGTAGGTCAAGCCGTTCGTCAGTTATCGCACCGACAGACAGACAGACGGACGGACGGACGGACAGACAGTCTAGTCATTCGCATAAAGTGTTTTCAACACTTAATAAATCCCCCTTCTCGGTAGCTAATAAAATACAGCCGCATTGAAATTTCGTATGCAATATACAATTCATTGTTTTTATATTAGTTTATACTGTTTGACAAACCTATTTTAACAGGTGAATTATCTTTGTATTATTCATACTGAATTAATAAATTCTTAAAAAAATTTACCTTCCTTGACTTTGATTTAAATCATTTACTCTCTCCGATCTGTTTCAATTACAACTATCAGTTTTTGGTAATAACAATGTTTTATTGTTTGCCAGTGTAACAGTAATCAATACAAATTAATTGATATCCAATTAATCCAATCATGATACATCCGTCGTTAAATCAACAATTACTCTGGTTATAAATAACCGAAGCGTAATTAACTTGTTTACAAGATAGCACTGGTATCGCTGATCCGAGTATATCGAGTATAAATACAACTCCATTTAAACAGACTATTTCATCTTCCCAAATCATTCCAAACCATTAAAATCTTGACTTCATTTTCATTACAATTTATAAAATGGCGACTAGTAAAACCATTTTGATATCGTTACTAACGATAGCGTCGCTCACCAACCCGTGCCTAAGCCAGTCTGACTTTGTACTTACTTTGCCGACTAAGGATGACCACGTCAAAGGTAGGTCCGATTTTAAACTAACTACGTTTTGAATAGTTGAAAACACATAATTAGCGGGCAAATTTGCGTTTTAAGGAGGCACGTTAATATAATTCCATAATTAACCCAAGGCATAATTGTTTTGGGCTTGTATTTTAACGCCCCATAGAACTAATCCAATGGCCCATAACGAAATAATCCTTTGACCTATTGTACTTTTACCAAGATCTAAACCCCCAAAAAAGATGCGAAATAATCATTTTACCCATATTTAAACACCCATAACGGAATATAGAATAGGAATGAGTGTATGGAACAAAATCAATGAAACTACTATACTGGGCTATCGACAAAGTGATTTTTTGGGACCGAGAGAGATATGAGTGAGAGAGAGTGAGGCAAATCCAATGAAGATAGCATAATAGCCCACCCGGCACTCCATTAAATGAAGATGATATTAATAATTATCTTAAGCGAACAGAAATGTATGAATTTACGTGGTGTTAATATGGGTTATTTAAATATGGGGTATGCGATTAATTTTGATATGTGAAGGATATTTTAATATGGGTGAAAGTACAATAGGGTCAATGGATTAATTTGTTATGGGTCAAAGGATTATTATTATGGTGTAATAAAATACTACCGATTGTTCTGTTAAGAAGCGGCAGTTCTGAATTCGGGTGCCCAAGTTTTAATCGTGGGAGGAGAAGAAGCGATTAAAAACGAATTCCCTGGTATCGTAAAGGTGTTAATTAAAACGTCTACAAGGACGTTCCTGTGTGGAGGTAGTATTTTAAACGCAAGCTGGATCCTAACCGCCGCGCATTGTATTTGGCCCTTTAGCGCAGTTCAAAGTATTTCGGTCACAGCTGGAGATCATGTCAGAAATGAAATAGAAGCCACTGAACAGACTCGGAATGGGAGAAGAAAGATTGTCCCGGCTTTATATAATGAGTAATTAACGTCATTTAAGTTTTAGTTAATTCACACTTGGCAATTTTTTTAATCAAAATTGCTGCTTAAAATATTTTATGTTGCAAAAATATAGGAAGACGTCTGCTTACGACATTGCTCTAATAGAGTTAGCAGCACCCTTCACTTTTAATAAATATGTGCAACAGACTACGCTGGCAAATCCTAATTATGATCCTGTAGGTAAGTAAATGCTATCGTGGGGTATTTTGGACTCCATATCGAAATCTGCAGAGAATAATTCAAATTGTGATTACTAAAATTAAACTTATCTGAAAAATTGATTTCCGGTAATTTTAAAATTAAAAAAAAGCAAGGGAATTTTCTCGAATGTTTGTTCGGTAAGTTCTACCTCGCGTTCAGTTCGAACACATTCGTTCGAACACGGTCGTTCGGTCACACCCCCTTTATTTTCTCAATCTACTCAATGTTAAAAAGACCACCACCATCTGCATCTACAACATATAATGGTCTCAATTACGTGTGGCCAGAATTTTTTTTTTCTAGATATATAACCCTACATATGCTCGTTGAAAGGGGACGGTATAAT
Organism: Desoria tigrina; assembly: GCA_906901685.1. Lineage (NCBI taxonomy): Eukaryota > Metazoa > Arthropoda > Collembola > Entomobryomorpha > Isotomidae > Desoria > Desoria tigrina. The sequence continues at coordinate 1,462,974 of CAJQTU010000035.1, forward strand.
GTATTATTCAACGATTTCAACAACTTTACTCAATTATTGGGGAAACGTAAGATTCTTCGACTCCTAGATTTCGGAAAATGACTTTAAATGTTATTTACTGCCTTATTTCGTGTAGTTACACCCCTTTTCGATGTGCGTTTACAACGGTTTTTATTATTATTGCTAATGGTGTAATATCGTATACAAATGAACAGGAGATGCGATTGTAGCTGGCTGGGGAAGTCTGAGTAATAATGGACCATCATCGAAGGAACTCCGAAAAGCGAATGTAACATTCGTTCCAAATTCTGTTTGCTTAGAAAATTTCAAACGGAAGGTTCGAATCACCGATAGTATGGTTTGTGCCTCTGCGGTAGATCGGGGTGTTTGCAACGGGGACTCTGGGGGGCCGATTATGGTCCGATCGGATATCATCAATGAGACATTCTTAGTTGGAATCGCGTCTTTTGGGGACAAAGGGGGATGCGGAGATGCCACATATCCTGACGTATTTCAACGCGTTTCTTACCACGTTCCTTGGATTCAGAGTTTAGTTGCCAATGTTAAGATTCACCCGGGACTTATTCTAACCACAACTACAAGACGACACCACCCCCTCGACCCACGCACATGACCACCAACACACACGGCCCGGACGTAGTGGACTACCACGTCCACGGATACTCCAAGGGTCGAAAACGGTATTGACAGGAGGTGGACCAATGTTTTGATCAATTAGTTTGTTTGTTTGTTTATTGACATCAGTTATCTCCACTGTGTTGTTTTATCAACTTGTTATTTATTAGTTTATAAAATTGATCATGTGACCCTTATATTCTGTAGTTCCTAAAACTTACCCTTCTTTGTCTTTTGTAATTCACGCTGTTAAATAATAAAAATATAATTATGAAAAATAATGGAGGATCGTTCATTCAGTTGATATTCAATTTGTGCAATATTTCAGATGAATGTGGCTCAGAATAACTAATACTTGCATTGTGTGAGAATCGCTAAAAAAACGCATATTAAAATCTGGTTTTTATTTCATTGATTTCATTAACGTTCCTGGAAAACCCGCATTTTGGAGTCATTTTTTTTATTGCAATGAGGTCGGCTGTAGTAACGAATTTACCAACATCTGTCAAATGCAGAACAATCGTCTTTCGAGTTTAGAATTGCAGAGATGTGCTACTTTTATTTTGTATTTTTACATCCAATCCCAACGAATATCTCCGAGAAATTCATCATTCTGTTTTAAAACCCGAAACTTGTATCGTAACAATTGGCTAATCTGTTTCAAGACACTCGATTTGACAAGGTGTGGTTATGTGACCATCAGACCATCCGGACGTTGGGTTCTGTTTCGAATTCATACCTTCAATTCTTGATTATCCAATTGATTATCGTCAGCAACAATAAAATAAACTGGGATAAATTTAATACTGGTTACTTATATTTATGCGTACGAGAAACTTTATTATAATAAACAATGCAATTCGTGTATTAATGTTATCTTATCACTGACATGAATTACAATGTTTACAATACAGAATCGGAAACATTTTAAGCAGTGATTTTTAATGTCATGCCATTAACATACGACCACTTTCTAGGATGATTTTTTTTTAAAACGAAACATTTATACTAGGTAATAGGATTTTCGTTTTTTCGATATAGAACTATAGTCTGGTCAAGAAAAATAGACAGTTTTTCTGCATGTTGAATTTTGGTCGCACATAGTTACCAAATAAAGTTTTGAAACTGAATGGGCCGTTCGTATAGTACTTTAAAATACAATTGCCTAATTTTAATTGATGATTTTTATTCATATTAGTGAATTTGCATAATTAAATTTAAAATCTTATGGGACCTATAACTCGCCATCGATTCACTTACATTTTACTAAAAAACCAACTTAAAATTCCAACATAATCCTCACATTTGAGATCCATTCATTCCATGTCTCATGTCCATTCACCCTTTCATTTCATCTCCAAATCTCCATTCTTATCATAGTCAGATAAGTCAAGTCGAAAGTCAAAGTAACAACCTCACAAGTCGGTCCAGTCCAAGCTTAGTCATAAGTCGCTATATTAATTAATCCAGTCAAAATCCACCGAAACAGTCCAAGGTCGCTCCCTTCAGTCGAAAGTCCAAAGTAGCTCTCTTCTGTCAAAGTCAGTCACAACTCGCTCTCTGCGTTCAAAGTCAGTCACAGCTCGCTCTCTTCAGTCCAAGTCAGTCCCAGTTCGCGTTCTTTAGTCCAATTCAGTCACAGGTCACTATCTTCAGTCCAAGTCCGTCAAAAGTCAAAGAATGGGAAGAGAAAAGGATAAGCCAGCAAAGGAAATTATTTTTTGCAGAACCATAGCAAAGAATCGTCGTTAATTTAAGCGAATCCGACAGTGATGACGATTGTTCCAATACAGAAGAATAAATTGAGTCTGCAGAAGAGGGGTCAGAAGATAATAACGACTATGCATCAGATTCTGAGGATGATCTCCTACCAATATGATAGCTTTCAGATGTATTTTATAAGGAACGAAATCGTTGAAGTACTCTGTCATAAATTTTTGTAACCTTGACACTTATTTAAAAATCCATATTGATTATGAACGGCCCTTTGTTTTAATTTCTATTTTTGCCTTAGTTACAGGACATTTTTAAAGTGTCCAGAAAAACTGTCTATTTTTCTTGACCAGACTATAGCATTGTATTTGGAGTTTAAAAACAAGTACACTGAATCGTAAGTTAAACAAGTGCTTGTAATTTAATTAAAATTTAAAGCTTGGATAACTATTAGGTCGTTTGTATTCCATTAAAACAAAATCCCCTACCCGAAATACTACCCCACCCATTCGGCTAGGTTGGGACTATTTGAAGAATATAAAAACCCAGGGGATTTATTTAAGAAAATATGGTAATCTACAATCAATTATAGTTATTTACAAAACCGTCGTTAATACCTCTGCTGAAATCAACTCCGTGGATAGATAGTTTTTCACCATTTTTAATTGTTTTTAATGTGTGGTAATTATACTGCACATTACTCTATATTACATATTGCAGCCACGCCACTTCGGGACTTATAACTTACGGTTTAGTGTTTAGTGACGAATAAATATTTAATTTACATCCACCCATAGTAATTAATGCATAATAATAACAATAACTATAATATGATAATAACTTGTGAATGTATAGGCATATGCTAGGCGAAGCCGAAGTTTTGAAAGGTTTTTGTTAACTTCCTCGGCGAATGAACCCCAGCATTGTTTTATGGTCCTGGAGATTCTTATGACCATGTTCCAGACTACGCCAACGGCTTCGGTTGTTCTACGTTCTTCGCAGATAAATACCAATGCGGCCATTCCACTTGCCAAGAAACAGAAATGAAAAAATGATCTCAGATTTTTCATCGTTATTTCAGACGAAGGAATAAACTTTTTCAGCGTCCTTTCCACTGAACCCTTCTGTAATAAGTTTGCATGGTAAGCCATTTTTCTAATGAAATCCAAAACTCGGATTTCAAAGAACTGGCCCATCTTCCGAACCTGAACTCCCGGGTACTCGTGTAAAAAAATGCAAAAACGGGATCCGTTCGCACCTCCTCTTCAACTCGGAAACAATGGAATGCGGGTAGCAAGGCCTGCAACTCCAACAACGTGTGTTTCCCGAATCCAATCCTCACATAATAAGCCAATTTCTTATCCCCATTCGACAAAAGGCCCGCAATGGTTTCAATCGGATGACAGCCAACAAGTCATTCAACTTGTTTTCGATATTAGAACGATTAAAGGCCGGAAGCAATTCTATCCTTGCATCCTTTTCAGGCGTTTCTCGGCAATGTACAATTTTGTAACCAGCTTGAATGACTTGGGACAGGTTTCGAAATGGATTTAGTTCGACTGGGACGATAAGCTCGGCAGCTAAGATTTCAGTATAACTGGTCAGAGCTACGTACGAAAATATGGAGAAAAGAGCGACGAGGGCCGTGAATTGTGGTAGATCTATTCCCTGTCTCACAAGAGCTGCCCAAACTAAAACGACGGTCTCACAGATGGCTCGAAAATTCCAAGACTTGTCCTGTGCCAGGATGTAAAGCGTTAGGCCAGCGAGGCAGAGGACTAAGGTTAACCATACTTTGTTTTGAAAAGGATAGAGCCACACCCACAGGGACAGCCGTTCTGTTTGAACTCTTGGAATGCAGTAGAACAAGTGGTTGGAAAAAATACCGAGATAGTGGAGTCTGTTCATTTGAGAACGTTCATATTCTTCAAACCATACGCCATACGATGCTATAGATTTAAATTCCAAAAGCTTACTGTAGTCAAATTGGAGTTTTAAGCTAAGATCAAAAGCCAAGTTTTTCAAAACAACGTCTTCCTCTGAGCAACTCTTATTGTTAGTAAGAAACGGCAGGGTTCCGTTCGAGTCCCAGATTATATTCACACACTTGTTGTGCCCCGTGTTGATGATAAAAATGGTGTAGGTAGTATTCTTCCAAAGCTTTTGATAGTCCGAAGGTTTTTGAATTTGAATTGGCGTGTTCTGATGGTTTTCCCAATCCGTGTAGAAGGGACAGTAATAAAACCAGTCGTATTGCTCATCAGATTGAGAGTCAGGAACGGTGTCGATGCTACTGCTACCTTCATGAAGAGAGACGAAGAAAACTGAAGCTGGTAAATCCAAATCTTCTTTAAGCTGCGGGTTGACACTTTGCTTGGGCGTCAAGTGTTTAGTTGAGATGAAAACGAAGTAGGAATTATTCTGATTTCGGACCGTGTACTCACTAGCGCCCATGTAAAAAGCAATTGCCTTATAGTTGGGGTATCCTAGTGTACGGTCACCGTTTTCAATTATGACGTTGATGGTACATTTTTCAAAAAAATTCGGGTTTGGTTGGACTGGCAATATCTTGACATTCGAAACTGTGAAAGGCTTCAGTTGATTTCCATGAATTACTGTTGATAAAACGTCCCCATAAAACCATTCCTCGTGCAGGGATTTGTAATGAATGCAGCAGTCATCTTCCGATTTCAGGTCTAACTTGAATGTTGGATTTGAAACTGATCCTTTCAGTAGAAATAAATACAAAATAATAACCAACATCGTCGTCGTTAAGTGTTTAGCGTGTGATTTCACTAAATTATCTTGATTGTTGAGTGAGGGTAGACAAAATGTTCGTCTTAAATCTAAAATTTCTGAACGCAACTTAAGTTCTTTCTGGTCTCTGCAAACTTTTCCCTTGAAATGTGAAAGCTTGGATAGTTTGCCTTTAAGCTCGATTGAAATCGATAGAATTTTTATTCCTTAGATACGACAACCTGTTAGATGAGTTGAGTCAAGAATTGGCATTTCGTGTGAATATTGAGTCAACAGGCACTTTTAGTTAATTAATTTCAAACCCAACTATCGCATTAATATTTTAAAACGCTTGTCTTCTATTCACCTCTGTCTTCAGCCTAATAAGTCTTTATACAACTACAAGACCAACTGTGTTGAACTTGAATATTAAGATAAACATAGTGATCCTTTGAATTGACTAAATTTATAATTGAAAACTCTTATTGTAGTTAGGAAGTTAAGACTGCAGCTAACGCTATTTTTAATTTCTGACTTTAAACTTCTTAGCTTCCCGAATTATGAAATCAAGGGTTTGATATATCATTGTAGAATAGACTAATCAAGATCTTCTGTGTATACCGTATGAGTCTTGGGACCAATATCAATCACATTTCGGTGGCCAGGGAGTTATACAACTATTAGATTATAAGCCATGAATTTGACGTTTCGTGTCTTTCGTGTGTAATGATATGCGGTCTTTTGGTAGTATGGCATTTGGTGCAGTATGACTTTTGGTCTGTATAGATTTTGTCATTATGGCTCATGTCATTCGGGCTTATGGGAGTATGGCTTTCGGTATGGAATCGAAAATACAACGATTATAATTATGATTAGCTAGCCTTTCGCATATACATTCTGACAAACTTGCGGAAACACATTACCTCAACTTCCAATGCAATTTTTTTTCTGTTCTCCGAACTCCGATCCATCCTTGAGTGGTGTATAAAAATCAGAAATAAAATTCTATTTTCAAAAATTAAAATTGTCTTTCTATAATGCTGCCAAACGGTGGTAAAAATGAGGTGAAAAGTTGGAGAAAATAAAGAAAGGTGGTAGTGGGTGCTACGCTCCTTTTTAACCTCCTGTCTCAGCTAGAAGGAGCGTTTCTCACAGGAGCGAAGATGGACAATTCTGGTTTTCTCCTTCCTTTTCGCAACGGCCTCGAAGAGGTTAAAAAGGAGCGGAGCGCCTAGTACCACCACTCCTCATTCTCCCCACCGCACCATTAGACAGCATTATAAAAACATTTTTTTTAAGTATAATTTTATTTCTGATTTCATGACATAACTCACGTTTGGAGCGGAGTTAAACATGGAAAAATGCTATAATATAATGCTATACTATATTGATATAATTTGTAACATCTTTAATTGGAAGAGTTTCACATCGATTGTTAAAATTTTTGACATTTTGGCATGCTTATATTTGATTTCATGTAACAATTCAACTAATTTAATTAGTTCCTGTCGTTGTGGTTTGTGGAGGTGAGGGGTCGATTTGAGCATTGGGAACATAATTCAGAATCCATCGAAGGTGTGAGGAAACGCGTTGAAATACATCAGGATACCATTCATCCCCACATGTATGACTGTGTCCAAAGGACGTAGTCCCAGCTAAGAAGAGCCTGTTTGTAGTTTTCGACCTTGCCATCATTGGACCTCCGGAATCCCCGGTGCAAACACCGCCATTTATCGCGGACGCACAAACCATGTTGTGCATGATTGTAACTTCATGAATACTTTGACAGATGTCAGTAGAGACGATGCTGACATTTGCTTTTCGGAGTTCGTTCGTTGCTATCCCCGTGAAACTGTCCCTTCCCCAACCAGCTACAATCGCTTGTCCTGGGAATGAAAAAACCTCAAATCAATTCAATTTTTAATTCAAAAATTCAATTAAGTGACCAAGTGGCATTCAATTTTAATTCCAGCTCAAAAGCCAAAAAACATGAGACTTCAATTTTATTTTACCTGTCGAAACATAATTTGAATTTGCAAGAACCACCGGTTGCACGAATGAATTGATTGTGAATGGTGTTTGTAACTCTACCAAAGCAATGTCATTAGCATGGGTCACCCTGTAATTAAAAACACCTAAAACTTAATACTTTAATTGCTGTTTTGTAAATCAACAATTAAACCAAATTGTCATACGGGTTATAACTAGGATGGGGAATCCTGTGTTTCCAATTCCGACTTTGTTCCGTGTGTTCCCATTCATTTCTGTAGTGATCTCCCGCGGTGATGTTAATGCTAGTTACTCCGCTTAAAGCCGAATCGCAATACGCCGAGGTAAGAATCCAGCTTGCGTTTAAAATATTACCGCCACAAATTTCTGCGCGACCATATCTTGTGATTTGCAGGTTCACGATTCCAGGGAATTCATTTCTTACCGCCTCTTGTCCTCCCACAATCCGATTTTCTCCGGCCAGATCTATAATTATCCTGACTTTAAAAAATTGCAATGTAATTATTGTATTTAAACGGTTCTAAACCCTGTGTTAAGCCTGTGGTACCATCAATAGGGGCATCATTATTCGCCGAAACAACTACAATGTCCGGCTGACTCAGCCACACGTTTGTGAGAGTCGTTAGCGTTAGTAGCAATATCAAACAAAGTTTAGTATTTGCCATTTTATAGAAGAAACGGGAGTGAAAGCCAAGATCCTAGTACACCGGTCTAGGTACAAATGAGATGTAAAAAAATGAAACGGAGCTTTTGAAGATAATTTTGATGCTATTTATGGTCTTTGGCATCTCCTGTGCGGATCGGTGATATCAATATTAAGTTATCCTATGAAGGATTAGTTTATAGACTAAATATATGACTAATTAAAATCTTGAAGTTCTAATCTGAGAAGCTACGGATTAGATGAGATCATGCTTATATATAAAAATATCAAAGCCGGTTTGATTTTCGGAGCATATCACGGAAGTATATTATACGATATAAGTGTGCCTCCTAAACACGAATTTGATCATCATAAAAGTTAAGGGTGCCCACTTGTACATATTGTTACTGCACTGGTATAAGCCATGCATACGAGCAATACCAGTCTGTGTCATTTAAGATAAGATGCCCCCTCAAATTGGATTTTGTTCCCACAATTGATAATTAAGCTCTTATTGACCATAATTTCCAAAACATATAAAAAGAACTGTTTAACTTTTAGTTAATGCTAGAACTCAATAGGTACTTTCGACAAGATTGATTAGTTAATGCAATCCGGATACTAATAACTACATTTACTACATTGGAATTTGAACTGATTGTGGAATATGACGCAGATACAGAAATAGATTATGTGTGAAGTAAATGTAAATGTTTTGATAATGTTTTACTATTTGCATTGTAATCTCTACAAAGAAGGCCGTGTATTTTATCGCTCAGTTCCGCTGAATTTCACCTCCACTTAAAATACTGATTGATTGTCCGGCTCCAACTGAGCTCATATTATTTACTTTGCCCACACTTGAAATTAGAGATTTGATTTTATAAAACTACTCTGGAGTTACTCCAAGTATTTTAACCCTGAGCTAGAGAACTTACTATCTTTTTGCAGCAATCTAAAAACTGTTAACTAATTGTCTTTTCATCCCTTAATATATAAATCATAATTCAGTCTTAACATTTCAGTTATGATAAAATGATATTAGTCACTACATCAGTAGCCATGTGATTACAAGCACCTGGCGAAGATAACGGTACGAATTGACGACAATAAGGTTTTGCAAGTTTCTGAGAAGTTATTCTTTAGTCAAGAATAGTGACTACAAAATTAATGTAGTTGGATGGGGAAGGTTCACTATGGACACTATTTGGGTGTTAAGCGAGTTAAGATCTGTAATCTTGCATAAAGACTAATTCGACCATGCTGATTACGAAAATCATAATTTTAGCTCTGCCAAAGTGGGTCAAGTGGGTCAGGAGTAGGTGGGAAGGTTAAGAACCGCGCAGTTTCAGCTAAAAGTTAGCATTGGCGAGAAGGGGGGAAGGAGGAGAAAGTTGAGTTTTCCACTTTTTCTTCCTTTTTCTCGCAAACCCGAACAGAAGATAGAAGATAGGGCGCTAACATTGGAAGGATCGGGAAAATAACATTGCGCTGGTATTAGCATTTTTACGAAAAGGGAACGAGAAAATACTATAGGAAAGTTTAAACTCACGCCCGTTTTTTGACCTTCCTACCTACTTTTGACCCACTAAGCCTCAATTGGCAGAGCTAAAATTATGATTATCGTAATTAGCATAGTCGAATTAGTCTTTATGCAAGATTACAGCCCTTAACTCGCTTAACACCCAAAATGTGTCCATTGTCAGCAATGAAGGACCAACAACAAACGAACTATGAAAAATTATAAAACATAATAAAAGCAATTGTGTCCGAACGATTCATAATAACATCCGTCAACTACCATCAATTATCAAGCGAATCGTTTCTCATGCACTTTGTCCTGTTTGATTATTACGTTACAGAATCTGCGAACAAATTTATTGTCCAGTGTAATTAATTGCCCGATTTCGTTAACAAATAAACCGATGTAACGGGCGTAACCAAGTGTTGAAAACATCAGGTTTCACACCCTGGTGTCAGTGGGAGTGGTCCCGTATACGTAAAAGATGTTCTTTTACTCATGAGAATCGTTTAAACCCAATATCTCAATTTTCCCCAAAAGCCTGGGTTTCGCACCCTGGTGTGAGTAGGAGTATTGCTTATAACAGGCCTACGTATGATGAAATTGAATTCAATTTTTGCCACCAAAAGGGTTAAAGGAGGAGTGAAAGGGTGAGGATGGAAAAAATGAAAGAAGGGCCGTATATTTGTATTATACTTATTAGTGTCAGATTACTATTTAATTTATTATTTCATTCAAACGGTGAAGTCAGTTATTTGGTCAATCAAAATAAATACCGTATATAATTAAAAAAGTCCCCCGGGGATTTATTTTTTCAAAACTTAAAATTTGCAGTGTTATCAAAATCTATTAAATGGACCACAGGATTCGAAACTACTGTTAACTCGTTCGTTTGGTGATTTAAAGATTTCAGCCATTTTTATATTAAGCACTTAATTTTTAATCACAATGAAAAGAACAATGTTGAATAATAACAATGCTGAATGATGAGCACAATGTTGAATGATAAGCCCAATTTTGAAACATAAACCCAATTTCAGGTACTGTTTTAATAAAAATATTAATTTTAATAGCACAGAATAATAAACAGTGCAAAAGCAAGATTTTAAAACACAGTTGCAATCTGAAATCAGTATATTTTGCAATCTTAAGCAAAATGTGAGACGATTTTATGTTGGGAATTGCAAGTTCATCGTCATCAGATTTCAATAATATTTAGCATAAATAATAATATAGTCCACATAACATTGCATTAAGAGTACGAAATAATTTACAAAAATGCATGCAACATAATATATGCTAAACAATGATATTCGTATTCAGATAGTTGAAAGGATTCAAACGACTACGGCCCTGGTCTGCTTTTTTAATGATTTGCCTCATTGGCTGAGTTGAATAAAGTTAAGCAAAAGGTGAAAAGCAAAAGGTGAAAGTAAAAGCAAAAGGTGAAAGCAAAAGCTCGAAGCAAAAGCATTTGCTCGATTTCGGGTGAATAACCTTTTACTTTTACTTTCACCTTTTACTTGAAGTAAAAGACCTTTTGCTTGAAGTAAAAGACCTTTTGCTCGATGAACTTGGAGTAAAAACAATCTGTTGCGAGGGCGGCAAATTCAAATTTGTATACATTTTACGAATCCATACCGGTTTTTTAAATTTGAAATCATCGTCAACTCTCAACTGCATTTCCAGACGTCAGTGATAGTGATAAGGTAATACTAATTATTTTAAATTGAACTATTTCGCTATTTATACATTAAAATTTTAACTATAGCGTTTTTATTCGAGATTAGAAGTTTTGAGCGAGACTCTAAACATCTGGCCCTCTAACTCGGACTTCGTGACTACAGTCTGACTGACGAACTTGAGATTCCTCGATGTAATTTTTTTTACATTTTTTTCATCGATCTATCACCATCAACATAATCACCAAAATAACTAATAATATTTTTTGTGGCTCAGAAAAATGGACAAAGAAAACGATGGGTGCCAGGATGACCTCTCAGCGGATTCTCGTTTTTGTCACTATATTGCAGAAGCACCGGGTTCTTCTACGAAAATCTCAAATCCCAGCAGTGAAGGAAGCAAACACACAAGCTGCTAAAAGCTTCGTCGCTGAACCTGCCCAGAAGCTTGGTATAAGTTCAAGGTTTACATTTTAAAATCTGACACAAAGTATCCTAATATTGAATATATAAGATAGTATAAAATATTTTACAATTTTGGTTTAAATTTCATCAGGTGCTATTGAGATGGGAATTAAAATATCTGAAAATACCTCAGTGGCCCAGATTGGAAAGTTAGTCCACCGTCTTTACAGACACAGCAACGTGAAGGCCCACCTAACCTTCATGTCCTACTTCAGCAAAAAAGCTAAACTCGCAGATGAAACTATGCAAGCATGAGACTGACGAAACACCCGGACTTAGCAATAATCAGTTACAGCGACTTGTCTACCCATCTCCTTACATACCTCTAACTAACTCCCCATCTCCATACATATCACTAAATAATTCTCCATCTCTCTAAATCTCCAGAGTGAGAATTACAAGGTTATTTACATAGATAGGGATTTATTCAAAGATAGGGAATTATTTGGTGAGATGGCGAATAGGGATGGGGGTGAAAAATATGAAATATCTCTATAACATACGTATAAGCAGTGGTTTTGTTCACTCCCAAATCCTCATCAATCCCGATTTGAAAACCCGGATCAGCGATGTATCACAAAAAAAATAACATTTGCTGTTTTGAGTTAAGTCCCCTGTTCTATGTGCTTTCTCAAAGTTAATCCATAGTTAAGCCATATTCTGTACTACTAATATGAACTATTTTGTTGGACCAGTAAAACGGATGTCAAATAAGTAATTTGGAAATTATTTTGCATCAACAATTTTAATAATGAACTAATTAATCATATTAAAATTAAAAATTTTGATTTTGATATCGATACGAGTCTAAAATCCCGCACTGGCCAAAGTTCAAGCACCTCCTATAGCAGCTCGAACTTTTTGAAGCATTTGCTTCAGTTGTCAAGCAAATGCTTATTATTATTCAACTCAAATTCAGCTTTTGCTTCAAGTGAAGCAAAAGCTCCGACCTTTGACTTTTGCTTGAAGTAAAAGGTCAACGACCTTTTGCTTGAAGTAAAAGGTCAACGACCTTTTGCTCGCTTCGAAGCAAATGCTTTTACTTCATTTTTATTCACCCCAAAGGTACCTTTTGCTTCAAAAACTTCAAGCAAAAGCAAATGCTTAACTTTATTCAACTCAGCCATTGAGTGTGCTGAGAGGCTGGTTTGAGAGAAAGACCGCTAAAAAGCTTGTAGGCCTGTTATAAGCAATAGTACCGTTTACGTTTGCGTAAACGAAATTCTATTACTCATGGGAATCGTTTAAACACCATATCTCAATGTCCCCCAAAAGCCCGGGTTTCGCTCACTGGTGTCAGTGGGAGTGATTCTGCATGCGTAAAATATGTTCTATTACTCATGGAAATCGTTTAAAGCCCATATCTCAATTTTCCCAAAAACGCCGGGTTTCGCTCCCTGGTGTCAGTGGGAGTGGTTCTGCATGCGTCAAAGATGTTCTATTACTCTTGTGAACTGTTTAAACCCCAAATTTAAATTTCCCCAAAAAGCCCGGGTTTCGCACCCTGGTGTCAGTGGGAGTGGTCCTGAATGCGTCATAGATGTTCGATTACTCATGGAAATCGTTTAAAGCCCATATCTCAATTTCCCCAAAAAGCAAGGGTTTCGCACTCTGAAATGTAGTTTCAGGGTATTATCATGTATAGATGATAGACATAGAGTGTAATGTAAACTACCTAAGCGGCAGTTTTAAAATGAATAAGAGCTTTGAACTGATTTAATCATTTTTTTGGGGGGTTAATTTATAGGGGACAGGGGGTGTGACCGATTTGACCCAAGTTCAAACTTAGCCTCACTCTTGACCCAAGGAACAAGTGTACAAAATTTGGTGACCGTAGGTCAAGCCGTTCGTCAGTTATCGCACCGACAGACAGACAGACGGACGGACGGACGGACAGACAGTCTAGTCATTCGCATAAAGTGTTTTCAACACTTAATAAATCCCCCTTCTCGGTAGCTAATAAAATACAGCCGCATTGAAATTTCGTATGCAATATACAATTCATTGTTTTTATATTAGTTTATACTGTTTGACAAACCTATTTTAACAGGTGAATTATCTTTGTATTATTCATACTGAATTAATAAATTCTTAAAAAAATTTACCTTCCTTGACTTTGATTTAAATCATTTACTCTCTCCGATCTGTTTCAATTACAACTATCAGTTTTTGGTAATAACAATGTTTTATTGTTTGCCAGTGTAACAGTAATCAATACAAATTAATTGATATCCAATTAATCCAATCATGATACATCCGTCGTTAAATCAACAATTACTCTGGTTATAAATAACCGAAGCGTAATTAACTTGTTTACAAGATAGCACTGGTATCGCTGATCCGAGTATATCGAGTATAAATACAACTCCATTTAAACAGACTATTTCATCTTCCCAAATCATTCCAAACCATTAAAATCTTGACTTCATTTTCATTACAATTTATAAAATGGCGACTAGTAAAACCATTTTGATATCGTTACTAACGATAGCGTCGCTCACCAACCCGTGCCTAAGTCAGTCTGACTTTGTACTTACTTTGCCGACTAAGGATGACCACGTCAAAGGTAGGTCCGATTTTAAACTAACTACGTTTTGAATAGTTGAAAACACATAATTAGCGGGCAAATTTGCGTTTTAAGGAGGCACGTTAATATAATTCCATAATTAACCCAAGGCATAATTGTTTTGGGCTTGTATTTTAACGCCCCATAGAACTAATCCAATGGCCCATAACGAAATAATCCTTTGACCTATTGTACTTTTACCAAGATCTAAACCCCCAAAAAAGATGCGAAATAATCATTTTACCCATATTTAAACACCCATAACGGAATATAGAATAGGAATGAGTGTATGGAACAAAATCAATGAAACTACTATACTGGGCTATCGACAAAGTGATTTTTTGGGACCGAGAGAGATATGAGTGAGAGAGAGTGAGGCAAATCCAATGAAGATAGCATAATAGCCCACCCGGCACTCCATTAAATGAAGATGATATTAATAATTATCTTAAGCGAACAGAAATGTATGAATTTACGTGGTGTTAATATGGGTTATTTAAATATGGGGTATGCGATTAATTTTGATATGTGAAGGATATTTTAATATGGGTGAAAGTACAATAGGGTCAATGGATTAATTTGTTATGGGTCAAAGGATTATTATTATGGTGTAATAAAATACTACCGATTGTTTTGTTAAGAAGCGGCAGTTCTGAATTTGGTGCCCAAGTTTTAATCGTGGGAGGAGAAGAAGCGATTAAAAACGAATTCCCTGGTATCGTAAAGGTGTTAATTAAAACGTCTACAAGGACGTTCCTGTGTGGAGGTAGTATTTTAAACGCAAGCTGGATCCTAACCGCCGCGCATTGTATTTGGCCCTTTAGCGCAGTTCAAAGTATTTCGGTCACAGCTGGAGATCATGTCAGAAATGAAATAGAAGCCACTGAACAGACTCGGAATGGGAGCAGAAAGATTGTCCCGGCTTTATATAATGAGTAATTAACGTCATTTAAGTTTTAGTTAATTCACACTTGGCAATTTTTTTAATCAAAATTGCTGCTTAAAATATTTTATGTTGCAAAAATATAGGAAGACGTCTGCTTACGACATTGCTCTAATAGAGTTAGCAGCACCCTTCACTTTTAATAAATATGTGCAACAGACTACGCTGGCAAATCCTAATTATGATCCTGTAGGTAAGTAAATGCTATCGTGGGGTATTTTGGACTCCATATCGAAATAAGCTAGAGAATAATTCAAATTGTGATTACTAAAATTAAACTTATCTGAAAAATTGATTTCCGGTAATTTTAAAATTAAAAAAAGCAAGGGAATTTTCTCGAATGTTTGTTCGGTAAGTTCTACCTCGCGTTCAGTTTGAACACGGTCGTTCGGTCACACCCCCTTTATTTTCTCAATCTACTCAATGTTAAAAAGACCACCACCATCTGCATCTACAACATATAATGGTCTCAATTACGTGTGGCCAGAATTTTTTTTTTCTAAATATATAAAGTCCTTGCTGCTCTTGATTCCGCTGGTGTTGGGCGTTTTGTCGGAAGAAAAAAGTAAGAGATTTGGCTGGATTCGAACCTGTGAGCTTCAAAAATATACGGACTCACTACCACGTACGCCACCAACCACTGGTTAGTAGAGTATGGGTATTTGCTCCTATTTATCTCACACGAAACGTCAAAACGGACTTCACCAGCGGAATCAAGAGCAGCAAGGACTTTAACCCAACATGTGCTCGTTGAAAGGGGACGGTATAATGTATTATTCAACGATTTCAACAACTTTACTCAATTATTGGGGAAACGTAAGATTCTTCGACTCCTAGATTTCGGAAAATTACTTTAAATGTTATTTACTGCCTTATTTCGTGTAGTTACACTCCTTTTCGATGTGCGTTTACAACGGTTTTTATTATTATTGCTAATGGTGTAATATCGTATACAAATGAACAGGAGATGCGATTGTAGCTGGCTGGGGAAGTCTGAGTAATAATGGACCATCATCGAAGGAACTCCGAAAAGCGAATGTAACATTCGTTCCAAATTCTGTTTGCTTAGAAAATTTCAAACGGAAGGTTCGAATCACCGATAGTATGGTTTGTGCCTCTGCGGTAGATCGGGGTGTTTGCAACGGGGACTCTGGGGGGCCGATTATGGTCCGATCGGATATCATCAATGAGACATTCTTAGTTGGAATCGCGTCTTTTGGGGACAAAGGGGGATGCGGAGATGCCACATATCCTGACGTATTTCAACGCGTTTCTTACCACGTTCCTTGGATTCAGAGTTTAGTTGCCAATGTTAAGATTCACCCGGGACTTATTCTAACCACAACTACAAGACGACACCACCCCCTCGACCCACGCACATGACCACCAACACACACGGCCCGGACGTAGTGGACTACCACGTCCACGGATACTCCAAGGGTCGAAAACGGTATTGACAGGAGGTGGACCAATGTTTTGATCAATTAGTTTGTTTGTTTGTTTATTGACATCAGTTATCTCCACTGTGTTGTTTTATCAACTTGTTATTTATTAGTTTATAAAATTGATCATGTGAATCTTATATTCCGTAGTTCCTAAAACTTACCCTTCTTTGTCTTTTGTAATTCACGCTATTAAATAATAAAAATATAATTATGAAAAATAATGGAGGATCGTTCATTCAGTTGATATTGATTTGATTTGATTTAAACTTTATTAATGTGTCGAATAGATTCAAAATTATTACATTCTGTTCTTCCATCCGTGACACAGATCTCGGTTACAACAATAATCATACAAGTATCAAAATACAGTCCAGTATCAGTCCGATTGTGATGAATTAATTAACATATATTAACATTAACAGATATTCAATTTGTGCAATATTTCATATGAATGTGGCTCAGATTAACTAATACTTGCATTGTGTGAGAATCGCTAAAAAACGCATATTAAAATCTGGTTTTTCTTTCATTGATTTCATTAAAGTTCCTGGAAAACCCGCATTTTGGAGTCATTTTTTTTATTGCAATGAGGTCGGCTGTAGTAACGAATTTACCAACATCTGTCAAATGCAGAACAATCGTCTTTCGAGTTATGTGACCATCAGACCATCCGGACGTTGGGTTCTGTTTCGAATTCATACCTTCAATTCTTGATTATCCAATTGATAATCGTCAGCAACAATAAAATAAACTGGGATAAATTTAATACTGGTTACTTATATTTATGCGTACGAGAAACTTTATTATAATAAACAATGCAATTCGTGTATTAATGTTATCTTATCACTGACATGAATTACAATGTTTACAATACAGAATCGGAAACAATTTAAGCAGTGATTTTCAATGTCATGCCATTAACATACGACCACTTTCTAGGATGATTTTTTTTAAACGAAACATTTATACTAGGTAATAGGATTTTCGTTTTTTCGATATAGAACTAACATTGTTATTGGAGTTTAAAAACAAGTACACCTGAATCGTAGGTTAAACAAGTGCTTGTAATTTAATTAAAATTTAAAGCTTGGATAACTATTAGGTCGTTTGTATTCCATTCAAACAAAACCCAGTTTACAGTTGATAAAACGTCCGTATAAATCCATCCCTCGTACCGGGGTTTGTAATGAACGCAGCAGTTATCCACCGATTCCAGGTCTAATTTCAATGTTGGATTTGAATCTTATCTCTTGAGTAACAATATCAAAATAATTGCTGATATCATCGTCGTTAGGTGGTTAGCCTGCAGCTGAAGTACCTTACTGTTAAGTGGGTGCGTAGGAATTGTCAGATCATTTTCTGACAGCCAACTCTTTAAATGTTTTTTTTTTCTGCAAACTTATCTTGACGGGTTAAAGCTTGGATAGTTTGTCTTTCAGCTCGATTGCAATCGATAGAATTTTCATTCGTTAGATGAGACTTGTCATGTCAGTTAACTGCGAGTTGAGCCAAGGATTCGGTATTTTGTGTGAATGTTGAGTCAGAGGCACTTAATTATATGACTTCCTGCCCAGGTATTGCATTAATATTTTAAAATGCGTGTTTTCAGCCCAATTCCGTATACAACTTCAGGACCAACTGACAATGAGATGAGCTTCGATATGATAAACACAAAGGAATGTCTCCAACCTTCTAACATTTGATAAGATATACCGCAACTGTTTTAATTTTAAACGCGCATAAAAAGCACCTCGCATATGAATATCAGTGCGGCTATTCCGCTTATCCACAGGCTGCAATAGAAAAACGATTTCTCGCAATGTTATTTGAAGAAGCGAATTTATACATGGAATTTTTGGATGAGTGCAATTTAAATGAAATTCAATGCATAATAAAATATAATGGATCATTATTAATGCTTCCTACCAAAATATGAAATGTGCCAACCATCCGTTCCCAACAAGTTACTATGAATGCCGCCAACCGTAATTGCTGTTTCTGCGTCCGATATATGAATACACCCAACGAATGACTTAAAAACTCAACACGATTTTTTTTATAAAAAATCACGCTGAATAAAATATTAAATTTAATCATTAGTATAAAACCCGATTATTAACCAAATGAATTAATTGGAAGAACATATTTAATCAACCAATAATAATTTTCTGGCCTTGGGTGGCCTCCCGGGTTTCCTTTTGACACCCACATCGTCATTTTTGACATGATCAGGAACAGTAAATTTTCCTAACGAGATAGCTATCCCCATGTGTGTTTACAAATGTATGCCTTTTTAAACACTGGACAGTTACAATTGGAGTCGATCCAGTTGTTGGGAAAGAACTTTACAATCCAGTCTATTTTTTGTCGTCTTATAAGTATTGAGTTTTGTCTATGACAAACTCTTTGTGAAAGTCCAGGATTTAAATCAAATTAACATCGTCCTTTAAAAACTTAAAAACACATTGTCGATAGCAGCTTCAGAGGATGTAATTGCGATTCCAAACGGATAGAATGGATGTTTTTCCCAACAACATAGGGATAATCGATGTCTTCGGGAACCTTGTAAATACTTGTTACATAATGCTGACATTTAACCCAAGGATTGAACTCTTGGATTGTATTTGTTGTTTTTATAAGCGAGGTAATTAGTCAATGGTCTCTTGGTACTTCGTAGGGTACCTCCTTCAGACATTAGGTTGACGAATAACAAGTTGTAGTATTGAGTGAATTGAGTCAATTTCTGATTTTATCTCTTTCTGTATTACCTGCGTTTATTTGGTGTTGGGAAAAACGTAACCGCAAGGACAGGACAGAGATAATAATATTAACCTTCGGTACCTGGTTTTTACCTAAGGCTTTGCTTTAATTTCTCTCCAGACTTCCCCATTCATATTTAATTGAATATATATCAGACATTGACACATGGATGATTAAGAATACTAATTTTTAGACCGACCCTTTAAGGAATTCAATGCTACAAGTATGTTGGGCCTTTCAGTTATTGGTTGGGTGTATTCAAATATCGGTCGCAAAAAAATAATTAAGGTTGGGGGCATTCATATTAAATGGTTGGGAACGGATGGTTGGGAAATTTCATATTTTGGTAGGAAGCATTAATTGGTGTCCAAATATAATCATACGAAATTAAATCTTCATAATAATTACCCATCAAAGAATCCTCGAAATAACAATTCCTCCCTCTTCGGCATACTTTTTATCGTCACTTTTTATTACGGAAACCCCTTCAAACATATTCGGAACATTAAAGCCTAATGTGCAATGATATTTGATATGGGTAAATTCATTTGATTCTTATCGACAACTAGGCAGCCACAGGCCCGATATCGGGCCTTAAAATTGTAGATAAACGTTTAGTTCTATATTATTCAATTCTTTGTTGGCAGCTAATTACAAACAGAAAGTTTTGAGGAGTGAGCCACTGCAATTTTTACGATTGCACATTGCACCCGTACACCGTAGGTGAAGATACAGACACCTCTGAACCTTGCCCTACTCGTTATTAGCTCGCCTAATGAAAATAGGGTTTAGAGCTAATGATGTCTACCAGTCCGTCTGTCCGTCTGTCCGTCTGTCCGGCCTTTTTCTCAATGTAAATCAAGACAAATTGCAAAGTGCCAGAAGCAGATGGAAGCAGACTTTTGAGGTTTGATATGAATTGCGAAACATGAAAATGGCTTTCGAGGAAATCGTATTGGTTTATATACCAAATGTTTTTTAAAGAATTTATTTTTCTTTAAATAGATAATTAAAGCGACATATTTGGAAACAGGAATGATATATATAAATCAATACGATTTGAAACAATAATCAAATTTTAAAGGAAATTACATATTTTCGATACAGAACAACAATTTAGGGTTCGTAAAAGCCTTAATTGGGGCATTTTATAATATTGTTTCATGATCTGTTCAAATTGATCCAAAAATTGAATCTCTCATTTAAAAACCGTATTTTTGATTTAAACAAATTGATAAAATTGATTTTAACTGCAATTGACAAAAACAAAATAATTTTTAACGAAATTGTGCAGGTTTAAATAGCGAAGTGGATTAACACATAGGGAAACAGTAGTATACAATATAAGTCATTATATTTGGAAACAGTCATATTGTAATATTGTAGTCAATGTATTTTGGAATAATTCTCAAATTGTCAGTTTTTTCACATATTTGTTATGGAAACTATCTTTATCGTGTCAGTATACTCTTGTGGATATAAATCAATAATCACAGAACAACGCAGTCGTCTAGGTGAACGCAAATTATGATATTTTGATATCATTTTTAATAGTTTTTCTTGTTATAGCAAAGCAACACCAAGGTACGTGAATTGAGTTCGTAAAGAGGTAGCGTCACTGGGCAACATTTCGAAAAATAATTAAAAAATTATCCTTGGAGGACAGTCCTCCAAGGAAAAAAACTGCAATCTTATCCATGACAATTTATCATACAAAATTGTAGCCGGAACTGCCACACCTTCCCATAAAATTATAAACTATTTCATACAGATCATCAGATTATCTTTGTGCACAAATTATCAGATCACATCGGCCGCATGGAGTACATCACGGTAGTCCTGATTACTGAAAATTTACAATTGCATAACTGGATTATATGGACTAGATTATAATATAAAGGGATGAAATAGCTGGTACAGAGGTTGCCATGACTTTTAATTCTTCACTTTTAAAAAAGTGACGATTTTTACGAAATGTTGCCCAGTGACGCTACCTCTTTACAAACTCAATTCACGTACCTTGAAGCAACACGATTGCAAGTAATATTGAACAACAATCTTTATGAATTGTGCGAGCTGTCGTTAACGTTTACAACGTTTTATTGGTTATTTAAATCAACGCCGTTGTTTAGGGGTTCTGATCTAGAACCCTTTAAATATCCATTCTCCAAGAATTCCCTCAATGTCCTGTCTAAATACGTACTATCATTATCATTGAACCCTGCCCCAAACACCCTTCATCCATATTAACATACAACACTAACCCCTTCTAATCACTAATTCACATTCAAAAGGAGATACGTCCTCACTCCATAAATTTGGCAATGACCGAAATTAGACCTTTTGGCCGTCTGAAGGTCAGGGTGCCAAAATTTCGAAGTTCCAGCACAAGCGAAAGATTTCTCAGCACAGGAAGTTGTCAATCGATATGTAACACGATAATTTCGAAATTTCGACGACTTTGACCGTTTCAAGGTCAAGGGGTCAAAATTTCAGAATTAACATAGTCAAAACATTTCTCGGGAGAGTGACGGTGTAAATTGGTGTGTCACACTACCATTTTACGAACAGAAATATGTTAGGTCATAGTTCACCGAATTTTTAAATTTCAAAATTGCCACCTCCTTCTAAAAATATTTTTTTATCATTTGGCTGTCTCAGATTTTTGATAAGATTACCCAGTAAGAAACGTATATCTGGCCTGGAACATTAGTTACACACATTCAGACATAGCTTTTTTATTATAATAGATTTAATTATTTTTCATGATGATTATAAACATTCACACTTGGAATTAGTTACCACCCTTATAGTTCTTTGGAAACATAGGTTGTTATTAACAATTTTTAATCCTTTTTTATCTTACGTTCATGTATTGCATAAAGATATTGTATTTTTTGTTGTATACATATTTATTACCATTTTAAGGGACATGGTTTGAATTTTTTTTGCCAGTATGCTAACCATTAACTAATAACTTTCGGTTTAACATACAATAAATAATCACAATACTCGTGTTTCGTGAATTACAATAATATTAAAATCAAATGTCAAACATAGCAAATATTATTTGTTTTGATTTACGCTATTAAATTGATTTCGAAATCCCGTAAAATAACATTTGTATCTAACATTTTTTTTACCGCTGTGGTTCTAAGGCTTGTGCTGCTAATTGCACGGAGTTTAGTTATTATTTATTACCATTCCAAATCAAAGATTATTGCTTACACTTACTTTACTTCGATTCTAAAATCTATACATTCTATAGTATGTAATTAAAAGCTGTGAGATTCATATTTGTGTATATCGCAATTAAACTTCCTGTCTAATTGTAAGTCTTTTTAGTTTGACAAATAATTATTTCATTTGCATTTACCCGGAGCCCAAGTTTTGAAAGGTGTTTATTGATTTTCTGTGTGAATGAACTCCAGTGTTGATTAAGGGTCCTATACATTTTTATGGCCACGTTCCACACTGCGTCGAGAGTTCCAGCTTTTCCACGTATTTCGCAGATAAATGCCAATGTAGCCATTCCACTTGCTACTAAACATAAATGAAAAAACGACCTCAAATTTTTCATTGTTATTTCAGACGAAGGAATGAACCGTTCCAGCGTCCTTTCCACAGAACCTTTCTGTAATAAGTTTGCATGGTGAGCCATTTCTCTAATGAAACCCAAAACTCCGATTTCGAACAGCTGTCCCATCCTCCGAATCAGATACTCCTGGATACTTGAGAAAAAAACTGCAAAAATAGCATCCGTTCGCAACTTCTCTTCAACTCGGAAACAATGGAATGCGGGCAGCAAGGCCTGCAACTCCAACAACGTGTGTTTCCCGAATGCAGTGCTCAGATAATAAGCCAATTTCTTATCCCCATTCGACAAAAGGCTAGCAATGGTTTCAATCGGATGACAGCCAAGAACAAACGAGTCATTCAACTTGTTTTCGATATTAGAACGATTAAAGGCCGGAAGCAATTCTATCCTTGCATCCGCTTCAGGCGTTTCTCGGCAATGTACAATTTTGTAACCAGCTTGAATGACTTGGGACAGGTTTCGAAATGGATTTGGTTCGACTGGGACGATAAGCTCGGCAGCTAAGATTTCAGTATAACTGGTCAGAGCTACGTACGAAAATATGGAGAAAAGAGCGACGAGGGCCGTGAATTGTGGTAGATCTATTCCCTGTCTCATAAGAGCTGCCCAAACCAAAACGACGGTCTCACAGATGGATCGCAAATTCCAAGACTTGTTCTGTGCCAGGATGTAAAGCGTTAGGCCAGCGAGGCAGAGGACTAAGGTTAACCATACTTTGTTTTGAAAAGGATAGAGCCACACCCACAAGGACAGCCGTTGCGTTTCAACTCTTGGAATGCAGTAGAACAAGTGGTTGGAAAAAATGCCGAGATAGTGGAGTCTGTTCATATGATCACGATCAAGTTCTTTAAACCATACGCCATACGATGCTATAGATTTAAATTCAAAAAACTTACTGTAGTCAAATTGGAGTTTTAAGCTAAGATCAAAAGCCAAGTTTTTCAAAACAACGTCTTCCTCTGAGCAACTCTTATTGTTATTAAGAAACGGCAGAGTTCCGTTCGAGTCCCAGATTATATTCTCACACATGTTGTGCTCCGTGTGGAGGGTAAAGATGGTGTAGGTAGTGTTCTTCCAAAGGTTTTGATAGTCCGAGGGTTTTTGAATTTGAATTGGCGTATTCTGATGGTTTTCCCAATCCGTGTAGAAGGGACAGTAATAAAACCAGTCGTATCCGAGATCTTGCTCATCAGATTGAGAGTCAGGAACGGTGTCGATGCTACTGCTACCTTCATGAAGAGAGACGAAGAAAACTGAAGCTGGTAAATCCATATCTACTTTAAGCTGCGGGTTGACACTTTGCTTGGGCGTCAAGTGTTTAGTTGAGATGAAAACGAAGTAGGAATTATTCTGATTTCGGAACGTGTACTCACTAGCGGCCATGTAAAAAGCCATTGCAATATAGTTGTAGTATCCTGGTGTACGGTCACCGTTTTCAATTATGACGTTGATGGTACATTTTTCAAAGAAATTCGGGTTTGGTTGGACTGGAAATATCTTGTAATTCGAAACTGTGAAAGGCTTCAGTTGATTTCCATGAATTACTGTTGATAAAACGTCCCCATAAAACCATTCCTCGCGCAGGGATTTGTAATGAATGCAGCAGTCATCCTCCGGTTTCAGGTCTAACTTGAATGTTGGATTTGAAACTGATCCCTTCAGTAGAAATAAATTCAAAATAATAACCAACATCGTCGTCGTTGGGTGGCTAGCATGTGATTCCACTGAATTATCTTATCGTTGAGTGGGGGTAGACAAAATGTTCGTCTTAAATCTAAAATTTCTGAACGCAACTTAAGTTCCTTCTGTTCTCTGCAAACTTTTCCCTTGAAATGTGAAAGCTTGGATAGTTTGCCTTTAAGCTCGATTGAAATCGATAGAATTTTTATTCCTTAGATAAGACAACCTGTTAGACAACAAGAGTTGAGTCAAAAATTTGGCATTTCGTGTGAATATTGAGTCAACATGCACTTTTAGTTAATTAATTTCAAACCCAACTATCGCATTAATATTTTAAAACGCTTGTCTTCTATTCACCTCTGTCTTCAGCCTAATTCTTTATACAACTACAAGACCAACTGTGTTCAACTTGAATATTAAGATAAACATAGTGACCCTTTGAATTGACTAAATTAATAATTGAAAACTCTTATTGTAGTTAGGAGGTTAAGAGGCTTAACCTCCTAACTACAATAAGAGTTTTAACTTTTAGTCTTAACTTAAGACTGCAGCTGACGCAATTTTTAATTTCTAACTTTAAACTTCTTAGCTTCCCGAATTATTTGGTTTGATATATCATTGTAGAATAGACTAATCAAGATCTTCTGTGTATACCGTATGAGTCTTGGGACCAATATCAATCACAATTCGGTGGCCAGGGAGTTATACAACTGTTATATTATAAGCCATGAATTTGACGTTTCGTGTCTTTCGTGTCTCATGATATGCGGTCTTTTGGTAGTATGGCAGTTGGTGCAGTATGGCTTTTGGTCTGTATAGATTTTGTCATTATGGCTCATGTCATTCGGGCTTATGGGAGTATGGCTTTCGGTATGGAATCGAAAATACAACGATTATAATATTGATTAGCTAGCCTTTCGCATATACATTATGACAAACTTGCGGAAACAGATTACCTCAACTTCTAATGCATTTTTTTTGTGTTTAACTCCGATCCATCCGTGAGTGGTGTAATAAAATCAGAAATAGAATTATATTTTCAACAATGAAAATTGTTTTTGTATAATGCTGCCAAACGGTGGAGAAAATGAGGTGAAAAGTTGAAGAAAATAAAGAACGGTGGTCGTGGGAGCTCCGCTCCTTTTTAACCTCTTGCCTCAGCTAGAAGGAGCGTTTCTCACAGGAGCGAGGGAAGGAGGCAGATGGAGAATTCCGGTTTTCTCCTTCCTTTTTTCAACGGCGTCGAAGAGGTTAAAAAGGAGCGGAGCGCACACTACCACCACTCCTCGTTCTCCCACCATTAGACAGCATCATAAAAACATTTTTTTTTAAGTTTTAAAGTTTTTTTAAATATCCAATTTTATTTCTGATTCCATGACATAACTCACGTTTGGAGCGTAGTTAAACATGGAAAAATACTGCATTGCTATATTTTGTAACCTCTTTAATTGGACGAGTTTCACATCGATTGTTAAAATTTTTGACATTTTGGCATGTT
Source organism: Desoria tigrina (assembly GCA_906901685.1). Taxonomy (NCBI): domain Eukaryota; kingdom Metazoa; phylum Arthropoda; class Collembola; order Entomobryomorpha; family Isotomidae; genus Desoria; species Desoria tigrina. The sequence goes on from CAJQTU010000035.1 coordinate 1,488,850, forward strand.
AATATTTGATTTCATGTAACAATTCAACTAATTTAATTAGTTCCTGTCGTTGTGGTTTGTGGAGGTTAGGGGTCGATTTGAGCATTGGGAACATAATTCAGAATCCATCGAAGGTGTGAGGAAACGCGTTGAAATACTGCAGGATACCTTTCATCCCAACATGTGTAACTGTGTCCAAACGACGTAATCCCAGCTAAGAAGAGCCTGTTTGTAATTTTCGAACTTGCCATCATTGGACCTCCGTAATCTCCGATGCAAACACCGCGATTTATCGCCGAAGCACAAACCATGTTTGACATGATTGCAACTTCATGAGTACTTTGACAGATGTCAGTAGAGACGATGCTGACATTTGCTTTTCGGAGTTCGTTCGTGCCTGTCCCCGTGATACTGTCCCTTCCCAACCAGCTACAATCGCTTGTCCTGGGAATGAAAAAACCTCAAATCCACTCAATTTTTAATTCAATTAAGTGATTAAGTGGTATTAAATTTTATTTCCAGCTCAAAAGCCAAAAAACATGAGACTTCAATTTTATCTTACCTGTCGAAACATAATTTGAATTTGCAAGAACCATCAGTTGCACGAATGAATTGATTGCGAATGGTGTTTGTAACTCTACCAAAGCAATGTCATTAGCATGGGTCACCCTGTAATTAAAAACACCTAAAACTTAATACTTTAATTGTTGTTTTGTAAGTCAACAATTAAACTAAATTGCCACACGAGTTATAATTAGGATGGGTAATCCTTTGTTTCCAATTCCGACTCTGTTCCGTGTATTCCCATTCATTTCTGTTGTGATCTCCCGCGGTGGTGTTAATGCTAATTACTCCGCTTTAGGACGAGACGCAATGCGCGGCGGTAAGTATCCAGCTTGCGTTTAAAATATTACCGCCACAAATTTCTACTCGACCATATCTTGTGATTTGCAGGTTCACGATTCCGGGGAATTCGTTTCTTAACGCCTCTTGTCCTCCCACAATCCGATTTTCTCCGGCTAGATCTAGAATTATCCTGACTTTAACAAATTGCAATTTAATTATTGTAAAGTCCTTGCTGCTCTTGATTCGCCTGGTGGAGTTCGTTTTGTTTTTTGGTTTTTGTCTGAGAGAAGCAAAAATTCATGAGCCCACCCCGACTCGAACCTAAAACAACTCCCATCTACTCCAACACCCTATCATATACGCCAGTGAACTTGAGTTGGTGTTATAAGTGAACTTGTACCTATTTATCTCACACGAAACGTCAAAACGGACTTCTCCGGGCGAATCACGAGCAGCAAGGACTTTATTTAAACGGTTCTAAACCCTGTGTTAAGGCCGAGGTACCTTCAAAAGGACATCATTATTCGCCGAAACAACTACAATCTCTGACTGACTCAGACACACGTTTGTGAGAGTCGTTAGCGTTATTAGCAATATCAAACAAAGTTTAGTATTTGCCATTTTATAGAAGAAACGGGAGTGAAAGCCAAGATCCTAGTATACCGGTCTAGGTACAAATGAGATGTAAAAAAAATGAAACGGGCCTTTTGAAGATAATTTTAATGCTATATATGGTCTTTGGCATATCCTGTGCGGATCGGTGATATCAATATTAAGTTATCCTATGAAGGATTAGTTTATAGACTAAATATATGACTGTAATTAAAATCTTGAAGTTCTAATCTGAGAAGCTACGGATTAGATGAGATCATGCTGCTTATATATAAAAATATCAAAGCCGGTTTGATTTTCGGAGCATATCTCGGAAGTATATTATACGATATAAGTGTGCCTCCTAAACACGTCATATCATAAAAGTTAAGGGTGCCCACTTGTACATTTGTACATATTGGTACTGCACTGGTATAAGCCATACGAGTAATACCACTCGGTGTAATTTAAGATGCCCCCTCATATTAGATTTTGTTCCCACAATTGACAATTAAGCTCTTACTTGACCATAATTTCCGAAACATATAAAAAAAACTGTTTAACTTTAATTTATAGCCAGAACTCAATAAGTACGTTTGCCAAGATTGATTAGTTAATGCAATCCGGACACTAATAACTACTGGAATTTGAACTGATTGCAGAACACGACGCAGATACAGGAGTAGTTTATGTTTGAACTAAATGTAAATGTTTTGACAATGTTTTAATATTTGCATTGTAATTTCTACAAAGAAAGCCGTGTATTTTATCAATAAAACATGACATCAGTTCGGCTGATTCCACTTCCATTTAAATTTTGATTTATTGTTCGGGTTGAAATGAGCTCAATTTATTGACTTTTATGTCCACACTTCAAATTAGATATTTGATTTTATAAAACTCCTCTAGAGTTAATCCAAGTATTTTCACTCTGAGCTAGAGAACTAACTATCTTTTTGTAGCAATCTAAAAACTGTTAACTATTTTTTTCTCATTCATCCTTTCACATTTAAATCATAATTCAGTCTTAACATTGCAGTTAAGAGAAAACGATACTATTGATATTCAATCTACAATCAGTGGTTTTAGTTTACATGGAATTTAACAGAAACTTATGTCATGTTTTAAATAACATAATGAAACAATTGTGTCCGGATGATTAAGAAACATCCGTCAACTATCATCAATTATCAATCGAATCGTTTATCTTTGTACTACTTAATACTTACTAATGTAATTTATTGCCCGATTGGGTTAACAGATAAATGTCCCTTCTCTGAAGATAATAAAAAACAGCCTAACTTTGCCTAACAGCCTAACTAGTTGGCCAACAGAAGAAACCAAATCGGGCCAAAAAGGGCATATTTAAAATCCCCATTCAACCAACAACTGTAAAAAGTACAAATGACTCCCAATTAGACTTACATGACCTTAGATACCTCTTTGAAGATTTGCGACAGATTTTGAATATTTAAACATCACTTAAGACTAAATGAAGACTTTGCTTTTAATTGCTTGTCGCTATCGGTAAGTTATCAAGAAATAGCAGTAAGATATTACGTTAAGTTGGTGGCTAGTTTACCGTTTTTATCTACAACTATGTAATACTTGTATAGGTCCTCAGTTTGGCGTTTGCTGGACCGGGAGCTGGAAAGCAACGACAATATGTAGGAGAAATCGGAGACTCTCCTGTCCTTGGGAATGACGCTGCTAGTCAACTTATGCCCGTGGAAACACCCGCCAAGGCCGTTGTAGGTGCGGCGGACAATAACGATTTAGAAGAAGCCGGAGAAGGTTACGATGACGCAGAAGATGACGAGGACGACGAAGGATATGACGATGAGGATGACAACGAAGATGACGATGAGGATGACGATGAGGATGACGATGAGGATGACGATGGGGATGACGAAGACGATGAATTACATATTATCACTGGCATTCTCATCATCATCACTAAAAATTAATAATTCCGTCAACAGTTCTCTTAAATTCTCAGGGCTTTTTTCATTCATTTTTAATCTAAAATTTAGGTATAACAGTATTAAAGTGCTTAATAAACAGTTTGATCAATAAATTATGTCCATAATTCAAACTTACGTTGGCAGGATGATTTTAGCATTGCTTTGCTATATATTTTGCATCTGTCATTCTCATTATGTTCATTTACAAAATTGTGCTGTTTTAAATATGAAAGTGGATGAAAACATTGGGAGACAGGAATTACTATATAAAGCAATACGTTTTGAAACAATAATTAAATCTAAAAGGATTTATATGACAAACACGGATTTGGTTTTCTTAATCGTACTGAAATATTAGTTTCTAGCAAAGTCTATTAAATTGGGAATTGTTTTTCTTACAATTTTTCCAACCATGTAAATGCCCTTTCCATGTTATAAAATCGTAAAAAATTTTAATGACATTAAAGTACTACTACTGATTTAGGTATAAGGACATTTAAAAAATAGTTTTGCTATTAAAAATCCATGTTTCCAAACACATGGGTATAGCAAAACCATACATTTTAAACTTTAAGAAATCCATGTTTATTAAATTCGGTTCGGACTATTCTTCTAATTAATGAATATTAATATAGTTTTATGTTTTTTTATTACGGTTTGAGTTTTTTCAAAACTCTTGCATTTATTTCCATTTAAGAAAACATGCGTAAGAACGGGGGTCAATCAAAATCAGTACTTATCTACGCCTGTTTTTCAAACCAATTCTTTAATAAACATTGGACATTTAATCGATGTATTTTGTTTTTTCAAATGTTTTACAGCGTTTTTTTTAAATAACTGATCTCATTTGGAGTTCATTACCAAATGCACGTAAATTATCCGTATTACACACCTACCCACACGTCATTCAATAAATTTTAAGTATAGATTTGAGCTGCATATACGTTGTTTTAATCAACGTGTGAGTCAAGTGTCGTGCTTAATTGTAACTGAATCATCAAATCCGGATACGAATTGGATAAGTCCACACTTGATTAAAACGTTTTGTTTTTTACTAATAACTCGTCATTTCAATTAAAAGAAAAGCTATCATTTCAAGAGTCAATGTACCCGAAGTCAATAATAACGATTCGGTTAAAGGCCAACCTACAATCAGCAGTTTTAGTTGAAATGGAATTTAGCAGAAACTGATGATGTTGACGTCATGTTTAAAATAACATAATGAAACAATTGTGTACGGATGATTAAAAAACATCCGTCCACTATCATCACTTATCAATAGAATCTTTTATCTTTGTGCTCTTGATTATTATCCTACAGACAAGAGAGTCTGCAAAAAAATTATTGTCCAATTACGTTAACAGGTGAATGTCCCTTCTCTGAAGATAATAAAATTAAAACGCCTCACTGAGATGTCGCATACAATATTTAACTTCTTACTGTTTAAAAAACTATTCAAGTGTTATTAACACCAGTGTAACAATAATCAATAGACATTGATTTCCAATAGCGAGACATCAGAGACAGCTTATCAACAATTACTCTAGTTGGAAATAACTGAAGCGACAATAACTTATTTACAAGAGTTGTTATCACTGATTCACCTATATTCACCTTCGTAAATCATTTTAAACCAGAGAATTAAAATCTTGAATTCATTTTAATTACAGTTTAAAAAATGTTACTAAGTAGAAAAGTCAGTTTGACATGGTTACTAGTGATAGCAATGATGCTAACATCGATTATGCTAACAGCGATAACAGTTCTGGATTCACATGGCCAAGTTTTGATCGTGGGAGGAAAAGAAGCGATTAAAAACGAATTCCCTGGCATTGTGAACGTGTTAATTAAAACCGCTAAAGGGACTCGACAGTGTGACGGTAGTATTTTAAACGCGAGCTGGATCCTTATCGCGGCCCATTGCGTTTGGCCCTTGAGCGAATTTCCAAATATTTCGGTCACAGCCGGAGATCACCTCAGAAATAAAATAGAAACCCGATTCAAAATAGCAATTGCTATCGCGAAGTCATATAATGCGTGAGTTAATTTGTTCTCAATTCTAGTGCATTTATAAGTTGACAATTTAAAATAAAATTACGGTCTACAATACTATATGGTTACTTAAAATAATACAGGGCGACGTTCGCTAACAACCTTGCTCTAGTAGAGTTGGACACGCCCTTCACTATGAATGAATACGTTCAACAGACCACCCTTGCAAATCCTAACTCAGTTGCGAAAGGTAATTAAATGTTAATGTCGGATATCTTGGACTGCATATCCACACAGCCCTTATATTATTTTTTATTATTGCTAATGCTGTAATATCATAATTAAACTAACAGGAGATGCAATTGTGGCCGGCTGGGGAAGGCGCAGCAATAACGGACCAAGGACGAAGGAGCTCCGAAAAGCGAATGTAACTTTCGTGCCAAATTCTGTTTGCTCAGAACATTTCGCACGGATAGTTCCGATTCCAATCATCGACAGTATGGTCTGTGCCTCGGCGGTGGATCGGGGTGTTTGCAACGGGGACTCTGGGGGGCTAATTATGGTCAGATCGGATATCATCAATGGGACATTCTTAGTTGGAATCAAGTCTTTTGGGGACAAGAGGGGATGCGGAAATGACACGTATCCTGACGTCTTTCAACGCGTTTCTTCCCACGTTGCTTGGATTCAGAGTTACGTTGACAATGTTAAGATTCACCCGGATGTTGCACCAACCACAACGACAGAACAAACTATGTCCGAGGTGACGGATGAATGAACCAGGTGGTGAAAACGGCGTGGAAAAGATCTCGAACAATGTTTTCATTCAATTGTTGATGATGGGGGTGTGGTTTTATGGAATTGGGATTTTGTAGATTTTAAACTGATTTTGCAAGTTTGATTTTATGGCTAACTCTTTATTTTTCTTGAATCAAACTTCGACTGTTTCGCATCGGCAGTGTTGAATTATTATCTATAATATATTGATTTTTATCAGAATTGTTTTTCCCTTATATTCCCTACTTTGTCATCAACAAATCGATTTGAAATTCTCATAGTGTAAGAGATAAGTACGGGATCAGTATAAGTGGTATCGGTATCCGTATCTGAGTCTCCTGCTGGAATGGAATTTTGGAGGAACTTCCTTTCCGTTAAGTTTTTATTTCCTTTCTTTGCGAATTTGTTTTTAAGCCTGCAATAAATTCAATTTTTTATGTTTCATGTCTACTTGGTCAAGTAAATTTATTAAGTTAAGCTGTGATTTGATTAAAAGTACAAATAAAAATAAATTACGATATTTAACTCACTTCAAAAAGAGGCCTTTCAAGTAATCCGTAAAACTTGTGTCATGGCTCAACAGGCGGTTAAAAAGCAAGCCTTGTACAGGAAAGAGAAGGGCTTGTATCCATTCCAAAACCCCCGTCGACTCGTGGTAAACCGGGTCCAGGGTAAAAAATGCAACTTGCCAAGTCACAAAAACAAGCAAGTTTGTCAAGAATCCATTCTTTGCAAAAGTTCTGTCAATAAGTCCACAAAATGATTTGAAGTTTTTACGAGACAATTTTTAAATTTCATTACAACATCTTGTCGGCATTAATACAAAATATTTCTGGTGTTCATTACCGTTTTAGAATTAAATATTTTAAATTTCAATATTACTACACGGTTAGATGGGTAAAAATCCATTCATTTGAACATGGTTAAAAGTTTGTGTAATTAAACTAATAGAATTGCTACATGAAATGAAAAATATATTAGTAGCATACAAAAATGTCAAAGATTTAAAAAATTATGTGAAACTCATCTAATTAGAGACGTTGAAAGTTATAATTTTCTAGAAACCTCAGATCATGTAACATTTTTTCATGTTTAACATCTAACCCAACGGTTAGTGGTGGTGTCATAAAATCAGAAATGAAAATTGTTCTTATAAACTGCTGTCTAACTGTAAGAAAATGAGGAGAGGCCCTTGCGAAAAGAAGAGAGAAAGCCGGTCTTCTGCTTCTCCATCTGCCTTCTTCCCTCCTGCGAGAAAACCTTCTTTTCGCAGAGGCCTCAAAGAGGACCGCACTACCAGCACTCCTCAGTTTCCCCAACTTATCAACTCATTTTCTCCACTATCAGGAGCGGAATTCAGAGCAGGGGTTAAAAAGTTTAACCCTGTGTTGAGGCAAGGGTAAAAATCGGGTTACCCGACCCTCTGAATTCCGCTCCAGGCGGTTATAGTACGGTTGCTGGGCTCTTTTTTGGGGAGTCCAAACTCACGTTTTCAGAGACTCGTAATTTTGCAAAAAAAAATGGATTCAAATGTGGATTAAAGTAACGCAGAAAGAAAACATTCGTATGGTACATCGTATGGCCTAGCCGCTAGCAAACGACCATCAGTGGAATTTTTGGAATCCCCAAAAAAGAACTGTTCGGCGATGGGTGTAACTACGCCGCAATTTTAGCGGGGGGTAAAAATGATGTGGAGGTTGAGCTTGGTGGATTTCCAGGGTCGGTGGATATCCCTGTTGAGTTTGGCGATTTCGGCGCGAGTCGGCTATTTCGGCGACGGCGCCGAAAAAGGACAACACCCACTTGATCGATGTAGATACGAAGTTTGACGCCGATCTGAGCACTTTTGTTTTTTCAGTGGAGAGTTGGAGAGAAAAAATTTTTCACTTGGCCCAGCAAACGTACTATAACCCATCAGGCAGCATTAGAAAAAAACAATTTTCATTTCTGTAATTCTAATTTTATTTCTGATTTTATGACACCACTCGGCACTCGACTCACGGACGACACGGATGGATCGGAGCTAAACAGAAAAAAAAACTGGAATTGGAAGTTGAGGTAATCTGTTTCCGCATGTTTGTCAGAATTTGCCTAAAGGCTAGCTAATCATCATTATAATCGTTTTATTTTCTTACTTCAATGTTTCTATTTTAACCTCTTCTCCACGGAGACTTGGAACAGTTCCAGTTCGTTTACTTCGAACAGTCCTTACTATAATTAACCCCAAGAGCAGAAAGTTGGCCAACAGAAGAAACCAAATGGGGCCAAAAAGGGCATATTTAAAAGCTCCATTCAACCAACAACTGTAAAGTATAAAAGGCTCTTAATCAGACATGACATAAAGATTCAAAGCTGTGCAACAGATTTTAAGTGATTAAAAAAAATTTAAACGTACTAAAACGGACTGCCGTACGCTTTTTGTTTGCCTGTCGAACTCTGATCAATAATTATCGTGACTAGTACAATAAGTAAAGATAGTAATCCCGGTAACATGATCAAAGCGATGTGTGGCCTGGATTCAGCAAAATTTGAAACAGTCGCTGCAAATTAATATTTTTAATGGTTTAACTTGAATCGATTATTTTCACATCTCGTGACAAAGATAGGACAACGTGTCGAAATTTTTGGTACCTAATTTGATTATCTGACAGTAGTTGATAGTGGAAACTAGAAATTCCATCGTCAATATAGCCACTGCCATTAAAATGAGAAAGTGTATTATAACTCCGATTCGGTAGCAACTAATCCCACTGACGTTGTAGAAATCCCGGTCCACAAAAAAACAGACAATTCCGTAGCAAGAAAATGTCAGGAATAAACCACTGTTTTTAATTAGGATTGATGGTTCCGGTTTCACTATCGAATTTAAAATCGGAGCGTTGTCTTCGGTTTTAGTCCATTGTCTCCAAATTTTAAAAATAAAATAACACATGAGAGATATAAGCAATCCTAATGATATTCCCGTCAGGATTCTTGATTTCTTCTGGAATTGCCATACAAATACAGATATTGCAGTTTATAATAAGGTTTTTAGCTATTTGATGTCAATTTTAGAGCAGGAACTCACAACGAATTTGTGGACCTTCATGATGACAGAAAAAGAACTGAGGTGATTACAGGTGCACACTGTGTAGTCGCTCGTTTTTTTCGAAACTGTACATCCCACCGTTGACCACAACCTGAATTATTTGTAGATAATTTATGCTAAAATACTATTTTCGGAGACTGTGCATAAGAGCAATGACAATTTGCGTAACATCTGAATTTCAGTGTAAAAATACTAAAATGATGATAAGAACTTGCTGAGCTTTAGACTATTAAAAATATCGCCAAAATTGCAAACACTGAAATAAAAAATCCCTTCTTCAAGTTATCAAAAAATGAGACAATTTTGATATATTATATATTATAAACTGGCTGTGAATATTTGAAATTACAATATTATCAGAGTCTAAAAAAATCATCATTTTAATCTGACTTCATGGTTATCGAAGCGTTGGTTTGAGTATTTTCTGATTTATAATCCGAGAGCCATTGACTCTAGATGCACAACACGACTAATATTTTAGTTGCAGTAATTAAGATAGCTTACAGTTCTTTCGCGTCCCAATAGACGCATTCTGCGGAACCACCAACCACCACTGCTTCTTCTCCATCTTGTGTATGTAAGCGACGTCGAAACGTCATTGGCTTAGAACCCCAAGTGGGTCTAACATGTTCCAGACTTATAGTTACATTTGCTGTATTTAAAATTAAACCGTAAGATCGAATTCATTTTTTAATTAGAAATTGTCAGTATTTAATCAACGTTAATGGGGCTAAATCATATTTTAGGGTGCAACTTTGCAAGACGAGGGGGCATTTGTTTACCGAAAATTTGTTTGCCGATTGAAACTTTTTGTTTTAGGTTTCAATTTTGATTGACCAATCTTCAAGTTAAGTATACCTGTGAGTGAGCCATTATGATTGATACTTTCGGTAGTTGAAAAGCTTAGTAGATCACTATTAATTATCATCGATTCATCGCGTCCGAGTTCCACAGAGCCATTTGTAAATCTATTAGTGAAACAAGTATGAATATAAAATAAACCGTTCCTTTGCAAATGCGATCCAGAAAGGGGAAAGGAGATTTAAAAATAACAGTTAATGTCGTTGCTAAACAAAATGAATGTCATTTTGATCGAGAATCTCGCATTTCCCCAACCATAGAGTAAAATGATAAGTATATTGTTGTTTACATTTGAGCCAGGTTTAAAGGGGACCCATTACAATGTATTTTATACAGATATTCTCAAAAATCAGTTTTCTTAGTTAAGTTTTCCCATGTAAAGTCCCCACATTTATTTTTCACCCAACTCCCATTTTTAAATTTAAAGTTATTGAGAGCCACATTGTTTTTAGTTTTTTCGAATTTTTGTTGGCATTTTTTTGTATTCAAAACATCGCATTTGGAGTTTATTACAAAACCAGGTCCAAAGGCAGAGTGAAATTTTAACAATTACAGTAAGCTGAGCAAATATTATCTGCGCTGTTGTAAGCAAAAATGTCAAAAAGCAATAAATTTCAGCTTTACAAACTCACTTTTCTACTTGACGAACGCTTGAAGGGATGTATTTATTGGGGATGATGCTTCCAGTATAACTTATTGGTTGACCATCCGGAGATTTGTTAGAATACAGATTCAAAAACGAAGCTTGTCCATAAATTGTGGATGCATTTGCAGGATAATGGACCAATGATTTGCTTTCGATACTACCTACTTCGGCTGTCCAGTTTTGGAATTTATGATTTATTGGGCAGGCTAATCCAGAACCGTTTTTGGGAGCCAATGATAAACAAGCCTTGTTCACCAGTTCCAGGGTCACGTTTTCGAATGTGAGCAACAAATTCGAAAAGACTTTGCTGGTTTCGTCCTAATGTATCGACAAATATTCATATTATTAACCATTTAAATCCCAAGATCACGACTGTCACGTAACTGGGCAACTAAGCCAGCCTCCCAACTACGTGAACGTCTCGTAATCGCTTTGCATAGTACAGCGACCCAACTACGTGAACGTCTCGTACCATAACAACGATGTCCACAATCCCAACTACGTGTACGTCTCGTATTGCGAAAACATTTGCCAGAAACCCGCGTACGTGAACGTCTCGTAATTTAATTTTCTTTTCTTTCTCGCGAGTTTCTTAGCGAATTCATGAAATTTACGTCACTTCTTTAATAAATTCCTTCGCAATAGAGGCCCCAGCGTAACAAATGACAATCCCCAAGGGTTATTTCAGCTGCAATATTGACAACTTAAATATACCTTACCCGACAAAAAATGCAATGTTTGATTGTTATTTATGAAAAAATAATGCAAGCTTGTAATTCAAAGGGAAATTAAAAAATAAGACAGACAATTCAATGTGTAGTACTATCGAAAATTTATTGAAAATGCCAAAAAGAACAAAAACACAACCGTTTCGCTCGGCGCTCAAGCGAAAGTTGAGATAATGAAAGAGGAAGATGGGCGCGTGGGCAAATTTTGCAGTTACATTTTCTATATGGTAATTTAGTTTCAATATACATTTTTAGGAAAACACTATATAGTTCTGGCGCGCGATGGTAATTTTTTTTGACTGCTTCAATGTTAACTCCTTATCGATATTTGGCCCAAATCAAAAAGTGACTAAAACCTCGAGTTTCGGTTGCAAAGGTCCCTATCTTCTTCCCCTATTTAGCGGTTTCTAGTCTATACGAATATAAATTAAAAATCTTAATTAATTTTTTTCATTTTCATTCTGGAGGGGATATCCAACCCTATCAAATGTTTTGTAGTAATAATAGGATGGTTTTATGTATTGTGTAAGTCATGGGTTAGCTGTAAATGATATAATATAGTTATCTGCTATAATATAATTATAGTTTTCTCATATTTGATATGGTGGGGTAAATTTTAATTTTTTTCGCTAGAAGGATATAAAAGTTTCCCTGAAATCAATTTTATTAAAGAGCCTTCACTCTTCAGGTCTCAAGAACCAATTTTATGTTAATCTAATCATAATATGCATGCATATGAAAGTCCGAAATGGACCGGTATCATTTTTAGTGACCCTTTTGGTCTGTTGAACCTGTTGATGACACAGCGGAACCAAAAGATTACCAAAATTTCTGAATTTTTGAATATTTGGAGTCTTCAATAGTCATTTAATTAGGATTCATTATTTTTTTGTAAATCCAACCAGTATAAAAACTTGGTAAGGGGGGTGGTTTAGGGTTAAATTATCGCGGGACACGCTTGAGATTGATTTTGGCACAATTCTGGTAAGCGTTCAATTTTAATTTTGAACTAATATGGTAACCAAAGGGAGACTGGCCTGGTTGTCACGGAACTTAAATGGTTAAACCAAGTAACCAAGTTATTAAATATAAGTAACCAAGCATGTAACTGATGAGTAGGGACAACAAAAAAGGCACTAAAAAATGACGAAAAAAGAAGTAAAAAGGCACCTAAAAATGCCGAAATAAGCATAAAAGAGGCAGCTAAAAATTGATTTTTATAAGGCAAAAGGGCCATTTACGGTATAAAAACAACAATTCTGTTCATTTGAGTTGATTTTTTATGAAGGGTTCTTATTCAGTGATACAAATTTTCCCGAATTTGGCCCAAGAATTAAAATTTACACTGAATCAGAAACTAAATAAAAGCCGCGTAGAATCAGTTTAAAGCACAAGAACATTAGTTTAAATAATATTTGTTTTCGCTTGTGTGTTTTGGAGAGTTTTCACAAAAAAATTCCGAGATATAAGATTTTGAAGTTCAAAAAATAAAATTTACAAGCATAAACCTTAAAATTTAACCCGAATTTTTAGAAATTATCCACAAAGTCACTGATTTTGATACTCAAAAGCACGAAAACAGCTAAATAGGCAAAATAGGCAAAAATAGAATGATTGTAAACTGATTGTTAGATTGCCAATAGTAGTCCTACAAAGTCTCATGGTTCTAGGATCAACAGGAATAAATGCCTTTTTTTCTTCTTATGTTGGCATACTATTACCATTACTCATCAGTGATGAGTAATGGTAATAGTATGCCATTGTCAGGCAGGCAAATACGTGAAATATCAATGCGTCAGATAATCAAATTTTATCATAATCTGATTGATTACTATATTTAGCTTTAGAATTGTCGTTCTCGATTAAATTGCAGTAAATTAATCATTTTAGCCTTTTGCTTGAGCTAAAACAGTGGAATTGACCATCTTATTGTATCCAATAATATTCATACCTCAGGACTGTAGTTTGAAGCTGACAATTGATCCCAAGGGGTACTGTATCGAATCATACTGTCTAATGTTTCTAAAATGATGGCTATCAGCTTAACAGTTTTCTCTTCAGTAGAAATTGTTCTGGCGTCCAACTTGGAGGCAATGCCCCTAATTGATAGGAGAATTTTATTCAAATCAACGTCAAAATATTCAGACTCTCCGCCATCCCCACTAGACGCAGAGTTGACATTGGTCAAAGCGAAATCTGCGTATTTTATAGCATCGTCCATTGAAATCACCGATGCTTTCTGATTAGTAGAAAACAATAACAGGAATGAAATTGATATTCATGCATTAATATTTTAAATCTATTAGAGTAATACTAGTTAAATAGTATTGATTGATTTCCGTTTATTAAGTGTTGAAAACACTTTATGCGAATGACTAGGCTGTCCGTCCGTCCGTCCGTCCGTCCGTCCGTCCGTCCGACTGTCGGTGCGATAACTGGAGAACGGCTTGACCTAGGATCACCAAATTTTGTACACTTGTTCCTTCGGTCATAACGGAGGCTAAGTTCGAACTTGGGTCACATCGGTCACACCCCCTGTCCCCCATAAATTTACCCCCCCAAAAAATCATTAAATCAACCAGAATAGTGATATGTAGGAGTCCAACGCCAGGATAGAGCTCTTACTCATTTTAAAACTGACGCTTAGGTAGTTTACATTACACTCTATGTCTATCATCTATACATGATAATACCCTGAACCTACATTTCAGAGTGCGAAACCTGGGATTTTTGGGGAAATTGAGATATGGGGTTTAAACGATTTCCATGAGTAATAGAACATCTTTGACGAATACGGGACCACTCCCACTGACACCAGGGTGCAGTACCGGGGTTTTCGGGGAAATTGAGATATGGGGTTTAAACGATTCCCATGAGTAATAGAACATCTTTGACGAATACGGGACCACTCCCACTGACACCAGGGTGCAGTACCCGGGTTTTCGGGGAAATTGAGATATGGGGTTTAAACGATTCCCATGAGTAATAGAACATCTTCGACGAATACGGGACCACTCCCACTGACACCAGGGTGCAGTACCCGGGTTTTCGGGGAAATTGAGATATGGGGTTTAAACGATTCCCATGAGTAATAGAACATCTTTGACGAATACGGGACCACTCCCACTGACACCAGGGTGCAGTACCCGGATTTTCGGGGAAATTGAGATATGGGGTTTAAACGATTCCCATGAGTAATAGAACATCTTTGACGAATACGGGACCACTCCCACTGACACCAGGGTGCAGTACCCGGATTTTCGGGGAAATTGAGATATGGGGTTTAAACGATTCCCATGAGTAATAGAACATCTTTGACGAATACGGGACCACTCCCACTGACACCAGGGTGCAGTACCCGGGTTTTCGGGGAAATTGAGATATGGGGTTTAAACGATTCCCATGAGTAATAGAACATCTTCGACGAATACGGGACCACTCCCACTGACACCAGGGTGCAGTACCCGGGTTTTCGGGGAAATTGAGATATGGGGTTTAAACGATTCCCATGAGTAATAGAACATCTTTGACGAATACGGGACCAATCCCACTGACACCAGGGTGCAGTACCCGGGTTTTCGGGGAAATTGAGATATGGGGTTTAAACGATTCCCATGAGTAATAGAACATCTTTGACGAATACGGGACCACTCCCACTGACACCAGGGTGCAGTACCCGGATTTTCGAGGAAATTGAGATATGGGGTTTAAACGATTCCCATGAGTAATAGAACATCTTTGACGAATACGGGACCACTCCCACTGACACCAGGGTGCAGTACCCGGATTTTCGGGGAAATTGAGATATGGGGTTTAAACGATTCCCATGAGTAATAGAACATCTTTGACGAATACGGGACCACTCCCACTGACACCAGGGTGCAGTACCCGGATTTTCGGGGAAATTGAGACATGGGGTTTAAACGATTCCCATGAATAATAGAACATCTTTGACGAATACGGGACCACTCCCACTGACACCAGGGTGCAGTACCCGGATTTTCGGGGAAATTGATATATGGGGTTTAAACGATTCCCATGAGTAATAGAACATCTTTGACGAATACGGGACCACTCCCACTGACACCAGGGTGCAGTACCCGGGTTTTCGGGGAAATTGAGATATGTGGTTTAAACGATTCCCATGAGTAATAGAACATCTTTGACGAATACGGGACCACTCCCACTGACACCAGGGTGCAGTACCCGGGCTTTTGGGGGAAATTGAGATATGTGGTTTAAACGATTCCCATGAGTAATAGAACATATTTGACGAATACGGGACCACTCCCACTGACACCAGGGTGCAGTACCCGG
This sequence comes from Desoria tigrina, assembly GCA_906901685.1. Taxonomy (NCBI): domain Eukaryota; kingdom Metazoa; phylum Arthropoda; class Collembola; order Entomobryomorpha; family Isotomidae; genus Desoria; species Desoria tigrina. Next base: position 1,504,639 of record CAJQTU010000035.1, read on the forward strand.
GCTTTTGGGGGAAATTGAGATTTAGTTTGTTTATCGTTATATTTTCAACACTTGGTTACACCCGTTACATCGGTTTATTAAGTGTTGAAAACACTTTATGCGAATGACTAGGCTGTCCGTCCGTCCGTCCGTCCGTCTGTCGGTGCGATAACTGGAGAACGGCTTGACCTAGGATCACCAAATTTTGTACACTTGTTCCTTGGGTCATAACGGAGGCTAAGTTCGAACTTGGGTCACATCGGTCACACCCCCTGTCCCCCATAAATTTACCCCCCCCCCCCCAAAATCATTAAATCAAACAGAATAGTGATATGTAGGAGTCCAACGCCAGGATAGAGCTCTTACTCATTTTAAAACTGACGCTTAGGTAGTTTACATTACACTCTATGTCTATCATCTATACATGATAATACCCTGAACCTACATTTCAGAGTGCGAAACCTGGGATTTTCGGGGAAATTGAGATATGGGGTTTAAACGATTCCCATGAGTAATAGAACATCTTTGACGAATACGGGACCACTCCCACTGACACCAGGGTGCAGTACCCGGGTTTTCGGAGAAATTGAGATATGAGGTTTAAACGATTCCCATGAGTAATAGAACATCTTCGACGAATACGGGACCACTCCCACTGACACCAGGGTGCAGTACCCGGGTTTTCGGGGAAATTGAGATATGGGGTTTAAACGATTCCCATGAGTAATAGAACATCTTTGACGAATACGGGACCACTCCCACTGACACCAGGGTGCAGTACCCGGATTTTCGGGGAAATTGAGATATGGGGTTTAAACGATTCCCATGAGTAATAGAACATCTTTGACGAATACGGGACCACTCCCACTGACACCAGGGTGCAGTACCCGGATTTTCGGGGAAATTGAGATATGGGGTTTAAACGATTCCCATGAGTAATAGAACATCTTTGACGAATACGGGACCACTCCCACTGACACCAGGGTGCAGTACCCGGGTTTTCGGGGAAATTGAGATATGGGGTTTAAACGATTCCCATGAGTAATAGAACATCTTCGACGAATACGGGACCACTCCCACTGACACCAGGGTGCAGTACCCGGGTTTTCGGGGAAATTGAGATATGGGGTTTAAACGATTCCCATGAGTAATAGAACATCTTTGACGAATACGGGACCACTCCCACTGACACCAGGGTGCAGTACCCGGATTTTCGGGGAAATTGAGATATGGGGTTTAAACGATTCCCATGAGTAATAGAACATCTTTGACGAATACGGGACCACTCCCACTGACACCAGGGTGCAGTACCCGGATTTTCGGGGAAATTGAGATATGGGGTTTAAACGATTCCCATGAGTAATAGAACATCTTTGACGAATACGGGACCACTCCCACTGACACCAGGGTGCAGTACCCGGGTTTTCGGGGAAATTGAGATATGTGGTTTAAACGATTCCCATGAGTAATAGAACATCTTTGACGAATACGGGACCACTCCCACTGACACCAGGGTGCAGTACCCGGGCTTTTGGGGGAAATTGAGATATGTGGTTTAAACGATTCCCATGAGTAATAGAACATCTTTGACGAATACGGGACCACTCCCACTGACACCAGGGTGCAGTACCCGGGCTTTTGGGGGAAATTGAGATTTAGTTTGTTTATCGTTATATTTTCAACACTTGGTTACACCCGTTACATCGGTTTATTAAGTGTTGAAAACACTTTATGCGAATGACTAGGCTGTCCGTCCGTCCGTCCGTCCGTCTGTCGGTGCGATAACTGGAGAACGGCTTGACCTAGGATCACCAAATTTTGTACACTTGTTCCTTGGGTCATAACGGAGGCTAAGTTCGAACTTGGGTCACATCGGTCACACCCCCTGTCCCCCATAAATTTACCCCCCCCCCCAAAAATCATTAAATCAAACAGAATAGTGATATGTAGGAGTCCAACGCCAGGATAGAGCTCTTACTCATTTTAAAACTGACGCTTAGGTAGTTTACATTACACTCTATGTCTATCATCTATACATGATAATACCCTGAACCTACATTTCAGAGTGCGAAACCTGGGATTTTCGGGGAAATTGAGATATGGGGTTTAAACGATTCCCATGAGTAATAGAACATCTTTGACGAATACGGGACCACTCCCACTGACACCAGGGTGCAGTACCCGGGTTTTCGGAGAAATTGAGATATGGGGTTTAAACGATTCCCATGAGTAATAGAACATCTTCGACGAATACGGGACCACTCCCACTGACACCAGGGTGCAGTACCCGGGTTTTCGGGGAAATTGAGATATGGGGTTTAAACGATTCCCATGAGTAATAGAACATCTTTGACGAATACGGGACCACTCCCACTGACACCAGGGTGCAGTACCCGGATTTTCGGGGAAATTGAGATATGGGGTTTAAACGATTCCCATGAGTAATAGAACATCTTTGACGAATACGGGACCACTCCCACTGACACCAGGGTGCAGTACCCGGATTTTCGGGGAAATTGAGATATGGGGTTTAAACGATTCCCATGAGTAATAGAACATCTTTGACGAATACGGGACCACTCCCACTGACACCAGGGTGCAGTACCCGGGTTTTCGGGGAAATTGAGATATGGGGTTTAAACGATTCCCATGAGTAATAGAACATCTTCGACGAATACGGGACCACTCCCACTGACACCAGGGTGCAGTACCCGGGTTTTCGGGGAAATTGAGATATGGGGTTTAAACGATTCCCATGAGTAATAGAACATCTTTGACGAATACGGGACCACTCCCACTGACACCAGGGTGCAGTACCCGGATTTTCGGGGAAATTGAGATATGGGGTTTAAACGATTCCCATGAGTAATAGAACATCTTTGACGAATACGGGACCACTCCCACTGACACCAGGGTGCAGTACCCGGATTTTCGGGGAAATTGAGATATGGGGTTTAAACGATTCCCATGAGTAATAGAACATCTTTGACGAATACGGGACCACTCCCACTGACACCAGGGTGCAGTACCCGGGTTTTCGGGGAAATTGAGATATGTGGTTTAAACGATTCCCATGAGTAATAGAACATCTTTGACGAATACGGGACCACTCCCACTGACACCAGGGTGCAGTACCCGGGCTTTTGGGGGAAATTGAGATATGTGGTTTAAACGATTCCCATGAGTAATAGAACATCTTTGACGAATACGGGACCACTCCCACTGACACCAGGGTGCAGTACCCGGGCTTTTGGGGGAAATTGAGATTTAGTTTGTTTATCGTTATATTTTCAACACTTGGTTACACCCGTTACATCGGTTTATTAAGTGTTGAAAACACTTTATGCGAATGGCCAGTCCGTCTGTCCGTCTGTCGGTGCGATAACTGACGAACGGCTTGACCTACGGTCACCAAATTTTGTACACTTGTTCCTTGGGTCTTAACACAGGCTAAGTTCGAACTTGGGTCAAATCGGTCACACCCCCTGTTCCTCATCAATTAAACCCCCCACAAAAACCATTAAATTAGTAGACATCGCTGACATTTTTTGAAACTGCCGCTTAGGTAGTTTATATTACACTCTATGTCTATTATCTATACATAATAATACCCTGAAACTACATTTCAGAGTGCGAAACCACGACTTTTTGGGGAAATTGAGATATGGGGTTTAAACGATTCTCATGAGTAATAGAACATCTTTGACGTATATGGGACCACTCCCACTGACATCGGGGTGCAAAACCTGATGCTTTCAACACTTGGTTACGCTCGTTACATCGGTTTATTAGGTGTTGAAAACACTTTATGCGATTGACTAGTCCGTCTGTCCGTCCTTCTGTCGGCGCGATAACTGACGGACGGCTTGAACTAAAGTCACAAAATTTTGTTCACTTGTTCCTTGGGTCAAGAATGAGGCTAAGTTCGAACTTGGGTCAAATCGGTCACACCCCCTGACCCCATAAATTAAACCCCCCACAAAAATTATTAATTGAATTCAAAACTTCTGTTTATTTTAAAACTGCCGCTGAGGCAGTTTACCTTACACTCTATGTCTATCATCTACACGTGATAATACCCTAAAGCTACATTTTAGGGTGCTAAACCCGTTTTTTTTGGGGGAATTGAGATATGGGCATTAAATGATTACCATGAGTTATGGAAAATTATTGACGTAAACGGGATCGCTCTCACTGACACCAGGCCAGGGTGCGAAACCCGGCTTTTAGGGGAAATTGAGATTTAGTTTGTTTATCGTTATGTTTCCAACACTTGGTTACACCCGTTACATCGGTTTATTCTTTTAACAAATGTTACCGTGATATTGGACTCCATTGCATTGACCCACTTAGCTGGACACTCTGTATAGTTTAGCACACCGTTCCACTGCGTTGCATTAACCTCACAGGTCCACAAGCGATCAATATATTTCCTTTGCGAAAAGCAATCCGGATCTCCCTTTTCTTCACCACAACGGATTGTATAAAGAAACGAGCCTTTATCTGAACGATGAATTGCATCGAATCGAAACGATGAATAGCTTATCAAAAGCCCATCGTCTCGGTTTAACCCGGTCGAATATTGGAACTCGGCATAACCCACGCAACCGTTTCCATTGTTAGACTCACATAGATTTTGGTTGAGATCCGTCATGCACCACTTTCTTAAAATTGTGTTGTAAATATAAATTTCATTCGGGCCACTTGATGGCGACAATGAAATTCTATTCCGATTTGGAAGCCTTTTGGAACAGTCACAATCGAAGTGCTCGTTAGACTTGATTTCACATCTGAAATCGGCAATTAAGTCCTGGGCCAGAGGTGTCGCTTCTGACGTCGTCCGACTGCTAGCAATCGGTAAGAATAATGTGACAGCAACCCACTGCAAGAACAGGCGCTTCAAGACCACCATTCTCTTTTGTCTCAAAAAATTGGAAGCTCTTAATTGATGGAATGTGTATGTAGAAATGTCGACAAGAATTTTTTATGGGACTGAGTAAAAATTTAAACGCTCTGAACAATGTATGGGAACTTAATATCGATCGAACGGTTGGTAGTTGAATTTGCTTGAAAGAATTGGGTTTACTTACAGCCAATAGTAAAACAAGATCAACATTCGTAATCTTTTGGAAACCAAGTTGTCGTTTCAGTTTGATTCGATTGATTGGATGTTTTTATGTATTTTACGGAGAAAACCGGCCCATCAAAAGCGTCCCATTATTACCGGCCACATCATAAACGGCCTTCATATTAAGCGGCCCACCATAATCGACCCATGACAATAAGCGGCCCATGACTATAAACGGCCTACATAATAAAATATTTAATTAAATAATTTGCAGGGTCAAAAAAGGTACGCCATTTTTTGGAAATGGATTATTAATGAATCGATCATTAACGTCCTAATAGGTTAATTTTATGGGTACATATACATACAAAAAGGATCATTGAAAATATTTGTATAAAGAAAAGCAGGTACGTAAAATGTAGACTTTAATACTAACTAACACTAATCCAAGTTTACTATAAACTTCCCGAGTTCAATGATTGTAGATCACACAGAACAAAATCGTATTACAACAAATTATTAACAAGTTATACACAGGTGGTTAGTAAAATTTTCTGAACGGCACCCCTTCACATTTCTCTAATTCAATTAAGTGATTAAAGATAAAGATAAGAATCTTTTACTGTGAAGAAAAAGGTAGTCATCTGCCGTTTATTGTCATGGCCGCTTATGAGGGGTCGGTTATGGTCATGGGCCGGTTAGTATGTGGGCTGTTTATGATGTGGCCGGTAATAATGGGCCGGTTTTATCCGCAAACTCTTCAATCCAATATTTAAGTACTGTGTACTATATTGTGTAGATCTCAATAGTTTACAGATCTTTTGTCCGCCCGGACAGGAAATACAAATGATAAAATAATGCTTCCGTAAGAATCATAATATAACTAGTGGCTTATGCCAACACTACACAGCCTTCAGTATAAATATGTATTTGGTGTAAATAGAAAATATAACAAACTGTGTTTGTAGGGTTATGTAGATCATCAACCGGTTGAATCTTAATCACCATAAAACTGACCAAGCTGTTATCATGTACTTGGTTCTAATCAAGTATTTTCACGCGACACTATCTTCGAACAGTTCCATTGCAATTACAAGTATTAACTAATAGCTTTTCACTTCCTTAAACGTCACAACGACCGAGAAATAAACATGCAAAATTTTGCATAAAATATATCTGTTCTATTGTATTTTAATTATTCCAGAATTTTTTTTGCTCGCCCGTTAAAAAATTTTTAGAGCTAATGATGTCAACCAGTTTGTCTATCTGTCATTATGTCTGCCTCTCTGTCCTTCCCTCCGTCCGTCCTTTTTGCCAATGTAAATAAGCAATCCATTCTTTCTTGTTACTTTTCACTCGTGTGTTTGTTTGTTTATTGACATCAGTTATATCCGCTGTGTTATTTTATCAAAAAATTGATCATGTGACCCTTATATTCCGTAGTTCCTAAAACTTATCCTTCTTTGTCTTTTGTAATTCCCGCTATTAAATAATAAAAATAAAATTATGAAAACACAATGGAGGATCGTTCATTCCGTTGATATTCAATTTGTGCAATATTCCATATGTATTTGGGCGAGAAAAACCAATACTTGCATTACATGGGAATCGCTAGAAAAAAACGCATATTAAAATATGGTTTTTATTTCATTGATTTCATTAAAGTTCCTGAAAAACCCGCATTTTGGAAAGTCAGTTTTATTTTTAGTGCAATGAGATCTGTCAAATGCAGAACAATCGTCCTTCGAGTTTAGAATTGCAGAGATGTGCTACTTTTATCTTGTATTTTTACATCCGATCCGAACGAATATCTCCAATGGAATTCATCATTCTGTTTTAAAACCCGAAACTTGTCTAATAACTATTAGCTTTATGTTTCAAGACACTCGATTTGACAAGATGAGGTTATGTGACCATCAGACCATCTGGTCGCTGGATTCTGTTTGGAATTCATACATTTAATTCTTAATTATCCGATTGATAATCGTCAGCAACAAAAAAAAACTTTCGATAAATTTAATGCTGGTTACTTATGTTTATGCGTACGTTATCGTACGTATGTTATCTTATCACTGACATGAGTTCTAATGCTCATAATCCACAATCAAACCATTAACATACGACCACTTTCTAGAACGATGTTTTTTTTGTAAAAAAATTTAGGCATCTAAACTACCTGCTTCTGTATTTGGAGTTTATAAATAAGTACACCTGAATTGTAAATTACATTGTTCGACCCCAACCATTGCCATTTCGATAATTTAACAGTGCAAATAAAAATTTGAACTATGGACAGGTTGTTATATTCACCCTGGTGGGCTGGCCGCATGAAAACTTAACTTTGAAGCTGAATCATCAAAGGCGAACTGTATTTCAGTGAAAGAATTGAATCCATATAGTTTACGTTTTGTCGACAACTATTAAAATTAATTAGTGGATATTCCGTTCCCATGAATTCGGAGGAAAAAAATGAGATTTGGGGAACAGAATTTCAGTTCCCCATATGCTAGTTGATATATATTTTGAAAATCTAGTTTTATTTGACTAGTTTGTAAATTATTTCTTATGCTCAACAAACGTCAACCACCCCAATGCTGGTGACACTATGGTTGCCCGGCACCAGAAACTGTAATGTCATCAGATATTATCGTCTTAAGGAAAATAAAAACAACATTTACTACAAGAAACAACGTTATTTTTGTACCGTATTTTCTAAAGTTTCACAAACAACTCTCGCGAAATAACGTTTAAATAAATTTGAAAATTTACAATTGTGATTAAAATCGGATTTTTAAAGATTCGAAATTTACTTAAAATTCGCAACAAAAGGGTGTATCATAGATCCAAACTAAAAACAGCGCTCATTTTTTGAACACCATAATATTAGCGTATATTAACAACAATTCAAACCCTTACCTTACGTTAACAGATAAAACAATGCTAATACAATCATAACCAAAGCATTTGTTTGGGATGAATCATATTTTCGGTAAAAGTGTCATAAATCGTGTGTCATGCATGTTTTCCTACTCAATTATTTTCAATTACAGAATCTGCAAACAAATAAATTCCCAATGGAATGGCTTGATGGTCTTAACTAATACAGGGTGTCCCGTGTAAAGGTTTAGAATTTCTGTTATCAATTCAATCTAAAAGAGTTTTATTCCAAATGTATGTAAGTTTATTTTAAAATTCTAGGATATTTTGAATACTTTGGCGAATGGGAGAAATAAAGATGCAAATGAGTCATTCATTCATTTAAATTCATGATACTAATTAAGTGAATTATACAATTATCACCCAATGCCTATCTTTAAGTCGAACCCTTTTGTCTTCAAACAAGGCTGTTGTATTGCGAAATTTCTAAAAAAATCTAATAAAACCGCCAAATATTTAGTTGAACACCTTGTATAGATAAAACACGGTATTCTTCATTAACAAGTAATTGGAGAATAAAATACGCACACATCCAGTGTCGAATACAATATTGTTTTTATAATGAGTAATTACTGTTTGGAAAAATGTATAAATACTAATATTTTTTGATCCAGAACAAAAACAGCAAATTAATTCCAACAATGCTTCAAAGCCGGCCTGCTTTGACTATTTATTTTAATAATAATCTCGCCGAAAGCTTTTCCTATTACAGTATCGTTTCTAGGTTTTTACCGGCCACCAGGTTGATTGTTTAGCATTCTATGCGGAACAAAGCCTAGAACAAATGAACTTATGACCAAAATACAAATTATAAACAACTACAGGGTACTGAAAAACAAGGGCCGGAAGTAACCAACAATTAGAGGTTCAAAACGGGTTAGGATTAATGTGCCCCCTCTAAATCTGAATTTGCCCCCTATTTGGGATGAACTTGCCCCCACTTAACTTGCCCCCTATCAGGCTGAACATGCCCCCACCTCAGGATGAATATGTCCCCATCGAGGATTAACATGTCCACATTAAAATAAAATTTAAAAACTACTGTTACACACAGTTTACTCGAATAATATTTGGTTGTATGGATTTTTCATGCTCCCTATGTTAATTTAGATGTACGTTATACGATAAGATAAGAATATCGTATGCATATCGCGATTTATCATATCGGTAGTATGGGTTTGAGATAATCTGGTTCTGTTAAGTCAGACCTTTCTCGTTCACTTTTCATCATTCTTCTTCCTCATGCCTGTGATGAGATGGCATCCTCGGTAATTTAACCGTTACTTAAACTAAATATAGGATCATAGATTTGTTAAGTACAGAATCTCAAACCATAAATTTGACCGATATAAGTTCGGATTCAGATTCAAAAGAAAGCCAGGACTTAGAAAATCAGCCTCCTCTTTATTTCAGCCTGAATCTTTATTATATTACTAGCGAATGTGTGACATCGTTGAAGAGTGGTCAAAGCAGCGTGATACTGAAAGTGTGAATTGTAAGCACTCTCAATACAACCTACCACTAAAAACCCGTTCTTACAATTGGAGTACAATGAATATATAACTTAAATTAAAGAGTATCAATCCTAGCACAAAATTGATGTATTTTATACCAGCCGCTAATACAAAGCAGTTTACTAGAAGCTGACATTACTATAGTCTGGACAAGAAAAATAGTCAGTCTTTTTGCACGTTTGTAAGGGCAAAATCCGGGTAAAGTCGTGCAAAAAGACTGACTATTTTTCTTGTCCAGACTTTAAATATAAAAGAATGTCAACTAATTTGAGTTGGAGAAACTTCGACAGTTATCGAAACCTTATGACCAGTCTGTGGGTGGTTGAGTTTAACCCGTCCGACTGGCAGAAATCAACCTGCACTTGTCCGGTATTTAAAAACAACATGTTTGCAAACATGTATTGGGAATCGCAATGAAAAGAAAGCTGTACATAGTTTCAGATGAAGTTAAGGATGTTCCTATTAGCATAAAGCGGAGGCCAGGACGGTTCAAATTGATTACGAAGGCGTTGGTTATTGCTTAAAGCATTATTTAGCGCAGTTATTGTTTATTATTATTAAATGACTGATTATTTTGATTAATTATTATCATTTATTTCTGGGGGCAATTTCATCCTCGAGGGGGCATATTCATCCTGAGGTGGGGGCATGTTCAGCCTGATAGGGGGCAAGTTAAGTGGGGGCAAGTTCATCCCAAATAGTAGGCATGTTCAGATTTAGAGGGGGCACATTAAATTTAATCCGATCATATAAACAGGATCATAAAAGTAAGGATGAATTCGATTTAGAACCTATCCTATTTAGAAGTTAAATATTGGCCGTCGGAATCATAAAACTCTAACAGTAATCATAGTAAATAATAAATTGATCTCAAATCATGACACATCCGTTGTAAATCAACAAGAATTAGCTGGAAATAATGGATGTGACAACAATTTATTTGTAGATATTATGTTATCAGGGATCCACTAATCGTGAAAAATGAGTATATATACAACAGAAAGTCACAGAACCGATTTAAAGCATCCTTTTAGTTTTCAAAAATATTTCAAACGAGACAATAAAAATTTTGAATACATTTTCATCACAATTTGTAAAATGGCTACTTGTAAAACCATTTTCATATCCGTACTAGTGATAGCGACACTTACTAACCTCTGTCTAAGTCAGCCTGACTTTGTTGTTGCTCTGCCGTCTAAGGATAATGATCCGATTAAAGGTAGGACGTACTTTAAAATACTGCATTTAACACCCTTGAAAATATAAGGCACAAAGCCGTTGTACGACACATGGGGACTCATTTTATACACGAATCAATCAATCAATTTAATGCAATGTCCCCAACCATAGAGTACAATCATGTACATTTTTCAATTGCACTTGTCTGTACCTTTACAATTATGTAAAGCAAATACAGGGTTGATATTGTAAAAAAGTATGACCTTTGACCGTTAACCCTTTGACCTTTGACCTACACGGCCCTCAAACTAACTCGACTCGCTATAAGGTCATAAATCCATTCCCGAAAAAAAAAATCTCAAAATATTCAACCGCTCGAAAGTTAGAGTGGAACGGTGGACGTACAGACGGACAGAGTGAACCCATGAATAGGTAGTGAATAATTAACTCTTTTACAATGGATTTGTCAAGATGCGGTAGTTCAAGATTCGGGTGCCCAAGTTTTGATCGTGGGAGGAGAAGAAGCGATTAAAAATGAATTCCCGGGAATCGTTATCGTCTTCATCACCATGGAGGCTGAAGAACCATTTTCTTGTGGCGGTAATATTTTAAACGCGAGCTGGATCCTTACCGCGGCGCATTGCATTTGGCCTTTAGAAAACATACGAAGCATTTCGGTCACCGCCGGAGATCATTACAAAGATGAAATTGAAGCAACGGAACAAACTCGCAATGGAAAAAATTGGATCGTCTTGCCTTCCTATAATACGTAAATCAACTTGTTCCTAATTGCAGCTAATTTACAACTTGTATTCAAAATAAAAATAAAAATTGCCGTTTACAATACAGTTATTTCGAAAATATAGGACGACGCTTGCTGGTGACATTGCTCTAGTCGAGTTGGAAACACCATTCACTATCAATGAATACGTGCAACAGACTACCCTCGCAAATCCAAATTTTGACGCTACAGGTAAGCGAATACTAATGTCCGGTATTTTTGGCTAAATAACAAAATACAATGCGCAACTATATTTATTTAGAAATTTAATTTCTAGTAATTTTAAAGTTCACCATACAATGTTTAATATGAAATTAACAGGGGCTGCAATTGTAGCTGGTTGGGGGCATACCAGCAATAATGGGACAGAAACGAACGAACTCCGAAAGGCGGATGTCACTTTCGTGTCAAATAGTAATTGTCAACTTTTTGATGTTCCGATTATCGATAGTATGGTCTGTGCATCGGGTGTAGATCGGGGTATCTGCAGCGGCGACTCCGGTGGTCCATTGATGGTCAGATCAGAACACACAAATGGGACATTCTTAGTTGGTATCACGTCTTTTTTTGCTGACGAAGACGGATGCGGAAATGACGCGTATCCTGACGTATTTGAACGCGTATCTTCCCACGTTGCTTGGATTCAGAGTTTAGTTGACAATGTTAAGATTCACCCGGATGTTACACCAACCACAACGACAGAACAAATTACGACCACGACGTTGAGGGCGACCACGGTGACGGATGAACCAGGTGGTGAAAACGGTGTGGAAAAGACCTCAAGCAATGTTTTCATGCAATCGATTATGATCGGGGTGTGGTTTTATCGAATTGGGATTTTGCAGATTTTAAACTGATTTTTCAATTTTGGTCTTATGGTTAGCTCATTATTTTTATTGAATCAAACTTTGACTGTTTCGTATCGGCACATTTTAATTATTATCTATAATCTAATGATTTAAATCACAATTGTTTTTCTCTTACATTCACTATTTTGTCATCAACAAATTGATTTGACATTCTCAGAGTATAGGAGATAAGTACGGGATCAGTATAAGTGGTTTCGGTATCAGTATCTGAATCTGAATCTCCTGCTGGAATTGAATTTTGGAGGAATTTCCTTTCCGTTAAGCTTGTATTTCCTTTCTTTGCGAATTTGTTTCTAAGCCTGAAATTCAATTTTTTATGTTGTATGTCTACTTAGTGAAGTAAGCCTATTAAGTTAAACTGTGATTTGATTAAAAGTACAAATAAAAATAAATTACGATATTTAACTCACTTCAAAAAGGGGCCTTTCAAGTAATCCGTAAAACTTGTCTCATGGCTCAAGAGGCGGTTAAAAAGCAAGCCTTGTACAGGAAACAGAAGGGCCTGTATCCATTCCAAAACTCCCGTCGATTCATGGTAAACCGGGTCCAAGGTAAAAAATGCAACTTGCCAAGTCACAAAAACAAGCAAGTTTGTCAAAAATCCATTCTTTACAAAAGCCCTGTCAATAAGTCCACAAAATCATTGTTATCAAAAGTTTTTACGAGACGATTTTTAAATTTCATTACAACACCTTTTCAGTATTCATACAAAATATTTCATAGTTCATTTACCGTTTTAAAATTTAGATTTCAGTATTTTCAGTATTAGCACAGTCAGATAGGTAAAAATTCATTCATTTGATTCATTTGAACAAGGTTATGAGTTTGTGTGATTAAACTGAAAGAATTGGCACACGAAATGAAATATTAGCATGCAAAAATGTCAAAGATTTTCAAAACCGATGTGAAAATCATCTAATTAGAGACGTTGAAAGTTATAAATTTCCAGAAATCTCAGACCATGTAACTTTTTTTCATGTTTAACGCTGACACCACGGTGAGTGGCGGTGTCATAAAATCAAAAATAAAATTAGATTTAAAAAAATGAAAATTGTTTTTATATTGCGGTCTAAGGGTGGAGAAAATGAGGTCAGAAGTTGGAGAAAATGAGTAGTGGTGATATGGCGCTTTGTTCCTTTTTAACCTCTTCGTGGCCTCTGCGAAAAGAAGAGACAAAACCGGACTTTTCCATCTGCCTCCTTCCCTCCTGCGAGAAACCCTTTTTCTCGCTACGGCCTCGAAGAGGTTAAAAAGGAGCGGAGCGTCCCATACAACCACTACTACTCTAATTCTCCAACTTCTCACCTCATTTTCTACACCATCCGGCAGCATTCTAAGAAAACAATTTTAATTTTTTAAATTATAATTTTATTTCTGATTTTTTGGCACAACTCACGATTGGATCGGACTTTAACAGGAAAAAACGTTTGAATTTGGAGTTGAGGTAATCTGTTTCCGCATGATTGTCAGAATGTATATGCGAAAGGAAAATCTAGCTAATCATAATTATAATGGTTTTATTTCCTTACTTCAATGTTTCTATTTTAACCTCTTCTCCACGGAGGCTTGGAACAGTTCCAGTTCGTGGGCTTCGAACAGGCCTTACTATAATTAACCCCAAGAGCAGAAAGTTGGCCAACAGAAGAAACCAAATCGGGCCAAAAAGGGCATATTTAAAGTCTCCATTCAACCAACAACTGTAAAGTATAAATGGCTCTTAAACAGACATGACGTAAAGATTCAAAGCTTTGCAACAGATTTTAAGTGATTAAAAAAAATTAAACGTACTAAAACGGACTGCCATACGCTTTTTGTTTGCCTGTCGAACTCTGGTCAATGATTATTGTAGCTATTACAATATGTAAAGATAGTAATCCCGGTAACATGATCAAAGCGATGTGTGGTCTGGATTCCGCAAATTTTGAAACGGTCGCTGTAATTTAATATTTTATTCGTTTAACCTGAACAAAATATTGTCAAATCTCCGGACAAAAACCAGACAAGGTGTCGAAATGTTTCATACTTAATTTGGTTATCTGACAGTAGTTGATAGTGGAAATTAGAAATTCCATCGTCAATATAGCCACTGTCATTAAAATAAGAAAGTGTATTGTAACTCCAATTCGGTAGCAACTAATCCCACTGACGTTGTAGAAATCCCGGTCCACGAAAAAACAGAGAATTCCGTAGCAAGAAAATGTCAGGAATAAACCACTGTTTTTAATCAAGATTGATGGTTCCGGTTTCATAATCGAATTTGAGATCGGATTGTTATCTTCGGATTGAGTCCATTGTCTCCAAATTTTAAAAATAAAATAGCACGTGAGAGATATAAGAAATCCTAATGATATTCCCGTCAGGACTATTGATTTCTTCTGGAATTGCCATAAAAATACAGATATTACAATTTATAAGTTTTTTAAGATACATTTTTTAGCGATTTGATGTCAATTTTAGAGCAGGAACTCACGACGAATTTGTGGACCTTCATGATGACAGAAAACGAACTGAGGTGATTACAGGTGCACACTGTGTAGTCGCTCGTTTTTTCTGACACTTTACATCCGACCGTTGACCACAACCTGAATAAATCGTTTATGACCAGATCGGTAATTATAATTTGTAATTGGAGATCCGTCGACTCTAGTTGCACAATACGACTAATATTTTAATTGCACAGTAATTGAGAGAGCTTACAGCCCTTTCGTGTCCCAATAGACGCATTCTGCGGAACCACCAACCACCACTGCTTCTTCTCCATCTTGTGTATGTAAGCCACGTCGAAACGTCATTGGCTTGGAACCCCAAGTGGGTCTAATGTGTTCCAGACTTATAGTTACATTCGCTGTATTTGAAATTAAACCGTAAGAGCGAATTGATTTTTTGATGAGAAATTATCAGTATTAACTTTATTGGGGCTAAATCAAATTTTAGGGTGCAACTTTCCAATACGAGGGGGCGTATTCTGGTTTATAGGGGACACTGCACTGGGCACTTTAAATTGCGTAAGTTTTAAAAACAATTTTGCTGATTGCAACCTTTTGTTTTAGGTTCAAATTTAGATTGACCAATCTTCAAGTTAAGCATACCTGTGAGTGAGCCATTATTGATACTTTCGGTAGTTGAAAAGCTTAATAGATCACTATTAATTATCATCGATTCATTGTGTCCGAGTTCATCAGAGCCATTTGTAAATCTATAAGTGAACCAAGTATGAATATAAAATAAACAGTTCCATTGCAAATGCAATCCAGAAAGGTGAAAGGTGATTTTAAAGTAGCAATTTAATATCGTTGCTATAATCGAATGAAAGTCATTTTGCTTGAGAATCTCGAATTTCCCCAACCATAGAGTAAAATGATAAGTATGTATTGTTGCTTATATTTGAGTTAGGTTTAAAGGTGAGCCAATACGTTGTATTTTATTCAGATATTTCCAAAAATCAAGAAAAATATTAGAAAAACTAGAGTTTTCCGCTGTTTTTCCGTTTCACCGCTACTAAATGCTATGTTTTTCTAATGTTTTGGATTTTTTTTAATTTAAAACATCGCATTTGGAGTTTATTAAAAAACCACGTACAAGGTCAGAGTAATATTTAAAAAATTAAATAGCTGAGCAAATATTACCTTCGCTGCTGTAAACAAAAATAAAATACCGTAAAACTCACGTTTCTACTTGACGAAGGCTTGAAGGGATGTATTTATTGGGGATGATGCTTCCAGTATAACTTATTGGTTGACCATCCGGAGATTCGTTTGAATAGAGATTCAAAAACGAAGCCTGTCCATAAACTGAGGATGCATTTGCAGGGTAATGGACCAGTGATTTGCTTTCCATACTCCCAACTTCGGCAGTCCAGTTTTGGAATTTATGATTTATTGGACAGGCTAAACCCGAACCGTTTTTGGGGGCCAATGATAAACAAGCCTTATTCACCAGTCCCAGGGTCACGTTTTCAAATGTGTGCAACAAATTCGAAAACACTTTGCTGGTTTCATCCTAATGTATAGACAAATATTCATACTATTAAAAAGTTAACTGACCAAGCCTGTAAACTGATGAGTAATGGTAATGGTAAGAGTATGTCATTGTTAGGCAGGCAAATACGAGAAATATCAATGCTTCAGATAATCAAATTTTATCATAATCTTATTGATTACTATATTTAGCTTAGAATTGTCGTTCTCGTTTAAATCGCAGTAAATTAATAATTTTAGCTTTTTCCTTGAGCTCAAACAATGGAATTTACCATCTTATTGTATCCAATAATATTCATACCTCAGGACTGTAGTTTGAAGCTGACAATTGATCCCAAGGGGCACTGTATCGAATCATACTGTCTAATGTTTCTAAAATGATGGCTATCAGCTCAACAGTTTTCTCTTCAGTAGAAATTGTTCTGGTGTCCAACTTGGAGGCAATGCCCCTAATTGATAGGAGAATTTTATTCAAATCAACGTCAAAATATTCAGACTCTCCGCCATCCCCTCTGGACGCAGAGTTGACATTAGTCAATGCGAAATCTGCGTATTCTATAGCATCGTCCATTGAAATCACAGATGCTTCCTGATTAGTAGCAAACAATAACAACAATGAAATTGTGATTTATACCCCTGATATTTAAATCTATCGGAGCAATACTTATTAGTTTCAATTAATAATTTAACAAATCTTACCGTGATATTGGACTCCATTTCATCGACCCACTTGGAGTCTTTAAGGGGACAGCCTGTGTAGATCAGGCCACCGTTCCACTCCCATTCCATCACGTCATCCCCACAGGTCCAGTCATCAAAAATTTTCCTCTGCCAAAAGCAACCCTGATTTTCGGTTTCTGCACTACAGTTGATTGTAACTAGAAGCGAATTTTCACCTATCAGGTGGATTACATCAAATTGATACGACAAATCTTCAGTAAAACGCTCAACCCGGCGATGTAATATTAGATATTCGAATCCGGTAAAACCCACGCGACCGGGTCGGTGGTTAGACCAAAATGTATCTTGGTCCAGATCGGCCATGCACCAATTTCTAAACTCTGGATTCTCAAGGTAAAATTTATGCTGGTATTTTGTTGGCAAAGGTGAATTTTTAAGCCGACTTGGTAGCATTTTTTCGCAGTCACAAACGAACTTCTCATTAGACCTTAGTTCACACCTCATGTCGATAAAGATACCATTGGGCCGAGGTTGCACTTCTGGCTTCTGACTGCGAACAATAAAGAAGAATAATGTCACAGATACTAACCGCAAGAAGAACCGCTTCAAGATCACCATTCTCAAGTTTTGCCAAACAATTGGACACTTGTAAGCTGCGTTATGAGTATGTCAGAAGAGTGTGCGTTAGTAATGTTGTCCACAACCGTTTTTTTGATGGGGCTGAATGAATATTTTACCGCTCACAATAAATAAATTATGAAATATTAATTATGCAAGCTGAAAGACTCTCGAAATGTGAATAGTTTATGCTTAAAGTGGAAGGTTTCATTTATAGTGAATAGTAAAACAAGCTCAACAGTCGTAATCTTTTGGGAACCTAATCGTTGTAACGTTGTAAGGTGACTCGATAGAATTGTATCTAATATGAAATACAATTATATGTTAATCCTTCAATCAAATATTTAGGTATTGTTATAGTCACAAACACTTCAAGTACAATAAGTGTACTCAACTTTCATTCCCCGAGACAGGAAATAGACAATTACAAAAGAATATCCAGATGAATCATAATTTAACTGTGGTAGCTTACACCAACACTACATAGCTTAGTGTTCAGTACAAACATTTATTGGTGCAAATAGAAAATGTTACAAATCATGTGTTGGTTAGGTTTAGGTTAGGTCATCAACCGTGTGAATCATAATCAGTCGACTCTTATCATACACTTGGTGCAAATCAAGTGTTTTCATCCGACTCTATCTGCAAGTTCTTTCGCGATTGTATTGTAATGACTAGTAATTTTTCTCTACTCTCCGTGACAATGGATGAATTGGACTTTGAATTAAACTTTGAAATTAACATTTCGCGTAAAAAACATCTTTTGTATTGTATTTTAATTGTACTTAATTAGTTGTGATAAATAATTGTAAGATTTTGGAGCATAAATATTTCATGAATATTACCAGAATACTCCGGAACCGGCACAGCTTTGCCGTTTAGTTTTAATCAAAGGCTAAAAATAAACTTAACCAATGACAAATCTCGATATTCCAGGATTTTACAGTTGTAAAAAAATTGTATCAAATGATTTGTGTTCACCAGATGTCGATTGTTAATCAACAAGTGCTAGTTCCAGATAATTGATGTCGAAACAATTAATTACAAGATAACATGTTGTCACTTCTGTCATGTGTCTCTGTTTATCCCATTTTTATCAACGCAATAGCGACTTGATATCAAAAGCAATATATAAAAAATATCATGGATTTTATTTTAGTAGATGAATAAATATATTTAAACTTGAACATACTGTTTGAGTATACATAACACCAGTTCAGTCAATTTAAAACATCCATTTGAGTTAATATTATTTAAAAATTTTCAACATAACCAGTTGGACAGTTTTTAAATCTCAAAATTTAGAAAATGGCAAATACGAAATATCTTTTCATAGCGTTACTAACGCTAACAATACTCGCCACCGTTTGCTCAAAGCAGACTGACTTTGTCATATCTTTGGCTGCTAATTATGACCCCATCATAGGTAAATCTGTTTTTAAACTGTTTAGCACAGTTGTACCAAAATTTTTTTTAAATATTAATTGTATCGTTTAGACAAGGTATTTCTGGATTCAGCTGGAGAAGATCGAATTGTGGGAGGAGAAGAAGCAACTAAAAACGAATTCCCTGGAATTGTGAATCTCGTAATTGCAAAAACAGGTGGAGCTGTAACTTGTGGCGGGAACATTGTAAACGCAAGCTGGATCTTTACGGCTGCGCATTGCATTTGGCCGTTAGAAAACGTACGAGGTATCACTGTCACTGCAGGAGATCACTACAGAAATCAAAAGGATCCTACGGAACAAATTCGGGATGGGAAAAGAATGTTTGTCCCGGGTTCATACGATACGTATGTTAATTTTTTTTAATTATTGTTTATTTAGGACTTAAACCGTTATTTTTGAATAAAATTACAATTTATAACAAAAATGTTTTTTTTAAACACAGGACGACCTTTGCTGATGACATTGCCCTTCTTGCTATGAATTCAGAATTCTCATGATTTTTTGGAAGTTCACACCGGCCAATGTTCGTTACTAAGGACGATTTCGGTTGCTAGTGGTCACATAATTGTGAGACACCCTGTATATTAATAAATTTGTTATCAAAAGTATCTGTTTTAAACAAATGACCCCGGACTTCAGCGAGATTCAATTTTCAAACCACTTTAAATGTTAAATGACGTTTAAATGTTAAATACACTTTGAACCTCAAAGTTCTATGTAAAGAGAACGTTAATATGTTTTATTGTCAACATAATATGTTGACAAAAAACAGATTTGTCGGGGAGGATGTGTCTAGGCAGATGTGTCGATTTCACATGTGTCGAGGCAGATGTATCTAGGCGTGTGTTCCTTGCGTTCGACGTATGTTCCTTGCAGTTGCAAAGCATGTGCCGAGATATAAGTGCCTAACAACGCAAATATGTGCTAATTATGGACTTTCCGTACGACGTTAAGTGCCTTGCAATTGCAACGCATGTGCCGAGACAAACAGATCAATAATATATAATATATGCTCCTTGTTTAAATGTGTAATATCAGATTGAAATTAACAGGGCCGGCGATTGTAGCTGGTTGGGGGATGAACAGAAACAACGGGACAGTAACGAACGAACTCCGAAAAGCGAATGTAACTTTTGTCTCTAACGACATCTGCAGTCAGAATTTTGGGAATGCGATTCAAATCCTCTCGAGTATGGTCTGTGCGTCGGCGCCAAATCGGGGTGTTTGCAACGGGGACTCAGGAGGTCCAATTATGGTCAGGTCACAAATCACAAATGGCTTGTTCGTAGTTGGGATCGCGGATTTTGTGGATGTAGGCGGTTGTGGAAATGACGTGTATCCTGATGTATTTCAACGAGTTTCTTCGCATCTTGATTGGATTCAAAGTTATGTCAAAAATATAAAAATCGATCCTGGTCTTCCACCCACCACAATGACGGAAAGAATATCGACCACGACGAATAGATATTGGGGAGGAAACGGTGTGGAAAAGATGTCAACGAATGTTGTCGCTCAATTCGTTATGTTTGTTGTGTTGTGTTGTGTTGTGTCGAAATGTCATCGTATACTACTAATCGCTTTTGGTCTTTTATGAGACATGCGAAAAATTTTACGAAAATAAACAAATGCAATAATTTCAACAAGTAATTTTATTATTATTA
Organism: Desoria tigrina; assembly: GCA_906901685.1. Lineage (NCBI taxonomy): Eukaryota > Metazoa > Arthropoda > Collembola > Entomobryomorpha > Isotomidae > Desoria > Desoria tigrina. The sequence continues at coordinate 1,525,351 of CAJQTU010000035.1, forward strand.
TATAATAAATAGTATAAGTAATTTGTTATTGTGTTTACTTATTTTTTTAAATATCTTTTTAATTGTAGCCACTCTTGCTCGTAATACTCATAGTGCGGAAATTTCAATGTGGCCTTCCCAGGGCGACTTTAAAGATGAAAAAATACTACTAGCCTATTTAATTTAATTACAATTTAGGTTTTCATAATTCTAGATAAAATTATTTATTAGATTGCCAATATCATTTGTGAAATCCCCAAGTTCAAGTTCAGTTCAATCAAAGGATCAAGTCTCTAATTTCAAGTGTGGGCAAAGTAAATAATATGAGCTCAGTTAAAGCCGGACAATCAATCAGTATTTTAAGTGGAGGTGGAATTCAACGGAACTGATTTCATGTTTTAATGATAAAATACACGGCTTTCTTTGTAGAGATTACAATGCAAATAGTAGAACATTATCAAAATATTTACATTTAGTTCAGTCACACATAATCTACTTCTGTATATGCGTCATATTCTGCAATCAGTTCAAATTCCTTTGTAGTTATTAGTGTCTGGATTGAATTAACTAATCAGTCTTTGCAAACTTATATGATTACTTGAAAACTAACCTAACCGAACCTCCGCAAATAAATTGGAATTTTTCTCATAAAAAAAGCCAAGGGTTCCAAAAGGTACATTTCCCAAAAACCACAAATGAAACATGCCAATACCCTTTATGATTCCTGCCCTTAAGGTTGCGAAATATGCCCCCTGAAACTGGATTTTGCCCATTGAGTTCTGTCAATAAAGTAAAGTTAAGTGCTGGCTATATATTTTTTTAAATTTATGGTCAAGGTGACCTTAATTGTCAATTTTGTGTACAATGTCCGATTTTAAGGGGAATATAAAACGACACGGAGTGGTATTGCTAGTATGGCTTAAGGTCCCTATCCGGTAGGCTGTCTCACATTGCCCTTACGAGACGTTCTCCCTCCCCACAAAAGTCAGGGAAAATTCAAACTCACTCCTCAAAGAAGAGGGAAACCAAAACATAAACACGTTCCTCGGTCATTTTTTGTGTGAGGGCTCATCCACAGATTACGTTGAACAAAACAATTTTTCGGAACCCCCTACTATAAAACTTTGTATATTTAAATATTTAAAATATTGCACTTCCCTAATCTCAACCCCCCCCCCTCTCTTCGTAAATAAATTATATATAAACATTTTGATTTTGACTTTGGCTCCGCGATAGAAAATGTTTGATGTTTGACTCGGAATGTGGAATGATGCCTAATTTGGAGTTATAATACAATTAACGATTGTGATATGTGATGTCGATGTGTAATGCATAATAATTTCGAATGTTAAATGTTCTAACCTAACCATATAGATATGGATTCCATAATAACAACATCTCATCTCATCATCATTTCTCATTATGTGCATAACGTTCACATAATGAGAAATGATCATAGATCATAGATATATTTATTAGATCTATGGAAATGATCATAGATCATAGATATATTTATTAGATCTATGGAAATGATGAATGAATGAGGAAGACGAAGCACAAAGCATGTGCAACCGCAATGCAGTTCACACTAGTTCACAGTTGTAGTTTGATCTGTATGCAATGCACAATGTGCAATGGCAATGCAATGCAGAATGTCAAATACAAAATAAATTATTTGTTGAATGTGGAATCGGATTCGGAATGTCAAAGTCAAATCACAAATATCGCAAATTCTGAACAATATATATAGTTATATCACATATTCAATTCAATATTATGATTTATGATGAATGTGCAATAATAATGCAATATTGTTTGTATTGAATATGACCATTCAAAATTCAAATCATAAATCCCAAATATGTAAAATGTTGAATGTAATATGTAATAGATGTCAATTCGTAAATGATATCCCATGTTTGACGTGCAATGGAATTTCAGAATTTGTCGAACCAGATATTAATGCATTTATATTGTCAAATAGTATGTGCAACAGTCAACAGTACAACAAACAACGCGATGTCAGGCAGAATTACGTTACTTCAACGTGATGTGTGGATCGCCCATCGCTTTGGTTCCCGCAATTTATTGTTGAATGTAAAATCTTACTTTACCCCAAAAATCTCAGGACCATCATGATTTTCCAAAAAATAGTTTAAAATCGCATCATCTTCGTTCATATCGGGTAATCGTAACTTTTTTTTGTCCTGAAATATTCTATTTTTAAGGCTAATCAGTATTAGGAACTTTGTTTTTCGAGTTTTTGTATTCTGTAATTAAAATTAATTAATTACGATTAATTAACTAAGATTAAGTATTTCAGCGGAATTAAACAAAAACTCACAAAACAAAGTTCCTAGTTCTGATAAGCCTTAAAAATAGAATATTCCAGGATAAAAAAAAGTTACATTTACTCGATATTGACCAAGATGATGCGATTTTCAGATTAACATTGCGCTTACGATGATGGGGAGGGGAGTGTCGTCACATGCAGGAGCCTTAAACACCGGTCCCAGCATTTACAAATGTTCCAGTGTGCATCGTTTACTTTTATTATGGTCAACTTCGCATGTAGGGCCACATGTATGATATAATATACTTTCGAGATATGCTTCTAAAATCAGGCCGGCTTTGATTTTTTTTATGCAAATAAATAAATTATGAATGAAATAGCTTGCTTGATGGGCTTATTTAATACAAGGTGTCCCATGTAAGTGCCTACAACTCCTGTTATCACGATTATTTTAAAATTCTAGGATATTTTGAATAAGTTGGCGAATGGGAGATATTAAGACTTAAATAAGCCATCATCGTTATCTATTGATTGAAATTCCTGACAGAAAGTGAATTATACAATTATCAACCAACACATCTTAAAAATGCCTGTTCAAACTCTTGCCTTAAGACGAAATTCTCGAAAAATTGATAAAACTGTCAGATCTTTAGTATACACTACTACCATTACATATATTCAGGGCAATTTTTTAAATCTAGACATATTATATACCATTTTGTGGCAAATTTGACGTAGAATCCGAATCTGCAATAAAAAGTGCTGTGTCAACGAAGCGTTTTTGAGATAAACCCCGAAAACCGGGTAAAAATCGGTTTTTTCGTATTTTCTTTATTTTAAGGTCCTTTATGATTTTATGTGTGGGAAAAATGATGTAAATTGTTGTTAACAACTTAAATATGAGTTTATATCACTAACTAGATTGTGATATCTCAGAAGCGTTTGTGAGATATGTGCCAAAAACTAACCCAAAAACGGTTGTTTTGTACAAGTTTTTCTCAATTTAAGGTATTTTACATGTTGATTGTTGTAACATTCGATTGTTGTTCAATTTTATTAATTCCCCCCCCCCCTATGCTGGACGGTATAGCATTTAACACCCCACTTTCCTGCAGCCGGCAGGAGCCCCGCTGGCAGGCGCAAAAATGTCAAGAAAACAGTTGATCCAGGTTAAGAAGTTAGGTAGGGATAGGATACCGAGCTATGTGTTATGCGAGTTAGACAGAAGTATATAGTGGTAGGATACCGAGCTATGCGAAGTAGATAGGTGTAGGATACCGAGCTATGCGAGGTAGATAGGTGTAGTATACTAAGCTATACGAGGTAAATAGGGGTAGGTAAGGGTAGGATACGAGCTATGCGAGGTGGGTAGGGGCAGGTAGGGGTAGGATACCGAGCAATGCGAGGTAGGTAGGGGTAGGATACCGAGCTATGCGAGGTAGATAGGGGTAGGATACCGAGCTGTGGGAGTGTGCGTGTGCGAGTGTGGCAACAAATATACTTAATTAGAAAATTTTTCCTATGTGGAAACAAAACTTTGAAAAATTCTAATGTGGAAACAAGTCTTTAAGGTTTTAAAATGTGGAAACAAAATGTCTTAAAATTGTTTTAAATTTAGAAAAGGGGCATCCAGGTCATATATATAGATTTGGTATATAAACCAATACGAATTCCTCGAAAACCATTTTCATATTTCGCAATTCATATCAAACCTCAAAAGCCAGCTTCCATCTGCTTCTGGCACTTTGCAATTTGTCTTGATTTACATTGAGAAAAAGGCCGGACGGACAGACAGACAGACAGACGGACAGATGGATGGACTGGTTGACTTCATTAGCTCTAAACCCTATTTTCAATAGGCGAGCTAATAAACAGGAACCAGGTGCAAAGGAATCAAGGGTTCAGGAATTCTAAGAAGTCATATAGTAATCAAATGGTCAATATTATTGCGTATATTCAATATTCTAATAATTGTTATAAAATGTAGCGCTTTATGTATAAAGTACGTAGGGAAAAAGACCCCGGGGGGGGGGGCTTTTTATGGGTTATCGTGAGAGGTTATGATGTTATATTGACATGTGCTTCTTGGTATACGTGATTGAAAAAGTTCAAAAGGAAGATAGTCTTCAAAGTATTTAGGAGACATTTTGTTGATAATCTTGAATGCTAATTTTAGTGTTTTAAAACTCAAATGGCATTTAGCCATTTGAGATCTAGATATAGCTGTGAGTCAATATTATCAATATGACGTTTGCGATATATAAAACGTGCTAAAAAGACGGGCACTCGAATATTCTCAGAGAGTAGTAAGTACTGCAGAGGTGAGCACTCGGATATTCTCAGAGGTTAGTGAGTACGCAAGAGATGAGCACTCGTATATTCTCAGATAGTAGTGAGTACTGCAGAGGTGAGCACTCGAATATTCTCAGAGAGCAGTGAGTACGCAAGAGGTGAGCACTCGAATATTCTCAGAGAGTAGTGAGTACGCAAGAGGTGAGCACTCGGATATTCTAAGAGAGTAGTGAGATCTGCAGAGGTGAGCACTCAGATATTCTCAGATAGTGGTGAGCACTAAAAAGGTGAGCACTCGAATATTCATAGAGAGTAGTGAGTACTGCAGAGGTGAGCACTCGAATATTCATAGAGTAGTGAGTACTGCAGAGGTGAGCACTCGAATATTCATAGAGAGTAGTGAGTACTGCAGAGGTGAGCACTCGGATATTCTCAGAGAGTAATGAGTACGCAAGAGGTGAGCACTCGGATATTCTCAAAGAGTGGGGAAAACTCAAGAGGTGAGCACTCGGATATTCTTAGAGAGTAGTGAGTACTAAAGAGGTGAGCGCTTATTAAAAGCTTAAAGCGCGTACTAAACGATTGAGTACTCGTGTTTTCTAAAAGGGAAGGTGAGTACTGAAGGGGTGAGGACTCGGATTTTCTTAACAGTATGTAGCCTAACCTAACCAAACCTCCAAGTCTGATTTACACAGCCACATGCATTCCCTAGACCAAAAGACGAAACCGTCTCCATTAGAGGGATGTTCGCAACGTCTACAAAAGCATCATATGAATTTGCATTTTCCTTTAGTTACAGAGCATTTAAAAGCTGACCTTTGATGAGCCCAATAGCAGGATGCAAAGTAGGATGCTACGTCCATTACCCAACTATCAGTACAGACATGTTAGAGAAAGTGTCAAATCGATCCGAGTCCTTCAACAATCAGTCCACCGTCGCTAAAAGCCCCCTGCTATCGTCTGCAAAACCAATTTACTACAAATCATTTGCCACGCTATATGCTTGTGTGGGAAGAGCTAGTGATTTAATTATGGTAAATTCAAGTTGGACTCAAAATCACATTAATAAGTTATGGCAGCGACTAGCGACCAACAAGAACTCAGAAGGTCTATCCACCTTGTGATGTTGAGGATTTCAAGAAGATTCCTCTTTGGGAAACTGATTCAGACACTGACGAGTTTAGAATAATATCTGTCGCTCAATTCCGTCCAGAGAAAGACCACGCATTGCAGTTAAAGGCACTTCATAAATTTAAGAAACTTGCTACTCCTGAACAGTTGAGTAAGATCAGACTGATTTTAATCGGGAGTGTTCGAAACGATGAGGACGCAGGAAGAGTAGCTGCCCTTGAAAGCCATAGCCATGAATTAAATTTGTCGGATCATGTACGATTTCGGATCAATGCTTCATTCCAGGATTTGAAAAAGGAATTAGGAGAAGGATTCATCGGGATTCATACCATGTGGAACGAACATTTCGGAATAAGTGAGTCAAAATTATTACATATTTTGGAATTTTTTAAGAATATGGAATAATGAAATATAACATCATTTGTCGGTCAGGTATTGTGGAGTTAATGGCAGCCGGACTAATAATGATAGCACACAAATCCGGAGGTCCCTTGATGGACATCGTAATTGAAGACGAAGGATGTAGAAATGGTTTCCTCGCCGCAACGGAGGATGAATATGCGGAAGCTATTAACCTTTTCGCTACCAACGCACAACCCTTGTGCGGGTCGTCAAGGGCTTCTATAGCCCATCGCACATAAGTTGTGCGGCTTACAAAGTGTTTCCCTGGGCCATCGCACAACCCTTGTGCGATTTGAACTTGTCATCGACAGCCCGTCGCACAACCCGTGTGCGAAAAATTTCATAAATTGCTTGGCAACCGATCATTATTTTTAGGAAATCTTTGCAGATTCAAAAAAATTATTGATTTCTATAGTAAATCCTAATTTGAAATCAATGAAATCTTCCTATATCACCCAATGGTAATTTTCCGTTATCCGCAATGTTAACTCCCTATTAAATTTTGGGATTTTTTCAGCCATTGAATCAAAACTCTCGACTTTTTGTCTAAACCCTTTTAAAACTTTGTGAGATTTTAACATGCGTTTGAAATCATGGTGAAACGATTAATCATGCTGAACTTAGTTGTTGTAAATCATTCGGGTTTCATATTTACAGTTCGGTTAAATCGGGCCAGTGGGGGTATCCTTAAAAAACTATTAGGGTCTTATGATGACTTAATGCGTTTTTCAACTTGGTCACATAGTAACAACGTCCAAAATTAAGTTGGTAGCGTAAAGGTTAAGAAGGTTCTAACACTCAGTCCATCCGAACGAAGCGAAATACAATCCAGAGCCCGTGAATCAGTCAGCAGATTTTCAGACCAACGGTTTTCTACAGGATTTCTACAGTCTGTCTCTCCTTTGTTTCAATAAAACACAAGAAAATACAATAAATTATACAATTTAAACACAAGTCAGATTTCGGGTTAGAAAATCGTGGTTATTCCGAAGAATAATTTATTATTCAAATACTGTAGATAGGTTAGTAATAAATAAAAAGGATCCTCAATTTTCATTCGTCTAAACTATTAGAAATCCCACTTAAAATGCAAAGTCGCTGAATTTCACGCGGTAATTCCTGTTCTAGAAGCCTAGTCAAGAGTTCTCGATTCGGAAACTGCTGGCGATTTACGGACAAAGTTATCTCGTAGTGATTAGAGTGGGAGAACGTAAAAACCGAGAGTGGCGAAAATGGTATTGAATCAGCCATGCAAATTAGTGGGTGGATTCTCGAGACCGTTTTCCCAAGTAATTTGTAGCCGTCACCTCCGAGCGTTGTTGAATATCCGCCAGTTAATCCTGGATCTATGGAGGCCATTCCACCAATCATTGAAGAGGGCATGAGCCACGTCATTTTCGGCATCACTCTCGTTACTGATTTACTGGAACCCGAATCCAGCGTTGATTTGTAATTTTTTTGTGACTCTAACAACCGCTTCAGTGGATCGTCGTCAATCAATGGCACCTTTATGGGAATGCTACTCCTACAAAATAATACGTTTAATTTATATTTTCTCGATACACGATACAAGTTACTTAATCGACCTGAATGAATTGTTACCAGTGATTACAGATCCTATCATTTTTCGGATTCGATGGATCCCGAGAAGGATGTCTGGGCCAAGCCGATGTTGTAATCATGTTAAGATATGTCGGAATCTCTTCTGGAGTTTTAGTCTCCAGCAAATATTTCCGAAGAACGCCACTGAATAAGGATAGGATGAGGACGGAGATCTGGACATCGTGTTGTCGCCTGATCTTCTTTAATAGGCCGAGATCAAGGCGAGTAAACGCCATGGTCCATCTTACTTTCTCTTCTTTAACACACGGAAATGGATTGTAAAACCGGTCTTGTTACGTTGACCACCTTGTATATCTAACAAAAAAAATTCATTCAGAAATAATTGGAGAATGAAATACGTACACATCCAATGTCGAATACAATATAATGTTTTTATAATGAGTAATTATTGTTTGGAAAAATGTATAAATACTAATATTTTTTGACCCAGAACAAAAACAACAAATTAATTCCAAAAATGATTCAAAGCCGCCCTGCTTTGACTATTTATTTTAATCATAACCTCGCCGAAAGCTTTTCCTAATTATACTAGCGTTTCTAGGTTTTTACCAGCCACAAGTTTTATTGTTTAGCATTCTATGCGGAACAAATCCTAGAACAAATGAACTTATGACCAAAATACAAATCATTGGTTAAACAACTGCAGGGTACTGAAAAACTAGGGCCGGAAGTAACCAACAATTTGAGGTTCAAAACAAGATCATAAAAGTAGGGATGCATTAGATTTAGAACATATTGAAGTTGAATATTGACCGTCGGAATCATAAAACTCTAAAAGTTCTCATAGTAAATAATAAATTGATCTCAAATCATGACACATCCGTGGTAGATCAACAAGCATTAAAGCTGGAAATAATGGATGCGATAAAAATTTATTTCTAGATATTATGTTATCACGGATCCACCCATATCGTGAAAAATGAGTATATATACAGCACAAAGTCACAGAAACGATTTAAAGCATCCTTTTCGTTTTCAAAAATATTTCAAACGAGACAATTAAAATTTTGAATACATTTCCATCACAATTTGTAAAATGGCTACTTGTAAAATCATTTTCATATACGTACTAGTGATAGCGACACTTACTAACCTCTGTCTAAGTCAGCCTGACTTTGTAGTTGCTCTGCCGGCTAAGGATAATGATCCGATTAAAGGTAGGACGTACTTTAAAATACTACATTTTACACCCTTGAAAATATAATAAATCGTGGCAAACAGAGAGAGGCACAAAGCCGTTGTACGACACATGGGACTCATTTTATGCACGAATCTCGCATTTCCCCAACCATAGAGTACAATCATGTACATTTTTCAATTGCACTTATCTGTACCTTTATAATAATGTAAAACAAATACAGGGTTGATATTGTAAAAAAGTGTAACCTTTGACCGTTAACCCTTTGACCTACACGGCCCTCAAACTAACTCCACTCGCTATTGGGTCATAAATCGATTTTCGAAAAAAAAATTTCAAAATATTCAACCGCTCGAAAGTTAGAGTGGAACGGTGGACGGACAGACGGACAAAGTGAACCCATGAATAGGTAGTGAATAATTAACCGTTTTACAATTGATTTGTCAAGATGCGGTAGTTCATGATTCGGGTGGCCAAGTTTTAATCGTGGGAGGAGAAGAAGCGATTAAAAATGAATTCCCGGGAATCGTTAACCTCTTAATTACCACGACTTCAGCACCATTTTCTTGTGGCGGTAATATTTTAAACGCGAGCTGGATCCTTACCGCCGCGCATTGCCTTTGGCCTTTAAAATACATACGAAGCATTTCGGTCACCGCCGGAGATCATTACAAAGATGAAATTGAAGCAACGGAACAAACTCGCAATGGAAAAAATTGGATCATCTCGCCTTCCCTTAATGAGTAAATCAACTTGTTCCTAATTGCAGCTAATTTACAACTTGTACTCAAAATAAAAATCAAAATTGCCGTTTACAATACAGTTATTTCGAAAATATAGGACGACGCTTGCTGGTGATATTGCTCTAGTCGAGTTGGAAACACCATTCACTATCAATGAATACGTGCAAGAGACTACCCTCGCAAATCCAAATTTTGACGCTACAGGTGAGTGAATACTAATGTCCTGTATTTTTGGCTAAATATCAAAATACAATGCGTAACTATATTTATTTAGAAATTTAATTTCTAGTAATTTTAAAGTTCACCATACAATGTTTAATATGAAATTAACAGGAGCTGCAATTATAGCTGGTTGGGGACATACTAGCAATAATGGGACAGAAACGAACGAACTCCGAAAGGCGGATGTCACTTTCGTTCCAAATTCTGTTTGCTCAGAAAATTTCGAAGGGATAGTTCCAATCACTGATAGTATGGTCTGTGCATCGGGTGTAGATCGGGGTATCTGCAACGGCGACTCTGGTGGTCCATTGATGGTCAGATCAGAACTTACGAAAGGGACATTCTTAGTTGGTATCACGTCTTTTGGGGACGAAGACGGATGCGGAAATGACGCGTATCCTGACGTATTTGAACGCGTATCTTCCCACGTTGCTTGGATTCAGAGTTTAGTTGACAATGTTAAGATTCACCCGGATGTTACACCCCCAACCACAACGACAGAACAAATTACGACCACGGCCTTGATGACCACTTCGACGTTGAGGGCGACCACGGTGACGGATGAACCAGGTGGTGAAAACGGTGTGGAAAAGACCTCAAACAATGTTTTGGTTCAATTGTTTATAATCGGGGTATGGTTTTATCGAATTGGGATTTCGTAGATTTTAAACTGATTTTTCGAATTTGGTTTTATGGTTAGCTTTTTATTTTTATTGAATCAAATTTTGACTGCTCCGTATCGGCACATTTTAATTATTATCTATAATCTAATGATTTAAATCACAATTGTTTTTCTCTTACACTCACTATTTTGTCATCAACAAATGGATTTGACATTCTCATCGTATAGGAGATAAGTACGGGATCAGTATAAGTGGTTTCGGCATCAGTATCTGAATCTCCTGCTGGAATGGGATTCTGGAGGAACTTCGTTTCCGTCAAGTTTTTATTTCCTTTATTGGCGAATTTGTTCTTAAGCCTGAATTGAATTTGGTTTAAGTTAAACTGATTTAATTAAAAATAAAATAAAAAATAAATTACGATATTTGACTAACTTCAAAAAGAGGCCTTTCAAGTAATCAGGAAAACTTGTCTCATGGCTCAAGAGGCGGTTAAATAGCAAGCCTTGTATTGGAAACAGAAAGGCTTGTATCCATTCCAAAACTCCCGTCGATTCGTGGTAAACCGGGTCCAAGGTAAAAAAAATGCAACTTGCTAAGTCACAAAAACAAGCAAGTTTGTCAAGCATCCATTCTTTACAAAAGCCCTGTCAATAAGTCCACAAAATCATTTGAAGTTTTTACGAGAAACGATTTTTAAATTTCATTACAACATCTTGTAGGCATTAATACAAAATATTTCTGGTATTCAATACCGTTTTAAAATTTAGATTTCAGTATTTTCAGTATTACTACACAATCAGATAGGTAAAAATTCATTTATTTCATTCATTTGAATAAGGTGATGAGTTAGTGTAATTAAACTAATTGAATTGCTACATGAAATTAAAAACATATTAGTAGCATAAAAAAATGTCAAAGCTTTTCAAAATCGAAGTGAAACTCAACTAATTAGAGGCGTTAAAAGTTATAAATTTCCAGAAACCTCAGACCATGCAACATTTTTTCATGTTTAACGCTGACACCACAGTGAGTGGTGGTATCATAAAATCAGAAATAAAATTAGATTTTCAAAAATGAAAATTGTTTTTATATTGCGGTCTAAGGGCGGAGAAAATGAGTAGTGGTGGAGGCGGCATGGCGTGCTCCACTCCTTTTTAACCTCTTCTCTTCGAGACCCATGCGAAAAGAAGAGAGAAACCGGACTTCCCCATTGACCTCCTTCCCTCCTGCGAGAAACCCTTCTCGCTCAGGCCTCGAAGAGGTTAAAAAGAAGCAGAGCGCCCCATACCGCCACTACTCTAATTCTCCATCTTCTGACCTCATTTTCCCACTCATCACTGATGAGTGAGAAATTATTTCTTATGCTCAACAAACGTCAACCACCCAATGCTGGTGACATTACGGTTGCCCGGCCCCAGAAACTGTAATGTCATCAGATAAATATGATCGTCTTAACGAAAATAAAAACAACATTTACTACAAGAAACAACGTTATTTTTGTACCGTATTTTCTAAAGTTTTGCAAACAACTCTCGCGAAATAACGTTTTAATAAATTTGAAAATTTACAATTGTGATTAAAATCGGATTTTAAAGATTCGAAATTTACTTAAAATTCGCAACAAAAGGGTGTATCATAGATCCAAACTAAAAACAGCGTTCATTTTTTGAACACCATAATATTAGCGAATATTAACAACAATTCAAGCCCTTACCTTACGTTAACAGATAAAACAATGCTAATACAATCATAACCAAAGTATTTGTTTAGGATGAATCATATTTTCGGTAAAACTGTCATAAATCGTGTGTCATGCATGTTTTCCTGCTCAATTATTTTCAATTAAAGAATCTGCAAACAAATAAATTCGCAATGGAATGGCTTGATGGCCTTAACTAATACAGGGTGTCATATGTAAAGGTTTAGAATTTATCTTATCAATTCAATCTAAAAGAGTTTTATTCCAAATGTATGTAAGATTATTTTAAAATTCTAGGATATTTTGAATAAGTTGGCAAATGGGAGAAATAAACACGTAAATGAGTCATGGTCGTTATCTGTTCATTGAAATTCATGACACTAATTAAGTGAATTATACAATTATCACACAATGCATCTTTAAAATGCCTATATTTAGGTCGAACCCTTTTGTCTTCAAAAAGGCTGTTGTATTGCGAAATTCCTAAAAAAAACTAATAAAACCGCCAAATATTTAGTTGAACACCTTGTAGAGATATAACAAGGTATTCTTCATTAACAAGAAAATTGGAGAATGAAATACATGCATAATCCAATGTCGAATACAATATTTTGTTTTTATAATGAGTAATTATTGTTTGGATAAATGTATAATACTAATGTTTTTTGACCCAGAACAAAAACAACAAATTAATTCCAACAATGCTTCAAAGCCGGCCTGCTTTGAATATTTTTATTCATAATCTCGCCGAAAGCTTTTCCTAATTATACTAGCGTTTCTAGGTTTTTACCAGCCACCAGGTTGATTGCTTAGCATTCTATGCGGAACAAAGCCTAGAACAAATGAACTTATGACCAAAATACAAATTATATGTTAAACAACTGCAGGGTACTGAAAAACAAGGGCCGGAAGTAACCAACAATTAGAGGTTCAAAACAAGATCATAAAAGTAGGGATGCATTAGATTTAGAACATATTGAAGTTGAATATTGACCGTCGGAATCATAAAACTCTAACAGTTCTCATACTTCATAGTAAACAATAAATTGATCTCAAATCATGACACGTCCCTTGTATATCAACAATCATTAGCTGGCAAATAATTGACGAAACAACAATTTATTTCTAGATATTATGTTATCACGGATCCACCCATCGTGAAAATTTAGTATATATACAACGAAAGTCACATAAACGGTTCAAAGCGTCTTTTTCATTTAAAAAATCGTTTCAAACGAGTCAATTAAAATTTTGAATTCATTTTCATCACAATTTATAAAATGGCTACTAGTAAAACCATATTTATATGCTTACAAGTGATAGCGACACTCACGAATCCGTGCCAAAGTCAGTTTGACTTTGTAGTTGCTCTGCCGGCTAAGGATAATGATCCGATTAAAGGTAAGAGGTACTTTAAACTACTTCATTTTACACCCTTGTAAATTTAATAAACCGATGTAACCAAGTGTTGAAAACATCAGGTTTTGCACCCTGGTGTCAGTGGGAGTGGTCCCGTATACGTCAAAGATGTTCTATTACTCATGAGAATCGTTTAAACCCCATATCTCAATTTCCCCAAAAAGCCCGGGTTTCGCACTCTGAAATGTAGTTTCAGGTTATTATCATGTATAAATAATAGACATAGAGTGTAATGTAAACTAACTAAGCGGCAGTTTTAAAATGAGTAAGGGCTTTGAACTGATTTAATCATGGGTTAATTTATGGGGGACAGGGGGTGTGACCGATTTGACCCAAGGTCGAACTTAGCCTCACTCTTGACCCAAGGAACAAGTGTACAAAATTTGGTGACCGTAGGTCAAGCCGTTCTCCAGTTATCGCACCGACAGACAGACAGACAGACGGACGGACAGACAGACAGCCTAGTCATTCGCATAAAGTGTTTTCAACACTTAATAAACCGTGGCAAACACAGAGAGGCAAAAAGCCTTTGTACGACACATGGGACTCATTTTATGCATAAATCTCGCATTTCCCCAACCATAGAGTACAATTATGTGCATTTTTCAATTGCACTTGTCTATACCTTTACAATAATTTAAAACAAATACAGGGTTGATATTGTAAAAAAGTATGGCCTTTGACCGTTAACCCTTTGACTTTTGACCTACACGGCACTCAAACTAACTCGACTCGCTCTAAGGTCATAAATCCATTCCCGAAAAAAAAAAATCTCAAAATATTCAACCGTTTGAAAGTTAGAGTGGAACGGTGGACGGACAGACGGACAGAGTGAACCCATTAATATGTAGTGAATAATTAACCGTTTTACAATTGATTTGTCAAGATGCGGTAGTTCAGGATTCAGGTGGCCAAGTTTTAATCGTGGGAGGAGAAGAAGCGATTAAGAATGAATTCCCGGGAATCGTTAACCTCTTAGTTACCAGGACTGAGGCTGAAGAATCATCTTTTTGTGGCGGTAATATTTTAAACGCGAGCTGGATCCTTACCGCGGCGCATTGCCTTTGGCCTTTAGAAGACATACTAAGCATTTCGGTCACAGCCGGAGATCATTACAAAGATGAAATTGAAGCAACGGAACAAACTCGTAATGGAAAAAATTGGATCGTCTCGTCTTCCTATAATGAGTAAATCAACTTGTTCCTAATTGCAGCTAATTTAGAACTTGTATTCAAAATAAAAATAAAATTTGCTGTTTACAATACTAGTTATAATTCGAAAATATAGGACGACGCTTGCCGATGACATTGCTCTAGTAGAGTTGGAAACACCATTCATTATCAATGAATACGTGCAACAGACTACCCTCGCAAATCCAAATTTTGACGCTACAGGTGAGTGAATACTAATGTTCGGTATTTTTGGCTCAATATCAAAATAAAATGCGTAACTATATTTATTTAGAAATTTAATTTCTAGTAATTTTAAAGTTCACCATACAATGTTTAATATGAAATTAACAGGGGCTGCAATTGTAGCTGGTTGGGGGCATACCAGCAATGATGGGACAGAAACGAACGAACTCCGAAAGGCAGATGTCACATTTGTCTCAAATAGTAATTGTCAACTTTTTAATGATCCGATCATGGATAATATGGTCTGTGCATCGGGTGTAGATCGGGGTATCTGCAGCGGCGACTCCGGTGGTCCATTGATGGTCAGATCAGAACACACAAATGGGACATTCTTAGTTGGTATCACGTCTTTTTTTGCTGACGAAGACGGATGCGGAAATGACGCGTATCCTGACGTATTTCAACGCGTATCTTCCCACGTTGCTTGGATTCAGAGTTTAGTTGACAATGTTAAGATACACCCGGATGTTACACCAACCACAACGACAGAACAAATTACGACCACGACCTTGATGACCACTTCGACGTTGAGGGCGACCACGGTGACGGACGAACCAGCTGGTGACAATGGTGTGGAAAAGACCTCAAACAATGTTTTGGTTCAATTGTTTATAATCGGGGTGTGGTTTTATCGAATTGGGATTTCGTAGATTTTAAACTGATTTTTCAAATTTGGTTTTATGGTTAGCTTTTTATTTTTATTGAATCAAATTTTGACTGCTCCGTATCGGCACATTTTAATTATTATCTATAATCTAATGATTTAAATCACAATTGTTTTTCTCTTACACTCACTATTTTGTCATCAACAAATGGATTTGACATTCTCATCGTATAGGAGATAAGTACGGGATCAGTATAAGTGGTTTCGGCATCAGTATCTGAATCTGAATCTCCTGCTGGAATGGGATTCTGGAGGAACTTCGTTTCCGTCAAGTTTTTATTTCTTTTCTTTGCGAATTTGTTCTTAAGCCTGAATTGAATTTGTTTTAAGTTAAACTGATTTAATTAAAAATAAAATAAAAAATAAATTACGATATTTAACTAACTTCAAAAAGAGGGCTTTCAAGTAATCAGGAAAGCTTGTCTCATGGCTCAAGAGGCGGTTAAATAGCAAGCCTTGTATTGGAAACAGAAAGGCTTGTATCCATTCCAAAACTCCCGTCGATTCGTGGTAAACCGGGTCCAAGGTAAAAAAATGCAACTTGCCAGGTCACAAAAACAAGCAAGTTTGTCAAGAATCCATTCTTTACAAAAGCCCTGTCAATAAGTCTACAAAATAATAAAGTTTTTACGAGAAACGATTTTTAAATTTCATTACAACATCTTGTCGGCATCAATAAAAAATATTTCTGGTATTCATTACAGTTTTAAAATTTATATTTCAGTATTTTCCGTATTACTACACAGTCAGATAGGTAAAAATTCATTTATTTGAATAAGGTCATGAGTTAGTGTAATTAAACTAATTGAATTGCTACATGAAATTAAAAACATATTTAGTAGCATAAAAAAATGTCAAAGCTTTTCAAAATCGAAGTGAAACTCAACTAATTAGAGGCGTTAAAAGTTATAAATTTCCAGAAACCTCAGACCATGCAACATTTTTTCATGTTTAACGCTGACACCACAGTGAGTGGTGGTGTCATAAAATCAGAAATAAAATTAGATTTTCAAAAATGAAAATTGTTTTTATATTGCGGTCTAAGGGCGGAGAAAATGAGTAGTGGTGGAGGTGGCATGGGGTCCACTCCTTTTTAACCTCTTCTCTTCGAGACCCATGCGAAAAGAAGAGAGAAAACCGATCTTTTCCATCTGCCTCCTTCCCTCCTGCGAGAAACCCTTTTTCTCGCTACGGCCTCGAAGAGGTTAAAAAGGAGCGGAGCGTCCCATACAACCACTACTACTCTAATTCTCCAACTTCTCACCTCATTTTCTACACCATCCGGCAGCATTCTAAGAAAACAATTTTAATTTTTTAAATTATAATTTTATTTCTGATTTTTTGGCACAACTCACGATTGGATCGGACTTTAACAGGAAAAAACGTTTGAATTTGGAGTTGAGGTAATCTGTTTCCGCATGATTGTCAGAATGTATATGCGAAAGGAAAATCTAGCTAATCATAATTATAATGGTTTTATTTCCTTACTTCAATGTTTCTATTTTAACCTCTTCTCCACGGAGGCTTGGAACAGTTCCAGTTCGTGGGCTTCGAACAGTCCTTACTATAATTGACCCCAAGAGCAGAAAGTTCGCCAACAGAAGAATCCAAATCGGGCCAAAAAGGGCATATTTAAAGTCTCCATTCAACCAACAACTGTAAAGTATAAATAACTCCGAATTAAAGATAACCTATACATTTTTTCAAAAATTTGTGACAAATTTTAAGTATTTAAAAAAAATTAAACGTACTAAAACGGACTGCCATACGCACTATAAGTAAAGACAGTACTCCCGGTAACGTGATCAAAGCGATGTGTGGTCTGGATTCAGCAGATTGGGAATCGTTTATTGTTATTCTAGTATCCATATCTATGTTTAAACCCCATATCTCAATTTCCCCCAAAAGCCCGGGTACTGCAACCTGATGTCAGTGGAAGTGGTCCCGTATACGTCAAAGATGTTCTATTACTCATGGGAATCGTTTACACCCCATATCTCAATTTGCCCAATGTAAACTACCTAAGCGGCAGTTTTAAAATAAGTAAGAGCTTTGAACCGATTTAATGTTTTTTTTTTGGGGGGGGAGGTTTAATTTATGGGTGACAGGGAGTGTGACCGATTTGACCAAAGTTCGAACTTAGCCTCACTCTTGACCCAAGGAACAAGTGTACAAAGTTTGGTGACCGTAGGTCAAGCCGTTCGCCAGTTATCGCACCAACAGACAGACAGACAGCCTAGTCATTCGCATAAAGTGTTTTCAACACTTAATAAGCAATCCATTTTTTCTTGTTACTTTTCATTCGTGTCTTAAAAGAATAAAAAATAAAGAAGTGGTCATTCTTATGACGGCCAATTTTTAAATTATTTAATATGCTCAACCAATGTCAACCATCCTAATCTTTTCAAGTTTGGAACGGTCAATTTGACACTACGTGACAACTCCGCATCCACCCATGCCACGAAGTTGCCACAGATTATGGTCTTATCGAAAATAAAAACGTTGTAAACGTGGAATATAGTTCCACAACATTTACTGAAATAAACAATGTAAACGTTTTGAACTTTACCTTGTTTTATAATTTTTTACAAACAACAATCGCGAAATAGTATTTAAATAGTTTTTAATTCTTTACGATTTAATTAAATTACGATTTTTGATTTTTAAAGCTACCTAAAATTGGCAACAAAATTAAACATCATAGAACCAAATTAAAATGTCTTTATTTTTTGAACACCATATTAACGAATATTAACAGCTCTAGGCGTTATTTATGCAGATAAAACAATGCGAATAAAAACATAATAAAAGTATTTGTGTCCGGATGAATCATAATTTCAGTAAAACTGTCACCAATCGTGTGTCATACGTGTTCTCCTACTAAATTATTTTCAATTACAGAATCTGTAGACAAGTACATTTCTAATGGATTTGCTTGATAGCCTTAACTAATAAAGGGTGGCCCATGAAAAGTACTCTTATTATCAATTCAATTTCAATAAATGCGGATATTTTGAAGAAGTTAGTGAATGGAAAACGTAAATCTGTCGGGGTTTGGCAAATATTTACGTCAGACACCTTTTGAATACGGTTTTTTCAATCACATGGAATTGCAGAATGAAACAAGTACACATCCAATGACGAATACAACGCATTGTTTAAGTCGAATACAACACATTGTTTAAGTAATGAGTTATTACTGTTTGGAAAATTAGTTCATACTGATATTTTTGAACCTGAATACTAACCTGATTAAATCCTAAATATACTTTAAAGCCGGCCGCTTTGACTATTTTTTAAATCATAATCTCGCCGAAAGCTTTTCCTACTATAATAGCGTTTCGTTTTAACAGTAGAGTTTTACCAGCCACCACCAATGTAATTGTTAGCATTCTAAGCGAATCCAAGCCTAGAACAAATTAACTTTTAACCAAACTACTAGTTATAAGCTAAATAACCGAGTACTAAAAAACAAGTGCCGGAAGGACCAAGGCTCATTGGTTCATAACTGGATCATAAAAGTAGGGATGAAATAAAACATATCCAAGTTGAATATCGACCCTTGAAATTGGAATCATAAAAACCTAATAGTCATCATAGTAAATAATAAATCTCAAATCATGACACATCCGTTGTATATCAACAAGCTTTAGCTGGAAATAATTAATAATTAATTAACAACTTATTTCTAGATAACATGTTTTCACGGATCCACCCATCGTGAAAAAATGAGTATATATACAACACAAGTCACAATAAACGGTTTAACACCTTCGTTTCATTTTCAAACATCATTTCCAACGAGACAGTCAACAGTTAAAATTTTGAAGTCAATTTCATCCCAATTTGTAAAATGGCAACTAGTAAAACCATTTTCATATCCTTACTAGTAATAGCGACACTTACTAACCCGTCCCTAAGTCAGTCCGACTTCCAAGTTGTTCCTTCGACCAAAGATAATGATCCCATCAAAGGTAGGTCGACGTCGTCGTTTAACTTCAACGACAACAGTTTGTGCCATTGAAAAACTATAGTTAATCATTTTACAATTGTTTTGTTTAGGATTGGTAGTTCCGGATTCGGGTGGTCAAGTTTTAATCGTGGGAGGAGAAGAAGCGAATAAAAATGAATTCCCTGGAATCGTAAACGTGTATACTAAAACGCCTGCAGGGACTAGACTCTGTGGCGGTAGTATTTTAAACGCGAGCTGGATCCTTACCGCGGCGCATTGCGTTTGGCCCGTAGAAAACGTACAAGGTATTTCCGTCACAGCCGGAGATCATTACAGATATGAAATAGAAGCCACGGAACAAACTCGGGACGGGAAAAATTGGATTGCCTCGGCTTCCTTTGATGAGTAAATTATTCTAATGAGGAAATCACAAATGACTGATTTTTTTTTAAATTTTGATACCGTCGTATTCTGCATTTAAGTACGGTTCGGTTAGTATTAACCAAAATTCGCAATACATTTGCAATAGTTGAGAAATTTTGGGAAAAGGGAGCGCGGGATCTACTGCTGTAGTAATTTATCGTTCCTTCAATGTTAACCCCCTATCTACTTGTGCGAAAACACTCAAAAAGGTCCAGTTTCTCTTGCTTTGTAATATCTGTCAAGTTTTTTCCTAAATTTTTTGACTACTTTAGCTTGATAATTTTGAATTTTCCATTCGAACGGTCTTGAAATGAAGAATAGAGGGTATGAAAAATTAAAAAGATGTCCGTGGGTCGTTGTTCCCTCTTAAATTGCAGTTCATTTAAAACTTATATTTTAAATCAAAATTACGGTTTACAATCAATACTACCTAATCAAAAAATACAGGAGGACTGCGGCTTATGACATTGCTCTAATAGAGTTAGCAACACCCTTCACTATGAATGAATACGTACAACAGACTACCCTCGCAAATCCAAATTTTGACGCTACAGGTGAGTGAATACTAATGTCCGGTATTTTTGGCTCAATATCAAAATAAAATGCGTAACTATATTTATTTAGAAATTTAATTTCTAGTAATTTTAAAGTTCACCATACAATGTTTAATATTAAATTAACAGGGGCTGCAATTGTAGCTGGTTGGGGAGATAATAGCAATAATGGGACAGTAACGAACGAACTCCGAAAGGCGGATGTCACTTTCGTTCCAAATTCTGTTTGCTCAGAAAATTGGGAAGGGATAGTTCCAATCACTGATAGTATGATATGTGCCTCTGCAATAGATCAAGGTGTCTGCAGTGGCGACTCCGGTGGTCCACTGATGGTCAGATCAGAACACACAAATGGGACATTCTTAGTTGGTATCTCGTCTTTTGTGGACAAAGACGGATGCGGAAATGACACCTATCCTGACGTATTTCAACGCGTATCTTCCCACGTTGCTTGGATTCAGAGTTTAGTTGACAATGTTAAGATACACCCGGATGTTACACCAACCACAACGACAGAACAAATTACGACCACGACCTTGATGACCACTTCGACGTTGAGGGCGACCACGGTGACGGATGAACCAGGTGGTGAAAACGGTGTGGAAAAGATCTCGAAAAATGTTTTCATTCAATTGTTTATGATCGGGGTGTGGTTTTATCGAATTGGGATTTTGTAGATTTTAAACTTATTTTTCAATTTTGCTTTTATGGTTAACTTTTTGTTTTTATTGAATCAACTGAACTGATTGTTCCGTATCGGCAGTTTTTAATTGTTATCTTTAATCTATTGATATATCACAATTGTTTTTCTCTTACATTCACTATTTTGTCATCAACAAATCGATTTGACATTCTCATAGTATAGGAGATAAGTACGGGATCAGTATAAGTGGTTTCGGCATCAGTATCTGAATCGGAATCTCCTGCTGGAATGGAATTTTGGAGGAATTTCGTTTCCGTTAAGTTTTTATTTCCTTTCTTTGCGAATTTGTTTTTAAGCCTGAAATTGATTTTTTAAGTTAAACTGTGATGTGATTAAAAATAAAATAAAAAATAAATTACGATATTTAACTCACTTCAAAAAGAGGCCTTTCAAGTAATCAGTAAAGCTTGTCTCATGGCTCAAGAGGCGGTTAAATAGCAAGCCTTGTACAGGAAAGAGAAGGGCTTGTATCCATTCCAAAACCCCCGTCGACTCGTGGTAAACCGGGTCCAAGGTAAAAAATGCAACTTGCCAAGTCACAAAAACGAGCAAGTTTGTCAAGAATCCATTCTTTACAAAAGCCCTGTCAATAAGTCAATTAAATAATTTGAAGTTTTTACGAGATGATTTTCAGAGTTCATTACAACACCTTTCTGGTATTCATACAAAATATTTTTGGTATTCATTACCGTTTTAAAATTTAGATTTCAGTATTTTCAGTATTATCACAGTCAGATAGGTAAAAATTCATTCATTTGATTCATTTGAACAAGGTTATGAGTTTGTGTGATTAAACTGAAAGAATTGGTACATGAAATGAAATATTAGCATGCAAAAATGTCAACGATTTTCAAAATCGATGTGAAACTCATCTAATTAGAGGCGTTAAAAGTTATAAATTTCCAGAAACCTCAGACCATGCAACATTTTTTCATGTTTAACTCTGACCCTAAGGTGAGTGGTGGTGTCATAAAATCAGAAATAAAATTAGATTAAAAAAAATGAAAATTGTTTTTATATTGCGGTCTAACGGTGGAGAAAATGAGGTCAGAAGTTGGAGAAAATGAGTAGTGGTGATATTGCGCTTTGTTCCTTTTTAACCTCTTAATGCCCCTGCGAAAAGAAGGCTGCCCTGCCCTGCCCTGCCCTTCCCTCCTGCGAGAAACCCTTCTTCTCGCTACGGCCTCGAAGAGGTTAAAAAGGAGCCGAACGTCCAATCAATACCACCACTACTACTCTATTTCTCCAACTTCTCACCTCATTTTCTACACCGTCAGGCAGTATTCTAAAAAAACAATTTTAATTTTTAAAATTATAATTTTATTTCTGATTTTTTGACACAACTCACGATTGGATCGGAGTTAAGCATGAAAAAATATTGCATTGCTAACAGTGAGGTAAGGTGATCAGTTTCCGCATGTTTGTCTGATTGGATATGCGAAAGGCTAGCTAATCATGATTAGATTAGAATCGTTTTATTTCCTTACTTCAATGTTTCTATTTTAACCTCTTCTCCACGGAGACTTGGAACAGTTCCAGTTCGTTTGCTTCGAACAGTCCTTACTATAATGAACCCCAAGAGCACAAAGTTGGCCAACAGAAGAAACCAAATCGGGCCAAAAAGGGCATATTTAAAATCTCCATTCAACCAACAACTGTAAAGTATAAATAACTCCGAATTAAAGATAACCTATACATTTTTTCAAAAATTTGTGACAGATTTTAAGTATTTAAAAAAAATTAAACGTACTAAAACGGACTGCCATACGCTTTTTGTTTGCCCTTCGAACTCTGATCAATAATTATTGTGACTAGTACAATAAGTAAAGATAGTAATCCCGGTAACATGATCAAAGCGATGTGTGGTCTGGATTCCGCAAATTTTGAAACGGTCGCTGAAAATTGCATTTTTAATCGATTATTTTTGAATCTTCGGACAAAACCCGGACAACGTGTCGAAATGTTTAATACCTAATTTAGTTATCTGACAGTAGTTGATAGTGGAAATTAGAAATTCCATCGTCAATATAGCCACTGCCATTAAAATGAGAAAGTGTATTGTAACTCCAATTCGGTAGCAACTAATCCCACTGACGTTATAGAAATCCCGGTCCACAAAAAAACAGACAATTCCGTAGCAAGAAAATGTCAGGAATAAACCACTGTTTTTAATCAAGATTGAAGGTTCCGGTTTCATAATCGAATTTGAGATCGGATTGTTATCTTCGGATTGAGTCCATTGTCTCCAAATTTTAAAAATAAAATAACACATGAGAGATATAAGCAATCCTAATGATATTCCCGTCAGGACTATTGATTTCTTCTGGAATTTCCATAAAAATACAGATATTACAATTTATAAGTTTTTTAAGATACATTTTTTAGCGATTTGATGTCAATTTTAGAGCAGGAACTCACAACGAATTTGTGAACCTTCATGATGACAGAAAACGAACTGAGGTGATTACAAGTGCACACTGTGTAGTCGCTCGTTTTTTCTGACACTTTACATCCCACCGTTGACCACAACCTGAATAAATCGTTTATGATCAGATCGGTAATTATAATTTGTAATTGGAGATCCATCGACTCTAGATGCACAATACGACTAATATTTTAATTGCACATTAATTGAGAGAACTTACAGCCCTTTCGCGTCCCAATAGACGCATTCTGCGGAACCACCAACCACCACTGCTTCTTCTCCATCTTGTGTATGTAAGCGACGTCGAAACGTCATTGGTTTGGAACCCCAAGTGGGTCTAATGTGTTCCAGACTTATTGTTACATTTGCTGTATTTGAAATTAAACCGTAAGAGCGAGTTAATTTTTTGATGAGAAATTATCAGTATTTAATCAACCTTATTTGGGCTAAATCAAATTTTAGGGTGCAACTTTCCAATACGAGGACGCATATTAGGGTTTATAGAGCACACTGTTAACGTTAAATCCCGTAAGTTTAAAAACAATTTTGGCGATTGCAACCTTTTGTTTTAGGTTCAAATTTAGATTGACCAATCTTCAAGTTAAGCATACCTGGGAGTGAGCCATTGTTGATACTTTCGGTAGTTGAAAAGCTTAATAGATCACTATTAATTATCATCGATTCATCGCGTCCGAGTTCCACAGAGCCATTTGTAAATCTATAAGTGAAACAAGTATGAATATAAAATAAACATTCCCATTGCAAATGCGATCCGGAAAGGGGATGGAGATTTTGAAATAGCATTTAATGTTGTTGCTAAACAAATGGAAGTCATTTTGCTGGAGAACCTCGAATTTCCCCAACCATAGAGTAAAATGATAAGTATGTATTGTTGCTTATATTTGAGTTATTTTGAGCTTAGAGAGTTTTCCCATGTTTTTCCGTTTTACCTCTACTAAATGCTATGTTTTTCTAATGTTTTGGATTTTTTTTAATTTAAAACATCGCATTTCGAGTTTATTAAAAAACCACGTACAAGGCCAGAGTAATCTATTAAAAATTACAGTAAGCTGAGCAAATATTACCTTCGCTGTAAACAAAAAAATAAAATACCGTAAAACTCACTTTTCTACTTGACGAAGGCTTGAAGGGATGTATTTATTGGGGATGATGCTTCCAGTATAACTAATTGGTTGACCATCCGGAGATTCGTTTGAATGCAGATTCAAAAACGAAGCCTGTCCATAAACTGAGGATGCATTTGCAGGGTAATGGACCAATGATTTGCTTTCGATACTCCCTACTTCGGCAATCCAGTTTTGAAATTTATGATTTATTGGACAGGCTAAACCCGAACCGTTTTTGGGGGTCAATGATAAACAAGCCTTATTCACCAGTTCCAGGGTCACGTTTTCAAATGTGAGCAACAAATTCGAAAAGGCTTTGCTGGTTTCGTCCTAATGTATCGACAAATATTCATACTATTAAAAACTTAACTGACCAAGCCTGTAAACTTTTGAGACAAAGCATAGTCATACAATGCCTGTAAGTAATGTATACAAAAAATTACGGTTTGAGCTATAGTAGTAAATTTTTTCGGAAATAATTAAATTAATCCATTCCTAAGGACTATTTTCGGGAATTTTTAAATCTGTTTAAAACAACGCATCACATTTCATCGAGTATTTCAAAAATAAACGTGTAACAAGTAAAGGAATTTCATAATTTCGCCAAAACTGGTTAAGAACATAATTAGAACCCAAGCGTCTCCTATTAGAGTTTAAAGTATTTGCCCACTTGCCTAGAAGGTTAGATGATTCTTATTCATAATTCCTTACTTTTGTACGTTGATCTTGATCTTTGGAGTAAGCAAATTCGTGTAATATCATAATATTTTATTATAATCTGATTGATTACTATATTTAGTTTAGAATTGTGGTTCTCGATTTAATTGCAGTAAATTAATCATTTTAGCTTTTTCCTTGACCTAAAACAGTGGAATTGACCATCTTATTGTATCCAATAATGTCACGAATCCCGGGGTAGAGGGGATTCAAACTATACATAACTATATGTGATTGGTTCTCCAGAGAACTGCGTTCCCTGGAGAGTTGTTATCGAAGGTAACAAGAGGAGAGAGTCAGTCGGAGTTCATCGTTCACAGAATAAACATCAGGCAGTAGCCACTGGCTCTGCCCACTGTACAATGTACACCTCGTGGCAAGCGCCATTACTTTATTTTCATCTTCCACCTTTTCATCCATCGGGTCAAAGGACATAAGGGACTACAGGGACTCATCTTCGTCCACGTGGTATTGTTCTGTATCGTACATCATTCGGTATTTAAGATTTCAATATAAGCAGTCAGATAAAGCGTTAATATAAAGGTAAAAGTGGGGGAGTGGATGCAAGGTCGCTAAAGGTCAACCAAGGAAACAGGAGGTTTGAGACCTAGCACCCCTCTTCTCCCCTACAATAATATTCATACCTCAGGACTGTAGTTTGAAGCGGACAATTGATCCCAAGGTTCTCTGTATCGTATCATACCATCGAGTGTTGCTAAAATGACGGCGATCAGCTCAACAGTTTTCTCTTCAGTAGAATTTGTTCTGGCGTCCAACTTGGACGCAATGCCCCTAATTGAAATTAGAATTCTATTCAAGTCAACGTCAAAATAGTCAGACTCTCCGCCATCCCCCCTAGACGCAGAGTTGACGTTGGTCAAAGCGAAATCTGCATATTCTATAGCATCGTCCATTGTAATCACCGATGCTTCCTGATTAGTAGCAAATAATAACAACAATGAAATTGTGATTTATACCCTGATATTGAAATCTATTGGAGCAATACTTATTAGTTTCAATTATTAATTTCCGTTTATTCTGTTAAAAATTTTACCGTGATATTGGACTCCATTTCATCGACCCACTTGGAATCTTTAACAGTGCAGTCTGCGTAGTCCAAAGCACCGTTCCACTGCCTTGAGTTTTCCTCGCAGGTCCAGCCCCAAGGAAATTGGTTCAGCCAACTGCAATCCGGATCCTGGGTTTGAGAACCACAATTGATTGTAAGGAGGACAGGGCCCTTGTCTGAATAGTGGATTGCATCGAATCGATAGGATAAGTCTCTATTCAAAAGCCCATTCGAATCGTCTAAGTTGAGTGAATATTTGAATTCGTTATGATCCATGCAGTCGACTCGATCAGGAGAGCCACATTCAACTTGGTGGCGATCGCTCATGCACCACATTTTGAACATTGGATTGTAGATGTAAATTTCATTCGGGTCACTTAGTGTCGAAAATTCGATTCGGTACTGACTTGGGAGGATTTTTGAACAATTACAAGCAAAGTTCTCGTTGGACTCTATTTCACATCTTAGGTCCGCAATGAATTCCTTAGGCGAAGGTTCCACTGACGTCTCACTGATGTTTTCCAATACCTGGTTTCAAAATTATTTGTAATTTTTGGTTTCAAAATGGTTCGCTAGTTTAATATTTTCTGTACTTTCTATATGACTTTGAATGATTGATTAAGGTGCGAAACCCTTTACTGTGAGTACAGTGAGGACTCTATCTGCCCGTTGATGATCTATAACTGTCGAACGGTTGGGTATTTTGAAAAACTTGAGTTGTTTATATAAAACTAACATACAATAAACCGTCCAACGTTATACTCGTGTATCGTAGATGTGACGTTTTTATAACGTTCTATACACATCTGAACTGTTTTTGAACATGTCCAATGTGAAAACTGCGTTTTAAAATGTTCAAAATGCAGAAAATATCAAAAATCTCAAATTGTTCTAGTCATAGAGCAAAATTACATACATCATTCGAAAGCTCTTGATCATAGCTTTCGAATGAAGTATCACACATAATATGTTTGTAATTTGACCTCTTTGACCCTTTCCCATCGGTCAGGGAGTGACCCCATCTCCAAATCATATACACTATTGAATAGCCCTTGATAATACCTTTCCATCGATGTATCACACAAGGGGGGTTGCTACTAGAAAAAATGTTGATCTTTGACTTCCCCCCCTTGACCTTTGACCTACAGGGCCCCCAAAAGAACTTGACCTTCCTTCAGATGTCCTAAATGGATAACCGAAAGAAAAATTCCAAAAGGTTAAGCCGTTCTTGAGTTATCGTGTTTACAGACGGACGGACGGACAGACACCGACCCATTCGAATTATGTTTCTACGATACATAACAACGTTAAGTATTATTTGACGTCTTGTTGCGTGCAACTTTCCCTATTAAGCGCATTTGCAGCGCTTCATTCTGTTAAAAAAGACTGATTTACCGTGCTTTTGGACGCTTCATGGACCCAGTTCGAGGGTTAAGCAGAGCAGTCTCTGTAGTTCAGAGCACCATTCCACTGCGTCACGTTGTCCGCGCAGCTCCAGCCCCAAGGAAATAGGTTCTGCCAACTGCAGTCCGGATCTTCGGTGTCTGGACCACAACGGACTGTAAGAAGGAAGGAACCCTTGTCTGAACGGTGGATCGCATCGAATCTGTGGACAGCGTTTTTCTGGGGCGTAACAGAGAATTGGTAATGATCCACGCAGACATCTCGATCTTGAGGAAAACAATCAACTTGATGGCGATCGGTCATGCACCACATTTTGAAATCCACGACATAGACGTATATTTCATTGGGTTCATCTAATGTCCAAAGTGGAATTCGGTACCGACTTGGAACGCTTTTGGAACAGTCGCAATCGAAGTTCTCGTTGGACTTTATCTCACACCTGAAATCGGCAATGAAGTCTTGGGGACCAGGTTCCACTGACGTCTCACTGGTGTTTTCCAATATCTGGTTTTAAAATGAACGGCAATTTTTTGTTCAAAAATGGTTTCTGATTTCAAGCTCAAAATTGGGTTCGGATCTTCGAATCGTAATACTTTGCTTCGATGGATTTACCCTGTTTACAAACGACTTACTTGCCTTGATTTCGGACTCCATTTTATCTACGGAGATTAGACAACTTGTGTAGATCAGGCTACCGTCCCACTCCCTTACGTCATCCCCGCAGGTCCAGTCATCGACCATTGTCCTCTGCCAAGAGCAAACTGGATTTTCGGTGTCTGCACTACAATTGATTGTAACTAGACACCAACCTTCATCTAACATGTGGATTATATGGAATCCAGAGGATAAATCTTCTTTCAAACGCTCATCCCTTCGGATTAACCCCGGTGGATATTGGAATCCGATATAACCCACGCAACTGGATAGGTCGTTAGACCAACATGTATCTTGGTCCAGATCGGTCATGCACCAATTTCTGAGCCATCTGTCAAAGTACTCATGGAGTTACAATCATGCCGAGCATGGTCTGTGCTTCGGCGATAAATCGCGGTGTTTGCATCGGGGATTCGGGAGGTCCAATGATAGCATGGTCGGAAATTACAAACAGGTTCTTCTTAGCTGGAATTACGTCGTTTGGACATAATCACACATGTGGGGATGAAAGGTATCTTGGTCCAGATCGGTCATGCACCAATTTCTGAGCTCTGGATTCTTAATGTGAAATTCATTGGCGTCACTTGGCGACCAAGGTAAAATTTCATACCGACGTGATAGCATTTTTGAACAGTCACAAACTAACTTCCCGTTGAACTTTGGTTCACACCTCATGTCGATAAAGTTTCCATTAGGCCGAGATGGTACTTCTGGCGTCTGACTGGACGCAATCAAGAAGAATAATGTCACAGCTAGGAACTGCAAGAAAAGCTGCTTCAAGAGGACTATTCTCATGTTTTGCCAAAAAATTTGACACTTGTAATCTGCGTTATGTACTTGTAGTATGTAACAAGAGTGTGCGTCTGTAATGTTGTCCACAACCGTTTTTTTTATGGAACTGAATGAATATTTTACCGCTCACAATAAATTATTCAAATATTAATTATGCAAGCTGAAGGCCTTTCGAGATGTGAATAATTTATGCTTAAAGTGGAAGGTTTCATTTATAGTGAATAGTAAAACAAGCTCAACAGTCGTAATCTTTTGGGAACCTAATCGTTGTAAGGTGATTCGATAGAATTGTATGTAATATGAAATACAATTATATGTTAATCCTTCAATAAAATATTTAGGTATTGTTATAGTCACAAACACTTCAAGTACAAGTGTACTCAACACTACTCAACTTTCATTCCCCGAGACAGGAAATAGACAATTACAAAAGAATAATGAATCATACTTTAACTGTGGTAGCTTACATCAACACTACATAGCTTAGTGTTCAACTGTTCAGTACAAACATTTATTGGTGCAAATAGAAAATGTAACAAATAATGTGTTGGTTAGGTTTAGGTTAGGTCATCAACCGTATGAATCATAATCAGTCGACTCTTATCATACACTTGGTGCAAATCAAGTATTTTCATTCGACTCTATCTGCAAGTTCTTTCGCGATTGTATTGTAATGACTAGTAATTTTTCTCTACTCTCCGTGACAATGGATGAATTCGATAATTAGATTAAACTGTCGACCGTGAATTGGACTGTGAATTAAACTTTGAAACTAACATTTCGCGTAAAAAATATCTTTTGTATTGTATTTTAATTGTATTTAATTAGTTGTGATCAATAATTAAAAGATTTTGGAGCATTACTATTTCATGAATATTACCAGTATACTCCGGAACCGGCACAGCTTTGCCGTTTAGTTTTAATCAAAGGCTAAAAATAAACTTAACCGATGACAAATCTCGATATTCCAGGATTTTACAGTTGTAAAATTTTTTTTTATCAAATGATATGTGTTCACAAGATGTTGATTGTTAATCAACAAGTGCTAGTTCCAGATAATTGATGTCGAAACAATTAATTACAAGATAACATGTTGTCACTTCTGTCATCTGTCTCTGTTTATCCCATTTTTATCAACCCAATAGCGACTTGATATCAAAAGCAATATATAAAAAATATCATGGATTTTATTGTTGTAGATGAATAAATAAATTTAACTTAAACTTGAACATACTGTATGAGTATACATAACACCAGTTCAGTCAATTTAAAACGTCCATTTCAGTTAATATTATTTAAAAATCTTCAACATAACCAGTTGGACAGTTTTTAAATCTCAAAATTTAGAAAATGGCGAATATGAAATATCTTTTCCTAGCGTTACTAACGCTAACGATACTCACCACAGTTTGCTCAAGGCAGTCTGACTTTGTTATAGCTTTGCCCGCTAATTATGACCCCAGCATAGGTAAATCTGTTTTTTAACTGTTTAGCACCATTTTAACGAATACAATTTTTAAATATTAATTGTATCGTTTAGACACGGTATTTCTGGATTCAGCTAGAGAAGATCGAATTGTGGGAGGGGAAGAAGCAACTAAAAATGAATTCCCTGGAATTGTAAATCTCATAATTGCAAAAGCAGGTGGAGCTGTAACTTGTGGCGGGAACATTGTAAACGCAAGTTGGATTTTTACGGCTGCGCATTGCATTTGGCCGTTAGAAAACGTACGAGGTATCACTGTCACTGCAGGAGATCACTACAGAAATCAAAAGGATCCTACGGAACAAATTCGGGATGGGAAACGAATGTTTGTCCTGGGTTCATATGATACGTATGTTAATTTTTTCAATTATTGTTTATTTAGGACTTAACAGTTATTTTTAAATAAAATTACAATTTACAACAAAAATGTTTTTTTTAAAACACAGGACGACCTTTGCTGATGACATTGCTCTTGTAGAGTTAGCAACGCCATTCACTATCAATGAATACGTGCAACAGTCTACCCTTGCCAATCCAGATTATTTTGCCACAGGTAAGATAATATCAACTTCTGGCGTTTTTAGGGAACGCGATTTGATATTAATCAAAGTTTTATGATGAATTTAAAGTAAATGTAAAAAAATTAATTCGCCAAATAGCACTATCTGGAATTTCAAATCTCATAAATGATTTTTTTGTTGAAACTTCGATATGTAAACTTTGTAAAACATCAATTGAAATTTCGAATTTATAATTATTATTTATATTAATAAATTTTTTATCAAAACTATCAGTTTTAAACAAATGACCCCGAAGTTCTCAAGGAAAGTAGTGCACACATGCAAGTTATTGCTGTCATTAGATTAAACCGGTCGGACAGTTTTTGTAGTCTCCGCTTATTGAGATTCAGCTTTCAAACCTCCCTAAATACGTGTTAAATAAGCTTTAATCATCAAGTAATTTTGATGTAAATATAACGTTAATTTTTTTTCTTGTCAACTTATATGCTCCTAGTGTAAATATTTAATATCAGATTGAAATTAACAGGGCCGGCGATTGTAGCTGGTTGGGGGATGAACAGAAACAACGGGACAGTAACGAACGAACTCCGAAAAGCGAATGTAACCTTTGTCTCTAACGACATCTGCAGTCAGAATTTTGGAAATGCGATTCAAATCCTCTCGAGTATGGTTTGTGCGTCGGCGCCAAATCGGGGTGTTTGCAACGGGGACTCAGGAGGTCCAATTATGGTCAGGTCACAAATCACAAATGGCTTGTTCTTAGCTGGAATCGCGGATTTTGTGGATGTAGGTGGTTGTGGAAATGACGTGTATCCTGATGTATTTCAACGAGTTTCTTCGCATCTTGATTGGATTCAAAGTTATGTCAAAAACATAAAAATCGATCCTGGTCTTCCACCCACCACAAAGACGGAAAGAATATCGACCACGACGAATAGATATTGGGACGGAAACGGTGTCGAAAAGATGTCAACGAATGTTATCGCTCAATTCGTAATGTTCGTTGTGTTGTACCGAAATGTCATTGCATACTACTTGAATTCAATCGCTTTTGGTCTTTTGTGAGACGCGCTATAACATTTTACGAAAATAAATAAATGCAATAATTTCAACAAGTGTTTTCGGCCAAACTATTCAAAACATTCTGCTTAAAATTCAAATAGATTTCAACCAAAGTAGTTGAGTAATTTGTGATTGTGTTTACTTTTTTTTAAATTTTTTTAAAAATATCTTTTTTATTGTATTAAAGCGACTCTTGCTCGTAATACTCATATTGCGGAAATTTCAATCTGGCCTTCTTGGGGCGACTTTAAGACGAAATACTACTAGCCTATTTAACTTAATTGCAAGTTAGGTTTTCATAATTCTAGATAAAATTATTTATTAGATTGCCAATATAATTTGTGAAATCCCCAAGTTCAAAGGATCAAGTCTCTAATTTCAAGTGTGGGCAAAGTAAATAATATGAGCTCAGTTAAAGCCGGACAATCAATCAGTATTTTAAGTGGAGGTGGAATTCAACGGAACTGATGTCATGGTTTAATGATAAAATACACGGCTTTCTTTGTAGAAATTACAATGTAAATAGTAGAACATTATCAAAACATTTACATTTAGTTCACACATAATCTACTTCTGTATATGCGTCATATTCTGTAATCAGTTCAAATTCCTATGTAGTTATTAGTGTCTGGATTGCATTAGCTAATCAATCTTGGCAAACGTACTTATGATTACTTGAAAACTAACCTAACCGAACCTCCGCAAATAAATTGGAATTTTTCGCCTAATAAAAGCCAAAAGGGTTCCAAAAGGCACATTTGCCAAAAACCACAAATGAAACATGCCCATACTTTGTATGAATCTTGCCCCTCCGGTTGTGAAATGTGCCCCCCTGAAATTGGATTTTGCCCCTTGAGTTCTGTCAATAAATAAAAAGTTAAACAGTTCTGGCTATATATTTTTAATTTATGGTCAAGGGTCAAGGTGGGCTTAATTATCAATTTTGTGCACAATATCCGATTTTATGGGGAATATGAAACGACACGGAGTGGTATTGCTCCTATGATTTAAACACAGGTCCAAGTATGTACAAATGTTCCAGTGGGCATCGTTTACTTTTATTATGGTCAAATTCGCATGTAGGGGGCACACTTATATCATGATATAATATACTTCCGATATATGCTCAAAAAATCAGGCCGGCTTTGATTTTTTTATATAAGCCTAGTCTCATCTAATCCGTAGCTTCTCAGATTAGAACTTCAAGGTTTTAATTACTGTCATATACTCAGTCTATAGACTAATCCTTTATAAGATAACTTGAAATTGATATCACTGATCCGCACAACAAATACCAAAGACCGTAAATAGCATTAAAATTATCTTCAAAAGCTCCGTTTCATTTTTTTACATCTCATTTGTACCCAGACCGGTATACTAGGATCTTGGCTTTCACTCTGTTCCTCTACACAATGGCTACTACTAAAATTGGTTTGATATTGCTACTGTGCCTGAGTCAGTCGGACATTGTAGTTGTTTCGGCGAATAATGATGTCCCTATTGAAGGTACCTCGGGCTTAACACAGGGTTTAGAACCGTTGAAATACAATAATTACATTGCAATTTGTTAAAGTCAGGACAATTCTAGATCTAGCCGGAGAAAATCGGATTGTGGGAGGACAAGAGGCGACAAGAAATGAATTCCCTGGAATCGTGAACCTGAAAATCACAAGGAATGGTCGAGCGGAAATTTGTGGCGGTAATATTTTAAACGCAAGCTGGATCCTTACCGCCGCGCATTGCGTCTCGTCCTTAACCGGAGTTACTAGCATTAACATCACCGCGGGAGATCATAACAGAAATGAATGGGACTACACGGAACAAAGTCGGAATTGGAAACAAAGGATTCCCCATCCTAATTATAACCCGTATGACCATTTGGTTTAACTTCTGATTTACAAAACATCAATTACAGTAATTAGTTTTAGGTGGTTTTTAATTACAGGGTGACCCATGCTAATGACATTGCTCTGGTAGAGTTGGCAAGTCCATTCAATATCAATGAATTCGTGCGACCGATCGTTCTTACAAATCCAAATTCTACTTTGTCAGGTAAGATGAATTTAGAGGTGTGATATTTTTAAGCTGGAACTTAAAATGAGTGTAGTGTCGAGAATAATTGAAAAATAATTTTTAAGACAATCATGAATGCTTTGTAAGCTGGCTGAAGATAGAGTTTGAAGTTTAAATTATTTTGCGGAAGTGCGTTCTGGTAGACTTTCGGTTTTTCATTACAAATTAGTAATTTAATGAACATTCTTAACTCGTGGAACTTTAAAACTGCATATTGTGATAACTTTTAAATTTTGTTTTCTTACCATTTTTAACTCCTGCTTTTAATAACGAGCTTCTTCTCAATTTCTACAGTTTTAAAATCAGACTGACATTTGCCATTAACAGGGCAGGCGATTGTAGCTGGTTGGGGAAGGGACAGAATCACGGGGATAGCAACGAACGAGCTCCGAAAAGCAAATGTAACCATCGTCTCTACTACCACCTGTCAATACAATCATCAAGTTACAATCATGGCGAACATGGTCTGTGCGTCGGCGTTAAATCGAGGTGTCTGCATCGGGGATTCTGGCGGTCCAATGATGGTCAGGTCTCAAACTAGAAGCGAGTTTGTGTTAGCTGCAATCACGTCCTTTGGACACGTAGATAGATGTGGAGATGAAATGTATCCCGATGTATTTCAACGCGTTTCCTCACACCTTCAATGGATTATGAGTAAAGTTGACAACGTTCAAGTCGACCCCAACCCTCCGCCAACTACAACGACAAGAAGAACACCGACGGTGGGAACGATCCCAACAACCTCCGCAACCACCACGACGGTAAGGACCACCACGTCAGGTAACCAAGGTGTGGACAACGGTGTGGAAAGGACGTCAACGAGTTTTATGGTGCAGTTGGTTTTGTCCGTTCTGTTTTTATGTCGAGTTTTGATTCCGTAGTTCTTACAATTGACCATTTTTGTGTCTTTTATGATATGGAATAAACCTGTACATTTATATAACTTAATCAATGAATTTAAAACCCTAAATAAAATACTATTGTAGAGCGTGTAGCCAACCTCCATGGCAGCTGAACTTGCTTAATCACAGCGTGCCAGAAATTACAAAATGGCTCCAAGCTACTTGTCAGTGCCATAAGTAGACTAGCTTAACAAGTAAATCCTTAGTTACTGATAACATGGATTACTGATCCGTACGTACATCCTGTAATCAATAAAATTCCCGTTGAAGAGTCAATTTCAATTTTAATATCTCATTTGCAATGCCAGATGTATAGTAGGATCTTGATTTACCCCTTCGTAATTATTAAAAAAAATAATTCAACACCTTTGAAATTCTAGGCACATTGTCGTCATCATTGTTTCACAAAGTATAATTACTAAATGCATGATCAAAAGTGGACTGTATCACAGGGAACGATTGAATATAAACCAGTTAGTCAACATTAAACAGGGTGAATGTGTTTGAATTATCTGTAGATTAGACAAATAAAATCAGTCATTTCCATTAAAATAGAATTCGTCATTTCAAGTGTCAAGTATATTCAGAGTCAATGAATTCGTTTGAAGTGGAGGTGTAATTAGACAAAAACTGATGTCATGTCTTATTGAAGCAACAACAACAACCTATGCGACGCGTTGCAAAAAAGGCCCTAAAAAGTCGAAAACAGAAATACAAAGGCACATAAAAAAGCCGAAATAAGCAAAAAAAGGCAGCTAAAAATGTGTTTTATGAAGAAAAAAGACCATTTACGGTATCAAAATAACAAATTAGTTGACTTTTTATGGAGGGTTTTCTCATTAAGTCATACCAATTTTACCGAATTGAGCCCAAAAATCAAAATTTACACTGACTCAGAAACAACAATATGTAGAATCAGTTTAATAAAATAAGGTTTAATAAAAACTCAACATCTTCGTAGATTTTTTTAACAAAATGATAGATAATTACTCGGAATCGAAAACAGTTAATTAGCATTAACAGCGTAGTTGTTCTTATTGTATGATGCAAATAGGAAAATATTTTAACAAAGCTTGTGTTGATTTGAATTATACTCTCCATACAGCTTCCATCAATATCAATCACTTACCAAGAACTTGATTCGATTCAAGTATTTTCATGCGACACAATCTCCAAACGGTATTATGTTTATTCCAGACTTTGCTTATCATTTAACCTCGGGATCCCAGCCTTTGACAGGTTAAGTTTTAAATTTTAATCATGGTCTAGTCCAGACATTTTCCGTTGACAACTATCGATTCCAGATTTTAACCATTGCCAAAAGAATCGGTATCAGTTGATATATAATCAAGACATAACAATTTGGATTGTTAATCATCAAGTGCTAGTTTGAGGTGATTAATCTAAAACAAACTACTTAGAAACAACATGTCAAGAGTAACATTGTCACTGATTCCAACATCCTGTACAAGTATATATATAACCCAGTCATTTCAAACCGTTCATTAATTTCTAAGTAATCGCT
Source organism: Desoria tigrina (assembly GCA_906901685.1). Taxonomy (NCBI): domain Eukaryota; kingdom Metazoa; phylum Arthropoda; class Collembola; order Entomobryomorpha; family Isotomidae; genus Desoria; species Desoria tigrina. The sequence continues at coordinate 1,562,383 of CAJQTU010000035.1, forward strand.
TAAAATCATTTAAAACCACATGAGTGTTTTTAATTAATTTTCTTTACAATTTATAAAATGGGAACTATTAAAATGATTTTCATATTGTTACTAACGCTAGCGACTCTGGCTAGCGTTTGCCAAAGCCAGCCTGACTTTGTAGTTACATTGCCGGTCAATGATGTCCCCATCATAGGTACGTCTGGCTTTAAACATTGTGTAGCACCGTTTAAAATAGAATTCGTCTATAATTATTATATCGTTCAGATACGGTAGTTCTAAATTCGGCTGGAGAAGATCGAATCGTGGGAGGGACAGAAGCAATTAAAAATGAATTCCCTGGAATCGTGAATCTCGTAATTGCGAAAACTAGTGGATCAGTATTTTGCGGAGGGAATATTATTGATTCAAACTGGATTTTTACGGCAGCGCATTGCGTTTGGCCACTAGACCAAGTATTAAGTATTTCGGTCAGAGCGGGAGATCACTACATAAATCAAATAGACGGCACGGAACAAACTAGAAATGGGAGAACAATGTATGTCCCCGGGTCCTATAATACGTAAGTTAGCAGGATTTTAATTGTAGTTAATTTAGAGCTTGACAAGTTATTTAGAAATCAACTTTCTATAATTATTTATTTCACCATTACAGTGTGACGAAAGCCTATGACATTGCTTTAATCGAGTTAGCAACACCATTTAATATGAACGAATACGTGCAACAGACTACTGTGGCAAATCCAAACTATGTTTCGACAGGTACGATGGGCTGAATCATATTTTGAACATCTGAACTTGTCTAAAATAGAAGTGGCGCATGGGGTTCTTGAGTGCGGTTCTATAAGGGTTTTGAGAAACCAAATATTGTGTTGATATTTAATTCTTAAACTTAAATTTTCAAACTCTTGCCTTAATTACCTTTTAAATAGTTTAAAAATTCAAACCCAACGAGAACGTATATATCAATTGATCAATTCTTAATTTGCTGCAGGTGTAATATGAGATTTACATCAACAGGTGACGCGATTGTAGCTGGTTGGGGACGGAACAGCAACACCGGATCAACAACCAACGAACTCCGAAAAGCGAATGTCAGTTTCGTCTCTAACTCCATTTGCGAACGGAACTTCGGAGTTCCAATCTTCTCGACTATGGTTTGTGCGTCGGCGCCAAATCGGGGTGTTTGCAACGGTGATTCAGGAGGGCCAATGATGGTCAGGTCTCAAACCGCGAATGGCTTATTCTTAGCTGGAATCGCGGACTTTGTGGATGCAGGTGGTTGTGGAAACGATCGGGTGCCTGATGTATTCCAACGCGTTTCTTCACACGTTGGATGGATTCAGAGTCACGTTGACAATGTCAAAATCGACCCTGGTCTCCCACCGACCACAACTACAGAAAGAACAACGACGCTAAGGACGACCACAATGCCGACGGATAAACCGACTGGCGGAAACGGTGTGGAAAGGACGTCGACGAATTTTATCGCCCAATTTATTTTGTCATCTGTACTGTTGTATCAAATTGTTGTTACACAGTGCTAAAAATTTAGTTATAACCTGTTTTCTTTTTTAAAACATGATATGTATTTGACTGAAAATAAATCAGCACTACAATTTCGACGTGTTTAATTATCGTACAATAAATTTGCTCAGAATAGTCACAGTACATGAATTAACCGCCATCGTTTGGCTCTCCACAGTTAAAGCTTGTACCTGTGTAGCTTACGTTATATTTTAAAGTTAAGGAAAACTGCAATCAAATTTGGTAAGTACTGACTTAATTCGTGACAATAAAGCATCCAGCTGCATAAAGAAGAAATAGGTTGAGGAACCCAACAAACGGATGTAGAACAAATCTAAATAACTTTTCCGAAACTCTCTGCGGATGGCTTATTATAATATTGAATTAATAAGGAATTACACATCATCTGCTCAAATCGATCAAATATGACATGTCCAATCAGCTCCTTTTTAATCTTTTCTGGCCAAAATGCCTAAGGGTAACATTTAGCAAGTTATTGATCTGCAGCCTTGTCCAATATAATCAACGTTTTAAAATATATTAAAAGCGTTTTTAAAACACTGAACTTTCCAGAATTTATCCAGGTTTTGTCGTCACGGCCCTGCTTATAATACATTAACGAAAATTACCAAAGACGTGTACAGTTAAATCACACTAACCGTAAAAGTTTTAACAATTTTTCAAGCAGATGTGTTCGATTCAATTTGCAAACATTTCCATTGCTGTGGTATAAACTAAAAAAAAATCGTACCTGAAACAAGTTCGACGTTCGATAAAGAAATACGACAGAATCCAAATGACTCATATCATCCAAATTTTTATATAAAATTGTTACTATTTGCGAAATAGTTACCTAATTTCTACTAATATTCAGAAGCCTGAATATTTAACATTGGCATTGGTAATAACATTTTCTCGCGTAAGTTTCTTCCGGTTACTGCACAGGTTTTCATCAACAGCTTTGTAATCAAATCACCGGGTGGAAACCGGAGCTTTTTGGGGAAATTGAGATCTGGGTTTTAATTTTAAATGATTCCCATGTGAATAGAACATCATTGACGTATACAGGACTACTCCCACGGACACCAGGGTGCGAAACCTGATGTTTTCAACACTTGCTTACACCCGTTACATCGGTTTGTTAAAAGCTCAAAATCTTCGTAGCCTTTATGATACATCATTGCTCGGATTCGAAAATAGTTAATTAGCATTAACAACGTTGTTGTAGTTTCTAGTGTACACTAACAATCCAAGGTGCTCCTTATACATATTGTATGATGCAAGTAGGAAAAATTTTATAACAAAACTGTGCTTTTGTTCAGTTGAATCATACTCTCCGTAAAACTGCAATCAATCACTTATTAAGAACTTTGTTCGATTCAACTATTTTCATGCGACACAATCTCCAAACGGTATTATGCTTAGCTTTCATTGTTTTATATTATTATCATTTTCCTCCAAACCGCTGCCTTAACAGGTTTAATTTTAATCATGGTCTAGTCCAGACATTTTCCGGTGATAACTATCAATTCCATTAACCATGTTGTCAAACTAATCGGTATCAGTTGATATATGTATAATCAAGATATATATGTCCATTGTTAACAAACCGATGTAACGGGCGTAACCAAGTGTTGAAAACATCAGGTTTCGTACCCTGGTGTCAGTGGGAGTGGTCCCGTATACGTCAAAGATGTTCCATTACTCATGGGAATCGTTTAAACCACATATCTCAATTTCCCCAAAAAGCCGAGGTTTCGCACTCTGAAATGTAGTTTCAGGGTATTATCATGTATAGATGATAGACATAGAGTGCAATGTAAACTACCTAAGCGGTAGTTTTAAAATGAGTAAGAGCTTTGAACTGATTTAATAATTTTTTTGGGGGGATTAATTTATAGGGGACAGGGGGTGTGACCGATTTGACCCAAGTTCGAACTTAGCCTCACTCTTGAACCAAGGAACAAGTGTACAAAATTTTGTGACCGTACGTCAAGCCGTTCTCTAGTTACAGTTATCGCTCGGACGGACAGACAGACTGGTCATTCGCATAAAGTGTTTTCAACACTTAATAACCCAGTGCAAGTTTGAGGTGATTAATCTAAAACAAACTAATTACAAACAACATGTCCAAGATAACATTGTCAATGATTCCAACATCCTGTACAATATTATATACAACCCAGTCAAGTCAATCAGTTCATTCGTTTAAAACCCTTTAAAACCACACGAGCATTCTTAATTAATTTCCTTTACAATTTATAAAATGGGAACTATTAAAATCATTTTCATATTGTTACCAACGCTAGCGACTCTGGCTAGCGTTTGCCAAAGCCAGCCTGACTTTGTAGTTACATTGCCGGTCAATGATGTCCCCATCATAGGTACGTCTGGCTTTAAACATTATTTAGCACCGTTTAAAATAGAATTCGTCTATAATTATTATATGGTTCAGATACGGTAGTTCTGAATTCGGCTGGAGAAGATCGAATCGTCGGAGGCACAGAAGCAAATCGAAATGAATTCCCTGGAATCGTGAATCTCGTAATTACGAAAACTAGTGGATCAGTATTTTGCGGAGGGAATATTATAGATTCAAGCTGGATTTTTACGACAGCGCATTGCGTTTGGCCTCTAGATCAAGTAATAAGTATTTCGGTAAGAGCAGGAGATCACTATATAAATCAAGTAGACGCCACTGAACAAACTCGAATGGGGAGAACAATGTATGTCCCGGGGTCCTATAATACGTAAGTTAGCAGGATTTTAATTGTAGTTAGTTTGCAGCTTGACAAGTTATTTACAAATCAACTTTGGATCAATATTTATTTCACCGTTATTACAGTGAGACGAATGCCTATGACATTGCTCTAGTCGAGTTAGCAACACCATTTAATATGAACGAATACGTGCAGCAGACTACTCTGGCATATCCAAATTATGTTTCGACAGGTACGATGGGCTGAAATGCAACTCAAGTTGTTTAAAATAGCAATTTGGCGTCTATGAGTGCGCGGTTCGATAAGAGTTTTGAGAAACTAAATATTGTGGTGATACTTACGAGGGGCGTAATGGAGATGTAACGCTTCGATTGACTTGATTTTTTTTGTGACACAGCGTTGTACTATGTTGATAACGTAACTGAAAGAAATTAGTGCTCAAATTGGTGTTAAACGTGTTCAAAAATGACGAATTTGAAAAATCAACGAATTTTTTATTTTCAAACGCTCGCCAATCGATGAGTTTGGGACCGATTTTTTAAATCTTTGAAGTTTCTTCATGTGAAAGTTTTGTTTTTTGGGTAAATACAAACAATTTAACTTTAGAATTTAAAAAAATCAATTTTTTGCCTGTAACTAAAAGGATTGAAATTTTCCAAAGATTAAGTCTTCGAATTTCCTTTAAAACTTTTTACGATCGTACAATTTTCAAAATCGGTTCAAAACTCGTCGTTTGGCAAGCGTTTGAAAATGACAGTTTTTGTTAATTTTTCAACCCTGTGAATTTTTTAACATGACAAACCTTAATTTGTGCACTGATTTTTTCAGTTACATCATCTATATAGTCGTAAGCTGCGCCACGAAAAAATCAAGTCAATCGGAGTGTTATCTCTCCATTCCTTCCCTTCGTAGTTATTAAACTTAAATTTTCAAACTCCTGCCTTAAATGCCTTTTAAATAGTTTAAAGTTTTAAACGTAACGAGAATTTGTCGATGAATCGACCTATTCTAAATTCTTGCATTGCTGCAGGTGTAATATGAGATTTATATCAACAGGTGAGGCGATTGTAGCTGGTTGGGGACGGACTAGCAACACCGGATCCACAACGAACGAACTCCGAAAAACGAATGTCAGTTTTGTCTCTAATTCCATTTGTGAACGTGATTTCGGGGTTCCAATCTTCCCAAGTATGGTTTGTGCGTCGGCGCCAAATCGCGGTGTTTGCAACGGTGATTCAGGAGGACCAATGCTGGTCAGGTCTCCAACCACGAATGGCTTATTCTTAGCTGGAATCGCGGACTTTGTGGATGCAGGTGGTTGTGGAGATGATTTGGTGCCTGATGTATTCCAACGCGTTTCTTCACACGTTGTATGGATTCAGAGTCACGTTGACAATGTCAAAATCGACCCTGGTCTCCCACCGTCCTCAACTACAGAAAGAACAACGACGGATAAACCGACTGGCGGGAGCGGTGTGGGAAGGACGTCGACGGATTTTATCGCTCAATTTCTTTTGTCATCTGTATTGTTGTATAAAATTGTTGTTACATAGTGCTAAAAATTTAGGTATAATCTGTTTTCTATTTTAAAACATTTTATGAATTTTAATGAAAATAAATCAGCAGAACAATTCAGACGTGTTAATATCGTACAATAAATTTGCTGAGAATATCCACAGTACATACATTACCCCCCAGCGTTTGCCTTTCAACAGTTAAAACCAGTTAGTGAGTTATGTACCTTATAAAGTACAAGAGAACTGCAATCAAATTAATTAAGTATTGACTTTATTCGTGACATTAAAGTATCCGGCAGCATAACGAAGAAATAAGTCGAGGAACCCAACAAACGGATTAAAAACAAATCTTAATAGCTTTTCCAAAACTCATTGCGGATGGCTTATTATAATATTGAATTAATAAGGAATTAAACAGCATCTGCTCGAGTCGATCAAATATGACATGACCAATCAGTTCCATTTAAATATTTTCTGGCCAAAATGCCTAAGGGTAACATTTAGCAAATTACTGATCTGCAGTCTTCTCCAATCTAATCAACTTTTTAAAATAAATTAAAAACGCTTTAAAAACACTGAGTTTTCCAGAATTCATCCAGGTTGTACATTTTGTCGCCCTGATTATAATATTTAATACATAAAGGCAAATTATGAAAGATGTGTACTGCTGAATCATACCAACCGTAAAAGTGTCAACAATTTCTTTTCAAATAGATTTGTTCGATTCAATTTTCATACATTTCCATTGCTGTTGAATAAAATAAAAAAATCGTACAATAAACATGTTCGATGTTCGATAAAGAAATACGACTGAATCCAAATGACTCATATTCCAAATTTTTATATAGAATTGTTACGGTTGGCGAATTAGCTACCTAATTACTACTAATATTCAGAAGCCTGAATATTTAACATTGGCATTGGCAATAACATAAACTAGCGTAAGCTTCTTCCGGTGACTCCACAGGTTTTCATCAACAGATTTGTAATCAAATCACTTGCATCCGTTGTATGGTTGTATCCTTATCTAGCAATGCTAGCAAGCCGAAGAAAACACTGATTAAAACGACCTTTAAGACTCTATATAAAACCAGTCACTCGCATTTAATCTACAATATTATTCCATTAAAACAAGACCATCAAGATCTTGATGTTTTTCAAAATTTATAAAATGGCAAATATTAAAACCATTTCCATACCGTTACTAACGCTTACGACTCTCACTTGTGTTTGCATAAATCAGCCGGACTATGTGGTTACTTCGCCTGCAAATAATTACCCTATCAGACGTAAGTTCGCCTTACCACTATGTTTAGCACCGGTAGAGTAATTAACTAGGAATTGCATTTTTCAGATAGCAAAAATCTCGATGTTCCCAGACAAGTTTGGATAGTGGGAGGACAAGAGGCTATTAAAAACGAATTCACTGGAATCGTGAACATTAGAATTACGAAAAATTGTGGATATTTTCTTTGCGCCGGGAATATTATAAGCCCAAGCTGGGTCTTGACCGCGGGGCACTGCATTTGGCCCCTAGACGAAGTAAGCGCTATTTGGGTCACAGCGGGAGATCACTACAGAAATGAAACAGAAGCAACGGAACAAAATCGGATTTGGAAAAGAATCATTGTCCCTGGTTGCTTTAATACGTGAGTCAGATTGATTTCATTGGTCCATTCACAACTAAAACATTTAATCGACAGTTAAATTAAAATTTAATTTCCAAACAATAGGACCACCCAGGGTTCCGACATTGCCCTGGTGGAGTTGGAAACTCCATTCACTATCAATGCATTCGTGCAACCGACCATTCTCGCAAATCCACATTATGTTTCGACAGGTCTGTAAGCTATAAAACAAAAAGCGTTCCAATTTTTATAGCCACCGTTGTAATATCAGATTGAATTAACAGGAGAGGCAGTTATAGCCGGCTGGGGATGGGCTAGCAATAGCGGACCATCAACAAACGAGATGCGAAAAGCGAATGTCAATTTTGTCTCCAATGCAATCTGCAATTCGAAGTTTAGACTTAAAATCATTCCAAGTATGGTTTGTGCGTCGGCGCCAAATCGCGGTATCTGCCTAGGGGATTCTGGGGGGCCATTGTTGGTCAGGTCTAAACTCACAAATCTGCCATTCTTGGCGGGAATCGCGTCATTTGTGGATAGAAACGGTTGTGGGGATGATAGGAAACCTGACGTGTTTACACGTGTTTCCTCGTACGTTGGATGGATTCAGTGTCACGTTGACGATGTTCAAATCGACCCAGGTCTTCCACCAACCACTACAACGAAAAGAACAACGATGTTGAGAACGACCACATCGACAGAAAAAACTACGACGTTTGGAACCACAACGACCACCACGTCGACGGATACACCAAGTCGCAAAAACGGTGTGGAACGCGTCTCGACGAATTTATGCGCACAATTGCTGATCTTCTCGTATTTGTATATTGAATTCTGATTGCATAGTTTGTAAAATGATGCCTTTCAACTTTTAGGATAAGCAACAAAAAATACAAGCATTCATTATTGTTCCCCCAAATTTAATAATTCAATAAGCTTCGTACAAAGGAGCAGGTTACGCGTTACGCTTTGATTGATAACAAAATAACGCAGAATATGATAAAGAAATGGAATATAATTGCATCGAAATCTCGTATACATTCTTTATTTTACGAAAATATTTAGTATTATCAATCATGAATGATGAATTTGTCACATTTTCATTCTAATACCGAACACTCGAGACGTGATCCCGATCCCAAAACCAGACCTGTTTTTATTTGTTTGTTTTAATCTCATCTAATCCAAAGCTTCATAGATTACAACTATGAGTCAAGGTTTTCACCGTGGTGTCATGTCATAATAATAAGTGCAAGTAAATTCTCCAGAAGATAAGATGTTATCACTGACTCATACATCCCGTATAAACGAGCATAACCCAAAACACTAAATTCATCTTTAATGAGCATCTCATTTCCACCCGTTTAGAATATTTACGTCACAATTTTCAAAATTAGTAAAATGGTAGCTAATTATTATTTTAATATTTCCACTAGCCCTAACGTTTCTCACTACAGTACTTGCTGAAGTCAGGCTGATTTTTAAGTTGTTTTACCTTCTATTAAGGATCCCGTCAGAGGTACGTTGGATTTTAAACTATGTTTGAAAACGTTTAAAAAATTGAATTATCCCCTAAACTACATTGATTAGATCCGATAATTCTGAATTTGGATGCCGAATATCGGCTGTTGGAGGCATAGAGGCAAATAAAAATTGATTCCTTGGAATCGTGAACCTCATAATTGCGAAAGTTATTCGCAGAGCGATGATTTGTGGCGGTAATATTTTAAACGTAAGTTGGATCCTTACCACGACGCATTGTATTTCGCCTATAGCAGAAATAAGAGGTATTACTGTCACGGGAGGTAATCACTACAGAAATCAAATTGAACCTACGAAACTAACAAGGGAAGGTCATCAGGGTGAACTCAAGGAAATGCTTGAAACTTTTATGATCGTATTTACAACTAATATAGACAATAAAAATCTAAAAATTAGCGGCACTAATGGATGATGACTATGTTTAAAAATCGACGAATATAAAAAATCATGAAAATTGAGTTTTTGAAACAAACCGACATCGAGTTTTGGTCCGATTTTCAAATTTTTTCGAGTTTTTGAATGTCAAAAAGTTGTTGAAGAAAAGTGTAAGATTTGAATTTTTAAAAACATTTATATTTTTATGAATGTTGTAACTTTTTGAGCTCTCTGGAAGTACTTGAAAAAAATGATTTTTATCAATATTTTTTGAAAATTAAATCTTGACCAAGATTGCATTGGCGGTTAAAGTAGGATCTTATTTTCCCACTTCAAAATTTATAAAATAACAAATCACCGATCTACAGTTTTGAACAATAGGAGCATTGTGTTCCAAAGTTTAATAAGTAATTGCGTCATCATCAAAATCGAATTATATATAGAGAACGATTGAATATAAACCAGTTAGTCAACAGTATAGAGGGTGATCGTTCTTGAATTATCTGTGGATTAGACTTATAAAATCAGTCATTCCACTTAAAATAAAATCCATCATTTCAATGGTCAAGTTTGTTTAAAGTCAATAAAAGCGTTTGAAGTTGATCCATAGTTAGGAAAACACTGATGTCATATTTTATTGAAGCAATACTTGGTGAGGAGGCCATAGAATGTTGAGCAGGGTCTTACGTGTTGAGACTTATTACGATTAGGTGCAGTAATCAGATGTGTAAGGTGGTTGCATTGTTCCGTATCCTACATAGCTGTACACTCCTGCACCAACTATCTCGGTACCCTAGCCCTTCCCACCTTACATCGTTCGGTACCCAAGCGCTTACTGTATTGCGTAGCTCGCCATCCCTAATAAATGCAAACAGGCGGTTCGAAACAATTTTCTGCATGAAATTTGCAAACGTTTGGATAAGTAATTAAAGGATATTCATAAATGATTTATGGATATGAATAAATGTCACAATGTGGGTAGTTATCATAATAAGGCAGGTTCCAATACACAGGGTGTTTATCAGATTACTCAAAGATCAAGACTTCTTAAAAATGGGCTTAGTAGTGATAAAGAAATTTAATTCTAAACACCAGAACCTTGCGATGAAACACTGTTCACTATATAACAGTGGAATTATTGATTTTACATATTTTCAAATCCTTAAAACGGGGTGGGGTTTTATTCCAACGGGAGTTTCATATAACTAGAAGGTCTAAATAGACCCCCCGAGGCCGTGCAAAAAATCTGGTTTTACCCGCCTTTTGGGTTAATCGGGAATAGATTTTTAGCCCTTGTCCCCAGCAAAATATTAGGTTGCCTAACCTAACCTAACCAACCAATACCCATATTTGTTTCCAGTCCTTATAAGAAATCCTCAGACTGTATTCGAGATGTAAAATTCAAGCTACGAGTTTGTGCTTCTTATAAAATTTAATCAGCAATAGGTATTGCATTTGACGCGTCTGAAGACGTAAATCATCTAAAAACAAGTTTTACATAGTTTTCTACACTTATCTCGTAGAAGCCTATTCATTCTAGCTTTTTCTTAAAAATTAAAACTCTACGTAGCATTTTTTACGAATTGGCACATCATTCGTTGGAATCGAAAAAAGTTCATTCGGGTGAACCACGTTGTTGTGGTTTATAATGAACGTTAACAATTAAAGGTGCTTCGTATGCATATTTTATTGTGCAAATAGAAAAATATACAAAAATTTAATGCAGTTGAATCATAGTCTCCATCAATCACTTATTTGTAAACCACCTGCTTTGTTCCATTCAAATATTTTTATGCGACAGAATCTCCAAACGGTTGTAGGTTGATTACTATCCCAGCCTATCAATTTCCTCCGGAACCCAGACCTTTGACAGGTGTAATTCTAATCATGGTCTAGTCGAAACATTTTCCGTCGACAACTATCGATTCCAGGTTTTAACCATATTGTCAAAATAATCGGTATCCTTTGATTTAATATTAGAATCTAGACATAATATGTCTGATTATATGATTAGTAATGGATATATATTATTTATCCATTACTAGTCACCAAGTGCTGGTTTAAGGTAATCAATCCAAAACAAATTACTTAGATAACTTGTCAGTGATTGCAACATCCTGTACAACTTTATATATAACACCAGTCAATTCAAATCGTCAATTCATTGTTAAAATACATCGTTTAAAACCTCAAACACGAACATTTTGAATGCATTTTTTTACAATTTATAAAATGGGAACCATTAAAATCACTTACATATTGCTACTAACGCTAGCGACTGTCGCTAGAGATTGCTTAAGCCAGCCTGACTTTGTAGTTACATTGCCGGTTAATCATGACCCCCTCATAGGTACGCCAGGATTTAAAATATGCTTAGCATCTTTTAAAATAAAATTCGTCATAATTATTATAATTATTATATTGTTCAGATACGGTAGTTCTAAATTCGGCTGGAGAAGATCGAATCGTGGGAGGGACAGAAGCAATTAAAAATGAATTCCCTGGAATCGTGAACCTCATAATTGCGAGGACGAGTGGTTCAGCATTTTGTGGGGGGAATATTGTAAATGCAAGCTGGATTTTTACCGCGGCGCATTGCATTTGGCCTTTAGACGGAATCAGAAGCATTTCGGTCAAAGCGGGGGATCACTACATTAATCAAAAAGAAACCACGGAACAAACTCGAAATGGGAAAACAATGTGGGTCCCGGGTTCCTATAATACGTATGTTAACATGTTTTTAATTACAGTTAATTTACTGCTTAACCATTTATTTACAAATCAAACTTAACTAATAATATTTTTCAATAAATTACAGCGTGACTTTCGCCTATGACATTGCTTTAATCGAGTTAGCAACACCATTTACTATGAACGAATACGTGCAACAGACTACTCTCGCAAATCCAAATTATGTTTCGACAGGTAAGATGAAGGTCTACGTCTAAAATGTTTATAAGGGAATGGTTTTGAGGTTTACTCGAAAAATGCGAGTGAATTTTAAACCGAAATGTTATAATTATTGCAGAAATATTTTTGATAAAAATAGTATAGTTTTAATCAAATGCTATTCAACTTTTCTAAGAGAGCATATAGCATGGAGTGCACTAATAAGCTCCTGTTGATTGAAGTGTTTACTATTCGAGTTATGGGCGCTTTGAAAAATTCGCTATTGTGTTAAAACTGATTTCAAAAATTAAAACTTTTTGTAATTTCCAAACTCCTGCTTTAAATAGCTCTATATTTAAAATTCCGCCTAAAACTCTAAAATTGTAAACGTAACGAGAATTTATATCAAAAGTCATCCATCCTTCCGTTGCCCCTGGTGTAATATGAGATTTAAATCGACAGGTGACGCGATTGTAGCTGGTTGGGGACTGAACAGCAACAGTGGATCAACAACAAACGAACTCCGAAAAAAGCGAATGTTAGTTTCGTCTCTAATTCCATTTGTGAACGGAACTTCGGAGTTCCAATCTTCTCGAGTATGGTCTGTGCGTCGGCGCCGAATCGCGGTGTTTGCAACGGTGATTCAGGAGGGCCAATGATGGTTAGGTCTCAAATCACAAATAGCTTATTCTTAGCTGGAATCGCGGACTTTGTGGATGTAGGTGGTTGTGGAAATGATCGGGTGCCTGATGTATTCCAACGCGTTTCTTCACACGTTGGATGGATTCAAAGTCACGTTGACAATGTTAAAATCGACCCAGGTCTTCCACCAACCACAACAACGAAAAGAACAACGACGTTAATGACGACGAATAGACCGTCTGGCGGAAACGGCGTGGACAGGGCGTCGACGAATTTTATCACTCAATTTTTTTTATCTTTTGTATTGTTATATGAAATTATAGTTGCGTAGTTCTGAAAATTCGTTAATTTTTTATTTTTTTTAAAACATGCTGTGCATTTTAATGAAAATAAATTAACAAAACAATTTAGAGCGCATTTAATTATTGTGCAATCCTTTTATTAGCTCGCCTATTAAAAATAGGTTTAGTGCTAATGAAGTCAACCAGGCCGTCTGTCCGTCCGTCCGTCCGTCCGTCCGTCCGTGTGTCCGTCGTTTTTGTCAATGTAAATCAAGACAAAATTAAACAGCCTAGAAGCAGGCCGGATTAGAACCAATACAATTTTTTTGAAATGGAAGCATAATATTCGCTAGTGTTTATCAAATTCCGAACACAGAATTAAGTTTTAACATAATTGTATTGGTTTTAATACCAAATTTATATATACGATTTTTATCCTTTTTTTTTTAATTTCAAACAATTTTGAAAAATTTTGAGGTTTGATATGAATTGTGCAACATGAAAATGGTTTTCGAGGACATCGTATTAGTTTATATATAAAATGTTTTTTAAAGACTTTCTATTGCTTTAAATATGTAATTAAATCGACATTTCTGGAAACAGGAATGATATATATAAATCAATACGTTTTGAAACAATAATCCAATTTTAAAGGTATTTACGTATTTTATATGCAAAACAACAATCTAAGGTTCGTAAAAGCCTTAATTGAGACATTTCATAATATTGTTTAACGAACTGTTGAAATTGATCCAAAAATAGAATCTATGATTTCAAAACAGTGTTTTAAGTAGATTTTAACTGCATTTGTCAAACAACAAAATAATTTCTAACGAAATTGTACAGGTTTAAATAGCAAAGTGGATGGACACATTGGGAAACAGTTGTATTCAATGTAGTTTAGGACAATTCTCAAATATGCAGTTTCTTCAAATATTTGCTATCGAAACTATCTTTATCGTCTCATAGTATATAATTGTGGATGTAAATCAATTGACCATAGAACAATTACTAAAGCTTTGGGATTAAGATTCGATCGTCTAGGTGAACGTAAACTTTGATATTTTGATATTTTACAATTGATTTTTAATAGTTTTGATTGTTATATTTAAACCAACACGATTTCAAGTAATATTGAACAACAATATATATAAATTTTGCGAGCTGCCGTTATATTTTACAACGTTTTATTTAATGGTCACTGTAACGCCAATAACCACTATTGTTAGGCATTCTCTAGTTAAAGCCAATCATGTACCGTTGAAAATATGATATAAAATTTAATAAGGAATTACACATCATCTATATCTGCTCAAGTCGATCAAATATGACATGACCAATCCGCTCCTTTTTAATCCAATTGTCCAATATAATCAACTTTTTAAAATAAATTAAAAACGCTTTAAAAACACTAAACTTTCTAGAATTCATCCAGGCTGTCACAGGCCAGCTTATAATAGTTATAATGTATAAAGGAAAATCATGAAAGACGTGTACAGTCGAATCATACTAACAGTAAGAGTGTCAACAATTTTTTTCAAGTAGATTTATTCGATTAAATTTGCAAACATAACTCTATAGAGTTGTTACTTTTTGCGAAATAGTTACCTGACTACTGCTAATATTCAGAAGCCTGAATATTTAACATTGGCAATGGCAATAACATGATCTCGCGTAAGAGATCTCGGATCACATGGTAAATGTTGTATCAGAACTTACGAGCAGACTTATGGAACGACGGACTAACGAAAAATCATTATGCCAATCGCTTTAAATAATAAGAACTCATTGGGGATAAAATTATAACATAACTATTTATTATGTTTGAAGCGTTTACACACGTAAAATAACCAAAAATAGCAAAACATTGGTACCGATTTTCGGGATTTTGCTTTAAAAGACGCTTGTTCATTTGACGCTTTTTACTACCGATTAGAACTCTACGTATTGTGAGGGAGATAGGGTTTTCATGGGATTTAGACCTTATTGGGTGTTTGACAGTTGACCTATGTGAAATAATAATGCACTAGTAGTTAGGTATAGGTAGAAGGAGTATTTAAATATATAAATCGTGACCTTAGGTCACACGGTCATGATAGGATTATGATGTAGGAATGGAAGTCGGTTAGGTTAAGTAGATAGAAAATAGGGACTCTGAGGTTGGTTCGTCTCGCGAAACAACAAGAAGTCAAGGAAACAGCGGGAAGTCGAGCAAGAAGTCCGAACGGGAGGAAGGAAGAGCCAACCAGCCGAGCTGCCGGATCGAGTTCCGGGTCGCTGTACTGGATCAACGCAACGGACGTTTGGTTTCCAACGTCCGCCTCACTCTAACTTGAGGTTTGGTTTCCAACCTTGGTTTGGGGCACCTTGAGACTGTTGGTTTCCGCAGTCTGGTTCGTACTTGATAATGGGGTTTAGTGAGACTGGACTGTAGGGTGTTAGGTTAGGTTATTAGTAGTTGGAATGCAACGTTAGGGTTAGTGTGATTAGTGTATCAGAAGTTAATGGCAGATTAGTAGATATCAGTAGTGTTGGTCAAAAGGTCAAGGGTCAAAGGGGTCTTTGTTTATGTGGTGCATCTCTCCCCTTCAGATATGTATGTTAGTTAGACGTATGTATAATTGTGTACTGTGTCTTTATTGCATATTGCATACTGTTCTTATTGCATATTGTGTCCTGTGTCCGTATTGCATGTCGTATATTATTGCATCAACTAATTATCTGGCATAATTAGTTAATAGTGAACCCGTGTGAGGGATTTATTCCCAATAGTTTGGACCTCTAAAATAACATTCCTTACAAATGGAGGGGGCAACGATCTTCATTAAATTAACGCAACGAGATTCATAAAGTCAATACAACGAGTTATCGGTAAATTAGGTTCATAATTTGCAAATAATTGATTTTCGGAATTTGAAATTATTTAAATTTGGAATCATGGAAAATGATGCACATATTCAAGATGTTATTTCATCATTTAAGGAAGCATTTAATATTAAAGTTAGTGAGTGTCTAGCAGCACAAAGGATTGATTTTGATAGACAATTAGATAAAATTAGGCAGCAGAAAATAGTTGAAGATAGTGTTGTACGGAACATTTTGGAATCAATCAGTGGCGTAGCAATTAGTGAGAAATTTAAGGGCCGTAGTGATATAGGTACCAAAATTCATATAAAATCAGGGAATTTAAGAATTCCTAAGTATGCAGGTGCATATGAGTCGATTAGTGCATACGATTTTTTAGTGGAAATCGAAAAGTATCGATTAGCTATAGGATATAGCCATGATCAGATATTGGAATCAGTAATTCCATTAGCTTTAGTTGAGGAAGCATATCAGTGGTATGCATTTACTAAAGAGTATTTAGTAAATTGGGATGAGTTTAAAATTCAATTTCGTAGGGAGTTCCAACCTCCAGGCTATGAAGATGAGTTAAGGAAGGAATTAGATGCTAGGACGCAAGGTAGCCAAGAACCCTTGACTATATTCGAGTAATTAGTGAATATTATGAGAGATTGGATCCATCGGTACCAGAAAATGTCATAGTAAATAGAATAATTAAACAGATGCATCCTGAGTACCGCAATAGGTTGTTGAGTACTGGAAAAGATTTTTATTCCATGAAACAGTTGCATGAAGAAGCTCATATTGCTCAAAAAAGTATTTGGTTGGATCGAACTTATAAAGAACCAAATCAATTTAGTTGTATTGAACCTTCTTTAACATACAAAATCTCAAATTCACATGATCAGGCAGAGTTATCTAAAGTATATTATTATAATGATTACAATGGAATTGAAAGTAGAGATTTGAATATTTTTAACGATGAGATGTCTCGACTTATTGAAGGCACAGAAATATTTTACGCTGAAGCGGGTAATATTAAACATGCGAAATCGCCGGTGATTAGTACCGAATATGGTAGTAATATAAGGAAACTTAGACGAAGATGTTTCCATTGTGATAGGATTGGCCATGTCGTAAAATTTGGTCCATACAAAGTTCATAGGATTGCTGAAGTATGCATCGTTGAACTTAAGGAGGAACTTCGAAATGTATCAAAACCAGATATCAATGAGCAACCAATCCCTTTCAGTGAGTGTATTCCGAGCAGTTTAGAAACCGGTGCATCCACTTCCATTGTTGAGGATATAATATGTAATGAATTAGAAATTTGTAATTTAAAATTGAATGAGTTGAATTCTGCATCGGTTAATGAGAGTACTGTGTGTTGTGACTTGTTAATGTTAGAAAATAGTAAATTATGTGATAAGTTTACGAGTTGTGTTTCGTTACATGGAAAAGAGCATCCAATTAAAGTAGAAATTTTAAATCATATAAGTAGTATGCCATTAGAAGATTGGGTTCAAGGATTTGAATTGGAACGTTGCTTGCCTTTAGATATTGTAGATAGTGATGACAACTTCGAAAGTCAGAAAGTCGCATTTGATCAAGTAGTCTGTCGGTATTCCAAGATACAGAGTATGGAAGGTTTGGTTGAGGAACTCCTATCGAACCCCACTAAATGCTTATACCCCAGCACTGGTGCCGTTGGTCATAGGGACAAACCGACAGATTCTACGAATGATTTAAATGTTGTGGGGGTATTCTACGATGCACAAAGTCAAAATTCTGGGACACAAGATATTAACTTAAAAGAGAATTTGAAATTGAAGTTAACTAAATCTGCGATAAAAGGATTCAAATTGCAGCTTCGTTTTAATGACTCGACCTCTGAAAAAGCTATCCCGTCATCTAAAGACCATAAAGAGATCCTCACTTTGCTCAATTATAATGGCATCTTCGATAATAATATCTTCAAATCAAAGGTAGTTAGCAGTTTCAAAAAGACTAAGAAACCGGTTGAATGGCTTTTTAAAGATATGATAACATGGAATGCTAATATGATTATAACAAAGCATGGTTGTGAAATATCAGTTTATTATGGGAAAATTTTCACTTAGATCAAGGTCACCATACACACGGTACTTCTAGATATCAGTATGGATTGCAAACAGAAATTTTGAGTCTGAGTGTGTTATATTATTTCATAATGGAAATGGATGACTTTTTAGTTAAATGGAAATTTAAAGTTATGATTGTTTGCTTATTGACTATTGGTTTGGTATATCATGGATTGCGATGAATTATTTCGGTTAATTAGATTGAGGAAATAGCGAATCTTCGAAGTCTTAGTTACGTATGCATGTAAGGTATAACAATTAGTAATTTATGTCCAGTCTCAAAAGTTAGGCAGGCAATGTGTAATAAATCTATATTCGTCAACAGTATATTGGAGCGTGTGGTATGGAGTCTTTGAACTTGGATTTTGCAGTTCAGTGATTGGATTCATTGTGGACGATCGCAATCGAGGGATTGCGTTTCATAGCTCTTGGAGTATTTTTGTTAACTGTCTGGATAATTGAACGAGATTTAAGTGCAAATTTAAAAGTGATACATATAAGTTTACTGATAAATTTTTAATTATTGTATGTAAAATTATGTAAAGTGTAAAATGATGTTTTTAAGTATTAAATATTAATATGCATTGTCTGAAGGTGGGGGATGTGAGGGAGATTGGGTTTTCATGGGATTTAGACCTTATTGGGTGTTTGACAGTTGACCTATGTGAAATAATAATGCACTAGTAGTTAGGTATAGGTAGAAGGAGTATTTAAATATATAAATCGTGACCTTAGGTCACACGGTCATGATAGGATTATGATGTAGGAATGGAAGTCGGTTAGGTTAAGTAGATAGAAAATAGGGACTCTGAGGTTGGTTCGTCTCGCGAAACAACAAGAAGTCAAGGAAACAGCGGGAAGTCGAGCAAGAAGTCCGAACGGGAGGAAGGAAGAGCCAACCAGCCGAGCTGCCGGATCGAGTTCCGGGTCGCTGTACTGGATCAACGCAACGGACGTTTGGTTTCCAACGTCCGCCTCACTCTAACTTGAGGTTTGGTTTCCAACCTTGGTTTGGGGCACCTTGAGACTGTTGGTTTCCGCAGTCTGGTTCGTACTTGATAATGGGGTTTAGTGAGACTGGACTGTAGGGTGTTAGGTTAGGTTATTAGTCGTTGGAATGCAACGTTAGGGTTAGTGTGATTAGTGTATCAGAAGTTAATGGCAGATTAGTAGATATCAGTAGTGTTGGTCAAAAGGTCAAGGGTCAAAGGGGTCTTTGTTTATGTGGTGCATCTCTCCCCTTCAGATATGTATGTTAGTTAGACGTATGTATAATTGTGTACTGTGTCTTTATTGCATATTGCATACTGTTCTTATTGCATACTAGGCAGCCACAGGCCCGATATCGGGCCTTAAAATTGTAGATAAACGTTTAGTGACAGCCTACTATATTATCCAATTCTATGGTGGCGACTAATTTCAAACAAAAAGTTTCAGGCGTGAGCCACAGCAATTTTTACGATTGCACATTGCACCCTTTTAGGTGAAGATACGGACACCTCTGAACGTTGCCCTACTCGTTGTTGGTTATTTAAACCAACGCCGTTGTTTAAGGGTTCCGATCTAGAACCCTTAAAACATCCATTCCCCAAGAATTCCCTCACTGTCCTATCTAAATAAGGATTTGCGGATGATTCCCGCCCATCATTCCCCGCCGATCATATCCCGCCCTTTATTCCCCGCCTAAGTACTATCATTGAACCCTGCCCCAAACACCCTGCATCCCTATTATCATACAACACTAAACCCTTCTAATCACTAATTCACATTCAAAAGGAGATACGTCCTCACTCCGTAAATTTGGCAATGACCAAAATTAGACCTTTCGGCCGTCTGAAGGTCAGGTTGCCAAAATTTTGAAATTCCAGCACAACAGAAAGATTTCTCGGTGAAAGAAGTTGTCAATCTATCTGTCACACGATAATTTCGAAATTTCGACGACTTTGACCGTTTCAAGGTCAAGAGGTCAAAATTTCAGAATTCCAACATAGCCAAAGTATTTTCCAAGGCTCAGCGGTGTGAATTTATATGTCACACGACCACTTACATACAATATTACGCAAGGTCATGTAAGCCTAGGTCACAGGTCACAGAATTTCAAAAGGTCATATAGCCTACGCCAGTTAATTTTTTAAAGAATTTTTGGCTATTTCAGTTTTTTGAAAAGTCAACCCAGTAAAAAACGTATACCTTTGGTTTTAAACAATTAAATTAAACAATGTGCAATGTTTTTGAAACAACACCTGCACCTCCATACTTAAAGCCCTAAGAATGAATTTCTGAGGATATTTCGATAATTTCAACAGCTTTAAAGGTCATGGGCTCAAAATTTTAACTTAACCGAAAGTCCTTTGTTGCCACCATTGTTGCCACCAAATGTTGCCACCAAAACATTGCCACCTTCGATTTTGTAGCCACCAAATGTTGCCACCATCGATTTTGTAGCCACCAAAACGTTGCCACCATGAGATATGTGTTACCTCCATTGTTGCCACCACCGGATTTCGAAAAAATAAATGTCATTACCGTACAGACCATCTGAAGGGTCACTGGGTCACATGCATGAGTCCCATGGTGGCAACTTTTTGGTGGCTACAAATTCGATGGTGGCAACATTTGGTGGCTTCAAAATCGATGGTGGCAACGTTTTGGTGGCTACAAATCACTGGTGGCAAAAATGGTGGTAACAAAGGACTCTGAAGAAATGGTCCCCTTTCCCTTACTCCAACCGAAATTTTGACGACTTTGACCATTTGAAGGTCAAGGGGTCAAAATTTCACAATTCTAACACAACCAAATGATTTCTCGGCGAAAGAAGTTGTCAATAGATATGTCACACGATAATTTCGAAATTTCGACAACTTTGACCGTTTCAAGGTCAAGGGGTCAAAATTTTAGAATTCCAACATAGCCAAAGCATTTGTCAAAGTACAACAGTGCAAATAGATATGTCACACGACCATTTAGGTACACTATTACATTAGGTCAGGTTAGCCAAGGTCACAGGTCACGGAATTTTAAATTGGCATATAGCCTACAGCATTTCCGAATTTTTTTGAGAATTTTTGGCTATCTCAGTTATTCGATAAGTCAACCCAGTAAGAAACGCATAGATGGAACGTCAGTGACATACAGACGGCCACTCTTATGTATATAGATTGTGTCCTGTGTCCGTATTGCATGTCGTATATTATTGCATCAACTAATTATCTGGCATAATTAGTTAATAGTGAACCCGTGTGAGGGATTTATTCCCAATAGTTTGGACCTCTAAAATAACATTCCTTACAGTATATACGTATAATTGGATATGAAAACACTTCGTTTCTATGAATTGTATATTGACAGTGGACGGTGTTTCGAATATTAGAGACAATAATATATACCAATATCAAATAGTAAAACATTTGTTAAGTTGAATAATAATCTCCGTAAAGTGTCATCAATCACTTTTCAAGCAGATTCATTCTGTTCAATGTTCAAGTATTGTTGTGCGACTCAATCTGTAAAGAGTTCTAATCGTAAGGGCATTCACAAGGGCGTTCGTCAATGAAATACAACTGCATTCAAATGTCGTGTACGACCTTTCTTTTTATATCGAATCCCTACTGTTCGAGAAATTACTTATTACTGATAATAATTTTAAACCTGAATATTTAACATTGGAATAAGCATTGCCGAATAGTTTCTGAAATGTACTGCGGCTGTTAATTAATCATTGTCTCGCCAATTTTTTTTCCAATGACAACTATCAATTCCAGGTTTTTACCAGGTTGTCACAAAAAGCGATATCAACTGGTTTGTAATCACTACATATTCATTGTATCCATTTCGAGCAACAGTAGTCACTTAAGATTAGAAATTACTAACCAGTTAACTTATTGTCACTGATCGGAACAACCTACATATAAATAGTCACTTCAAAACCTCCATCTCATTTCTAATATTACATCATTCGAAACAAGGCCATTGAGATCTTTGTTAAATTTCCTCCACGGGTTGTTAAAATGGCAAATAACAAATCCATTTTCATATCGTTTCTGCTAACGACTCTCACTGGTGTTTGCTTAAGTCAGCCTGACTTTATATTCACTTTGCCGACAAATACTGATTTTCTCACGAGTAAGACAGTTTTTACTTTTTACACGATGTTTAGCAACGTTTAAAACAGAATAATTAGCCCATCATTTAATATATTTTTTAGATACGGTCGTAGACGTGGATTTTGCGGAAGATCGAATTGTGGGAGGACAAGAGGCAAATAAAAATGAATTCCCTGGAATCGTGCACCTCAGAATTACGAAAAATAATGGAGTATTTATTTGCGCGGGAAATATTTTAAGCGCAAACTGGATCCTTACCGCAGCGCATTGCGTTTTTCCCTTCAGCGATGTAAAAACTATTTCGGTCACAGCAGGAGATCACTACAGAAATGAGGAGGATCCAACGGAACAAATTCGGGATATGATATCAATTATTGTCCCGGGTTCGTATAATTCGTGAGTCAAACTGATCTAATTGTTTCATTTACAAATTTACAACACAGGTGTTCCATTGGGAATTAATTAATTAATATTTACAAATTACAGGGCGACCTTTGCTTACGATATTGCTCTGGTAGAATTGGCAAGTCCATTCAATATCAACGAATACGTGCAACCTACCATTCTGGCAAATCCCAACTATGTTCCGACACAGACAGGTAAGCTAATTTCAAGTCAGATGCAAAGATTTTTTCGAAAATTGTGTATGCTATTGTATATTGAAATGTTTATAATATTACTCATCATGAGAGTCGAACGTTAATTTCTTGCAGTAATTTTTATAAACATTTCGTTCTGAACAATCGGGGTTGACAATGAGCTTCAATTGTAAGTACTTACATATTAAGGGGTTTCAACGCTTAATACCCTTAATGAACACCTTGTCTGTTTGTCCGTCCGTCCGTTTACGCTCTAACTTTCGAACGGTTAAAGCTTTTTGAAAACGGTTTTCGGATTTTAAGCCTTCATTTACTTGATTATAAGACAAATAGAGATTCGACATAGTCGGTCACACCCCTGACCCCAAAAAATCTAAACTCGAAAAAATTCCTTTACCAAATGGCTACTACGTGTCAGTAAGGATGGTTATTCACTCGTGTTAACATTTAAAAATGTGACCTTTTGGTTTTACCTCTGTTTTACGTTTCGTTTGTAACGATTTATTCTTGTATTGCTACAGTTGTAAAAATATCAGATTGACATTAACAGAACAGGGGGTCATAGCTGGCTGGGGACGGACAAGCACCACAGGATCATTACCGAACGAACTACGAAAAGCGGATGTCAACTTCGTCTCCAATGACATATGTCAACGGAATTTTGCAGTTGAAATTATTCCAAGTATGGTTTGTGCGTCAGCGCCAAATCGCGGTATGTGCGGCGGGGATGCTGGCGGGCCATTGATGGTCAGGTCTCCAATGATTTCAAATCTGAGATTCCTAGCTGGAATGGTAAACTTCATGGATACAATCGGTTGTGGTGATGACCTGCTGCCTGACGTATTTCAACGGGTTTCCTCCCACGTTTTCTGGATTATGGGGTTTGTTGACAATTTGCAGATTTACCCTGATGAATCAACTACGACGACAAAAAGAACAACAACGTTGAAAACGACCACAACGACAGAAAGAACAACGACATTAAAAACCACCCCGAAGACAACCACCACGGAGTGGACAATAATCGAGTCAACCCAACTTACCCCAAGCGGTGTGGAACGAACGTCGGCCAATATTAGTCCTCTATTGCTGATTGTTGTTTTACTGACATATCGAATTTTTATTGGCTAGTTTTTCAAATTACTAATTTTTAAGCTCTCATTGCAATAAAAGATTTTTGGAAAATAAAATGGGAACGTACGTGCTATGAATTATCTTGAAACTACTAATAGAATCTGTGATTGTAAAAAGGATACTATATATGACACAATCAAATAAATTAGCTCATTAAAAAAATTTCCTGGCCAAAATACAAAAGGGTGCCATTTAGCGAATTGTCCAAATTAATCAACTTTTTAATATAAATAAAAAACGCTTTAACATCACCGAACTTTCCGCATTCCATCCAGGTTGTACTTTTTGACGTCGTGGCCCCAAATTTAATAAATAAAGTAAAGTTATGAAAAATGTGTAAAGTTGAATCTTATTGAACGTAAAAGCGTCATCAAATATTTTTAGGTACATGCATCTGTCTGATACAAAAATTTAAATTTCCATTGCTATTGAATAAACTAAAAAAATCCTCACTCTTATCGGGGCTATCACTTACAGCAAATGGATTCGATAATGAAATACAACTACATCCAAATGACGTATACAATATGTAGTTTAATGTTGAATTATTAGTGTTCGAGAAATTGTTTATTACTGCCAACTGTTAATATTATCACACCTCAATATTTAACATTGAATTTCATAGCATTAATCATGGTCACGGTCAAACTTTTTGCGGTGACATCAATTCCAGGTTTTTATCGAAATGTTAAAATAATTGACATCGACTGGATTGTATTCACTTGCATCCATTGTATCCTTATCTTGAAATGCCATTAAGCTGGAGATAACACTGATTGAAACGACCTGTACGACTCTACATAACATTAGCCACTTTAATTTAATTCATAATAGTAACCATTTAGATCAGGACTATTAGGATATTGATGAAACTTGTACACAATCTATAAAATGTCAAATACTAAAACAATTTTCATACCGTTACTAACGCTAACGACTCTTTCTAGCGTTTGCCTAAATCAGGCCAACCTTGTAGTTGCTTTGCCGGCTAATAATGACCACCTCATACGTAAGACAGCCTTAACACGATCTTGAGCCCCGTTCAAACAGAATAAATAGCCTGCAATTGCATTGTTCAGATAGTGCAAATCTCGATTTTTCCAGACAAGTTTGGATCGTGGGAGGACAAGAGGCAATTAAAAACGAATTCACTGGACTCGTGAACATCAGAATTACGAGAAATGGTGGAGATTTTCTTTGCGCCGGGAATATTATAAGCTCAAGCTGGGTCTTAACCGCGGGGCACTGCATTTGGCCCCTAGACGAAGTAAGCGCTATTTCGATCACAGCGGGAGATCACTACAGAGATGAAACAGAAGCAACGGAACAAAATCGGATTTGGAAAAGAATCATTGTCCCGGGCTCCTTTAATAGGTGAGTCGAATTAATTTAATTTGTTTATTTCAAACACCAACGTTTAATCCACAGTTAAATTACAATTAAATTTCAAAATTACAGGACCACCCTGGCTTCAGATATTGCCCTGGTGGAACTGGAAATTCCATTCACTTTCAATGAATTCGTGCAACCGACAATTCTGGCAAATCCACGCTATGTGTCGACAGGTTTGTAAGCTAATTTTAAAAATCTTTCTTATTATCTATAGCTACAGTTTTGTAATACCAGATTAAATTAACAGGAGAGGCGGTTATAGCCGGCTGGGGACGGCCTAGCAATAGCGGATTATCCACAAACGAACTCCGAACAGCAAATGTCAATTTTGTCTCTAATTCCGTCTGTGGACGGCATTTTGCAGTTGAAATCATTCCAAGTATGGTTTGTGCGTCGGCGAGAAATCGCGGTATCTGCATAGGGGATTCTGGGGGGCCATTGTTGGCCAAGTCTAAAGTCACAAATCTGCCATTCTTGGCTGGAATCGCGTCATTTGTGGATACCAACGGTTGTGGGGATGATTGGATCCCCGACGTGTTTACACGTGTTACCTCGCACGTTGGATGGATTCAGAGTCACGTTGACAATGTTCAAATCGACCCAGGTCTTCCACCAACCACAACAACGAAAAGAACAACGACGTTGAGAACGACCACGACGACAGAAAAAACTACGACCTTAAGGACGACAACGACCCCGACGACGACAACGTCGACGGATAAACCAAGTGGCAAAAACGGTGTGGAACGCACGTCGACGAATTTAAGGGCTCAGATGTTGATGTTTGTTGTATTTTTATATCGAATTGTGATTGCACAGTTCGTAGAATTGAGGTTTTAACAGTTTTAACTTTTGTGATAAGCAATAAAAAATTACAAGCGTTCAATAATTGTTAACCAGTTTGAGAAGTAACTTATTATTATTTATTTAAAACTTCAATAAGCTTCTCACAAAAGAATAAATTACAGTTTGATTGATTACAAAATAACTTAAAATATTAGTGATTAAGAATGTTCGACCAAATTATGAAAGCACTTGACAGAGGGATACAACATACAACAACCAACACTAAAAGACGAAGATAATTACTTAAATAATGTTTCCGTAACATTTTGAAAGCGTTAAAAATGTTTCCCTATTCGATCGAAGTAATTTTGCGAATCGCAATTTCCGTCATATTGCGATGTCAAACTTTTGTTTATGAACTTTTACCTCTTACAAAATTGACTCTATCGTAAGGGTTTTCAATCACAACGAATGAGTGACATATTGCAATACAACTGAATCCAAATATCGCATAATATATTCAATATAAACTGAAATATGTAGTTATTATCAATTATGAATCATGAATTTATTACATTTTCATCCTAATCCCACCGAGCTTTCGAGATATGATCCCGACGATCCCAAAACCAGACTTGATTTTTAGTTGTAATCTCATCCAGAGCTTCAAATATTACAACTATGAGTCAAGGTTTCCACCAGTGTCATAATAATAAGTCCAAATAAATCCTCTTGAAGATAACATCCTATCACTGACTCACACATTTCATACGAAAGAGCATATAAAACACCAGAACACCACTCACTAAATTAATCTTTAAATGGCATCTCACTACTCACTTGCACCCATTTAGAATATTTACTTCACTCTCTTCAACATTAGTAAAATGGGAACTAGTAAAATTATTTTAATTTTTCCACTAGCCCTAACGTTTCTCACTACCGTTTCCTAAGTCAAAGTCAGGCTGGTTTTGAAGTTGTTTTACCTTCTTTTGAGGACTCCGTCAGAGTTAAGCCGTTTAATTTTAAACAATGTTTGAAAACGTTAATTTTTTTTAGCCCGAGTCAGGGCTTATGGAATCATGCTGTCCGTCCGTGACACGCTAGCGGCCAAACAGCTGGACCAATCGACTTGAAATTTGGGACAAATTGAAGCATCCTGACTCGCACTTTTATACACTGCACACTAGCTGTAGGTTGTTAAGTATCTCTTATGTAATTCTATTGTTTAGATCCGATAATTCGGAATTCGGATGCCGAATATCGGATTTTTGGAAGCACAGAGGCAAATAAAAATGATTTCCCTGGAATCGTAAACCTGGTAATTGCGAGATTTATTGGCGGAGCGGTAATTTGTGTCGGTAATATTTTAAACGCAAGTTGGATCCTTACCGCGGCGCATTGTGTTTCGCCTTCAGCCGAAATAAAAAGTATTACTGTCACGGGAGGTGATCACTACAGAAATCAAATTGAACCTACGGAAGAAACTCGGACTGCAATTAGAGTCTTTGTCCCGCCTTCTTATAACGCGTAAGTCAACTAGGGTTTACTTTAAAAATCAGTAACAGGATAGCTTAATTCAAAATTTAGTTACAATTATCTCTTAAAAATTATAGGACAAATGCTAATGACATTGCTTTAGTGGAATTATCAAGACCGTTCACATTCAATGAATATGTACAGCCCGCAATTCTGGCAAATCCAAATTATGTTTTCGCGGGTAAGAATAATTTAAAGATCAAACCTAAGAAATGTGATAATTAGAAATGTATGAGCGTAATCGCATCGTGTACCAGTTTTTAATTACTAATTACACGGGGATTTTTTCAAGATTGAAGGAATCGCTTGAAACTTGACTAAAATTAAAAATTAAACTTGCTTGAAATAAGCTGCTCTAACAAGGAACGTTAAACATTAAACGATTAGCTTCTCCAATTATTATGTTGGATGTGGTTAGTCACTGTAACGTCAATAGCCACCAATATTAGGCTCTCTCTAGTTAAAGCCAGTCATTAGTCATTATGTACCGTTGAAAACTCCAAGATTACTGCACCGTAGTACAGCCGACGGTATCGTAGACTTTCAAGTGTCGAATTACTACATTTATGAGAAGGCCCTTTAAACAGCCTATGCATGTAAAGTCCTTGCTGCTCTTGATTCCGCTTAATTAGTGTAGGGCGTTTTGTCGGAAGCAAAAATATGAGATTTGGCTCGATTAGAACCTGTGTGCTTCAAAAAAATACACTGACTGACTACCACGTACCCCACCAACCACTTTTTAAATTTGCTTCTAGTTATCTCACACGAAACGTCAAAACGGACTTCACCAGTGGAATCAAGAGCAGCTAGGACTTTAAATAATTTTATTTAATAATAATTTAAAATAATTTTCGATAACCCTCAACTAACAACTTTCACTGTATGTGATTGCAATATTCCCGAAATAAGTCCCCATACTGAGAGCCACAAATAAATTCCTGAAATAACTCCCCATAACTACACCCAAAATTAAGTTCCTGGAATTTCTAAGAACAGTCATCGAGTGAACTGTCGTTGCTAAGAAATTTTGGTTACTGATATTTTCGGTTGCTAATTAGAATTTCAATTTACCTACGTCAAAACTACTCTGGAACCTTAGGCCACAACCTGCAGCTGTAGTTTTAATTTAATAGAATTATAAAGAAATAGACATCGTGCTTCACTTTAACAAGACTTGGTTTTGAAGGCCACTAAAAGATGGGCGGGGTCACAAGTTATCAGCGTCAAACCTTACGAGCAGATTTATGGAACGAAGGACAAACGAAAAACCATTATGCCAATCACTGTAAATAATAGCAAGAACTAATTGGGTGAAATTATAACATAAATATATATTATGCTTCAAGCGTTTACACACGTAAAATTACTAAAAATATAAAAAGATTGGTACCGATTTTCGGGATTTTGCTTTCAAAGACGCTTGTTCATGAACAAGCGTCTTTGAGATTTAAAAAAGAGATTTTAAAAAAATTTGGGAGACTCTGAGCTGAGATAATATGATATTTGAACTCCGCATCGAAAAGTAGAAGCATAAAATTTTAGAAATATTTTCGGCAGTGTGTGTAACTTCGCTGAAATTTTAAAGTCAAGTCAAGAAATGATGAGGAGGTTGAGATTTTGAGATACTTGATTGATGTAGATCCGAAGTTTAGGGTCGATCTGAGCACTTTTTGTTTTTTCGGTGGAAGGAAAAAATTTAGAAAAATTTGCCCACCCCAGAAACCGTAATGTCATCTGGCATTCACTCCCATATATTGTGGCTGTCCAAAAGAAAAGGGCACAGACAGTGCTCTAGTAATTTCTACTCTTAAGTGACTACCATTGCTCGAAATCGATACAATGAATATGCAGTGATTACAAACCAGTTGATATCGATTTTTGTGACAACCTGGTAAAAACCTGGAATTGAGAGTTGTCATTGGGGAAAAAATTTGGCGAGACGATGATTAATTAACAGCCGCAGTATATTTCAGAAACTATTCGGCAATGCTAATTCCAATGTTAAATATTCAGGTTTAAAATTATTATCAGTAATAAGTCATTTCTCCAACAGTAGGGATTCGATATAAAAAGAAATGTCGTATTACGACATTTGAATGCAGTTGTATTTCATTGACGAACTCATATATATATACGTCCAAGACAAAAGGGCACAGACAGTACTCTAAGAGTTCAGAATTCTTGAAATAGTAAATGGGCCATTCGTGAAACACGTAATGAACATGAACGAACAATTAAAAATTTCAAAAATAAAAATGTTTAGGTTTGAAACTTTTTCACCGCGCCAGGTCATAACATGAACTACACAAACGAGGTACCTTAATTATGACCAATATAGGTCATCGAAATACCTCGGATAGGTCATGGATTTTCGGCGCTTTGGACATTTTGGAACCGGACAACTTGCTTATAAGTGAAACTTCCAAAATGTCAACTTTGGGTTGTGGCAACATGTAGCGCTTTTTCCATATATGTCAGAAATTTGAAAACCTAACTATAGTACAACACTATGCACATTTAACTTTATCTATAAACAAGTTGCCCAAATTCGAAATGTCAATTTTGAAATTACCGCTACGTTAGTGCGAACCGTATTCCGCGCTTTAGGGTCAGAATTTCGACCGGCTAAATATTCAATAGGATTGTACACATGTAGCGCGACCTTTTACTGATTTAGCCGGTTCCAACATATCGATGTCTATATTTCGCGCCCAAAATCCAATCCGTTGGATTGGATTTGGATCAGATCCTTCTCAGTTTTAGTGGCAGTTATAAATTTCTCCAGATCCACCAGATTGGATTCGGATCGGATCTGCGAATGTTTTGGAATTTATTATTATTATTATTATTATTATTATTTATTCAAGTCTTACTGATCAGAGGAATGCACGTGTGACCACTTACAATACGTAGGACCAATTTCGACAATACAATCTTATTACTAAATTCTATTCATATCGCAACCAACTTACTTTCGTAAAAGTCACATAACTTACTTAATAACTAAATTCCCAACTTGCTCTGCATTTCAGAGCGGGGACTATACATATCTAACGTCAAATAATGAATTTAAGCTATAATGAATATAATAAGTCACATACCTTACTTACTAACTAAATTCCAACTTGCTCTGCATTTCAGAGCGGGAATGTACATATCTAAAATAATATAATGAATGTAAACTCTAATAAAATTACTTTCCTCATTCATAAGGATTGCATACTACAACAATCTAGACACTAGGCAGTAACAGAAATGGTACAAGTTAACTAAATACATGGAATTTGTATGATAATTTAATTTAAGCATAACACCAGAAATCTTGTATACATTCGGATTACAATTTGCATCCGCAGACAAATTTAACAGATTAGTTAAAATATTCAGTGACCAAAATAAAATCCAACAGATATTCTAATACAAGAGATAGTAATATGCTCAACTCGACGACCGGCCAACCACCTTGAAGAAGCTGAAGGCCTCTTCAAGGTTAAATTTGGAAAAGACCAAGGACAATTCCCCTTGTATCAATTGGAAAAATTAACAAAAAACAAAAAACCATTTCTGGAAAAAAATAAAAAAATAAATAACAAATGATTGACCTTACGACGAGGACATCCCCTGCTGGACCTCACCAAGGATGGACAGTGGTTCAAGAAGTTCAAGAAGAAGAAGTTCAGGTCCTGTCGAACTGTCCTCTCGATGAGCTGGGGGGCAGCTAATGTGCCCCTTCTCCCACGGTGCTGGGGGTGTGTCTCAGCGCACTTAAGAAGGGCTAGTATCGGATGAGGGGACTAGGCCCATCTTCTACAATCCCAACTAATTGCACTGAAAACCACACCGAGACCAGTTTAACTTAGGTGGTGAATAGTTGAGAAATCCAGGAGAATCCGAGAGCCCAAAACCACACGTCCATCCCCGATGAGATCCAGAGAGAGGTTCTAAGAGAGAATTAGTTCTAAGAAGATACAGATCCACGAGATCGGACTTGGATTGGATCTGCGACAGTGAAAATGTTAGGTCTAAGAAAAGTCAAATCCACTAGATCGGACTTGGATTGGATCTGTGACAGTGAAAGTGTTCGATTTAAGAAGTCATATTCACGAGATCGGATTCAGATCGGATCCGCGATAGTTTTATTGGTAGTTCTTAGAGAAGTCAGATCCAACAGATTGGACTTAGATCGGATCTGTAACAGTTTTGGTTTTGGTTGTAAGAAGAATCAGATCCAACAGATTGGACTTAGATCGGATCTGTAACAGTTTGGTTTTGGTTGTAAGAAGAGTCAGATCCAACAGATCGGACTTGGGTCGGATCTGTGTTAAAACTAGTCTAGTTGTAAGAAGTGAAAGAGATCTGTCGGAACGGACTTAGTTCGGATCTGTAATATTTAGGAATTGTATTTTGTGTATTGTTCAGGTGAATGATATGTAACTATAAATGAGATTGCAATGTAATGAAACTTGTGCATAATTATTAGCTCGCCTATTAAAAATAGGTTTAGAGCTAATGAAGTCAACCAGTCCGTCCGTCCGTCTGTCCGTCGTTTTTGTCAATGTAAATCAAGACAAAATTAAACAGCCTAGAAGCAGGCCGGATTAGAACCAATACAATTTTTTTGAAATGGAAGCATTATGTTCGCTAGTGTTTATCAAATTCCGAACACAGAATTAAGTTTTAACATAATTGTATTGGTTTTAATACCAAATTTATACATATGATTTTTATCCTTTTTTCTAAATATAAAACAATTTTGAAAAATTTTGAGGTTTGATATGAATTGTGCAACATGAAAATGGTTTTCGAGGAAATCGTATTGGTTTATATATAAAATGTTTTAAAGAATTTCTATTGCTTTAAATATGTAATTAAATCGACATTTCTGGAAACAGGAATGATATATATAAATCAATACGTTTTGAAACAATTAATCCAATTTTAAAGGTATTTACGTATTTTATATGCAAAACAACAATCTAAGGTTCGTAAAAGCCTTAATTGGGACATTTCATAATATTGTTTCATAAACTGTTCAAATTGATCCAAAAATGGAATCTATAATTCAAAAACAGTGTTTTAAGTAGATTTTAACTGCATTTGTCAAACAACAAAATAATTTTTAACGAAATTGTACAGGTTTAAATAGCAAAGTGGATGGACACATTGGGAAACAGTTGTATTCAATGTAGTTTAGGACAATTCTCAAATATGCAGTTTCTTCAAATATTTTCTACGGAAACTATCTCTATCGTCTCATTGTATATTATTGTGGATGTAAATCAATTGACCATAGAACAATTACTAAAGCTTTGGGATTAAGAATCGATCGTATAGGTGAACGTAAACTACGATATTTTGATCTTTTACAATTGATTTTTAATAGTTTTGATTGTCATATTTAAACCAACACGATTTCAAGTAATATTGAACAACAATATATATTAATTTTGCGAGCTGCCGTTAACGTTTACAACGTTTTATTAAGTTGGAATTGTAATTGGAAGTAGTGGATATGAGTGAAATTGTAATGTATCGAATTTGTTGTAATAGGTTAATTTGTGTGATCAAGTGGATCACTTGTCGAGTCTGCGTGGAGTCCGGTTGATTGTTGATAACCGTAGCAATAGAGTGAGTAGAAAGTATAGCGATTACTTAGAAATTTTATCATTTTTTCGAGTAATAAAGTCTTCGTTTATTATATTAAACAATCGTCGCGTTGGAGTAGTATTGATTTGTATGAGCATATATACAAATAGCAGTCACGTAAAAGTCATCTAGTAAAGCATTAGCGTTTGGTAATTCGGACTCTCGGTGAGGATTAGGCAAGGTCGTATCGTATATACAGTTGCTTCGATTCCAAGATCCCGTTTCCACCCGGACCCATATTCATCGTCGGAGAAGTCGTTGCGTGATTAGACTGTTTGAGACATTTGCGTTGTACGGGAAAGTTGAGAGTTACGGAAAAGACTGTAGTTTAAGTGATAGTGTATCACTAGACATTTAAGTGTGATTGCCACTCTAAGCAATCTGGTGACCCCAAGAGTAGAAGAACAGTAGGGATTCTCCAAAAACACGCAAGGTTCAAATACTACCGGGTAGGTAGATTCCCTGGACCAGTTCGTACGCGAGAAGTGAGTCGTGAGCGAACAACCCCTAATTCCGACCCCTAATTTTCTCTGTTGACCCCAAAATTTTCTCCATTGCCCTACATTTCCTCGGTTGAACCGGGATTTTCTCCGTTGGCCCCAATTAAAAATTTCTGACGGCTCAACGTCAACCCCACCCTTTCCAAATAGTTGAAATAGTTAGCCCATAATATAAAGTTAACCCACCTCATATATGAAGTTAACCCTCTCTCCCCATTACCTTTAATTAACCCCTTCCCTTCATCTCCAAATCCCGTTAACATCATTTTCAATAAAACTCCGTCTTTTGAACCACCAGGGGACAAAAAAACTAAGTTTGTTTCACTCTAAATTTTCGTAAATTTTGCAATTGTGAAAATTTTCTCGCAATCCTTTTCACATATTACAAGTGTAATAAAATGCGACTTGCAGCCCCTTCCTAATTCCCACTTGCGGTCCTTTTGCAAGTGAATTCTAACTTGCCCTTACAATTACCCCCACTATCGTATACCTATCGTACCCTATCGTAAATATTTCCACTTGCGGTCCCATTGCAAGTGAATATACTCCTCCCACTCCAAACCCTCGCCCGTTTCAGGACGTGACGAGTGGTTATAGGATGGACACCCCCTTCGTACCACCCACTTACGGCCTTATATATTTTCCAGCTTGCGGCCCCTTCCTAATTCCCACTTGCCCTTGCAAGTGAATACTAGCCCTTAGCGGTGACGTATTTTATTGGTTTTGGTGACCCACCACATCGAAAACTCTTTATAATTACTCCCACTCAACTAGTCACTTCAAAACCTCCATCTCATTTCTAATATTACATCCTTCGAAACAAGGATATTGAGATCTTTATTTAATTTAATCCACAGGTTATTAAAATGGAAAATAATAAATTCATTTTCATATCGTTTCTGCTAACGATTCTCACCGGTGTTTGCTTAAGTCAGCCTGACTTTATAGTAACTTTACCGACAAATACTGACTTTCTCACGCGTAAGACAGTTTTTACACGATGTTTAGCAACGTTTAAAACAGATTAATTAGTACATCATTTAATATTTTTTTTAGATACGGCCGTTGACGTGAATTTTACGGAAGATCGAATCGTGGGAGGACAAGAGGCAAATAAAAATGAATTCCCTGGAATCGTGCACCTCAGAATTACGAAAAATGATGGAGATTTTCTTTGCGCCGGAAATATTTTAAGCGCAAACTGGATCTTGACCACCGCGCATTGCCTTTATCCCTTCGACGACGTAAGAAATATTTTGGTCACAGCAGGAGATCACTACAGAAATGAGGAGTATCCAACGGAACAAATTCGGGCTGTGATAAGAATGATTGTCCCGGGTTTCTATAATGCGTGAGTCAAACTGATCTAATTGTTTCATTTACAAATTTACAACACATTATCAATTACCTTATATTGTTAGAAATTAATATTTACAAATTACAGGGCGACCTTTGCTTACGATATTGCTCTGCTGCAGCTAGAAAAACCGTTCACAATCAACGAATACGTGCAACCAACCACTCTAGCAAATCCAAACTATGTTCCGACACAGACAGGTAAGCTAGAGCATTGATTATTTCGAGAACTGTGTGAAAAATTGTATATTAAACGGTTTATCGATGGATTATGAGAATCTAAGCTATGTTGTAGTCATTTTTTATAACATTTTTGTTCTGAACAAGTATGTTGAGCGTCAATGAGTTAACTTTCTTGATATTTGTTTTAAATGGTGTCCGGCGACTTCCCTTTGCACATTTACCGTCCGGCGACTTCCCTCGGCACATTTGCCTTTATACATACTTCCCGTTATGCATACTTGCCTAATATTTTTAAGGTTTCGACAATGCTTAGTTCTTATAGCATGCAATACAACCTGGATATTCCAGTCATCAGCAGAAGAGCGTAACTTCTGTACCCCGTTTTGGGTCACAGAGTAACAGTGCTCTACAAGGGACATCACCCAAAGCTCAGATGCAGAATCGTCTGATTTTTTTACAGTTGAACATTCAATTTATATGATGGATAAAAATATAAAAAGTATCTGCTATTATTGAGGTTTACTATGTTTAAAAAATGTTTTAAATGTTAAAAGTTTAATAAATGCAGATAATTTTTATATTTGTATCCTTCATATTAATTGAATTTTCAACTGTAAAAAAAATACAGACGATTCTGGATCCGAGCTTTGGGTGATGTCCCTTGTAAGGCATATTCATAACGATTTATACATTCCAACGGGAGCCGTCCATAAAAAATATAATACTAAGAACTATAAAAATAACAGTATACTAATATATTTCGATTTACGATTTGAATCTTTCTTCCATTATAATTGATTTAAACAGAAACAGTAAAAACAGAATAGAAATATCAAATACCAATTGAATAGTATAGTAAGTAATAATAATAGTAAGGATACCAATTTCTTATTCTGTATTTCACTTAGTTGACCTTAGTGACTAGGCTGGCCTACCCCCCGTTGACCTTGTGAATTTCCTTGTGAACTTTGTGAAGTTGTGGTGGATGTGGAAATGGTTTTAAACAGTCTCATACATTTGTTACGAGGGAACGAGGACAAGAGAGAACCGCATTCTAAGTTTTGCATATCGGTAGCACTTAAATCTTATTAAAATCAAGTGATTATAAACAGTAACATATTAACAAGTTTATAAATATTACTGACAGTTTTGACCGCATGTGTATGAATTTCAGTTTGAAAAATGCTTAATCTCCTCAAAACCTTCGGCTAATGACTGGAATATCCAGGTTGTATTGCATGCAACAATGACTAAGCATAGTCGAAACCTCAAAAATATTATAAGTATGCATAACGGCAATTATGCATAACGGGAAATATGCATAGCGGGAAATATCCATAACGGTATGTATGTATAAAGGCAAATGTGCCAAGGGAAGTCGCCAGGCGGGAAATGTGCACAGGGAACTCGCCTATAATCGTTTTAAATTGACTCTGGTATTCTAGATTCAAAAATTGATTTTACGTCTTTACCAAGCTCTTATTTCAAATAGTTGAAATTTCGACCAGGATTATACCCCTTATTCTTGTATTGCTACAGTGGTATTATCAAATTGACATTAACAGAACAGGGGGTAATAGCTGGCTGGGGACGGACTAGCACCACAGGATCATTACCGAACGAACTACGAAAAGCGAATATCTATTTCGTCTCCAATGACATATGTCAACGGAATTTTGCAGTTGACATTATTCCAAGTATGGTTTGTGCGTCAGCGCCAAATCGCGGTATGTGCGGCGGGGATGCTGGCGGGCCATTGATGGTCAGGTCTCCAATTTCAAATCTGAGATTCCTAGCTGGAATCGTAAGCTTCATGGATACAATCGGTTGTGGTGATGACCTGCTGCCTGACGTATTTCAACGGGTTTCCTCCCACGTTTTCTGGATTATGGGGTATGTTGACAATTTAATGATTCACCCGGATCTTCCACCAACTACGACGACAAAAAGAACAACAACGTTGAGAACGACCACAACGACAGAAAGAACAACGACATTAAAAACCACCCCGAAGACAACGACCACGGAGTGGACAATAATCAAGTCAACTCAACTTCCCCCAAGCGGCGTGGAACGAACGTCGACCAATATTAGTCCTCTATTGCTGATTGTTGTTTTACTGACATATCGAATTTTTATTGGTTAGTTTTTCAAATTGCTAATTTTTAACATCTCATTGCAATAAAAGATTTTTGGAATAAAATGGGAACGTACGTGCTATGAATTATCTTGAAACCACTAATAGAATCCGTGATTGTAAAAAAGATAATTCATATGATTCAAGCGTATCATTAGCTCATTTAAAATTTTTCCTGGCCAAAATACCAAAAGGTGCCATTGAGCGAATTGTGGCTCCGCCGACTTGTCCAAATTAATGAACTTTTTAATAAAAAAAAAACGCTTTAACAATGCCGAACTTTCCGCATTCCATCCAGGTTGTACATTTTGACGTCGTGGATCTAAATATAATTTACATAAAGTAAAATTATGAAAAATGTATACAGTTGAATCTTATTGTCCGTAAACTTGTCATCAAATATTTTTCAAGTAGATCTGTCTGATACAAAACTTTCCATTGCTATTGAATAAACTAAAAAAATGCTCACTCTTATAGGGGCTATCACTTTCAACAAATGGATTCGATAATGAAATATAACTACATCCAAATGACGTATACAATATATATTTTTATGTTGAATTATTAGTGTCCGAGAAATTGTTTATTACTGCTAAACTGCTAATATTATCACACCTCAATATTTAACATTGCATCGCATTAATCATGGTCAGGGTCAAACTATTTGTGGTGACATCAAATCCAGGTTTTTATCGAAATGTTAAAATAATTGACATCGACTGGTTTGTATTCAATTGCATCCATCGTATCGTTATCTTGAAATGCCATTAAGCTGGAGATAACACTGATTGAAACGACCTGTACGACTCTATATAACATTAGCCACTTTAATTTAATTCAAAATAGTAACCACTTAGTACAAGACCATTAAGATCTTGTTGAATTTTGTACACAATTTATAAAATGTCAAATACTAAAACAATTTTCATACCGTTACTAACGCTAACGACTCTCTCTAGCGTTTGCCTAAATCAGTCCAACTTTGTAGTTGCTTTGCCGGCTAATAATGACCACATCATACGTAAGACAGCTTAGCACGATCAATATCCCCGTTCAAACAGAATAAATAGCCTACAATTGCATTGTTCAGATAGTGCAAATCTCGATTTTTCCAGACAAATTTGGATCGTGGGAGGACAAGAGGCAATTAAAAACGAATTCACTGGACTCGTGAACATCAGAATTACCAGAAATGGTGGAGATTTTCTTTGCGCCGGGAATATTATAAGCCCAAGCTGGGTCTTAACCGCGGGGCACTGCATTTGGCCCTTAGACGAAGTAAGCGCTATTTCGATCACAGCGGGAGATCACTACAGAGATGAAACAGAAGCAACGGAACAAAATCGGATTTGGAAAAGAATCATTGTCCCGGGCTCCTTTAATAGGTGAGTCGAATTTATTTAATCGGTTCATTTCAAACTTAAACGTTTAATCCACCGTTAAATTACAACTAAATTTCAAAATTACAGGACCACCCTGAATTCCGACATTGCCCTTGTGGAGCTGGAAACTCCATTCACTTTCAATGAATTCGTGCAACCGACCATTCTCGCAAATCCATACTATGTGTCGACAGGTTTGTAAGCTAATTTTAAAAATCACTCTTATTTTAATATAGCTACAGTTGTAATATCCGATTGAATTAACAGGACAGGCGGTTATAGCCGGCTGTGGACGGCCTAACAATGGCGGATTATCCACAAACGAACTCCGAAAAGCAAATGTCAATTTTGTCTCTAATTCAGTTTGTGGACGGCATTTTGCTGTTGAAATCATTCCAAGTATGGTTTGTGCGTCGGCGAGAAATCGCGGTATCTGCATAGGGGATTCTGGGGGGCCATTGTTGGTCAGGTCTAAACTCACAAATCTGCCATTCTTG
The DNA here is from genome assembly GCA_906901685.1 of Desoria tigrina. Taxonomy (NCBI): domain Eukaryota; kingdom Metazoa; phylum Arthropoda; class Collembola; order Entomobryomorpha; family Isotomidae; genus Desoria; species Desoria tigrina. Next base: position 1,601,700 of record CAJQTU010000035.1, read on the forward strand.
GCGGGAATCGCGTCTTTTGTGGATACAAACGGTTGTGGGGATGATTGGATCCCTGACGTGTTTACACGTGTTACCTCGCACGTTGGATGGATTCAGAGTCACGTTGACGATTTTAAAATCGACCCAGGTCTTCAACCAACCACAACAACGAAAAGAACAACGACGTTAAGGACGACCACAACGACAGAAAAAACTACGACCTTACGGACGACAACGACCCCGACGACGACAACGTCGACGGATAAACCAAATGGCGAAAACAGTGTGGGACGCACGTCGACGAATTTAAGGGCTCAAATATTAATGTTCGTTGTATTTTTATATCGAATTGTGATTGCATAGTTCGTAAAATTGAGGCCTTTTAACTTTTCTGATACGCAATAAAAACCTCAAGTTTTCAATAATTGTTCAACCAGTTTGAGAAGTAACTTCTTCTAAAATTTATTATTATTCATTTAAAACTTCAATAAGCTTCTCGCAAAAGAGTAGATTACACTTTGATTGATTACAAAATAAATTAAAATAGTGATTAAGAATGTTCGACCAATATGAAAGCACTTGACAGAGGGGTGGAACCGACACAAGAAGAGAAGATTATTACTTAAATAATATTTCCATAACTTTTCAAAAGCGTTAAAATGTTTCTCTATTCGATAAGTAATTTAGCGATCGCAATTTCGTCAAATTGCGGTGTCAAACTTTTGTTTATAAACTTTTACTCTTACAAAATTGACTCTATCGTAAGGGTTTTCAATCCCAACGAATGAGTGACATATTGCAATACAACTGAATCCAAATGTCGCATAATATCCTCTACTAACTGAAATATGTGATATTATCTATTATGAATCATAAATATATTACATTTTTATCCTAATCCCACCCAGCTTTCGAGAGATTATCGATGATCCCGATCCCAAAACCACACTGGATTTTTAGTTGTGATCTCATCTAGAGCTTCAAATATTACAACTATGAGTCAAGGTTTCCACAAGTGTCATATTAATAAGTCGAAATAAATCCTCTTGAAGATAACATCCTATCACTGACTCACATTTCATACAAAAGAGCATATAAAACACCAGTACACCACTAACTAAATTAATCTTTAAAGGGCATCTCACTAGTCATTTGCACCCATTTAAAATATTTACTTCACTCTCTTCAACATTAGTAAAATGGGAACTAGTAAAATTATTTTATTATTTCCACTAGCCCTAACGTTTCTCACTACCGTTTGCTTAAGTCAGGGTGGTTTTGAAGTTGTTTTACCTTCTATTGAGGACTCCGTCAGAGGTGAGTCGGATTGTAAATTTTAAACTATGTTTGAAAACGTTAATTTTTTTAAATTATCTGTTATGTTATTCTATTGTTTAGATCCGATAATTCTGAACTCGGATGCCGAATATCGGATTGTTGGAGGGACAGAGGCAAATAAAAATGAATTCCCTGGAATCGTGAACCTAGTAATTGCGAGAGTTGGCGGAGCAATAATTTGTGGCGGTAATATTTTAAGCGCAAATTGGATCCTTACCGCGGCGCATTGTGTTTCGCCCTCAGCCGAAATAAGAGGTGTTACTGTCACCGGAGGTGATCACAACAGAAACGAAATTGAACCTACGGAGCAAACCCGGACTGCAATTAAATCCTTTGTCCCGCCTTCTTATAACGCGTAAGTCAACTAGGGTCTACTTTAAATACTTTAAAAATCAGTTACAGTTACAGAATAGCTTACTTGAAAAAGTTACAATTATCTCTTAAAAATTATAGGACAAATGCTAATGACATTGCTTTAGTGGAAGTATCAAGACCATTCACATTCAATGAATTTGTGCAACCCGTAATTCTAGCGAATCCAAATTATGTTTTATCGGGTAAGAATAATTTGAAGATCAAACTTTAGAAATATATAACGACATATTGTGATAATTAGAAATCTAAGAGCGCAATCGAATCGTGTACCTGTTTGTAATTACTAATTACACGGAAAATTTTTCAAGATTGAAGGAATCGCTTGAATCTTAACTCAAATTAAAAATTAAACTTGCTTTAACTAACAAGGAACGATTCATAACATGAAAATATCCTCATCGTCATATTTAAATCAACAGGTCAGGGGATTGTGGCTGGTTGGGGCAGTATGAACAGCACCGGCGCATCAACTCACGAGCTCCGAAAAGCGACTGTGACTTTCGTCTCTAATGCCATCTGTGCAGAGAATCACGCAGTTGAAATCACGTCCAGTATGGTCTGCGCATCGGGGTCAAATCGCGGTACCTGCAACGGGGATTCTGGCGGGCCAATTCTGGTCAGTTCAGGCAGTGGGAGATTGTTAGCTGGAATCACGTCGTTTGGAGATGTACGCGGATGTGGGGATGATCGGTTTCCTGATGTTTTTCAACGCGTTTCTTCGCATCTTGATTGGATTCGAAGTTTTGTTCCTAATGTTGAAGTCGACCCAGGTATTTCAGTATCCACAACCACGAAAAAGCCAGGTGGCGATAACGGCGTGGAAAGCATGTCGACAAATTTTAGCTTGAAATTAGCGATATCGATGGTGGTGTTGTTTCGGAATGTGATTGTATAGTTTTTAAAATTAGTAATATTTTTTTTCTTCGATTACATTGAAAAGACGCATAAAAAACATTTGGCATGCATTAATTATTAATTTATGCGACCCCGCATTTGTAGAATCTTCCGAAACCAATAAACTTATTAATAAATCGCATTAGATATTCATTTTATTAAACCCTAAACAGCATATACTCGAACGTAGTCAACGGCCATGGCTTGGCTCTCCCCCGTCCAAGTCTGAAGCCATTCGTCACGTACTGTCCAGAAGTCCAAAAATGACTGCAATCAAATTAGTCATATAATTAGCTATGTTACTTATTTAACCTCTTTGTCACAAGATTACAACGACCAACCGTTTTATCTCCCCACGGTGGTGGAGGTTTGGAATTGCTCGTATTGTCGAAAGTGAAGTATGCCCCTCCTACGGCCACGTTTAAGACGAAATGGAACTATAGGCAAATTTACAAATGTAATTGCAATTCGAAGATTTAAAATTCGTTACAAAATGATTAGCATTCTCCAATTAAACATGACTAACATCTTCATCGTATGGAGCCATCACGGGATTGGACCCATTTGTCCAGGGGTTGTCAATGTCATTTGTGAACTCTCCCAATTCAAAAAAGCCGCCAGTTGGAGGAACCACATTTACAACTTGAACACCGTCGACTTTGAAGTCAAGTTTGCCTTTTTAATCGAATCAAATTGATTAACGTTGTGTTTCGACCAAAATCAAATGCTCAAAGATAACATATGAATGGTATTATACTCGGAGTCCATTCGCATTCGAAGACATGGAAGTCCCTATCGTAACCCTGGTCCGGGGCAGTGTTTAGTTCCCCATGAGCTGTCCACCAAGGGACATTGTCAAGTGAAGTACCGTAATTCAAGGTTGCTGCCGTCTGCTCCGCGCCAATGTTCCAGAGTCCATCTTCCGCAAAGAGTTTCCGGTTACCTCGTGCTTCCATCATGTCGATTTCACCGGACAAAGGCCAGGGTCCGTATTTGTTCTCTTCGGGAAGAAGCCAAATTGCTAAGAGAACACAATAATAATTTTGAGAACACAATAATAATGTAATGCTTAATTATTGGCAAAAAAAATCGCTGTAGTAATGAACGTAACAGCGCTAACCAGGCCAAGTCCAGTCCCCAGAGGGATACCGCGCGCGCACCTCAATTCGTCCATATGTGAAAGAGAAGGCGCCAAGGGTTCGCAACCGCGCGGATACGATTGGAGGATGGATGGCTGGGTAAACGGCCTGGCGCTCGCACATTTCTCCGCCCCGCTCATCCGTACAACTGATTAAAATATACGGCACTAGTTAAATCAATTGAATGCTTGGTTTTGCATTGTTTTTATTTCAGCTCAAAACATTCAAAAATTCAAAACGTTTTTAAAATCAGACCAAAACTCGTCGTTTTATGAGCATTTCAAAAACTCAATTTTCATGATTTTTTATATTTGTAGATTTTTCTAACATAGTCAAAATCAATTAGGGTCGCTAATTTTTCGATTTTTATACTTTTATGACTTGTAGATGTGACCTTATCAGATTTCTAACTAGGATGGCTATTTTTTATGTTTTTTTAATTTCCTAAGTCTTGAAGGTTTTCGACAGTTAATCTAGTTTGGAACGACTTTGACGTTTAAATTCTAAAAAATATTGTGTTTGCATGATTTGTTACCAACTTCTTATGTATTTCTAATTGTGGAATTAAGAGTTAAACGCATCTGCATGTACATTGAACGTTTTACCCGATTTCCATTAGATATTAAAATCAATACCCTTCCAGGCTTAAGTTTCCATTGAACAGATCAGCCATACTTCCTCCAAAAACTGTGTCCAGGGTCAGAGTTGGTCGAATATAAAGAATCCCGTCACGAACGTACGAATTCTCAGAGTAATCATCGTAGATCTGGAATTCTTGGTTCTAAAGCATTAAACAACCGGTTATTGTGAATATTGTTTATGTTTTTTTTCATATTTTACAATTTAAATTATCAAAAAAGTTAAATTTTAAATCGACACTAACATTTCCACCGTTCATGTTAATCTCACGTTGCCAGAGGGAAGTGTTGAAGAAGTCAAACTCGTCTGCAAAGATGAGGTCCCCTGGGGCGTAGGTCCCGCCATAACTTGTCCGACTTACCGAAATCTCTGGACAATTATTTAATTATAATTAGACACTCTACAACAAGCTAAATAAAAATTTTCTTACTGGATTTACGGGCAAACACTTCGGAGACAAATATAAGAAGAGACAACGCGGTTTTAATCGAGAAGGAATGCATTGTGGTGCTGGAATTGGAACGCTGAATTAGCAACTGGGTTTGGAATTTGGAATGACAATTCCGTTTGATTAATTATTGGTAAATATAATTACAATCGTCCAAAACAGCGATAACACATTTTTGTAACGTAGATATTACACAAATTGAAACGATTGCAATTGTGAAACAATCGTGAGTTTGTATTTTTAACTTTTAATTTAAATGTAGAGTTTCGAGTGTTATGTTTTGATCCACAAAGATAATCAGTTTTATATCAGATCGCATATAGTGCTACCCTCATTACAAACGCTTATCTTATCTAATATGGATTCGTATCCTACTATTGCCATATTATACTGTAATGATTTACAATCGTGAAACAATAATTCACACATTTTTTGATTTGCAGAGTGACTCTGGACATATCAGACATTATCAGATCAAATAGATCACATACGTTTTAAATAAAATCTCTGACCAAGAAGCTCTAACATGTCATTAAACAAATATTATCGGTCCTCTGCATTCTTGTCACCTTTAGAGTGATTGATCATTGATCCCCAGTGCCGACACCATGAATGCATATCCCAGAGTCAATGTTGAAGTTAGTCACAAACTGCTTACCCCATTTCATATCATCAGTTCGATAAGGCCTTATCAGTAATCAAATATCAAATCATCCTGACCTCATCCAGCCTCACCAAAAAATATGAGCAGATGATTAATCGTAAAACATCCACTAACCTTTACATATTCGCATCTCAAACAGTTTCATCCCAACAGCAGAATATCTAAGGAACCAGGATGTCGAATTCTAAAAAATTTCTGACACTAGCGACGCTAATATTAACGACTTTTCAGAGTAGCTGCTCTAGCCAATCTTACTACAACACGACAGGTAGAAAAACGACTTGAAACATAATTAATTTATTTGACTAATTTTCGACTGGATTTTGCAGTGATTGAACACACTAATGGTAATGTCGACGAATCGTCAGACTTGGCCGGAGCTGTTAAAATCGTCGGTGGAACGGAGGCGACAAAATACGAGTTCCCTGGGATTGTGAACCTAAGGATAAGCTTAACAGATGGATCTGGCAGTCTCTGCGGCGGGAACATTGTCAACGCGAGCTGGATCTTAACTGCCGCGCATTGCGTTAACCCGAGGGGGGATGTGCGCGGTGTTACCGTCACCGCGGGAGATCATTATATCAATCGAGTTGAGCCTCTAACGGAACAGATACGGAATGTTTCGAAAATTGTTATTCATCCATCTTATAATACGTATGTTTTTTTAAGTTTGAGTCTTTTGAAGTCATTTTAGTATTGATCTTGATTTTTATGCTGAGAAAATTGCCTCTTGCTAATTATGGGGTAAAAATAAAGTTCGTAATAAGTCCCTAACCTTAAGATAAATTGCTAACTAAGAAGACACCCCGTTCCCTAAAACAAATCATCATCTCAAACCCCAACGGTATTTAAACCGCCAAATGTAATAAGAAATTAATAAAATCTTGATTGAATCGCTCAAAACCCTTTAGGAGATATACGGCACTGTTTAAAGTTATGATTAATGTCTAGTGAGACTCTAGCAAACACCCAATAATTCGTAATCGATTGTGCAACTAGTCAAAATCTCGCCGAAAAATAAGCGCTAAAGTATTAAGCTGACTGTCTTCGTGATTTAAGATTAAATATCCCTATGATCAGTACTTGACAGTTTGTTAAAATATTTCAGGATAACAAAAGCCTATGACATTGCCTTACTTCAATTGGACACGCCTTTTACCATCAATCAGTACGTTCAACAAACGGTACTAGCAAATCCATCGTATATTTCTTCAGGTACTGAAATTTCTAAAACTTATACAACACTGAGTGACATAATAAAATCTATCGTTTTGTACGCTAAGTCTGTACATCGTTAAAATACTGTTAACTTGAAGGTCCAGCCGTTGTAGCCGGTTGGGGCAAAAGCAACGAAAACTCCACATTAGGAACAAACGAACTCCGAAAAACGGATGTCAGTTTTGTCGACAACCGGATTTGTATCCAGAATTACGGGAATGTTCGCGACGTAGTGATCGTGGACAGCATGGTGTGTGCATCGGGACCAAAACGCGGTGTTTGCAACGGCGACTCTGGTGGACCAATTGTGGCGAAATCTACGGCCACCAACGGGACATTTTTGGTCGGGATCACTTCATTCGGAGTGATCTGCGGGGACGCGGCGTATCCCAATGTATTTCAACGGGTTTCCTCACACGTTCCTTGGATCCAGAGTTACGTCAACGGGGTCAAAATTGACACTTCGACGACATCAGGTGCTGAGGCTGTGACGGCAAGAAACCTTCTCATACATTTGATATTTTCTGGGATTTTGGTATTATGCCAAATTCTGATTGTTAAAAGTTGAAGAATGAAATAAATCTGAAATCCGTCACAGTAAATATGAGTTAGACTGGTTATTGCTGCTCAAGATTTTGAGACTCGAAACAATAGAACATTCGATGATGTGGTACCCTTGCGTTCAATATTCCGATATTATCGTTGAGAAACTACCAAAATTAATAATTATAGACCTTTTTAATTCCAACTACCAAAATTCAGAATCTGTCTGGACTCTGGAGTTTGGCTAAATGTTGAATTGCGATCTCTCCAATAAACAATTCATCAGTATTTTATTGCTGTGCGCTGTTCAATCCATGCACATCATTTGAGTATTTGAGAACGTGCCACGATGGATGCATTTTACAAAACCAAGAACAGCGATTCAGCTTGACAACGTGCGCTGAAACAAGCGTCGTCAGGGCTTCTAATCCTAAAGAACTCAACTCAAATGAGCAAATACTGACTTCTAAAATATTTCTAACCAACTGCAACAAAATATCCCATCACGGCTCCCAGGATGTCGTGTTTCAAAACTATTATTTTGGTAGTCCTAACCTCATGGACACTTCTTCCGAGTGGCTTTTGTAGTGCATCTGCTGACTCCAAAACCGATGTCCCAGGTAAAACTGTGCCTGATTAAAACATATCGTCAATTTCAAACTGATATTTTACCGATTCCACTCGATTTGATAGTAGACGGAGAGGTCGGTGTTAAGCCGAACAATTCGGCAGACTTTGCAGGACAAACGCTAATTGCTGGTGGGAGGGAGACGAAAAGAAACGAGTTTCCTGGCATTGTGGCCCTCTTGTTGAATTTTACAACTTCTGGTCTTCACTTCTGCGGCGGTAACATTCTGGACCCGAGCTGGATCTTAACTGCCGCGCACTGCGTTTACCCCAAGGACCAGGTGACAGGAATTCTGGTCAGCGCGGGGGATCACTATCTCGATCAATTGGAACCGGAAACGGAACAGGGTCGGGGAGTCACGGACATTGTTATCCATCCCTCCTACAATCCGTATATATTTTATTCTCTCAAGAATTTTAAAGTTAGAATCTTGGTTGATTTTCGAAAAAAAAAATCTTGGGATTCACTTGATATTTGTTTTTCGAAATGAATTGACCTAACCCTCGCCGTTATTTAAAACTTGCAGGACCACACAGGCCAATGACGTAGCCTTACTAAGGTTGAGCGAACCTTTGAACATGAATCAGAACGTTCAACCAATTGCGTTGGCAAATCCGTCGTATCATGTTTCGTCAGGTACTTGTAAAGTTCTAATAATAAACCGTTGCAAACGCACGTAAGGAAGGGGTGAAACCGCATGACAAACTTTCAAAACCGCACTTGCGCCATATTGCGCGGTCACACCCCCTAGTGCTAATGGGTGTAAACGGGAGTGATTGTCTTATCCGAATAATCTCTTCGTTGGTGGATATGGATAGGAGTCAACTTATTGGAAATTTTACATTTTGAAGGGTCAGGGGGTGTGACTAAAGTTTAAAAAATATATTCCATTGATGCACAAGCAAATGCTGGTTTGATATCCGGGAACCGTTTTTTAAAAACTGCAACCGTTCAATAGTTAGAGCACAAACGGACAGACAGACAGACTCTGACAGACAGACAAGGTCTTCCCATTAAGGGGTTTCACCCCTTACTAAGCCATTATTATGGTATTCTAACCGCTTTTGAACGTAATATTCTAGCTGTGCAATACTGAATATTTATGAATTTTAACATGAAGGGCCTGCCGTAGTAGCAGGTTGGGGGAACACTAGTCCCAACGGGGAGTCAACCAATGTACTCCGAAGAGCGGATCTCAGTTTTGTGGACAATCGGAATTGCTCCATAAGTTACGCAATTGTTCAGAAGGCAGTAATTGACAAGAAGATGGTTTGTGCATCGGGTCCGAATCGTGGTGTTTGCCAAGGTGATTCTGGAGGACCAATCATGGCAACATCTACGGTCACCGGCGAGCTGTTTTTGGTCGGAACATCTTCATTCATTGTCATCTGCGGAGACGCGCGGTTTCCCAGTGTCTTTCAAAGGGTTTCGCCACACATTGACTGGATCCAGGGTTACGTGGCCGGGGTCAAAATTGACCTTTCGTCGACATCAAAAGGGGCTGAGGGACTGAGCTCAGGAAATGTGCTCCTGGCTGTAGTGATGGCGTTATGCCCAATTCTGCTTACTTAAAATTTTAACATTCGCAATGAATCAAAATTGTCAATCTAGGAATGATTGTAAATCCCTAGGTAAAATGTAATAAATCCAAGAACATGAAAATGATTGGTAATTTAGGAAGTTGCTGGAAATCCTTGATAGATATTTTTGGTTTTTTTAATCCGCATTATTATTACGACTCTAATAAAATGGTATCAGGAAGTAATAAAATCTCTCTGGAATAAGTCTCTCCAATTAAATACGGTAATTTTATTCTTTGGAAGATAGCTCCTCATGGGATGATTATCATCATCAAAATTTGATGGGCAATATGTCTTATCTCTAGTATGATTCAGTAAGTTGGGTGCATTGTACTAATAAAATAGACGAATTGTTACCGCTGTACTACAGCAGATCAGAACATCAGTCGTACTCGGTTTATCAGTAAGCGTCAATCCCGACTAAAGAATATATGATAATGATACTGTTATCTATGACCTCATCAGATTGAGTCCAATTAACTCATCAAATGACAAACGAAAATCCATTGCAAACCTATCAGTTTGAGCAAAACAACCAGTTCTCGATATTGACATTATTATTCTTATTCACGATTTTTTTCCAAAATGTCGAACTTGATTATTTCATTCGTCCTTTTACTAACAACTCTTCTTACTGTTAATGTTTGTTCCAGTGACCCTGACTTCAAAGTCACATTGCCAATTGTTGCCAATCCAGGTAAATACAACTGATTACTTTTTAAACGAATTTCTTCCAAGGATTTGCAGTCTTAAAATAACCTTTTCTGTGAATAAAATGGATGGTTTACAAAATTAACTTTATTAAATTCAAAAATAATTGCTCTCCACACCTTTTATACAATTAAAGTACCTGTGCTAGTTGACTCGCCGGGTAAAAGTCATATTATTTTGTATAGCAGCATAAAAATAATCCTCTACATAGCATGAAACTGGCTTTAGAGGGCGAAACGAGTTTTACCCGGTGAGTCAAGCAGAATAGGGACTTTAATTGCAATATTTTTTCTGTATTTCAGATAAATTGACGTACAATTTATCTGGCGAAGACCGGATTATAGGTGGTTCTGTGGCCATTAAAAATGAGTTCCCAGGGATCGTTAACCTTCGAATCTTCCGGGAAAATGTGGAGGGCTATGGATTGTGTGGCGGGAACATTTTGAATTCGAGTTGGATCCTAACTGCCGCACATTGTGTGGTGCCTTTGGATGGCCTTGCTACTATTTCCGTCACCGCCGGAGATCACTACCGCGATGTAGTAGAGTCAAATACGGAACAAATCAGAAATGCCTCTCTCGCAAAAATTATTGTCCATCCCGATTATAATTCGTACGTTTTGTTTCTGTACTCTGAAAACGAATCAATACAAATTGTCGGGATAAATTTACTAAACAGTTATGTAACAGAAGCCATGTTGAAGTAAAAGTAAATTGTCGTTAAATAATGATGGATTTCACTTTGCTCTATGACTGGGGCATCGTGCATTTTCTACTATTTTTATTTTCTAAAATATAAATGTATACCGTTCCAGTGAACTGTTTTTTAACTAATTGATGGGTTCACAAATTCATAGGAACTACAATGCAAATGATATTGCCTTACTGGAGTTGGAGACACCGTTCATCATCAATGAGTACGTACAACAAATTGGCCTTGCCAATCCCTCCTACGTTTCGACAATAGGTATGTACTGTACTGTAATGTTTTAAACTTTACGTTAAAGACATTAGGATTCAAATGTTTAGAGCACTATTAAGGATTGTGAGATGAAACGCAAATTAGAAAATATATATCGGAAATTATCAATTAATATACGATTTTTGATACGTCAGAATGGACAATTAGAGTTGTCCGATGCAATTATTTCATGAGTCATGGCTCAAACAATGAAAATAATCAAAGAAATTAACGAATTGCTAAGTAGTTATTAAAATTCTGGTTTTGACGTGATTTTTTTATTTTCTCTTCCCGATTTTTTTTCAAGTAGTTTTGAAATACCTCTTTAAAATTTTTAATTTTCTCACTGCTGGATTTTTTATTAAAAATTAAAAATTATAATTGCAGGTCCAGCCGTTGTAGCGGGATGGGGTAGGACCAACGAATCCGTTCCAGGAGGAACAAACGAACTTCGGAAAGCGACCGTCGATTTCGTCGACAATAAAATTTGCGCTCAGAGTAACACGTTCCCCCCGATTACGGAGAGCATGGTTTGTGCCTCGGGGCCAACTCGCGGCGTTTGCAACGGTGACTCTGGCGGACCCCTCATGGTCAAGTCTACTATCAATAACGTGAATTTCTTAGTCGGCGTCACTTCGTTTGGACAGAAGTGTGGGGACATTCGGTGGCCCGCGGTATTTCAACGGGTTTCGTCACACGTTAACTGGATCAGGAGTCATGTCGATAATATAAAAATTGACCAAAGCTTATCGCCATCGACGACAACGTCAACGCCAAAACCTGGCGATCAAACGGGTGGAGCGGAATTGACAACTACGAATTGTGCGATTCAGTTGATCATGTCATGTCTATTTTTAGTATGCCGTAGTACGATTTTTTAATTTTAAAATTTAAGTTTGCAGTTAGTTAATCGCTAATTGGAAATTAATCGATTGGTTATCGTATTTGGATGTTTTATAGCATATTAATAATGGAAACAGACTCAATCTCGACTCGTTGAATATTGTAAGCGAAATATGAATATGCTATTGATTTGAAGCGTTCGATATTCTGAAATTGCGATTTTTAACCCGAGTCAGGGCTTATGGAATCATGCTGTCCGTCCGTCCGTCCGTCCGTCCGTCCGTCTGTCCGTGACACGCTAGCGGCCAAACGGCTGGACCGATCTACTTGAAATTTGGGACACTTGTGTATTTTGCAAATGCGAAGGCTAAGTTCGAAGGTGGGAAAAATCGGTCGATCGGGTGGCCCGTGGGGGCCATGCAAAGTAGTGTTGCCAAGGGAATAGGTTTAAAATACAGACAAATAGAAGCGTGTATTTTAAACCTATAGGCTCATTTACAATCATATCTATAGTATATAGGGAAGTGCAGTCCAATAGGCCTTATGGATTTATATTCCTATACCGTACAGCATAATAAATACATCTACCCTATAGACCCTAGTGGATGACCCATGCGGGTTTTCTAAAATCTGACCTAGAACGCTGAAATTTTGTATACCGTCACGATATGATATTGCAAAACCAAATGTGACCAATTGGGGGGAAAACGTTGCTTATTGGGACCATAGTGGATGACCCATGCGGGTTTTATAAAATCTGGCCTAGAACGCTGAAATTTTGTATACCGTCACAATGTGATATTGCAAAACCAAATGTGACCAATTGGGGGGAAAACGTTGCTTCTTATGACCATAGTGGGTGACCCATGCGGGTTTTATAAAATCTGGCCTAGAACGCTGAAATTTTGTATACTGTCAGGATATGATATTGCAATAACAAATGTGACCAATTGGGGACAAAATGTTACTTTGGGTGACCATACGGGTTTGCTATAATCTGGCCTAGAACACTGAAATTTTGTATACCGTCACCATATGATATTATAATAACAAATGTGACCAATTGGGGGCAAACTGTTGCTTCTATGGACATGGACCCTAATGGGTGACCAATGCGGGTTTTCTGAAAACTGACTTAGAACGCCCTGTAATTTTGTAAACTATCATTTTTATGATTTGATAAACGTACAAAGACACACGATTGCCTGACTCGGGCTTTTATACACTGCACACTGTAGGTTTTTAGAAATATTAACATATTCATATTCATACTTCTTAAAACCCAAATGGTATCCAATATGTTGGTCTTAAAACGTGTTAATCTTGATGAATGTGATTTTAATAGTATAAACATCGATCGATTTTTGACGTTCGCAACATTTGGTTATTATAACACGTTGTATTTTTTATAAATGGTTTGAATGACGAATTAGGAACTACACAAAGAATTTATTTTTGGTCATTTTATTTCACGAAATCGACTTGGCATTTTGATTGTCATTGTCATATATATTGTCACAAATTATAAAGCATTATGTGTAATACTTGATTATTTAAACCTTTAGTTAGTTTGCATGTAATTAACTATGATTTAAGGTTATGAATTACTAAACAGTTTTCAAAGACACATATTGATTGACGTAGTGATTACAATATAATAATTATTGTAGCTCTAGATTGAATAAAACTTCCGTTGGTCGTATGATTGTCTTGAAAGTTAATCACTTAAATACATTTTAATCATGCCTAAACTTATGTATAAATTATTGATATTTTAAATTAGCGATTATCCTGGCATTTGTTGTACTGCAGTACGATTGTCAACTTATTTACATGAAACTTAAGGCCCCAAAGGTGTTCCATTTTGTGTATAAAATACATAAATATATTCAGATATTATCACAATGTTTATACTTTAAATCGAACAGTTTACGAACATATACAGAGCTTAATTTTAGGTTTTAATTCGCGTGGGAATAACACAATGGTCAACAATTAATTACAGTAGTTGAGATTCCGATTACTAATTAACAATCGGTTTATTAGAAAAGGCATACCGGGTATTTGTCAAAAACACGGAATAATTCAAGAAATAAACCCAAAATTAAACTCAATCGAAAATACAATCAATCCCAAAACCGTTTAATTTTGTACATGAGATGTTCATTTCTCTCCTTAGACTTATTCACGAGTACGGAATTATTCCCAATGAACTCGATCCCAACCCCCGAAGCGACATTGCCCCTTAACCCCGACGCTGCGGCAATCAGCGCCTTAATCCCCGGCAGAGGAACCCCCTCCAGTTTAACCAGCAGTTTCCCTCCGAGGCATGGGTTATCACAAAGGGTTTTGGCCAACACCGTCATTTGCCCGGAGTCGTAACTAGCCCAGGAAAGTTCAGTCAAACTCTTGAGGTTGCTTAGCAACGCCCCAACCAGCACCGAGTCGATCCTCTTGATAACTCTTGACGACGAGGTAGTCGAGTTACCAGCCGGGGTTTCCATGGAAACGTGACAGAAGTCCATATTGAGGCCACAGAGTTGGTGGAGGGGGACAAGGGCCTTCCCGATTTCTTTACAAACCTTCTCAGAACTTAACCTCATCTTCCAATGCTTAATTACTAAGGTTTGCAGGCGAGGGAGTTGCTGTCCGATTAATTTGAATGTCTTGAGTACTGCTTTGTCGTCAAGGTGACTGTTGGTCCCTAAGGGTCCTTCGTTCTTGTCTAGACTGATGTCGAGGTGGGTTATTTTGCCCCTGTCGATGGACGGGAGGAAGTATTCGAACACATCGGGGCTTTTGAGGAGCTGTTTCTTCTGAAGTTCCATCTGAATTCCGCCGAGTCGGAGGAATCCTAACTCGGGGCAGAGGCCCCTGCCCTTTAGACTTGTGGTTGAGCCCAGGAACTGGGAGGCCTTGTGCTTGAGGGACCCTCCGATTCCGAGACCGGCATTTCCCCCGGAGGAGTTTGACCCCTTCCGCAGGGTTGATAGGGTGGACTTGGTTGTCGGAGTGGGTGTGCCGGGCGGCGGGGATTTTGTCCGGTTTGTATTGTTGAAGTTGACGTGGATTCGGATGGATGAGAGATCGAGGTCTTGGAGGCTGGAGCTGGTGAAGAGGCTCTCTAAACTGTCTAGGGATTTTTCCTCCTGAAAATTAAAAAATAAATCATTAGATAATGTAATTTTTAAGGTCGATGAATTTGTTTATAAATTTTTTGATTGGGTGATACCGATAGAGTTAAAACTTTCATAAAGTTGGCAAAATAATGATAGCAGCTGCTAGTTAACGTTCATATTTTTATTGATATTCTTAGGCTTTAAATTAGTGGTTTCTGTTCAATCGTGGAAATTGGCCCACTGTGCTATTCGGTAATTGTTTTAAAATTAAAACCGCAACCGCATGTTCAACCAAGTTGTAATAATAAAATCGTAAATCAAAACAAATAAGACCCCATGTCTTTGGAGCAGAACAACCAAAGCAACTGCGGATTTAAGTATGAATGAGTACTAATATGGATTAAATAAAACCCTCATGGGGGTTTATTTAAAGAAACGTGGTTCCGGATCAATTAATAGCTCAAAACTTATGTCCTCATCGGCGTCCTAAAATTAAACCTTACGTCCAATAACCTACTCGTGAGTCATGAGGATCATCAGCAACAATTTGCAAAAATGATTAGACTATCTGAAAAACTCATAACGAAGTTCATATTTTTTTCTACAAACAATCCTGGTCTCTGAATTAGAGTCTGAAAATCAAGCATAAAATCAGATCGACTGAATCCACTCACGAAGAAGCCACAAATAAACCCTAATGGGACAAACAGATTGCAAATTCCTCAGCTCCCTCAGGAACAATCAACCTAAAAATATCAGCATCAATAATCATATTATATCTACATATAAATATATCCCTATATCCTCCTCTCAAACCTTAAATTACAAAAAAATATGGCAAAAACGCAAAAAACTATGATGAAACGATAGCGAGGAAAAAGACGGAAGTGGATTCTTCATATTCATCCATCTGTTCATTAGACAAATAGTTTGGAAATCTTTGCGGTAGATTTCCCGTCCCGGAATCCTAAATAAGTTTCCTAATCTCTAAAACTTATGTTGCAAATCTACGATCATCTGAACATAATTTAAACATCTGAAGATAAATCCCAGTTGTATCTCTTCCTCTTTTGTTTTGACAAGAGTTTAAAAAAATCGTTTACAATTTCCTCTAATTTATCTCATATTTCAAAGTCAAGAAATGCTATGCTTTAATTTACGTTATTGTCATTTTTGAACAGTTTTAAAACATTGCTTAAAATTAAAGTGCTGTTTCTTGTTGATGTTGATGGAGAGGTTATTATTCTCTTCCTCAAATCCATAACTATTTATAGCTACAATTTGAAATCTTCGACATGTAGTTTTTTTGCGATATTTTTTTGCTCAGTTCCTTGTTGAACGTTTGAATGAGAGCATTTGGATGATGGTAACTTCAGACATTTATTTCCCACTTTTTGAGAGCGACAGTAAAAAATTTGCTATGATCTAGCACGTGTTGGCCTCGATTTTGGATCTGGATTCATCACAAACTTTGTTTCAGTCGTGGTTTCATAAGTGAATGCGAAATGTCAAAAAATTGAAACAAACGTAAGTAAATTTGGCAAAAAAACAAACAAAAAATGCCCAGAAATTCTCGGAGCATTGGGCAACTGAAAACTATTAAATTAAGTACTAAAAAATCAACTGAATATATAAAATATAGCATTATTTTTTCCTGGATATAGTCATGATTTCCACATAAAAAATCCGTCCCGACGAGGTCGATTACGATTACACTGCCTATAGTATCCAGCAGACTAAACCACGAAAAAAGCAAACAATAGCAAATTGCAACTCCAACATCCGGTTATAAAAAAACAACGTAAAACAAAGGCCTTGAATGCTGAAAACGTGCAGACGATCTAAACGCTAAAACTACATTCATTTCCAGTCTTTGCCAAATGACATATGAAACAATAGGAGAAAAATATCGTCAAAAAGAGGCATAAAACATAAACCACAAAATGACGTTAAGAAGGTAAAAAAAATATAGAATTTATGGTCTGTTTGGGAGGTTCGGATCTGCAATTTATTAATCACAGTTTTACATGTTTTTGCGTCCTTTGTATGACTTGTGGTTTACATATTGCATCCTTGAGGCACTTTTAACACAAGAGTCATTCTAGAGGCATTCGCATTCTTTAGTCTTCCATCATCATATTTCTCAGAATTTCAAAACTGAATGGCATTTATGTAGATTGTATCTGTATAGCAAAGTTAGATTCGATTATATATGAACATGAACCGTAAAATAGTGTATATATAACGTATGTATTGATGTATCGTAGATGGGTCGTTTTAGTAAATGTTGTATGTATTGTTTGAAAATCTCATTTTGCCCCAAACATAGAACAAAACAACATACGCGATTTAAGTATTTGATGAAACTTTTTGAATGCCAAATCATGCTAAAAGACACATGGACGGACGGACAGACACTATGTCATTCGCATAATTATATATGCTGCATAATAAACAAACATTTTCCGGTCTCTCTAGGTTAATCTGACAATTGAAACCTGAATATCTGAAGAGGCAGAATGGAGCTAGAGAAATGACACATTAGTCCGGAAACATTAATTCAATATTAAGGGATTTTTAAATTCGGAACAGATGTCATTCCTAAAATTTCAATTGTTAAACACTTTTAAAAATAAACACTTGGCATTGTAGTCTTTAGGTCTGTGCAAAGAATTTGGAGTTTTTAACTCAACATCTGCAGCTTCTGTTAGAGGAGATTGGATTATGATTTTGCGGTTTGGAATTTATTTAAGGGCCGTTCGGCTAAAACGGTTTAAATTTAAATCCAGTAAACATTTGATATTTTGCCTCTATAATTTTCGAATAGGAATAAGCCCGAAGGAATGAATTATTTATGAATTTAAGTAGATACGTTTTAAATATGTTCTGGCTATATTTAGTTGGACATAACAAACTGGGACTTGGGCATAAAACAGATTTTGTAGAGCAGATCTCCATTCTTTGATTTCATATTGTGATGATTCATATTCATATTATCATATTAAATAAAATTTAGTAAATAGGACAAAAAAACATTAAAAGCATGGCATGTGGAGCATTCCGACAGTTGTTGTAATCAAATGACTCGTCAAATATATTATGGATCAGTGCTTTTAATTTTTCTAACAATTGCTTGGAATTCCTACTCTTGATTTCGTTTTCGAAAAGATATTCTTACTTTTATTTAGAATAAATCTAATATCTAATAGATATGAACCTTTTTAAGAAATACAATGGTTGAATTTAAGGATGGTCTTTTAGATTAAACAGACAATTTGATTTTTTTTAAATCAAGACCCTTCTGTTGTCTGTAAGAATAATGCGTTTACAATATATTTAATATTCAAAATGACATCATGGCATAGCTTCGGGTTTCAAACCAAATCTTTAAAATTCATCGCATTCTGATTTAGGTATTACTTTTACTAAAAACTCAAATCTTTATCAAATCGACAAAACACCGAAAAAATCCGAATTTCCGGGAACGTTTCATTCGAGATCTTACTATTTTTTCTGTGTACGTCTTATCCATTTAATCAATGGATCATCGCTTTTAAAATAAAATGAGCAACGATTTCACGAATCCAAAAATCCAACAGTTCTAAGAAACCCACGTGAGCTTAAGAAAAATAAAAGTTAGACTTGTAAGGAATGCTAAAGTGTTAAAAGGTAGACAAACTCATCCATTTTTGGCTTCTCTCACAAGAAGAAGAAGAATAGGCGAAGAAGAACAGATTTTACTTGAACTCGGTGACAAACACAAGTAAGGAAATACTAGAGTCGACGAGACGAGACATATTCCGAATATTCGAATTCAAGTACAAAATCTGCTCCGACAAAATGCAGAATGAATTGCTGTTCAAAAACGTCAAGCTTCTTTATGCCCATAATTTATCTGTCCGAAGAGAAGATGGACATTGGACAGAGTCGACGAATTTGGAAGTAAACAACTGCCGTAATGACGAAACGGGTTGGACGTGGTGACAAATGTCTTGAATAAATAAAACCTCACTCTTTTAAGATGTTTTTCGAAACGTTCGATTAATAAAAATGGACAGAAACGGAAAGAACAGGATTTCATTAAAATCAATCTTCAAATGACTAGTTTGTAAATCGTCTTTTAAATTAAAACAAAACATTCAATAAAACAATAATTTTGGGACGAATTCGAATGTTTCCTAATTTGCCAAAAACTCTTCAAAAAACAGGCCAGTAAAACCTCATTTCATCTGTTCATCTTCCGGACCTTAAAATGGTCAAAATCCAAGAACCAATGACCTAATAAAAATAAAACTCGATACCACCACCACCACCAAGTCCAAATAACATGTCCAAAAGTGAAAAAAATCCAATGTCCACAGAAATTGCAAGTACATGTAAGATGCAACTTAAAAAACTTGTAGAATCGCTCAGAATAAAAGCATTTTCTTTAAAACCTTGGCTTAAAATCGTTAAAATCCCAAATCCAAGAACCTGCTGCCTTTTATTTCGACAGAAGAGCTTTGCCTATTTACCAATTACATTCACTGCAAAGTAAATACAAGATTTTTAACAATATACAATTGCTATTGTAAATTCCTTACACCTTAAACTTATTTAAACTATATATCAAGAATAAGATAGAAGATATGTTGGATATATAGGTGCTTCTGTTTACATCTCTTATCTCCATCAGCCATCATTTCCTGGCAAGAATGAGTTGACCATTAGACGTTAGAATTCACATCATCAAATAATTTATGGCAGATGTTACTTGACTCCATAGGCTCTTTTTTATAGCCGTGTTTTTAAATGTTTAAGAGTTTAAAACGCTCTATAACTTCTATACCTTCTAATTTTCTTGCCGGTCAAATGACTTAGGAAATCTCAATTTCCAACTCGTGAAATTCTTGTGAATTTTTGTGATTTTATTGTGATTTTGGAGCTGTTCACAAGGAATGACTTCAAACAATGGAACATTTTTCATGTTTAAAATGTTTAAATCCGATCTAATCGTAAGTGGTGTAAAAAAATCGGAGATAAAATTAGATTTTCAAAAATGAAAATCGTTTTTTATTATGATAATACCTAACAAGGGACGTAAGGGAAAGACAAATGCCCGATCGTCTTGAAACTTTTACCATGTTATAACACACTAATGTGAACAATAAAACCATAAAAATTAGCTGCCCTAATTTGTGTTTACTATATTTAAAAAATTCGCGAAATAAAAAAATCGATGAAATTGCCATTTTCAAACCCATGCCAAATCATCAGTTTTTATCCGATTTTCAAAATTTTTGCATTTTTGTGATGCTAAAGAGTGAAATTTTACAAAAATGTAAAAATCCTTAAAAGTATAACTTTTCTGATTTTTTTCAAGATTTTTTAAGATTTTTTATGCAACCGTCACTCGCCAAAAAATAAAAAAAAGACAAAAAATCGGCAGAAAATTGATACTTTTACATTTTTGTAAAATTTCACTCTTTAGCATCACAAAAATGCAAAAATTTTGAAAATCGGATCAAAACTGATGATTTGGCATGGGTTTGAAAATGGCAATTTCATCGATTTTTTTATTTCGCGAATTTTTTAAATATAGTAAACACAAATTAGGGCAGCTAATTTTTATGGTTTTATTGTTCACAATAGTGTGTTATAACATGGTAAAAGTTTCAAGACGATCGGGCATTTGTCTTTCCCTTACGTCCCTTGTAAGGGTGGAGAAAATGAGGACTGATGAGGCCATGGCCGGGGCGCCTTCCTTTTTAACCTCTTCGAGGCCTCTGCGGGAAGAAGCGAGAAAACCGGACTTTTCCACGTCTCCTGCGAGAAACCCTTCTTCTCGCAGAGAGGCCTCAAGAGGTTAAAAAGGAAGGGAGCGCCTCATGCCCTCACTCCTAATTTTCTCCAACTTCCAACTTCGTTTTCTCCACCCTCAGGCAACATCATAAAATTCGGTAGTAATTTTTGAAAATCTAATTTTATCTCCGATTTTTTGACACCACTCACGGTTAGATCGGAGGTAAACATGAAAAAATTTTGTATTGTAAGTCAAAAGCAACAAGGAGACATTGGCTATAGTATGATATTTTAAGGAAAATATTCTTTGCCCAAAATGCCGTAAAATTAAACTGGTAAAAATTTCAAACAAAGTCACTTCTTGTACAAAATTTCATGGAAATCTGGTGGATTTTAAATCTTCTTGGAAAAATCCTCAATGATTTCCATTTAAGCTGAACTCCAAGCGTATTTGAATGCAATTCACTAAAGAAACAAGACACAGTTATTTCGCATGAACTCCAAAAACGCACATTTCGAATCATAATTAAGCATGTCCATTTCCTAAGCATTCTAAACCGGACTTTAAATTCCAAGCACGCTAAACATACTAGAAAACATGGTTATTACCAACTCCATCGTTTAGGATTCAAGATCAGGAGGATCAGGAAACGACAAGTGCGTGTCTAATATTTTCAGATTTTTTCACAAAATTGTCGCAAAAAAACTGGGAATTGCAATCTGTTCTCGTTACAAGACTACCAACATACGCACAAACAGAGCCTTTAGGACAAATAAACCCGGCTTCAATTGATCAAGTTCTGCAATTACGGATTAAATCCTCAACTTCATCTCCTTTTACCTTATTAAATCTGTAAAACGTCAAGGCATAATCATCTTGAAGCATGCAATCGTAATAAAAAATAAAAAATAAGTTCATCTCATTTTTTGTTACAAAAGACAATAGAGATTCGTTGAGATTTCAAACCTCAATGCAAATGAGATATAGGCGGAGATGCAATTTAGTTGTAAAATGAAATCGAGTGGAAAAGAGAATTAAATTATATCTGATTCACGAAATAACATTAATTCATTTTTAACGATGGATCATTATCCCTAATTATTACGGAATTCTTGGAAAAATTTAGAGTTGTAAATTCAAGTCTGTAATATAACGTAAGTGTTGCGTAAGTTGTCTGGCATCCCAGATGTTTTAAATTTTCTAGAATTTTGCGATGATACTGATTTTTTATAGAAAAACTAATGATTCGTGGCAAGCTTGTTTAGGATGTAAACCTTCGTGTTTATAAGGGATAAAAACACAAAAAAATTATATATTGCTTAATTTGAAGTTAGACGAGGAGACAGAATGGTTATGAGGAGGATTTTATTGTCGTGGGTTTCTTGACATTTTGAGGCTTTTCTGCCAATTAGAAAATATAAGGACTGCTTAATTTAATTTAATAGTGTCGCAAAAGAATTTCGAAAGGTTTTTAATTCGAACTATAAATGGAACGAGGTTTTTAATGAGACGAATAAATGTCGAGGTGTAGGTGCTTATTGAACCATTCATCGATGACTTAATATAGAACTCATCGAAATTACGATAATGAGGGAACTTGTGGAACCAGGTTTCAACTCATCGATAGACAATAATGAGGGAACTTGGTCTACATCTAAAGCAACCAGATTTCAACTCATCGACAATTTTTTTTTAATTTTCTTTAATTTTTTCCAACTTTTTAAAAAACACGCATCGATATTGAGTGAACTTGTGGAACCAGATTTCAACTCATCGACGAAATTTCTCTTAATTTTCGTAAATTTTTTTCATATTTTTGCCAACCTTTTAAAAAAACTCATCGATATTCTAGTAAAAATACTAAAAAATAGACAAACCTCAATATAAAGGGTCCATCCCTGAATGGCAAGAAGCCGTAGTGACTGATTTTTCGCCAAAGAATTGGCGGCAAGTTGCAGAGCGTCATCCCCCATGACGACATGCGGTGACGAAAGGTCCAACATCTTGAGTGACCGATTCTCCTGTAGCCCCAACAAAACCGGAAGTACGTCGCACAACTTCATCCCCTCCATCCTTAATGAGTCGAGGCAAGTGCTCTTTCGAATAGTCTCTCCCAAACAAATCACATCCTCCCAATTCATAACACATTTCGACAGGTTCAAACTCGTCAAATACACGTGACCCGGTGACCTCAAAACGGAGAAAATCTCGTGAAATCCGTCAACTTCGTGGTTCTCCCGATCGCAAATCGGAAGTGGCAGAAAATTACGCTGGAAAAGCACAGAGTCCGAATTTCTTTGTGTACTTTCTCCAAGTCCATTTAAGGGGCTCCCTTGGGGCATTTTGACCCCACTGGAGTGAATGTAGTTATTAGAATTTGACCCCTGGTGACCATGAAGTGACCCCTTCTTCCGTCGTATAGAGGGGGACTTGATACTCCCGTTGCCCCCTCGGGGCAGCGAACTGAACCCAGTGCCCCCGGCAAGTCGACTTCCGCTTAAGGGACCACTGTTCAAAAACGGGTTCATTAGGGGAAATGGCTCCAGAACCACTTGACTCTCCTCTTCCACACTGTTTGACCTCCACGACCCCTGGAGACTTAAGGACACTAACGGCTTGTCCCGTAACAAATCGGCGAGGGCTCGGAAACCCTCGGGTCCGCAACCGAGATGAGGCAGATGAAGCACTTCCAGGCTTTCGTGGCATTTTATATAAGAAACTAACTGAATCACTTGGGTTGAGGTAAGGTCCATGTCGAGGACGAGTTTCTTAAGGGGCGCGCCCCGCGAGAGGGCGAGGCAGAGGGCGTCGACGACAGCCTGAAAGCGGGAATGTTCCTTATCTTCCAAACACGTCATAACTATCTCCAGGCACTTTAACCTCTTCTCACAAAGAAGCCGTAGCAACTGACCACAAATTAAGTTAACTTCAACGGGATTCCAGTCACTCCCAGGAATACTTGAGAACTCAACTGATTGAACCGATTCATTGTAACAGAGACCCTCGATGATCCTGGACATGGAATACCCGGGTCGGATCACGATTTCAGCGCTTTCGAACGGACAATGAACGCTGGAAATGACTTGCTTCCACTCCGACACCCATTCCGACCCGACGCTGATTGTCACGTGTTTTAAGGACTTAAGGATACCGCAAACTGCTCTTAAATTCGATTCGTAAAAGCCACCGGCACGGAGAAGGGCTAGGAGGTAATTCAGGCTGATGTCTAGGAGATTCATGGTGAGGAATACTGACGCTGATTTGTTCTGCAGAAGCTCCATGAGGTGATGAAGGACGAGGAACGGGTTTGAATTTAGGCGCACTTGATTCTGCTGCAGAAGCTGGAGTCCTGGGAGCAGTTCCAATTCTCGGCGCAGGAGTTGGGGGGAGTTTATGGTGACGGAGAGGTAGTAGGAAGCGAGGAAGGTGTTTAGCGTCGGATGAAGGAGGGATAAAAACTGCGACGACTTCTTGGAAGAGGAAGAGGAAGAGGACTTCTTCTTGAGGAAGACGGTTTTGGGCTTGAGGAGAAGTCCCGTTTTGAGGATGTCGAGGTTGGAGCAGGATTCAGTAACTTCCGCTTCCGTGTAGGACACCCGCTCCAGGTTTAGTTTGCTTAAGGCTAGTTTGCCGAAGTCTTGGAGCACTTTTTGGTATTTGGGTGGGATGATGGTTTCCTTGGAGGAGTAGGAGGAGGTTGAGGACGTGTCCGAGGATTTTATTAGACCGTTTTGGGCGATCATGGACCGGATTAGGGTTGAGAAGAGTTCTGCGTTGGAGCAGGGGATGTCGCCGACCTGGAAATTAAATTAGATTTTAATTAAATTTAAGAGCTAAAGTTTGAGAAAATTCCATCCTTTCTGAAATTTTCCAAAAATGTGAACCCCAATGCTGTTATTATAGGCTTTAATCACGATAATATTTGTGTGAAACTAAAGATAAGTAATTTCTTTTAAAGTCCCAGTGCTTGTTGACTCGCCCCATAAAACTCATTTCGCCAGTATAAGCCGTATATTGTTCATTGTTTTAACGCGGTATTGACTACAGAATACTACAGATAGATGATCGAGTAGGAACGTAGTTTTACCCAGCTAGTCAACGAGGATAGAAACTTTAAGGATTTATAATAAAAATGAATAGTTGAAATGCAAAAATTGAAAATGCCACTTCCCATGTCGCTAAAGATCAATAAAATAAAAAACAGTGCAACAAACCTCTTCAAAAACAGAACAAAGTAAAACAGCCATAAACGGATTAGCAGCAAGGGCGCAGAGATCATCTCTCTCCGAGAGTATCTCCGACATCCGTCCCTCGTTCCCATACTTCCGTCCCGTGAAGTAGCGCTGGACACAAAAGCGTATCTGCGTCCAGTCCATCCCGCTCACGAGATACTTTCGCACGTTCCCCGGAATACCGGCTCTGACCCCCTTCGCCCTCAACCCCGAATTATTGTTCCCCGAACTCGGTGGCAAATTCGACGAGGAATTGTTGTTGTTGTTATTGTTCTGAGAGGAAAGAACCGGGGAAGAGAGCTTCGGCGTCGAAGTTAACATGATCATGGCTTGAGGGAACATCTGACCGTTTAAGAGGTTCTCGATCTCCTTCATGAGGTCTTCGTCCGTGACGTCATCAAGGCCGTCGAGGATGAGTAGGACGGATGAGCCGAGGGCATTGAGACACTTCCAAAGTGTCGACACTTTTATTCGACTGGCGACGGATCTTTTGGGGATGAGTTCTTTGACGAGGAATCGGGACAGGGAACCCCGGACTTCTTTGAGAGGGACGTAGAAGATTATTTGGAATTCACCGATTCGGGTATTTAAGGGAGATGAGGTGTAGTTGTAGGTGTGGTATGCGACCCATTCTTGAACCAGTTTGAGGCAGAGGAGGCTCTTTCCGGAACCGGGTTCACCTTCGAGCCAAAATGTCCTGGATTGATCTTCTTCACTCTGGAAAAAATTAAATTCAATTAATTTTACTATTTTGATGGGTGGTTTTGCCATTATTTCAGTGTGACATGATTCTATTAAATATGAAATGTCAGTCTCTTGAAGGACCCGATTTTTTCCGCTTTTGCATCTTCTCACTTGAACTAACATTGGTGGCGGGTCAAAATTCAAAAAATCTTCTCCCTGAAGAGAGTGACATTTGTAAAAAAGATCAAGTTAGAGTTAAAAAATTAGAAATTGGCACTAATTACAGTACAGGGACAGTGTCAAAAAACAATCGACCCAAAGTCAAATAACTGACATAAATATAGAAGCAAAATTCGACACGAGGAATTAAAGTAGCTTACTCTTGTTTTATTTTTAAGAGACATGTGTTTAAAGACAAAATCAACGGCTAAAGATCAGAGAGATCAAAACCTCTCAAGGCATTTGTTTTCTAAAACTGCTTAAATACTCATCTTTGACATTCCCACATTTCCTATGTATTCCATTTTCCTGATTTCACCCATAAAACCAATCTTAACTGACATCAGTTCCAAACAGAGGCTGTTATAGCTTAACCTGTTCCTACTCAACTAAACAATTTGGACAGTTTAAAGGAAAGCTTATTCCGTGATTGACATTTCCGGTTTGCATCTAGTCAACCGTTCATATGTCAAAGCTCAAATGCCCCGTCACGATCTTTAAAAAAAACTTAACTATTTCACCAATTTAACCATCCAATTTTTTGTCAATTTTATTGAATTTCTTGGCTCATGCCAACCTATTAAAATAGTTGCAATGAAAATCATTTTCAACGAATAAAACCCCTATTTTCGTTTCAAATCCGGAATTTAAATTTTAAAATTTAAAACCCACATCCACAGATTTCATTTTGCAATTTTGTCTTTAACATATTAATCACGGAACCAAAAGCCATGAATAATCCAAGGAAAGAATGGTTATTTATTGTTTTTTCTACGATTTTGTACAAAAGATTCCTGCTCGCATGAAGAGGCAATAAATCACATCATTAAAAGCTAGAGGCATCTCGTTTCTTCAATTGCCTCACCCTCTTTCTCTATCTCATTCTAAACTCGAAAATGCAAACTTGTACTTTTGCCTCTGCAGATTCACGAACCAAAATACTCCTTTGCTTTAAGAGAGGCTAAAAAACATGTTAAAGTTAAAGCGCAAGTTCCTTGTATATTATTGCTTGAACTTAATGTGGAATTTATATTCATCAGGATTTTAAATTGCCAAAGGTAGATGAGGATGAGGATGATGAGGTAGTCGGGTTGTAATGTGATAATGTGAATACCTTGAGCTAAAAAATATTCGATTTAACTAACTGACCTCAAAGGAATACACGACTTGGAGCTTCTCATTCATAAAAATCATTCACGGATCTACCTCACTGTAAACGATTTGAGGATCAAGCCATTTTGGTGCTTTTTGTTGGTTTTTTTTGGATAAAATGCGCTGTTATTTTGATGAATTAATTTTAAAATAACTGCTGTAAATGAATTTTTCAGGGAATTTTGGAAATGGACTTTAAGAAATATGCGGATTTCTTCGCCACATTTTTAACGTCGAAACGCCACACTATATTTTGAACCCCCCTGTACATTTCAAGAGTTTTAATGCTTTTCAGAAGCTGATCAGAAGTACAACCTGCTTTTTTTTAAAAAACATTAACAAATAATTTTGGTATAATTTGTGCTGTAAATGACATTCCGACGCCGTAATTTGTATCCGACGGATAGTCGGTTTTAGGGGTTTAAAAGGTAGTTAATGGCATTTAAACCTCAAATTTTAACACAGTCATACTCTTTAAAGTTTAATTGTTTTAATTGTTGGTTTAATTAGTATTTAAATTGATCCAACGTACTGTTTTATTGAAGATCTGATGAGGAAGAATGGGCCGAAGGTTCTCATGCGGGATGCTGCCATGTCTCAAGTCCAGTGATGAATTAAGTAAGGATTTCTTTGAACTCGACGTCGTCCCGTAAATGTTCTTATCGGAGGGCAGAACTTGATACACGACGGGGCAAACTTCGTCCAGTTCCGTTGCCCCCATGTGACTCCGGTACCAGTCCGGGGCTTCCAGGTATTCCTCCAGCATCCCTCGGTATCTGCAACAAAAACGGTAGAAAAGAGGTTAAAACGATGTATGAATTCCTGGTCAAGAAAAACGGTGAGAAAGAGGTTAAATTGATGTACGAAAGTAAAAAATGTACGACTTCAAAATTATAATTATTGTGGCTGACATTTAGTTCTCGGAACTAAAATCTCCTGAATTCATATAAAATATAATAGAGATACACTTTAGTATCTATATTTAGAAATCTAGCGACAATTCATAGAGTGTAGTGCCCAAGTTACTTATATTTAAATTTTAAAAACATCTCCTAGAACTATATCCAAGGCTCTATAAATGATTAGGTTAAGCTCCCATTCAATTGCCACTTACTTAAGCCAAGACAATTAAGATTCCTTGAAATTAATCCCCGATTAAGAACACAATGGTTAAAAGCCCATATATAGCCATCCTCATGTAGAACCGAGGGTAATTAAGGGCACGAGCCGTTCATAAACCCTACACAATTAAATCTCTATAAGCTCAAATTCAAATAAACCCCAAATGGGACTTAAGTTGGGGTAAATCTCGATTTCAACCTTATGAACGGCCCTGTTGCTAAATAGAAATTAATTACCAAAGTAGGCAAAACGTGATGACTGCAATTATCATTTATAGAAGTGCATCCTATTATCCTAGTTAATTACACTTACAACTTACAGACTCCACACTCCCACATCCTTGAGCCTCTTTAAAACTTAACATGCTTTAAAATTTAAAAACAATTATAATTATGGTTTTACTTAACTGGCTCCTTAAATGGAAGTACAGAGCCTGTCAGCGACGTCAGTCACTCCTCAGTTTCGAAATCTCAAGGTGGAATTATCGAGACGATGACAATTACCAGCCGTGATTCATTGATTAAGCTACTAGCAATTATCAATTATTGAACAGCATCATTGATTTTGCTTGGAAATACTTGATCTGAATATTAATTACGGATTATTCGTTTTTTATTATAAATAAAGAAAAAACCCAAATCCTTAAATGGACGATTGCAGATTACTCATCGATGTGGAGCTTAATCGTAGTTATCATCATTTTTTAATGAACTGCTGAGATAAGCCGATTAATATTCCGAGCAGATTTCTCTCCAATTTCAAGTCATTGAATTTTAACAGTTCTCAGAGTTTTGGTTATTGATGAGGGTTTGAAACACCGGGTTTGGGATTCTAAATTGTAGAAACCGGAAGTGGGAGTAAATTAAATCTATCGCTGTTTAAAATTTCAATTGTACTAATTAATGCATATAATTAGTAAATCTCCGGAGTTTAACCCCCTTTATTTAAAGCTCCGAATAAATGCCAAGGATTTTAACTTCACTTTAGAGGCGAAAGTTTAAAGATATATTTTTATCAGCGATTTAAATTACAAATTACAAACTAACATCAAATATCATAAACTCTCGTTTGCTCAGACTAGGCGAGTTGTAGAAGACGATTTTAAATGTTTAAATGCACACTTCCTGTAACTAATCCATTTAGCACAGTTTCTAGAACTGCGCAACCATTTTAATTAACTCTAGAGAGGTTTTTAAACAGATTAAAAAACACTTGCCCCTATCCAAACTGCTAATCATGGATTTTCCCCATGAAATCAATGGATAACCCCTCGGTCTCAATCACTGCATTTACAGACTCTAGAAATAATTATGGGTTAATACGTAACGTGATACGGCTCAAGAAATGTCACTCCCAACCCTCAAGTAGTCAAGTAGTCAAGGCTAATAATAAAACGTGGTGAGCTTCGATGAATTCTCTTACAGTTTTTATATGTCAGGTTCAATTGAGCGTTTGACAGTAGAAAGCTACACCTTCGACAGCTAAACCTCCCACTTTCTATAGAGTATAGATATACCATTTTCAAATTTTAATTTTGTATTTCTCCTATATTTATCTTGAAACGGACTCTAAATAGAACCCCTTAGGGATGTATTTCGTATCCGAGATCTCAGATTAAAAGCAAATAAACCATTTCAAACGCACATCGAAAAGGGTGAAACCACAAGAGCAAGACGTCAAATAACGTTTAACGCTATTGGCAGACACGTCAGAGGCGTTTTTCAAAAATCTCAGATTTCCCCAACCATAGAGTAAAATTTTATGTATCATTGAATGACACGTGACAGTTTATTTCCATCGATGTATGACACATGTATGGTTGCAGTTTGAAGAAAGTGTGACCTTTGACGTTTGACCGTCAAAGTCGTTGTGTGACACGTGGGCACGGTTTAAACAAGAATCTCAATTTCCCCCAACCATAGAGTAAATTAATATACCTGGTTTATTAGCACTTGATCGTACCTTTCCACAGACGTATCACACATGTATTATTTGATGTTTAAAAAAATATGACCCATGAGTGTAGACACTTGATTTCGAGCAACACTACTCTCAAACGAACTCAGACACACAGACGGACAAACAGACAGGGCAAAAGCAATAAAGGGTTTGACCCATAACAATTACCTGGAGAGAAGAGCCTGCTGAAGGAAGGGGATGAACGATGATCCATTTGCTGTGTCTCGTTCCATGGTGACCCCTGACCTCCCCCATGACCTCACTGACGATGACCTCGACGAGAAGCGTCCATTGCCCCCCAGGGACACTATTGGCTGACTCTTTGTGTGACTGATTGGTGGATTCTGCAGAAAAAAAAACAAAAAAACATTAGTTAAACTCGATTTACCTCTCAGTTTGGAACCGTGGTTTTTTTTATTAATAAACGTCGTATTCATTGTTGTAGGGTTATTATGTTTGTTTTATTCTCAAGAATTTTAGTCAAACAAATATGAAATAGTGAGTTGGTATTTTTCCATTTTCTATGCAAAATTGATGACAAAGAGAGTGTAAAATCCCTTTGCACTTCTCAGTATTTCCGACCGTTAAATCTTTGAACATTTTACAGACCTTGAAATTCGCTATTCTTTAGACTCTGAAACTTGAAGAGCGATTTCTGAAGAGGAATTGCGTAGAAGTTTTAAATTCAAGTCACAGTCAGCCGGTTTTTAATAATACATCTCCTCTTTTGTGTCCACAATTGAAAATGTTCACAAACTTTGGTTTTTGGCTAGAATTTAGCTTTTAGTTTTATTATAAGATTAATAGGAGGTTTATAGCCTTTCTTTTCATTGTTTTTACGAGTTTTAGAAGAAATCTCAGGGTAATTTGTTACGGGAAATTTTTTACAATAGCATGAAGTTTTTTTTATTGTAGATGATGGATTTAGTTGAAGGACGAATTCAGTTCTGGAGCTGTTTTTTTTTCACATTTTTAGGTGTAGTGAAATCAGATTTTGTCCCTTAACTAAACTTTGACATCATTACAATGTTCTGCGAAACGTTCTGTTCAGCTAAAACAGCTCGATTTTATACACAAAACCGAGTATATCCAACTTCAAAATGAAGTTAAGACGTCTAAATTTTCTCGGAACTGTTGACAAATTCCTCAAGTGACAAGAAATTGTCCCCAAGAACCAATAAATAATGAGCATGAGTTGACAAAAAAACTGTCGAAAAATTATGAAAAATAACTGCCACCATTCACATTCGAGTCTTTACGAAACCTGACAATGGCTTCATAGAACGGGAATACAATAGATTAAGTAAACCTCCTTAACGAGTCATTTATCACTAAAATATTTTACTATTCCCAACAACACTTGAAACTTGACTGCTCTTTCACAAATTCTACACATCCGACCTTCGCATTTCTTGATTTTTAGATTTTAAAAGCTCAAGAACTGACTCCAAATTCAATAAAAAGATGTCAAACGTCTAACTTGAATGAAAATGAGGAATTTTTACAATTTTACAAGTCAACAATTCAATTTTACAAGCCGTTCCGGGCTTATTTGTCCATGTATAGTAGGGTTGACAGGAATCTGACAGATATTATGTACTAAGCTCATTAGACTTGTCATTGTCATAAAGTACTTGATGATATTCATGAAGCTTGTATGCTAAATCCCATTCAAAACGATTTAAAATGACGGGTTTTGTGTCAGAGCTCTCAACTCTCAAGTTTGACGTTTGAAGTTTGACGATCTGGTCTGTGTCTAATTACGTTTTTTTTTACTCTGGAGAATGGAATGTTTGCCAATTGCTTAGAAATGATAAAACACATAGATTACTGACCTTTAGTGGTAAGTAGTAAGTGGTAGTGTAACTATTTTTATTGTTTTGACTGACAGGCTATAATTGATTGTGAAATGGCATTTTTAAAACCTCGAAGTGTACGAACAGGAATTGTCATGGAATGGGGATATTATTGGCCTAAAAAATGAGGATTTGTGGCCAGGAAGTGGTTAAAATTGCATTAATAGTTTACAAACGTCTCGTTTTAAATATCGACAATTAGAGCACATGGTAATTTCAAACAAGACTGGGGGGGAGGCCACGTAAAGTTGGGCAGGGGCCATTTAGTTTTACCGGAGGCCCAGCAACGATACAATTCGATTCATAAGTTCAGAAACCTATCCCTACCTACCTCGAATAGCTCTCTATCCTACCCCTACCTACCTCGCATAGCTCGGTATCCTACCCCTACCTACCTCGCATAGCTCGGTATCCTACCTAGCATAGCTCAGTATCATCCCCCTACCTACCTCGCATAGCTCGGTATCCTACCCCTACCTACCTTGCATAACTCGGTATTCTACCCCTACCCTAACTCGCATAGCTCGGTATCCTAGCCCTACCTACCTCGCATAGCTCGTTATCCTACCCCTACCTACCCCTACCGACCTCGCATAGCTCGGTATCCTACCCCTAACTAACTCGCATAGCTCAGTATCCTACCCCTAACTACCTCGCATAGCTCGGTATCCTACCCCTACCTACCTCGCGTAGCTCGGTATCCTACACCTATCTACCTCGCATAGCTCGGTATCCTACACCTATCTACCTCGCATAGCTCGGTATCCTATCCCTACCTACCTTCTTAACACGGATCAACGGTTTTTTTGAGATTTTGGCGCCTGCCGGCGAGGCCCCTGCCGGGGGCAGGAAAGTGGGGGCGGGGTAAATGCTATACTGTCCAGCATAGGGGGCGAAAATAGATAAAATTGAACAACAATCGAATGTTACAACAATCAACATGTAAAATACCTTAAATTGAAAAAAACTCGTACAAAACTGATTTGTAACCGTTTTTTGGGTTAGTTTTTGGCACATATCTCACGAACGCTTCTGAGATATGACAATCTAGTTAGTGATATAAACTCATATTTAAATTGTTAACAAAAATTTGCATCATTTTTCCCATTTATAGAATCATAAAGGACCTTAAAATAAAGAAAATCCGAAAAAATCCGATTTTTACCCGGTTTTCGGGGTTTATCTCAAAAACGCTTCTTTGATACGGCACTTTTTATTGCAGATTCGAATTCTACGTCAAATTTGCCACAAAATGGTATATAATATGTCTAGATTTAAAAAATTGACTTGAATATATGTAATGGTAGTAGTGTATACTAATAATTCTGGATGTTAAATTGAATTTAAGTATGAAATAAGCTATAATATGAATATACGATTTAACTGCACATTGAAATTTAAAACTAAAAAATCCCAATTCTCTAGCGATAGTAAGAGTGAAATTTTGTTTTTTTACAGTAATACGTAAAAGTAACACCTTAAAAGTCGTTGAAAATTAACCAATTTTTCCCTAATTTTTGTGTTCTTATGAAAAATCGGATTCAAATTCTTCAAGTTATAAACGCAACTACATTACAAACAAATATATAACCAACAACCGGAGCTAAAAAAAACAAAAAAAAATCGGAACCTGCAATGAAAATGCCAACCCGTTTCCTCCAAACTCCCAAAAATGTCTAAACTGCACTTTTATTTAACAACACTCGTTCTCAAACGATTTCCTAAGTCTAATTATACAAAAAACGCGTTGTTCTACCAAACAAAGGATTGTTTAAATATCCAGTGGATCACCTAATTAGCAATCACTTTAAAACGTGGTCTAATTATGAATTAACTTGTAATAGTTCGCAACAACTCCTCCCTGTTTCCACCCTTGTTCTTTAAACTGTTTTAGGGCTGAAGGAAATATCCGGTCTGATTTCTAGCATTTTGTATTGGAATTCCTGGAAGGGAAATAGGTGAATGGAGATTGAAGAGGCGGAGAGATAATGTAAACTGGTTGGGACAAAAATAGCTTCAAAGTCAATCTTGTGCTGGAGAGGCAGCGGGTGGGTTATATTTATATAGGGAATCCTAGATACAATAAGCCCCCCTCCTGGACTCAAATAACACACCTTACCGTCGCACTTTTAATATTATAAATAACCCTCTAGCCTAATCACAAAATCACCACACAAATAAACAACAGACTTCATATTCAGATATTCAAAAATCTAAAAATAAATCAGGTTTAATACATCTTATATATTAGTATATAGGGAACAAAGCGTCCAGACTTTCGAAACTCGGTCCAATTGGAATGGTTAAGGCCTAAAACTAGCTGTTAAAATTGCCCCTCAATAACTCCCCACCCTTGAAAATTTGTCCATCGGAGATTTAAGACTCCACTAACAAGGGAACCTCCTGATCTGTTTCACGCCGATTTTAATGCGACTTGGCTTATTAGAAAGATAATTTAATTTCATGAAACTTTAATATAGGAACTTGGTGCGGAAAATCAGGTTTTCGAAAGTTACAGCGCGATCAAAATAAAAAATTCGCAGTTTTAAT
The DNA here is from genome assembly GCA_906901685.1 of Desoria tigrina. Lineage (NCBI taxonomy): Eukaryota > Metazoa > Arthropoda > Collembola > Entomobryomorpha > Isotomidae > Desoria > Desoria tigrina. The sequence goes on from CAJQTU010000035.1 coordinate 1,636,334, forward strand.
GCATGCGCGAGGGGATGTAAAGTGGGAGGCGAGAGAAAGAACTCTCGCTCTCTCGCATCTCTTTCTTTCCATTTTCTTTTACACTTTCTTCACAACTTTCTCGATCCCACTCAACTCTCGCACCATCAAAATTTTGTATTTTTTTATAGACAAGATTTCAATTCATCTCCGCCTCGTTTTCTAACTAACAAAAACAATAAAAAAATCTGAAACTGACAATAACATGAAATAATAACATTGAATCTTATTAAATTAGCAAATAGTCTACCAGAGGTTTTAAAATTTCAGGAATATTTTAAATAAAAAATACAGAACGAACATCATAATATCTGTCTTGAATAATTTATTTTAAAAAATAATGATCGAGATATCAGGTTAGATTAGGAAGTGGGCGAAAAAACTCGAATTGGGTAAGCAAGAGCATTTCATGTGAGAAAATTAAATTTTCCAGTTTTTTTGTTTTTATTAGTTTTTAGATTTATTCTAAAAATAGGTGAAGAGTTAAAATAAAATTTATTTTTATGAGATCTTTAATTTTAGTTCTATAATTTGTGTTATATCTGGGTTGCCCTTTGATATGTCTTAAGTGAGATGACTTTTATTATTGTTTAATCGGTCCTGTGTCACCAGTGGGAGAGAAAACAGAAAGTGTAAATTATCTGAACTTCTGAACCAATTTACCACATTAATCAAGTTTTCAATTCAATTCAATTTCCAAAAAAAAAAATGGAAAATTAGCATTGGACGATATTTCTTCATTTTGAAAAGTTCATTTTATAGAATATTGTTCGCTTCAAAAGCATATGAACATGACGCTATTCAACGGAATAATAGTGATCAATTGTCAGAGTTAAAAATATGATTTTCGTAACTAGCATGACCGTTATCTTGTTGCAAGATATCTCGTTTGACATCTTCAATAGTGTCGACTGGGAGTGTTTCTAGGAAATATAAGTTCGTTTTTTTTTTCATTTTTTCTGTATTTTTAATAAGATTAAATGTTCATGTTATTATTTCATGTTATTGTCAGTTTCAGATTTTTTATCGTTTTTGTTAATTAGTAAACGAGACGGAGATGAATTGAAATCTTATCTATAAAAAAAATACAAAATTTTGATGGTGCGAGAGTCGAGTGGGATCGAGAAAGTTGTGAAGAAAGTGTAAAAGAAAATGGAAAGAAAGAGATGCGAGAGACCGAGAGTTCTTTCTCTCGCCTCCCACTTTCCATCCCCACGCGCATGCATTAAAACTGCGAATTTTTTTATTTTGATCGCGCTGTAACTTTCGAAAGCCTGATTTTCCGCACCAAGTTCCTATATTAAAGTTTCATAAAATTAAATTATCTTTCTAATAAGCCAAGTCGCATTAAAATCGGCGTGAAACAGATCAGGAGGTTCCCTTGTAAGCCGTTAAAATTGCCCCTAAATAACTCCCCACCCTTGAAAATTCGTTCAAGCGGAGATTTAAGACTCCTCACTCCACCGTTAAATTTGCCCCTAAATAACTCCCCACCTTTGAACCTTCGTCCAAACGAAGCGTCCCAGCCTAAAACTCGTCGTTTAAACTACTCTTACATAACCGCCCACCCAAATAACCGCCCAGGTCAATGAATTGTCATAACCTCATAACCCATTCCAGTCATTAAATCTCTAATAACATACTTGTGAACTCCAAGTACAATTACAGTTATCTCTAAATTTGTAATTAATTACTCAATTAGAGCCGTTCCCCATTCCGGATGTCCTATCCGAGTTTTTCTACTCTTTTCCACCAATATCCTTGGTTCAGTAACTTGTAATTTTGTACCCAGTCCGCTTTTTGCCAACCTCACTCCTCACTCTATATTTACGACTGAAATTATCCGTAATTAAATAATACTGTTACTTTTACATCAAATTATCAAATAATTAAAATACGAACTTTCCAACAGCATCCAACTGAACTCCGCATCAGACTTATGAACCAATGGAAAATATTTGCAATATCACAGGAATTAAACAACACTGTTTTTCTGTCACTGTCAAACTATCAATCCACTGTCTTATTATAGGAATTCCAGGACATTTTAACAATGTCTAGCAAATGTCCTTGTATTTTTTCACGAATTCCAATCACAATCCCAAACCCAACTCCACATGTCTAAATCATGAATAGGAAGAACTGAGTGTTCAAATGACTCGATTATCTCTCTGAACGATAAACGATTAAGTCAATCCAAAACCACTTCCTACACTCGAATAACATTGCTAAACCCAGTCGAGTCTGGAATTTAATATATAAAACGTTTTACATTACAAACACATATATATCTCTCTCAGAAGTTCAAAACTGCTAGGGCTTAATATATTGTGTACAGCCAGTGTCAGTATTGTTCTAACTAAAACCACAAAATATAATATACCTATATGTATAACCCATTTGATTGATAAGAGTAAATTACATCCCCTATAAACAATTACATGTGATATGTGATTGTTCACAGGAAGGGCAAATATCTCTCTGTTAAACCGGATGCACTTTTACCAGTTAGTAATTTAAAAATTGAAATCAAATGCCTATAGAACCCCAACCGTATTTTTTATTTAACAAATAAAAACTAGACTATAAATATTAGAATTGAATTCTGCAGTTTAACGATTTAGAATTAGGAATGGTTTGGAAGGTAGGAGGAGGTTTAATAGAATATTTTAATTTCAATGTACTATGGTTGTGGTTTTGAGTTGGGCATTAAAATCTGCAATGTTCAATCGTTTTGCATTCGTCATCATCATCATCAACATTGACGAGGATGATGAGGAATTTATGCATCTGCTATATGAAGTGTATGTACAATTGGCAAAACATGTGCACAAGAACCTCGTTTAAATCATATTATCGTCAGAATTTTAGAGTAAGAGGGTCCAGTCATAAAGTACTGTATGGACTTAATTAAGTCCCCATGGGCAGTTATTTTTTAGGACTTAAAATCCAGGAAAAATCAGTAAATAGGATGAGGTGTTTAAATCGATGATTTTAATAACCGCCCCTCCTCAATAGTTCCCCACCCCAATCGAATTTGCAAAACTATTCAGGTTCTTGTCTGCACTTGGCGGCTTGAAAATGCGTTATTTTAGAGACGGATTGATGGCGACAAGAGTCAACTCTCCTCTCATGTTACATTTATTATTTGCTCTAGTTGAGAGTGACTCATTTGATGACAAGTAGAAATGCAATTTAAAACTCGAAGCAAATATTATTTGACTAAAATTATTAGTTTAGTCGGATGAAACTGTCTCATAGTTCTAGAGCTTGAAGAGTACATAATGTGTGGCATACATTATACAAACATTAGAGGATATTATTTATTTAAGTGTCGTCTTTCATTTGACATGTCATATATCTGTCCTTTGAATTTAATACTTGTTTGAGAGTTAAATAAACATCTGGTTGATGGGATCTGCTAGATCAGTCATCATTATACATCATTTTATCATCATATTATCATCGGCATCATTTGTAACATTGTAAATTGTAACTGGCCTGTCTAATTATCTAGTTCTGGATATGTATAATCGTGTACAATTACAGTTTCCTTAGCTGAATGAATCAGATTATTTTGATGTGATCATTCGGAAAACGCGTGATCTGTCGCCTTTAAAGGTCGAAAGGTTGAGGTTTATTGGAGGAATGAAACATTAATGATATTAAAGTCCATGTGCTAGTTGACTCGCCGGGTAAAACTCATTTGATTGATATGTACAGCAGTATATACTATAGTCCATGGCTATAGAGACAAGAGAAGGAATGAGTTTTACCCGGTGAGTCAAGAAGTAAGGAATACAAGTACAATGCTTTTTGTCAATAAAGGGTTGATAAGGTTCTCGCAGTATTTAGACACTCAGTGTCATAAATTAGTAGTGCACTCTAGCGTGAGTAGGTGGAAACAGTCGATTCTATATCAATTCGCAGAATTTAGACTTCTTTCTCAATGAGAAGTACCATCTGGTGTTAGCAAAAGCAACTCTATGTTTTAAATAAAATCACACAGAGCATCTTACTACATTTAACTAATTATTGTAACTGAATATTTAAATTCTTAAAATGCAATCAATCCCTACTCATTCATGTGTTAAAGCTCTGACACCGGCGCTAATCCTTAGCATATGTGACTATTTCCAGACATGCTTATATTTCATACATACTAAAATAATATGCTTAAGATCCTTAGGTAACATTTGCTAAGTTATTACGCTAAGAAAGTCATGATTTCGGGGAGTGTCAAGTTGTCAACTGGCCTTGGGCCCTGTCATTGGACAACCGAATGTCACCTCCTCTAAAAAGTGGAAACTACCATGACGAATAACCGCCGTCTTGTCACCAAAGTGTCAAAGGTCAATCGAATTGACCTCATCATCTCACGTTCCCACCCAGCCCACTATCATTACATTATATTACTAAGCATGTATAACTCCTCCACAGTCTAATTAAATTAACCTCAACTGGATGGGACAAGTTTTGACACTTGGCAGTTATTGCCCCGTCGGCAGACTCTCATTTAATTTTAAACAAGAACTGAATTGGGAAATAGTACATAGACTTTGATTCCTGTCTGAAGCTGTTTCTAATCTGAGAACAAGTTCAATAATTCGCTGGGGGCTTGGCTTCGGCAAAAGACAATGTCATAAATGAATTGGATTGTGTAAATTGAAGGTTATGCAAATGAGTTAAGGATTTGGAAAGTTACAGGGTGTTCCGGACCGGTTTTTACCGTAAGGATTTAGTGATTTTTAATGTGGCGGATACAAATGTCGCGAAATCAGTACATATTTACACCTTGAGCATTAACATGTCTGAAACTTGAGTCATTTTTCACTGCAATTCAGTGTCGAATTTCAAGAAATCGCCAAAACATGTAAAATGTCAATACTTTTGACGCATTCCATACCGTCGGCTGCCAGTTTCAATTTTATGAATGAATAAGCCGAAAACACAACCAAGCAAGAACGGCAAGTGATAATGTCATGTCACATTATTTTAATGTAGTTTTATTTATTGGATGTGTGCTTATAATAATATATGTTGTTGTCAACCATATTTCACTTACAAATGCGGTTTCACTTCTCATCAATCATCATTTCACATTCGAGCTTTGTCGAATTGACCAACGATTGGCAACTATTCATCTCCACAGAATTAATATAAATTAGTCAATCTCCGGACTCAAAACAAGTTAAATGACACGAATTATCAACAGAAACGGAATTCGAGTCCACAAATTCGATAATAATTAGATCTTGCCAATACACTTCCAGCTTATCTGACCAATAAAATCGATATTGGACTTCGAGAACCGACACAATCCATTAGTTAATATTTATCATTAAATTCTTATCTTCAAAATATAAACAAGTATTCACTAGTATGCCGTAGGGTTTCATCATAAACGGTGAAGGGACAAATTATGGGGAACTATGAGATAATGCATATACCTCGTGCGTTTGATAACTTTCTGACAATTTATTCCTTATATTATTATAGCTTCTAAAACATGATGAGAATGAACCTGGTTCAAAAAAACGTGGAATGGAACCCTGCATTTGACATATTCCTAAAATTGTCACGAATAAATGGCTTGTTTTGGATAGTCAGGTGACAATAATGACACAATACTGTCATTTTCACTCGTGACAAATATCAATATAGACAATTTATAGAAATGTGTGTCAGGAAATAGAGTCTAGGCACCTTGCAGTTTAAATAAAATCCCAGATTATACCGAGCTCGTCACTATCTATTGATTTTATTCGTTTTTCACATAATAATAATAATATTACGTAATGCCTCAAATGCAGGATTAACTGAAAAACGCCACAGTTTGTAATATCTATTTCGAAACCCATACTGGCACCTTATGTCATAGGGTCCAACCGTTTCGGCAAATTATCTTTATAATCGATTGGACTTGTCAAGGACGGAAATAAAAATTTAAAAATAATCCCCAATTGGACAACCAACCGATATATACGGTTCTAAATATAACATACTCGGCACATAAGGCTAACTTTAAGCATTACAAGGATTTTAATTGCAGGTGATTGCAGTTAATCTGGATCAGTGGGGTTTAACCATTTAACCTCATCTCAAAATACCTTACGTCAGGGAAACCGGCGTCAGAAGGTAATAAAAAAATGTATTTAATTTTGAGGCAAGATCAATTTAATAGGAAACCTTGATTTGCATCCCTTAGGGTTCGATGAAGAGACAGTAAAATATTCAGATATTCTTTTATGCATCTCATCTTCGATCAAGTATGAACAACCACGTGGAGAACAAAGATCCGTATAAATTAGTTATTAATTAGCTAAGACGATTAGCTCATTAAAAATCTTGAGGACTGAAGACAATACGAAACCACGGACTTCTAAAGGAGTGTGTTGGTGTCAAGATGGCTTGTTTCCAGGATTACCTCGTTGCCAAGCAACCGAGATGCTAAGCAGCAAAGAAAACAATGCAACCCTAAAAGAAGTTGCTAAGCAACCAAGATGCGAACACGAGGCCTTCGTTGCTACACAACCCTTCCCCTCTCTCATGTACCAATCTACTTAACCCAATTCCATATGTATTGACCCCAGAGGGTTTACAATCAGTAAAAACGATCCAATTTTTTTTACAATTGTTTCCTGGATCCATTCAATTCAAACTAATCCCTCTGACTTTGAGTCTTGCACAGGATTTCAAAGCTATTTAAACATTTGTAACTGAGAGGCGGAACGCCGAGCACCTCATTTTATAACAAGGCCTCAGCTCGAAAAAGTACACAAAAGAGGCTTAAGAATTTAAAATCTGTCTGAATATTGGATATAGGGAATTGAGTCATAAACTCCTCTACTAAAGATTTAATTTTTAATGATTTAAAAGATTAATTAGTTGGTTGGTGGTTGGATGTTGGTGGAAAGGGCTGTGGTGCATAGAAGAGCTCGAGTAAAAATGTGTTATCTTTTGACGTGTTCCAATTATCATGATAATCATACAGCCTGCTCTGTCAACAACCGTGCGATTACATTAATTTCAAAACCCCCGTCTGCACGGCCTTTTGTAAATTTGCTAAAATTTATTATAAATTCCGTAAATTTGCCAACCCATACTGGTGATGATTTTATTGCATATACAGACAGGATCTCACACTTGCTCTTATTAGTATGTCTCTTATTAGTATGTATCAATATTTGATCGGAACAGAGAGGGGCAGGCCGACACTGACATTTAGTTGTATGATAGTGTAATAAAATTAACATGACAGCGGATGTATTAAAGTATCGTTGCTTCAAACACTAGAGTTCCAGGCCATAACGTAAATATAAATATTGGCAGCATGGGCAATAGAATCTTAATTCACCCCATTCATAGAGTATCAAACACATTGTACCCGGAGTTTAGTTATATCAACCGCACTAACTAGAACTTAAGAGCAAATACTAGTATTGTATGCATAAGCATTCTAACATTGACGTTCAAAAACGGTAGATTCTCATTTAATCTCAACCATAGATTGAATCAGACGCATTTTACCCCAGAGTTAACCAATACCAAGTGCACCAATCATAGAGCAAATACTAGTATTCAGAGCATCGGCAATTTAGCATAGAAGTTCGATATGAATAAACTCTCATTTTACCCCAACCATAGAGAAAAATCAGACGCATTGCACCCTACAGGGGGGTTTACTCTCGCACGAATTCGACATAGATAATAGTGCTTTCCGGAAATCCAAAATTGAGACTTGATTTGTTCTCAGACGGACGGACGGACAGAAATCCCGTCGACATAAAGCATCTGCGATATAATACCTATTTTAATTGAAATGATGGTATATCGATTGAACTGTATTTGGTTTAGCGAACAAAATGGGGTAGATTGAGGTGTTAAGGTGATAGAGGTTCTTATCGACTTAATTACCGAACTGATTAGTTCCAAATGAGTTACTTTTTTAAATAGTTCCACTTCACCTCAAGATCACTTCATTCCTTCCTCGGGATCCCGGCCTTACCATCCTCCATTCTCCTCTCTTACAAACAATTCTAGTAATTAATTACTAGGCAGATTAAGTTTACAATTATCCGTAATTACTAGTAATTTACGAATAGTTAGTTCATTTTAATTACCAAGAAAATAGCTGGAAGAAGCGTGAATCGTCAAAATTGTTCAGTTGATTTGATCGAACTTAAATCATACGCTTTTGAAGCCGTTTGGACTTAAAAGAGGTAATCGGTACGTTTCGTTTTTTAAGATTTATTTTGATATATTGACAGATTGACATTCGACACGATGACAGAAGATTTTAAACGGTTTAAAAACACGTTAACCATGCCAATTCCCTTAAATTGGGTCTATATCCAGATTTAAATTTTGCATAAGAATGTTTTAAGACTATATGTGAGGATGTTTGAAAATTTTAATTCAAACCAATGTTGTTCATTTTTTGCGACGTTACTTCAAAGTTTTGAGTCAATCCTATACTATACAACATTTTATTGTATTTGCATGGTTTTAGAGTCTATTCTACAGACATTTTTATCGTATTTTATGCAATAATTTTTTCTAGAAATACATTTCGTGGAAGTTTTTCATTTTGCAATGAAGTTCCTATAACTGACCAATTCAGAAATTAGTATAAAATACAAATAATTACTTAACGTTTCAAACCTTAAATCCGGGTGTATGCCCGAGGTAAAACGTTTGTCAAGACCACGAGGTTCAAAACAGTGAATCACTACCGTTCTCTTAACTATTTCGTCAGATTAAATCGGTTCAAAAACCTCGTCATTTCGCATTAGTTAGGAATTTACGATCAGTTTCTCCGGACTTGCAATCCTAATTAAATCCCCTCTAACTGTCCTCATGCAAAATCACGTAATTTAAAATCCTAACCGGATTTCGGCACCCACCACCACCATTCGTCTCAAATCAGTCAGCCCTCATTCTTGACTCGTAGTAATAAATCTGTTTTAAAAACGAGTCTAAAAATAATGCTCCTTAATTAACCTCCTCGTCATCCCCTAATGAACTAGGCTGAACAGTATATGCTACAGATCCTAATATACTTTTAATGGATGGAAGGTCCTGGAAAAAACTTTCCATTCAAACAAACAAAAAATGCTCCTAGTTCTATTTATTTGGCCACTTGCTCTAGTCACAAGTTGGAAGCAAACGGTTTCCAGATTCGGTTTTGTCCGGATATCGTAGATTAAACACACATATATAGATCTACTCAATATACTAATCAACCTTATCATACATAAGATTATATGCCCATCAGATTATTGACATAGAGTCTTTAGTTTTTTAGATAGTGAGTAGAGTTAACAGAGTTAGTAATTTTTAATTTGAAGTTTTTAACCCCTGCATAGAGATATGATTTTATATAATCAGATATTGCAAGATACATAGATCTGTATTGGTGTATCATTCGGAATTGCTATGTATAGTTTGTGTGGTCTTTGACAGGGTTCCGTATTTTAAGCTAGTTCATTTTCGTTTTTTTTAACATGATAGTAAAATCTATGACATTCTCATATTCCCCTCGCTTCATTTATAGGCATTTGATACCTGTTCTGACGCCATGTTAATTCTGCGAAACCTTAAAAGCTACAGAGGCTCTGATTTAGTCCTCGGACCAAATTCATCAAAACAGTATGTTTCGAGCCAATAAATCATTTTATGAGACGCTATTTTGAGAAATATTGAGTTTATCCGTCTCTGCATTAAATCGCACGCTCTTTAAGAATATCAAACCCCGGTCTTTAATGAACCCTATTACCTAACGATTTGTACAAACACATATAGGGATCAAAGTAATAAATCCAAGACGAACTAATTTCAATTTGTATTTTATAATACTTACTAAAGCATAATATGACTCGTACAGGAAAAATAATATGATTTATAGCGACCTATACAGCTTTTTTAAAGGTTTAAAGGTTCCGGAGATACACAAACATTAGGCAAGTCCTTAATCACACTTGATATCATTTAATTCAATTTCATTCACTGATCTGGACTCTCTTTCCTTATCCCGTAATAATATATACCAAAGTTTGTATAATTCATAAGCCCAGAATAAAACCCAAGCCCTATGTCCCAGAATTACAGTCAACTGTCAAGGCGTCATTTCGTGGAGACCCTAACCCCAAGTAAAGAGTCCAGACTCGAATCAAATTATCATAATACCCCCATCACATCTAAAATCATAAGTCATCTCATAAGGATTTTGATACTGAAGCATTTTAACGATTTTGAACTCTGAGCCGTATAAAAAACCCTCTCATCAACCAACTGAATTTAAACTTGTTGGCTAATTAAATTGGGTCATATTAATTATTCCAATTACAACAAGTTATATATGGGATCATAATATATCTGATTTGAATCTGCCAAGGCTCCAACACTCACTCACTCTCATTGAACTTCAAACATTCAACCGTTTCACTGTTCCTCTTCGTGGCCTGGCCCTCGTTTTTGGGGTTAACTACGGAAATTCCCTTGACAAACTGACTGCATTATAAATTAATACAAATAATTCAACAGTTTCGTCGAAATGGTGAACTCGACATGGGACGTGTCCCAAGGGAACAAGCCCGTCGACTGGGTCGTCGACGTCGACCCCAATGCCGTCCAAGAGATGTACCCTCTTTTTGTGGAAATGGCGGAATTGAGCCGGGAGGGACGGAAGGAGGAATGGCGTGAGGCTGCGAGGTAATTAATTACACTAATTAATAATTAAAGACTAATTAAATATTGGTTAATTTTAATTGGTAATTTGGCACGTAGATGGGTAAAGTACGAGGAGGACATAGAGAAAGGTGGGCAGAGGTGGTCCAAGCCCTACGTTCCCGCCGTCCCGCTCAAGGACTTGTACGAACTAAGGAGCATCCTCCACGACGCCGCCGTGCTGCTCCTAAACTTGAACTGCGAGAGCGAGGAAAAGGCCGCGCGGTTGGTCGTTGATCAATTAGCGCAATCCGGCAATATTTCGGAGTCGGATCGATCGAAAGTTTTACAGACTTTGCTGAAACGACATGTTCATCTGTATGAAACGTCTTCGTCAAAGTTTCCTAGGCTTTTGCATCGGAAGAAGAAGGTTGAGAACGATCCCATGCTGGAGAGAAAATGTGAGATTTTAGTGTAATTTTTAATTATTTTAATTAGCTAATTAGCGGTGCTAATTTTTCCTGGTAAAATTCCAGCATCAACAAAAATGGGGAGTGATTTGCTCCGACGAGCTAGCATCTCCTCTATGGTTTATCGTCCAGAGCCGCAGAAGAGTGATGATGAGGTAAGAGACGAGTTTTAACCGATTTTGGAGATTATAATTAAAATTTAAAAGGTAATTTTTTCTCACAGAAAAACATCCAATTTCTCCGGAAAATTCCAGCCAACGCGGAATGTGCCAATATCTTCGTGGGGGAACTGAACTTGCTGAAGAAGCCGATTGCAGCTGTAATGAGACTACAAACTGCGACGGTTCTCGGGAACATGACGGAAGTGCCTCTACCGACCCGATTCGTCATCGTCATATTCACGCCCCCTGGTGGACGATTCGTCCATCTTGGTCGAGCAGTTGGGACACTCCTCACGGATCCTAACTTTAAGGAAATGCTTTACAAGGCGGAAGATAAGGAGACGATTCTAGCGGGTTTGGAAACATTCCTCAAGTCTACGACAGTCCTACCGCCGGCCAGTTGGGACTCTTCTATTCGGCTTGAACCTCCAGCTCATGTCAGTTTAAAAAAAATGAAATGATAAGATCTTATCTTTTTCGAAATTTTGATAAGCTGTTTTTTACCAGAATGGCAGTGAAGACGGGGATTCCACCGACCACGGCGAGCCAGGTGACGATGGTCTTACCAGATCTGGGAAATTTTTTGGTGGATTTATTGCCGACATTAAGAGGAAGCTTCCATGGTGTGACTTTTAGCCTTATCTAACGTTTGAATTAAATTTGGCTTATCGGTGCTTATCAGAATTTTTTTTACTATTGAAAGGTACGGGTCGGACTACAAAGACGCAATATCACTTCAATGCCTGGCCACGTGGATGTTCCTCTATTTTGCATGCCTCACTCCGATGATTACGTTTGGCGGTCTTATGGGCCTTGCCACTCACAACAGTATGGGGACAATGGAGACGATGGTCTCGGGTTGTATTTGTGGAATCGGTTTTGCCCTATTTTCTGGACAACCGTTGGTCATCCTGGGTTCGACGGGACCGGTTTTGGTCTTTGAAAAAATTCTGGTGCATTTGAGCGAGTAAGTTTTTTGCGATTTTTGTCAAAAAATTAGAGTTAATGTAGTTGGATTTATATAAAATTAACACATTTTTTAATTACAGGTCGTTTGATCTAAATTACCTAGAGTTCAGGCTCTGGGTTGGGATCTGGATCGCCTTTACGCTCATGGTTTTAGTGGCTACGGATGCAAGTGCCTTCGTTTCGTATATCACGAGATTCACGGAGGATAACTTTGCTACCCTTATTGCCTGTATATTTATGGTCGAGGTAATGAAATTTTTCAACAACTTTAATTAAAATTTAATTGCAATTATAAGAAATTAGCTTTTTGAATTATTAGGCTGTGAAAAATGTCATGCTCATCCGACATCAAGGACATACAGCGGCCATGGTGAAACAGCCGGGAGACAACATGTCCTTCATGGGCCAACCGATCGCGGACTTTGACGACGGTAATGTAACGGCTTGGAACTGGGACTATGAAATCTACCATGAGGTACTTAGTGCGATCTGATTTTAAAAAAAAAACCGGCATTTTAGATTTTTTGAGCAAAAATTTAGTTCCTCAGAATAGAGCCTCACCCTGAAATAACCAAACCATTAATTTTAACACTGCTCTTATTTAGGACAACAGTTCATCCCGAGACATGGTGGACATGAGTGTGGACTCGGTGATGGTGGAACAAAACCACACGGTATTTCTAATGTCCCTCCTCCTCTTCATCGGAACGTTCTTCGTCTCTTTCATGCTCAAGAACTTCCGGATTTCACCGTTTTTCCCAACGTGGTTGCGGTACATTGTGAGTGATTTCGCGGTCGTCTTGGCCATCGTCTCAATGGCCGCAGTTGACATGCTCGTCGGGATCAACACTCCGAAATTGGAGGTTCCCGAGAAGTTTGCCCCAACTTCCTCCGAACGAGGGTGGTTAATTAACCCCTTGGGAAACAACCCCTTCTGGTCTATCTTTGCTGCTGCTATTCCTGCAATTCTGGCTACAATTCTTATTTTCATGGATCAGCAGATCACGGCTGTCATTGTCAACCGGAAGGACCACAAACTCAAGGTATGGAGATGGTTAATAACAGACCTACGTAGGACAAAATTTTTAAACTTTTTCCCGCCCACAATGTTAGTTAAATGGGAGAGGTGAAAACCCGCCAAGAATTCTGTCTTACGTAGGTGTGTTATATTAGTAAAAACGCGTTAAAAACGCGGGAAATTGATTTTTCCCCTGTTTTGGCGTTTATCTCAAACACGCTTTTTGAAAATCGACTAATGGTGTCGATAGCGATTACTGTATTATCAACGCACAAAAGTTAACTGATTTCCTTAATTTCGGATTTTTTATCTTATCAGAAAGGAAGCGGTTATCATCTGGACCTGTTCGTCCTGGCTTGTCTGATCACAATCTGCTCATTCCTGGGACTCCCTTGGTTCGTTGCCGCAACAGTAGAAAGCTTAACAAATCTCGGCTCATTAAAAATGGAGTCCGAGTCGGCGGCGCCGGGAGATAAGCCGCAATTTTTGGGAGTTCGAGAGCAACGGGTGTCCAATCTGCTGATCTTCACGACCGTCGGATTGTCCGTACTCCTGACCCCCGTTTTAAAGCACGTGCCGATGCCGGTTCTGTACGGGGTGTTCCTGTACATGGGATTTTCGGCTCTCATGAGGATGGAATTGTTCGAGAGGATCCTCCTCTTCTTCATGCCCGTCAAGTACCAGCCGGATCACCGGTATTTGAGACAGGTGCCACTGGCCAGGGTACATTTGTTCACGATCATTCAGATGGTTTGCCTCGTTTTGCTGTGGATCATCAAGTCCATAAAGACGACCGCTATTCTCTTCCCACTTATGGTGAGTTTTTTATTTGTAAGGTTCGAAGAACTGGTTTTTAATTAAAAAATCGCAAAAATCGGGTCTCATTTGAGGAAAATCTGGAGGACTGTCAATTTTTAAGGGGTGGAATCCCTTTATGGTAACACCCTGTCCGTTTGTCCGGCTGTCGGCCCGTTTACTCTAGACCTTCCAAACGGCTTGATTTTTTAAACTGTTTTTGGATTTGCAACCTCTTCAGCTTGGGTTTAAATTGAACAGAGATTTTAAATACTCCATTATAACTCTTGATGCCAAAACACTTTAAAACTCTCAAATTCCAAAACCCAAATATCCACACGTTTCTTAGAAGGTGTGCAAATATTGTAAAAGGTGTCCTGTTGGTTGCACCCCTTCTTTACATTTCGTTTTAACGGTTTTTAGCGGATTTTTCTACAAAAAATTACAAGAGCCCATAACTATGCCCCCAGTAATACTAGCTTAAAAATCCCAAAAAAATGCCTCGGATCTAATTAATAACTTAATTAATTAGTTGGTGGTAATGATGGTGGTTCGTAAATTGCTGGACTTCATCTTCACACAAGAAGAGCTCCTAGCTCTGGACGACCCCTTACCAGGAAGTATCAGCAAGAAGCCCGTCCCGTCCAACGACAATAATTTCAGACTCAGCACTTGCAGTGGCCGAAGTGGCTCCATTTCCACAGATGCTAATGGGTGGTCAGTCCCATTTTTTTTAATTTAAAAAATTTTCAAAAAAATCAAATTTTCATAAATCTCTCATTTTAAATTTTACAGCAAATACAAAGTCGTGGACAACATGGACACGTAGTAACAGCTTTAACAAAAAACCCTACCGGGAATCAGGAAAACCGTTCAAAAATCTCTGCATTTCTTCAGGGTACAATTAATTACTACCATAATACATAGGAATAAATAGGAAGTAGATTATCTTGTAACTTTAACCCAACTTTGTAAATATTAATCTTGTAAAATAGTGCAAAAATGTTTAATAAACCCAAAAATCCGATTTTTTTCGAGAGTCAGACAGCCAGACAGACAGACAAACTAGCAGATTTCCAAATACGGAGAGTCAAACTGTGACCCATTCTGCCATCACTGACTTATTCCAATGGGTTCTTGTAAGTGGTTCTACTGATATGCTAATTTAATAACAAAAAAAAACGCACAAAGTGCGATGAGATGTCAGATAAGCCCCCATGGATAACCTGACTTTTTGATTGTGTCAATTCAAATGAAGAGTTTAATTTAATGACAAATGACCCATGAGGAGTAAGGCTCGTCATCATTAATCCTCTCGTTTAAGACCATCTTCTCCTTTATCTTTAAAGCGTTTAAATTATTTAAACATTTAAATTTAAAGGACACTCCCAAATAATAAAACTTAGGATCTAATCAAATCCAAATCATCATCTGTCATCGGCCCAGGCCCTCCTCACTATTGAATTTTATGACGGCTGTTATTCGATTTGCCTCAAAGGGGAGTTTAGGATGGGCTTTGAGACAGTTTAATTAATTAAAGACAAATTAAGTTAAGGATGAGTGGTCCATTCATGATTCTATTGCTTCAAGTCGTTTGGGCTTTAGAGATGAGATATTTTTAGAGATTTTAGTTCCACGATATATAATCTCAGTCGTGACACGGTGTCTCTCGAAAAACATTTTAAATGCAGGATTTGAAGCTGAAGAGATTTGTTTTAATTTGAAATAAACTAGGAACATGGTTTAATGAATAAGGATTTTCATTTAGAATTTAGTGAAATTTAATGCGAGTGGAATTAAGGTTCTTTAAAGTTTCCAGGAAAACGCCGGTTTTAAATGCCTACTTCCAACTTTAATTTTACAATATGCAAAATTTTAAAACACAAGATACCTTCAAAATCACAGCAAATCTCTCAAAATCCATAGTTTTTACGAAAATTTAAACAAAACCAGGGTTTTTTGAACCCTAATCGGGATATGCAAAGCACTGGAAATTATTTACTGCTTATAAAGCCTCCCTACTACAAGCATTTTAACACGTTTTAAAAACATCTTAAAAATTCCGAGTTGAACACTAAAAGTTTTTAAATCAGGCCTGACATTCCACTTCCCAGGTTAGCAATAATTTTATAGACGAAATAAAAAGGACAGTTGACCTGAAGTTGGTAAACCCAGATAATAACAATAATAACAACAAGTCAATAAATTAATCAATCCCCAAATCCCTCTGCTTTCTTCATTCTTTGGAATGTTGATGTAGGTGGCTTAGTTAGAGTAGCTTAAAACATAGAAGGTAAAACATAATTAAGTCCCAAAAATGGACCGATCTGCTGTTAAATAAAAACTCGAAGTATTAAATTCCCAGCCTGGGAGACAAAATTAAAATGAGCCAAAAAGAACGGGTTCGAAATTTCATTGACAGACGAACAGAAAAACAGTTCTTTCGGCAATCAACTATCAGATTTTTGGACAAGGGGTTGTCCGCATATGAATTTAGACCTAGTGCAAAAAAATCGGTTGA
Organism: Desoria tigrina; assembly: GCA_906901685.1. Lineage (NCBI taxonomy): Eukaryota > Metazoa > Arthropoda > Collembola > Entomobryomorpha > Isotomidae > Desoria > Desoria tigrina. The sequence goes on from CAJQTU010000035.1 coordinate 1,652,954, forward strand.
AAATTGGAAATTTTTAAACTTAAAACCGACAAATTCTTCGACTACAGGTTTAAAAATCCGCCAACAAAATATGTGCACTGTCCCAGAGTATCATTACAAACTAATCACCAAAGTCGATGTTAATTTGATGTAGTTTGGAGGATTGATTGTTGTTTTTGGTGAACATTTCTACGTACATGAGTTGGTCGTTGGGTTATCTAAGCTCTTAATCTTGAAGACATGATAAGAGAGAGACTGGATTGGGGCATTGATGAACTATCGACGAGATTTTAAATAAAAATAAAATTACTGCATCATCTTAAGGATGATGAGGTTGATCCTGTCGATCTCGATGTTGATGATGAAGATTCTAAATGCTCCTTGATGATTGTTCCAGATCAAAACCTCTCTGTTTTTTGTTTTTTGTTTTTATGGGCCCTTTTAGTTCGGCATCTTTCATTCTTTTCATTTCAGCATCCAAATTCCTCATGTCTGATTCCAAACAGAGAAACTGGTTACTTGTTCGGTTTCTGGAAGGTCGGGGCTGTTCAGAACCAACAGTAGATGTTGAATAAATAACAAACAACCCGGTGGGAAAAATGAGGAAAAAGACAAAGTGATTTTGAATGGATGTGCCCCCTCTAAATTTGAATTTACCCCCTAATTCGGATGAACTTGCCCACACTTAACTTGCCCCCTATCAGGCTGAACCTGATACACCTTAGGATGAATATGCCCCCATTGGTGGAGAACCTAAACTGGTTGATCCTGAAGAATCTTAAAAAACCGCAAAAACCACTGGAAATCTTATCGGAAGATTAAATTACCGAGGTGGCTCGTATAAATTTAAAAAAATTGAAACCTCAAAAATGAAAAGTGACTAAATTTTTAAATTTTCATGCCAATTTATGTGAGAAATAAAACAGCGCATTCTGAACGACCCTCTCCAGTTTCGAAACCTTCGACTACCAAATCACCTGTCTCCGATTACCCATTTAATAACTGAAATGCTGTTGAATGAGTTGTTGGGCTGATTGAAGTCGGTAGATTGGACAATAACGTGTTAAAAGGGACCCTTGAGGGTTCTCTCAGGAATTCCTCAGGGTTTCGTATCTAATATATAGTAAGAACCACTAAAGCTAATGGATAGTTATATCGATGTAGTGGGATATATCATATGAAAACCCCTATTGTCTTTTACGACTTTGCCTCTGATTTAGAACGTTTAAGGAACAAGTGCCCTTTTTCCGGTCGTTACAATTTATCAGGCAACAGCATCAACGTTCAACAGATCATCTAGGACGGCTTCGTTTACAAATCTTCTCAAGACCCAGATTTTTAAGTCACTTTGACCGCGTTAAGAACGAGAGTTACAATAGAAATGGTAAACCTAATCCCGGTCAATAAGTTAGCGTTTCAAGACATTCAATATCTCAAAATCTAAGCATTTTTAAGTAATTTTATCGAATTTTTTGCTTAAAATCCGAATTAAAGTATTTGGAATCTTCGGAAACAAAAATTTCGGGTATTTTAAGTCTAATCTCCCGAGTTTAAACGGGGTTTAAAAATGCAATCCACGACCCTTGAAATACATTGTTTTGCAGATCTGATACCGCATAATCAGAGCATTTTCAAGTAATTTTGACAAATTTTGCTTCAAATCCAAATTTAAGCATTCAAAACTAACGAGGATTAATGTTCCAAATTCCGAAGTTTTTAAACATTCTTTTAAAAACTGCAATCTACGACCCATGAAATATATTAATAAAGACCCTGTACCTCGTCAATCGAGATCTCTAAACCGAAATAGAAAGCGGCCAAGGGCTATTTGAACAATGCATTTCCGCTCCCCGTATTTCAAATCTCGAATTCTTTTCAGGTTATGATTACAAACGTATAACAAAACGTACAACAAAACGAAAAATGATACGGGAGACTGGCTTTGAAGGCCGCCCACAAACACCAACCAAAAGGACCAAGGCTCAAGGGCCCATTCCATGTTTCAACCAAACTTAAGGAAAACGTTCCTCCTTATTCCTGTTCTTCAATTTTAAGTAAAAAGTGAAAAGAAACTGAAAACTGAATGAGAAGCCCAAGACGAAATAAGATGGTTCGGTTACCCAGGGATCGTAAGAATTGAATACACGTGGTATTATACATTTATTCCATGGGATCACTTTTGCTATTGCTGAGTCCGTATTTTTTTCTAAATCCCTACAGATAGACATAACATTTCATTAAATATTAGTTCGAGGAAGTGTTTATGAACTGAACAAGAAGGGAGCTTTAAAATGACAAGACCAAAAATACAAAAGATCGAGGCTCTCGGAGCACTTTTGTAGAGATTTGAGGTCCGGGAGGGATTTCACAATTCTCAAGTAGGGATTTTTATTTGTTGGAGCTCGGCAGGAGGTTTGGTGTCTCTAGAACAGAACCTGAACGAAATGTCGAAAAATTTGTCGACATTTTGCCCTTACATCCACATTCCTCATTCTGTCGATCACTTTCCGCGGGTTTCAAACCAAGAATTTCTTCAGATCGTCAGCTTAAGAGATAGACAAAGGCAAATGGAAGTACGAGAACAATGACGAGAGCTCGAAGTTCTGTCGATATTTGGGACATTTAGCGACACTTTCGACTTTGTCGACATTTTTCTCAATTCCTACAACAATACTATTTCCATCGACAGTTTAGACAACCAACCCTCGACGAGCTTCTCTTGTCGTAAATATTTCTGTACGATCTTCAACCCTTTTTCTCTCCATTTATCATCCCTTAATATTCAGTGCTTCAAAGTAGCTGTAAGATCATGTTGATGATGATGCTCATCAAAACGGATCAGCTCTTCATCCTCAGAGTGTCGAGCCACCAGACCCGCACCACCAACATTATAATCCTATAGAAACCCTTAAAAATAGAATGAGATCTTAGGGATTTTTTATGCCACTTGCTACCAGATTCCAAATATCAAAATACCACCATTACGATTTACGAACCTACAACCCTCATCATCATCATCTTCCAGTAGAAGTAAAAAAACCATTGCAAACGCACGTAAGGAAGGGGTGAAACCACATGACAAACTGCAAAACCACACTAACGCCATATAGCGCGGCCACGGTTCCTCGTGTTACTGGGTATGAACCAGAGTTATTGTCGCTTTCGAGCAATCTCCTCGTGGTTGTATACGTACATATACGAGTCAACTTATAGGAAATTTTACATTTTGGGGGGTCTAGGGGTGTGACAAAATTTTTAAAAATATATTCCACTTATGCCCATGAAAATGCTGGTCTGATATCCGTAAACCGTTTTTTTTAAACTGCAACCGTTCAATAGTTAGAGCGCAAACGGACAGACAGACAGACAGACAGACAAGGTGTTCCCATTAAAGAGTTTCATCCCTTAAAAATCCGGCTTGGTTGGAACTGACTGAGATTTAATAATATCTCGTCGGAGTGGAGGTGGAAGCTAAACAATTAGCCCAGAAACCCAGAAGGGGAACCATAGGGCTATCCAATTAGGTCCCTTTATATGTCCTGATATATGCATGTATAGCTCATTGTTGAGCCCTTAAGTATATAACATGTACCCTTAAACTTTAAACAGGTTGTTTTTTTATTTTTAAGGAACCCGAAGGGGCTGTTATTTGGTAAATATGGGGGACATGCTAACAACCAACCGAACACCAGCCTTGCCACCGTCAATGATCCTCAACGTTGAATTTAGAATGAAGAACTGAAATATTTTCGGAGGTCCAAGAAAGAAGCTCTTCTTAGAAAATGCTCGGATGTCAATTCCCACGGTTTTTTTGGGCCCTCGTAATATTATTTAGCCACTTTGGAACTACTTGGAAATTACACCCAAAGCCACTTAGAAACTCAACCGACTCATTAACTCCCCTCGTAATAAGTAATAACATATTCTTCTGGAGTTTTCATAAACGAACTACAGTTTTTAATGGCCTGAAATGAGCAAATAGCATGTGAGCATTTTAAAGAACCGAATCGGTTGGGGTGATTTTGTTTTTGAACGGACCCGATCGGGCTTTAAGGAGCAGGGCTACTGGACAATGTTCTTAATGACATAATTCCTCATAATACAGTCGGTATTTTGTTCGTTTTACATGTGATTTATGTAATGGGTGTCATTTTCTGTAAATGTTCTTAGATTTTGTTTTGAATTTTTGTTATATTTTTGGAATTTTGGGCATTTAAATGTGATTTTTATGTAAATATGAACTCATTTTCTTCATTGGAGTCTGTCTCTCCGAATTATCGTATATTATTATCGTTGTTTCGTTATCGCTGTAATTACAGTTATAATTAACCTAACTTGGTTTTTGAATAGTTCAATACACATGTCCCATAGCTAAAAAATACACTAACGACTAGGTGTATTTGAATTGTTTGCTTGGCATCTCATTATCATAACACCAGCAGAGTGTTAGACTTAAGACTTGAAATGAATAAAATATTAGGATTTTTTGAAAATCCGAGCAGAACCTTTACGGTTTACATGTCATTAGGGAAGTCCATTATCGAAAGGAAGAGGAGCAATTAAATCCGATGATTAAGTTTTTAATTATCCAATCGCATGACGCACAAATTCCCATGGAGCACTTTCAAGTTACAACTTACTTTTTCTTCAATTTTTAAGAAAAACTCTAGTTTAGCCTAATCCGGTTATCACTTGAGAGCAAATAAATGGCTGTGTGATTTTATATCGACAGGATTGTCGGTGTCGATGAAGTCGTCGAAACACGAATACATTTTCCGGCAAGTTAAAATATTGCCGGGGAATATGGCACACCGACGAGCTAGTCGATGCGTCGGCGAGTTGTAATTTTTCTACTTCTAACGGTAAGAATTATAGATCACATCACTACTTCTCTAAGAAATTGTCACGATTCTATATCGATGACTTCGTCGATGATGCTGCATGCCGATGACCTAATCGACAAATAGCATGCTGATACCATGATTGATGACCTTATCGACTAATATAGCATGCTTATGGCACTAATTATGGGCCTATTGACTTATCCAGCATGTCGATGACCTTATCGATGACCTTATCGACTAATCTAATAATGGTAATAAGAATTTAGACTTACAAAATAAGGGTCCAACTGACAGTAAACATGCTCGTACTCCTCATTCTGTGACGAATTCCCAGGAATCGACGAACCGGTGGGGGAAGCAGAGGAATGTGCACTAAGGCCACTCCCAACGCCCGAACTCTCGCCGTCCGTCATCATCGTCATCGTCATCCCGAGTCCCACGACCGGACTCCTCTTATTGACACCCGGTGTCGACAAAATCGACAACTCCCTCGTCATCCCCTCGATGACGTCCAGATCCTCGTGCACGTGACCACCGTTCGGCTCATAAATACTTGGATTGCTGTGCAAGTGATTGTGAAGAAGCACTTGGTGTGTATTAACAGTCTGACTATTCTGGTTATTCGAAACTTCGAAGTTTCGGTGGTTGTGGTCGTTAGGGTCAAGAGAGTCAAGGGTCAAACCCCCGGCACTAAATCCCGCGATCGACGATGTCCGCTGACCCCCTCCGAGGGCGTCTAGGATATTATTCACACTTCCGTCGTCTTCAGTTTCCCCAAAATCTGGAACAAACACAAAACAAAAACAATATTTAACTCTCACATTTGTTTTGTTTTTAATTTCTTGCTAATTTTTCTGACGGAAATCGAGAAAAATTGTCAAAAAAGAGGGACAGAGGAGTCGGACTGCTTCGTTGACTACCTGAGAGTTACTAAATAGGAACTGGTGCATGTATTTTCAATTTCTTATTCCACTTCACGAAGAAGAGACTGTTTTTTTGCACAGTTTCGAAGTTAATGATGATGAGATGGGTTGAATAGGACTGGTAAGACTGAAGACACAAGAGTGGATAATGCCGTATAATATGTAATCATGCCACAGAGTGATAAACTTACTTGACGGAATAAAAACTTCTGTAAAAAGGGCCGTAGGGCTGGCAGAATTCAGGGGAAAAATCTAAAGTTATTGAAACTTGTCGACATGAGAAAAATAACTCGTCGATTTTGGTGACTATCGGTTCGATGTGTCGACATGTCACGTAGTGGAGTTGCCGATGTCCTAATCTCGACAGTCGACAATATGTGTCTGTTTTTTTGTTTTAAATTTTTACGGCCCTGACCAGTTGAAATTGTGAATAGTAAAATAGAGCAGAAGGGGTTGAAGAACGTCGAAATGATCGAAACAACTGCCACCAACCAACATCATCAGGGATTCTAAGGATGATCATCAACTCGCGAAAAAAATTTAACGTTTTTTGTTCGGCATTTCTGCAGTTCAGTGTCAACAAGAAAGATTCACTCTGGGAACTCTGCCGTTGGCGATTTATACCTTCACAAAAACTGCAGTTTATACAATTGCCAGAGTTCATAAAGTTTGCATTTGGCACGGACAGTTTGGATATGTTAAAACCAGGATATTTTAGCAGAAATTAAACGAGACTTGATAATACTAAAAATGGCTTATTTAATGATTTTTCGCAGTAGTCCAGCAAAATTAAATATTTCAAAAAGCTGAAGAACTCACATGCTAATTTTCGTTTTAAACGATTTTCAATATGGGAAATTTCATCAGAATTTATTGATTGATTTGGTTAAACTAAACCCAAACAAGCCTTTATTCCCGTATTGAAATTTTAATTTGCTTATAAGCTCTCTAATTTTATTTTATGTGCATGTGTATGAAATTTTGAAATAAGAAATTTTAACCCATTTTTTTTAATTTTCAAATGTCCTACAACAGACTACAAGAATAATATGACTAAACACACATTAAATATCAAAGAAGTACTTAAAAGTGACCAAAAACAAGGAGAATGCATGTTCTTTCGATCATAAAATATTTTATAAAGTTAAGGATGGATTTGGAGATCTTAAGATTTGATTTAACGATCCCACAGGGTTTTGTAATTTAGAGCAGTCAGCAGTGAGGTTTATTACATTTCCATAAATATATTTGCACATTAAACCATAGGTTTTATTATCCCGTTTGAGTTCACAGAAGTTGAAATAAAACACAGTCTGTATATATAAACTAACACATCGTTTATCATTTAAAATACTCGTAATAAAACCGTCTTTTGTTATTTTTAATCTTTGTAAATGAGCCCTAAATCTACTTTGTCTAAAGAATTTACTTTGTATCTCTCTTGACCTTCCAGTAGTAATTTGATAATGAAGAGTTCAAAAAAGTACTTTAAATTTCAGGCTGTAAACGTATAAATACCAATTTAAATACAAATTTGAAACACAATTAAGATTAAGCCTCTATCATATTTACAAAAAATAGAGTTAATGGATTTACAAAGGGTGAAAGCCTTTAATGAGTTCACTCTGTCTGTATGTCCGTCCGTTCTTACTTTAACTTCAACTTATTTTCATAATTTTAGTATAATCGTTTAACTACACTCTATGGTTGGGGAACATTGAGATTCTTATACGTCAAAAAAAAAACGGGAAGTCATATTTGGCACCATCTTTCGTGACTTCACTCTATGGTTGGGGAACATTGAGATTCTTGTAGGTAAAAAAAACCCGGGAAATCATATTTGAATTTGACGTCATGTTTCGTGTGGTTTCACCCCTTTGCCATGTGCGTTTGCAAAAGTTTATCAAGATTATGAAGATGTAAAAACTGCAATGAATGTATTCATTTTAGCCTTGAACAGAGCCTGCGGACGTACTTCAATTTTTTCCGTCTTTCATTACCTTCTGATTTGCAATTTGCAGTGACTAACCCACTGAGGGAATAATTTCCATCGTCTATTAAATAAGCCCAACGCTAATTCCCAATGTTACCATAAATTGGCGATGATACATTTATTGCATTTTACTAGAACAGTTGTTCTGACATTGGATCATTTTTTGTTCAAAGAAATCATGTTTGGTGTGAGAAGAAGGGTTACCTTGTCACTGTATAATCATAATCAAAGACGATTTTTTCCGGTGAAAATAATAATCTATTCGAGAGGCTGTTGCTGATAATTAATAGTCTCATCCACCTCATGCTCCATATGTAATTTTGAATGATTTGGACCGTTCTGCATGATTTTGGCTGTCCGTCTAACGTTATACAGAGGTTTTCAACTTTTGTTTTAATTTAATGGAGACATGAAATTGGTACGACAAAAAAAACGGCTAAGTTTATGTGAAGTGACCGTTGTTTGACGGATATATTAAGTCTTCACGAAGTAATTAATTCGACAGTTTTGGCGAGAATTTTTTACCAGACTAATTTCTAATTTCCAAATGTCCCGAATCGAATTAAAAATCGTTACTGTTCTTTAACATACTATAAACTGACAGTTTATGTCAGTCATACTTTAGGTCGGTTGTATTTAAATTTCCCGCGAGGCTCAAAAGCATCCCGATATAAACCATCCCCCTAAATAATCACCCTCTCTCATAATATTTCAATTCCATAAGCCACAGTGTATTTAAGATCTTAAACATGTTAACTAACATGGGGAACTTATTTCGGGATTTCAATTAATCCCGCCTTTTAAATTCTAACAATTCCAACCACACTAATTCGGGTCAAAAACTAATGCGCGCGGGAAATAGTCGCATTCGGTTAAGATAACGTTACTATTAAACGTCGAATATTAATATCTAACTTATATTTACTCTCAGAAATTTCCATACGAAACCAAGACATTGTTCTGTAGAACTATCTTTTAAGAAGTAGATTTATAAATTGTAAAAAACGGGAAGAAAGAACGGTTCTCGTCGGTTGGGCTGATTGTTGATTGTTGGAAAAGTTCATGTCTCATGCCAAGCTGAGGTTATCTGCATAACATGTAATAATACTATCCTTCAGCTCGAATTAATAATAATAACAATAATAATATACGGAGTATTTAGAGAGAACAGCATCTGCTCCTACTTCTGTCAATTCTTCGTCAATTACCTTGGAATCCCTTGTATTTTTATCTAAAAAATAGATATTGTGGCTTTGAATTGAATAGAGGCATATAAACATATAAACTCATGATAATAATAATATTATAAGGATCATTGATAAGCTGAATTGTTGTTGGGATTCAATGTAATATATTTCCCACAAGAAGAATAAGAAGTTAGGCCTATCGTCTTATTCTTTGTACTTGAGATTCCGTGTCGACTCGTTTCGTGTGGTCAGAGTCAGGTTGGATATGCATTAAGTGTTCTTCTCTGATCATAATTCAGAATCAACCCGTTCGGCAGGTTTGGGCCAGTTGACTACATACTGTTTTATCTCAATTTGAGCAGGGATCGGGATGTATGAATATTTTGGAGATTTGGGAAGAAATATGTTCAAAATCTGATTAAATTGTCCAGAAAAGATCCGGTTTTAAATATCAGACGGCTAACTTGAAGAAATATTGAGTAAAATTTGTTTTTACATTTTGGCCATACTGTTTTTTAGCATTTCGTGATTTTTGGACAAAATTTTGCAAAAAATGTTGCATATATTTGCGACGTTTTTGGAAGACATATCGCGACACCAAAAATCTTCCACACGGCAACCTTTTTTTTTCAATCCAACAAGAATGATGGTCATAATTTTGCAAAAAATCACTGGGCTAATAAGTTTTCAAAATTACATTTACAGTGCTTTTAAAAAAGCTTTTTTTAAACAACTGCACCAGTTTAGTCATATTCCAGCAATTTGAGAACATCATAAATATAAGGGTCTACGATTCCAATTTTAAAGCAATGCTCCAATTAAATTCGCTTTAAAACCCTAATATTTTTGCTTTTTGCATAAATTACCGAGCCCTATTTCCACTCACAAAACCTGCAAATAATCAGAAATCGGTAGGCTACGGAATATTATCCAATATCATATGCACTATCTTCTGAACCGTCAATAAAACATAAAAGCATATCCTATAAAGTGGTTATGTCTGCATAATAATATCTGCGCTAACTAATCCACAAATCCACCGTTTCATTTCCATTAAATTACTGCAATTTACAGCTTTTCATGATTACAACGCCAGGAATTTGCCATTTGACCAAGACTCCCATTTCCTTTGCAATTTAACATTACATTATATATCTTAAGCCAAACCAAGAGTATTGACGTTTTTTTTAAAACATCGCAAAATTATATCACTTGAACCGGGTCTAACAGCCTCAAAGTTCTAACGATAATTTGCACTCTGGGAAGCCACTTTAAATCCCAAACCAAAACCATAACTTCCCAACAACAAGATAGGGTGCAACAATATAGATGAGTAGAACAAAAAACAAAAACAAAACCCGTTACGATTAATGAAACCGAAATCCCTCACCTTTGATCCACAATACTCCTCGTTTCAAAATTCAGCGTCATTAACCACAAACTCCTGTCTTAACCATTTATCTCCTGACAAACTCCTAGCTTTTTCCTAGCATTTAATGGAGACGATAAGCGGTCGAGAGCCCGGAGGTCAGGGGGTCATCTGCGTCAGGCTATCAAAGTTATTAAAGTTAAGACTCAAACCCGACGGGGTATCAATACCAATAAAAAACGTTCCAACGTTAGATTGTAAGTTCCAAAGAGTTTTGAGATTGAGACTAGAGTTCACACGGTTTAGTATGGGTTCTGTCTGATAGTGGTGGTGGTATATGTGAGGATTTAATTACTCGTAGTTTTGCTAGTGTAGGATGCTAATTACTTTGTAAAACATGAGTAGATTATAATTTCCTGAATTATCATCTCGGGTTGAGTACTTTAAATGCGACTCCGACTCGTGTTTACAAATGACTCATGGTAAATGGAGTGAATGTTTATTAAATATTAAATTATATCAGAATGACATGAGTGACCCTGGACTTGGACTTGTCGATTTTTTAAATTAAAATGCCTTTTGACTAGGTCTTAATTTAAGGCGTAAAATGCCAAAATTTATAATTTTTTATCGAAATAAGACTCCCCAACCCCCGAAACAAAACCTCACCTAAATTTTTCAATCTACATTGCACAACCTAACGCCCCACTAATTTCCTTAACACGAAACCACTATTATATCGAAGATTTTTAGTGAAAATGATTTCGCAACATATTTCTAGCTAATAAATGTGAACTCATCAATTTTTGCAAAAATTGTAATGTTTACTCTGTATCATAATGTGCTTCAGTATTTAAATTATAGAATGCCTCGAGGCTTGCCGTATCGTCTCTACAAACTGCAAACTTGAAATCAAATATCAAATCTAGTGTACCTCAGCCTCTAATGAATAACGACTTGTAGTTACATTTTGTACATAGAGGAGTAGCAGTTACAATCTTATAATGATTTATATTCAGACTTGATCCTTGTCGCGAAATAATTACGCATATCTAACATGACTCAACCTTTGCAAAAAAACACAAGAACTTCTCAGTTCTTAGAAGTGTGGTTAGCTCATTGATCACAAATGGGGTTGTGCATAAAGTACCGTTTGGACGGTAAGAGCTATACAAAATGAGGATTTTAAAAAATTTGTTTGAAATATTGCGAAAAAAAACTGTTCAATTTTTTGAAAATTTGAACGGTTAATTATAATTGCGTGTATTTTGACAGGAAGTGGCAATTGGGCGAGCTAGCCCTAAAATTAGCGAGTTATTGTTCGAAATCCCTTAAGTGTCTTTAGTTAACCGGGGGAATTATTCCGGTGGGGACTTATTCCGGTGGGGACTTATTGCTGTGGGGATTTATTCCGGTGGGGACTTATTCCGGCGGGGACTTATTCCGGTGGGGCCTTATTCCGGTGGGGCCTTATTCCGATGGGGACTTAATCCTGTGGGGACTTATTTAGGTTCATTTTGCCTCAACATCATTTCTAAACAATCCTCGTCCTGAAGAATCATTTATGGGAATTGAAATGTCTCTTGACGTTTTGGAAACACCTTGGAATGAAATGTGCGTAGGCGAATATGGTATTCTGTTGCATCAGACAAATAGTCTTGTCTCAGAGTGCAAATAATAAACTGTCTAAACACTAAATCGACTATAATCTTTAACTGTAATAATTATTTGCCTAGTCCACGCATTCTCTTAATTTTCTGTTCAAACTATAAAAAACAATTGTGCAATTTGAACCACAATCCATAATAAAGTGTGGACAAATTCCTATATTTTAATCGAAGTAAATAGTAAATATATGTGCCAAATTATTATGAGATAGTTAGGGATGGATTTTGGTCATGAATGATAAAAAACGTAATTATGAGTAGTAAGCCAATTAAATCAGCCCTTAATATTTCAAATGTCCCATTACCAAGACGTACATAATCACCCATAATAATTGATAATATTTCCAATCATGAATTTATATTTTCCAGCCTAAATAGGAGAGCTGACGATAAAAGATGAATGAAAGGGTGATTAGGCAAATATTAAATAACACTACGTAATTAACGATCCTCGATATTCAGATGCAGTTTTACAATTCACAATCAATGAGAGTAAATATTAATAATTTAGGTATTTGACCAACTGATTGAGTTATTGAATAATAAGAGCAAATACGAATATTATTGATTGTAAACTTGTTCCACTGACACGGATTTTAATTGACTTTAACATTTTAATGGCTTAAATCCATTTTGAGACTACCTCATGTCAATTTAAACTCAAACCAATGGGTGATTTAATTAAATTTGCAACTCTAAGTAAATGTCAGGTGCAATACTATCCGTACAATTTCCAAAAACAGGAAACCAAATTAAGGGCCCTCTGGGGTATAATTAAAATGATTTTTGGGTAAAGAAAAACCTCAATAATATTTACATATCGATCCTTGAAGGACAATCAATGTTACATACCTGAAGGCAATGATTTTTATTTAAATATAATAATAGCTTAATTACAATTAAGTGCAGAAACCTTAAAAACAGAGTAATTAATTAGCCACCAAGGCGGAACAGAGGAAACTCTGAACCTCTCAATCATAAAATTATGCAAGTCGTATCAAATATCGACAATGTCAAAACGTCGACCCTGTACCTCTGTAATATGATAGTTTTGTGGCTCGGGGGTAAGAAAATAAATGCAACCCTGACTTTAGACTTGGAGACAAAACCACAAAGGCCATAAACAATTGTATGTAAGGGTCAAAATTACCTCTAATCATTAGCTATTCCTAACCTGATTTTATAAACTGTAAAAGTTTAATTAAAATTTAAAACTAGTATTGCAAACCCCGAAATAAACACAATTCGAAACAAATCCCTCTGGATTTAGAGCCGGCATTGCCGGCCGTGTTAAAAATATAAAAAATTGATCGAAAAATGAAAATCTTAGAATTTCCTGAAAAATGCAATTATCACAAAATATTTTTTTGACAGTATTACTAAAAACCAAAAACTATTGTAATTTAATTAAATACATGCTATGCTCGCTTCCCTAATTAAATCCCCACCCATTTAAACAAATTCCTATAAGCTCGATTTCCTACAAACATAAATTGTTTGAAAGATTAATTGGGAATTGTTTCTGCATTTTCATAGCTAAATTTAATGTTAACTAAACAAAATACACGAAATCTCAGCTCCCGAAATAACTCACAGATTTAATTAAATCCCGTAGCTTTGCCGTTACATTTGGAGTAATTATTTAATTGTAATTAGCAAAAAAAAATTAAATAAAAACTTACCAGGAAAATTATTAAGTGATCCCATAGAGGACAAGAAATCGTTATCCATATAGGGAATGGAATCAACCGAAGCGGATAGCCGAACCGCGACCGCAACGCGCTTCCGATTCCGACGCCCCTCCTTCAGCGCCGACCAGGACGACCAACTCGCCAAGTCATCCGCCCCCGCCCCGACGCCCCCGCCGATCTGGGGCGATTGCGAATGCCCCGTCGCCCCAACATTATTATTCCTGCTCTTCGTGTTTTCCATGTTTAATTCTTCTCCTTTGTTCACTTCACTTTCTAAATGTTTTTTCTAAAGAAGAACAAGAGGGGATCGGATTGACGAAACACGAGCACATTTTGCTAATTTTCTTATCCGCACAAAAAATCAGATCTCAGAATCTTGAGTTTCAGATGTGGCAATTTATTTAGAAAACACTTAGCAACTTTTGAATTTGGTAAACTGTTACAGAGAAGAGCTGTTAATTATTTCTTCTCCAAGATTTGCTCTTAAGTTTGGGAGGATCCTAGATCTGTAATCGAGATTATACAAAATATAATCGTGTTGGCCTCAATAGCCTGATTTGTCAAGTCGAGTTCTATATGCTAAAATGTATATACTTATGTAAATAGTTGCGATAAATTGTAAATTCATAGATTTAGCAGATCATTGTTCAAGTTCGATTGTTGATTGTGGAGGAGTTGGTCAATTCCCAAGCTTTTAACAATGTTCCCTCTTAACTGCAATTAAAATTAAGGATGTCGAAAGGGAGGAGTGGTTAATTGTGAATTATTTTTCGCGATAGTTTCAATTTTTAAACATAATTGTTTATGGTTTCAAAATACACGTGTTCTTACACTCTTAGTAAATCATCTTCTGTTAATTACTGTTTTTAATTACGAACTGCAGCTTGCATTTAAATAAATAATCTTAAAATTCTTGTACACTTTAGCATTTGTTTTAATTGTTACAAACTCTCTAATCCGTTAAAGAGTCTTTTATTTAAGAACTTGAACAAAGGGATGTCTGAATGAACAATGTTGTTCATAAGCCTTAAATAGTAATGATCCACAATGGAGTAGTTTAAGTGGATTTTAATATTATTTTATTATTTCTGAAGTCATAAATCACTTTCTAAAGCCGAAAGCGAAATTTTACTACGAATTAACACACGTGAATTGTGACGAACTACAATACTTCCTGTTTTAACTTAATTTTTCATGGAAATATTGCCAGGAACTTAAGAAGATCCAAATTTTTATGTTTTTCAAGTTCTGGTTTCGAAATTTCCAGAAAAATTCAGACGATTTGCGAACCCAGTCCGAACTCGCCAAACTCCAAAATAAAACTGAAACTTTTAATAGTTTAAAAACCTAAGTTCAGAGACACCGAATATGTCTCCCACTTTCGTGTTTTTGGACAGAGTCCAAAAAACTTTAAAATATTTCTCGATCCAAATTTTTCCAACTGAACGCAAATAAACATCCGTCTCAAAACGTTATTTTATCTGTCCAAAACGCACCACCAATCAACTTAAGATCCAAATTCGACCTGACCTCATTTACTCGGTTTTTGACACCGTTTCCAGTTCGATTTTAAATAAACTCCGACGTTCCAAGTCTAAACAAATTCTGCTTGCATAAATTCCACAAGAAACCCGTAAATTTATCAACGATTTGTGCTTAAATTTTAAACGGTCCAGTCGGTTGTAGTAGAACAGGTTGACACTTGTAGAGCTTAATGCTATTTCCAGAGCTTAATCTTCTCAATTCTTCTGTTGAAAAGGCTTTAAATTCCCATAAAATCGAACATAAACGAAGCCCAACCGTCCGCGTCCTCAAGTTGCTAAGGGTAGAGGCAACAATGAACTGACCGTGGATTCCTGCCTCGAGTCCATCATATAATATTAATCTTATTTCCTTTCGTGGATTCCATTCCCTAAAATGTTTTAACATTGAGGGGACACGCATATAGTATGCCCTATCCCTTCCATGTTGGGATTAATCATACTCCCGTAAGACTTGTGTAAAATCTTATCGAATACTGAGAATTATCTGGGGACGGAATATATGGACAGCGTTGCCTTCAAGAAATGTCTTAGAATATTTGTACTATGGTTATATAGTCAATATTCAAGTATTTTATACTGCATCTTGAGATTTGGTTTGGACTTATAGGGATATGCTATAGAGTCTGTGATTGGTATTATTATTATGAGGAGACTGACAATTCCTATAGACTATAAGCCCATAAAATATTCCTTATGAATTCTTGAACAAATCTTAAGGTTTGTGATACGGGGTTTAGGTCTAGAGCTCTTAAAATATATTTACTTTGTAAGAGAGCGACATTCAGAAAAAGGCATTTCGACCATCAGCACCATAATCATCGGCCTAACAATAAGGGGCTGTTCAAAAATGACTCATGATCGTGGATAACATTTTTTGTTAAAAATAAGGCATCAAATACTGTATTCAGAATGCTGAATCCGCTGGTAAAATTTCGAAAAATAAAAACAAGAATTTTTAAGAATTTTTGAAAATCTGTCGATGGACAGCGTTTTTAGGACACGGGGTTAAGAGGTTTTTTTGACGTATTCAAAAGGTTAAGCACTGGAGTTTTTATGATTTCGTATTTTGTGTTTATCAACGTATTTGAGCGTATTTTGTCCGAGCTTTTCAAAACCGGCTAAAAACAATTCAAATCAAAGCATTTCTGGTTTTTATTTAAGAACTTTATTTTCGTCGGATATTTAAATGCTGGTTTTAATGACATTATTTCTGAACACAGCAAAGTTATATACCAATATTGATCATCCCCTTTTCTTTTTATGAATTTAAGGTATCTTGAGGATACTTTGTCCTATATGTTCTGAATAGAAATTAAAATGTGTTAAGAGACTCCGTTCTTACATCCTATTAAGAAGTTGGATACTGAAGATATGAATATGAATAAATATTCGTTTTTATGAGTTATGACGATACTATTTAATTTCAGGGTCGCCGGTCAAGATAAAAGTTCGAAAACGGCTAGTGTTTTTTTAAATTCTTGATAAACGAATTATTATTTTAGTGTTTCAAAATAATTTACTATTTTTTAGCTCGATGTTTCAAAAAGATAGTCCTATTAAAATCACACGACCTATACGCTCCTGTTCAACTAAATTCCGACAATTCCTGACTCATTCATGCATTTCTGAAATTATCATATCCATTGTTAGTTCATCCTGCAGTTTGTGGACAGGAGATAGCCCCTCCGGCTCAGTTTCAGTCTCCGTAATAAAAATATCTTGGAATAATAATAATATTATTATTAATTATAAGGGTTGTACAATATGAGAGTAAGGAAGGCTCATATATTATTCAATTTAAAAGCATACAAATACAAAGGATGTTATGATATTTATTGAAATACATCCTAAACAGGAATTATAAGCAATATTGGATTTAAAAAATGTAAACTTTCGAACATAAAAACGCTGGAATAAGTCCCCACATGTTTCCATGCTGGTTTGTATACTACTATTAATAAATAACAGCAATAGCAAGGGTAGCGTTTCTGCCTTGAGTCGCACAATCCCAAGTAGTATTACTAGTATTCGTTTTAATGAACTTACGAGTTAACAGAGTTTAGTTTTTAAAACCGATTAGAAATTCAAAGGATGAAGAACGGTATTTAAAGGTAGAAGATAGGAGACTTGTTGTCGTCAAATTTAAAACGCCGAATTATTTCAAACCCAATAGTAACAAAACTAAAGAAACCCCCCAAAATTAAGATTAAAAACGCAGTTGAAAGGTCCTTAATACTCAACTCCGTGACCCGACGTTCCTTTGCATAACCAGAGTTGAGACATTGCAGAACGGTTTCAGTCACTAGGTAATTATATTGCCTTTTAATCAGTCCTCGTTCCAACAACAAATCGATCCTGAAAGTTATTTATCAGTAATTAGCGTAATTTTAATTAATAAAAACTCTCAGGTAATTAAAAATACTGAAATAAGTCACCAAGGGGCACTTTCCGCTCGTATAAACGGTGCTATTTCGTAATGCTAGAATTACGATTTTTGATGATTTTACAGAACTGTACGATTGTTATACGATTATACCAGAAATACATATGCGGATTTTTTTGGCAATTTTAAGCTCACGAATTTATTCCGACTATAGCTATTATGGTTAACTTTCAAGCTTATTAGGGACAAGTTCATCCTGGGTGGGAGTAAGATCATCGACTTTGGGGGCAAATTAATATTTATAGAGGGGGTACAATAATTTTATTCCAGCTACCGAATCAATTTTTATATTGCTATAAGCCGAGTAATAATTTCTCTAAATAATTGTAAACAATCGATTTAATAACAGAATCTATATTAAACTTTACCCGTAGTTAAATGGTTTCCTTAAAGAAGAATTCTTACTGACGTAAAATCCGGAATAAGAGGAGAGATCTCCAGCGTTTACAGAAGCCACGGTATCGCATAAGAACAAATCCGAATTCTTTTGTTTTTGCGCAATTGGGATGAAATAGTCTAAAGTGCTCATAAATCCATATCCACCTCCCAGAACTTGTTTAACGGAATTTTGATCATCCACATACCTTTTCGTCATGTCAGACTCAGTTGTAGTATTCTAGAAAATAATTTAAAGTAAAAACTAAAGCTCAATTCCGAAATGTCTACAATTTTCAAGTTTCGATTATGTTTTTTTTAATTTTTAGCCCGAGTCAGGGCTTATGTAATCATGCTGTCCGTCCGTCCGTCTGTCCGTGACACGATAGAGGCCAAACGGTTGGACCGATCGACTTGAAATTCGGGACACTTGTGTATTTTGCAACTGCGAAGGCTAAGTTCGAAGGTGGGAAAAATCGGTCGATCGGTTGACCCGTGGGGGTCTTGCAAAGTAGTGTTGCCAAGGGAACAGGTTTAAAATACAGACAAATTGAAGCATCCTGACTCGGGCTATATAAGACTGCACACTGTAGGTTTTTTTTCAAATCAAACTGTTAATTTTTGATACATTCAAGTTTGAACCAAGATAATTGGAAATACCCTTGTCAAGAGCCGGCCCCACTGCGTTATTGGATTGGTCAGGATCACATAGTTATTGGAGATCAAATCTGCATAGCTTTTAATATTGACATCCGGAGTAGAGAGATTTGAGATGATTGCAGCACAATAGGCTGCAAATTGGATTAAACCAAATGAAAAAATGAGAAAGGTAAGGGCCCTTACGGAGAAACGAGAGTAGGTTCTGTGCCATCCTATAAAATAAACAAAACCATAAGATCGAACCATTTTTAACGAATTATCTGGTTCCGATGATCAATTTTTGTTTTTATTTCATTAAGCAATTTATTTAATCGTTCTCAAGTGAAGGAGAAAATGCTAAAAACATGAAAGAAATCGAAAACACTGGAATCTTCCGATAATTTATTATGTATCTACGATACATAATGTTTATGCCTTAGTGTATTTGTCTGTCTGTCTGTCTGTCTGTAAATACGATAACTCCAGAACAGCTTAACTTTTTGGATTTTTTTTCGGTTATCTATTTAGGACATCCAAACGGAGGTCAAGTTCGCTTGGGGGCCGTGTCGGTCAAAGGTCATCAATTTTTACAATAGCAATCCCCCATGTGTGATGCATCGATGGAAAGGTATTATCAAGGGATATTCAACGGTGGATATCATTTGAATGTGGGATCACCCACTGACCAGTGAGAAGGGGTCAAGAGGTCAAATTACAAACATATATGTGTGATACATCATTCAAAAGCTTTGAGCAAGTTCTTTCAAATGACGTATGTACTTTTGCTCTATGATTGGGTCAATTTGAGATTTTTACTATTTTGTGTATTTTAAATATTTAAAAACACAATTTTACTGTGACGTGTTCAAAAACAGTATTGAACGTTTTAAAAACGTCACATCTACGATACATGAGCTCAACGTTGGTCGGTTTATTTTAGTTAGACATTTCAACAGTAAATTACCTTGTTGACAAACGGCTGCAAAAATCATAAGCCACGAATCATGATTGCTGCAATCATTTCCAACGATTTTGTTCGCCACTAAAGACTTTTTGAGCAAATAAATGAATAAGGCAATTGTAGTTCCAATAACAAACCACATTAAAATTATGCAGGCCCAAAGTTGAGTGGAAAATGGCCCCAGGTAAATATCTCGTCTTGATTCTGGTTGTCGGAATATTGCTAAAATCCTAAACCACGATAAATTACATACAATTTTGTTCGGAACTCGAATGTTATATTTTAGAATTAAATTTGTTATTTAAAGAATTTAAGCAATACGGTTCTTTGATGATCGGATGAAGAAACGTGATGTATTTGCTCCGATAAGGAATGATATATGAAAATGGGATCGTTATGTCTGCCGAGCCATCTATAATTTGTTCCCCCATTCCCCCCAGCGTCCTATTCTCGATCTCGTGAATGTATCTCTTCGACGCTTTGGCCTTCAACCTTAAAAAATTTAAAAATCAACGAATTTAAAATTTTAAAAACACCAAAAAATAAATACAATTTTTACGAAAAATTTAGAAGGAACTGTAGATCCAGCATTATTCTGTAAGAACAGCCACTAGCAAAGTTTGGGTTGCCGGAACCATCTTTAGAATATGCGAGCATTTTTTCGTTGTCTGGATCATTCTACAGGAGTGTTAAAACAAAACCAGGGCTTAGTAACTAAAATTATTTTTTAATTGTGATTAATTACTTTATTGGTTAAACACTTACGACTCCCGTTGCAGTAATGACATGACCTTTAAAGTTTGGTTTCTCATACTGCTTGTGAACACTTTCAAGAAGTACGAGAAATTTTTCATTTGACGAATTCATTTCAGAATTTAAAATCATTCTAATTGAATGACGGACCTCTGTTCCCCTATTCTTTAATTGCAATTAAAAATTAAAACGCTTTTCGACTACCAGATTTGAAAGTTTTAAGGCCTGAATTTTAATTTATGGTCGCGAAATAAAAACCTGAAAGTCATGGATGCTAGGTTTTTATTTTATGGAACCGAACTGTTAAAATTTGTCATAAAAATAGAAATTTTTTATTTGAAATTATAGAAAAAATCCTTTGATTCGCATATATTATTAATTTTTTTATATTTTATTTTGAAAATATTAAAAAAAATCAACTACAAAAGCCTTTTCACGTTCACAATTTTTATCAGAATCCCAACTCCTAGAACTCTACCAAAGTTACTAACTGTGTTGCTTCTTATTTACTTTTTATTACGACTGAAAATCAAATAAATTCGTAAATAATGTTCTGTTTATCGATGCATTTTCTTAGATGCACAAACAACAGGAGATTTTGTTGGACGTGTTTTTTGAACTTATGTAACATGTTTTATTTGCTAAAAATAGTATTCCAAATATATTTCATTTTTAGACCGGTAGTAATGGATGAAAATAGGCAACTGCTATTTTAACCTTGTCAATGTGAAATCGTCGAATAACCCAGTATGGGCTTTTTTTTAAATAAATCTCCATCATTTCGTTTATTTATAAAGCTAGGTATTTTAAAAAGGGGTAGGATTAATGTGCCCCCTCTAAATCTGAATTTTCCCCCTAATTAGGATGAACTTGACCCCACTTTAGGATGAATATGCCTACATCGAGGATGAAATTGCCCCCAGAAATATATGATAATAATTAATCAAATATGCATACGATGTTCTTATCTTGTCTTATGATATATCTGAATTAACATAGGGTGCATGAATAATCCATACCACCCAATACTGATCGAGTGTAAACTGTGTTTAACAGTGGATTTTAAATTTTATTTTAATGTGGGCATGTTAATCCTCGATGGGGGCATATTCATCCTAAGGTGGGGCAGGTTCAGCCTGATAGGGGGCAAGTTAAGTGGGGGCAAGTTCATTCCAATTAGGGGGCAAATTCAGATTTAGAGGGGGCACATTAAATTTAATCCTTTAAAAAATCCCTATTACGCATTCAAGCGATTTATAATCATTTTCGTTTTAAAACCTTTTTTTTTTTAGATTTCGGTATATCTTATGAATTACACATGACCGTTTGGGTAATAATTTCGTGTCCATTGTCCGCTTTGGACGCATAATGGTTTATCGCCCGCCGTAGGTTATTCTCTGTTATAACAAAATAAAAAACCCACTGAATCAAATAACCCTCAAATAAACTATTTTATCCGGTGTTCGGGGCTTATCTCAAAATACCATTCGTACTGTTGATTTTATTCACAAAATTTTTATTTAAATTTCTGATGACCAACTAAATATGATTTTAAACATTGAGAACGGACGTGGAAGCAAAGTCAAGCCTCCGTTGCATTTCCTCCAGTTCCTGGACCTTCTTATCGGAGAGTTGGTACTGGTGCTTCACAACCTTCCGATAAAACACAATTCCGAAGAAGCAAATGCCGACAAGAACTGGGATCATGATCGCGGTGGCACACCAAGACGCAACTTCCGAGAAGTAAGTGAACTTAATCCAACACAAAATGATGACGTCGAGAGTGAACAAGAATATTGAGATGGTGTTGGCCAAAACCCAGGAGAGGTCGATGTAAAACATCATGGAGTCGTGGGGGGACTCGTGCGGTTTGCAATTAGGACTCATCTTTGCAACGACTTGAATGTGGGGCAGAATGCAGGTCGAAATCATCATCGCCATCATTGTGGTGCAGACGAGCAGCGCTGTAGTCACTGTAAACGCGGTCAGAAGTTCGGGATGAGCGTCGTCGTTGATTTGTAGCTCCACCGTTGCAACCTTAAGACAAAATCAGTTCGAATTAATTGCATTTAGGCCAGGTAATCGTTGGTTTAAATGCATATCAAAGTATCAGAGAGAGGATCTAAATAGCTAAACATTTTCAATCAGACATTGTGACATTGGACACCAGTTTTGAATCAGAAAAACAATTTATATCCAAATTCTCAATGTGCCCCAACCATAGAGTAAAATCAGATGAATTGTTTCGTAGCCTGTGCTAGTATAGCTTGCCATCGATTCCCACATGTTACACGTGGGTTTTTTGCATTGAAAATTGTGACCTTTAAATTACACATACATTTTGACGTATGACTAACAAGGCCATAGAACGAACGCAATTAGTTCTTGGGTTATCGGTTATCCAATTTATCAAAATATCGAAATTTTAATAAATAACTCTCCCAAATCTCTGATTGTTTAGTGTTTAAAAATAAATCCCGATCCCAAAATAGATTCTCAGCTGCATTTCGGCACCCGGACTTTGGAATGATTTAGTCAAATTATGTAGAATTAATTAATTTTATCTCCGTATTAATTACCACAGAAAATCCAGCCATCAGAGCAGCCATTTCCGTAATTCCCGAAAGTTTAGCTTTGCTCAACTGCAGCCGTCTCCAGTTGAGGAATTCGGGATCGTTTGGATCCTCATGATTTCCTGCATTCGAGTGATCCACCTATTTCAACAATATTTTGAGATTTAAAAACTCGGAGAAAATGTTCAGAATTTTTAAAACGGTTCTCACGAGGTTAAAAATACCAAACGAACGTTTTCTATCCTTATAATTGGCAAAGAAATCGAATTCCTCGCACTTGGACTTGGAAGACTCCAAGAGACTGATCGAGGGCCTCGGATTGTTGTAGTTGGACTTGGTGGTGGACTATTCGTTTCTGAAACCGAACCCATGCTTATACTAAACGATTCTAATCTTGACATTTTAAGTGTTTTTTCAGAAACATAAATCCAGAAAATTTAAAAAATTACCAAAAATTAAGAACAAAAATTGTATTTTATAAAAATACCAACGTAGTAATAGCGTGGATGATTTCTATTTGACTGTGAGTCGTAAAAACAATATTCGTTTTAATGTCAGGCATAGATCTGCCTAAATTAATTTTGGACACATTTCACGGTTAAATAGCAATAAATCCGTCATGTACTTCAACAGTATAATCTTAATGAAGGCTCAGAATTCGGTACACGACCAGACATACGAGGCTGACAATATTTTTCGTGACAATAGTTAAAGTTTCTTAGCTTTTTGCTGACGACCATAAAAAAAATAATAAAAAATTTCATCGTAAGGAAATTACTCATGGAACTATAGCAGTTATGATGCATTGCATTGCTTAGTAATATATTTGATTGTTATAATCTGCGTCCCATATTATCGTATAATCATGATTCTCATGAAAAAGAGGTGCTAATTCAATGGGATCTTATTTCCGTATTTTACGGTAATACGGAATTGCCATAAACTTACTATTTGCTAATTTTAACCTCTTCACCCTGATTAACCAATTTTAATTAGTAAAAGATCTACAAAATCATATCACATTCAGCAAACAAACACCGGAAAATAATTGTTAGAATCAAATCATACATCTAATATGTTTTTATTTTAAATACACTTAAAGATAAAGAATTAATTATTCTGGACAGGTAATTTCCCCCCTTGGTTAAAAGCTGGATAATTCTGGAATAAGCCCATCCATTTCGTTGTAATCCAAACAACAGGCCGAGCCATCCCAAATCAATCGGTCTTTTGGGCAGCCACCACTGCAAACAAGTATTTTAATTTAAATTAGTAGCACACGTAAAACATTAATTTTACTTAAATTATTTTGCAATCCCCCCAAAAACATGGAACACCCTGTACAGCTGGAAATCAACAACTTATAACAAAACCGTAAATCAATAGATCCCTTTAAATGCACATGGGGAGTTAATATAAGTCAATTTAAGAGTGGGGACTTATTTCGGGGGTCGTGAACTGACCTTCCAGACCCTTCGAATTTGGTTGGTTTCCTTAAGAGATTATTATAGACACTTTGTTGATCCAGGATGGCGTTGTTGATTTTGTCAACAGTTTTAAGAACCCCTTCGTTCAGTCCAGGTAGGATGACACTGTATGCTTTCCTCTGGGGTTTTGAGATCGTTCTGAACCTGTTAATTTTAAAATTGGTATAAAAAATTTAGATTTTTTTAATTGCGGTGATTTTTTTTGATAAGATAAACCTTACCAACGAGTTTTCAAGTCCTCTAGGGTGAAGAATTTTAACATTTCCACCCCGTAAGTATGATGAAGGGATGGATTGAAAGCAAAATAAGAAAAGCAGGACATGTGCGCGGAATCAATTGCTTTCCACATCAGTTCTACGATCTGATCGTTTTTGGCTGGATTGAATAACCTGTCTTCTGATATCGTTTTGCTTTCATTGGGTTCCGTCTATTAATACATAAATAATTAAATCGTTAATTAACAAAATTATAATAAAAGACCTTTGATTTGGGAGAAAAATCTACTCGCAAATCGCAATCCAAAACTTCTACATCATGTCAAATGAGCAAATTGGGAAAAAACGTAATTTCTACTCGTCCTATACTCAATTAAATGAGGGTTTCCAATCTGATAACGTAGTTCACAAAATCTTGGAGGATTAATGATTCATTTGACATGACAGGTTTGAAAGTTAAAGAAAGAACGAGCGGACAGACGGACACACAGACAAAGCGTTACCATAAATTGATTTTAAACCTTAGAAAATTTTAAAAAACATTACATAATTAGTTCCAGAATTCGATTTTCTGCAGCCGAAGCCGCTGCCGTTCAGAGGTTTGACAAGTCCCTCGCATTTTTCCAGCGCGTATTTAATTCCGCGGAAATCCCGGTCATTCAGCGTCCCATTTCTGTACTTGTCGTAATACATGTACTCAAACAGCCGAAAGGCCATCTGAATTAATTTCGGAGACAGAATTTTGGACGTCAGTTTTTGAAATATCCGTTGGGACAACCCGATCAAGTCCAACGCTTTAGGGAAGTCAACTGATCTTTTGATCCTAGCGTTTTGTGTCGTGATCCGCATTCGATATTCCATAATGTCCTGTGATTCTTTAATTAAATCCAATTCGTCGTCTGGCTGTGGCACCCCTGTTGATGTTTCTGGACTTGGGGTCGTCGTGGTGGGTGGGGCTGGCAGGGGCTCCGTCGCAAATAAGTTACCCAAGCCACTGCAAGTTGGTGGGATTGTGCATTTTTCTGAAAATTAGGGTAGGAAAATATTAAATCTTTGAGAATTGCGATTCCCGCCAGTATTTCTCGCATCCTAAAATAATTTTTATTGTTCGCTATTTATAGTACTTTACTACAAGATTGAATATTTGAATTTTTATAGGCCTGGGGTTAAATCGAGAATATTTCAGTAAAAAACATACTATTATTTTCCCAAAGGTCAGCCCATCGCTCAAGATCTTCAGGATTCTTCTGTCGATTCATGTATGCCAAACTGTGATCCGACAGTATGTTTTCAGTTTGTGGTATTATTGTCCATATCTATTGTTAAAATGTACTTTTTAGCATTTTTAAAAATACGTAGGACTGCTGTAATCGTAATTGTGCACAATAATTAAAAAAAACATACTTCGCCTCCTTTAGATCCCTTCGGAACGGAGGGAACGTAACACGCAGCACCGTTACCTTTTGCAAGTTTCCCGGTCATAAATGAGGCGTGTGGGTCAATCTCACCTTCCCCCAAGCCTGTCCCAATAAAGCTAAAAACAGAATTGAATTCGAACACTGAAATACTAGAGTCTTATACTCATATCCGACTCGGCATTCTTTTATATTAGATTTTAATTTCGGATTTAATTATTTTTAATTATGGAAATCTAAGCCTCTATACATTTCAAAAACTTACTCGCCACGAGGACAAACACAAGGTTTTGATCCATCCGAATTGACTGGTTTGATAGGGTGTTTTAAGAGTCGGACCCCACCGGGACAGGCCTTGGTTGTGAAGAGAACGTACTTATTGTTATGGCAGAATCCAAATATCGAAACATCCTCCGAATTCACCAGAATTACAGCCATTAATTTAACGAGAAGGAATAACGCTCCTTTAGATGGACTCTGAAAGTACGGATTCGAATTCTCAGGTTAAGTTTTCGACAATCATACGTCTTGACTGTCTTTAAATAAAGTAGTAGAACATCAATTAAAATAAAAAAACGACAAATAATTTCTTGCGTACCATGTTCATTAATTCCTTCATTGCAAGTTATGAACTACAGTGTGCTTTTAAATCTGGATTAATCTTTGTATTAATTTCAGCACACTTTAAGTGTCCTAACCCTAAGTTATGTTTATGAATTCCGGAGGATCACCTTTACACTCAAAAATAAAACTTCCGGTTATAATTAAAACGTAAATTAAATACAAGAAGTGTTCGCTGAATTTTTGAGAAATATCGAATTCCGATTCCAGTCCTATCAAATTATATGCACCGAAAGTTTAGTTTCACGAAATATTACACGAGTATATGCCGATCCAAATAAAAATTTGCACAAATCGAAATTATTTTGATTTCTAATTCTCTATTTATCAACAATAAAAACTGAAAGTGTGTTTATTTATATGACTCGTACAGTCCACGAATCGAAGCCTTTTAAAGGCCTTACTTTCCTTAATTATTGAATAGAATTAAATAGAACAACAATGTCGGTTACCGGTTACAGTTATTGTATAATTTTCGGTAATAAAATCGCCATCAAAGTATGTCAAAAAATTCTCATGTTGAAATGTCATTCTATCAATACTATCATGTAATCCCATAAGATTTTTCAGAATATCCTAATCCTAAGCCACATTTGTAATTAAAATACCGGAGTCGTAGTATTTTTGCACGATTGGGTATTATTGTCAACAATGTCACATTTAGTGGATAAACTTTAGGATTAACATACATACGTTTTACACAGCGTTAAAGAGTATCTGTTTGCCCCAGAATAAATTGCATATTCTTGCAAAAATGATGCGAAAAATCTCTCTGCTATTTCACCTGCCGTTAGAGTAAGTTGGGTTTGGTTAGGTTGGGTTAGCTATAGAGTCAGAGAATGTAAAGCTGTCGTTTTGCAGAGTACACGCTCCGTTCAGTTATTCCAAAAAATGTTGCCACAAATTGTTGAGTTGGAATTTGGAAAGGTCTTCTGACGTTCCTTGGAATAGTTTGCATTAATTAATTACTCCGACGAGGCAGTTGCAAATTATTTAAATAATTCCCCACCACCCAACTACAGTCAACATTCAAGAGTAGATTGATGTTTTAATTTGCTCTTCATTTTGCCAATCCTTTTAATATCATATGTATAATATGTTTCATTTTACCATTTTTCATACTCTATTCTTTCAATGGTTGGAAATAGGAATATTCTTTCAAATCCGCTCAGTTGAACCCTGAACACATTTTTCATTTTTCATACGTTTCTTTGTCGCCGTTTTATTGCCTTTTCAAAATAAACTCTAGGTTAATGATTCTAATGTTATTAATATCATGATTAGATAAAAGATACCTTGCAAAGAATTTATCATTTTCATTATTTGCAAACTTCATAATGCTATTATACTAAAGTGTTAGTAGTATTATACTATACTATACTATTATGCTTTTAGTAAATCATCGAAAACCCCGAAAGTCATTTTAAAAAATTCAGATCCGTAAAACTGCCAAAATGCTATCGATGAAGATGAATATTAATATCTCCTATATATACATGTATATTATATACATAGAATATCATTCGATCACAAATTATGTCCTAGTGTGTAGTGGTTTTTGAGCATGAAACACATTCACTCGTACTTGTTACAGTTCACAGTTGGAACAATAGGGTTAATAATGTTAATATACAGGGTGTCTTTTAAATTCTTTCTATAGTTGATAAATTGAAGTTGTATACACCTGGAAAAAAACACCCTCTCTCTAGGTTTCCAATTCATTAGTTTATTGCATATTGATTGGCAGGGAGTAATAAGTAAAGAAATGTTAACCGAGTTATTAATCTAATTGTTTAAATATATATAATCTACAGTCGTAGAGCATAGAGTCGTAGTACCCATTTTCTTTGCTGTTCATCATTCATTGTTTAAGGAGATTCTAAGGTCAACGGTCAAAAGTTCAGAATTATCATATGTATTTATAGGTTCTACTATATAGATATTTGTCCCGTCCTAATTTAAAACCAAAAATCAACTACTTTTAGATGGAATAATCCGAATAAATTTATTAATTGAATATAAATAATTGAGGGATAAATAATTAAGATGATTGTGTAAGAGGAGATAAATGTGGTGTGGCGGGTGTGCGGAGATAGTGGTTTATGGAGAGAGGGAATTTCATGTGGGGGTTTCGTAGTGTAGTGGTCATCACGTCTGCTTTACACGCAGAAGGTCCCCGGTTCGATCCCGGGCGGAACCATTTTTGCTACTTTTTTACTCTTTTTTTGTTCCTTAAAATCTCGTCACACTTGATTAATCAATCATTAATCTCCAATCACGTTCAATGTGGATCCGTTTTTTATTTTCCAGTGCAAGTATGGAGGATTTAAGGAGTTTTATGCAAAAAAAGTCATAAAATGTGGAGAAACAAAAGATGAGGAGAAATGAATGTAGAACACAGAATGTCTGATTTTATTTTGAGTGTCGAATCACTTATAATTAAACCATACCCAATCAATAGCCGATTGGGGGATTTAAAACAAAATAATTTCGTATTTGAGGAGATGAAAGTCTATTGAAATTAGGTGCAAGGTCTACACAGTTCTACAGTGGTGTATCCAGTTCTGTTTTTTGCATAAATTGGCGAATTTTACCAACAATTCAAACTTATGAGTCACAATTGACAAGGTCCATGATTTGAAATCTGATCGGAATGAGTCTTCACGTATTATCCAAATTATCTCGACGGAATAAGTCCCCATATTTAATGCAAATCTCATCAGAGTAAGTCCCCATACCCAAATTAAGTAAAAATCTCATCGGAATCTGATCTCGTCCTAAGTAATTGGTTGGGATATATACTTACACACGTGCTGGGTTTGACCCGGCACCCGACTTTTATCTTTTGGACAAGATTTTATTATTTACGGACCGGGTTCAATTGCCATATCAAAATTCAGGGTTCCTTACACACGGGCAGGGGGTTTTAAGGCTTTAACTAATTCAAGTTTACTAATTGGATAATCAACAATGGGACCGAACAGTAGGATGAACATTTCTCACATTTTTACATTGATAATAATATATAACATGTATTGTAAATTGTCAATGCTGCAATTAATATTCACTTAACATAAAATCAGGAGGTGAATTGTGAATGGTGAATATAACCAGTATAACCACCCACCTCTCCATGCTCCGTAATGCCTCCACGAAGTAAAGACCATATTTTTCAGTCCAGAAAGCTTGCAATTGCAAACCTGGCGTTGTTTTTTTTTTGATAAAAATAATTTAACCAAGAGTTTATGAGCTTTAGAAAGTATGGAACTAAGGAATATGTATGTAAATAGTAGATAAAAAAGTATCAAAATAAATCGCTGCCCCCAGTGAGGATCGAACTCACGACCTTCAGATTATGAGACTGACGCGCTGCCTGCTGCGCCATAGAGGCTAAGCTTATCTACCTCCCTCCCTCTTCCGAACCTCCACTCTCATCCACAACCTCCAGTTTTTTATTGCCCCAAAACGCAACCTCTCCACTTCTCCAGTTCTCACTCTCACAAAAGCACATTCATTCCAGTTTTTTGTGCCAGAAAAACTGTAAAAAAGATGACAATATTGTTAGCTATATGCAGAATAGAATTGTTGTAAAAGACTTATTTATAGGAAGTTAGCCCAGCTTTTTTTCTGCAATCTGTGATCTGATCGAAAATGGAATAATTCCAGCGAATCGGAATTTTGTTTATGCAAATCAGATGAATTTTGGTAATTTTCAGCTTTCAAGCTTGATAACAGAAATGCAAAAAAAATGTTGCTCAAAACTGAAAAATGCATTTTAACAAAACAAAAATGCCGTTCGCGGTATTAAATGTACCCTGGTTTTGAACATCAAACATATATTATTGGTTTTTTTGGGGGTTTTATTTTTTATTTCACTAAATCTAAGACCGCATTAGATGAATTAGATCTTCTGAAATTAGATGCAAAAATGATATATATATATTACAATATGCATGATATGGATCTAATGGATCAGATATTGGATATTGATCATGGGAGTTTATTGTTGCAAGTTCTGTTTCAAGTATATAATCCGAGTGAATCCATTTTTAGTCCTTCAAAATTCTTTCATTAAAAACTAATTACCAAAAAAGAGAATTATTTTTTTTCTGGTCTTGTCCTTGTGTACCGTGTTGGATTGCAGATTGGTTCGGAATTAAATTTTGATTGAGTTTATATAAAATGATGCATTCATTTCGGTATATTCCAGGATGTCATTCTCAGTATCCTAATTCTTTCGTAGTTTAAAATGATGAAAATTTAATAATAACAAGGTCAATATTTTTTCATAGTCATAACCATAAATAACGCATTTGAGTGATTCACACGCATTCTTTGTCCTCGTGCAAGCAATAAAGCTAGGCCGAGAAACTCTTTTGCTTTGCATTTGATGATATAGTGTTGTACATTTTGAAAATCCATAGATATTTGCAATTGCAATGAATAAGATGTGTTTTATTTATATATCAAAGTTGAAATGATGCTGAAAAAGATGTGTAGGGTAATATGGGATTAGAGAGCGTGGTTTTTGCGTCCCGTAAATCAATAGCCGCCCGGTTAGCTCAGTCGGTAGAGCGTCAGGCTTTTAACCTGAATGTCGAGGGTTCGAGCCCCTCACCGGGCGCTCAGCTTTTTGCTCCTTCTCAACCCAACCGCTACGGTCTCAAGAGGTTAAAGGTTATCTCATCCTATAGTTTAGATTTTGCTTGTTTTTCTATTATTTTTGCGGAGGACAGGAATAATATTTTCGATTAGGAGCATAGGTTTTTTTTTTGAGTCCGATAGGAGAAGTTGATCTTTTAAAATTTTAAACAGTACAGATATTCATAGTTCATTGAAATTTATAAAAAAATATAGAAGAACAAGTTAAAACACAAAGATATTTTAATGTCAAGCCAAATATAAACTCTATTTTTTAAGGGGTATTTTTTTAATATCTAAAGAACATTTTGAATATGAAATATATCCAGGAATTTTTAGAAAAAAAATTAGTTCGATTTATTGCCCCGTTAGGGCTGTGTGATCCCCCCGATAATGGGATTTTAACATTGATTTAGATAGGGAAATCAAAATTTTCATAGGTTTTTAAACCCCCCCTTAAAGTCCGCTGTTATTTTGGTTCTACATTCAGTTTAGTCAAAAACGGTTTTAGAAATCTTAGAAATATTACAATGCATATAATATCTATATATATATGGCATTTTTCATGAAATGAGTCCTTTATCTCACATACATAGTCGTAAAATCTGTTCCATACACAGACACTTGTATAATATTTTCGAATTTCCGATAGTAACTTCATCACCCTTCTCTTTTATCCGAATACGTAGTATCCCGATAAATATCCCCATTCAGAATCCCTAACAAGAATCAGAATCCCTTGAGAAAGACGAAAATATTAAAATGATGAATTCAATTATTTCGATCGTGTTTTTGGACTTGTAGTAAATATAAAACCTTAATATTTCCACGTCTAAATCATAAAAGAATCATACTATTTCCTAACTACGAACTATATCTGTGTCATACATTATTCCATACAACCGTAGGTGCCTTAATTCGCAAGCCCCCGTCAAGGAGAAAAATATTACTTTACATTTTTGTTGGGACCGGAATCCAAATAAACTAAATATTTTGGTTAGTGATCAGAAAACTCGAAAGTTGTTGCTACTGAATAATGCATAGCGGGTTCTTGTTTCTTCCGGTCAGTCAATTTATGTCTTTGTCTGCAATTTTTGCAATCAACCCGTGTTTCCTCCTTCCATACAATCTAGGTTGGAAAAATATTAAGACCCTTACATGGGTCACCTCACCGCACCGGTGGTGAGCGAATGTGTTAAATTGTTTTTTTCCAGTCCCACAGAACATATGGGGCATGGGGAAGATAAGAATAACGTATAAATAGCTTATATCGGATCAGTTGTAAGTTTTAGATAAAACTCTGCAACTATAAAACAGTAGTTGAAGTTGCACTAAAGAATCATAATCATTTTGAAGTTTTTGTTAAATTACACTTTATTTCAAAGCCATTATAAAAAGGTCGATTTGTATTGGGACGATAGCACAGATTTTTGTAGCTATTGGAGAAATTAGAGGCTAAATCGATCTCATTTAACCTCTTGTTTACGGCATTAACAATCAATCAAGTCCATTATAACCTGACATTTGCAAGTTTCAAACCCCTTGATAAGCGCATATTTGTGAATTAGCAGCGTATCCCTGGACAACTTTTTAAAATCTAAAAATTCCTCGGAAACCTACATTTCATTTATATAATTTCGTAGGAGACGGAGTTTTCAGTGAAATTTTATAGAATCAGAAATAATTGTTTTGAAGCTAATTTCAATGCAAGTTTGAAAACAAGGACAGATGGAGAACAAGAGGACACAAAATTACATTTTGAATCCAATAATCGTTCCAACAGTTTCAAGCTTCCAAACTTCCAACCAATAAAATCTGATTTTTATGAGCGACCTATGATCAGAGATTATGCATTGTTTCATTTCTGCAAACAGTAATAAAATTACAAAAAAATCGGATCTGGTGAATGCATAAGGACCGTTTGAAATTTTGTTGTATTTGTTGATTGTGATCGAACGGCATTTTTTGTCCTTGTTTGTAATTTTGCTGAAATTAGCTGTAGTGTTAAATTAATGGAAACCAAAAATTGCGACTAACAAGGGAGTACATTCAGATGTAAAATCCCGGTTTGCATTAAACTTGTCTCATTTGCAAAAGGAAAAATGAATCTACTACTTGAACTTGACTTACATTTAACTGACATTACATATTCTAATCTAGAATTATACTTTTTATATTAATCCTTGTGATGTAACCACTACTAAATACACGTACTGTGGGTGTCACATTGTAATAATGAATAAACCGTTGCAAACGCACATTCAAAAACCGTGAAACCACACGAAGAAGACGACTAAAACGTCTTGTGACCAACTGACACGTTTTTCACAATTCCCCCAACCATAGAGTAAAGTGGTGTACTGTTAAATATCACATAGCCATGCCGGTTAAAGTACGGTTTCTGGTCCAAGTGACTACTTTCATTTTTTCAGTGTTGGAAAAAACCTATCCAGCGATACGTCACACATTGGTGATACATTTCTGTAGGTTTAAAATTAAAAAAATGTGACCTTTATGAATATGATACGACCTAGTTTTCACACGAACTCGACCTCTGCTGGGAGGTCATTTGCCTTAACCATTATATCTAGAGCTAGCGAACGAACGGGTGGGTGAGTTTAACATGGTGGTGGTGGCTTTTTAACATTGAGGTAGATTGACAAACCCTAGGGGGTGTGACCGATATACCTTGAGCAGAATTTTCAGAACCAGTCCCAATGTTAAAGTTTCATTTTTCCTTGATCTTTCGAGTGAGATAACTGATAAGTCTAAAGCCAATCGGGGTATAACATCTGAAAATCATCCCTTGTATGAGGTTATTCCAGCCTTGTTAAAACAAGACAACTTCAAAAGAACTCTAAAATCATGTCCTGTATCATGCACATAAAACGTTAAAGAGTTGAAAATACGAACAAGCGTATGCTTCATCCGATTGCATACGTTTTCGATAATCGTATAAATTAAAGTCAGTTAATTTGTAATTTAAACCTATTCAACTAATTAACTTAAAAAATCGGACCGTTTTTGAAGATGAAAACTATGATAAAGAATCGAATCCAAATCAAAAATGCCCGGAACGACTAAAGTCGTATTTCGGCTACACGGGATGAAAAATTTAAACGACTAAAGTCGTATTTCGGTTGCCTGGGATGCAAATTTGAAAACGACTAAAGTCGTATTTCGGCTTCGAGGGACAAAAATAATGAACGACTAAAGTCGTAAGTCGTCTCCACGGGTACATAATTTTTGCGTATGTCGGCTGCTTGGACTGTTAGGAAAAACGACTTTTGTCGTTTGCCGTCTCCAAGAGGTTAAACATTTTATGCAATAATATTTTTTGTGGTTCAATACTTTGAAACATTTTGAAAAAAAAAAACAGCCACTGAATCAATATATTTGGCTTATTATTCTGAAACAATAGCAAATCATGGGAGACATCCAGGACAGCAATTATTTTATATGATTAATTAGGGTTTACTATAATCGATGAAAATGATCTGTAAAACTACAAACCAGCTTAACATGCATTACATTTTTACATTTACAGTTGGGTACAAAAATGCACCCTTAGTGCAGAGTTGATCCAAAATAATCATCAATCATTTTCCAGCGAAAAATACTACATAACTTTCAGAGAGAAAGTCAGATCAAGCTAACAAACAAATTGATGCAATTGCATTTTCTTGGTATATGCCGGGAACTTGGACATTTCATACTTCTGAATTTCTGATGAGATCTGTAAATCCGGATCCTGATTCCAGAGATCTAAGCAAAATAAAATAAGAATCAGCCGAACGGAGCTATTGAACGAGTGAATAGGATAATTTTGATATCCAGGTAAAGGTAATACATAATATGGGAATCGGGATGATGTATTGTGTGGTTATGTTACCCGGGTCCTTTGGTTTCTGATCCGAAAGACTGGCGGTGGAGGCGGGTAACATCGGATTATTTTTATATGTGATATGCCACCACCACCACCCAGAACCAGGACGGGTGGAGGATCGTTCCTTCCTCAATCAATAAAGTCCAGAGAGTTTTCGGGAGGTTTCGTTGAAAGTGTGAAGGCACACTGGATA
Organism: Desoria tigrina; assembly: GCA_906901685.1. Taxonomy (NCBI): domain Eukaryota; kingdom Metazoa; phylum Arthropoda; class Collembola; order Entomobryomorpha; family Isotomidae; genus Desoria; species Desoria tigrina. Next base: position 1,688,353 of record CAJQTU010000035.1, read on the forward strand.
CATGGCCACTCGAACTCTAGCAACTTTTTAAACCTTCAACCCACAAACGCATCACAGTCCAATTAATTCCCATCTCCCTAAATTATTAATTAAGAAATCAATAGTCAAAATCTCACCATATCTCCGTAATGAGGACGTGAGGGGGTAGAACGGAGAAGGTTCCCGATAACTCCAGGCACCCGTCACCCAGTCTGCTTTCTCCAGGCACAAGTGACCCAAAAATTCAACTCCCACCTTGTTTTTGACCTAATATCCAAAAAGAGCAAAAGTAAAGACGTAGTCATTTAATTATTCAACCAGTTAATTTCCTTTAAACCACAATTGGGAATTAACCAGTACCTGGCTTTCTTCTCGAAATCTTCTAAAAAATATGGGTTGCTGAAGATAAGTGATTCGCAAGATGAGTTAATCACAATCCTTTGTTAGTACGTTTCTAGAAGGACAGGGAATTGAATAGATAAAACATCGACTTATTTGTAAAGTTTAAAATGTGTGTCCGTTAAGGAAATAGAAAGATGATGCCCTCACCTCAAAGACAGTTGGTGGGAGGTGCGGTGGGTGGGGTTAGTGATCCAAGTTCTCCAGGCGACGGGGAAGACGGTGGATTCCACGACCGTCTAATTCCCCGCAAAACATCCGTAGAGACCCAAACCATGACTGATGACTCCTATTATCAACGGAAAATCACACCGAGGGTTCCGAAGCGTTAGTCAAACGATTTTTAATTGATTGTATTTTATTATGTTATTTTGTTTTATAACCTTCTGATTGGTCATTAGGATGCAAGATTGCAGTGTATTTGGCAACTGGAACAGCCGTCATTGTTGAACCAGACAAAGGGAGTTCTGCCACCGCGAAGGACATGGTCGATGCAATTGTCGATAGTGAAGAGTTAGCCCTACCGCCTTACGCTGGAGAAGTCTTCTCCCTTTGGATGGCTTCCTCCTTTCTCGGTCTGTAAATTAAATTTAAATCTATTTCTGTATTTACATAAAATAAAATAAATCATTTGATAAATAACTTTTAAACACTTCCAGAGGTCCAATTAAAACCGAATCAACAGCCTTTGGGAGTGCGGAAGAACTGGAAGCGACTCCTGCACAATTACAGTACAGCAACTCACCTTGAAGCCGAGTCGGACGACCCGCGGATTTGTCTCCGACGCTCAGCGTACTTGACGAAGCGAGAGGAGATGAGAATCAAAGACTCAAAGATCCTGGAACTTCTCTATTCCGAGGCGAGACATAATATACTCAGTGGCCGATATCCGTGCGAAGCTGATGACTACTCCACGCTGGGGGCCCTCCAGGCCGGTATCGAAATGGGCTCTTATAATCCAGATATTCACAATCTTGACTTCTTCAGGTAAGGTTCTAGAATTAGAAACCGTATTAAATATGCATAATTACGGAATTTTAATTAGTAAATAAAATTCATGTATAGACAAAATCAGCGCCAGTTCTTACCAGAGCATGTATGTGAAGCCACTTGGATACCATCTTTCCTACTGGGTCGGAAGAAGAGCTCCCCATCCTTCATGTTGCTCGAAAACTTTCGACGAGTTCCCCCGACCACACCGTCCAGAAAGTTGGTCCGCAAATATCTCGAGTTGTGTTGGGCTCTTCCGTACTACGGGTAAAATCAGGACATTTAGTTTGCAATTCAGTCTTAAGTTTTAATTACTGAGTACCTAATTACATTAATTAACTATTTCCATACCGAATACTAAGGAGTGCCATGTTTCACGGTCAAGTGGAGAGTCCAGCCAAGGGCCTTTGGTCGTTTTTGGACCACCCGGACAACTTTGTCCTCTTGGCTATCAACAGCCACAGCCTTCATGTCATAGACTACTTCAGAAATGTTGGTCCACCTACAAACTAATTAAAATATGATTAATTGACCACTCTTTAACTCGTAATTTTAATGCTAATTTTGCAGAGAATACTTGTGGGAGCCCGATTTGAAAACGTTAGAGTGGAGTTGGGTTGGCCGTCCCACGAATCCAACCCCAACTGCTTTCCTTGCCTTTTCCTCCAATTCCTCGAACCCGACACTCGACAAAGTAAAATGCTCCAGATCTTCTCGAAACAGGCCCCGATGATGGATGCCCTGATTACCCGATTTCATCGAGCTCGATGTCGGTCAATTGACTCTTCTAATGATGAAGCCGACGGACCTTCACTGGAATCATCTGAAATGGAAGGAGGTAAAGCCATCGATTTATTTTCATAAGCAGATTAAATCGTTTTTAGCATTTTTATGGACATGAAACGAACTTTAGTCATTTTTTGTAATGTTTTTCAGATTTTCTAATGTCTCTAAAAACGGTGACGGAATGCGGAATAGATAGTTCCTGTCTGGCAAACAAACTGAGTGAACTTGCCCTCGCTACATTCGACGAAGAAGGTGTCTGCATAACCCAACCTGGCTCTTGGGCCTTTTCCCAGTAACCCCCCTCGTCCTTCAACGACAAGAAATCGCAATCAATTTGAATCAATTACAATATAGCTCTTTCTTATGCAATTTTTTCTGCAGTGTCACTTTATCAAATGGACAATTCCAATTAATTAATATTAGGTATAATAAGCATGTTAGGTAACATAAAGGATCTCAATATTAAACACGACGAAGAAAACACAAACAAATCCCTATCCTTCCTTTTGAGTTAATTTGATCAAGTGATTGAATATAAATACAATGATAACATGTTACATTCGTTTCGTTTGTGAAGTGATACTCTCATTAACTAAATTGACTAATTTACAAACAATTAGGATACTTAAACCAAATAAGCTAGTTATCATGAGTGATGAATAACCGATTAGTTAAAAAAAACGATACCTCCAATTGTATGTAAATATAACACGCGCGTGTATTTATTCTAAGCAAGACACAAGAATAAGTTATCCACCGACCGACAGCCCCTTTACATTGGGAAATAGGTAAAATAATACGATAACTGAATGGAAAAAAGTGTAATTAGGTTACAAACGGTTCATTTGGCGAGAATATGATGTGCTATTTAGTAATAAGTAATATATAATACAGACAGGGTTATCAATGATCAATGAGTATCGTGGTTATCTTGAGTCGGATACTTAATTTTTAGTAATTCTTAGCAGTTACAATGCGAGTGTCAAGCCATTTTGTTTACTTTTAATTTAAATACTCATGTATAGATAGTTCACTGTCTTTAAATGTGCTTCAGACTCGGGAACCCCAGAAGGAATTCATAGCACTAATAGGCGATGCGTGTACAGTATAAAAGGATTTCACAATGATCACATGATTTCACAAGTAACTTAACTAATTCTAGACACTCCAGTTAAATATATCTTAAAGATAAGTGAATACACAATAGCAATTTTAGGTAAAGTAAATCGGAAGAATCAACATTCGCATTAAGGACGTATTTGAATACAAAAAGCTATATGTATGTTAAAAATACTTAATAACTACTTTCATATTAATGATTCTTGTCATCAATTCATCATTAATAAACGAAGGTGTTGAAGTATATCGGAAAACTACGAAACGCTGTGACGAATTTAAATTATTTAACTTTCTAATGAAGACATTTTTGTGGAATTCGTCTACTGTAAAAGTTAAGAACACTCCTAGATAGATTCAGATTGCCTAGCTATGTTAGTCAAGTACCTCAAGTGCCTACAATGGGTCCAACATTACCCTTTGAACCCTTTGCTTTTACATTGAACTCCTTTGAACCGTAAAGGAATTTGATAACAACAAAATGAATTACTCTCTAATAGGAATTCGTTTGTTTCTTGACTATTTTTGTCCATCATACCGCCACCACCACCAATAGAGGCACTTTGCAGGCATTTTACACGAAGAACCTTAACCGTCTTCCGCCCACTCGGTTGAACTCGAACAGAATGATGGAGTAACTTATCTGACGGTGACGATGACTTTTGATACTGATGGTCTATTAAAAGTTGACTAAGAAAATTTGTCCTTTCAAGCAGAATCATGTCCTGTCGTAGGTCTTCTGGAAGTTCAGAACGGCTAAATAGGCATATGTGAGTTTGAGTTGAGTGCAAAGATTTAGTGGTTAGTTCCAGGAACTCGTCCGACATAATGATTGTTCTAGAAAAGAAATATATACCAATATTTTTAGGTAAAATCTCAGGAATTTGAATTAAAACCGTTATTGGGTAGTTATTCTCTTAGTTAATCTTCTTACCTATAAAAACTTCGAACAAGTGGAACCATATCAAAGGGGCGATCAGAATGTAAGTTTTCTTGAGAAAGACACGAATTCGATGTGGTTCGACAAGTGCCTCCTTGTCGCAGCACATCAGATGTGGACGGGATGTCGAAAACAATGAGTTCCTTGAGAGATTGTATGGATGGACCAAAAATAAGACCCACTGCCAGCAGATCATCACTGTTCTTGGTTATAGACGTGTCCAACGTCTGAAAACAAAACAAGATCCAATCCAATATTAAGCTCCTTTCGCGAATAAAGTGCAAAATATCACACAAACTCTACCTGTAAGATATTCGTGATGATTTGATGAGCCAATTCTTCTTGTTTTATAGATTTCAGCTCTTTTCTCTGCCCCTTAGCATGTTTCATCATGTCTCTTCGATTTGAAACCTAATAATTTAAATTCATATATTATTCAAATCAATCAAACAAAAATGAAATTAAATTGTTCATTGAAATGTGAAATTCAAGGTTAATAAATCAGAATTCTAACGATCGCTTTGATGCGTTCTCGGGGGTCATCCATGGCATCATCTATTTTTTCTAGGCTTGGACTAGTCGTCTTTAAAGACATATGTCCTGGCATCAAGTCGAACGGTCCTTTCAGACCATGTAGTACTCCAGTCCGCCTTCGAAGCTGCTCTAAGGGCAGCGGTATTTGGTTCCTTTGATGAAGAAATAATTTAATTCCAGACTGGACAATCGAAGAGATGATTTGACCTCTTCGATGAGCTTCATCTACAGGAATTGAGTAGTCCCAATAAAGCACCCCCATTTATAATTCTCTCTGATGTACTTGGATCTTCAATTTCAGAGTCAAAAATTAAATATTAAATATCGATTGTTAATGTCCAGTAGTCCAGTGTCCATGCAAGAGGGTTTCAACAAATAATACGATGTGTCGTCGTCGACGTCTCTACGTCGAACTTCAATTTCAATACCTAAGTCAGCAATCAATATAATCTAATTCTCTGTCTGTGACATGGCGTTGTGCCCTGGAATTTCAAAGCAGACGATAATTACAGATTAGTATCAGTTCACTCCATTCGGTACCCCGCAACAATCCGTATCATGATAAATTGTCTGTGTGATATCTATTTTAAAACATAGACACATAAAATAATAAATAACCATAATTTGTAACTGCAAATTGATAATGTCAAATGAATCAGATTCTATATCATTGATCATTAGGTAATCGTGTAATGTGCAACATACAAGGGTATGGCAACAATGTGTCAGAGAGAGGAGCAGACGGAATTCCCTATACTGACAAATGACAATGTTAAACTCCGGATCTGTGTGTGAGAGAGAGGAGCAGGCGGAATTCCCAATACTTACAATGCTAAACTCCGGATCTGGGTGTAAGAGAGAGGAGAGGACGGAATTCCCCATCCTTACAATGTTAAACTCAGGCTCTGTATGTGAGAGAGAGGAGAGGACGGCATTCCCTATCCTTACAATGTTAAACTCAGGCTGTGTGTAAGAGAGAGGAGAGGACGGCATTCCCTATCCTTACAATGTTAAACTCAGGCTCTGTGTGTGAGCGAGAGGAGAGGACGGCATTCTCTATTCTTACAATGTTAAACTCTGGCTCTGTGTGTGAGCGAGAGGAGAGGACGGCATTCCCTATCCTTACAATGTTAAACTCAGGCTGTGTGTAAGAGAGAGGAGAGGACGGAATTCCCTATCCTTACAATGTTAAATTCTGGCTCTGTGTGTGAGCGAGAGGAGAAGACGGAATTCCCTATCCTTACAATGTTAAAATCTGGCTCTGTGTGTGAGCGAGAGGAGAGGACGGAATTCCCTATCCTTACAATGTTACAACAATGTTAAACGACGGGTGCAGGTGTGTGTGGGGTGTGAGAGAGAGGAGCAGACGGAATTCCCTATACAATCAACAATAATCTCCGGATGTGTGTGTGAGAGAGGAGCGGACGTGATTCCCTATACTTGTACATATGTTCTTACCGTTGACCGTGTTAATGTGTAATGACAAATTAATGTCAAATGTTGAACATTGAATGACAAATGCAGTGTTAAAATTTGGGAGGTGCAGTGTGCAGTAGCGGTATTACAGTAGTGGTACGGATACGGATCAAGTACAGATCAGACAAATGACAAATGATGGACGCATAGAATTTGAATTAAAGAAACCTCAAATTTTTTGGATATTCAATATTCAATTCCTGGCTGGATATTTCGTATTTTTGATTTTGTGTTGGTATTTGTTGATTGTGGATTGAATATTGAATTCATGCAAAACACAAGTTTTGTCGAGTGGAATTCGAAAGGATTGGCGCCCTCCTCCGCACTTGACTAATCACAACCAGTCACCTGACTTTCTTCCTCAACCGTCAACCCTCAGGGATCTTTCAGTGCCGTCACCAATAAAAACCTAAAATCAAACTTGTTAAAAAAAACTAAAAATGAAAAAACTAAAATCTAAATCGAGTAGAAACGTTTCATCTAAATTCTAGTTTTGATTTGATGATTGATGATACTATTTTTTCCTTTGAAATATTTAAATTTTAGAATATAAAAAGAAGGGACTACTCAACATCAACACAAAGAAGGGAATCGCGATGCAGCATTTATACACACGTTGCCCGTAATAAAAACGTTGTATCGTATGTCGTATGATCGTATCCACTTCACACTTTGTACATCCTAGCAGGGCGAGCACATTACGTGACATGTATTATGTCCGGCTGCCCAAGGTTTGTACTGCCGCCAAAACTCATTACCAGATTAGGCGATCACCTTGCCCCATACGCAATACAATTTTGTAATGCAGTCATAGAAAAAAAATTGTAAAGCAGTAAATTGTATTGGGTACGGGGCAAAGTGATCGCCTAATCTGGTAATGAGATAAAAAAGTAAGGGAGCTATTGATAATATGTGTCGTACATAGTTCACTCTCGCCTTGTTTTAAGTCCCCGCACATGCGCAAGCAACTACTAAAGCTATCTGCCTGGTATTATGCCTCTTTATTGTTAGGTTAGGTTATTTCCTAAATTAAAAAACAAAGTAGACTAAAAACTGAATGACTAAACCAAATGTTAATTACAAATTAAGTTAAACGGGGTTCAGTTGCTTGCGCATGCGCGCCCTGAAAGCTTGCCCAAGGATGATAGTTCATCATCTCGTCACAGCTGACTCCTTTGTCGCTGACATCCTAGTCACATTTGTGATTTGTGACAGAACTTGCCACACCTGGCACTTTTGTCGCTGACATTTTTGCCCTAAATTTCACATGCTGCATGACACATCATAATTGTGATTTGTGATTTGGAGATAGGGTGCGTGTTCCGGCACTGAGGAGCCTCAAGTTGCAGTTGATGTTGATGAGAGTTGTGTTTTTTGTGTGTGAGCAGTGAGCAGTGGTGGTGGGTAAGTGGATGGAGCTAGTGTAGAGAAGTGATTACATATTTTCACAACCCTCTTGTTCCTTCGTTCTTCGTTCGTTCGTTGCTGCTGCTGCTGCTGCTGGATTAAACTACCTCCTCTCTGCCTATTATACTTCCATCTTGTAAACTCAGCAGACCTCAGCAGACACCTCTTCAAAAATCAACAATTATTCCTATGACCTGGGAGAGGAATTAAAGGTCAGGACTCCTCTACAAAGGTCAAGGGGATGAGAGGGAACAAGACACTAATTAACAAATACTAATTACCAATGAGGTAAGTCTGGTTTTACACCTTTTTTCAGGACATAACTCCACCTATTTTTTTATTACCCTCAGAATTCCGTCGTCTCATATTCCACATTCGTTTCTTGTGTCTTGTCTAACAACAGTCAGTATCAGTATGCAGTACACACTATGATGCACTATCAGCTATGGAAAATAGAATACAGTGCAGTGTAAGTGAGGGTACTTTCCAGATTAATTGTGAATTGCTTCCAGTCCAGCAGTCGTCGCCAGTATTCAGTACACAGTACACAGTATTTCAAATTCAATTAATTTATGATTGATATTCAATATTCAATACACAATATTTCATATAAGCGTTGAAGCGTTGCGCTTCACACTTAGCACATTTCACATTTATACTTTGTGCTTTGATTTGTACTATGTGCTATGTACTAGTCCATAGTTTAGTTTGTACTTTGTACTTGCAACAGCAATTCACAGTATTCAAATTACACACACATACAACATAAATCATCATAAATATTGTCTGTTGCTGTTGTTATTCATCATTAATTATGCATTAATATTATACATTATAATGGTAATGACGTGATAGTAGTACATAGTACTATGTTACTATTCACTATTTGCTATTGATGTACTACAGTACTACCTACTTACTAGTTAGTGACTAGTAAAGAATGTTAAGACATAAGATGCACTCATGCACTTCACACTGTGCACTGACTGGCTGGCTAGGTAGGCTGGAGTAAAGTAGCAGCGTGACATTTGACAATGAATGAATGAGTGCAAATCGCTTTTTGTAACTTGAACTTTGAATTTGGAGGTCAACTAAGGTCAAAACTTGCTGACCTGTGACCTGTGTGCTGTATTTGACACAGTTAGTCAAATAAACAAAGTAGAACATCAAGCTTAGAATTTTAACTTAAGTGCTTGCACAGTTGCACACAGTGCACAATGAATGTATGTATGACTCATCGATCGACGATTTAGAGTTACATTCAACATTACCTATTTAAAATTTAGATTTTTATATATCACATCAAATTCGAAATTATTCCATTTTTCTCTGTTCGACTTGACCTAGCATTTGCCCATTCTTGTGTCTTGAGTCCGCATTTAGGTTTGCTAATAGATAGCTAGTAGCATGATTGGTAGGATAGTGCTAATTCTGTGTTCTATTTTATCACGTAATTTTTTCCATGGTTTTTCATTTCAATTGACACCGCCACGCATTGCATTTCACATTTCAATTACTGCATATGCAAAAGATTTGTTTTCTTCCGTTTCAATGGAAATATTTTCTTTCTTTGCAGAACTAGCAGCTGCTGAATATATTTTAAAACTCGGACGTCCGGCGAGTGCCTGTTAGACTATCAAGTTCTGAGGGCAACAAAAACTCATCCGTGTTTCTGACCAGGTAACGAGATAGATCCCAATTTGCGTAAATTGGTCCAGTTGATTGAGCGTCTCCTAACCAGCAAGAGGCGACGGTGGAGGATGGTTGACCATCATCAAAGGGTCACTGCTCAACTCCTCCTCGTCGAGGGGTCTGAGGGACATCCTGCTCAACCAATCATACTGCACGAAAATGATGTAATATTATCCACTCAGAATTGATTTAAGCATATGAGCATACAAACAATGCCTAGATAATTTACAAAATGTTAAACTTTTGCAACGTTTTTTTTTAATTTTAGATTGTGATCGGAAGAGGAAATGGCTGTGATGTGACCTGGAGTTCGCTCCAGATCTCCAGACGGCATGCTACCCTGGAATATATTAATCAAAAATGGTTTATTCGAGATTGCGTAAGCTCACTTTTAATCTTAACGCAATTAATCAGTTAAAAATACTGCAAAATTAACCACTGATTTATTTTTACTTCAGAGCACGAATGGGCTCAGCGTTGGAGCCATAAAGTTGACGAAAGGGGTAGTACGTGAACTGAAGCACAAGGATGTCATCCACTTCATTCCCACTGGTACTCTCACGTACCGTTTTGAGTTCACAGATCCACCTTTAACCACTGGAATCAAGACTGAAACTCCAATCATCACCGTTGATGATGATTCAAGCGTATTAATCGGGGACGATGACAATAGTAATCATAGTGAATCATTATTATCTTTAAATGGAAACGCTGAGGATGATTTCTTCGAACCTCTCATGCATTCAACTCAATTAAGAGGAGGAAGATTTCATGATTTATTAGAACCACCACCAGATATGGAAATAATAGATCATCAGCCTCAACAGAACCGAGTCCACCCTTCCTCCACCTCGAACTCTGTACCGCAGCAACAACACCCACATCCTACAGGAAAGAGAAAACCTTGCTTGACAGATCAAGAACTAGAAGGACAGCTAGATCGAAAACGAAAGAAGGACAGAGACATCCAGGCATTTATAAACCACGAAGACGGTTTGGCAGCGTTAGTAGGTGACTGTCCTAGTGAAAGTTTGCTTGCCTCCTTATCTCCAAAACACCTCAGTGACAGTCATTTGAATATTGAGACTTGTGACGACATCAAAATGCTCCAGGAAAAATGTGTTTTGCTTTATAATAAGTTCAAGATCGTTCAGGCGGAGAACCAATCGTTACGAATGGAAAAGACCATAGAACAAGAGGAGAATCGGAAGAAACAGAATGATGCTCAGTCACGGTCCGAGGCATACAAGGAAGAACTTTTCAAACAAATTCTGGAAGTTTTGGAGCAAGAGTTTAGCTGCTGCATTTGCAACGAAATATTTATACATGTAAGTGAATATTTTTTAAAATGTATGTAACGTTTAATAGTAACATTTAACATGAATTTGTAAAAAAAATATTGTAATTCCAGCCAACTGTTGTCGACTGTGGCCACACCTTCTGTGGATTCTGCATCGGAGAGTGGAACCGGAAGAAGCCGGAGTGTCCGATTTGCCGGAAGCACATCCGTAACCCAACAAAGCATGTGGAAATGGACAATTTCTTACTCAAAATTCATACGCTGCTGTCGGAAGAGATTCGAACCAAACGAGACCAAGCAATCTGTGAACGGGTGGAGGCAAAGGATAAGGCTGCCATACGTGCCACAGCCGAGTCAAGGGGTCGACGTAACGGTGTTCCTAATGGCGATTTCTTCGGCTTCCATCCCGACCGACTTGTCGAAAGACTTCCCAATATTCCGTTTGACCTACTCGCTGAATTACAAAGTATCAATGATCACCCGTGGCCTCCACCACCCGCGCACAGTACCAACAACGCCAACAACAATGGCAGTCGTCGAAGTGAGTGTCCTTTTTACGTAATGATGCTCATCGCTTTCTATGTATTTCTCTACTTTATTGTTTATTTTTCCCAAGACTTTCAACCTTAATTCTTGTGGAGTAAGGAAAACCTGGCCGAGCTGATATTGAATTGAGAAAGTTTTCTCGCATTACTAGCTGTCATAGTTAGTCATGTTTCAGCTATATTGATTGAGTTCAATTTTTTATTTGTAATTAATGCATGATTGACCAATAGCTAATTATACTTGTAATTTCGACACTTTGACAATTTTTCTCAATTCTGACTGTAAAATCTGAGATTTTTTCTTCATGCAGAAACCAATGTTCGTATAATTAAAAAAAAAAAACAAATAAGCAGGCATTGTCTTTGTTGCCTTTTACCCTTAAAAAGATTGTACTGGCTGAGTTTATCAACACTGTTCAAAAACTCAATCAATTAGAACCTTTAAAGTTTTAAATGCCCAGCCGAAATCGAAACGATATTTTTGAAGACTGTGTTCCCCATTTTAAAATGTTGAATTGTGTGTGCCTTCGTGTTTTCTACTTTTCTTTGACGAATTACTAGGTATCTGTAGTATTATTTTATTATCTTTCTTTGCAAGAGGTTTGACAAAGACGTGACATAATATACGCAAACTTACCGCTTGGCATCATTTACAAGTCACTGCAACGGTACTGTATAATATTATGGGTAGACAAAACAAATCCAATCGCATTGCGCATTCCTAGTTAAATTACAACTCGATTCGAATAAAATTACTCTAGTCTTTAAGCCCACCGCTCTTTCTCAGTTTCAATTTCCATCAATCCTCTGTCGGCTTCATGAATCTCATTTGCTATCGATAAAGCCAATAGTTGATATAAGGGCTATGCATTTATGATTTTTAGGAAATGTGTTTGTACCTATGCGTAAATTATCTTATCAAACGTTATTTGCATAGAATGTTTTAACGCGTATGTGTTGCAGGTGAAAGAATACGAGGCCGGACGAATAATCCAAACGGGACGACCCATCGCGGTCGAGGACGTTACAATCGTCCACCAGGAATCGACATTTTAGGGCTTCACCAACCCATTGGAAATCGACACATGGGGGCTGACGATTCCATCCTTCAGTTACCGTTTGATCAGCCACAGCAACCTCAAGGAGCTGGAGGTGAACCTCAAGCTGGTTCCAGTCGAAATACTATGTATAACTGTAAGTGAAAAGGCTGGGCATAATATTAAAATTATTTAAGATAAACATTTTTGCATACTGCTAATTTTGAAGAGATTGGCGAAGAGATGCAAAAATTTTAAATACTGGTCTGTCTGGCTAAATCTCTACAAAAGACCAAATCGAAAATAGAAAGTGAATATGAATGTGTGTTCTTTGTTTGTCTGTTGTCGGGGTGCATGTAAATGTTCAACTGTTGTATGGAATGTTATAGTGTTGATTGGGGGCAATCCGGGAGTTCAAGGGCCTGATGGGCCCTTCCGAGGAAATCATATGGCTCGAGGCAACTACTTTCCCATGTTTCCATTTGGAGGTGGACTGGGTCGACCTGAGGATGGTGGACTAATGGGTCAACAGCAGATCCGCCATCGTCATGTCGCGCCTACAATCACCAACAATGTTCAGCAGCATCCCAACCCCAACTCGGTACGCCTTTTAGCTCCCGCTTTTTTATTTGCGGGTAGCATTTACTACCACTGGGAAATGGGACCATTGAGACTTTTTGTCTGATTGTGGTGGTGTATAAGAAATGTAGAATGCCAATGTAACTATCTATGTAACGAATGTCACGGTTCTAAACCCAACGGAGAACTGCAAACTTGGCTCAAGTGTATTGAGGTTGTAATTTCAGAAGGGTAGTTGCCTTGCGACGTGACCGACATAGATTAATTTCTTAAAATGGGATGTGTGAAGTCAATGAAGTGCTTGGGTGGATGCAATCTTTTAATACAATTTAATTATAATCACCACTAACATAAATGTTTTTTATGTTCTTTTCTACAGGGGCTGGGAATGTTGGACGTTCTGCTAGTTGAATAATTTTTCCGACAAGAAAAAACTCAGCATCTCATATAAAATAAGAAAACCTCATCTCATCATTTATAATACCAACAGCAGCCGCATCATAATCAAAATAAGGCTCCTACTACTAACTGTATTGTACCAATTCAAATTGCAAGTCGTCTCGTCGTAGTTGTTTAAAAACCGTACCGTTACCTTGTACTTATCCGTTCTTGTGTAGTACCTATTCTGTTAACAGCTTTATATAACCTAAAAATTGTTTGGAAAATTCCGAGGATCATTAAATGTTAAACATTATTTAATAAAACGTGATGTGCGGAGCGAAAGGGATTTTAACAACGTAAAGTTGATTTAAGTCATAACTTATGAATTATCGAAGTAGTGTTTTTGATGATAACTACTTAATCCTGCTCAATCGCAACATTAAAAGTTAAAATACGTTGTTAAAAAATCCATGTCCAAAATAGAGTATTGTCATCGTGTAATCGTGTTGTAAGTAAATAATACAGAAGAGACTTGTTAGGACATTATTGGTTTCAGAGTTTCCGATCATGAATTGTATAGTATAAAGATCGATCCATCGATCATCATCATTCTTTATACAATTTTGGGTTAAACCTCTTATCCTGGTACTCCACGTCACGTACTTCAAATCAAAGAAAAATGTAATAGTTTATGACAATTTTGTAACACTTTGGCCCGAAAAAGACGAAGAAGTTATCCGAGCGTCAAATTCAATCAAGAAAATGGGTTTTAAGCCGTCATGTCAAGTGTCCTCAGGTTATCCGTTCCGTGAAGTGCTAAAAAGTAAATTGACATCTGACACTGTCCCGTTCCCGTTCGTTTTCTAGTGCAGTTATTTGACTTCATGATGAGTTTGGTCCCTTCAGTAATTGCTGTAGTTCTTACAAGAGATTGAGTTGACAATTATTGTCGTATCGAGACAATTTATAATTATATAGACCTAAGAGTAAGTACAGTTGTGTCTTGTGTCGAGTTGAAGGATAGTTCATGAGAACTGAGTGGTAAATTGATAAACCTGTACAATTATTTAGATCAAGCTGCGTTTGTTATAGGTAATTTATTTTGTCTTGGTTTCTGAAAGTTCTGACAAATCTGATATTTGGAAGTTTAGAACCTACATTATTTCTAGTAAATGATATCGACTGGACGACTACTACACTACATCACGAACGATAATAATTGTTTTGGAATATTTTGTAAATTTTGACCTTCTTTATACTTATTTCAGTTACTGTATATAAACTTCGTATTTATATAATTCTCGAATCCAGTCGATTTAAATTCAGTATGAGTCCCTGTCACTATTATTATATATTTTTTGTGTAACAAGGCTGACAGTACGCGCGTAAGGATATAATAAATATGCGTATAATTCAGTAAGCACTGACTACTTAATTTAACCAATTTGAACACTACACTCGTATTTGTCCTCGATAATTGAATCAAATGCAACAGGACAACATCTCATCAGTAAGTTCGGCATTTATTCATAAAAAGTTTGACGAACTCACGATCGATAATATAAACAACATTTAATTGCCTCAAGCCTCAGCAGAAGAAGAGATCTATTTCACAATCAGCGATTTGGATTTTTTTATATTTATAACCAGCAGAGATGACCATTATCCATAACAGGGGGGATCACAAGGAGTTTACATACATCGTACAAATTAATAAACCGATGTAACGGGTGTAACCAAGTGTTGAAAATATAACGATAAACAAACTAAATCTCAATTTCCCCAAAAAGCCCGGGTTTCGCACCCTGGTGTCAGTGGGAGTGGTCCCGTATTCGTCAAAGATGTTCTATTACTCATGGGAATCGTTTAAACCCCATATCTCAATTTCCCCGAAAATCCGGGTACTGCACCCTGGTGTCAGTGGGAGTGGTCCCGTATTCGTCAAAGATGTTCTATTACTCATGGAAATCGTTTAAACCCCATATCTCAATTTCCCCGAAAATCCGGGTACTGCACCCTGGTGTCAGTGGGAGTGGTCCCGTATTCGTCAAAGATGTTCTATTACTCATGGGAATCGTTTAAACCCCATATCTCAATTTCCCCGAAAATCCGGGTACTGCACCCTGGTGTCAGTGGGAGTGGTCCCGTATTCGTCAAAGATGTTCTATTACTCATGGAAATCGTTTAAACCCCATATCTCAATTTCCCCGAAAATCCGGGTACTGCACCCTGGTGTCAGTGGGAGTGGTCAAGTATTCGTCAAAGATGTTCTATTACTCATGGAAATCGTTTAAACCCCATATCTCAATTTCCCCGAAAATCCGGGTACTGCACCCTGGTGTCAGTGGGAGTGGTCCCGTATTCGTCAAAGATGTTCTATTACTCATGGAAATCGTTTAAACCCCATATCTCAATTTCCCCGAAAATCCGGATACTGCACCCTGGTGTCAGTGGGAGTGGTCCCGTATTCGTCAAAGATGTTCTATTACTCATGGGAATCGTTTAAACCCCATATCTCAATTTCCCCGAAAATCCGGGTACTGCACCCTGGTGTCAGTGGGAGTGGTCCCGTATTCGTCAAAGATGTTCTATTACTCATGGGAATCGTTTAAACCCCATATCTCAATTTCCCCGAAAATCCGGGTACTGCACCCTGGTGTCAGTGGGAGTGGTCCCGTATTCGTCAAAGATGTTCTATTACTCATGGGAATCGTTTAAACCCCATTTCTCAATTTCCCCGAAAATCCAGGTACTGCACCCTGGTGTCAGTGGGAGTGGTCCCGTATTCGTCAAAGATGTTCTATTACTCATGGGAATCGTTTAAACCCCATATCTCAATTTCCCCAAAAATCCCAGGTTTTGCACTCTGAAATATAGGTTCAGGGTATTATCATGTATAGATGATAGACATAGAGTGTAATGTAAACTACCTAAGCGTCAGTTTTAAAATGAGTAAGAGCTCTATCCTGGCGTTGGACTCCTACATATCACTATTTTGTTTGATTTAATGGTTTGTTTTGGGGTTTAATTGATGGGGGGCAGGGGGTGTGACCGATTTGACCCAAGTTCGAACTTAGCCTCACTCTTGAACCAAGGAACAAGTGTACAAAATTTGGTGACCGTAGGTCAAGCCGTTCTCCAGTTATCGCTCGGACAGACAGACAGACGGACGGACGGACAGACGGACGGACGGACAGACGGACAGACGGACGGACGGACGGACGGACAGACGGACAGACGGACTGGTCATTCGCATAAAGTGTTTTCAACACTTAATAAAAGCGAATTGACTATATCTACTACACCTCTTTTCACTGTAAAACTTCATTGCATACCTGTTTAACATTGTAACTATTTGTTGATCAAATTAGTAATTACTGTTTCTTTATTATTGATCCTTCTTAACTTTGGTCTTTGACTTTTTCGACTTTGGCGATTGTGTTTTTTTGTTCTCGGTTCCATTACTTTGTTCATCAGTCTTCTCATTTGTTCCTTCAACTGGCAAGACTCCGTTGGCGTCTGCTCCTTCCACGGCCACACCCCCATTGCTCTTCTCGTCCAACATCTCGGCCGAGAAACCAAACTCGTTGACCCGAGTGGGGTCAATTCGGTAGACGTATCGTTGGTAAAGATAGATAAAGAAGATGACATCGTCTCTCAAACACCCGATCCGATACAACGTCGGCATTTTTATGACGAATGCAAAAATATCGTCGATAAATGTATTGAGAAACTTGTAAGTTAACATCCGCCAAGGAAGATGAGCCACGGACTTCAGCTTGTAGTTAATGAAGAGTTGTGGAGTCATCATGATAAAACCGAAGGTCAGAAGGAACCCGTACGCCATGCTCAGCACCCATGAATAAGCCCCTTTGTGTTCTTGGTAAACTATAGAGTAGATTGCATAACCTCCCAACAATGGAAACAATAGCCAGGATAAGTACCGGAAGGCTAATCTGTCGTACTCCCTTGTACTTGACTCCACGTATGACCCCTTGTCTGCAAAACTGAGCCGTGGAATAAGTCCCAGGATCTTGTTCTCGTAGTTTACTTTAAAATCCACCACCTGATTGTCAAGCATAAAACAAATGTATAATTGGCTATTAAAAAAAGGCCATAAAGAGTAGGTATCAAAAATAACTACAAACCTTATTAATTTTCCAGATCTCAATAGCAAGTCCAACGAAAACGCTGACTCGAATAACAAAATTGGTCTCGTTATCCAATACGTATAGGAGGACTATAAGAGACTGGAACACATTGAAAAATACTGAACGAACTGATAGCCCTTCCAGACTCTTCCGGTTGTTCCAGAATTGAATATCTACAATGTACGAAACCCATATCAATGTAAGAGAGATTCTAAAAATCATCACATAGCATATCTCTGATTTAGTTTCAAAATTACCGTTTTTGAACGCCAAAAACTCGAATACGGAATGCAGCATTGAAATTACAAAAGTTAAGACAAGTAGATAAGGATTCGTTTCAATCATCGCCTCTTTCAAAGCATCTTGGTCTTCGTCCCCATCCTCTTCTCCAGCCATGAAGCTCGCAGCACTCCACTGATTTCTCATTGATTGAGCTGCGTAAATTTGCCACTTGAACATGGACAAGGGTTGGAATGTCAGGGTCAATGGAACCACACTTGAAAAAAAATACCTATTTAGCAAAAGTTAATGACATGACGATTGTTCTTAAAAAAAGTACTCACTCAGTAGTTGAATTGATTGGTGTATATTCTTTGAGTAGATTCCAGTAGTCATTATAAAACAGAACCGGTTGGTACTTCAGCTCGTTCGGAATGAACTGAATGTACTCATTGAGTGGGGCTGGGACAGCACCAATAGTCCATGCGGTCCAATCCGTCACAAGTCCAATAGTCAAGTTCGGGTGCCAATGGGAAATTATCTCTGACCTCATCACCTTTGCTTTCTGCAAACCCGATCCGGAAGATAAACACCATTAAAACGATGGGCTTGGCCAATTAAAATATATGCAAAAATGCGAACATACTTCTTGTTCCTCAGCTGAAGCAGACGTTTCTCCCGTTATAAGGTTACGGGTCTGGGCGTACTTTTTCCTCTTGAATTTATTTATCATCCTGGAAGAATGAACCGTAAGGGTTTTGGAGTATCGATCTCGATTCAGAGGGTCTGGTGAGAATCCCAAAGGAACCAAGTACGTATGGATGTACAATGACCCGTTATTTTGAACCCTCTGAAGTAACCAGGATAACATAAGTCAATCATTCAATATATGCAATTACAAACATCTACAGCAATCAGATATCCGCTTTATTTCGATGAAAGTGAAAAATAGTACAAGGATCATCTAAGCACAGAAGTAAAGAACTACTAAGCGACATTGACAATCTAGGCCCAATTTTTTTTTTTTTTTTTACTGAAGCATATGATGACATTGCAAGTTGCAAGCTAATTTGGCAATCAACGAAGCGGTCTTGAATTTGCAGCCACAGCTTCAATCAAAGACGTTTCTCGAAGCTCGAACCATCTTTGACAGTACCATTCTGTTGAAGGGGATAAATAGGAGAAAAGGAATATGCAAAAGAGGGACCGGGTTGGCTTTATTATTATTATCACAAATCACGACAACGTTATTAGTCAGAGCCTACAAAAATACCTATGTAGCTTTCTGTTCTGACCTTAGACTTCGGAAAATATAACTATAAATTGCAGTATCTAGCTAAAAACGTTACTGCATAGTGCAGATTTAACTGTAATAAATAAATTAACATTTTTAGAACACTAGACAATGCTGACAAAGTTGCGGTAACTTACAAATTGCACATTTGTTAATTCAACTATAGTTCAGTTTAGTCCTACTTGTTTGCAAGATTGATTTAAAAACCAGGTAAATGATTTAATAATGGTTAAAGTTAACAATTGGACTTTTATCAACTCTGACTACCGTCGTATAGCCCGAATACGGGCAAAACAATTGTAATAATAATCAGCCAACTCGGTTGAGGTACATTGACCATGATAATATGGTCAATGGCCGTGACTACATTTAAAAGCTTAGGAGAAAGGCGAAGGTCAGTTTTGGAAAGAGAAGATGACCGGGAGGGTACCTTGGACAGGGGAAGTTGCACTGAATGTGTAATTGTTCCATCTCCATTTGGACCCGAGTACCAGTCTCCATAAATCATTCCTTCCTGCTTCCAGATCAATCTTTCATTAGTAAAATCCGCTATATCCTTACTCAGCTCAGAAATATACACATACATGTCCTGAAATAAATTATAAAAATACCTATGTTAAAACTATCAATCATACGTCCATAGTAAAAAAAATGCAGATTAGAAAATTCATTGTTGGCATTACGAATGGAGTTCCGTTGCCGTAAGCATTTTGAGATGCTAGACTAGGAGGGGGTTTAGACCCATCTGCAGTAGCCGGTGAATTTGAAGCAGGTCCCGTTGGCTTGCCACTTCGGATGAAGGACATGACGAAATATACGACCATAGCCCTCAAAATTAATGACTTTACTAAGGCCATGAACTTTTCCATTGGTGTAGGCTGCATTGCCGCTCTTTGTGCGTCTACCTGCTCGTCGAATGTCAACTTTAAGAAGAAATAAAGATTAGACACATAACATGACACTTATAGCTATCATCGACAAATGAAAATAACGAATAAGCACCTCGACAGGAGCTTCATCCTCTCCTTCCACCTCACCGCTTTGCGTTTCCACTAATTCTTTGGATGTATTTTGATTCTGAGCTTTTCTTTGTCGAACATTTTTTGGCTTGGTTTGCTGAGGCACGTCATCGTCGTCCAGATTGTCCAGCTCTTCCACCCGAACCATTTTGATTGATTCGCAAAGTCTGAAGAAAAGTTAATGAAAAAATATTAGAAAATTATTGTACACAAATTAAAGTTCGATCTTATCTTTTAAGCGACTTGAAATGACAGTCACTTGATTGAAACAAGAAATAATTTATAAAAAAATAGTGTCCAAAAATCAAGTTCAACGTCAGTCATCCGTTGAATTCGGACGACGCGGAAGGGGGGATCGAAATTCTATTTACAATATTACAATTTAGAAATTCTGGAGAAAAAAATCTAATGACGTAGTTTAGATTTCAAAAACCGTTGAAATCGGATAATGAAACTAACATTAATATGAAAGCGAACAGAAATCAGAAAATGATCAAAATAACGTTGTTGAATATCGTAAAGAACAAACACGATGTACAGGTGTAAGAATAGAATTGGACCGAGTTCAAAAAACCATTCACCATTGGAACAACTCAGACGCAGACTTTGTATATATCTGTGTCATCATGTGCAACGTGCAAGTTTGTGCAAGGTGCCATTGCCATGTAATGCTGTTTCGAGTTATATTTTTTTAAATCAAGTTCATCAATCGATCGCGCTGATTCATGATCCAATCCCAATTGCAATGAATGTGCCTGGTATTTAAAAGGTCGAAGACCTAGAAAATCTTCCAAGCATGGGTTTGGTGATGGTCAATTGATAATGTATGTCATTCATATGCACTTTCTCAGATCAGACAAAGCGTCGATTGATCGATTGTCTATATGTAATATGTGATATGCACTCGATTATGGATTATCGATAGGTGATAACTGATAGGTATGCCTTTTCTCGACTCTCGAGTATTTCATATTTCCTTCCCTACAATTTTAATAAACCCTGCCCACTCCTATTCTATAACAACGAATGTAATTTTTTAACATACCTGTGACTGTGACCTATGACCTACCCTCCGCACAGAGCTTCTGACCCCCAACTCCAAACTCTCTGAACTCCAACCTCAAACCTCAAACCAAACCTGCAACCTGAAATGCTAATCCAACACGTCCAGTTGCCAGTCGCCAGCAAATGTGAAATGCCCTCAGCCCTGCAGCTGCAGCCCTCAGCCAGCCGCCAGCCGATGTCTGACTAGTCTGACTTGTGACTTGACTGGTGACTTGCTTGTGTCAAGTCAAGCCGTCAAGTCGAGGTCTCGGTATCCGTCCCGTCAATAAATTAAAAAACGGTGACCTCTAAATTTCGAAACCAGCGCAAAGGTACGGTACAAGAGACTGGAGAATGTGCGGTGTCAAAATCTGATGCAAGGGCAAAGGGTGAATGCAGAATGAAAAGGGTTAGCAAAAAAGGAGTGACTTTTATAAAAAAAGTACGTGTGGAAAAAGGAAGTAGAGATTTGAATTCCCCGCCGATTTCAATTTTATCATCTTGCCCCGCAAGATGTCTCCCTCTAATTCAAACACAACTCATCTCCGAGAATATTTACATTCAATCAATGAGAGATACGAACATAGAATTGTATAGTGATACGAAGTACGAACACATAATATTAACAAAAATCTGTGCCTCAACTCCATCCCACGAGCGGCACAACCTCAAAAAATACGCTTTAACGTTCAAGGCTCAAGGGCCTTTTAATTAATTAATTGAATTCGAAAGGAAATCGAGAACTGATGGATTGTTTTGATTTTCCCTTCATAGTCATAAATTAAAATCAGGATTAATGATTAAAATTGTAAACCGCATTTTTCGTTCGTTCGTAAGCATTCTCGTGGAGAAGAGAAGAGCGTTACCCTTACCGCGCTGCAATTCTCTAACGTGTGTGAGCACAGAATAGTAATAGGTAGGAGTCCACCGCCAGGATAGACACAATCTAATGATCCAAACGATCAAACCTTACCATCACTCTTCTGTGGTGTGTGAGTCCATTTTATGGGACATCGGGTGTCGGGGCCTGGAAGACATTGAGAAGTGTATATTGTATTTGAGGTGAAATAGAGAAGAAATTTTGAGATTACAGATTATCACAGGGACAGGGACAGGATTCTTACAAAAGAAACCATTCCCAAATGTAGCACCCCAATATTTTTAAACTAAAATTTCCTAAACTATTTCCGGTCGGTTCGAAGGACCAAGAAGAGATCGGAATCCGGTTCGAAGGACCAACATTTGGATAAGGGATTATTAGCAATGTTAGCATCCGGTTCAAAGGACTAATAAAATATTAGTATCCGGTTCAAAGGACTACTAAACGTTGAAGGAACCTACATATACAATATAATAATAGTATTGCTGGGAAAAGCAGTCAAGCAGTCTTCACGACGTCGTCGTATATATTTATTTGAGTCATAGAATACCGAATACCGGCCGTCGTTCTTGAATCCACGAGACTTGATACTAACATCTAGGGTAAGATAGCGTGCAGCGGTTAGTGTACAATGTGATTTTCTTAAATTACAAAGTCCCTGCAAATACTCAAACAACTAAAACACATGAGTTATGCTTCAATTTCAAATTTCAACCAATTAATTAATTAATTTCCATTCAAAACAAACTACTCACTAAAGTAACAACTGAATAAGGTAATCTAATCTAATGGATTACAGATGGAGTTGGGGAGTGCGGATGGGGCGGGGGCGCGGGCGGGGCGCGTGCTACGGGCCTGTAAATGAGGCCGGATGGAGGATGTACGGAGCGGAGGAGGAGAGATAAGAAGTGTCAGAGATTCAAGATTCGTATTTGGGATTGGAATTCCATTTAACCCTTTTCTCCAGCTTCACATTCAGCCACAAACTCAGCACAGCATTGAGCTTTACTATTCCTTGGCCCACGATCGAGAGTGGACCATAGATAGACCTGCCACTTCACACAACACGCAATCAATACTATTCAACGATTTGTTTATTTACTAATTTAATTAATTGCATTTTGAATTTTATTCTTAACTACACAACAAATACAAAATACAAATAATATTGCTACAAGTTTGTGCTTTGTAAGTTCAAAGTTGTAACTCCATTGTGCCTGTGGGTGGACTGGTGAGGTTACTTCTTTGTCTTTTGTTCATTGTTCATTGTTTGACAAAATTTTTAAATACTGAATACAATCCAGTATTTTGTATTTTGTATGAGAATTGAACATTATAATTAATTCGTCATCTATTTTTGTCACAGTCCACAGCCCAAGACACAAGCAAGAATTACAAATTACTTCAACAATGTGCAATTGAACAAGTTCAAAGTTCTTTAAGCAAGTCGAGGATAAGCAATACAGCAACAGCCCGTCCGAAACCCGAGCACCGTTGACTAGCTGCGGTTAATCGCAAATTTCAGACTAACATTAAAGCTGCCACCCACTGAATAAAGGTAAATCATTTTGCATCGATATAATATGTCATACATATATTATTGTTTCGTATTTCATTATGGGTTCAAACTTTAAATTTTGAATTTTTGCAATTTTTCTTGTGTAGGTTCGTTGGCGAATTAACGCTGAAAATAGTTGACACTGACTGTGCACTGTCAAGTTGACAGTATTCAATACATAATATTGTATTGTAAATTTGTAATCAATATTTATTTGCAATTTATTTGCAATTTGATCGTATAAGACTATAGTAAAGAAGCCCGACTGGACTGAACATTCTGCAAATTCAGATGCCTTTCATGGACTCATCATTTTTAATTTGCACTTCGAAAACACAAAACCAAAACGAATGTCAAGTGTGAAGTTTGAACGTGTGAGATATTATGGACGATATGTGATATGATATCCGTTCAAAATAAAAGATAATTCATCGCTGGGTGGATAAACGTTTACTTTACAGTGACAACAAGACAATATAATGAAAATTCGATCATCCGTCGAGCGTCGTCGTAATAGTTAGCTTTGGGTTTTGTACTTTTGCAGAGTAGTACAATTTATGCGTCATACGATGCGATGACGCTAACGCTCAGCAGAACAGGAGACTGAAAACGGAAACTGACTGCCTCTGTCTGTCCAATAGATGCAATTACAAATTAATTTTTAATGAGATTGATAAATAAAATGCTTACATCGTCTCGTGCACTCAGAGATGATCGTAAATCATAATCCATAATGCAAATTAAAATGCAATCCATAATCATACAATGTTTAATGTTATGTTATTCACACCAAAGCATCTCAGGAAATCTTACAATTGTGTAGTATTGAGTGCGTGAAGTGCTCGTGTTCAAAATTTCTGTTCATAAATCTCATTTGGATTAAGGATTTTTTTAACTTGACCAACATTTGGATGGATCAACCAAACAGAATTTTTGGAGGTAAGAAATAAAATCAAAGTATTTTTAACTATGAATATTTTTTAGTTTATA
Organism: Desoria tigrina; assembly: GCA_906901685.1. Lineage (NCBI taxonomy): Eukaryota > Metazoa > Arthropoda > Collembola > Entomobryomorpha > Isotomidae > Desoria > Desoria tigrina. Next base: position 1,712,669 of record CAJQTU010000035.1, read on the forward strand.
TTTTATAAATAAGTAATAAGTAATTTAATGTTCATTGCTTATTCAAAGCGTAAGCAATTTCATTTAGCCAAAGCCAATTGTATCAAGTTGTCAGTCTAGCGTCCTGCATTGTTGCAGTTTGTACTTTTGCAGTATGTTTAATATTCAATATTATGAGTGCATAGCGGTTTCCATCATCGATTGATGTTTAAAACATCCAATACAAACCCAATCAGTGATTACATGATGAAAATCTGAGAAAAAGCTACAAACGTAAACCTAAAAAAACGAATCGATTTTTAAGCTTGCAATTAATAATCGTATTCGCCTATGTAGGTCTGTTTTTGCTTCTTTTACATTTAGCATAGCGCATTTTAGACAATTGCAAAATAAGCATGACTGGCTTGGAGTTTGGACAATTGGACGGTAAGGACAGTTGGGGTTATTCTATGGTTGGGGCTTATTAAGACCCTGCCTGGTGCTCTTCGACTCTCTGGGTAATTTTTTTTTCCGACGAGTCAAAAGGCACAGAATTTACAAAAGCAATCAGCCAGGTCGCATCTTACGTTGATAGTTCTCAAGAGACTATCTAAATAGTTAATTTCAATGCAAAATGCAAACCAATATGCAAATTTTCTGATATTTCAAACATCCCAACACGCTACTCTAAAATGTCTAAAATAAAACATATCTTTAGACATCAAAATCTTAAAAAAAAACAGGCTAGATAGTGATGATGGCACATGGTATCTTTTCTTGAGCAATATGGCATTGGCAGGCATTGAGGCATTGCATTAGTTTGTGGCATTTAAAATTCTAAGATCTCGTTTAGTCGTTTAATGGTCTCTTCTTTTGTCATTGTCCTCAAGGAGAGGAATTTGGTCGGAGGTGGTGAATGATAATGAAGATAAACCCCGTCGTCTTGGACTTTAGTTCATGGATAAGTGGCAGGTTTTTTGTGACTCTGGCCGATGGGGATGATGATGATGGTGGTGTATTTAGAGCATCCTGGAAATAATACGTTGGGGAATAAGAAACCCAAGTAACTTCCCTTTAAAAAGCCATGTCGATTGTTAAATGTCGACTTCGACTGGCCAAGTCCTAAAAGTTACAACAATATACGAGGATATAATATACTGCATATTCATATATTCAATATTACTGATATATATTTATACGAAATACGAATATAAGGTGAGATGACAATGGGATTGTTAGGTAGGAGTCTAGGGGTTATTATTCTCTGTGCTGCTGAATCTCGTCAGCTTTCAAGTTGGTCCGTTTAAAAGTTTAGACGGTCATGTCACACTGAGTGATTTCGTTTTCGTTGGAATATATTTTAATATATATTAGTATAGTCCTTATATGTTAAACATCATGTTAAGAGAGGATTTTATACTGCTTTACTTTGTGATTACGAGGGGATCCGGGAACAGCGACCAGGAATATATAAAAATGCATAAACGGATTCCAACAATTGATCAGGTTTGGGTTTCATAAATGACGTTATGAACGTGGAACGTCGGAGTATTTTTAAGCCGTTGGGGCTTCAAATAGTTTTTTACTTGTAAACGGCCACTTAACGTCGTAATTCGTAAACTAGACAGACGAGAGACGAGATCTACCTTCGCCGTTACCGTATTTCCCTACTACCTGGATATCTTTTACCAAAGCGGGTTGTTCACATTTAAAAAATTGTCTCTTGCAAATGCTAATCGAAAATAGGTACAGACCGGCGTAACGAGACGTCAAATAGCATTCAACGTCGTTGTTGGACACCTGGGAGTCGTTTTTAGAAGAATCTCACTTTACCCCAACCATAGAGTGAAATATGCATTTTTGATATATAGTTGAATAGACATTGACTGTAGCTTTACAACGATGCATACGGATGTTAGGGTATTTGAAAGAATTGTGACCTTTGACAGTGTACCCTTGACCCTTGACCTCTGTCCCTGTCCTACCCTACACAAGCAAGCTCCCAAGGCGTTTCAACCTCATTGATACCGCATTTTAATTTTTCATTCCAAACTGTTGTATTTTTTGAAGAATTTCTGAACAGTCCTCGACGTACAAATAGAATAGTGTAAGGTTTTGTGGGGTGGAAAATAAGAGGTCTGCTAACAAGTACATAAGGACTTGTTCAGATTTATTTTCGAGTTGCCCAAACTTGATTTTTTTGTCAGGTTGCGTTGGGTTGGTTTGCCCAAAGGGCCTTTTCACACTTGACCTTCAAACCATCCTTTGTCTTACTCACCTTTAAGCAGAAGTGTAGAGCCGTTTTTTACTGCACACCTTATGTCTCTGTCTATATATCCTATATTAACATTTAACATTAAATAAGCCTATATCGACATTCGACGACTTGAACTGGTCGACATTTGATACAACAGCACAAGTATATGATATTCAATGATGTGGTTTTGAAGATTTGATAATCATCCATCCACACACACATTCCTCTAACTATCTATTGAACGTTTAACAATCAAACTCCTATGATGCTATTGCTATATCAAGTCGTTATGATTTTTTTTTTGTTTTTTACTCTGAGGAGTATATTTGCATTTATTTGCATATTTATTTAATGGGAAAGAGCCATAGCCGAAGGTAACAACCGCCGACAAGATCTTGTAATAATAATAAGATCCCCTTATCTAACTGACAATCCCAAACAACCTTAAGGAGGATAATACGGAAATTTTTTTTGTAATGCGACAAGCCCATGTGTCAGTCCAGCAACGTTGTTTGAAGTTAACTCGTTATTGTTATTATTTTTTATTTTTTATTATAAATGAAGATTGGGAGTTTGGAATGAGAGAGGTAAATTAAATTATAAATTCGAAACTTTGCAAATAGGAACACTTGCCATTAATTCCTAGGGAATATATTTTTATTGTTTTGATTTTTAGTTGTGTTTTAATTTTGATTAGCTTAATTATTCTTTATTTGTTGGTTTTCGAACTAAACTAACAAAAGTTAAAGGATTATTACGGGATTTGAGAATTAAAACCTAACTTTAGGATAGGGGATTATCCCGAATTATTAGCCTTGATAAGTAATGTAGAATAAGACTGCTGAGGGCCATCAATTCATGAGGCTTATACCGTATCCGAAGATATAAGACAACTCGTATTTAGCAACAAATACCAGATATAAAAATATTACATTATTATTAATCATTTTTTAAATAAAAATAGATAGAAATAGAACAATGTTATAAATACAACACAACGTAAAACATAGCACATTCAACATGGAAGGAATACGAAAAAATTTCATGATTTATAATTATCTAATCGGACAGATTCCATGTATAAATTATAAATAAATATTACATCAGAGTCAACACTCAAAAGTATGTTGCAGTTTTGTTTGTAGTATATAGTATTTTAGGACTTATAATAATTAATCTAGTATTTTAAATTGTACTCTTAGCTGAAAAAAATGCTTGAAACAGACATAAAAGAATAGAATAGACGGAGAGGGGATAAAAACAATATTGTGAAAGCGATGATAGAGCTGTGAACGGAAATGAGCCCATCCGACTTATTTAAATGGTAAAAAATACCAAATATACCAACGAGCCTTCCAAAAGTTCCAAATATTATGTTTTATGTTTAAAATAAAAACATATGCATATTCCTCCTTATTTCCTCTTTGTCTTTGCCTTACATACTGTCATATGCACCTTCGTACTAAAGTTTATATTCAGATTTTCCATAAATAAAATTAAGCTATAATATTGTGATTGTCCTGAGAGTATATGAAATACAACTTTTAAAAAACAACAACACTGTAGCTTTCGTCCCATTTGGCTTAAAATTAAAATTGGTTGGTTAGATTAAATGTTCAATACGGTATGTTCTTTGTATATGCTTTTGCAAATCAGAAATGGAGAAGCTCCGGTTCTGAAAATATTGTGCTTAATTTAAACGTACTGGAGGATAAATATGATTTCTGAACTGTGGAACCATTCGTTTTTCTGTCAGGACAGGATATACAAACACACGGCTCTGTTTGTTTATTTTTCGTATTTCAACTGCAGGGAAGACTTTGACTCTGTTTATGATACGAATTTACTTTAAAAACGGCATGTTTAAGTTGTTAAGCAAACTCTCAAGTCAAGTAAAACCGGAAATGGTTTGCTCTTGTTTTTGGTTAAAAAATTGCGATTTTTCCATCTCAATATGTCGTACTTTCGGGTATAATTTTTTGACGGGTTTTTTTCCGTCGCCTGTTTTTTTTCAATAGATGATTAATTTTTAGCCACCAAGTATTTATTTTTATATCCCTATTCCCTATCTACTTGTAATATTTAAACTCTATCAGTACATTCTTGCTCTATATTGTTCTGTTCCGTGGTTTGTCCAACGCCCTAATTAAAGTCCCAAGGGCTTTCTTATAAAAACATGTGATTCTGTGATTCTGGTCGTGGTTGTTTATTAAGTATCGGAGATACTTTATGTTTTCGTTGATGGTGTCTGTCCGTCTGTCCGTCCGTCTGTCCGTCTGTCCGTCTGTCATCGCGATAACTCGAGAACGGTTTAACTTTTTCAAATTTTTCTTTCGGATATCTATATAGGACATCCAAGCGGAGATCAAGTTCGTTTGGCGGCCTTGCAGGTCAAAGGTCAAGGGTGGAAAGGTCAAAGGTCAACATTTTTTCAAATAGTAACGCCCCATGTGTGATACATCGATGGAAAGCTACGGTCAAGGGCTATTTAATGGTGTATATGATTTGGGGGTGGGCTCATCCCCTGACGGGTGGGGAGGGGTCAAAAAGGTCAAAAAACAAACATATATGTGTGATACGTCATTCGAAAGCTATGATCAAGGGCTTTCGAATGACGCATGTAATTTAACTCTATGACTGGGGCAATTTGAGATTTTCGATATTTTGTGTGTTTAGGGTTAGGAAACGACAGTAAACACATGGGACACATGTATATTATATAATATATTTATATAAATATGTATATTATATAATATATTTATATAAATATGTATATTATATAATATATTTATATGAATATGTATATTATATAATATATTTATATAAATATGTATATTATATAATATATTTATATAAATATGTATATTATATAATATATTTATATAAATATGTATATTATATAATATATTTATATAAATATGTATATTATATAATATATTTATATAAATATGTAGATTATATAATATATTTATATAAATATGTATATTATATAATATATTTATATAAATATGTAGATTATATAATATATTTATATAAATATTTATATTATATAATATATTTATATAAATATGTATATTATATAATATGATGCTAATTCGATGATTACTCTCCGATACTTTGCTATATGCATTTGAATGGTTTATTTATGTTCAGGCCTGGCCTGGACTTGACATAATTCAGATCGGAGATCCAGATCAGATCATTGGACTTGAAACTTGAACAGATATATTTTATCTACAAGATTAAGTTTTGTGTCTGGCGAGCAGTTTGCGGGCGGATATATATAACTGCACTGCAGAGCTTTAAATATAAATAGAAAAAATGTGGTACTCATGAGGGCTAAATTGTAGAATAATGAAATTAGAAGAATAGGACTAGGGAGCAGAAGGGTTGGTGAATAAAAACATTTAAAACTAAAACAGAACACAATGCACTTAAGAGACTGATTAAAAGATGAAAGAAGGACTCTATCCTTTCCAAGGTGTTTAAATCTGCTGGCAGATAACTTGGTCTGTCCGTATTGTACGTGACAAATTCAAAATTGGATTTATTTTATATTCATTGCCGGTCTATTTATTTAAATTTATTGTTAAAGTTTTAAAATTTAGTAATAAAATTATTAAAATCGGTGGTCCAAAGACTGATATTTTAGTTTTCAATTGATGGAATGGCATAAGAAAGCCCAATCTCTGTATGGCTTGATTTAAGGAACTTGAATTGCATTAAAATTTATAAAGACAATTAACAAATTATCGCTCTATATGACATTGAACTTGTTTTTGGCCGAAAATCAGCACAGAAAATGCCTCGCTCTGTCGATAAAGCTGTATTAAATCTTAAAATCCGAGTCGATTTCAGTATAAGGTAACTTCACCTCGTTCTTCATAGGGTACTATCGTTTAATAATTAAGGATATATTTAAATTTAATGTAAAAAATGTCAAATTAACGTAGTTTGTGAACAGTCCTCCCTGGGCTTTGCACTTCTCATGTCTTTTGTCTCGTCAATTAATCCTGAAAGTATGACAGATGTTGTTCAAGTTGATTCTTTGATGAGTTTAACTGATTTTCTGGCTGATGGTCCTCGTACTAGGAGGAGAGAGATGTTTTAATTGTTAATTGTCTTTTAAATTGTTTTTGTTCTATTCTCTGATTCTCTAAGAGTTAGCGTTGGTGTTGGTGATATTGTGTGAATTTACAAAGGAGTATAGGAGGAAATGAGGAGGTTGAAGTCCGTGTCGAAGGTCACATTCAATTAATTATACTTAATCATCAACACCTACACTACTGGATCTCTAGCTTTCAATGTCCCAAAGTTAAAACAGTTTAATCTTTAATCAATAATATCTTAGAAAATGAGCATTTTTAGCATGAGGATTTGATTATTAAGTATCGGAGATACTTTATGTTTTCGTTGATGGTGTCTGTCCGTCCGTCTGTCCGTCCGTCTGTCCGTCCGTCTGTCTGTCATCGCGATAACTCGAGAACGGTTGAACTTTTTCAAATTTTTCTTTCGGATATCTATATAGGACATCCAAGCGGAGGTCAAGTTCGTTTGGGGGCCTTGCAGGTCAAAGGTCAAGGGTGGAAAGGTCAAAGGTCAAAATTTTTTCAAATAGTAACCCCCCATGTGTGATACATCGATGGAAAGCTACGGTCAAGGGCTATTTAATGGTGTATATGATTTGGGGGTGGGGTCATCCCCTGACGGGTGGGGAGGGGTCAAAAAGGTCAAAAAACAAACATATATGTGTGATACGTCATTCGAAAGCTATGATCAAGGGCTTTCGAATGACGCATGTAATTTAACTCTATGACTGGGGCAATTTGAGATTTTCGATATTTTGTGTGTTTAGTGTTAGGGAACGACAGTAAACACATGGGACACATGTATATTCTGTCTATACATGTATATTATATCTTGAAACAAAGAAAAATGATTTTTTGACTTAATCTCGCATATAAATAAACCATTCAAATGCATATAGCAATCATCGAATTAGCAAATCATATTATATAATATACATATTTATATAAATATATTATATAAATTTATATAAATATATTATATAATTTATTTATATAAATATGTATATTATATAATATATTTATATAAATATGTATATTATATAATTTATTTATATAAATATGTATATTATATAATTTATTTATATAAATATGTATATTATATAATATATTTATATAAATATGTATATTATATAATATATTTATATAAATTTATATAATATATTTATATAAATTTATATAATATATTTATATAAATATGTATATTATATAATATGATTTGCTAATTCGATGATTGCTATATGCATTTGAATGGTTTATTTATATGCGAGATTAAGTCAAAAAATCATTTTTCTTTGTTTCAAGATAAGTGCATGAGCCATTCTTATGCACAATCATTGTTTTATTAAAAAATATTATTATTTTTATAAAAACAATAGAATTGGATCGGAAGGAGTTTGTCGTTGTCGATTCAGTAGTGATTGGATCGAGTTCCATATTAAACAAAATAAATTTATAAATTATGTCGATAGGATTTTTCTAATTTGGCCTTTAACAGAATAATGCAAAAAAAATATTTTGCATGAATTTGTTAAAAAATCAAATAAATACGACTCTTTCGTATGCAAAACTAAATGATATGAAATATGAATCTATGAATGAAAGGGAAACTGCAGCTTGACGATTCTAAAGGGAAGTAGTATGTGTCTGTAATTTAATTTAATGAAAAATGAACGACACGGCCTAATTGTAATTTAGGTTATTTGTTCCTTCTACAACTGCAACTAACTTATGCTAATTTGGAATGAGGCAGAAATAAATGGTTTAAAATTTGAATTATTTTTTTAATTTTTCAATTTTCATCCTTGTTCGTGTCACGTCAAGGGGTTTAGTGGAAGCTGTTTATGTTTTTAAACATTTAAACTGTGCAGGGGTGTATAGCACGCTTCTGCAATGCCATTCTTTCCATTCATAGTGTATAGAAATGCAAAACAATTTAAATTAAATTGGACAGTTAGCTAAACGCAGTTAAGACTAAAAACCTTGCCTCCGATTTGGACTGAGTTAATAACTTTCTTAAAAAGGCAACTTTGTTAAATTAAAGTATTGCTAGTAATTTTATTCTGTTGTTTAAACCATTAAACCGTCGTGCATCTATAGGTTCTGCTATTTCTATTTCTAGACCATTTGATGTTGTGACAAATGTTAAGTGTCCAAATGAAATTTTAAGAGCAATCCACCAGCGAAAAACGATTCTATGCTTTAATTTTTCATGGAAATGATAATTGATAACTAACTTAATTAGTTTCCGTTTTTAAGTTTTTAAACTTTTCAAGAAGAAATTAGTGAATAATTAGTGATAAGTCATATGGACTCATCGTCTCTTAAAATTATCCCTGTGTTTCTTTATGGCTTTATGACCCTGTCCAACAATGATTTTCTATTTTTCTTTGACTTTGATTTGCAGAATAGATTTTTCTGGATAAGTGGCGGCTTATAAGCTTATTAAGGAGGGTTGACTCTATTGTTGAATAAACGGAACTCCCTTTCGAGTCTGAAGTTTATTTATGAAATGCGAGAGGATAACCAAGGACTTCCTTTTATCCTTTATTAAAGCAAGTTGGACTCTTTAATAGTTTTTAACAGAGTCCCACCCACCACCACCACCTCCACTTCCTTACACTCTTGTTATTATTATTAGTATTTTTATACATATAATAATTTAGTTTTTTTATATCTATAATGAATTAAATACTGCAAGGGATAGTAGTAGTAGGATCATAAAACAAAAACTGCAACTGTACGGAATATAGAATACTTAGAAAGGGTTGATTTTTTAAATTTTAATATCTTAATGTTAATAACAGTCTGTTTTGTGGAGTAAAATGTAACAGGGGTATTAGTTGTATGGATATTAAAATAGTTTAGACTTATATAACATACCCCCACGGGTCGGATTTTTAAAATCGCGAGTTTAATATAGATTTGCAAAAGTACACAGTACAGTTGAAGAAGTTCCCTTGTCGGTTCGTTCATTAAGCTTTGAGCTGATGAATGGAAGTTAGCAAGAATAGTATAGTATTAGTAGTATGTATAGGTTGATATTGAGGTAGATATTCCATATTACTGTGTCTCTCTCAATTCTAACGTGGTTAGTCATAAATTATAGTCAGTTAGTTGGATTTAGTTGTGACGTTAAGTTCTGCTGATTTGTGATGGGAACTATGCTGGTAATTTTTCTGAATCATAACATTGGTTAAGGAGAATCGTCTCCTGTACGGACTACTCTGACTCTGTATTCCGACTGGGATTGATATTGGAACTGTGAACAAGTTCTATAATAAATTAAGTTCTGTTTATTCACTTTATTCTATTTTTGCAGGAATGTGACTGAAATAAATACGAGATTATCAACTGAATTCAACAATCAACCCGATCCGTCCTGATAAACACCGCTCAAGAACCTATACAACCTACGACGACTCATTCATCATTCAGCATTTGTGTTTATGAATTGTATTTGTAACTTGATATATTCAGTCTAATGTAAATTAGTATAGGAACGGTTTTGTGATGGGCCGATATTTCGGGATGCGTTATCATTAGTTGACAGATAAATGTTTTTACAAAGTCTCTTGTTTAGTGAAATTGTATCTGCTAAATAAATGTTAGAGGTGACTGTGTTTGATTCTAAGTACGAATGCAGTGTCAGTGTCGGACCTCCTAGAAGTTCTGATGAGTTCACCGGAAGTGACTTCAAGTTCTGCTTCCCTTCCCGGGGATTCCTCCCCCTACGTCCGAATAGCTTCCCTTACGACGAGCAACAAGTCCCCTCAACATCATCCACATCAGGACATAATTTACCAGAAAAGTGCTCAAAATCACCGAATATCCAACGACAGTCAAAGCAAGATCCATGGTAGTGGTGGTGGTTCACTTAGCCTCCCTCCAGTTCAACTTCTCAATCCCAGTCATCCCATCACCTCCGAAGCAGTAAATCCTGAAGATGAAGACTTAGACCCCTTCGTTGTGACCGTTCGTCAGTCTCCTGGAAGGGAGAAGCTATTAATAGCCAAAAGTGCAAGCGGTTCATTCATCGGTGGGAGGAGTTGTGGAAAATTGGCAAGTGGGGCCGGCCCACGTCTAGCCCTCTACAGGAGTAACAGCAGTTTGGACTTGCTGGACCGCGAGAACTATCTCCTTCATCATCCAAATCATACCCAATTGCATCATTTGAGGCTGAGTGGTGGTGGGTCATTAAATCCTGGACAGGTCCATTTGACCCCGAGGTCATCTGGAGTCAATTCACACTCTCACGCTCACCAGGAGCGGGAGGGGTACGGGAACCAGAGTCAGTCGACAACTGGAGGCTGTTTCCCCCGAAGAAAGGACTTTGGAAGTCATGGTTCCATCGACATGTTGGCTGCCGGAGGACCGTCTGCTCAGTTCAAGCCGGAACGAAGTGGGTCGTTGGGAAATGCGGCCAACTTCCTCTCCCTCCTCGGGACGTCGACGAGTGGGAGGACGATGAATTTAGCGGCAGGTAGTGCCAAAGTGACGACGAAGGGGGATGAGGACTGCAAAGACTCGTATAAGAAGCCGGGGAATCCCGTCAAAGAATCCTCAAGTCCGAGACTGAGGCTCCGGAAATTGTGGGAATCGAAGGAAAAGGACGGAAGCAAAGCCGGGACGTCATCGGGTGGGAATAATGCTGGAGCCGGAAAGAACGAAGCCTCAATATTCCGGAAACTTCGAGGAAGTTCAGCCACATCCCGGGCCAGTTCTGCAGCTACGAAGAGCATGCCGGAGGGTGTGAAATTCGACCTCTTGCCCGAATCCGATACCTTCGACCAAAGTGGTGGTGGTGGTGGTGGCAGTAAGGAAAAGGTGATGTTGAGGCATGGAAATAGCAGTCAGTCGATGATGGAAGAACGGTTCCGAAGACGAGTCTTGGCTCATCACGATTGCCAAAGTGTCTCGGCTAATATTTCGTATGCGGCGAGGTTGCGGGGGATTCTGTCGAAACGGAGGAATACGACGACGGGAGCCTCGGCAGCTTCACTGGCTCAAAGGCCACTTTCACATTCCGTTATTGGCGGTGGTGGTGGTAATCCGATTGGTGGTGGTGGATTAAGTGCCCTGTCTGCTGGCCAGAGCAATAATAGCCAGCAGCCGTCTAGTCTCGACCCTTTCTCTTCACCGGACCCTGACCTCGGAGATGAGAAATCAAATGCTCTCGTTTTAAGGTAGAAAGTTGGGATGATTTTAATTATTTGGGAAATGGGATTCATTTAGGGTTTAGTCTGCTTTTGTGGTTTGACGTTTGAATATCGATATGGTGACTCTTTGTGCCCTTTGTCGTTTCCTCTGGTATGTTGAAGATTTTAATATTTTAGTATTTTTCTCGTGTTCTGTTCGATTCAGTAAAGTATGTATTCTGTTCTTTTTTCTGCAATCGAAAAGGTTTGGTTTTTAATCAGATTTTCAAAAATATTTAAGGGCCCAGGCCCAACAAGGTGCTCCTGTTGCTATTTCAGTTCATGATTTATACCTTGGTAAAATTTATTCTGTCGGAGGGAGACTTATTTTGTATAGATCTAAATAATGTCAATCCACACGTGGGTGCATACGATAATTAAATGTCATTTAATTCGTAACTTGTGATTGTTTGACATCTAAACGTGATTTTATTGCTCTTTGCAGTTGTCCATACTTCCGTAACGAAGTTGGAGGTGAGAAAGAACGAGTGGTGTCCCTGTCCCGACTCTCAGGAGAAGGTGAAAGGTGTCAGTATGCCCCCACCGTCCGAAACTGTTCCTGGGAAGATAACTGCCATCGCTCATTCCATGCAAGGGGGGTTGCCCTGTTGGAGTTACCCTCGGGGGGAAGTCACTGGAACAGCCACCGCTGCCCCTTTTCTACGAATCAGGTGGACGGACAAAGCTTGATTGAAGCAAAGGACCTGGGAGCAACTTATTACCGAAGACATTTCCATGGCCAAGGTAAGTATCCTAATTTTACAATTTCTCGAATCCGAATACCAGTTAAAACGGCTAATTAATCTTTAAATTGCAGATCATGAAAACTGGTTTGGCCTGGACGACAATTTGGGGCCCCTAGCTATTAGTATAAAGAAGGAAAAGGGGGAAGAGGGGGAAAAGCCGAAGAATCTCTACCGTCTTATTGTTAGATCTAGCGAGGTGAGTTTCTTAAAAAATTATTACGGAAGTTTAACTGAATGTGACAATAAGTTGTGTATTTAATTACATTTATTATCTGGTTTACAGCTAAATACAATAAGAGGATCAATCCTGGAAGACAGTGTACCTGGGGTTAAATTAAATAGTACAAAAGTCCATGCGAAAGAACTGATTGAGTTCTTACTACCTGAAATCCAACTTTCCTGGTTTGTGTTTTTGATAACCTACTTCATAATATTGTTTTGCCTTGTTGCTTAATTATTATAATGTTTTACCCTTGTAGTTTGAAACTGGGAGCTCAAACAAGTAATACGGAGGATCAGCTTTTAAAATTGGACGAACAAGGACTCACGAATAGACACAAAGTAGGGATAATGTACTGTAAAGCAGGACAAGCTTCGGAAGAAGAAATGTACAATAACGAAGTAGCTGGTCCAGCCATCACCGAATTCCTCGATCTCATCGGACAACGAATCCGTCTCAAAGGATTTGACAAATATACTGGGGGGTTGGACAACAAAGGTCAGTCACATTAATTAAGGATTGCAATGTAGAACTTATATGGTTCAGTTGTTGCATTTCCATTGTTTTACAGTCTCAATTTCTACATTCTATAGTCTTTTGTCTCTTAAAGTTGTTTCAAATTGTAAGTGTTAAAGTGTTAATTAATAATTGTTTTGTTTTTTGTATGCAATTAGACGACTCAACAGGGCTCTATTCCGTGTACTCTAAGTATCAGGATTGCGAAGTGATATTCCACGTTTCTACTCTGCTCCCATTTACACCCAACAATAGACAACAGGTAGTTGATGATTTACGAAACTAATAATTTCTAGTCATAAATCACAGTTAGTAATATAAAGGGGAAATGATAGAGAGTTTGAGTTCAGAGCTTCTGTGGGAATCAGTTCAGTTTTTGATTGCAATTTATAATTGTAATTGAGGAAGCTGGGTTTGTAATCAGTAATCAGTAGGATGGGGTTATTTTTATTTGTCAATAAGAAAGCGTGTGTGTTATTTAGTCATTTAAAGGGTTTTGTGGCAGAAGTGATAATAAAAGTTTTAATTTTTTGACTTGCAGTTGATGAGAAAGCGTCACATCGGAAATGACATCGTGACAATCGTTTTCCAAGAACCTGGGGCACTGCCTTTCACACCCAAAAGTATCCGCTCTCAGTTTCAGCACGTGTTCATAATTGTTAGAGCTATCAATCCCTGTTCTGACTCGACGTATTACAGGTTCGGAAATTATTTAAATTCTTCAAGAGAGCTTAATCAACCTGAACGTCCTGAACTTGTTGACTTCTAGTTATTTAAAAAATTAAATGTGGGTGGTTATCTATAACAGTGTTTCTGTGAGTCGTTCGAGAGAAGTTCCACTGTTCGGTCCACCCATTCCCCAAGGGGCAAAGTTTCCTAAAGGAGAAGATTTCGTGGAATTTCTGCTAGCAAAAGGTACTAATTAAACATTCCCTGTAATGTGCTTTTCATGGTTTTAAATCATTTTACCATTTTTGATTATCGGATTGTTTTTAGTAATCAACGCAGAGAATGCAACGTATCGATCAGAGAAGTTCACCACAATGGCAACTAGAACACGGCAAGAATATTTGAAGGACTTAGTAGCAAACTACAGTACAAACACTCCTATTGACCCAAGACCCAAATTCTGTAAGATAATAGTTTTGATACTGAAATACCTACTATTCTTTGTGAGCCCATCTTGAATCGTCTTTGATTTGTTTTCAAATAGCAATGTTCGGGGGTAACAAGAAGAAAGAGATGACAAAACCCCGGTTTAATGGTGATGCAATGATCAAAGGGGCTCTGTCCTGGACAGTTTTATTGGATGAGAGTAGCACGAATACAAAAATCGAGGCTTATCTGGCCATTTCGATTGACAGCATCGTGCTTATCGATTTCATATCTCGAGAGCCTATTTTTGCCATTCCTTGTTCCGCGGTTCTGGCCTGGAATGCATCCATGTCCAACAGGTTAGGCTTTCGGTTTTTTTTTATAAATATTTACAGAAAATGCAAACATGAATTTTTGTATAAATGCAGCCATTCGTTTTTTTGTTTTTAGATTACGTATTTATTACCATCAAGGCGAATGCTTCACAATATACGGGAAGGAAAGGGACAATGAGGAATTGTCCGAAATCGTCACTCGGTTAGAGAAGGTGACTAATGGTTGTGGCTGTGAAACAACGGAATTCATTCTTAGAAGAGTGGACGGGACTCAGTTGGGGTTTCATGTACAGCCGGATGGTGTAATTACTGAAGTTGAGCCATCCGGATGTGCAGCCAAAGCTGGGATTAGCCAGGGATCACGAGTGGTTGAGGTAAGTAATAAAAACAAGTTTATCAAACTGCATTATTCAGTACAAATTATAGTGTAGACATCTAAGATTTTAAATGTTCTTAAGGTTATACATGTTTTATTATAGATTTGCAAAGTCGCAGTTGCCACTTTAACACAAGATGAAATGATTGAAATGCTAAAGACTTCTAGCGCAGTGATCCTAACGATCGTTCCTCCTCTTACAGATAATTCCCCTCGAAGGTATGGACAGATTATGAGGAAATTAAACTCACATTTATAATACTTTGACTAATTGTAAAAACGGTTGTCTTTAGGGTTTGTAGTGGAAAGGAATGTATGGAAATTCGAGATTTAAATGGTAGTGGAGATTTGTATGAAAATATTCCTTTAAACGGGGCGGCTGAGGGTGGGGAGTCTTCTCCTCATCCTCACACTCATTTTAAACAGAATCCACACCGAAAAAAGTAAGTATCGGATTTGCGAACAATCTCGTAATTTTTATTTTCTCGAAGATTGTGCTAATTTTTCGTCTATCTGCAGGTACGAATCTCGAGGTTTCTCACCCCCAAGGTCGAGCAATAGTTCTGGATACGGTACAGGGAGTTCAAGTAAAAGTTTCTCGTCCGCCTCAACTGATCCGAATTTTCAGGCGCATACCATCGAGGTAAGATATTCTTAAAAAATCCTGATTCTTTAAACTTTACGGGACTGCCAACTTTCAAGTTAGATAATTAAATGCCGCAGACGGTGCTATTGGGCATTGTTTCATTGAGTAATGGTCAATGAATGGATCTCAGGGTTAATTAATGTTTAAAATCATTAAAAGTTTTTAAAAGAGGATGTCTTATAATTCAAAACAGTTCTGAATGTCTTCTTTAGCCACGGCTTCCTGGTAGTTCCCTTTTGTTGGATTCGTAACTGATTCTGGCTTGTGGCAGAATCATTCACTACATCCTAGGTTCAATTTCAAATGAGGTGTTCCTATACATTTCCTGCTATCACAGCATCCTGTCACGTTTACTAGACTATTTAATGTAATTGGTCATAATCAGTCACTGTACATTTGGGCTTTAGGCCAATAAGAAATGACGGATGTCGCAGAGAGACCGGCGAATTAGCCAACCTTTCACGGTTAGATTTCTCAGTTTCTGACTCCCAACGAAGAAAATAGCTAGAAATTGCATTATTCGTGGGAGAATTTGTGCCAGGGTTCCCAAGTTGGCAAAATGACGATATTTTTTACTTTAGTGACATGGGAAATTTATCTATCTTTTTCCCACGATTCATCATCACTGATAAAGGTCCGTTGAGTGTTTACAGGGTATTAAAGTAGGTAGCTAGTCTAGTTTTTTTTAGTTTTTTTTACTTCCTGAATGTGTCTATATTTTGTTTTGACATCTGTTGAACTAATTGTCGTTTACATGAATTACACGGTTTGATCTTATCCTAATTATGTAGTTAGGTTTAAAAAAAATGAGGATCTTTTTTTAGGAGACAAAATGACATTGAAAGCGGAGTCGCATTAATCTTCCTATCAAGGAATAGTTAATAGTTTGCATGCCAAGCATATGTATAATAAGGTAATTTCTGAATGTTTAGGGAGAAACGCTGACGAGTTCATCAAGCGGCCTTTCTTCCGAAGATCGATGGTATGAGATGACTGAGAATTTAAAGACCCGACCAGAAGACAGAAATGTCAGTCCTCCGCCGATACCAGCCCGAAATAATAATCAGATCCGCCAGTCACCGTCCAAAACACCACCCCGAGAGACCCTTAAACTGTCTATGAGCCTCAACCCTTCAGCTTGCGGTGGAATTGTCGGTGTGGGTGTTAAAGTCGGCGGCAGTCCTCAACTTGATAAACCCTTTACAGCAAAACGGGAGTTTTTCCATCGAAGTTCTCCTCACCACAATTCATTTCACACGAAATTAACCCCCAGTCGGAGCCACGACATGTTGCACTTGAAGAACCTGTATGGCCTTAATCAGCCACTACGGCCTTTTGTAGGGACACCGATGGGGCTCGATAAGAAGAATTATGGGAACTCTACAGGGTTCATTTCGGCTGGGGGGAAACTGACGAGGGAACATAGTAGTTTGGGAGTTCCTGGCGAGAGTGCTTATAATCATACTAATAACAATAATAGCAAAGCCGTTTACGGAAGTCAAAATCATTCGGGAGAAACGACAGTGAGAGGGAAAGTCACTTACTTAACGGACTACCCGTTGGGCCAGAGTCACTCAACGGAGCATATGGCTTCTATTGGACTTCCTTTGAATAAGGTAAGTTTAATTTTGACAGTTCTCAACACTACCACAATTTTTATTGTACTTCAATAAAAGGATGATCAACAGTAAATTTATGCTTGTCTTTGTTTTTCAGGATGCAAACGCTTTAAAGAACGAACGAGTGGCGGCTCTGAAATCAGCATATCTTGACAAACACAGAAGTCGTGACAAGAGCCCCACTACTGTCCAAATCCAAAAGACAGAATCGTTTGGGCCGATTAAAAACAACTCACCTGTTGAAGGTTAGAACGGATTTCTTTTGTTACTGGATGTAACTTGATGGTTTATCTCATTGATTCTAAGGTTGTCATAAAAGAAACGGTATCTGTCATTTTCAGATTCCACTCTTAATACTCTGAATACCGAAGTAGAGAAACCTCGACCAATGGCCAGTAGTACAAAAAATACACCCAACTCTTCTGAAGTTAAATTAAGAGGGGGAGGGTCTTCGATTGCCAGGACGAATATGAATCGAAGTAGCACGTTACAAGAGGACCTGCTCCGTCTTATAGGTCCAGAGTACTTAGGCCCAAATGAAACCGTATCTCCAGTGAAATCCCGTCCGGTGAGTTGCAATAATGTCAATACGACAAACGTGGAATCCCCATCTACGGATCTATATTCTACAAGAGTACGTTTTTTAAAACAATTCGGTTTTCAAACCATAAAGTTCGTTCACAACTAACGAAGTCGTTGTAATATAAATTCGAATCTGTTCAAATAGGCCAGTTTGCCAAACCCAAAGATATACCAGGAATCTCCTTCCCGAAAATTGTATGACGAAAGGACGAAAAGGCACTCCCTTCTGATGGACAATGCATCGTTTGTAAGGATTGAATCAGCGGATTCCAATCCAATTCAACAACAACGGACTCCGAACGGGGCTGGACGACTTTCAAACGGGAAATCCGTTTCGCCAACCCGATCCAGCCCCTTGGTTCCTCTTACCCCGTGGATTAAGTCCGAAGAGTAGGTTTTTACGATTTGAATCAAATACCTACTTACGGATTCCTAGTTTCAACGTTCTTGATTTAACTGATCGTATTGTTGTTATTTTAGGGATATTGAGGAACGGCCCGTATCCCCAGTAATTCCCATAGAAAGTGTCTTTAATCTCGAGGCCCGGGTGACGATGTTGGAAGCCGAGTTACGGAAGGAACAAGAGAGTAAGGAATTGTTGGCAGTGACGGTGGCGAGTTTGCAACAAGAGAATCGGCGCCTTCAGCACGAATCACATTCGACTCAGAAGGAATTCTGCAAGTTCAAGGAATGGCTTTTCCATTCCGTCGATCAGCCTCCACCCGAGCAGTAGTGCTTTTAATGCAAACTTTTAATGGAGATTAATTATTAGTTAAAGGGAATTGTATGACTTGTGTTTAAGGATTATGGAAATAGTGTTCATTTGTTATAAGTATTTTTTTTTTACAAAACATGAGGGTTGTATGCTCATTTGAAAATAAGGGATTTTAAACAAGCGTCCTTGAGCATCTTCAGTGCCGGTTATTCCCTTCTCAGTATTCCATTTAATAAGGAGTGTGTATGTATACTAACTAAATACTAAATATGTTTTATATTAAATGTAGTCTTCCATTCTTTTGTAATTACTTCCAACAAGAGAACCAGAGTATTTTTCATGACGAATGTAATGATTATTAGGGTAGTTTTTTTTAAATTAATACCTCTGTAGATCTAAGCGATTGCCTAATAAGTAAGATGGCTTGGACAGAAGCTACATTTTGATGGTATGCATTTTGACTACGATATTCTCAGACGATTTTGTATTTATGTCATTCACAGTTAGTAGATTTAGGACTGTAATTTAAATCCAGCCATACGATATGGGAAAGCTTTAATTGTAACTATTTTGAAACTGTATAGCCACTAGCCTGGTAGTCTTATCATTTTTATAAAGGAAAACAAAGGCGCCTTCCACTTCCACAGTACAATCAAGACCTTCTCTACTTAAAATCCAAATAGATATGATTACGCTAAATATTTAATTAACATTTGATGGTAATTAGGCTACTCTAGTAATGTAATTTACTGCAATAAATAGTGCCGAAATAGGATGGACACTCTTAAAAGGCAACCTATCTGTCATTTGGACAACGAGTTGTCTATTTTCAAAAGCTATGGTTAACCAATAATACTTTTACAAATCACAACTTAACCGAGGTGTACCCAACAATAATAACGTGCCTTTACTAATGTTAATTAAACTTTACTACATTTATAAATCTTTGTCTTTGTCTCTGATACCGCGAAGTTGGATTTTTAACGTCCAGTCTGTAATTCTACAGTGAATATTTATAAATAATTATTATGTATACCGCTCAACCTCAACTCTTAATAATTTTTAAAAATAGGTAGTCGTAATTCCTATATACACTGCCCATCCACTTCTAAACTGTCTTCCTGAAAAGTGCATTACCTAAAACCTAGCTAAATAAATGTTGAATACATATTACCTAAAATTTGTTTTGACTAAATTCTAATTGTTTTCCTTGTCGATTTCTTAATGAAAAATGTAATCGGATTGAAAACGTTCTCTGGAAATTAAGCTTGATCAAAAATTATTATGTACATAACCGCATAACAACATATTACCATACATTTTTGTCGATGTGTCACACATGCAGGTTTACTTTTTGAAAAAAAATTGTTGACCTTTGACCTAAATAACTCAACCCTCGGAATGTTCTAATCTAAACTGATTCCCCGAAAGAAAATTTTTAAAGTCATTCGCATAATGTATATGTATATATCTGCGATGAGTATGTATCTGCAAAAATCTATTTTTGATCATCATTTGAATGTCCTGATTTAAAAAATAGTCTCTTTACATTTCCTTAAAACCCACTCGTTGTGATTGAAAAACTCCAAAAATTTCGAAAATCGGATAGTAATGTTTTTGCGAACATTCGAAAATGAAAACATGCCTTTTTTTATTATTTTTATTTCCGACATTTTTTTCGACAACGCAGAAACTGACAAGTGAATTTTTACGTTTTTTAGAGTTCCCATATTTAATATACGCTACTACGATTACATATGGTTTTGGTCATCGTTGTCAATATAGACATATTATATATCATTTTATCGCAAATTTTGTTTAGATTCCAAATCCAACAAAAACCCGCGCATGTAGCAAAAACTTTCGAGATAAAACCCGAAAACCGGGTAAAAATGGGGTTTTTTCGGATTTTCTTTATTCTTAGGTGCTTTATGATTGTATACGTGGAAAAAATGATTGTAAATGTTTCTCAACAATTTAATTACGAGTTTTTGCCACTACACATGCAGATTGTCATATCTCCGAAGCGTTCGTGAGATATGCGCCAAATACTAACCCAAAAACCGATTAAAAATCAGTTTTGTACGAGTTTTCCTCATTTTTTAGCATGGTATTTTACACGTTGATTTTTGTAACATTCGATTGTTGTTATATTGTCTTAATTTTCGCCTCGTATACTCGACAGTATAGCATTGAATGCCCCACTTTCCTGCCCCCGGCAGGACCCCGCCGGCAGGCGCCAAAATGTAAAAAAAACCGTTTTTCGCCTCGTATACTCGACAGTATAGCATTGAATGCCCCCGGCTGGGGCCCCGCCGGCAGGCGCCAAAATGTAAAAAAACCGTTGATTTAGGGTAGGAAGATAGGGTTGGGGTAGGATACTGAGTCATACTAGGTAATTACGCTGGTGGAAAAAACTCGGCAACTAAGTTGCCGGGAAATTTTACAGGAAATCGGGAAATCAGAAAAATTGGGCACCTTTTTTAGAAAATTTCCCGTTTTCCATCGAAATTGTCTAATTTTTCTAATTTTTTCCCTTAAATACGGTCAAAATCGGGTTTTTGAGATCGGGAAATTTTTTCAGATTACCGGGAAGAAAAAGTTTTTTCCACCAGCGGGTAGTAGGTAGGGGTAGGATACCGAGCTATGCCAGGTAGGTAGGGGTAGGATACCGAGCTATACGAGATAGATAGGGGTAGGTATCTGAAATCATGCATCGGATTGTATCGTTGCTGGGCCTCAGGCAAAACTAAATGTCCCCTGCCCAACTTTTCGTGGCCTCCCCACCTGTCTTGTTATTACTTCATACATAAAATTAGCTGTCTTTGGGTAACTGATGTTCCAGCTATACGTTTTTTACTGGGTTGACTAAATAAAAAACTGAAATAGCTAAAAATTCTTAAAAAAAGTTTGAACTGGCGTAGGCGATATGACCTTTTGAAATTCCATGACCTGTGACCTGGGCTAACATGACCTAATATAATATTGCACGTAAACGGTCGTGCGACATATCGATTTACACTGTTGTACTTTGAAAAATGCTTTGGCTATGTTGGAATTCTAAAATTTTGACCCCTTGACCTTGAAACGGTCAAAGTTGTCGAAATTTTGAAATTATCGTGTGACATATCTATTGACAACTTCTTTCGCCGAGAAATCATTTGGTTGTGTTAGAATTGTGAAATTTTGACCCCTTGACCTTAAAATGGTCAAAGTCGTCAAAATTTCTAAATCATCGCCTGGTACATCGATTTACATTCTTCTTTCACGGAGGAAGCTTTTGGTGGAGTTCGGAGAAAAACCGGGATTCTAGCTGGTGCATCAAAATTGTTAACCCTACTTCATTTCAACGTTTTAAGGATTTTAACGCCATATTTCTGGCCCACCACCTAGGATCCCGGTTTTTACCGGGCTTACGCCTAGTTACTTCATATTATATGAAAACGATCAAGCATTTCTGAGAATGAGAATGTATAAACACTTTTTTCACTAATACTCTCCAGGTAAGATCAAGGTCAGTATAAGATCAAATACCGGTGTGACACGTCGTTCGAAAGGTATAATCAAGTTAAAACGAGTATGTATTCGTTCTCTATGGTTGGGGTAACTTGGGATTTTCAATACATTATAAGTTTTATACAATTTGAAAAAAACAATTTAATGTTCGACGAAAATACATACAAAATTGATAAAAGCAGCACATGTACGAACTAGGAATACTAGGATATATATCGCCGCTTAAGTTGGACGGTTTATTACACCCTGTTCAAGTTCCCATGTAAATTTAAAGATATGGTCCCTTTCCCAGTGTTTATAGGCAATGGGTATAAGAATGTTCAGTTGTCTCATGAAAAGGTATCATTGCCTCCTTCTTGATACCTGGAAAAAATAAATAGTGCCACCGGTTGCATTGAAAAGCCACAAGTAATGCCTCATGAAAAGCATATACAGTCCTTAATCTTAATAATAATATATATATATATATATGTGTATGTATATGAATATTTCATGCCAGTATAATAAGGTTACACGATGGATATTGGTCCATTAGTTTATCAGGAACTGTGATAATACCAATGTCGCCTCTTCTCAAGGAGCCACAACCTTCTTGCTCTTGATTGTTACCTGAGAAATAAAACCTCACTGCAAAAGTTATCACCAACGGGAACAGAGCTTGAGAGAAAAACAAGATTTAAGCATGTCGACGACAAAGCTTCTTCAGAATCAACTATCGATGTGGAGAGATCACAGAATTATATAGAGGTAGAAGTGGCTGATGGGTATAAATAAGGTCCGGAGCTCTCCCCGTCCGGCAAACGGCTTAAGTTGGTACTATTTAACCGGGAGGATCCTCCATGAATTTCATTGAAGCTTAATGAAACCCATTAAAAATATATATTTTTGAATAATATATATTTCTAAATTTTAATACTCATACGCCCGAGACGTCATGCACATAATTCGAAAATTTAGGCAAATGGTCGAAATAGGCGTGGATGCTCCATTTCCCGCTTCAATTTTTCAGAAAGGACTAAGCGCAGCTTTTTGGTTCTCGCGTTCCAACTGAGCTCAGTTGCAAGGATCTCCCATATGGTGTTCGCATGCACTAGTGGGGCAGTATGGAATGATCTCTATCTATTCTTATTTATGTCTATGGGAGAGATTTTAAAGAAACAATTCAAGGTACAAACTATTTTTATTGACATTCATTATTTTTAATTTGACGTCTGTATTTCAAAATCAGAAACTCGAGGAACTAAAATGTAATATCAAATTGTAATGCTTTGAATCAATATATTTCAATTTCAGAACTTATTTTTATTTCACTATCGTCTTCCTAACGTTACTTTAAAATGTAACAATAATTATGAGGCAGGTTTCTGTGACTCTAACAATCGGTAATGAAAACCAAACTCACAGTTTTTGTCGAATTTTCAGGGAAGAAGTACGAGCCTTTTGTCGATGAGGTGATTAAATCCATTGAATTAAAAATTGGTACGTCTGTCTCATCATAATATTATTAGGGCTAATTAATCATCATGTGTTATTAGTATTGTCTCCGAACTATTATTACTAACAAGGGAGCATTCCCAACTGTACCATCCCGATATTTTTCAAACCGGTCTCATTCGAAAGAGGAACTTAAATAATGGAACTTTAACATAGGAACTATGGGTGTATAAAATATATTTGACCTAGTAAAGTGGGTGGGAAGGTCAAGGACCGCAAGTTTTAACTAGCACGGGCGAGATGGGGAGAAAGAGGAGAAAGTAGTGTTTTCCCATTTTCACCTCTTTTCTCTAGAAAGTCGCGATGGAGATAGAGAGTTAACATTTGAGGACCCTCCAAATTAGGAGCCAGGAGTT
Source organism: Desoria tigrina (assembly GCA_906901685.1). Taxonomy (NCBI): domain Eukaryota; kingdom Metazoa; phylum Arthropoda; class Collembola; order Entomobryomorpha; family Isotomidae; genus Desoria; species Desoria tigrina. The sequence continues at coordinate 1,736,383 of CAJQTU010000035.1, forward strand.
TTCACATTATTATTATTAATCCCCTTGTTAATAATTAAAAAAAAAACCCTTTCTACCGAAACAGCCATCAAGTACTTCATAGCCCAAGCTATAGCCTCTCTTTTACTAATTTTTTCTAGATTATTAAGAAGAAGTCTGATATTTTTTAGACCCCTAGGAATTCAAAAAGAAATCATTTTTATAGCTTTAAGACTAAAAGCAGGAATGGAACCCTTTCATTTTTGGTTCCCCCAGGTGATAAAAATTTCAGACTGACCCCAATGCACACTAATTCTAACCTGACAGAAAATTGCCCCGTTTATTTTGATATCAGCAGTAACTACGACTAAAATAGTATTTTTAGTAATTTTAACGTCAGCAACTATTGGTAGAATAGGCGGCCTTAACCAAACCAACATGAAAATAATTTTAACCTACTCCTCAATTGCCCATGCAAGATGAATACTAGGAATTTGTGAATCATCCTCTCTATCATTCTGGGTGACATATTTTTTTATCTATTGTGCAATCTCCCTAAGACTAATTATACTACTCCATAAGACTATAATTCAAACCGTTAGACAAATTAACGCAAGAAAATGAGGAACCTACACAAAATATTCTTTCCTTCTTAGACTTCTTTCACTAGGAGGACTCCCACCATTTATGGGGTTTATTGCCAAGCTAGGAGCAATTTATATTATTATCCTAAAACTAAGAGTAACCCTAGTAGTAGCTCTAGTTACATCTTCTTTAGTCTCCCTGTTTTACTACCTACGAATAACGTATAGTCTACTGATAGGAGACAGAAAAAATAATTTTATCTCAATAACCCCTAATTACGTATAAAACTACATTAGCAACTTCAACGCTACGCTCTAATTTAAGCTATTTAAATAAAATATAACAAATAAAAAAAACAGAAATAAAAAATAATCCAAGAAGATACGACTTTAAATCCAAGCTATAAAAAAAATCCAACCCTGAGGCCTTAATTCTTAAATTTTTAATTAAACCTTGACCCCCAAATTGCTCCAACCACCCCTGATCAATAAACTTAATTATTTTTTCCCCTATTAAAAGAAAAGGTATAAATATGTAGGTGGAAATAATCGGCAAGAACCATATTGAGCCAACAAAATTTAATACCTTTGAGCTAGGTTGTGTATAAAAAACAATTTTTGACCCCACAATAGAAAAAGAAATCAAGGCAAACCCTGTAAGCTCCACTAAAACTAAAATTTTTATAAGAAATGGTAAAAAAATGGAAACAGTAGGAAAATAGAACCATCTCATAAAGTTTCCAGCAAACACTGATATAAAAAATAGAAAACTTATTGGTAAAACTATACCAACATGATCCCCTAAGTTTAATAAAGTTTTTACCCCTAAATTTTTAAAAAATAAAAAGTAAGTTAGACGAACCGTGTAGGTAAGAGTAAACATAGTCCCCATAAAAATTACTATAAACATAAAAATATTTATTGACATTATAAAATAAGCCTCTAAAATTAAATCTTTCGAGTAAAATCCGGCTAAAAACGGAAACCCGCATAAAGCTAAAGACGACCCAATAAAATAAAAGGATGTTAAAGGACAAGAAATCATAACGCCCCCTAGGTGACGAATATCTTGAATGTCACCTATTGAATGAATAAAAACCCCAGCACATAAAAATAGTAAAGACTTAAATAAAGCATGCGTTAATAAATGAAAAAAAGAAAGCTCATAAAACCCTATAGACAAAGTTATTATTATCAACTCTAACTGACTTAAAGTAGAAAGAGCAATAATTTTTTTTAAGTCAGTCTCAAAATTTGCCCCTAACCCAGATATAAACATTGTGAAAACTCCTGAACCAGCGTTTTTCGCAAAATCTAAACGGGAATTTATCATAGGAATCCCTGAAAGAGCCCCAGGTCTCCAGCTTTCCGACCTACTTTACTAACAAGGGAAGTACCCCAATTGGCAGATCCAAAATCGCTTGAATTTTTTTGTGTGGAACCTACTAATAGTACCAATGACTAAAATAGCAAAATTAGCTGCCCATTTTGAAATTAACCAGGTTAAAAAAATCACAAACCATGAACATTGAAAATAAATTATCGAATATTACTAACTATGATATACCAAAAAATCAATAAAAAAATTAGGAATACAAAAATCACAATATTTTGCTTAGGCGGTGAGGGGATTTTGAGATATCAAGGTGAGAAGTTGAGGTAAAATGGGGGAGTTCAGAGCGCGAGGGAGTGGGACGAGCAAGAAACGAGAAAACTAGACTTTTTGTCATTTTTCTATAGTAACTCCCCATCTAAATCTGACGTATTCTCTAGATCCAACGCTATACTAATTTTCCAGTGACGGCAATATTAACGCCATGTAAATATTTGGTTTTTGGATGAAAATTCCTCAAAGAACTAAAAAACTCAACGCTATAACGGCCGGTTACATCTTCCCACCTTGATATCTCAAAATTCCCTCACCGCCTAAACAAAATGTTGTGATTTTTGGATTTCTAATTTTTTCTTGATTTTTTGGTGTTAGTCATACTCGATGATTTATTTTCAATGTTCTTTGTTTGTGATTTTTATAATCTAGTTAATTTCAAAATGGGCAGCTAATTTTGCTATTTTAATCATTGGTAATATTAGTAGGTTCTACACAAAAAAAATCAAGTGATTCTGAATCTGCCAATTGGGGTACTTCCCTTGTAAGTCAAATATATTTTATGCACCCATAGTTCATATATTAAAGTTTCATTATTTAAGGTCCTCTTTCGAATGAGACCGGTTTGAAAAATACCGGGGTGGTACAGTTGGGAATGTTCCCTTGTAAGTTAATTACGTAAATACTGACAGATCACCCTTACTTCCTGGTATTTTGTATTTATTATAATGAGATGTGATACAAGATTCATGAAGTATACACAGGATTGGCTAAATTAAAATGAGCCAATAAGGGCCATCAGTTTTCGTAATTCGCATCAATAACGTTTTCATTACAGTTGTTCAAGGCATGAAACAATTAACTACCACGGCTAACTTGTCCGAGGAACAAGGGGGACCTGATTTCAGTAATTACGGTAATTTAATGATAAGAAGCACATTGCTATGCTTGCACGCTGGCTCTTCTAGAATCTATAAATCTGTTTCTTTCTATCTCTGCTTTTTTATTCAAGCTCTACATAATACAATTCTGGAATCCGAGTGGGCCGTCCACCAGAAAGAACACGAGCTGAATCTATTAGAAATCAACGAAATGCGGATCCGGAAAGAGATAGACGGTAAAACAATTCATATTATGATACATTCACAGACAAACTGTGTAACCATTGCAATCACACATACATCAAAATGGTGCAACCATACAACAAAACCTGATGCGGAATACAATTTGCAAAGCTTTAAACCTATTTTGGTAGCATTAATGTTTGCATTTTATTCTGATTTTAATGGTACGTATGAAAATTCCAAACTGCTTTCGAAATTGTCAACAAAATAGAGTACGAGGTAAGCGAGAAAGAGGATAACACCGGATTTGTCGCTACACGATTTTAACGCTTCTCTATTAACTTTACTACCTACTTTTGGATCAAATCCAAGAAATACAAATAAATTATACTTCATCTTGCTTTCTAAAGTATCTACTCCTATCAGGCATATACTCATACATGGCAATGTTAAATTAGCTGGGGAACGGAATTATAAAGGTTGTGATTTAAAACCGTTTATTGAAGCTGTAGTTGAGCCTGGACTTTCATTGACTCTGCGCTTATTTTGATAGCATTTTATCGTTGTTTTCAAATGAAGTGTTTAAATAATACAATTTAAATATTCACTTAATTATGCATCTATCTTTTTTAAGAACAACACGCCGTGATTGCTGAAGCAAAACTAGAAGGAGCTTCGGATGAAGACCTAAACAGTTAGTGTATCAATAAATTGAAAAAATATTGGCAAAAACTTCGTAATCATTAATTAATCCAGCATTAATTTTGTATATATCTAGAATTTCTTCAAAAGTTGGAGGCTATGAAGACCGCACTAGATGAAGTCTCCAGAATTTGCGAGGCCTGAACCGATACGTGGATGTGTACTTTATTTCCAATTCCTACTTTTTTAGTATCACCAATGCCAATAACACCAATACATCCCAAATCTGCATTTAATAAAAAAAATGGCAATGTCTGAAAGCGTTTGTGATAAATTGAGAAGGTGGACGGTGTCAGTATGATTATTAGGTAGTTTTTTTTAAATTAATACCTGTAGATCAAAGCGATTGTCTAATAATTAAGATGGCTTGGACAGTTTTGACGGTATGCATTTTGACTACGATATTCTCAGACGATTTTGTATTTATGTCATTTACAGTTAGTAGATTTAGGACTGTAATTTAAATCCAGCCATACGATATGGGAAAGCTTTAATTCTAAGTATTTTGAAACCGTATAGCCACTAGCCCTATAGTAGTCTAATGATTTTTATAAAGGAAAACAAAGGCGCCTTCCACTTCCACAGTACATTCAAGACCTATCTCTACTTAAAATCCAAATAGTTATGATTACGCTAAATATTTAATTAACATTTGATGGTAATTAGGCTACTCTAGTAATGTAATTTACTGCAATGAATATTGCCGAAATAGGATGGACACTCTTAAAAGGCAACCTATCTGTCATTTGGACAACGAGTTGTCTATTTTCAAAAGCTATGGTTAACCAATAATACTTTTAATTACAAATCACAACTTAACCAAGGTGTACCCAACAATAATAACGTGCCTTTACTAATGTTAATTAAACTTACCTACATTTCTAAATCTTTGTCTCTGATACCGCGAAGTTGGATTTTTAACGTCCAGTCTGTAACTCGACAGTGAATATTTATGAATAATTATTATGTATACCGCTCAACCTCAACTCTTAATAATTTAAAAAAATAGGTCGTATTTCCTATATACACTGCCCATCCACTTCTAAACTGTCTTCCTGAAAAGTGCATTACCTAAAACCTAGCTAAATAAATGTTGAATACATAATATCTAAAATGTCTTTGGGCTAAATTCTAATTGTTTTTATTGTCAATTTTTTAATGAACAAGACTGGTGGGGAGGCCACAAAAAGTTGCGCAGGGGCCATTAAGTTTTGCCGGAGGCCAAGGAACGATACAATCCGATGCATGAGTTCAGTCAGTTACCTCCTCTCCCCGTCCCTACCTACCTCACATGGCTCGGTATCCTACCCCTATCTACCTCGCATAGCTCGGTATCCTACCCCTATCTACCTCGCATAGCTCGGTATCCTACTCCTATCTACCTCGCTTAGCTCGGTATCCTACCCCTATCTACCTCGCTTAGCTCGGTGTTCCACCCCTATCTACATCGCATAGCTCGGTATCCTACCAAATATCTACCTCGCATAGCTCGGTATCCTACCCCTATCTACCTCGCATAGCTCGGTATCCTACCCATATCTACCTCGCATAGCTCGGTATCCTACCCCTATCTACCTCGCTTAGCTCGGTGTTCCACCCCTATCTACATCGCATAGCTCGGTATCCTACCAAATATCTACCTCGCATAGCTCGGTATCCTACCCCTATCTACCTCGCATAGCTCGGTATCCTACCCCTATCTACCTCGCATAGCTCGGTATCCTACCCCTATCTACCTCGCATAGCTCGGTATCCTACTCCTATCTACCTCGCTTAGCTCGATATCCTACCCCTATCTACTTCGCATAGCTCGGTATCCTACCCCTATCTACCTCGCATAGCTCGGTATCCTACTCCTATCTACCTCGCTTAGCTCGGTGTCCCACCCCTATCTACCTCGCATAGCTCGGTATCCTACCCTAACCCTATCTTTCCGACCTGAATCAACTGTTTATTTTTACATTTAGGCGCCTGCCGGCGGGGCCCCTGCCGGGGGCAAAAAAAGTGGAGCGTTTAATGCTATACTGCCCAGTATACGGGGCTATAATTAAGAAAATTGAAACAATCGAATGTAAAAAAAATCAACGTAAAATACGTTAAAATGAGGAAAATTCGAACAAAACAGATTTTTTACCCGTTTTTGGGTTAGTATTTGGCACATATCTCACGAACGCTTGGGAAATATTAAAATCTGGTTAGTTATTTAAACTCGCAACAAAATCATAAATAACATTTTGTATCTTGTTGTCAACATCTAGAATCTTAAAGCACCGAAAAATTAGAAAAACCCGGAAAAACCTGATTTTTACCCGGTTTTCGGGGTTTATCTCAAAAACGTCTCGATGATTAATGTTTTTTTATTGCAGATTCGGAGTCTACGCAAAATTTGCGATAAAATGGTGTATAATATGTCCGGATTGAAAAAATTGACCTGAATATATGTCATTTTAGTAGTGGTATACTAAAAATGTAATCGGGTTGAAAACGTTCTCTGGAAATTAAGCTTGATCAAAAATTATTATGTACATAACCGCATAAATAACATCATATTAACATAAATTTTCGTCGATGTATCAGTATTACACATGCAGGGTTACTATTTAAAAAAAATTTGACCTTTGCCCTTCCGACAAAGGTTATAAGTTAGTTGAAACTAACTTAACCTTGACAAGTTCATTTAATTTACGTTTTTTAGAGTTTCCATATTTATTAGTTCATATAATATGAAAAAGATGGAGCATTTCTGAGAATATATACTCTTTAATACTCTACAAGAATGATCAATTGGTGGTATAAGAACAAATACGGATGTGACACGTCGTTCGAAAGGTATAAATATAATCATGTTAAAACGAATATGTATTCGTTCTCTATGGTTCGGGTAACTTGAGATTTTAAATACATTATAAGTTTTATATATTTTGAAACACAACAATTTAATGATCAACAAAAATACATACAAAATTGATAAAAGCAGGACACGTACGAACTAGGATACTAGCCACCGCCACTAAAGTTGAACGGTTTATTACACCCTGTACAATTTCGCATGTAAATTTAAAGATATGGTCCCTTCCCGTGTGTTTATAGTCGATAGGTATAAGAATGTTCAGTTGTCTCATGAAAAGGTATCATTGCCTCCTTCTTGATACCTGGAAAAATAAAATAGTACCACCGGTTGTATTGAAAACCCACAAGTAATGCCTCATGAAAAGCAAATACGGTTCTTAATCTTAATAATATAATATATATATATATATATGCATATGAATATTTCATGCCAGTATAATAAGGTTACACGATGGAAATTGGTCCATTAGTTTATCAGGAACTGTGATAATACCGATGTCGCCTCTTCTCAAGGAGCCACAACCTTCTTCCTCTTGATTGTTACCTGCATGAGATATAAAACCTCACTGCAAAAGCCATCTCCAACAGGAACAAAGCTTGAGAAAATAAACGTATTTTTTAAGTCTTTATTCATAATTAATATCGATTAGGTCTTAACCATCATGTCGACGGCAAAGCAGCTTCTCGAGAATGAACTTTCAAGATGGAGAGATTTTAAAGAAACAGACGAAGGTACTTACTATTTTTATTGACATTCATCTTTTTAAAATTAACGGCTGTATTTAAAAATTCAGAAACTCGACGAACTGAAAGGTAATTTGTAATTGTGAAGTCGAATGACTTCTTTGAATCATTGTATATTTCAATTTCAGAGCCATATTTATTTTACTATCATCTTCCTATTAAAGTTTACTTTAGAATGCAACAATAATTATAAGTCATGTTTTTGAGACTCAAAGAATCCATAATGAAAACCGAACTCACAGTTTTTGTCGAATTTTCAGGAAAGGGGCACCAGTCTTTTGTCGACAAGGTTATTCAATCGATTGAATTAAAAATTGGTACGTCTATCTCATCATAATATTATTAGGGCTAATTAATAATCATGAGTTATTAGTATTGTCTCCGAACTATTATTACTAATTTAATTACGTAAATACTGACAGATCACCCTTACTTCCTGGTATTTTATATTTATTATAATGAGATGTGATGCAAGATTCATGCAGTATACTTAGGATTGGCTAAATTAAAATGAGCCATGGGCCATCAGTTTTCGTAATTCGCATCAATAACCTTTTAATTACAGTTGTTCAAGGCATGAAAAAATTAGCTACAACAGCTAACTTGTCCGGGGAACAAGGGGGACCTAATTTCAGTAATTGCGGTAATTTAATGATAAGAAGCACATTGCTATGCTTGCACGCTGGCTCTTCTAGAATCTATAAATCTGTTTCTCTCTATCTCTGCTTTTTTTATTCAAGCTCTAGTTAGGACAATTCTGGAATCCGAGTGGGCCGTCCACCAGAAAGAACACGAATTGAATCTATTAAAAATCAACGAAATGCGGATCCGTAAAGAGATTGCCGGTAAAACAATTCATATTATGATACATTCACAGACAAACTAACCATTGCAATCACACATACATCAAATGGTGTATGTCATACAAAGAAACCATGGAGTAACATTCGAAAAGTTTTAAACCTTTTTTGGTAGCATCAAATGTCTGCATTTCATTCTGATTTTAATTTTAATGGTACGTATGAAAATTCCAGACTGCTTTCGAAATTGTCAACAAAATAGAGTAGGAAGTAAGCGAAAAAGAGGATAACACCGGATTTGTCGCTACACGATTTTAACGCTTCTCTATTACCTTACTACCTACTTTTGGGTCAAATCCAAAAAATAAAAATGAATTATACTTCTTCTTGCTTTCTAAAATTTTCAATTTGTATCTACTCTTCTGATTCAATCAGTGATTCTCATACCTGGCAATGTTAAATTTGCTGGGGAACGGAATTATAAAGGTTGTGATTGAAAACCTTTTATTGAAGCTATAGTTTGTAGTTGAGCCTGGACTCTCATTGACTCTGCGCTTATTTTGATAGCATTTTATCCTTGTTTTCAAATTTAGTGTTTAAATATTACAATTTAAATATTCACTTAATTATGCATATATCTTTTTTAAGAACAACAAGGCATGATTGCAGAAGCAAAACAGGAAGGAGCTACTGATGAAGACCTAAAGAGTAAGTGTATAAATAAATTGAAAAAATATTGGCAAAAACTTCGTGGTCATTAATTAATCCAGCATTAATTTTGTATATATCTAGAATTTCTTCAAAAGTTGGACAACATGAAGACGTTATTAGATGAAGCCACCAGAATTTATGAGGCCTGACTGAACCGATTCGTGGATGCTCTATTTTCTAATCTTGCCTTTTTAGTATGAATAATATGTCATAGATCCCAAATCTTCGGATATCCGTTCCACATGGTTTCTTTGGATAATTTAAGAAACTTGAATTTAATTTAGATTTAAAGATAATTAACAAATTATCGCTCTGTGACATTTAATTTGTCTTTAGCCTAAAATCAGCCTTGAAAATATGCCTTTTCGTTTTGACAATAAAGCTGTAAGTCGATTTAAGTATAAATCTTCATCTTCATTCTTCGTCGGGGCTAATACTAATAATTTAATAATTCAGAGATATGTATTTAAATTTATTGTCAACTGTCAAATTAACGTGTCCTCTCTGGGCTTTGCACTTCTCGTGTACTTCTCTCGTCAATTATCCTGAAAATATCACAGACGTTGTTCACATTGATTCTTGATGGTCCGCTGGTACACGACTGATAGCACGCTTCTGCAATGCTATTCTTTCCATTCGTATTGTATAGAAATGTAAAACAATTTAAATTAAATTGGACAGTTAGCTAAACTCAGTTAAAACTAAAAACCTTGACTCCGATTTGGACTGAGTTAAGAACTTTCTTAAAAAGGCAACTTTGTTAAATTAATATATTGCTGGTAATTTTAAACTGTTCTGTTTAAGACCGTCGTGCATCTATAGGTTCTATTCTTTCTTACAATTAGACCATTTGATATTTGTGACATTGTGACTAATTTTAAGTGCCTAAATAAAATGTTAAGAGCAATCCACCGGCGAAAAACGATTCTGTGCTTTAATTTTTCATGGAAATGATAACTAACTTAGTTTCCGTTTTTAAGTTTTTTAACTTTTTCAATAAAAAAAATGGCGAATGCTGAAACCGTTTGAGATAAATCACTAAAACGATCCGTCAAAACCGTTCTTAGCAAATATTCCGAAAACAAACTGTAAACTGGAGCCCCATAATAATGGGTTTCTGAGCATTACGCTGGATGAAATCGGGCGTCTTAAAAATATCCAAAGCGATTGTCCGTTGTTTTGAAATAGTAATCCCCAATATGTGATATGCGATAAGTCGATGGAAAGTTAAATTGCAAAGGGCTACAAATAGTGTATAACATTGGGGGTTGGAGACTGGAGTTACTGCGTGACCTGAGGGGAAGGGATCAAAAAGGTCTAATATTTTAAACATTTCAAAAAACAGAGTTTTCATGTTGAACATGTTCAAAATCAGTTTCGATATGTATATTTATTGTGTAGGAATCCCTAAAATAGAGCCAGCTTCTTAACCTTCCAAGCCTCCCACCTACCTTACTACGACAAAATGATTTATAGACACCCCACCGTCACCGATATTGACTCTTTTAAATTTGCTTGTTTAATACACCTTATGTTGGTTTGTAATACATTTATGTAGACAAACGACAGAAATATATTTTACAAAAGAATGCAGAATTTAAAATTCTTTAAAGATACAAATTCTCGATAAATAAGTTCTAGGTTGTAGTATTTGAAAGTTAATGCAGCCTCATAAACTGTTTTAGCCAACAGAGGAAGTGATGAGTTCCGCAATGATTTCGTCTGTTGAGCGGACGGTAAGTTGGAGGTTCACTCCGTCAGATAACACCAATTTAGCTCTGGCTAGAATTTCCACACCACCTCGAAATACACCTGAGGAAATCATGAAATCACATTACGATTAAAATAGTCGACACTTGGTATAATACGATAATAATTCATCAAACTGAACCAACCGGCAAGGGCCACCGAATGACTACTCTTTCCGTCTGGGACTCGATCCGACCGATCACAAGGTTGCATTCCTAAATATGAAACGATGTTTTTAACCGCTTCCGGGATTGTATTAGCATTGGACAAGGCATAAGCTTCTTCTCGTTCCGTCGTCAGTTCTTCCCAAGACGCGACAAAATTAGGCCTGGATACTGCCACCACGTGGTCGTTCAAGTTAATGTCTATATCCTCTAGCTATTTATTAAATAAAAATAAATACAAAAACAGTTTAGCAAATAGCCATTCAATTCAAGTAGAGTTTAACAAGTTGACCTATTACCACATAATCATCATCATATCCCTCATCGGAATCAGGAAGACCGGTGTCCGGATCACAATCCTTAACAACAAACTTGAGGGTAGCACCAACGGTAGCACTAGATGCAACCTCCACGTCTTCTGGCCATCGGAGGACACAGTAGGCGTTGGTGGGAGTGCCATAGGGTAGTTTTGGAATAGGGACAACAGCTATTTGTTGGAATCCTTCAGGCACATCTAGATGAACACGAACGTTCTCGAGTAACTGGTCCGATAAAGTGTTTTCGACTCGAAACTAAAGTTCACAATAATAAAAATGAGAAAACTTATCATGGATTAAACCCTTTATAAATGACAATAAAATATAAAATACACACGAACCTGGAGAAGGAGATGTTGAGAAAATACGTGTTTAGTACAAGAGACAACATATTCTGTCTCGGATTCCGTCAATTGCTGTTTCTCACAACTTTTAAACAACCCTCCGAAAGGGATTCTTGCCAACTCAGGAATTTTAACCACTTCATCAGCAAAGGAGACTTCCTTAGCCACAGCTTTCTTAGCGGGCTCCATCATAGGTTTATTTTTCAAAACACCACCACCGCTTGGTGCATTAGGTCGAACTTTCTCTTCGGAAACGGCTGTGGCCAATGGAACTGTTTTGATATTAAAGGCAGACCCATTTTGTCCTTGTTGGAGATACACTCCAAGTGCCTTTTCGAGGGCTACCACGGAACACTAACATATAGAGACAATATAATTATTATTGTCGATTTTAACGCACTTTCTCCTTCTCAGAATCTCCATTCGAAAGTTGCCAACATCGTTTACTAACCTGGAGCGTGTTCAAAATGTACTGATTAGCCATAGATCTGTCCTCAGTGGATAGCATCTGATGGTACAAGGTTGCTCGGTCCCGAACTTCGTCATCCGAATCAACTTGACACCGCTAATCATCAAAGAACAATCATATAAATATACGCCATAATTATGAAGGTTGTAATTGTAATCCGTGATTTATAATGCATTTAAATAGCGCTTGCAAACGTAGTACAGGGAAAGGTAGACTACCTTGAGGAGAACGAGGATATTTGACAGCAAATTAGGACAGTGTGCAGCAAATTGAGCTAGAGCTGCAACCGCAGCAGCACGGACAGGTGGTTGCTCTAAAATAACCCGGTTGTAAATGTATCGAATGTATTTCGACGGCTGCTTCGTCTTTGGTCCTTCTCTGCCTAGTAAATGGAGAATCCGGACAGCCAAACTAGTGTGCTCACAATCTTCGATAAATTCACACAAATGTGAAAGGCCTGTACAGGAAGAAAAATATAAATACATCCGAGTTTGATTTTAATCTGAAAACGCTAAAATGTGGTTCAACACATACCACTTTCTTTAGCTTCCGGATTTTCCTCGATAATAGTAATTATAGTATCAGCGATTGCAGCTTTGTACTCCAACCCGCCTTCATCTCTCAACAAAGCCGATAAAAATGACATCAAGCTACCGTGCTTTCGTGGGAACTTCATGCACAAAGACTTTATTGCGGATACTACGACGATCTTGAACTCATCCGAAATCTCAGAGACAAATGATCCAATCTGCTTCATTAGTCTGTCGATCGATGACTCAGCCCCAGTTTTCAGCAAAGTTGTTATAGCCAAGGTCGCGATGGACCGATTGGAGTCGGTTATGAGGTTCTCCAAATCCACATTGCAATTGGTAACAGATGTTGGGTGGCTAATAGCCACTTTATTCAGTGTCCTCACCGCAGCAAATCTGAGAGCGGGTTTAGGACTGGAGCAGAACAACTGTAAAACGCTTACGGCTGGATTAATTTCTCGAGCAGTGACTTTCTTGAGGTTGATGATAGCATGGGCTGCCTCAAAAATGACTAACTCGGACTTATGTCGCAGGCATGCTTCCAAGAAGTCAAAGAAAGGAGAATCGATAGGATTGTCTTCTTCATCTACCAATTTTGCAGCAATTCGAAGCTGTAAAAATTACAAAACATTTTAATTGTAATAATTCAAAAGTATATCAGCTCTCTGGACAGTTCGTGAATATATAGGTCGAATGATATTAGTGTGTATTCACTAGTAACTTATTTGTTATTTCTTACCAACAAGGAAACTGCAAAAGGAGACTTCATATGTGATTTTGTAAGCTTGGACACCAGCTTAGTTACCGCAAGACGATCAGCCTTTCGAATGTGATAGAGAACCCCAAGGGCGTGGTACTGAACCATAACGCTGCAATTTAAATTAAGAAAATAAATGTTGAATAAAAATTCCCCCCTTTCCTACTTAAGAACTCAACTTTAAAAACTGTTCAATGAGACCGTCGTACTTATCCGAATTGAGAGCTTCCTGGACCTCAGAAACCCATCGTTTGACAATCTCACCACTTCCAAAAGTCAGGTGATATGAACAAACAAGGGCTGCACTGCTAACAGACGGTAGTTTATCTACAATGGCTTGTTTCAAGTACCGTTCCAGTGCTTGAAGCATGGATGACTGGACATGGAATCAACAATAAACAAACAATTAGGTTGTTCCGACAATTCAAAGTTGAAACTGGGATCTGTGCCATGTATGGAAAGACAGAATGTAATAATTTTTAATCAATTTGAGGCATTGATAAGTTTAAATCAAATTAAAATCAGTTTCCGGCAAATCCATCCATGAAATTTAAGTAAACCTACGTCAGTAATGGTACAAAGAGCCCTTATTGCTGCACCACGGTACATGTCCTCCTTTCCCGTCATGTCCTTCGTCAGGGACGAGGTGACGATGATAACGTCTTCGGCAATGTTGCTTAGTTCCTTGATCCCCAAATAGACCTGCAATGTTTTTAACGAAATGATTTTATGCTTCTTTTGCATTTATTACCCATATTAGACCATTTTGGCAATTCAATCAATAAATCAAATCAAACCATTCTCCGAAGGATAGGGTCCTTGCATTGAAAGAGTCGAGTCATTGCGAAGAATGTTTCGGTGGCTTCGGTTTGGCCAAGGGTCTCTCCTTGATTCAGGAGGTAGAGGACCTTGGACAGAATTAGGGTGCATTTCCTGGGATTAATTAGGGAATCGTTGAAGGCCCTCGCTTCTTGTAACACCGTCGTCTTTTCCAGCCCTTGATACGGGTTCCCATTCCCTGCAATAATTCCAACACATTCCAATTATGAATTAATAGAAATCAAAATTATGTTTTCAATTTCAAATCACAATCGTCTTCCTTTGTTCTTAATCGTTCGTAGTTAGTTTGTAGATTTGAGATTGGATAGTAGTTATTTAGTTCATAGTTTGAACTAGTTCTACTCACCGGCGACTGAGCCTGCCTTTACCGATCCCCCTTTAAACTTAAACATCTTTACTAAAAGACTAAAACTATGAACTACTGTGTACTGACTGTATAATTTTGAATTTACAGTTGAGTTTCAAGAATTTAATTAATTAATCATGAATTATGCTTGATGTGTGATGTGTTATGCTGAATCACAAATGCAAAATCAAAAATATGAAAGTTCAAGTTTGAGTGTGCTCGCGGCGTGTGTGAATTCCAAATTCTAAATTCGCAATTGATTGTGATTTGCATAAAGTAAATAGTGAATAGCAAATAGTGAATAGAGTCGGGTTCGGATTTAGATTAAGAATTAAGATTGGTGATTGGTAATTAATTTTTGAATATTTGATATTGAATATTTAATCAAGAAATGCAAAATCAATGGAATATTGAATATTGAATATTGAATAGAATACATAGAATTTACAGAATTTACAGAATACAGAATATAAAAAAAAATCGGGATTTGTGATTTGGAATATTTGGATTGTTCACCTTCTTCCTCTTCCTTCTTCTCCCTCTTGAAACTCATTTCAGTCTTCGGGTTCGGAATTAGTCACTCTTCAAGAACAATTTCCTAAATTAGAAATTACGAAATTCAATTCACAATTACAAATTAATCACTGCTCGTTCAATCTCGTCGGGTTGACAGTTTTTGTAAATTGTGAATTGACAATTCGGCAGATGAATTCCACGTCGACTTAACCATTGAGCAAAGTTTCAGAGTGCCCCTTCATCGCTTACCCGGGAACTGCTCCGAATTCGAACTTCTGTCATTTACCAACATTGAACATTCAACACATTAAATTGAAATTACTCTTGCTCTGCGTTTCAGTTCCCAGTTAATTAATTGCTAATTGTGATTAAAGTGAATTGACTAGTTAGGAGGAAAATGAGCGAAGTGACGGAAGGATCCAGCGGCAGCAGTGGTGGGCATGGGGCTCCTGATGAGCTCATTATGAGGCAGCAGGAGGCTATCGATAAAGAGGCATGCAAAAAATAATAAAAAATTATGTTTTTTAATTTTTAATTTTCTTACTAAATTACAAATTACAAATTTATTTTGATTGGGGTTTAAAGATTTAAACATTGATTGATTTTACACGATTGTAAAAATGTCGGTTGTTTACATTTGACATTGCACATTCATTGGCATTGCCGTGCACGGACGGTACACGCTCAAATCACAAATGTTGAATGTGAACGGTGCACATTTGACATTCAACATTACACATTCAACATTCATTATTTTTTTGTGTTTTGTATTGTGTATTCATTGTGTATTGTCAATTGTGCATTTCACACTTCACACTTGCACATTCATTGCACTGCACTGATTGATTGATTGCGCATTGCGCACATTGTTGTACATTCATTGTGTCACTGATTGATTGGCCCATTTATTTCACATTTTGTATAATTATAATTACACATTCAACTGAACTGATCCAATGTCCATCATCACGCATACACTGCATACTATGTAACTAACTAACTATGACGGCTCTGATCGTTCGAAAATTTCCAATTATATTATATATGTGATATCATGCGATTGTTGATTGTGAACATATTGATTTATTCTTTGCCTTTCAATTGGCAATTGCAGATCTCAAATAACATAGCCCTGGTGGGTCTGAAGGAGAACGTGGACGTACTGCTGAGTGAATATGCCAATGACACTGTCTACCAATCCAAGATTGCGGATATTGGAAAGGCGTACGAAGGGATCCGGCGAACTCGGCCGGATGGGAACTGCTTCTTCAGGGCCTACTGCTACTCCATCCTTGAGGAACTCATCCACCGACCCGAAGTTCGAACTGCCTTTCGACAAAAAGTTGTTGATGCGAGGCAACTCCTAACTGACGCTGGCTTCACCCAGTTCACCGTCGATGACTTCTATGACAATTTTCTAGATGTATGTATGATACATAGATTAGTAGTATAACATTTACAAAGTTAAATTGTACACATTGATTTAAGATTTAGGGATGAGGAGTTATTCCGGGAGGTCTTAAGTCAATATTACTCAACACGCAGTCTTTGACTATATTTTTGATTGGCTTTTTTAGATTGTTGATCGAGTTATAGATGGGATGAGTGAAGAAGACTTATACACACATTTCCAGGAACCAGGGGTAGCTGACTACATGGTCGTATTTCTCAGAATCCTGACTTCGGCCGAACTGCGGAAGAATGAAGACTTCTACTCCAACTTCATTGAAGGAGGGCAAAGTTTGAGCGAATTCTGCCAACTGGAGGTGGAACCGATGTACAAGGAGAGTGACCACATTCACATCATTGCCCTCACCTCGGCCCTAACATTCGGAGTACGGGTCGTTTACATGGACAGAGGACTTGGGGCCAAGCATGAGTTCCCAGAAGGCTCCAATGCCAATATTCATCTTCTATATCGGCCGGGACATTATGACATTATCTACCCTCGTCAGAACATCCAGTAATGACTGACCTAAGCTCGAATCTGATATGTTTTCTATGATTGTTAAAATTATGAAACGGAACTTGTACTTTGTCACTGCTCGTCAATACTAACTCCTTCGAATCCAATTTTGTTATTCCTGCCAGTCAATAAGATCTTGTATATTTAGACCACGAATGTGTTGTTTAACGGTTTATTTTCTTATAATTACAATTTTAGTACTCAGTTGTACATCTTAATAAGTTCTATGGGAGAATTGTTTTTACTCATCAAAACTCACCAAGACTCTTCTAAGCGTTGCTGATAATTTTTAATTTATATTTTAGTTTTGATTTTAATTCACCCAAAACGTTAGCATATCTCGAAATTTACAGTATATCAATGAAAACACTTATTACGATTACGCATCTAAACAGTTGACAGGTATTCAACAATCCATTGCTGCAAGGTATCAGTATCGTTGCATGATGCAAGAATCAAAGTCGCTCCATCTCGAACCTCGGAGACTCCGGCACAAAATCCTGTCGCTGCATTTCTCCAAAGCGTCCTTGGGCTTTCTAAAGCGTCCAGCGTCCAATACTCCGAAATGTTATCGTCACAGGTTTTAGCCCGGAGATTGTTTTCAATCACGTCAGGGGAAATGCATCCATTCAGACCAAATCCGATCGGGTCTGGGGCCCAAGTCGTTTGGACTTGAACGGAAACCTCGGAATCTGTATTCAGCATGAGCAGTTCTTTATTTCCATCATAGAACTGATATTCCCTAAAATATGTATTAAAGAGTAAATCACAATTATCGCAAATATGCAATCAAATACCTCCATCTAATCATTTTACAGCATTAAGTGCTTTTATTTTAGAGGGGTTTAAATTTTTTTTACTGTAAAAAAGTGGGGCTGTTACTCCGGGGATGCTTTTAAATTGAATTGTCTTACTTATCACAATCTGACAGCCTCATAATAGCTCCATCGAAATAATAAGACTCGGTGCGAACGCAGAGGCTACTGTTCGAAACGTGTCGGAGTGTTAGAAACCGATACGTCTCTTGTTTAGTAAGGGCTGCTATTCCAGTTCCCAGGACCAAGACCGTTAGAATCCGTAAAGTAATTTCAACTTTATGCATTTTAAGAAACAGTCAGGCTTGAGCTTGAGGTTTGACTTTGACTATTTAGAATAAAACTTTTAATTTAGTTGTATTTAATAACAAAACAGGCTTTGTACTTCAAATTACTACACCCGTACTACAGAAGAGTCGAGAAGGGGACTTAGTATTGTTAATATATGCATTGCTATTTAACCTAAAAAAACATCTTATCTTTCGTCCAATGCAAATTGATTCCATTTTACATGATTCATTATAAAACGAGGCGCAGCTTATCAGTCTTTGTGAAATGGGAAATCCTTTGATCTGAAATCATTTTGACTGATTATGTTTGATTTGGACTTAATTTTGGATAGAATTAAGGAATTGTATATATTTATAAATGATGCAAATGCAACCAGCCACCGTTATTAATATCTAATATTTAACGGATACTATAAAGCGATTAAATAATTTATCTAATATCAATTGACTAAATTTATGAACAAATATGAACCCGTACGTTTCATTTGAACTAATTCTGGTTTCAAATCTCAAAATAAAGTTTTTTTGGACAATAACACTCCAATTTTACAAGTTATTTAATTTAACAAATTGCTCTATAGATCTTACAATTAGTAATTTCTGTTACCAGATTTACAACGATTTGATTTATTGTAATAACATATTATGTGAGGTTGCTTTAAAGCATTTTTAAATGGTACGAAATAGTACATGGTACAGACGGAATTCTAAAATTCAGATTCATGCCTTCTGGATCTGGATCGAGTTGTGAATCCTTGTGTTAGTTGGCTCAAGGGGTAAAACTCGTTTCGACCCATTGCTTTAACATGGGATGAAACGAGTTTTACCCGGCGAGTCAACGAGCACAGCACAGGGAGTTTCACTATATTATCTGTACCTATAATCTGGGGGGACCAAACAGCAAATTTGGACCTGCAATAAATCATCACCAATCTTGACATTTCATGTCAAATATAAAGTATAAATAAATGACCCATTTTTCTCTAATCATGCTTCATACATGGGTTTTATCAGTTGAAAAATCAAACAAACAGTCATATTTACTGAGTTTATAAAAGTCTGTGTACTCCCTGGCGAATTTTGATACTGAAAGTGGTACTTCCTTTAGCAAGTTCTTAATTGTTAAAACCTTACAATCCTCAAAAATATTGGACATTTAAAAAAAATTAACCACCAACCATGGTTTCATTTCCGATTTGTATTTTATTAATTGGACTGTTGTGTCCAACTTCAGAAGCAAGTGTTCAGAATCTCGTAGAAGCGACTCCGAATGAATTTCCATGGCTGGTTCGAATCACGGACGAGAGTCAACATACTGGAGAATACACGTCCTGTCACGGGGCGATTTTGGACGCTAACTGGATCGTCACGCACATCTACTGCGGCACGGAACTGTCGTCTGAGATGACGGTTTATGCCGGGGATCACGACCTATTTGTCGACGAACCGACGGAGCAGAGACGAGGGGTGATTAGGACCATTCGGGTGCCACAACTCGAGAGGCAGTAAGTTAATTATCCAATTTAAATATTGTTTTAATAACAATTAAGAATATTCTAGTTAAAAAACGGGTCCAATTTAATTTCGAAACAAATTTATTTCTCCAGGGATGAATATGAACTTCACGTAAGAGGTGAAATAGCTTTAGTCCAGTTGGACTCACCACTGGAGTTTAACCAGTACGTTCAACCAATCAACTTCGCCAAACCCGATACGGTTTACACGAGCGGTAAATTTTAAACTCTACCGTTTCTTAATTTTCTACTATGCAAATCTTCAAATTCTTTGAATGTATTTGGTATTCTGACAAAATGACAATTCATTTTTTCACAAAAAATTGTCAGATAATGTGACAAAGACCTTCTGGCTTTCGAGATCGTCTACGGAAGTGTCAACTCGGCTAATGAAGAACACGGAGCATACGGTGATGAGTGACGCTGCTTGCCTTAATTACATCGAAGCTATCGACAGTTTCCCATATTACGTCTCTTTCGAGGCGGAATCAATCATTTGCTCCGACACGTTCATCTTCTTGAGCGAAGAATGTCAACTGATCGCTGGCGAGCCCTTGATTTGTCAAACGGCGGATGGGCCCGTTTTGTGCGGTATTGGCCACACTTACAGCTATCATTGTGACAATCATCAACTTCTGAAGCAGTTTGATTTCAGTAAGATGTGATTTATATGAATTGCGGACAAAACGTCCCATCATGAACGGCCCATTTTAATGGCTCAATTATATGCCTCAACATTCCTTGCAAAAGCGTCCGTTGAATTTACAGCCAAATGATTCGTTTTTGGATGCTGGGGATGCTAACATTTCTAACGCGTTTGATATGGGGCGTTTTCTCTGCATACCGTGCCGTGACACGATTTTGTAGTAATACACAGATTAGCAAATAAGTGTATGCAATTAAAAGATCATTTTTTCTTGTCAATTTTAGCTGTCCCGAATACATTTTCTGAAGTTGGAAGCCCCCGAATCCACGAATGGATTTTTAACAGGACGAGTAAGTTGATATTGTTGACATTGCGTACAATCTTTTTCATAAATTAAATCTTGAAGCTTTTGATTGATAAATATTTTAAATGTTTTGAAATTTAGCTTTACAACCCGAAACTAATGAGACCTGGGTGGCTCAAGGTAAGCCTAAGTTATTTAAGCCTTTACATTACATATAACTTGCTCAGATGTTCAATTCGGATAAGAACAATGCGGAGGGTATTAAACGGAGCGGGAAAAAATCGCTTCGAATGTTATAAATCAAAGACAGTATTAAAACGAACTAATTCCACGGTTAAATTTCCAGACGTCGGCTGCGGCGGGGTTTTAACGGGGTCCGCGGGCCGGCTTAGTTACAAGCCGGAAGAAACGACGCTTCCAAACGAGCGCTGCACCTGGACAATCCGCGCCGAGGACTTTTCGTCCGTCCGGATCCACGCGGTGCAAACGGACCTTGGGCCCAACGACATCCTCGTCCTATCCGATTTAAACGGCGAAGAACCCGGGGAATTCACCGCGACTCCAATCAACGGCGCCGCTACTGTCGAATACATCGTCCGCGGCCCTCTCGTATTCATCACATTCCAATCAGACGCAGAGGCCCCAGGCCGGGGCTTCATCCTCGAGTTCTACGGCTCGGGATTGGACACGGCGTTGGACGCGGATGTCACGGACGTTCATTTGAATGCCCCCACCGGAACCTTTCATTACCCTGATGGGCCGTATTACCCCTGGTGGGCATCTGCTTCATTTGTGGTCAACCCCGATTCTGTCCTAGATTTCAATTTAACCTTCACTCAAGTTGACGTTTTTGGCTTCGGAGATTTCGTCTATATTTACGAATGGACTGGACTCCAGTTTCAATTTATTGAGAAGTAATTTTAAAGGACCTTTTAATTACCTTTCGTTTTTTAGTCTAAAAAATTGATATGAAATGCTGAAAAGTTTCATTTTTTTAGGATTTGGGACGACATGACTGTTCCAAGGAGCTACTCTACCAGCAATGGGATGTTTATCATTTTATTCGTATCGGATGACAGTGTAGCAGGCCTAGGGATTACGATTGATTTTTGAAGTAATATGCTATGCCTGAAATTTCTGAAAATCTGATTATTATTACATGAAAAACAAAGTAAATAAATTCTTTAAAATAACCATAATTACACGAACAATGCGGCCCTTTTTCCTGTGTAACTCCGATCTAGTAGGTGGTGTCAAAAAATCAGAAAGAAAATTAGATTTTCAAAAATGAAAATCGTTTTTATAATGGTGCATAAGGGCGGAGAAAATGAGTAGTGATGGTATGGGGCGCTCCTCTCCTTTTTAACCTCTTGAGGCCTTTGCGAGAAAGAGAGAAAAGAGGGCTTTTCCGTTTTCCGCATTCTCTCGTGCGAGAAACCCTTCTTCTCGCAGAGGCATCAAGAGGTTAAAAAGGAGGGGAGCGTGTCGTCTCTCGAGCTCGTATAGGTGCTCTAAATTGACTGGAAATGAGGATAAACATTTAGTAGACGTAATAAACCGATGTAACGGGTGTAACCAAGTGTTGAAAATATAACGATAAACAAACTAAATCTCAATTTCCCCAAAAAGCCCGGGTTTTGCACCCTGGTGTCAGTAGGAGTGGTCCCGTATCCGTCAAAGATGTTCTATTACCCATATGAATCGTTTAAACCCCAAATCTCAATTTCCCCAAAAAGCCCGGGTTTCACACCCTGATGTCAGTGGGAGTGGTCCCGTATACGTCAAAGATGCTTTATTAGTCATGAGAATCGTTTAAACCCCGTATCTCAATTTCCCCAAAAAGCCCGGGTTTCGCACCCTGGTGTCAGTACGAGTGGTCTCGTATCCGTCAAAGATCAAGATGTTCTATTACTCATGGGAATCGTTTAAACCCCATGTCTCAATTTCCCCCAAAAGCCCGGGTACTGCACCCTGGTGTCAGTAGGAGTGGTCCCGTATACGTTAAAGATGTTCTATTACTCATGAGAATCGTTTAAACCCCATGTCTCAATTTCCCCCAAAAGCCCGGGTTTCGCACCCTGGTGTCAGTAGGAGTGGTCCCGTATACGTCGACGATGTTCTATTACTCATGGGAATCGTCTTAACCCCATATCTCAATTTCTCCAAAAAGCCGAGGTTTCGCACTCTGAATTGTAGTTTCAGGGTATTATCATGTATTGATGATAGACATAGAGTGTAATGTAAACTACCTAAGCGGCAGTTTTAAAATGAGTAAGAGCTTTGAACTGATTTAATGATTTTTTTGGGGGGGTTAATTTATGGGGGACAGGGGGTGTGACCGATTGTACCCAAGTTCGAACTAAGCCTTGGTTATGACCCAAGGAACAAGTGTACAAAATTTGGTGACTCTAGGTCAACGCAGTCAAGAATTAAGCTTTGTAATGTGTTTTGGGGGGGTCAATTTTATGGGGATCAGGGGGCATGACAGAACTGGTCTAAGTTCAAACGTAGCCGTTGTCTTAACTTGCACAACATGTGTATGAAGTTTGGTAACTCTAGATTAATCCATTCATGAGATATAGTTTATAATGTGTTTTGGGGGGTTTAATTTATGGGGGACAGGGGGTGTGACCGATGTGACCCAAGTTCGAACCTAGCCTCACTCTTGACCCAAGGAACAAGTGTACAAAATTTGGTGACCGTAGGTCAAGCCGTTCGTCAGTTATCGCACCGACAGACAGACGGACGGACCGACGGACGGACGGACGGACAGCCTAATCATTCGCATAAAGTGTTTTCAACACTTAATAAAGACATGGTGATTTTAAATGAGGATTTGATAAATGCCAAAGATATTTATTACTATTATGCCATGACATAAATTTGGAACTACTGTTAAAGTTAAAATTAAAACTTGGACCCAAGTTGGCTTCAGTTAGGATGTCCATAAGAGTAAGGGGCTTCCTAGACCTTGAATAGTCTCTCTCCAATCACAAATCCCTTCTTGCAAGCTTCCAAGTTTCTCAGGTATCCTAAATGTAAAGACGATGGTGATTAACATTTGACAGATGTAACAAAATCAAGATAATATTTTGGAATTTTTCGAAATTTTTAAAATTAGCTTGCTCTTATTTGCTCGAAAAAGTTCATATGACCTGCTAAATATTCATTGTTAAAAGCACACAAAATCAGAGAACAGTTGAGTGTTAATTGGGAACTTGGAACCATTAATAACTAAATTATGAATTATGTTTATACTCACTTGCTATTTCGACAACTGTTACGTCGGGTTCAGCCAACTCTTCCGATTCTAAAATATAAACATAATCGTATTTTCTTAATGGTCAATTATGTATAAACAAAATTCAGACTCCAAAAGTATTGATGACCTGAGACCTTACTGAGGAATTGGTTAATGCGCGCGATTTGCTGCTCCACTGTAGCTCGTGTCATGGGATCTGAAAATACAAGGTGTCTGGGTTAAAACTGCACCCTTTTATTTTAGGATGTATGCTTTATTTTAAAGCTAAAACTCTAGCTTTTAATTGTTTTGAATCAATTGTAAATATTTATATGGACATTTAAACATTACTGGTGAGGATATTGCATGATCAATAATAGTCAATAGTAGATTTTCAGGCATTCGATAGTTTGATTTTGCCAAACACATGCCGATTTGACGATTTTAAAACGAATAATGGTATTTGATACTTGCTTAAAATGTACTAAAGTCTATCCAGTTTCAGTGTCCCGGAGTTTTTTTTTTACTTAAATAAAATTGTCGTTGATGACTATTGCAATTTTATTTTTGAAATTCAACAAATGTAATGCCTAGCTGATTTTTTTTAACTCGAGATAAAATTAAACATTTTAAATATTGGAATTATACCTTT
The DNA here is from genome assembly GCA_906901685.1 of Desoria tigrina. Classification (NCBI taxonomy): domain Eukaryota; kingdom Metazoa; phylum Arthropoda; class Collembola; order Entomobryomorpha; family Isotomidae; genus Desoria; species Desoria tigrina. Next base: position 1,760,862 of record CAJQTU010000035.1, read on the forward strand.
ATATGTTTTCAGCAACGTTTCCAATTCTTTTTTTTGCTCTTTCAGGAGGATGAACGCTTCCTCAAGATTCATAATTAATGTAGAATTCTAAAATTACAAACAGAAAACTCACGGTTTTTTTTAATTACTATTTTAAACTACTTTATTCATTGGTTTTAAGACAAGACAAGTAATTCAAAAGAAGATTTGTTGTGAAAATACGAGCCGTTAGAAATAAGTAGTAATCCATTCAAGGAAAAGGCAAAGAGGGCCCGTTTACCTCTAAAATCTATAAATAAGTCGGAGAAATTTTATTGTACTCAAATACAAGTGGTTTTATTACACTGACCAGTGACCCAAACTCACAAATTTTCTATTATTGGTATTCTTCAAGTATAAATTACATTCTAAGGGTTCTCAACAAGAGAATTCACCATCTAAATAATAACATACGATTAGCTTCTTTGATTCAATACATATTTTTAGCCTATTATTAGCTTACAGGCTAAAATTAACTTTAGTTGTTAAACTAATTAAATTCCCATTGAAACCATAATTATTTTGGATTCTTAAAAAAAAAACAATTCGTTATAAAAATCCTTACGCATCATATACAACACACAAGCTGTATGTATGAGTTTTTGGGCCATTTGCAAAAATGATGTTCAAACGGACGACCGGCCACGGATTATGCAATGAAATAAATAATTTATCAACTAGAAATACATTCGTCCGTTAATAAATACACTTTACTGGTTTATTTGTAGCGTTCACAAATAAGCTAATTGTAGAAAAGGACTATATGTCACTAATAGAATGGATTTATGGAATTTGTGCGATGAAAAGCCATTTCAATATTATAAATTATATTTTAAATAAATACATGCTTACACGTAATAAACACGAATTTACAGTACAGTTTTAATAATTTCTGAAAATTCTCGGTTTTGACATTCGCTGAAGTTCCATCTGAGTGAGAAGCTTGTGGAAAAAATGGTTTGTTGAATTCGACAAAAATTAGACTGTTCGAATATTTTTATAACTTATTTTTTATTTATGGTTTTTCGGGAAGAAGCAAAGACGAAATGAGAATAATATTAACTTTCACTAATATTAGCCTGTGACAATGCCTCCATTTCTTTAAATGACTCACAATTGTCACATTTGAACCCTGAGAAAGTAAATGTTTGCAGGTGAGGATTTTTCCAGGCGATACCTTTAATGACGGGTTGATTTGTTTTTGTGATTATTGAGTTAGTTATATCCCATCTAGATAGCATTGGCGTAATAATCGATTTTAAAACGAATTGGTAGACTTGTAAACACTCGCGAAATTCGAAAAACTCTAAATGATTTAGGTTCGGCAGGTAAATTGGGCGACGTTTCAACGACGCACTAAACTCAAGCAACTCCATTTCGTTACAAATGTCACTGCCTTCAACCCTGATGGATTCAACTTTATCAAACGATCGTAAAACATCTGTAAGCTGATCTCTAGAAACTCGACCTTTTATGTTTAACCCAATAATGTTATCTGAGCAATCGGGAAATAGGTCCCTAGATATATTACGGACCTCTTTTAGATTTAACGATATTGTGACACGGTCACTACCACAGATTTGAGACTGATAGTACTTTCTGGCATCAAACAAATCTACCACTAAATTGACTGAGGGCTGTGGTAACTCCTCATTGAGGTCAGTGTTGTCTAAGGTCATTGGTCGTGATGAACTTCGTGGTTGGACTAAATCCTTAGTGGTCACTGACTGTTCTTTCGTTGCTAAATAATCCTGACTAGTGCTGTCGTTCTGTTCAATTCCTAGTCTCGCATAAGAGGGAGTATTATCGTTAGGCAAAGATACGTAACAAATTATTGCCACAATGAATCCCAGAAATATGAATACCAATGACCCAATCGCCCATTTGTATTTTTGAAGCAGTCCGTTGGTGTTTTGTAAGCTGATGTTTTCTTGTGACTTGTCCTTCATCGTAGCGCGCTCTACGCTTACTCTATCGTATTCCGACAATCGAGCTATTAAAACAAATATTTATAAGTTCAATACATTTATACAACTACAACAATCATTCTCTCTGGATTAAAGTTAAAAAACTGGCACTAAAATACAATTTAGTGTAAACGAAAAATCTCACCGGCTGCAGATCTGAAGGATGGAGTTTTTTCTAAAATCTCAACTAAAGCTGGAATTGTTGCAACCTTAGGAGAGTTATTAGCTCTCCAATTATCTATTATATTGATAAATTTTTGACGGTGGCTGGGATCATTTTGTTGGAATTGCCTCAAGTCTGCAATTTGAACTGCAGTAAGCGAAAGTTGATCACATAATTCCATTCCACCGGCAATAAAAATGGGGTCATCTTTTTGTAGCACATCAACTATTACCGATGTTTTGAATCCAGTGTGAGTGGCTTCAAAATATTATAAGTTCAAAATTTAGCCTTTTAATCAAATATTGGCGAATATTTTGTATTTGATTTCAAAACTGTAAATATATACTAATTTTGTCTGTAATTACTAAATTATTACCTGATAGTTGCTGGTAGGTATTTCGATTCGAATGAGATCCATGACATTTGATTTTTGAGTTTGCCATTTTAACTACTCGTTAAGAAAAAGATGATCTACAAGGAGCGACCGATTAAATGAAATTGTAGATTATTCGGAAAGATATATTCGTTGTTGTTTGCTATATTTATTTGTTTCTTTTATTTATTTAAGTAGCACAATAAGGCAGATGGCACCCAATGCAGGAATATATTTCTTTACAAATTACGTTCTTATTTTATCCTTGCATTTTGCATTGGTGACAGTCTGAGAATATTGGATATGTGTACTTTTCTGGATGATACATAGAGCACGCTGTAATACACTTAAACGCATTGTTAAGAACGATTTGCATTGTCAGAATTGGAAGGTATTGTTGACAAAGAATTTCACATTTTATGACACAAATCTCCAAAAAATTAGTAATTATTTTTGAAATCACGATGTATTTTGACAGAAATACAAACAGGGTGCGGTGGGATCATTTTGGACAATGCCAATTTCAATGAGTCGTAATTAACTGCAAACTAAAATATTCTTAATTTCATGCAACACTACAAGGCCATCAAAACATGTGTTTAGTCAGCTTTGATTTTTATCCATTTTTTGGATAAACAAACTTGACCCAACAACAGCCATAAATTTTTTAATTATCTTGAACGCTCTGATTTTGTGTCACATACATAACTGGTTCACTTCTGTTTAATCAAGGATTATCAGTTGAATTTAACATCCCCTTATCTCTACTTTGTGAAGAATATATAAACTCAAAGTAGAACCTGGTCGCTTAACAGTTCCGCTTATTTTGGTAAAAGCCCGACTTACTTTTTTGTTATTCTTACATCAGTTTGTAGTATAGAAATGGCTAAATTTTCGATTTTTCATATTTTTACGTGCATCATCTTGTACGGGAGTGGTTATATTAAAGCTACAGTCAAAGAATCAGGTCTCCATGATTTCGTAGAAGCGATTCCTAATGAATTTCCATGGCTGGTTCGAATTAAAGACGGGACGGAAAACCAGGACTATTTACCTTGTCACGGGGCAATTTTGGACGCTAATTGGATCGTCACAATGAATTATAGATGCACAAGTGAACCGTCGTCTACAATTACCATAATCGCCGGGGATCACGACATTCTTGTTGACGAATCGACAGAACAGATTCGAGGGGTTTTAAGGAAAATTCTTACTCCAGGAGTGTCTAGACAGTGAGTTACTTAACTTAACTCTTAAGTTGACTTAAAATAAAACCGCAATGGATCCCCATGGGCTTTTATTAAAAGGTGAAACCCTTTAATGGTTTTACTCGGTCTGTACGTCTGTCCGTCTGCCCGATCGTTCGTTTCATTCTGCAGAAACTCAAATGGTTTGAAAACCAAAAGAATTTTTTTAGAAAAAGCTATCAAAGTAATTAACTACATGGCTAAGAAATCTTGTACAAAGACAATCCTGCAGAGAAAAAATTGTAAAACATGACATAAAAGTATATAAAACCACTATTTTAATTTGCAGAGACGAATTCGAACTTCAAGTTAGAGGTGAAATATCATTAATCCAATTGGACTCGCCATTGGTTTTTAACGAATTCGTGCAACCAATCAAATTCGCAAGCCCTGATACGGTTTACACGAGCGGTAACTTACAAAATCTAACCTATTAAGGAAAATGACTTCAAAAATTCCCCAAAAAATCATCAAAACCGTAACTAATTTTCAGATAATGTGACGAAGGTGTTCTGGCGTCAGATGTTGGAGCCCAGTGCTCCCACAAAACTAATGAAGAACACGGCACAAACTACAATGGCTGACGCTGCTTGTCTCAATTACTACGAAATTATCGAAACCTTTCCATATTACGTCACTTTTGAGCCGGAAACAGTCATTTGCTCCGACACTTTCGTATTTCTCAGTCCCAAATGCCAACTCATTCTTGGGGAACCGATGACGTGCCAAACGGCGGATGGTCCCGTTTTGTGCGGTATTGGACAGGATTACAGTAACCACTGCACCGATCATAAACTTATGAAGCAATTTGATTTCAGTAAGAGAAGTTTTGAATTGTACAAATAACATTCGTTGCATTTAAACTGAAATTAAACGGTATTAACGTGCCCTCAGTAAAGGAAAAAATGCAACCTGATTTAAAGGAATCTGGCCCCAATCTCTGGAAAATTGGCCCAAAATGAATATAGGAAGCATTTTAATATTCCTCGGAGATTAACTGTGACATGTTCTCTTGTTTTAGCGATACCCAATACCTTTACCGACGTTGGAAGTCCTCGAATCCATGAATGGATTTTGAACAGAACCAGTTAGTCTATACTAATTTTTTGTACAATTTTAGCAATGGCTTACAATGATTTTCTAGTCTGTTTTTGAGTTGTATTTTTTTGTAATTTAGCCTTACATCCCGAAACTAACGAGACCTGGGTGGCTCAAGGTAAGATAAACTTTTAGGTTTGAAAATGGAGTTTAGTGATTTACTAATTCGTGTGGATGACTGAACGTGTGTAAAATAACTTGCGTCACCAATAAAATCTCAAAGTTCCAGGTTCAAATCGTACAAAATTATGACAAATATTAAACTAGCTAGTGTAAGATGACCTTACCCCAAACTTATTTTAAATTCCACAGATCAATACCTCTAGAATTCTTTGAAATTTACAACCATCTTTTAAGATAAATTGACCTTGCCTGCATTTTTTAATTAAAAATGTAAAACCGATAGTACACCAATATTCTGCAGTTATGATTTTTTCCCGAAGACATCGTCAAGTTTTACTGTTTCATTTCTGAACTCCAATTTTCATACTGGCCTTTAAAAAAATATTTAATTGGCCATTAATTCCACCGCGCTTTAAATTTCCAGACATTGGCTGCGGCGGTGTTTTAACCGGGTCGGCCGGCCGGCTGAGTTACAAGCCGGAAGAAACGACGCTTCCAAACGAGCGCTGCACCTGGACAATCCGCGCCGAGGACTTTTCGTCCGTCCGGATCCACGCGGTGCAAACGGACCTTGGGCCCAACGACATCCTCCTCCTATCCGACTTAAACGGCGAGGAACCCGGGGAATTTACCGCGACTCCAATAAACGGCGCCGCTACTGTCGAATACATCGTCCGCGGTCCCTTCGTATTCATCACGTTCCAATCAGACGCAGAAGCGCCCGGACGGGGCTTCATCCTCGAGTTTTACGGTTCGGGATTGGACACGGCGTTGGACGCGGATGTCACGGACGTACATTTGAATGCCCCCACCGGAACGTTTCATTACCCCGCCGATGAGGAATTTTACCCCTGGAGCGGAATTCAGAGCTCGGGTAACCGGCAAATTAACCTGGGTTTGCGTATACCCGCATTCAAACCCCAAAGGTTACCCAAAAGTTAACCCATATCTGTTGTAACCCCTCGCTTTAACTCTTGTTTGTGAATAAGCTAATTCAGAGTAAAAACTGTGGTCAGAGTTACTCTAAAAATCAAGGTTAAATTTACCCCTGCTCATGAGCAAGGGTAAAAAACGGGTAATGGCTTTGGCGCTCACTAATCTTTGTTACAAACGCTTTACCTTTTACTTAAAATCTTATCAAGATATTATTGAATGTATAATTTATTTTCTGTACATGACAAGCGCCATTAATGTCACGGTCTAACGTGCCACGGCTTTATGGCGGTACCCTTATTTGTGTTCGACAACGAAAAACGAAAAGTTTGTAAAAGGCGTAAGTTGTTAGAGGACTTGTCAGATTTCGAAATACGACAGCACACGGGATTTTCTTCCCACGCTGTTCGGAAACTTCTTGATATATTTGAACCTATCGCTGGAAATACAGAAGCGTCAATTCCAGTAGAAACAAAACTTCTATGTTATTTGGCTCATCTCCGATCGGGTTCTTTTCAATATGTGTTAGGTTCTTTGGGGGGAGTGTCTCAGCCTAGTATTTCTAGAATCATTGATCAGTGTCTTGACTTCACAATTAAACTTGCTCCTTCCGTTATAACATTTCCGAGCACAATACCTGAGCTAAACGCTGTAAAACAAGCCTTCTACAACCAAGCCAGGTTCCCGAACGTGTTAGGACTTGTTGACGGAACTCAAATACCTATTCTTGCACCCCGTGAAAACGAAGCCATATACGTCTGCCGCAAGCAGTTCCATTCTATAAACGCTCAAGTAATAAGCGGGCCAAATTACCGGTTTTTTGATGTCGTAGCAAAGTGGCCTGGATCCACTCACGACGCGTTTATTTATAAAAATTGTTCAGCAAGAAGAAGAATTAACAGGGGTGACTTCGGAGAGGGCTGGCTCTTAGGTACGGTTTGACTTTGGCCTTGACATTATTAACCGTGACACAAAGCAAATGGCTTATTTTTATAATCAATTAATAGGTGACTCCGGATACGGATTAGAAGAAAGACTTTTGACACCATATTCTGAGGATGACATAAGAAGTCATCGAATTTTTAACAACAGACAAAAACAAGCAAGAAGTTCGGTAGAGAGGGCCATCGGCAACTGGAAATCACGGTTCCGGTCTATTGACAAGTACGCCTATTGAAACGTTTAAAAATGTAATTCTTTAAATTTTAATTAAAAACAATTTTTCAAGGACGGGCGGTACATTGTGTTACAACGAGATTAAAGCCTGCAAAATAATCATTGCAACCGCAACACTGCACAATATCTGCATTGATCGAAGGATTCCGCTGTTACCAGAGGACGAAAACCATCGCGACGTTTTCGTCATTCCTGAACTTATAGAGTATCGCCAAGGAGCACCGCAACCTCAAACCTCAAGACAACAAGCCAAACAAGTTCGAGAGAGATTAGCTGATTCGTTTTAAAGTCAGTTTGCAATACCTTAAACATGAACTATCTTCAACTGTTATAGATAAGTCGGAATGTCAAGGTCTAACGTGCCACGGCTTCTAACACTTGTCTGGACGTATTGAGTAGTCTTAATATATTAAATATTGTAATTTATGCAGACCATGGAGTTAAATGGTGCCAAAATGGATGTGAAATCAAGATCTGCTAAATTCTCCCAGGCGGAAAAAATGGCTCTGTCTGAATCTATAAAGGATCGACATGCAATACTCTTTGGAGCACTAACGCCACAGCTTACTAAGCAACACAAAAATAAAGCATGGGCCGAGGTACTATGCGCCGTAAATGCCGTCTCGTCTGTCGTGCGAACTCTCAATAATGTCAAGGAAAAGTTCAAAAATATGAAGAAGGAAGTAAAAGCAACAGCATCTCATAACTCAAAAGAAATACGAAGAACTGGAGGAGGGAGCGCGGATATTATAGAGATGGATGCATGTTCGGAGAACGTATTGGCAACAATTCCACGGGCAGCGATTACAGGGATTGCTGATGGATTTGACACATCCGACTTCGCAGGTTAGCTCCAATATAAATTCAAAGATTTGCAAATTCAATCTTATTTAAGAGTGGGCCTTGACACTAATATTTCTGTATTAGGCCTTGACACCAACTCTGAATACACATTTGAATTCACTCCGCAACCGACGACGAACAATGAAAACATCGCAGAGCTACAGAACTCGCTACCTTCTCAACCATTGAGCTTATTGACTTATTCGAGTAATGCAGTACAACCATCCTTCCTTCCTCCGACGTTTACAAGTGCAGCCAAGTCTGAAGAAATAACTACGCCACAACGAAAAAAGATGGCTAAGGATCTCAGATCGCCAACCGAAATTTTGCTAGAAAAGCAAGTTGAGCTGTTCAGTCAGCAGCTTGAGGAAATGAAAAGTATCCGCCGTGCCTTGGAACGAAGGAATGAATTAGAAGAAGAAAAACTGGAACTAAAGAAAAACAAATTGTATCCTGATTGAAGCAAAGTTTCATCAAATTTTTGTGTAAAGGCCTCTTTGTGTCAATGCCAATTATTTGAAAGTATTTCTTCTTAGTTCACTTTAATCATTATAAACCAGTCGGTGCTATGTAAATCTGATTCTTTCCCATACTATTTTTGTGTAAAGGCCTTTCTTGTGTCAATGCCAATTATTTGTAATTAGTTTTTCTTCGTCCAATTTAATCATTATAAAAAACTCGGTGCTCTGTAAGTCTGATTCTTAGGCCTACTACAATTGTGTAAAGATCAGTTTGTGTTAATGCCAAAAAAAGTATTATAAAATTATTATATTTACTGAAACTTATAAGAGTTTAATTTATTTTCTATAAAACAATTTCTGACAAGTATTACATTTACATACCTCTACCGTTTCATCCTTAAACACCCGATCTGTATTACAATAAAACACTCTATCTCGATCCTTTGCTTTCAATTTCACAGCACCATCGAATACGTCAAAATGCTTGTCATTGTCACAAGTAGAAGAGTTAGTATTTCTTTTGACGTACCCTTCAAGAAAGCACCTAAGTGTGGCCCTAGCATCCTCCTCGGCTGAATGAGTATTGATGCCTTGGAAGTCTTGTCCGAACTCCATGAAATATATGTCTCGAAGCGACATACCAGTTGTGCCAATTCCACTGTTATCGGATCTCCGGTAATATTGCTGTAGGTTAAATACAGTATGCTCAATCATGTTGATGTCAACGCTTGAGAAGTCAGTCGATCCATCCACTGTTATTACCAACTTTGAAGCTAATTTTTTGTTCAACTCCTTTGCCACCACAGACATAGATTTTCCGTGTTTTAGCCCGTATTTTCCAATGCCACTGACCTTGACAGCTGCTTTATTACATATGAATGAACCCGGGGCGTGGTACACGTCGGTACAATATATTGCATTGTACTTGTGATCAACAACGGCAACCTTTCCTCCTCGTATCCGCTCTACTCCTGACAGGTGTTTCAAGTGAACATGCTCCACGTCATATCCAACGGTTTGCAAATATCTGTTTCCCGTATTTTCTTCTTCTTTTTCGTACTTCTTCCACCATGGACACAAAATCTCTGCTACCGGTTCCTCCACACGCCTTGACACAAAAGGCCGTGACAGTGTGGAGGATTCAGGCTCAATTTCTTCCGGTACGGCAACATTTTCGATAAGTGATTTGATCTCACTTTCCAATATTTTCGTTTTTTTGAAACTTCCAGTAGGATTTGGGCCAACCCATTCCCTTTTTCTATTTTCTGGCTGCTTCAAAACTTTCGCCAAAATGTTCTTCGCGTGATGACATTCTTCCATTCCTAAAGACTGGAAAAAGTTCTTCAGGAATCCTATCTTTGAGAAGGACTCCCCATACGAAGCCCAGCTTATAACAGCCTGCTGTGCCTCGTATGGGGTTGTGTCCGTTTCCGGACCGAACTGGGTGGAAGGATCCATCTCAAACGTCCGGAAAGACTATAAACTAAAAAAATGCACAATTTAGACTGTATCCTGGTCATGATACAAAACTGACCTGACCTAAAATGTCGAAAAACTTGGAACAACTTACCAAGTCCGGAAAGACTATAAACTAAGCAGTAGGTGGTGGTGGTGGAGATGGAGTCCGAAAGTGACTATAAACTAGGCAGTCGAGTCGGTGGTGGTGGTGGAGATGGAGTCCGGAAGTGACTATAAACTAGGCAGTCGAGTCGGTGGTGGTGGTGGAGATGGAGTCCGGAAGTGACTATAAACTAAGCAGACGGTGGGTGATGGAAGTGACGAGTCCGAAAGTGACTATAAACTAAAAAAAATGCACAATTTAGAATGTATCCTGGTCATGATACAAAACTGACCTGACCTAAAATGTCGAAAAACTTGGAACAACTTACCAAGTCCGGAAAGACTATAAACTAAGCAGTAGGTGGTGGTGGTGGAGATGGAGTCCGAAAGTGACTATAAACTAGGCAGTCGAGTCGGTGGTGGTGGTGGTGGTGGAGATGGAGTCCGGAAGTGACTATAAACTAGGCAGTCGAGTCGGTGGTGGTGGTGGAGATGGAGTCCGGAAGTGACTATAAACTAAGCAGACGGTGGGTGATGGAAGTGACGAGTCCGAAAGTGACTATAAACTAAAAAAATGCACAATTTAGACTGTATCCTGGTCATGATACAAAACTGACCTGACCTAAAATGTCGAAAAACTTGGAACAACTTACCAAGTCCGGAAAGACTATAAACTAAGCAGTAGGTGGTGGTGGTGGAGATGGAGTCCGAAAGTGACTATAAACTAGGCAGTCGAGTCGGTGGTGGTGGTGGTGGTGGAGATGGAGTCCGAAAGTGACTATAAACTAGGCAGTCGAGTCGGTGGTGGTGGTGGAGATGGAGTCCGGAAGTGACTATAAACTAAGCAGACGGTGGGTGATGGAAGTGACGAGTCCGAAAGTGACTATAAACTAAAAAAAATGCACAATTTAGAATGTATCCTGGTCATGATACAAAACTGACCTGACCTAAAATGTCGAAAAACTTGGAACAACTTACCAAGTCCGGAAAGACTATAAACTAAGCAGTCGGTGGTGGTGGTGGAGATGGAGTCCGAAAGTGACTATAAACTAGGCAGTCGAGTCGGTGGTGGTGGTGGAGATGGAGTCCGAAAGTGACTATAAACTAGGCAGTCGAGTCGGTGGTGGTGGTGGAGATGGAGTCCGAAAGTGACTATAAACTAGGCAGTCGAGTCGGTGGTGGTGGTGGAGATGGAGTCCGAAAGTGACTATAAACTAGGCAGTCGAGTCGGTGGTGGTGGTGGAGATGGAGTCCGGAAGTGACTATAAACTAGACAGACGGTGGGTGATGGAAGTGACGAGTCCGAAAGTGACTATAAACTAGGTAGTCAAGTCGGTGGTGGTGGTGGAGATGGAGTCCGGAAGTGACTATAAACTAGACAGACGGTGGGTGATGGAAGTGACGAGTCCGAAAGTGACTATAAACTAAAAAAAATGCACAATTTAGAATGTATCCTGGTCATGATATTAAACTGACCTGACCTAAAATGTCGAAAAACTTTGAACAACTTACCAAGTCCGGAAAGACTATAAACTAAGCAGTAGGTGGTGGTGGTGGAGATGGAGTCCGAAAATGACTTTAAACTTCAAAAAAGAATTAATATTTTGTAATTTTGGTCAATTACAAAATATTTATTCTGAACTCGGTCAAGCCAGGTCGGGAAATTTGTTTTTGGTGGGTAGCTGGAGCAGGATTTAGCTGCTCAAGCTGTTTTCCTAAAGGGTAACCCAAATTTTAACCTTACCCCAATATTCGGGTAAGGTTATTTTTTTGTGAATTAGGGGTTAATAATCGGGTAACCATTACCCGGAAAGTTACCTCTTTTTTAACCCTATCCTCTGAATTCCGCTCCTGGATGGCATCCGCTTCTTTTGTCGTTAACCCCGATTCTGTCCAAGATTTTAATTTAACCTTTACTCAAGTCGATGTCTTTGGTTTTGGGGATTTCGTGTTTATCTACGAATGGAATGGACTCCAGTTTGAATTTATTGACAAGTTAGTTTTTATAATGTTTTTATGGTCTTGGAGAAAATAATTATAATTTATTTCTGATTTTATTTAGGATTTGGGACAACGTAACTATTCCAAAGAGTTACCCTACCAGCAATGGGATGTTTATCATTTTATTCGTCTCTGACAATAGTGTAGCTGGGAGTGGGATCACATTTGACTATTAATTAAAGTCAATTAAACAAAATACGATAATAAATAAACTCGGAAAGCAATTTTGTATATATAGACTTTTTTATGTATGAAAAAAAACCAAACGCACATCGAAATGGAGTGAAACTTTGATACAAAGTCAAAAAACATTGAATATTTCACATTTCTGCAACTACAGAGTATAATTATCGACGTCGTTGAATAGCGCTTTTGTCATAAAGATTTATCCCGTCGTATCGGATCTTCGACGTGTTATACGTTGTACCAATTTATTGAAAATTGTCTCATTTGTACTATATTTATATATGAATGAAATTTTGCTGATTTTCGCTGAAAGAAACGCAACAATGTTTGTTGTAGTTTAAATTTTATAAAAAAAATGGCTTAAAATTGTACCATAACCCTTCCAAAATAAGCTATACATGGTAGTTTATTATTAACGGAATGAGCATGCTTCTTCAAAGATAGCCTAATGACTTGATGGTATGGAATCTCGTCGTTCGGACAATTTGCAATTAGACTCATCAATCAAATCAGCTCAAGAGATTGTTATTTCCCAGTGGTTTGTACAATGCAAGTGGAATATGAGTAAATATTAAATCAAATTAAACAAACGTTAATTTAATCACTTCTGACTCTTTTGACCTAAACACGCTAGCATACAGGGTTTACACAGGTATCAATTGGAGCCTGTAGCCACTTCATTGACGATTTCACCGACGACATGTACAAATGATGATATTACATTTCAACAAATAATCTAATCTATTTAGAATGTCACATTTATGATTGATGTTACTCGAAATCAAACATGTACTTACAAGTCAAGAGATTAAAGCTATCGTTAAATGTGAAACAGTTAAATTGACCATTAACTAATTTGTAATTCTCCTTTGAAGCAGAATCGGATAATACCTGATCTTCGGTTCCAAAATGAGCTGTTTCAGACTCGTTTTTTCGACATTAACTATTCTTCTTAGCCTGAATTCTGCCTTGGTCCGATGTCAGGGGGACGAGGAATTCCTGTACGGGACGTTTCCCGAGGGTTTTTTATGGGGCGTTGCAACTTCTAGTTATCAAATAGAAGGAGCATGGGACGAAGACGGTAACTTGAAACTTAAATAAATTCTAGACTCTAAAATAACTCCCCATGGGGGGATTTATTTTGACATTTATTTAGATTGTAAATCTAACGGTACTGCGAATATGTAGGCAAAGGCCCGAGCAACTGGGATTTCTGGAGTCATGAAAATAACGGCTCCAATATCGCCAACCAGGCCAATGGTGACGTTGCCTGTGACTCTTACCACAAGTTTGATGAAGATTTACAACTGATTAAAAACATGGGAGTAAATTACTTACTTAACTATCTGCAAATTCAGCATTTAATTGGCTGGAATTTTGAGTTCCCAGTCTCATATTAAATCCTTATGCGTTTTGGAGTCATTCCACTATTATAATTAGTCAATATTTCACCAAAATATTTCAGTAAATCTCCTGCGCTAGTTGACTCACCGGGTAAAAAAAACTTTTACGTCTCTATCTATGCCATTAAAGTTCGTTGCTTTAACATGGTTGTCACTATATAGGACGAAAAATTATGCATACTTAATTAATTCTGTAGTTTCAAATTGGAATTAACTTTGATAACCACGATTGAATTTTTCTTGCTTTTAAGGTCAACTTTTACCGTTTCTCTATCTCGTGGTCAAGAGTAGTACCCACGGGTCGAATAGCTGATGGAGTGAACTTAGCCGGTCTGGAATATTACAACGGGATGATTAACAAACTGATAGCAGAGGGTATTTCGCCATTCGTCACCCTGTACCATTGGGACATCCCTATGCCACTTTTGGAAGACGGGGGTTGGCTGAACGAGACAATTGTGGCGCATTTCGAGGACTACGCGCGCCTCGCCTTCTCTTTGTTTGGAGACCGCGTCAAATTGTGGCTATCCTTCAACGAGCCGCACGTTTTCTGCGGCGCGGATTGGAACTACGGGATCCACGACCCATTCCTCCAGCCACCGGAGAAACCTTATCTCTGTGCGCACAATGTGCTCAAGTCACATGCCAAGGCTTATCGGCTCTTTGTCGACGAGTTTAAACCCACTCAGGGAGGGCGAATGGGAATCACGCTCGACTGTGATTGGCCAGAACCTAAGGACTCTAACGACCCGGAGCATTTAGCCGCTTCTGATCGTTCTATTCAGTTTCACGTAAGTGGTCTGTAAGTAGCCGGTGAATTTCAGCCGAGTTTGTTGGAGGATTTTCCTTCTCCGCCTTTAAATAACATTGGTGGCGGGAAGAATTCAATTTGAACTTGGCTGAAATGAAGCTGAGATCAAGTTTCTTAGTATTTAGAGTATTTTGCAGAGCAGAATATACAAATTTACATCTATTCCCGGTATACATCCATGATACTTGTCGTTTTTGTAAATTTTTATTTATATAAGCTGTCGATAATTCTATTTAAATTACTTAAATCTCCATTCTGATTGCAGTGTGGATGGTGGGCAAATCCGCTTGTAAACGGAGAGTACCCTCCGGTAATGCGACAACTTATGGATGAGAAAAGCGAAGCGGAAGGGCGAAATTCCTCCAGGTTGCCCACATTCGATGAAGAATGGACCAAAATAATAAACGGTTAGTTCCGGTTTTGTCCAAAATGTTAAAAATGAATTGCGGATATAAATTATATGATTACCGTAACAGTCTGTCTTGGCTTCAGGTTTTAATTGTGACTTTGTAAAAGCTGTTCAAGCTCTTCAAAAGTTCCAGCGTGTATGAAATTTGTAAACTGAAGAATTAACTTGACTTTGTTCTATGGTTGGGGCAATCTGATATTTGCAAACATGTTTTTATTTTACCCTTTCGGTATTAGACATCAATTTTCATATTTTATTGATTTATTTTTTATTGAAAAAAAATCCTTGATGCAGGTACACTGGACTTCCTGGGTCTCAATCATTACATGACCTACTACGTGCTGCCGACAAACGGGGAAAACGGGGGCCTTGAAGGGGATGCAAATTTTGTGGAGGGGGAATTCGACCCATCGTGGAATGTAACCGGCATCGGTTGGGCAGCTGTTCCATGGGGTTTCCGGAAAGTAATTAACTGGGTTTATCAGGAATACAAACTCCCCGTATTTGTCACGGAAAACGGTTATGGAGGACACGAATCTTCGGATGGACTCGTGGATCCCGAACGTCTCTATTTCTACAGGGCTTACATCAACGAAATGCTCAAAGCAATTCAAATCGATGGTTCCGACGTCCGTTCCTATGCTGCTTGGAGCCTCATGGACAATTTCGAATGGCGAATTGGATACACGTAAGTTAATACTCGGTTACCGTGAGTTGCGTCTTAAAGTAATGGTACAAGTTCATAAAAATTGGGGACCGATTCTATTGATTTTGGGGCAAGTTCATTTGACATGACAGGGGGTAATTTTTATTTAAACGGGTTTGCAAAATAGAAAGTTGATTTAATTATATTTAATTTGTAAGACAAAAAAAATTTTCATAGGGCCAAGTTCGGTGTTCATCAAGTGGATTTCAACGATCCCGAACGGAGACGGACGCCAAAGGATTCTGCTAAAGAACTCAACAAGATATTCTCCGAAAATGGCTTCCCTTCTCCATGAAAAGACACTGGCAATGATTTATCGAGGATTATATATAGAGAAATTATTAAAATATTTAAAAAAAAATCATAAATAATTTCAAATATCAAAGTTGTTTTAAATTAAATATAAACGTAATATTTATGTAATATATTATATATGGATCAATCGAATCAGTTTAAAATATTAATTCTGTACTTAGCTTGCAGAAATAAAGATAATAAAAAATTGAAACAGAATGCAAGAAATGAAACGCATACTTGATAGTATACCGTATACCCCCTAAATAGTTTGTCGGTCTGTTCAGCCGTATTTCCCAAAACTCTCAAATGTGGGCCTTGGAGGTCAAAGGTCAAGATGTGTACGGTGTAAGGTCAAATGTTCAAAGCCATTATTAATAAAATGTGTCATGAATCATTGGCAAGATAGGTTCGATTGGTATTTAACCATATGTACCAGTTTTCTCTATGGTGGTTGGGGAAACATGAGATTCTTATATAAAACGAACGACGCTATAAGTTGGACTATTGAACGTTTTGGAAATCTTTTTCCGTGATTTTATTCTTTTTGATGTGCGTTTGCAAAGTTTTATGTCTAAATTAGAAAATATGACATGCGAAAGCCTTGCAATTTACAAATCAAATCATCTGTTTTATCTTACTACTCTTATTTTAATTGCTTTTATTTCAGTTTAAAAAACCAGTCCTTACAATTAGCAAGTCCACTAATCAGTACATTAGAAATGTCCACCCAACAGTTCACACCCGTTTTAACAATAGAAACTAAAATATCCTTACAGCTTGGTAAAACGAGTCGTGAATCCAAACCCGACTCAAGAGCCAAAAACTCTGGCTCTACCGTCAGATTGAAGGCCGTTTCGAAAGACTCGTCAATTCGAAATATCCATTTCCCATTTTGCCCCACATTGCTGTCTCGAGTGACCCCCAAAATCTCAGAAGAACAAGTTCCAGGTAATGAGAATCGGGATTTTCCGTCTCCTAGATCGAACCCGGATTTTGCAGCCATTCCACCGAGACCTCGACAATTACCCCCTGACAATGTCCCAGTTGTCCATTGGAGGTCATTGAAGAAAAACATTGCAAAGGACTTGATATCTTCAGGAAGTGTGCCACTTTTGACAAGAATTAATTGAAACGTGTTTCTCCTGTCAACTCTGTCGATTGGGGTGCAATTCGTGTAGAAGGCCACGTCCGCCCAAGTGGCAATAAACAGCCAAACGACTTGTAAATTAACAATTTCTGGAAACGCAGTCTGGATTTCGAATTGTGCTTTGGTTAAGAGGACTGGATCCGAGAATTCTTCGCGGTAGAAAACATTTCCGCCGTTGATGGTATTCACATCCGCCCAGAAGGGTATGATCATCGGCACTTTAAGGGGACCGCAGTCTGGTGTGTATTCCTTAGCTCCTGAACACAAGTAACAAATATACGATGTAATTTCTGATAATTAGCAAAATAACTGAGGACTTAAATAAACCGATTTAACGGGTGTAACCAAGTGTTGCAAACATAAACTTAAAACAACTAATATCTCAATTCCCCCCTCTTTAAAAACGGATTTCACACCATGGTATCAGTGGGAGTGGTCCCGTATACGTTAATGTTGTTATAGGTACATAAGAATCATTAAACAAGATCAGACGACCGGACAGACTGACGGGTCATTCGCATAAGGTGCTTTTAACGCTCGATAAAGATACAATTTCATTAAGATCTGCAGATTGAAGAACAAATTCTGCGATCAAAACGAGCTTTAGAGATCACAAAATCGGGTGCCCGTGCGAATCTCGTTTACAATCCATAAAATTGAAAACTTAATTTACCACGAATGACTCGTTCAGGAAACTCGTTTGTGTTCGGACTTAAAAGTCTCGTTAAACATTATAATTAAAAGTAAAAGTAAGAATTAAAAGATTAAAATCTTAACGTCTTAAAAAGTCTAAATCGTATCAAACCTTGCTGAAATGATAACCCTCCATTTGTGTTCACGAACAGAGTAGAATATGAAGAATTAAAGAAGGTAAATGGATTTGTGGGAGAGAGGATAACGTTGGCAAAATTGTCGTCTCCCGAGGGCAGCTTCAAGTCCCCGGCTCCTGGTCCGTATGCAAAAAAATCTGCAAGAGCCACCGAGGCAATTGACGTTTTCAACAAATTCGTGCCAAATATTAAAACCCCGGTTAAGGTCCAAGAACCAAAGATTTCAGACATTTTCATCAGAAGGTTTTTCGCAAACTGAATGGATTTTTGAGAGATTAAAACGATGTCAAAATTTAGACTCACTAATTTTGCATTAAATTATTGGTCTGGAGTGAACCGTGATTCACGACTTCTTGTACTCAACAGATTCTAGTTCTAGTTTTTTGTTCCGATTTGACTTGTCTTTTTTTATCATAATACAAAAATCGAGTTTATTATTTAAAGTAATGTCTAAAAATAGTGTAAGTATTTCGAATACCCTGGAACCGTGCCTGTAAAAATAAATATATACCACACTACCACCACATCAGTAATATTTTGAACGAAATACTAAAAGCAGAGTTTAAAATCATGCAAAAATAACTAGTGTCATAATTCTTTGATCGCATGGTTTCTGTGGTATAGCATGAATCACGAACTCGATCGACACTTTTAGCTATAGTTGTCAGTTGGACCTTGAATAGTATGTAATCTGGGCTCCAGGAGCTTTTTAGACATGCATAACATTGTACTTACAATGGACCTATTTCTCCTTATAAACTGATAATGGGATGTATTATATACCGAAAAATCAAGAAAAAAATTAGAAAACCGAAAATCATAGTAGCTCTTCTGAATGAGCAGTAGTTTTTGTGAAATCAGGATGGGAAGCGGCGGGAAATAGATGTGGGGGCGCGAGGTAGTAATTAGTAGGGCGTGGATCTGAGAAAGAGAGAGAAACTCGAGTTTTTCTCTCTTGGAAGGAGGCGTAAATGGAGGTTAACATTGGGGGGACCCCGGAAATAGTATTGCACGAGATCGAGACTTTTCACAAAACCAGACGGGCACTAACTATAGGAAGTAAAGCCAAAAGAAGGAAAATCTCAACTTTCTTACTACCACTCACGGCCTCCGCGCCCTCCACACCCATTTTCCGCCAACTACCTACCCAGATTTCTTAAAAACGACTGGCCATTCAGAAGAGCTACTATGATTTTCGTTTTTCTAATTTTTTTCTTGATTCTTTGGTATATAATAAATTCCATTATCAGTTTATAAGGAGAAATAGTTCCATTGTTAGTCAATTAATTATGCAACGCAAAAAACACGATTTTTCAGACCCCCCCCCTCGTAACGCAAAACATGGCCGCCTTCAATGTTAACTCTTATGGAGCGTAACCAAATGTCCAGACCCCTCTTGCGTTACGTAATTAATGGACGACCCCTTAAATCACTATACACTAAAACACTATAAGCAAAACAAGGGCTGAACATTTATGATTATGATTAGATATAGTTCAGTTTTTAATCATTTAATGTTGTTGCGTTATATTATACTCAGAAAACAAAATGATCTGTCCGTCTAGAAAGCTCTTTAATTCATTAATCGGTATTCAAATCTGGAACGTCCATGGCAGGATTCTCGGTAAAAAATCCCACGGGTTTGAACCAAAATCCACAGGTCCTGAAAATAAAACCGTTAGTTTATTTATTAGAAAAATGGACAAAAGTAACCTTTAAAAACCAGAATCGAAATTAGTCGTAAAATCTTACTCTGTGGGCATGATGGGCCAATCCTCCAATCTCGGGAAATGGCTGACCCCGAACACGTGCCATAGAACCAGATCGGTATTGACAAGACTCGCGCCCTGATTCTCAGCAACCCATTTCGGGAGTCCCTCTGCATCATTCTGCCCGATGTAGTCACCGCCCGCAAAAATCTGCGCATCGTCAAACCTCGTGACCCACATGTCATAGTCCGCGAAACCCGCACGCCTCCGCGTAGGACTGTCCATCTTCATCAGTAACCGCGGCCCATTTCCCGGAACCAGTTTCCAAGCCACAGGGCTATTCGTACGGCTGTTTAATTTGTTCGGGTTAGAGAACTTCCAAACCTTCCCGCTCAATGGCGATGTCAAATCCCGCGCATTACCCGCCGTCGTCAGCTCCGTGACCTTGGCAACAATCCCGCTCCCATAGGGATTCTCAAATGACCCCGTCTCGTCATCCTGGGCTACGAATTCCACGCTACTCACTGAGTTACCCACACCATCAATGTCCGTGTCGAGTCGGGCCACGAACATGTGTTGATGAAACTGGGCATTAAGAGTCGGGGTTATTTGAAACGTGTGCCCCGTTGGCCCCGATCCCGTTGCCAACATGTTGGTGTTTAAAATTCCAGTCAGTTTCACCTCCAGTTGAATGGACGCGTCTTGGTAAAAGTTCCAGTAGAAAATGTAATCGTAATTCTCGACTCGAGAGATGAAGCTGATGGAGAGTTTGCGCGATCGCGCGATGTGACTCTTTTCCGTCCACTCGTCGTCATGTTTCCACAGTACTCCAGCGTCGTGCTCCTGGATGCAGATCGTGTTGGGCACGATGGACACTGAACCGTCTTCCCTGACGTTGTAACCGTCAAAAAAGTAAACGGACCCGATGCAGTCTTCTCCAGCCCTTAGTTCGGCGGCTGTGTTGCCCAACCCGAACTCTCCTTCATCGAAAATCTAGAACGCCCAAAATGAATATAAAAATTACAAGCGAACATTTCCTGCTGTACCACCTGGATATTTTTTAGACGTGTCTCATTCGAAAGAGGAACTCAATACAAGAAATGTTAGTTTAGGGATCTTCCGTAACAAAATTTGAGAAATGCTTAAAGTAAATTCCCGTTTGATTTTTGCAAAAAAAAAGACTAGTTAGCTCCGTGTCTATTATGGGACAAAACCGCAAATAGGACGAACACGATAAAAATCCACTTTTTTTTCTTTTCTAACAGATTTTAACAGCAAAAGGACTTTAGACACAAGAAACGGGATGGCACGTTTGGGATTGTTCCTTATACTTACGATTTCTCAATAAAAAGGTCAAATTTTGTCCGTTACCGTTTTCTGAGGGAAAGGTGGTCTTGGATCCCCGTACGGAACAATCATTTCGGAAATTGAGGCTCGATAAATAATTGGCCTAACGACCCCACTGTCATTATAATTTATATGATGAATGATCAAGCCTTCCCGAGAAGTGAAACTGAAAAGCAGCAAAACGCAATAAATTAAATGTAAGATCTCTCAAGTCCCCAAATCTTGAGTAGGACGGTAACTATTTAGCCTTATCTTGTTTACTATTTAATTGCATATCTATTTGATATGCAAGT
The DNA here is from genome assembly GCA_906901685.1 of Desoria tigrina. Lineage (NCBI taxonomy): Eukaryota > Metazoa > Arthropoda > Collembola > Entomobryomorpha > Isotomidae > Desoria > Desoria tigrina. Next base: position 1,781,963 of record CAJQTU010000035.1, read on the forward strand.
AAATTCTATATACTAATTGTAATTGATAATTTAAAAAAAACACAAAGCAAATGCTGTGACAGTGTAAGCCCGAATCCTAAGTTGTAATTTAAAAATTTGAAATTGTTTTTGATGCGTTATATTCTGGTAGTAAGTTGCTCAATTATCATTCAAAACTATGAGTTCAAGCTACGGCTAAAAACCCTATAAGAAAAACGTTTTACAAACGTTATAAAAAAAGTTTTGAAACACTGATTTAGCTACACTATATCTTACCCAACACGCATACTGAATTTCTGCCATTCCACCTTGTTCCCTTGGACGGAGTAACTGGGTCCTTCGGGCATTGAAATCAGGAGTGGTTTAATGTCCTTTCGGACATAACTGTCCCCTCCCAACAAGTTTTGGTCAAATTGGAATGACTCGTCAGGGATGACGAGACCATCCGTGTTCTCATTATCAAAGTCGTCGTGATTGGGCAGATTTTTTATTTCCATGATCGTCAGATTCGTCACGTCCACAATGGCATAGAAGGGCATGGGATGGGCATATGGACCATCTTCTGGGAATTTCCGGACGAAAAAGTACATGAACAGGATCCGCTTACCAAGGTATTCGGGCTTGTCTCCCATGTACCCCAAGGTCCTGTTAGAAAATACAAATTTAACACGTTATATTTATGTGAATGATTAAATTGTTTATTTCCGGAAATTGTAACTTTAAAAGACGCTTGACCCCCTAAAGGCCATAATAAAATAAACCGTTGCAAAACGCACATCGAAAAGGGGTGTAACCGTTCGCAATAAGATGTTAAATAACATACGTGGGTGTCCGACACCTCTGAGTCCTTTTATTCAAGAATCTCATATTCCCCCAATCATAGAGCAAATTCATACACCCTGTTGAATAGTACTTGAACGTACCTTTCCGTATCGTTGCTAAAAAAGTTGTGACCTTTGACCGTACACTCTTGAACTTTGACCTGTGTAACCCTCAAACAAACTCAATATCCGCTGGACGGTCGCAAATGGTTTTCCACAAAAACAATTTTAAAAAAGTCAACCGTTCGAGAGTTAGAGCATATACGGACGGACAGACGGACAGACTAAGTCTTCGCAGTAAAGGGTTTCACCCCTTAATAATCAAATGTGTACCAGACTGAAGGATAGATGAGATCACTATCCGTAAACCCGAATTCTGCATATTTTGCGAGAATTTGTGGCTCATATTTGGTAAATAAAACTGCTTTGGTAGCCTCGTCCGCACTATAAATCGGTTGAGACGTGGCTGGCAACTGGATCCATGACTCCACGGAATCCGTGTCCAAATTGACAATCGCTTCGAAAATATTTCCAGTCACGGCTTCAATGACGATGGAGAAGGTCCTTCTCGGAACAAGTCCCGCAGGAGGGTCAGAATTTGACAGGAAATAGGGCAAAAGCACCGCTTTCGGAGGCTCTTTTAACGTAACCGTGTTAAACTTCCAAGAATTAACAGTCGGTTGAGAAGAGCTGATTATCAGAGCCGTTTTCTGGATCTCCAAAATTGACAGTGGGTCCAACGGATGTCCTCTAGCTAGTTGACGTCCTGAGGACAAAAAAATTTGGACGTTCAAGACATCGGAATTGGAAATTTCGAAATGCCTGAAAAATGTTACCTAAAACCCCGAGAAGTAGAATCAGTGTTAAGTGCAGAGTCCCCATGGTTTAAGCTTAAGGGTGTGCGAATGTCCGAGGAATGCCGGACTTCAAATGATTCAGCTGGGAATTAGTGTTTATTTATAGTGTTCCATACTCGAGTTGAGATTAAAAGTCTTAATTAGTTGTTCGTTTTGTAATCTGTATCATTCTTCGGCTGCACCCGTTTCACGATAAAAACTATTCACAAACAAACAAGCAAAAACGGTATATTTATTATCTACCGTAGAAACATTATGCCAATGACTTGGTGTCTGTCTGAATGATTACGAACTAACGGCTTAACTTTTGAAATTTTTATTTTAAAATCGCATATAGGATTTGCAGGAGTCGGACAATTGAGGGACAAGTGGGTCAAAGGTCATTGTTTCAAATAGTGACCCCAGAAGTGTGATACCCTGATGCTAATTGTAAGCTCTTTTGAAGGACTGTTTAATGGTGTATACTATTTTATAAATGGAGTCACCCCTAGCCCGTAAGGGGGTGAGGTCGAAAGGTCAAATTACAAACGTATATTTTTAATACGTCCTTTGACAGATATGCTCGAGTAATTTTTAGCAACGTAGTCAGTTTGCTATATATGTGATGTGGCAGAGGCATTTTGCTATTTTTGGTATTAATGTGTTTTAAAGAATTTTAAATTCATTTATACTATTTTCAAATTATAAAACATTATAAAACTGCACATAAACGATACATTAGTACATTTGCTGGACGGTTAATTGGAGTTGTCATTGGTAAATCCCCCTTGAACAAATTACTTGAAAAACGTGCATATTTCATGGAAATTTTGTTTAGAAAAATATAATTTAAATTCAAAGTCCATCCTCACTGTCATTACCATTGTGATTTTGATGATTGATTGTGGTACAGAATCTAATGAGATAATTATTGACGGTGATAAGATCCTTATATTTCATTAACCCTTTGTTGGCAATGTCATCTGAAGGGTAACTCTGGAGAACTGCTTATGACTTACTTTAGTTATCCGATTTTTATTTTTTATACTCGTTCGATTTTTTAACCAAATCTGGATATGTCCTCGTAGATTTTCAATATCATGGATTGTGAATAAATGAGTGACTTATATATCACAATTAGTCAAATATTTAATCAAAAATGGCTGGAGGTAAAAGTTTATTAAATTGTCTGCTTTCCTGCCCTAAAAAATTGTTGTAAGAGTGATTAAATTATTAATAGCATATATTTGATATGATATTTAGTCGCGAATTGATAAAACAAGCGTTTAATCAACCTATCAACGTCATTCTATAACAATAAAAATGTTCATTTACACTCCACGTACAGGCAATAGTTTTTAATATGATCATTGAGATAAATAAATAAAGTTTTCAATAAGAGTATATGTATGCCTGCCAGGTATTTACAGCTTGTAAAACCTATAAATATAATCTTATCTACACCGATTTGCAAGTAGTATAAATTATAACTTACTTACTTCAATGGTTCACACAAATTAGTTTCGTCCGATAAATTAGTATGATAATTTTGAAATACTAAATCAGTAAGCCCCTGACCATTCCAGTTCTTCAATACGAGTATAATTTACTAATATTTACATATTAGTCCAATATAAGATGATACGAATAATGAAGAAAAATGGCACGTGTACCTTGCCCAACATACTGGGATTACTATGTTGTTCCTACTCAATAACTATATGAAATAACGATTGAAAATATGCGCTTTTAATATATCTATTATATTTAATCATTTAAATAAATTCGAGTAAAATAAGAGACAAGTTCAGAAGCCTGGAATGTCTCTACAGTCGTTAATCGGTATTTAAGTCTGGAACGTCCATGGCGGGATTCTCGGTAAAAAATCCCACGGGCTTGAACCAAAATCCACAGGTCCTGAAAATAAAACCGTTAGTTTATTTATTATAAAAATGAATAAAAGTAACCTTTAAAACCCAGAATCGAAATTAGTCATAGAATCTTACTCTGTGGGCATGATGGGCCAATCCTCCAATCGCGGGAAATGACTAACCCCGAACACGTGCCAAAGAACCACATCAGTATTGACAAGACTCGCGCCCTGATTCTCCGCGACCCATTTCGGGAGTCCCTCTGCATTATTCTGCCCGATGTAGTCACCACCCGCGAAAATTTGCGCATCGTCAAACCTCGTGACCCACATGTCATAGTCCGCGAAACCCGCACGTCTCCGCGTAGGACTGTCCATCTTCATCAGTAACCGCGGCCCATTTCCCGGAACAAGTTTCCAGGCCACGGGACTATTTGTACGGCTGTTTAATCTGTTCGGGTTGGAGAACTTCCAAACCTTCCCGCTCAAAGGCGATGTCAAATCCCGCGCATTACCCGCCGTCGTCAGCTCCGTGACCTTGGCAACAATCCCGCTCCCATAGGGATTCTCAAATGACCCCGTGTCGTCATCTTGGGCTACGAACTCCACGCTACTCACAGAGTTACCCACACCATCAATGTCCGTGTCGAGTCTCGCCACGAACATGTGTTGATGAAACTGGGCATTGAGTGTCGGGGTTATTTGAAACGTGTGCCCCGTTGGCCCCGATCCCGTTGCCAACATGTTTGTGTTTAAAATTCCAGTCAGCTTCACTTCCAGTTGGATGGACGCGTCTTGGTAAAAGTTCCAGTAGAAAATGTAATCGTAATTCTCGACTCGGGAGATGAAGCTGATTGAGAGTTTGCGGGATCGGGCGATGTGACTCTTTTCCGTCCATTCGTCGTCATGTTTCCACAACACTCCGGCGTCGTGCTCCTGGATGCAGATCGTGTTGGGCACGATGGACACCGAGCCGTCATCCTTGACGTTGTAACCGTCAAAGAAGTACACGGACCCGATGCAGTCTTCCCCAGCCCGTAGTTCGGCGGCTGTGTTGCCCAACCCAAACTCTCCTTCATCGAAAATCTAGAGGATCAAATTAGATGTAAAGTCAAGAGAATTGCCGATCGAGAAGAATGTCCATATTTCTCATTGAAATGTCAAATTACGTATTCAATCTTCTATATATACAAGCATTGAGTCTTATCGGTTACCGTTTTTTGATGGAATGGTGGTCGTGGATCCCCGTACGGAACAATCATTTCGGAAATTGAGGCTCTGTAGATAATTGGTCTAACGACTCCACTGTCGTTGTAATTGATGTGATGAATGATTAGCCCTTCTCGGGAATTGAAACTAAAATTCACAAATAATGGGTTGTAAAACAAACAAATGACTATCGGTTAAAAGAACTCCATCTCCAAAAACCCGGTTTATAGAACCCTAGAGGTGTTTCATATCTTACCCAACACGCATACTGAATTTCTGCCAGTCCACCTTGTTTCCTTGGACCGAGTAACTGGGTCCTACCGGCATTGAAATCAGGAGTGGCTTAATGTCCTTTCGGACATAACTGTCTCCTCCCAACAAATTTTGGTCAAATTGGAATGACTCGTCTGGAACGACAAGTCCATCCGTGTTCTCGTTATCAAAGTCGTTGTGATTGGGAAGATAGTTGATTTCCAGAATCTCTAGATTCGTCACGTCCACAATCGCGTGGAAGGGCATGGGATGGGCGTATGGACCATCTTCTGGGAATTTCCGGACGAAAAAGTACATGAAGAACACCCGCTTTCCAAGATATTCCGGCTTGTCTCCCATGTAACCCAATGTCCTGAGCGACCAGAAAAATTTAAATAATGTATATTTACACATTTTACACAATTTGTTGGCTAATTAAAGGATTCCTCAGTCTTAAAAGCAACATTTTTTCATGGTTAACTCCGCTCGAATCGTGAGTGGTGTGAAAAAATCAGAAATAAAATTAGATTTTCGAAAATGAAAATTGTTTTTTATAATGCTGGCTAAGGGTGGAAATAATGAGGTGGGAAGTTGTAGAAAATTAGGAGTGAGTGTGAGGCCATGGGGCGCTCGGGTCCTTTTTAACCTCTTTGATGCCACTGCGAGAAAGAGGGTTTCCTCTTAAAGAGGGAAGGAGGCAGATGGAAAAGTCCAATTTTCACCCTCCTTTTCAGAGGCGTCGAAGAGGTTAAAAAGGACCCCAAAGTCCCATACCACCACTCCTAACTTTCTTCAACTTCTCACCTCATTTTCTCCACAGTTAGCCAGAAATATAAAAAACGATTTGCATTTTTGAAAATCTAATTTTATTTCTGATTTTTTCACACCACTCACGATTATATCGGAGTAAACATGAAAAAATGTTCCATTGTTAGTCTTGAAACCGAATTAATGCGGAAGTGTAGGTATAACCGAATGTCCCCCGAGGGGAAATGTGTCAAGGAAATACGTTGGGCACTATGGGCACCGTTAAAAAAATCACATGTGTACCAGACTGAAGGATAGATGAGATCACTGTCCGTAAATCCGAATTCCGCATACTTATCCCGAATTTCGGGGTTGTATTTTGTGAACAAAACGGCTCGTGTCGCCTCGTCGATACTGACGATGGGCTGGGTCGTAGCTGGCAACTGGACCCATGACTCTACGGATTCCGTGTCCAAATTGACGATAGCCTCGAACACAGTCCCTGTGACGGCTTCAATAACGATGGAGAACGCTTTCCTTGGAATGAGTCCTGCTGGGGGATCGGAGTTGGTCAGGAAATATGGCAAAAGCTGTTCTTTCGGAGGTTCTTTTAAGGAAACCGTGTTAAACTTCCAATAATTCCAAGTCGTTTGAGATGAACTGATTATCAGAGCAGTTTTCTGGATCTCCAGGATTGTCAGTGGGTCTAAGGGATGACCTCTAACCTGTTGGCCGCCTGCTTGTTATATACACGTTTTTTTAAATAAAAACTTGGATTTGTAAATAAAAAAATATACTAAATTTTACCTAAAACCCCGAGAATCAGAATGAGTGAAATAATGTGCAGATTCCCCATGGTTTAAGCCTGAAGGGAGTGCGATAGTTCTTGGAATGAAATGTCTGATTTTAAATTAGGGCTTTTCATGCAGCCTTAAATATGCATTTATATATATATATGCATATAATGTATGCAATAGTCGAGTTAAGTACAAAAGTCTTAATAGCTTGTTTGCTCTGTAAACTGAAACAGAGTTTATCGGAGTTGTCATCAACCTCCCTAAAACAGAGTACTTGAAAAGCATTTATCCAATGGAAATTTAATTGAGGTAGACATCATTGAAATTCAAAGTCCATGCTCTTTGCCATTAGATAATTGGGATTTTGGTCCTTGATTGTGTTAATCTCATGAGATAATTATCAAAGTTGATAAGCAGGATTATATATTTCATCAGCAACCCGTGTCAGCGCAATGATAAGTCTGACTATTTCTGTCCCAAATTTATTTCATTCTGTTTTAATTGGTTCGATTTTTTTTATCAAACCGGCACACCTGTTTTCATAAAGTTATGACTGACGGAGTATTACAATAAGACATTTATTTATTCAAAAATTGATGGAGGTTAGGCTTGCGGCTTATGAACTTGTCTGTATTCCTGAACATCAAATTCAACGATGGATTAACAATTAATGACATAAACGTATAATATTTAGACCCGAGTTGATGAAATAAGCATTTCAAGTTTAAAGAACGTCTGTATATATCACTAAAAATGTTGGTTTATAATCCACACAAGCTTTAGTTTTAAAAATGCTTGTTGAGGGTAATAAATTAGTGACTAGCATTTAGTAACAATGTATTACGTGTAACAGTATTTTTTAGTCCACAAAACATTTACACAATAGTATCATCAGTTAAATCTGACTTATATAATTAGCTTTAGTCGTTTATTCAATACAATGTTATGCCTACTGTAGATGTACATAGTGGTCGTAAAGTTTACAAAGAAATTGATACCGTCCGTCCAATAACATTTGATTTAATTATAATTTTCAATTACAAGTCAAACAGTATTTTTTATTGTTGAGTCCGCGTTGGTGATATGGCGGAATTACAACAACTTAAATTATAGTTTGTAAATCAAACCAGAAAAAAAAACAATTGTATTAAAATACGATTGGAATGTAACTCAGTCGATCGATACTCCTAGTGACTTTAATGTGGACAGTTTTAATAAACCAATATCAATTCGTACTTGAAAATTAAACACTAAAAACAGTAACAAAACTGGAAAGAAATTTGCAAGAACACTTTTTTCCATAAATATAATAATAAAAACATATAAATATAAATATATACCAAATGTTAGGACAGAGTGAAACCAAACGTTACACATTTTCGAATATTTAAACACGTTGCTAAATGTCGATACTGAAATAGGACATTGATTTAAGGGGGGGTTTAAAAAAATATTTCACGGCCTAAGATGGCCATCCATAGATACACATAACGACAAAACTTTGATGTGAATTTTTATCAAAAGCCTAAGCAATTTTAAAATTGCTTGGTAACGCAACCATTATGTGGCTTGTTACCATAGTGATAGTTGAAGTTACTATAGTTACAGTCGCAAATGCCCATGGCAACGACAATTTTTACTTACTTTCTCACTTCTCAGAAAGTATTAAAAAAGTGGCCAAACCGATTATCGGGGGGGCTCCCACAGCCTCAACCGATCCATCAATCGAACTAATTTTTTTTTCTAAAAATTCCTTAATAAATTCAATATTAGAGATGCTCCTTCGATTTTTTAGTTTCATGTTAGAACCACCTTAAAAACTCAGTTTAATTCAAAACAGTGTCATCAAAAAGCCGAAATTTTTGTAACTACGGGGTTTGCCGGTGTGGTACAAAAAACTTAAAAAATCGAAGGAGCATCTCTAATATTGAATTTATTAAGGAATTTTTAGAAAAAAAAATTAGTTCGATTGATGGATCGGTTGGGGCTGTGGGAGCCCCCCCGCAAATCGGTTTTTAACATTGGTTTAGATAGGGAAATCAAAATTTCCATAGTTTTTTAAACCCCCCCTTAATGTTTTAATTTTTTTCTGTGGACATGGAGATTTAACGACAATTTCAGATTGCTATTAGGCTTTAATCTAGGCAAATCGAGGTTTCAAACACGAAAACGGATCTCAAAAAACGTTGACCGTTGAGAAGTTAAACGGACGGACAAAGATACGAACACATTTTTTGCATAAAGCAGTTTCACACCTTATTAAACCTTTACAAATGAAATGCAAAGAAGGATTGCAAATAAAACAAAAATGACACATTTAAAAAAAAAAACCACGAAAGGTATAAAATGTAACTGACAAGTGGGAGTCGTTTGGTATATAGATTTTTGCAATTTTTGCGGTTCAAAGGTGTGTCATTGTATTTACATTTTGTATTCGGCTTAAACAAAAGCAAATATAGGTTTCAAATCCAAAACCCGTTTTCATACAACCTTACTCATTCGGTAAGGTTAGAGGGTATACGGAAGGAAGGACAGACAGAAAATGTGTTCATGATTAAGGGGTTTTACCTCTTAATCATGAATTTAAGTATCAAGTACAAGTATATGCATTTTTCTTTACTACATGTATAAAATATAAATGAAATATCATTCTGTGATTACATGCAAAAGAAGTTATCTATTTTTACTCTTATTAAAAGCAGCCAAGAATCCTGTCGTTCCAGAATTCAAATAATGATTTTAAGACCGTTTTGACTTGATAAATTAATTGCCTCGAGAAATTAGAATACTATTCAAATTTAATGTTGTCAATAAGGAATTAAAATCAGTTCACTTTACAATTTCTGTTACGTTTGCCCGTTTAAGGGCTGGGTTTTTGGCAAATGAGTGACAGTTGTCACACATTATCCCCTCAAACAAAATGTACAGCAATTGTGGATTTTTGTGAATAATACGATTGATCACTTGTTGATTCATCATCGTAACGACCACATCAATCAATTCCAACCTTAGCAGATGCGGACTTGAAACAGATTGAAAAATGAAATAAAACAGCTGAACACATTCTGGCGTATTGGAAATTTCAAGAAAAATCAAGTTGCTTAATGAAAGCTGGTTGCGAACGTTTGTCAAAGAAAAGTCGTAGGATTCCATCTCATGACATATAATGAAGCCCGTTATAATTAGAAACTCAATTTTGGGGAATTTTTGCACCAAGAGCTCAAAGTGATGCTCCGTAACGAATCCTGCCAACTCCAAACCGATAACATTTTCAAAGCATAAATCGGTTATGAAATGTTCAATCGATGCCAAAGGATCTGTAATATTGGCAATAATTGTCACCCTCTTGTTTTTACAACTATTATCCACTGGCGAAAGGTATTTTTTGGCGTCGACAAGATCAATTACAAGAACTTTGATTGGTTTAGTTACTTGTTCCCTGTTGTTAAGAACGGGACGGGTCTTATTTTCCAGTTGGTTTGGCCTGTTTTTGGTATCAGTGTTTGGAGATGTCGAAACGACGTCGGTGTCATGACTAAACAATTGTGTCTGCCCGATTTGATAATCCTCATACTGATGAGTGTGATTTGACGGGACTGGAGTGAGTTGATTTTTTGAAAAAATTAACATACTTTCAAGTCCAAATAAAACGACAATGATAAATACCGATACAATTATAGTTAGGCGGTTCGAGACGATCCTTCTTCTATGTTTAAACGCCTGTGAAGATGTCAAAGTTTGGGATTGCTCGATGAGATAAGCTTCTGGGTTGGACGCTGACGATTCTTCGATAGATGAAACGGCTCCATATAAACAATCTGTGGGGTAAAAAAATATATATACGAAATATATCTGATACATCTAACTGATTCACGGACAGTCAGACAACTGATTAATGTTATTCATTGAGTTCGTTTATGCCTTGTATATTTTTTTTATTAAATTTTACCAGCGGCGTTGGTGAAAAATTCATATGTCCTTAGAATTACGATTAGTTCCTCAACCGTCGCAGCATCTCCTTTTGTGGCTTTCCATCCTGTAAGTATTTCTTGAAAAAGCGTTTGATGATCCCGTGTTGTTTGAAGTCGTAATCTTAATTCAAGTTTTTTCACGTCCCCTAGTTCTAGTTTATCACAGAAGAATTCCCATCGTTCAACTAAGGTTATGTCTTCGATAAGCTGTTGCACAATCCAATATATTCGAAACACTAAGAAAAGTTAACAAATTTATTAAATTACTTTACTTCACAAAATACCGGATCAGTTAAAAAATTCAGCTTACATTGGGAGGTTCTTGCAGCATTCCATCGAATAGTGCCTTTCCTCATCTTGTAGTTTAGGATGTTTTTTATACCGTAACTTACTGTTTAAAACACCGTTATAGTTTTAAAATTCGATGCTTTTGTTAATAGTAAATTAATAAATTCTAAAGCAACTTACCACAATCAGAGTAAAGGCAGAATATCAATTAAAATATTGAAATAAAAGACGGAGGTTCAAGCTTAGGTCGCTTCAAATATGAGTGGAATAATTGCGGCAGATAATTCTTGAAATGCCTTTTGGTGGGACTTGAATTGTTTGTTTGCGGAATATTGGCCAAAAGGTCAATAACTTATTTTAGATATGAAGCATATCACCAGTCTTGTTCTAATTCGGCCTAATACGTTTTAAATAGGTTAGTTTTAATCTTGGGAAATATCCAGAATGACGTGACTATTTACCTATGATTCACCCAGGTTTGGCGAGCTTGCGTTTCCAATATTTTAATGCAATTCAATACTTATTAAATCTATCGTTTTTTGCTACACAATCAGTGTCCGAGTTCGATTTTTTTTGCTCATCAAGCATCATATCATCATATGAATACAAACAATAAATGTTCTTATCAATTTAATCAAACTTTGAATTCGCAGAATGAAGCCATTACTTTGAGCGGAAAGAACTGTAAAGGTACGGAATGCAAACACGAATCCGAACATTTTATCATTTTAACATAGGGAAAGCGTAGCTCAAACGATTGACCACAATAAATGGTAAGTATGCATATGCAATGGCTTGTTGATGCTGAATAGAAAAAGCTCAATAATACCAAATATTGATATCTTCCAAACAAACTTATGCCATTCAACATACAATATTAGGTATCACGAGAAAATTTGTTTCCTGGTTTAGAATAATCGGAAGTCGCAACCCTTTACAAAATCATACTGAAATCATCATCTTTATTTAAAAACTTATTATTTAGATTTAAAAATTGCAAAATTGTCAACAGAACACTTGGATTGAAATGACTTAAATCCTAACACATACATGTAGTATTTAATGTGTATTATAATATCCCTTACGATGTTCCTAATATTAATTTATTGTGCCTGATATTATCACATATTTTATAAGAATGTTATCAAGGAAGTTGATGAGTCAGGTGGATTTTATACTCCAAAAACAGGTTTAAAGACTTGCAAGACACTAAGAACAACAGTTCTTCAATTTGTTTTTAAAATACCTTTTTTATTTTATAACCTGAACAATGTTTCTAAAGCACTATTTAGGGATTAAAAACTGCAAATCTCGGTTTTTGAACAATTCGTTAGGATTCCTTAAAGATATCATTTCTGCTCATGTAAAACGACTTCCATTCCAGGTGACTTAACTGATCAAACCCTCAATTAAATAGAAAATTAAAATCTGCAGTCTTGAAGATTTTATCATTTTATATTTTGCAATTAATTTTACTTCATCTTGTAAAACAATTCTTTTCAAAATTCGAACACTAGAACATAGCTTCTTTCGGAGAGTACAAACCTCCCGATCGAGTACCTCCGGGTTTCCGTAAAATGATTGAAGCCAACTTAACCGGTGGGGGTGGTCTATGTGGTCATAACAATGCCTTTCTGAAACTAGTTAATTTCAGTTACAAGTGCCCGTTTAAATGCCGCGTTATTTGTAAACGATTCACAGTTGTCACACATTATTCCCTTAAACCAAACATACAACAACTGTGGATTTTTGTAACCGATACTCTCAATCACGTGTTGATTCGTAATCGTAACAACCACATCAATTAAATCCAACCTTACAAGATATGGAGTTGAAAGGGATTGGAAAATTAAATGGAAGAGCTGAACACATTCCGGAATGTTAGAAATTTCTAGGAAAATCAAGTTTTTTAACAAAAGCCTGTTATGAACGCTTATCAAAGAAAAGTCATACGTTTCAATTTCATGACATATAATGTAGCCAGTAATAATTAAAAACTCAATGTTGGGGAATTTTCGCATTAGGAGCTCGAAATGATGCTCCGTAACAAACCCTGCCAACTCCAAGCCTATGACATTTTCTAAGCAAAAATCGGGTATAAACTGTTCAATCGATGCCAAAGGATCTGTGATCTTGACAATAAGCGTGACCCTTTTATTTTTACAGTTGGTATTAACGGGCAAAAGGTATTTTTTGGCATCAACGAGTTCAATTACAAGTCCTTTGTCTGGTCTATCTACCTGCTTTCGGTTCTTAGCAACGGGAAGGATTTCAGTGACGGGCCCGTTGGTATAGCTAGGCATTGGGCTTGCCGGCGTCAAATTGTCAGGATCTGAGAATATTTGAGTTTTTGTCGTAGTGTTTAGAAAAGTAGAACCGTTCTTCTGCTCTATTTGGAAACCTTCGTAAACATGAATGTGATTCGATGCAATTTGATTGCTTTGGTACATTAAAACCCCAACTACGCCACTGAAACTGCAAATTATTAAAAAAACGATGAAAGCTATTTGTAGGTAGTTCAAACCCAGCAGTGAGGCGTCAGAGGCTGGAGCTATTGGAATAAAATGATTTCGTTCGCTGTCGGGTCCAACGTCTTCAGAAGATGAAATGGATTCAGACAAGCAGGATAGACGATCTGTAAAAAAGCAATTCGTGTTTATTTGCTTCCGGTGTTTAAATTTAAGTTTAGCAAAGCAGCTACACCTTTAGCTTTTAAATAAATCCAGAGGGTTCACTAGTAAAGTAAGTGTAGGGTAATTTTAATGGAACTAAACCTGCATCACTAGTGAAAGAATCCTGGGTCCTTAGTTTTTCAATTAGGTTTTGGAGTGTTGCTGCATTTCCCGATTTTTCAATCCATCTGGTAAGAATATTCTGGAAGAGGTTCTGATAGTCCGTTTGCTCAAGTACCCTTTGCAATTCCAGTTGTGCAGCAGGCGTCAATCCAAGCTCATCACAGAGGGTCTTCCATTTGCGAAATATTGCCTCGGTTGGATTTCTTAGAACCAGCTCGTCCAAAATTTGACGTATTCGAACTGCAAAAAAAAGAATCGGGTTAGAACAAATTCTAAGCCGTTTAACTTGTATGCTTACCTTTGTAAACCCCCTCAGAATCCAATGGAATAGTGGCGTCAGTCATGATGTAAGAGAAGGTTTCGCTGTGATAATAGTGGGTAAAAAGTAGAATTCCGGTGCTCTCATTGTACTAAATTCGGATGATTGTCGACTACGGATACATGCTTGGAACTAACAAACGGGTATTGGATTGGACAATGGACGAAAACATTGCTTGTCACAAAAACACCTTAATAATATCTTACTGTACCTGTACCAGTAACTGCTTTAGACAAATCAGACTACAAAATGGGAATGGAATTGGAGCGTTGCAATCTTGCGAGAATTTTCATATTATAATGAGAGGGGAATGGAGAATTTGGAGTCTTGATATTGACTTTAAAATAATATCGAGTATAAAAATGTGGTCTTATCTATTCTACAGTTGAGATTGCTGTATTAGTAAACAACGGAAGCACATATTGCCCATATCAGGGATCGGTACTTGTTTCATCGTCATTTGATTCCATGCGAAATAACGTGCTTAAAATGATGCTGATTCTTCCTTATTTCAATGTGTTTGCTGCCGTTGAAATTCGTAATACTCTAGACATTGGTGGTCATAAATATTTTATCACAAGGTTTGGATATGATTTTTTTTTTATTTGGTAAACTTTATTAATGTGTCACAGACACAGAGCAAACAATGAACATTTTCATTAGAACTTCAAACGACTTTAATACAACCGCATACACATAGGCTCATCATCTCTGTCTTTCTGGGTTTATATCAACATCCAGTACATATAAATAAGTTATTGCCGACTTCAGGTTTTACACACTACGATAAAATAGTAATAGTATCACATGTGTAGTTTTTCGTGGTAAAATGAGGTTAAAAGACTCGTAGGAAAATAGTTTTCAACAACGTAGTTCTTTAATTTATACTTTAATGAAATCATATTTTGTTGAACTCGTGTGAGGTTTGAAAATGTTTCTAAAACACTATTTAGGGATTACGGAGTGCAAGTCACGATTTTTATACAATCCATTAGGATTCCTCAAAGAGATTATAACTGCCCATGTAAAACGACTTCCATTCCAGGTTTAGTATTAAATTTTGAATTTAAGTCAATCTTAATTTTTCGTGGTGTTTAATTCGTATCACATATTACATATATCTCAAAAATGCAAACCTAAATCTGTTCGTTCTTAAACTCTAGAACATAACTTCCTTTGGCCAGTACAAACCCCTGGATCGAGTCCCTCCGGGTTTTCGGAAAATGATTGAAGCCAATTTAACCGGTGGGGGTGGTCTTTGTGGTCATAACAATGCCTTTCTGATGTTTCAACTCAAGTCCTTAGGATTCGATACTAATTTGATATCTGGCTGTTTTGTCCGGACTGGGATCCCCCGAAGTCATCAACTAATTAACCTCCGAATCCCATATCGGCTTTTAAAAGACCAACCAAAAATGAACAATTTAACGGGTTTTAAAAGCTATATTGTTGACGTTGGTTGTGGGATCCCCCTTCATGAACCAGTTTGTATCGATGACCTTCCTTATCGAGGTGTGGCTGGTGGATTCAGTTTTCGATACGAACGACTCGACGAGAATACTATCCAACGGGTTAATGAGTCCGGAGATGCGATCATAGGAAAGGTAAATTAAAAAGCTAATCAATTAGAGTATGTTTAAGAAAGGCCAGAAATCAAATGTTCATAAGGATAAAGATATAAGGAAACGCTGCACTGGTTAATTGTTGCAGGATAACTGGATATTCGACGATACAATTTATAGCAAGCTTTTTTAATTTAAATTAAAATGTGTGGAGTTAAGATAAACAAAATCAGTTTTCACTCAAACTATGAACTATAAACACAAACTAAAAAATTAAATAAGATAGCACATCGGTTCTTTTTTAATTTGATCTTTGAGAGGTTAATGAGGTTCTAGGAAAAATCATCCGTGTTAACTTTTTGCATTTTTTATGTTCAGCTGATTAAATCTTTATAGCTGGTTCGTGGTTACTTTATTCGACATGACACAGTAGCAGCAGTTTTGCTATTTTCTTGATCTGTGTATCAGTAATTAAATTCAAGTGGTAATAAATATTTCTAATGGTAGTTTCTAATTCTAGTAGTAGTTCTAAGTTCAAATTAATTTAAAACATCAACCTCTGGAGGACTTTATGCAGTTCTTATGGTATTTATATATTTTAAATGAGTATGACTCCTATCTATACATTTCATTTGAAAACTATTGATTTGTGGTTACTTGCTCAAATTCTACCTGGATATGCCGTATCCGTATAAACAGTTAAATTAAACTTAAATAATTTTTTTTCTTTCACAGAAACCTGCAAGTTTCAAAAGCCCTCAAGACTATACAATAAGCCTTACTCCAACCCGATTCGGTTATGACACGAAGGGCCCAATTGCAGCAGTTTACACCAATCCCCGTTCCGTGTTCCTCCATCAAGGGCTCTACTGCTTCAGGTATCTGGACATCCGAGAAGATGACTTCAAAATCGTCTGTATTCGAGGCCTTGAACTCATTTTTATTACAAAAGAAACCCGAACTGTTGAATCGTTTAAAAATTATGCCGAGATAAAGCCAATGCTTTTGAAATACTTCCCTATGATCGATCCGAAAGAAATCGAGCTCACAGTACAGAACTTCAGCATTCCATTTGAAGAGGCTATCAAACTCTCCAATAATTATAACAAGGACAGAATACAACAATAGTTTTTTACTTTTATTAGTATTTTAGAATATTTAAATTTATTTATTGTGATAAGAGAGAGTAAAAAGCGAAATGTGTTTAACTGAAGAGTGCAGAGTGTTCATTCATATTTCAAGTGGGTTGGATGGGTTGAATAATTCAATATTTTGTACTGTAACCTCGATAAAAGCTACATATGCTACATGTGCTTGCCTATACACATACACGTGTAAAAGAACGACATACTTAATGGTTTTGTTATATTTAGAACATTTTCTTTAGCAATTACAAGTTATTTTCTAGTTAGAAACAATTTTATTCAAAGTCTGAACCCAGTAGGTGTATACCGAAAAATCCACCTTTCTGTAGAATAACCACTTTTTAAGTTGGTTCATAATTCTACCAAGATTGCCACTACACACTGCTCAAATTAAATTAATTAAACGCAAGCCTGAGCATCATAATACGTAGCATAAGTTCTAGAATATTTCATCCAAAAGTATTTTTTATTAATCATCGTACTTGAAATAAAAGCACTTGTGCTCTGTGACTCGCCGGGTAAAACCACTTCTATATGTATAAGCAGGAAATATAGCTTATCACTTGAATATGGGGCTAGCTATGGACCGCGAAACGAGTTTTACCCGGTGAGTCAACGATAATAGGGGACTCTCTTAAGCAGTCAAACCTCTAATGGTATTACTCCGTGAATCGATTCGAGCTTTAACTCTGCAAAGAACGATTTATGTAATCAATCAAATACATCTTTAGAAAAGGTACAGTACAGTATTACACAGGGATGTATGAAACTTTACTCTATGGTTGGGGAAATCTGAGACTCTAATATAAAGCGACTTCCAGGTATCTGGAAATGACGTTATTTGTTGTGTGACATCTTATTCGTGTGATTTTTGCACATTTCGATGTGCCTTCACACAGGGTTATTGTTATTTCTAGTTTTTATACTCCAAGCTCTTTTATTTTGACTAAATAAATCCCAAATAAATTCACACACCTGACGCGACGGTTTAGTAAACCAAGCATTCCCCCAGGAGACTTCGTTTTCCAATTCGGGAACTACAGTTTAATCACTAATCACTAACGAATTTTCACCTAGATCTATTGCTAATATATTACTGCACAGACAGAACGGCTGTAATGGTATTGTCAACAATGGACCTGAACAATGTCGTCATTGTAGAATTTTCGAATAAGAATAAATTAAAAACCCCAACCGTGAATGAAAAGCGCCAAGGATGCAATGACATAAAAACCCTCCGAAAATACCTCCGGTTCTGACCACCTTCAGCAATCTCTCTCCATTTGAACAGCAATTCCTTGGACTTTCGGTAAGGAATCACAGAATTCCGAATCACAAGGACAAGGTCTCCAGACATAATCAGAGACAATGTCACACATACCGAATAAAATGTGAACGGGAGGGCAGAGTACATCCCGATCGTGGCAAAGTTCGAGAGGACGAGTAAAATAAAAATCGTGCTTAATGCCATGGCAACCAGATTCCCTTCCATCATTGAGTAGTACTGCCGATTGATCTGCAGGCGGTTGTACATGTGGAGACAGAAGTTGTTTTTGTGCAGGGATGCATACCGGTGATGGCTTAAAAGGTCCAAACAGTCCAACTGCATCTGACCACGGAGACAGGCAGGGAAATAGAAACCGAAGAGGGCTATTCGCATACTCTCAGTACATACGATCCAAGTCAATGACAAACGGAAAGCGAATATGACCCAATATGTCACTTGGTTGTCGACAGTTTGGGTAACGGCTGATGGAAAGGCGATAGTTAGAAATGCATAGGATGGGTCCAGGTCATTTAACGGGGCAAAGAGTCCAAGCAGGAGCCCCGAGAAAACGTATGAAATTGACGCGATCTTTAATCCCAGTTTTGGTGACCAGGCAGTAGTGTGTTTGGATTTGGGTGTTTTGCTCCTTACTTTTCTGCTATCGTTTTTAGCTCCTGCTTACAAAACATGAAAAGCTATAGTGATTAAGTTTCTTTTATAAATGCGATTATTTTTATTGTCCGTCTGATACAAATGAATTGTTGTCAATAAATATCCTCATAAAAGCGTTATAAAATGGTCATTTCATATTTGAGTTCAGAATTTAATAGGTTAGGTTGCAGCCTCACAGTTTTGCAGATCAATAAAAACATGCCATACGAGTTGGCAGTATAACTATATTTTGATTTTGGATTTCGGTTGGACCTACGGTACTTCGATATATGCGTTCAAAGGTTATTTTGTATCGTAGATACATAATACGAATGGTTCGGTGTCTGTCGGTCCGTCCGTCCGTCTGTAAACGCGATAACTTGAGAAATGCTAAACTTTAAAAAAAATTCTTTCGATTATCTATTTAGGACATCCAAACGAAGGTCAAGTTCGTAAGGTGGCACTGTAGACCAAAGGTCAAGGGTAAAGGTTAAAGGTCTACATTTTTTCAAATAGTGACCCCTCATATGTAATACATCGATGGATAGGTATTATCTAATTGTAAGGGCTATTTAATGGTGTATTTGATTTGGGGGTGGGGTCACCCCCTGTCCCGTGGGAAGGAGTCAAAGATGTCAAATTACAAACATATATGCGCGATAAGTCAATCGAAACCTATGATCAAGTGCTTTCGAATGACGTATGCAATTTTGCTCTATGACTGGGTCAACTTGAGATTTTTACTATTTTATGCATTTTGAACATTTCAAAGTACAGTTTTCACGCTCAACATGTTCGAAAACAGTTTAGATGATTACAAACCGTTATAAAAAAAACGTCACATCTACGATACATCAGTACCACGTTTGACGTTTTTTTTTAAATCCTTAATAACATTGTCCAAAAACTTAACTTATTACCTCGTTTAAGTAGAAAGTATTGCTCTGTCAAACTGTTAAGGGATCCCGCAAACTCCGATCCCCAAACGATTAAAACAACGACGGATCCCAGAGCGCAGGAAGTAAGGATCAGCTCAACAACCGCAGCAAATGACGTTTGGAACGAAATGCTCGAGTCCTTCGTAAAGAGCTGTTTTAGGAGCGGAGTGAGACAAAAGCATTCCGTCAATGTTAGAAATGTGAGCATAAGACATCTCCAAGCCTGGAGCCTATATTTATCGGAAATAACCCGAAGGGTTTGTGAATCAGGGTCCCAAACCAATGGAAACTCCCAAATCCAGCTGTACAAGTTCTGGAATAGTGGAAGGGTTTCCAAAACCATTTCCGTATTCATTCTGCAGCTTTTGAGGAATAAAACTAAATATCCCAATTCTTGCTTTAATTTTAGAAAATTGGTTTTTAATCAAGTTCTAGTTTTACGTAGATTTGGATCTTTTCGGTGGAGGCGTAGTTTAAAAATACATTTAAATTGCAAATCCTTATAGTATGTTCTCCGAACGTTAGATTAAACCGATCTGGCCAGTAAGAACAATTCCCGTTGGAAGAAGTCCAACCTTTTCGAGGCTCTGACCCCAACGGGTTGGTATGCCAAAATTTGCCAATACAATTAGTCGATGGGTTCGATGAATTTTTGATTGATCTTTGAAGTAGGTGGATTTTGAAAGTATTTGAAAGTAATGGAATTTCATAGGACTGATTTTGGCTTTTAAATAAACTTTACAAGCCAATTTGCCAAAAATGTTGCCTCATAAATATGTCAATCAAGGGCTATTTCATTCATAACAAACGTATTGGTTTCTATAGCTATGACAGATTGTAAACCTTATTAATTGATCGAGGTAATGTTCTACTAACTCTAAGCAGGAAATATTAAAATTTTGCCAAAATGATACTTTCATTATATTGTTATTCTACTCCCGTCACCTACAATGATAATTTAGAACACGGTTATGAAATGTAGAGAATAAGGATATTATCTTAATGTTAGATAATTAATTTTTAACCCTTAAAGTCTGATAATTTTGCCTATTGTTTTAGAGGGTTTAGAATAATTATTTATGGGCTTGTTTTATGCGGATTTCCTGAAATCAGATACACAGACCTGTCTGTGTTTGAGTCCGTGAGTATTGTAGCTTGGCATTTATATTACTGCATTTAATTATGTAATTTATCATCGTACCTTCCTTAGCAATGTTTTTAAAACTAACATGTAATTAAAAGATATGGCTCGGTCGCGCAAACCGGGACTGCTGGTTATATTGCTTCACAGGCATACAATTTAATTATTATGAAATAATGCTCATGGTATTAATTAATTACGTTCTCGTCATTAAATCTGACGTTTCTTTTGAGGGAGTTTGAGGAGTTGTCAGTTGTCAGTTATGTTGAGGTTTATTTCATTCATACTATCTCACAACCAAGGTCTATATACTCTTGGTTTCCTGGGTGTCTTTCTTTCAGGAGGTTGTGCCAGTAGCTCGATTTCGAAATTCCTATTTTAGTCTAGGGGAAAACAAACTTTTTAGCCCGTTTCTACGGGAATTTCAGCTAAAAAGTTCAGATTTTAAATGAAAAGTGGGTTTGCCTTCCATCTTCGCAACGCGTAGAAACAGCGGTTAAAAAATCCATACGAATCCGTGAAGCGTTATTTTGAAAAACTGTTTCACTAGATTTGTAGCAGAGACAATTCTCTACATTTTGATACCCGGTTATATTTTTTAGTAGATGCAATCTAGAGAAATCACGATTCCAACAGACCAATTTCAACTCTCTGGTTTTGAGTTTATTTCTGAAAATTCTGCATTTCCGACAGATTTTAGCTCAAAATTGCCGTAGAAACGGGCTAAAAAGGTTGTTTTCCCCCAGACTAAAATAGGAATTTCGAAATCGAGCTACTGGCACAACCTCCTGAAAGAAAGACACCCAGGAAACCAAGAGTATATAGACCTTGCTCACAACCTATGATTGGTTCGCAAATTTGCTTTCATTATAATATAGGCGATCGGAAATAATGATTTTATCTCTGTAATATTATCTTCAGAAATATTATTCCGCACTATATAATACCATGTTGGTGTAGGCTGGGTCGGAGAAGTTTGAGTGATACGTTCTTGAAATGCCCAACCGTTTAATTGTATTTAAAGCTAGATTGCCAATGTTCTCCTGTCAGTAAATTTGGGTCGTTCAAACTCTGAAAAAGTTCCTCAGATTTGAAGCTCACCAATCCCAATTTTGGTCAAAAAATTCTTTTAAACGTCTCTAAGCATCGAAATTTAAAATCACAAGTCAAATGTTTACAAAGGAGCTCGCTGCGGACTTTCAGTTGCAACTGAGGGCTTGCAACATCATGGGTTGTCTCTGTTGGGAATGGGATCCAAAAACTCGAGATCTCCAACCGAATAAATCACCATGGAAACGGCGTCGACACCTGATTTCCGTCTGTTTCATGGTTGCAATGTCCTTCGTCAGCATTTGCAACTTCGCGTGGCTATCTGTCGGGAAACATTGGGCTTTGTCAGACAAACTTCAAGGAGCCGCCTTTGCGGGGCCCGTAGTCTGCACGAACATAATGTTACTTGTTTGTAAATTGCATGAAAAGAAGCTGTTTCTGATGTATCGAGCGTTGATCCGGTTGGAAGCAACTGCTTTCTGTGCGTATTTTGGTTCGGTTTGGTTTGGCAAGTACGGTTTCTGGCCCAAGTGAAAAATTTCTAAGTATTTTTTCCAACACCGAAAAAATTAAATGGGCTCAGATAGCCCTTAAACTTCGGATTTTCATCGATCATGGGAGTGTGGTCATTTTCGACCATTGGTCAATAGCCGACTTGCACTAAACTCGCAAAATTCATTGTCGATTTAAACACTTTTTGATTAAATGTAATTTCACTTGGGCCAGAAACCGTACTTGAACCCGTATTTTTGACTAAAAAAATGTCAAAGGTCAGATTTTGAGCATTTCTTTGTTTGGATTTAAACAGGCCGCAAAAACGCGGGTGGGAAAAAAGACAGACTGGGACTGCTTTTGATGAAAATGGCGATTCCTGGGTATATGTGTTTGGGCTTTATTGCAATTCTACTAGCTGTGATGCCATGTTTGCCAATACACTGGGGGTCAGTCCTGTACCGGAACCACAAAACGGGGCAATGTGAAGCACCACCACTGTCAAGTCGATGGGTTATCTGGTTGGTTGAAACTTACTGGTGGGGCATGATCATCGCTATTGGGCTCTTTAGTGTTTTGAGCATATCCGTCACCTACACCCGATGTGTAACCAGTTATTTGGACTCGATTGGAAAACTTGGAAGGTATTCCTTAAAGTTTTGAAGTATTTACATTGAAATAACATTAAATGAAGAAATACCCTCAAAGGCTACTATCGAAGTACGCTTTAAGTCTTTAATTTAATTTAAAATTATGGCCTTATCGAGTTAACTGATAATGAGTTCATTTTAGACCCCCCCCCCCCTCCACCACTTTATGGACCCTCGGACATGAAATGGTCTACAGGTTACAATAAATTACAAGTCCGTAGTCTTGAACTCTTTAATTCCTTTTCCTCCTCCCCCTTCACTCACTACCCCGAATCCTGCAATTATTAATCTTTGGAAATTTTTTAAACATACTAAACCTCAATAATTGCAGCTAATGTTTATATTTTTATTCATCATATTAATTGTATGTTTAACGGTAAAAAAAATCAGACGATTCTGGATCTGAGCTTTGGGTGATGTCCCTTGTTAGTTAAATTAAAGTTTTTTTTTACTCATTGGTGCTTGTGCATGGCTTGGTAATTATCAGGCTTAATTTTGGATGCCGTTCTTGGGAAAGATAGGGTCAAAGTACCGACATCCCCCCCATCCACCCCCCCTCCCCATGATATCATTTTTGTGATGAATACTGGAGAACTTTATGCCATTGAAAAATCTTAACTTTTTACGGCCATGTATGAATTGTATTGGATTAATTGATTGACAGAATCAGAAACCTCCAAAAAACCAAAACCATGAGCGGAATAAACCTGGAACCAATTAGAATATATCGACAACTACAGATTTTGGACAAACTCTTCAATGATATTGCCCAGGCGGGACTAACACCGGCTATGCTTTTTAATGGCGTCCTGACGCTCTGTGCTTGTTTGTTTATAACCATCAAGCTGTATAGAAACATCCCGATGCCTGGATTCTTGTTCTATCCGATTATTGGAGCGGAATGTTTCATGGCGGTTGTGATAATGAGTTATGTCGGAGCTCAAGTTTGCAACAGTTCGGAGTCACTTGTTCGGAAGTGGCGGGAGACTGGAACTTTAGGACGGCGCGGAAATCGGGAGCTGCGAAAAACACTAAAGTCCCTTGCGAATATTCGCGTTAGAATCGGATCTGTGAATTTCATCGATAGGCTCACAGCTTTGATCTTATTAGACTTCACCGTTACAAACACTACTAACCTCATGCTTTTGAGTCGCTAGAGTATCGGCCGTGAGAAATAATTTTATGACAAGATTGTACTTTAGCCACCCTACCATATGGATATATATACTGACAAAGACTAAAAAACCGTAAAACCTACGGGGCAGGGTGAAATCGAGGTGACCAGGGTTTGTTGACAAAAGACTAAAACTGGTTTCAATGCACAACATGTTGTTATTGAATTTTAAATTAACCGCTGCAAACGCGTGTAACAATGAGGTGGAAAGAAGATTTAGGAATGTTCCCGTTACATGCAGAAGGGGTCCATTTTACATGGGGACTCTTATGTTTCAGCTTTGCGAACAACACTAAGCAATACGTCAAACTCAATATAGAATGTCGTTGTGTTGTAATAAATTAATAAACCTTGTTGAATATTTTATATTTTGATCTTACCTCTGTACTGTACAACGACATATCCCCTAGTTTTAGCAAGTAAAAGAATTTCATAATTTAGCCAAAAATATAACTAACTTTGTTTAGAACCCAAAAGTCTCTTTAATTCTAGTTTCTAGAAATTGCCCACAGGCCTTGAAGCTTAATTAATTAACTTTTAATTATTAATAATTCCTGACTTGTGTAATTAAGAGTTCGTTTATCCCAATCTTCGGAATAACTCTGAGCTCATACATTAAATATTACTCTTTCGAATAATTAAAAGTTGTCGCAACCTATTCTAAGCTGTGGAGAACTTTATTACTATAGATGCCAAAATATTATGTTTATAATAATGTCGTGTTATTGTAAGTTTGAAAGGACACACAATCTTTTATATATTGAGCTCCCGTGGCGGGTGTATGCACCCTATTTCCTCCTTAACCAGAAATTTAACCCCAAAAAACAATCTGGCTATCGAAATTAACCTCACAGGAGACTGGAATAGGCTATGTTTCAGGTCCCTGACCACACCCCCAAGGGGTCCCTTCATAAGGGTTCTATGTAAAAAACGGCAAAACTAGGTCAAAAATAAAACGTGAATTGAATTACGTTAATTGTGCATCGTAGATTCAGTACATAAACCAATGACTCCTTTGTTGTGTGCGAAGAAATTTAGAAAATTTATAATTAACGAGTATCACAATCCGTCTCATCCCAATTTACCATATCACTGTAAACATCACTAGTTGTCGGAGTGAGAATCAATCAAACGTTTTAATAATTGAGTTGACACAAAAAAGGTAAACTAAAAGGGCATGAATGAATTGGTCAAATTAATCTGGGAGGAGTACAAAATGGTCAAAAGTGATATGAATTGAACCGAATTGTTCACATTGAAAAATGTATCACAACATCACAGATCCATTTCGCTAAGGTCCAGGATCTCAAATTTAGGCTCAAACCTCAGCCCAAACCTTTAGGTTCGGGATCTGAATATTTTTTAAAGGAGGGGGGGGGGTACAGCGTACTGATCCAGGATCCGTATACATATACTTCTAACAAGGGACATGACCCAAAGTGAGCACTCGGAATTGTCCAATTTTTTTTACAGTCAAAACTTCAAGTCTCATAAACAGTAAAAATTCAAAAATTAGCTGCCCTAATTGATTTTCAATGTTAAAAAATTTAAATTGATGTTTTCAAGAAAGTTTTTCACGAGCAAAATAGTATGATTTTCTTGTTTCTAATTGTTTTCTTGATTTTTTGGTGCGCTTCATTTGTCATTTACGATATATTTATTTGCGGGTCCATTGTTAAATTTTTTTAGGATACTAAAAATCAATTAGGGCAGCTTATTTTTCTGTCTTCGTTGTTAATAAAACTTATATTTTTAGTAGTAAAAAAATCAGGTATTTCTGAGGGATCACTTTGGATCATGTTCCTTGTAAAATGAGTTAAACACTTGACATGTGACACTGGAGCTACCAGCAGGCACCACACTAGACAATGAACGGACGCAAAGCGTCCGTAATTGGCTAGTTGACATATAATTACCGTAAAAAATGGTATTTGCTTAAAATTGACATTTCCTTCACATAAACAGGAATATGTTCGAGCATAGTTCCATACCTCAGTAGCATTAGACAAGTTCACAATTTAAAATCGGTCCTCAAACTGTGGTTTTATCTACGAAAAAAATAACCTTAAATCGCGTGTTTCAGATTCTCATTTGCCAAATGTTTACGAAAGAACTGTGGTCCGATTTTCAGTTACAACTGCGAGTTTGCAACATTATAGGTTGCCTCTGTTGGGAATGGGACCCCGAACTTCGTTCCTTCCGACTCAATAAATCACCATGGAAACGACTTCGACACTTGATTTCCGTCAGCTTTATGGTTGCTATGTCCATCATCAGCATTTGTAACTTGTTTTGGATGTTCATCGAGAAGCATTGGTCCTTGTCAGACAAACTTCAAGGAACCGCATTTGTGGGCCCAATATTCTGCACGTTAATAATGTCGATCGTCTGCAAATTTCATGAACAGGAACTGTTTCTGATGTATGGGGCGTTGATTCGTTTGGAAGAATCTGATTTCTGTACGTTTTTCGCAGTTGTTTACTCCAACTCGTCAATTGTCCCATTTTAAGTATTTATTGTCTGCATTTAAACAGCTCGCAAAAAACCGGATGCTACAAAGGACAGACTGGCCCTGCTTTTGATGAAAATGGCGATTCCGGCATATATTTGCATAGGTTTCATTGCCATTCTTTTAGCTGTGATGCCATGCTTGCCAATACATTGGGGAGCAGTCCTGTACCGGAATCACAAAACGGGGCAATGTGAAGCACCACCGCTTTCAAGTCGATGGCACATTTGGTTAGCCGAAACTTACTGGTGGGGCATGATCATCGCTATTGGGCTCTTTTCCATTTTAAGCATATCTGTCACTTACACAAGATGTGTAACGAGCTATTTGAAATCCATTGAAAAGCTAGACAGGTAAGCGTAAGTAAGTTTTAAGTGTTAAAAAAGTTGGATTAAAGGTTTATAAATGTGTGTTTATTCACAGAATAAAGAACCTCAAAAACAAATCGATTGGCGCAATGAACTGGGAACCCATTCGAATGTATCGGCAACTGCAGATTTTGGACCAAATTTTCAATGACATTGCCCAGGCAGGATTAACACCTGCTATGATTTTTAGTGGCCTTTTGTCGCTCTGTGCTTGTTTGTATATAACGATCAAGTTGTATAGGGACCTCCCGATGACTGGATTCTTATTTTATTCAGTGTTGGGGGCCGAATGTTTCATGGTGGTCGTGATAATGAGTTATGTAGGAGCTCAGGTTTGCAACGATTCGGAGTCACTTCTGCGGAAATGGCGGGAATCTGAAACCTTAGAACATCGCGGAAATCACGAGTTGCGAAAAACAGTGAAGTCGCTTGCGAAGATTCGAGTTAGAATCGGATCTGTGAATTTCATCGATAGGCTCACAGCGTTGATCTTGTTAGACTTCACTGTTACAAACACCACTAACCTCATGCTTTTGAGTCGCTAGATTTTATGTGGAAAGCATTTTTTCAGATTGGATTCTGGAAACTGTTTAAGAGCTTGCGATTTAATTATTACATGCTTAAGAAAATACCAACCATGGATTCACCATACAAAACTTCATCCTTAAAAAAATATTTTGTCAGCACAGAATTGATTAGCCTCGATTTAATTGCTTAGTAAAATCGGTAAATGTAAAACTAGAACTTAAAGCTTGAATCTAACCGCTCTTTTTATATATATTTAAAGAGTAACTAATAAATTATTATTCTTAATTCAAATCATCACATGTATGAAAAACAAAATACTAACGACCGTAAACCACATAAACGTATTAATATTAATATTAGATCCTTTCTTACCCTTTATTCCGTGTGCCAATTGAGTTAAAAATCTTATTTGATTTTAAGACACGATTTTAATCCCAATATATTCCTTTAAATAGTTCAATACAAATTGCAATCATCTCGGACGATTTTATTTCAAATGGATACCGCCAAAACTGCGCTAATCGTATTACCCAAAATAGACTCGTACAACGATGTCATTGCGTCAGTTTGTAGTGCAACGATATTAAAAGCTCCAATCGTAAAATGTACCTTAAGGGGCTGGATGGCCTTGAACTTCATTCTGAGATATCTTCGATTTGGACAATCTAGGGTAATTCTCCGCCACTTGAACAGCAACTCCTTCGACATTTGATACGGCGCTATGCCATGTACTATAGACACTATAATAACTCCAGACAAAACAAGGGACAAATTCGCACAGGACAAGTAGAGCATGAGCGGGAATACGGTGTACATTCGAACCGTCGCGAAATTAGCTAGAACGAGTAGCAGAAAAATAGAGCTCCCTGACAGCGCGACAAAGTTACCTTCGACGATGTGACTGTGCTGCCTATAAATTTGGAGTCGGATGTACATCGTGTGAAGGAACCTGTTGCTTGAACCACTGTTCTGCCCGTAGGGGCAATCGTCTAGGAGTTTCAAATAGTCCAGCGTCACCTGACACCGGAACATGCCTGGGAAGTATAATGCGAATAGAAAAATCCTGCCACCTTCTGTGCAAACGATGGAGTTAAATACCAAACGGATTGCGAATAGGACGGAATGAGTGCTTTGGTACAGGAGGGTTGGGTTTACTGCCGATGGGACGACAGCTTGGAGAAATGCATAGAGAGGGTCGAGATCGCTAAACGGTGCGAAGATTCCGATCACGAAACCAAGGGCCACGTATGAAACTGACACCATCTGGAGGACGAGTTTTTTAAACCGATGCTGAACCGTTTGGGTGATGCTCTGCAACTGTCCATATTCTGTACCGTTGCAGGTCATGTGGCTTACATTTGAATGAAAAGCGGCTCCTGATTTTATTTTGGATTTTTTTAGTTTTCATTTAAACA
This sequence comes from Desoria tigrina, assembly GCA_906901685.1. Classification (NCBI taxonomy): domain Eukaryota; kingdom Metazoa; phylum Arthropoda; class Collembola; order Entomobryomorpha; family Isotomidae; genus Desoria; species Desoria tigrina. The sequence continues at coordinate 1,810,737 of CAJQTU010000035.1, forward strand.
GGAATGAACATAGGAATACCAAGATATTGTGAATAACCTTAATATTCGCAGTACCATGTGGCCAATAAATTCAATACAAGGAGGTCTCGCAATACCCTATGCGATCGACAGGACGTCTACCCTAGTTAGATCAGCGTCCGCAGGCCGGAAATAGCATATTTAAAAACGTTTTTAACTAACTTAAACTATCACTTGCAAACTTGCAGCAAAGTGTAATTGGAACGTGCAAAATAAACCATTGACCAGCAACGTTTAATATATTGCTAGAAGTTGGAACCCTTTAGTAGGATTTAAAATATCAAACTGAACCAAATATCTTTCTCCGGATACCCCGTATAAATTCAATGATAAAACATAACATTTCAAGATCATAAATTACCTCGCCGTAAAACATACAACTCGTCCGTGAAATTCTTCAAAAACGCCCCAGCCTCATCTCCATATTTGAGAATACCGCCAACTAAACCAAGCGTACTTGTCCCCAGTATGAGGGCAAATAGAACAGCAAAATAGGTTTGAAAAGACGTATTTTCGTCCAAGGAAAACACTCGTTTTATTAGTGGAGTCAGGCAAAAGCAATCAGTCAATATCAGTAGTCCAACAACACTGAATTTCCAGATCCGAACTTTCCAGTTTTTCGAAATCATTCGAAGAGCCAGAACTTCGGGGTCCCATACCATCGGGAATTCGAACATGCAACCATTTAATTTATTGAACAGGGGCAGGATCTCAAGAATCGTCTCTGTGTTCATTTTTATGAAGCAAATTCAATTCCAGACCGACTTGGCTAGGAAAATATTGTAAATGATTGCGTAAGAATGTAATGATTTAGAGGATTTCTTAAGAACGGATATTGAATTTATAAGAAATGTAATAATTGAGGATATGAAAATAATTGCTTGATATTACATGGCGTTTTTTTTTCAAATCTCAAATTTAATCTTGCGACGGAGCGATAAGAATACTTTTTATTGTGATATTATTTGCAATTTGTAACCTATGAAGCCATTGTATTAGAGATATTTTTCAATCAGAAAACGACAATGAATATTATACATTTTATAGGAGAACCTCAAGATTAATAAACAGCTTTCCACCCCGGTAGATTTAACTAACAAATCAACAATTAAATTTAAAATTGATCCGTTTGGTTTAAGGATGCAAAATAGATTAATAGCAAGATCCAGAACCCTGTGTATTTTTAACATAAAACTTCCCTGTACAACTTAGCATAGCCCGACTTCAAACAACATTCTATTATTGTAATCAAGCCATTTTTGCGTTTTAGTTTTGTACCTCAGGTATCGAGAAACCCCCATGGTTCACCTAACAGGGTCTATAGAAGCAACCTTTTGTCCACGATTGGTCATATTTGCTTTTGCAATATAATTTCATAACTGTATACTAAAGGGCGTTCTAGGTTAGTTTTCAGAAAACCCGCATGGGTCACCGATTAGGGTCGATTTTGGCCACAATTTTGAAAGTTAAATGTTGGATTTGAAGTTTAAGGACCTCGATCAACAACCATGCAAAATATGGTGCTTCCAAACCTATGTTCAGAAAACCCGATAGGGTTCGCGAACCCTCCACGGGTCAACGCATGGACCGATTTTATCTATCTTCGAACTTGATTCCTAAATTTACCCGAACCCCTTATGTACTAAATTTGAAGTTAATCGGACAAGTATAACTCGAGTTATCGTGTAGACAGACAGACATACAGACAGACGGAAGGACATTGACATGATCTTATAAGCCCTTGGAGTCGGGCTAAAAATCAATTGGAAAGAATATAGTTCCCTGTTATCAATCAATCAGTTTAGCAGGTCAGGCAACCTCCTATTGGAATTGTGAACCCAGCCAATAACAATATACAATACAGCTACGAAAAAATAAAATAAATTGAAAACAGTTGATTTACCCCCTTTAATTAAGTTAGGATTTATACTCGTTTATTATGCAGAATTATCATTAGTCGTTTTCGATATAAATGTATTCTTTTACCCAATTCTTACAACCTCGATGTACCATTGCTTATAGTATTTGCTTTAGGAACGCATTTCAATATTAAAAAACAATTAAAACCGTTCTACAAACTTACAAAGGAGTAGTCACAGAGCCGAATTTTCGATGGATTTGAAAGTTTTTTCTTAATGAATCTATAACCCTTAATAAATTAAGAACCAGAATAAAATATCTGATGTTTCAACAATTCCAAAAAATATAAACCCAAACAAACAAAGCAAAGATGATGGTGTAACCTGATCTGATATCCCTCTGACTGAATACAGGGATATATCAGATTGCGAAAAGATGTTCCTATCCGAAGCATTAATATTTCACCTATAGGCACTGGTTACTCCCAAGATCGAGATAAACGCTCTTAATAACACAAGTCAGGAATTATCGATACCAATCAACTAATGTACCATCTAAGCCAGCTTGAAACTAGGATTAGAGAGGCTTGGGCTCTATACCCGGTTGGTTATATTTTCGGCTTAGTTATGAAATTCTTTACTTATTACAATAGATAAAATGTTCCAAAAAATCAAAAACATGATTTGAAAAAATAATAATAAGATCTTGTCATTATTCGCCAGGGTCATTGATAAATCGGGGTATGAAGTGGGTGAAAAATGGATCTGGTGGTTGCGAGGTTAAGAGAGCGAGCGAGAAAATTTGTAAGATTTAAATGTCAAGGTCTTTTAACCTCGCAACCACCAAATCCATTTTTCACTCACTTCCCGCCCCGGTTTATCAATAACCCACGGAATTACGGCAAGATATTATGATTTTCTGTTTTCTGATTTTTTCCTTGATTTTTGTGTATATTTCATTATTGATTAACAATCGGTTTTTGTCGTGTTCATTGTTTATAAAATTGGGCTTCAATTTTTTTCGCTTTTAAGATTAACACAAATAAAGGCAAGCCAATCGGATATTTGGCTCTGTGCACTTTCCCTTATAGAATTTCAGTATAGATGAAAACGAATTGTATCAAATTAGTGCTTGATTGATTAGCTAAACAATTGGTTTGATTAAATTTGAGTTCAGGCTGTCTGGCTTCCTAATTCGTCTGGACAATATATTTTGCAGACATTCTCCGCCCAAAAAAGCTGTTTTTTTTTACTGAGCTGATTAAATAGATGATTCAAGTTGTACGATTAAAATAAATTACTACTCGGAGGCTACTCTCGGTACTTTGAATACCACCCACATGGTGACATGGTTAAAATCCATATTATGAAAAATTACCACAAGAATTTTCATATTATGTAACTAGTCTATTAGACAAATGAGCTCATTAACATTCTTGAACATTAAAGGACCATTGTAAATGTGGGAACCTTTTTCGACTAAATGTTATTCCATATTACTATTGGTTTAACTTATTTTTAATGTGAATTTGCATCGCTTTTTAGCAATTCTTGGGAATTTTCCAGTCCAAAGGGTAATTAATTTTTGTTATCGCTTAATGTTTGCTAAGTTCCAAATCGTGTGAGTGTGCATTAATCAATATCAAGCGTTGTACTTAAAAAATGTACCTACAATTCTACACAAAAGAATTTTTACATTTCATACTGTCGTTGTTCATATGATGTAGCCTCCGGTTTTTGCTAGAATTTAATAATACATACCACTGAATATATACTTTAAAATGAGCACCTTTTACTTACTTTAAATGAAAGAAATAAAGAAAATGGCCTTGGAAAGAATGAGAGTCCATAATTTAAATCAACACTGCGTTTGAAATATACACCGGACAATTATGTGGAAATTGGCACATCGGGTAAGCTTTCACAGAGACGAAACATAATAATTATGTGCAATCAGAAAATAAGAACCGTTTGTACATCTACAAATACTTTTATAAAGTTTTTTTTTTAATTTTTAAACCTTTAGTTTCTTAAGTTTGGATTGCCGTCGGGAACAATGGACATGATCCAAGGTGATGACTCGTAATTGTCTGTTTTTAGAAAAAGAACGTTTTGACCCCAATAATTTATTTCCCGTATATTGTATGTTGCTAAATTATCACATCACATACAATTGAGGCATTTGTTAGAAATATGACAACATTTTTTTCAACTTTTTTAAATGCACATACGAGCTAAATAAAACCACATACAAAAACACAGACTGTCAATTCCGCATTATCAAACTGCATTCAAATTTCAATTGCCACTAATACAAAACGATGCTCACCAAGCGTTTGCCCTTGGCCGGATTTAATAATGTATTCTAACTTATCTGTGTATGTATTTTAACTTTCGTTAAGACGTCATTAACAAACCATAAACTATTTTTCAACTTCGCTGCACTTTTGACAACCGAAATATCAAAACCAGTCTATATCACGGAAGGTAATAAACAATTCGGTTTTCATGAAAACCTTCTTATTGTTAGCCAACCAATGTTATTTTACTTTAAGAATACATTTTTTGTTAAAGATGCGTTTAAGGAAAAGCTAAGGTTGCATTACAAAAGCAGCTATAATACTTATTTTTAACAAATTTTCTTTCAGAACTAGGTCGCCGATTCAATTTCAACTGTAGACTCTCAGAGAAACATTCCTAAACCCGGAAGAGGTAGCATCATATCATCCTAAAATACCCAATTAAAATCATCCAAAACCTAAATTCTGAGTGTAAAATCTTTTGAAACAATGTCTAATCTTAATAATTTGACCGTTGTTATGTTGATATTCGTACTTGGATGTAATTTCTCAATCGGACTAGAGATTGAAAATCCTAATGAGTACATGGACTATTTTCCAAATTGCTTAGTTCATTATATTAACTACAAGGGAATTGACTTTCAACCCTTCAAAGTTCCCGTAGTACTCTCTCGACATTCTGTGCTGGAAACAACTCGTTATATTAGTTCTTGGATTACCTATGACCGCATTTACGAATACGTGTCATTTGGAGACCTATCACCCGAACAAAACCAGACAAATCCTGTATATACTGACTTTCTCGATGTTCCGAGAAATCATGCCAATTGTCGTGCTCATTTTTACATCTTTCCTGACACGGATAAAAAACTAGAAATACCATCGACCTATTACTTAGAATTAGACGATTATCTGCTTTCTTTTGTCAATAGATGGAACTTATACTCCCTCATGTCATCCCCTAAATATCATATCCTTGTTTCCGACTTTAAATCTCCAAAAATCGGATGGAGATTGGGAATCAAGACAATCGCATCGCTTATTCCAGTATCAACTTTCCTGATTCTGGAAACGGAACAACTATCGTTTCCTATTTTTACGAAAAAGGTGGCGAGGGTAATATCTCTATCGGTTAGTTATGTGGACTACGAGCGTGGAGTCCGGTTATTTGTACCTGTGGTTCCTGATTTATCCGATTTCAAAGAACAGTTTCTAGGTATCAGAGGTACTTCAAAAGCACTTAGTTGGTGCGTTTCTTCAACCGCGTGGGATTTTAGAGTTCACAATGATTACTTTAACAACCCTACACCAGAGTATTCAAAATTCAAGGAGCTGATACACGAACTGAATTCTGTAATAAGCTCAAACAATCACGTTATTGCATTTAGGAAATTTGATAAATTGAGAAAAGAGAACAGTTTGCTGGATCTGGACCAAATATACTTCGCTTTAATATTTCCGAATGTTACCTTCGTTTCCGAATGTCCTTATTCAAAATCCAGCCCTAAAACCGACAGGTCCGTCCTGGGCTTAAAATTCGACCTTGAACGAGAAGAACCTGATAGGAAAAGACATATTGTTGACTTTAGCAAAAACCTGTTATTAACATTTGTTGTGTCCATTGAAGACTACAGTTTCATTGCATGTGGTGACGTGGGAATAAATGAACTGTCGTTTCGAGGATTAACCTCGGCGTTTTGTTACGTTACATGGATTATTTTAGTGTGCATTTATGTTAGCTTTAGAACAATTAATTGGGCACTTCTTAAGCCACGAAAGATATTTCTCAGCGTGTTAATTGACAGTATCAAAGTATTTGTTGAACAAAGCGATAGCGTTGTGAGTAATAGGGCTAAACTGCCATCTATTTATTTCCTTTGGGGCCCTGTAATTCTAGTCTCTGTCATTTTAAGTTCCTTATACAAAGGGGAGAATATTAGTGAGATGACGTCTCCCTTACAACCGATACCGATTTCCAAATTTTCACAACTTTTAGTCAAGAACTACAGCATTTACAGTCCAGTTTTTAGAGGCAAAAGGGAAAGAATTTTAAATAACTCAATTTTGGGGAAAGAGATTATTGTTAATCGCCAATCAGGACAAAGTTATACAGAATTTAGGGAATTAGCAACGTGGAGTTACGAAAAGTACCAAGAAAACCTTATTTCAAACATTGAAGACAAAATTTTTCCACATAGTAATGAGATAACTTCACTTATGGCAGGGAAGCTGGACTTTTCATATGTTGAGGTTTTAAGGAATTGCGGGAACGTTGCAGTGATAGGATGGTCCAGTTATATTCAAGAGCTTGAGTTAAATTTAAATGCACAATTATATAGCACAACTGGTTGTATTTCTGTTGGCAAAGAAATCGTATTTACAAAACCCATTGGATGGAGGATTCAAAATGTTTATGATTCGTTATTTTTCAAAAGATCCGCCGCACTCAAGGAGTTAGGGATTTTGTCTGAATGGGAGCGGTATTCTGAATTTGTTCTAGAGTCCCAAATTCATTGCAATACTCGACTCCATCAGGAATCATCTGAACCACTTCGAATGAATGGGAATATTGTTGTGATTTTCATTGTTTATGCAGCGGGATGTGCCATCGGGTTGTTTGCGATGACAATTGAGTTAATAATCTCTAGAATTAGAATTTGGACTTCTAGCGGTTTAAAATATAATCAAAAGCATGTCTGGTGCAGCCTAGGTCTGTACTACTCAACCACCTACACTTTAACTCATTTGCAGAATAAAATTAATTTAATTTAAATCTTGAATAAAATTAATTTAATTTAAATCTTGAATTAAATTGAATTTTTGAGTATAACATTTTTCTGAATAAAAAAACAGGCTGAGATCAGTCTTTATTCAATTGTTGGTCATTTTTTTATTTACTGTCCTGCTGTACTTGACTCGCCGGGTAAAACTCTAGAAGGGACTCGCTGGAGGATATTTAAATAGGAAATATCCGCTGAAGAAGATCAGTTTAATTCAACCGATAACGGTTTGTTTCAAGGTCAGAGGTTTCGATACTGCTCACTTCAAAGAGAAACAATGGCAGCAGCGTTGGAATATATTTTTAACAATTTACTATTTGTGCCGTGTTCGTGTTAGCAATTCAGATTTGATGGGAATGGTCTGCTGTAATTTTTTAGGTTTCGAGATTAAAAGTTGTGGTAAAATGGGGGATCTTAATTTGATGTATTCTCTAGATCCGACGCTATAGAATTGAAAACCTACAGTGTGCAGTGTATGAAAGTGTATGCGAAAAATTCATTTACTTAAATGAATTTTTCGCATACTTAAAATCAATTAGGGCGGCTAATTTCCGGTTTTTATTGTTAATAAACTTCTTCAATTCTGAGTGTTTAGCTTGGGTCACATGTCACATCATATCCCGTATGACATTCATACGGGAACAATGAATTCAAGGGAAAGGAATGGACGAATAGTTAAAGAGTTAAACCTGCACTTATTTTTTAAGTTTGCCTTCATATTTCTTTTCAGAATATTGTGTACAATCTCCTTGAGGCAGCTCTTGGAAATTAAGACAAGTTTTAAATTTTTTAAATGCATAGAAGAGCTGGATAAACCATATTGAAAAAAAATGACTAGCAATTAGGCATATAATACTGCATTGAAATGACACTAACAAAAAATAATAGTCACCTGCAATATCAAGCGTTTCCACCTGACGGGCACTTAATAATATCTATTATATTTACCTATGGACGTATTTTTAGCTTCGCGATGACGCTGCAAACAAACCGTAAATTATTTTTCAACTTCGCTGCACTTTTATTCAACTATAATTAGCATGAAAGGTAGAATTAAAAAATGTTCATTACACATGAAAACTTTTAAGCCATGTTAATTGCTTTAAACAGTACGTTTTTTGTTAAAAATTCTTTTAAGTATTATGCTTGCATAACAAAAGCAAATACGATACAATATTTTTAACAAGTTTGCTTTAAAAACTACGTCGTGGATGATGCGATATCGACTCTCAGTAAAACATTCGACATTACCAGACCTTGAAGAGGGAGCATTATTGTAAAATACCCAAGTAAAACCATCTGAAACATATTCTCGAAATATTGATCGGACAGATTCTCAAACAATGTGGATTTTTACTAATTTAACTGCTGTACTGTTTATATTTGTCCTGGAACCTAATTTATCTCATGGATTTGTAATAAAAAATCTTAATGAGTACATGAACTACTTTCCAAACTGCTACCTTCATTATATAAACTACAAGGGAATTGACTTTGATCCCTTTACATTTCCGGTTGTACTCTCTCGACATTCTGTGTTGGAAACAATTCGATTTTCGGATAGTCTTTTTTTCAACGATTACATCACTTACAAATGTGTGCCGTCTGGAGACGTATCATTTGAACAAAATCATACAAATCCTGTATACCATGCTTTTCGCGATGTTCCGAGAAATCATTTCAATTGTCGAGCTCATTTTTACATCTTCCCTGACACGAATAAAAAACTAGAGATACCTTGGACTTATTATGAAGAGATAGACAATTTAATGTTCAGATGGGACTTATATTCCCTCATGTCATCCCTAAAATATCATATCCTTGTTTCTGACTTTAAATCTCCAAAAATTGGATGGCGATTGGGAATCAAGACAATCGCATCGCTTATTCCAGTATCAACGTTCCTTATTCTGGAAACTGAGCAACTCTTGCTTCCATTTCATACAAAGAAAATGGCAAAAATAATATCGTTATCTGTTGGTTATGTCGATTACGAAAGCGGAAACCGGGTATTTGTTCCTGCGTTTCCTAATAAAAATAATATATCCGATTTCAACGAACAGATTCAAAGCATTAGAGGTACTTCAAAAGCGCATAATTGGTGCATTTCTTCAACAGCTTGGGATTTTACGGTTTACCATGATAAGTTAAACCAGCTTACACCCAAGTACTCCAAATTCAAGGGAATGATAGACGACCTGAATTCCGCAATACGTTCAAACAATCACGTTATTTCATTTCGGGAACTGGACGAATTGAGAAAACAAAATAAGTTGCTGGATCTGGACCAAATATATTTCGCTCTAATATTTCCAAACGTGACCTTCGTTTCTGAATGCCCCTTTAATACATCAAAATCGAAACAAGTCAAGATTAAGAGGATCACCGGCTTTAAAATCGAGCTTCCAAAAGACGAATCGGACAGCAAAAGGCCAATTGTTGAGTTTGGCCTTAATGTCGGGCTAACATTTATCGTATCGTTTGACGACTACAGTTTCATCTCATGTGGCGACGTCGCAATCAAGGAATTGTCGTTTCGAGGAATAATCTCGGCGTTTTGTTTCGTTACATGGATTATTTTAGTGTGCATTTATGTTAGCTTTAGAACAATTACTTGGATACTAATTAAGCCACGACAGTTATTATTTAACGTGTTAATTGACAGCATCAAGGTCTTTGTCGAACAAAGCGATAGCCTTGTTAGGAATAGGGCTAAATTGCCATCTATGTATTTCCTTTGGGGCCCTGTAATTCTAGTCTCTGTCATCTTAAGTTCGTTATACAAAGGGGAGAACATTAGTGAGATGACGTCACCTTTGCAACCGATTCCAATTTACAAATTCTCACAATTATTAGAGAAAAACTACAGCATTTACAGTCCAGTATTTAGAGGGAATCGGGAGAGCATTTTAAATAACTCCTTTTTCGGTGAATATATAATCGGTAATCGTGAATATGGAAAAACGTTAACCGAATTTTTTGACTTGACAGTTTATATTTACGAAAAGTACCAACAAAACTCTCTGATAGCTAACATTGATAACATTACTTTTTTCCATGTAAATGAGATAAATTCGCTTACTGCAGGCAAGCTTGGCTTTTCATTCGCGGAAGTTTTGAAAAATTGCGGTAATGTTGCAGTGATGGGATGGTCCAGTTATATTCGAGAGCTGAAGTTAAATTTAAATGCACAATTGAGGCCGACAAATGGCCATATTTCTGTTGGTAAAGAAATCTTATTTACAAAACCAATTGGCTGGAGGATCAAAAATTTATACGATCCATCGTTTTTTGTAAGATCCGTCGCGCTCAAGGAGTCAGGAATTTTGTCGCAATGGGCGCGATCTTCTGTATTTGTTCTACAATCCCAACTGGATTACGATCATCAACTCGATCAGTATTCTCTGGGACCTCTTCGGATGAATGGGAATATTGTTGTAATTTTCATCGTTTATGGAGCGGGATGTGTGGTTGGGTTGTTGGCGATGATAATTGAGTTTTTCATTTACTTGAGTAGCAGTATAATCTTTAGAATTAGATTTAGGACTTCTAGAATCTAAAAATAAAATAAAAGTCATGGTTGCAGCAGTGAGCACTAGTGAGCAGACTAGGTTCGATTTTTAAGTATACATTTTTTCTGAATAAAAAAGCTGAGTTTGGTCTTTATTCGAATGTTGGTTTAATCTAGTTTCACATTCCTGTGTTACTTGACTCACCGGGTAAAACTCGACGTATCCAGTACTATAGCAATACGTCGGGTATTAAAGCGATGAGCAATGGAGTATATGAAAATCTCGGCATATATGAGTTTTACACGGCGAGTCTAAAAGAATGGTTTCATATACTCGGTACCTAAAAATCCGTCCTGTTACAGCGTCAATCTGATGCCATGTCAGATGTGACCATTTGCCTGGTTCAGATGGTCAGTTCTGTAGGCCCTGTTGTGTTGAAGTCAAGCGACGAGGTGGAGCAGTTGCCAGCACGTATCCTGTGGATTGTGCAGATTTTGCACTTTACTAGTGGATATTGGATATCGATTTTTTTTGCAATTGAAATAACATTTGCATATACTAAAATTTTCCTTATATCAAAATAATTTACACCTAAATGTAAATGTTTACTAAAAAATATTTAAACCGTATTTCAGATTCGGATTTGATGGGTTTGGTACGTATTTGAGCTTTATGGATAAATCCTCATAATAATATTTTAAACTCTGACAAAAATTTATTCAAATCGGAATAATTATATCTTTTAAGACCAACCAAAAGTTAATAATGCTTTATTGTTACAATTGATTTAATAAATAACTGTATACTTAAATATTTGCCAACCATGTTAGCCTTATGAACTACTTCAAAATTCAATTTTATTCAATATTTTTAATAAATATAATTTTCTAAATAATGACTAGGAACAGTTACGCCACCTGTATATTCAATCCATGTGTTTACACTGAAAATACTTTATTATATGTACAAGTGCCACTTCAAATAAATCGTTACAAAACCAAACCAAGAGTGTTAAATTCATATTTTGCTTGTCTTTGTACTATATCTAGCGAATATGCTGATTGCTAAGTAAACAAAAAACTCAATTATCATCGCAAACAATCCAACCGCACATCCCGCTGCATAAACAATGAAAATCACAACAATATTTCCATTCATCCGAAGTGGTTCCCAGGCTTCATCTTCTAGTGTAAACAGTTGAGGACCGTAGTGATTTTGAGACTCTAAAACAAACTCACAAGGGAGGTATCTCAGAGTGGAACCTCCGATTGCCTTGCATTTTTTTGTGATGAAGCTACAACTCATACAAACGTAAACGACAACAAAATTAACGGTCCAATTTTATGTGTGATATGTTTAAAAAATTGCCAATTATTGGACACTGAAAAAAATATAGCGAAAATGACAAACAAAATATACAAAAAAATGAAGAAAAACATTAGGAAAAAGAAAATCATAGTATTTTGTCATAATTCACAAGGGGTATGGAGAAATTGGGGTGGGAAACTGTTGGGCAACGAGTTTGAGGGCTTTAGTTTGCGGCAGAGGTAAATTTTCTTGAAAATGACCTGAATCAAGATAGGGAGTGAACATTGGAGAACTCGAGAAATAACATTGCGCTTGAACGAGCACTTTCACCAAAAGCAGACGGACCTTTACTATAGGAAAACAAAAAAAAGTCGAGTTTTCTCGCTCACTTTCTTTTCTCACTCGAACTCTGACCCACCACTCCTATTTCGCACAAACTTCCCACCCCAATTTCTCCATACCCCTTGTGAATTATGACAAAATATTATGATTTTCTTTTTCCTAATTTTTTTCTTGATTTTTTGGTATATTTTGTTTGTCATTTTCGCTATATTTCTTTCAGTGTCCAATGTTTGGAAATTTTTTAAACATATCACACATAAAATTGGGCCGCTAATTTTTTCGTCGTTTACGTTTGTATGAGTTGTAGCTTCATCACAAAAAAATTCAAGGCAATCGGAGGTTCCACTCTGAGACAACTCCCTTGTCAGAGTAACTCTCCCATTCAGACAAAATCCCCGAATCCTTGAGCGCGGCGGATCTTTTGAAAAACAACGGATCATAAAAATACTGGATCATCCACCCAATTGGTTTTGTGAATAAGATTTCTTTGCCAACAGAAATATGGCCACGTGTGGTCTTCAATCGTGAGTTTAAATTTAACTTAAGCTCACGAATATAACTGGACCATCCCATCACTGCAACATTTCCGCAATCTGACAAAACGTCCACGTATGAAAAGTCCCGCTTACCTGCCATACGTGAATTGATCTCATTACGATGGAACCAAGTTTTGCCATCAATTTTTGCCATATTGGAGTTTTGTTGTTTTCTTACCAAATTCCAAACTGTTAGGTAAAAATATCCTGTATAAACTTTTGACCATCCACGATGACCAATCATCCATTCACCGAGATCCGAGTTATTGAAAATCTCCTCCTGTTTTCCTCTAAAAACTGGACTGTAAATGCTGTAGTTCTTGCCTAAAAGTTGTGAAAATTTGAAAATTGGTATCGGTTTAAAGGGTGACGTCATCTCACTAATGTTCTCCCATTTGTATAAGGAACTTAAAATGACGGAGACTAGAATTACGGGGCCCCAAAGGAAATACATAGATGGCAGTTTAGCCCTATTACTCACAACGCTATCGCTTTGTTCAACAAAGACCTTAATGCTGTCAATTAATACGTTAAGTAATAACTCTCTTGGCTTAATAAGTGCATAATTGATAATTCGAAAGATGACGTAAATGCACACTAAAATAATCCAGGTAGCGACACAAAACGCAGAGCTTAATCCTCGAAACGACAATTCCTTGGTTCCGACGTCGCCACATGAAATGAAACTGTAGCCTTCAAACGATTTAATAAAAGTTAGTAACTCGTTTTTGCCAAAATGTACAATTGGTTTTTTGCCATCCGGTTCTTCTCTTTGAAGACGTTCTTTTGAGCTGTTGGATGAAAGACTTGATGTATTGAAGAGACAATCAGAAACGAAGGTTACATTCGGGAATATCAAGGCGAAATATATTTGGTCCAGATCCACAAAACCGCTCCTATTTCTTGATTCAGCAAGCTTCCTAAATGAAATGACGTGATTGTTTGAATGTAGAATGGAATTCCAATCGTCTACCAATCGCTTAAATTTTGAATACTCTATTGTAAGCTTGTTTGATTGATAATTTTTAACCTAAAAATTCCACGCCGTTGAAGAAATGCACCACTGACGAGCTTTTGAAATACCTCTGACACTTTTAATCCGTTCCCTAAAATCGGGTACATTTTTATCAGGAAATATAGGATCATATTTGCGAATACCGCCCTCGAACTCGATATAGCTTACGAATAGAGATATTATTCTTGCCAATTTTGCTTCAAAAATTGGAGAAGATAGTTGTTCAGTTTTCAGAACAAGGAAACTTGATATCGGAATAAGCCATGCGATTTTTCTTATCCCCGATAGCCATTCAGTGATTGTAGATTTAATGTCAGAAACGAGGATATGATATTTAGGTGATGACATGAGGGAATGTGAGTTCCATCTGTATATTTCTAGGTTGACTTCTGAGTAATAGCTCCTGGGTATCTCTATTTTCTTGTCGGGATCAGGAAAGATGTAAAAATGAGCGCGACAATTTAACTCATTTCTCGGAACAGCGCGAAAGGCTTTGTTTAGTGGATTTGTTTGGTTTTGTTCGGATGATAGGTCTCCAAATGATATAAATTCGTAGGTTATGACATCGTTATAATCAAGACCACCCGATGAAACAATTGTTTCTAAGACTAAATGTCGTGAGAGTACAACTGGAACTTTGAAGGGACCAAAGTCAATTCCCTTGTAGTTTATATAATGAAGGTAACAGTTTGGAAAGTAGTTCATGTACTCATTAAGATTTTCTATCTCTATTCCAATTGAGGAATCACATCGAAATACTAATATAAACACTATGAGTATTTGATTATAAAGCCACATTGTATGAGATTGTTTTGTGGTTTAGCTTGTATATGATTTTTTTGTATTTTTTACAATGAAAATGTCTGTGTGTAGTATTGTGGAATTGTACAACCTCTTAAACGTTTTCGTATGTCAACATGGAATTCATGACGATTTGTGAAAAGAGCCTTGTTTGAACTATGTTTTAAAAATTACAAGAAGTGAATTTGCGGACTAGTGGCAGATGGATGACGTTTTTAGTTATAATGAATACTTTTTTGCAGCTTTCCATGATAGTGAAGAAAGTTGTAATTTGTGGTATAATTATAAAACAAAAAACATTAAGAAACTCGATTCTTTATATATATCCAAGGTGCATTAGGCGAATGACAAGGTGTCCGTCCGTTCGTCCGTAAACACAATAACACGGGAAGGGTTAAACTTTTTAAACGTTTTCTGTTGATGTTCATTTTGCCCCTTCATGCGAATGCCAAGTTTGTTCGGGGCCATGTAGGACAAGAGGATAAGCTCAAAGGTCAACATTTTGACAAATAGTAACTTATCTTTAGAATAATATATGGTGAAAGACTATTCAACGGTAGATATTATTAATGAGAAAGGTCACCACTTGACTTGGGGTAAGGGGTCAAAAGAGCCAAATTAACTTATAATAAATAAAACTTATGTGTGATACTTGATTCGAAAGCAATCATCAAGTACTTTCGAATGTAATATGCAACGTTCCTATATATGTGGGGAATCTTTAGATTTTAGAAATTCCACGTATTTTGAAAATCTCTATTTTTGGTTGAACGTGTTCAAAAATATTTTTGATATTTGTAAATCGGTAAAAACCGGCACATCGGAGATACATCAGTACATGCGTTGGACGGTTTATTATCAACGTCATTGGACTAGATTAAAAATGCACGTCCACAGATAAATAAATATATGTTAGTAAATACTGGAAGGAGGGAACGTTTGATATTCCATGTGACTATAATTTGTAAATCGTGGGTACTTGATAAAAATATTAAGTGATTGTAAGTTCCGCTAAAGTATTCTTATCAATAATCATCCAACATTCTATTAAATTTATCTTAACTTATTATGAGGCAAGCTAATTGTAAGACAAACAAAATTTCAGGGTTTAAAACTTAAAAACTTTGTATTATCGTGTATTATTATTGTATTTGTATTTGTGTCCACTCGTACTGTGGTAATTTGTAGGAACAGTCCATACGTCTTACGATGGTTCGACATGATCAAGCTTACCGTAAATTCCAGCTGGCGATTGGATTATTAGCTGTGATAATCGAGTTTTTATCTTACCCTGCCATGAATGTACATGCACTCTAGATTAAAATTGAAGATATCTTCGTCTTCAAGATAAAAACTTGATCAAACTAATAGTTTTTGAGCCGCCATCCGTCTGCTGGTACTCAAACCCAATATTTACAAGATAAAACTTATTTTAAATACTGAATTAAAGTGGATTTGGAAATAGTTGCTAAAGATTAGTATTAACTATGGAATAAGAGCTCTAAATTTTATAGTCGTTCTAAATAATTTTAGAGACGTCGCCCAAAACTAAAAAAAATATGGACAAATAAATTTCAATAATTTTGAGCAATAAAAAATTATTGTGTTAGTCTTCTGTATTTCTAATTTAAATCTGTCTTGTCTCTTTAATTTTTGATCGTTTGATAAATAAGGTACCATTTGTCTGCGTAGAAGGTTTTTAATACCAAAATTTTAATAATTTATAGTTATAATGTGAATATAAGTTGCAGATTCAACACAAATATATGCATCCAACCGGATATTTGGCTCTGCGCAAATTCCCTTATAGCAACTCTGTTGTGAATTCGATTTCAGTATAGCTAAAAACGAATTGCATCAAATTAGTACATGATTGATTACTCAAATAGTCAACAATTTGGTTTGATTAAAGTTGAACTCACAAGGAATGTATTAGAGAGTGAACTCTCAGAATCGCCTGATTTTTTTACCAGGTAAACTAGAAGTCACACTGACTATGAAAATCGAAAAATTAGCTGCCCAATTTTATATTCACTATGTTTTAAAAATATTTGAAGTTAGGGCGAGCGCCCATATAAGATACATGGAGAAGTGAATATAAAATTGGGCAGCTAATTTTTCGATTTTCGTAGTCAGTGTGACTTCTAGTTTACCTGGTAAAAAAAATCAGGCGATTCTGAAAGTTCACTCTCTAATACTTCCCTTGTCAGTTGTAAACCTGAACTGGGAAAGAGACTTTAATAAAGATAATTCTGATTCTGAGAGAATGTGATGTGTACGCTCGTATTTTTTCTTGGAATTTATTAATGTAGCTGAATATATATCCAAAATTAGCAGCAGCTGTGACGAAAACACAAAATGGTCTCACAAGAATAATGGCAGTCTACTATTTTAACCAACACTAGATTATAAATTTTCAATTGCCAATTAAGTGGGAATTGGTGCATCGTATAAGCATTCAGAGGATGAAACATTGCAATTATGTGACGCTATCCGAAAATAATCACCGTTTGTTTATCTAAAAATTACTTAACTACAATTTGGATAGCCGTAGCAAACAATGGACACGATTCAAAGAGAGCACTAGTAATTGTCTCGTTTTAGGAAAAGGTAGCGCTTTGACCCCAACAATATTTGTTAATTTTTTTTGTTACTGTTCGCTCTTTATCTACTTTTGGGTCAATAATAGAAAGGTTATGAAAAAACAAAAACATGCCTTTGCAGCATTAATTGATCTTTATTAGCTCGCCTATTGAAAATAGGGTTTAGAGCTAATGAAGTCAACCAGTACGTGCCAGAAGCAGATGGAAGCAAGGTTTTGAGGTTTGATATGAATTGTGAAACATGAAAATGATTTTCGAGGAAATCGTATTGGTTTATATACCAAATCTATATATATGGCTTATATGCCCTTTTTTTAAATTTAAAACAATTTTAAGACATTTTGAGGTTTGATATGAAATGTGAAACATGAAAATGGTTTTCGAGGAAATCGTATTGGTTTATATACCGCTACGATACATTTAAATCTAGGTCGTCTAGGTGAACGTAAATTACGATATTTTGATTTTATACAATCGAGCAACACGATTAGTAATATTAAACGACAATCTTTATGAATTGTGCGAGCTGTCGTTAACGTTTACAACGTTTTATTAAATTTTGGCGACTATTTTGATTTTGGCTGTTAATTTAATTACCTAATTTACTGAGTGCACAATTCAGGGAAATAGCAGGTCCCACGTTAGCTCATATGCAATGTATGGGAACAATGAATTCTACGGAATGAATGAATAGTTGAATTTTTCAAACCGAACCTGCAATTATTTTTAGACATATATATTATAACATAGCATATTCTATGTTGCTATTATCACTTCACATTGGATTGAAGCATTTGTTGGAATACAAAAGACAACTTTAACTTTTTAGGCCTTGTCAGGGCTTATGGAATTATGCTGTCCGTCCGTCCGTCCGTGACACGCTAGCAGCACTTGTGTATTTTGCAAATGTGAAGGCTAAGTTCGAAGGTGGGAAGAAACGGTCGATTGGTTGACCCGTGGGGCCATGCAGAGTAGTGTTGCCAAGGGAATAGGTTTAAAATACAGGCAAATTGAAGCATCCTGACTCGGGCTAAATAAGACTGCACACTGTACATTTCTAAATGTACATATGAGCTAAATAAACCATATAGAAATATTGCAGACAGTCAATTACGCATTACAAATATTACAATACTGCATGGAAACGTCATTAACGAATAATAATTATCACATGACTCACCTCATAATAGCCTTTTCGCCGGATTAAATAATATATATTAATTTAAGTATATAATTATTTTACTTTTGTAATGACGACTGTCAACAACCCCTAAATTATTCTTCAACTTTGTATGTATGAATGTATAACAACACCTGTATTCAACTTCAACTATGAAATATCACAACTATTCATTAGCATGAAAGGTAGCATACAAAAGTATTGATTGTACCTGAAAACTTTCATTGTTAAGCCCTGCTAACTTCCTTAAAGAATACATTTTTGTCAAAGATTCATTAAAAAAATAACCATTATTGTTCCATAACAAAAGCAAATATGATACAAGTTTACTTTAACAACTACGTCGCCTGTTAGGAGGCTATGATCGACTCTCAATAAAACATTCGACATTCCCAGACCTTGAAGAAGTAGCATCATTGTAAAATACCCAAGAAAAATCATCTAAAACTTATTTTCGAAATCTTGATCCAAAAGATTCTCAAACAATGTGGATTTTTACTGATTCAACTGTTATAGTGTTTATATTTGTTCTGAAATCTGATTTCTCGGACAGTCTTATAGTTGAAAATCTTAATGACTACATGGACTACTTTCCAAACTGCTTCTTTCATTATATAAACTACAAAGGAATTGACTTCGATCCCTTCGAATTTCCGGTTGTACTCTCTCGACATTCCGTACTGGAAACAATTCATTATTCGGAAATTAGTTTCAACAATTACAGCACTTACAAATTCGTGCGGTCTGGAGACCTATCATCCGAACAAAACCAAACAAATCCAATGCACAAAGCTTTTCGGGATGTTCCGAAAAACCATTTAAATTGTCGCGCTCATTTTTACATCTTCCCTGACACGGCTAAAAAACTAGAGATACCTAGGACCTATTACGAATGGATAGACGGTTGGATGCTCAGATGGAACTTATATTCCCTCATGTCATCCCCTAAATATCATATCCTCGTTTCTGACACTAAATCTCCCAAAATTGGATGGACATTGGGAATCAAGGAAATTACATCGCTTATTCCAGTATCAACTTTTATTATTATGGAAACTGCACAAACCTCGTTTCCAATTTTTACAAAAAATGTGGCGCGGATAATATCTGTATCCGCTAGTTATGTTGACTACGAGCATGGAAACCGGGTATTTGTTCCTGTGTTTCCTAACAAAAATATACCCGGTTTCAACGAACAGATTCGAAGTATCAAAGGTAATTCAAAAGCACATAGTTGGTGTATTTCTTCAACGGCCTGGGATTTTTGGTTTGACAATGATATATCAATCAAACTAACACCAGAGTATTCAAAATTCAAACGGTTGATACACGATCTGAATTCAGCAATAAGCTCAAAAAATCACGTAATTTCATTTCGGAAGTTCGATCAATTGAGAAGTCAGAATAAGTTACTGGATCTGGACCAAATATTTTTCGCTTTAATATATCCAAATGTGACTTTCGTTTCTAAATGCCCATTTAATACACCCAAATCGATAGAAATTAAGACGATCACAGGCTCTAAAAAAGAGCTTCAAAAACAAAAGCCGGACAGCAAAAGACCAATTGTACGCTTTGGCGAGAACGAGTTACTGACATTTGTCGTAGCTTTTGAAGACTACAGTTTCATTTCATGTGGTGACGTAGCAATCAAGGAATTGTCGTTTCGAGGATTAACCTCGGCGTTTTCTTTCGTTACATGGATTATTTTAGTGTGCATTTATGTTAGCTTTAAAACGATTAATTGGATACTAATTAGGCCACGACAGATATTCTTTAACGTGTTAATTGACAGCATCAAGGTCTTTGTTGAACAAAGCGACAGCAGCGTTGTAAGAAATAGGGCTAAATCGCCATCTATGTATTTCCTTTGGGGTCCCGTAATTCTAGTCTCTGTACTCCTAAGTTCCTTATACAAAGGGGAGAACATTAGTGAGATGACGTCACCTTTGCCACCGATACCAATTTCCAAATTTTCGCAGTTATTAGTAAAGAACTACATAATTTACAGTCCGATTTTAAGAGGAGATCAATGGAAATTTTTAAATGACTCTCGTTTTGGTGAATGGGCGATTCGTAATCGCAAAATCGGAAAAATGTATACAGAATTTTTTAAATTAAAATTAAGGAGTTCCGAAAAGTACCTTCAAAACACTCTTTGGGCACAGATTGATAACAAAACGTTTTTACATAGAAATCAGATAAATGCACTTGCGGCAGGAAAGCTGGACTTTTCATTCGTGGAAGTTGTAAGGAATTGCGGGAACGTTGCAGTGATGGAATGGTGCAGTTATATTCGAAAACTTAAGTTAAATTTAAATGCACAATTGGAGACTACCAATGGTCATATTTCTGTTGGCAAAGAAATTTTATTTACAAAACCAATTGGTTGGCAGATCAAAAATTTTTATGATCCGCTATTTTTTGTAAGATCCGCCGCGCTAAAAGAGTCAGGGATTTTGTCTCAATGGGCGCGTTATTCTGAATTTGTTCTAGAATCTAAAATTCATTTCAGTCCTAGACTCGATCAGAATTCCATGGAACCTCTTCGGTTGAATGGAAATATTGTTGTGATTTTTGTTGTTTACGCATCCGGATGTGCGGTTGGATTGCTTGCAATGATAATCGAGGTTTTGGTTGATTTGACTATCAGTATAATCTCTAAAATTATAATTAAGACTTCTAGTAACTAAAAATAAAATAAAATTCATAGTTACAGTTGCGAGCAGAATAGGTCCGTACTGTCCTTCCATTTGTACTTTAATTCGTTCGTTGTTTAAAGAATTTTATTTATTTATTGCAAGTCTTGAGAGCAATTAGATTTATAAGTATAAATTTGTTCTGAATAAAAAAACAAAGTCAGTGTTCGGTTTTTATTCGAATGTAGGTCAAATATTTATTAACATTCCTGCGCTACTTGACTCACCGGGTAAAACTCGACGTATCCACTCCTCTAGCAATAAGTCGGGTGCTAAAGCAATGGAGAAGCTGAAAATCTCACTATACATGATTTTTACACGGCGAGTCTAAAAGAATGGTTTCATATATTCGGTATCTGGGAATCCGTCTTTTTCAAGCGTGTATGTGACCATTTGCCTGGTTCAGATGGGCAATATGTGGGCCCTGTTCGGTTGAAGTCAAGCGACCAGTTGGAGCAGTTGCCACAATTTATCCTGTGGATCGTGTAGAGTTTGCACTTACTAACGGATACTGGATATAGATTTTTGTGCAATTGAAATAACATTTGCATATACTAAAATTTTCTCAATATCAAAACAAGTAACACCTAAAAACTATTTTTAAAAATGTTTATAAAAAAATATTTGCACCGAATTAGTGATTTAGATTTGATGAATTTGGTACTTTTATTAGAGCCTTACTACTAAATACTCATAATAATATTTAAAACTCTGATCACAATTTATTCAAATCGGAATATATCTTCCAAAATTTCATAACGCTTTATTGTTACAATTGCTTTAATAAATAACTTTACTTAAATATTTGTCTACCACATTATTTTATTTCATAGCAATCCTTATAAGAACTACCTCAAAATTCAATTTTATTTAATAATTATCCTTTTCTAAACAAGGCCTAAGAATTATGCCGACTGATGGTCTTTATAAACAAACCATGTGTTTATACTGAAAATATTTTATTATATGAACAACTGTCACTTCAAATAACTCATTACAAAACGAAACCAAGAGTTTTAAATTTATATTTTGCTAGTCTTTGTGCTATATCTAGCGAATATGTAGATTGCTGAGTTAACGAAAAACTCAATTATCATCGCAAACAACCCCACCGCACATCCCGCTGCATAAACAATGAAAATAACAACAATATTCCCATTCATCCGAAGTGGATCCCAGGTTTCCTGTTCTAGCGTAAACAGTCGAGGATCGTAATGAATTTGAGACTCTAAAACAAATTTAGAATAACGCGCCCATTCTGACAAAATTCCTGACTCCTTCAGCGCAGCGGATCTTTTGAAAAATAGCGGATCATAAAAATTTTTGATCTTCCAACCAATTGGTTTTGCAAATAAAATGTCTTTGCCAACAGAAACGTGGCCATTTGTCGGCTTCAATTGTGCATTTAAATTTAACTTAAGCTCTCGAATGTAACTGGACCATCCCATCACTGCAACGTTCCCGCAAATTCTTAAAACCTCCGCGTATGAAAAGTCTAGCTTCCCTGCCATAAGTGAAGTCATCTCATTTATATGGAAATAAGTTTTGTTATCAATGTTAGCCATGATAGATTCCTTACGGTACTTTTCGGAACTCAAAACTGTTAATTCAAAAAATTCTGTATACAATTTTCCTAATTTGCGATCACTCATCGCCAATTCACCAAATAATGAGTTGTTTAAAAAGTCCTCTCGTTGTCTTATTAAAATTGGACTGAAAATGCTGTAGTTCTTCTCCAACAATTGTGAGAATTTGTAAATTGGAATCGGTTGCAAAGGTGACGTCATATCACTAATGTTCTCCCCTTTGTATAAGGAACTTAAAATGACAGAAACCAAGATCACGGGGCCCCAAAGGAAATACATACATGGCAATTTAGCACTATTCCTTACAACGCCATCGCTTTGTTCAACAAAGACATTAATGCTGTCAATTAACACGATAAGCAAGTTCTGCCGTGGCTTAATAAGTATCCAATTAATTGTTCTAAAGCTAACATAAATGCACACTAAAATAATCCATGTAGCGTAACAAAATGCCGAAGTTAGACCTCGAAACGACAATTCCTTGATTGCGACGTCTCCACATGAAATGAAACTGTAGCCCTCAAAGGACTTAACAAAAGTTAGTAAATAGTTTTTGCCAAAGTGTACAATTGGTCTTTTGACACCCGGTTCTGCTCTTTCAAGATCTATTTTTGAGCCGTTGGCTGTCTTCTTGGCTGAAGGACTTAATGTAGTAAACGGACATTCGGAAACGAAGGTTATATTTGGAAATATTAAAGCGAAATATGTCTGGTCCAGATCCAGCAACTTATTTCCTTTTTTTAATTTATCAAACTTCCGAAATGAAATTGCATGATTATTTGAACTTATTACGGAATTCAGATCGTGTAGCAATCGCTTAAATTGTGAGTACTCTGGTGTCGGCTTGTTTGATTTATCATTGTTGACACTAAAATCCCATGCCGTTGAGGAAATGCACCAATTAAGTGCTTTCGAAATACTTTTGACACTTTGAATCTGTTCGTTGAAATGGGATATATTTTTGTTAGGAAACACAGGAACTATTACCCAGTGTCCACGCTCGTAGTCGACATAGCTAACAGATGAAGATATTATCCTTGCCACATTTTTTGTAAAAGTTGGAAACGATACCTGCGAAGTTTCCAGAATAAAGAAAGTCGATACTGGAATAAGCGATGCAATTTCCTTGATTCCCAATGTCCATCCGATTTTCGGAGATTTAATGTCAGAAACGAGGATATGATATTTAGGCGATGACATGAGGGAATATAAGTCCCATCTGAATATCCAATCGCTTATCTCTTCGTAATAGCTCGGAGGTATCTTTAGATTTGTAGCAGTGTCGGGAAAAATGTAAAAATGAGCGCGACAATTTACATGATTTTTCGGAACATCTCGAAAAGCTTTGTATATAGGATTTGTTTGGTTTTGTTCGGATGATAAGTCTCTAGACGGCACGAATTTGTAAACCATGTGATCGTTGAAATGAATATTTCCCGAATAAGGAAAGGTTTCCAACACGGTATGTCGAGAGAGTACAACCGGATATTTAAAGCGTTGAAAGTCAATTCCCTTGTAGTTTATGTAATGAAAGAAGCAGTTTGGAAAATAGTCCATGTAGTCATTAAGATTTTCCACCTCTAGCTCTAGTCCAATTGAGAAGTTACATCCAAGGACAAATATAAACACTATCAATGCATGATTTTTATGCCACATTGTTTGAGATTTTTTGTTAAGCCTGCAGGTGATTTATGTATTTTTACAATGAAAAAGCCCGTGGACTTGTAGAATAGTGTCAACTTGAAACTTCTTCCAAGTTTTGGAATCTGGTATGTTTTACAGTCGAATGAACCTTGTTTTAAATTCGTTTCAAGTTTTAGTTCTTTCTGCTTCATTGGAACTATTGCTAAATCGATTTTACCTATTTTTCAAGGTAGAAATTTTAAGTTGCAAACTAGTGTCAGATTTATCGATTGATGGCTTTTTCAGGAATATCGAATATTTATAGACAACCATCTATGGTAATGAATAATATGTTGCAATATTTCGTTGTTGAATTATACGGCAAGAAACATGAGAAGTAATCTTTTCTGTACTATGTTTGGCCGATACATTATGCGAGTGACCAGCTCTACTTCCGTCTGTCTCTCTGTCCGTCTGCCTGTCTGTAAACGTAATAACTTTCGAATGGCTCAAATTTTTTAATTTTTTTTAAATTTAGGACCTTTTGATGGAGGTCAAATTTGTCAAGCGGTTATATAAGTCAAAGGTCGGAGAGGGGTTAGTGGTGTAAAGGTATGGTTCAAGGGTAAAAAATTTTCCAAAAAAAAAATTCCCCATGTGTCGTCCCCATCGATTGCAAGGGAATGTCAAGGGCTATTCAACGATGCATAATATTAATTCTAGATGCCAGCCCCTAACCTGAGGGAAGGGGTCAAAGAGGTCAAAATAACAATTTATATTGTGATTCTGTGATACGTGAGGTGCAACTTAGAATTTTAAATATTTTATGTATTTTGAGCATTTCAAAATTTTAGTTTTAGATTGAACTGGTTAATATTTTTGATGTCTGTAAAAGGTAAAAAGAACCACACAACAACGACATATCAGTACATTCGTTGGATCGTTCATTGTCATCGTCATCATGACAGTATGGACATGTGCGTCAACAGATAAATAAATACATGTTAGTAAATAACGGTAGGAGGGAATGTTTGATATTCCATGTGATTAATATTTGCTAATAGTCGGTTGCTGATGGAAATCTTGTTGGAAAACAATAGAAAATCTTATTTATAAAAATAATTGCAGGTTTGGCTGGAATATTCTGATATATAATCATCCAGCATTTCGTTGAATTTATCTTTACTTGATGAGATAAACTAAGACAACTTCAGAGTTCAAGATGAAGACATGATGAAATTGATAGTTCGAACGGCCGATCCGTCTCCTAGTACTCGAACCGAATATTATTTTAAATATTGAATTAAAGTGGATTTGGAAATATTTGCTAAGGATTACAATATATTATGGAGTAAGCTCTAAAATATATAGTCATCACATCACTCATCCCCCGTCGTTTGTAATATTTCAAAATTAGGCACGCGTCGCCCAAAACCAAGGAATTTATGGTCAAATAAACTTAATTAATTACGAGCAATAAAAAATGATTGCGTTAGACTTATGTATTTGTAATTAAAATCTGGCTTGTCTCTTTAGTATTTGAAAATTTGTTTATGTGGCTACTTACTTTTGTTGTTGAAATTCCCAAATTCCGACTGTACACTTTATTCTACGGAATTGATGAATAGTTGAATATTTCAAACCGAACCTATATAATTATTTATATAAGTTTGGTTTCATATTTTTTTCCAGAATATTGTATGCTGCTATTATCATATCGCATTGAAGCATTTGTTGGAAGTTGGAATACATGTCAACTCTAACGTTTTTAAATGCACAGACGAGCTAAATTTACAATATATTACAATTTAATACCGCATGGAAATGCTAATAACAAAAAATCAGATTTGCGGATGAATGTGGCCCATCATAAGCGGCCCATCAAAAGCGGCCCATTATTAGCCGCCCTTACAATAAGCGGCCCATCATAAACAGCCCATGACTATAACCGGCCCATCATAAGCGGCCATGACAATAAGCGGCCCATGACTATAAGCGGCCCATGAAAATAAACGGCTCCGAAGCTCAGAGGAACTTGAAATGTTTAATTTCAGGTTGATTTCATTTCAATATTTATACTTTTGAAGGAACGATTACCTTTTCCTTCAAAGTAAAATGTTCTTATTTTTATCTATATCTTTTATTACTAAATTAAATTAGAGATATGTGAAGGGATCAAGGGATGCCATTCAATTACATTTAATTACATGCATAGTTTTGTAAAATGTAATTGAATGGCATCCTTCACATATCTCTAATTTAATTAAGTAATAAAAGATATAGATAAAGATACGAACTTTTTACTTTGAAGGAAAAGGTAATTGTTCCTTCAAAAGTAAAAATATTGAAATGAAATCAACCTGAAATTAAACATTTCAAGTTCCTCTGAACTTCGGAGCCGTTTATTTTCAAGGGCCGCTTATAGTCATGGGCCGCTTATGTCATGGGCCGCTTATTGTCATGGCCGCTTATGATGGGCCGGATATAGTCATGGGCCGCTTATTGCCATGGGCCGCTTATGATGGGTCGCTTATTGTGAGGGCCGCTTATTGTAAGGGCCGCTAATAATGGGCCGCTTATGACGGGCCGCCTTCATCCGTATACCAAAAATCATAGTCACATGCGTTCCCCTTGGCTGGATTAAATAATATATATTAATTTATCTACATATACGTATTTTTAACTAATCTTAAGTAATGAGGCTGTCACAACAAACCATAAATTATTTTTCAACTTTGCTACACTTTTGTTGAATTATGAAATATCAAAACTATTCATTGACATGAAAGGTAGCATAAAAAAGTATTTATTGTACCTGAAAACTTCTCTAGTTAAGCCGTGCCAACTTTCTCAAAGAATACATTCTTTGTTAAAGATTCATTTCACAAAATTTAACTATTTATAGTTTCATAACAAAAGCAAACATGACACAAGTTTGCTTTAATAACGACTACGTCGCTAATGCTATGAGGCGATATCGCTTGTCAGTGAAACATTCGACATTCCCAGACCTTGAAGAAGTAGCATCATTGTAAAATACCCAAGAAAAATCATCTAAAACTTAATCTCGAAATCTTGGTCGAACCGATTCTCAAACAATGTGGATTTTTACTAATTTAACTGTTGTATTGTTTATATTTGTTCTGGACTCTAAGTTTTCTGATGGACTTGTACTTGAAAATCTTAATGACTACATGGACTACTTTCCAAACTGCTTCTTTCATTATATAAACTACAAGGGAATTGACTTTGATCCCTTCAAATTTCCGGTTGTACTCTCAAGACATTCCGTGTTGGAAACAATTAATTATCCAGGTGGGATTTTTTTCGACGATAGCATCACTTACAAATGTGTGACGTCTGGAGACGTATCATCAGAACAAAATCAAACAAATCCTGTATACCATGCTTTTCGCGATGTTCCCAGAAATCATTTCAATTGTCGCGCTCATTTTTACATCTTCCCTGACACGGATAAGAAACTAGTAATACCTCTGAGCTATTACGAAGAGATAGATGATCGGCTGTTTTTGATTAAAAGATGGAACGTATATTCCCTCATGTCATCCACTAAATATCATATCCTCGTTTCTGACACGAAATCTCCAAAAAATGGATGGACATCGGGAATTAAGGCAATCGCGTCGCAGATACCAGTGTCAACGTTCTTGATTCTGGGAACTGAACAACTCTTGCTTCAATTTCATACAAAGAAAATGGCAAAAATAATATCTTCCTCTGTTGGTTATGTCGACTAAGAAAGCGGAAACCGGGTATTTGTACCTGTGTTTCCTAATAAAAATAATATATCCGATTTCAAAGAACAGATTCAAAGTATTAGAGGTACTTCAAAAGCACGTAACTGGTGCATTTCTTCAACAGCCTGGGATTTTACTGTTGACACTGATAAACACACCAAGCTAATACCGGAGTACTCCAAATTTAAGGGATTGATACACGATCTTAATTCCGTAATGCGTTCAAACAGTCACGTTATTTCGTTTCGGAAACTGAAAGAATTGAGGCAACAGAATAAGTTACTGGATCTGGACCAGATTTATTTCGCTTTAATATTTCCCAATGTGACCTTAGTTTCTGAATGTTCCTTTAATACATTAAAAACGATAACCTTCAAGACTGTTCACGGTTTTAAATTTGAGCTCGAAAGAGAAGAACCCGACAGCAGAAGACCAATTGTAAACTTTGGCGAAAACGATTTACTAACATTTGTTAAGTCTTTTGAAGGCTACGGTTTCATTTCATGTGGCGAGGTCGCAATCAAAGAACTGTCGTTTCGAGGTCTTACCTCTGCATTTTGCTTCGTTACCTGGATTATTTTAGCTTGTATTTATGTTAGCTTTAAAACGATTAATTGGATACTAATTAAGCCACGACAGATATTCTTTAACGTGTTAATTGACAGCATCAAGGTCTTTGTTGAACAAAGCGATAACGTTGTAAGAAATAGAGCCAAATTGCCATCTATGTATTTCCTTTGGGGTCCTGTGATCCTAGTCTCTGTCATTTTAAGTTCCTTATACAAAGGGGAGAACATTAGTGAGATGACGTCACCTTTGCAACCGATTCCAATTTACAAATTCTCACAATTATTAGAGAAGAACTATAGCATTTACAGTCCGATTTTTAGAGGAGGTCTGGAGATCTTTTTAAATAGCTCATTTTTTGGTGAATTGGCGATTAGTGATCGCGATTTCGGAAAAACTTATACAGAATTTTTTAAATTAACGGTTTGGATTTACGAAAAGTACCCTATTGAATCTCTTATGGTGAGCATTGATAACAAAACTTATTTCCATATAAATGAGATAACTTCACTTATGGCAGGGAAGCTGGACTTTTCATACGTCGAAGTTTTAAGGAATTGCGGGAACGTTGCAGTGATGGGATGGTCCAGTTATATTCGAGAACTGAAGTTAAATTTAAATGCACAATTGAAGACGACCAATGGCCATATTTCTGTCGGCAAAGAACTCTTATTTACAAAACCAATTGGTTGGCAGATTGGAAATGTTTATGATCCGCTATTTTTCAAAAGATCCGCCGCGCTTAAGGAGTCAGGGATTTTGTCTCAATGGGCGCGTTATTCTGAATTTGTTCTAGAATCTAAAATTCATTTCAGTCCTAGACTTGATCAGAATTCCCTGGAACCTCTTCGAATGAATGGAAACATTGTTGTGATTTTTATTGTTTACGCATCCGGATGTGCGGTTGGATTGTTTGTAATGATAATCGAGTTTTTGGTTGATTTGACCATCAGTATAATCTCTAGAATTAAAATTAAGACGTATAGCAGCTAAAAATATAATTAAGCTTGGTGGCAACAGTGCGCCATCTAGGTCCCTACTGTGGATCCATCTGTATTTTTCTAAGTTGAGGCAAAGAGTACATGGTGTTGGCCATGGTAACGGTTTCACCTTAGTATGCGTTCACCCCCCCCCTCGAAATCTTTGG
Source organism: Desoria tigrina (assembly GCA_906901685.1). NCBI lineage: Eukaryota > Metazoa > Arthropoda > Collembola > Entomobryomorpha > Isotomidae > Desoria > Desoria tigrina. Next base: position 1,840,371 of record CAJQTU010000035.1, read on the forward strand.
GATGACCTACAGCCTCAGGGGTGCGTTGTATCGAAAAAATGCAAAGAGTAAAAAAGGTGGAAAATTCAATTTGCCAGTGCCGTTTGATCTCGAATTTTAAATTTTTGTGATTTAAACATGCTAAACCATATAAGACTAAATTTTAAATCGCCGTTTTTTGGCGAAATCACCATGTTCGGACCAATAGCACAACCTTTTATTAATTCTCGTATATTAAAAACTATACAATTTTTATATTTCAAAAAAATTGGTTGAAAACCGACCAAGATATGCATGTTCAAAGTTTCCTTATAGGCAATATCATGTAACTGCTATATCATATAGCTGTCGTTATAGTACCGGATATTAGTATAGGCCAGAAACAGTATTAAGTACTTATCAAAGCTCCCAAAAGAGATATCCTATCCCGCTAGTATCCTTAGAATCCCGCAGTTGCAGGCGTTAAAGCGTTATGACTCAAAATAAGGCCTTTAAAGTGATAATAACCGAAAAACTAAAAATGTCAGAACTAATCTAACTCAGAACGGCTGAACTTTTTCAATTCTTTTTTCCAATACTTCATCATTATCATTAGATCCTAGCCCAGCGTGAGTTTGAATTTGGACTAAATTGGACACACCCCTTGCCCGCAAAAAATTAGAAACCAAACACCAATATGTCTTTAACATGTATATCTCCACTCATAATTCCACTTGTAATTCATACATTTTCTATATGTCTAACATGAATCTTCTACCTAACCCTATTCTACCTATTCAACCCTATATATATATATATATATATATATATACTACATCCTATACTCACATACGGGACCGCCCCCGCTCACACCTCGCACTGGGGGTGTGCCCGCGCCAAAACTTGAGATTTCAATGCTAAATGAGTCCTACATGCCAGTGACACCCCCAATTTACACGGGACCACCCCCACTCACACCGGGGTTGTGCCTGCGCCAGATGGGGCAACTTGAGATTTCAATGCTAAATGACTCCAACATGCCATGGACACCCCCAATTGACACGGGACCACCCCCCCTCACATCGAGGGTGTGCCTGCGCCAGATGGGACAACTTGAGATTTCAATACTAAATGACTCCTACATGCCAGTGACACCCCCAATAAACGCAGGACCACTTCCACTCACACCGGGGTTTGCCCGCGCCAGATGGGGCAACTTGAGATTTCAATGCTAAATGACTCCAACATGCCAGGGACATCCCCAATTGACACAGGACCACCCCCCTCACACCAAGGGTGTGCCTGCGCCAGATGGGACAACTTGAGATTTCAATGTTAATTGACTCCTACCTGCCAGTGACACACCCAGTAAACGCAGGACCACTTCCACTCACACCGGGGTTGTGCCCGCGCTAGATGGGGCAACTTGAGATTTCAATGCTAAATGACTCCAACACGCCATGCACACCCCCACTCACACCGGGGTTGTGCCTGCGTCAAAAGGGGCAACTTGAGATTTTAATGTAAAATTACTCCCGTGTTAAGGAATACCTTCTGGTACCGAATCTTGTAACATTCCTTAAATATTTACTTTTTAAATTCTATTTTATAACGGTTTAATCCCTTCCATACGTTCGTTCTCAACGGTTTCTTTGTTATGTTATAAATGTAACCTCGACAGATGTTTTAAGCATGCGAAAATCCAGGCCGTCCGTCCGTCCGTCCGTCCAAGGGTCGCTAAATTTTATACATATGTTGTAAGAGTCCAAACGGAGTTTGAGTTTGCAGTTGCGTCAAATCAAACACACCTCTTGACCCCTATAAATTAAACCCCCCGAAACCCAATAAAAGCCATATTACGAATGGATTGATCTAGAGTTACCAAACTTCATACACTCGTTGTAAGAGTCAAACCAACGGTTTGTTTCGAATTCCAATCAAATTAACCCCCCCCCCCAACACATTATAATGCCGAATTCTTAAACGGGTCTTGAACCTAACCATAGATCGAGTCATAAGATTTTATAAACATGGTGTTAAACTCAAGAGAAATAATGGGTTTGAACTTGTAATGTTAAATTTTCCTTTGAAATGCTCCTGATAGACTATATATATCCATGCTATTACTACTACAGTGCCTATAGTTACAACAAGATTGTTACATCGGTTACACCACCATTGACGTAAACCTATCCCTTCCATGTTATTTTTTTCAATTTTCACCTATAGCCTATGGAAACCTTTTCTACTACAGCTGCAGAGCCTAATATAGGCCACACCCACATGTTAATTTTGTTTTTCAATTTTCACCTATAGTCTATAGATAACTATTTTGTGAGATCTGCAGATCATAATTTAGGCCTCATGCACTTAAACAATATAAACTTATAAATAACTAGCGTATGACTTATTTTTCACATCGTTACATCTTAAAGTTTACAAGACTTCGTTACATTCCTTACAAGGGTTTATTGTATGTCCTTAAATAAAAGGCCCCTGTATTTCGATTCTTTACGTAGCGCGTATACTCTTAAAATTGTAATAAAATACTTCGTAAAGTAGCTGGTGCCATTATATAACTACTAACGAGTTATTAAATAAGCCCCTTTCACTTAAAACAATTAAATAAACTACAGCTAAAAAGAGACTTCTAAGTTGAGTCGCTCTCAAAAGAAGAAAACAAGAATAACCTTCAAGTTTTTTAAATACTTCTGTTTCTGAAACTACATTTGCCTCAATATGGGCCTCGATCCAAGAAAATAAATTGTAAATACCTGATAATAATTACCCGTTAAAAACGCACATCGAAAACAGGTAAAACTCCGTCGTCGAATAACATATACCGTCGCTATCTGACACGTACGATAGTTTTGTACGAGGATCTCAGATTTCCCCAACCATAGAGTAAAGTCGTATACATAGTCGACGTGTTGGAGAACTTGCGTCGTGCCGGTGGCACCGGACCACCACAACCCGTCACTACTACTTTTTAACAACTAATGCTGTTATGTAATCTGCTTTCCTTGTAAGGGTATCACTTCTATAAGTAAATAAAGAAATAACATGGTGGCGGCAGTTTTTTTAACACTGTGGTAGATTGGCAAAACGCAGAGGGTGTAACCGATATGACCCAACGTCGTACTGAACGTGAGTTAGAACTTGTAGATTACATATTCGAAAAATAATTGAACAAATTGAACCGTCCCCTAGTTAGAGAACGAACAGACGGACAGACCAATTAAAACCATAAAAGGGTAAACCTTTGGATGACCCCCACGCTATGGGTCAACTGATCAACCAAATTGTACCATCCTCGAACTTGGCCTGGCAGTTATCGATGCGGCATTAAATTCGGACAGACAACGGCATCCATATAAGCCCTAACTAACGGGCTAAAACTACTGCATTTTTCCCCAATTTTATCCAAAAGTACATAGGAAATTACCATATTAGTGCGATAGATCCATCGTTCTGTTATTGCTCGCTTACTTCATTGCCTTATACAAAATAGTATAACAAGATATTCAAAAGAATACCCTACGAGTTGGGTCCGCCATACATAAAATAAACCTAGAAAATGCATTTTGAATTCAAATGCATTCAAAATGAAACAATTTAAATGTAACCGAATTCTACGAACATTACAATATATCCAGCCTTTCTACAAGTGTGTAGCTCATTAACTCATCATCGATTTTTCGAATCTATTGGATATGACGATGTACGCTATTCCAATCTTTTAGAGATAAGGACAATGAAAACAATCAATTTAGACAGACTTATCTGGGAGTTTTGCATCTCTCTAGCGCTGATGCAATAAACCATACGATAGAGCAATATACAGAATGTTCAATTACACAATTAGATTTGTACTTATCGAGCAATTCAGTTTAAAGACCGGAACCTATCGAGGAAATGCATTTTAATATATGGCCACTCTTATTTTCATAAAACCGATACTTTGCTCTTATTATTATTAAATCCCATCCGCTGTTTGCATGTATCTAAGTGTAATTAGGGTAATCATGTTCGTATTGGATTTGTATAAATATTTCAATGAATATGTAATTAATTAATAAACACCCACTATACCCACTATGATCATTTCCCGTGTTTTCCCCACTACCAAAGAGTGCATAATAAATCCTAATCTTTTAATTAGAAACTAAACCTTAGTAACTTTTACTATTTGAAACATTTTTGGCTGAAATATTTTAAATTCATTATTAGAAAATGTTTAAAATCCCTCTATCCTTAAACTCTAGTGTCTTCATTACTTGAATAACAAAACGATGCTACTTGATAAAATCTAAGAGTAAGGTACATTAGATTTTAAAGTAGTACCAGAGAAAGAGGCCCATATTGAGGCAAATGTAGTTTCAGAAACAGAAGTATTTAAAAAACTTGAAGGTTATTCTTGTTTTCTTCTTTTGAGAGCGACTCAACTTAGAAGTCTCTTTTTAGCTGTAGTTTATAATTTATTGTTTACAGAATTTTTTTTTTTTTTTTAAGTCTTGCATTAAATTATATTTTTAAGTATAAAATTTTTTGAATAAAATTCCAATTCGTTATTAACACTTTATGCGAATGACTAGTCCGTTTGTCTGCCTTCCCGTTCTTTGGATTTGGATAAATAGTTATTGCTATAACTATAAATATAAGTCAAACTAACAAGGGAACATTCCCAACTGTACAACCCCGATATTTTTCTACTACACCCCGTCTCATTCGACAGAGGGTGTAAAATAATGAAACCTAAACATTGAAACTATCGGTGACTAAAATCGTTTTGAATTAGTAAAGTTGATGGGAAGGTCAAGCAGCGAGCGATATTTCAGGGATTCCTATGGTAAATCTACATTTGAATTTTGCGGAAAGACTAATACCCCTGCAATATTAATTTCTTGAGTCCTCCAATGTTAACTCCCTATCTCCATCGCGACTTATATAGAAAAGTGGTGGAACGGGGAAAACTCGACTTTCCCTTCCTTCTTGCCTTCTCACCGCTGTTAATTTTAACGTCAAAAGCGCCGTCCTTGACCTTCCCATCGACTTTACAACCTCAAAACGATTTTAGTCACCGATAGTTCCAATGTTAAAGTTTCATTATTTTTGTTTCTCTTTCGAATGAGACTAATTAGAGAAATATCGCTGTTGTACAGTTGAGAATGTGCCCTTGTAAGTGGCAGATTTGTCAAATCTGAATTGCTAAAACGGCACAAATAGTATTATCCAAAATATATTCATACATTGCTGTTTTCGTTCCATTTCGGAGTGTATGGATAAATAGTTATTTTGAGATAGAATAGTTAGCTAAATTGAGATTTGGGGTTCAAACGATTCCCATGAATAATAGAGCATCTTTGACGTAACGGGACCACTCCCACTTACACCGGGGCGCGAAACCTGATGTTTTCAACTCTTGGTTACGCCCATTACATCGGTTTATTTAAATTCCCCAATTTACTGAATGTACACTTTGGGTAATATCATGTCCTACGTTAGCGCGTATAGGGTTTCCAGGAACAATCAATTCAACGGAGTGGACGAATAGCTGAATATTCCAAACCGAATCTGCAATTATTTTTAAAAGTTGGGTTTCACTTTTCTATCCAGCATATTTTGTGTTGCTATTATCACATCCATCACATTGTACTGAAGCATTTGTTTAAATATATTACAACTTTAAGATTTTTTTAATGTATGGAGGAGCTAAAGTAACAAACAATAAATTATTTTTCAACTTTTCTGCTCTTTTATTGAACTATGAAATTTCACAACTATTCAGTAGCATGAAAGGTAGCATAAAAAATATCTACTATGAATGACAACTTTCCTAGTTTATCTAAAGAATACATTTTCTTAAAGATTCATTTAACCAAATAGAACTAGTATTATAGTTCCATAACAGAAGCAAATATATTATGATGTATAACTTATAACAAGTTTGCTTTAACGACTATGTCGCCGATGCGCGATGATGCGATATCGTGTATCGTAACATATCCATGTGACTATTATTTTTTAGAAGTGGGAACCTGATGGACGAAAAACCTACTTATAAAAACAATTGTAGGTTCGGCTGGAATATTCTTATAAATAATCACCCAGCATTCTGTTGAATTTTTCTGTTCTTTAATAGCAGAGGTTTTAAATAACGAATAGTAGACACTTAAACTGTGATAATTTGGAGGAATAGTCCATAATAACGATGATGAGACAGCTTACCCTAAATGGGAAATCGGATATCATCATTAGCCTTTAGGTTAATAACATGAAAAAAACTGATACTTAAAACTCCCTGTTCGTACTTAAAACAATAAAATTTGCTTTGAATGAGATAAAGCGGATTGGGATTGGGAAGTATTTGTAAGAACTTTACTATGGAATAAGCTCTAGGAATTATTAGCATTTGCCGTAGTTGCTATTACGATCAATACTAAATGATCCCCAGGCGACCTTAAATCACTAGCCAGATTCCTATAGGTTAAAGTGTTCGTGAGAGATGTGTTTGGAAGTTGTCAAACGTTCCCTTACAATTAGATTTACATTTTCAGTTTATCGTGCGTTAATAGCGCGTGTGCTTATTTTGCATGTTAGCATTAAGAGCATTACAAGTTGCATAGGTTATGTATGTAGAGCTTGAACAACATTGGTAAGGATCCGTGTTAAACCAATCCAGATGAGGAACGGTCACAATAGTTCCCTAAGCAAGCTAGATTTTGCAGACTTCTAGAAGATAGAAATAAAAAACTCGCGGCTTACGCAATGGATATTTATTGTCAATTCTCAATCAAATTATTTTTAAACCGGTTAGTAAGGATATCGATTAAATATACACTAACAATATCATAGACATAATATATTTTTGTGCCCAACAGTAAGGTCAAACCGCTTGTGATGATAATTATTCATGAGACTGGAATTTTATTATAAAAAAATATATCTTTTGAATCTCAATAGGATAGTTCATAGAAATCGAATGTGTCTTTTAATGCCCCTAGGTTTTAAGTTTAGCGGTTAAGTTCTTTCTTTCTTCCATTTGTTCTGGAAGCTTGTGTCTGTAGTTTTGGCCGTTAAAATGCTGTAGTTTTGTTAGGAGGACGAGAGGAACCATTTTGTTACTTGCGATTTAGGAAAGGAACGAGGCAGACGTACGTGCATCAACACTCGTCCTTTTATAATTAATAGTCGATATAAAGTTTACTTAATTGTAATTAAAGTGTCTACGTGGAAAATAAAGTAAGAAGAGTGAATCTAGAGAGCCAAGTGTAGTCTCTGTATTACTTATTCTGCATTCCGTCCACGTAGATTTTAAGATTGAGAATAGAAAGCATCCGAATTCCTGCAGTCATTTTATTCATCGAATTCAGAATAGTCAGGGAAGTCATATTTAAGACTCCAGTCAAACACATCAACCAAACAGGTCAAAAGTGAAAGGAGACGGATCCCGACGGGTAGACGGGTCATCGCCAGTCTCAACATTTTGGTGCCCTGGATGAGGACTTGTTTGGACGTATTTACTGGAACAGACGACCCATTTAGTAATCTTGGACGGAAGAAGCAACGCTGAACCGCCGCCCAGGAATTGAAGTTTGAAGATATTATCACCTCCGTGCTGCCTCTTTGAGGGCCATATCCTGAGCCTTCGGGATAATAACAGGTGATATCTTTCTAATTTAAAGTTGAATTTGCAACCGTGCATATTGAGGAGAGGACCAGGTCAAAGGTCATATTGTTCGAGGCGGAGACGACATCAGCAGCTGTGAATTTCGCGTGGAGTTAAACTGTCCACGTAGATTGAAATTGATTTTGTCGTACGACGTTCTTATTGAGTTTTGAAGGTCATGGCTGGTACGGGATCATCCAAGAATTCAGATGTGAAATCCGTCTCAAGAAGTCGGAGCTCGAAGGGTTCATCGAAGTCATCTTTAGCACATAGCAGTCGTGTCCGTCATGAAGAAGTTGAAGTCAACGTAAAAAATGATCTTGCCAAGTTGGACGACAACGAAAGAGAACTGCGTCTGGAAATAGAAAAGCTTGACCTTGCCATCAGGAAGTTAGAAGGAAGGAAATCTTATTTTGAAGATCAGATAAATGAAATCACTTCCGATGAAACTGAAGAGGAATTAGCTCAACTGAAAAAGCAAGTCAAACAAATGCCGCTGCAGTTACTGGATTTAAAGTCAGATAAGGAATGTCAAGAGCTCAGGCTAAACAGCATGGTGAAGTCAAACACCAAGAAAAGGCATTTAATAAAACGAAATGCAGATCTTGCTTGCGCAAAGATTGAAGAAATCGAACAGTATGTTCGAGAAAAGGCTTTACAGAAAGCAAAAGAACAGAAAGAAGCTGAACGCTTGAGGCTAGAAAAGCAATTAGTGGATCAGAAGAATACTGAAAGGCTCCATGAAGAATCGTGTCAACGGAAGCAGAACCAAGAGGAAACCATAGACGACACGTGGTCTGTGGAGGAATTAGAAATTCAAGATTCCATCCAAATGAAGTCAGAAGTCCAAGTAGACACGATGGATTTAAAACAGTGTGAACATTCATCCGTGGAGATTTCCGGAATCGGCTCGTCCAGGACCAGCGATGAGTGCAGGTTGGAAACGGATGTAATGGATTCCAACATTGTGGAATTACAAGGACGAATTTTGGATAGAAAAGAAGATGGACCGTTTCGTGCCCCATGTCAATCATCGGAATCTACACGGTGGGAGAACATCGACTTGCTGGAGTACCCAGAAGAACGATAGCAATCAAGTCAGAATGCAGTTAACGGAAAAGATGTCAAGATCGAAGTGGAAGAGCAGAAGCCTATTCCGCCAACATGGACCATGGAATCATGCCACAAGAGCGAGGAGAAAGTTGGTGCAGACCGAGCGAAGGAGGACAAGGCAGAGCAACGCCTGCAAGAGAAAGTCATCAACACAGGATTCCGAAGAGAAGTAAAACGGCCATATCGATATGGCGAATGGATTACTTAACCCTTTCGGGAGAAGTTTGAAGATAGTGATTAGAATAATTAGTTATTTTATTTTATATGTTTAATGTTTTCATTTATTTTTTTTGTTTGGTCCTACCCAACCTTACTGTCTAGTTTGTTCTTTTATTCGTGTTACTCATAAAAGAAGGTGGGAGGATTTTGAATCTCAATAGGATAGTTCATAGAAATCGAATGTGTCTTTTAATGCCCCTAGGTTTTAAGTTTAGCGGTTAAGTTCTTTCTTTCTTCCATTTGTTCTGGAAGCTTGTGTCTGTAGTTTTGGCCGTTAAAATGCTGTAGTTTTGTTAGGAGGACGAGAGGAACCATTTTGTTACTTGCGATTTAGGAAAGGAACGAGGCAGACGTACGTGCATCAACACTCGTCCTTTTATAATTAATAGTCGATATAAAGTTTACTTAATTGTAATTAAAGTGTCTACGTGGAAAATAAAGTAAGAAGAGTGAATCTAGAGAGCCAAGTGTAGTCTCTGTATTACTTATTCTGCATTGCGTCCACGTAGATTTTAAGATTGAGAATAGAAAGCATCCGAATTCCTGCAGTCATTTTATTCATCGAATTCAGAATAGTCAGGGAAGTCATATTTAAGACTCCAGTCAAACACATCAACCAAACAGGTCAAAAGTGAAAGGAGACGGATCCCGACGGGTAGACGGGTCATCGCCAGTCTCAACAATATCATTATTAACACTTTATGCGAATGACTTCCGTTTGTCTGTCTACACATGATAACACCCTGATGTTACATTTCAAGGTGGAAACCGGGGTTTTTTGGGGGAAATGAGATATGGGTTTTAAAGGATTCCAATGTGAAATAGAACATCATTGACGTATACGGGACCACTCCCACTAACACCAGGGAGCCAAACACGGGCTTTTTGGGGAAAATGAGATATGGAGTTTAAATGATTCTCAAGTGGAATATAACATCATTGACATACACGGAACCACTACCACTGGCACTAGGTTGCGAAACCTGATGTTTTCAACTCTTGGTTACGCCCTTTACATTGGTTTATTAAATTCCCCAATTTACTGAATGTACACTTTGGGTAATATCATGTCCTACGTTAGCGCGTATAGGGTTTCCAGGAACAATCAATTCAACGGAGTGGACGAATAGCTGAATATTCCAAACCGAATCTGCAGTTCTTTTTAAAAGTTGGGTTTCATTTTTCTATCCAGCATATTGTGTGTTGCTATTATCACATTTATCACATTGTACTGAAGCATTTGTTGGAATATATTACAACTTTACAACTTTAATTTTTTTTAAATGTATAGATGAGCTAAAGTAACAAACAATAAATTATTTTTCAACTTTTCTGCCCTTTTATTGAACTATGAAATTTCACAACTATTCAGTAGCATGAAAGGTAGCATAAAATATATCTACTATGAATGACAACTTTCCTAGTTTATCTAAAGAATAAATTTTAATTCATTTTTTCAATTCATTCATTTTAAGAAATAAGATTCATTTAACCAAATAGAACTAATATTATAGTTCGATAACAGAAGCAAATATGATATATTACTTATAACAAGTTTGCTTTAACGACTACGTCGCTGATGCGCGATGATGCGATATTGACTGTCGGTAAAACATGCGGCATTCCCAGACCTTGACGAGGTAGCAGCATTGTAAAACACCAAAGTAAAATTATCTGAAACTTACTCTCGAATTCCTGATCGAAAAGATTCTCAAACAATGTGGATTTTTACTAATTTAACTGTTATAGTGATTATATTTGTTCTGAAATCTGATTTCTCAGACAGCCTTGTAGTTGAAAATCTTAATGACTACATGGACTACTTTCCAAACTGCTTCGTTCATTATATAAACTACAAGGGAATTAACTTTGATCCTTTTAAATTTCCGGTTGTACTCTCTCGACATTTTGTGTTGGAAACAATTCATTATTCGGGAAGTAATTATTTTGACAATTACACCACTTCCAAAAGTGTGCCGTCTGGAGACCTATCATCCGAACAAAATCATACAAATCCTGTATACCATGCTTTTCGCGATGTTCCAAAAAATCATCTTAATTGTCGCGCTCATTTTTACATCTTTCCTGACACGGATAAAGAACTAGTGATACCTTGGGATTATTATCAAGAGATACACGATTGGATATTCAGATGGAACTTATATTCCCTTATGTCATCCCCTAAATATCATATCCTCGTTTCTGACACTAAATCTCCCAAAATCGGATGGAGATTGGGAATCAAGAGAATTGCATCGCTTATTCCAGTATCGACTTTCCTGATTCTGGAAACTTCACAACTATCGTTTACAACTTTTACAAAAACGGTAGCAAAGGCAAGGATAATATCTTTATCTGTTAGTTATGTCGACTACGAGCATGGAAACCGGTTATTTGTTCCAGTGGTTCCTGATGAAAATATACCCGGTTTCAACGAACAGATTCGAAGCATCAAAGGTACTTCAAAAGCACATCATTGGTGCATTTCTTCAACGGCATGGGATTTTTCGGTTAGCAATGGTAAATCAAACAAACTAACACTAGAGAATTTAACATTCAAACGGTTGATACGGGATCTGAATTCAGTAATAAGTTCGAATAATCACGTGATTTCATTTAGGAGGTTTGATGAATTGAGAAGAGGGAATACGTTACTGGATCTGGACCAGATATATTTCGCTATAATATTTTCAAATATAACCTTCGTTTCCGAATGTGTTTTTAGTTCATCAAAAACTATAACCTACAAGACTATCAACCGACTTAAATTCGGACATGCAAGAGAAGAACCGGACAGCAAAAGACCAGTTGTTAACTTTGGCAAAAACGATTTACTAACATTTGTTGTGTCCATTGAAGACTACAGTTTCATTTCATGTGGCGAAGTCGCAATCAAGGAATTGTCGTTTCGAGGATTAACCTCGGCATTTTGTTTCCTTACATGGATTATTTTAGTGTGCATTTATGTTAGCGTTAGAACAATTAATTGGATACTAATTAAGCCACGACAGATATTTCTTAACGTGTTAATTGACAGCATCAAGATCTTTGTTGAACAAAGCGACAGCGTTGTGAAGAATGGTGCTAAATTGCCGTGCATGTATTTCCTTTGGGGCCCCGTTATCTTAGTCTCTGTCATTTTAAGTTCCCTATACAAAGGGGAGAACATTAGTGAAATGACGTCACCTTTGCAACCGATTCCAATTTCTGAATTTTCACAATTGCTACAGAAAAACTACAGCATTTACAGTCCAGTTTTTAGAGGCCATAGAGAACTCTTTTTAAATAACTCATTTTTTGGTGAATGGGTGATTGGTGATCACAAATTCGGAAAAATTCTTACAGAATTCTACGCATTAACAGCTTGGAGTTTCGAACAATACGGTCAGGAATCTCTTATGGCCAACATTGAAAACAAAACTGCTTTCCATATAAATGAGATAAATTCACTTACGGCGGGAAAGCTTGACTTTTCATACGTCGAAGTTTTAAGGAATTGCGGGAACGTTGCAGTGATGGGGTGGTCCAGTTATGTTCGAGAGCTCAAATCAAATTTAAATGGACAATTGAAACATGCAAATGGCCATATTTCTGTTGGCAAAGAACTCTTATTTACAAAACCAATTGGTTGGGAGATTAAAAATTTTTATGATCCGCTATTTTTTCTAAGATCCGCCGCGCTAAGAGAGTCAGGGATTTTGTCTCAATGGGCGCGTTATTCTGAATTTGTTCTAGAATCTAAAATTCATTTCAGTCCTAGACTTGATCAGAATTCCATGGAACCTCTTCGGTTGAATGGAAACATTGTTGTGATTTTTATTGTTTACGCATTCGGATGTGCGGTTGGATTGTTTGCAATGATAATCGAGTTTTTGATTGATTCGACCATCAGTATATTCTCTAGAATTAAAATTAAGACGTATAGAAGCTAAAAATGTAATAAAACTTATAGTTGCAGTTGCAGCAGTCTTTATGTGCTTTAATTCATTGTTTACAGGATTTAAGTTATTTATTTTAAGTCTTGAATTAAATTATATTTTATATTATACAATTGTTCTGAATAAAATAACAAATGCTGAGTTTGGTCTTCATTCAAATGTTAGTGATTTCTTTATTTGCGTTCCTGTCCTACTTGACTCGCCGGGTAAAACTCGATTTATCCTTAGTCTATGAATAAGTCTAGTGTTGAAGCAATGGAATCAAAATGTTCACAATTTCAGTCCTTCGACACAAAAACACACAAGCATACACAAAAAAAATCAGAAAAGCAAAGTATGAAAATTTATTCCAGCTCTTTTCCCAGCTGGAAGAGTTCCTTAAATTGAGGCCAGATACATTACCTCTCTGAACAGCGATCCCAATACGCTGGATTAAAAACGTGTTACTAATATCATAGACATATATTTTTGTGTCCAACAGTAAGGTAATATTATGGTACAGTTTTGTTTTAAACGGCTAATAGAAAAAAATGCCATTATAAGTGCTGAAAACACTTTATGCGAATGACCATTCCGCCTGTCTGTCTATCCGTTCTTTCGATTTGAATAAATCGTTATAACTTTAAAGTCAAACTAACAAGGGAAGACCCCGTAACGTAACTCCCAGAATCGCTTGATTTTTTTTGTGTTGCACCTACTAATAATACTAACATTTAAACTAAAAGAATTAGCGGCCCAAATTGATATTAACCATTTTAAAAAAAATCACAAACCTTGAACATGAAAATAAATTATGTATTAAGTATTATGCTTCATGTCATATACCAAAAAATCAAGAAAAAAATAGGAATCCGAAAATCGGAAAAGGTGAAAACATGTTACGGCGATGAATAGCGTCGGGTTTTAACGTTTTCCAAGAAGTTTTCTTCCAAAAATCTAAAAGGTATATTGCATCAAGATAGGAAACACCGGAGAATTAGTATTGCGTTAGACCCTGAGTATTCATAAAATTCAAATAGCGATTTACTATAGGAAAAGAAGGAAGACTTCAGTTTTCTCTTTTCTTTCTCGCTCCACACATCTGCGTCTTCAAGTCCCCCATTTTACTCTAATTTCACACCATGATATCTCCAAGTTCCCTCGCCGCTCAAGCAGAACATTATGATTTTCGGATTCCTAATTTTTTTCTTGATGTTTTGGCATATGACATGAAGCATACTACTTAATACATAATTTATTTTCATGTTCAAGGTTTGTGATTTTTTTAATATGGTTAATATCAATTTGGGCCGCTATTTTTTTTATTTTATTTGTTAGTTTTATAAGTAGGTTCAACACAAAAAAAATCAAGCGATTCTGGGTGTTACTTTTTGGGTACTTCCCTTGTAAGTGGCAGATCTATCAAATCTGAATTGCTAAAACGGCACAAATAGTATTATCCAAAATATATTCATACATTGCTGTCTTTGTTTCCCTTCGAAGTCTAACAATGTTAAAAGCTCCAACCGCAAAACAAATGTTCATCGGTTGGATCGACCTGATCTTCTTCAACAGATATTTCTTATTTGAACATCCCCCAGCGATTCCCTTCCACTTACTTAGCAAAGCCTCCGACATATTATAGGGCAGTGTCCCCAATCGAATGGAGTTGACAATTACTCCCGGTAGAATCAGAGACATGGTCACAAAAGCCAAGTACAACATGAGCGGGAAGACCGGATACATTCGAATCGTCGCAAAGTTCGATATGAGGAGCACAAGGATAACAGCGCTACTTACCAAAGTTACGAAGTTACCTTCCACGACACAACTCGCTTGCCGGTAAACTCGGAGCCGGAGGTGCATTTTGAGCAGAAAATCAATTTGAAAACGTTCGTTTGGCCCGTTTTTGAATTGTCCCAAAACCTTCAAATAATCCAACATGACCTGGCATCGGAAAACTCCGGGAAAGTACAGCGAGAACACGCTGAGACGGCCACCCTCGACACAAACGAGGTAACTACATACAATGCGGAATGCAAATACTAGAAAATACGTCGTTCCATTGTCGGTGCTTTTGATGACGACGGACGGAATGACGACGTTTAGAAATCCGAACATGGGATCGAGGTTAATGAAAGGAGGAAAGATCCCGATGACAAGTGAAATTAGGGTGTAGCAGGCCGGCACGGTCCACAGAATCAGTTTTGGCAACTGGTCCGATTGACCTCTTGGTTCCAGCACGACATTGGCCACTGACTGGCCATCTGAATTAGGTGAATTGTTACCTGACATCGGATTGACCTTGGAATGGGACAAACCTACAGATTCCGAAACAAAACAATTTTTTTTTTCAATGGTTGAACTGGTTGCAGAATTCTATTTTGCTGTAGAGAGTGTAATCTAAATATGGTAAAATCAATTTGAATATTATTGTTTAAACGCTTTAAACGATAAATGGTAATCCATATTAGTTATGAATTTCAATATGCCGAAAATGGTATCCGGATAGAATGGTCGGGACAAAATGGTCAAGGACAAAATGGTCTAGGATGAAATAGTCTATGAAGTAATGTTCTAGGAAGTAATGGTCAGAATGGAATGGTCGCGGATATACTGGATGGGATATAATGGTAGCTAAAAATGGTCGCGGATATAATGGTCTGGTGAGCATAAGAATAATCATTCGAACGCTATAAACAAGTGCTTTCAACAAACGTATTTAACTTTGATTTATGATTGGGGCAATGTGAGATTTTAAATAATTTATGAAACAATGTGAAATATTTAAATATAAAACGTTATAAAAACGTCACATCTACGATATATTAGTACAACGATGGACGGTTTATTTCCGTCCACTTTGAGGTTTCGGGCTCGGGTTTTCCTGCAACAATCATCTCAATCTCAAATTCGGTCAGATTTTGCAGATTTTTTAAAGCAACGAACAACGAATGGAAAAATATGTTAAATGTAGACCCATTTCCTCCACGACCATTTTATCCGCGACCATTATGTCCCGACCATTTTATCCGGACCATTTTGTCACCGAATCGCGCAAAATATAGACTGGCATCATAAATAGATCATTGTTTCCTTTTACCGTCAAAATTATAATTTACAGCCCTCCTGGGAGGTTAAAGTATCGTTTTAGGGTGGTGTAGGTGATGGGGCTA
Organism: Desoria tigrina; assembly: GCA_906901685.1. Classification (NCBI taxonomy): domain Eukaryota; kingdom Metazoa; phylum Arthropoda; class Collembola; order Entomobryomorpha; family Isotomidae; genus Desoria; species Desoria tigrina. Next base: position 1,856,423 of record CAJQTU010000035.1, read on the forward strand.
CGGCCAAAGGTCACATTTCTGTTTAAATTACAACTCTACAAGTGTTATAAATCATTAGAAGAATACTATAAAATCCTATGTGACGATTTATGCGACTTGGTTCTATGGTTGGGTTTCTCACAATCACATTAAAACATCTTCAAGGCGTTGGATTATGACATTTAAAGATTTCAGAAAATGTGCAAGTAAATTGAATGATTCCCCGTGGATTTGACCGATTACCTCTTAGCAAAGCATAGTACTCGTCAGTCAAGTTCCTTAAAAACGTTGCAGATTCTGATCCATAAGATAGGACCCCAGTGGCTAATCCCAAGCAAACAGCCGCCATGGTCAGCGCAAACAAGGACGCGAAATAGGTTTCAAATGAACTGCTTCTATCCGTCGTAAATAGTCGTTTTAACAATGGGGTGAGGCAAAAACCTGCTGTCAAAAGCAGCAATCCACCCACACTGAATTTCCAAACTCGAATTTTGGACTTATTCGAAATTGTTCGAAGAGCCAAGATATCCGGGTCCCAGACCATCGGGAATTGTAACATCCAGACATTTAATTTATTAAACAGCGGAAGCGTTTCTAGAATTATTTCAGTGTTCATTTCGTACTATAAGCAAGCTACTCGAGGAATCAAGTGCAACTAAAATTAGACTGAAATGGAATTATATTTTGATAGCTTATGAAAAGTTTTGCGGGGGTTTCACGATTTTTGTCAAATGTAAATGGTCTAGATCTGGAGCCAAACTTGAGGGATAAGCTGGTTATGTAATTTTTCTTTCAATTTAAAAACTTAATCAAAAATAGAACGTACCTTTACCTTCAACGGTTTTACCTGGCCGGATACAAACATGGTTCAATAGGATATTTATACCAGCATTGGTATTTAGATCGAGGTACTTCTAATAACGTGGATAATATAATTTTGATAACCTATTAAACATAACCCCCAATTCTGAACCGAATTAATCCGATTTGAGAATAGTAGGTACATAATTAACAAGGGAACATTCCCGACTATACAACCCGATTTGTTTCAAACCAATCGATGGAGCTTGACCTTACCACTGACTTATTAGATTAAAACGAGTTTAGTCTCCGAGAGTTCCTATATTACAGTTTCATTATTTTTGTTTCTCGTTCGAATGAGACAGGGTAATAAATCGGAGTTGTACAGCTGGGAATGCTCCCTTGTAAGTTGGGTTATTCTTATTACTCAATATTGGATTGGCCTAATGTTTGGTTATGCCGATTTGCCATTGAGCTGCTGGGATTTTGAGGACCTAAACTGAGCGTTTGTTTAAGAGTTTTAAAAATATCTTTTGACGTTTTATTGAAAGGTTTTAAGGGTTAAACTTATTTTGGATTGGATGGCCGCAATAATTTGTTCTGTTGCAAATTCTGAGTAAATAAAAAAAACTTGAGAAATAGACCTGTTGAAAATTATTTTTCGTCCGTATTTCGTAATCCTTGTCATTCTGGGAAGTTGAACTGTCCATATTTTTAATCTAGAATTTTCGAAGTTTGAACCCTGTCGATTTCTAATTACTAACATAATTTTACAATTGATTAAATGTCACATGGGTTTAAAAACCGGGTAATTTAACATACGGTAAAACTTGGTATAAGCGCCCAATCTCCACCGCTCTTGTTTTTATTCGATTGTGCTTCTATTGTCCAGGTTGTAGGTCTATCGTTTCCACGTCTCAAGTTCATTTTTTGCAAACAATATTCAATTTTCTTGGAATTTTAAAATATCTTATCCACCCACAAGTAATAATTTTGACTAAAACTAAATATTACTTTCCCATAGAACCAGCACTAGATGTTTCTAGTTGTAAGGAGAATTGTTTTCCTTCATTTTGACTTTCAAGACGAAGGACTTTACGGTCATTTGGTAACTACTCTATACAATGCCAAAGAATTTTAATATTTTAAAGAAGAAAAAAATAACTACATCACAACAACCAACACAAAGGTCTCAATCGGTTAAGATATGAATTGGGGCTATGATTTTGAGGTTGAATAAAATCATCCTCCAAAAAGGGATACTTCTAATTTTTTGACTAAGGGTCAAGCATGTCATAATCTTCCAAAATATGAAAAAATTAGCGGTATGCCTTTTTGGAGGTTGATTTTATACCCAATACCCCATGGGGGTTTTTTGTAAGAAATATTGTCCAAAGGGAACAAAAAATGTCATTAAAAAAATTCGTAACTAAGGTGATGTTGGTAAAAAAGTGACTTCTTGATCCCTCTTCATTTTTAAGGCTCCAGACTAGTTAATCACAAAGGAAAAATGAGTATTATAATGGGTACTTTGGACCCCTCCATCTTTTTAACCATATCAGATAACATTTTAAAATAAAATGTGGTATCCACATCATTTAATTTCAAAAATTATGAAACTATTGTATAGACCAGGAAGGCATTGAATCAAAGGGAATTAATATTTATTGGAATCCTATTTTTTGAACCTCGGTCAACTTCGGGGCCAATAAGGTCATTGTATCGACTTGATTTTTTTTGCATCGTATCGCTGATATAATTGTCGAGGTGCATATAGAAATGAGATAATCTTTGTATTTCTTCATCATTAAAAGTAGTATCACAGAGTTAGGTTGAGTGGTAAGAGAGGTGCATTAATAGTTCTGAGAGGGCTACATCTTGGAAACCGATCTCACTGACTTCCTTTTGGTTAAAACTGATGAAAAGGGTTATTGATTGGCATATCAGAACTCCTGAGCTATTGGGAAGTCTGAAAGCCAATCGACAATTTGAATACATGGCAGGCGACTGGACGGAGGTTGCACTGCATCAGGTAATTGTGAGACTGGAGCGAACTCTCAAGTCCAGGCAGTTTGGGGTCTTGGCTGTCTTGGACGTTGAGAGTGCTTTCAGTCGAGCAAAGCAAAGCACAACCATTTTAGATGGTCTAAGTAAGAATATAGTGGACGATTAGATTCTACTAGATGGATTAGAAGCATGCATATGGGTAGATCAGTCACAGCCTCCCTTCAGGAGTTAACCAAGTCCTTTTATGGAGAGGGGCTGCCCTCAATTGGGTGTGCTGTTTCCACTGCTGTGGAACCTGGTGTTGTATGAGATACTCAATATGAGATAGAGCAATTAAAAGGGAACTGCCTCATGTATATTCTGGTGGGTTTGTCGATGATCTGGCACTGTTGGTTACAGGCATAGATCTACGAATAAGGCTCAATGGGGTACCATTAGAGTATTGTAATGTTGTTAGGTACTTAGGGGTTTATATAGACAGTAACCTTACATAGGTTTCGCAATGCAAGCTGAGGGCACGTCGGGGGATGACGGTGGTACCTCAATGCAGGCGAGCCATAGGTCAAAGGTGGGGTCTGAATCCAAAAATGTGTCATTGGTTGTCAGGCCGGGGATCGTGTATGCATCTCTGGTATCGGTTACCGCAACGACCAACGACAATGCTATGAAGAAGCTTGAGAAAACGCAACGAGTTGCGCTCTTGAGCATCTTTGGCGTTATGGGGTCCACGCCCATAGTTGGGCGACCACCGATTGTTTTAGGTGACACCACCAGAGTACCAGACCCTCGGAGGTCGGCGATCGGTGACCAATGGTCTTGAGTTGAGCTTGGTGGTCGGTGTTCGGTGGTCTCGAGCTAGGATCGGTGGTCGTGGAGCTGGTGAGGGAATGCTATGGATGCTAAGCATGTGGGGAGAACGTAGAGTAGTGACACTTCACTGGATTCCAGCACATATGAGACTGCAATGGGTCATTCGTGGCCTGAGTTACCTGCGCATGTAATGCAATTAAGAAGGCTCTCTCAATTAGTAAGGAGGTACCTACATTCTACTAGAGTGATTCAACCACTGCGCTCGCGGATTTTGGGAGCGTTTAATACGCTCAATTAAGGACCTTTTGAAGCATATGTTGGGTAATTCAAAGTTAAGTTATCCTAAATTGTCCAATGTTTTAATCAAAATAGAAGTAGTGATTAACGGAAGGCCACTAACGACGGTAACTGAGAACCCCTTGGTGCCTTTAACACCAGCCATGTTTCTCCATGAAATTCCGTGCGCAGTAACTGAAGATTTAGACAAATGTGGATTCCAGAAGGTGAACTAAGAAAGAAAAGACCTTTTGGAGGATTGTAAAAATGAGGTTTCGGAATGAGTACTTGGCGATGTTAGTGCAACGCGGGGATGGAAACCCCGTGAATTTGAAAGTTGGGGACGTAGTGTTTTTGGGCTCGGACAATTTAAAAAGACTTCATTGGCCTATGGCGAAGATTGTGGAAGTCATCCCAAGGAAAGACGGCCACATCAGAGTGGTGAAAGTGAAAATGGCAGATGGATTTATAACTCGAGCCGTTCAAAGAATCGATGCTCTGAAGGTTTCAAATCCGATAGACATTCCAGATTCGGGTGAAGTGAAAAGGGTGCTATTTTTACTCGAACTGGTCGTAAAGTGATTTTGCCTAAGCGTTATGAATGTTAATTGTTAAGTGAAAGTGCTACATGTAATTTAAGTGATTTCATGTATATTTAGTCTTTTATTCTGTTCCGACATAAAGGTTGTGGGAGGATGTTATGAAATCAGGTCTGTTTTAGGGTAAAATAAGATTTGTCATGTAGTTATTTCGCGGGGATTGTACCTCGCATCTTTTGTGTAAAATTGTTGAGTGTCCGTTGAGAATATCGGCACTACTTCGTGAGAGATTGAACTGAACGGAGCTTGTCCGTTAGTTAGCAAAGCTTTCACGATTTTTATTTTGTTAGAATATAGTTAAATTCAAATAGGTTTCTTTGTTGGAACAATTAACGTCTGTCATATGTAGGAACGTTAAAAGGTATTTGAGTTTTTAGTGAATAAACGAAGAGTTTCCAGATTTAGTTACAATTCTCTGGATTCCAGTCTAGTTTATTTGACGCACCTTCAAACTTTGACCTCGGCAGTGCATCCACACTTTTGATCTGAGAAATCGTATCGTGACGGGTAGTCATTATGCCCTTTCTCAACAGGACCCTACATCTTTTAACCCATTCCCATTGATCCGATGCTTTCCGGGTCTATGCAGTAGTTTCATAATTTCCGGAATAAAATGATGTGCACACCACATTTTATTTGACAATTTTATCTGATTTGGTTAAAAAGATGTAGGGTCCAAAGTAGGCACTCATACTAGTCTGGAGCCTTAACTAGAACTAAAACGAGGTTTTTACCACAAGAGGACTGTTCGCAACGTATATCAGAAGATCGTTGGAATTTGCATTATCCCTTAGTTACAACACATTTAAAAGCTGAACTTCAATGAGCCCAAAAATTCCTATTTGCTCAAACTGGGCTTCACATGAATTTAGCCCATTTCCGGTTGCTAACCGATCAACACCTTTAATACATTGAGCTTTAAGTAAGGACGAGAACGGGTTATTCTTAGAAGCAAGAACATTACATTTGCTAATGAATATAGACAAATTCGGAGGTTGGCTCTACAAGTTAAATTCAATGCAATAGCATCGAATAGAAAAGTTATTTATATCTTTCATCGTTAAACTTAATTTAATGTTCAAACACTGAATTTTAATACATCAGTCGTCCTTAATTACATGCCGCAAATATGACTTGATTGATTATTTGCAAATAATTTAAGTATCAAGCCAAATTTTTCGAACCAGTGTGCAGTGGCCACCTTTCGACCAAATAATGCCTAAAACTTGAATTGTGTTTTTGATTTTGCTTAATTGTCAGCAAAATTTGTACTCGTTATGTAGGATTACACTTGTAAAATCGCGGCAAAATATAAACGCAAAGTTGAATACAAAATAACGTTAACTACGGAACTGATAAAGCAGCATTTATTGAAAAGTCAAAAATAGCTTTGAAAACGGTCGTCTTGGTGGAAATTCGTAGTGGAAACACAACGTAAGTACCGACAGTAAAACTCACTTTAAATGGTCGCATTGCCCTCAGCTTCATCTTAAGATATTTTCTATTCGGCCATCTTTTAGCCTCCGTCCGCCATTTTGACAGCAGTTTTTCCGACAATTGATTCGGTTTGGAATGCAGTCCAACACCCACAGCCATGACACCCGACAGTACCAGGGACACACTGACACAGACTAAATACATCGGAACTGGTAAAGTACCGTGCATCCGAATAATTGCAAAACACGAGAGGACCAACAAAATGAAGGTGCCACTGATGGCAATGGCTACCAAGTTCCCTTCCGTGACAAGTCCGAACTTCCGGATTACCTGCAGACGGACGTACATTTTGTGAAGGAATTGGTTTCGAACCACGTTAGTAGATGCCGTTTTAGCTGAGAAGTTCAAGTAATCAATTTGCAAAAGATCTTGAAGAATTCCAGCGAAACTGAGAACAAATAGAGTATTACGTCCTGCGTCTGTGCAGACCGTCCAAGTGAATATGAGACGCAGAGCAAAAATCATATTATATGCCAGATCATTGTTTCCAGTTTTGGTGACGAGGGAGGGAGCCACGGTCTTTAGAAACCCGTACGGAGGGTCGAAGTCATAGAAAGGTGTCGTGATTCCGAGGAAGAATGACATTGACATGACGATTGGCATCATAGCGCGGTAGGCTAGTTTCTGTAACCATGGTGACTGCCATTTTGAGACAGGGTCCATGCCCCGCCCGACAAATCCTCCGAGGTTTGCCTGGTTTTTGTTACATGTCGTTCTGCCGTTAATCCTTATGTTTCTAGTGAAGGAGTCGTCAAGCTCTACAGATTATCAACGGTTGTATTATATAGGGCGGTTACAATGGGGCAGTTATTGTAATGGCGCTTATTATTTGGCGTTGAGGCTTAACATATTTGCAATTATTCTAAGGACTTCTGTGCATACGACAGATTATATTCCAGTCGGACAGAGAATATCTGTGCAAAATATACATTGTGAAGAGAACCTTAATTATAATTAAAGTAAGTCTTATCATCATAAAACCTCGCTATTTGAGAACTACATTATGCTCTGCGTTTTCTGTCCACCAAAATTGGACAAATCTCTAGACTCTGTTCAAAATGTCAGATACCATTTCCTGGAACAATTAAATCGCAAGAACGGAATCTTCTAAACGTTCGTGATTTGATATTGGAATTTGGAATAGACTTGCCTGCTTTTAAAATAAAATACTGCCGTGTCAGGTTGTTCAGAAATGCGACGCCGTCTGATTCGTATAGGATAATTCCAGCAGCAATTCCAAGACTTCCTGACGTAAACAGTAATGCAAATACGGCGAAAAACACGGTTTGAAATGACATGGTTTTGTCCGGGTCAAAGAGCTGTTTTAAGAGCGGGGTGAGACAAAAGCACTCCATTAAGGATAACCCTCCGATGACGATACATTTCCACGCCAGCACTTGTCTCTTACTTGAAATTGGTCGGAGGATTAAGAGTTCGGAATCCCAATATATTGGGAATGTCCAAATAGGTGCGTATAATTTGTCAAATAAAGGTACGGTTTCCAATAAAATTTCCGTTTCCATTCTCTCTTAAGAGTTCAAAAAGTTGGACTCAAATCTGTAATATTTATAAAATAATGTGAAACACAAATGAAACTATTTCATGATTCTAGAAACTCGTTTGCAAATAATTTTGAAGACCGCTGACAAACATCCTTTGAATTGTTTTTTAATTATTAACATTTTTAAAGTTTTCCGGTCAGCCATATATACCTGTATACGGATGGATAGGTCCATTATTAATGCTTTAAAATTAAAATTTACAAGGAAACATTCCCAAATGTATCAGCCCAATATTTGTCAGTCGAAAGAAGGTGTACAACGAAGCCATTTTAACATTGGAGTTATAGGCCACCAACATATATTTTAGTTATGTTGATCCGTAGATCAAACACGGGGCTGTTTGAGTTAAAAATTAGCACTGGTTGGAAAGAGAGAAAAAATAAAAACCGAAATTTTTATTTTTACTCCTGGGGTTTCCCCCAAGAAATAGGGAGTTATCATTGGAGAAGTAAAAAAATAGTATTGCGCCCGAATCAGATTTATCGCAAAATATGAACGGAATGTTCCTTTCGGAATTTAGTTTCTGTTTTGTGGGATAGGTTTCTTAAATTTAATGGTAGTTCCCCTTGTTCGATGTTTCTGTAAATCCATTGATAATTTTGTTGTTCATTTTTTCAAATCTTAACGCCTCGTTTATATGTTTTTGTTTTTTAATTTCCTCAAGAAGCAATAATGTCAAATTTTAAACGAATAGTTAGTATACCACTACTAAAATGACATATATTCGGGTCAATTTTTTCAATCGGACATAATATATACCATTTTGTCGCAAATTTTGTGTAGATTCCGAATCTGCAATAAACCGACGTTAATCATTGGAGCGTTTTTGAGATAAACCCCGAAAACCGGGTAAAAATAGGATTTTTTTGGATTCTTTTTATTTTTAGGTGTTTTAAGATTCTAGATGTAGAAAACAAGATACAAAATGTTATTTACGACTTCATTACGAGTTTAAATAACTAACCAGATTTTTATATCTCCGAAGCGTTGGTGAGATTTGTGCCAGATACTAACCCAAAAACCTGTTAAAAATCAGTTTTGTAAGAGTTTTCCTCATTTTAAGGTATTTTACCTTAGAGTATACAATATAACTAGAGGAGACAAAGTGAGTTTTTTTGTGATTATCGATTCAATCCTAGAGTTTCCGGGGTACCGTTGAAACGAAACCAAGAATTAAAAACCTAAAGTGTGCAGCCCATAGATATAGAAAGGAGCCTCTTCTTCTATATCTATGGTGCAGCCTAGCCTGAGTCAGGAGTCAGGATGCTTCAATTTTGGCAACACTACTTTGCATGACCCCCACGGGTCAACCGATCGACTGATATTTCACACCTTCGAACTTAGGCTTCGCATTTGCAAAATACACAAGTGTCCCGAATTTCAAGTCGATTGGTCCAGCCGTTTGGTCTCTATCGTGTCACGGATGGAGGGACAGCATCATTACACAAGCCCCTACTCGCAGGATTGCTTGACAACCGGCGTCTGAAGATTGTTCCAAGACGCCGGTTGTCGAGCAATCGGGCTAAAAACGCATGCACATTGGACAAATTTTTATGTTTCTACGGTACCCCGAAAACTCTACGATTCAATTCATAATCACAAGAAAATCTGCACGTTTATATGGGATTGTCTCCTCTAGTTATATTATATACTCTAAGTATTTTACACGTTGATTTTTGTAACGTTCGATTGTTTTTTAATTTTCGCCCTATATACTGGGCAGTATAGCATTAAACGCCCCACTTTTAAGCCCGCGCCAAAATGTCAAAAAAAGCAGTTAGGTTACGAAGATAGAGTTAGGGTAGGACACCGAGCTATGCGAGGTAGATAGGGGTAGGATACCGAGCTATGCGAGGTAGCCATGAGTAGGATACCGAGCTATACGAAGTAGATTAGAGTAGGATATCGAGTTATGCGAGGTAGATAGGAGTAGGATACCGAGCTATGCGAGGTAGATTAGAGTAGGATATCGAGTTATGCGAGGTAAAAGGGGTACATAGGGGTAGGATACCGAGCTATGCGAGGTAGATAGGAGTAGGATACCGAGCTATACGAAGTAGATTAGAGTAGGATATCGAGTTATGCGAGGTAAAAGGGGTAGATAGGGGTAGGATACCGAGCTAGGCGAGGTAGGTATGTATAGGATACCGAATAATGAGAGGTAAGAAGGATGCGGTATCTGACTGAACTTATGCATTGGATTGTATCGTTCCTTGGCTTCCAGCAAAACTAAATGGCCCCTGCCCAACTTTTTGTGGCCCCCATTTTCTAATGACGTGCCTTTCAAGGAAAAACAAACTAAAAAGAATTATCAGTGCAGGCTAAATTATTCAAGCAACGAAAAAATACAAAATACATTGCAATTGAAAACTAAATTTTTAATGTACTATGATTGTTTTTTTTTGTTTTCCAACATGGGTAATTCCTCTTTAGTCTACCTCGACGTTGCAAAAATAAAATTTTATAATTTCGAGGAAGTGTTCCGTATTCACAACTAACAATGGAACCTTTTTTCATGTTCAACTCCGATCTGATAGTGGCGGCTGCCAAAAAAATCAGACATAAAATTGGATTTTCGAAAATGAAAATCGCTTTTATAATGCTTACTAAGGGTGGAGAAAATGTCCGGGGGTGAGATTGCCAGGGGCGAGTGGGCCGGGGGTGAAATGTCCGGGGCGAGTGGGCCGGGGGTGAAATGTCCGGGACGAGATTTGCGGCGCGAGATGGTCCGACACCGAGAACATGAGATGGGAAGTTGAAGAAAATGAGGAGTAGTGGCGTGTGGCGCTCGGCTCCTTTTTAACCACTTTGAGGCCTGCGAGAAGAGGGGTTTCTCGCAGTAGGGAAGGAGGTAGATGGAAAAGTCCTGTTTTCTCTCTTCTTCTCGCAAAGACTTCAAGAGGTTAAAAAGGTTCCCCATACTAAAAAAACAGTACCATCACTCCTTTTCTTGAACTTCCCATCTCGTAAAAAATAGTGGAGATTTCATTTTTATTTTCAGTTTATTAATGGGTGATTGGTGAAACCCTTTAATGGCTTTACTCTCACAGTCCGTCCGTCCGTTCGTCCGTCCGTGCTCTAACTCACGAACGGTTAAATATTTCAAAATTCTTTTTTCGGAAACCCATTTATCATTTATGACCTTCCTGCGGAGGTTGAGTTCGTTCGTGGGTCATGGGGGTGCGATCAAAGGTCATCATTTTTTGAAATTACAACTTCACATATGTAATACATGGTTGGAAAGCTAAGACTGTCAAGTGTACCATGTATAGAAATTCACTCTATGGTTGGGGGAATTTGAGATTCTTGTGCAATATTATCGCACGTGTCGGATATCGACGTTAAATATTATTCAATGTCTTGAGTCTTTTTGAGTTTTTTTTCAATATTTTTAACAAATCTATATCCTTTTGTAAACAATGAGTGCGGACGGTTATACAGACAAATGAGCGAGTCTTTGATCTACATCTAGCGATTAAGCTGATTGCCAAGTTAACGAAAAACTCAATTATCATCACAAACAACCCCACCGCACATCCCGCTGAAAAAACAATGAAAATCACAACAATATTTCCATTCATCCGAAGCGGTTCCGGGGAATCTTGTTCGTGTTTCGACCATCCAGGATTGTAGTGAATTTGAGATTCTAGAACAAACTCCGAATAACGCGCCCATTCTGACAAAATCCCTGACTCCTTCAGCGCGGCGGATCTTTCAAAAAATAGCGGATCATAAAAATTTTCGATCCTCCAGCCAATTGAATTTCTGAATAACAGTTCTTCGCCAACGGAAATATGGCCATTTTTCGTCTTTAATCGTGTACTCATGCTAAACTCAAGGTCTCGAATATAGCTGGACCACCCCATCACCGCAACCTTCCCGCAATTATTCAAAACTTCCGCGTAGGAAAAGTCAAGCCTTCCTTCGACAAGTGAATTTACCTCATATCTATGTAAAGCGGTTTTGTTATCAATTTTCGCCAGAAGAGAATTCGTACGGGATTTATCGTTTTCGTAACTAAAAAACGATAATATAAAAAATTCCGTAAGCGTTTTTCCCCATTCGCGATCTTGAATGATCCATTCGCCTAGAATTGAGTTATTTAAAATGCTCTCTCGATAACTTTTAGAAACTGGACTGTAAATGCTGTAGTTCTTCTCCAACAGTTCTGCAAATTTTGAAATCGGAATCGGTGCCAAGGGTGACGTCATCTCACTAATATTCTCCCCTTTGTATAATGAACTTAGAAGGACGGAGACGAGGATCACGGGACCCCAAAGGAAATACATAGATGGCAGTTTAGCAGAATTATTTACAAAGTTATCTCCTTGTTCGAGAAAGATATTAATGCTGTCTATCAACACGTTAAGAAACATCTGGCGTGGCTTAATCAGTACCCAACTGATAATTCGAAAGATGACGTAAATGCACACTAAAATAATCCATGTAACGACACAAAACGCCGACGTTAACCCTCGAAACGACAATTCCTTGGTTCCGACGTCGCCACATGAAATGAAACTGTAGTCTTCGACAGACACAACAAATGTTAGCTCAATATTTTCGCCAAACTCAACAATTGGCCTTTTGCTGTCCGATTCTTCTTTTTGAAGCTCTGTTTTAAAGCCAGCGATCGTCTTAATCTTGACTTGTAACGATTGGGATGTATTAAAGGGGCATTCAGAAACGAATGTCACATTTGGAAATATTAAAGCGAAATATATTTGGTCCAGATCCAGCAGCTTATTTTGTTTTCTCAATTCGTCGAGTTTCCGAAATGGAATAAGATGATTGTTTGAACGTTTTAGAGTATTTAGATCGTCTATCAATCGCTTAAATTCGAAGTACTCTGGTGTCAGCTTGTTTGATTTATCATTGTCGTGCAAGAAATCCCAGGCCGTTGAAGAAATGCACCAATTAGGTGCTTTTGAAATGCCTCTGGCATTTTTAATCTGTTCTTTGATATCCGATTTGAGAGAACTGGCTATGTTTTTACTATGAAACATCGGAACATATATTCGGTTCCCACGCTCGTAGTCGACATAACTAACCGATAGAGATATTATCTTTGCCACATTTTTTGTTAATTTTGGAAACGAGCGTTGTTCCGATTCCAGAATAAGGAAAGTAGATACTGGAATAAGTAATGCGATTTGTTTGATTCCAAGCCTCCATCCAATTTTTGGAGATTTGGTGTCAGAAACGAGGATATGATATTTAGGCGATGATATGAAGGAGTGTAAGTTCCAGAGGTATTTTTCTCCCTTTATCTCCGTGTAATAGTTCCGCGGTATCGCAAGCTTTTTATCCGTGTCAGGGAAGATGTAGAAATGTGCGTGACAACTTGCTAGAGTTCGCGGAACCTTGCCGAATGGTTTGTGTATATCGTTTGTTTGGTTTTTTTTCGATGATAGGTCTCCTAATGTCCCGTATTCGTAGCTGATGAAGTCTTTTAAGTAAGGAGTGTTCAAATAACGTATTTTTTCCAACACGGAATGTCGAGAGAGTACAACTGGATATTGGAAGGGTTCAAAGTCAATTTCCTTGTAATTGATGTAATGAATTAAACAGTTTGGAAAGTAGTGCATGTAGTCATTGAGATTTTCAATTACTAGTTCATTTGAGAAATCAAATTCAAGAATAATTAAAAATGATATTAGCGTTATAGGAGTATAAGGCCACATTGTTTAAAATGCTTTGGATCAAGTTTGCAGATTGTGCAAAAAATGCGTGGAATAGTATTAACTTTTCAAAATTGTGGAATGACGATATTTTTTAAAGATTTTTGGTTACAATTTTTGAATGTTACCAACAGTTTTTTTTATGATACGTTGGAAATATTGTCAAATTAATTTGAGCAGAAATGTATTCTTTAGAAGGATATATTATGACTTTTGACCACCTTCTACGCGAATAATGTTAGAATTTCGTTGTTAAATATGAAAAATTATCTATTGGTTATTATCAGGTGCGTCATGAGAGTATTAAAAATGTGCGTCAATCGACAATACATGAATAGTTATAAGCAGAGATCGTTTGATATCCTATCTAACTAATTTTTTTTGTGAATACTATTGTAGTAAGTACTAGATTATTGTTGGAAAACAATAGGAAAACTTCCGCATCGAAATAATTAAAGGTTCCGCCGGAATTTTTCTTTAATGATCATCCAGGATTCTATGGTTCTTTTAAGAGGCTAGCTTACAAAGGAGGTATTCGAAGTCTCATATGCAAAATAGCGAAAATTAATTGAATTAAATTAAAATGACAAAGTTTGTAAATAACCAGGTTTAAAGAATTAGAAGCAATTAATTTGAAAAATAAATTAGCGATGTGGTAACTGACAAGAAAAAACCGAGATATTAGGATTTTTGAATTCCTATTTCTGTCTTGATTTTCTACTATATCTCAGTAGTCACACCTCACATCGTTAATTTATTTTTCAAGTTCATTGTTTGTAATTTTTAAACCTGGTTAATAAAAACTTTGTCATTTTAATTGAATTCAACTAATTTTTGCTATTCTGGATATGACACTTTAGAAACTTCCCTTGTACTAAAATATCTGGGGTTGTAAAACGAAAACAAAACTTGTATTATCGATATGGAGATACACAAACTGATTATTTGGAGAATGAGTCCATAATTACGATTCACGATGGTTAGATTCCCTAAATGACAAATTGGTAATTATTATTTACGCAGCCGGCTGTGCCAGTGGATTATGAGCCGTGATAATCGAGTTTATATTTTACTCTGCCATGTTCATTCACCCAGGATTTAGATTAAAGAATTTTTCGCCTTAAACATAAAAACATAATCAACCCGATATCGATAGTTTGAACTGAAGATTTTGATCCATCGGTCCTTACTCTTACTCAATATTTAAACAATAAACTTTATTTTCAATGGTCAATTAAAGTGGATTTGGAAGTAGGATTACCATTTACTATGTCACGTGAAAATTTGAGACCTCGCACAAAACAAAGTAATTTATGGACACATAAACTTAATTAATTACGATCAATAAAAAAAATTGTTCCCATTAATTTTATCTCGGTTGTCTGTATAGCATTTAGTCGTAGCAGAAAAAGGTGTTATTTGTTTCCGCCGAAGGTTTATCCTTGATCGTCTGGTCGTTGATTAATCGTGTGCGGTTTTATTGTACAGACCTATCTTGCCAGGGTGATTTCCAAAATGGCGGTCCCAAATCCGTAAACTCATTTGAGGGCATGGACAAGACCAATACATTGATGTTCAAATCTGAATCGCTGAAAGGGCACAAATAGTATTGTCCAAAATATATTCATAAACTGCCGTTTTTGTTCTCTTTCGTAGTTTATTTAACAATATTAAAAGCTCCAACCGCAAAACAAACTTTCATCGGTTGTATCGACCTGATTTTCTTTAGCAGATATTTCTTATTTGAACACCCTCTAGCGATTATCTTCCACTTATTCAGCAAAGCCTCTGACATTTCATACGGCTGTGTTCCCAATCGAATGCAATTGACAATAACTCCCGGTAGAATCAGAGACATGGTCACAAAAGCCAAGTACAGCATGAGGGGTAAGACGGGATACATTCGAATCGTCGCAAAATTTGACACGACGAGTAAGAGGATAAGAACGCCACTTGTCAAGGCCGCATAGTTACCCTCAACGATACAACTCGCCTGCCGATAAACTCGGAGCCGGAGGTGCATTTTGAGCAGAAAATTAATTTGCAATCGTTTATTTAGGCCTTGTTTGAATTTATCCAAAACCCGCAAATAGTCCAACATGACCTGACTTCGGAATATGCATGGGAAATAGAGCGCGAAAACGACGATTCGCGCTCCCTCTGAGCAAATGAAGTAAGTAAAACAGAAACGTAATGCAAATACTATCAAGTACGTCGGTCCATTGTCGATGGTGTTTAGGACGCCGGTCGATGGAATGACGGCGTTTAGGAAGGCGATCGGGGGATCAAGGTCGTTGAAGGGAGTGACAAGGCCCAGAACAAATCCAATTGTCATGTACAAACTCGGGACGATCCACAGAATCAGTTTTGGCAACCGGTCCGACTGACCCTCTGAATCCGGCAAAACTGCAACAGGGCCAATTGACTGACCATTTCGGTCATAAAGCTTGGGATTGACCTGACCTTGGAACGTGATAGAAGTCATGATACCGAAAATTAGAAATTGTTTGGGGTTTATTTTATAGTTAAAAATTTAGGCTCAATCTTCTCAATCAAATCTTCAACGTTTATTAGACCGTCCGTCCGTCCGTCGTTTTTGTCAATGTAAATCAAGACAAAATTAAACAGCCTAGAAGCAGGCCGGATTAGAACCAATAAATTTTTTTTGAAATAGAAGCATAATATTCGCGAGTGTTTATCAAATTCCGAACACAGAAATAAGTTTCAACATAATTGTATTGGTTTAAATAGGAAAGTGGATTAAAATATTTGGAAACAGGAATTATATATAAATCCAAACGTTTTGAAACAATAATCATATTTTAAAGGTATTCATATTTTTTATATACAAAACAACAAACTAGGGTTCGTAAAAGCCGTAATTGGGACATTTCATAATATTGTTTCATGATCTTTTCAAATTGATTCAAAAATTGAATCTATCATTTAAAAGCCGTATTTGGAATTTAAGCAAATTGATAAAATTGATTTTAAATGCATTTGTGAAACAATAAAATATTTTTTAACGAAATTGTACAATCTTAAATAGCAACATGGATTCACAGATCGTGAAACAGTAATATAGAATATAAGTCAATGTATTCTGGAACAATTCTCAAATATCCAGTTTCTTCACATATTTGTTATGGAAACTATCTTTATCAAGTTATAGCATATTCTTTTGGATGTAAATCAATTTATGATAGAAAAATTACTAAAGCTTCGGGATTAAAACGCAGTCGTCTAGGTGAACGTAAATTATAATTTTTTAAATTTTATACAATCGAGCAACACGATAAGTAATATTGAACGACAATCTATATGAATTGTGCGAGCTGTCGTTAACGTATACAACGTTGTATTTATTTATTTTTCATGATTCAAGTTTCGTTAAATTCTTTAATGAGTAATTCTTTTATCGTATTAAAAGGTATGAAGCCGAACTAGCTCGCCAAAAGGTAAAACAGATGGCATTAGAACAACTTGATATAATTCCTTCCAAACTTGTTGAATGAGACAGGTTAAAAAAATATCGGGATTTTACATCTGGAAATGCTCCCTTGTCAGATTTCTCAAAATCGAATGGCCATTCAGAAGAGCCGCTATAATTTTCGTTTTCAATTTTTTTCTTGAATGTTTGGTATATAATACATTCTATTATCAGTTTATAAGGAGAAGCAGGTCCATTGTAAGTGGCAGATCTATCAAATCTGAATTGCCAAAACGGCACAAATAGTTTCATTCAAAATGTATTCATGCCTCTGCGAGAAGAAGGTTTCTCGTAGAAAGAGAGGAGAAGCCCTGTTTTCTTTCTCCTTCTCGCAAAGGCCTCAAGAGGTTAAAAAGGAGGAAGTGTGCCCCATACCATCACTCCTTTTCTTCAACTTCCCATCTCATTTTCTCCAGCCTAAGGGAACATTTTAAAAAGCAATTTTCCTTTTTGAAAATCCAATTTTCTTTCTGATTTTTACCAAGTACGATTTGATCGGAGTTAAAGTTAAAAAGGGCCGCATTGTTTGTGGAATTCTGCTTATTATCAAGAATTTATTGACATTGATTTTCATGTAATTCGATACATTCCGCACTTGACTAATGAATACTGGATATAGATTTTTTTGCAATTGATGTAACATTATAGCCAATACTAAAGTTTATCGAATAAAAAAATAACACCTAGAAGTTCTTCAATACATTTATAAGAAATACTGTATACATTTGGTATAAATTGCTTTGTCAAACGATTTGGTAGATTAACCAGGCAGAAACTCGCGAAAATGTCATCGAATCGACTTGCATGAAGCTGCCCTATGATCTGGTCTTGCTTGACACGCTAAATTCGGGATTCCTCGCCTGTTTTTTGTTACCCTGTCTGATTTTGGAGGAAGTTATTGTCAAATCCATTAGACCAGCAACACGACCTCAAAAAATGTCAGAGGTTTTGTTAAATAGGTGAGTGGGAATGTCTTGAGTATTTTCAAAAAGAAAATGTTTGTTGAAGAAAAAATCCAACGGCTCCAAATAAGTTTGTTTTCCAGTCGGAGCTTTCAATATTTTTCACTTCAGAAGATAAAAAAGACGTCATTGTATGAATATATTTGTAATAATTGTACCGGCGTCGTGTTATCGTTTCAGATCTGATGGGTATGACATTTTATTGGATTTCTTGCAATGGATTTAACCCTTTTGCAAATTATGGTCAGGTAATTAATTATAACTATAATTATATATAATTACTAAAGCATGGTCAAATTAGTTTATTTGCATATATTACAAGCCTTTACTCGTTTGTCACTTAAACAGTGTCCATTGTTAGTAAACCCTCATAATAATATTTTAACATGCGATAACAATTTATTCTAATCGGTTTAATTATATTTTTTTTACATGAGACACGAGTTGTAGAAGCCAATAATTATTTATTCTTACAACGTTACAAGCACACACGACCACAACTTTGCTTACATATTTGTCTACCATATAAAATTTATATTTTCAGTTTATTTCATTTCTATCCATATCAACTACTTTAATATTTTTTAACAAATATCCTTTTGTAAACAATGAATACGGACGGTTATACAGACAAATGAGCGAGTCTTTGATCTATATCTAGCGATTAAGCTGATTGCTAAGTTAACTAAAGACTCAATTATTATTACAAACAACCCAATAGCACATCCCGCTGCATAAACAATGAAAATCACAACAATATTTCCATTCATCCGAAGTGGTTCCGGGGATTCTTGTTTCAGTTTCGGCCATCCAGGATTGTAGTGAATTTTAGATTCTAAAACAAACTCAGAATAACGCGCCCATTCTGACAAAATCCCTGACTCTTTCAGCGCGGCGGATCTTTTGAAAAATAGCGGATCATAAAAATGTTCCATTCTCCAGCCAATTGGATTTGTGAATAACAGTTCTTTGCCAACCGAAATATGGCCATTTTTCGTCTTTAATCGTGTACTCATGCTAAACTCAAGGTCTCGAATATAACTGGACCAGCCCATCACCGCAACGTTCCCGCAATTATTTAAAACCTCCGCGTAGGAAAAGTCCAGCTTCCCTTCGACAAGTGAATTTACCTCATTTCTATTTAAAACGCTTTTGTTATCAATTTTTGCCAGAAGAGAATTCGTAAGAGATTTGTCGTTTTCGTACCTAAAAAATGTTAATATATAAAATTCTGTAAACGTGTTTCCCAGTTCGCGATCTTCAATAAGCCATTCATTTAAAAGTGAGTTATTTAAAATGCTGTCCCGATAACTTTTATAAACTGGTCTGTAAATGCTGTAGTTCTTCTCTAAAAGTTGTGAGAATTTGGAAATTGGAATCTTTTTTAGGGGAGACGTCATCTCGCTAATGTTCTCGCCTTTGTATAAGGAACTTAGAAGGACGGAGACGATGATAACAGGACCCCAAAGGAAATACATAGATGGCAGTTTAGCACCATTATTTACAAAGTTATCTCCTTGTTCCACAAAGACATTAATGCTGTCAATTAACACGTTAAACAAGTTCTGTCGTGGCTTAATCAGTGCCCAACCGATAATTCGAAAAATGACGTAAATGCAAACTAAAATAATCCAGGTTACGTAGCAAAATGCAGAGATTAGACCTCGAAACGACAATTCCTTGATCCCGACGTCGCCACATGAAATGAAACTGTAGTCTTCGATGGATACAATAAATGTTAGCCCAATATTTTCGCCAAACTCAACAATTCGCCTTATGCTGTCCGTTTCTTCTTTTTGAAGCTCTGTTTTTGAACCGTTGACAGTCTTGTATTTTAAGGGTTGTGAATAATTAAAGGGACATTCAGAAACGAATGTGGTATTTGGAAATATTAAAGCGAAATATATTTGGTCCAGATCCAGCAACTTATTCCTATTTCCCAATTCATCAAATTTCCGAAATGAAATTACGTGATTGTTTGAACGTATTACTGAATTTAGATCGTCTATCAATCGCTTAAATTCGTAGTACTCTGGTGTGAGCTTGTTTGATTTATGATTTTCAGCCATAAAATCCCACGCCATCGAAGAAATACACCAATTATGTGCTTTTGAAATACCTCTGACATTTTTAATCTGATCGTTGATATCCGATTTGAGGGAACTGGATTTGTTTTTACTATGAAACACTGGAGCATATATTCGATTCCCATGTTCGTAGTCGACATAACTAACCGATAGAGATATTATCTTTGCCACATTTTTAGTGAAATTAGGAAATGAGAGTTTTTCAGATTCCAGAATAAGAAAATTTGATGCTGGAATAAGTGCTCCGATTTGTTTGATTCCCAATCTCCATCCAATTTTTGGAGATTTAATGTCAGAAACGAGGATATGATATTTAGGCGATGATATGAGGGAAAATAAAATTAAATTCCAGCTGTATATTTCTTCGTTTATCTCCTTGTAATAGCTCCGCGGTATCTCTAGTTTTTTGTCTGTGTTAGGGAAGATGTAGAAATGTGCGTGACAACTTGCTTCATTTCTTGGAACCTTGCCGAATGGTTTATGTATATCGTTTGTTTGGTTTTTTTCGGATGATATGTCTCCAAATGGCAGGTATTCATAGCTGATGAAGTCATCAAAATACGGATTGTTCGAGTAACTTATTCTTTTTAACACGGAATGTCGAGAGAGTACAACTGGATATTCGAAGGGTTCAAAGTCAATTCCCTTGTAGTTGATATAATGAAGTAAGCAGTTTGGAAAGTAGTGCATGTAGTCATTGAGATTTTCAACTATTAGTTCAACTGAGAAATCGCATTCAAGAATAATTATAAATGATATTAGTGTTATGGGATTATAAGGCCACATAGTTTAAGATGCTTTGTGTTAAGTTTGCAGATTTTTAAGAAATAGTATTAACCCGTTACAATTGTGAAATGTCGATGTTCTATAACGAATCGGTGAGAATTTTTGCAAGGAAGTAAAAATCAAGTTGTGAAGGCTTCTGCGACTAGGAAATATTGTGAAATTAATTTTTAAAAGAAATGTATTTCTTATAATTTGATGGAATTAATTGTGAGATTGATGAATTTTTCAGGTAGACCGAATATGTTTTGACAACCTTCAGTGATAATGAGTAGTCTTGATATTCGTGGTTGAACATGAAAAATATTATATTCTTATTATCAGCCGCGTCATGAGAGTTTTAAAAATGTACGTCCACAGACAGATAAAGTAATAATGTATAATTAATTAAATAACTGAAGAAAATATCGTTTGATATCCTATGTGTCTACTAATGTTTGTGAATACTGTTGTAGTGGGTAATTGTTGGAAAACAATTGGAAAACTTACGCATAACAATAATTACAGGTTCCGCTGGATTTTTCTTTTATGATCATTCAGGATTCTATGGTTCCTTTTTGTGTCAAGCTTACAAAGGAAGTATTGGAAGTGTCACATCCAGAATCGTTTGATTTTTTTTAAATATAAAAGTAATACTAACGATTAAAATGACGAAATTAGGTCCCCAAATTGACATTATTCAAGCACTGATTTTTTTGTTCTTTTCTAATAGTAAATCACTCTTAATTTTATCTATACTCCTAGCCCAAGGCAATACTAATTTTTAAGTCTTGAAATATTTAATGCCCTATCGTTGTTTGGAAAACTGTTCGAAAAACTGGAAAACTCAACGTTATCTAGGCCGCCACACCCGTCGTACTGAATTTATATCAGTTACCACTCTGATCTTTCAAAATCCCGTTGCCTCCCTAACCTTCGTGATATTATGATTTTTGGATTCCTATTTTTTCTTGATTTTATGTTGTATCTCAGTCATTGCATCGTTAATTTATTTTTCAAGTTCATTGTCTGTAATTTTTCATCCTGGTTAATAAAAACTTTGTAATTTTAATTTTATTCAATTAATTTTTGCTATTAATATATGACACTTCGGATACTTCCCTTGAACGAAAAAAAGTTCCGGGGTTTTAAAACTTTAACAAAACTTGTATTAACGATTTGTAGATACACAAACTGTGTTTATTTGAAGAAAGAGTCCATAATTGCGATGGTTGGATTCCCTAAATGGCTAATCTGAAATCATTATTTACGCAACTGGCTGTCTGTGGATTATGAGATGAGCTGTGATAATCGAGTTTATATTTTACTCTGCCATGTTCATTCACCCTAGAGCTAGGTCATGAATTTTTCGCCTTAAAGATAAAAACATAATTAAACCGATATCGATAGTTTGAACTGAAGATTTTGATCTGTCTGTCCGCACTCTTACTCATTATTCAAATTCAACAATTTATTTTAAATGTTCAATTAAAGGGGATTTGGATGTAGGATTACCATTTACTACGGCATAAGCTCTAAAATTTAAAAGCCTATCACGTCAAAATTAGAGACGTCCCAACAAATAAGTGATGTATGGACAAATAAACTTAATCAATTGCGATCAATAAAAAATTATGTTGTCATTAATTTTATTTCCGTTGTCTGTATAGTATTTAGTCGTAGCAGAAGAAGGTGTTATCCTTGATCGTCTGATTAATCATGTGCGGTTTTATTGTACAGACCTATCCTGCCAGGGTCATTTCCAAAATCGTCGTCCCAAATCCTAAACTCATTTGAGGGCAAGGACAAGACCAATACATTGATGTTCAAATCTGAATCGCTAAAACGGCACAAATAGTATTGTCCAAAATATATTCATACACCGCCGTTTTTGTTCTCTTTCGTAGAGTAGCTATATTTAAAGCTCCAACCGCAAAACAAACTTTCATCGGTTGTATGGACCTGATCTTCTTTAGCAGATATTTCTTATTTGAACAACCTCCAGCGATTCCCTTCCACTTATTTAACAAAGCCTCCGACATTTCATAAGGCTGTGTTCCCAATCGAATGCAATTGACAATAAAACGTTGTAAACGTTAACGGCAGCTCGCAAAATTAATATATATTGTTGTTCAATATTACTTGAAATCGTGTTGGTTTAAATATAACAATCAAAACTATTAAAAATCAATTGTAAAAGATCAAAATATCGTAGTTTACATTCACCTAGACGATCGCTTCTTAATCCCAAAGCTTTAGTAATTGTTATATGGTAAATTGATTTACATCCACAATAATATACTATGAGACGATAAAGATAGTCTCCATAGAAAATACTTGAAGAAACTGCATATTTGAGAATTGTCCTAAACTTAATTGAATACAACTGTTTCCCAATGTGTCCATCCACTTTGCTATTTAAACCTGTACAATTTCGTTAAAAATTATTTTGTTGTTTGACAAATGCGGTTCAAATCTACTTAAAACACTGTTTTTGAATTATAGATTCTATTTTTGGATCAATTTGAACAGTTCATGAAACAATATTATGAAATGCCCCAATTAAGGCTTTTACGAACCCTAAATTGTTGTTCTGTATAGAAAATATGTAATTTCCTTTAAAATTTTATTATTGTTTCAAATCGTATTGATTTATATATATCATTCCTGTTTCCAAATATGTTTATCTATTTAAAGAAAAATAAATTCTTTAAAAAACATTTGATATATAAACCAATACGATTTCATCGAAAATCATTTTCATGTTTCACAATTCATATCAAACCTCAAACTTTTTCAAAATTGTTTTATATTTAGAAAAAAGGATAAAAATCATATATAAAAATTTGGTATTAAAACCAATACAATTATGTTAAAACTTAATTCTGTGTTCGGAATTTGATAAACACTAGCGAATATTATGCTTCCATTTCAAAAAAATTGTATTGGTTCTCATCCGGCCTGCTTCTAGGCTGTTTAACTTTGTCTTGATTTACATTGACAAAAACGACGGACAGACGGACGGACGGACGGACGGACTGGTTGACTTCATTAGCTCTAAACCTATTTTTAATAGGCGAGCTAATAACTCCCGTTAGAATCAGAGACATGGTCACAAAAGCCAAGTACAACATGAAAGATAAGACGGGATACATTCGAATCGTCGCAAAGTTTGACACGACGAGTAAGATGATAAGAACGCCACTTGTCAAGGCCACATAGTTACCCTCCACAATGCAACTCGCCTGCCGATAAGCTCGGAGCCGGAGGTGCATTTTGAGCAGAAAATTCATTTGCAATCGTTTATTTAGGCCATGTTTGAATTTATCCAAAACCCGCAAATAGTCCAACATGACCTGACTTCGGAATAGGCATGGGAAATAGAGCGCGAAAACGACGATTCGTGCTCCCTCTGAGCAAATGAAGTAAGTAAAACAGAAACGTGATGCAAATACTACAAAGTAAGTTGGTCCATTGTCGATGGTTTTTAGGACGGTGGATGGAATGGCGGCGTTTAGGAAGGCGATCGGGGGATCCAGGTCGTTGAAGGGAGTGACAAGGCCCAGAATTAATCCAATTGTCATGTACAAACTCGGGACGATCCACAGAATCAGTTTTGGCAACCGGTCCGACTGGCCCTCTGAATCTGGCAAAACTGCAGTAGGGCCAAGGGACTGACCATTTCGGTCATATGGCTTGGGATTGACCTTTGTTTGTTTGTTTGTTTATTCTTTAACGTCTATAACCGGTTCAGCCGAAGCTGGTCTCCCACCGGGGACGGAATAGATAGGAAGGCAGCTTTGGCTCTTAGAGGGATACCGTACTAGTTACACCGAGCCATATCCCCACCTCCCTGCTGAGATTAATTAGCTTATCAAGATATGCTAATCTGCTGTGGAATTGCAGGCTCTCAGTCTCCAGTCAGCTTTTTTGCCCAGACTCAGAACCGACAACCTTACGGTCACCCATCCCAAGTCCTTCGATTCAATCATTGCTTAACTTGAGAGCTTAACTTAACTGGCACGAGACAAAAGTCCTAATAGTGATACTAATAATTAGAAAATCAGCAGTAGTGATTGATTATTCAACGCTCTGTTCCGGCACCAAATTAAAATCGTCCAGCTCCATATTGTCATATGTTGGCTGCAATATAAAGTAAAATTAAAGTGACTAGGTCATCACATGTGTATTGAATTGCGACTATTAGGACAAGTATTACCGAATAAAATCGTGCATATTCATGGTTTTCTTCATTGACGATTTCCAGGTCGTAATTTTTCTCAGATCTCAGTTTCTTCGGAGATAATTGCAGGGGGATTTGGGGTATTGGCTTTTTTAGACGACGGTGGATTCTGAGCTCTGATCTGAACATATTTTATACATTTAGTCTCATAAACGTTAGAAGCTTATTATTAAATATCAGAATAAATTAACGTAATTATTGTACTATTTGGTACCTTGGCTGAACATGTCTGACATATTACATCATGAAGAGGGACAAAAAGACCGACGTTATTTGGGCCGACATAATCTTCGAAATGCAACCACACACTTTCAGACCCAATTCTTCTTCTTGGTTGAGATGCCTCTACTCTCTTCCTGCATAATTGAATGCGATTCAAACTACAATAAACAGCTATGCGTTTACTATACATGTTTTTAATATTTTGGTTTGATTCGGTAAATATGAAATAACAATTCAATAAAATAGAAATAACCAAAATCAATCAATAAGAACGAAACGAATCAAAACGAATAGCTCATCTAAATTCACATCAGTCGAGGCATTATTTTTTTTAGTATTTTTCGATTTGAACCTTGATCAGATTGCATGGTTACGATTTGTTGTCAAGGATTTTGATCGATTTGAAGTGCTCATACGGCGAACCCTACAAGAAAAACCCCCTCGGCTAAATGAAAATATCTCATTAACCCAAGCTGGACCAACTTTTTCAAAAACGTTGGGTTAAAGAGGAAGATCTTTAGAATTTTTCCTTCCAAACAGAAAAGTTGTACCAGCTTGGGTTAATGAGATATATAGTTTTAAACTCTTAGCCCACATCGACTACTAAACTAACAAGGGAAGTACCCCAATTGGCAGATCCAGAATCACTTGATTTTTTTTTGTGTAGAACCTACTAATATTACCAATGATTAAAATATCAAAATTAGCTGCCCATTTTGAAATTAACCAGGTTAAAAAAATCACAAACCATGAACATTGAAAATAAATTATCGAATATGACTAACTATGATATACCAAAAAATCAAGAAAAAAATTTGAAATACAAAAATCATAATATTTTGTTTAGGCGGTGGGGGGATTTTGAGATATCAAGCAAGGTGGGAAGATGTAACGGCCGTGCGTTATAGCGTTGAGTTTTTCAGTTGTTTGAGGAATTTTCATCCAAAAACCAAAAATTTACATGGCGTTAATATTGCCGTCACTGGAAAATTAGTATAGCGTTGGATCTAGAGAATACGTCAGATTCAGATAGGGAGTTACTATAGGAAAAGGACAAAAAGTGGAGTTTTCTCGTTTCTTGCTCGCCCCACTCACTCGCGCTCTGAACTCTCCCATTTTACCTCAACTTCTCACCTTGATATCTCAAAATCCCCTCACCGCCTAAACAAAATATTATGATTTTTGTATTCCTAATTTTTTTCTTGATTTTTTGGTATATCATAGTTAGTCATATTCGATAATTTATTTTCAATGTTCATGGTTTGTGATTTTTTTAACCTGGTTAATTTCAAAATGGGCAGCTAATTTTGATATTTTAATCCTTGGTAATATTAGTAGGTTCTACACAAAAAAAATCAAGTGATTCTGGATCTGCCAATTGGGTTACTTTCCTTGTAAGCATCGCCTTTTCTCATAAGATTTC
The DNA here is from genome assembly GCA_906901685.1 of Desoria tigrina. Taxonomy (NCBI): domain Eukaryota; kingdom Metazoa; phylum Arthropoda; class Collembola; order Entomobryomorpha; family Isotomidae; genus Desoria; species Desoria tigrina. Next base: position 1,882,824 of record CAJQTU010000035.1, read on the forward strand.
ATTCGTTTCTATAGACCCAGTGGGGTTTTCGGACTATAACTATTGAACGCATTTGCCATTTCATTCCAGTTTTCTGCAGTGCCGTGGTTTGGTTGTGATTTTATGTAAAATTTCAGAGGGCCAGTGTAATTAATGTGAACGGAACCTGGCATCACTCATTTATGTGCCAAGTGGCGCTCGGCTCCTTTTTAACCTCTTTGAGGCCCCTGCGAGAAAAGGGGTTTCTCGCAGGACGAGAAAAGTCCTGTTTTCTCTCTTCTTCTCGCATAGGGCTTAAGAGGTTAAAACGGAGGGAATTGCCTCTTTTTTCACCATATTTCATTTGTATTTTCAATTTATTTCATTTCAATCCTTATTAAGTTCTTTAATATTAGTTCGGTCATGCTTTCAACAAATCTTTACCATTTTGTAAACAATGAGTGCGGACGGTTATACAGACAAATGAGCTAGTCTTTGATCTACATCTAGAGATTAAGCTGATTGCTAAGTGAACTAAAGACTCAATTATTATCGCAAACAACCCAATCGCACATCCCGCTGCATAAACGATGAAAATCACAACAATATTCCCATTCATCCGAAGTGGTTCCGGGGATTCTTGTTCGAGTTTCGACCATCGAGGATTGTAATGAATTTGAGACTGTAGGATAAACTCAGAATACCGCGCCCATTCTGCCAAAATCCCTGACTCCTTCAGCGCGGCGGATCTTTCAAAAAATAGCGGATCATAAAAATTTTCGATCCTCCAGCCAATTGGATTTGTGAATAACAGTTCTTCGCCAACGGAAATATGGCCATTTGTTCTTTTTAATTGTGTACTCATGCTAAACTCAAGGTCTCGAATATAACTGGACCATCCCATCACCGCAACGTTCCCGCAATTATTCAAAACTTCCGCGTATGAAAAGTCCAGCTTCCCTTCGACAAGTGAATTTACCTCATTTCTATTTAAAACGCTTTTGTTATCAATCTCCACCAGAAGAGAATTCGTAAGAGAATGGTCCTTTTCGTAGCTAAAAAACGTTAATATATAAAATTCTGTAAACCTGTTTCCCCATTCGCGATCTTCAATAAGCCATTTACCTAAAAGTGAGTTATTTAAAATGCTGTCCCGGTAACTTTTATAAACTGGTCTGTAAATGCTGTAGTTCTTCTCTAAAAGTTGTGAGAATTTGGAAATTGGAATCGGTTTTAGGGGGGACGTCATTTCACTAATGTTCTCCCCTTTGTATAACGAACTTAGAATGATAGAGACTAGAATTACAGGACCCCAAAGGAAATACATAGATGGCAGTTTAGCACTATTATTTACAAAGTTATCTCCTTGTTCAACAAAGACATTAATGCTGTCAATTAACACGTTAAACAAGTTCTGTCGTGGCTTAATCAGTGCCCAACTAATAATTCGAAAAATGACGTAAATGCAAACTAAAATAATCCAGGTTACGTAGCAAAATGCAGAGATTAGACCTCGAAACGACAATTCCTTGATCCCGACGTTGCCACATGAAATGAAACTGTAGTCCTCGACAGACACAACAAATGTTAGCCCAATATTTTCGCCAAACTCAACAATTGGCCTTTTGCTGTCCGTTTCTTCTTTTTGAAGCTCTGTTTTTGAACCGTTGACAGTCTTGGATTTTAGCGGTTGTGATGAATTAAAGGGACATTCAGAAACGAATGTTGCATTTGGAAATATTAAAGCGAAATATATTTGGTCCAGATCCAGCAACTTATTCCTATTTCTCAATTCATCCAGTTTCCGAAATGAAATTACGTGATTGTTTGAACGTATTACTGAATTTAGATCGTCTATCAATCGCTTAAATTCGTAGTACTCTGGTGTGAGCTTGTTTGATTTATCATTTTCAGCCATAAAATCCCACGCCATCGAAGAAATGCACCAATTATGTGCTTTTGAAATACCTCTGACATTTTTAATCTGATCGTTGATATCCGATTTGAGGGAACTGGATTTGTTTTTACTATGAAACACTGGAGCATATATTCGATTCCCATGTTCGTAGTCGACATAACTAACCGATAGAGATATTATCTTTGCCACATTTTTAGTGAAATTAGGAAATGAGAGTTTTTCAGATTCCAGAATAAGAAAATTTGATGCTGGAATAAGTGCTCCGATTTGTTTGATTCCCAATCTCCATCCAATTTTTGGAGATTTAATGTCAGAAACGAGGATATGATATTTAGGCGATGATATGAGGGAAAATAAAATTAAGTTCCAGCTGTATATTGCTTCGTTTATCTCCTTGTAATAGCTCCGAGGTATCTCTAGTTTTTTGTCCGCGTTAGGGAAGATGTAGAAATGTGCGTGACAACTTGCTTCATTTCTTGGAACCTTGCCGAATGGTTTATGTAGATCATTTGTTTGGTTTTTTTCGGACGATATGTCTCCAAATGACACGTATTCATAGCTAATGAAGTCATCAAAATACGGATTGTTCGAGTAACTTATTCTTTGTAACACGGAATGTCGAGAGAGTACAACTGGATATTCGAAGGGTTCAAAGTCAATGCCCTTGTAATTTATATAATGAAGTAAGCAGTTTGGAAAGTAGTGCATGTAGTCATTCAGATTCTCAACTATTAGTTCAACTGAGAAATCGCATTCAAGAATAATTATAAATGATATTAGTGTTAGGGGATTATAAAGCCACATTGTTTAAGATGCTTTGGATTAAGTTTGCAGATTTTTAAGAAATAGTATTAACCCTTTACAATTGTGAAATGTCGATGTTCTATAACGAATCGGTGAGAATTTTTGCAAGGAAGTAAAAATCAAGTTGTGAAGGCTTCTGCGACTAGGAAATATTGTGAAATTAATTTTTAAAAGAAATGTATTTCTTATAATTTGATGGAATTAATTGTGAGATTGATGAATTTTTCAGGTAGACCGAATATGTTTTGACAACCTTCAGTGATAATGAGTAGTCTTGATATTCGTGGTTGAACATGAAAAATATTATATTCTTATTATCAGCCGCGTCATGAGAGTTTTAAAAATGTACGTCCACAGACAGATAAAGTAATAATGTATAATTAATTAAATAACTGAAGAAAATATCGTTTGATATCCTATGTGTCTACTAATGTTTGTGAATACTGTTGTAGTGGGTAATTGTTGGAAAACAATTGGAAAACTTACGCATAACAATAATTACAGGTTCCGCTGGATTTTTCTTTTATGATCATTCAGGATTCTATGGTTCCTTTTTGTGTCAAGCTTACAAAGGAAGTATTGGAAGTGTCACATCCAGAATCGTTTGATTTTTTTTAAATATAAAAGTAATACTAACGATTAAAATGACGAAATTAGGTCCCCAAATTGACATTATTCAAGCACTGATTTTTTTGTTCTTTTCTAGTAGTAAATCACTATCTTAATTTTATCTATACTCCTAGCCCAAGGCAATACTAATTTTTAAGTCTTGAAATATTTAATGCCCTATCGTTGTTTGGAAAACTGTTCGAAAAACTGGAAAACTCAACGTTATCTAGGCCGCCACACTCGTCGTACTGAATTTATAGATCAGTTCCCAGGCCATTCATACTCTGATATTTCAAAATCCCGTTGCATCCTAACCGTGATATTATGATTTTTGGATTCCTTTTTTTTATGATTTTATGTTAGATCTCATATTTTATTTTATTCAATTAATTTTTGCTATTCTGGATATGACACTTTAGATACTTCCCTTGAACGAAAAATACAATTTCCGGAGTTTTAAGTTTAAAACAAAACTTGTATTAACGATTTGTAGATACACAAACTGTGATTATTTGAAGAAAGAGTCCATAATTGCGATGGTTGGATTCCCTAAATGGCTAATCTGAAATCATTATTTACGCAACTGGCTGTCTGTGGATTATGAGATGAGCTGTGATAATCGAGTTTATATTTTACTCTGCCATGTTCATTCACCCTAGAGCTAGGTCATGAATTTTTCGCCTTAAAGATAAAGAAAATGATCAAAACGATAGTTTGAACTGACGATTTTGATCTATCTCTCCGCACTCTTAATCATTATTCAAATTATACAATTTATTTTAAATGTTCAATTAAAGTGGATTTGGAAGTAAGATTACCATTTACTATGGCATGAGCTCTAAAATTTATAAGCCTACAAAATTAGAGACGGCGCAACAAATAAGTAATCTATGGACAAATAAACTTAATCAATTGCGATTAATAAAAAATTATGTTGTCATTAATGTTATTTCCGTTCTCTGTATAGTATTTAGTCGTAGCAGAAAAAGGTGTTATTTGTTTCCGCTTGATCGTCTGATTAATCATGTGCGGTTTTATTGTACAGACATATCTTGCCAGGGTGATTTCCAAAATGGCGGTCCCAAATTCGTAAACTCATTTGAGGGCAAGGACAAGACCAATGCATTGATGTTCACATCTGAATCGCTAAAACGGCACAAATAGTATTGTCCAAAATATATTCATACACCGCCGTTTTTGTTCTCTTTCGTAGAGTAACAATATTAAAAGCTCCAATCGCAAAACAAACTTTCATCTGTTGTATCGACCTGATCTTCTTTAGCAGATATTTCTGATTTGAACACCCTCTAGCGATTACCTTCCACTTATTTAACAAAGCCTCTGACATTTCATAAGGCTGTGTTCCCAATCGAATAGAATTGACAATAACTCCCGGTAGAATCAGAGACATGGTCACAAAAGCCAAGTACAACATGAGGGGTAAGACGGGATACATTCGAATCGTCGCAAAATTTGAGACGACGAGTAGGAGAATAATAGCGCTACTGCTCAAGGCCACATAGTTACCCTCCACGATACAACTCGCCTGCCGATAAACTCGGAGCCGGAGGTGCATTTTGAGCAGAAAATTCATTTGCAATCGTTTATTTAGGCCTTGTTTGAATTTATCCAAAACCCGCAAATAGTCCAACATGACCTGACTTCGGAATAGGCATGGGAAATAGAGTGCGAAAACGACGATTCGCGCTCCCTCTGAGCAAATGAAGTAAGTAAAACAGAAACGTGATGCAAATATTAAGAGGTACGTCGGTCCATTGTCGATGGTTGTTAGGACGGTCGATGGAATGACGGCGTTTAGGAAGGCGATCGGGGGATCGAGGTCGTTGAAGGGAGTGACAAGGCCCAGAATTAATCCAATTGTCATGTACAAGCTCGGGACGATCCACAGAATCAGTTTGGGCAACCGGTCCGACTGACCCTCTGAATCTGGCAAAACTGCAACAGGGCCAAGGGACTGACCATTCTGGTCATATGGCTTGGGATTGACCTTGGAACGTGACAGAAATCCTGGTACCGAAAATTAGAAATTTTTTAGGGTTTCTTTTAGAGTTTAAAATGTAGGCATCTTCAAAAGTTCAACGTGTATATTATTACTTATCATCTCTATATCGTTTTGTCTCAATTTACTGAATACCTTTTATTAAATCTCATGATTTTTAGATAGTTGCACTTGAATTTTAAACTATTTACCTTTTCGCAAAGCAGAGTACTCTTGAGTCAAGTTTCTCAGAAACGTCGCAGATTGGGATCCACAAAAGAGGACACCAGCCGAAAATCCCAAGGAACAAGATGCCAGGATGAGGGCAATCAAGGCCAAGAAATAGGTTTGAAATGAATTGCTTTCGTCTGGACTAAATAGTCGTTTAAGCAATGGAGTCAGGCCGAAACCTGCTGTCAAAAGCAGTGATCCAACAACACTGAATTTCCAAATTCGAATCTTCTGCTTATTAGAAATCATTCGAAGAGCCGAAATATCCGGGTCCCAGACCATCGGAAATTCGAGCATCCAGCTATTTAACTTGTTAAAGAGCGGAAGGGTTTCAATAATGATTTCGGTGTTCATATTCGACTTCGAACAAGCTTATCGAGGAATTAAATCGAACTTTAGAATCCTTTGCTAGACAGAAATTCATAAAACGTTGTTTGTTAGATTTTGAATGATTTTAAGTGGATTTTTTTACTAAAAAGTAGATTAGTTTTCGACATAATTACTTTGCATTCGGAGTAAGACTAGCTTAAATCCAAGCGATTAAAATTTATTCCTAACTTTTGCCCTTTGAATTGCAAACTCAATAAAAAAGTAATTGACCAAACTAAAGTCACTTTGTTGGTAGACTCACCGGTAAAGCTCATTTCGTTTAATTGTATAACAACGTGTAACATTGTATATTGCTTTAACACGGAACTTGCCCTCAGGGAATAAACTATAGTCTGGTTCAAAACAATAGAGACAGTTTCTGCAAGTTTTTAATTTCATCGATAACTAAAAAAAAATATTAAAAAACTAAAAAGAGCTGTTCATAAATAACTTGTTCTGACCCCAAAAGTTATCATTTCATCGAAATTTACGATAAGAGATTTGTTATCGCATTTTCTCGGAATTCCTTAGTCCTTATCAGTAGTCCAATGTTAATAAATTTATGCTTCATCTTTAAGTTGAAATGTTAGCTTTAATTTAAGCTATTTAGCTTTAAAATCCGTCCAGTAGTATTTGAGAAATTAATAAATGAAGTTGTCCACATTTTGCTGAGACACCCTGTAGTATACGAACGGCCCATATAATTTTTAAACTTTATTTGGTAACTATGTACGACAATTTTAAACGGTGCAAAAACTGCCTCTATTGTTTTGAACCAGACTATAGTTTTACCCGGCGAGTCAAATAGGACAGGCAAGCATTTGAATTAAGGCCGAACGGAGTATGTGTGCTTTTCTATTCAGAAAACGTTTAGGCAAAGGTATACGACTTTAGTTAGCTTAAACTGTCCTCAATTGTCCGATCTGCTAGTAGGATTTGGGTAGTTACTTTTAAGGACGTCGACATAGAATCAATATTTGACAACCGATTAAACCTTCCTTGGAATTTCAAACCGAATTAATCAATCCGATTCGAGAAAAGTTGGTAAATAAGTAAGCGAATATAATAATCAATATTTGATTACAATAAGCTTTTCTTTTGTCCGTTTCAAAATATTAAAACTATGGACGCAATTATTTGACCTAATATTAATTGCGAGTAAATAATAAATAGTAATTACTTCATTGTATGTATTTCAATAAATTTCACAATATTTAATGAAATTTTAATATCGAGAGCTCAACTGGACTTTAGCCATATCGCCAATCTTCAATCAAGAAACGATTATGAACCGGCTTTTAATTTTTATTCATTTTCGTCGGAGAATATTTTAATTAAATGTAAGCATTTCTCAGGATCGGTATGAAACCATTATAAAACATGGAATTAAAAACCTGAAATTCAGAGTACCATAAAAGACTATTCCAAACTAAGCCGGCAATTATTTATATAAATTAAATTTTCAACGCTATGTATGTTAGATTATCGAAATAGTTCTAGTAGTGGAATATAACAATACCATAAATAAACCACACAGTCAATTACGAATTCAAATACTGCGTTGAATAACCCCTAATGATACATGATACTCGTCAAGCGTTTTCCCCTGGCCGAATTTAATTATATATAATAATTTTTATACGTTCGTGATCACGCTGTCAACAAAAAAATGTTTTGTTGACATAAACATAAATCATTTTTCAACTTTTACTGAATTATAAACTATTGAAACTATTCAGTATCAAATTTTCGGAAATAAAAAACATTCACTACACATGAAAGTTTGCCTAGTTGAACCATATTGATTTGTTTTAACAATACCTATTTATTCTTTGTTAAACTCCAGGAATAATTTAAAAAAATTTTGTGTTACATAAGAGAAGCAACTTAAGCACTTACATTTAATTGCTTTGTTTGCTTTCACACTATCGTCGCCGATTCGATTACGTCTGCAAGTAACACAGTCGATATTCCAAGATCTTGAAGACGTTATACTATCTTACAATTTTATCATTGTACAATACAGGGACAAAATCATCTCAAACAAACATTCTCGATTAATTTCAAACAATGTGGTTTCTGAATAATTTTACGGTTTCCCTGTTTTTATTCGTCCTTGGATGTGATTTCTCAATCGGACTAAAAATTGAAAATTTTAATGAGTACATGAACTACTTTCCAAACTGTTTCGTTCATTACATAAACTACAAGGGAATTGACTTTGATCCATTTAAATTTCCAGTTGTACTCTCTCGACATTTAGTCTTGGAAAAGGTTAGGTATTCGGGTAGTATTTATTTCGACAATTATACCACTTACGAATACAAGTCGTTTGGAGACCAGTCATCCGAACGAACCCAAACAAATGGAATATCTAAAGCTTTCCGAGACGTTCCGAAAAATCATATAAATTGTCGTGCTCATTTTTACATATTTCCTGACACGGATAAGAAACTAGAGATTCCTCAGAGCTATTACGAAGAGATAGACGATTTAATGTACAGATGGGACTTATATTCTCTCATGTCATCCCCTAAATATCATATCCTCGTTTCTGACACTAAATCTCCAAAAATCGGATGGACCTTGGGAATCAAGAAAATAGCATCGCTTATTCCAGTATCAACTTTTATTATTATGGAAACTAAACAATGTCAAAACTTGTTTCCAATTTTTAAAGAAAATGTGGCAAGGATAATATCTCTATCTGTTAGTTATGTTGACTACGAACGTGGAAATCGGATATTCGTTCCTGTGTTTCCTAACAAAAATATATCGGATTTCAACGGACAGATTCAAACTGTCAAAGGTATTTCAAAAGCACATTGTTGGTGTATTTCTTCAACATCATTGGATTTTAAAGTTGAAACTGAACAATTAAATGAGGTCACACTGGCCTCGTCCGAGTTTAAGACACTGATAGATGATTTAAATTCCGTACTGCGGTCAAACAACCACGTTTTCTCGTTTAGAAAACTGGATGAATTGAGAAATAGGAATAAGTTGCTGGATCTGGACCAGATATATTTCGCTTTAATATTTCCTAATGTAACCTTCGTTTCTGAATGCCCCTTTAATTCAGCACAACCTATAAAATACAAGACGGTGAATGGCTTAAAATTAGAGCTTGAGAGAGAAGAAACGGACAGCCAAAAACCAATTGTGTATTTTGGCGAAAGTGATTTGTTAACGTTAGTAAGGTTTTTCGACGATTACAGTTTTATTTCTTGTGACTACCTTGGAATCAAGGAATTGTCGTTTCGGGGTTTAATCTCTGCATTTTGCTACGTAACATGCATTATTTTAGTGTGCATTTATGTTAGCTTTAGAACCATTAATTGGATACTGATTAAGCCACGACAGAACATGTTTAACGTGTTAATTGACAGCATTAATGTCTGTGTTGAACAGGGCGATAACTTTGTAAATAATAGTGCTAAACTGCCATCTATGTATTTCTTTTGGGGTCCTGTAATTCTAGTCTCTATCGTTCTAAGTTCCTTATACAAAGGGGAAAACATTAGCGAGATGACGTCTCCCCTAAAACCGATTCCAATAACAGATTTCTCACAACTTTTAGAGAAGAACTACATCAATTTCAGTCCAGTTTTAAGCGAGGACAAACGACACGTAAAAAAGGGGTGAAACCAAAACGTTACACTTTTAAATAATTACACGAATAACTATCCTTGCTGACACATAGGAGTCATTTGTTAAAGGATTTAAATTTTTTGGGATCAGGGGGTGTGACCGACTATTTCGAATTTCTATTTGGCTTAAAGCCATGTAAATGTAGATTTCAAATCCGAAAACTGTTTTCAAAAAACTTCAACCGTTCGAAAGTTACAGCGTAAACGGACGGACGGACGGACGGACGGACGGAGAGACAGACAAGGTGATCACATTAAGGGGTTTCACCCCTTAATAACTCGTTTCTTGGTGAATGGGTTAACGGAGATCGGGAGCGGGGAAAAATCAATACAGAATTTTATTCCTTGACCTTTTTTCTTATCCAGAATGATATTCGTGCACATTATCTTATTTTAGATATTGATAATACAATTAGTGTACCTGTATACGAAATAAATTCACTTGTCGCTGGGAAGCGGGGGTTTTCATACGTAGACGTTTTGAGGAATTGCGGGAACGTTGCGGTGATGGGGTGGTCCAGTTATATTCGAGACCTTGAGATTGACACGAGTTCACAATTGAAGGAAACAAATGGATATATTTCTGTAGGCAAAGAAATCTATTCACAAAACCAATTGGGTGGAGGATAGAACATTTTTATGATCCGCTATTTTTCAAAAGATCCGCCGCGCTGAAGGAGTCCGGGATTTTTGTTGAATGGGCGCGTTATTCTGAATTTGTTCTAGAATCTCAAATTCATTACAATCCACGACTGTCGAAACTGGAACAGGAAACTCTGGAACCACTTCGGATGAATGGAAATGTGGTTGTGATTTTCATTGTTTGGGCAGCGGGATGAGCGGTGGGGCTGATTGTGATCATAATTGAGTTTTTCGTTAACCTAAGCATTAGCATATTTGCTAGATTTAGATTAAGGACTTGGAGAAGAAAAATAAAACTCGGCTTATAAAATAAACTACAGCTAAAAAGAGACTTCTAAGTTGAGTCGCTCTCAAAAGAAGAAAACAAGAACAATCTTCAAGTTTTTTAAATACTTCTGTTTCTGAAACTACATTTGCCTCAATATGGGCCTCTCTCTCTCTCGTACCACTTTAAAATGTACCTTACTCTTAGATTTTATAGAATAACATCCTTTGTTATTCAAGTGATGAAGACAGACTAGTTTTTAAAGACATTTTCTAATAACGAATTTAAAATATTTCAGCCAAACATGGTTCAAATAGTAAAAGTTACTAATGTTTAGTTCATAATTAAAAGTTTAGGATTTACTAGGCACTCTCTGGTAGTGAGGAAAACACGAGAAATGATCATAGTGTGTCTTTAACAATTAATTACATATTCATTGAAATATTTATGCAAGCCCAATACGAACACGTTCACCCTATTTACCCTTAGATACATGTCAAAACGGATGGGATTTAAAAATAATAGGAGCGAAGTATCGGTTTTATGAAAATAATGAGTGGCCATATTACCGTGTATTTCTTCGATAGTTACCGGTCTTAAAACTACTAATCTAATTTTGTTACTGAACATTCTGTATATGGCTCTATCGTATGTTTTAATGCATCATCAGCACTAGAGAGGTGAGAAATGGAAAACTCTGAGATAAGACTACCTAAATTGATTGTTTTCGTTGTCCTTGTCTCCAAAATATTGAAATAGCGTACATCGTCATACCCAAAAGATTCGAAAAATCGATGATGAGTTAATGAGCTACACGCTTGTAGAAAGGCTGCATATATTGTAGTGTTAGTAGAATTCAGTTACATTTAAATTGTTTCATTTTGAAAATACATTTTCTGGGTTTATGTTATGAGTGGCGGACCCAACTCGTAGTTTAATCTTTTGAATATCTTGTTATACTATTTTTTATAAGGCAATGAAGTAAGTGAGCAATAACGGAACGATGGATCTATCGCACTGCTATTTTGTTGCTCTAACATGTTAATTTCCTATTTACTTTTGGACAGAATCGGAAAAAATGCTGTAGTTTTAGGCCGTGGGTTAGGGCTTATATGGATGCCATTGTCTGACCGTTATTCATGTCGCAGCGATTACTGCCAGGCCAAGTTCGAGAATGGTACAAATTTGTTGATTGGTTGACCTGTAGGGGTCATCCAAAGGTTATGCTAAGGGAATGGCGTTACTTGGTGGTTGCCCGGTTCACAAATTTGTATCTGTATAAAACACGGGCATTTTGGAGGAAATTGGTATTTGCGTCTTAAACGATTCCTGTTAGTTATAGAACATCTTTGACATATATTTGAGACCACTGCTACTGACATCAGAGTGCGAAAGTGCAAAACCTGATGTTTTCAACATTTGGTAACACCCGCTACATCGGTTTATTAAAAGGTGCAAACCTTTTATGGTTTCCATTGGTTTGTCCGTCCGTGCTCTAACTAAAAAAGGCTCAAGTTGTTCAAATTGTTTTTTCGAATATGCAATTTATGTGTTCTAACTCACGTTCAGTTCGAAGTTGGGTCATATCGGTCACACCCTTTGCGTTTTGCTAATCTACCTCAATGTTGAAAAAGCGCCACGACCATGTTATTTATTTACTTATAGTGATACCCTTACGAGGAGGTTAGATCAAGATCACAGCATTAGTTGTTGAAAAGTAATAGTGACGGGTAATGGTGGTCCGTTGGCACCGGCACGACGCACGTTCTCTATCACGTCGATTATGTGCACGACTTTACTTTATGGTTGGCGAAATCTGAGATTCTTGTACAAAACCGTGTCCGTGTCGTGGAATTTTACTCTTATTTGATGTGCGTTTAAACGGTTTATTATTATTAGGTATTTACAATGTCTCTTTCTGGATCGAGGCCCATATTGAGGCAAATGTAGTTTCAGAAACAGAAGTATTTAAAAAACTTGAAGATTGTTCTTGTTTTCTTGTTTTGAGAGCGACTCAACTTAGAAGTCTCTTTTTAGCTGTAGTTTATTTAATTGTTTTAAGTGAAAGGGGCTTATTTAATATTCCGTTAGTATTTATATAATGGCATCAGCTACTTTACAAAGTATTTTATTTCAATTTGAAGAATATATGTACGCGGATCGCGGATATGTAAGATGATCTAAATACAGGGGTCTTTTATTTAAAGACATACACAATAAATTCTTGTAATTAATGTAACGAAGTGTTGTAAACTTTAAGATGTAACGATGTGAAAAATAATTTATATGGTAGTAATATATAAGTTTATAATGTTTAAGTGCATTCGGCCTAAATTATGATCTGCAGATCTCACAAAATAGTTATCTATAGACCATAGGTGAAAATTGAAAAACAAATTGAACATGGGAGGGATAGGGCGAAGAAAAGTGGGTGGGGCCTATATTAGGCTCTGCAGTTGTAGTAGAAAAGTTTTCCATAGCCTATGGGTAAAAAATGGAAAAAAATAACTTGGATGGGATAGGTTTATATCTAGGTGGTGTAACTGATATAATGCTCTTGTTGTAACTATATGAATTGTAGTAGTAATGGTATCGATATATATAGCCTATCAGGAGAATTTCGAAATAATAATTTAACATTGGGGAGATAGGCCAACCCCCAGGGGTGCGACCGATTCGGCCCAACTGAAAACCCATTATTTGTCTTGAGCTCAATACCATGTTTATCAAATCTAATGACCCCAGGTTAACCCGTTCAAGAATTATGCATTTTAATGTGTTTGGGGGCGGGGATTAATTTTATTTCAATTCGAAACAAACTGTTGTTGAAATCTCAAGTTGCCCCATTTGACGCGGGCGCACCCTCAGTGTGGGTGGGGGTGGTCCCGTGTTAATTGGGGTTGTCACTGGCATTAGGGAGTTATTTAGCATTGAAATCTCAAGTTGTCCCATCTGGTGCAGGCACACCCCCAGTGTGGGTGGGGGTGGTCCCGTGTCAATTGGGGCCGTCACAGGCATGTAGGAGTCATTTAGCATCCCCATTTGGTGCGGGCACACCCCCAGTGTGGATGGGGCTGGCCCCGTGTCAATTGGGGGTGTCACTGGCATGTAGGAGTCATTTAGCATTGAAATCTCAAGATGCCCCATTTGGTGCGGGCACACCCCCATTGTGGGTGGGGGTGGCCCCGTGTCAATTGGGGGTGTCACTGGCATGTAGGAGTTATTTAGCATTGAAATCTCAAGTTGTCCCATCTAGTGCGGGCACACCCCCAGTGTGGGTGGGGGTGGTCCCGTGTCAATTTGGGCCGTCACAGGCATGTAGGAGTCATTTAGCATTGAAATCTCAAGTTGCCCCATTTGGTGCGGGCGCACCCTCAGTGTGGGTGGGGGTGGCCCCGTGTCAATTGGAGCTGTCACAGGCATGTAGGAGTCATTTAGCATTGAAATCTCAAGATGTCCCATTTGGTGCGGGCACACCCCCAGTGTGAGTGGGGGCGGTCCCGTATGTGTTTGAGTATAGGATAGTATGAGTTGGATAGGTAGAAGATTCATGTGTTAGGCATATAGAAAATGTATGAATTACAGAGTGCAGGTAGAGATATACATGTTAAAGACATGTTTGGTGTTTGATTTCTAATTTTTTGCGGGCAGGGGTGTGTCCAATTTAGTCCAAATTCAAACTCACGCTGGGCTAGGACGTAATGATGAAGTATTCGAAAAAATAATTGAAAAAGTTCAGCCGTTCTGAGTTAGAGCACGGACGTCGGACGAATAGACGGTGTAGTTAAACGAATAAAATACGGAAGCTTTAGTTCTGAAATTTTTAGTTTTTCGGTTATTATCACTTAAAATACCTCTTTTTTAGTCACAACGTTTTAACGCCTGCAACTGCGGGATTCTAAGGATAATAGGGCGATAGGATATCTCTTTTGGAAGATTTGATAAGTAATTATTACTGTTTCTGGCCTATACTTATATCCGGTAATATAACGACGGCTATATGATATAGCAGTTACATGATGTTGCCTATAAGGAAACTTTGAACATGCATATCTTGGTCAGTTTTCAACCGATTTTTTTTAAATAAAAAAATTGTATAGTTTTTCCTATATGAGAATCAATAAAAGGTTGTGCTATTGGCCAGAATATAGTGATTTGGCCAAAAAACGACGATTTAAAATTTAGTCTTATATGGTTTAGCGTGTTTAAATCACAAAAAATTAACATTTGAGATTAAATGACACTGGCAAAGTGAATTTTCCACCTTTTTTATTCTTTCAATTTTTTCGATACAATGCACCCCTGAGGCTGTAGGTCTGACTAAAGATTTCCAGGGGGGGGGGGGGTGAACGCATACTAAGGTGAAACCGTTACCATGGCCAACACCATGTACTCTTTGCCTCAACTTAGAAAAATAGATGTTTATTGTAAATTTTGAATCAAATTGTTTGTTTTAAGTAGTTAGTACGGATTTCTATTAAATATTTATAAATATCATAGACATACACAAACATTTTGGTGTTAATGATAATTATACACGAGACTTTGGAGTTTTTTTTAATAAAAAATGTCAATATTTCGATTTGAATAAATTTAAAAAATATTATTATGAGGATTTACTAATAAGCCTCCGATAAAAATACAAAACCAATTAAATCTGAATGGCTAAAACGGCACAAATAGTATTGTTCAAAATATATTCATAAACTGCCGCCTTGGTTCCCGTTTGTGGTGTAACAATTAAACGCATTAAAAGCTCCAACCGCAAAGCAAACCTTCATGGGTTGGATCGACCTGATCTTCTTCAGCAGATATTTCCTGTTTGAACATCCTCCCGCGATTCCCTTCCACTTATTTAGCAAAGCCTCGGACATTTCATATGGCTGCGTTCCCAATCGAATAGAATTGACAATAACTCCCGGTATAATCAGAGACATGGTCACAAACGCCAAGTACAACATGAGTGGAAACACGGGGTACATTAGAATCGTTGCAAAATTTGATAAGATTAACAAGATAATTAGAGCGCTACTTGTCAATGCCACGTAGTTTCCTTCCACGATGCAACTCGCCTGCCGATAAACTCGGAGCCGGAGCTGCATTTTGAGCAGAAAATTCATTTGTAAACGTTCATTCGTGTCGGTTTTGAATTGTCCTAAAACCTTCAAATAATCCAACACGACCTGACTTCGGAAAAGTCCAGGAAAGTAAAGCGCAAAAACGATGAGCCGTCCACCCTCCATACAAACGAGGTAAGTAAATACGAGGCGGAATGCAAATACTATAAAATATGTCGTTTGATTTTCGATGGTTTGGATGACGACGGATGGAATGACGACGCTTAAAAAGGCGAACGGAGGGTCGAAGTCGTTGATAGGAGTAAATACTCCGATGACAAACGCAATTATGGTGTAAAAGCTCGGTACAATCCTCAGAATAAGTTTTGGCAACCGGTCCGACTGTCCGTTCGATTCTGGTACAATAGGGCCCAAAGATTGACCATCTGGACCAGCCAATCGGTCACAAGGCATTGGATTGACCTTGAATCGGGAAGGGTTTATTGAGACTGAAATAAAACGAAAATATTGTGTTGAATGGATTAATAGTATTGTACTGGTGAAATAAGTTTCTTTTGAAGCATGATTTTATTTAATGATTTCATTTTATATTCAAAAACCAGTGTGTGATTTGATTTGAATAAAAACCGATTACCTCTTAGCAAAGCATAGTACTCCTCCGTCAAGTTCCTTAAAAATGTTGCAGATTCGGGTCCATAAGATAGGACCCCACGAGCTAATCCCAAACCAACTGCCCCCAGGATCAGTGCAAACAAAGCTGCGAAATAGGTTTGAAATGAACTACTTTCGTCAGAACTAAAGAGTCGTTTAAGCAATGGGGTAAGGCAAAAACCTGCCGTCAAATGCAGCAATCCAAGGACACTGAATTTCCATACTCGAATCTTCGATTTATTAGAAATCATTCGAAGAGCCGAAATATCCGGGTCCCAGACCATCGGAAATTCGAGCATCCAGCCGTTTAACTTATTAAACAGCGGAAGGGTTTTAATAATGATTTCGGTGTTCATATTCGACTTCGAACAAGCTTATCGAGGAATTAAATCGAAATATTCGAAAAAAAAATCCTTTGCCAGACAGAAATCCATAAAACGTTGTTTGTTAGATTTTGAATGATTTTAAGTGGATTTCTTGATTTAAAAGTAGATTAATTTTCGACATAATTACTTTGCATTCGGAGTAAGACTAGCTTAAAACCAAGCGATTAAAATTGATTCATAACTTTTGCCCTTTGAATTGCAAACTCAATGGAAAAGTAATTGACCAAAATAAAGCCACTTTGTTGGTAGATTCACCGGTAAAGCTCATTTCGTTTAATTGTATAACAGCATGTAACATTGTGTATTGTTTTAACACGGAACTTGCCCTCAGGGAATAAACTATAGTCTGGTTCACAACAATAGAGACAGTTTCTGCAAGTTTTTAATTTCATCGATAACTAAGAAAAAAAATATTAAAAAACTAAAAAGAGCTGTTCATAAATTTCTTGTTCTGACCCCAAAAGTTTTTTTTTTAAATTGGCGTATTTTTTCACCATTTCATTACAAAACGTATAATTCCTATAATTTTGAAACTACCTAAAGTAGTATACAAAAGGCCCATATACTTTTTAAACTTTATTTGGTAACTATGTACGACAAACATAAACGGTGCAAAAACTGCCTATTGTTTTGAACCAGACTATAGTTTTACCCGGCGAGTCAAATAGGACCGGCAAGCATTTGAATTAAGGCTGAACGGAGTATTTGTTTTTTTCTATTCAGAAAACGTTTAGGCAAAGGGATAAGACTTTAGTAAGCTTAAACTGTTTTAAATTGTCCGATAGGCTTATAGGATTTGGATAGTTACTTTTATGGACCTGGACATAGAATCAATATTTGACGACCGATTAAACATTCGTTAGGATTTCAAACCGAATTAATCAATCCTATTCGAGAAAAGTTGGTAAATACGTAAGCAAATATAATAATCAATATTTGAATACAATAAACTTTTCTCTTGTCAGTTTGAAAATATTAAAACTATGGACGCAATTATTTGATCTAATATTAATTGCGAGTAAATAATAAATAGTAATTACATCATTGTATGTATTTCAATAAATTTCACAATATTTAATGGAATTTCATTATAGAGGGCTAAACTGGGCTTTAGCCATATCGCCAATCTACATTCAAGAAACAATTATGAAACGGCTTTTAATTTTTATCCATTTTTGTCGGAGAATATTTTAATGAAATGTAAGCATTTCTCAGGATCGGTATGAAACCATTATAAAACATGGAATTAAAAACCTGAAATTCAGAGTACCGTAAAAGAATATTCCAAACTAAACCGGCAATTATTATTTATATAAATTCGGGTTCATTTTAATTTTCAACGCTATGCATATTAACTTATCAAAATGATTCAAACAGTGGAATATAACAATACTATAATTTTTTTAAATGCACAGACGAGGTAAACAAACCATAGTAAATTACGAATTTAAATACTGCGTTATGATTTTCGTCACGTCAAGGGTTTTCCGCAGGCGGAATTTGATTATAAATAATAATTTTTATACGTTAGTGATCAAGCTGTCAACAAAACATAAATAATTTTTCAACTTTTACTGAATTATGAACTATTAAAACTACTCAGTATAAAATTTTCGGACGAACCTATCATCCGAACGAATCCAAACAAATGCAATATCCAAAGCTTTCCGAGGCGTTCCTAAAAATCATATAAATTGTCGCGCTCATTTTTACATATTTCCTGACACGGATGAGAAACTATAGAGATTCCTTCGACCTATTACGAAGAGATAGACGATTTAATGTACAGATGGAACTTATATTCCCTCATCTCATCGCCTAAATATCATATCCTCGTTTCTGACACTAAATCTCCAAAATGTTTTTTCCAATTTTTTCTCAATTTGCAGAAGACCTGTTATTAAATCTCATGATTTTACGAAAGTTCCACTTGAATCTTAAAATATTTACCTTTTCGCAAAACATATAGTACTCTTCAGTCAAGCTTCTCAGAAACGTCGCTTACTGGGATCCACAAAAGAGGACAACATAACAGCCGAAAATCCCAAGGAACAAGATGCCAGGATGAGGGCAATCAAGGCCAAGAAATGGGTTTGAAATGAATTGCTTTCGTCTGGACTAAATATTCGTTTAAGCAATGGAGTCAGGCCAAACCCTGCTGTCAAAAGCAGCGATCCAACAACACTGAATTTCCAAATTCGAATCTTGGATTTATTAAAAGTCATTCGAAGAGCCGAAATATCCGGGTCCCAGACCATCGGAAATTCGAGCATCCAGCCATTTAACTTATTAAACAGCGGAATGGTTTCAATAATGATTTCGGTGTTCATATTCGACTTCGAGCAATCGTATCGAGGAATGAAATCGAACTTTGGAATCCTTTGCCAGACAGAAATTCATAAAACCTTGTTTGTTAGATTTTGAATGATTTTAAGTGGATTTCTTGATTTAAAAGTTGATTAATTTTCGACATAATTACTTTGCATTTGGAGTAAGACTATATAGCTTAAAACTACTCCAAGCAGCCAATAAAGCCCAGTCAATCCGATACATCGGTGTGGCGGATAGACCGTAGAGACGCAAAGGAGCTTGGGGCAATTTTTCGCAATTTTTTCAAAAATCGAATCTCAATACTTGAATACATTTTTGTACAAATTTTCATGACCTAATTTTAAGGCCTATGATGCTGAGGTCGTGTCAAAGTTTCGACTTTTTTCAAGGTTTTATAAGGTTATATTTAATTCTTTCTATAAATTTTCACATTCGTTTCCATAGACCCGGTGGGGTTTTTGGACTATAATTATTGAACGGGTTGGCCATTTCATTCCGGTTTTCTGCAGTGCCGTGGTTCGGTTGTGATACAATTTTTTGCAAAATTTCAGAGGGCTAGTGTAATCCATGATGGAGATAATCTGACCACAAAAATTACGGGACACACGGAAACGACGATCATATAAGCCCATTTGACTGGGCTAAAACCAAGCTATTCAAAGTGATTCTTAACTTTTGCCCTTTGAATTGAAAACTTGATAGAAAAGTTATTGCCCAAAATAAAGCCACTTTGTTGGTAGATTCACCGGTAAAGCTCATTTCGTCTAATTGTATAACAGCATGTAACATTGTATATTGCTTTAACACCGAACTTGCCCTCGGGGATAGTCTGGTTCAAAACAATAGAGACAGTTTCTGCAAGTTTTTAATTTCATCGATAACTAAGAAAAAAATATTAAAAACTAAAAAGAGCTGTTCATAAATAACTTGTTCTAACCCCAAAAGTATGTATTTTTTTTGTTTGAAATTGGCGTATTTTTCCACCATTTCATTACAAAACGTATAATTCCTATAATTTTGAAACTACCTAAAGTAGTATACGAACGGTCCATATCATTTTTAAATTTTTTTTATCCAAGATGGGTAATTCCTCTAAAGTCTACCTTGACGTTGCGATAAAAAAAATAAGATTATAATCTCAAGCAAGTGTTCTCTATTCACAACCAACAATGGAACCTTTTTTCAATTTCAACTCCGATCTAACGTTGAGGGCTGGCAAAAAATCAGAAATAAAAATGGATTTTCACGAATGAAAATCGCTTTTATAATGCTTTTTAAGTGTGGAGAAAAAGAGATGGGAAGTTGAAGAAAATGATAATTAGTGGCGTGTGGCGCTCGGCTCCTTCTTAACCTCTTCGTGGCCTCTGCGAGAAGAAGGGTTTCTCGCACGAGGGAATGCGGAAAATGGAAAAGCCTTCTTTTCTCTCTGCTTTTCTCGCAAAGGCCTCAAGAGGTTAAAAGGGAGGGAGTGCCCCATATACCATCACTCTTATCTTCAACTTCCCATCCCATTTTCTCCAACCTTATAACACATTATAAAAAGCAATTTTCCTTCTTGAAAATCCTATTTTCTTTCTGATTCTTACCACGTACGATTAGATCGGAGTTAAACTGGAAAAGGGCCGCATTGTTGGTGGAATTCTGGTTATTTTCAAGAATTTATCTACATTGATTTTTTTATGTAATGCGATATATTCCGCACTTGACTAATGGATACTGGATATAGATTTTTTGCACTTGAAATAGCATTAGCCAATACTAAATTGTATCAAATACAAAAATAACACCTACACGGAGGAATTGTCAATTCCATTAGACCAGCACCACAACCGCAACAAATGTCGGAGGTTTTGTTAAATAAGTGGATGGGAATCTCTAAAGGATTTTCAAAAAACAAAATATCTGTTGAAAAAAATCGGGTCAATCCAACTGCTCTAAATAAGTTTGTTTTGCAGTTGGATTTCACTTCAGAAGAGAAAAAAGACTGTATATAAATACATTTGTAACAATTGTATCTGCGCCATGTTAGCGATTCAGATCTGATGGGTATGACATATTTTATTTAACTTCTTAGTGAACTCTCATAATAATATTTTAAAAATGCGATAACAATTTATTCAAATCGGTTTAATTATATCTTTTTAGATGAGACAGGAGTTGTAGAAGACCATAATCATTTATTCTTACAACGTTACAAGTGCAGACAACTTTACTTACATATTTGTTGTACCATATTTAATTTTTATTTTCAGTTTAAATCATTTCAATCCTTATTAACTACTTTAATATTAATTTTCTTCAATATTTTTAACAAATATAATTTTGTAAACAATGAGTGCGGACGATTTAGAGACAAATGAGCTCGTCTTTGATCTATATCTAGCTACTATGCTGATTACTAAGTAAACGAAAAACTCAATTATCATCGCAAACAACCCCACCGCACATCCTGCTGCAAAAACAATGAAAATCACAACAATGTTCCCATTCATGCGAAGTGGTTCCGGGGATTCTTGTTCGAGACGAGGATTGTAACGAATTCGAGATTGTACGACAAATTCAGAATAGCGCGCCCATTGAGACAAAATCCCCGACTCCTTCAGCGCGGCGGATCTTTCAAAAAATAGCGGATCATAAATATGTTCCATCCTCCAGCCAATCGGTTTTGTGAACAATATTTCTTTGCCAACAGAAATATGGCCATTTTTCGTCTTTAATTGTGTACTCATGCTAAACTCAAGCTCTCGAATATAACTGGACCATCCCATCACCCCAACGTTCCCGCAATTTTTCAAAACTTCCGCGTATGAAAAGTCCAGCTTCCCTTCGACAAGTGAATTTATCTCATATCTATGTAAAACGGTTTTGTTATCTATTTTCGCCAGAAAAGAATTCCTAAGAGATTTGTCGTTTTCGTAATTAAAAAACGTTAATATAAAAAATTCCGTTAACGTTTTTCCCCATTCGGGATCTCTAATAATCATTTCACCTAGAAATGGGTTATTGAAAAGGCTGTCCCGATAACTTTTATAAATTGAACTGTAAATGATGTAATTTTCCTCTAACAATTGTAAAAATTCGGAAATTGGAATCGGTTGCAAAGGTGACGTCATCTCACTAATGTTCTCCCCTTTGTATAATGAACTTAGAATGAGGGAGACTAAGATCACGGGACCCCAAAGGAAATACATAGATGGCAATTTAGCACTATTCTGTGCAAAGTTATCTCCTTGTTCGAGAAAGACATTAATGCTGTCAATTAACACGTTTAGAATGTTCTGTCGTGGCTTAATCAGTACCCAACTGATAATTCGAAAGATGACGTAAATGCAGACTAAAATAATCAGGTAACGAAACAAAACGCCGAGGTTAATCCTCGAAACGACAATTCCTTGGTTCCGACGTCGCCACATGAAATGAAACGGTAGTCTTCGACAGACACGACAAATGTTAGCCCAATATTTTCGCCAAAGTTTGCAATCGGCCTTTTGCTGTCCGTTTCCAACTCTATTTTCAAGCCGTTGACAGTCTTGTTGGATGTAGGTTTTGCTGAACTAAATTGACATTCAGAAACGAAGGTTGTGTTTGGAAATATTAAAGCGAAATATATTTGGTCCAGATCCAGCAACTTATTCCTATTTCTTAAATCATCCAATTTACGAAATGAAATTTTGTGATTGTTTGACCGTAATACTGAATTCAAATCGTCTATCAATCGCTTAAATTCGAAGTACTCTAGTGTCAGCTCGTTTCATTTATCATTGTCGTGCAAGAAATCCCACGCCGTTGAAGAAATGCACCAATTAGGTGCTTTTAAAATACCTCTGGCATTTTTAATCTGTTCGTTGATATCCGATTTGAGAGAGCTGGATACGCTTTTACTATGAAACATTGGAACATATATTCGGTTCCCACGCTCGTAGTCGACATAACTTACCGATATATATATTATCTTTGCCACATTTTCTGTTAATTTTGGAAACGATAGTTCTTCAGATTCCAGAATCAGGAAATTTGAAGCTGGAATTAGTAATGCGATTTGTTTGATTCCAAGTCTCCATCCAATTTTTGGAGATTTAATGTCAGAAACGAGGATATGATATTTGGGCGATGATATGAAAGAAAATAAGTTCCAGCTGTATATTTCTTCGTTTATCTCCTTGTAATAGTTTCGAGGTATCACTAGTTTTTTATCCGTCTCAGGGAAGATGTAGAAATGTGCGTGACAACTTGCTTGAGTTCTCGGAACCTTACAGAATGGTTTGTGTAGATCATTTGTTTTATTTTTTTTCGATGATAGGTCTCCTAGTGTCCCGTATTCGTAGCTGATGACGTCTTTTAAGTAAGGAGTGTTCGAATAACGTTTTTTTTCCAACACGGAATGTCGAGAGAGTACAACTGGGTATTTGAAGGTTTGAAAGTCCATTCCCTTGTAATTTATATAATGAATTAAACAGTTTGGAAAGTAGTGCATGTAGTCATTGAGATTTTCGACTAATATTTGATTTGAAAAATTAAATTCAAGAATAATTACAAATGATATTAGCGTTATAGGAGTATAAAGCCACATTTTTGAAGATGCTTTAAGTTTAGTTTGCTGATTTTGCAGAAAATGCGTGGAATAGTATTAACTCTTCAAACTTGTGGAATGTCGATACTTTATAAAGAATTTTGGTGACAATTTTTTAATGTAACCAAAAATTAAGGTTTTTTTATATGTTGGAAATATTGTGAAATTAATTTGAGCAGAAATTTATTATTTAGAACGAAATAATGGGAGTTTGATGACTTTAGACAAACTTCTACGCTATTAATGTTAAGAATTCGTGGTTAAATATGAAAAATATTCTATTCTTGATAAGCAGCCGCGTCATGACAGTATTAAAAATGTGCGTCAATAGACAGATAAAGGAGTATAGGTTATTAAAACACGGAAGAAGATATCGTTTGATATCCTATGTGACTAATTTTGTTTGTGAATACTATTGTAGTGGATACTTGATAGTTGTTGGGAAACAATTGGAAACTTACGCATCAAAATAATTACAGGTTCCACTGGAATTTTTTTAAATGATAATCCAGGATTATACGGTTCCTTTATGAGTCTAGCTTACAAGGGAAGTATTCGAAGTGTCATATGCAGTGATTTTTTAATACAGTTAGAAGTACTACTAAAGATTAACATATCGAAATTAGCTCCCCAAATTGATATCAATGAGGTCCAAAATCACAATCGATGGTGTTGAAAATAAAGTAACCGATATAACTGAAATATGCCAAAAGCAAGAAAAAATTAGTAACCCAAAAATCATAATATCTCGCTTTGGCGGCGAATTCAATTAATTTTTGCAATTCTGGACATGACACTTCAAATACTTCCCTTGAACGATAAATAAAATTTCCGGGGTTTTAAAACTAAAATAAAACTTGTAATAAGGATTTGTAGATACAAAAACTGATTATTTGGAGAATGAGTCCATAATTACGATGGTTCGATTCCCTAAATGGCTAACCGCGAATCATTATTTACGCAGCGGGCTGTGCCAATGGATTATGAGATGAGCTGCGATAATCGACTAGGTATTTTACTATACTCTGTCATGTTCATTCACCCTAGAATAAGATTACAGAATTTTTGGCCTTAAAGATAAAAACATGATCAAAACTATAGTTTGAACTAACGATTTTGATCCATCTGTTCTTACTCTTACTCAATATTTAAACAAAAAAAATTACTTTCAATGTTCAATTAAAGTGGATTTGGAGGTGAGTTAAAATTTACTAGCATGTCACATCCAAATTAGAGACGTCGCGCAAAACAAGTAATTTATGGACAAATAAACTTAATCAATTACGATCAATAAAAAAATTATATTGTCATTAATTTTATTTCTGTTGTCTGCATAGTATTTAGTCGTAGCTGAAAAATGTACAATTTGTTTCTGTCGAAGGTTTATCCGTGATCGTCCGATTAATCTTATGTCGTTTTATTAGATCTATATTCCAAGGGTGATTATCGCCAAAATCGCCGTCCTAAATCCGCAAACTCATTAGACGGCAAGGACAAGACCAAAATATTCATGTTCAAATCTGAATCGCTAAAACGTCACAAATAGTATTGTTCAAAATATATTCATAAACTGCCGCCTTTGTTCCCTTTCGTAGTGTAACAATATTAAAAGCTCCAACCGCAAAACAAACCTTTAATAGAATTTCATTATTGAGAGCTAAAGAGGGCTTTAGCCACATCGCCAATCTACAATCTAGAAACGATTATGAAACGGCTTTTAATTTTTAACCATTTTTGTCAGAGAATATTTAACTAATGTGAGCATTTATCAGGATCAGTCAGTATATATCGGTTATAAAACATGGAATTTAAAACCTGAAATTCAGAGTGCCGTAAAAGAATATTCCAAACGAAACCGGCAATTATTTATATAAATTCGGGTTCATTTTAATTTTCAACGCTATGCATGTTAACTCATCGAAATAGTTCAAATAGTGGAATATAACAAGCTTCTAGATTTTAAGAATTCTAGAATCTCTACTTGGAGGTTCCAATCCAATACTAATCTAGTGATGAATATAATATGTGAAATTTAGGTCTGAAACAGTTCCACCCTCCTTGGTTCTAAACATTATGAATTTATGACGGATTTAAATTTCTCATGTCATCCGTCAGTTAGTTCCGTCTTCTTGAAGTTCCATTTGCCAAATTCTAACCTCCCTTCTACTTAAATCGATGGACATTAAAATTCATCCATGCAACTCAAGCCATTTGTCTAAGGCAGAAATGTTGCAAGAGGGGAGAATACCGTATGACGCATTTAAAATAAGAATTCAGGATTTTCTTTGTTATCATTTTCTCCAACTTTTCATTAATATGCATCGGTTTAAAAACTTGAAAAATTTTCAAAAATGCGAATGAATTGAATTCTTATAATATTGGCTTTCACATGCATCCGAATCCTCTTGATTACAATAAATAATGTTTATATGCAAAATCTGGATGGTAAATAGCACGATAATTTATTTTCTATTCAAATAGAATGGTTACATTGTATATAGGCTCATTCGTCGGGTTAAGTCAATACTTATTACAGCTCACAATTTGGTTCATGATATTTCATACGTATTTTGTACACATTTAAGATAAATACTATTTATCGGGAGATTTTTTGTGGTCTTGAATATTAGATATGAAATACGGCCGAATTTCATTCTTCGCATCTTTGGCAAAAATTAGGGACTTTTTTGATAAGCTCGTTTCTTGTAATTCGTTGCAGCGGGTTATTCCCTCACACTGCTCCCTTTTGCTTCCAAGAACCTGTAATTTAGTTATTTAATTTAAATCATTTTTTCCAAAACAATAGTTGTATGGAACGAATCGTGAATAATGAATATTTAAAGTGTTAAATCAATAACTCCTAACTGCCGACTAACTTTTTGCAATTTTTGTCAACCTCGCATTAAAAAAACTCAAAAACACTCACCTGAACGGACAGCTTTCTGATTATCCCAGCATTCTCATCTCGCCATTCCCCTTGGCCTGTCTTCTTGTTCACTTTGATGACGTCAAGCAAATTCTGGGTGTACCAAGAGCGAATATCTCCTAACGTTAGCGAATCCAATAGTCCCAACTAGATTTGTGAGTACAATATTATTATGTAATTATTGTTAATGGCGTAGAGCGAACGTGTCGTAAATCAAACGTTTTTAAGTTCGCTGTTTTTAGAAAGTAGATTCAACATTTACGTGTACTTTTTGACAAAATTGTAAATATAACTGATAAAAGTATGCAAATTACTAATTACCCCAGCCTTCCAAATAGAAAACTCATTTCCCGTCATGTTTTTGATGTGCCGGTGATAGACGTTCACTAGAAAGCCATCCAGCGCTTGGTTCACTTCACAGGCTCTGATTAGGAAGTTATTAACAAAATTAAAGGATTAGTTTTAGTCATCTGTCTAAGTTTAAAACTATGTTAGAGATATCTACCATATTTGCCCAAATAAGACCCTATATAACCCCTATTGGAATGATTTGTATTTTAAACTTTTAAACTACAAAACTGGCGTTAAATAAGACCCCAATTCTGAGAATAAGGGGACTTGTTAAGTAAATACGGTAGATTTAAAATACAATAAAAATACTGACGTCCGTTTATGAGATGGGAAAATGATCTGAAGAATCAGGACGACGGAATCCATGAATTCTGTGACCCCACAGCCCACGACATAGCCCAGTTGTCTTTCGGTCCTCAGCATTTGAAACATTCTTGGTCCAAAGTATCTCTATTCAAAGGAACGCATTGTGGGACAATATTTAAATTTTAAATGCATTAGTATAGGATTTTACGTTTAGGAACTTATCCTATTTAAAAAATGAATCAAGGTCAACTTACTCCCAAAAAGATACCGATGTCCCTGATCTTTTCATCTTTTTTGATGCCCAGGTCATACATGTTGATGACGACGGTGTTTGGATCATGGGGGGACGGATTCCTGACACGGATGCAACGATTGTCCGGAAGTGAGTCCAGTTCATTGATTCCTATCGTCTGGAAATTGCATGGAAAACAAATCAAACTCTTATTACATGAAAAGTTCTGACCTTAAACCCCAAACCCCTTGACCTTCAAGGTCAGGTAACGAACAAAGCGTCCAGCCTGATGCGAGTGAGGACTCTCAAAGGAAAAATTTACAAATATGAACATAAAAAGAACAAACAGAACTGTCCAACGAATGAACTGACATGACGGATGCATTGCAGATGTCTGGTTTTATAAATTTGGTTTAACGTATTGAAACTTTTGAAAACTTTTGCACTGTTCGAATCAGCAGGCGGATTGGATATTTGATAATGATCCACATTAGTATTTATACATCTTAGAGTCTCCATAAAGCATTTTCAGCATTAACAAATCTCTTATGCCTATAAAAACAATGACACGATATTTGACGTGCGTACCGGCGAACTCCAATTCCCAAGGGTGGGATTGTAGTTCAAATTGTTTAAAGTCCGTGCAACATTAAGCCCATCCTCAATCGACGTATTTCCGGCAACCACAACAAAAGCGAAGGAACTTGATTTGAAAAGTTGGACAAAGCTAAGGAACCCTTTGTAGTTAAGCGACTCCAAGATATTCTGATGATCGTCCCATGAGCGGGCATTTGGAGTTTCAAGTTCATACATTATTCGACTGTAGAGAAAATTACAAGTCATAAAACAGTCTGAATTCGCTATTGAACGTGTAAATGATTGCATTTAATTCATTACCTGAATATCTCTGAATTACTTGTTTTTTGACCGGCCATGATTTTCATACACAGGTCCTTAGTCCTATTAAAAACCGCTTCGGGAACGAAATTAAGGGATGAGTTGAAAACTTTAGTAAGTAAGTCAGTCAACATGGGATACATCGCTTTGGGGAAGCCGCAAAAATCGAAAATCAAGTCGATGTCAGAAGCTAAAATGTTGAAGGCATTTCCGGATCGTTGAAAGGGACTAACGTCGTCGAGAAGCGTTTGGACAATACCTTCTGCCAACAAAGATAGGTACATGGAACTGTGACAAGTAGTACATCAAATTAAAATCCGGTGGTCAAATTGACGAGGAAATGTCGGGTTGGATTTATTTAATTTAGTTGTCCTCAGACATACCCCCGGATACTGTTGCAGGCCCCCGTTTCAAATATCACGATGCATCTTGCTTTAAAAACGGAACTGTCGTTTTTTCCATAATGATGGACATGCAACTTCTCAGTTCTCGCTGTCATTTTTGGGCAAGTTTATGGTTAAAATGATTATATTGACCCGTAAACTGATCATGCCATTACTGAGAATAAATGCGGATTCGTACCAATTCTTTGGGGCTCAATAAATCCAACGTCGACGACGGTTTCGTTGACGTAGGGATTACGTGGCATGATGCAGTTGATGTCAAGGGGCGCGACGCTGTTCATGAGCGAAGCGTTAAATTTTTGGACAGCGTACCTTGCCCCCGTAAACGGTTCACCGTGAGGGAACTTCATCTTCTTTGTCAACAGCTCTTCTTCCGGAATGATCAACATCAGATTCATGTTGCCTGGCTTCATTAAGGTCAAGTACTTCATGAAGATCCCGTCGTCGAAGTTTGGTCCATAGCAATTACCACCACACCGCTGTCGAGTAAGTTTTTAATCAAGATTTTAGCGACTGATAGTCTCCAGTCTTTCTCTTAAAAAAAGAGGAACTATTTCGAAGAAATCAGTCAATAAGTCATATTGTCGATGTACACCGACATTATTTTTACCAAAATCTCGATTCCAGGAAGAATTTGAAGAGATCTGGAGGTCTGAACTGTGAGGACGCTGGGATTTCCTGGTCCCGAGAAGTTAAAGAACTTGGAAGTGGAACTGTGCATCTCGGTCCATAGTTTCTGTTTCTGTTCCAGAGGGATTTCCGCGATCCGTTTGATGAAAGCGAAGACGGCTTGGATGATGTCGGTGTATTTATCCATGCCCTCGACAGTCGGCACCATTCCGATTTGAAAGAGGGACGTGTACTCATTCCGGAAGAATTCGTCCGAAAAGCATCCGGCATCAAAGTGGACTATCCAGCCTCTAGCAGTTCCAACGAAATACCAGCTTACGTCAAAATCGTAAGTCAATGATATTTTTACGATTTAGAACGTTAGAAATGTCGCGGACAGAATAGGCTGCAATTTAAGTAAAATAACTATATTAGAAACTTAGTAATGATGTCGCGGATAGGTTACGATGACTGCATATTTTAGACGGTAGCCAAAATCAATTAGTACATCATTTATTTTTAAGCCCACTGTGATGGGATAATTTTGGCTTGGCTAAACTTTGATTTGGTAACTTAGTATATACTTTATTCTTAAGCCCACTGGTATAGGATTGGACTGGCTTGGGATAAACTTTAATTTGTGAACTTAGTATATACATTATTCTCAAGCCCACTGGTATAGGATTGGACTGGCTTGGGATTAACTTAGGATTAACTTTAATTTGTGAACTTAGTATATACTTTATTCTTCAGCCCACTGGTATAGGATTGGATTGGCTTGGGATGAAGAAACTGTTCAATAATAATAATCCATTTGTATGAATAGTCTAGGACTAAGTATTTGATTTAACTAATTTTAGTAATTTGAAAAAGAATGTATGTAATGCTTGGAGTAAATTGAATTAATGTCGTGTGTAACTGTATTGGGATAAAATAATAGATGTGTATTTGTAATGACTTAATAACTAAGGTTAGAACTAATATGATAAATATAGAAATAAATAATAATCATTCGTCGTCGAGGAGCGGTTGAATCAACTTGTTAGTAAATATTCTTCGTAAGTAGAGTGGTAAAGATATAGAGTTGGAATAATATAATTTTGAGATATTTTGGAGTTTAATAAATTCGTACGATTAGGAGTATTAAAAATCGGCGAGTTTAAAGAAGCATAATCATTTATCATCTTGGGCCTATTAGAAACTGAGGACGTTGCGAAGTAAATAACACCCGTCGCTGGACAGTAGTTCAAAGTGCACTTTTCTTAAGAAAGCAAATTAGTGTAGCTTTAGAACTCGTTATTACTACGACATAGAGACTCAGAACTATTAGTGGCAAGTGGTAGAACTATATCCAGCGCCTGACCTCGTTCAGCATAGTACTGGCCTTAAACCGTGGCTCTGAATGGACTGACTTTATTGACCTAGCTTCGGGGTTCAACTATCATATTGGCTTCGACTCGGCATTGGAGCAGTCATCAACCATACAGTGGAAATCACCCTAGTGTCACAAATCTCAACCGTTGATACTTTCAGCTGGTAGTTGACTGTCCCTCAACAAGAAACGTACTTTTTTTGAAGATAATACGGGAGTCCTCCAGCCCACTCGTCCCTCATCAAAACTCCGATGAAATCCATAGGCTTGTTTTTCGAGTCCTTCCAAGCCGCTGCCGGAAAAGCCCACGTCATAATTATCTGCGATTATGGATAAAGAACATGTAGTTATTTGTCGGAGCTTAAAACTTTATGTTTTAACTGAACTTGTTAAACACGTTGTATTTAATCGTCGAATATGTTGATGACCTTTGATTATATAAATCTTATTGAATTCAGGATTGTCAAACGGCGAGTCAAAATCTTCCTCGACCTCCGTAAATTGGCGTATCTCTCTTCCTCCTTCATGGAT
Organism: Desoria tigrina; assembly: GCA_906901685.1. NCBI lineage: Eukaryota > Metazoa > Arthropoda > Collembola > Entomobryomorpha > Isotomidae > Desoria > Desoria tigrina. Next base: position 1,913,913 of record CAJQTU010000035.1, read on the forward strand.
CTTGCTGAAGTTGTCGAAAACCATCTCTTCCATTTCTTCAAGGGAAGCTAAAGTCTTCAGTTTAAATTTGTACGTGTGTGTGTTAAATCAGTATGTCTTTGTAAGCAATACTTATAATAAAAATGCCATCTATAGACGCTTACCTGAAGTGAAAGCGTTATAGCCGACCCGACATAGTGTTTCTTGTGAAAAGATCGTAGTGCTGTTTGCAATTTGGCTAACCCGTTGGGGTCTTTGGGATGACGGAGCGTCTGTAAGTTCCCACAAGGAAAGGTGTTGAGGGGATGATTCTTATTTGCGGTGGATAATAGGATGTAGCAGAATCGTTGAATGTCAAAATGACGTGACAGCCAAAATTCTGTAAAGTCAGACGAAAAATCGAGTCATGATCTTGATAGCACGGTTTTTAAATAGCACGTAGCAATCGAAAAGATACCGGTTCTTCTAGCTGTAAAGTAAATTATGACTTAACCATTGTCGACAGAATTCACTTCCCTACTGATACAGTCTTGTTTGAAGGCCGGAAATGCCATCATATTTGAAAATACGTCTAGCCCTTCCCTAATCTTGCATTCCTCGATCCGAAAATGATACGTCGTCGTCATAAAGCCGGTGAATGCTCCTAAGCCATTACCATAGTCCTAAATATTTCGGTTTTAGAAATATTTAAATTCAAAACCTGTGTCGTGCTTAACTAAATTACTGAATTTAAACATTTGCAGTTTCAACTGACTTTTACAAGGTTAGGAAACGTGTCTTCTTTTGGATAATCCTTGGATCCAAAATGAACCATGTGCTCACAGAAATGAGCGAGGCCCTGGTGTCCAATCGGGTCATTCGTCATCCCAACGTTGATAGTCATGGACATGGCCCCTGAATGTCCCTTCTTACATCCTGTCATCGATTTTTTATATTCGTTTGTGAGTGGGCAGTCTGTAATTTAGGGTTCAGTCAATGCTCAGTTTGTTAAAATGTCAAAAAAAATGTTTTACGGGACCTTTATTTCCAAATATCTTTATTTTCGGGTCAAGAAACATGTCCCTATCAAAACTTAGAATATTTGTTCTCGGAATGAATCCCTCTAGGACTAAAGGGTTTCCTGTAGTGGTAGTGTCCTTCCATCGGGACGCTTGCCTCAGGATTGCAGTAGGGTTCCACTGTCCAGGGGGTGAGGGGTGCTCATAATTGCCCTGTCTGGGATCTAAATGGTTAAAAGTTGAGATTGAAGGTTTTTGAATTTTGAAACAACTTTTCGATAAATTCTAGAAACTTCAAAATTGAGATTTGAGTATTAACTGGTTGAGTGATGATGCCATGAAGGATGACCATCCTGCCCTTGATCGGAAATAAGGAGAGCGCGTATCCCATTCGGTAGCTGGATTAGTCGGTATTCATTTTGGTCGACATATGCTTTAGAAGGACCAGGAAGGTGAACTACGGTTCGATTACGAGGCACTTTACTGTCCCCTGAAGGTCCAACGGATGAAGACCTCGACGGCCGTTTCGAGGCAGTAGTTCGTGGTTTAGGCGACTTTTTTGCAAAACGTCCTGGCGTCTTTTTAGTCTTGGATTTTGAGGATTTTGACGAAGACCGAGATCTACTTTTAGCTTTTTTTGGGGCTTTTGAAGGGGTTCGAGCCATTATGATAATCAATTTCTAATTATGATATGAGTGAGTGAGTGGGGTGTGTTAATTTGGTTTGTGGGAGATGCGATTTGACTGTGTTGTCGAATTATATTTCATTCAAATTCAAATATAAAATACAAGGTCCGTTTAAGGGGCATTGCCTTGACAACAGCTCCAGGAAGTATGACCAAATGAAGGGGTTTTGAAAAAAATGCATTGTGAAATAAATAGCTAATCATACGATGATCAATTTGTTGAATTTATTGCCTGCAGTGTCAGTGTCTGAAACAAATGAATTTAAACTGATCTTAAATTCATTTTAATTGTTTATCGGGCTATTTTATACGAAGAAAATGAACATGAAGGGATGAATAGTATGCTGAATTTTATTAACACATTCATATTATATTTAAATACAAACATTTATTGTTTCTTGCCTAAAATTTACTTTAAGAACTGTGCATAATCAGGCAGCCAAAGAGAATAAGCCGTTTTAGCTTTTAAAATCAGAACCATGCCTTTATGAGGGATTTCAAAACAGTAATTTTTAAAACTTGATCGGAAATTAGGGTAAATCAAAAGTCTTAGAATGTTGAGTCTTAACTGCTGGATACTGGGAAAGCTCGATGGAGGTTGTCCGGTAATCTGAAGGAACGGTCTGCGGATCTTCATCCGTTCCATATTCATGCAAGCGACAAACTGAAAGATATGGTTTTAAAATATCAATAATAATTAATATATAATAGTTGTACAATCTAAACAAATATGAGATCGTCAGTTTTACAGGCACACAAAATAAGCATGTTTACCGTTTAAATCTGATAGATGATCTTCTATAATATGGTTGATTTCTTCTGTATTTTCCACATCATACGTTGCAAGGCCCTAAATCTATAGCGACAAGATTCCAATGAGGTTGGATCATTTGCCTTTAAAATTTTCTCCTCACTTTTCCGGGACCAGTTGAACAATTAATTTCTTATGGCTGCCCACTCCAAAAAAATTGAGAATGGTGTCAAAATTTAGAGCTAGAAGAATTGTCAATATCGACAGTGTGGACAGCCGCCTTTTGCTGTCTGATGGAGAAAAACATCCAGTCCATCATATTATCATTTAAGTTGAAGATAACATATGCACAGGCCGCAGTTAAGCAAATTAGCACGATGCCACCGGTAATCACAACGAAACCCTAAAAGATTTTCAGAAATTGTATTTTGCAAGCCTATTTAATAGTACCGAGTAATCAGACTTAATAAAACGTTCGTTAATATAAAATACGAAACTGTCCACAATTTGTTTGATTAATTATAAAATCTGATCACGGAACTATTTTGAAGTCTCCATCGGCAGCTTCACGGCGCTCGACATTATCGGTGGTGGCTCGATAGTACTCAAAAACTTCTGTTTCAAACTTGTATTTAAAAGCTGGCATGATTTGGAGGTTTTGAGATTTGGGGTTTTTATAAATTGTGAATAATATTTTGAAACTGATGACTCATCAGTGATGAGATTAAAGTATTTCAATGTTCACTTGGTGGTTAGGATTGTCCCCTTCTGCCGACTTTGAGCATAAATGTGGATTCGTACGCGTCATTTTGTAATCATATTTTTAGCAAATAAGATGAAAGACGGACAATCATTCATTGATTCGTGTTCAAAATCGAGATTTTTTTAATGTAAATTTATTCTGCGGTTCAGCTTTGTGATCAAAGAACATAATGTTTCACCTGGTGACGTTGATAAGCCAGCTTTCTTTAGAAGGGCAATTAAAAAACGGAGTTTGTAATTGTGAGGCGGTTTTGCCAAACGATCTCAAATCAAAATGATAATTACAATAAGTTAAAAATGTTAAAACTAACAGCCTTATCTATGTTATTGACCGTGATAGATCCGTCTTTGTAAATGGTAATCACTGTTGACAGTATGGTATCTTGTAAAAATGTTAAAAGGTTTTTGGCAATCAATGTTACACATAGTTGTTCAATGATACAAGAGTATAATATCAATGACATGCTCAAAATTAGCTTTGCACATTTGCTCATTACCTTTTCTCAAGCGTGTTAATCTAATAACTGTTAAGGGATGCTGAGGAATTACTTTAAAGTCGTTTGGAGGCCCTAATTAATGAGTTGAATCCACATTTGAGACTCACTTTGACACCACTGCCATGAAATTGTTTATCGTACTGTTATGCATTTTGTAGTCCATCGTCCTCATTATTTGTGAAATTATATATAAAATTTTGACTGCAAAATGTCGTCCCATAAATGCGTCTCGGTCTTAGAATTCTCCATACGTTAGACAAAATCAAGCAATCGCTCCAAAAACCTTAATTAGTCGATATGGATTTATTTCGGGTACATCTGTTAGTTAGAAAACGAGCTTATGCCTAACCGTACAAATTGCAAATGAGTAGTTTAAAATGCATGAAGAGCAAGAATGTAAATATGCAATTTAGCGAATTGATAGATCCTAGTGAATAAAAGCAAATCCTTAGAAAATTGGTTGCCATGAACTGGGTAGCGATTTTGACAAAAGTGAACCTTTTCTTCAAATCTTTGCGAAGTCAGTAAAAATCAAAAAGAATTCGATCCCATTTCAACGCAACCGGAACAGTCCAAGGTAGGTGAATTGAATTGATATAGATATTGATATTGATATATTAAGATATTGATTTATATATTTATATATATATTTAGATATATTCATTAATTGAAAAAAAATTATTTATTTTTCGAAACCCCTCCATGTGTCGCTACCTCTCTATAGCAATAAGAATTCTTTCAGCTACCTTGGGAACAGTCAACAGTGTATCGGGCTTGTCGTAAATTAATTTTTTCTCGAAATTTTTCATTTATTGTTTTAACTCTGTCCTCGTTCAAAGGAAATTTGTCAATCGTCTCTCAAGATCTTCAAAAGATGATACGATAAACAAAAACGCCACCGTCTACTCATTCATCATTAAACATATACTAATTATTGTGTTTTTTAAATCATAAGGCAGGTAAAACGATGTCGAGCTCTGATGCTAAGCCGATGGACAACGGTGGTGGAAACGGAGTAGTATCCCCGGCTGTAGTTGTAGTCCCACCTGCCCGGCGAACCCGTTACACTCGTCAACAAAAGCTTCATGCCTTACAACTTGTCGACATGGTTAGTTCGAAAGAGACATTTATCCTAATTCTCTAAATAAATCTCACACTTTGCATGGTTTAAAATTATCCCAAAATATATCCCCATCCCTCAAATACGCAACTTTAAATACATTTGATCGGTATTTGGAATAATTCATGTTCTTTGATTGCGCAACGATAGTTGTTGAAATCCGCATCAATATAATCTTCTAGTGCATTTCTTGAAAATATTAAGAATTTATCACATTTGAGGGTTTTATAAGTATCGTGCCGTTCTTTCTCTTTAAAGAACATGTTCCTCCAGTCCATCGCACTAACTCTGAAATACAGCTTCATTTTACAATTTACAATCTATATTTAGGCTAATCTGCATGTCTAGAAATGATATTTCGGAGTAGTAATTTCTCGGTTTTTCTCGGTAATTCTTGAAATTTTGGAAGTCGTTAATTTTCCTGTTGACCACATATTGCTGATATCATGAAGAAAATCAAGTTGGAAATGACCCTCATGGCTACGAATTTCCTTAGCGATAAACTACTCTGGCCCCTTAAAGATATATTTTTTAGATTTAATGTCGAGGTAATTTGAAATGGATTTCAGGGTCAGAGTTATCGCGCAGCGACTAGCGAGGTGAGTCCCTTCCTCAACCCTGCGACGATCAGTTTGTGGATCAAGGAGCGAGAACGGGACTATCAACGCCAGGTCGAATTGAGAAGGTGTAAAAATCCTAACACAAATCGTGTCCACAGGTTTGTAAGGCCTTTACGAAAAGTGTCTAGGAGGGCTGACTGCCCTATTGCATAAGCTCAGGTTTTCAATGAGAGAGATAGCCGATCTAGCTCTGTTTATGCTTTGTTCAATTAGAGAGTTAATGATTTGTCGAATCGAAGAGTTTTAAATTAAAGTGTTGTAGTTTTAATGAGTCCAAATACTGAATTTTACAACACGTACAAAATGCCAATTACAAATATTAAAATGGAAAATTGGGCTAAGAAGTGAATCCCTTGAAAGATAGAAAGAGACTGGTGAAAAACATATCACACACATGAAAGACTGGATTTGGAATTCCTCCTCTTTGACATACAGTTCACCTTGACAAAACTCCCATATTACACGTCACATATAAGTATAATTCATATATATAATACATACAAAGGTTGAGTTCAAGGCTAAAATGAACAGAAAATACTCCCTAAACTGGAGACAGACGAATTATTTAAATAATCTTTGAACTTTATCTTATCTCTATCTCTACTACTCTGTCTGTCTGGATGATGCGATAGTGGGCTCGAGCAACATGGCCACCCCTGGTGCTGACGCTGCAGCGTCTTCACCCAATACTTTGACATCGAGCACACAAATCTTCGTAACTGGTCGATGATACACCCCGCTTGACGTCTTGACCTCCACCACTCGAACCTGGCCATCCTTTCCGGGTTTGGTGGATATGATAATTCCCATGGGCCACTGATTACGTTTGAGAGAGTCGTCTGCCACGATCACCACATCTCCGACTTTAACCGGCTCCGTCTGCTCCTGCCACTTAGTCCTCCTTGTAAGCGTTGGCAAATACTCCTTCACCCAGCGCTTCCAAAACATGTCTGCAAACTGCTGTGCAATTCGCCACTGTCTGCGAAGACATAAATCAACAGCATTAAATTCACCTATAATCGGGTTTGACCCCGACGAACCGAGCAAGAAATGATTAGGTGTAAGGGCTTCCTCATCAGTTGGATCCACAGATACATGGGTGAGGGGTCTACTGTTCACAGTAAACTCTGCTTCCGCCATCAGCGTAGTAAGGGTTTCTTCTCTAGGAAATTGTTCTTTCAGGGTTGCTTGAAGGGCTACTTTTGTTGCCCGGATCAGTCGTTCCCAGGCTCCACCCATGTGCGGAGTCAGCGGGGGAATGAAGTGCCATTCAATTCCCTTCATGGTCAATTGGCTACTAATTTGTTGTTGATTTAAATCTTGTAGGGACTTCTTCAATTCGTTGTCCGCTCCATGGAAGTTAGTTCCATTATCGGACCACAGTTCCTTCGGGTTTCCTCTTCGAGCTGCAAATCTGCGGATTGCCATTATACAGGAATCCGTAGATAACGAACCCGCTATTTCCAAATGCACAGCCCTGGTAGATAAGCATGTGAAGAGAACTCCGTACCGTTTCTCATGACTTCTTCGGACGGTCACGTACAGGGGTCCAAAGTAGTCGACTCCACTAACCGTAAATGGGCGAATATTGCTGTTGAGTCGGCACTGAGGTAAATTACCCATCTCTGCTGCTACTGGACTGGCTCTATTGTTTTTACACACTTGGCAGCTATTCCAGGCTGCCCGAACTGCTACTCTGATTTGAGGGATGAAGTACTGCTGTCGAAGCGTGTTAACTACCCTCTCCTGTCCGTGATGACCTGCTTTTCGATGAAAATGGTCGATAAGCAGTTTTGTGTATCTGTGCTTTGGAGGTAGAATGACTGGGTATTTATGTCCATCGTCTATACCTTCCCCATCGGCCAGTCTTCCTTTGATCTTGAGAATTCCAAATTCATCGAGCTTTAGTGATAGTTTTTTGAGCGAGCTACTTTTTGATAGAGGTTTTCCTAGTTTTACATCTGCGATCTCGGATGGATATGATTCAGCTTGGCAATGTCTCCACCACCACTGATTGGCTTCATCAATCTCTGTCACGGTCAATTCTGATTCCTTCTCGTTCATGGGCATTCTTGAACTTTGAATTCTGGATTTAAAAAATCTCCGACACCAAGCCGTTACACGAACTAACCTAGTCCATGTTGAATATCGATTAATATTGAATACAGGCGTATGTGGGACAATCATACCAACAAAATCTTTTTTCAGTTCCAGCTCCTCCTCTGATACGTGTTTGTTGTTGACTTTCTGTTTTGGCCAATTCTCTTCTTCTAGCTTTAGGAAGGCCGGTCCATTGAGCCACCTGCTTCTTGAACTAAGGTCGGCTGGGGTACTGTCTCGCGTTCCTTCGTCGGCAACGTTTTCTTTGGTAGGTATCCAGTTCCATTGAGAGGGATCTGTCGATTCCTGAATCTCACCAACGCGGTGGGCGACGAATTGTAGATATCTTTTTCCGTCTGCTTTGACCCAGGACAAGACTGTACTGCTGTCACTCCAATAAACGAATCTGTTAACCGGAACCGAATGTTCTTCGACTATTGTTTTTGATAGACGGGTAGCCATGACCGCTGCCTGCAGTTCCAATCTGGGAATTGACATAGTCTTGAGAGGGGCGACGTGGGTTTTGGAGGTGATGAATGCAATTTCAATCCCTTGCTCACCTTGGACCCTCCAGTATGCAACCGTACAAAACGCCTTCTCGCTAGCATCACAGAAAATATGAAGCTGTCTATTTGATGTAGAATAGAAACTGACCCCATAACATCTTGGAATCTTCATTGCTTTTATGTCTTGAAGCTCAGTTAGCCAGGATTTCCACTTCGACTCTAGGTCCGGGAGAATTTGGTCGTCCCATCCAATGCCAGTTCTCCATATGTCTTGCAATAGAATTTTCGCTTTAATTGTAGTATTTGCCAGAAAACCTTGAGGATCAAATAAAGACATTACAAATTTAAGAACTTCACGCTTTGTCGGAGTTTGAATTCCATTGACAACTTCAGGGTTGACTTTGTGAAAACAGAATTTCCACACAAAACAATCTTCTTCGGAATTCCACAGTAATCCGAGAACTCGACCAGTTGGAAGGTTGTCACAGCCATTCAGCTCCTTCACCTCCTTTGCACGTAGACTTTCTGGAATTTGCTGTAGAATTAGTCTGGAATTGCTTGTCCAGTTGCAGATTTCAAAACCTCCTTTTGAATGGACATAGATAACGTTGTTGATAAGTTCCACTGCATCCTCAATCTCATCCACGGAATCCAAATAGTCATCGACGTAGTGTCGATTACAAATTGCATCGTAAGTTTGAGGAAACTCGTTCTTGAACTCCGCTGCATTCTTGTTTTTGATAAATTGAGCTGAACATGGGGACGACGCTGCACCAAAGAACATGACCTCAATCTGATATGTGTCCGGTGCTCTGTCTCTGCTAGCTCCTCTCCACAAAAACCTTTCACTCGTTTGATCTTCTTCGCGTATACGAACCTGATGGAACATTTCCTTGATATCGGCAGTAAAGGCATACCGACGCTGACGAAATTTTAATAAGACACTCGGCAAGGGCTTAACCATATCATGGCCTTGTAATAAATTGTCGTTCAGACTCACCCCTCGAACCTTAGCAGCGGCGTCGAATACCAACCTTGGCTTATCTGGTTTGTTGGGGTTGTAGTTAACGAAATGTGGAAGATACCACGTTGCTGGGCCCGTACTGATTTCCTCTTCTAGGGTTAGTCTACGGACGTAACCCTTTCTTTCGTAGTCTTTGATTTTGTCTTTGTACCATTTTGATAATTCGGGACTCTTGTCCATTTTATTTTCAATTGATTTAAGTCTATTCATTGCTGCTGACTTACTTTCTGGCAACTGTGGTTTAGATGAATTCCAAAGAAGTCCGATTTCCCAACGGTCATCAACTCTTCGGCTGCTGGATTCCATAATCTGAATTGCCCTTTGATCATCTTTTGACCTTGGTTGCTCTTTCGTGACTTTTACCCCAAATGACTCGGTCGTAAAGTACTGTTTCACCATTTGATGAATTTGGTCTTCAGCTTCTTGAATCACGAAACTGTAGTGCTGTTGTGGTGCTCCTCCAGCTCTCCCGGTGAGAACCCATCCCAAAGCTGTCTTTGCTGCTAACGGTGCATTTGGAGGACCTCTCACTACTTCCATTGCTAAAGTCAAATTAGCATTATCCTGTCCGATCAGGATTGTTGGTTGTCCACCTTCAAAATACTCGAACTCGATTCCTTGCAGATGAGCCCATCTTTTTACATTATTTGGTTTTACTGACTGGTATGGTAAAGGCAGTTGTTCCAAAGTCCGTACTTTGCTAAGCTTGAATTTATTATTCCCTTTAGAATCCATAATGAGTAGGCTTACTGATTTGGAGTCCATCTCCCTAGACACTGGATGTAGCCCTCGGAATGTGAAAGGTTCCTTTGTTCCTTTTAATCCCAACCTCTCAGCCATGCCTTCTTCGATAAGTGTCACTGTAGACCCCGTGTCCAGCATTGCAAAGGTTGATACGACTCCCTTTGGACCTTGTAGTTGGACTGGAAGGATCATCAGGTTGACCATTGATTGCTGTGTAGCTTGTTGTTGTATAGCGTGCATTGTCACTTGCTCTTCTGTTGCGGCTGGTTTTGCTACTCTGTCTTTATGTAACAGAGGGTGGTGATCCCTCCGGCAATCTTCCTTTTTACAGGGCTTCTTCGATCTGCAATTTTGTGAGGAATGACCAGCATTTAAACAAGAAAAACAATGTCTAGCTGACTTTACCCATGCCCATCGTTCTTCTACTGATTGCTTAAGGAACTTTGGACATTTCACGATCCGATGATTTCCATCCAAACACAGCTTGCATTTCCGATCCTCTCCTCCTCCTCCAGCACCATTCTCTCCGTCTGCAACGAATACTCGCTCTCCTTGACGATTGTTAAATCTCCTTACATGATTTTGATTTTGTTGTGCCCTTTGCTGATTCCCTTGTTCTATGGCCATGGGGGAATGATAGATTAGTGATACGGAATCTCCAACTTCCTCTAACCATTCTGAGAATTCGGTTATTGATGGAAATTCTATTTTCATTCTCCTCATCCTTTCACCCCAAGCGTCCTGTCTGCTATGAGGTAGTTTGCCTGTCAGCTCTCTGAGCAGCTGTGGGTTATTTATGTACGGTTGACATTTGAAAGATTCAGCAGTAACCGTCAAATTCCTAACCTGATCGACAAACTTGAGCAGCCCCGCACGATCATCCGCTTTAATGACTGCCACACCTCGAACTTGATTTAAAATTGAGTCAAGTATTACGGACGGTTTTCCATACCTTTTTTCTAGAACTGTAATCATTCTAGGAACGTTGTCAGCTGAAACCATCATGGCTCGAACTGTCTCCCTTGCTGGACCCTTAAGACTCTTCTGGAGACGCTGCAGATTCTCGATGTTTGTCAATCCACATGCTTCGGAGGTCATATTAAATTGACTGAGAAATATTGGCCACTCTTCAGGTTTTCCTTTGAAAATTGGTAAATCTTGCTTCAAAGTCTGCCTGGCCATCATCAGTTCCATCCTATTTCTTTGATAAGGACTTGCAGTTCTAATTGGCGGACACTGTACCTTGGCATTGTCTGGTTCTTCATCAGAAGCCAACTCTTGACTGTCTGAGAAGACATCATTCACAAGTTCTTCATCTGACCCGAGAACCTGCTCCAACTCTTTTTCTTCGTCGATTTTTGATTTGTCGACTTTTCCTTGGAGTCTAACCTGCTCCTTTTTTCTTTCAATTGAATTCTTCTTTCGTCGAAATTCTCGCTGAGCATCTTCGTACTCCGAGACTCTGTCGTCGATAGATTTCTTAATATCGTGGAACTTGGCCTCTAAGATAATTTTATCTTCTTCGCTTTCTGGAGTGCTGCGACGGAGTTCAGCCGATGATGCGGTGTCAATCGTGTTAAGCCGCCGCTGTTTACGATCTTTCTCGTCCAGCTCCTTTTCAAGAAGTTCAACTTCTTCTTCGAGATTGTGAATCTCTTTCATCATCTGCAGTTCTATTTCATTCTGTTTTCGGACAGTAGAAACTGATGATGAACTTGCCATGCTTCTTCTGCTGGAGGTTGAAGCTTCGTCAGATTTCTTTAGTTGAATAACAGATTTAAACTCTTTACCAGTTGCCTTTGGCGTCTTACTGGAAGTCCCTTTGATGGATACTTTCTTTGTAACCTCTGTTGCTGAGATTCCAAGCCGTTCAAGAGGATTCTTCTTACGGTGTGGTCTACCGCTTTCTGTCGTTTCATTCATGATGAAATACGACGGAAACTCAGCAAAAACTTTGATTCAATGAACAAATCGAAGAATCTCAAACAAATGTCGATTAACTTCACTTTCAACAATGAACTTTAATCCACGTACTGTCAATACGGTTGGGAAAGGACCATGTAAAAATCCTAACACAAATCGTGTCCACAGGTTTGTAAGGCCTTTACGAAAAGTGTCTAGGAGGGCTGACTGCCCTATTGCATAAGCTCAGGTTTTCAATGAGAGAGATAGCCGATCTAGCTCTGTTTATGCTTTGTTCAATTAGAGAGTTAATGATTTGTCGAATCGAAGAGTTTTAAATTAAAGTGTTGTAGTTTTAATGAGTCCAAATACTGAATTTTACAACACGTACAAAATGCCAATTACAAATATTAAAATGGAAAATTGGGCTAAGAAGTGAATCCCTTGAAAGATAGAAAGAGACTGGTGAAAAACATATCACACACATGAAAGACTGGATTTGGAATTCCTCCTCTTTGACATACAGTTCACCTTGACAAAACTCCCATATTACACGTCACATATAAGTATAATTCATATATATAATACATACAAAGGTTGAGTTCAAGGCTAAAATGAACAGAAAATACTCCCTAAACTGGAGACAGACGAATTATTTAAATAATCTTTGAACTTTATCTTATCTCTATCTCTACTACTCTGTCTGTCTGGATGATGCGATAGTGGGCTCGAGCAACAGAAGGTATCGAGGAAGTTTGAAGAAAAAGACATGATGAAGCAAGGGTTGCTTTAATTCCTCAATTCAGATAATTTTAATATTCTGCAACCATTCCTTGAAATCATAATAAAGACATAAATATAAGGTGACCATTTATACAGCCTTTATAATATCAAAATAAAATTAGATTTAATCAGTGATCTGAAATTGTCAATTCGTGCTTATTAAATCCAGAAAACTAACGGTATAACTTTCATTTTTGTGTGTGCATAATATTAGTTGTAAAATATTTAATTGTACATTAACTCATCATGTCTTATTGGTTACTTTAAAGCTACATAATATTCTGATGAAATGATACTTCTTTTTAATTAAATTAAAAAGAGCTCGTGGTTTTCTAAAATATTTCTATCAATAAGTACGTGCTGTCGCGAGAGACATGAAAAACTGCAATGCTCTGGGCATGGACAAGGAAGTCATCATTTCATGTCCAGATCAAGAGAGATGATTGAGAGAAACAATTTCGTCCCAAGGATATTAATTAGGAACATGAGCCCAAGATAAAAAAAATAATTAACTTTTCTTCTCACCAATACCAAATCATCCAAACGGCTCATTTATTTCGGTTTCATCTTCTGTCGTTCGACTCAATATAAGGAGGACGTAGGTTTTTAAATTTGTTAGCCTAATATTGAACATGAAGATTGTGAACATGTTACATATGATTTTGATCGCCATTATGGGATGATCACAGGCAGACTTGTAAAGAACAGACAAACTTTAGTAGGAAAACATATTTTTTCGATATGTATGACAGTAATAGACTATACATTTATGTCATTCATAGAATTTATGAAAAATCTTTGAAAAACTTAAAACAAATGCGGATTTAGGACAATCTTACAATAGCTAAATTATACCAAACGTTCAATTGTAAAAGTCACTGAAGCAAGACTGGTGAGGAGGCCACGAAAAGTTGGGCAGGGGCCCTTTAGTTTTGCCGGAGGCCCAGCAACGATACAATCCGATTCATAAGTTCAGATACCTACCCCTACCTACCTCGAATAGCTCGGTATTCTACCCCTACCTACCCCTACCTACCTCGCATAGCTCGGTATCATACCCCTACCTACCTCGCATAGCTTGGTATCCTACCCCTACCTATCCCGCATAGCTCGGTATTCTACCTCTATCTACCTCGCATAGCTCGGTATCCTACCCCTATCTACCTCGCATAGCTCGGTATCCTACCCCTATCTACCTCGCATAGCTCGGTATCCTACCCTTACCTACCTCTACCTACCCCTAACTACCTCGCATAGCTCGGTATCCTACCCCTACCTACCTCGCATAGCTCGGCATCCTACCCTTACCTACCCCTATTTACCTCGCATAACTCGGTATCCTACCCCTGACTACCTTCTTTACCTGGATCAACTGTTTTCTTGAGATTTTGGCGCCTGCCGGCGGGGCCCCTGCCGGGGGCAGGAAAGTGGGGTGTCAAATGCTACACTGTCCAGCATAGGGGGCAAAAATTAATAAAATTGAACAACAATCGAATGTTGCAACAATCAACATGTAAAATACCTTAAATTGAGAAAAACTCGTACAAAACTGATTTTTAACCGTTTTTTGGGTTAGTTTTTGGCACATATCTCACGAACGCTTCCGAGAAATGACAATATAGTTAGTGATATAAACTCATATTTAAATTGTTAACAACAATTTGCATCATTTTACCCACATATGGAATCATGAAAGACCTAAAAATAAAGAAAATCCGAAAAAATCCGATTTTTACCCGGTTTTCGGGGTTTATCTCAAAAACGCCTCGTTGACACATCACTTTTTATTGCAGATTCGGATTCTACGTTAAATTGGCAACAAAATGGTATATAATATGTCTAGATTTAAAAAATTGACCTGAATATATGTAATGGTAGTAGTGTATACTAAATACTAACAATACAATAATTTTTTTAAATGCATAGCCCATACAGTCAATTACGAATTCAAATACTGCGTTCAAATACCACTAATAACAAATGAAACTCGTCAAGCGTTTTCCCCTGGCCGAATGTAACTTTTTATAATAATTTGATACGTTCGTGATCACGCTGACAAAAAAAACATAAACTATTTTTGCCTTTGCTGCAGTTAACTATTCATTATCAAATTTTCGGAAATAAAAAAAAAAAAACCCCTAAGGGGAAAAGTGTTTCTAGGGGAGGGTGCACTAAAAAGAATTAAACAAGATTTGTGTTCAGTTTTTAGTTTTGATGTAAATAATATTAGTATGTTATTTTGATTAATATGTATATTTATAATTATAACAATTTCGTCGACCCGGCAGGCAGGGGGTAAGGGGGGGCAGCTTGCAGTTTACAGAAAGTTCAAATTTTGAAATATTAGTGATTTTACAGTTTCATATTACAAATTGTTGTATTTAATGTCACGTTAAAACAAATAGACTTCACCATAAAAATCAAATTATTTTAACAAAAGTATTTTGAATGGATTAAATTACCCATATTCGAATCATCCTATTCGATGGTCAAGACTTTTTGAAATCAAATAACTAATGAAATCTCTAGCTTCTGGTGCCTTAGTTCATTGCGAATAAACCTTGGAAACACAAATTTTTTCTTCACTTTTTGACAGATATAGAAAATATTTATTCTTTTGTAGATAAAAGATCACACCCTTACAGTTTTGTGTTTTTAAACGAATTCCTACCTTGTTTATATGAAAGTAACAATATTGATCAAAGAAGTCATCACTTTTTTAGATATGGTAATTATGATTATTTTATTGGTGTCACATTATCAATTTTATGACTGCATATATCAATAGTTATCAATTATCGAAATTGTATGTATTTTAAATTCGAATTTCAGAACACAATTTTCACATTCAAAACTTTAGTGCATTGGTCGAACGGTTTATTAAGTGACCCTTTAATAGTTTTACTCTCTCAAACGGAACACCATATATACCCTTAAAGCTCAGTCTAACGTCTAACGTCGAGTCTAACGTTGTTTGGGGGCCAGGTGGGTTAAACTTCATGGAATATTTTGTCAGAGATCACACTTTTAAAATTCCATCATAATATCGTTGGAAAGAAACTATTCAAATACTAAGAGTATTCAACGATGAAAAAGAATTAAATTAATTGGTGGGGAAATAATAGAGAGATATGAAAACGTGCTAGAAAGGTAAAATGCATCGAACTACAACGTTAATTGTCATGCCTGGTTTTTGTGGGAGCTGCATTTTAAACGGTTCATTAATTATAGAATAAGTATTCACAGCACTTTGACATGCTAATTACATTTACCTGTATAGTCTGAACCCAATTGTATCATTTATGTAAAGTACGGTTTAATTCCTTTCTAAGTGCATCTCTCAGTATCTAGTAATTCCAGAATTGAACCATTTGACATTGATAAATTCGAAAGATGTTATTTTGAGGCTGACTCTAATCTTAAATTACGGTACATGTTAAATCAAGCTGATTGATTTATATAATTTAAATTCTTCAGTTTTGTTTTAAAATTGTTAAAAATTCAAGACAATTTGAAATAATTTTTGGTTTCGTCCATTCTTAAAATTCTCTTTAAATGTCAACAAATTTCATAAAACACTACTAATCCATCAGTTTTAAGTTTAAGTTTTTCAAATATTGGTATTTTGAAACTATTTTAAAATCTCATACAGCTAGCGTATTTAAACTTTTGATTTTTTCATCAACAATTTTTTTATAATTGCCATAATAATTAACAACCAGTCGCAACAATTATCAAGTATTGAATTGGTCCCTGCCTGTCGGGTCGACGAAATTGTTATAATTATAAATATACATATTAATCAAAATAACATACTAATATTATTTACATCAAAACTAAAAACTGAACACAAATCTTGTTTAATTCTTTTTAGTGCACCCTCCCCTAGAAACACTTTTCCCCTTAGGGGGGTTTTTTATTTTATTCTTTTAAGTGATTGGTTTTGAATTTTTTTCGTACACTATTTAAAATAGAATTGGATTAAATTTTTATTTTGTAATTATTTATGTATTAATTTAGGTGTATTAATATGGTTAGCCTTGAAACTAAACATGATTTGATCAAGGTGAACATCATTTAACGCGCAACGTTTTTATTGCGATGCTTTTTATCTCAGGTTTAGAAAACTTTAGAGCACTATAGTTCCATCTACTGAATTTTTTGTCTGCTAGATAGATAGGAATGATGATCGAAAATACATAATGCGAATGGTTGGTCTGTCCGTTGCCCAAAAAGTCGAGAACGGCTTAACTATTTCAAATTTTTTTTCTTTGTGTTACTAAGCGGTGAAACCTCTTATTTATTTATGAAATACATACGATGGTCGAGTTCGTTTGAGGGCCGTGTAGGTCAAAGGTCAACATTTTTCAAATAATGATACCCAATGTGTGATACATCTGTGGAAGGTTATTTCATGTTGCATACCATTAGTGTTAAGTTCACACGGTGACCTGTGTTTCGGGAGGTCAAAGTGATCAAAACACAAACATATACCTTTGTGATTCGTAAACTATGATCTATAGCTTTCGAATAGTGTATGTAATTACGATTGGGGCAGTTTGAAATTTTCAAAACGTTTGCGTTTTAAATATTTCAAAATACAGTTTTCACGTTCATCCTTTTTCAAAAACAGTTTATCTGTATAAAACCTTATAAAAACGTCACATATACGATACGTTCGTACAACGTTCGACGGTTTATAAAGGTTGGCTTTCGAATGCCTAAGAACGGCATTTTAATTTATGTGACCCGCAGGTGTAAACCGATCTATCCGATCTTCGTACCTAACATTTACATTTACAAAATCTCTTAAGGTGTACAGATTTATTTGTTTCAATCAGTCAATTTATAGTCTCACAAACGCAAAACACCATTATTCTGAGTTCGATCGAATTGTTACCAAGCAACAGTACATTAAATCATGTAAATCAATCTCAAAAACTAACAAATTAAATTTAAAAAACTGTGTTATAATTTAGCTAATTAAATGGCATTTAATAATTGTAGTATCCTGGGCTCGTATGATAAGTACAAATAGGGTAATGAACGATTTTAAAACTTAAAATCGAGTTTTAAGTACGAAGGAGACACTTTTTTTCAATTTTGACAGCTCTCCAGCCCTACTACCTTTCATTTATCGATCGATGAAAAAAAAGCGCGAGAGTATATGTCAAATGGTTAAGGCTGTAGCCCTGGCTAAAATTTTGGGTGGTAGGGGTGAATGCATATCTAGGGTGGCGATAACCATCGTTGCTATGGTTATTTTACGCCTCCCCTAGAAAAAACCGGGTGCATTTAGAAATTGATATGTCAGCTAATACTTAACAAAATTTTAAAATTTTGGTTTTAGAAAACGTAGAATTGAATTTGCTTTCATAATTTCAATTTTGTAGAAGTGTCATTGAATTACAAAGAGGCTTAACGACCATTTTAAAATTAAAAATCGAGTTTTAAGCATGAAGGAATGAACTTTTTGCAATTTTGACCCCCGAGCGGCACAACTACTCGTCATTTATCGATCGATGAAAAAAACCGCGACAGTTTTTGTCGAAAGTTTAAGGCTGTAGGTCGTTCTAAAGATTTTGAAAGTAGGTGCGAATGCATATCTAGCGTTCGCGAAAACCATCGTTGCTATGGTTTTTTGTCGCCTCCCCTAGAAAATATTTACTACACATGAAAGTTCACCTATAGTCTGGATCAATAAAATAGGCGCAGTTTTTGCACAGCTTATGTTTGTCACACATGGTTACCAAATAAACTTTTTAATTGTCATGGGCCATTCGTACAATACGTTGTGACATTAATCACAACTTAATAAAAAAAATTATTATCGAACATGAAGTAATCCAGATTTTGTAATTATCTCCAGCGTCATGAACCGGTATGGAGACTAGATCTCGCTACTTGCAACGTTCCGAATCAGTCAATTACCATCCGATTCAGTCAATTACCAATTCGCTGGGTTAAGTGAGGGTGGATAAGGCCGGGCGGGGGGGATCAAAAATTTGAAGTCTTAGAATTTGATGATACGTTCGAATCCAGGGTCGGTTTTTGTTTCGCTGAGGTTCGCTGGGTTAAGTGGGGGTGGTTCAGGGGGGGGGGGGTCAAAAATTTTAAGTCTTGGAATTCGATGATTCCTTCAAATCCAAGGTCGGTTTGTGGTTCGCTGAGGTTCGCTCTCGCTGGGTTAAGTGGGGGTGGTAAACGTAAAGGGGGTGTCGAAAAATCAAAACGCTAACTTCAAGATTTGGGTTCGTTGGTTCGCGAACTTCAAGATTTGGGTTCGCTGGTTTGTTGGTTCGCCAACTTCAAGATTTGGGTTCGCTGGTTTGTTGGTTCGCGAACTTAAAGATTTGGGTTCGCTGGTTTGTTGGTTCGCCAACTTCAAGATTTGGGTTCGCTGGTTCGCCAACTTCGACATCGGTTGGAATAGCGCGGGAGATTTACTGCCTACTTGATAGCTTGCAAACTATCAAATATATATGAATATATATTTTTAGTAGCAATATCATAAGTTATTTTTTATTTTAAACTTTTTAAAATAAAAAAATGATATAAGAAACTATAAGTTTGAACCGATGTTTGAAGGTTCAAACAAGTTGTTTATGAACGGCTCTTTTTAGTTTTTTAATATTTTTTCCCTAGTTACCGACAAAATTAAAATTTGCAAAAACTGCGCCTATTTTATTGATCCAGACTATAGTTGAACCATGTTGATTTGTTTTAACAATACCTTTTTATTCTTTGTTAGACTTCAAGAATAATTTTAAAATTTCCAATGTTACATAGGAGAAGCAACTTCAGCAATTACGTTTAATTGCTTTGTTTGCTTTCACACTTACGTCGCCGATCCGATTTCGACTGTGAGTAACACAGTCGATATTCCAAGACCTTGAAGACGTTAGACTGTTTTACAATTTCATCATTGTACAATATAGGGACAAAATCATCTAAACACCAATTCTTGATAAATTAAAAAGATGTATCTTCTCAATCATTTTGCAGGTTTCCTGTTTTTATTTGTCCTTGGATGTGATTGTTCAATTGGACTAGAGATAGAAAATCTTAATGAGTACATGAACTATTTTCCAAACTGCTTCTTTCATTATATAAACTACAAGGGAATTGACTTTGATCCCTTCAAATATCCGGTTGTACTCTCTCGACATTCCGTGTTGGAAACCATTCAATTTTTGGGTGGTCTTTATTTCGACGATTACATCACTTTCGGATGTGTTCCCTCTGGAGACGTATCATTGGAACAAAATCATACAAATCCTGTATACCATGCTTTTCGCGATGTTCCGAGGAATCATTTCAATTGTCGCGCTCATTTTTACATATTTCCTGACACGAATAAAAAACTAGAGATTCCTCAGAGCTATTACGAAGAGATAGATGATCGGCTGTTTTTGATTAACAGATGGAACTTATATTCCCTCATGTCATCGCCTAGATATCATATCCTCGTTTCGGACACTAATTCTCCAAAAAACGGATGGACGTTGGGAATCAAGAAAATTGCATCGCTTATTCCAGTATCAACGTTCCTTGTTCTGGGAACTGAAGAAATCTTGGTTCCAATTTTTAAAGAAATATTTGCAAGGATAATATCTCTATCTGTTAGTTATGTCGACTACGAGCGCGGAAATCGGATATTCGTTCCTGTGTTTCCTAACAAAAATATATCCGATTTCAAAGAACAAATTCAAACTGTCAAAGATATTTCAAAAGCGCAAAGTTGGTGCATTTCTTCAACATCCTTGGATTTTAAAGTTGAAACTGACAAATTAAATGAGCTCACACTGGCCTCGTCCGAGTTTAAGACATTGATAGATGATATAAATTCCATAATGCGGTCCAACAACCACGTTTTCTCATTGCGAAAACTTGATGAATTGCGAAATAGGAATAAGTTGTTGGATCTGGACCAAATATATTTCGCTTTAATATTTCCGAATGTAACATTTGTTTCTGAATGCCCCTTTAATTCCGCACAGCCTATAAAATACAAGACAGTGAATGGCTTAAAATTAGAGCTTGAAAGGGAAGAAACGGACAGCAAAAGACCAATTGTGCACTTTGGCGAAAGTGATTTGTTAACGTTTGTAAGGTTTTTCGATGATTACGGTTTTATTTCTTGTGGCGACGTTGGAACCAAGGAATTGTCGTTTCGAGGTCTAACCTCGGCGTTTTGTCTCGTCATATGGGTTATTTTAGTGTTCATTTATGTTAGCTTTAGAACCGTTAATTGGCTACTGATTAAGCCACGCCAGATATTTCTTAACGTGTTAATTGACAGCATTAATGTCTTTATAGAACAAGGAGATAACTTTGTCAATAATAGTGTTAAACTGCCATCTATGTATTTCCTTTGGGGTCCTGTAATTCTAGTCTCTATCGTTCTAAGTTCCTTATACAAAGGGGAGAACATAAGCGAGATGACGTCTCCCCTAAAACCGATTCCAATAACAGATTTCTCACAACTTTTAGAGAAGAACTACAGCATCTACAGTCCAGTTTTAAGCGGGGATCGGGAGTTGATTTTAAATAACTCGTTTCTCGGTGCGTGGATTAACGGAGATCGGGAGCGGGGAAAAATATATACAGAATTTTATTCCTTGACCTTTTTTCTTATCCAGAATGATATTCGTGCACATTATCTTATGGCTGAGGTTGATAATAAAATTTCTGTACCTATGTACGAAATAAATTCACTTGTCGCTGGGAAGCGGGGGTTTTCATACGTGGACGTTTTAAGGAATTGCGGGAACGTTGCCGTGATGGGATGGTCCAGTTATATTCGAGACCTTGAGATCGACACGAGTTCGCAATTGAAGAGAACAAATGGCTATATTTCTGTAGGCAAAGAAATCTTATTTACAAAACCAATTGGGTGGAAGATAGAAAATTTTTATGATCCGCTATTTTTTGAAAGATCCGGCGCGCTTAAGGAGTCGGGTATTTTGTGTGAATGGGCGCGTTATTCTGAATTTGTTCTAGAATCTCAAATTCATTACAATCCTCGACTGTCGAAACTCGAACAGGAAACTTTGGAACCACTTCGGATGAATGGAAATGTGGTTGTGATTTTCATTGTTTATGCAGCGGGATGTGCGGTTGGATTGATTGTGATGATAATTGAGTTTTTCGTTTACTTAAGCATTATCATATTTGCTAGATTTAGATTAAGGACTTGTAGAAGATAAAAAAAATAAAACTCACGGCTTATCAAATAGATATTTATTGTAAATTTTGAATCAAATTGTTTGTTTTAAGTAGTTAGTACGGATTTCTATTAAATACTTATAAATATCATAGACATAGACAAATATTTTGGTGTTAATGATAATTATACACGAGACTGGAGTTTTTTAATAAAAAATGTCAATATTTTTATTTAAAATATTATTATGAGGATTTACTAATAAGTCTCCGATAAAAATACAAAACCTATTAAATCTGAATGGCTAAAACGGCACAAATAGTATTGTTCAAAATATATTCATAAACTGCCGCCTTTGTTCCCGTTTCTAGTGTAACAATATTAAAAGCTCCAATCGCAAAGCAAACCTTCATCGGTTGGATTGACCTGATCTTCTTGAGCAGATATTTCTTATTTGAACATCCTCCCGCGATTCCCTTCCACTTACTTAGCAAAGCCTCCGACATTTTATAGGGCTGCGTTCCCAATCGAATAGAATTGACAATAACTCCGGGTATAATCAGAGACATGGTCACAAAAGCCAAGTACAACATGAAAGGTAAGACGGGATACATTCGAATCGTCGCAAAGTTTGACAAGATGAGTAAGAGAATAAGAGCGCTGCTTGTCAAAGCCACGTAGTTACCTTCCACGACACAACTTGCCTGCCGATAAACTCGGAGCCGGATGTGCATTTTGAGCAGAAAATTCACTTGCGATCGTTGTTTAGTGTCGTTTTTGAATTGTCCTAAAACCTTCAAATAATCCAACATGACCTGACTTCGGAAAAGTCCAGGAAAGTAAAGCGCAAAAACGATGAGCCGTCCACCCTCTAAGCAAACAATATAAGTAAATACGAGCCGAAATGCAAACACTAGAAAATACGTCGTTTGATTGTCGCTAGTTTGGGTGACGGTGGATGGACTGACGACGTTTAGAAATGCGAACAGGGGATCGAGGTTAATGAAAGGAGGAATGAGCCCGATGACGAATGAAATTATGGTGTAAAAGCTCGGGACGATCCACAGAATCAGTTTGGGCAACCGGTCCGACTGGACCTTAGACTCTGGTACGATAGGGCGCATAGATTGATCATCTGAACCAGCCAATTGGTCACGGGCCATCGGATTGACCATGGATCGGGAGGGGTATATTGATACTGAAATAAAACGAAAAGATTGTACTTTCGACATAATTTTCTTTTGAAGCATGATTTTATTTGTTATTTTCTTCAACCATGATTACCTCTTAGCAAAGCATAGTACTCCTCCGTTAAGTTCCTTAAAAAGGTTGCAGATTCGGGTCCATAGGATATGACCCCCTGGGCTAATCCCAAAGCAACAGCCCCCAGGATCAGAGCAAACAAGGCTGAGAAATAGGTTTGAAATGAACTGCTTTTGTGGGAACTAAAGAGTCGTTTAAGCAATGGAGTAAGGCAAAATCCTCCCGTCAAATGCAGCAATCCAAGGACACTGAATTTCCATACTCGAATCTTGGACTTATTAGAAATCGTTCGAAGAGCCGAAATATCCGGGTCCCAGACCATCGGAAATCGTAACATCCAGACATTTAATTTATTAAACAGCGGAAGCGTTTCGATGATTATTTCCGTGTTCATCTCGGTTTCTAAACAAGCTATTCGAGGAATGAAGTCCAACTAAAAGCAATTGACCGAGACGGGAATAAATGAGACGTTGGTAGCTTATGAACAGTTAGTTTAAGGGAGCATCAATTTTTGCTAAAAGTAATTAATCTGGATTTGAATTGAAACGAAGAGATTAAACTGGTTATGTAATTTAATAAACCTTTAATAAACTCAACATTTGCTTTTCGCTATTCCCAAAATTTGTAGTCAAACAGATACGAAGTTTAGTTGCCCTAAATCGTTTTAAATGGATCGATGAAAACTTCCGCTAATAGGATATTTATATCAGCTTGGGTATTTTGTAGGTACTTTGCAGAACGTCGATAATAATACTGAAAACCAATTCCGAACCGAATTAATCAATTTGATTGAAGAATCGTTGTTAAATAATTAAGTTAGATTATTAATCAATATTTTATTACCCTAAATTTGGCTTTTGCTGAATTATCATTTAGCTTGGGATTTAGAATTTGTTTGCAAAGAAAAAATATCGTTTTTGGTTTAACTTAAAAAAAACTAATGGGTTTCAAATTTATTTCGGATATGATGGACACATTAATTGGATCCGTTGCTAACTCTGAGTAAATTAAAACATATTAACGACTTGAGGAATAGATTAAAGAGAAATACGGAGTCAGAAATATACTTTATTCGATTTATCGTTCTTGTCAAGCTAGTAAATGTGATGCAATTACCATTGTACATAAATCAATGTATTTAATTATTTACCTACAATTTTTAAATCTAAGAATTTGAAATATTTGAATTAAATTGAAAGCATTTTATAATTATTCATTCATTCATTTACAATCATTTGGATTTTTTATGTCTGTCATGGAATTTAGTGGCAGTTGCATGGTTCTTTGATTTCGCAAACGTAACGCAACAAATCAGTTTGATCAAAACCGTACCATCGAACATAGGTCAAAGAGGGGACGAAAATACTGGCTCGTGATTGGGTGTTAAGTGATCCAAGTTCGGATGCCCAGGGTGCCCATTCTGGGATGGGGTTTTCGGACTCCCAGCTCCAAGTGTCGCCAAAAGCGTCGTGAATCCCACCTATCCAATACTGCGTTGCTATTTAATTTTAAACAAAATACAAATTAATTAATAACGTATTTGGTTTAAAGCCATGAGCAAATTTAAAAAATTGATTCATCTACAAATAATCACAAGAAGAAATGCCAATTTGACTAAAAAATTTACATCTATTCATACCTGAACTGCCCTTTTTAAAAATCATCTTTGCCACAAAATTATGCTCTTCTAGAGTTTCGATTTCCAGGATTCCGGACGTAACGTCGGGCCAGACTATTTCGCAGTCTCTCTTCGCTTCGTTGTACGTCGTCTGTTATTCAAAGAATTTTATGTATTTTAAAAACAATTATGTTCGTTTTAAAATATTTATTAGGCGATATGTATACTTACAGAACTACCGCTAATGAAGTATGCCGTTTCACTGAAGTTCCCATCAAAGGGATTCTGCGATTTGAAGGATCCAAGGTATTGGAACCCTGGAAATGTCAGATTTAAATATTCAGAATCATTAAAAATTCAAGTTAATTCCATTTTTGACAGGTTTTGACATTTGTAAGTTTTAATGGAGGATAATGGCTTATATCATTAGAATCACGTTGAAACGTAGATTAAAATGGTACCAAATAAAGTCCAATTTTTTTTGTATGTTGGACGGTCCCCTCTTTAGTGAATAAGTGATTTAAAATTCGTAACCACCTTTTCATATGGTTTCAAGTTGTTTGAAGGTGTTACAAGACCAGATAAATACAAAATATATATTTTTAAGCGCCAGGCATGTAGAAAGAGTTTAAAAAAGATATTATTCGTCGATGTTCAAGCCCATCAAATTGTCGTAAAACGACATACTTTTACGTTGACTTTGGTGGCTTTAGAAGTGCAATTTGCATTTTACTATAATATATAATATAATATATAATTTTGCTTTTGTATGTATGCTCAGTATCATATCATATTTCAATGTTTGATGTTATGCCCTCTGTTTGGTTTAATTATTCCATGCAATAACTATAATATTATCTTTTAGGAATTTTGAATGTTAATTTTCTTTAAAATTTTGGTAGTTTGACTCTGAATCACACCGTAGTTTCAAATCTGTTGGAATTTTTTTTTAAATATGTTTTTCATAATTTGGGCTATTCTGCAAATCTGATCAACAAATCATGGGCAAAACCAATTGAAATATTTTTTTAAATTTGGTCAGTAAAATTAAGACGGGCCTTAGTTACATGGTCGCAACTATGGATCTCTTGAATTTTACGTTGGTAGGTATAAGGTTAATTTAATTATTGAAAATCTCATTCGCATGAATCATTTTTAACACCCGTTCGGTTTATTCAAGTTGCATGTTTTTTGTCTCATCGTCATAAATGTATTCCATTCGGAGCAAGTGAATGTATTGATGTTAAATATGCATGAATTTTAATCGTGGGGAAACATTCTATTTTCTTGCAGTGCTTTGGAACTATAAAATGTCCTATCCAAAACTAATATTTTTGTCTAAAAAAAATACTAATTTTCAACAAGCACCAGCTATTTCTAGTTGTAGGGCGATTTGTTTTCTCATTTTGACTTTCAAGACGAATATACATTGTAATATACAAATTTAATACATTGGAATTTAAGGATGCTAAAAGCACTATTCTTAGAAGCAAGAATAATTAAACTACACCTGCTAATGAAAGAACAATTGCTGATGAGATCAGTGAACAGACGAATATAGAGGTTATTTCTACAAGTCACATTCAATTAAATATCAAGGAGTTTCAAGACATTAATATGAATATACCTTATCGATTTATTGGACTATAACCAGGGCTTGATTCCAGGTTATTACGACCTGCCAAACTTGTAATTAGGTAAGGTTCAAGGTTTTTTGTGATCGAATGGATATGGAATAATTTAAATATTTCAATGTTAAGCTTGGTAAAACCCTCATAACAGCAAATTAGCATCAATTATCAAACCATTTGTTGGATGGTCAGTGAAATATGTACTCTAATAAAAACTCGAAACCTTGTTAAACAGAACAAACTACTTTCAATCAGTTAGGTCGAAACAACAGAAACTGAAACTGGTTTATAAATAACGCTCTATATATAATGCGTAGAATTGAATAGTCTTCTTTCTTCAGTTCAGAGAGGATTTCAGGATTTTTCTAAAATATTTCATTTAAAAAATTTAAAAATCTTGGTTTTTTTAAGTGGAAATAAAAATGAGCCACACAATTCTGGCAGGTGTAATTCTATTAATTTTAAGGAATCGGATTCTGATATCCGTTAATGGTTCAGTTCCAAATAGTGAATTTTTTGGGTATGGAATTGCGGCTGGGGATTCTACAGTTCCCAAAGGAGATGATAACTTTGTCAAGGTTGGGTTAAAAAATGGCCATTTCTTCAAGTTTTTCAACCGGAGTTACACGGAATTATTTGTGAATAATAACGGAGGGATTTCATTTGTAGATGGTAACGAAACGACTTCTTTATTTTGTTAAGTTTTACTATTATATCAACTTTAAGGCTATCTTAATTAAAATAAAAGTTAATCAACTGACAACCAACTACCAAATTATATAGCTGTAAATTGATTTTGGCAAATACTTGATATGCATTAGGTTGGGGATTTTTAGAAAACTTCCCCAGCCGATTTCGTTATACTCTTACAATAATTTTTTTTTGTATTTTACAACTCTTTGTCAGTCAGGATCGATTTAAACAGGAATTTAATATTATCGTTTGGTTTAAAGATGCTATATTTCCATAAGTGGAGGTTTTTTTTTTCTAAATCTGACAAATTATAAAAAGACTCCACCTTGCAGGATGCATTTTCGGGGGTGTATGGATTTCGAAAATTACAATTCGTATGAGGATCGGAGAGTTTTGATTTACAAATTATGGTCAAATTTTTACTCCAGTTTTGTAAATTTGCAAATCTAGGAGTCGAGGAATACACGCCAAAATGTGGACCGATGGACGTACCCATGATTGTTCCATTCTGGGCCGATGTCAACACGAATCTCGGCGGTAACGTGTACTACAGGGAATCTACAAACGATTCGGATCGTATTCGTGCGACGGACAGAATTCGCGCAGCTTTTAGTCTCAAATCAAACCCGTCCGTCAATTGGCTGTTTATCGTCACGTGGGACAACGTCGCGTTTCACGGTGCCACTGCGAATTGCAGCGGTCTCAGCAGGCGAAACACATTCCAAGCAATCCTGGCTTCAGTTGGACCGGCAAATCAGCCGGAATCGTATGTTGAATTTCTCTACCATAATTTGACGTGGACCACAGGGGCAGAGTCGAAGGGGAATTGTCGTGGACTGGTAGGTTATCCCGCAAAAGCGGGTTTCGATAGCGGAGACAAGCGTACCTTCTACCGTTTACCTGGAACCTGCTCACCCGATATCTTGAGTATTATGAACAAGACTAACGTCCACGAAAATGGAAAGTGGATTTTTAGAATTGACAGTGATTTTGAAGAACCGGTGGCGATGGAGACAACTGAAATCGAAGCGACAAATTCGACAATGTCGACAAAAATATTGTCGAATAAAACCTAATTGATCATGCAAAGTTTTATGACAACTAATTTAAAAAATACATGGTAATATCAGTTCATTTGAATTGGAGAGCATTGTCCATGTTTTTAGCTGAAAAGATACATCAAATTTAAAAAATTAAATTGCACTTTCTTTTGCATTCTTCATCTTAAGTTTCAGGTTTACAAAAATTCAGTAAACTTTGAGATTTTTCGTTTTGAAAACCTTGACTAACTACGACAACACGCTGTATCAAAAACCTACTCTAAGCAGCCAATAAAGCCCAGTCAATACAAAGTAAAGCTTCAACTTTTCCAGCAAGGCAAAATTATACGTTGTCCCCATAAGAATACATTGAAAAAGTGGCTTGGGTAGAATGACCAGAAAGGGTCATTTTTGAAATACACGTACGTATGAAACTTTTACAGGTTGATCATTATGACCTAATAAATGCATTTGTGAAGTTTCATGGGAATCCGAGTGTGGTAACTATATTTTCATGGAGGTTGAAAATCTCAAAAATTATACGTTGTCCCCATAAGAATACAATGTAAATCATTTTTGGGGGCCAAAAACCATCTAGTTACCATAGACCCGAAGGGGTTTTTGGGTTATAACTTTTGAACGGGTAGAATATCATAGTTGACTTTGTTTCGGTTTCATCTACAAGGTAGGTTGCAAATTTGTGCAAAATTTCATAATTTTAGTGTGGTTCCATCCAAAGATAATGCGTGCACAAGGATTAGGAGGACACACAGCCTGCGCGATGATATAAGCCCAATTGACTGGGCTAAAACCACTGGCTTTTGAAATCTGAAATTTCTATTCAAAATTTCAACACGTATCAGTCTCTCTTTGTGCCCGTAATTTATCACAGCTCTTCAATTTAAATAAGAAGACACTAGAAGTCTTGCAATCGGGTTGGGATCAATTAAATGCAATATTTGCAGCAATTATTTTTAGGGTTGCAACTTCAACGCATTGCTATCCCATTAGAGCTTAACTTCATTCTAAGGCAAAACCTTAGACAGCATTTGGGAACATGTCGTTTATCGTATACATAGTATATAAACTCTTGGTTTAAATAACAATTAAGAACGAAAACCTTGCGAAATGTAAATTTTGATTATAAATCACAAGACAATTAATTATTATCCAGTTCAGTGTTTGGACGACCTAAAAACTCAATAAATACCAGTGTCAACGTTCATGCCAGTACTTATAATTTTAATAATTTACAGATGCATATTTGATTTTGATATCTTCCCATAAGATGTTATTAATTCGATATAATTGATCCTTACTTTAAAATCTATAATAACCCAGTAATTAAAAATCGTCGAGATAAAATATTTCCCGTGTTGTATCGAAAATGTATAGCATAACATAAAATTCATTGAATGCCTTTTAGGTTGTAGGTTCAGAATATATGAAGAAATCTACCTGAAAATGAGATAGTTTCGTGCTTCAGAAATTGTCAGCTATAATTTAGATAAGACGTTAATTCAACCAAGAAAATTACTTGGCAAATATATCCATTGTCAAATTTATATTTGCATATCATTTATTAGAATATTTGAACTGTCGGATTGACACCGAGGAATCGGCCACAAACAAGTCCCGTAATTTAAAGACAGTCATTTGCTTTCAAAAATCGATCAGGAGAATCGTTTCGACAGGTTCAAATACTAACAGTTTGTTGTATTTAAAAGTTGTCTAAAACATTCTGAGGAATATTTCAGTTTTATTTGTGCTTTTCAGTTTCAATAAATATAACCTGACTCAAGAAGTAAGAAGGTCCTGTTTTCAAGGAGTTAGTAAAACAATCTCACAACATTTTTTCCCAAAATTTTTAAAATACAAATTGCTTAATTTTACTCGATTCATTACGATAAATATTTTAAAAAACTTACTAGGAAAGCTGTATCAAGATGTTTACACAAGAACTTGCTGCGGATTTTCAATTGCAGATGAGGATTTGCAATATCTTCAGTTGTCTCTCCTGGGAATGGGATTCGAGAATTAAGGCCCTCTGTCCTCTTAAATCTCGTTTTAAACAATTTAAACATTTATTTTCCGTTTATTTCATGTTTGGCATGTCTTTTATCAGCATTTGTAATTACATTTGGCTCTTTGTCGCCAAACACTGGACTCTATCCGACCAACTTCAAGGGACAGCTTTTGCCGGGCCAATACTCGCTACAAACATTTATTTGTTCGTTTGCAAACAACAGGCGGACAAGGTGTTGCAGTTATATGGAGCGATGGCACAATTTGAAAACAATCATTTCGGTGGGTAGATTCAAGTTAGAATTAAAAAATAAACCATTGCAAATTATCATGGAAAAAGAGTTAAAGCACTCGATATAACACATTAAATAACATTTAAATTAATTATCCGATTTTGGTGGTACATCCAAGTTGATTGCAAATGCCCATCGAAAACAGGCTAAAACCATTTGATATAAGACAACATGTAAAGGAATTATCCGACACGTAGGACTCGTTTTATACAAAAGTCTCATATTTCCCCAACCAAAGAGTAAAATCATAGATTTTTGAATTGCAATTTACCATACTTAAGGCTTCTCCACACAAATTTTAAAATTTAAGCCCTCCTTGGTTTAGAGCACCAACGGACTAACAGACGGACGAATTCTTCACCACGGAGTTGTACCCGTAATTTAGGAGCAAATACTGTTTAGTTTAAACCACTTTAAACAATTTAACGGTTTTTTTGCAGCCAGTAAATCAACTGACAGAAAAAAGGACCGACTGGCGATTCGGTTGATGAAAATGGCAATTCCAGGCTACCTTTGCCCTGGTCTCATTGCAATTCTATTGGCTGTGATGCCGTGCATTCCGGTCCACTGGGGAGCATTCCTGTACCGAAATCACGAAACGGGGCAATGTGAAGCACCACCACTTTCAAGTCGATGGCTCATTTGGTTGGCCCAAACTTACTGGTGGGGCATGATAGTCTCTATAGGGATCTTCTCTGTGTTCTGCATATTTGTACTTTACACCCGATGTGCGACCAATTATTTGGACTGGCTTGGTAGACGTGGAACTAGCATGTATGTCTATTGCAAGTTTATTCTGCTCCTAAAAAATTTAAAAATTAAACGTGTACGTATTAGAGTATAGTTATTCGGCTTTTCTTGTAAAAATTATGAATACGATTAATTTTTCCAACCAAAATTTTAAAGTTTCCAACCATCCAGTGTAAATTCTCTTATCTATACAGGCGAAAAGGAAACGCTAAACAAAACGGTGGGATAAATAAAGAACAAATTCAAATTTATCGAGAACTCCAGATTCTGAGTGGACTCTTTAACGACATCGTCGCGTCCGAATTCACACCTGGTATGCTGTTCAACGCCCAAATTTCCCTCTGTGCATGTTTGTTCATTACGATCAAACTTTACAGAGAAATACCGATGCCCGGATTCTTGTTCTATCCGATCATCGGAGCGGAATGTTGCATGGCTGTCATTTTTGCGAGTTACGTTGGAGCTCAAGTCGTGAACGAGTCAGAGTCACTGTTAAAAAAATGGCGAGAATCCAAAATCTTGGAGCGACGTGAGAATTGGGATTTTCGAAAATCACTTAGGTCTTTGGCGCACATTCAAATCCGGATCGGATCTGTGAATTTTATTGACAAGCTGACGGCTTTGGTGATGCTGGATTTCACGGTTACGAGTACCGTCAACCTTATGATCTTGAGCCGATAGACAAAGAGTGTTTTTTTAACCTGGGTTCTGAAACACAGAACCGAGACTGTTTAGTCAGAAAATAGTTGATCATCATGAGAAGTACTTTAAGCATATGTTTTAATCAAAAATTTATGGAAATATTGGTCTCCTTTCGAATGAATATTGTCTTAAAATACGAACGCCAAAAAGCTGTTTGCGACCGTCGTATATGAATACCGCGAATAACAGACGTCCTTAGTTCTGGACCTACAGCATGCGCTACAGCAAATGTTTAGAGAATACCTTAGTGGCTAACGATAAACACATTGCGCATGGGTAGTAGGTTAATTACGGATGTTAAATGTCAAACTGCCTCAGCTAATTTACTTTCCCTGTCTAAAATAAAAGACCGCAAATGAGTATGCTGATAATAGGGATAATGCAGGTAATTCCAAAATTTAATATGTATTTAAAACTCCAATCAATTTGATATAAAGACAAGACAATTGAAATGCTGGAGCTCAAGTCGGTCTTTGATACTTAACATACCATATACAACTTTCACCTATCATTTTACAACGGAACTGATAAAGCAGCAGTAATTGAAAAGTCAATAATGGCTTTGAAAACGGTCATCTTGGTGGAAACCAGCAGCGGGAAAACAGCGTAAGTCCCGACCATAAAACTTACTCTACAAGGACGCATTGCCCTCAATTTCCTCTTCAGATATTTTCTGTTCTGCCATCTTTGAGCCCCGTTCCGCCATTTTGACAGCAGTTTTCCGGATAATTCATTCGGTTTGGAATGCAGTCCAACACCCACAGCCAAGACACCCGACAAAACCAAGGACACCGTCACACAGAATAAGTACACCAGAACTGGTAAAGTACCGTGCATCCGAATGATTGCAAAACACGAGAGGACCAACAAAATGAAGGTGCCACTGATGGCAATGGCTACCAAGTTCCCTTCTGTGACAAGGCCGAACTTGCGAATTACCTGCAGACGAACGTACATTTTGTGCAGGAAATCGTTTTGAGTCATGCTAGGAGATGAGGTTTTGGCTGACAAGTTCAAGTAATCGATTTGCAACAGATCTTGAAGAATTCCAGGAAAACAGAGAGCAAATAGTGCAATACGTCCTGCTTCTGTGCAGACCATCCAAGTGAATATGAAGCGTAGAGCAAAAATAATAGTATAAGTCAGTTCATTGTCTTCAGTTTTGGTGACGAGAGAGGGAGCCACGGTCTTTAGGAACGCGTACGGAGCGTCGAAGTCGTAGAAGGGTGCCGCGATTCCCAAGAGGAATGAAAATGACATCAAGATTAGAATCATGGCGCGGTAGGGTAGTTTCAGTAACCAGAGCGACCGCCCTTGGATGGATAACACTCGGATGGACTTGATTTTTTTTGTGACACAGCTTACGACCATACAGATGACGTAACTGAAAGTAATCGGTGTCCAAATTGAGATTTAACATGTTAAAAAATGCACAAGGATGAAAAATCAACGAAAACTGCTATTTTCAAACGACGAGTTTTGGACGGATTTTGAAACTTTGAAGTTTTATAATCGTAAAGAGTTGATTTTAAAGGAAATCAAAGACGAAGACTTGATTTAAAAAAAAAATTGGAAAATTTTAAACTTTGTAGGTTTAAGCGAAAAATTTGATTTTCTTAAGAAAAATTCTAAAATTAAGTTGTTTGTATTATCTCTCGGTCCAAAACTCGTCGTTTGACGAGCGTTGGAAAATAAAAACATGCAGTGTGCAGTGTTATATAGCCCGAGTCAGGATGCTTCAATTTGTCTGTATTTTAAACCTATTCCCTTGGCAACACTACTTTGCATGGCCCTCACGGGTCAACCGATCCACCGATTTTTCCCACCTTCGAACTTATTAGCCTTCGCATTTGTAAAATACACAAGTGTCCTAAATTTCAAGTCGATCGGCCAAGACGTTTTGCCGCTAGCATGTCACGGACAGACGGACGGACAGCATGATTCCATAAGCGCTGACTCGGGCTAAAAATTCGTTTATTTTTCAAATTCGTGATTTTTTAACACGTTAAACATTAATTTGGGCACTAATTTCTTTCAGTTACATCATCTACATAGATCGAAGCTATGTCACAAAAAAAACAAGTCAATCGGAGTGTTATCTCTCCATTACGTTCCTTGTAAGCCGCGTTTATTAAGTGTTGAAAACACTTTATGCGAATGACCAGTCCGTCTGTCCGTCCGTCCGTCTGTCCGTCCGTCCGTCCGTCTGTCCGTCTGTCCGTCTGTCCGTCTGTCCGAGCGATAACTGGAGAACGGCTGGACCTACGGTCACCAAATTTTGTACACTTGTTCCTTGGCTCAAGAGTGAGGCTAAGTTCGAACTTGGGTCAAATCGGTCACACCCCCTGCCCCCCATCAATTAAACCCCAAAACAAACCATTAAATCAAACAGAATAGTGATATGTAGGAGTCCAACGCCAGGATAGAGCTCTTACTCATTTTAAAACTGACGCTTAGGTAGTTTACATTACACTCTATGTCTATCATCTATACATGATAATACCCTGAACCTACATTTCAAAGTGCGAAACCTGGGATTTTTCGGGAAATTGAGATTTGGGGTTGAAACGATTCCCATGAGTAATAGAACATCTTCGACGAATACGGGACCACTCTCACTGACACCAGGGTGCAGTACCCGGGTTTTCGGGGAAATTGAGATATGGGGTTTAAACGATTTCCATGAGTAATAGAACATCTTTGACGAATACGGGACCACTCCCACTGACACCAGGGTGCAGTACCCGGATTTTCGGGGAAATTGAGATATGGGGTTTAAACGATTCCCATGAATAATAGAACATCTTTGACGAATACGGGACCACTCCCACTGACACCAGGGTGCAGTACCCGGATTTTCGGGGAAATTGAGATATGGGGTTTAAACGATTTCCATGAGTAATAGAACATCTTTGACGAATACGGGACCACTCCCACTGACACCAGGGTGCAGTACCCGGATTTTCGGGGAAATTGAGATATGGGGTTTAAACGATTTCCATGAGTAATAGAACATCTTTGACGAATACGGGACCACTCCCACTGACACCAGGGTGCAGTACCCGGATTTTCGGGGAAATTGAGATATGGGGTTTAAACGATTCCCATGAATAATAGAACATCTTTGACGAATACGGGACCACTCCCACTGACACCAGGGTGCAGTACCCGGATTTTCGGGGAAATTGAGATATGGGGTTTAAACGATTTCCATGAGTAATAGAACATCTTTGACGAATACGGGACCACTCCCACTGACACCAGGGTGCAGTACCCGGATTTTCGGGGAAATTGAGATATGGGGTTTAAACGATTTCCATGAGTAATAGAACATCTTTGACGAATACGGGACCACTCCCACTGACACCAGGGTGCAGTACCCGGATTTTCGGGGAAATTGAGATATGGGGTTTAAACGATTCCCATGAATAATATAACATCTTTGACGAATACGGGACCACTCCCACTGACACCAGGGTGCAGTACCCGGATTTTCGGGGAAATTGAGATATGGGGTTTAAACGATTCCCATGAATAATAGAACATCTTTGACGATTACGGGACCACTCCCACTGACACCAGGGTGCAGTACCCGGATTTTCGGGGAAATTGAGATATGGGGTTTAAACGATTTCCAAGAGTAATAGAACATCTTTGACGAATACGGGACCACTCCCACTGACACCAGGGTGCAGTACCCGGATTTTCGGGGAAATTGAGATATGGGGTTTAAACGATTTCCAAGAGTAATAGAACATCTTTGACGAATACGGGACCACTCCCACTGACACCAGGGTGCAGAACCCGGATTTTCGCGGAAATTGAGATATGGGGTTTAAACGATTCCCATGAATAATAGAACATCTTTGACGAATGCGGGACCACTCCCACTGACACCAGGGTGCAAAACACGGGCTTTTTGGGGAAATTGAGATATGGAGTTTAAACGATTCCCATGAGTAATAGAACATCTTTGATAAATACGGGACCACTCTTACTGACACCAGGGTGCGAAACCCGGGCTTTTTGGGGAAATTGAGATTTAGTTTGTTTATCGTTATATTTTCAACACTTGGTTACACCCGTTACATCGGTTTATTTAATCCTCCCGAGATCGAGTGTCTGCGTCTGCCGTTCGTCCTTATATTTTTAGTGGAGGAATCGTTAAGCTCTGCAAATTAGAACCAGTTTATTTTTAGGGTCGGTTATTGGAAGGGCAGTAATGATGAGGAAGTTATGACGGGGCGGTAGTAATAGGTCGGTTATGACGGGGCGTTATCTGGTTTTGTTCACACAAAGTATATTATTTGTGATTTTAATTACATTGAAATATACTTACCTGCTTTTAAAATAAAGTACTGCTCTGTCAAGTTGTTGATCAATGCCATTCCGTCTGATTCAAAAAGGATTATTCCAACAGTACTTATAAGTACTCCTGAACAATTCAGTGATGCAAATACGGTAAAAAATACGGTTTGAAATTCCATGTTTTTATCGGGATCAAAGAACTGTTTAAGCAACGGAATGAGACAAAAACATTCCGCCAAAATTAGCCCTCCGGTGACGATGCATTTCCACAATTGTATTTTCCTCTGATTTGAAATTGGTCGGAGGATTAAGAGTTTCGAATCCCAACATATCGGGAATTCCCAAATATAAGCGTATAATTTGTCAAATAAAGTTACGGTTTCTAATAAAATTTCTGATCCCATTGTTTCTAAAGATTCGAAAGAACTAGACTTCAAACTGTAATATTTGGGAAAGAATTTCACGAAATATGCTAAGTTCTGCTTATGTAATCCATGGGTTATGTGAAATTTAGTTTTTAGATGCACAAAATACCGAATAAATAAAAATCTATGCGACTTCAAAATGACTGCTGCTACGATTTACAGATTTGACAAGCAATGCGATTCTAATGTTCGATAAATTGCGAATGGCGAATGATGTATTGGAACGTCCAAGAACTTCTAAAATTTAAACTTGTAGAGTTGCTTATTCTAAATAATTTTGAAATAACCTTCACAAGCATTTAATCCGTTGTTTTACCTTCATCCACAGTTTTCAACAAACTTAAATTTGATGTGTTATTTATGGATTATGCAATACCTACCTCTATTTGGATAGAAAAAACTATTATTTGAGGGTAAAATTCATTAATGGCTTTACTCGGTCTGTTTGTCCGTTCGTGTGTGCTGCAACTCTTGAACATTTTTTAATTATTTTATCGGGAATCTATTTGTGGAATTTCAGCGGAGGCTAACTTCGTTTGCTGACCTTTCAGGTCAAAGTTCAATGGTCAAAGGTTACAATTTTTCGAACTACAATTCTGTAAATGTAATACATTCTAGGAAAGATATTATTAAGTACAGTTGAACTATGTATAAAAGTTAACTCTATGGTTGAGGTACTGTGAGATTTATGAATAAAGCGTGACCAACGCGTTAGATAACCACGTTAAATGATATTAGACGTCTCGTATAATGAAGTTTAACCGTTTGCAACGGTTTATTAAGCGTTGAAAACACTTTATGTAAATGACTAGGCTGTCCGTCCGCCCGTCTGTCTGTCGGTGCGATAACTGACGAATGGCTGGACCTACGGCCACCAAATTTTTTACACTTGTTCCTTGGGTCAAGAGTGAGGCTAATGGACATCTTTCTCCTTATAAACTGATAATGGGATGTATTATATACTAAAAAATGGACTGGACTGTTAGGACTTGGAACGTGAAGGACTCTATGATTCATCAAGTGACTTAAATCTAAGGACCGGGTCAACTCCTTAGACACATCCTCTGAAGTGGTATTGTGTAATTTATAGTCAGTTTGCATATTGATTCCATATTGTGCATTTCATAGCACATCGTTTATTGAGGTCAAATATATTGTCAGATTGCATATTGTGCATTTGATAGCACATAGAGTTGAGGTAAGAGCTGAGGGGAAGCTTCTTTAAGCTCACAATAATTTACCAAGTGTATACAAGTAAATGTCAAATGTACAACCCATATGACGGCCTTCATTGTGTCCTTTTGTACTACATGAAGTTACTCCAATCAATTGATGATAATGATTGTCAACACATTCTTTGAAGCCTCTTCATTCCCAAAAATCGGATTCTGAACTATTGTGCACCCTATTTGTTGTAGTCAGTCAGGAAATTACTAATGAGTTGATTTGTTGCAACAACAAAAGCGAGTCTTAAACTGAATTTCGCATAACTTTAAAAGAGTGAACGGAAAGAATTTGGATCTATGCCGTTGTTTCAATCGTCGATACAGCTTTAATCATGAACAAATCATAAACATCAGTGGAAAACTATTTATCGCAAGAGTAAATACTGTATATACATAGTTGCATTCCCCGACGACAGACTAACAAGGAAAACTTGTTAGATGTTCAACCCGTATTTTTTCAAACTTGTTTCATTTTAAAAATGATCAAAAATAATGAAACTTTAACATTGGAACTATCTGTGACTAAAATCGTTTTGACGTAGTAAAGTAAAAAAAAAATTGAACCAATTATAAGTTTGAGAGGGCGTAAAAACCTAGAACTAAACCCTGGTTATACAGTCCAAAGAAAGATGAAAGAGGAGAAAGCTGACATTTCCCCTTTTCACCTCTTTTCCCTGAAAAGTCGCGACCGAGATAGGGAGTTAACATTGGAGGACCCCCCAAATTAGTATTGCACTGAACCACCCTTTTCGCAAAATCTAAACGGGGACTTAACATAGAAAACCCCGAAATAGCGTCCGCTTCTGGATCTTCCCACCTACTTTACTACGTCAAAACGATTTTAGTCACAGATAGTTAAAATGTTAAAGTTTCAGTATTTTTGATCCTCTTTAAAATCTTATCTTCAATTAAAATAAGAAGACACTAGAAGTTTAGCAATGAGGTCGGTATGAATTGAATTAAATTCGCAGCAATTATTTGTTGGATTGCTGACTCATCGCATTGCTATCCGATTATAGCTTAACTTCATTTTAAGGCAGAGCCTTAGACAGCATTTGGAAACATACCGCTTTATCACATATACAGCATTTATAAACTCTTAGTTTGAACAATAATTAAATATGATGACACTGCGAAAAGTAAATTTTGATTATAAATGGGAAGATAATAAATATATTCAATTCATGACGGTTTGTATTTATTTTCCATGTCCTGTGCAGTTCAGGCCTTGGACGACTTAAAAACCAAACGAAATACCAGCATTGCAAACATCCATGCCACTTTAGTACTTATTTTGTTTTAATAATTTATAGATGCAACTTTGCTATCTTCCCATAAGAACTGTTTTACTACACACAATATTTACATAATATATTCGACAATTATTCTGTATAACTGACCCTTATTTTAAAATATTTGACAACCGAGTAATTAAAGACCGTTGAGATATAATTGCAAGTATAATATATTCTCCGTACTGTTTTTAAAATGTATAGCATAAAGTCACATTCCTTGAAGGTCTTAGATTGTAGTTTCAGAATATATTATACTAAGCAGCCAGAGGCCCGTTATCGGGCCTAAAGATTGTAAATAAGCTCATAGTATCAAGTAATTTGAAACAAAAAATCTCATGACTCATACGTGAGCCACATCAATTACGTACCATGGCACCCATGGGGCAAGAGACGGACACCTCTGAACGTTGCCCTACACTTTATCGGTTATTTAAGCAAACGCCTTTAAACGTCAGATCTAGAACCCCTTAAAACATTCATTTTTCAAGAAGCTAACTAACCCCTTCATTTCACATTCAAAAGGACATATGTCCCTACTCCGTCAATTTGCCCATATACAAATTCAATTCAAATTTGACCAAAATTAGACCTTTTGGCCGTCTGAAGGTCAAGGTGTCATAATTTCGAAATGCCAACACAATTCTCGATTTCTCGGCAAAGGAAGTTGTCAATCGATATGTCACACGACAATTTTCAAATTTCGAAGGTTTTGACCGTTTCAAGGTCAAAGGGTCAAAATTTTGAAATTTCAACATTGCCAAAGTGTTTCTTGGAAAACAGCGGTCTAAATCGATATGTCACACTACCTTTTACGTAAAATAACTCGTGAGGTCCCGTTAGACCAGGTCACGGGTCACCAAAATTTAGAAACCCCATATAGCCAATAGCCATCCGCAATGCAAATTTTTCTAAACATCAGATACAAATGGCCAATTTTATTGTAATAGATAAAGAAATGTGCCTGTAAATGAGGTAGTTTATAGTTTCGTCCTTCAGAAATTTTCACGAAAGGTGGTATTATTTAAATAGCATGTTGATTGTTGATTGAGACAAGAAAATTACTTGGTAAATATAATATCGATTGTCAAATTTTGTATTTGCATATAATTTATTCGTATATTTGCACCGTCTGATTAATACAATAGAATAACCCAGAAAGTCCAGTAATCTAAGGCTGTAAATTTCTTTCAAAAATCGTTCAGCAGAACCGTTTGGCGAAGGTCAAGTCTAACAGTTTTTGTATTTAAAAGTAGGCTAAAAATATTCTGAGGACTATTTAAGTTTTATTTGTCTTTTTCAGTTTAAATAAATATAACCTAACTCAAGAAGTAAGAAGGTCCTGTTTTCAAGGAGTTAGTAAAACAATCTCACAACATTTTTTCCCACAATTTTTAAAATACAAATTGCTTAATTTTACTCGATTCATTACGATAAATATTTTAAAAACTTATTAGGAAAGCTGTATCAAGATGTTTACACAAGAACTTGCTGCGGATTTTCAATTGCAGATGAGGATTTGCAATATCTTCAGTTGTCTCTCCTGGGAATGGGATCCGAAAATTAAGGCGCTCTGTCCTCTTAAATCTCGTTTTAAACGATTTAAACATTTATTTTCCGTTTATTTCATGTTTGGCATGTCTTTTATCAGCATTTGCAATTTCATTTGGCTCTTTGTTGCCAAACACTGGACTCTATCCGACCAACTTCAAGGAACCGCTTTTGCAGGGCCAATATTCGCTACAAACATTTTTCTCTTTGTTTGCAAACAACAGGCGGACCAGGTGTTGCAGTTGTACGGAGCGATGACACAATTTGAAAACAATCATTTCGGTGGGTAGATTCAAGTTAGAATTAAAAAATAAACCCTTGCAAATTATCATCGAAAAAGAGTTAAACCATTCGATGTAAATGTAACACATTAAATAACATTTAAACTATTTATCCGTTTTTGGCGGGTACGTCCAGGTTTATTGCAAATGCCCATCGAAAACAGGGTAAAACCACTCGATATAAGACTACATTTAAAGTGATTATCCGACACCGAGGACTCGTTTAATACAAAAGTCTTCTATTTCACCAACCAAAGAAAAATTGTACATTTTTGAATACCAATTTACCATACTTATTAAACGATGTAAAATATACTGCATTAACAAATGTGATTGAAAAAAAATATAAAAAACCCTAACATTGGGCACACAAGCAAAAGGTCGTTTAAAGTTTCCCCACAAAAATTTAAAATATGAAGCCCTCCTTGTGTTAGAGCACCTACGGACTAACAGACGGACGAATTCTTCACCACGGAGTTGTACACGTAATTTAGGAGCAAATACTGTTTAGTTTTTAAACCACTTTAAACAATTTAACGGTTTTTTTGCAGCCAGCAAATCAACTGACAGGAAAAAGGACCGACTGGCGATTCGGTTAATGAAAATGGCGATCCCGGGATATCTTTGTCCTGGTCTCATTGCAATTCTATTGGCGGTGATGCCGTGCATTCCGGTCCACTGGGGGGCATTCCTGTACCGAAATCACGAAACGGGGCAATGTGAAGCACCACCGCTGTCAAGTCGATGGCTCATTTGGTTGGCCGAAACTTACTGGTGGGGCATGATAGTTGCTATAGGGATCTTCTCGGTATTCTGCATATTCGTACTTTATACCCGATGTGCAACCAACTATTTGGACTGGCTTGGAAGACTTGGAGCTGGAAGGTATGTCTATCGCAAGTTTATTCTGCTCCTAAAAAAATTTAAAATTAAACATGTACGTATTATAGAGTGTAGTTATTCGGCTTTTCTTGTAAAAATTAAGCATGCGATTAATTTTTCCAACCAAAAATTCAAAGTTTCCAACCATCCAGTGTAAATTCTCCCATCTATACAGGCGAAAAGGAAACGCTGATAAACAAAACGGCGGGATAAATAAGCAACAAATTCAAATCTATCGAGAACTCCAGATTCTGAGTGGACTCTTCAACGACATCGTCGCGTCTGAATTCACGCCTGGAATGCTGTTCAACGCCCAAATTTCCCTCTGTGCTTGTTTGTTCATCACGATCAAACTTTACAGAGAAATCCCGATGCCCGGATTCTTGTTCTATCCGATCATCGGAGCGGAATGTTGCATGGCTGTCATTTTTGCGAGTTACGTTGGAGCTCAAGTCGTGAACGAGTCGGAGTCACTCTTGAAAAAATGGCGAGAATCCAAAATCTTGGAGCGACGTGGGAATTGGGATTTGCGAAAATCACTTAGGTCTTTGGTGCACATTAGAATTCGAATCGGATCCGTGAATTTTATTGACAGGCTGACGGCTTTGGTGATGCTGGATTTCACGGTTACGAGTACCGTCAACCTTATGATCTTGAGCCGATAGACAAAAAGCATTTTTTAACTAGGTTCTGAAACACAGAACCGAGACCGTGTAGCCAGGAAATAATTGATCATATGAGAAATATTTTAAGCATATAATGTTTTAATCAGAAATTTATGGAAATATTGGTCTCCTTTCGAATAATATTGCCTCAAACTGCGATTGACAAAAAAATTTGTTCCGTCATATATGAATACAGCAAATAACAGGCGTTCACAGTACTGGCCCTAAAGCATACGTCACCGTAAATGTTGAGAGAATAACTTCATTTTTTATTACCCCTGTACTAAAGTGGCAAACTGTCTGAGCTAATTTACTTTCCTTGTCTAAAATAGAAGACTGGAGATGATTATGCTGATAATATAAATAATGCACGTAATTCCAAAATTTAAGATGTATTTAAAACTCCAATCAATTTGCTATAAAGACAAAACAATTGAAATGCTGGAGCTCGAGTCGATCTTCGATACTTAACATACCATATAAAACTTTCACCTATCATTTTACAACGGAACTGATAAAGCAGCATTAATTGAAAAATCAAAAATAGCTTTGAAAACGGTCATCTTGGTGGAAACCAGGAGCGGGAAAACAGCGTAAGTCCCGACCATAAAACTCACTTTAAATGGCCGCATTGCCCTCAATTTTTTCTTCAGATGTTTTCTATTCGGCCATCTTTGAGCCTCGTTCCGCCATTTTAAGAGCAATTTTTCCGACACTTGATTCGTTTTGGAATGCAATCCGACACCCACAGTCATGATACCAGACAGTACCATGGACACCGTCACACAGAATAAGTACACCGGAACTGGTAAAGTACCGTGCATCCGAATGATTGCAAAACACGAGAGGACCAACAAAATGAAGGGGATACTGGTGGAAATGGCTACCAAATTCCCTTCCGTGACAAGGCCGAACTTGCGAATTACCTGCAGACGAACGTACATTTTGTGCAGGAAATCGTTTTGAGCCACGCTAGTAGATGCCGTTTTGGCTGACAAGGTCAAGTAATCGATTTGCAACAGATCTTGAAGAATTCCAGGAAAACAGAGAACAAATAGTGCAATACGTCCTGCTTCTGTGCAAACCATCCAAGTGAATATGAAGCGTAGAGCAAAAATAATAGTATAAACCAGTACATTGTCTTCAGTTTTGGTGACGAGAGAGGGAGCCACGGCCTTTAGGAACGCGCACGGAGGGTCGAAGTCGTAGAATGGTGTCGCGATTCCCAAGAGGAATGAAAATGACATCAAGATTAGTATCATTGCGCGGTAAGGTAGTTTCAGTAACCAGAGCGACTGCCCTTTGGGGTGATTGACTAACAAGGGACATAATAGAGAGATAACACTCCGATGGACTTGATTTTTTTGTGACTCAGCTTACGACTATAAAGATGATGTAACTGAAAATAATAGTGCCCAAATTGAGATTTAGCAAGTTAAAAAACCAACGAAAACTGCCGTTTTTAAATGACGAGTTCTGGACGGATTTTGAAAATCTTTGAAGTTTTACAATCAGTAAAGAGTTGATTTTAAAGGAAACACAAAGACTTAATTTTTGCAGCAAAAAAATTAAATCTTGGAAAATTTTAAAACTTTTAGGTACAAGCAAAAAATGTGATTTTCTTAAGAAAAATTCTAAAATTAAGTATTTTGCATTTCTTCAAAGAACAAGACTTTAACATGAAAAACAAGATTTTAAAAATAGGTCCGAAACTCGTCATTTGACGAGCGTTTGAAAATTAAAATTTTTAAATTCGTGATTTTTTTAACACGTTAAACCTCTATTTGGGCACCAATTTCTTTCAGTTACATCATCTACATAGTCTGAAGCTGTGTCACAAAAAAAAACAAGTCAATCGGAGTGTTATCTCTCCATTACGTCCCTTGTAA
Source organism: Desoria tigrina (assembly GCA_906901685.1). NCBI lineage: Eukaryota > Metazoa > Arthropoda > Collembola > Entomobryomorpha > Isotomidae > Desoria > Desoria tigrina. Next base: position 1,958,084 of record CAJQTU010000035.1, read on the forward strand.
GCCGCGTTTATTTAATCCTCCTGAGATCGAGAGTCTGCGTCTGCCGTTCGTCCTGATATTTTTAGTGGAGGAATCGTTAAGCTCTGCAAATTAGAACCAGTTTATTTTAAGGGTCGGTTATTAAGTGTTGGAAACACTTTATGCGAATGACCAGTTCGTCTGTCCGTCTGTCCGTCGGTGCGATAACTGATGAGCGGCTTGACCTACGGTCACCATATGCACTTGTTCCTTGGATCTTAACACAGGCTAACAATAAGTTCGAACTTGGGTCAAATCGGTCACACCCCCTGTCCCCCATAAATTAAACCTCCCACAAAAACTATTAAATTAGTAGCAAATGCTGACATATTTTGAAACTGCTGCTTAGGTAGTTTACAGTAAACTCTATGTCTATCACCTACACATAATAACACCCTGAAACTATATTTCAGAGTGCAAAACCCAGTCTTTTTCGGGGAAATTGAGATATGGGGTTTAAACTATTCCCATGAGAAATAGAATATCATTGGCGTACACGGGACCACTCCCACTGACACTAGAGTCTAAAATCCGGGCTTTTTGGGGAAATTGAGATATGGGGTTTAAATGAGTATCATGTGTAGTAGAACATCATTAACGTATACGGGACCACTCCCACTAACACCAGGGTGCCAAACACGGGCTGTTTGGGGAAAATGAGATATGGGTTTTAAATGATTCTCATGTGAAATAAAACATCATTAACGTATACGTGACCACTCCCACTGACACCAGGGTGCGAAACCTGATGTTTTCAACACTTGGTTACACCCGTTACATCGGTTTATTGTAAGGGCGATAATGATGCAGAAGTTATGATGGGGCGGTAGTAATGGGTGGGTTATGAGGGGCCGTTTATATCTGGTTTTGTCCACACAAAGTACATTATTTTAATTACATTAAAATCGTTAAAATATACTTGCCTGCTCTTAAAATAAAGTACTGCTCTGTCAAGTTGTTGAGAAATGCCATTCCGTCTGATTCAAAAAGGATTATTCCAACAGTGCTTATAAGTACTCCTGAACAATTCAGTAATGCAAATACGGCAAAAAATACGGTTTGAAATGCCATGTTTTTATCTGGATCAAAGAACTGTTTAAACAACGGAATAAGACAAAAACATTCCGCCAAAGTTAGCCCTCCGGTGACGATATATTTCCACAGTTGTACTTTCCTCTGATTTGAAATTCGTCGGAGGATTAAGAGTTTCGAATCCCAACATATCGGGAATTCCCATATATAAGCGTATAATTTGTCAAATAAAGTTACGGTTTCTAATAAAATTTCCGTTCCCATTGTTTCTAAAGATTCGGAAGAACTAGGCTTCAAACTGTAATATTTGGGAAAGAATTTCACGAAATACGCTAAGTTCTGCTTCTGTAATCCATATGGGTTATGTGAAATTTAGTTTTTAGATGCACAAAAAAATCGAATAAATAAAAATATATGCGACTTTAAAATGACTTCTGCTACGATTTACAGATTTGACAAGCAATGCGATTCTAATGCTCGATAAATTGCGAATTGCGAAGGACGGTATTGGAATGGCAAAGAACTTGTGAAATTTAAACTTTTAGAGTTGCTTAATTTAAATAATTTTTAAATACCCTTGACAAGCATTTCATCCGTTATTAAGAGGTGAAACCCCGTATTGTTTTCATTCTGTTCGTCCGTCCGTGTGTTCGTCCGTCCGTTCGTACTCTGGCGCTAGAACATTTCAACTTTTTCAATTTTTTCCCCAACATTTCGAAACTATAATGTCCTGGACACAAGCCTATTGTTTTTGGAAACAATCGGTAACACCCATCGGTCAACAAAAATTCGAAACACTCAAACACATATAAAAATTGCATATATCCTAATATTAATACATTTCTAACTCGACATTAGAATAAAATAGATACTTTAAATTTCATGAAAATATAGCTTTTGACTTTCTGATTCCTAATCATAAATATAAATATGCGAGATCATTCCCAAGTGTCACGTGATCAGCCCCAAAAGTGTCACATGACAAGCAAGTTGTGAGTCGTTTAAATTCTCCACGTGGTTTCACACTTTGCTTACGTGCGTTTGCAACGGTTTATTTTTCCTTCATCCAGAGTTTTGCACAAACCTAAATTTGATGTGTTATTTATGGATAAAGCAAAACCTACCTCTATTTGGATAGAAAAATCTATTATTTAAGGGTAAAATCCATTAATGGTTTTACTCAGTCTGTTCGTCCGTTCGTTTGTGCTGCAACTCTTGAACATTTTTAAATTGTTTTATCGGAAATCTATTTGTGGAATTTCAGCGGAGGCTAACTTCGTTTGCGGACCTTTCGGTCAATGGTCAAGTTCAATGGTATACCGTCAAAGGTTACAATTTTTCGAACTACAATTCTGTAAATGTAAAATATTCTATGAAAGATATTATTAAGTGTAGTTGAACGATGTATAAAAGTTTACTCTATGGTTGAGGTACTGTGAGATTTATGAATAAAGCGTATCCAACGTGTTGGACAACAACGTTAAATGATATTAGACGTCTTGTATAATGAAGTTTCACCGTTTGCAACGGTTTATTAAGCGTTGAAAACACTTTATGTGAATGACTAGGCTGTCCGTAAGCCCGTCCGTCCGTCTGTCTGTCTGTCGGTGCGATAACTTACTCATAGCTGGACCTACGGCCACCAAATTTTTTGCACTTGTTCCTTGGGTCGAGAGTGAGCCTAATGGACATCTTTCTCCTTATAAACTGATAATGGCATATATTATATATTTAAAAAATGGACTGGACTGTTAGGACTTGGAACGTGAAGGATTCTATGATTCATTAAGGGACTTAAATCTAAGGACTGCGTCAACTCCTATAACACATCCTCTGAAGTGGTAATTGTGTCATTTATAGTCAGCTCGCATATTGATCCCATATTGTACATTTCATAGAACGTCGTTTATTGAGGTCAAATATATTGTCAGATTGCATATTGTGCATTTGATAGCACATAGAATTGAGGTAAGAGCTAAGGGGAAGCTTCTTTAAGCTCACAATTTACCAAGTGTGTGCAAGTAACTGTCAAATGTACAACCCATGACGGCCTTCATTGTGTCCTTTTGTACTACATGAAGCTACTCCATTATCAATTGATGATAATGATTGTCAACCCATTCTTTGAAGCCTCTTCATTCCTTGAAATCGGATTCTGAACTATTGTGCACCCTATTTGTTGTAGTCAGGCAGGAAATTACTAATGAGTTGATTTGTTGCAACAACAAAAGCCAGTCTTGAATTTGGCATAACTTTAGTAGAGTGAACGGAAAGAATTTGGATCCAAGCCGTTGTTTTAATCGTCGACACAGCTTTAATCATCAACAAATCATAAACATCAGTGGAAACCTATTTATCACAAGAGTAAATACTGTATATACCTAGCATTCCCCGACGACAGACTAAGACAATCAAAAGCAAGATGTGTAACAAGCGAATGTCGACATTTATCTCTGTAATCTGTATTGTAATTAGGGAAACTGTAGTGTCAAATTCAATGCAAAGTTCTGGAACTGATTGTACTCAGCATATTAATATCCTGTCTTCCCCGTCAAATCTCCAAATCGCGGATATTTCTGAGTCGTTTATATTTGAAACGAAACCACAAACAATTTCCAGTTCCGGCTCCAGCAATTGGAGTGAATTCCTTGTTTCTCCGAATGAAAGAATTTTTCTCAGGTTTCCCAAAACTGGGTGTGCCATTCATATCATAATTGAACCGTTGCAAAATTTCATTAACCTCTTAAGAAATTTCGTAATTTCTTCAGACTTGGCGTACCTACCAAGCCAACAATCAACTTGTTTTGTAATCCGACAATCAAGTCAATTTGCAACATTTGAAGAGATTCTACGTCTGCCAAACTCGTTTTACTTTTATTTCCTGGAACACAATCGAGAAATAAGTCAAATTTATGCACTCTGTCCATTTTGTAAAGACAATTTTCAACCTCTTAAAATGTACAAAGACATTATGGAAGTATATTTTAAAACGAACGCGATTCAAGCGGATCTAAAACATAAGTGGGCTTGGGTTGAAATTGCAACACCTGCAGATGGAGAGACCGTATTTCTCGGAAGAATGTGTCTCGCAATACCCTGGAATTCAATTGATATTTCCACGGCGGATCACGAAATGTTCTCAGGTTTGTATTACGTAATAAATCATATATTGCGATGGTTAAATTTGATTTGAACAAATATAAATGGATTTGCGATTTGCCGTATAACGAATATACTGTAGAATCGTGGGTGTCCCGGTTTTTATTCTTTATATATTGAAACTTTTTAAACAAGGTTTAAAATATAAACTAAGATTAAATTTTAAAATACAAAAAGCGACAGTCTCAATTTGCCCCAACTATAGAGCAACGTCACACACAAAATTTAAAGGGGCTTTGAAATATGCCTTACCAATGCCCATTGAATTTGTAATTAGACCTTTAAAGAATTTAATTAGTGTTTCCCACATGTTTATATTTCTAAAACATGCTGACTTCTGAGTTTTTCAAACCTAGGTTGCATGGATGGCTGGGGCAACAGCCTAACAATGGAAACCCCCGGAGAACATCACAATTTCTCTGTTGAACATTGCACTGACTTTTCGGATGTCATATCATCTCCCTTTGGTTACATGCTGGGCATGCGGAAGCAATTTGACTACACCGCAAAAGACCGACACTCACTCTTCGGAATCGGCATTCTCTCAATGCAAATGATCTACTGCGATCAAAAGATTAGATCGGGTGCAACATCGTTTGAAATTTGGTGGGAACCATTTGACAAGTATGTTTGGATTGTGTTAGCTCTCAGCATGTTCCTGACATCTTACAGTTCTAATTTGGCGGGCAAAAATAACGGTTGGTTAAACTTGGTCCCATCATTTAGGATCCTCGTTCGACAGCATCGTATCCAAAGGTACCAGATGGGGGTCGCAGTTTTTAGTCTCATGGGAATGTTCATCACAACGATTTACGAGACGGTCTTCACGAGCATCGTCATCGTTCCACCTGCGCCTAGCGTCTTCGAAAACCTTAAACAGGTCCTGGATGAGCATTATAAGATTTTGATCTCTGCTCCAACTCAAGTGGGTAATATCACAGTTACAGAAGATACTGAGTTGGTTTATTTAAAGACCTTCGAGAGGTATGGGATTGCGGATAGAATTACTTCTAGTTTTATAGAAACAGAAGATCCACTTAAAGTGTTTTTGATGAATGAAAAGAAACGAGCAGTTTTTAACACGGTTTATTCCGCGATTCGAAAATCCCGCGAAGAACAAAATATTTTGAGATACATTCAGAATCATTTTACGGAATCCAATTGTTTTGCAGTGGACGAGGACCTAATTCCGGACATGTACTTCTGGTTCTTTTTAACACGAATCGGTAAAGAACTGGAAGTTACGATGACGGGCTTAAGGGAATCTGGGATTTTAAATTTGTTCAGGAAATTTGAATTGTGGAATTATGACCATTTGACGGAACAAGTGCGCAGGAGCAAAGGCTATAGCAAAGGTTATAAGATTTATGTCACAAATACGAATTTACTTTCTTTGCACTTTGTTTTTCTGGTTCTGCATTTAGTGTCTATTGGTTTTTTCGTTGCCGAGGTTTGTTGGAAACATTTGATCAGCCAATTTCAATCAGACTGAGAAAGAAACTTCGATTTAAGGCGTGAAAAATAGTTAACCTCGTTGACCGTCATGTTACAAATGTTGTATGCTAAATCATCGAATTTCCCCAACCATGGAGCATGTACATCCAAATACTTGAATAGCCCTTGAGCGCACGTTTCCAACAATGTAGCACGCATGTGGGGTTGCAATTTGAAAAACATGCATGCCTGAATTTTTTGAACCTTAATTCTAGCGATTGTTGAATATGTTTATCTTCTTGGCCATTCATTAAAAATAATAACAGGTTTGCAAATAATCCTTCAAAGCAGATACTGCTTGAATTCAAGAGGAAATAATATTTGTTTTATGTTTTGTGTAAATAAAGGACATTTGTTGCGTCCTGTACTGTATTTGATTTAAATTTCCTCAAATCAGTAAATCATTTACTTCACGGGAATCGTCACTTTTTTTATTATGTTGGGGTTTCCTCAATCGAATGATGATATTGACTGTCAATATATGCCGTAAAGGTTCAACAATCCTAAATATCGGTATTGTACATTATTATTTGTTGTAGTCCAATAAAAAATACTAATGAGATGATTTTTAAACTCATGACAAAAATCGTTGACAGCGAAAGTCTTAAAATCCAGTGACCAGACATAACAGCAAATGCTGCAATTTAAATTTATTTATTCCACAGAAACAGCGCTAGTTTTTCACATTAAATTTTCTATAACAAATTTAGAAACAATCGAACCAACTAAATGTTGATCCATGTCGCTACATTAGATTCGTTGATCTTTATACGATCGGTAACCAAAATCGGTCGGGTGTTCCACGGGTAGCACACTTACTATGTGTACAATCAGTAAGGCTTGAAATTTTTTGACTTATTATGCTCCTTAGACAATTTTGACACGTATAAAGCATTCTTAAAAGCTGTTCATCACAAGAGTTTTCTGACCACAGACATAACTAAACCAAAATGAGAAGAATAAACCAGCCAACATTTATTTTAGTAATCAGTATTTTAATCAGGGAAACCGTTGTATCACATTTAGAGCAAAAACATTATGGAAATGATTGCACTCAACATATTAAAATGCTGTCGTCGGATCGCAACATCGCGGATATTTGTGAATCGTTTTTATTTCGAACGAAACCGCAAACAATATTTAGTTCCGATTTAAGGAATGGGAGTGTAATCGTTGTTTCTCCAAATGACAGTATTTTTCTCAGGTTTCCCAAAAGTAGGTGTGCTATTCATATCATAATTGAACCGTTGCAAAATTTCATCGTTCTCTTAAGAAATTACATACTTGCTTCTGACTTGGCGTACCTACCAAGTCAACAATCAACATGTTTTATAATCCGCCAGTCACGTCAATTTATATACTTTGAAGAGCTTCTACGTCTGCCAAACTCGTTTTACTTTTATTTTCTAAAACCGAATCCACAAGGGTGTCAAATTTTTGCTCTTTGTCCATTTTGTAATAACAATTTCCAGCCTCTTAAAACGGGCCGAGATATCTGGAGTGTAGTTTTTCAAACGAAAGATATACAAGCGAATTTAAAACATAAGTGGGTTTGGGTTGAAATTGCAACAACTGCAGATGGAGAGGTCGTATTTCTCGGAAGAATGTGTCTCGCAATACCCTGGAATTCAATTGATATTTCCACGGCGGATCACGAAATGTTCTCAGGTATGGATTATTTTTTAATTATGCGTTCATGGAAATTTCAAGAATCGTTGTGCCTTTGAATAATATAAATGTCCACCGATGTATTGATGCATTACACTGTTCAATTTCAAAAACATTTTCAAAATTCAAATTTGAAGAATAATATATCGGAAATCTCCTGTTGCCCCAATCATAGGATAAAATTAGCCTCACCATTTGAAAGTACTTGAATATACTTTTTGAACTTATTGCTTGTAATTTAACAATTTTGACCCCGTTTCTTAGGTCAGGGAAGGTAGGCACAACAAACACCAGCACTAAATATCATGTAAAAAATTTTCATCACTGTTATTATCGCATTATTCACCGTAAAAGATTTTAATTAGTGTAACATGTTTAGTATTTGATTAGTATTTGAAAACATGTTGACCTTTTTATTTTTTACCCTTCAGGTTGCATGGATGGCTGGGGACAAAGCCTAACAATGGAAACACTCGGCGAATATCACAATTTCTCTGTTGAACATTGTACTGACTTTTCTGATGTTTTATCATCACCTTTTGGTTATATGTTGAAAATGCAAAAACACTTTAAATACACCGCCAAAGATCGACACTCACTCTTCGGAGTCGGCGTCCTCTCCATACAAATGATCTACTGCGACCAAAAGCTTAGATCGGGTGCAACATCGTTTAAAATTTGGTGGGAACCATTTGACAAATATGTTTGGATTGTGTTAGCTCTCAGCATCTTCCTGACATCTTACAGTTCTAATTTGGCGGGCAAAAATAACGGTTTGTTAAACTTGGTTCCATCATTTAGGATCCTCGTTCGACAGCATCGTATCCAAAGGTACCAGAGGGGAATCGCGGTTTTTAGTATCATGGGAATGTTCATCACAACGATTTACGAGACGGTCTTCACGAGCATCGTCATCGTCCCACCTGCGACTAGCGTCTTCGAAAACCTTAAACAGGTTCTGGATGCGGATTATAAGATTCTAACATCCAACCCGACTCAAGGTGCTAATAACACAGTCAGCCAAGGATTTAGGCTAGTTTATTTAAGGGTCTTTGAAAAGCATGGTATTGCGGATAGGATTAGCACCAGTTTTATTGAAGCAGATGAGCCGTTTATCGAATTCTTCACTAATGAGAAGAAACGAGTGCTGTTCAATACCGTTTATTCTGCAATTCGAAACTCCCGGGACGAACAGAATGTATTGAGATACGTTCGGAATAACTTCCCTGAATCCAATTGTTTTGCAGTGGACGAGGACCTAATTCCGGACATGTACTTCTGGGTCTTTTACACACGTATAGGGCAAGAACTGGTAGTTACGATGACGGCTTTGAGAGAATCCGGAATTTTAAATTTGTTTCGAAAATTCGAGTTGTGGCATTATGACCATATGACGGAACAAGCGGGGAGGAGCAAAGGTTATAGCAAAAAATATCCGATTTATGTCACAAATACGAATTTACTTTCTCTTTATTTTGTTTTTCTGACTATGCATTTGTTAGCAATTGTTTTATTTGTTGGCGAGGTTTGTTTGCAACATCTGGATAGACGAAATTATGTATCCAGTATGTAGTAATTTAAAACCCAAAATTTTCATCAAAATAATATATCAAATACAGACTTCTCAAAAATATAGATAATCCTTATTTCTCGGATTGACAAAAGTAGTAATTTAAAACCCAAAATTTTCATCAAAATAATATATCAAATACAGACTTCTCAAAAATATAGATAATCCTTATTTCTCATATTGACAAAAAAAATATTGATTTTCAGTATTAGACAGGAAAATATTATCATGTAAATCAACCGTTGCAAACGGAGAGAAAAGTCGAATAAAAGATTGATAAATTCAAAATTCTCACATTACCCCAACCATAGAGTATAGATAGACATTGTTGAACAGCAGTTGGCCGTATATACCTTTCTAAGAGTGTATAGAGCATATAGAGCTAATTTTTGAAGAAAAATGTGGTTATTGTCAGTACTCACTTTGACCTTATCTGGTCGTAATCACAACGGGACGGATAAAACGGCATTAATAGTAAAATCTACTATTGCCCTGTACAAAGTCGTCTTCGTACTCCCTCTTACAGCGAAAAAATTAAATTTCCCAATTGACGCATAAACATTCAAGGGGCGAAATGACTTTAGCCGCTTCCTCAGATAGCGTCCATTCGGATTCTGCTCCGCTGTAAGCCTCCATTGGAACAATAAATCCTGTGACCATTCATGCGGTTTTGTAATCATGGTCAACAGGACAAAGATAACACACGGCAATACAACAGAAACTATATTCGTAAAGATATAGAGGGACATGGGAAATTTCCCGTACATTCGGATCGTCGAAAAATTCGACAAAACGATCAATATACCAGCCACGGCAATTGCGAGTGCGACCACGTTGCCCTCTGGTGTGCTACTGTACTGCCGATTCACCTGAAGGCGGACGTACATGGTGTGATTGTAGTTTTTTCCGAACTGCGCTTTTAGTTTTGGTTCATTTGTATATCTTGCAAGAAGCGCGAGGTAATCCACGTTCATTTGACAGCGCACGAGTCCCGGGAAACATACCGCAAATAAAATGAGGCGACCACCTTCCGTGCAAACGACCACCGTGAAAATGAACCGGATTGTGAAAATCAGGTAGTAACTCGCCTGATTTTCTGTTGTCAGGGTGACAGTCGAGGGGAACAAGATGTTCAAAAAGAGGTAAGGGGGGTCGACGTCGTTTAAGGGTGTGAATATCCCTAGAATGGAGCCCAGGATCACGTAGATTATCATCAGCAATTTTAGACACAATTTTTGAAATGTCACTGATTTCCCGCCAGTTGGGTTTGGGTTAGGAATTGTTTCCGCACCTGTTAAAAAATTAGTAAATCGTAAATTGAGTTCAGTGTTTTGAGTAATGATTGAAATGAATTTTAATGTTTTAACTTATTTAGTTTCAAGAATTTTATATTTTTGTTATTAGCTTAAAATTAGTATAGACTATTTTAAATTTTTCCAAACGTTTCATCGTGTTTAACTAAAGTTAATTTAAGGATTAATTTTAATTCATTCTTATTGAACCCAATAAATTGTAGAGTAAGTACATTTTCTGCTTGTTTTAAAAAAATACGATACGGATTTGAAGACGTTTACGCCCCATTACTTGAGAGACGGTATACTTTGAGTCCCTCTATACTTGAATTTATAGTTTTAATGAGGACAATAAAAATAGAAACCTCTCCTTCCAACAAATAGACTTACAATTAGCCAAAATTTTCATTTTTAATTCTACAATTTAAATTATTTACTTTACCCCGTTTTAACAAACAATACTGCTGAGTAAGGCTGTTGAAATACGCCACTGCATCAGTTCCACACAGAAGAACCCACAGAATTAGTCCGATTGCGAATGAACAGAGGATTAAGGCAAAGATAGCGGCAAAGCCACTTTGGAATGTGATCCGTTTGTCGTTCGTAAATAACTTTGCCAACAATGGAGTAAGGCAGAAGCATTCGGTAAACACAAAAGAGCTGACGATAACGTATTTCCAGGCCTTCAGTTTCCATTTTTTCGAAATTAGTCGACAGGTTAGCAAATGTGGGTCCCACACCAACGGAAAGTCCCAAATCAAGGCGTATAATCTGTTGAAAAGAGGCAGTGTCTCCAGAATTGCGTCCGTATTCATTTTAAAACCTTATAAATTTCAAACTTTAAAGACAAGAATGCTTTTTGAGACTAAGAATCAACTCGAGCTTCTTAAAAAATGCAGAACTCATTGTGAAATAGGGCTTAAATAATGATTTAGGTTTTTGAATAATTTATCCGTTTTTTTCTTTTATTATTAGGTCATGAAAAAAGTTGTCATTTCAGAGTAATCACGTTGCAAGCTAGACGGAATTACCTTTTGTGTTTTAAATATTCTTAATGAATTATTGCCTATTGAATTGGATTCTGGTTTTGCTTGGCATTGAGACGCAATGAGTTAATCAACCGTTGAAAGACACGTGGAGAAATATTGTAAATAAATCATCGGAATTGTCAACCGTTTTTAAACTAGAAAATCCAAACCATTTTCAACAAGGATATTGAAAATCTCCCGTTTCCCCACCCATAGAGTAAAATCAGTTGCATCGTAAAATTATTACACTTGAACCCAACTCCTTTGACATACAAGGTCACCCAACAAACTTAAAATTCGCCTTAATGAGGGCAATGATAGCCGGAACAAAATTTGAAACATTTCAACGGTTCTCGAGTGGTTCTACCGACATGACAACTGACAGACCGACAGACAGATTGAAGGCTATAAGCTATCTACGATACACGATACTTAATATTTTCTGTGACTTGAGGACAAGAAACGACATTTTACAATTTGTGATTAATTGTTCAGCAGTTTATTTACAACTTCAAATTGGATTGGGTTGAGTATTCATAATAAAACGGCTAAAATATGTATAAAATACAGGATTCTTAGGTTTAAATTATTCAAGATTCCTAACGAACTAAACTTAAAATTGAGCTGGTGAAATTATTTTGCTTGTTTAGAGCTGCAGTAAAATTGTTCAGTTTGTAAATCTAACTTCAATTATTTCGATATAGACTCCGGAAAACAGGATATTAAAAACTAGTTTTTGAACTCTAAAGGCATTACATTGAGTTGAAATATTGCTAAACAAATATATCTATACTATGCCAGGGGACGATGGAAATATGGACTATGTATATATGCGACTATGTCGATATAGAATGGGGAGTGGGGAAAAAACCACGAATATTGACATATTTAAACGCATCTGTCATAAAACAACGAATCGTGGATCGATTTTAAAAATATTTAGAGGTTGGTACTGAAGAGTTATATACCAATGAAATCTAAAGATTTTAATTTTTGAAAAATATTTTGATGTTTTGAATTTTCCAAAAAATCTGAAACCCTGGATCCTTGGGGGATTTTCCAAATGTTTAGGTCTTTAAATTTGAAAAACGTGTGTGTTCTTTAAATACTGTGATTCGGAGAAAATAGACTTTAACAACAGCTTTTGATACACTATCCAATGAAATCCTAAAACTAATCAAAAGTCCACAATCAACGAAAATCGAAAACGAGAAAAAAATTGTCTAGAAGTAAGATGGAGAAAGGGAGAGTGAGGCCAAGTGGGGGTTTTTTCATTTTCTCTCTCGCATCTCGCTCGCACTTCTTGAACCCTTTACGCAACTTCAACCCGCAACGTAGTTAACCTCGATAATAGCAGCTGATTTTTATAGTTTTATTCATCATATTAATTTTAAGTTCAACTGTAAAAAAATCAGACGATTCAGGATCTGAGCTTTGGGTTATGTCCCTTGTGAGGCGGACAGCTTCTGTTTTTGGCGCATTTGTATATACTGAAAAACTAAAGAAAATAACACTTCAAGTTCCAGTAGAGGTAATTTTATGTAAACGAAAAACAATTCTGAAACGTGAACATCAAAATAAACAATGTTTAGGGAGTCAAAGACAAAGTTAACGTGCTAGTTAGTTTATGATTCAAGTAATATTATGCAATTCAATCTATATCGGCAGCTGTTTTTGATTCTTCGGTAAATATGGATTTAATATTTAATAATGATTCTTATAAATCAATAATATTGAATGATCGATATATAATAATACCAACACTACCAACCTTTATAAACACTATTTATTATTCAATTCCATCTCTATTTCCATAAATGACATTATCAATGTTACGGAAGATCTTATTGTTAGTTTATGAAACATTTAGGGAACAAAAATTAGCATAAATCACAATGTTTATTAAGTCAAACTATTCAAATATATTCAAACTATTAATTCTGCTACACACATTATTTTAGAGTCATTAGCAAGACTTTTTATCATACTCATACTTTTGGACCCTTAGAACATTCGTAAAACTACCAGGTGAAAACTGAGTCAATTGTACGGTTAAAAAATAAAAGCTAATTAATGTTTGCTTAGTGCCTTTTCAACTTATGACAATGCAACTAATGAGATACAATTCAAAAGGAATTTTGAACACTTCTATAAACCAGCTGGAATGAACGCTATTTGTAATGCACTTCAGCCGTTCCAAGCTCATTTGGAAATCAACAGAACGGATGTACTGATGTATCGTGGATTAAAATTTTACATCGAAACTGTCTTATGAACATTTTCGGTATGAAAATTGTGCTTTGAATTTTAAACTGCATAAAATATCAAACTGCCTCAAATCTAGAGCAAGAATACTGACATACGGATTATACCTTTCGAACGACATATCAAGGGTATACGTTTGTAATTTGGCCATTTTGACCCCACAGGATAACATAAACACAGGCCTAAATATTATGCACTGTTGAATAACCTTCAGCAATACCTTTTCATCGATGTATCACTCGGTGAGATTAAAATTTGAAAAAATGACCTTTGACCTTTCCAGACTTGACCTCCGTCTGAAGGTATTAATTATTCCCCGGAAAAAAAATAATCGTGAGCTGTTCGCTACTTATTGGTTCTCCGGACAGATACTCGGACGGACGTACACCAAGTCATTCGAATAGTTTATCTACAATACATAATAAACCGTTACTAACGAAATGTAAAAGAAGGGTGAAAACAAAACGTTACATTTTAAAATATTTGCACGAATAACTATCATTACTGACACGTGGGAGTCATTTAGTATAGGAATTCTAAAGCTTAAATTTTTGGGGGTCAGGGGGTGTGACAGACAATTTCAAATTTCTATTTTGCATAAACCCATAAGTAAATATAGGTTGCAAATACCGTTTTCAAAACATTTCAACTGTTCAAAAGTCAGAGCGTAAACGGACGGACGGACAGACAGACAATGTGTTCGCATTAAGGGGTTTCATCCCCTGATAAAGAGAGCAACAATGGGAAAAGAAGGTATTAACAACACATTCCGTTATGAAATCGAGATTCTATTTTCATTTTGCAGTAAAGGTGCTCAATCAACAAATTTTTCAATCATTCTGCTCTGGTTACAGCTCCTTTAGGTTACTAAAATACAAGTTTCAAAAAAGTATTCTACAGCTCAAGATGTTAATACAGGGTCGCATTCTGTTCTTTTTTGCCTGTTGTTATGTTCGAATATCCCTATCAGTAGCACTGGAACATCAGGAGGGGTATGCCTGTACAGTCCATATGAAAGTACTATCCCTCAACGATTCCTCCGTGGACATTGCAAATTCATTCCTCAGCAGGACCAGCCCAGTAACAGTTTTTGGTCCTGATGACGAAAACCCCGCGATTGTCGAAATTCTGTTCGCGCGATTTCGAAAACCCCGCTGTGCAATTCATGTGGTTGTAGAACCCAAAGAAGATTACATATACCTACTTCACAGCTACGTCGCGATTTCAAAGTTGCCATATCTCCCGCCAGAGCATTCCCAATGCATCATCATTCGACAAGAGTACCAATGGCCAGACCTGTACTACATTTCTCCCATGCCCCGACTGCCAAACACCTTCTTTTTCTATTTCATTAACGGAATCGGACAAATAGTGTGGAAAAGTGTGTTTTGTCCTCATTGTTCTATATTTTTTCAAGAAATTCAAAGCTTCAATTTGGACATCTTTGGCACAATGAAGCTTAAAAGTGAATGGACGCGTGTCGAAATCATTGTCAATGGAATGCCGGATTTTGACGTCGACAAATGTTTGGATTTGCCTTGGAGCTTGTCGTATTTGCAGAAGGCGGAGGACTACAATCGTTCGAAATCTGACTGTTTGGATGATTGGGGGAGTCGGATGATTCTGGGGACTTTAACGCAAGTTTACAATTTCTCAATCGGACATAGTAATTTACCAGGACCGTTGCAAGTCTCCCCGTTCGGTTGGATTGAAATCAATATGCAGAATTTGGAGTATGCTCCTGCGATAAGACATGCGCAGTATTCAATTGGGATCGTCAGTTACCAGATGATCTACTGCGATTCCCATGCTCGGTCTACTACGATGTCGTTTCGAACCTGGTCCGAACCGTTTGATTCTTACGTTTGGGGTTTACTTGTACTTTCGATAGGATTGCTTGCTGGTTTTCTGAGAAAATCTAGAGAAAAGTTTAAATTAAGCGCGTTTGGGCTGAATGTTTTGATGCTGGTTCGAATCTTGGGTCGGCAAAATCACGTAACTGAGCCCCAAATGCATGTAGTTTTGTTTTGTTTAATGGCTACTGTGCTAAACACCATGTACGAGTCCGTGTTCACTAGTTTGGTGATTGTGCCGCCACCTCTCTCAGTTTTGGAAAACCTAGAAGCAGTATTAAACGCTCGATATAAACTGCTACTGCCGATACTAGATATTGAAGAGCATGCTCATTTATTAAGACCATTTCAGATTTTTGGCGATGCGTTTGAAAGCCGTGGGATTTTAGACAAAATAAACACAAGTTTTGTCGAATTGGAGAATGGCTTTGAAAAGTTTGTGAGTCACAGTGAGGGTTTGGCCTTAATGTTTAATTCAGACGTTTCCCTGCAGCGGCCAAAGCGGAAAATGTCGTTTTTAAGGAATGTTCAGTACAGAGTTCCGAAATCAAAATGCTCTGTTGTGAACGAGGAGATAAACCCCGGGGTTTACTTTTGGGGTTTTGTGACTCATTTAGGACGAGAGATGGCGCTGACGGTGACTTTTCTGAGGGAGTCGGGGATTGTGAATTTGTTTCGGAGCTTTAATATCTGGAATCAGGAGATCGAAAATGATCTTTTGAGGAGGAGAAATAACTATATTGAAAATGAAGACGTTTATGTCACCTTGAAGAATTTGATATCTCTCTTCATAATTTGCGGGGTTTGGTTACTGTTTGCGACTTTTGTTTTTATTCTGGAAGTTTGTGTAAGTGATTATTAAATAGCTAGTATAATCACATACGAATGCAAATGCGTTTTATTTCCCGATATTGATGTTTTGTCTCAAATTGTACGTATATAGTTGGTTTGAGATTAACACCAAAAACCAAAAAAACACTAAATGTTAACTATCTTGAAATTTGGGGGCAGAGGTGTTTAAGAGCTAATGGACTTTCCAAATATTCTACTTCAACTTACCTGTTGTACTTTAATGTTTATCGAAGAAACTACGGAAAATTAATGCCACAAATGGTGAAAGGTAAACTTCGGGAAATAAACTCATGACGTGCTGTCAATTCACAAATTGTAAGTATATCATAAGTATTATTTATCTGTAATAATATTTGGAAATAAATATTGGTATTTGTTCGTAATTATAATTAATAAAGCACAGAGCAGAATGACAATGACAAAATTGCAGCCGGTTGAAGTAAAGAGAGCTCTAGTGCCTCTAACAGAAGTTTACAAAGAATTATTAGCAACGTATTAGAAACTAATATCTTATTTTACAAGTGTAATAATATAAAATGAAGCTATTACATCGGTGATTAATATAAATTATAAATCAACATAATTTAACTATTCACGGAACTCTTCTTAAAGGCAAATAAACCATTTTTGATTTGGGCTGGTTCAAAGTACAAACATGGAGTCGTTTTAATTGAAGTGCATTTTTATTTTTTCAGGGAAAGACAGATATGAAACAACAATTGCACCACCTGCACAAATGTGTACTTCAAACTAACACAAATGATAATTTTACAGAATTTGAGAGTTTGTCACCAAGCCAGTTCGAATTGACAGTTGTTTCAAAAGTGTTACAAAATGCTTCCACTCAATAACAACTCTTATTTAACTTACATTTTTATTGTCCTTATCTGTCACGCAGTCTTATCGAATGCAACCCATCATCAAATTTGTACCCAGCATATCAAAATGTTATCAATCTCACCCAAATCCATTGAATTCACATTCGCTACGTTAAATAGACGTCAGCCAATTACATTATACGGGCCTCAACTCCAAATTAAAAATTTGACAGTTACAGATTTTCCAATAATCAATTTTAAACGATTCAAAAAAACTACCTGTGCCGTTCATATAATCATTTACCTACGGAATGACAGCTTTGATACATTCAGCGATTACATTTTGTCTTCGAAGTTGTCATACTTGCCACCAGAGCATTCTACTTGTTTTGTCGTCAGAGAGTTTCGGAGTTCCTTTGTATTTTTTAATAAAATGTTTAGTTTGCCTGGAATCTTTTATTTCCTCTTTTTAAAACCGAATCCAAAGGAAATTAAACTCTACGTCTTTCATCCGACTGGCCAAGTATTTTTCCAACCTGTTGATATAAATACGACTGTTGACGCTTTTCAAACCCTCGATGGTCTGCAAATGATGAACGAGAAAATCTCACAGAAAAATTTGAATCGTTTGGAAATTACAACGAATGGAAATGTAGGCTCCAATTTTTCGACATCCAATTGCTGTGAGATGGCTTGGAGTTTGTCGTACATGTCATTAAGTTATAAAAGCGGATGTTTAGACGGTTGGGGCAATACGATGACAATTGAAACTTTGGCGGAATTCCATAACTTCACCTTGACCCACAAGGGTAGCAAATCCTGGCGCGTGCGCGGAAACATTGATCGAATGATCCGTTTCGTAAAATATACCGAAGAATCAAGACACGCGATGACCTCTATTGGAATGTTGAGCAATCAAATGATCTACTGCGACTTGAAACAACGGTCAGAGTTGACCACGTTCAGAATGTGGTGGGCACCCTTTACCCCAGGTGTTTGGATTTTACTCGGAATCTCCGTGATTTCAACCGTCACTCAACTTCGGTTTATTTTAAAAATTCCCAAGAGTCTGATCTTTGTTATTCGAGTATTTGTCCGACAACATTGCCGACTAAGGTACCGCAAGAACGTCGCCATGTTTTACTTCGCAGCATTTATACTCACAACAATGTATGAAACGAAATTAACGAGCGTGGTTCTAGTTCCGACAGCGCCATCTGTGTTTCAAAATCTTAAAGAGCTCATGGATGCCAATTACAGGCTCTTGACCCATATTGTTGACCCCGATGATAATAACACTTTAAAGTACTTTGAGCTCTATTTCGAAGCGTTTGAAAGACATGGAATTGAAGATAAACTAAACTCGAGTTTTCTGGAAGTTACTGACCCGCTGGGGAGGTTCTTAAACGACAGTCAAAAGCTGGTGTTTTTGCATTTGACGGACTCATCGATGCACAGGTCAAAAGATGAACAGCGGGTTCTTCGGTACATTCAGGTCGAGATCCCCCGATCGAGGTGTTACGCAATTGAAGAAGATTTGAACCCGAATATGTTTTTTTGGATATTTAATTCACACTCCAGCCACCAGTTGGCTTCGACGATGGAGATGATAAGACAGTCTGGTATTTTGGATTTGTACCGACAGTTTAACGTTTAAAAAAAAAAAATGAGCTTCCTCATTGTGACTCCCCAACTATTGTTAGGCTTTTTGTCACGAGGGACCTCACTTATTCAAGTACCCCAGTTACGGGGAATTTCTGTATCCCGAGAATCGGGTGGAATAAGCTGAAGGCCATACAGGTATCTGATTCCAGCTACGTGAGACTAGGAAAACCAATTTAGACTATCTCATGTTAATGAAACTAATCTCCATTTGGACTTTAGTAAAACCTAATCTATACCCTCTTGTTGTCAGTCAATTCTTATCTGAGTTTTTGCAAGCATCAACTCAGAATCGAACCCCTAGCACCTTGAGACTAGATACGAATCTTAGCCTCTTAAGCCACGGACGACTGACTTATCCCGTTTGGTCATACGAACAATATACTGAGGGTTTAAGACGAAAACGACGGGGGAATCACGTTAAAATTGAGAAAGTTTATGTAACCTCGAAGAATCTGACTTCGCTGTATATCATTTGGGGGATTCTGGCATTTTTATCGCTTGTGGTATTTCTGACCGAGAAATTTTGGTTCTTTTCAAGAAAATCTTATGTTACAAAGCTATAATAGGATTACTTAAATTGAATATTAAAATAGTAACGTAATACAGGTTTATTTTTAACGATAAAAGATACTTTATATTAAACAATTAAAATCGCATTATTCTCCGGGGGTAATTTAAGGGGTTGAGCAATATCTTAAGCCTTCTCCAACACAAGCCGCATAACCGACCACGTGAGGAATGTAACTTTGTTGTTGAACTCCAGTCAACAGATGACCGAAGGGTCCTTTGGAAAGTATCAAAACCTGAAATAAAAATTTATAACGATTTTAAATTAATTTAACTCAAATTAAAATCCGTTTAAACGATTAATTAAACAATCTTACATCATCTCCGCCATGAGTTTCGGAGTAAATTGGGATAAGAGATGGCTGCTGATAATCAATACTTTCGAAATCATCGTTCGTGATGTCTGGCCTGTGCCCATCTTCATTGGCCCTGAATCCAGGTCCATTAATGTAACTCAAAGTGGCGTAAGGCATGTCATCGCCAGCCAATTCGGCGATTCCCATAAGTGGGTTTCCTCTTTCGGGGTAACCTTAGAGTCAAAATACAAGGATGTTTAGTTGCAATTAAAATTAAAAATAAAATTACACATTTTCACAATCAGTTCTCTGTTGTGGAGTATAGAGCATACCAGCAATAGTCATAATGTGAGCATGATCGGCAGTGACGACAATCAGAGTGTCATCGTCGTTTGTGACGTCGTCAGCGTGCTTGATGGCCTTGTCGAATTCGATGGTTTCCCAGAGGGCGCGTTGAGCATAGTTGTCGTGATGAGCGTGATCAATTCGACCACCTTGATGGGAACAAAATAATATTAATGGTTTCAAATTTCTATGGTCTTTATGAAAAAAATGTGAAAAAGTTAAAAAAAAAGCTCGCCAAGGCAAGGGCAAAAAAATATTAAACTGTCAAACAAAAAGAGCCCAACATCATCCTACTAATATTTTCCCAAAATTGTAGTTTTGAGTTTATCGCTGATCACACATTTTGTCGGATATTATAAGCTCCCCGCTTCTCTTAAATAGGCGAGCTTATAAGGATGAATGAGTGAAATGCTTACATACCTTCAACAAATAAAATGAATCCTTTGGGGTTTTTGCTCAAAATTTTGATCGCAGCTTCCGTCATTTCTTTCAGAGACGGGTCATTATCCCGTGTTTGTTCGTGAAGATATCCCACGTGCGAAGGTGCAAAGAGACCAAGGAGGCTTTCAGTTTTGTCGAAATCGAGGGCGAGAAGTTCGTCGCGTCCCGTAATATACGCAGAGGTGCTTGGGTTCTTTCCAGCTTTCCACGTATCGATCAGATTTTGACCGTCACGTCGATATCCCGCTTCGCCAGACTCGGGGTCGGACACGGTTGTTGGGACGAACTGACGTCGTCCTCCGCCCATAATTACCTGAATTAATTATTTAATTACCCATTCAATTAAACCCAAATTGATTAAATTATTTGGTAAGTTTGCAAACTCAAATCATGTAATTCTTACGTCAATTTTATTTCCGGGTGCTCGAAGGATCAGTTGTGCCGCAATGTCTTCGCAAACTTTTGGGTCTCCTCCGTCATTGGCGACGTATGCATCGTTTTCCCAGTCTCGATCTGCAATGTGGGCATATGTTCTGGAATACAGTAATAAGGTCAGTAAATTTAATTATTGCGTTAGCTAATTCAGAACTTTAATCAAGAAAGTCCGTTGAATCTTCTACAAACAGGCACTAAATTTTAAAACTTAAAGTCGTGGAAATTTGAAATCTGCTGAAATTACAGAAAATATTCCGTCTGTAAATCACCTATTTTTTACAGTAATTTTAATTTGCTTCAAACAGATTATAAATTACTGACGGGTTTGGGGCTATCACCTTCGGCGGAAGGTCAAAATCTGAAATTTTTATTAATTTTTTTCTGTCGTAGTTAAAAAAATTGAGACAAACTATAAATATGGCTTACCCAGACGGAGAAGCGTGAGTAATTCGAGTGGTTGTAACGACACCAGTGGATTTACCTTCAGCCTAACGGATGATATTTCAAAAATTACGATAATAATTAAAAAATTTTAATCGATGTCATCCAAATTATTAAGAAACAAAGATTCGGACTCAGCATCTAAACGGTTGATTATTAGTTAGAATTACCTGAGCCCAAGCAATTATGGAATCCAAGTGATTGTTGACGTCAGCCTGAGCCTGACAATCCTGTCGCAACACATCAGGTGTAACTCCGATAGTTGCTGTGTTCGCCTTTGCTCCCGTCAAATAAGCCGTCGCCGAGCAGGCGCTGTCCGCCACTTGTACGTCGGCGCAAAATGTCTGCAGTAATTTGTGCCAAAATAAATGATATTTACTATCTTTTAACTCATTTATATCTATGATTTTAATGTCTGTCCATCTGCAATTAGCAGAGAACTCATAATTCCAGTATATTTTGAAGATATTTTTGGAGCAAGGTTGTATATTACTAAAAATTTGCAGACACCGGGACATTTTATTAGAGATTCGGAATCGAAATATTTCTAACGTTCGAAAACGTCTCGACTGCTATAGAGTTATTACTCTCAAAGAATTTCGGGTAATTTTTTCTCGGGAAGATCATGTCTGTCTGTCTGTCCGTTTGCGCTCTAACTATTGAACGGTTGCAGTTTTGAAAAAACGGTTTTCGGATATCAAACCAGCATTTTATTTGGCATAATTGGAATATATTTTTAAAAATTTTGTCACACCCCCTGACCCCCCAAAATGTAAAATTTCCTATAAGTTGACTCGTATACACGTATACAACCACGAGGAGATTGCTCAGAAGCGACAGTCACTCCGGTTCATACCCACTTGCACCAGGGGGTTTGGCCGCGCTATATGGCGCAAGTGTGTTTTTGCAGTTTGTCGTGTGGTTTCACCTCTTCCTTACGTGCGTTTGCAACAGTTTATTAACATTTTAATGTGGAGAACTCGTACTAACCTTGGAAGTTCCAATATTTGGGAAGCTGTCCATGTGAAGTTCCCCCTCTTCTCCAAAGGGTAAATTGTCGACCTTCTGACCTTTCAGAATTCTGGCAGCCGTGATCGTTGGCACCGACATTCCGTCACCGAGGAAGAATACCACGTTTTTGGCTTCCCCTTCGATTCGTTGGACCTGCAGTTTTGCTGCTAGGGCATCTTGAGCCGATTGTTTCCAAAATGCCGCACCTGTAAATTAATTGGACATTGAGATTAGTTAAACAACCCACACTGGTTTTATTCATCGCCGAAAAATTTCGTTGAAATCTTTTCAATTCTTGTCCAAATTTCGGACTCAATTTGTTACAATACACGATCGCCACTTATTATTATGCTTCTAATCTCAAATTAAGATTTAAATATTAATATTAATTAGCTAACGTACTTTCGGTCCCTTCCACACGTCCCATTTTCCTTTGAGGATGCATCCGCCTGTCATAATCTACATAAGAAATAACACCCAAATATTTACAAACAATTTCCAAATCGAAAAAATATGTGTTGTGCTAATGATTTCGTTGAGGACAAACAAATATTTACTACATTTTTAGCCACCTTAGTGGTCTAAAAATCATATCAAAGAATAAAATTCCAGTCTGAACAAAATACCTTGGTTGATTGCATGTGAAAATGCGATTGCTACTAACGCAGTTAAGCTAACTAGGGTTAAAATTAACTTGGCCATTTTTTGTCACGCTTAAGTCCGAATAAAATAAATATAGAAGGAACGACTTGACAACTGTCCGATTCGCCAATAATTGATTTCCAATCCTGTTTTTCAGCTAATTTATGTAACTCCTCAAGTCCTTAACAAGTTAATGCTTGATTCTTATCAAATTCGATAACGAGGAATTACAAACAATTACACAAATTATCTTTCATAACTGGTAGATTTTCCCAATCCGATTTTGATTGACAGTTGCAAGTACTACAGTCACTTCGAGTGGGAATAGATAACTCAATTATTTAGTTAAAAAAGCCATTTCGTAAGATTCTTGGTTAACGTACATTCTAATTGAATGCAGATTATTATGACAGACTAAAATCAAGGGCAAATAAAAGCTTTTGGACTTTATTGAAATTGGTTTAAAACAGATTTAATCGGATGTAGTAGGTGTCTAAATAACGTACTTAAAACCTATATTTTGTTACTGTTACTGACATTAAAATGATGTAACTTCAGCTAACTAAAATGTTAACTGTGTACGACCGAAGTAAAACGCTTCCGTGTTTTACAAGGTGGGACTTAATTCATAGGATAGCCTGGTTTTAAATCTGGAATTATCTTCCGATAATCCGTAGATTTAATAGCGAATGAAAAACACACGAATGGCTATACTGTTTCAGTTTATTTGCAACTTCCGTATTTTATTAACATCTTTATTCCAATTGAACTCAAATTAAGTTTAAGTAGTAGGGAATTATTTTCAGACTAATAAAGATTCCGACAAAATATATATCCTGAAATAAAAACATAATTTCAGCCTTATTGACCTCCCTAATTATTTTTTTATTTTTAATGTATTTGAGGCTCATAATATTAATTCAAGTATTAATATTTACTTTGACATTGTAAACCCACTGATAAGTTCATATGGTCGGGAATGTCAGGACATAAATATTATCTGTTTCTGAGCTTATGTAGCACAGGTAGCACTCGAACTAGTTTTCCGTAAAATATTATCTATACCATGGCATGCTTGAATACCGAAGCATACATTGACTATTCATCCGAAATATTTTGATGATAATAATATAAACCCTGTAATAAAATTGTTAGTACTCATAAACCACAATAACTTTGTTATATCCACTCACATATACTTAGGAATATATCTTATCTCTCAGATGAATGGGAATTAAAAGCAATAAAAGCTCTGTAACTATTTTGACAATAAATGTACGGATATGAATATAGCCGGAGGACCGGGTGTGGAAGGGTCTTGACTTATTTAAACTTTCATATCTTAATCCAGTGGGATATGCTTTGGATATCTCACACTCTCAAAAGCCAAACCCAATACCTGAATTCCAAAAGCCTTATTTTAAGAAGTATTTCTGAGTTAAATTTTATTTCCAATACTCTCAATTAAACTATTGCCATCCTGGAATTAATTTCAAGTATTTACTCCTCTCAAAAAATGTGATGTCATCCTGAGTGAAAAAACCGTAAGTCAAACTTTTAATTAAACTGAAATTAAATGAAGTGAAGCTTAAACTGTTCCTTATTCACGGAATACTAATACCAGCCTCCTAATAAAACGAAAACTACCCCACGAGAATTTGGCCCCTCTAATTATGCATTATTGCTTTGGAAAGTTGTCCCATTGAATTTTATTCTGGCCCCTATCACCTTCACCTATCAAGATTTTAAATAATTGTATTAACTATATTATTTAGCTTTTTACAAAAAAAATAACATATTGTTTCCAGAACGGAGATGAAATGGAACGAAATCTATCATCCATCCCATTAATCCAATATTGATCAGTGATTTGATTTGATTTGATTTGATTTAAACTTTATTAATGTGTCAAATAGATTCAAAATTATTACATTCACATTACATTACATTACAGATATTAGTGTCATCTCTGCAAAGCCTGTTTCGACACCAGAGATTCAGTTAAAAGTCACTCTTTGGCAAATCACGGAAAATTCAGCATTGTGTTCCCACCGAAAAGGTTATCATTTCAACAATTTTTTTTAAATCCTCATTTTATATCCCGAAATTATCCAGACTAACAGATAAGCTTTAGAAATTTAACATAAAAACTGTTCTTCCATGTATTTTTAGAATTTCGTTAAAGAACTCCTCAGAATCAGTTCATCTCCAGATGGAAGTCGAACCAGACTCACCAAATCCGACTCCAAAAACAACTTCAGAAACGAAGAAAAAATCCTCAAAACCCTCAAGCCTAACCAAAACCCCAAAAACCGCTTTCAAGCCCATCTAAAAAAACTCAAAATCAGACTGGCTCTGCCCAAAATGCAATAAAACGTTCACCACGAAATCCGCACGAAAAACTCACCTTCTCCGCTACTGTCCCCAAAGCGGCTTCAAACTCAACAAGCCCCCCGGAATCCTCTGCAAATATTGCGAAAAACCTTTCAAAACCAAGCGACTCCTCCACATCCACAAACTAGATACTCACTCCGACATCGACATAAAACCCCACAAATGCAAAACCTGCAACAACCATTTCGCCTCAAAAAGCTCGTTAGGCAATCATATCAAAGAAATTCACAGTGATTCCGAACCCTTAAAATGCGAATTCTGCTCCAAGACATTCGGAAATCAAAGCCGCTTAAAACGACATGAGACGATTCACACGGATGCGGAACGTTTCAAATGCCCCCACTGCCCCAAGGCTTTCCCACGAACGGATCAACTTCAGTCACACGTGCGAATCCACACCGGAGAGATGACTTATGAATGCCTCCTCTGTCACAAAAATTTCCGGAATAATGCATCCCTAAGGGACCACATGTATGCACATACTACAGAACTCCAATTTAAGTGCCCATGGGCGGGTTGTTCCGCCGAATTTAAGCACATTCTCCAACTCAAGATTCACAATAGAAAAGCCCACACTTCCGCCGAAGAGGAAGTGCCATTTAGTTGCGAGATTTGCCACAAGGGGTTTGCAGTCCAGGAATATCTGACGCTTCACAAGAGGACCCATACGGGTCTGAAACCGTATCCTTGCCCCCACTGCGATTTCCGGTCCGGACAGATTTCAAACCTCAAAGCTCATGTGAACTCCATTCATTCTGATGGACTAGAGGTGAAGTGTACTTTTATGGGCTGTTCGAAAACGTTCAAGGACAAGTACCAAATGAGACAACACCGGAAGCGACACAATGATCTCAAGCCGTTTGGATGTTACTTCTGCGGGGTTCGGTTTTACGACAAACAAGGCCTACATAATCACTATGTTTCTCACACGAGGGAGAGCTGGTTTAAATGTGACTTTGAAGGCTGTGGGAAATCGTTTGGTTTTGTTACCAGTTTGGTCATTCATCAGAGGTTACATTATCGGAACAAGGTTTATAAGTGCGAGTTTTGTCCGGAGAGGGAGTTCTTCCAGAATGTTAATTTAAAGACGCATACGAGAGCTTGTCATACTGGGATTTTGAGGTTTAAGTGTCGGGTTTGTAATGCCCCGTTTTGGACGCAGCGGCAGATGAGACTTCACAGAACGCAGCAACATAAGGATGTCAACATGTCTCCTTGATTAATGAGTACTAATTATTTATGCTAGTGGATTGTAAATTCGCATTGTATTATTATGTTTTTTAATTATTGGATGCACGAATTAATTTGCCCGACAAACAGAAAACTAATGGTCATATTCAAAAACCTTGGGTTAACGGACTTTTTAATGTAATTTAATTACTTTTAATCTTTATCAAACACATTGAAAGGTCAAATAAATAATCGTGATTGGTGGACGGTACTAATGAATACGTTTTATTTAAAATAAAGACCGTCATAAAATCTATGCGCACCTGCTCCTTGTAAAAACTGCTAACGAAGATTTTTAAATATGATTTTATTTAAATCCGCTTAAAACATTAATTCCATCCCGCTTCGAACAATAATTTTCTAATTTTGTAAAAGAATTTTGAGATAAATCACGACCAGATTCATTTTTATTCTCGTGCAGTTATTTTAGAGATGCTTTAAGCATTTAGAAATAGGGTTAAATGCCAAACGAGTTTCTTATATTATCTCAACTGATATCCAGGGAATGGCATGAAACTATTTTAAGATGCAGTGCAAACAAGAGCAGTAAAATCACACAAAGAAGCCTGCCTTTGATGGTCTTGTTGTCGGTGGTGATGGACATTGGAATTTTGGAATGAATAGCCGAGATCACCATGGTTTTATGACACAATCTATATTTAAGGTGACTATTTGCATATTAACATATATTTATAACAAAATATATAAGAGATCCAAATGTCACCGTATATGCAGACATAGACACGCATTATTAATAAACCGATGTAACGGGTGTAACCAAGCGTTGAAAACATCACGATAAACAAACTAAATCTCAATTTCCCCAAAAAGCCCGTGTTTCGCACCCTGGTGTCAGTGGGAGTGGTCCCGTATGTGTCAAAGATGTTCTTATTACTCATGGGAATCGTTTAAACCCCATATCTCAATTTCCCTAAAAAGCCCGGGTTTCGCACCCTGGTGTCGGTGGGAGTGGTCCCGTATGTGTCAAAGATGTTCTATTACTCATGGGAATCGTTTAAACCCCAAATCTCAATTTCCTACAAAAAGCCCGGGTTTTGTATCCTGGTGTCAGTGGGAGTGGTCCCGTATCCGTCAAAGATGTTCTATTACTCATGGGAATCGTTTAAACCCCGTATCTCAATTTCACCCAAAATCCCGGGTTTCGCACCCTGGTGTCAGTAGGAGTGGTCCCGTATCCGTCAAAGATGTTCTTATTACTCATGGGAATCGTTTAAACCCCGTATCTCAATTTCCCCCAAAAGCCCGGGTTTCGCACCCTGGTGTTAGTAAGAGTGGTCCCGTATGTGTCAAAGATGTTCTATTACTCATGGGAATCGTTTAAACCCCGTATCTCAATTTACCCAACAAGCCCGGGTTTTGCACCCTAGTGTCAGTAGGAGTGGTCCCGTATGTGTCAAAGACGTTCTATTACTCATGGCAATCGTTTAAACCCCAAATCTCAATTTCCCCAAAAAGCCTGGGTTTGGCACTCTGAAATGTTGCTTCAGAGTATTATCATGTACAGATGATAAACATAGCGTATAATGTAAACTACCTAAGCGGCAGTTTTAAAGTGAGTAAGAGCTTTGAACCGATTTAATGTTTTTTCTTGGGGGGTTTAATTTATGGGGGACAGGGGGTGTGACTGATTTGACCCAAGTTCGAACTTAGCCTCACTCTTGACCCAAGGAACCAGTGTACAAAGTTTGGTGACCATAGGTCAAGCCGTTCTCCAGTTATCGCAGCGACAGACAGACAGACAGACAGACAGACAGACAGCCTAGTCATTCGCATAAAGTGTTTTCAACACTTAAAAACTGGTTACTTATATTTATCCTGATGAGATAAAAAGTACGTTTCGCTCATGAAGGTCATGTTCATGGAATAGAAGAAGATAACCTTGTCTTTGCACTCTTTCACTCTAAGGTCGGTGTGAAGTGAGATCATTAAATAAACCGTCTTCAAACTTTCCACCAGCGACGCAAACTTCATGTTATTTGGGATCTTCTGTCGTGTTTCAAGTGGTTTCAAAGTTAATGAAATTAAAATAGATACAAGCCACACGAGATCGGAATCATATTGAAATTCATAATTAAACATGTATAGTTGTCATTGGATGACGTCTCCAACTGCAATTACTCTATTGTTGAGTTGTTGTGCTTTCACAGCTTCGTTAAATACTACTTCTCACAGTTTTGAACCCGAAATAACCACCCAAAAGTCACCTCAGGAGCTCAATCGCACAACCAAAAGTAAGGTACCAACTTAATAATCAATATTTAACTATAGTACTCCTTGCGATACAACAACTACAAAGAACTCGTACTGCGGGTATCACATTGCAATAATGAATCAATAAAAAATAATGCTTGTCATTTAAGGCATTTAATATAAAAATTGAATTTTATTTATTATAATGCAAAAAATATCCTTCTGTAAATAGACAACGATTTTTGAGAAAACCATGCAATAATCGGCATCTATTTCAGGGGCGGTTTTAAATCAAGACTTTAATTAAATTATTAATTAAACATAAATTCCTATTAATAACTTGTAGCATGCCGTGGTACAAATGCTCGGATGTCTGTTCCGTCGAATCGGTCTCGTCATTACCAGAATCTCAGAGATCGTTACATGAATTGCACATTTGTGGAAGGAAACCTGGAGTTGACGTGGATTCAAGACAAAGATCTTGATTTAAGCTTTCTCCAAGACATTCGAGAAGTGACAGGATACGTCTTACTTTCACATGTTGACGTCAAGAAGCTAGTCCTTGAAAATCTGCAGGTCATTCGGGGTCGACATCTGTATCGAATTAATAACCAATACGAGGAATTCGCAATGTTGGTAACATTATCCCGAATGGACAGCCTGGAACTTCCGGCGCTTAAAGGCATTTACACATAATAATTATTATAAGCATTTAAAAGGCCACGGTCCACAGTTTGAGCTACAAAATATTGGGATAGGGATAAACTCTCTCTGCTGGTTGACTCGCCGGGTAAAACTCATTTTGTCTCTTTGTATAGCATATACAGTCTATTTCGTCTGCATGGGACTTCTTATAGAGGACAAAACTAGTTTTTTCGGGCGAGTCAACGGGGATCAGGACACTTCTGTGAAAATGGAAGGGATAGACCATAAAAACTGAAGGGATTTCACTGCGTTTTTAAGCAACGAACAACTCTTCGAGATACCGCTTAATGTCACATTTGACAGAATATACTGATAAATATCAAACATGGAACCGTATTAGTATCAATGACTTTGAATTTTAACGACGTTAATTTCTCTTATCAGATGTTCTCAATGGAGACGTGGGGATTTTTAATAATTATAACCTCTGTCATGTCAAGACGATCAACTGGGACGACATTATAAGTGGCATAAGTGGAGAATCGTAAGATATCATTTCAATGTATATTTGATATTCTAACAAGGGAACATTCCAAAATGTAACTCTCTGATGTTTTTAGCCTCTTCTTCGAATTGGTCAAGAACAATCACAAACGGGACTTCAAAAGCAAAAATCCCGTTTGATTTCTGCGAAAAGACATGTTGTAGTGCAATTCTATTTCGACTCCCTTCTTGTTTAAAATAAATCCAAAAAGGGACGAAATTTGAAATAATCAAATGTTTTTCTGTTTTTCCGCCAATATATCTTAACGCAAAGCCTGTTGTTCACCCGTTTATTCACCAAGTTTTAACAACTTTCGCTCTTTGGAATGGTTGTACAGTTGAGAATGTTCCTTTGTAAGTAATTTCGATTTCGTTGCTCACACTACTGTCGAATTATATTACAGGCCTGCAAAATACGAGTACATTTACAATTTCACCCAGCCGGAGCGAGAATGTCCACCATGTGATTCAAGTTGCCAAGCCGGTTGTTGGGGCGAAGGAGCTAAAAACTGTCAAACATTTTCGAAAACAATTTGTAGCCCACAGTGCAATGGAAGCCGATGTTTTGGCCCTGAGCCTCAGCAATGTTGTCATCTCTCTTGTGCCGCTGGATGCACCGGGCCCCAAAATAGTGACTGTTTGGTACGTTCCTGAAACGTTAAACTCATAAAACTTGAAAAATATCATGTGTTAATTTTCTCTGAAAATGTTCACGAATTATTTTCAGGCCTGTAAACAGTTTAATGATGATGGTGTATGTAAACAGGAATGCCCATCTTTGGTCATTTCCAACCCCAACTCGAATCTGACCGAAAAGAATCCAAATGGGAAATTTGCATACGGGGCAACCTGCGTCAAGAATTGTCCTAACCATTTAATCCGAGACCCTATTGTTGGAGCCTGCGTCCGACAATGTCCATCAAACCAAAAGGTAAAACTGCTTTTTTTGAACATCTTTACCTTCGAAACTTGGTCATAGGCGTTCTTTTCATTTCCCTGATTTGTTCATGATTGAGCGCAGGGAATGACCTGTCTGTCCGTCCGTATGCTTGCGTCCCAAACAAGGTTGCAAGTTGGACACAACCATCTAACATGGACTTTACAAAACGTTAAACTCCTCAATATTATGTATCGTAGATACATTATACGAATGAGCTGCCAAAATGGCAAATCACAAACTCGTATGTGTGATATGTCGTTAGACATGCTAAAACAGTTATCAACGACCTGTGTCATTTTCATTTATGGCTGGGGCAATTAGCAATCTCCCATATTTTTAGTTTTTAGAGCAATTTAAATCATACTATAATATTTCGAACGTGTCGTACGTCGAGATTGGGTTCACCCCTTTACGATTTGCGTTTGCAACCATTTATTTCACATTCTCACTTAATTAGAGAAATATTATGCGCATGTGCAAAAATAAATCATGTTTTCTGATCATTCCAGGCGGTAAAGGGTGAATGTCGAATCCGCAAGGGGCTAAATAAGTGAGAAGATATGCCAAGGGCCTCCGAACCATGTAATTCACGCAGGTAATGTCGAGAGGTTTAGGAACTGTATAGTAATTAAAGGGTCCATCGCCATTCTAGACACTACTTTTGCTGGATTTCAAGAAGTTCATTAGAATTTCACATTTGGAAATCGATATGCCCCTATGGACCCAAGCAAGTTGGAAGTGTTTAGCACGCTGCGAGAAGTTACCGGCTACATTAGGGTAGAAGCAAAACACCCCAATTTCACCAACCTCTCATATTTCAGGTGATTTACATACGTACAAAACTGTATGTTTGCAATGCCAAACGGATAGATTAAATTCACTTAAATTAACCATTTGAGAAGTTCAGTAAACTCGCAATAATAGGGCTTTTCTGATATTATATTTGACATAATATCGTTCTAGCGTCATTACTTATTTAATCAGGACGATTAAAGGTTCAGTTTGCGGCACTACATTTTTTGGCCGCTTATTTGCGGTCATGTACATTTTCTACCCTATTGGGTTTCGGGCTTGATCATATAAATGAGCACCTTAAGCTAAATTTTACTTGCTCCGTTGTCAGTTTTATAGCTGAATTTTTGCTCTATTTCGTAGAAACTTGGAGAATGTCGGTGGCCGTGACAAAACGAACTCCTATCTTTCGTCCCTGTACATCGTAAAGACGTCTCTTCGTAAATTGGCCTTGGAATCCTTAGCAATAATCCGATATGGAGCCGTTACAATTCTCGAAAACAGCGAACTCTGTGTTGATGATACTATTAATTGGAAAAATATTATGCGAGGAACGGCTGAAACAGCGATTTCCAACAACTCACCTGAAGACAAGTGTCAGAAGACGGATGAAGTTTGCAACAGCGATTGCTCAAAGGACAGATGTCGGGCTGAGGAGCTAGACGTTTGTTTTAAATTAGCTAAGGTTTTATTAAACTTATTGGATGCTTCTAAGGTGTTGACTACCGAGTCTTTAACTCAAAATCTTGATTACGTTCGGCAATCTTTTCGCCATGATACCGAACAATGTGAAAAAATTCGCGGACGTTGATCCTCTCGGAAATTAATAAAAAACGTTAGCAAAATAACAAAATTCAAGGCTTTCAAAACAGTTGACTACATTTGGTAATTGTAATAAATTATGATATGAATTGACTTAAACTGTTAGCAACATCTCAATAAAAACAAGAAAATATTAGAACCTAACAGTGATTAGTAATGATGAGATATTTGTTTTTTATAATTTGTTTTAAATTAGGCTAATACCACAAAACAATTGCAAGATCACAAAGATCATTGCAAATTTTTAAATGTCCGACATATGCAATCAACCCCGTGAGTCGCATTTGGATATGCATTAAATTTGAAGCAAAATATACCATGAGTATAAGTATAGTAAAACAGTTCTATATTTCAATACTTTATAATCAACTTTTTATATTGACACAATTCTCTAAGTATGAAAGTAATTAAGAGGTTTATGGTTATTTTAAAGGCTTTGCATGTCCATCCGTCTGTCTGTCCGGCCGTATATGCTCTAACTATTGAACGGTTGAGTTTTCCTAAATTAGTTCATTGGGCTGCCATTTAAACCCGTTCACCATAGGCTTAGTTTGTTTGGTAGTTATGTAGTTAACAGGTCAAGGGTGTACTGTCAAAGGTCAAATTTGTTTAAAAAAGGAATCAAACATGTTTCGTAACTCGTTAAAAAAGACCGGCAAAGTACTATTCAAAAATGTATATGATTTTACTGTATGGTTGGGGTAAAATGATATTCTTGAGTAAAACGACTCCCAGATGTTAGATAACAACCTTGTTTGTCATTTGGCGACTTATTGTGGGGGGTTTCACCATTTTCAATGTGGAATTGCAACGATTTATTGAGTTTTCTTTGGTTTAACAGCAGTTTTAAGTTTAAACACGAAACTTGGTTTCTGACAAATTACCAAATACGTATGGTGACTAGGTTTCAAATACCATTTTTCATATCGTGCAAAAGGGAATAAGGCTACCGGATTGAAGTCGTCATTATTTAAGTTTGGGAGAGGTGTCTCCCAGTTTGAATATTTCATGTCCCTCCCAGAATCATAATCATTCCATTTGAAAGTAACGTTATTAAAATTACGAACTCGCACGGCGTCCATCCAAGCGTACCAATTAAAACCTGAGATACCAAAAATCAATTTTTTCACAAATTGCTCCTCCTCTTTAGAATCAATGGTCAGCAGTGAATATTTGTTTCCATTTGACACGCTGCTGCATAATTCTCTTGCTTGGGTAAGGTTGGCTTCAACGTTGAGGTTTTTAAAACACTTCTTGTCCTTGTAGGGAACCCAAATGTCATCTCCACATGCTATTGCATATAATTAATTTTTAATTTCGTTTAAAACTATAGGTCTTTATAAAGCAGTATAGATGTATTGGATTTATTGGTGATAATTGGGCTGTAAGTCATATCACAAAAACATACTTTCTAAATACTTACAATATTGCAATTCTGAAATGACTTCCATCTTTGCCTTCTGGTCCTGTTCAAAAGTATGTGTTAAAATAAAATTGCTTATAATACTTTCTTCGGATCGGCAGATTAGGAGTAATCATAGTTTCGAAAACATATAGATTCTGCATTGTAGGTAACTTGTCAATCTGACTATCATAATTCAGGAAACTAACGAGGAAAGGTAGGTATCCGAAGAGTCATATCGAGAATTAATCGATTTTTGCTTTTAACACAAAAAATATGCGAACGAATATAGCAACAAAATTAGCTGTCTCATTTGATATCAGATAAGTTGAAAAATCATAAATAATTAAATTGGAAATCAAATCAAAGATTAAAAATATCTTTATATTCTAAAACTGGAGGCAAACAATTATAAATCCGAAAATCATAATATTCCTCTAAGGTGATTTTGAGGTGAGGCGGGAGTAAGGGGATAGATGTATAGATAATAGTTTCCTATCCAAATAGTCCCGTCTGAATTTCATAAATATCATGGCTCAGCGCAATACTATTTTTCAACCCTTGTACTGTTAACGTCCTATCTTTTTGGAGTTGAAAAAATCTTCTAGAAAAACTCGTCGTTGTCAAAGCTTCTAAATATACTCCGTAGCTCCGGCACTTTCCCAGAACCGAATAGATCAAAATTCTTTTGTCCACCGAATTTTTTTCGGGGTTCAATTTTTTCTTGGTTTTTGGTATACATTAATATTTAAATTTGATGTCCATTTGGTTCATTTAATTTCCCAGTTCAATGTGCTTGACCTTTCAACCTGGTTATCAATTTAAATAGCTACTTTTGGTTTCAATCGCTGGTATTTTTATGTGTCCAACACAAACAAATCGAGCTACTTTAGATATGACACTTCAGTTACTTCTCTTGTAAGCTGAATTATGCAATATATTGCTTTTCACTTGAACATATCATAATATGGTGTCCACTTTAATAGATCCCTTTGCCGAGGTTTAGTAATTATGGTTTAAATCGCTTTGTTTACCGATTGTGCATCTTGAAGCATATCATTTTTTGTTTGCAGTTGTGCCACCAAGGTCGTCTGTAAATAATTCAATGAGTAAATGTATATTAATATTTTGTCGAAATTTTTTTTGTTTAAGTTTAAGTTTAATTAAGTCGATTTCTACACTTTTCTATAAAGTTCTAGGCAAGAATGACCTATGAGTAGTTTTTAATTAAAAAATATAATTTTATACCAAGTTATCCATTTTGCTTTGCTGTTCAATATTTTTATTTTTTATTAGTTCAATATCGTCAGCAGAGATTTCCAGATTTTGATTTATTTTAGCGTCTCTCCTTTCTTGTCTTTTTGAGTTGAGATCTGTGGCATTTTGAAGCACATCATTTTTTGTTTGCAGTTGTGCCACCAATGTCGTCTGTAAATAATTCAATAAATAAATGTATATAAATATTTCGCAGAATAATTTTTTGTTTATAATTCGAACTCTATTTTAAAGGTTGACTATATTTACAAATTAGAAAAAATAAAGTTTGTGTATTTAGATTGTTAAATTTCAGAAGCAATAAGCCGATTTCTGCACTTTTCATTAAAGTTCTAGACAAGAATGACGTATGAGAAGTTTTTAATTAAAATATATAATTTTATACCAAGTTATGAATTTTGCTTTGTTGTTCAATGTTTTCAGTTTTGATTAGTTCAATATCGCCAGCAGAGATCTCCAGTGTTTGATTTATTTCAGCGTCTCTCCTTTCTCGTTTTTTTGAGTTGAGATCTGTGACATCTTGAAGCATCTCATTTTTTGCTTGCAGTTGTGCCACCAAGGTAGTCTGTAAATAAACCGTCCAACGAATGTACTGATGTATCGTAGATATAACGTTTTTACACCGTTTCATACCCATCGAAACATGTTCACAGTGAAAACTGTGTTTTAAAACATTAGAAATGCATGAAATATCAAAAATCTCAAATTGCCCCAACCATAGAGCAAAAAGTTACATACGTCATTCAAAAGCACTCGATTATAGCTTTCAAATGACGTATCAAATGTATAATCTCAATTTGCCCCAATCATAGAGCAAAATTACATACGTCATTCAAAAGCCCTTGATCATAGCTTTCGAATGACGTATCAAACGATTAAAGCACACAAAATATCGAAAATCTCAAAGTGCCCCAGTAATAGAGCAAAATTACATACGTCATTCGAAAGCCCTTGATCATAGCTTTCGAATGTCGTATCACACGTATATGTTTGTAATTTGACCTCTTTGACCACTCCCCACCCGTCAGGGGGTGACCCCACCCCCAAATCATATACGTCATTCGAAAGCCCTTGATCATAGCTTTCGAATGACGTATCACACGTATATGTTTGTAATTTGACCTCTTTGACCCCTCCCCACCCGTCAGGGGGTGACCCAACCCTCAAATCATATACACCATTGAATAGCCCTTGATCATAGCTTTCCATCGATGTATCACACATGGGGGGTTGCTATTTGAAAAAATGTTGACCCTTGACATTTCCCCCCTTGACCTTTGACCTGCAGGGCCCCCAAACGAACTTGACCTCTGCTTGGATGTCCTATATGGATATCCGAAAGAAAAATTCCAAAAAGTTAAGCCGTTCTCGAGTTATCGTGTTTACGGACGGACGGACGGACGGACACCAGACCATTCGCATTATGTATCTACGATACATAATAAACCGTCCAACGAATGTACTGATGTATCGTAGATATAACGTTTCATTCACATCGAAACATGTTCACAGTGAAAACTGTGTTTTAAAATATTAAAAATGCATGAAATATCGAAAATCTCAAATTGCCCCAACCATAGAGCAAAATTACATACGTCATTCAAAAGCACTTGATTATAGCTTTCGAATGACGTATCAAATGATTAATCTCAATTTGCCCCAACCATAGAGCAAAATTACATACGTCATTCGAAAGCCCTTGATCATAGCTTTCGAATGACGTATCAAACGATCAAAACACACAAAATATCAAAAATCTCAAATTGCCCCAGCCATAGAGCAAAATTACATACGTCATTCGAAAGCCCTTCATCATAGCTTTCGAATGACGTATCAAATGATTAATCTCAATTTGCCCCAACCATAGAGCAAAATTACATACGTCATTCGAAAGCCCTTGATCATAGCTTTCGAATGACGTATCAAACGATCAAAACACACAAAATATCAAAAATCTCAAATTGCCCCAGCCATAGAGCAAAATTACATACGTCATTCGAAAGCCCTTCATCATAGCTTTCGAATGACGTATCAAATGATTAATCTCAATTTGCCCCAACCATAGAGCAAAATTACATACGTCATTCGAAAGCCCTTCATCATAGCTTTCGAATGACGTATCAAATGATTAATCTCAATTTGCCCCAACCATAGAGCAAAATTACATACGTCATTCGAAAGCCCTTGATCATAGCTTTCGAATGACGTATCAAACGATCAAAACACACAAAATATCAAAAATCTCAAATTGCCCCAGCCATAGAGCAAAATTACATACGTCATTCGAAAGCCCTTCATCATAGCTTTCGAATGACGTATCAAATGATTAATCTCAATTTGCCCCAACCATAGAGCAAAATTACATACGTCATTCGAAAGCCCTTGATCATAGCTTTCGAATGACGTATCAAACGATCAAAACACACAAAATATCAAAAATCTCAAATTGCCCCAGCCATAGAGCAAAATTACATACGTCATTCGAAAGCCCTTCATCATAGCTTTCGAATGACGTATCAAATGATTAATCTCAATTTGCCCCAACCATAGAGCAAAATTACATACGTCATTCGAAAGCCCTTCATCATAGCTTTCGAATGACGTATCAAATGATTAATCTCAATTTGCCCCAACCATAGAGCAAAATTACATACGTCATTCGAAAGCCCTTCATCATAGCTTTCGAATGACGTATCAAATGATTAATCTCAATTTGCCCCAACCATAGAGCAAAATTACATACGTCATTCGAAAGCCCTTCATCATAGCTTTCGAATGACGTATCAAATGATTAATCTCAATTTGCCCCAACCATAGAGCAAAATTACATACGTCATTCGAAAGCCCTTCATCATAGCTTTCGAATGACGTATCAAATGATTAATCTCAATTTGCCCCAACCATAGAGCAAAATTACATACGTCATTCGAAAGCCCTTGATCATAGCTTTCGAATGACGTATCACACATGTATATTTGTAATTTGACCTCTTTGACCCCTCCCCACAGGTCAGGGGATGACCCCACCCCCAAATCATATACGTCATTCGAAAGCCCTTGATCATAGCTTTGGAATGACGTATCACACATATATGTTTGTAATTTGACCTCTTTGACCCCTCCCTACCCGTCAGGGGGTGACCCACCCCCAAATCATATACACCATTGAATAGCCCTTGATCATAGCTTTCCATCGATGTATCACACATGGGTGGTTGCTATTTGAAAAAATGTTGACCTTTGACCTTTCCCCCCTTGACCTTTGACCTGCAGGGCCCCCAAACGAACTTGACCTCCGTTTGGATGCCTCATATAGATATCCGAAAGAAAAATTTCAAAAAGTTAAGCCGTTCTCGAGTTATCGTGTTTACGGACGGACGGACGGACGGACGGACGGACGGACGGACGGACGGACGGACGGACGGACACCAGACCATTCGCATTATGTATCTACGATACATAATAATTCAATGAGTAAATATATATTATTATTTTGTAGAATAATTTTTTGTTTATAATTCGAACTCTATTTTAAAGGTTGACTATGATTAATAATTAGGAAAAATAAAGTTTTTGTATT
Organism: Desoria tigrina; assembly: GCA_906901685.1. NCBI lineage: Eukaryota > Metazoa > Arthropoda > Collembola > Entomobryomorpha > Isotomidae > Desoria > Desoria tigrina. The sequence goes on from CAJQTU010000035.1 coordinate 1,996,809, forward strand.
TAGATTGTTAAATTTCAGAACTAATAAGCAAAAAGTCGATTGCTACACTTTCCACAAAGTTCTAGACAAGAATGACGTATGAGAAGTTTTTAATTAAAAAATATAATTTTATACCAAGTTATAAATTTTGCTTTGTTGTTCAATATTTTCAGTTTTCATTAGTTCAATATCGTCAGCAAAGATCTCTAGTATTTGATTGACATCGGCGTCTCTCCTTACTCGCTTTTTCAAGTTGAGACCTTTGGCTTTTGTGTGCTGTTTGAAACCTTGATTTTTAATAAGTTCACTGGAGTGAATCAAATCGAAAATCGGAACGACAGTTGTTGAGGCAATACGAACCTGTGTCATAACAAATATTATTTTTATTTAAACACGCTTTTTACATATTATTACTCAAACCTGGCGAATTATGTTTCTTTCAAAATTATAATTGACGTTTTTGGCAGAAATGAAATTTGCCCTATTCTAGACAGGAAACTCTATTACCGTTGTTTGTAACGCCGTAGTTGTGGAACATAAACAAAATAAACTTAACGCTAATCTTAACACGAATCGATGATGTTTAGTAATAAACCTCATTTTAGGTTAGGCTTATTAGCTTTCACTTGTTGAACTGTATATGCTTGAGTATCTGTAAGATGTTGCTTGTGTCAAATCAATCCTACTTATGAATCTCTAAGTTTAGTTCAGAAGATATTTATATGAAAAAAAAAACTGAGTGTTTGGAATATTTACAAGTACAGCACTAGTAAATGATTCCTAGTAGATGTAATCCATTACTTGGAAAACAGAACAGGGATTATTATTTAAATACATAAAACATCACTGAAGTTAATTCATTGTAAAGTAATTGAGCTTCTTTTCCGAACAAATACATCAAGCACATAGATAAATTTTCTCGCCTTTACAAATACTAGCGGCGAACTTATGATTTCAGTTATCAAGTTACCAGTATGGTTGACCTACATGGCCTCCGAACGAACAACATCCGTATTAAGGCCCAGATGTCCTGACTGGTAAGCCCACAACTATTTTCATACTAACTAACGAACATCAGAAGTCATTGACATAATCTTTCTACGATAAACTATAAACCCAGAGTAAAAAGGTCATTATCGGTTATCGGTCATTCATAATCTAGCTCAATATAGATTAAAACCATTTCCAAGAAATAAAGCATGTATGTTTACATATATTCAAAGTTTACAGCCAACAAATCTTACAAATTCACACAATTTCGCAATAACTAATTGAGATGTATATGTCTCTGACAGATCTATTAAATCCAGGCGATAAGAGATTAATTCAATTTCACAGTAATTGATAAGGTTAACCAAGCATAATATTTCCAAGAAAAACATTGATTTATTCACATCGAATGTTTTTTACACTGCGCACATTAATCCACAATCTTAAACCTTAAGCTTAAATAAACCGTTGCAAACGCACATATCCAAGAGGTGAAACCTATCCGACACACAAAACATTTACACAAACTTTGTTACACGTTAACTTGTTAACTTTGTACACGTAACCTTATTAACTTTGTGCACGTTAACTTATTAACTTTGTACAAGTTAACTTAATAAGTTTGTACACGTTAATGTTGCCCCATATTGCGCCACGTGGCGCGCCTTCGGGTAAGTGGGGATGTTCTCGTATACGTGAACAAGTTGGCACTTTCCATGGCTACAAGCAACAATATAGCGTTGGAGTCTCAATTTGCCCCATATTGCGCTCCGGGGCGCACCCTTGGGTTAGTAGGGGTGATATCGTATATGTGTACATTGTTACACGGTATATGTATATTAATGTATTTTTAATATGGCATGAAACCATTGTCTATAGGTGCTGTACTATTGTTATTGTAGTATATACACGGTGTGGTGGTGTTTTAGTACTGGGCTAGATCGGGAAAACCCGGGGGATGATGTGATCGATTTCGCCCAACTTCGAACTCCCCCTGCGTATGCATACAAGAAACATATATCGGAAAGTTAAAATCCTAAAGAAAAATTCGAAAAGGTTTAACCGTTCGCGAGTTAACGTCGGACGTGCAAATGGACGGAAGGACGGACTGACGCCAAACGTTTTGATAAAGAGGTTTCACTTCTAAATAAAGACTTCAAGTTTTCATAAAGTGTACCTAATAAGCGATATAAACAGTTCTCTTGAATCATATCCAACTATTCTCTGAGCCAGGAACCAACCAGGAAAAATAAACCCAGGAAATTTAATGGCATCTTCGAGATTTCCAGTTTTTTTCTTATTATCTGTAATATTTCGTCTTTCTGGTTGCTCAGCTTATAATATTCCTAGTCTCAGGCATCGAGCAACATACAATAAGACAATTTGGACAGCGGGACAGAAATGTCCCACTGGGGACTTTGTATTTGGAATGGCGTTAAGTTTGAAGAAAAATTCAGTCCAGAAAATCGATTTACATTGCGGCAGTCGAGAAATCATTTCCGCAAATACACCCGGAGAGCACTTAAGCGGTTCGTTAAAAATGTGCGGGGATAATGGACTTGCTGTGGGTTATCAATTAAAACGAAGCGAATTAAAAGGGATTTTGACGGTAATGTTGTACTGTGATGATCATACGAGCACTATAGGAGGGTTAAGCATTGACAGGGGGATATGGGATGCCCCCCTTATGTGCGGATGGGGGGAGGCACTTTGTGGCTTCCAGGCCCAGTTGGCGGGTCAAGGTGAGACTTTCAATACTACTGTTTTGTGGTATTAAAAACCGTCGAACGGATATGCTGATGTATCGTAGATAGTAGATGCGTCGTTTTATTAAAGGGTGAAACCCTTTAATGTTTTTACTCAATCCGTCGGTCCGTCTGTGTGTTTGCTCTCTAACTTTCGAACGGTTTAATATTTTGGGATTTTGTTTTCGGGAAATTATTAATGACCTTTGAACGGAGGCCAAGTTTGTTTGAGGGTCGTGTAGGTCAAAGGTCATAATTTTATCAAATATCGAGTATATGTGTTATACGTCGTTAGAAAGGTACCGTCAAGTGCTATTCTTCGACGTATACGATTTTGCTCTATGATTGGGGAAATGTGAGATTATTATAAAAAATAACCCCACGTGTTGGACAACGACGTGAAATGTTATTCCACGTTTTGTTTCGTATGGTTTCACCCTTTTGCGATGAGCGTTTGCAACGGTTTATTAATTTTTGATGTATATTTTAACTGACAAGGAAGCAATCCCAACTGAACCACCGAGATATTTTTCAAACCCGTCTCATTCGAGAGAGGAACTAGAATAATGAAACTTAAATTTAAAATATAGGAACTATTCTTATCTCTAGATTATCATCAAATGAAGACTATGAAAATGATGTGCTGTCCTGTTCCAGAATTGATTGCATCATTTGAGAATCATGGGTGGTAAGTCAAGTAGCTTCGTGTCTCCTCATTTAAAGATCGAAATTGGATTGATATGGAATGGAAATTTAATTAAAATAAAATCGTTAGACTAAAATATTTATTATGTCAATAAAATCCTGATTAGTATTAATGTGCTGTTCCTCCGGGTCTATATAGATCAAGTACACATTGCCCCGTCGGTTTTCAAGATCCAGCAATTCAGATGACATTAGAGATCACTCAAAATATGGTATACGCTATTACCCGTACCCGCGAATAAATGAAGTTGTTTCAAGATATACCATGGTGTTGTAAATTGAATATAGATTACACGAATCTGCAATAAAACGACATCGGATTTGCAAGCATTTTTTAGATAAATCATAAAAATCATGTTTTTTCGGATTTTACTATAATATGCAAAATACTGTTCTTGCATTTTCAGTTCAGACAGTCCACGCCTCTGCCATGGCAGACTCCAAAATGTCAGTAGGATAGGTTAATAGGGGGGAAATATCGAGCTATGCCAGGTAGGTTAGGGTAGTGTATCGAGGTAGATCAGCGTAGTATTTGAATACGCGGGGCTCAATGCGAATACGCTTGAGAGGATATTAATCTGATAAACTAAACAAATATACTTCGGTGTGTAGTGGCTCTAACTTGACATTTATTGTTTTTTGTTTAACATTTTTTATTTCAGGAAAGATTACAGAGCAATTAGTGGAAAGCTCATCTACTTACAAGACATCGGCCAACAGTGGCACATGGAAAAGGAGAACACCATTTATGATCACTACTTTGAAAATGAGTTGGACCACCCGTACTATTTCAAGTGGAAATTCTGTCCACTCCAAACCTATGTGGCCGGATTGCAATTACAGAACGGAAAACGAGACCTACATCTTTCCTGTTCTGATTCCACATCTTCAATCCTTGAACAGATCGACGGTACAGGGATTGCAACTTCAGAATGGAACACAAATGAACAGAGCCTAAGTGGCGTTGGCAAATGCGACGGTGTTGCAATCGGGATGCAGGTTCGATACCACGAAACCAGTGGAATCCAAGCAATTCGGATGTTTTGTTCCTTCTCTGAAACTAAGGAGCAGTTGTCCTACGTCGAGGGGGAATTTGAAAATATCGACGCCTCCGTCGACTATGAGGGTGAATGGCAGAAAGCGAAACTATGTGATCGCAATCAAGCCATTTGTGGATTCAAGTCTTTAACAAACCGAAGTAAATGAATTAAAAAAAGATATACTAAAAAGAATTTAATCAATCACACCTATGAATCTGATTAGTCATAATTGTATTTTTCAGACAATCGTCTCGACCATTTCAAAGTAAAATGCTGCGATGTTCCGGATATAACCGAAGTTTGCTTCCCCGGTGACAAATATGAATTGCTTGTGGAATGCGATGCTACTTTAGCACATGCCGAGACGAGTTGCACATACACGAAATCGGAAGGTGTTACCATATCGACTGGTAAAAATCAAGGTGAGAGGAAGGACGAACAGTTTCACAAAAGCTTAGCCAATGAATGGGTTGTAACGGAAGGGACATCGGAACGGGAGTCAGAAGGGGCAACTCAAGGAAACATCCTAACTTGGTCAAATGGGACTTCTAATTCCAAGACGCAAAATAGCAACCAAGGTCAATCCACTCAAAATTCGACTGGAACAAGTAAAGGGTCATCTGGCGGAGTTGCAACCGTTGATGCGAGCGGGCAAATCAAAACATCAAGCAACACAAGTTCTTCTGGACAATTTAATGACTTCAGTATAGGTTTTAATTCGCTAAGTAGCGTTGGTGGATTCTCTGGATCGGGTCAATCATTCAATAAAGGAAATGTCGTCGGGTCATCGGTACAACGGGGTCAAAGTTCAAGCCGCGGGACATCTCGAGGAGGTTCGAAGTCGCATACAAATGGGATATCAAAAGGTCATGTCTCTGCTCATACCAAGGGGACGTCAAACAGCCAAACCGTAGGTCAAACTACTGGCCAGTCTGAATCTCACCAGTCTGGCTCGTCTAGTTCAGACTCGAAATCAATTTCCGGTTCTGCTACCGTTTCAGTAGGTAAGAGTGTAAGTGCACATGCCGGTTATAGTGGATTTGGAGCTTCAGCTGGCTTAGAAACAACTATAACTGCGGGCTTCAGCGCAACATTGGGCGGTGAATCGCAGTGGAGTTCCTCCAAACAAACCTCCGATACCAGTGAAAAATCGAAACAAATAAATATGCAATCTGGTTCAGAAAATACGGAGCAGCAATCAAATACAATAAATTCCGAAACCTCCGATACCAACAGCGCCACCTTGACTCTTGACGACAGGCAAGATAGCTCCCAAACATACGGGTCAGAGCTCAATCAACAAGCAACGCGTGGACACACCCGGGAGAGCAATTCTCAACGAAATCACAATTTTCAAGCTGGACGCACGGGGTCAATTGGAACTAGAAACTCGTTAGATGTTTCGAATCAAAACGTAGATAGTATTAGTCAGGACCAGAGCCAAACGAAAAGTAACACGAGTTCCGTTGACGTTAATCAGAGTAACCAATACACTCGGACCATAGAGTTGGGGCAGTCCAAGTCAAATTCAACAAATTCGGAGGTGCAGTCGCAAAAGAGCTCGACAATCCAGAAGGACCGATCAAAAGACAAAAATATTTCGGGATCTCAGAGTAGAAATTTGAACAATGGAACGACATTTACAACAGGCTACGATTGGAGTAGCACCTCATCTGACACCTATAACGTCGTAAGGAGTTATGAAGTGAGGATTTCTGTTCCACCAGGAATTAGAGCCCGATTGTATCAAGTTGTTGGATATTGTGCTCAGTACCGAATTAAAACCTCGATGTACAAGCGAGTAGACTTTAGATCTGATGTTGGCCTTTGTCCTAGCCCTAACTAAAGTATCGAAGATACTTTATGCGAACGTTTTGTGTCTGTCTGTCCGATTGGCAATGTTGGTGTTCTAGCTTTCGCGCGCTTGAACTTTTTCAAAATAATTTTTCATGTACTGGTACTATAGGCTGCAATACAGGTTCAGTTCGAAGTTGGGTCAAATTGACCACACCCCCTGGGCTCATAATCTCCCCCAGGTGCCATAAACAATAACTATAAAAGTCAAATACTACTAATTTTAATGGTATATGAATATTTTAACTAGGGCAAGAATATCGCATGTTTTTGCGATCGATTTCACATTATTATGGTTTCTCATTTATCTCCGATACTTTATTTGGTTTCTTGATTCTTGACATTATTTAAGTTATTAATATTTTGAAGCACGCTTGTGTTGTGTATACTTATGTTATGTTTTATTAAAATTCAATTGCAAAAGGTTTTATAATTTTGTCACATTGCTTAAAATTGAATTTAAATTGTACAGACAATGAAGGTTTCGGATATAAAAACGGATATAGGCCTACATATTTTTGATGCATGCATCAAAATTGAAATTTGGGGCTCAAATTGATTTTGAGATGTTGAAAAACTTGACGAATATATTAAAAAACATAAAATTTCCAAATTTCCAAAACGACTAAAACTACATTAAGTTTAACATCATTTTTAATATGGTTTTTGGAATCAAATTCAGAGATTCCGTCAGACTACCTTTTTTGCAGTTTTTAAACGTAAACTTTCATACTAAATTCTAAACATAATTAAGATGACTCGTAATGCCGATGTTAAACGACTCATTAGACTCAATTTCCTTCACCTCGATTAAGTCAGACAACATAGGTCAAATCACCTTATTTCCTACACATGACGAGAAAATCAGGTCATGAACGTTAGTCACATCGTTCAACAGAACATCCATTCCATAATGAAATTGTGATAGAACAAAACATGACAAAATTGAATAATAATGTCAGAATCCATTCAAACTACTTAACTAATCATCTTCTACGAAATTTAGCATTGTCAGGTTAGTAAATGTCTAAAAATCAATTTTGAATTTCAGAAAATGAATTATTTTTGAGGAAGATGTTGTTCAACTGCTCGTTTTTTACCATTTTGAGGCGTTGTAATTTGCCTCCATTCACAACGAAACAAATTGGAATAAAAAGCTTCGCCTTAGAAATCAAAATGCGTTGATTTCCCAATTCCGACTAAATACATCATTCGACTAATTACACTCGCATAAAATTACCATTCAATCACCTACATCCTTAATTAGTCGAATTAATTAATGCTGAGGGAGGCATGTGGATGTAGCTAATATGAACCCTATTCTTCAATTAAACCAGATCAGTCAGTTCCTGGCAACTGCACCATGGATTTCCACACCCAATTATCATAATATCTTTCAATTTAACTTTATCTCAAAATTTCCCCAGTTTGATTCTAAAAAATTGCAGTAAGGTTTCTATAGAAACCGATTTAAAATTAAAATGGCACTGGATTGGTTACCCGTGGTGGCGAGACTGGCCATTCCGATCGTAGTAACCACGGTACTCCTTAACACCCTTACTCTAGAACAATTTGAAATTTACAGCAAAGTGCTGAGGAAAAGCGACGAGGTTCTTAGTGTCGCGAGGGGCGAGGGCGAGGGCAACGAAACCTATGATTACATAATTATCGGGGCGGGGTCAGCCGGGGCGGTTTTGGCGAAACGGTTGACCGAATCCAGGGATTCTACGGTTCTTTTGTTGGACAGAGGGGGTGACCCAAACCCCGTTAGTGACGTCCCATTCGCCCATGGCGTCGTACGGCAGAGTGACATGATGGCGCAGTACAAGAGCATTCTGCAAACGAAAGCTTGTCTTGGGAACAAAGGCGTAAGTGTTGGCGTATCTTAAAGATAAAGATGTAAATAGTTTCATAAAATGATAAGTTAGATTTTTTATTCAAATCTTACTGATGTTTTTAACATGTAATTTTTTTAGCTTTAAATCCGATCTAATCGTAAGTGGTGTCAAAAAATCGGAATTAAAATTAGATTTTCAAGAATGAAAATCGTTTTTTGTAATGTTGCTTCAGAGGGTGGAGAAAAAATCGCTACGAGTCACTCAAAATTTAATCAATTCACTTGATTTTGTTTTCTAAATTACCAAAATAAAATATTCTTTCATTTGTCTACAGTAATTTTAAAAAAAAAAACGTCAATATAAAAAGTTATAACAACCGACTGATTATAAAAATTCTTAATTTTTTAAAACAACACATTATTAGAATTCCTCTAGACAAATGAAAGATTATTTTATTTTGGTAATTTAGAAACAAAAATCAAGTGATTTGGTTAAGTATTGAGTGACTAGTAGGGATTTAAAGTTTAACATTAGTCTTATGGCGTACCGGATTGTGACGTCACTAGCCTCTGTCGTCATATAGAGTCCCCTTAACCTCTTGGAGGCCATTGCGAGAAAGAGAGAAGAAAACTTCTCTATTTGCCTCCTCCCTCCCTGTGACAAAACCTCCTTTTCCCAGCGGCCTCAAAGAGGTTAAAAAGCCTCGCTCCTCATTTTCTACAACTTCCCACCTCCTTTTCTCCACCCTCCGGCAACATTACTAAAAACGATTTTCATTCTTGAAAATCTGATTTTATTTCTGATTTTTTGGCTGCCCTCACGATTAGATCCGAGTTAACCATGAAAAAATGTGCATTGTTAGAATTAGAACCCTTGAGGATTTTTATTTTACTTTTTTCCGCTAAGGAGTAAGTTCTTCCTCCTGTTTTGACAGATTTGCCAATTTCAACGTGGAATCTCACTCGGAGGAAGCAGCTCTGTGAACGGATTGGTTTACAACCGATGCAATGCCAAAGATTACGACCGATGGGCCGATTTCACGGGAGATCCGATCTGGAATTCTACGAACGTGATTGTGGCATACAAAGCGATTGAAAGCTACCATGGCTGGTACGAGGATAATCCTGGTAAAAAACTGAACTGAAATATTGGGATTTTGTGTAGTTAAACTGGTGTTTCGATGCGTTTTAATATCAAATTTCTAAATTTTTGTAAGGTTTGACTCATGGAACGGATGGAGAGATGTACATCGAGAGAATACTTTTCTTGCCGGGAGCAGAGACGTTCTACGCAGCGGTGGCAGAGAAGGGCTATCCAATTCATGACGTCAACTCCCTAGTTACTCAGTATGGATTTGCTAAAATGGACTACAATATGAAGCATGGGATCCGATGGGGCACTTACCACGCTTTTCTTGAGCCGATCTTAAATCGAACCAATCTGAAGATTTATCGTTATTCCTGGGCAACGAAGGTAGGACTCGATAAAGGCGCAAAAAATGAGTGAAACCCTCTGATGGTTTTTCGCTGTCCGTCGGTCCATCCGTTCGTCTGTCCGTCGAACGAACTCTCGAACTCGAACTATTTTTTGTTACAGCTATTTATGGCCATTTAAACATTACCAACGACCATACCTTACAGGTGTGTGTGATTTGTAATTATCGAGGTGTAGATAAAGCATTTTTCAGCGATATTTATAACTTTACTCTATGATTGGGTTAATATGAGATTCTCGTAAAACCACTATTGAGTGTCAGACAATGACTTGAAATGTTATTCGGTGTCTTAGTCTGATTTCGCCCATTTTTGATGTGCGTTTACGACGGCTCATTAAAAGCATCTCGATGACCATGTCACGTGGTTTAAAACTTTCACGAGTTTTCTACGGTTTTTTTAAAATAACTCAGCAGATATATAATGCTTCGATTTCTAGTATTTCTAAAACGAAACTTTTATTTGACATATTTCTTTAAGATTCATTTCGATGCAAGCAAACGAGCTATTGGAGTGACATATAAAAGGCATGGTGAAACACATTACGTCGCCGCTAATAAAGAAGTTATCGTTTCGGCTGGAGCCATTGATTCACCTAAACTCCTTATGCTATCTGGCATTGGTGCGCAGTCGCAGTTGCAGGAACTTGGGGTAATGTTGCATCTCACTTATTTTCGACATTTTTACCTGATTTTTCTTAAATGAATATAATAACAATTAAATTTTTATTTTTTGTCAATACCTGAGTTTAAATTACATTTCAAGACTCGTTCTTAAAGATTCCAAAAGTACTGAACATGCTATCAGTTGGGCAGTACCTTCAAGATCATCTCGGGACATATCTACCCCATTTTGTGCTCAATACTACTTTTGGCAAAGAGAGCTACGAAAGCCCGGAATATGTTTTGGAATACGTTACCAACGGATCAGGTAACTCCTGTTGATTTCCATCAGCATTTAAATTTCCCGGTTGATTTTAATATTTATTTAAAACGGTTCAAAGGACCCTATCAGTGGATATCCTATTACAAACCATTTGCCCCTCGTCTTGGCATGGGGTACATCTCCAGTAAATCGAATCGAGACAAAACCTTTCCCGATCTGCAGATTTACATTCACGAACAGGTTATACAAGGCGAAGAAACGATCATGTTTGAAGTTGGATTGGCATCTCCGGAGCAAACTGGGACGCTTCGGTTGGCGTCTTCCAATCCCGAAGACGATCCTGTGATTAACCCGCGGATTTTTGAGAACCGGAAGGACCTTGAGCGACTTATCGATGGTAACTTTATTTACAGCTTCAGGACTTATAGTCGGATTTGATTGCGGATTAGAGTTTCAGAAATGCTTGGTTTTTTTTATATTTTTCTGAGACCTTGTCGAAAATAAAAATGACAATTCTCAACAGATGGTAAAACAGGGAGATGTAGTCCGACTTTTGATATTTCTTGAAGTTATTGGATCAAAAAGAATTGACTTTTCAGGAAGTGTAAAGATATTGCCTGTTTAAAAATCTTTAAAATAATTCTCATTTTTATTATCGAGTCTAGAAATCTCAAAAAATTGCAAAAATGGGTACGTGAAACAATAATTGAGGTTTACGATACATTAAAAATTACCATTTTCTACATCAGTATACAATTAAAAAATGTTTATCAGACTACATTCAAACTAACCGAGATCAAAATTGCTTTTCAAACTTCATGGTCACATTTTGCTTATCAAACTGAAATTGAATTTTTTTGTGAAAGGGATCGAGGAAATGGCTGACTTTTTCCTAAATTCCCCCGTCTACAAGGCGTTGGGAATCCGTTGGAGTGACAAGGAAGTAAATCCGCCAGAGTGCGACAGTATCAAATTCGCAACTCGGGATTATTGGCGTTGCTACGTTCCAATTAGGGGCAATTTAACTTGGCATCCTACCTCCACCTGTCGGATGGGACCTCATCCTTTTGTTTCAGTCGTGGATTCTCGGTTGAGGTAACGCAATTATAATCAAATTGTTTTAAATGAGTCCGTTTTATTAGCCTAACAAATTCCGATTTTGAGACACTTTTCCTTATTATTCGATTCCTAGTTATGATTTCAATTTTTTAAAGACGTTCGCGTGTAATCTAAATTGTATCACTAAAGGTGAAGGTCATGCAGGTCAAAGGTCAGGTTAGGTCAAGTGCTACTACTGCTACCTCACTCTATGGTTGGGGAATTGTGAGATTTTGGTAGGAAAGACACTCGTTTGTAGTACAACGATACAACGAACAATTGAATGCTATTTTAAGTCTTGTTTAGTGTCGTTTCACCCCTTGTTGATGTGCATTTGCAACGGATTTTTTTATTTTTTTTTTTTTTTTCACTTTTTTTAATTAATTACAATTTATTAATATATTTTTTAAATGATTTGACAGGGTTTTCGGAACGACAGGCCTTCGCGTTATCGATTCTTCTGTGATGCCATACGTTCCGAATGGGAACACTAACTTTCCTTCTATTATGGTCGGGGAAATGGGGTCACGAATCATTCTTAATCAGATTTAAAGTTCCTGCAATTGAGAATCAAGATGTCATCTTTAACTGAAAAGCCACCACTGAATGAGAAATTTAAAGCAGATTTTGTATTTTTTGTAAATTAAATGTTAATAAATTATTCAGAAGATATTAGTAATTGCAATGTAACAATAAAAAAAATCGGTAAATTGTGTAAATCATGATCCTTACAGACAGGATTTCTAGACATTACAGTATTTTGCGTTAGAATTGCCGTTTATTTTCTCGATAACTTCGTCCTATGGTAAATATAAACTACAATTTAAGAATGCATATCGAATTTAGGCTAATTAAAACGGTTTAACAAGCCAAATTCAGATCGACTGGATAAACATATCGAAACCGCGAAATTTCATAAAACCTTGAAAAATAACCAATGATTCTGTTCAAGGAGAATTCAAGCTTCATTCCACAAGTCTGACAACCCGTGTGGAAAAATTATGAACAGAATTTCGGTTTAAATTTATCATTACCACGGGATTGTGACTAAAGAAATGTAATTAATTTTGCCTAAAATTGATACATGAAGGTTAGGACAACCAGACCTTATCATCTACATTCAAGGTTTCAAGGTTGATAGAAAAAGTACTGTAATTATTGCAAAATATATTTTATTAACCAACTGCACCAATACAATTTATAAATACAGTTGTTTCAAATTTAATTTAAAAACGGAACAAAAACACAGGCAGAGATGATTTATTAAATGATTAATTAATACCTCTCGCACCGGTCCGGCTTTGCAATAAAAATGAACTTCTGAACAAACAAAGCACCGTCGATACTCCAATTCCAAACCGCTTCAAGGATGTGTATTTTTTACTCGTTTTTATTTATTTAAAATAAATAAACTTTTACGGTAAATACCGGAATAAGTTCTTCTTTCACATTAATTCAAGAAATGTAGATTTTCTTGTTAATCACTGATATTTTTACGACTTTCTACGACCAACAAGTCTTGAAAAATTTAAATTGATTTGTTTTTACTCTTATATCATACAATTAGTTTAAAATATCTCTAAAAATGGGGGTTGGATTACATCAGTTAATCCGTCTAAAATTTTACAAGATCGGCCACAAAACAGTTAACAACGGCATCAACCTAAAACAATTATGCGATCAGGTCAATGATGTTTGATGTGTTTTTTTATTTTTCTGTAATATTACTTAGCATTTAAAAAATTAACTACGGCTCAGAGGGGCTGAACGATGATAGTTTTACGTTTCGTTTAAATGACCTTATCAATTGATAAAAGGGAATTCAACTTTAAATTAGCGAAATGAAATGACTGTATACTGTAATTGGCTCAAATTATTTTTTTGAACTCAAAATGGCTTGCTTAAAATTTCGCAAATTGCCTTATTTTTAAATAATTATGTCATTTGAGGTTTTACGTTTAGGGATCCTAAATTTATACTGTGGTAAGGACAATGTCGGATAAAAATACCGACAGTTCAACATGTCAAAATAAGAGGCTTATTCCTGAATTATTAAAACCAGGTGCAGGAACTCTTTAACCCATTACACAACGTGGTTCAAGGTCAATGTAAACTTGCAATTATTCCATATAAAAACGTGCGTTTTAAAATTCATGAGATCAGTCTCATCTGGATTCCTCTACAAAATTTATTTTTCCCCAATCACTAAGCCCAAAGTGACAGTTACAAAACCTCTTACACGCATTAATTACATCGAAGCTCAAGGTCAGATCTTCAAATCTGTTCCAATAAAACCCCGTGTGCTTTAAAATTCTTGAGATCAGTCCAATCGAATCTAATCGAGATCCCCTGCACATTTTTTTACCAAATCATTTGGGCAAAGTGACAAATTCTAAGTAAAATGGCGATCGATTGGCTACCAATTGTGGCCAGAATGGCCATTCCAATCATAGTAACGACATTACTATTAAACAACCTAACTCTAGAGCAATTCGACGTCTATAGTAGGGTCCTTAGAAAAAGCGACGAGGTCCTTAGTGTTGCAAGGGGCGAGGGCGACAAAACCGAAAAATACGATTACATAATTATCGGGGCGGGGTCGGCAGGGGCGGTTTTGGCGAAACGGTTGACCGAATCCGGGGATTCTACGGTTCTGTTGCTGGACAGAGGGGGCGACCCAAACCCCGTTAGTGACGTCCCATTCGCCCATGCCGTCGTTCGGAAGAGTGACATGATGGCACAGTACAAGAGTATACCGCAATTGAGAGCCTGTCTTGCTAACAAGGGTGTAAGTGCCAAGATTTTGTAATTTTTTTGTACCCATAGGGGATGCATTTACTTGGCATTTAGGGGCGTCTGAATCAGAATGCTTAAAAAAGGTCGATACAAAAATGGTCTACAGTAAATGAATAAAAAATTTATCGCCCGGGATAAAATTGTCGAAGAATAAATTGTATTGGAATAAATGGTCATTGAAAAATATAGCAACAGTTAGTATTTAGGGGAGGGAAGGGGGGGGGGGATAGTTAAAAACTATGTGAATTTTTATTTCCCTATCTAAACCATAAAAACCGACTATCGGTGGGGGGGGGCTCACACAGCCCAAACGGGTCAATGAATCGAACTTATTTTTTTATAAAAATTCCTTGATATAACGATTTATTTTATTTCTGTCTCATTTGATTTTTAATTGCCAATACGTCTACCTTTTCCCTGACTATGTTTTGCTTTATCCTACTAGATTTGTCAATTCCAACGAGGAATCGCTCTCGGAGGTAGCAGCTCTGTAAATGGACTCGTTTACAACCGTTGTAACGGAGGGGATTATGACCAATGGGCAAACTTCACCGGAGATCCGATCTGGAATGCCAAAAGTGTGACGGTTGCTTACAAGGATATCGAAAGTTACCACGGCTGGTACGAGAGCAACCCAGGTATTTAAATTTAGTTTAACA
This sequence comes from Desoria tigrina, assembly GCA_906901685.1. Classification (NCBI taxonomy): domain Eukaryota; kingdom Metazoa; phylum Arthropoda; class Collembola; order Entomobryomorpha; family Isotomidae; genus Desoria; species Desoria tigrina. The sequence continues at coordinate 2,011,891 of CAJQTU010000035.1, forward strand.
TTTCTTTCCGGTTGGGACAGTTATTCCCTATTATTGAGACGTTTGTACAGCATTACTGACTGGCAAGTACCGCTTTAAAAATTTTGAAAATTTCACATTGCCCCAACCATAGAGTCGAAGAATGTATACGTCTGAATAGATCATGATCCATTACGCCCCCTTGACCTTTAAACAATTTGGTCCTCGAACTCTTGAAATGTTTTCACTACAGCATAGTATCAAAATATTCACTCAATCGAGTTATAACGAGGACAGACGAACAGTCATCAAACCATTGGCATAATATATCTACGATGCAGAATAATTAGTTTTGCTTTAAATCCCAAGGTTTGAGTCATGGAACGGAGGGGGAAATGTACATCGAGAAAATGCATTTCCTGCCCGGTGCCGAGACATTTTACGAAGCGGTTGCGGAAAAAGGTTATCCAATTCAGGACGTCAATTCCCTCGGAGACCAAAGGGGCTTTGCAAAAATGGACTACAATATGAAACACGGTGTTCGATGGGGCACGTATCACGCGTTCCTTGAACCTATTTTGGAACGCCCGAATTTCAAAATTTACCGATACGCTTGGGCCACGAATGTTTGTACAGCCGATTTAATATATTTTAATTACCGAATTATGAACTTCGTACTAAAAAACGAGTCAGATCATAAAAGAAGGAAAGCGGTTAATTAATAATTGGATTGATACAGATTAACTTCGATTCCAACAAACGGGCTAAAGGAGTCACGTACACTAGACACGGAAAGACCCACACCGTTGAAGCAAACAAAGAAGTTATTCTGTCGGCTGGAGCTATCGATTCCCCGAAGCTTCTTATGCTATCCGGAGTTGGACCACAATGGCATCTAAGGGCCCTGATGGTAAAAATCCAAGTTTTTTTGAAGTTTTGGAAGGTGTTAATATAAATTCAGAGCGTAGATGTCCCTCTACTTTTAACAGTTTCATAAAACTGATAAAACTGAACCTAAAAAAACATCGAAAACTGTATAGCTGAAATTTAATTTGGGGTCACTTTTACTTTAAAATAGATTCCAGTGGTGGTGGACCTTCCGTCGGTTGGAGATCATCTTCAGGATCATTTGGGAAGTTACGTCCCTCATTTCGTGTTGAACAAGACCTTTGGACAAGCTGACTATGCGACCCCAGCCAACATCCTTGAGTTTGTTACCAACGCTTCAGGTTGGGAAATTTAAGCGTCTTGTATTTTAATAAGTCGTTGATCACATTTAATTGTCCTTTATGGTTAGTTCCCTTTAGGCATGTTTCCTTGTACGTTTAACTCCATTGGGCATTTTGCTTCAGGAATAGTTAATTTTACTCAATTACGATCATAATCCATCAGGTCCGTACCAGTGGATATCGTACTACAGTCCCTTCGCTCCCCGTCTTGGTATGGGATACATTTCCAGCAAATCCAACCCGTTCCCTTATCCTGACATTCAGGTTTACATTCACGAGCAAGTGATCCAGAACCAAGAAACCGTCATGTTTGAAGTCGGACTTGGAAAACCGGAACAAACGGGAACGGTGCGTTTGTCATGCTCCAATCCCCAAGCCGATCCCTTCATCAACCCACGGGTTTTCGAAAACCGGAACGATCTGGAACGACTTATTGATGGTAAACTCTAACCACCTAGTATTTTTTCGATACTTTGTGACGTCCGTTTTTAATGGGTTTTTCTGTATTTTTATAGGAATTATGGAAATGGCGTCCTTCTTCCTCAATTCTCCAGTTTACAAAGCCCTGGGAATTCAGTGGAGCAAGAATGACTACAAACCAAGATTGTGCGATCTGTTCCCGTTCGCAAGCCGAGAGTACTGGCGCTGTTACGTGCCAATTATGGGCAACTTGACTTGGCATCCTACTTCCACCTGTCGGATGGGACCCAACAGTTCTGTTGCTGTCGTTGATTCTCGATTGAAGTAAACTAATTTAATGCTTTTTTATTTAATTTATAATTTGTATTTTAGGAACAAGTAGCATCACTCCTGAGTCACCCAGTACCCCAACAGCCAAAGCAATCTGCTAATTTCTGAATTAGATATTTATACCCTATGACTATTTGATTGCAAATTATACCCAAAGTATTAAAACCCCGAGTTAGATTTTAACACGTATGTTTTCACCCGTTGCTTGAACGTAAAACCATTATTTTTATCTACGAACCCCAAATCTTAATAGTTTTGTTTTTATTTACTAAATTCTATCTTCCCCGTTGATATGAAAATTTAAGTAAGATCTAAAATCAGAAACCTCTGATTTTCTAACTCCACTAATACATTTTAATGACCCTGATGGAATATAATAACCCAATACTTGTGATATCTGATTCTTAAATATCTCAGTAGGCAGTGTCAGAATGTATGATTGTAATTATGTAACATTTGTTGAATTAAACGATTTAATTAACAGGGTGTTTGGAACGACTGGACTCCGTGTTGTGGATTCATCCGTGATGCCACAAGTGCCGAATGGGAACACCAACTTCCCCTCTATAATGATCGGTGAAATGGGAGCTAAAATCATTCTCAATAAGATATAAATTATGCCAGCGATAATTGGGTTATAAAAATTATACCTTCCACGGTGTGGATTTTAAAAGCAGTATATAGTAGCTTGAGATTTATTTTTAAACATTGTAGTTTTTTGCTGTCAAACAATGTGCTATAAAATTACAATTCCAGATGCAAACGGATGGACACTTAATTGCAATATAATAAAATTGTATTTCTTGAAATATTTACAAAATGAATAAATTAAAATGATCCTCCCATATTTGCAGAAACAGTTTTTATACGTCCATTTAAATTTATTTCTTGATTATTTGCATAAGTACTAATTTAACAAGTTAGAACTACCAATGAATTATCTTTTGTGTTTAGACATTTCGAAATCATGTCATATACCTAATAGTATTGTTAGGAATTTACAATAAAACAATGCATTGCTTCATTTAAATGATTATGTTAACTTTTAAGGGGTCTTGTTTTATATTTTACTATTTTTCGAACATTTTTTTCTCTCTATTTCTTCCATTTTTTAAAGCACTTAGAAATATTTACAGTGACAAAAAATCAAATTAAACATTAGGTTACTTCCAATAAAACCGTGCGTATTCAAAGTTCTTATGATGCTCTTCAGATTGAGTTTTTACAGTTATTTTTGTAGTTTTTTAACACAACAACACGTATTTATTCATGTATATTCATTCATATCAATCATTCAATTCTAAATCAAAATCTTTTGTGAGATTGGACATGAACATGCAGTTTATATGTAGGTTGCTGAAATTAAACATGCATTTTGAATTTGAAGAAGTGAAGTTTTAAATGTATTATTGCTTTACAACTCTTTACAACCGAGTTGAAAAATTTTAATCCATTTATCTTAACAATTAAAGCATAGTTAAACAATACTTCCTTAAACTGTTGATGCTGTCAGTTAATTCTTATAACATATTAGAAGAAAGGCCCCAAAGCAGTTAAAAACGGCATATAACTAAAGCAATTATGTGATTGGGACAAAGCATTTTTTTCTTGATTTTTTTCTTGATATTAATTGCCCTTTAAAAAAATTAACTACGGCCGTGCTATACATATTGTTTCACGATTTGTTTTAGATGTTCTTATCAAAAGTACTGTCCCAAAATTTGTCCTGTGGTTAGGATACTTAAAAATTTAGTTCAAAGTTACACGATTAAAATCAACTGTTTAATAAGCTTATCGTGAATTATTTTATGCAGTTGCAAAAATTTTTACAACCAATAATTACACTGTAGCTTAACACCGTGTATTTTAACATTTCTGAGATCAATCTCATCCAAATTCAATCCAAATCCCCTACAAATTTGTATACAAAATCATTAGCCCAAAGTGTTAAATTCTATATAAAATGGCCATCCAGTCACTACCAATTGTGGCCAGAATGGTGATTCCAATCATAGTAACCACGCTTTTATTAAACGACCTAACTCTCGAGCAATTCGACCTGTACAGTAGAGTCCTTAGAAAAAGCGACGAGGTCCTTAGTGTTGCAAGGGGCGATGGCGAAAAAACCGAAAAATACGACTACATAATAATCGGGGCGGGGTCGGCAGGGGCGGTTTTAGCGAAACGATTGACCGCATCCGGGGATTCGACAGTTCTTTTGTTGGACAGAGGGGGCGACCCGAACCCCGTTAGTAACGTCCCATTTGCCCATGCCGTTGTTCGGAATAGTGACATGATGGCGCAATATAGGAGTTCGCCGCAATCACGAGCCTGTCTTGCTAATAAGGGCGTAAGTACCATTATTTTGTAATTTTTTACCAGAATAAAACCACTAATACTTGACACCAGAGAATTACTCTCATGGACAGAAGTACCAATTGAAAAATTATGGTTGTTGAAAATGGTCAGGGAATACATGATCTCATGTATAATCTGTTTTCCTAACAGATCTGTCAATTCCAACGGGGCATCTCTCTCGGAGGAAGCAGTTCCGTAAATGGACTCGTTTATAACCGTTGCAACGGCGGGGATTACGACCAATGGGCAAACTTCACCGGAGATCCGATCTGGAATGCCAAGAGTGTGACGGTTGCCTTCAAGGATATCGAAAGTTACCACGGCTGGTACGAGAGCAACCCAGGTATTTAAATAGAGTTGAGGATTTTATTTTATTTCGGAGTAGGACAGTTGTTCCGTATTTTTTTAGACGTTGCGTTGGTAAAATATTACTGGCAAGTACGGCTTCTGTAAAAATTATTGCATCGTGTTTTATTTACCAAAAATATCGCATTGCCCCAACCATAGAGTCAAAATATGTAATGCGGGCCTAGACTTTGAACCAACTTGGCCGATGAACTCCGTTTTAGCGTCTCAAATGATTTCTCGAAAGCAGAATTTCAAAATGTCGACCCCTTTTAGTTATCGATCGTAAAGATAGACACCAAATCATTCACATGATGCATAATAACTAATTTTGTTTTAAATCTTAAGGTTTGACTCATGGAACGGATGGAGAAATGTACATCGAGAAAATGCATTTCCTACCCGGAGCAGACACATTTTACGAAGCGGTGGCTGAAAGAGGTTATCCAATTCAAGACATCAATTCACTCGGAGACCAACGGGGCTTTGCGAAAATTGACTACAACATGAAACACGGTGTTCGATGGGGCACGTATAACGCGTTCCTCGAACCTATTTTCGGGCGCCCGAATTTGAAAATTTACCGATACGCTTGGGCCACTAGGGTTCGTACAGCCGATTTAAAATATTGTAATGATTTTGTTGCGCTAACTGATAAATAAATAGGCGAATGTTGAATGTGGTTGATTATTCATTGATTTGATACAACAGATTCACTTCGATTCTAACAAACGAGCTGAAGGAGTAACGTACACGAGACATGGGAAAACGCGTTATGTTGAGGCTAACAAAGAAATTATTCTGTCGGCTGGAGCTATCGATTCCCCAAAGCTTTTGATGTTGTCGGGTATCGGACCACAATGGCACTTGAATGAACTTGCCGTAAGATTTTTAACAGCTTTTCTAGACTTCGAAAGTTGGTTATAAATTACTCTGGAGGATCTCTGTCCTTAACAGATTAATACAACGGATGGAATAAAAATTAAAAAAACTAACAGGTTATAAAATCGGGGTCACTTTTACTGAAAAATAGATTCCAGTGGTGGTGGACCTTCCGTCGGTTGGAGATCATCTTCAAGATCACTTAGGAAGTTACCTCCCTCATTTTGTGTTGAACAAGACCTTTGGCCAAGACGACTATGCAACCCCAGCCAACATCCTTGAATTCGTTGCCAACGCTTCAGGTCGGAAAATTTAAGTGTCTCTTAATTTAACAAATCGTTGATCCCATTAAATTGTCCTATCAGTCTGTCTTGATAACGTGAATCACAAAATTAAGGATTGCGACTCTCGACCAAAAGTAGCATGTAATGCGAGCTGGATATTCCAGCGGCTGGGGAATTGTTGCTGCTTTGGATTCTGTGAATAAAATTTGACTAAATTACTTTCACAATTCATCAGGTCCGTACCAGTGGATATCGTACTACATTGCCTTCGCTCCACGCCTCAGTATGGGATACATTTCTAGCAAATCCAACCCGTTCCCTTACCCCGACATCCAGGTTTACATTCACGAACAAGTGATCCAGAACCAAGAAACCGTCATGTTTGAAGTCGGACTTGGAAAACCGGAACAAACGGGAACGGTGCTTTTGTCAAGTTCCGATCCCCACGCCGACCCCTTCATCAACCCACGAGTTTTCGAAAACCGAAACGATCTGGAACGACTTATTGATGGTAATTTAACAACACCACCTAACACAGAAGCTGATTTTCTTGCGATAGTTTATTACATCCGTTTTTAAGTAATTATTCTGCGCTTTATATAGGAATTATGGAAATGTCGTCCTTCTTCCTCAACTCTCCAGTTTACAAAGGCCTGGGAATTCAGTGGAGCCAAAATGACTACAAGCCAAAGTTGTGCGATCTGTTCCCGTTCGCAAGCCGAGACTACTGGCGCTGTTATGTGCCAATTATGGGCAACTTGACTTGGCATCCTACTTCTACCTGTCGGATGGGACCCAACAGTTCTGTTGCTGTCGTTGATTCTCGATTGAAGTAAACTAATTTAATGATATTTATTTAATTTGTAGTTTAATTACTTCAGGAACAACGGAACAAGTAGCATCATTCCTAAGTCCCACGTCCCACTATGCCCAAAACGATATAGTACTCTGCTAATTTCAAAATTAGATATGGGTACTCCATGACTATCAGATTGTTCATGATACCCAAAGTATTAAAACCCCGCATTGAATTTTAACACGTGTGTATATGTCCGTTCCTTGAGCGTAAAATCATTTTCTTACCCATCCAAACTTTCTCCTTGATATCAACATGAAAGATATTAAAAATCAAGCAACAAATGAGAAACCCGATTTTCTAATCACACTAATAAATATAAATTATCCTGATGAAAAATATTAACCCGAGGTTTTCGACATCGGATTTTCAAGTATCTCGATAGACAGTTTCAGAATGTTGGTTTGTAATTGTGTAACATTTGTTTAAGTAAGCAATTTAATTAACAGGGTGTTTGGAACAACTGGGCTCCGTGTTGTGGATTCATCCGTAATGCCACAGGTCCCGAATGGGAACACCAACTTCCCCTCTATAATGATCGGTGAAATGGGAGCTAAAATCATTCTCAATAAGATATAAATTATCACAGCGATAATTCATATAAAATTACAATTCCAAATGAAAAAGGATGGACGCTTACTTACGATCTAATGCAATTTTATTCCTTGAAATCGTTTACTCTCATATTTGGACCAACCGGTTTTAATTATCAATTTAAATTTATTTCTTCTTGACTATTATGTATCGTAGATACATAATGTTAATGCCTCAGTGTCTGTCAGTCCGTCTGTAAACACGATAACTCTTAACGGCTTAACTTCTTGAAATTTTTCTTTCGGTTATCCATATAGGACATCCAAACGGAGGTCAATTTCGTTTTGGGGCCCTGTAGGTCAAATATCAAGGGGGGAACGGCCAAAGGTCAACGTTTTTTTAAGTAGTAACCCCCCATGTGTGATACATCGATGAAAAGCTACTGTCAAGCCCTATTCAATTGTGTATATGATTTGGGGTAGGGGTCACCCTCTGACCGGGGAGGAGGGGTCAAAAAAGTCAAATTACGAACATGTATGTGTCAAACGTCAAAAATGAATTTTTGCTCTATGACTGGGGCAATTAGAGATTTTTGATATTTTGTGCGTTTTCACAACACAGTTTTCACTGTGAACATGTTTCGCTGTTTATGAAACGTCATATCTACGATACATCAGTACATTCGTTGTACGGTTTATTTACATAAGTATCTATTTAACAAGTTAGAGCTACTATTCAATTATCTTTTGACTAGATATTTCGAAATCATGTCAATTGTCCTATAGTTTTTGTCAAGCTTTTGCTATAAGAAAAGGCACTGGTTCATTTATATAAATACTAGGAAAAAGATCTGTCGCTGACAGGCTGCACAAGCTTCAAAATCTAAAATCCACGAAATGGTGTATAAGAATTTTTGAGGCTCACCGTTTCTAGGATTTTAGATTCTGAAGCTTGTGCAGCCTTTCAGCGACAGGTCTTGTTCCTAGTATTTTTTGTGTGTGAGTGTGAGTGCTGAAGTGTAGGTCATAGGGTGACCTGCACACAAAATAGCAAACACCATGGAGTAGACCTTGACGACCATTAGAACGACGATCACACACATGCGTCGTTTTATCAGGGGGTAATACATACCTCTACCGCCAAAAATAATCGATCACTGGTTTAATAGTTTGAATATACCTTGGCCATACGTTTCGAACGACGTATGACACAAAAAGGTTTTGTAATTTTATCATTCATACCCTCCCTTCTGTACAGGGGGTGTGCCTCCTACGCCATAGATGCGTATATTATATAGATTGGTTTGGCCATGATATCATGTAGTACCCATTAACCATAGAAAGCCTCCAATGTTAAATTAAATGGCTGGGACCTAGGACCCACGTGGTAATGTGAAATCAATCTATATACACGGGAGCAGGGAATCGCTCATATATGCCCCTTCCCATAATATATATCACTGAAAAGCCCATGATCATACCTTTCAAACGACGCATTACACGTAAGTAGGCTTGTAATTTGAATAACTTAACCTTTACGCTACCAACTTAATTTTGGACGTTGTTACTATGTGACCAAGTTCAAAAACGCATTAAGTCCTCATAAGACCCTAATCGTTTGATGATTGAAACGGGCCAGTGATACCCCACTGGCCCGTTTTAACCGAACTGTAAATATGAAACCCGATTGATTTACAACAACTAATTTCAGCATGATTATTCGTTTCACGATGATTTCGAACGCAAGTTAAAATCTCACAGAGTTTTAAAAGGGTTTAGACAAAAAGTTGAGAGTTTTGATTCAATGGCTGAAAAAATCCAAATATTTGATTGGGAGTTTACATTGCGGATAACGGAAAAATAACATTGGGTGATATAGGAAGATTTCATTGAATTCAAATGAGGATTTACTATAGAAATCAATAATTGTTTTGAATCTGCAAAGATTTCCTAGCAACAATGATCTGGTTGCCAAGCAATTTATGAAATTTTTCGCACACGGGTTGTGCGACGGGCTGTCGATGACAAATTCAAGTCGCACAAGGGTTGTGCGATGGGCCATGGAAACCATTTGTAAACCTCACAACTTATGTGCGATGGGCCATAAAAGTCCTTGACGACCCGCACAAGTTTTATGCGTTGGTAGCGAAAAGGTTAACCCCCTCCCCCTCCTGCTCAGGGGGTGACCCCTACCTCCAAAGCCATGTATAATTGAACAGCGCATGCGCATACCTTTGAAACGACATATCACACGTATATGTTTGTAATTTGACTATATTAACTTCCCTCTCTGATCAGGGGGCGACCCACTACAAATTCAGATGTAAAGATACAGGAGAAAATAATTAGAATATCAGTAGGGGGAGACACTTGTACTGTAACCGGAAAGAAAAAAGCTCGACCGGAATTAGGAGTGGATCAGAAGAGAGATTAATATAAGAAGGCTTCCCCACCTGATCAAGGGTTATCAGTATCAGTTATCCAAGCCCACAATAATATACATCGTTAAATTGCCCTTGGATATACCTTTCGAATGAAGTATTGCATGTATAGGTTCGTTAAATGGACGTTTCCCACTAATCAGGGGGTTATCGGTTATCCTAGCCCCCCTCAATAGTTATATATCGATGAATAGCTCTTGAATATACCTTTTCAATGAGGTATCACATGTATAAGTACGTATCATGACCATTACCCCGGAACAGGGGGTGATCCTTAACCTCCCCCCCTCATATTTTATATCGTTGAAGAGTTGACTTGTGGGTTGGCAGAGTGGAGGAGGTGGAAAGAGAGGTGAACTTTATAAAAAGGGTTGAAACCATGGCCATCTATAGGTTTTGGATTGAAAGTACACAAGAGGCAGAAAGTGAGTAGATGGAGTTGTGACTCCCGACCACGGCTTGTTGTGACAGTTGTGAGATGTTGAAAATAATTTTGGGCTTCACTCGGTAGGAGATTGATTATATTATTGTTTTCATGTAAGAATGACGATGGAAAAGAAATATTTCACGGTTACAAGGGAGACTTTTTTGACTACAGTACAAAATATTACAATTATTGGAACGATGTAGATTTTAACAAATAACGTGGACACGGCTCACCACGTGTAACGTATTAGTTTAAGGGCTAAAAATACTAGGAAATAATTCCCCACACTAAATAACTGCCCCAGTTATTAAAAATGATTGAAAAACACCTCACAATTTTAATCAAAAATAAATTCACGGGTTTATAAAACTTCTAAAGGCTTTTCTCACAATTTGAAATAACTGGGGTAGTTATTATTTCGAAGTATTTTTAGCTTTTAAACTAATAGGTGACACGTAGTGAGTCGTGTTCATGTGGTCTGTAAAAATCTACATCGTTCTTATTGAATTTTATTATTCAAGTTATTGGACAATAATTTTATTGGTTTTGCACTTTACAGTCAAAAAAGGTTCCCTGAAATACCGTGAAATATTTCTTTGCCATGCTTATTTTTACACGAAAACAATAATAATGCGAGCGATGTTTATATTGATATAAATTGTAACCTGATCTAATCTCCCTCTGACTGAATATAGGAATCAATCAGGTTGCGATAGGATTTCCCAATCCGAAGCATTACATTTCACGTATTGGCTCTGGTTTACTCTAAAGTTCGAAATAAACGAACTCCTAACAATACGAGTCAGGAAATATCGATACCAATTCAATAATATACCATCTAGGGAAGTGGCCAAGTGTTTAAAACTAGAATTTGAAATACTTGGGTTCCTTCCCCTGTTGGTTATATTTTTGGCTAACTTATGAAATTCCTTTACTTGTTGCAAAATATTTCGAAGTGTTGTACTTAAATTTAATATTTTAGAATACTTATTTTTCTATATATTTTTTCAATTTTTTAAAGCAGGTGTATCTCAAATTTGAGCATGTTACACTCTATTTCATCAATGAAGTCGATGAATTTGAGATTACATGATAAACCCCAACAGATTCTCACCTAACATTTTATACTTATTTTTTGTTTAAACAAAAACGGGCTCGTCAGAACTAGCGATTGGAGATCGTACTGCTGAGATACAATGGGCTGTGCAATAAGTTCGAATGTAATTTAAAGAAATACAACAGAAAGTCACTTCACATTTTAGAACAATTTCAAGCTTGTAGGAATATGAAAGGTAAATATTTATTTGACATTTAGTTAAATTCATAAGAAATCAAATAAAAATTATTACAAGCAATCTATTAAAATCCCCGTAATGGTAAATCACATTAAAAAGAGTGAATAATTAAGGGATTTTAAATATTTTAATCGTTTTTTCTGTGCAATTTTTTGTTTACAAATATTTGTAAAAACCCCTTGCAAATAATTTCAAATATTTTAATTTTAAGGGAAAAGAGACCCATAAATAAAAGTATGACCGGAATAAGTGTCGTGGCAAACAACTGTTAGTTCGATTGATTAGACGGAACTATTCTCAAAAAAATATCTTCCATTTCCACATAGATGCAAGATTCGTCTTCATCAAAGACACAATTGTCCACCACGATTTCTATATAATTCATTAATCCAACACGCATTATACTATGTTGGCTCTGCCTTTATAGTAGTATACATCTTTACAAACTAAAATAATATATAGACAATTTCAAAAATATTAAAAAAAGTACCAAAGTTTATTTGGTTTTCTTTACTTTTTGATTGGATTTCTTCCTTCATACACTAACTCGTGATTTTGTCAAAAGTAAATTTTTGAATTCAAAATCGATAAATCATCCATTCAACATGAAGTCCACTCCATACAGCCCTTTTATACTAGGGTGCCCTGCCGTGAGCCCATATGTGGTACGTCCATTGCACGATGAGCTAGGTCATCTGAGAAATATAAGTTTTGACGCTGGAATGGAAGAAATGAATTCTTCCGCAACTTTTTGTTGAGCACAAACTCTACCGTGCACACAAGTCTGTCGCCGGTGCCTTCTGCTGTTGTTAACATTCCAAATTGTTGGTCTAATGTTCCAAATACTGCCAAGCGAACTCTGGCTGATTTGTTGGAATCTGCCATCAAATACTGGAAGGAGAAATATTTCTAGTGCCGTTGAATTCACGATTGGCTAGGACAGATTCGAATAGATGGGAAAGTAAAGTTGGGTCTGCCACATTAAATCAACAAATTGATGAAACTCAATATTGGCATGGACCAGAAGGTACAGAGGATTGGATCGGGGAACTCTAAACTTCAATCAGAGTTGGCTGAGGTGTAGTTGAAGCTTGCAAAACCCCTGAGAAAGCGACACGACTCAAAAATATTGTGAGTGAATTTCTGGAGCAAATATGGAGCATAGCAAGTAAGCTGGAGGTTAAAAATTCCCAAATCCGTGGTCAGATCATAGTCTTAGGGAAGGAAACGGATGAGCACGTTCGATCCATGAATATATTGAATTTTGCCAACGGTTGGTCTATGCCGGACAACATTTTGCCCACGAAAATGGTTTGATGACAGGTGCTCTTAATCCAAAGAACCTAGGTCTCATTCCATTTTTATTTTAAATGAATAATACAGAATTCAGTATTCATAAACCTGGTTTGATCAAAACAAACTAGCCAGTCTTGTCAAAATTATCAGAAATCTAATGAATAAATTAAATTAGGTTATTCACCAGTTGGAACTTCTGATCTGAACAATTGATGCTGCTCTCTTCCTTTCCAATCACGTCTACGTGTCTGCGGTGTCTTCACTACTTCACTAGACGGCGTAAGAATTTAACTATTCATAAGTTTCAAAATTCGAATTAAAAAACTGGACAAAATTGTCCCATCCCGGGGTTATTCAGGTACAGTTTCAGCTCTCGTAGCCTTGCCCGGATCTTGGAGCAAGTAGTTTCAATGAATATGATCCGTTCCGATTTTTATAAGGCCTTAGTTTTAAACTCTTGGAAACGAGAATTTCGGCAATGATTACATCCCGAAAAAACTCGTTTTACGATCCAAAATATTCGAGTATTCACTGAATTTAAAGCGAGGGGAACGTTACTGTACCTTGTTAGATTCACTCAAGTTCATCCAATTCGTAGACACAAATCTTCAATTACAAATTAATATATTGATTGTAGAGCTAATTAGATTAAGTAAATTTATTTTTATTTTGATGTTATCAATATAAATGAGCTCTTCTTACCTTTTATTGAGAGTTTCGAATCAAGTTGTAAAGAACAGGAGTCGTTTTTCGATTCCATTAATCCAGTGAATGTAAAAGCAACCTCGTTTTAGGTCAAACAACTAGTATAATATGCAGTTAGTATCAAAACGGTGTGAGAGCTTTGAAAAAATTCCGCTCTTCATAGTAATGGGATGAACACACATGATGTCGCTTACAGTCCAATTCTTGTGGAAGGAACCTGATTTCCTTTTCCGGTTTCCTGATTGCCATTTGTGAAAACCATTGTTTAAAGTTAATGCTGTTTACAATTGGAACAGTTTAAATAAGAGGATTCGCCATGATGATGCGATAGGGGTAAGTCTAATGAAATAATTTTTGTTTGATGTTGCTTTAATTTAAGGATTATTTTTTGAATTTTTATTAGATGATACCACAACTGGTTTTATTTCATCATTTTAATTTCTGGATGATACAATAACCAGTTTTACTTCATCATTTTTTAAAACACAAGAGTATGTGGTAAGATAAAAGGTATTTTTACCGCAGTTAAGACAGTTCTCATAGCTGAAAAGGAAACTTTTCCTCCCCCTCCTTCTAATTTTCTTTTATACAATCACCAAATTGTTTTAGATACTTATAATTTAAAAATCTTTACGCAATATGAAAACTTCATATTTCATAAAAAATAGTCAGAAAGCTAAAACTCATTGTTGTTTTTAGCAGTTAAACAATCAAAATTTAACATGAAGCCAGGAACACGTTCTCAAAACTTTTGAAGAAAGTTTAGTCTTAGGAAGTACGGGTAAGTCCACAATTAATGATTTATTTGCCAAAAAACTATAGTAACGTTGGACACGTATGTCCATCATTAGTGATATAATTACATAAGGAAAGTGCTAAATTTAGATTCCAGAACATTTTGTTCTTTCCATATATTGTAGGTTACTATGTTAGAGGATGTTTCCCGAATATATTCTAGTTAGGAAAACCTTGAATTTATTCCTGTGAATACACGGAAACTATTATTGTGTACTTTTTATTATATTGTATTCTTTCCTCCTAAAGTATTTTGGTAATATCGCTCACCTTTAGCATATTCATACATTACATTTTATTATAAAAACCTACTATATAAAGGGAGTCTGTTCCCTCATATTATTATCATTACCGTACACATCTTCAAAACTCTACTCGAGAACCTTTTAACGTGAATGAAGATCTCCGATTACAGAACCAACTCTCGTTTGCTGAGCTCAAGAGTTATTATTTTGACATTGCATTCGGCAATAAACGTAACATTTCTTATCAGGCATGCAGTGTCACTGGTGTGGCATCTGACCGCATATCTACGATACATTCATTCTTTGAAATTCCTATTTGCACAGAAGCTGAGTGTCCAGCAATTTAAAGAAAAACAAAAATTAACTCCAAATTGCGAAATAAAGTTATTTTTTGAAGATACTTTTATTATAAGAAATTGTTTTTATTCACCAAGCGTATTGCAATTTATAAATTAAAAACTTATCGGTACAACTCTATTCAGCCCGACTCTTTGGGGCACTTTAAATTTTAAATGATATGGCTATATTATCTATAGAAACATAAAAAATATATCACATTTTTTTTCTACCGCATCTTGTCTAGGTTTAAAATACATACAAATACATACTTCTACAAAATGACCCATGCGGGTCAACCAATAGACCGATTTTGCCAATCTTCGAACTTTACAAAAAAACGATGTGTACAAAATTTGATGACGTTACGTCACTCTGTTCGACAGTTATTGTGCTTTTATACCGACAGAATACTGCCGCGATTCTATAAGCCCTCATGGTCGGGCTAAAACTGATACTAATTAATACTAAAACTAAATAATCAGCCATTTATAAATTTCGCTTGTTGTTGTAGTCGAGACTGTGCTCAGCTTGATAATCCAAGCAATGGGAAACCCTTATGTAGTTGGGTTGAATCTTTAACAGAATTCGATCTTCAAGCTGCAAGGTTATTATTCCAATCATGTAGATTTTTCTCATGGAGTCATATTGTACCTCAAACTAATATTGAATTTATAGAATTGCTCAACATAGAATTATAACTCACGCAGTTACTGAATCTGACCTTGCCTTGCTGAATACTCGCAGTAGTTACAAGATGAAACCTAATTCCTCCGTCTTCCAATATAGCTTTATGAGGCTATGCAGTATATATATATATATAGTGGCTAGTTAAACCCTCCGTAGTTAATGTGCAATGCATGCCCTCAGGCATGTTAGAATAAAAAACAAAAATGATACAATTGCAAGGTGATTAAATGATAAACAATTAAATGATTTTTACTTTTATTAAGCTATTAAGCTCCAATGTTTCTTCATCTTCTTGGCCAATGGAGCGCATAAATCTTGCCTTATTTCATCGTCCTGATTAACTTTTATGAATTTCTTTACTCTCCACATTAGGACTTTGAGTTGCTTAAGGATTGGTTTTGTATAATTATCCGACTGCAGAAGCTGCAGAATGGTCTTCAGGGTTGTTATGGCACAACCGTTCGGGATGCTGCATTACATATAACCTAACTTAACCTAACCTAATCAAAATCTACAGTCTTTAAGTGATCACGGGGTTGCACTTTACATGTTTTTACTTTCGTGTTGGTCAATACAACAGAGAGACAACAGGTCAGGGTTTCTGAATCCATTAAACTGGAACTGCAGTGACATTGCGATATGCGTCAATTTCCATTTTAGATTGAAAGCTAGCCCAACAAATACAGGTTCTTGCGTTGGTTAATGGGGTTTTAAACTTTAAGTCTAACTTGACTTGACTGTAACGATCGGCATAAAAATAGCCACTAGTCCTCGGATTTAAATCTAAACATATCATATCAGAGCCATTCGGCAAGTGGTCAACTCCACTCATTTTGGCTCAACCCCAAATGTCAAAATCTATACTTTTGTATATCGAACTGTCTCCGCCGACTGTTGCGGATGTATTCGAAACGTTGAATTGTAAAAACGGAAAAAGTGACTTGACCAAAATTCTTGTGATAGTAATGGAGTCAACAAACGTACAAATCAAATACTCTGGAATTTTGGAAGTGTACGGTGTTTCCGAAAAGACGTTTTGTGCTCCTGATGGGATTGCAAATGTACGTAGCTCAAATGACCTCAATTGGTACAAAAACTTGATCATCTTAAAGTTTGCTGATTTGCAAATTTACAACGTGCCGTTTTATGTACATAATAGCATGCTGAAGTTCGATTTTGAAAGGTCAGCTCCCGGTTATAGCACTTTCAACCAAAGCAAAACTGGGCTCCGATCTGCATAATGTAATTCGAAACCATATTTGTGAAATTATATACTTTGGTTGTTGAAATACAGATTCAGATATGTTTCCGAGCAAAAGGTCCGCTTTCTTTCGAATTGGCACGTCTTACTTTGTATCCGTCGTTTTGACTTTCAATAAAACTGGCTGGTTTTGAATCCAAGTAAACCAATTCGGAATTTAGTGTTGTTGATTTAGCCTCTTTTCCGTTTGTTAAAAGTTTAAGGATGTGGGAACGATAATGGTAGAGCGTAGCTCATTTGCTAACAATACAGCCATTCATTGATATTTCAACACTTTCAAACAAAGCTGACAAAATGTTTTCATAAGGGCAAACTTTATCGCCTACTGCCAATTTTGTCCCAACCGCTTTTATAACTTTTACAGACAATTTAAAGATAAATGAAACTACTTTGAAGATTACAAATTCCAATGGATTCTTGGAATGTTTTACGCTTGAAATGGGAAAGTATTGATGTAACTCGGAATTTACGAGACTAATATCTGTCCCGGGTAAAGGGTAAATCCACAAGCTCAGTTAGATTGTCGTAAACATAAAAAAATCAATTATTACGATTTACTGAAAAAATTTAACCAGTTCACAGTAACTGAACGTCTTAAGTTCAACAGTATTATGCAAGTATACAGGAACACCAAGTACCCGCAATGCAACGTTAGGTTAATTAACTTTTTTGATGTTAACAGTATCGACTCTTTAAGTCAAAGAGTAACTAAAAATGCTAATAATTGTAATGTTATTTCCCATAACACAGTTTTGTTGGAAAGTTCAATGCGATACTACTCATTGAAAACAGTCTTCCCGTAATGATCAAACAATTTGAGAAAACAAAGATAAGTGCCAGTAGTGAAGTGACAAACACATTTTACATGAAAGAAACAACGAGTTTGTAAATTAAAAATTGGAAATTTTATACAATTTAATACTAGTTCTTTTTATGTTATAAATTCTTTGTTATAAATTATAATCTATAATAATCATCTTTCCTCGTAACTATAAGCCTCTTTTATTATCTTATTTAAATATGCCAGGGGTGCTAGGGGACAAGACTAATTTTGTTTGAACGGATGAATGACACAACAAATAAAGGCTACAACAACAACAACAACATCAACAACAACAAAGTTGATATGTCCAAAGATCACTTGGCCTTTGCAAATCCAGGAATTACGGTCTCCATATTACTTTGGTTGTGCTGTTTTCCCCTTCCGATTTTTTGCACTTTGCTTTTTATATGATGACTTTCGTGACTTTGATGTTGTATTTGCTCGTTTGTGTTTTGAACTGACCCGTTTTCGAGCTCCTCCAGTCAGTTTTTAAGTAGATTTTTTGCCCGATCCAGGTTTCTGTTTTTTAATTAGAATCATGTATTCGGTAAAATCTTCATTAAATCCTCCGCCTGAACCAAATTGCAAATCAGAATTGATAACAGGAGGAATGCGACCTAGACCACATTGCCGTTTACGATTGCTAACAACTTTCCTCATTTTAAAAACTTTTCGTCGAAAATGTAAGACCCGTTTGGTTTGCGAATCGGTTATATCAATTTGCTCAAATCGATCGTTGAGTAATGTGATGCCAGTTTGAGAGACATGTTGCACTTTTGGTGTAAGATAGTAAACTGGACTAAATTGTAGCATTTCTGTGATTTCTATGAATTTCAATAATCAAACAGTTGAAAAAATTGTTTTTAGGAATAACCGCATCAATTATTATAAATCGGGGTCTGAAATGAATCATTGTGTTGAAAGGACACGACTTAAAAGAAGTTATCAAGGCCTTAGACCGCACTCGAAAATCTTTACCACCTGCAACAGATTAGCAAATTTTTATGACACTACTTTTGTGACCGATTTTATAACAAAACTTCCAAAATTGGAGATCTGAAAATTGATATATTATTTCACACCCCCTTCCGTTTAGAATTGCATAAACATTGTAATCCCTCACAAAAAATTTCCAGTTGATATTAATATGTATCTTTAATTGGAATTAGTTTCGCCAAATCCTGTGATACGCCGTTGATGATATGATCGATAGGTACATAGTAAAATTTAGCAAACGCATCAAATGTTCTAGTGTCATCGTATTCTTCCCATTCACTACGACTTTTTATGATTTTATTGTGGATATACTCACAAACAGTTACACAGTTACTATTTTGCAATAACTTTTTTGACATTTTAATTTTAAATATATCCTGCAAATCCTCTCCAGCCTCTTAATCATACCTCGTCACCTTCAACTACTGAGTAAGTTTGTAAACACTTTTAAATTGATGAAAAATAAGTTCACGTCCAATATCAGTGACTGTCATTCTCGTTCTCCTAGAATCTTTGTAAAACAATCGAAAAGTTGAAATAAATCTGATCCACATTTAAAGTCCAACATTAAATATCGAGGCCTGACGAGTACATTTGTCTTCTTTGGGCATCACTCCAGCTTTGATATCGTAAAGTTTATCCGTAATTTAAATTCCTTTCCACCAGCGACAGATTCATTGGGTTTTATGTTGCCTTTTACAGACAATTCATTAGTCGTCTTGTAACAAATTCGAGCTGCAATTTGTCTACAAAAATAAATAAATAAATAAAAAATGAAAATGCGGAAACTACATCTGCGCCTACAACTTGAATTGTATATGAATTGTATCTTTTGATGAAACTTACTATTGATGATAATTCGTTTTTGTCACTTTGAATTTCAGTTTGGTGGTTGTGAATTTTGCACTCAGCTAGAAATACGACACATGAATATCCGTAGGATTTCGAAAAACTGTCGGTATAATCTGGGTATTTCCGTTTCAAGGAAAATCTCTTTTTAACAACTACACGCGTAATAAATATAATCATCCACCAGTGCACATTTATTTTCTTTCAGAATCTGTTCGGACACTACCAGTTTATTGAACTGGAACTTGTAACATTATCGGAATTGGTGTAAGGCATTTAGTCTAGTTATATAATCTAGTTTAATCTACTCTCTGATGTGAACTAAATTAGGAAAAAAGTCATACCTCCAAGCAGATTCCATGCATCATCATCGTGTAGACCACATATCTTAGTCTAACAACTTCTTCAATTCAAAGTATCAATACTTACACTTTTAAAAGTCCAGTTTTTTTCGCTCTTCTCATTGCAGCACATAGTTTTACTTTTAAAATATAAAGTTAGGATTTGGGGCGACATGAGATTCTAAACTCCCACAGCCAGGAGAGATCAGAGACCCGCCCTTTTTTAATTAAATAAAAAAATATTCCCGCCATTTAAGCCGCAGCTTCAAATTGGGTTAGTTTCAAGCCATCAGGAAAACTTTATTGTAAAAGCTTAGACGGGGAATTTCGCATTAAAGATATTCCAGAATTTTAGTTACACAATAGTGTGCGCGTAAATGTTTTCGAGTACAAAGATGGTGAAATTTATCCAATGTATGTTACAGAATTATATTTTGATCAAAAGGTTGACTTGGGATGGAAATTGGGACAATGCAATTTGTTTTTTCTAGAATGTTTTGTAATATTAATTCTCCTTTAAAAAATCACGAGCCCGCCTTGCTAATAAGGGTGTAAGTACACAGATTTTGTAATTTGTTTTCCATTGGGGATGCATTTATAGGTAATATTTAAAGAGATAGGAATACATTTTGGTTTTGTAAAACGGGTTGCCGGGAGTATAATATGGTCAAAGAAAAAATAAGTTAAGTGGTTATGAAACAAATAACTGAAAAAAATGATCACAAAATGATTGAAAGCAATAATACAAAACAGCAAAGAATTAACTTCAGAAGTAACGGTCGGAAAATTACGGTTGTTGAAAATGATCAAGAAAAAAATATCAGGGAGGGAAGTGTCAAGAGCCAAGTTTCTGATTGACTTGATTTTTTTTTGTGAGGAATCTACAACTCAAACCAACGTTATTGACGAAAAAATTAGAAGGCCCAACTTTATGCTTGATATGTTTATAAAATCGCTAAACAATAGACACTCAAATAAACCGATGAGAAAGGAACAATGAAATCCACCAAAAAATCAAGCAAAAAATTAGAAAAAATAGAATATAAATATCTATCCATATTTCGCTAGGGTTGTTGAGCAATCGAGATGGGGATGGGGGAATGGGTGCGGTCGGTGAGATGTTAAGAGTGCGAGTAACTGGAATTCTTTACCATATGACGGTTACGACTTTTCTCACTCGCTCTTTTAACCTCTCACCCACCGCATACATTCGTTCCTACTTCCCACTCTGATTTCTCAACAACCCTAGCGAATTATGGAGGGATATTTAAATTTTACTTTTTCTATTTTTTCTTGATTATTTGGTGGTTTTTATTTCTTATTTCGGCTCGGTTTATTACCGTGTCTATTGTTTAGCAATTATGTAAACATCAGATATACAATTGGGCTTCTGTTTTTATCATAACTGTTACAAGATATGCGAAGTGTATTAATTGTTATTATAATAATTGATATTTCTTGTTTTTTTCCATGAAATGTAAATTGAGGAGAGGGACTAGACTTAAGTTTATAGTATAGTGCCATAGTTAGAGGTGTACTAATATAGGTTATGGGACATTTGTGACTTTTGCGGATAAAAGGTTTAAAAGGAATTTTTATGACATTGTTTTTGTCTGTTCCACGGGACGAAAAGAGTAAAGATGACTTGGGTTTGTTTAAGTGTTTTACCCTTTACTATATATTTAATATTGTAAAATAATCTATTATAAGTTTAAGAATTTGGAAAAGTGGGCTGAAAACTTTCCAGATTTTTATGATAAAAGGAGATCCGATTTCTTCCAGCAGGTTAGAGACATTTGGTTCTTCGAGGAACCAATACTTGTACCTTTGGTTACGAGACTCTCTAAATCGGTTCTATTTTAGTTACTGATCGGTTCTTTTAAGCGACCGAAATTCAGGGATTTTTTATAGAATAAAGTATGCTAAATTCATAAGATTGAAATAGACTAAAAATATACAAAAATGTAAAATCAAAAACAATATGAATATAAATAATGAAAATGCGTTATATAAAATCGCAGAATCACTTTCATTTATTTTTGGATAAGCTTTCGAAATAAACACGTAACAATAACATTTGTTTGAGCAGTATAGATTGATCACAAAAAATTGAAGTCAATCCGAGCTTCGGCTCTGTGACACTTCCCTGGTCAAAATAGTTGCTATTACAACATTTTAAAATATCCATTATTGGTAAAAATAACAATTTTATCCATTTTTTGAAACATCCCGTTTGTATTTTTTTGAAGGAACGACAACTGATTTTTTGACAAATCCAACCCAGGCGTTCATTTGTTTATTCGGTGAATATTAATTAATAAAAACAATTACTTTTAGTACCTTTTTCCCCGACCGTGTTTTCCTAACAGTATTGTCAATTCCAACGAGGTATTGTTCTCGGAGGTAGCGGTTCCATGAATGGACTCGGTTACAACCGTTGTAACGGAGAGGATTACGACAATGGGCAAACTTCACCGGAGATCCCATCTGGAATTCCAAGAGTGTAACGGTTGCATACAAGGACATTGAAAGTTACCACGGCAGGTACGAGAGCAACCCAGGTATTTAAATTTAGTTGAGGATTTTATTTCAGCGTGGACAGTTGTTCCCTGCTTTTTTTAGACGTTCGTACAGCACTACTGACTTTCAAGTACTGGTTTGAACATTTTTTAGAAAGATCCGTAGAACTGAATTTATTGATATTGTATATTTTAAATTTTTAAACGTTTTATTAAACGAAAATATCACGTTGCACCAACCCTAGAGTCAAAGTATGTTTATGTCTGAATAGGCCTTGACTTTGAACCAAACTTGACTGATTAACTCCGTTTTAACGGCAGAATTTCAAAATATCGATCCCCGCAAATTATCGTAAAGACAGACACCAAATCACTTGCATAATTCATAACAATTAGTTTTGCTTAAATACCAAGGTTTGGCTTACGCAACGGAGGGAGAAATGTACATCGAGAAAATGCATTTCCAGGACGGAACTGACACATTTTACGAAGCGGTGGCAGAAATATGGTATCCAATCCAGTACGTCAATTCCCTCGGAGACCAAAGGGGGTTTACCAAAATCGACTTCAACATGAAACACGGTGTTCGATGGGGCACTTATAACGCGTTTCTCGAACCTATTTTGGGACGCCCGAATTTGAAAATTTACCGGTACGCTTGGGCCACAAAGGTTCGTACACTCGATTTAATATATTTTAATTCCTGACTTATTCTCATTATTCGTACTAAAAAACGATTCAGAATTATCACGTTAATAAATTGTCGTGTCTTGAAAATAGTGTAACATCTTTAAAAAACCTAATATCATTATCAGATATGATTAGACTAAAATTTTAAAATAGTTACGCTTAGGTAAATATGTAATAAATAATCTCTACGATACAAATAGCATAAATCAAGTTAAACTCCCACGATAAATTTAATGCGATGCAATGTTAAACATAAATCATCGATTTGTGTAACCTTTTTATTTGGAAGTCGTCCAATCAACAAGACGGTTAATTTGATTAATGCACTTTTAATCTAAAAGATGATCTAATCATCATAAATTGAAATAATTATTTAGACATTTTACAAATTATTGGATTATTAATGTCATTTAGGAATGTCTCGCTTGAATCGCCATTTATAATTTAATGGTCTAGACTTAGTTAGAATAATAGCTAAATATAACCCCTAATACCTATTGTCTTGCTATTTAAAGAAGAGCCCTAAGGGACATCAAGGCTCTTGAGTCTTTACGCGTAAGTTCATCTCAAACTTTAACAAGAACTTTTAGTTAGTTAAGTAATACTTAAAATTAAAAATTAAAAGTTCTTTTAAGTTTAGTTAAGTTTAGAATTTAGTTCAGCCTATAACCTTGTCCGGAAATAAAGTAACTTCAGATAATTTTGAACCCGTGGCCTATGCTGTTCTAAATTCATAATTAATAATTGGATGGATACAGATTCACTTCGATTCCAACAAACGAGCTGAAGGAGTCACGTACACGAGACATGGGAAGACCCACTACGTTGAAGTATAACCTGATATGATTTCCCTTAGACTGAATACAGAAATCCATCAGATTATGATTTAAATTCCACCTATCCAAGCATTAATATGACATGAATAGGCTCTGAGTTACTCCGAAGATCGAGATAAACGAACTCTTAATAAAGCAAGTCAGGAATTATCGATACCAATCAATTAATATACCATCTTGGCCAGTGGGCAAGTGCTTGAAACTAGAATTAGAGAGACTTGGGTTCTATCCCCGGTTGGTTATATTTTTGGCTAATTTATGGAATTCCCTTACTTGTTACAGAAGCAAACAAAGAAATTATTCTGTCGGCTGGAGCTATCGATTCCTCAAAGCTCCTTATGCTATCCGGAATAGGACCACAAGGGCACTTGAATGCATTTGTCGTAAGATTTTTGAAAGCTTTTCTTCACTGTGAAAGTTGGTTATGAACCATTCCGGAGTATCTCTGTCCTTAACAGATATATACAACGGATGGTATAAAAAAATAAACCAAACGAATAGATCCTAAAGGCCACTTTTACAGCATAATAGATTCCAGTGGTGGTTGACCTACCGTCGGTTGGTGACCATCTTCAGGATCATTTAGGAAGTTATCTCCCTCATTTGGTGCTTAACAAGGCATTTGGCAAAGCCGACTATGCAACTCCAGCCAACATCCTTGAATTCGTTACCAACGCTTCAGGTTGGAAAATTTAAGTGTCTCTTTTTTAACAGGTTGATCCCAAGATTGCTTAACAACAGGGGGCTCGGTGTCTCTACAGGTTAGGCCAAATGAAGGGTTTTTGAAAAAACTGTAACTTTCAAGTTTTCGAAATCGACCGGTTGATCATGACAACAAAATTTTTTGATAGATTTCATGCGTCATGATTTCTTCGACCTTGTTCTGAAGCTTCTGTTCTAGTCGGCTTTGAACTTGATTGAGGAGGACAATAAATAAGAGATTTCTACTACAACGTTCCTATGCAATGCGAAATGTATTATGAATGAATGAATAAAGAAATGAAGGGTTTTCCATCCAGATAATGGCGACAAGGTATAGGTTGGAGGCTTGGGGGATGGGGATGAAGGATGGAAGTTCCGGTTTTTATGAGAGAATTATTACAGTTATCGGTAGTTTATTCCTCTTGCAAAATCAAAATAGAGGATCAGAACAGAGAACAAGAGAAAAGAGGATATGATGATGAATTAATATATCATGTAAAGATATGGTGATGGCAAAGAATCCAACAATTTCAGCTGAAAATGCAATGATATGAACTAAGAAATGGAAGTGGGCATAGTTTGCCATTTTCCTAGAGGAACAATGACGTCACGAGGTGATTTTAAAGCTATGACGTCATCAGTTGCTATACAACTATGACGTCACTATTTTTTTGGAGGTCTGACGTCATCATTTGACCTCCAATTTTAATTTTTTGAAAAAACCTTCCATTTGGCCACACCTCCTGGGGCAAGGAGAAAGCGGTTGTCAAGGCATCTTGGGTTGATCCCATTAAATGATCTGTAAATCCTATCAGTCTGTCTTGAGAACGTGAATCACAAATTAGGATTTCGACTCTTGGCCTAAAGTAGCATCTAATTCGAGCTGGATCGAATTACCGACCTTATCCCGACATCCAGGTTTACATTCACGAACAAGTGGTTCTGAACCAAGAAACCGTCATGTTTGAAGTCGGACTTGGAAAACCGGAACAAACGGGAACGGTTCGTTTGTCGTGCTCCGATATCCAGGCCGACCCCATCATCAACCCACGGGTTTTCGAAAATCTAAATGATCTGGAGCGACTTATTGATGGTAATTTAACGAAATCACCTGATACAGAAGCTGTTCATCTTGCGAAACTTTGCTACATCCGTTTCTAACTAATTATTCTGCGCTTTTAATAAGAACTATGGAAATGGCGTCCTTCTTCCTCAACTCTCCAGTTTACAGAGCCCTTGGGATTCAATGGAGCAAGAATGACTACAAACCAAGATTGTGCGATTTGTTCCCGTTCGCAAGCCGAGAGTACTGGCGCTGTTATGTGCCGATTATGGGCAACTTGACTTGGCATCCTACTTCCACCTGTCGGATGGGACCCAACAGTTCTGTTGCTGTCGTTGATTCCCGATTGAAGTAAACTAATTAATGCAATTTTATTTAATTTTTCTCAATTAATAAGTCCTACAATGCCCAAAAAGCCAGAGCAATCTGCTAATTTAAAAATTAAATATAGATACTCCATGACTATTAGATTTCACATGATTATGATCAGAACATAACATCCCAAAACTCAGAGAATTTGATAAGTCGCATTGGTTTTTCGCATCTATCCCTTCCATTAACGTTTAAAATTAGATTTTTTCATTTAACCTCCGAACTTCAATTAGGAATATTTTTATTTATGGAACTCAAACTTCCTCGTACACATAAAGTTAAGTTAGGTTAGTTTAAAATGTTTACTAAAAATGGCAATTGGAGTTTTCGGCATTGGATTTTTAAATATCTCAATAGGCAGGGTCAGAATGTATGATTATAATTATGCAACAATTTTGTAACTAAACGATTTAATTAACAGGGTGTTTGGAACGACTGGGCTCCGTGTTGTGGATTCATCCGTGATGCCACAAGTCCCGAACGGGAACACCAACTTCCCCTCTATCATGATCGGTGAAATGGGAGCTAAAATCATTCTCAATAAGATATAAATTATGCCAACGATAATTCGGATATAAATATATACCTTCCACGGAATGTATTAAAAAACAGTTATAGATAGAGATTTATTTTGAAATATTGTGGTATTTTTTGTCAAACATTCTGGAATAAAATTACTATTCCTAATCAAGGAGGATGTAAAATTCTCATATATTGTTGTTGAACTACTTCAATTTAGATAATCCGAAAGGTTATTGGCCCTTAACAATGCAGTGCCGTCATGAATTGCAAAAATCGGCATCGGTTCAAAAACAAATCAATTGCAGCATATTTTTTAAGTACAATGATATTATTTTCGTGATCGTATACTATTGACATAATATATTCTTCATTGTCTTACACTATTGTGTAAATAAAGATTTGCTAATAGTGGTCTCAAATTCACCAAAACACAAGCTAAATCGTTTAATACAAACATCACTTGCAATTCATCAATTGTGGCAAAATACGTGGATTGTCGTATACATACATAAATTTAAAAAATCGAAGGAACTCAATTCCAGGTCAAATGCCCTCATTTTTCAAATAAAATCCTGACTTAAGATTAAAAAATTTACCACAATCAGTGAGTTCATCTACCGAGACGCAGGATTCACATTTTACTGTAGATCAAAACCTTTTTAGTAAAAGAAGGCGTAAATCTGTAAATCATGCTGGGTGACATGATTCGGTACCTGATTATTTTTGTACTTTGCCTTGGTACCTGCAATTTTCAACTTGCATCATGTGGTACAAGTAAGTTTCAGTTTTTTCATATATTACTAGATAATTTTAAGTATTTATATCGAATAATTATTTCCCATTAAAACCATGTTGCACAAATCTTGAGCTAAACTGAATTTCAAATACATTTTACTCTCATTACAGTTGGTAATAAACCATTGAAAACGATATGTTAAAAGGGCGAAGCCAAAACGACACATTTCTAAAACATTTATTAACGGAAAAAGTAGTTTAGTATAGCAATTTTAAAGTTTACATAAGTTTGTTTAGAGGGATTGATCAATTATTTTAAATTTGTATTTTTACGAAATCTGGACGTGGGTTTGAAACCCGAAAACCATCTACGACATATAAAAATGGTTGGGGATTTATTTCAAGACTTCGGTACCGTAAATTTTAATTTCATTGTACGTCTCTTCCGGTAGTTTTAGACGGAGAAAAGATCGAAATCAACAAGATTGGGAATCGCGAACAATTTGACGATTACAGAAATTTGGGCCGTTTGGCGAGACAAGCTCCTGGACACATGTCTTCTGACGAAATCCAAAACGAGGAACTTGGGGACGATGAACCCGACCTCGCTCCTGAACCCAATGAAAAACCCACCAAAAAACCGAACAGTAAACCAAACGAAAAGCCTTCGAATATGGTACCGGGTCCATCTGATATCATTCCGTCTCCCGAAAAACCCCCGAACATGATCCCGTCTCCTGAAAAACCCCCAAATATGATGCCATCTCCCGAAAAACCCCCAAATATGATGCCATCTCCTGAAAAACCCCCAAACATGATACCAGCGATGGAGATCCCAACTTATAAACCCAACTTCCATTCCGATTCCGAATCGTCAGAGGAAGGACATTCACATCAGTGACATGGTCAAAAATTTAAGAAATCTATTTCCACTTACTTTATATGAATTGTATAAAAAATTAGTCATTTAAAAGGTCTCCAATAAATCTTGATTTACGAAACTATTATGTGCAAATTAAATATTATTCACCTCTATATACAATATTCATAGTTTCAGTAATTTTTTGAAACCTAGGTTCTTCTAAATCAAGCTGCCCATAAAGACTTTACATGATTTTGCTGATTGGCTAATGAGCTGATGATGCTGAGAAATATCATATGTAAACGTAGTCCGTTGCTATTTCATTCACAATCGGAATATTCGACGCCAAAGATACGACCGCGAGATTTAAACTATCATCGATTTAAACTCCCTTATTTCAGATTCTAAGCTATTGCATCATATTACCCCTGACCATTTACTCCAAATTCACCCCGACTTGTAAATCCTACACATTCTTAAGAGCGTTCTCAGAAAAGATTGGAACAAAAAGCCCGTCAAATCTATACATCGGGCCAAACGAATCTTGAATTCGGCCCAGACTTCAGTTAAAGAATAACTGCGAATTCTTCTATTAAACCACAAGAGCTCTAATCCCGCCGCAAAAATCATTCCACCGCATACCACACCGGCTGACCTGAAATTGTTGACCGTAAGCGCCGAGACTGTGCTCGCTGCCGGCGCCGGTTGCACCATTTTTCGCTCGTGGCTATACATCGCAGCGTCGTAAGCGCTCCTAAGGTCAAATGACGATAGCGTCGTTACTGCCGTCATTACTTTAATCACCAGCATATCTTCCTGCCACCTTAGAATCCCAGAACAGTCAAAGCGGGCCAGAATGGAATTGAAATACTTGAGAAAAAAATTCGGTTTTGCCAACCAGGGACATGGGATGGTCATGCTCGGCAATACCATGTCACGTGGATTTCGGAGTACCACATAGCCACATATTTGAAATCGTTTGTCAAGGCACCCATGGCAATGTCTATGTAGTCATTGAATATGGCGCCGGCAAGCATAGGAATATCCTTAGGCTCCAAATCACGTGCTACACTCGAAGTCACATCGAGTTTACTGTCGGTCGATAAAACAATCGTCGTAGAATCAACGATTTTTAACCGTTGGACGATTTGAGTCAAGATTTCACTGTCCACGAGACCGGAAGTTGAGGCTTGGATTAATGTCAAGCTTACATATTTGCCAGTGATGATCTTAATGTCACTGTCGGCTAACTCCTTCATCGTCGTTGGTATTTCCGGATACAGTTCCTTGGTCATAAACGAGAAGAGGCAGCCCTTGTATCCGTTAGTAAGGACGATTCCAGTCAGGAGGAGCAAGAACAACCAGTATTTCGGTTTTTTAAATCTTGCTTCTGAAATTACATCAGAGATTTCCAGGTACGCTCCAATGTTCCAAAACAGAAAATCTGACAATTTCTTGCATTTGAAATCACCGCTCAACGAATTTGGTTCGAAATATACATAAGTGGCACCTCTGTCATGAATAGAATCGACAGGGCTATAAATAGCCAACTTAGGGGGTCAAAGGGCTTGACTAACACGGCAAAGTCGTATCCTCCGGTTTGTGTAAAGATGGGGAACATGAGATATTGTATTGTTTCGGCATGTGGTAACCAAACCAACTTATCCTTCGACGGTATCAGTAAATTGTCGAGAAAAAATGTGTCGGTTAACGCACCGTAGTGGGCCATATAAACGAGACCGTGCGAATCGGGTACGGCTTCGTCTGGCTCAATGCTATCTCTCGTAAAGTTCCACCGCTTACTCAGCTCGTCTAGTATGAAACCTTGCTTAGAATCCACGTCAATTACCGACTTTTCCTGCAATTGTGTATGAAACGAATACCAGATCTTATTGAAATCCCTATAGCTTTGGAGCTCTTTGAGGTCAACGGGGGTCAGCTGATCAGGGTCTTCGGCACAGGAGACCTGATTTACGAGGAAATAAGACCGGGATTCGAGTTCCAAAGCCAGATATTCCGAAGCTATGGAAAACAAATGCAAAGTTCCGAGGAAGTTCTGAAATCCGGGTACAATCGCTGCAACCACCAATAAGATGTAGTTTGGGTTCTCGTTTGAAATTGCCGTTCGGTCCAATAACTCAGCGGTTTTGCTGTGTTTCTCTGATTCTGTTAATACAATCCGGATATGAAAATTCAGCCCGAGTTTCCGGTGAAGGAATGTGTCGCATCTCGGAGGATGCTTAATCAACTCCTGTAGTTCGTATCGGCCTCCAATGAGAGATATATGCGTTTCGACAACTGTTGGCGACAAGAACTGGTGGAATTGTAAATCTGACAAGTTATGGTCGGTATCGGCAACGAAATGAATAAGACCATCCATTGGAAGGATCGATAAAAAGTCAGCTAACGGAATTTGAACAGTGGATATTTCTTGTGGAAAGACGATATAAAATATATACAAGATATTCTGCTTCGGAATCATGATTTATTTGCATCAGTTGGAGTTAATTCTACCGAGGATATGTTTAATTTCAGTGAGTCTGGCGGATGATCGGATGCAACTACGAACAATTTTTTAACAACTTTGAAATATTATTTCAATTTATTGCAGTTTGTAAGTTGAAGGTTTTGCATTCTCTCAATAAAACGGAATACAAACCTTGGAACAAGATTCCAGAGTTGATATTGCACAACTTGCCTGGGACAGATATGAAAAACAATTTTTTTAACACGGCATCCCAGAATTTCGTACTGAATTTTTCATGTAACCACATTATCTTCAATTGGATGAACCGAAAGCATTTAGCTCATTAATAAAATGACAACCTGCAACAACTATGGAAATATTTGGTTTTAATCAATATTCAGTACCCAGACCGAAGGGCACCGTAAGGAATATCGAATTACGAATGGTGTCGGTGAGTTGGATTTGGAATACAAATTTTACATAGTCATAGGTCACATTAGCAAAATCGTAGTTGATTTAACTCAATTATGGTCCATTTCAAATGAATTTAGCCTCTTTTTTTACATGAAACGAGATACAATGACTGTTAAATACTGCCTTTTATTTTATTTTTTATTGCCTGTTTTTAATATTAATTGTGCTCCGAAATATTTAAATACGCTCTTCGTTAGGCTACGATAAGGAGTAATCCCAGTCTCAGTCTAAAAATACAAATGAATGTGATTTGAAATGTGATTGATATTTTTGTGAAAATCCAGTTCGGTTCAATCTGAATGAAGTAAATATATTGAAAAATGAATGAAAATAGATTGAGTCGTTATTATTTTTTAAACTGTTTAAACTGAACTGTATTAATTTCCAAACGAAGGTAAATTTGACCCACTTAAACTATTGGAAAGTTAGAGATATAAACAGTGAAAGGTTGCACCTGAAAATGTATTGTTTAATTTTGCATTCAAGTTGAACAATTGGAGTTGCAGTAACTTTCGGAATTCACTTTTTAAATATGAAGACCCGTCTTTGCTGATTTTAATAAATTTGATTGTAATTAAGATAGCCCGTCTCAAGTAATAAAAACGGAAATGGGATTTCAGTCGTGAGCTGCAATAGTATTTATTTATCCAAGTGACCTTGAAAGGTCACGAATTTTTTTAAATTTTAGTGTTTGGGTTGAAATTGACAAGAAAGCTAACCTGTGAATTGGTGAATTTTGATATTTATTTAATTTGCTCTTCATCGAGTTTTAACAGTTCATAAAGTGTTTCAAAAGAAAAAAATTATATCCAAACGACCTGAAATTAAATGAAATTGTGCAGCAATTTCATTATAAATCCGTGACCTTTGGTGAACGTTGGTTAAAATAAATATAATTGCAGCTCTAGTGCTACTACATTGCCCCAATAGTGCTTTACTGATTAAGTTTAGTCGCCATTCGGGTTTCGACATCCTCAGATTTTGTTCCGGTTTCATCATCGTTTGTGCCTATTTAATTAGTCCTGCAGGTCTCACTGAAGTCAAATTTAATCAAGGCTCTAAGTATGCTGTGTTCAACAGTACCGTACCGGATACTGGTGCCGGTGGTCCGTTGATAATTAAATTTGTGAGCAGAGCCAATCGCATTCTCGGATTTTCCAACTGGTCGAGAATAGTTCGGAGGAGCCTTCGTTTCAAACGAAGTCGGAAGGAATGGAACGGTAATATTTAACAATATTGTTTGAAAATTTTAAATTAAAAATTTTCACAATTTTTCTCGCTAAAATCGAGTAAAATCGAATTTTCCAAACTCGAATTTGGGCCTAAACAATAATTCGACGTAAACGAATATTCCTTGCCATTGTACTGTAAATCGTTTACTCGCAACTTAAATTCTCGTTACACCGCGGGAAATTTTTAAATCGGAACGTTATACGTCATTTCACCCTGTTGTCTGCTAATATCTGGTTGCGTTATGTGGTTAGCTTAGAAAACAAAATTAACGGGCTCAAATAAACCCATTCGATTATAGAAAAAAATTGCCACGAGGATGACGCCGGATCTCTGAAACGATTGCTGCCAAATTCGAAATATTTTTTCGACTTCTCCGATGACTTCTCTAACCAGTTTCCGAGTCAAATCCAAACGTTCTGTCGAGATCAAGGACTCATTGCGGCCGAAATTCGTCATTTGGACGACAGCATTTCCATAGACGAGCAATTATTTGGCATCTTCGATCAAGTCAAGCATCGATCCTATCCCCTCGGTGTTAGGGATGACCGGAGGGGGTCCAAATTCTTCGGAGACTGGACCTACGACAATGGAGACGAGATGGCATTTTCCAACTGGGGTTCGTATCAAGGCGATGCTGAACCGAATAATGTTAAGATTTAATTTTCGACAAATTACAGATGGAAATCGATTTTTTAACAAGGTTTTTTATGAATTTGCAGGGGGAGCACATTCACTCATTTAGGACTAATCCGGTTTGGAAGCGTTGTTTTGAATTGTGTTTACTTTAATTTTTAATTGATTTGTTAATTTTAATTTTAATTGTGGGTTAGGCTTACGAAGGCGAAAGGTGCACGGGGGCTTATATCGGTTCGGACTCTGTCGGACCGGAGAGCTACTGGTTTGACACCAAATGCGATGAAGTTGGTCAACATCCGCGGGATTATTTCGCCGTTTGTCAGTTCCCTTATGGTCATGTTTGTTACAAGAACTCTGTCGAAGGTCAGTTTTGACCATGATACCATAAAAATACACCTACACATGCATGATCTTAAAGTTTTATTTTGAATCCAGAGGCAAATGACAAGAAGAGGCCAAAGGAACTGGTTCTGGTCGAGGAAATCCGGAACCGGAAGTATTATTTCTCATACCAACAGGTGAGAAGATTTTTGAAAACTTAATTAGCAATTAAATAAATCCGTTTTATTAAAGGAATTTAATTAAATTTTAGGCAAAATCCATGCAAGAAGCTGAGGAGGTTTGCGCAGAAAATGACATGTATCTCTTTGATTTCCCGAAACATTCTGCTTTCGCTCCCTTCATGAACATGCATTCTGTTCTTATGAGATCGATAAGTAAGGCTTTTATTTTAACCATAGTTTGGGGTTTAAATAGTTTAAAATTAATTTGTTAAGGTTTCTTAACGTTTATATTTAAAAATTAAGAACGACCAACTCACGCATTCGTTTGGACATCGGGGGTACTGAAAGATCCGTCAAATCGGGACGAGGGATGGGACTGGTTGTCAACAGGTCGTTTTTACGATGCCAACCCGGCGGATGACGAATACAGTTGGACCATCGAAATTGACCCATCCGGTCGAAATATTAACAAATGTTTGGCCTTGACTTTGGGATATGACGACGTCGACCAGTTGTTCTATATCCGGCCGAGTCTCTGCAACCATCCTTACTTCTTCTATTGCTACACTGACGAAAGTGAGTTTATTTGGGCAGTTATTACGAATTTTTAATTAAAATCGCATCTGAATTTTTGATTTTTTGGCTAGTGAGTAGAAACGATTAAAATTTAATCGTAAAATCGGTCTAGTATGCGCTCAGCAATTGAATTGATTTATTGTTTATATTCTAAATTCAGACTTAATCTGTACGATATTTCGTTACATTTGTAAATTTACGTTGATATTTCGAATTTCAGCGCCAAGAACCCAAGCGGCGTGCCCCAAGACAACAACTTCGTCAATGGTGTTCACGTCGCCAGTTGCCTGGGCCATACAAACACTGCCAATGAATAGATTATCTACGGCATCGATGTCAATGCTAGGAATGTCAACGGCAACGATGCCGGGTGGACGGTGGGCTATGCAAACAATGTCACCATTCGGAATGAATATGGTGACAAGCTCACCATTCGTGATGAACATGCAGGACTTTGCGACTACAGTTTCCCCGCTCGATGTGGCTACGACGACGGAGTCGATGTCTGATGGCACAACTGAATCAACATCAGATGGAACAACAGAGTCAACGTCAGATGGAACCTCAGAGTCAACGTCAGATGGAACAACAGAGTCAACGTCAGATGGAACCTCAGAGTCAACGTCGGATGGTACCTCCGAGTCAACGTCAGATTCAACGTCAGATGGAACAACAGAGTCAACGTCAGATGGAACGACAGAGTCAACGTCAGATTCAACGTCACATGGAACAACAGAGTCAACGTCAGATTCGACGTCAGATGGAATGACAGAGTCAACGTCAGATTCAACGTCAGATTCGACCTCAAATGGAACGTCAGATTCGACTTCTGACGGAATCTCAAATGAAACAACAGATTCAACGTCTGACGGAACCTCAAATGAAACAACAGATTCAACGTCTGACGGAACCTCAAATGATACATCAGATTCAACGTCTGACGGAACCTCAAATGAAACAACAGATTCAACATCTGACGGAACTTCAAATGATACAACAGATACAACGTCCGACGGATCCTCAAATGAAACAACAGATTCAACATCTGACGGAACTTCAAATGATACAACAGATACAACTTCCGACGGATCCTCAAATGAAACAACAGATTCAACGTCTGGCGGAACCTCAAAAGAAACCTCAGATTCAACGTCTGACGGAACCTCAAATGAAAAAACAGATTCGACATCTGGCGGAAATTCAGATGCAACAACAGAATCAACGCCTAGTACTGTTGGGCCCGGTTCAAGCTCAGGTGATAAATCCCCAGGATCAACGTCAGGTGAAATGACCCATGGGCCAAAGTCAGGTGAAACCCCTGAGTCATCAGACGAAATGGGCCCGGAAATATCGCCAGACGACACTATGTTAGAACCAGAAACAACAACGACAGAGGAAACGTCATCTGGATCTGAAACAGACGATATGGTAACTCTATCACCAGGCGAAGATTCTATGACTTCTGAACCAACGTCAGATGATATGACACCCGGATCAACGTCAGATATCGCAACACCCACTTCATCGATAGATGACGTGACACCAGACACGACTTCAGCTGGTGGTACAACAACTGAGTCAACATCCGATGGGTCCTCAGACTCTACGTCAGAATCGCCATCGTCATCAACACCAGTTGACGAAGAAGTTGACGATGCGCGTGGATTGATTGGCAAAACCAGGTTTCCCGCGAGTACAGATTCACAAATGAACAGACCAGAGGAGGAAGTTACGACGGAGACACCGTCAGAGAGTGAAAGCGAAGAGGGAGTTAATGCAGATCCGAATTACGGATTTGTGAGCAACCCCGATTATGAGGATGAAGTGTCTGAATCGGCAGAAGAATAGTTTTTTTTAATTACTTTGGTTAATTGAAGTTAATAAAATGACATCCGTTTTAATTTTTTAAAGTAAAACCACGATATATTAAATCTGAATACTCTTACCCTAGATAAATAAAAAATCCTATTAGGAGACATTCACAAATTACACCCCAATATTGTTTAAAGCTGACTCATTGATAAGAATTAATTAACTTTAGTTTAGGAACATTCATCATATCATAGGATCATCTGACGCAATTATGGGCAACTGAATATTAAAAATCATGAATATAGTCGCTTGAAATGCTACGAAAAGAAATAATGACCGTAGAATTTACCATATTTTCTTGTTTTTTGTTCAGAATTTGTTTGCAAATCCAAAATCGCAAAAATAGTTTCTAAAAACCCCGTTAGAACTGGGAATTTATTATCGTGCATTATAGTAGTTAAATGTATAATGAAGCGAACAAATATGGTATTTATGATTTATACATAAAATCCGTAGAATCAAACACTCGAAATAAAATTAAATCAGTTTTTTTAATGTACTTTTAAATATTTCATTACGTACATTAAACTTACATTTTCCGATTCATACAAAACAAAGAAAATATTACGGTAATAAATATTCCAAATCCACTCAAAGGTTTAAACTCCGAAGCCTTTGATCCCACCACATCTCCGATTTGTCCCGTATTTGTCCCTCCCGTAATCTTGCCCGTATTTTTCAGAAAAAATGCTTCATTAAAAGTTCTGCCATGTCGATCTCCTTGAGAAACTGAACTGTTTTTCAAAATAGGTCCATCCACTCGGGTTTGACCTTCGTGACCTTTTGATGAAAAATTCCGAAACGCCGAGACGACGCAGATGAGGCTGCACACCAGCTTGAAACAAATTTTTTAAAAGACATTTTTTTGACAATGTTTGTTTTCCAATTTCTGAAATTCTCACTGAATTTTTATAAAAATTACCAGAGTTGTTGAAATCCGCATTTTGTAAAATCTGAATGAGGAGAGGAGTTATTAAGAGCTGTTAAGTTAAGAGATTAACTAAAGCAAAACTGTAATTTCAGAAAATATACTCGATATGCTATGACTGACAAAATGACAAGGAATCAAGTCCCTTTCCAGTTTTCTATATTTATGCTTAACTTTGATGAATCATAGCTTAATTACTTAATTAGTAAAGTCAAACTGCAATGACATTTTAATAACCTACGGTGAAATTACTGATTGAGTGATTTTTAATGACCTGCATTATGCACTACGTAATTGGATTCTAAGACTCCCTAATTCTCAACGTATTTATTTAATTTTTATGACACGTAGATCTCTTAATATTTCACTGAGCCAAACAAAACTAAATTAAATATAAAAATAAAAACAATTAAAAATCTGGATTTATGGATTTATGCCTCTAATTTCTGAATAATCCCTAAAAATGACTTATACAAAAAACTGTATTTGAATAAGATTTAATCAAGTATTTTGCATTTTAACCTTTAACATAAAATGCAATTTTTCACAACATGACTGCTTATTAAAATCATTTTAAATATCTCTTGAATGTGAATTCTTTCGATGATTGTTGGTCGTAATAGAAAATCAACTCCGATGAACTGGATAGCTCCCATTAATTCAGTTCTTACCGAAATGTTCCGATATTTTATCTGCAATCACAAAGAAAAACAAATACTTAAGTCAAAACGGCAACAGTAGCTAATTTGTAGTTGTTGTTTTGCACAAACCAGCAGCCATTTGGTGTTGTTCAGACTCTAAGATATCGATCAAATTGGCAACAGTTGCCTTCTGGCCCTTTAGATCGGTCCAAGCAGTAAGGATTCGAATAAACAATTCTTCTACATTAAATGTCTCCATCAGGAGCTGTCTGTTAAGGCCTGCTTTCTCTGTTTCGTCCAGATCAAGAGCCGAATAGAATTGCATCCAATTCCGCGTTATAACCGTACTGAGGAGGTGGTTCTTCACAATTGTTTTGATGATTTGTGGAGTTAAAACTACAGATAAACAGTTTTTCATTGAAAATTAAAGCCATTTGTTTATTTGATACAGTTAGGTAATTAAAGTTGAAGTTTAATAAATTACCGGTAGCTTGGAGTTTCGAAAATTTGACATCGGGGTTGGAGTTGGCCATTATGTGGAGTAGATTAATTACAGATTTTAAAAATTGCGGTGTCGGTGTTTAACAGTAACTATCAACTGTAGCAGCTCAGGTGCTTTTAACGGATTTTGAACGACCGGAACCCGAGATAACTACTTTAATCTGTAAGCCTGTTTTGTAGCAATGTAAATGTACTGCTGTTGGCGACTGAAGATTAGATAAATCAGACAGTTTTACAAATATAGCAACTCGGATTAGTCCAAACTTTTGAGTGGTTTCTGACGAGTTAGTTTGTTTCACAAATATTATAGCAAATCAATTTAACACTACCACATTTGAACATTGTATTTATTTAATTCACGTTGATAAAATAATATAATACTGTTTGCCATTCATTGCAAAATAACACTGTCATATATATTGGCTTCAGTCAAAACATTTAGCAAGGCACGATAAGTTAAACGAGAGTCAATAAATGTTCAATCCTTGCGTTGAGATTATTAATACCTCCGTACAATCTAGTTTGAGTTCAAGCATCCGGTGGCCAAGTCTATATAAACTACAAATATTTGTAGTCAATGTTTTGCATACGAAAATAGCCCGAAAGCAAATAGCAATGGACAAAACATTCACATTAGATAGAGCACATTCCAAAGCATGACTAATTTAATATTTCGAGCATTGATTTTTTTTATTTTTTATCGGAATTTATTAGTTCGTTAAATTGGTTAGTTAGCTTATTTAATTGATCAAGTCGATCAGTCCAGCCTTTTGGGCTCTATCGTGACACGGACGGACGGACGGACAGCATGATTGCATAAGACCTGACTCGGGCTAAAAATTTGAAATTCTCATTCCGGAGTCGCGGTCCTCCCCTCTTAAGTTTCTTTAATTTCCCAATTAGCGCCAGCAACACCATAGGCCACATCTCCATTATATCGACGATTTCGAACCCATTTAAACCATGATATTTTCATATAGGCTAAATAAATCGCATTAAAACCTAGAAAAACTGATAACCTCAGTACCAAGAAAATATTAAAAACTATCCTATATGACTGGTATTCGAAGGTCGTTTGCGATTGCGGTACATTCAGTTCGGTCCAGAATTCACATTTATTTCGTAATTATTCATGCGTTTGTAGATATCAAAGGCCCTGAATTTATAGGGACTCGGATTACAACAGAATCACGTCTCTCTAGATTCAAGGCCTGTACGACGATTGAAGTAGGTACAATACACGTGTGTCAGTTACATTTGTTGAGTTTTCATAAAAGTATACAAACTCAGAAATTGTAAATTGGACTATCTATCTTATTCTACAACACCTATATATTTTGTTACAATCAGGAGACATGTAATTTGACAACAAATCGTTTCAAAAATTACAAAAGAAGCCCAATTTCTCATATCCTCTGGCCCACAATGTGCAACAAATCAACCCCACTTCAATCATCTCAAAATAACTCAAAATTTACATTTTTCCGTTAACGATGGTTTTTGATTATACTCGTTCGTAATTTGTTGTTATTCAGGCAACTAGAAACTAGCTTTCGCAGGATACAGCGATTTAAGGGTCTTATTTACCGGTTTGTATCGAAACATAAACTGACAGATATTAGATAGTGTGTTGCCACAAACTCTTAAGCTTTCATGCATTAGCAATAGCTTCTTATATTGATGCAATTGTTCCCTTTCTTATTGCAAAACCTTTTAGTGCAACACCTTTCAAGGCAACTTTAGTGTTAAACACATTTCCAATTTTCGTGAGAAAGTGTCGTTTTTTCAACAAAACATTTCCAAAAGCCCGTCTGGAATTCATTTAGTACAAAAAATGTCAATTTGTGAAACTCCATGACAGGTTGACAAAAAGTAAATGGGAAACCGAAACCTGGAAACCTTGTATTTGGGGTTTGGAGCTAATAATAAAATACGCAGAAATGTGATACTCTAGTCTAGACATGGACAACAAGATTTCCTCGCAAGTAAAGTTGCAATAAACCCCAAGTAGACATCTTTAGTTATGTTTTAAAATTGTAAAATAATAAAATATTTGCGAAGTTTCAATGAAGCATAAAAACTACATCATGGTGCAAACCATAACTCCCATCGAAATAATGCCGAACCCATATCATCAAAACTCGATCAAACCTTACAAAATTATGGCAACGGAATTGGGAAGCATGACGAAAGGGAAAGTTAATTCCGAGTCAAAAGTCAGTGACATGTTTAATTGCATGAGGTATTTTCTTATATTTGGAAAAGTCATCGGAGTTGTGCCGATTAGTGGTCTCTTCAAAGGGAATTTAGATGAACTCAAATTCGGGTAAATATAAGTTTATTGAAGTTTTTTGATGATTAAAAAATTCGAACCCGCTAATGGTTTTAACTATTACAACAGACGATGGAGTTTGACTTCAATTATAACTAAGGCCATAATATTCATACTGACACTGAATATGGGAGTGGCTGTACTCGGGTATTTAAAAACTGGCGGGAAGGATGCAACGCAATTAGCGAAAAATGCCGCGGCGTCAGTTTGTTACGGGATTGGGCTATATGTGTAAGTAATTTTTAATTTTGTTATGGCTTTATTTTAATTGGCCTCCTATTTATTTGAATTTCGAATCCTATTTATTTGAATTTCGCCTCCTCGAATATTTGAAACTTAATCCTTTGACTTTACCTCCCATTTATTTGAATCGTCCTCCTCATTTAATTTGAATCGGCCTCCTAAAAATATGAATGGTCTCCTCAAGATAAACAGACATTTTAGAATGTTGAAAGGTATGAGTTTATCAAAAATAATATGTATATGTATGTATTTACTGATCCATACCTTCATGTTATCATATTCCCTTAATCGTATATGTATATTAGCAGTGGGCTTTTGGGAATTGTATGTAAACTTATATTAGTACTTTACAGGGTTATAGGTATTGTAAAGATTCTTATCAATATTATTATCATGATACACTAACGGAATCCTCCACCTCAGACTCGTTCTAGTGAGCTGAGTTGGCATTTTTTTCTTATCTATTCTTTGGTCAGAATTAGAAATGTGTTGTTAAATGTGACATTTAACAGTTTTAACTAAAAAAAACTGGAGAAAATGGCAAATCAAAGGTCACAAACCATTCAATTAAATCAGGATACAGATTCCGGTTCTAAGATTG
This sequence comes from Desoria tigrina, assembly GCA_906901685.1. Lineage (NCBI taxonomy): Eukaryota > Metazoa > Arthropoda > Collembola > Entomobryomorpha > Isotomidae > Desoria > Desoria tigrina. Next base: position 2,052,894 of record CAJQTU010000035.1, read on the forward strand.
AAAATTCTGATGATGAGAATGATCAATGAACCTCCTCAAAAACAATCCCGAGTGTAGCATAACTGGATTACTACCGGAAAATCTTTTCCCGATTTAAAAACGGCCAGGTCACACATACATCTCATAACAAATGGTTGCAAATGAGATAAACGAATATCTTCGACTACTAAAGAAAACTTCTTGTTGAAATTTGAACACTTATCGGTCAAGAATGACCCGATTGTGGATGGTCGATTTCAACACACTGGACTGGGAGAAATCACATTGCGCTTGCTACCCAAATAAGAAGTTGTATGTTTGCAAGCACATAATGGGATTTGCAATTAAAAATCGATTATGTGTGCTTCGTCCAGAAGCGAAATCGGTCCCAATAGGACAACAACGTGCCCGTGGAAGGCTTGCAATAAATAAAAAAGCTCTGATCATTGAATAATTATAGTGCTGAATGTTAAAGTATTTTAAATATTTATAAATTTCGTTTAAATTGATATAAAATGACCCACCATATGAGTGGCGTATTTAATTTTAACATAAAATGTCTATTTATCTTGAGGAGACCATTCATATTTTTAGGAGACCGGTTCAAATTAAATGAGGAGGCCGATTCAAATAAATGGGAGGTAAAGTCAAAGGAGTAAGTTTCAAATATTCGAGGAGGCGAAATTCAAATAAATAGGAGGCCGATTAATTACAAGCCTTTTGTTATCGCTAAATATAGACCCGCTAACGCTACAACTAACAGTGTTAAATTGTTAAAAACTAGATGGCGTTGGCTTTAGTTAAAATTCGTTAGAATATTAAAAATCGTAACAATTGTAATATTTTATATGGTACAGTGAAAGCCATATACTATAATAATAAGTTCTGTTCAAGGCAAGAGAAGGCAATTTAATAGGTTTACTATTTACACATCTTTTATATTGAATTGAATTTGCTCCTATTTGCATGCATGGTTTAAATTAAATATAAATTGCAGTTTTTCCACTAAAATGACTGCCACCGAATGAATTCTTGAACCAATTTTGAGCACAGCTTTACATTTATGAGTGATACATGTGCATCATATTTGAAGACGAAATATTAATTGGTTCTGATTCTGATCCGTTACGAACAACTGGATTTTGATTTCGCGAGTCCGTCCTGACTTTGACCTGGAAATATATTTAATGAACGTTGTCTGAATAATTTCAGATACATTTTCATCTACCGAAATGCAGAAGGCTTGATTCGACTCCTTCGTAAATGGCGTGAAATACAATTGTCAAGGAACCAGGAGGAGTGGGATCTTAAGTTAGGTTTCAAAATAAATGTCATCGCAGGGGCTGTTTTGACGTCAGCTATAACCGAAAATGCCGTGTCACACCTTCTTCTCTTCCCTTTAAACGGTAGGATTAAGTTTATGTAAAGTTAACTTAAGTTAAGGTTAACGTCGGTTAAGTATGTATTATTTCTAGTTTGTAAATATTGAATGCGATTGAGAAAATCCCGACCCCTGAAGTCATATTTAGAATTGTTGAAAAGTTTTTGCAAATAAAGTCCCTGTGCAGTTTGACTCGCCGGGTAAAGCTCATTTCCTATTTATGCATAGGAACATATTATGATATAGCCCACTGCTCCAACATGAGATTGGCTATGGCCGAACTAGTTTTTCCCGGCGAGTCAACGCGGATAGAGACTTTAATTCCAGTAAAAATGAACTGAAATTCAATCGATTAAGACAGCCTATTAATTTCTTTCTCTTTCAATACTCATTTTACTGGCTTCAGAATACGTGGAAAACCCCTTGGAGTATTATTACGAAAATTCGCACAAACAATGGGCGGAAATGATCCCTTATAATCCAGCCGTCGCGATAGCCGTCTTCCTGTGCAACAAATGGGCACTCTATGCCTGGAACTTTGGAGATATTTTACTCATCCTCATTTCCCGAACTATTTATGGCCGATTCCGAGGATTTATGGAGGCATTAAAGGAGCAATTAAGTATCCGAGAAAAGGGTAATTAATGATAATTGTAAATCGCAAACCGAAAATACCCTCAAAACATACAATTTACTTAAATTTTTGCAAAAAAAATTACTCAAAGTTTGAAGTTTTGTAGCCTCTTAGAGATTTAATTTCTCTTGCAAAAATTTAAATACAATTGTAACTTAATTTTGAGTAGTTGAAAAGACATGGTGGCACAATGCTATTGAGGATCATTCAAAGCTATGCAAACTAACGGACGAATTCGCAGATTTACTTTCCCCTCTCATCTTTACTTCCTTCGTTGTCAACATTTATTTCATATGTATTCAGGTAAGATATAAACTCACTGATATATTGCGATATTAAAGATAATGTGTATATTCTCTGGTTGTTTTTAATACCCAAATGTTTTTAAACGGCAGTTGCATCTGTTCTTAACGCCATCCGGAAACTCAACGTTCCTAAAATCTCTATACGGAAGTTGGTCATTTTTGCATCTGCTTGCAAGGACTTTTGCAGTGGCACTAGCCGCAGCCAAAATCAACGATTACGCCACTCACTTCAAACATTTATTAAATACTTGTCCGGAGGATACTTATACACATGAGGTATATGGATCCGGTTTGGGTTTGAGCAATTAATTATGAGATTATGTCAGCGAAGTCCGATTTTTCTCGAGTCAAAGGTGTAACGACAAAAGTGTAACGACGCCGTAGTCAAATACAAAGGCGTCAGGACAAAGGAGTCTGACGACATATATAGGTGTCTGATTTTTAATGCTTAGGTTTATTAATCAAATCTTAATTCGATTCGACATAAATTCACATGAATTCTTTTGAGTAAATTTTAAAGTGCTAAAAAACGGTTTGATTTGCCGACTCTTTTGTTTTGACACCTTTGTTGCTGGCACATTTATAGAAATTGGTGGAATTTAAAATAAATTTTAAGATCTGTTTAAACGATTGTACAGGTTGAGAGAGCGGAGCGGAAGTTGAACAATTATCCCACGGCCTTCCACGGATTAGGAACATTTTATATAACCAGGCCATTTATAATGTCTGTTATTTCCGTAATTTTTACATTTGAAATAGTTCTTTTAACGACGCCGCAGATGATGATTTCGACACCAAAATAAAACCAAAAACTGACAAGATCCATATCGATATTGGTCTAAAAACTTAAGCCGTCCCAACTGGAAATCCTTGGTTATGCATTAGTTTAATGGTTTTTATAGCATTTATTACGTTAGCGCTGTACCTGCCAAAATTATAATAATAATAATGATAATTAAAGCATTTTTTTAATTATTATTATTTTGATGAGAATAAAACAAAATCCTCATGAGTTTAACAAAATAAAATGAAACGTAGTAACACAATCAAAAATTTTCAACATTTTATAATCGGTATATTTTCTATGATACATCACTACATCCGTTGAACAATTTACATTAAATCGAAAACAATCTAGACTCAATATTTCGAAATTGAGGAGCTTAAACCCTGAACAGAAATGTTTTCAGTCTTTCAACGACGCAATAGTAAGTAATAACCATAGATGTATATAAAAGTAGTAGATGTCAATCGTTGCATACTGCTCGGTTATTTTACCCGCACGGATATGTAGCTTCAAAGTGGCCTGAGCCAGGCCACCTCCAGCCCTCAAGAGAACCAAAAAGCTGCCCTTAGCTAAAAATTAAACCAGGAGATACGAAATCTTCATCAGGCAATCAGGCTCAAACCTCAAATGCATTGTAATGGACAGATGGCGCAGCAAAAAATTAATCCGGACGTTGCTTGGCCCTGCACGCACTTCTACTCTTCTATATACTTCTATGGTAATAACGTATACGTACGTTTAGTTAATTTTTATCCTATAACAGTCAACATTAGTGCTTATTGGTAAACACTATTTTTTATTAGCATGCTTTTTAGTTAACAGACAACCATAAATCTTACACATTTTGTGATTGTGCAATTATCTAAAGACTTTAAATCTTATATTACAAAGAAGCTTGGATATTGGCGAGTTAAAACCGCCAATGGAATAAAAATTGAAAGTCTGTGAATCAGAATGATTCGACCTCTCGCCTTATATTTATCGTAATCGACGGGTGAAGATATAAAAAACTATATTATAATTAAATTACCCCATTCATATCATAACATCTGCTTCAGAGTCAACGACGTCAACGATCGCTTCTTCTAAGCATTAATGAATAATATCATATATCCTCGTTGACTTTCCAATTCCAAACCAACTTCGGACGGTATCGAGTAATCTGCGAAGAATTGAGCGATTTTGGTCGATATTTGTACGAGACACCGGGCTATTTGTCCCAGTGCGGTTAGTAAGACGGTACGATTCCAACTCCGGTTCCGTAGAGTTCGGAGTCATCGTAACTAAAAAGTTTAGCTGAATTGCATTCGAAGCTGTTGGTGCATAATCAGTCTCTTCTTCTCGATTTTGACTAGGTTGTCGACTATAGTGTCCTCCACTCACATCAGCATGCTTTATGTGCCCTGATAAAAAAACGGGAGATTTTTTTTACTGGTGTAGTGCGTTAATACCCCGTATAGGTAGGTTCATCTGAATTAGGGGGCAAGTTCATATTTTATGGGGGCACATTCAACTTTAGCCCACTTAAGTTTAAGTTTAAGTCCCAGGGCTCAATGACTCGCCGGGTAAAACTCGTGTCGTCTATATGTATGGCAGCGTTTATTTTAGCCCATTCAGAAATCAGATAATTCGTCGCATTTTTATGGATTTAAATTATTGTCTACACTTAAAGGTCAAAGATAACATACATTTTAAAGATTGCCGAATCAGAAATGCGATACCAAATACAATCCAAAGGCTTGCAGTCACCGAAGCAATTACAATGGTCATCGATACTCCTTTTAGAGGTTGCCCTAGAAATCGGTAGCGAATGATTGCAAGAAGGTTTAGGAGTTCGTAATTTATGTAAAAATAGATAATATTATAGGACCTACCAAGGCCCTAAATCCTTAGCGACAAGCTTCATTTACCAGGTTGGATCACTTACCTTTACGAAATTCTCCTCACTTGTTGGGGATTTGCTTTAAAATTCATATCCCCAAATTCCTCTGACCCAATAAATTGAGGGTGGTGTCAAAAATTAGACAAATGTCTCAGGTACATAGCTCAACAAATTGGTGTTCCAAAAATAGGTACAGGTGACCCGTGGGGGTTTTTTGAAGTGGTAATACTTAATCGTTGCTAAGGGGGGCTCCCTATTCCCCATAATAACAAATCCCGTAGAAGTGAGGAGAATTTTTTAAAGGCAAGTGATCCAACCTTGTAAATGAATCTTTGTCGCTAAGGATTTAGGGCCTTGGGACCTACTTACCGGTGAAAAAGTTAAAAGGGACGCAATGTTCAGCTAACACGGAATATCTGCAATTTAAAAAATTACACACATTCTAGAGAAAATTATTTTGTCGCCATCAAATTAAATACATCAAATTGTCGTAAAATGCCCTTGTCAAGTCACAGGTATAAATTTAAGGACATTAAAAGCAAAAACACCTATTTTTAACAATAAAGTTTTTAAGTGATTTGTCCTCGTACTGTGTCCTGTCTTAACAATTAGGGGTGTGGGCAAATGTACCTGCTAAGGTCACCTGGGGTATTTAGCCGCATAAGGTCTCAACTTACTCTGACAAACAGTCTCCGCAGTCGTCCTGATTCCTTACACATACAGTTCTAGGCTTTGGGTGTCGATTGTACTTTGCACAACCTAAACAAGGACTGCAGAACTTCTGGCTGGCTTTCGACCCGAGATAACAATATGTATGTTGTGGACATTGTTCCTCCGTTGTACATGGTTCCTTGAAATGGTTAAATATGATTTAGTACACATCAGTATCATGAAATTGATTCTTGGAAATTTGGATTTTTACGCTAAAATATTCCGGGAATCAACGAGAAATTATAGATCCCACTCCGATTTTAAAATCCACTACACCTTTAGTGGTTAGTGGTTACTTCCATGGCTAACTTTCAGCCACTTTAGGGCAATTAAATTAAAAATCGAAGGCAACAATGACGGAAACATAAGTTTTACCCAGGCTGGAAGTGGCGAATTCTCTACTCCCGAAACCACGAAGCAGACGAACAGAGCAGCGACAATCTGAAAGTACAAATGAGATATTGATTACTAATTGACCAGAGCAAATATCGCTGTTAGAGCATAAGCGTGTCAAAATTAAAAAATTGATTGCTCAATTTTATATATTCCATTGTCAAAAACATTTTTGAAAAGAACTAAATAATATTCTGAAATTGTACGTTTTAGAAGCTCGTAAAACAATGATCTGTGATCAAATTTTAAATTTTTTTTAAACTATTCTATTGCTATAGATAGGGATGTTTTTCAAGAAAATATAGAGATCCAATTTGGATAAGCAAATTTTCTCCTATCATTCACAATTCACACTGACGTTTCAAAATCTTATTTCACACACGATTAAAATAATGAGTACAAAGATGGTCAAATCGGTGAATCAGATGACGGAAGAAGATTGCGTTAGCTTTATTTCTTAAACTAAAATGTGTAAAACTAAATTGAATTTTAAACAAAGGACTTACTATTAAACGTGCCATGGCCTTTTTTAATTTTTGTCTCAATTTTTCGGTTTCTTCGTCACTTTATTAGCTTTAATAGTTTCAATATCAAAATAGTAATTATGAAAAATGGAAGTAAAAGTAAAAGTAAAAGTGTATATGAATAATGGAACAACGCCAACGCCCTTTAAAAAATGACTAAATAGCTATAGTGACGATCCAATGAGTAATGACAATCTATATACATAAGAGTGGCCATTTGTTTGTTTGTTTGTAACTGATGTTCCAGCTATACGTTTTTTAGTGAGTCGACCTATCGAAAAACTGAAATAGCCAAAAATTCTTTAAAAATTTTTGAACTGGCGTAGGCTTTATGACGTTGCGAAATTCCATGACCTGTGACCTGGGCTAACCTGACCTAACCTAATATTGTACGTAAACGGTCGTGCGACATATCGATTTCCACCGTTGTACTTTGAAAAATACTTTGGCTTTCTTGGAATTTAGAAATTTTGGTTCCTGACCTCAATAACGGTCAAAAAAGGTCGAATTTTCGAAACTATTGTGTGACATCGATTTACAACTACTTCCGTCGAGAAATTTTGTGGTCATTTTTAAATTTATAAAGTTTGGCCCCTGACCTTGATAACCGTCAATACGGTAGATTTTTTTTTAATATCGTGTGACATATCAATTGAGACGAGGAACGCCTCAAGAATGTCTTTGGCTATGAATGTTAGAAATGGAATTTAAAAATATCGGTAATACTTACTGAGTGACATGGTTTCGCAACGGTTAACACCTCGACTTATTATTAGGTTCGGTCAAACAGGATTGTTGGTGATTATTAGAAATGGATGGATAACCGTGATGATCACTCATTTATAGGTGATCAGAACACATTCAGTCAACAGTCAATACGTTTACAAATTAAGTCTACAGAAAAACAACGAGGTAGGTCTCTGGCTGGGTGATTTGGTACACGCTTCTGAGAATTTTTAATCCAAGCCAACTATTGCTATCGCTTATTGGCGACGTTTTCTAAGGCCCGATATCGGGCCTGTGGTGGCCTAGTGAGTAATAATATTTATTTTTAAGATTATTCGACGTGTATTGTAATATGTGTACGCACGTACACGTACGTATCGAAACGAAAAAACATCGGGAATGATTCACCGACGAAATAAATTATCATTTGATTCAGAAACGTCTTAGTCATTGTCAATCCTGGCGGGATCCTGTACTCTATTCAACAAATTCTTTATCTTTATGTTTGGAGGTATATTGCTAAACAAATAATTTTATTCGAGACCATTTTGGAGAGGTAATTGATTTTAATGAATACAAACTTCATGATTTATCAAACTGAATGAGAGCTTTGTCAATTATTCTTAATTTTAATTTTAATTTCTCAATATATGATTCGTTTTCGGTAGTTTAATTTAATTTGAGTATGTCCGTAAGTGCTTCAGCGTTATTGCCTGAAATTTTGATGATTCAAAAATTCACAATCACAATGAAATTTGCAAAATACACTGTTATTCATGCAGAGGATCAATTTTGCAGAAAAATTACGAAGTTAAAAATTAAGTCTAAATAATCGTAAATAATTCTGAGAAACTAATCACTGAGAATGGAAAAAACCGTTGCAAATGCACATAAACAAAGGGTGAGACAACATGAACAAAGACTTTAATTAGCATTTAATACCGTTGTGCGACACATGGGGGGCGTTTTATACAAGATTCTCACATTACCCCTACTATAGAGTAAAGTTATACACATCGCTGAATAACACTTGACCGAAACTTTCCAACGATGTAGCACACGTGCAGGGTTGTAGTTTGAAAAAATGCGACCTTTGACCGTACCCGCTTGACCTTCGACCGACACGGTCCCCAATTAACTCAGCCTCCTCTGGAAGGTCATGAATGGTTTCGTGAAGAAAAAAATTGAAAATCTCTAACCGTTCAAGAGTTAGAGTGCGAAAGGACGGACGGACGGACAGACAGATCAAACCCATTAAAGGGTTTCATCCTTTAATAAAGCTCCTACTGTCAAGCAAATTCATACAAATCCATATAAAGCCTCTAATATCTTCTGACTAACGCGATTAAAGAACTTAGACATGGCAAAATATAAGGACTACCCATCCTTATCAATTCCATTTAATAACTAGCACATTAAATTAGCAATGGACCCGCACATATTGTATTAATGGATTAAATATGGGGAATATGTGTAAATATATGGAAAGCAATTAGAAATAATAAATCATTTGCTTATTTTTTATATCTAAGAACTTTTACAAAATTTACAGTGAAACATGGAGATTTTTAATACCCCCTGGCGGATCTAAAAAGTCGTTCAACAATTTAAACGCGTCAAAAGAATTGCATTATTTAAAGTTTTAAGTTGTAATTGTCAAAACTGCAATCGCTCACGAAAATACAAATGAAAATTTACAATTTAAAATTAAATTAAACTGAATTAAGTTTACTCATACATTGATACACAATTTGCGTGTTCATTGTCGGTGTTTCATTTTAACCTTTTACTCTGATCATCAATAAAACTCAACCCTTCCACAATTCTTGCATTTAGTCTTCGGCGCTTCTTCCAACACTAAAAGTGAAACATTTTGTAGCTAAAACATTTATTAGTCACGGTTAAAAAATTTTAATTCCCAACAATCGTTTAAACTGATTTTGATCACCTTATTGACTTTATACACAATAATATCGTCAAATCCACTGACAAAAATTTCAAGCCAGAACCTCGAGGAATTGAAACCTTCAAACCAAAGCCTCGCAAATAGTGCAGATTTTGTTTTATCCGGAGAGGGAGCAATAACAGTCGATTTCAACCCTTCCTTATTTAACCTGTTTAACAACAGTGAAAACAAACTAAAACATATCACGCTTTTGGAGAACGTTCGAGTCGACCCCGAACAGTTCCTCAAATTTCTAGAACTCCACTCTCAATCGATTGAAACAATTTCTTTGCACAAAGTCTCCTTTGGCAACCGAGAATTTTATCGGAGGATTTGGCTTCCAAAATTAAAATCCTTCTATTTGAATATCAATGAAAACCTGGGGAGTTTTTCTTACAAAAAAGCGACATTAATAAATGGTTGCCATTCCTTGAACAAGAAGAGCAGGAGCCTGTAGACGAATATCAGCGGATGTGGGGTATTAATTTTTGGGGCAGACGTGGCGTTGACATTTGTGTCATTGATTTTAAAGGAACCGTGCTTCGAATCGACCATGAAAAGGGATTATTAGAGACAACAATTACCGACATCAAAGAATTCGAAAGCGTTCTTGACGCATTTGGGCCTGAAAATGTGAAAACACTCCTCTTATCGGGCTCTGATATGAAAATAAAAAAGGACACTTTGAAACAATTAAACAATGTCGAAACCTTACTTCTTGGTGACGATTTTTTTCGGGAGGATGTCGACATTTGGAGCGTCTACTTCAGAAACGTGACGTCTCTTGTAATCCGTTCCTACCCGGGACAGAACACTAACAACCCGGGATATTTTCCGAAACATTTAAGACAACTGACACTAGTGTATGTCACATTAGGCGCGACCAGTGTCCCGGACAAGCCGATTGTTCTTGATGAATTGAGCCTTAGCTGTTTCTTCGAGAATGGGCTTGAATTTAACTTGGATTACTATTTTCACGCAAAGAAAATTGCGGTTCAGGTATACAAATATACTACTACAGTTGTTACAATAGTATTGATTGTTTTTAACATTGTTTCAAAGGTTATTAGTGCATCTGCAAGTGGGATGCTGGCCAGCCTTCTGCGGATGCCAAACGCGGAAACCATTTACTTCAGCTACGACCATTGGAACTACTCATTTAATAAAGAAGAATCAGAAAAAAAAGCGGATGAAGACACCATGACATTAATTTTCAGGTCTAATGGCTTGCAAGATTTCACCCGTTCAACCGATTTTATTCTGACGAAAAACTTGAAAACCGGGAATTGGTGCTGCCAATTTATATTTGCAGCTGAAGGCACCAGAGAAAACATAGATCTTCAAAACCGGCTTTTATACTTTTATTTTTTTGATTCCGGCAGGGGGCGAAATAGTGAAATTAGTTCCGCGACAACCGCAGTTAAATTGCTACAAGATGAAGACCAATACTCACCGTCACGGAACAATTTTACATCCATTCTGGATTCAAACAGTCTAATTTTGGCAGGTCGGTATCTCCGAATTCGAAATGGAACAGGGAACTTAAAACAAGGTCTCAAAAGCATAAGTTTCTCAGAATTAGTGGAAATAGATTCAGACCGATTCCTATCGTTACTCGAGGCAAACAACGAGACTCTTGAACACATTAGCCTTCGTAATGTCATCATGTCCTGCCTTACCTGTCACGTCGATCTGCCTGCAGGGAGATTGTCTTTCCCACACAGTGTCCATCTTCCTAAATTGAAAAGCGTGACAATAATCAATGATAGGATCGAAGCATGTTACACTAATTTAAGCAACGAATATTGGGATGCAGGTCTTATGGAGAAATTAATATTCTTTTCTCCAATTTCCCACAAAACAGCACATCCAACTGCTCCGAATTTCGAGCACATTTGGTTGTCCGGGGTAAACCTTAACATCTCATTGTCTTGTGCCAGAAGGGAGAATGAAACTAGAGTAGAATTAAAAATCAATCATGCATCCGGGCTTTTGAAAACGAGTTCCTCCGAATTCTACAAAATTATAGAGTCTGCCACTGTGAATGGCACGGGTCTGACAACAGTTGCTGTTTCGAGAGTTAGAATAGCAAAAGCAGAAGGTTGGCCAGCACAAAATGTGACTGAACTTATTTTAAATGATGTGTTCTTTGATGAGGAACGCCCATTTCATGCAGTAAAATATCCAAATTTCTTTGAAAGGTTTCTTATTCAATTTCCTAAGTTGAAAATTCTAAGATTTAAACATCCTAATCCTGTCACACGACCTCTTAGTCTCAATACGACTCTTTTACCGCATTCTATTCGAACGCTGTCACTACAAAACGTTAAACTCACAACTATTCCTAAAAACACACCCCGATTGAATTCATTAGAGCTGGATGTGCTGAACCTTAGAAACGTAAAATTTGCAGAACACGAAAGAAATCATTCGGTGAACGGATATTTCAATGCAAAGAACGTTAGTGTTTTGTACGACGACGGGGCAAGCCCTTTACCAGTTCTACAAAGTTTGATGAGGATGGACAAGGCAGAGTGGATATTTTTGTCAAATTTATATGGGGTCATGAAATACGACGAAAATTGGATCGATTTTCTTAAAACCGTGGGGCTAAATAAAAGCGATGGGAAATTTATTTTGGAGAAAGTTGACAAAGGAATTGATAAGGGTGTTTGGGTTGGTCGTTCTGTCAGCGTCAAAGAATTCAATCACATCGTTAAAACACGAATAGATGTTACACAGAGGTACACTGAATTGTAATTTTTTTTATTCGCTTGTTTGAAGAATACTAGATATAGTTTCCTATTCTTGCTACTTGTAAAACATGTTAGGTTCTGAATAAGAACCTTCGTAATAAATTGTTTTAGAATAAAAAATCCAGTGATATGGAAAAATATCCAATGCTAAAAGGTGCTGAAATGATTACCAATACGAATATTGACTTATTTGCAACAGCGTTCTATTTTTGAGTGAATAAATAATTTTTTATGAAGCAATAACTAGCTTAAAAATCAAAGCATCGCCATCAATTCATTCCGTATACCATCGACTGATATTATGATTGAAATTGATTCAGTTTTAACCCTTTAAACTTGCTGCTATCTGCATTCGATAGATTGATGTCTTAAAATGTTATCATTTTGATGAATACAAAATCTTATTTTGCTTTGATTGATGGACTTCTTGGAAGTTTTGGTGTTTATATAAGTCAGTGAACTATTACAAACGATAGGATATGATTTTAATTTGTTAGCTGCAGGTGTCAAATGTCAAGATGAATTTTGCTCGTTATCCACCTCGGCTAATTTCCAAGAAATGGTTTTATTGCAGACTTTAGTCTTATAGAAGTGTTTAAGTTCTTCCAAATGAACTGCCATTGACACTGATTTATTGGGTGTCCGGCTATCTCGCCCCGGCAATCTTGTCCCGGACATTTCACCCCCAGTAAATTTCGCCCCCGGCTCACTCGGCCCCGACATTTTAATTTATTAAGTAATAACGTTATACTATGATTTCGACAGCCTTCTTCATCGGGTTAAGTTTTAATTTGTTAACCCTTTTCTCACTTTAAATACGCTTTTTCAACTTTCAACGGGTTAATTTTTGTATAATTTTTCACTCTTTTCAAAGAGTTTTCTTCAACGGTACGATTATCTTCGTAGGATAACAGATAGAATTAGAAATTGATGAACTTTTTATTTTCATACTTGTTAATAGGTGACAGAAGAATGATCTAGAATTTCGAAATATTTAAAATATATTTAAGTAATATGTTATTATTTTTGCTTGTTTTATCAGATGAGATTTAGACACTACCACCTTTTGATGTATAAAATATTATGATTATGACTGTGCACTATGACCCAAAACGGGTTAAAGAAGTATTGCTCTGATGACTGGAATTTCCAGCTTGTACTGTATGCTACAAGGACTAAGCATGGCCGAAGTCGAAACCCTAGTTTATTATTGTTAAATTGTAAATTAAAATGTGGGAGGCGAGAATGGTCGAGGGCGAAATTTCACGGGGGCGAAATTGGACGGGGGCGAAATGTCCGGGGAAAGATTGTCGGGGCGAGATGGCCAATAACCGATTTATTGCCTATGATTAGATTAAATGCACTTAAAAGATTATTTTCATGTAATATTTAATAGGTTCAATACCTATAAGTTATGTAATATTTCCTATACAAAAATAATTTACGAACTAATTTTGCTCGCATATAAATATTGACCACCCCAGAGTCGGGAAATTCTTAAGATTTACTGTTCAGTATTGAATTCAACTGTCATTTTACAATACTTTAAACTTAAAACGATCAAATTTGAAATGACTTTAAAATACAGAATCAATTTTTGGTTAGGATTCACAATAAACGTGCTTTGTGTCTGTTCTAGAACTCAGGGAGCAGGAATCAATGTCCTGATTAAGAATGGAGACAAGTTCATTTTTGACCGAAATAATGTAAGCTTTAAATTTTTATGTGTAACATCAAACTCTACGTAATTACAGAGATTCTAAATCATATTCTTCTTTCTATAATAGGGTGATGCTGATTCGTCAAAAGCGATCATTCCAATTTTCGATTCGAATTACGATAGTGAATTTGTTAAAAATGCAAATGAACGTTTAACAGGGACAGGAACTAAAGATAAGTCAAAAACTCGAGTAAAAAGAGACACGGATGTCCTCAAAATGATAGTAGACCATTCCTCGTCGACCAGCTAACTAAATTTAGATCTGTTGTTAAGCAGCCAATTGAAGTACTTGATATTGATGGTGAGGCTGTAAATTGTAAGACTGTAATTAATAATACGCTTGCGAAACAGTTTGTGATCCCGCCTCAGCATGTTGTTGATAAGGTAGTCTTTGATGCAGAAATTGCAAATTACTGTTCTAATTTTAATTACGATAAGAGCGAGGACTGGGACAAGGGTGTAATTACTGTATATGACACAGAACTTATTGATATACTCAAGGGAATGAAAAATCAAAAATCCAATAGAGGAATTTTTGTATCAATGTATGTACTTAAAAAGTGCACTAGCTCTATTGCAGTTTTACTTGCAACTCTTTTCTCTTGTATAATTAGTGAGTGTTGCATTCCCAGCAGCTTTAAGTCTGCTTATATTATACCTCTTTTTAAAGGGAAAGGTTGTAGAAGGATAGCTAAGAACTATAGACCTATTTCAATACTAAATAGTTATTGTAAAATTTTTGAAAAGTTTTTACATAATAGATTATCCAGGAGAGTTGAGCTGTTGCTTAACGACAAGCAGCATGCTTATCGGAAGAAAAGGTCTTGTCACACAGCGCTTACCTTATTTGCGCAATATATTTATGCAAACATTGATAAACCGAAACATAAAGTTGTTGCATGTTTCTTCGATTTGAAATCTGCTTTTGATTCTGTGAATCATAACTTACTAACTCGTAAACTCATGACTGAATTTTTTCTTGAGCCTTGGTTTGTTAAAACCATAAATGAGGGGCTTACAAACAGAGTGTTTTCTATTGAGGGAAATGACAAACTGTATGACCTCCCTTGTGGTATCCCTCAAGGATCGGCACTGGGACCACTTTTATTTAGTTTGTTCATTAATGATATAGGTGCTAGTATAGACTGGGATTATTTATTATATGCCGATGATCTAGTCATCTATTTTTCAGGTACCAATAGTGACAAAATTGTCGAGGACTTAACAGTCCAGGTCGAAAAAATTTGTGAATGGTGTAAAATTAACGGGCTAGCCATTAACTTTGACAAAACTAAATACATGGTATTCCACAAAGAAAGCGACCTTTCAATCAGAAAAGAAATTAATAATGGTATAATTGTTGACAATCATAAGATTGAACGTGTGTATGAGTTCAGATATCTTGGACTAATCTTCGAACCAGGAATGAATTTTGGTAAACATTTTCTTTCAGTTCAGAATAAAGTGTCTAATCGTCTAAAATACTTACAGGGTATAAAAAGATACTTGTCCTCGAATGTTATGATTATTATGATGAATGCGTATGTTCATTCGATTATGGACTATGGAATTGATATTTGGGCGGTACATACGCCTAATACGCTAAGCCAAATTCAAGACAAAGTTGATCGATTTTTAGTTTGTTTTTACCTGCCCGTACTAATTAGAAGATCAAAACTAGGATATGATAAGGTTAAGAGAAATGTAAACATCTACGAGTTATGGAAAAAATGTAACTTCCTATCAATTTCGGAACGAATTGATTTCGTTATCTTAAAGAACATGTACAAAAAGTTTATACATAAAAAGATTAAGTTTACGGCTCACACGGCTTCAAAGCCAATGCCAATGGTTCCGGTAGACTCCTTCAGCAGTCAGACCTTCAAAAAATCGGTCTTATTTAAAGAATGTCAACTCTGGAACAGTCTTCCAAAAGATTGGGAGATTAACTCTATAGGCTATGATAAATTTAAGGAAGCTGTGAGAGAATGGATAATTGCTAAGAGAAACAATGTATTTATTTAGTGATGTATACTGACCACAATTGGATATGTTTTTGACCTGTCTAACGTTATTATATTGATTATTGTTAAATCGGCCCCGTGTCACGGGTGGGAGACCAGAAAATGGAAATTATCTGAACCAATTTGACACGTTAATAAAGTTTTCAATTCAATTCAATTCGGATATGAAGAAACTTAAAATTAAATATATTAAACAACAAAGCCAAATACAAAAAATGGTAAATTTTTTAAGATGATCATTTTAATAATATGTTTACCCTATCATCTCACAACGGAAGAATCCTAAAAGAAAAGCAACAAGATTGTCGTCTATATTTTCTATATTTTTAAACACTTAAAACACTCACAATCAGTTAAAATAATGGATTATACAATGCTTAAAATCTTTTAGCTTTAAGAGATTTGTTACTGAACAATGTTCAATTTTTGCATTTATCGGATTTATAAATTCTACAAACGCTATATTAAAACTGCCTGTTTTAAAAAATATACATATTTTTAAATTCTTTTAGTTATGTTTCGAATTTATTATACATTTGAAGATTGCCAAAATTTCAGAATATGACGATGATTCGACTTCAAACCGAAAATTCAATCCTTCAGGCATCTCAGTTGGTAAAATTTAGTTCGTAACACTGTAGCATATTGTGTATATGCTTTTTAATACCTATTTCAGTCAAAAATTTAGCACATTTGCTTGTATCCCTAAAGGAAAAAGCCGCGAGGCTTGAGGACGCTCTGAAACGACTTGAACGAGAAAGGAGTGGACAACAAAGCCAAATAAATCATTTGGTAAAAGGAGCTAATGTTTTTTTATTTTATTCTTATTTTATTTTTTTATTCTCCGTTTTATTGCGTTTATTGGTCATATGGTCATCATTGAATCATTGAATCTAATCATGGAATTGTTTGCAGACGATTTTAATTGGACAACTACAGACCAAAATTGATCTGCTTCCAGCTACACAATTGGTGAATAAAGTGACTGAACAATAATTACTTATAAGAATTGCAGTAGATACAATTTAAAACCAGAATTTAAGTCAGAAGTAACTTATTTAAGACTAGTGTCTCAACTTTTCAGAACGGTAGTCGGATTGACAAATTGCCATCGAATCAAACGGTAATCATACATTTCTATCAACATATTCATTTTTCCTATGTTGAAGGCAGTTTCTTCTAAGCGGAACCCGAGTTGAGAAAAACCTGCAGGCTTAAATCTATGGAAAATCTATGCTCCAGGAGGGAATTACCATTATGAATCATAGATTTTCCATAGATTTAGCTTGCAGGTTTTTCTCCACTCGGGTTCCGCTTAGAAGAAACTGCCAATACATAATATGTATTTTAATTCTGAACAGACGTCCATTGACATAAAAGAAACAAGATCTCACCGTAAGTATTTCCAACTAGATAATCATACATCAATAAATATCCCGCTTTTGGTTTGAATTTAAAAAACAGTATTTTTTTACAGCATGTGGAGATGACACCTGGTTCTTGTACAATGACAAAAAATGTTTCAAAAACCTCAAAACTAGGGCAAACTTTACTCGGGCCAAGGATCTATGCCGCGAAGCGACAAATGGGAACAATTATTCACTTTTGACCTTTACATTTCTAGAGGAGAGAGAATTCGTGATCAAACATCTTTTTAACGAAGATTATGATCTAAACTTTTGGGCAGGGATCCTCCGAGAAAAAAATGTTTTCAAATGGCGTGACGACGGCAACGACAACGACACTGATACTATAAATTGGGAGGCACCTCCATGGCGGGAAAAGCATCAGAGCTACTGTCCCGAAATCGACCTTAAGGTACCATACAGTGGTTCATGGTTGGGCGTGTCTTACTGCCACACTCTGAATAGTATAATTTGTAAAAAAAAAGTCAGTTTTTGATCTGTGAAACTGCATTTAGTGTTTTACCGGTAAACTCTGACTCAATGAAAATGAATAAATTTATTAAATAGTACATACGTTCGTTTATTTAATTACTTCAAATCTGATAATATTGAAGAGTTTTAGCTATATTATTTCAAGGGTTTTATTCTCGACTCTCAAAGTTGGGTTTGCCAGCACTTGATTTATTGATTGGGATTTGAAATATGAACGATTTTTATAGCTACTGTTGTAGGGTTATTCAATCCCACTCTTTTGATTGGTTTGTATCGGTTTATTATTGAGTCCGTCAATAAAGCTAATAGTAAATATGATAGAATAGAATAGTAAAAGTTAAACAGGTATAAACCAGAGTTAATACATAATTTAATACATTACATATATTGATATTTAATGGATTGACAACAAGCACAGAGTGATGGACTCCAAAACTCCCAAATAACTTCAAATATCAAAACCGTGACAGCAGAAACGAGTCCGCAAAAGGCGATTTTAAAAATATCCCACACGTCACGGGCCTTTAAGGGAATGTCAACTTTATAGAGCGTTGACGCTGACGATTTCGTTGAATTTCGACGAGCTTTCAAAATCTCCCTCCAGCGCTGTTTCTGAAGCCGAACCTGATCCTGAACGAACTGGTCCTCCCATCGCCTAAAAATCCCAGAATGGTCCAAACGACCCAAATAATTGTGGTACAGAATCCCCAAGAACTTGCTCTGAATTCCAAAGACACCTCCAGTGCTGTCCACGTCAACCTGCTTGTCGTAGTATTGGAGATGGTTAAATTCCAGGAAATCATTGGAAATTCTGAAGGCTTCATTAAATCTCGACGTATCCGTTGCCCTGTCGATTATCCCGATGATCAGTGGCAAAGTCAGGTTCATTTCTGTGATTGCCCCTCCAAATTCCCAACGACGGATCAGTATTGGCAAATTGTTGGAAATCGAGTGAACCAAAATCACGGGATTTTGATTGTGAGCCCAGTGTGATGGGATCCATTCTATTGTCCAGTTGAAGAGTTTTAGGTACATTTCAAGGGTTTTATTCGCAACTTCAAGGGTCGGGTTGTCCAGGACTTGTTTGATTGATTGGAACTTGAGGTATGAATGGTTACTACTGTAGCCACTGTAGGTTATAAGAGGAACTGAGCTCGTCTCCAGAAGTTCAGTAAGATTTCTAGGGATTTTTGGAATGGGGCGACTTGTGAAGAGAGCCAGGATCATGCTGCTGTATGCATTTGAGACGATTAGGATCATGAAGGTCCAGATCGTAATTGTAGCGCCTAGGCCGGACTTGCGGAACTGTCGTATTATATTGTCGTTGTATTGGGAGAGAGTGGAGGAGAAGATCCAGAACGGGATTGACCCAATGAAGCGGTTGGGTCTTGAGTTTGAGGTCAAAAGGATCAACTGAATGAAGGCAGAGGTCAATGCGACTGCAATTCCTAGTCCGGTCCACATCGGGAGGTCAAAGGGCAAATGAAGGGCATTCAACATGGTCATTCCGGTAGCATTCTTGTGGATGTAGATCGACAATGTGTAGGGCTCGTATCTCGGGCATTGTGCTTCCCACATTGATCGGTCCACATTCTTCCTGTAAATGGAGTTGGGTAAAAAATTCTTAAATAAATAGTTGCAAACGCACATCAACAAAGAGTGAAACAACACGGAACAAGACTTAAAATACCACTTAAAGTCGTTTTGTGACACATGGGAGTTATTTTATGCAAGAATCGCACATTTCCCCAATACCCGAGTATAAGCATGTGCATCTTTGAATCGCACGTGTCTGTACATTTACAATGATTTAAAACAAATACAGGTTGATTATTGTAAAAAAGTATGACCTTTGACCGTTAAACCTTTGACCTTTGACCTATAGGGCCCTCGAACTAACTCGACCTCAGCTGGAGGGTCATTCATGGACTCCCGAAAAAAGAATTACAGAATATTCAACCGTTCGAAAGTTAGAGTGCGAACGGAAGGACGGAGAGACGGAGAGAGTGAACCAATTAAAGGGTTTCACCCTTTAATAAACCGTTGCAAACGCACATCAACAAAGGGTAAAACGACACGAAGCAAGACTTCTAAGACTTTTTGAACTTTTAAAACCGTTGTACGACACACCGGAGTCGTTTTATACAAGAATCTCACATTTCCCCAGTCATAGAGTAAAATTGTATACATTTGTAAATAGCGCTTGACTGTACCTTTCCAATAATGTATCAGAAATGTAGGATTGCTATTGCAAAATAATGTGGTTCTTAACTATATACCCCTTGACCTTTAACCTACAATGCCCTTCTTCTAACTCATTCTCCGCTAGAAGGTCAGAAATGGTTTATCGAAATTTTTTTTTTTAAATTATCAACTGTTGGAGAGTGCGAACGGACAGACTGACGGACGAACAGAGTGATATTAAAGGGTTTCACCCTTTAATAGTGGTGACAAAAAAAAATTGTCACGGGAAAAATGGTAGAATAAAAATTGTCGCAAGGTAATATACGGTTAAAGGGTAGGGAAAGAATGGTCTGATGTTTCTCTATTAAATTGTACACTAATTTTTGTGACTGGCAATTCAATATTGATATAATATCCACATCAACCTTGGTCATCCAAAAATTGACAAGATTTTGTATTCCTTTAAGTACTCAATATTATAAATGACTAGATAGATATTTAGTTAAACTATTTTTAAATGAAATGTAGCATTAAAATGACATAGTTTAGTTGAGACCATTATTTCGGCAACCGTTTTGTCCTGACCGTGCGACCATTTTTGATTTAAGATTTTTTCCTGTATACCTGTATAAGGCTTGTCGGTTAATTGTTGTGATCCAAAAGGACACCATTTTGGAAAATATTCCTGTCGTCTCATTTAAGAGATCTTTGTAGAAGTTTGGGGAACCCGTTTCGTGTTTCAAACTCATTGACCTTCGCGTGAAGTTGTACCGTTTGGAGATGAACATGAGGGTACAACCTACGGACTTTCCTATCTCGGCTTTCAAGCGGTATTCACAACTGTATCTCCGATTTGGCTTGGGATAGTTGTTCCGGTCTTTAGTGATTGCAACTTCGAGCCCCAATAAATTCAGATGAAGGTGGTCCCACCGGGTCAAAATTTGGTTGAAGCTGAGTTCAGTACTGATTTGGTCCAGTTGGGGCATCCCGGATATCAAATGACAATGGAGACAAATGCTGTAGATTGTAGCCTTATTCCTGACAAAGACACAATATTAGAAACTGAACTCATAGCAATGCTTGATTTTTATTAAGATACAAATGAGAACTAATATAGAAGGTAAAATTTTTTATTTTATATCCTTGCCAAAACTAAAAGCTACACAACATTAATTTTCTACAGCTCGTAAAACAGTCACTTGTAGCCTTTTGCAAGGAAATGTAGACATACTGATTTTTGCCTGATCCATCCTCATTCTGAAATTGCATTTCTTTTAATTTATAATAGAAATTGATAATTGAAAACCCTACAGTGTGCAGTCTTTTATAGCCCGAGTCAGGATGCTTCAATTTGTCTGTATTTTAAACTTATTCCTTTGGGAACACTAATTTGCATGACCCCCACGGGTCAACCGATGTTCCCCACCTTCGAACTTAGCCTTCGCATTTGCAAAATACACAAGTGTCCCAAATTTCAAGTTTATCGGTCCAGCCGTTTGGCCTCTATCGTATCACGGACGGACGGACGGACAGCATGATTACATAAGCCCTGACTCGGGCTAAAAATTCAAAGGTTTTTAAAGTCGGACTAAAACTCTAAACTATTTTCCGACCTGTTTAAAATGACCAAGCTTATGATTTTTTATTTTCGACAAGATCATTGAAAATTGAAAATTGTGCAGCTAATTTTCAGATTTTCAAAATTGGTATTATTTCAAGTTTATATCCTAAAAAATTCGGCATTTCTAAGAGTTCCCTCTGGAGTACAAACCTTAGCTCGAAGTATCTTGTTTTGTAAAAAAGGACTGTTTTCAAGGCAGAATAGACAGTCCTTTTGAATAGCCTCTTGTCAATTTTTGCCGCTTTTAAAGAATCGGGTTCAGATCCAGTTGCAAATAAAACCAGGGTTGGACTTGTCTGTATTTTTGGACCTTTTAAGGCCACAGCCTTGGGAAGCACAGTCTCAAGTTCTGGCAAAGCGTTTTCAGCCGTTTTGAATTCCTCGTAGAATGAATCGAGGAAATAGAGTTGGATGAAACAAGGGCTTTGCTTCCGGATCTCGTTAAAGACCCTGAGGTAAACCGAATCGGGGGTTTTATTTTTATTCCCAACCTTCGTTGTTACATTTTGACTGGTTTTTAATGCGAAATTAGAAATTGAACCCAACATTGACTCATGGAAGTGGGGAATTAGAGAATTAAAATCATCTCCACTGTTAGTCGAGTTCGTGTTAACGTATCGGATTGCATGAACGAAACAATGGGGAATGTTGTGAAGTAAATCAACAAAATTACGATTGGTAGTTAGAGGGGTTTCATGAGAAAGCGATAGTCTTTTTGTAAGAAAAATAATGAACATGAACAGACAGTATTTTAGTTTAAAAACTTTCGCCATTTTAAATTTTTTTATGATGTAAAATATCCTAAAACACCCGGGTTGAACCTTAAATTGAGCTTCAACAAAAATTTAAACCCGATCCTGGTTTATGATTGATTTGTTTTTACTTTTTGTCGTTTTTATTGTATTTTCAGAGCCAAAATTGCAATTTATTCAAGGAGTAAAAGCAATTTCTGAGATGACTTTTCGAGGATGAAGGGCTTCTGCAAGTGCTAGCTTTTAGCTCTAATTGTAAAAAAATTATATATTCTTTTACATGCATTCGTTGTAAATTTAACGAAACTACGCCTCGTCAGCCCTAATTTTGGAAATGAGAACATTGAAAACAAAATATTTCATTTTCTGTCATTTTTTATAACAATCATCTTAAACTGTCCAATTTGTTTTAATAATCTAATGCTGACGTTGGTCGTTAACTGACAAACTTAGAAGGTTCAAACGGCAATGACTCTAGTTTGCTAACTTTGTCCTTGAAACTTTAGCTGCGCTTGCATAGATCGAATCTAATGAAAATATTCTAACGTCCGAAATCATATCAAATTTTTTAAATAAAGTTGAAGAAGTGTTTGCATTTTCAGGTTTAACGCTTCGTAGATTTTAGACTATTATTCTATATTATGAGCTAATACGTTTGGTACTGATTGATTATTAGTTTTGCTATTCGAATAACAATAATTTACATTGTCTGATCATCATAACATTATTATCATGTGCTTGAAGCTCAGTCTCAATCAAAGTCAGAACAATATTTCAGTCTATGGTAAACATTATGATACAGATTAAAGCGATTAATGCAATATTTTAACGTTAAAATTAGAGGGTGATTGGATTGTAGATAGAACCAGGAGCATGAAGACAAGTTTTATTTCCAAATTTCAATTTAAAAGTTAATAATCGCATTTGTTAAAGACGATTAGTAAAAATAACATCAATGTATGTCACAAAGTTGGCAGTCGAGTCCCATCTCCCATCTCGTTTATTCCAAATGGTGCGTCCAAATAGTAAATGAACCGAATCGATTAATCGATCATAAAACTCGTGAAATTATTTAAGCCCATTTTGTTGATATTCAAGTCTTAAGGTCAAGTTAAACGCCATAGTAAGCTCATGATACCAACTTGAGGGGTTTTAGCCATATCTAGCTTTTAATAGCCTGCCTAAGCAATCAGTATCCCCTTAATAACTCCCAATACTACTTAATCGTCGAATATCTCATTACCCCCAAATATGTATAATCTCGGTTTTTTAACCTGAGTTTTATCAAACCGTCTTTAAATAATTATCAAAATGTTTGAGCAATGCCATTTTTACAAACAAAAACTCGGGATTCTTCAGTTTCTTAAACCCATCATAAGTCTATGACACCATTGACACCTATGTTATCTCTATTACCGAATAATGGCGAATAATTAAGTAAAAACCTTCCACACCGAAATAACTCCCCATGATGTTAATTAGTTTTCAGGTTACCCCATCAATATGCACATATTTCTCGAGATCTCTAACAAGGAACATGACCCAAAGTGATCACTCAGAAATGCCTGATTTTTTTACTACTGAAAATATAAGTTTTATTAACAACGAAGACAGAAAAATTAGCTGCCCTAATTGGTTTTTAGTATGCTGAAAAAATTGTTGAACAATGGACCCGCAAATAAATATATCGTAAATGACAAATGAAGGGCATCAAAAAATCAAGAAAAAAATTAGGAACAAGAAAATCATAATATTTTGCTCCAGTTTTAAGGGATTGTTCAGAAATCGGAGTGGGAAGTTAGCAGAAAACTGCGGAAAACGGTTTTTTTAGGAGTGAGCGCAAAAGAACGAGCGAGAAAACTCGATTTTTCTTTCCTTCCTATAGTAAATGCCCGTCTGATTCTAGTGAATTCTCTCGTACCGGCGCCATGTTAATTTTTGAGTTCTCCAATGTTCACTCCAAGGCATACAACCTCCATAGTAAAGTACGACAAAGTCTGAGAAGGAACGTATATTCGCCATCTTCTGGACTCTTTTATCGAGAGGGTGCACCCATATACTATTGTAGGTTTAGAATATTTATAGAGTAATTTTTTCAATTTGCTTTAAATTGCTACCTTGTACTTAATGATAAGTTTTCCATATATGGTTATTTATTTCACTCAAACATAAAACATATGGATGCCACTTGCAATACAAAACTCGAGGATTTGTATATGAGGGGAGCTTTAGTCCAATCATCAAATCACATTAGAATTCCCTCTTTTTCGTATAAATTGGATGAATTTGATATCTGATCGTAAATAAAAACCCCGAAATAAGTACCCACATAAGACCTTAATAAAATAACCTGTCGATAATAAATAATCAATACTAGATATAGGAAAGAAAAGGTATATGTAGATATATGTATGTACATATACGTATAAATATATATATATACATATACGTATATACATATATACATATTTGCATATACGTATATGCATGTGTATGTACATATGCGTATATGTATATACATATGTGTATGTACATATACGTATATAGATATTTGCATATACGTATGAATACGTATATACATATATGTATGTACATATACGTATATAGATATTTGCATATACGTATGAATACGTATATACATATGTGTATGTACATATGCGTATATGTATATATACATATATGTATGTACATTCAAATACGTTTATACATATATGTATGGATATATACGTATAAACATATATGTGTATACATATTCGCATATACGTATACGAATATACGTATGTGTATGTACGTATACGAATATACATGTGTATGTACATATACGTATACATCTACTATTATATTATGGAGGAGTTGGTTTGCATGTTTGTAACGCTTATGATTGGTCAGAATCGTGTCACGTGGGGCGTGTTCGCGGCAAATTCAAACTCATTTCAAAAGCATTGGAGATGCATGTTAAAACATAGCAAATACATGTCAAAGCATAGGAAATACATGTTAAAGCATAGGAATACATGTTAAAGCATAGGAAATACATGTTAAAGCATAGGAATACATGTTAACGCATAGGAAATACATGTTAAAGCATAGGAATACATGTTAAAGCATAGGAAATACATGTTAAAGCATAGGAATACATGTTAAAGCATAGGAAATACATGTTAAAGCATAGGAATACATGTTAAAGCATAGGAAATACATGTTAAAGCATAGGAATACATGTTAAAGCATAGGAAATACATGTTAAAGCATAGAAATACATGTTAAAGCATAGGAAATACATGTTAAAGGATAGGAAATACATGTTGAAGCATAGGAATACATGTTAAAGCATAGGAATACATGTTAAAGCATAGGAAATACATGTTAAAGCATAGGAAATACATGTTAAAGCATAGGAAATACATGTCAAAGCATAGGAAATACATGTTAAAGGATAGGAAATACATGTT
Source organism: Desoria tigrina (assembly GCA_906901685.1). Taxonomy (NCBI): domain Eukaryota; kingdom Metazoa; phylum Arthropoda; class Collembola; order Entomobryomorpha; family Isotomidae; genus Desoria; species Desoria tigrina. The sequence goes on from CAJQTU010000035.1 coordinate 2,078,568, forward strand.
GAAGCATAGGAATACATGTTAAAGCATAGGAATACATGTTAAAGCATAGGAAATACATGTTAAAGCATAGGAAATACATGTTAAAGCATAGGAAATACATGTCAAAGCATAGGAAATACATGTTAAAGCATAGGAATACATGTTAAAGCATAGGAATACATGTTAACGCATAGGAAATACATGTTAAAGCATAGGAATACATGTTAAAGCATAGGAAATACATGTTAAAGCATAGGAATACATGTTAAAGCATAGGAAATACATGTTAAAGCATAGGAATACATGTTAAAGCATAGAAAATACATGTTAAAGCATTGGGACTACGTTACAGCATTGAAAATGCATGTTAAAGCATTGGGAATACATGTTAAAGCATTAGGAATACATGTTAAAGCATTGGAAATACAATGGTATTTGAAGGTATCGGAGGTTTGGGTTCGAATCAAAAGTGTTGGAGAAATTGGAGGTGCGGGTTCGAATACTTCGAATCCAGAAGTTTGGAGGGTTGGTTCTTATGTTTGTGTTTAAATCGAAAGATTCAAAAGTATCGGACTTTTGGGTTCAAATGAAGAGGTTTGAAGTGGTCAGATTTTGTGTTTTAATCAAAAGCTTTAGAGGGAGTTTTGGGTTCGAATCAAGATGTTTGGAGGAATCGGGTTTGTGTCGAACGGTTTAGTGGGATCGAACGTTCGTGTTTGAATCGAGAGGTTTAGAGTTTAGAGGGATCGAAAGTTCGTATTCAGTTCAGATCGAGAGGGGATCGGAGGTTCAGGTTCTAATCGAGAGGTTTGTAGGAATCCGAGTTTGGATAAGAACAAGATGGATTGAAACAAAAAACACGAGACAATTTATTGAATCGTGTAGGTGTAGATAACATTGCTCCTGAATGCCTGAATGTAACGAAAACTAAAAGTAGCTAATTAAATCGTCATAACCTAGATGGGCGAAGGACGCGCGGAGCGCGTCCGAGCACAGCTAGTATATACATATGTGTAAGTACATATACGTATACGTATATACATATGTGTAAGTACATATACGTATACATATATACATATGTGTAAGTACATATACGTATACGTATATACATATGTGTAAGTACATATACGTATATACATATGTGTAAGTACATATACGTATATACATATGTGTAAGTACATATACGTATACGTATATACACATGTGTAAGTACATATACGTATACGTATATACATATGTGTAACTACATATACGTATACATATATACATATGTGTGTGTAAGTACATATACGTATACGTATATACATATGTGTAAGTACATATACGTATACGTATATACATATGTGTAAGTACATATACGTATACGTATATACATATGTGTAAGTACATATACGTATACGTATATACATATGTGTAAGTATATATACATATACGTATATACATATGTGTAAGTGTAAGTACATATACGTATATACATATGTGTAAGTACATATACGTATATACATATGTGTAAGTGCATATACGTTTAAACATATGAAAATACAAAAAAAATAAAGCCCCATAGGGATATATTTAGTGATTTTCTTCAGAGTACTTCCCCTCGTAATAGTAATAAGATTATTTATCAGCACTGCATGGTCGAAAGTATGTCTAGATTCTCCCCTCATAACTTTTGGTGAAAAATGGTGAAAAAAAAAACACATACTTCCTTCCAACATGGCAGACCTGTGTCATCTATTGTTATTATACTATCCATATCTATGGTTCACTCCCTATCTTTTTTTCGGACCAAAGCGCAAACTCGTGAAAAATTTACTTGAAAACATCAATTTAATTTTTTTAGGATATTTAAAATCAATTAGGGCAGCTAATTTTTTTGTTTTTATTGTTTATGAGACTTGTTGTTTTGACTGTAAAAAAATTGGACAATTCTGAGTGCTCACTTTGGGTCATGTCCCTTGTAAGATCAATTATTAAGAACCGCTTTCATAGAACCAGGGAGTAAAAATTAGGGAAATGATGAGCATAATATATAAGAGTCAATAAAAATTGATTGATTGGGATTCGGGTATTTCCCGAACCGGGTAACTCATCCCTCCATCTCCGTTTCTATGTCCCTTTTGTTGCTAAGTATTTTATTATGGAACAGGACTGCAGTCGTTCTAGTCGGCTTCGATTACCATTTACCATTGACAATGCACCAGGAGCCTCGTTTCTTACAATTTGATACCTGACATTTGACAGTCCAATCTGAAAGGACATTAAAATCCCACGCTTCAAAGGCATTTGGCCTTCAATAAATTCCTCAATGTCCCTGACACTTTTACAGACTTTGAAGTCAACATTATTTAGAAATTGGAGTTTGCTACGTGTTTTTAGTGAACTTTTATAGGAAATACGAAAATTATGGCTGATTTTGTGGCCTTAGTTGTATTTCATTCGGTTAGAACAGTATAATTACAAGTTTTTGAATAAATAGAATAATGTCAGTAAAATTATTTGGGAAGTGTCAGGAATCTGTAAGTAAGTCTGATTACTCGGCTGTTTTCATCAGAACGAAACAGGAGGAAATCATTGCGGAATTGCAAAAGGAAATTAGGAAATTGAGGGAGGAAAATTCGGGTATGATTTATTTGTGTGGAAATCCGCATTTCAATTCACATTTAAAGGTTATACGAAATGAATGTTAAGTATTTTTGATGTTTGTATATAGATTACAAGTTTAGCATTTGCATTCCTCGTGATCTTTTAGAACATCGAAAATCAACAGAAAATCACAGATTTCCATCGATCTCTGGTCAGGTAAGCCAATTTCTTATCTTTAGTTTAAAATAATAAGCCATTTACGGAAGGATACAATATGAAATGAGTTTTAATAGAATGCTTTAAATATGCAATCTTGTTAACTTACTTATGTCTTAAGGGTTTTAAAATATTTTGATTTTGCAGAAAAAACAGGCATCAAAAACGGAAACGTTGAAATCGGGAAAGAAAATTGAGAAGAGGGACAAGTCAAGTTGCAAAAGCTCTGAAGGACTGGAAACGAAAGAACTGAAAAACGAGCTTGAGGCATCGAGGAATATGATTGAGGACTTAAATTGGATAAAAATCCATCACGAAAGCAAAATCCGGAACCAAGAGCTTAAAATTGAAGAACTGCAGGTACGGTTTAAGGGAGTCGACAGGGCTTATTTTTATGATTTCGTTTCGACGTTTTCAGTTTACTACCTTAGTCTTTAAAATGACCTCAAATGCAATTCATTAACTGCAAAGCCGCATTACAGGGCAACTAAATAACGAACGAAGAAATTAAATTCCAGAATCGTTGGATTTTACCAATTGAATATTAAACATCAATACATTATCGGAATGCCAAATGTTTAAAAAAAATTGTGAAAAAAGATGTAGGCAAATAAACAGACCAAAACCGAGAAATGGAATTTACGGAAAATCAAGAAAAAATCTCCAATCAAAGATCCTAATCTCGTTTTAATTTCCAATTTTCCGGATTTCTGGGATATGAGTATTGAAAACACAATAACATCTAAATGATCATAAATTTATTTTCAGAGAGAGATTAAAATTCTGAAATCAACGGAACTGGAACTGGTTCATATTCAGGTACATCAGTCGCGATTTATTAGGAACAGAGATTTTGACTATAATATTTATTATTTCTCTGCCATATTATATCCTTGAAAGTAAGTTTTATCTGATTGTACCTACAGATACCTGGAATAGTTTCGTCTAGATGTTCCATGACTTCCCCACCTTCCAGAGATTCTGGGTAACTTGCTTAAAATTTAATACAAATACAACTTCGCAAAACGCCTTGAAAAAGGGTTAAACCACCACCACATAAGAAGAAACTAAATTACATATGATAACTGTCTGAAACGATAGGGTTGTTTTATACAAGAATTTTACTAAGGAAAAAACAGTTAAATATATCTTTAAAAAAAATTGGCTACCTTTCCAACGTTTTAGGATGTATAATTGACATAGGCCCTCTAACCTTTGACCCCCCATGACCCTGAAACAAACTCATTGTCAGCATTTTTGGCAGGTTTTACCTGCTTTACACAAACATAGTTAAATGACTAGTGAGAACAGTCAGGCTTGAGCTTAATATTCAGAATCACTATTATTGTATTATTTAGCTGAAACGTTCGTTTTATTTTTGCAGTAAAAGGAGAAGTTCGTCATTAAGCCGACGTGGATCAACTCAATCGGTGCTCCCAAATAATTACAAGGAATCCGTAGCAACTTTACCGCCAATTTCAAGGAACCCAGCTTCGTAACTTTCGTAACGCGGACGCGGAAGCGCCAATTACGATGTTCTTTTGTTTTTGTGAAAGACTAAAGACTATACATTTTTTGGGGGATTTAAAAAATGGTACTCAACTAACGAATATTGTACGGATTTAGTTAGAAGATTTTGACAAAACGGCATAAATTATTTTTCGCTCCTTGAAATCTAAACAATCGGATAAGTGCACAGTTCCGTTAAAAATCAAAATTATTAAATTTCTTTAATTGATTGCATTAATTGCTTCTGTTGAGAGAGTATTGCTCCCTTTCAGACTTCAAAATTGTGTCAAATGACACTAATTACAGTATTAGTTTTAAATCATAATGATTTGTCTATGTTTCTGGATTTGGAATAAAAAATTTGAGCTATACTTGAGTCATCAAATTCTACACTAATAATAAATTATCTTGGGTACAAAAAAATGACATGTTTAAAATCTATAATCGCGATTTTTGCCTGCAGACTTGTATCTGCAGTGGGCTTACATTAGAGCTATACATTTTATTTACAAAATTTGATTACACCCGTTTAAGGGTCAAATTGTTTTAGTGGCTTCGGGTTGTCTTTGGTTCCTGAAAATATATTCAAAATATGCTGCTTCAATTAGAAAATGAGACAAATAAACGCATTCTGAAGAGGGATGTATACATTGTAATAGGAATAAAAAGATTACTAATGAGGAAATTGTAAATATTTTTTTTCGTTAGATAACGAGTTTTATTTGCTAACAATAGTCCACCTGCGTTGGTACGTATTCTTAACATGACATGCACAACAACAAAAGCCGTGAATTGTAAAAAACAAGATAAAAACACCGTTTGATAGCCAGATAAACCCTAGGACAAATCGATCAGGTCCAATGAAAGTACACGGCAAATTTTAAATTTACTCTTCAGTTCTGATAATTAACTCAATTATTAAATAATTCAATTGTTAATTGAACCGTTCTTTCTAAAACTCAGTCAAACCTTGAATTTGCGATTGGTGGTTATCGCTAGAGGCCTTAAAATACAATAGTAATTCATTAAAAACCGGAACCAAAATGAACTTATTTTTACCTCCATACTTCTTACTAATTGTAATTATTTCTTCGGCAGTAAATTCCAAGCCCAACACAAATTTTATTTCTAATTTGAACGAACATCTAGACCTTTTCGCAGATTGCCTCATACACATCATCAACTTCGACGGTGTCGACTTCAATACCTTAAGTCAACCCAGTTTATTGTCCCGATACGATTATTCTCGAACCTATGAATATCGATATCCGGTCATAAACAACCCTCCTTCTGCAAATGGAACGAACAGTTATACTCAAAATTTGATTAAAAAAATGAATTACAAGAACAGTTGCGACGCTCACATTTACATTTACCCGCCAAGTATAAATGCCAGCTACGATGAGTATAAGAAGTTCGCGATCCCCGAAGAATACTGGACCGGTTGGCAGTCCTTCGTGGAATCTGCCTCTTATCCAATGAGACCTCAAGTGACCTCCCGAAATTTCTACCATATTTTAGTTTCTGATTACAAGGCCAATAATTTTCTTTGGAATGAAGCCATGTCAATTATTTTTAGGCAGTTTCCAATTTCCGAGTTCCTAATTTTCAAAACACAGGAGTTCGAACAGTTACAGCGATCTATCGTATCTACCGTGATATCATGTCGCACTTGCAAGTATTCAGTAAGGACCTTCAAGCCGGTTGAAATACCGCGGGATTTTCGAACCCGACAGTCTCATTTCCGGGAGATTAATTCCGCAACTCAAGATAAGAAATATGGTCAAAATTGGGTGGCAAGTCCCAAAGGCTTGGGCTTCAATGTCCCCCGAATACTGGATAAATGGAACTGGGGGATGAAGGCATTTAAAAAGAGCGGGGCTCTTCCATTTCGGAATCTAATAAAACACAAGCACAAGTTTTTGTTTAATATTCAGTTAGTAAACTTTTGCATAGTTTTTCCAAACGTTACGTTTATAAATTACGATCATGAAGATTTCAATGAATGTAGAAAACATCCGGATTTCAAATATTCTGACCAGTCCTGTATTTCTCCGAAAATTGAGTTTGAACAGACCATAAGCTTAAACTTTGTCGAGAGGATTGACAAGTATTCTTTCATCGCTTGTGGACAAGTCCAAAAGAGCGGGTTATCGTTTCGCGGGTTCACTTCGGCATTTGACGGGCCGACGTGGATTTTTATAGTTTGTTCCTATACAATCTGCAGTTTACTTTACAACCTTAAAACTCATCGAAAGTGGTCGATAACTACGGTGTCCCGTGGAATTATAGACGGATTGAAGCCCCTGTTGGAACAGAGTGACAAACAAGCTTCAAATTCCCGCCAATTCAATTTGGCGTACTTTTCGAGCGGGACTTCGATTTTGATGGGGATCGTCCTAACTAATGCCTACAAGGGCGGGAACATTACGGAATTGACAACTCCGGCAGCACTTCTGCCACATTTGAGTTTTAGCGATTTGGTGGATTTTGGGTATTCTATTTTCAGTCCTCTGGTGATCGAAAAGAAGAAATCTCTGATTCTAGACTATATTCAGGCCCATAGGCTGAAAAACACTACGGGTAATTTGTCAGAATATGTTAAGGAGTATACCGAGTTCGGATCTTTACTCGAAAGAGATGACACAAAACAACTCAAAGACATATCAATGGAGTTGCAGCAAGCAATCCAATGCCATCCAACGGAGGTTGAGGACATTAAAAACCAATCTTCAAAATTCGTGCCCTATTTGGTCATCTACAAATGCAACAACGTGGGGATTAGTGGTTGGTCGTCACAATTGTCTCGACTCAAGAAGCAGATAGAAGCGTCGAGGACTAATTACGTCAAAAACGCGATGCAGTATTTGTCAATGGGGCAAGAGAACCTGTTTCAAAGATGGGTCGGGTGGAAGATCAAGTACTGGACGGATCCGCATATTTTTGTAAGATTGTCGTCGCTCCACGAATCAGGGATATTAAGCAAATGGATCGAATATGATGAGCTGATTCAGATTAATAATTACACATCGGTTGGCAATGGAACATTGAAGATGTTTGAGGATGCAGAAATACCGCTCAGTTTGAGCGCTAATGTGTCGGTTTTCTTGGTCTTCGTCATTGGACTATCATTTAGCATCCTGATTTTTTGCTGGGAATTTCTTCTCCATTTTTGTGCTTTAACAGTGCCCACAATCTTATGAAAGACTAATTGTTTCTAATAGACCCAAATTCTCATTATCGGTTTTAAAAATGAGCACAACAAATAAATCGTTATCAAATGTAAATGTAAAGATGTCACGATGTGCATGCAAAGTCACCAGGCACATTATGGTGATCTATAGCCTGTATGATTTCACTTTTTAATACACGTGTACTAGAAATAGGGACGGACTCCTGGACTGCACTGTGACCAATATATAATGCTAAAGGCATGTAGTATGTGCTAGACAAAGTATGGTTATATGCAGTCTGTTGGCAAAATTTAAAAAAATCGAAACATTGTCGAAAATAAAAAAAAATCATCGAAATTGTCATTTCGAAGCGCCAATATTCCAACTGGCGAGAACCACTGGAACTAAAGCTTAAATTTCCCAAATTATTTTTTGTAATAAATTGAAAGCATGAATAAAAATTTTGAATACTACGAAAACTCAGTTAGAAATTCTAGTTTTTAAAACCAAAAACGGATTTTCGATATGTGTTACATTTAAATATTTGAAACTCATGAGAAAATAATTTTAGAAATTCAAATGAGGTGAGAGTTCTGTAAGACATTTCGAAAATCCGTTTTTGGTTTTAAAAACTAGAATTTTTAAATGATTTTCGTAATTTTTATTTATGCTTTCAATTTATTACAAAAAAATAATTTGGGAAATTTAAGCTTTAGTTCCAGTGGTTCTCGCCAGTTGGCATATTGGCGCTTTCGACTTACCTGAAGGGTGTTTTGAAGTTTTGGTATTCACTAGTTGAACTTACACTGTCCGTAATCAACGAGTTGAAATGCTTCGTACTTGTTTTACATTTCTTATAACTCTTCATGCGTTTGTCAAGCAAAAATGTCGTTAGAGGTTAAATTCCGACTATACCTTTATAAATTTGTAAGTTGACAGATTGATCGTGGAGCTTATATTTTCAATTTTTGACACATGTAAGCACATCTTAGCGAATTATATATTCGCAACTCCTTGTATCGAGGCCGATCAGTCGTTGAAATCTTAATATGACATAAGCTACAAAAGTTGTCAAAAACGGAGACATATTTATGAATTTTGAGTTCAAAAACATTATGAAATTGCTGAAAACCCAATCAATAAATTTCTCATTTTCAAACCGAATTGAAAAATTGACATTGTTCAGTTAATAAGAATGACAAATTTATACAAGACAGTCATAAAAAATACTGTCGCCTATTACAACCATATGTCGACGCCGTTCTTTTTCTGCAATATTTGTCGCTTACCGTAAATTTCATCTTGCACGTAGATTATATTTGTGTAATTAATTAAAACGTTTGTTATATTTAAGCGATCCGACCACGAGAATGGGTTTGTATTTACCCTCAAGCTGGATTACAGTGGCATTTTTAGCGACACAGACACATCTTTATATCAGTGCAGTAGCTGCGAGTTTACAACATTTTGAGCCAAACACCAATTCAATTTCCAATTTAAACGAACATTTAGACCTTTTCGCAGATTGCCTCATTCACATCATAAATTACGACGGCATCGACTTTAACACTTTGAGTCAACCCAGTGTACTGTCCCGCTACGACAATACTCAATCGATCCATGATTATCGGTTTCAGGTCATAGACAACCCGCCCCCTACCGGTGAAAACAGAACTCTCAGATTTACTCAGAATTTTATCGTTAAACTGAATTACAAGAACACTTGCGATGTTCACCTCTACATTTACCCACCCATCGTTGATTTCATAATCCCTGAGCAATACTATACAGGTTGGCAGTCCTCCCATGTATCTGCATCCCATCGATTGAGGCCTGAAGTGACCTCTAGAAATCTCTACCACATCCTTGTGGCCAATCAGGGGTCCAATAATCTGTTCTGGAACACGGCCATGAAACATATTTTCAGGCAGTTTCCAATCTCTGAGATACTAATCTTTGAAACAGAGGAGTTTGATAATTTACAGCGATCAATCATCTCGACGTTGATATCATGTCCGAATTGCAGGTATCGATTAAGGACGTTTAAACCGGTGAAAATCCCGACAGATAGTCGACTCCGAATTTTGCATTTTAAGGACTTAAATTCGGCTAATCAAAATGACAGGTATGGACTACTTTGGATCACGCGTCCCGTAGGCATTCAGAGTCAACTGGTACTGGCGTTATGGAACGAGGCATTTAAACTACTCGGCACCGGGGTTCTGCCATTTAGAAAGCTACAAAAATATAAACAAAAATATTTATTCAATATTGAGTTGGTAAACTTCTTCCTTGTTTTTCCCAATGTGACCTTCATCGGTGACGACAGATACGGTTTCAATTTATGTCAAAAACACCCAGAATCCGATTATTCCGACGGTTCTTGCCTGTTACCAAAAGTTGATTTTGATCAGTCAATAAGTGTAAGCTTCGTCAAGGATATTGAAAAGTACTCTTTTATTGCATGTGGACAAGTCGGAAGGAGAGGGTTATCGTTTCGAGGTTTCACTTCCGCTTTCGATTACCCCACCTGGATTTTGATATTTGGTTTTTACGTAATTTGTAATTTTGTCTACGCAATTAAGACTTATCAGAATTTGAGCATAATTATCATTTTTCATGGAATTATCGACGGGTTGAAAATTCTCTTAGAACAGGGTGACAACCAAGCTTCAAATTCCCGCAAATTCAATTGGGCTTATTTTACGAGTGGAGCAGCCATTTTGATGGGGATCGTTCTAACTAATGCCTATAAGGGCGGGAACATTACAGAATTGACATCTCCAGCGGCGCTTCTACCGCATCGGAGTTTTAAGGATTTGGTCGATTCCAATTACGCCATCTACAGCCCTCTGACTGTTGGCAAGAAGTTTTTGATAACCGCTGAGTATATGAAGGCAAAAATCATGAAGAATAAAACCGGAAATTGGTCAGAGTATGTGAAAGCATCTACCGAGTTTCAGTATCTACTGGAGCAAGATGAAACAAAGTATCTCAAAAATATTTCGATGGAGTTGCAGCGAGCAATTCAGTGCCATCCAACGGAGTTTGAAGACATTACGAACCAATCTTCAAAATTTTTGCCATATTCGATCATGTACAAATGCGCGAATGAAGCAATTAGTGGCTGGTCGTCACAACTGAATCTCCTACAAAGACAAATAAAAACGGTGAGGACAAATAATGATAGAAACCAGATGGAGTATTTGTCGATGGGGCAAGAAAACCTGTTTCAGAAATGGGTTGGATGGAAGATCAATTATTGGCCCGATCCGCATATTTTTGTGCGATTGTCAACGCTCCATGAATCGGGGATTCTGGATCAATGGATTAAATTCGATGAGCTGATTCAAATTAAGAAATATAAATTGGTTGGAAATGCATCCGCTTGGAAGTTCGAAGACTCGGAGATACCGCTGAATTTAAGCGGGAATGTTTCCGTACTACTGATGTTTGGAGTGGGTCTGGTTTTTGGTTTCCTGATTTTCTTTCTCGAAATTCTAGTCAATTATTGTTTCGAAACCGTGCCGATTCTGCTGTATAATTCTAAACTTCTTAATTTATAAATAAATGATCGTATCGAGTTGTAAGACTTAAAAAATAAATTCATCAATCTAATGCATATAATATTTATTTGTAATTAAATAATGTAATAATTTGTAAAATTTATTAAAATAAAACTCAGCAATATGCATATCAATCGGAATTATAGTTGTTCAATACACCTTCTCGAAATAAATGTAATGAATTAATGATCGAAAGCTTGTTTTCATCATTTCATACAAGATGCTTCAGAGCTTTTACAAAATGTATCATGAATGAAGAGTTTTAGAATGACATGTGGAGTTACATAATTTGTTCGAGATAATTTTCCACTCGATTACATGGAATGTTAATTCGAACGACTATAAATATCATTCTCCTCAGACTCAATATCTGGTTAAAATATTTATATAAAATATTATAATATTTTCTTGTTTTAATAGTTAATTTACTGGGAATAATTCCAGCTTCAATAAGTATGAGTAGATAATCGCCAAGTGAAATATTTTTTAAACTTGAAAAGCCAAAAAAGGAGATACGAAATGATTATATAGCAACTGTCTAAAGTCTAGCCACAAATGCAAGCCGGGATAATTAAGGTCTGGAAACGTTAATACTGGACCACAAAAAAGCCTATTTACTCGCAGGGTGACAGGCCGATAGTAGGAAAAATAGTGTAAACAGTTTTAAGAATTAAACGAATTAAAAATTAGGAAACGAAGAATTAAATAGACACTCGATCAACTGGTTGGCATCATTAGCTCCAATCCTATTTTATATAGGCGAGCTGGCCTTACATCGATGCTGTGTGATTTGAGATTTTTAAACACGTCTAATCAATAATCTACTTTAAATGAGGGTAATCTAAATAATTCCGTGTTAATTGTTTTTTATTATTTCGACGCGTTAATTGTTTTTTATTATTTCGACAGAACTGTATGTTATAATTTATTTTATTTACAAACTTTACAGTAAAACCCATGCGCAGCACCAATAATTTATTTCTTTAGAGACGGAAAATCGATTCCTTTGTCAAACAGCTCCTCAAAATTGCAGGGCTTTTCCTGCAACCAAATAGTTCGGAGTTAAAAATAAAACTGGGGATTTAAAATGCTTATTGGCCATACCATTTCAGCAAGAACACAATCATGAAACGGTTTGAATTGTACGCATCCATCATCAAGTATATCCTTTCTTCCTACATTGGTATTATCTAAAAAAATCAAATTTAATTTAATTCCTCAGTCTGGTGTGTTTTATTTCATGAAACTCATTGTTCTATTTAAACATGGAACACTTACAACGGTTTTGACATCGAGTAAAATCCCCAATTCGAGCTTGTATACTTTGGCGATTGTCATAAAGTTTGACGGCATTTTCGCGCACCCGTTTCTCATTAATGGTCCCGTTCTTGAAAAAATATCGCAGTCCGCTCCAGATACAGAGTTTGAAACACTGAAAAAAGTGTTTAATTATGTTTAACATCGAAATAATAATTATACGGTGAAATGTTCTCCAAACAAATAAATCGAAGACTGAGGTTTTGAATCATAAAATATAAAATGGCCCCAAATTATATCATGCCATCTGGAGGATGGGTGGTGAAATTAAATTCAGCGTTCTTATAAAATACTTTAAATTTCAACAAAAAAGTTGGTTTCTGTCGAAATTCCGTTTGTAATTCGGACCAAATCTGAAACACCTTCTTAAAATTTACTTAATTTAATGTAAAATTTTGATTGGTGTTCAAGCTTTTCCATCGTTAAATTATTTATATGAAACTAGACGTAAGCCCGGTTTTAAAAAACCGGGGACCGAGGCGTGGCAAAATTAATAAAAACCGTTGAAAAATCCTAGAAACTGTGATATTTAAGATGAAGCATGGTTCACAGTTTCTACGATTTTTGAAGGGTTTATTAATTTTGCCCCGCCTCGGTCCCCGGTTTTTTAAAACAGGGCTTACGTCTAGTAATATAGATAAAACAGTTTCTCGTCTGAAAGATATGTTAATTGTCACACGACAATAGTTAAAACCTTAACCTACGTGGCTATATTTAAGGTCAGCCGCTCAAAAACTGCAAAATTCTAATAGTCAGAACGCTTCTTTTTTGAAAATTTCAAAGTCGGGGGTCAGGGGTCGTTTTAAATTCTTTCTTGTCAGTTTTTAAAGGCCAGGATATCAAAATTTCAAAATCCAGAATAGCCAAAGACTTTCTCGGCGAAAGGAGTTGTCAATCGGTATGTCACACGATGATTTTGAAAATTCGACCCTTTTGACCGTTATTGAGGTCATTAACCACAATTTTGAAATTCCAACATTGCTAAAGTATTTCTTGAAGAACAACAGTGTAAATTGATATGTCACACGACCATTTACATACAATTTAACGTTAGGTCAAGTTGGCCTAGGTCGCAGGTCACGGAATTTTGAAAGGTCATATAGCCTACCGTAATTCCGAATTTTTTTAAGAATTTTTGGCTATTTCAGTTTTTCGATAACTCAAGCCAGTAAGAAGTAGTAAGCTGGAACATCAGAGACATACAAATGGCCTTTTTTATTATAATAGATGAGATAAATGAATGGTATCTTACAGCTGCAGTTTGAATATACTTCTTTCCACCCGCCGTATTGTCCTGACAAATCTGGGAATATGCGATGATATCTGCGCTAACTTTCTTAAAACCGGGTCGACATTTTAAAATCCGCAGTTGCCTTCCTGCCTCGCTTTTTGGTCCTTCGGATTCAGATTTTCGCGGTTGTGATTGCATTGGTTCGATATTGACTGCTAACCGGGGGTTTGGTATCTCCAATACTTCTGATTCTAGCAACGAAAAATCGTCGAAATAATTGTATATTCTGAATGAAAACTTCCGTGAGCAGAAAGCACTTACCAGATCGACATGGTGATTCCTGCGAAAAAAATAATTCTTTCAGATTATTAAACAATTATGAGAAACAATAACAATTGTATTTTTTATTGAAATTTTTTCCTACCCTCCTGGTGAGAATGCAGTCGGAAAACGCTTTAAATTTTGCGCAGTTATTCTTAAGGACATCAGCAGCGTTTATGTGAGGATCAACTGTAAGTTGATTCAGATGCTTTTAAAAATTGCGTATATTTTCAAAATGTTAGCACGATTGTCTTATTTTTAAACTTACACTGATTGATACAGTCGGAAAAGTACAAAGCTCTGGCAGTAGCAACCACTGGATTCGAATACATCTTACTACTAATTTCTCTGACTCTGCTTTCAGCGATCATGCCGTTTTTGGTAAAGAATCGCATCCTCTTCCAATAACAGAGATTTGAACACTGCATTCCCTAAAATAAAAAAGTCGTAAAATATTTATTATTGGATTTTTGTCAAATGTTTTTCTTATTGGTCTTAAAACTGCTATTTATAATGTTATGAAGAGTTTTGACCCAAAAAATGATAGAAAATGGTTAAAAATCTCACCGAGAATGAGGTCACAGGGTATTTGTCCGTACAGTATTCATGATGTTTGAGAATGTGATCCGGTAGTTTATCCACTTTTGGATTGCAAAATTCGAAATTTTGCTGACCTGACTTACCATAAAAATCAGATACTACTACTCCGACAAACAGAAAGAGCACGATACAAAAGTTAAGCATTTCGAAATGGAGCTTTCAAATCTGCAATTTACTTGGGCGTGTTTAATGAAAAATTTGATGCGTTCTTGGAATTTTATTATGACTAGGCTCAACTCAGGACTGTAACATTTATGAAGTGCTTTTTAAACTATTGTTTGCCAAAAATTTAACAATGCAATGTCAAAATCGTATTTAATTTGTGGCGTTTGTGAATGGGAATGCAGGGTTACACAAGTTACTCAACGACCGGATTTTTTAGATAAACTTGAGAAATTATAAATCAGAACTTTAGAATATCGAAAATAGACCACAAGCAAGCCTCTCTGTCGGCGGTCTTCTAACTTGAGCAATATGAAACCTAAAATAGGAATTACCTAATTTAGAGGATTAATCAATGTTTACAGATAATAATATATAGTTGTGTGAGTTCTGGACTTGTACAATAGCGTCAAATCTCAACTCCGTAGTTTTTTTTTTTTTTTTTTTTTTTTACTGAAACACGGGTTTTTGTAACACTGTCTTTCACATGGTTGATAAGCTTGTAAATATCGTTATGTTAAAACTTGTTACATCCTTCTTGTTACATGAACAATGCTTCGTTAAATCCAGAATCACATTGACCTTCGAATACTTAAACTCAGCTTTTTCAATCTTCCGATAATGAAGAAATGAATGGACACATTATTCATACAGTTAAAAGTTTTTAATCCACGACAGAATTCATCAATCAATCATGCAAAAAAATCAATGTGGTATTGAATTTTTTGGAAGTCTCTTTAATTTTTTGGAAATTAAAATAATTAAAACCGATTAATGTACGATCAATACATTTGATTTTGATAAGGTGTTTTGAAATCCAGAATTTCCGAAATGAGCTATCATAAGAATATCATATTTGACGCTGCTTATGGATGTTGGCATGTGACGCTGCCAGCGGTGATCTAGGTTATCGACGCGAAGTAAAAAAAAAAACAAATCCAGTGGGCCTAAAACACATCATATGATTATATTACCTCCGGTCCGATCTAAATTATATATCTTCTGTTCAAATTAAAATAAAAATGTAATCAAGATTACAAATATGACAGCTGTACTGGATTGTGTAGAGTAAAAAACATGTATGCAAACAAATAATTTTGACCTAACAAAAAAGTAACTAATAAAGTTATAAATTGTTTATTTTCAAAAATATTTCCAATAAATTTGTTTAAATTGTTCAAGTCTTCTTTGAATTACAAGGTCGTTCCTGCAGGAAAAAAGTAATAGTTTCTGATTAACCATCTTCATAAAACTGCAAAAAAATTAAAGGCAAATAAATGCTTTACCATTTCGGCTGCGACACAATCATGGAACGGTTTGAATTGTGAGCATCCGTTTGACATTATGTCAACTTTCTCTGTATTACTCCTGTCTGTAAATTACAGTTAAAATTTGAAATTATATTTAAGGCATTAATTAAGTAAAATTCAAATCATAACTACATCGTTTCTGGCAAACAGTGAAATCGTCAATTCGAGCCTGGATACTCTGGGGATTGTCGTAAGTGTTGGCAGCAATTTCCTTAACTCTCGTCTCATTTACTGTCCCGTTCTTGAAAAAATAACCGATCCCATTCCAGATGCAGAGTTTGAAACACTGTGAAATAAGAAATAATCAGTGGAACATATTTTGATCCTTTTAAAAAATAAACCGATTCTAGAGAACATCAAAAATCGTATTTATGGTATGATATCAAAAGAAACAGGACGTTAAATAGTATTATTCTCTGCTGTTTCATACACATTAGAGACGTTTTATTCAAGAATCTCACGTATCCCCGACCATAGAGAAAAGTCGTAAAAGTCGTTGAATAGCCCTCCTTGATAGTTCAGATTCAGCGATGTGCTGTTTGACTCGCCCGGTAAAACTCACTTCGGCATCTATATAGCCACTTCCAGGTTTAAGGAATATGTTATATTATTATTATCCTGCTATAAATATAGACGAAATGAGTTTTACCCGGCGAGTCAAAAAGCTCAGGGACTCTAAGCTTGTAGAACGAAGAAAATAATGAAAACCGTACTGATGTTGTTTCCGTATTTTTATTCTTGATATTAGACGACGGGTTTAGTTGACAAGCCTGTGAGTGAACAATGATGTCTTTGCTGACTTTCTTAAAACCTGGTCGACACTTCAAAACCCGTATCTGCGTCTGTGTCTCTGAACTTTGGGGTTCAGATTTCGGTTTTTTCTTCTGTGAATCGGTTTTTGGTGGTCCTAATTTTTGTTTAATTTTCAGTACATTCGTATTTGATTGATTTGCCTCGGGTTTTGGAAATTGTAGTTGTACTTTTAGTATGGGGTTTGATGACTCATTGTTTGGTGGTTTTAATTGTTGTAGCTGTGTTGGTGCCGGCGTTGTTGGTGGTTTTAATTGTGGAGACAATTTCGGAACCTCGTTTGTTTGTGGCTTCAATGCCTTTGGATCTAATGAACAATCTTGATAAAGTCCTCGTGTTCGTTGACTCGTCTGATAAAACTTCTTTCATTCTTTATGTCGATCAACATATAGACGAAACGAGTTTTACCCGGCAAGTCAACCATCATAGGACGTCTTTTATTACTTTAACGATGATGCACTGATTTTAAATTGCTTTTTAAGCGAACTTTGGACTTACCAACTTGGCAGGGTTGTTCCTATAAAATAGAATACCTTTAAAAAATTACAAAATGCCCAATAGGGCTTTAGCGTTGCTCTCTTTTTCCTAATTTTAAATTGTTCATACCCGCCTCGTAATCACGCAGTCGGAAAAGTTTTTGAATTTGGCGCAGCCGTTCGAATGCACATCGGGAGCATTTATTTGAGGCCCATCTTAAAATTAGAATTTAATATTGTCAGGTTAGATCAAAATTTAAAAATATTCGTGATAATTCTGATGCTAAATTTAAATTTACATTTCCAATTTAGAGATTAAGAGTTGTTTTCAAACTTACATTTCTTCTGACACTCTGGGAAATATAATGCTCTAGTGGTGGCAATTACCGGGCTGAAGTACATATCATTGCTGATTTGATTTATTCTGGATTCTGCGACTGTTCCGTTTTTAGTGAAAAATCCCATCCTCTTCCAGTAACAGAGATTTGAGCACTGAATTTAAAGAATCAACGGGTTTATTTATAGATTTATACCCCGAGTCGGGGTAAAATTCTGTAAAATCACTTACAGGATTGGAAGTACGACTTTCCTTATCCGCGTATTTCCTTATGCAATATAGAAAATGTTTCGTGATTTCTTCAGTTGGTTCACGATGTTGTGGACTGCAAAATTCGAGTTCAGGAGGAACAGTAGAATTGAACAGTGCTTCTGTAAATATTAGTAAGACATTTATGACGAATGTTTTAAAGAACATTTTCAAAAATTAGAGAAACTACAGAGCAAATCAGTGCGATGAATAATATCGTGTTTTTTATGGAATTGGAATTTTTTGGATCGAAGATGTTATTAAAACGGCGGTGTTATTCTAAAACTATTCGTTGCAGATTTATTTTCCATTGTTGTAATATTTTTATGCACAATACAAGGTCAAACCCATACGGCGGTTTGAAAAAAAAAAACATTTTTTTAAATCGAACAACGAAACACTCTATTGATGTATCTCTAAACTCTGACCTATTTTAATTTCAGCAGCGTTTCGAGTTTTTATTTCAGCTTATAAAAATAAATTTAATAACATCAATCCAAGTAATTTGGAAGCTAATCAAGTAGCCCGTAACTTCTAATATCTTTCAAACAATTAGGCAGTAGCATTTTCATAATTCATAATATTTCAGCTGCACCGTGATTTCGTGAATAAAATGTATGTAAAATGTGATTATTCTATAGATCTTCTGAATGATGCAACTAAACTATGAAATTAAATTCCAAATTGTTTTTAGGACATTAATTTTTGCACTTCATAATCCGATTTTATTTTCCTTTCAAATTTTGTATCCAATATATTATGAGAACTAATAAATCAAATTCCAGCTGAATCTCGTTAATTTTGATACGTCTTAAAAACTGTTAATTGAATCACATGAAAGATCCACAATTCTCCCAGCCATAGCCATGTCCTCCTGGACAGGTGGTGGTAGGTACACAGTCACCGGAAGTACAGCCTAAGGCCTGACATTCCTCTGAGAATGTGTTCGTTTCGCAGACTTCAGGGGCATCAGGACCGGTTCGACAGTTGGGCTCAAAAACATCCGTTTCAGAGTTGGGACTCCAAGTGCAGAAGTTTTGTGTTCCCCAACAAAGGTGTTTACAGCATTGGATTGGACAGACGATGAGCTGGAAAAATTATTTGTAAAAATATGAAAATTACGAAAATTAAAGCGGTAATTTTGATTTTCTACCTCTTTGCTTTCCGATTCCGATGATTGGCTTGTAGCTGAAGCCACCAATGCAACGGCTACTACGAGAAGGATGTGAAGGAACTGCATTTTTATTTGCAAAAAAATCTCTTGGAAATCGATGTATTTCAGTATTTGCCGGAGACAGAGACAGGATAATTATTATCGACTGGAATCGTCGTTTTATATGCAATGCTGGAAGTACTTGAAATACATTATTATTATTTTACTTATTGACACTTTGATAAGGGACTCTTGTGGTGATGTAAATTCACTCAGAGTTACATGTCCAGATAATTATTCTCATGACATTAATGTATACAATTGCAATTGCTTTTAATGTTGTAATGGGATGACATTAGTTTACCTACGAAATACGGGAATCGTACATTGTATCCATTTCACATAGTATGCAACAGATAAATCTCTACATAAGTATATAAATATGAGTTATAATTAGAATACCAAAGTTTTAACTTTTAATTATATTCTAAACTGTGAATATTTTTTACAATCACATGAACTTGAAACGGTAAGTCCATGTAATAATTAATTATTAGTTCACATTCGATCAAAGGGTTTTAAACGCATTCAATGCCTATCATCTATAGCTTATTAATATTTGAGGTTTTTCTATAGTTAAACGATTTTACTTTAGAAAAATTCCGACCGAATGAATTTTTTTTAAGGATTTCGACTAAAAGCGTAGCGTTTATTCTCGTAAATATTATTGTCTCCTGTCAAATAATATAATACATTCTCAGATTTCTTAAAAATTTTCACATTTTGTACTAGTTGTTGGTATATGATTTTCTAAATCGATTTGTATTTCGAAAAAATCAAATTTTTCCTTAGTTTAGCAAAATTACCCTTCTAATCCTCAAGTCTTCGGCAGACGAACACTGAGATCAGCCAAAACATACGAGGAAACGGCCCAAACTGCCGTACAACGATCAAGTTCATCAGGATTCTCCACCTCTAAACGGTCCCCTTCCGAGTGATGGTACCAAAAGTACTTGTCATTCGCAGTATTTAGCGACAGTCCAGGGACGCCCTCTTTGACCAACTTTTCAATGTCGGAACCCACGGTCGAAAACTGCCTTATGATCGTAGCATTTATCGGCTTAAGAAGCTTTAAAACCTCTTGGACGATACAACCCGCTCTTTCACTGCCGGTGAAATCCAAACCAATCGGCTGGAACGTTCCGATATCCGATTCGAAAGCAGCAACAATTTTCGTCAATTCTTTTTTATGTTTTTTCACGTAAGGAATTAGTCTATTAGGACCAAATTCTTCGGTCGTCTTTAAAATAGCTCGCAGAGTTCGACGGGGACGAAGTTTGAGGAATTTGAGGACGGCTAATGCTTCTTCGGAAATTAAAATCCCGCCACCGTCGTCCATTGACCCGTCACCTACGTCCCAGCTGTCGATGTGCCCCGAGAGAGTGACCACTTGGTCGGGTTTTTCGCGGCCTCTGATTTCACCGATTACGTTACGAGAGGTCACTTCTGGCAGAGTGCGGTCCCGCATTGTTAGACGCATTACTAGCTTTTCTCCTATTGGATTAAGCAAAATAAAACGCTTACTACGCAAAGTCACTTCGGTGTGTCAGTTTGACTGGCAAGGGACATCACCCAAACATCAGAGCCCGAATGGTCTGACTTTTTTATAGCTGAACATTCAACTAATATATGTACTACAAAAACGCAAAAATTAGACATTTTTTAAAAATTAAGACATCAAAAAATCATGAAAACTGACTTTTGTTTTAAATTTATAAAACAACAAATTGTGGTCAGATTCTCAAATTTTTCGAGTTTTGGAAAGCAAAAGAGTTGTTCGTTATGGATATTTAAAGATTTGAATTTTTTTTAAATCGACCAAAAAACTTATTTTCTTTAACGTTCTTGGGGTTCAATATTTTTAAATAAAGTTTGGGAGATGTCCCTTGTGAGACGAGGCTGATGACTTTTTCGTAAAAAAGCATTGCACTTAACTAAAGGGGTACCGTTGGGTTATTTATACTTTAATTTCATAACAGGAGTGTTCAGCTAACAAATTATGCAATGGAGAGACAACACTCTGATTTTAGTTAATCTACGATACTTGGTCAGGTACGTTTGTACAGTTTTTTAGCATCTCGTCATAATACTAACCTTGATCTTGAAGTCGTTGCAGTAACTCCGCGTCTTCTACTGTAATGCATGCTGCCGGAATCTGCGTTACATTTGGCTCGTAAGTTTGGACACCCGCATGTGGCGAATATATTGACAAGGGTGTGATTGACCTGATTAGAACTGCCTTCGCCCCGTATTTCGCAGCAACGGAGGCCCCCGTGTCACGATAAATGACCGTTTCTTGGTAATCCGTATAATTTTGATTGAATACGACTATTTTTCCGCCTGCCTGAAATATCAATATTTTTTGTAATTTCAGCAAATGCAAAAAATATCGACGGTCATATTGTTTTTTTTTAATTACCTGCGAGGCTTTGTTCTTCAGATCGTCAAAACTGCTTACAACAAGCACTTTAGCATTAAATCCGAAATGTCTAGTTCCAACGGAATAACCCAGGCCTAGCAGAGAAATATTTTTCTTTCGGGGTTTTAGTAGTTTGGCACTTTCATATCCTCTATTAAAATATTCAAATAAGTTCGGTCTCTATTCAGATATTTAATTGTTCAGTAAATATTACGATAGTTTATATCGTGATTCTTAAAGTAATTTACAAAGAATGTCGAGTTGGAAATTCATTCCTCAAAACTCATCCCAAGTACTGAGGAAATTATAAGGTTTCCTTCGCAGTTTCAGTAGTACAGTTTCAATGAAAACTTAAAAATGTATATATATAACTTCAAATGTGATTTAACGATTTAAGATTTAACCTGTTTAAAAAAGTTTAAATAAGAGCCTAGAGCACAGAAACAGTGAGCAAACAGTTCAACAATTGCTTATTTTCTGGACTAAAACTCTATTTTTTTTAGAAACTTTGGACTTAAAAGTCACTTACAGCAGGGATTTGCCTATATCTCATCCGTTCCGAGGAACGGTATGCCGTACCACAAAACGCAGGGAAACCCGTTCCCTAGGAGTGGTTAACCGTTCCTCGAGAACGGTATACCGTTCCCATGAATTTGGAGGGAAAAATGAGATTTCGGGAACGGAAAACCGTTCCCCCCATGCTAGTTGACAATATATGGGGAACGGTTAACCGTTCCCCAATCTCATTTCCCCCTCCGAATTCATGGGAATGATATACCATGCCTGGGGAACGGTGTACCGTTCCCGAGGAACGGTTAACCACTCCTGGGAAACGGTATTCCGTGCCTTTTGGGGAACGACATACCGTTCCTCGGGAACGGAGTAGATACAGGCGAATCCCTTCTGACTTGTGTCAAATTTAAAAACTATTAAATAGCTAACTGACCTGACCCAATGAGGAACTTGAACATTTTCTCCGTGAACATTTTCCAAACCATCCTCCCTCATCTTATCGATCATGTAGTCGATGGAATCTTCAAGATTTTGAGTTCCACTCAATCGGGACCCAAACTTGTCGACAAAATCACCGAGATCTCTGTAAGTCCTCCCTTTAAAGGAGCCCCGTATTAAGGTTCTCATAATTTTATTAGCAACAGTGGAATAGTTTCCTATTTCCTCGATTAGCTTTTGATTTAGTTTGCAATTCCTTAAGGTTCCCTCAGATTTGGCTGAACTCAAGTGATCGACTCCGTTAATAACTTGGAATAGTTGTAGAAATGTGAAAAGTGAAAGTCTAATTGAGAAGGACATTTTGTAATGCGATATTCTGAAACTTTAGATTTGGATTTTTTTAGACCAATAAATCAGGGTTCCATTCTAGACAACGCAACGCAAAGTTTTAATAGGTTAAGTGAATTCGAAGGAAACTAGGTTTTATGGCAAAAAAAAGCTTTATTGTAATGGATTTAACTTGTTTGATATAAATCTCTTGACTTGTAGACACCTCTCAAGGATGTTAAATTCCAATTGAGGTTTTCGTACAAAGCATCACCGAAATTTATTTGTTAAATGCCGAACCCTGTCATCAACAGCTGTACAACGTGAATAATTACGCTGATGTCCAATGTTTCCAGGCACGAATATTAAACAATAAATAATAACAATTGCATAAGTAATCTCATTATTATACAATGACCTCGGCAATTAACAGCTCAACTAACACAGGACGTAAGGGATGAACTACTTATGGGAACAATAAAACTAGTTGACTTAATTCACGTTTAGTGTATTAAAAAAAATGACAAATAAAACGTTCGATTAAATTGTCAACCGCGTGCAAAATCAACAGTTTTAGCCCCACTTTCAAAATTTTTAATTTTTTATCTTTAAGAGTTGAATTTACATTAAACATCAAGATTCTAATGTATTTAAACTATTTCTACGTTCCAAATTAATAAAGGCAGATTGGATTTTGCACATTGTTGCTCTCGTAATGTGGAAGCATTAGAACTCTGTCTATAAGTATGGAATTGGCTTGTCGGATCTTTACAAAGATGATGGGATTAAAATATTAGTATGTAAATTATAGGATGTATATTTTAATTAAGCAAGTGTCACATCAAATGCCATGAAAAACCATGTAAGACCCTAAGATACAGCAGATGCATGGTAATATATTACATGTATACTTGTCTCAGAACCAGTTTGCCTGGATTATCTGGAAATCCTTGGATTTAAATCAAAGTAGATGCGTACAAGTTTTAAGCAGTCAAGTGTTGTATTAAATGCCATGAATAGCCATGAAGGACCCATGACCGAGGAGATGAATACTAAATAAATAAAATCTCCTGTTTCCACATCCATATGTTAAAGTTAAAATACATATTGTGGGGCTAATGTTAAAAAAACGTTTGACCGTACAACAATTGACCTTTAACCTAACACACTCTCAAACGAATTTAACCTCCAGTTAGCGGTCGTAAATGGTTTTACTGAAAAATAATAGTTTAAAAAAGTCAATAGTTCGAGAGTTAGAGCAGAAACGGACTGACTGGACGGACAGACAGAGTCTTTCCAGTGAGGGGTTTTATCCTACAATGTTGGAAATGGCATTTCATTGATCGTATATTAAAATCTGTACATTTAACAAACTGTGCCATCACAGTCAACAGTGAACAAAAATCTGTATGAAAGCAAAGATTTATTCGAGCAATGAAAATCTGTTAAATTAACGACTTTTTGCAATTATTAAGTTTGTGCGAACAGAGAATGTAATAGATGTGTGCTAATTTAAGTAGCTTATCCAGCAGATGTATTCTAACTACAAGTCTTGTTAGTTGTAACCTCTATCCAGATACCAAATGTACTGTTATCACGTTGATTTAATAATAGTTCTAAAAATAGCCTTTTGATCTGGTCAAAGTATCTGGGGTTTGGTATATTTCGAACGCAGACTTTAAGTTGTACGTTGTACCTTATTAAGTGTTGAAAACACTTTATGCGAATGACTAGGCTGTCCGTCCGTCCGTCCGTCCGTCCGTCCGTCTGTCGGTGCGATAACTGGAGAACGGCTTGACCTAGGATCACCAAATTTTGTACACTTGTTCCTTGGGTCATAACGGAGGCTAAGTTCGAACTTGGGTCACATCGGTCACACCCCCTGTCCCCCATAAATTTACCCCCCCAAAAAATCATTAAATCAAACAGAATAGTGATATGTAGGAGTCCAACGCCAGGATAGAGCTCTTACTCATTTTAAAACTGACGCTTAGGTAGTTTACATTACACTCTATGTCTATCATCTATACATGATAATACCCTGAACCTACATTTCAGAGTGCGAAACCTGGGATTTTCGGGGAAATTGAGATATGGGGTTTAAACGATTCCCATGAGTAATAGAACATCTTTGACGAATACGGGACCACTCCCACTGACACCAGGGTGCAGTACCCGGGTTTTCGGGGAAATTGAGATATGGGGTTTAAACGATTCCCATGAGTAATAGAACATCTTCGACGAATACGGGACCACTCCCACTGACACCAGGGTGCAGTACCCGGGTTTTCGGGGAAATTGAGATATGGGGTTTAAACGATTCCCATGAGTAATAGAACATCTTTGACGAATACGGGACCACTCCCACTGACAATAAGGTGCAGTACCCGGATTTTCGGGGAAATTGAGATATGGGGTTTAAACGATTCCCATGAGTAATAGAACATCTTTGACGAATACGGGACCACTCCCACTGACACCAGGGTGCAGTACCCGGATTTTCGGGGAAATTGAGACATGGGGTTTAAACGATTCCCATGAGTAATAGAACATCTTTGACGAATACGGGACCACTCCCACTGACACCAGGGTGCAGTACCCGGGTTTTCGGGGAAATTGAGATATGGGGTTTAAACGATTCCCATGAGTAATAGAACATCTTCGACGAATACGGGACCACTCCGACTGACACCATGGTGCAGTACCCGGGTTTTCGGAGAAATTGAGATATGGGGTTTAAACGATTCCCATGAGTAATAGAACATCTTTGACGAATACGGGACCACTCCCACTGACACCAGGGTGCAGTACCCGGATTTTCGGGGAAATTGAGATATGGGGTTTAAACGATTCCCATGAGTAATAGAACATCTTTGACGAATACGGGACCACTCCCACTGACACCAGGGTGCAGTACCCGGATTTTCGGGGAAATTGAGATATGGGGTTTAAACGATTCCCATGAGTAATAGAACATCTTTGACGAATACGGGACCACTCCCACTGACACCAGGGTGCAGTACCCGGGTTTTCGGGGAAATTGAGATATGTGGTTTAAACGATTCCCATGAGTAATAGAACATCTTTGACGAATACGGGACCACTCCCACTGACACCAGGGTGCAGTACCCGGGCTTTTGGGGGAAATTGAGATATGTGGTTTAAACGATTCCCATGAGTAATAGAACATCTTTGACGAATACGGGACCACTCCCACTGACACCAGGGTGCAGTACCCGGGCTTTTGGGGGAAATTGAGATTTAGTTTGTTTATCGTTATATTTTCAACACTTGGTTACACCCGTTACATCGGTTTATTTTAAACTGTATTCGCCGGAGCCTTTATATTGCATTTTTAATTTTTATAATCACAGACAGAGTGAAGGTGTCATAAAAACCGGGGTTGGACTCGTTGTTTATTTTCTTAAAGTAAACACTTTGCTCTGAAATATTGCAGATTTTTGTGAATATATTTAAAATTGAAAAAACTAATAGCATTTTATAGGAGATCATGAAGAGATCCCGATGCCGACAGAAGTAAAGCTATAAATATGGAGTACATATATACACTCAAAATTGTTATCTTTAGGTCAGGATCTTCAAACCATTATAGGTTACATCTGCATGTATAATCTACTGGAAGTTTAACGTGGATTTATATTTACTTACCCCGATATCAGCGAAAGGTGTATAATGTGTATGCAATTTAATACAGGAATCATTTGACAATAATATGTATATTATTTACCCCGAAATTCCAGGTTGTAACCCAGGTGGAATGGTGGAAAACATCAAGAATTTTGTAACGCTTTTAAAGTTTTACTCATCCGCATAATTTCGCAGGGTTAATGTTGACTGAAATACGCTTTTTCTTCTGGTTATATTTAACTTCAACAGCCGTACGCATTCTTTGCAGACAAAGCGTTTAACTAACCTTCTCCTGTTTAATTTATTAGGGCACTTTGCCTGTCATTACTGCTTGCGGGAATGTAGTTTATTTTTTTATCGACTAAATGGGTTCGGAAATTGTAGCATTAGAAAAGATAGGGCAGATGGGTTTCTTCACAAGATTATGCAAACAAGTCAGTTTCAATCTAACTCCCGGTGGCGGAAACAGTACTGGGATTCCTCTCCTAAAAAAACCACTTCGTCACTTTTATTCTGGAGATTGAACTGTAACCGAGATTTTGTTCATGATATTGTGAATGTGCAAAACGATAAATATGCAGTCTCAAGAGCAAATATACATTGTAACTTGAATCATGTCATCTAACTTGTTTGAATTTAATGTACAGTCTTGGTATTTTACATAAAAAAATCGTAAAACTACTGATCTGCTTTGGGTGGGAAATGTGCGTTTGGGAACTGTCCGTGTGCGAAATTTCCTCTACACCTCTTTGAACTTACAAGTAATCTGTTTTCTTTGACATCATGATAGTAAGTTAAATTTAATGCGGATTTGAGTTTTGACTCGTTTCCTTTCATTCTTAGAGAAGGTTTACCAAATGCTAAAGATAAATAGGCTTACCCACGCAAATAGATATAATTTTCAGACTACATTCCTTTTTATTAGTATAAGAAAAATCAGTACACCTATCCCCCTTAATGTAAAAAACACGAGTTTATCGATCTTGTTTCTCTAGGAATTTAAATATTCTTGGAATCTCACAAATCTTATATAATCGTATTCCGCTGATTTCATATCCGATATATTTTATTTTACTTCTACAATTACAGAAACGAGAGGAGAGACTGGTTGAAATCATACGCTCCGAAATTAGTTTTAGTAGAAGAGCCGATAAACATCTTGAATTGAGACTAAATGTTCACTGTTTTGCGGATTTTTCAGGGTTCACTTGTGGAATTGCTGGTTTCAGAGACCTAACTGTTTATTATTAAAGGGTGAAACACTTTAATGGCTTTACTCTGACCGTCCGTCCGTCCGTTCGTGCTCTAGCTCTCGAACGGTTAAATATTTCGAAATTCTTTTTCCGGAAACCCATTTATGACCTTCCTGCGGAGATTGAGTTTGTTCGTGGGTCATGTAGGTCAAAGGTCATGGGGGTGCGGTCAAAGGTCATCATTTTTTGAAATTAGAACTTCACATATGTAATACATGGTTGGAAAACTACTGTCAAGTGCTCTTAAACGATGTATAAAATTTCACTCTATGGTTGGGGAAACGTGAGATTCTTCAATAAAACGTCTCTAACGTGTAAGGCAACGACGTTAAACATTTTTGACGTGTTGTTCTTGAGGTTTCACCCTTTTACGATGTGCGTTTGCAACGGTTTATTAAAGGGTGAAACCCTTTAATGTTTTAACCTTGTCTGTCTGTCCGTCCGTTCGCAGCATAACTCTTGAACGGTTGAATATTTTAAAATTATTTTTTTCGGGAAACCATTCATGACCTTCCAGCGGAGGTTGAGTTAGTTTGGGGACCGTGCAGGTCAAAGGTCAAGCGGGTACGGTCAAGGGTCACAGTTTTTTCAATAGCAACCCTAGATTTGTAGATTGGGGATGCGGATGGTATGGACTAGTGTTGTTCCACGAGGTACACAATTTTACTCTATGTTTGGGGAAAGGTGAGAATCTTTAAGAAAACGACTCTCGTGTAACGGGCAACGATGCTAAGTGTAATTTGACGCATTCTGCTTGTGGTTTAGCCCTTTTATGATGTGCGTTTGTAACGGTTTATTGATTTAAAGGTTCAATTCCAGTAAGCTTTTAAAAATCAACAGCCGTATGTATGAATTTTGCGTATACGAAGTAACTTGCCTCGTCTAATTTATTAAGACACTTTGTCTCTCATTCTTGTTTTTACTGTCAACTAAATGGGTTAGGGATTTAGTTAGTACCATTTACTATTATAGGAACGTGGGTTTCTTCACAAAATCATGCAAGCTGCAAACAAGTCAGTGTTTCAACTCGATTGAGAAAGCTGTTTTAGAACACGATTAGATTTATAATATAAATTAGAGTCTCCAGAATCCGGACTGGGATTTTTACATTGAACCGAGGATAGTTTCATGGATTATCCATTCCTGAACCTCTGTGGTATATTAACAGTTGTTTAAGAACCTTTCGATAAATACTAGCATCTTGGAACATCTTAATTATGAAAAAACCGTAATTTTCTAACCCTGGTTGATTATACGAAACCTTATACAATCTCAAACCTAGGTCACTGATAACTGATCACGAACAGCATTTTGTTGTACGCCACATTTAATCAAGGATACGTTAGTAGAATTCATGCTCTTTTTCTCATCTTTCCCCACTAGTTTAAGATTAACCCCTGATTAAAGACAAAAACTGGAATGATGTCAATTAATTTCTTCATCTTCAGATGCAAGAACGTTTTTCGTTCCGGGTGTCGTGGACAGTGCCTCACTCTCGTTGTAGCTCTCGACCTGATAGCATCGTTGTTGTGCCTGAAGCCATTTAAAGTTTATTTTTCAGTTTTGTAACTGATCATATTTGGCGAGTAAGTAGTTTGTAGCAAATACTCCTTACCTCAGAGTCCGATTCGTTTAATTTTTTTACAGTTGAACACAATTATTATAAAAAGCGTAAGATAAAAAAAAATTGCATTTTATAATCGTCATTAGACGATTCTAAAGAGTTCTTACTGAAGGAAATCGGAAGATTTGTATGTATTTCCTAATTTAAAACGGAATCGTTTTAAAATAAACTTTATTTTCTCACCTTCAAAATTTCCTGTAAAAACAACTTTTTAGCATTCTTAAACTCGATAAAGTTTGAACATCAGACCACAATTAGTTTTTTAATTAAGTTATAAGTGTCAAGTGATTTGCTTATAAATACAAAATAGTGAAGACGAATTAGAGCATATATTTATTTTAGACATTTTTGTGGTTCATATTGGTAGTGTAATCAACCGTAAAGAAATCAGAAGATTTTGTGCCTGGCGTATGGTGTTTGGGTTATGTCCCTGCCTTGTGCCCACTTGACCTTTAAAATATTGATTAGTGCCTTCTTTACCGGAATTACACACACGGGCATTAATTAAGAAATTATTAATATATTATTAATATAGGGTGTCGAAGACAACTTATTCATCATTGCTCGAGTGACAAACGAACTAAAGGAGAACATAAAATCTAAAGTAAGAGGGCTTTAAACGTCCAATTTTGAAATCGTTCAAAAATTTAATACACACGTCGCATAGTTTTAGAGGCTCGAACAATGGCAGCGGCAGGTCGTGTTACTCCACTGACGTTTGAACAATTGAGGGATGTCCGGGGTATTTTTAATTTTAATTTGTATATAGTTTTTATGACAATTTAGTCGCTATCGTTTATCTGCTTGAAACTTGTGAAACCACCTGTGCTTAGTTTTAAATAACCCTAGCCAGGGTGTTCTGTGTCTCTTTTAATTCAGAATTGAAGCATGTCTCTATTTGCATGCACATTTAACATATTTCGTTAGACACAATTGAATTAAGGCTTTAAATTTAGAGATTTTAAGTGTTTTTTATCATATCTAGTGAAATCAATAAATTAAAAAATTTCATAAGAAAGTTTGGAGTTATTAATGTATCTGGACACTTGTTGATTAATTTATTTTACTTCCTTGCAGTGTGTCCGCCTCATTTCAATCAACTTGCAACGATTTTTCAAGACGACAAAGAAAATGGACTGCGTTATGCAAATCTGTACAATACGATCGGGTTAAGGAAAGCGGATCTGGCGGCCCTTTCGTTTGAAATGTATCAACGGGAAAGTCGTTTGGGAAATGCATACGAAACATATGGAAATATGATATCAAAATGGCATTCGTTCAAAGGAAACCTTGCAACATTCGGACATTTGTTAACAATACTAGAGACAATTGAATGGACTAGTGCAAGGCGTAAGTAACAACGTAAAGTTAGCTCAAACGCTACAAACTTTTCGAACCCCAATTTTTAGAAGAAAAACCTGTAGTCGGATAAGAGATAAGCATAACAGGCTTTAATAAACAATTGGATTAATTTTAAATTGCAGAAGCAATTTTGATGACCAACTGGGAAGGGGTTTCAATTCCGGATGGTCCACCTCCACAGATTCAAAGAGCCGAAAATGAATCAATCAGGGAATTGGCTCTGGAAAATCAGAGGGAATTGGTTCAAGAAGCTGGTTTGCCAAAGAAAAATCTGATTGAATTGTTTGGGGAAGAAGTTGGTAAATGTCTTATTTTAAGTTTTAAGTGCAAGATTTTCGACTAAATTAAATCTATCGGAGCAGTCGGAAGATCAAAATGTCCCTATTTGAAATAAACCTACAATTAGAGATATTTTGAGAGAGTTGCAATTCATGGGTTTAGAAGCTACTTGAAATATGTTATCCATTTATGACACACTCCTCTCGAATTTAATTGCCCGATACAAAGGTCTTGTATTCTAAATTTAAACACTTTACACACAAGAAATTGATTTGAAATCGAGCTAAGAGTTTGAATTTTAACTTGCATTTAGACGGATTACTGAAAGGAATTGACTGGACTAACAACGAGCAATTGGAAGTTCAAGTTACGCGTTCAAATTCACCCTTTAATGAGAGAGGTTCCGAGGTAATAGTTGAATAAATGTTCTGACGGGTAATTGGTTAAAATTTAATTGCAGTCTTGATTCGGTTAGGTTAGGTTAAGGTTTGTGTTTTAGAGTATTATTTTTTAAATAATAGTATACGTTTTTCTTCATTGAATCTGTTTAAAACTTAAAAGCATGTTAAAGTGCAATTATCTTTTCATAAATGGGCTAAAAGGCTAATATGCAATTTTTAAATTGTGGTTTATTAATCAATTTTTACTTTCACTTTCTTGTTTTTTCATTATTCAAATTTGGTTTGAATGCATTTTACGAAAACAATTGTTGATGAGTATCAATGTAGTCATTGTAATTTATTAATTTTTGTCAATAATGCTATATTTAATGAACCTTAATTATTGAGAATTATGTAAAACTATAAATGAGGGCTTTATATTGGCAACAAGATTATAAAATTATTTATTCCCTCACCGGTTTTAAAGATTTGGGCCAGCTAGGGTCATGTAATATTGCTGGATTAGAAATCCTGGAGATCATAAATTCATCAAAAATCAAAATGACCATTTTACCACAATTTAGGAGGACCGTATTTAAACAAAATTTTCACATTGAAAAATTACACAATTCAGTTTACATGTTTACATGTCTCTGTATATTTCTGTGTATATTTTCAGTGCTATCCGATGCAATCAACTCCGCGTGGCATGGTGTTAATAATCAACAACGAGCGTAAATTTTCCAAGAATCCGGATGGTTCCAGCCGGATGCGGCGGGGTTCCCAAATAGATGCTTCTTATATGCGAGATCTTTTTGGTCAACTGGGGTTTAAGGTTTGGATAGCTAACAACGTTAGCACAGTGGTAAGGCTTATTTTATAAAACTCTTAAATATAAAGTCAACTGGACTTGCAGACTTGCTCAACTGGTATGCTGAGAAAACCGGCCCATCATAAGCGGCCCATTATTACCGCCCACATCATAAGCGGCCCATGACTAAAACCGCCCCCTCATAACCGGCCGATGACAATAAGCGGCCCATGAATATAAGTGGCCCATGAAAATCAGCGGCCTATGTAAATATTACTAGTTACTTGAAATGGCTTGAAAAAAAATCAGACAAAAACGCTGATGAGTGGCCGGTTATAGTCATGGTCCGTTTACTGTCATGGCCGCTTATGAGGGGCCAGTAATCGTCATGGCCGCTTATGAGGGGCCGCTTATTGTGAGGGCTGTTTATGATGTGGCCGGTAATAATTATCCGATTTTGAGGGGTCGGGTTCATCCACAAATGGCTCAACTTGCTAATAACCTTAGCCCTGAGGTTGATAAATGATAATATTGATACAACATATTTTAAATTCAATTTTAAATTAATTACGATCTAATGAGATAAATAGAATTGATTGAGTATAAGTTATAACTGAAAGTTTACTAAGTTTATGCAATCCGATGAGCAAAATAATTAGCCAATGTAAGTAAAACACGAGATTTTGAAATTACTGTTGATCCAAACTAGCTCTAACTACTAACTACTAACTATATATTTTAAAACATTTAATGTATAACCTCTGTTGAAATCGCAGCTGTATCAAAAGGTTATATGCTAGACTATGTTTATTTTTTTCAAATGTCTTGAAGCCAATCTAAGAAAGTTATCGCATATTTCTAGTCCAACTCTAATCTAATTTTATGATGATAGATTATTCAAGTTTGAATTTAAAATTACAGGATCTCCAGTGGCAGATCAAACAATTCAAGTCGAAACTAGCAAGCAGCAAAGACAAGATTGATTGCATAGTGGTGGTGGTTATGAGCCACGGAAACTTTGGAAACGTCGAAATGGAAGATGGAAATCTAGTTGATATTTACAAGGATATCATTTACCAGTTTAATAACCAAAACTGCAAAATATTAGAAGGTAAATGCGATTTTTCGTAAAACACTTAACTTAAAACATAATCATTGCATAGTCTTAAAACTTACAGTTGCAGTTAGCTTACTTACGGTAATTCAAGAGTCCAATAGAATTCAGTTAATTTTATTTAGCGGAATTAGCTAATGTTATGTCTAACCTCAAACCCTGTCTGTAGGAAAACCGAAAGTCTTCATATTCCAGGCTTGTCAAAACATTAAGGTACCTCCTGAAACCAATAGTGAAGGTGTTCAAACCAATGCTGATATGTCAGATGACACGAACAACTTGTCAACTAGTGACATTTTAATTGGATTTCCTTCTGCTCCTGGACAATCGGCCTACCGAAACGAGGAAAAAGGTTCCCGTTACATCTATGCCTTGACAAAAGTCTTGATGGAAAATGCTCACAAATGTGACGTTCAAGATATGCTTCAGAATCAGGTCTGAATTTAAAATATAAAACGCTGATTAAGCTTCTCATACCGTATTGATTACTAGGTATTGTAGACTAGGTTCAACCCTGGGAAATGTCGATCACACCCCCTGAAAATGAGCTTTTAATGTGTAAATACTTGATTTGCGAATTTCACTTAAAAACGGCTTGACTCTTAAGATTCTGGGCTTTATTTCCTGTTAAAAACTGTTAAAAGCATGCAGATTAGATTTGTCGACACTTTGCTATATGCGTTTTATGATTAACTATTCTAATGTCAATATTTTGTTCGTATATTATGAAGTTAGATTAGTGACAGTGACAGGAGTGATGACATATTTATGTTTGATGTGTCATTGGCAGGTTGCTGCTGAGATGAACAATATGACACATGTTCATGATCCAGAGAAACCACCTGAGCGACAAGTCGCATCAACTTCTATTCTCGGGGGTTTCAAACAACTGTATTTCAACGTTTGAGTGGCTGTGCAAGACAATTTCACCAACTACATTGTAGGAAGCAGAATTATAATTCTCCAAAAACTGTTAGTAAACCCAATAATTGCGATAATTTTTTTTTAAAATATGAATGTTACTACTTTTCAAAATCATCATCACTGCATTAAATCATTCGAGTTTACAATTTTAATGAAATTCCAATTTGACCCACTGTATGCCCTCCGTAATTAAATTCTCTATCCAACAAAAAAAATTGCGAAGCTCTGCGAGTATCGTATCGGCCCAGACCGTTGTTGGAAATTTAAAACCACTAGCATTTTTTTAGTAAGTCGATAAGGTTGCTAAGGGTAGAGGGCTAGGGAGAACATATTTAGCTTTAAATGCTATTATGTTTCCGTCTTGTGTTTTGACAAGATATATATTTCAATATATATCTTGAAAATATATAATAATAATATAATATATAATATAATATATTTAAATTTCTAGTCATTCTTGGTAATTTCAATTAGGTTATTTTGGGCTTGATTTCATAATTTACGATAGGATTGACATATTTTTAAATCCCTACTTCTCATTCACTTGTACCATACCTCAAATCAGGGTCATGAAAATAATTATAGTAGTCATTAATAGTATAATAATAGTATTCATTCATTAGCTTCATTGCATCAGTCGGCTTATATTGTGCTGACGATGAGAATTCGATCTTCGATCTGGGACGCTTTTATGTCAAGATTGCTTGACAACGGGCGCTAGAACAAGCGTTGTCAAGGTCATTATGCTTTTATGTCGGGATTTATTTAATTATAATAGCAATTTGCGGTTGCTAAGTGGAGGCTCAGGATTTCGAAACTTTGACGACCAAAAACTACTCTGGAGCCTTAAAGACATTAAATACCGCTACACCAATTCATGTTTACTATATTAAAAAAACTGACAAAATAAGAAACTGGAAACGCGTGCATCATCAGTTTTAGTCCGATTTTCAAAATATTTGCATTTTCTTGATGCCAACTAAGGGGTTCCATCTTCATGAAATAACAAGATTTTAATTTTATAAATTTTTTCGTTTTTTGTCGATTCCACAAATTTTATAAAAATCAAGAAACAAAAGTTTTTGGTTTGTAATTTTTTTAATCGACGGGTGACTCCGAAGCATTTATTTTAGCTGTTTATCAAACACTCTCCACTTCTTCGTCAATTTCTCGGCAGACGAACACTGAGATCAGCTAAAACATATGAGGAAACGGCCCATACCGCGGTACAAAGATCAAGCACATCCGGATCCTCCACCTCGAGACGGTCCCCTTCCGAGTGATGGTACCAAAAGTACCTGTCATTCGCAGTATTTAGTGACAGACCAGGAACGCCCTCTTTGATGAACTCTTCAATGTCGGAACCCACCGTCGAAAACTGCCGAAGAATCGTGGCATTTATCGGCTTAAGAAGCTTCAAAACCTCTTGGACGATGCACCCGGCCCTTTCGCTCCCCGCTAAATCTAAACCAATCGGCTCGAACGTTCCGATATCCGATTCGAACGCAGCAACTATTTTCTTCGACTCATTTCGATGCTGTTTTACATATTGAAGCACCCCGTTGTAACCAAATTCTTCGGTCGTCCATAAAATAGCTCGCAGGGTCCGTCGGGGACGAAGTTTGAGGAATTTGAGGACGGCTAATGCTTCTTCGGAAATGAAGATCCCGCCTCCATCGTCCATTGACCCGTCACCTACGTCCCAACTGTCAATGTGACCTGACACTATGACGACTTCATCGGGCTTTTCGCGGCCTCTGATTTCCCCGATTACGTTACGAGAGGTCACTTCTGGCAGAGTCCGGTCCCGCATTGTTAGACGCATTACTAGCTTTTCTCCTGATTTATTAAGGAAAGCAAAATGTTTATTATGTAAAGAAACTTCCGTCTGTGTGTCCGACTGACTGACAAATGCGAATTATTACTTGGTATGAAAAGCATGACACAATTATAGGGAGGTTGGGATCATATTCTTAATTCATCACAAGGGAGGTAATAAAAACACGAATGACGTGATTTTTTTGTGATACGAGTTTAAACTTTAGACCATAAATGAAGGAATGGATGAAATGTCTATATTGATCTTTAGTCTGTTGAAAACATGCATGTAGATAAGCGAAATAGGGATTTTAAAGTGCTCAGTACGTAACAAGTTCTGAACGGATTTGTAAATGTTTGGAGTTTTTCAATGCTAAAATGAAGTTTTTCAAGGAAACGCAAAACTAATTTTAATTAAACTTTTCACTGTTGTTGAAGAAGTTTTTTTTTCGGTCAGAGTCAGAGCAGTCAAACGGTTTGCATTTAGTTAAAGAGCTACTATTTTAACACATTGAGATGTTTTCTATCTATTACTTTCCTTGTTAATTAGAGTCAAAATCAAAATCTCTTGATATTTGGTCAGGTCCATTTGAACAGTATTCTTAGCATCTAGTTATAATACTAACCTCGGTCTTGAAGTCGTTGAAGTAACTCTGCGTCTTCTACTGTAATGCACGCGGTCGGAATCTGCGTTACATTCGGCTCGTACGTTTGGACACCCGTGTGTGGCGAATATATTGACAAGGGGGTGATTGACCGAATAAGAACGGCTTTAGCCCCGTATTTTGCAGCAACAGAGGCCCCCGTGTCACGATAAACTACCGTTTCGTAGTAACCCGCATAATTTTGATTGAATACCACGATTTTTCCGGCTGCCTGAAATATTTTTTTTTTAAATTTCAGCAAATGCAAAAAAAATTGAAGATCATGTAGTTTTTTTTCTACTTACCTGCGAAGCTTTGTTCTCGAGATCGTCAAAACTATTTACAACCAGGACTTTAGCATTAAATCCGAAATGTCTGGTTCCCACGGAATAACCAAGGCCTAGCAGAGCAATATCTTTCTTTCGGGGTTTTAAGAGTTTGGCACTTTCGTATCCTCTATTAAAATATTTAGAAGTTCGGTTTTAAAAATTGTGTAGACTTATTACTCAAAACATCTCCCAACCGTAGAAAATTCAACAAAACCATGAAATCAAGCGTCACCCATACGACTTGAGCAATTAAAAACTCAGGAAAAAGTAGAAGAATTGAAAACGCTCTTGTACCTTCAAAGACCAGCTTTTAAGGCCAATAAGAGAGTACGATTAATAAGTAAATTGTTAAAAACCAATTAAGTTTATTTATTATGTATTACTTGAGTTATAAAATATATTGATAATTTTCCGATAAGTTACACCAAATAAAAGTTATTGAATAATTCTATGAATTTAGTCATTCAGGATGTCCGGAATAAAGTCGTAATGTTAGTTATTTCATGGACTAACTATTAATTTCACTTTGGTCCGTCGAATTGTAAGATAAACGACATTTAATTGTTTAACTAACCTGACCCAATGAGGAACTTGAGCATTTTCTCCGTGAACATTTTCTAAACCATCCTCCTTCATCTTATCCATCATGTAGTCAATGGAATCTTCAAGATTTTGAGTTCCACTCAATCGAGACCCAAACTTGTCGACGAAATCACCGAGATCTCTATAAGTCCTACCTTTAAAGGAGCCACGGATTAAGGTTCTCATAATTTTATTAGCAACAGTGGAATAGTTTCCTATTTCGTCGATTAGCTTTTGACTTAATTTGCAATTTCTTAACGTTCCTTCGGATTTAGCTGAACTCAAGTGATCGACTCCGTTAATAACTTGGAATAGTTGTAGAACGGTGAAAAGTGAAAGTTTAACTGAAAACGGCATTTTGAAATGTGAGGTTCTGAAACTGCAGTTTCATAAACAGCATATTTAATTGACTAGGTGTAACCATGCTAGTTTTATTATTGCAGTCTCAATTTGTCCAGTCGTAATATTTCAAGAGTCTGGTAATTTTTTTCGGGAGGAATAAATTAGGGTTCCATTATTCCAGACAACGTTATGCCATTGGACATCAGTGGCATGTAAATTAAAGATATTATGTATTTTATTTAAAAAGCGATATAAATCGACGTTTGAAATGTTTTAATTGTTTAAGCAAAATTGAGAAATATGGTAAAAATAAGCTTGTTTGATTCGACTTTCAGAAACCTCAAAAATTCCGATGGATATTAAATCACATATGTAGGTTTCCAACAACGTTTCACCCAAAACCCTATTTCTCCAAACGCCTAACCCTGTCACCAACAGCTGTAGAACGTGAATAATTAGGAAGGTGTCATGAATATTAAACAGCAATGACAATGCTATAGACATTTTAATTATGATGCAACGACCTCGGGTAATAACTGCCTAACTAAACTTCAAGTTGGTTGGTAGAGTCGAAATAAATTAGTAGTATGACCAGGGCTTAAATTTTGCTAATTTAATTCAGGTATAAAATCGCATCCAGTTTTGGATTAAAAGAAGAATGATTCAAATTAAACGCATTGCCTTCATGCTAATTGTAAGAGGTAGAATCATTTACAGAATTTATTGGAAGCTTGGTCAGTAGTAGGCAAATTGGATTTCCTTTAAAAAAACTTGATCTTCAATTTCATGTCCGTGGAAGCGAAACACTGATGTCAGCAACAACATAAGAAGCAGCTGTGTAAACTGCCGTACAAAGGTCAAGATCGTCAGTATTCTGAACCGTCATCGTGTCAGCTTGTGTATTATGGACCCAGAAGTACTTGTCATTCCAAATTACAGTTTTAATAAGCTATGAAAGTAATAACTTTTTAAATAATTTACATATTTTTCTGGATAGAAAATAGACCGAACTTGGTAAAAATGTAATGTGAGTGTACTGTGCTTTTTAGTACAATGCCATCAGTCCGTCCGTACAGAAAAGCCTTAATTTAATCACTAGTTATCAGTTTGGATTTTATTTGGACGTGGCAAATTTAGGGTTTCAACAATCCAGGGTCCATCTTGTAATCGCTTATGACCCATACGATTTATTTTTGTATTTTGATGACATACATTTGTGATAAAATTATATAAATTGAGGAATTCAGTAGAGAATTTCTTTAGTTGTAAAAATTACAACTAAAAATTAAACAATTCTGCCAACAAAGTTAGGGAAAGTCAAACTCTAATTTAAACCTTTTCTGAACCCTGGTCGCAAAACAAACACGCGGTGTCTGTCAGGAAAATGATTTACACTGATGCTGAAATACTGATAATTTGCTCAGTA
Organism: Desoria tigrina; assembly: GCA_906901685.1. NCBI lineage: Eukaryota > Metazoa > Arthropoda > Collembola > Entomobryomorpha > Isotomidae > Desoria > Desoria tigrina. Next base: position 2,117,856 of record CAJQTU010000035.1, read on the forward strand.
ATACAATAACTTTATCGGTTGAACCTGACACTTTGTCACCTAGAAATCATGAAAATGTTGGAAAGGAAAAACATCGTTTAAATAATTTTACTCGTGTGGGTTTCGTATATGCGGATAAGATAAGCTCCGAGCTTATCGCTGTCAAAGTTCTCACCGCTTATCGAAATGTATGCTTTTAATGCTATGTCGCAATTTTTTTCACAAATTCTTGAAGTTAACTGACAAGGCATGTATTAGAGAGTGAACTCTCAGAATCACCAGATTTTTTTTACTAGGTAAACTAGAAGTCACACTGACTATGAAAATCGAAAAATTAGCTGTTTAATTTTAAATTCACTATGTTTAAAAAATGTTTGAAGTTCGGGCGAGCGCCCATATAGAATACATGGGGAAGCGCCGGGAGTGGGGAAGAGACGTCTCGGACTTTCCTCTATCTTTCTCATTTTCCCTTTTTCCTCACGCACCACTTATGCAAAGATAAGCGACAAGAACATTTCCCATTTTCTCTCTCCACATTTAAATCCAATAGTTCAAATATTGAAACATTAAAACATTATTAATTTCAGTTTTGCAACTAATCTTAGCACCATTAACTTCAAGCGTTTGAATAGGCTCTTTCACCATATTTCTAAAATTTGTCAAACTATTCACAGAGTCCCATTAGCTACTAGTACATGCAACCTCTTCAAATTTCTTCTTATAATAATCTTTTTTGGATTTAGTTAACAAAATATTAGCATCATTACGGGCTCTTCTAAAAACCTGCCAGTCCTTACTGTCAGATGATTTCGTTGCTACTCTATTGGCAGCGTTTCTAACTTTCATGGCATTAATGAGATTAATCGTAAGCCATGGACTAATTTTCCTCGTCACTTTCCTATTTTTAAGTGAGGCATGTTTGGTTAGTACATTGAAAGCGAAGTTATTAACGTTCATATTAATTAATGTTTAGAGTTGCTAAGGAAATTTGTATCCATCAGGGTAATTTCAAACCTGAGTTTGTCAATGAAATAAACTATATTCAATAATGAAAAAAATCAGTGTGGTCAAATAATTATCTCTAAATGTCTTGAAACAAGTCTAAAGAACCTAGCTGGTTTGTTTGTAGGACTTTCAATTAAATTGTTCTTGATACTGTATATTTTTGGAGGCAATGTAGCCTGATAGATTTCGGGCGATCCTAAAATTTTGAAACTGGTAGTGTTAGATAGATAATTTCATTCCCATGTCCACTACTAGGTCAAACCTCGCGTAGCTCTTTTTGAATTAAAGCTGTAGCCAAATAAACCAAGCTAAAATCTAAGTTGAGTCGCTCCTAAAAGAATAAAACAAGAAATATCTTCAAGTTTCTGGAATACCACTATTACCACCACTCATCAATACCACTCACATACTTTAAATGCTCTTTACTCTTCCTTTTATTGAGATAACCATTTTTCAGCATTTTCTTAATCATTTTAAATTAGTATTCAACCATGGTTAGTGACTGGCATAATGGAGAAACTACAAATTTTTAGAACTTAAGATAAATCTCTGATTGAGAGGGATTTCTGCAGTAAATCAGGGAGACTTATTATTTTAGGATTGCAATTTAAGTAATTAATTATTGTTCATTTTCATTCAACTATTTTTGCAAGTTCATTGCGAATGCCCTAGCCCTAGATCAATCACAAAACGGATAGATTTCTTTTTGATAAGGGAATTTCTAAAATTTTGTAGGTCATAATATATAATTTTCGTATTGTTTAAATGCACAACTATACTCTTCGGTGGCACTCTGTCACTACTCGAAGTTTCCATTTTTTGCTATTGTCTCCATTTCAAGCCGATTGAAACGGCATTTAGATTCGAAAAATCCAAATAAATGATAAGATGAGGAAAATCAAACCAACCAATGAAAACTCTGGATCTATCTTAGAGTCTAAAATGAATAATACTATGCTCTAAAGGATCTATTGCTATTTGCTACCTCAAAGCATGTCTCATTTTGAAAATTTTCTGCCTTCGTTCTTATTATCGTCTTACGATTTGTACGTTGTTTTTTTGTAACATCTCAATAAGCAATTATTAAGGAGTGAAACTCCTTAATGAGAACACCTTGTCTGTTTGTCTGTTCCTCCGTCCGTTTACTCTCCAACTTTCGAACGGTTGAAGTTTTTTGAAAACGGTTTTCGGATTTGAAACATACATTTACTGAGCTTTAAGCCATATAGAAATTCGAAATAGTCGGTCACACCAAATGACCTCAAAAAATTTAAACTCGAAAATTCCTATACCAAATGTACCAAATACCAAAAAAATGACAAAGTAAGTGGGCAAGAAGAAATCGCCGAATCTGTCGCAATATGCAATTTTCGTTCATCTAATGTTAACTTCCTATCTACTTTTGTGTCAAATCCACAAAAGGAAAAATGCTGCAGTTTCTTCAATTTCCGTTACAACGTAAGTAGATGATCGTCAGCTCCACAGACTTTGATTTCTGTGATTGTCACGATTTCGGTTATTGTATTAATAGTTTGAAAATGTCTTTTCTAAATCGAGGCCCACGTTGAGGCAACTTTGCTTTCAGAAATAGAGGTATTCCAGAAACTTGAAGATATTTCTTGTTTTATTCTTTTAGAAGCGACTCAACTAGAACTCTCTTTTTAGCTTGGTTTATTTTATTATTTTAAGTGAATGGCTAATCAGTAAAATGTTCACTGTTATTTTATATATATGACTAATTGAAGAATAATTTTAAACGGTTACTGGGGGGGTGAGGATTTTATACTTCAATAGTATAAATATAACAATATAACGCGATATGAGGCTGGTCGTGTCAAGCTACTGGAATTAGCCACTTAAAACCACCGATTCTATTGCAATTTTGCAAGGGGCATTACCATCCGTATTTATATTCGTAGGATTTAAGATAATGTGACTTTATTTATGAATAAAAGTTTTAGTTATTATAACTTACTTGCAACTTATTATAGTCCGATTCCAAGTAATATTATATTATTATAATCAAGTAATTTTTGCGTTTTAGTTTATATAATTTTGTACCTCCGGCATCAAGATACCCGCATGGTTCACCCAACAGGGTCTATAGAAGCAACCTTTTTTCAACGACTGGTCATATTTGCCTTTTTTATATCATAACATAACTGTATACCAAATTTGGGCGTTCTAGGTTAGTTTTCAGAAAACCCGCATGGGTCTCTCTCTAGGGTCGATTTGGGCCACAATTTTGAAAATTAAATTTTCGATTTAAAGTTTTAGAACCTCAATCTAACACCATGCAAAATTTGGTGCTTCCAAAACTGTGTTCAGGAAACCCGATAGGGTTCGCGGAACCCCCACGAGTTAGCGTAAGGACTGATATGATACATCTTCAGACTTGATCCCCAACTTTAACCAAACCCGCTGGGTACCAAATTGGAAGTTAATCGGACAGGCATAGCTCGAGTTATTGTGGGTACGGACAGACAGCTAGACAAACAGACAGACAGAAATGATCATATGAGCTCTTGGAGTCGGGCTAAAAAAATATCTTCCAACCTGTTTAATAAAAACTGCCCTTTACAACTTATTATAGCCAGAATCCAAACAACATTCTATTATTATAATCAATCCATTTTTTCGTTTAAGTTTTGTACCTCGGGTATCAAGAAACCCGCAAGGTTCACCTTACAGGGTCTATAGAAGCAACCTGTTGTCCACAATCGGTCATATTTGCCTTTACAATATAATTTCATAGCTGTATACCAAAGGGCGCTCTAGGTTAGTTTTCGGAAAACCCGCATGGGCTACCGATTAGGGTCTATAAAAGCAATTTGATGTCCACAATTGGTCAAATTTGCTTTTGCAATATTAAAGTTCAACTGTATGCCAAATTTGGACGTTCTAGGTTAGTTAAGTTAGTTTTCAGAAAACTCGCATTGGTCTCTTACTAGGGTCGATTTTGGCCATGATTTTGAAATATAAATGTCGGATTTGAAGTTTTAGAACCTCGATCAACCACCATGCAAAATATGGTGCTTCCAGAAAACCCGATAGGGTTCGCGGTCCCCCCCCCCACGTGTAAACGCATGGACCGATTTTATCCATCTTCGAACCTGATTCCTACCTTTACCTTATCCCCTTGTGTACCAAATTTGAAGTTAATTGGACAAGTATAACTCGAGTTAACGTGGATACGGACAGACAGACAGACGGACAGACATTGACATGATCTTATAAGAGCTTGGAGTCGGGCTAAAAAGCTTTACTTCTTGAGTTGTCGGTTGGTTGGGTAGAGATAGAACAATCTAAAAGACATTTTTAGACTAAATTGAAGCCTATAACGTCGAGAATCTACTAATGGAATTGCATTTCTATAGTTAGAGCCAAGGTCCTATACTAATATCTGGTACTATAACGACAGCTGTAGGGTAAATCAATTACATGCAATCGCCCATAAGGAATATTTGAATAGACATATCTCAATCAGTTTTTGACCGATTTTGATGAGATCAAAAATAGTATAGCTCATTTTTAGCATTATTTGATAAAAATAGCTTTGTACTACTAAAAGTGCAGTATTTGGTCCTAAAAACGAATTTTAAATTTTATTTTATATGGAAACATAGGTCTAAATTCAGAATTTCAAAAAACGGGAGAAAAGGACACTAGAAAATTGAATTCTCCATTTTTTTTATTCTTTGTATTTTTTCGATACGACGCACCCCCGAGGCTGTAGCCGTGCGCAAAGATTTCCAGGGGGGGGGGGGGGGTGAATGCACACTAAGGTGAAACCGTTACCATGGCCAAGTCCATGTACTCTTTTTTGTCTTAGAAAAACCAAACCAAACCATGTACAATAATTGTTTAAAATCAACTTTTGAAGGTTAAGTCGTAAGAACCTTTAACTTTTAACCCATTAGTAGACATCGGGAAGGAAATCATTTATCTACTATTACCAGTTTCAAAATTTTAGGACCGCCCTATCGGGCTCCATTGCAAACCATCTAATTGCAAGCTCGAACTTGTATGTAAGTATGTCAAGCCGCTTGACAGTTATCGCAACGACAGACAGACTCGTCATTCGCATAAAGTGTTTTCAACACTTTATAATAAATTCAAGTCGGTTTTTATTTCATATAATTAAAATATAATTCACGTAACCGATTTTTACAAGGCTTCTAAATGAAATTGCTTTTTTAATTTCAAGTCTTTGGAAGTATTGATAATATTCCTCATTTTCAGTCGTTCTGCTTGATGAGTGGGAAAATTGGTTAATTATGCAATCCAATCAATCTGCCAATATTAAACCTGACGGCCTACATTGGATTTGTTCTGACTGTAGGTGGGTGTATCCCACTCCTTTCGTTAATAATATGTTCAGGAATTTCATACTGTGTTTTCTGCTTTCCCATGGTCATTCGGCGCTTTGTCCAAACACACATAACGGTATCGCAATCAAAAGGGTTTGATGAGTGATGGGTAGAAAATATTATAGGATAGGAAATATATTTTAGCAAACAAACTAAATTTTAAATTGAATTACTACACAGTATGTTAGGCCGATGTGTAAGTATATGACGCCAAAGCTGACGGAAATGTTCTGCAACCTATTCGACAACGACATTATAATTAGCTTGAAGTGACTAAAATAATTCTAGCTAATTTTTGGAATTGGACTAAAAACTACCCGTTCAAAACCTCTTCCTAAATGAACTGTCATCCATGATGACATGTGAAGTTGTAGATTTTATGAGATGTCGAATTCTGTCTATTAATGAACTAACTGGTGTTCTATATTCTCATTTTGTCACTCGAGGAGTAAACATCTCTCAAAATCACTCCGACAAGACAAAGCTACAATGTCTTGGAATAGTGCATTAGCCTGTACATTATAGCAATGTCTTTCGTGTTTAACTTATTGAACACTACACCAAAAGAACGAGACTCAGAATCCTCTAAAAGAAAAGCTAGAGAATCGAAATCACCTGAAGTGTCACCAGAACCAATAATCTTGAAAAAACACAGAATCTTAGAAAACCCAACCACTATTACGGACTCATTTCTGAACTCCAACACCGCTTTAAAGAAAAAAATGGAAAACGACGAGCTTGAAAAGTTAATAGAAAAAGTTCTACTAAAAAGTAAAGCTACTATAGCTCAAACCACAGTTGACCTTTTGAAAGACGACCTAGACATCTTAAAAAATCTGAATCCAAGATTTGAGGAAATTGAGTCAGATTTAAAGGAACTAAATTCAAAATTCAACCAAAGTGAAGCACATCAAAGACGAAAAAACATTGTTGTGCACGGTCTTGTAGAAAATAATTCGGAAACATGGACTGATCTCAAAGTTGCAATTCAGGAACTCTCAAAATCACTAAAAATTGTCAAAATAGACTATGACATGGCGTTTAGAATGGGAAAAAAGCAAACTGGCAAAAACCGACCAGTTTTAATCAAACTCTTACGAACTATTGACAAAATTGAGATAATGCAAGCCGGCAAAAACCTCCAGGGATCCAGCATCAGTGTTTCTGATGACTTGCCAAAACATGAAAGGATAATACAAGGAATTCTACGTGCCAAGAGGGTGGAACTAATTCGTCAGAATCCAGCAGGAGACTTTAAGTTACTAAATGGAAAACTTATGATGACAAATGGAACCACTAAAAAGATGTTTACGGTGAACCCTTTATCTGGAACGGTAGAGGAAAACGTCGTGAAATCTGACGGCGACACAAATCAAATCAAATCAAATCAAATCTGAAAAACGACACATCCTGAAATTCCGGCCGGCCTTTACAACCCACAACAACTTCATCATCACTTCAAAATCTCTCATTGCTGTCATGGAACATCGAGGGAATTAAAAATAAACCGAGTCTAATTGCAGAAGTCATCAATCAAGATCCAGACATATTCTTCCTCTGTGAGACATGGCATCACACAACCTACCAGAATTCAAGTCTACTTAAGAGGTATAAAATTATAGAAAACTTAGGTAAAAGAACAGCCACTGTTGGCAGATACACTAAAGGCTATATATTAGGACTTAAAAAAAATATTGAAAATAGGGTTTCCATAACTTATCAGAACGACAATTATATCAATATAATTATTCGCCTGGAAAATCAAAAAATGTACATCACTTTTGTTTATCTTTCCCCGTCTGTAAAAATAGATCTAAATGAACTAGTAAAACATGGTAATCCTTTTCAAGATAAATGCATAATTATTGGAGATTTGAACGCACGAATTGGAAAATATCAGAATGCTATTAATATCGGGCAAAATAATAGCAAAAGAGAAACAAAAGACTTATTTGTAAATACAAGGGGTAGAGAATTTATAAGAATATTGGAAAATTCTTGTTACAAGGTTCTTAACGGGGACTGCATTAGTGACCGGAAGGGAGAATTTACATTTTGTAACTCAAATGGAAACAGTGTCATTGATCTATGCTTATGCTCGTTAAATATAGAAAACATTACAGACATGAAAATTCCAGATTCATTTCGGCCAAGCCTCGGGCTATTCTGCATTTAAATAACATGGGTGGCGGGAAATGTTGTATTTGAATTTGGCTGAAATGAATTTGGAAGGGTCATCGAATATTTCAAATTTAATTACATCAGATTTGTTGTTTTTAGACAAACGAAGCTCTCAATCATCCAAGCACCGGATTTTAAAGGCAATTGTGAAAATGTATTCAGCAGCGACGTTAATTTTCCCAATGGTGTTGACACTGGCTCTTCTCTGGATGCCCTGTCTGCCTCCATTCATTGGCTCATGTCTTTTAGACTGTAGTTCGGACGTGGGAATAACTACAAGATTTGGACTCGCGTTTGTAACCTTTGTTTTGCTTGTGCATGAATTCGCTCTATCCGTAACTACGGGTGCCTACGGAGGGTTCTTTAAACTATTTGCACTGCGATCATACATTGAGGCACTCCGGAGGTCTAGACATGGATTTAAAAATGCAAGCACCCTGTATCGACAAATTCAAATACTGGCGAAGGAGTATAACTGCTGTTATCAAGATTTTTTCGGTACTTTGATTGTCCCATCGCTTCAATTTATTGGAATTATATTCGGGTTTGGAGTCGTGAAACTGTTTAACCAAGTCCCAGTCGTTGCGGTTCTTCTCATGTTGGTTTGTTGTTTGCTTTCAAACTCAGTCCTCGTGCATTTTTACACCTTCGCGGGGAAACTGTTCGACATTTCCGTGAAGGTTACGGTGGGCTGGAAGGCGGAAGTTAGGGTCAGGAATCATAGTTCTTATTCAAAAATGGTCTACAAAACTATTTCTTCACTTGCCCCAATAAAAATCAAGTGTGGGTCCGTTAATTTTGTCGAAAAACTCACCACTTTGATTGTTGTTGAATTTAGCGTGCGGCAAACCGTTGCTTTGCTCTTGCTTAAATGAATTGTATTCGGACAATGGAGGATATGTCTGGTGTAAGTCGTACGTTTATCTATGATATGCATTACCAAGAGACTTGTGATTATGAAGTAGCCTTTGCCTGACGAGTAGATAACCAATCCGAAACTGAATTTCCACTCTAGATAAGGTACTAATGTGTAGTCTAGACCGATAAATTCTTTGTTATTATACCATTAAAATCTTTCCAGCTTCAAAATTAAAAAGTTAAATTTTCCTTGTGATTTTTTTAGGTTTAATATGCACACTTCTTAATCATATACGATGTTAATAACAATATAACCTTTTCCCATGTTTAACTACTATTCAATCCTGAATGGTGTAAAAATAATCAGTTTTTCAGCATTCCCCGTTATTAAGAGGTGAAACCCTTTAATGGCTTTACTCTGTCTGTTCGTCCGTCCGTCCGTCCGTTTGTGCTATAGCTCTCGAACGGTTGAATAGTTTCAAATAATTTTTCCGGCAAACCATTTCTGACCATCGAGCGGAGGCTAACAATAAGTTTGTTTGTCCGTGTAGGTCATCAAAGGTCACAGGTCTACAGTCAAAGATCACAATGTTTTCAATTTTTTTGTCAACCATACATGTGTGATACATCGTTGGAAAGATACTGTCACGTGTTATTCAACGATGCATGCAATTTTACTCTATGGTTGGGGAACTTTGAGTTTTCTGAAAAACGCCTCTAACGTGTCTTGACAAAAACGTTAAACGCTATTTTGACGTCTTGCTCTTGTGGTTTTATTACCCTTTTTCACCCATGTGCGTTTGTAACGGTTTATTGGAAGCAGAATTATAATTCTCCAACAACTGTTGCCAAACCCAATAATTGCGATAAAAAATTGTTAAAATATGAATGTTTCTACTCTTCAAAATCAATATCATTGCATTAAATTATTCCAGTTTACAATTTTAATTCACTTCAAATTTCAACTGTGTCTTTTCTTCAAAGGTTTATTGCTTAAAGGTAAGATAAATGCCAGATCCTCTTGACGTTTTTACAATGCAGTAAACCACTAATTTGAACAATAAAAACATAAAATATCGCTGCACTAATTCATGTATACTACATTTAAAAAACTGACAAAATAAGAAAATCGATGAAATCTAGATTTTTAAACGCGTGCACCATCAGTGTTAATCCGATTTTCAAAATATTTGCATTTTCTTGATGCTAACTAATTAAGAAGTTATATTTTCATGAAATAACAAGATTTTAATGTTATACATTTGTTCGTTTTTTGTCTATTCCACACATTTTAAAAAAATCAAGAGAAAAAAGTTTTTGGTTTGTAATTTTTTAATCGACGGGTGACTCCAAAGCATTTTTTCACCTGCTTATCAAAAACTCTTCACTTATTCGTCAGTTTCTCGGAAGACGGACACTGAGATCAGCTAAAACATAGGAGGAAACAGCCCAAACTGCCATACAAATATCAAGAACATCCGGATCCTCCACCTCGAGACGGTCCCCTTCCGTATGATGGTACCAAAAGTACCTGTCATTCGCAGTATTTAGCGACAGTCCAGGAACGCCCTCTTTGATGAACTCTTCAATGTCGGAACCCACCGTCGAAAACAACCGAAGGATCGTAGCATTTATTGGCTTAAGAAGCTTCAAAACCTCTTGAACGATGCACCCGGCCCTTTCGCTCCCCGCGAAATCTAAACCAATCGGCTGGAACGTTCCGATATCCGATTCGAACGCAGCAACTATTTTCTTCGACTCATTTTGATGCTGTTTTACATATTGAATCGCCCCGTTGTAACCAAATTCTTCGGTCGTCCATAAAATAGCTCGCAGGGTTCGTCGGGGACGAAGTTTGAGGAATTTGAGGACGGCTAATGCTTCTTCGGAAATGAATATCCCGCCTCCATCGTCCATTGACCCGTCCCCCACGTCCCAACTGTCGATATGACCTGACACGATGACGACTTCGTCGGGCTTTTCGCGGCCTCTGATTTCCCCTATTACGTTACGAGAGGTCACCTCTGGCAGCGTGCTGTCCCGCATTGTTAGACGCATTACTAGCTTTTGTCCTGATTTATTAAGGAAAGTTAAATGTTTATTATGTAATGAAACTTCCGTCTGTCTGTCCGTCTGACTGACAAATTGCGAATTGTTATTTCGAATGGAAAGCTTGAATTAAAGGGGTTGGGATCGTATTCTTATTTCAGCACAAGAAGATGTTCAAATAACAAAGAGCTAATTGGAAGGTAAAACCCCGATGGACTTGATTTTTTTTATTTATTAAAGGGTGAAACCCTTTAATGGGTTGACTCTGTCCGTCTGTCCGTCGGTCCGTTCACACTCTAACTCTCGAACGGTTGATAATTTTGAAGTTATTTTTTCGGTAAACCATATCTGACCTTCCAGCGGATACTGAGTTAGAAGAAGGGCCGTGTAGGTTAAAGGTCAAGGGTGTACCGTCAAAGGTCATAATCTTTTGCAATAGCAACCCTACGTGTATGATACATTGTTGCAGAGGTAAGAGTTGCTTAACTAGCGCAAGTGGTAAAGTGAGGGAGCTGATACTGCTTGTTGTACGGGGTTCGATTCCCCGAGCACTCTAGGGAGTTTTTTCTGGTGATATTGTGTAGCGTTTTTTCTCGCTTTTTTCCTACGCTCTCTGGCATAATATAAGTCCAGAGCCAAATGGGTATCACCAGTTTCTCTCTCCCCCCATTTAAAGGCAAGCCCGCGAAAGCGGAGCCCGTGTTCTTCGGAGTAAAGCAAAAAGGAAAAATGATTGTCGTCCGTCTCTTAAAAACCTATGTTACATAGGGACGTTAAAAACCTTCATTTTTTTTTTTTTTTTTTTTTTTTTTTTTTTTTTTTTTTTGTTGCAGAGGTAAAGTCAAGGGCGTTTCAAAAATGTATACGATTTTACTCTATGGTTGGGGAAATGTGAGATTTTTCTATAAAACGACTCCAATGTGTCGAACGACGATATTTAAAGTTCAAAAAGTCTTAGAAGTCTTGTTTCGTGTCGTTTCACCCTTTTTTATGTGCGTTTACAACGGTTTATTGGTTTTTAGTGTATTTAAAAATGCATGGAGTTAAATAATCAGTGAAATTGGGGGGTTTAAATTGCTCCATACAGGTAGAGTTTTTTCGTTATTTTGAAAACGTTTGAAGGTTTTCGAGGATACGCAAAGTAACACATTAAAAAATGAAATACATTTTTTTGACTACGTTATTTTTTTAACTTCATTTTTTTAACATATTAAACTTTAACATTATTTTTTTCAGTTGGCATCTACAGTGTCTACAATTTTCACGAAAATAATGAAGTCAATCTTTGATACGTCAATTTGAGTCGATATATATTTGTTCATTAAGGATATTTAGCCAATTCCATTTGTACAGTTTTTTTTAGCATCTAGTCATAATACTAACCTCGGTCTTGAAGTCGTTGAAGTAACTCGGCGTCTTCTACTGTAATGCATGCGGTCGGAATCTGAGTTACATTCGACTCGTAAGTTTGGACACCCGTGTGTGGCGAATATATTGACAAGGGTGTGATTGACCGAATAAGTGCGGCCTTTGCGCCATATTTTGCAGCAACAGAGGCTCCCATGTAACGATAAACTACCGTTTCGAAGTAACCCGTATAATTTTGATTGAATACGACTATTTTCCCGGCTGCCTGAAATATGATTTTTTTTTCAGTTTCAGCAAATGCAAAATGATCATGTATTTTTTTTTCTAATTACCTGCGAAGCTTTGTTCTCGAGATCGTCAAAACTATTTACAACCAGGACTTTAGCATTAAATCCAAAATATCTGGTTCCCACGGAATAACCAAGGCCTAGCAGAGCAATATCTTTCTTTCGGGGTTTTAAGAGTTTGGCACTTTCGTATCCTCTATAAGAACATTAGAAGTTAGAGTAATAAAAATATTGTGTAGGCTTATTACTCAAAACCTCTCAGCTCTCCCACGAGTCGTCAAACAGTTGAAAATTCAATACAACCATAAATATTTGGAAAAAGTTAAAGAATTGAAAATCCTCTTGCACCTTCAAAGATCAGCTTTTAAAGCCAATAAAATAATAATATTAAAACATAACTTGTTGAAAACCAATTAAGTTTTTCTACTGTCTATTAGTTCGGGTGTAAAATGAATTGGTAATATTCCATACGTTACACCAAATAAAAATTATTAAAATCTATGAATTCAGCCATTTCGGGTTTCCGGAATAAAGTCGTAATGTTAGTTATTTCATGGACTAACTATTAATTTCACTTTGGTCCGTCGAATTGTAAGATAAACGACATTTAATTGTTTAACTAACCTGACCCAATGAGGAACTTGAGCATTTTCTCCATGAACATTTTCTAAACCATCCTTCCTCATCTTCTCCATCATGTTGTCGATGGAATCTTCAAGATTTTGAGTTCCACTCAATCGGGACCCAAACTTATCGACGAAATCACCGAGATCTCTATAAGTCCTCCCTTTAAAGGAGCCGCGGATTAAGGTTCTCATAATTGTATTAGCAACAGTGGAATAGTTTCCTATTTCGTCGATTAGCTTTTGACTTAATTTGCAATTCCTTAAGGTTCCCTCAGATTTAGCTGAACTCAAGTGATCGACTCCGTTAATAACTTGGAATAGTTGTAGAACGGCGAAAAATGAAAGTTTAGCTGAAAACGGCATTTTGAAATGTGAGGTTCTGTAAATGCAGTTTGATAAACAGCATATTTAATTGACTAGATGTAATCATGCTAGTTTTATTATTGCAGTCTCAATTCCTCCAGTCGTAATATTTCAAGAGTCTGGTATTTTTTTTCGGGAGGAATAAATTAGGGTTCCATTATTCCAGACAACGTTATGCCATTGGACATCAGTGGCATGTAAATTATAGATATTATGTATTTTATTTAAAAAACGATATAAATCGAGGTTTGAAATGTTTTAATAGTTTAAGCAAAATTGAGAAATATTATGGTAAAAATAAGCTTGCCTGATTCGACTTTCAGAAACCTCCCAAATTCCGATGGATATTAAATCACATATGTAGGTGTCCAACAACGTATCACCCAAAAACCCTATTTCTCCAAACGCCTAACCCTGTCACCAACAGCTGTAGAACGTGAATAATTAGGAAGGTGTCTCTTTCCATGAATATTAAACAGCAATGACAATGCTATAGACATTTTAATTATGATGCAACGACCTCGGGTAATAACTGCCTAACTAAACTTCAAGTTGGTTGGTAGAGTCCAAAGTAGTATGACCAGGGCTTAAATTTTGCTAATTTAATTCAGGTATACAATCGAATCCAGTTTTGGATTAAAAGAAAAGATTCAAATTGAACGCAATGCCTTCATGCTAATTGTAAAGGGTAGAATCATTTACAGAATTTATTGGCAGCTTTTACAGTAGTAGGCTAATTCGATTTCCTCTAAAAAAAATGAAACTTGATCTTCAATTTCATGTTCGTGGAAGCGAAACGCTGATGTCAGCAACAACATAAGAAGCAGCTGCCCAAACGGCCGTACAAAGGTCAAGATCGTCAGTATTTTGAACCGTCATCGTGTCGGCTTGGGTATGATGGAACCAGAAGTACTTGTCATTCTGAGTTCGAATTGCTACAGCAGGGACACCTAGAGTGACTAACTCGTCGATATCTGTCCCAATTCCAATGGATTTAACATTTCGATAATAAGTTGCATTCAGAGGAGTCAGTAATTTAACAACCTCTTTAATAATACAACCTGCATCCTTGTTTCCGATAAAGTCCAACCCAAGCGGTTTAAAGTTACCGATGTCCGATTCAAAAGCCGCGCTGATTTTCTCGAGTTCGTTCCTATGTTGTTGGATGTAGGCCTTGACGCCGTACAAGCCCAGTTCTTCCGTCGTCCAGTAAATTCCGCGGAGAGTACGTCGCGGACGAAGATTTAAATGCTTGATGACGGCGAGGGCCTCTTGGGTGACGAAAATGCCGCCGCCGTCGTCCATCGCGCCTTGCCCCACGTCCCAGGAGTCAATGTGCCCCGAGACGATGACCACTTCCTCCGGTTTTTCCCGCCCGAGGATTTCACCGATGAGGTTTCGGGAGGTGGTTGGTAGCAGGTTGTAGTCGTTCATGATCAGGTGGATTTTTGGCGTTTCACCTGAAATTGTTTGTTTTGATACCATTTGAGTCATACGTGCTCACACAGATAAAATAAATTACTGTAGGATATTAATCTACGGGGCAAACGGAAAAATCGTAAAAAATCATGTCAGCAAATATGACGACAGTTTTTGGAAATGTTAAGGATATTCTGATTATGCACTTAATGAATGAAAGCGGATAAAATGACTCCTATTCGGTTTAGCTCAACTTGTAAATATTAAATTAATGGTTTTAAAACCTCGGTTCTGTAACCGCTGAAGCAATTCCGAATCCTCAATCGTAATACAGGCCGACGGAATTTTCCTAACGTTAGGAGCGTAGAATTGAACTCCGGCATGCGGTGTGTTTATTGACACGGGTGTTAGTGACCTGAAAAACGTCGCTACGGCTCCGTATGTGGAAGCATTTGCATTCGCAGTCATTCGGAAACCCAGAGTTTTCTCAGCAACTTCATCGAATTGGTTGAACAGGACTATTTTACCCTTGACCTGTTAAAAATAACCATTAAAGTGATGGAATGACTTGAATTTCTAGAAAATTTCGAGTTTTTACACATTTTTTTTAAATTTAAATGGTTATTCATACCTCCATCGATTTTTGCTCCAGCTCTTGCAAAGATTTGACGACCAATACCTCAGCGGTGACCCCAACTAAAGGTGGAGTACCAACACTTAATCCAAGACCCAGCAGGGCAATGTTCTTCTTCCGGGGCCAAGTCATCGTCGCTGTTTCGTCAACTCTTCAAATAATTAAATGACAGCGTTAGTGACGCAATCAAATACTTTGGGCTAATGTTAATGCAGGTGTGTATAAGTATTCCCTAACCGTGAGAAACAAGAGACAGAAACTACTTGATAAGATGATAATTGTTAATACTTACTAAATTCAATTTTTCTTTCATTGTTTTATTTCTTGGAATATGTCTGATCAAAGGTAAAAAAACTGTTTTAGGATAAGGAGCTGATCTCTGGAATATTTATTCCACAGTTTGAGAACCGGATATGGTGGAAATTTCGAATAAAAGTAGCTTTCAATATAGACTTTTGGTCGTATTGGTGGAAATGGATGCCAAAGGCTTCGAGTAGGATGTTACGATTGCGCTAGTTAATCCTGAAATAAGTCCCCAGGTTCAATTCCTCGGATTTGGAGGGGGTTAGGACTTATTTCGGTGGGGGGCTTTCGCTTCACACTTATTGTTCAACTCAACTCTGCACAAAAGTATCTTAATGTCTGTAATGATAATTTATAATATGCACCAAATAATTCGATAAACAATAGTGATTATGTCGTACTATTAAAAATTTAATCAAGTGTTAGTTAGCGTCGTATGGTAGTTTCGTCAAAATTTATCCTTACAAATTTTACTAAAATAACTTGTCGAAGGCTTGGTACGCTAGAAGAATATTGTTTAAATCACATTCCAATCAAGATAGAACTTTTGGAAATTAGGCACTTATGTCGCGGTACTTGTGTCGTTAGGCAGACTGTGTACATTTGTATGGACGTAGGTTTTAGTCTAAAGATTCGAATTTTTTTTTGGAATTTCATAACTTAACAAATAATCATATTAAATTAGTTTTTAGAGTAACTCCAACATATACACAGAGTATAGATTTACTACCTTATCCAATGCGGAATCCTAACTTGCTCTCCATGAACATTTTCCAACCCATCTGTTTTCATTTTTTTCATCATGAAATCGATAGACTTTTCCAGAGCTTGGCTGACTGCAAACCGAGGTCCAAATCGATCCACGAAATAGGCCAGTTCTTTGTAAGTTTTCCCTTTAAATGCTCCAGAAATGACGGTTTTAAAAATCGTGTTTGCGACATCAGAATAACTTGCGATTTCGTCCACTAGAGCTGGATCCAAATTGCACGTCCCGGACTCAGAATTTAAGGAATTTTCCGACTGTTTTTGGATCTGCTTGATTTTTTTATCCGAATTTGCCATGGTTTGAAAATCAGCCAGGAGCAACATGGCAAATATTGCAAAAAAATCGTTACTTATTATTGGCAACATGTCTATTTTGACGAATTATTGGCATGTTTATCTGGTTGCAAAATTATGCATGCTCATTTTATAGTAAGATCTAATAGCTTTTATTGATGATGAACATTGTTATAGTTTGGTAACTGTTTCGGCAATTAAATTAAAATGTGGTTAAATTAAATTTGTTATGTAAGTTAATTAGTGTCATTCCCTACATTTTGAGATCCGTGAAATATATCTAAACTCACATCCGACTCTTATTTTGCTAAATTATTGACTGAATTTGGAATGCAATCGACCTGTCATCGAAAAGCTCCGTAAACTAATTAGTGTTGAATTATGGGTGCAGAAGTGCATAATAATTTATTGTTGCAGTAGCATCGAAGGACAAGGTGGATGTGCTGTGAAACTGGTCCCGGATAACCATACATTATTCAATAACAGACACAATAAATCTAATTCGTTAAATTACCTCAGTTTCGGAATTACGTATTAGTCCAAATAAACTGTCCAACTAATAGTCTATCGCTGATGTGTAATTTAAAAAAGTTAATATTCAAATGTGTTTTAATGTTTAAAAACCAAGACATTTAAAATCTTTTCGTTCTCCTAACTATGAAGCATCTGTCAATTAAAAGTACTTCATCATCATCAGGAATTGTCTCAAAAACGATGTTTAATTGCAGGCTCAATATCTTCGATAAACCGTACTATCTCCATACCCCACCGAGTATTTCAGTTATTTCTCAGTTATTCATTATGGATGAACTATCCAACATATCAAATGACACGAAAATAATCATTTTTGAGAACAGGACTAGATCCCATTGAAGCTGAACCTCCAACACTAGTTAAATTACAAATATTTCTATGCTAATTAATCCACCAATTTCAATAATTACGAACAATAAGCGTCGAAGCAGGGTGTAGGTGTATGATGGATTTAAAAAACTTTTAAATGTAAATTAATAATTAAATCAATGAAAGCCTAAATAATTCACAAAATACGAGCTATCGAATCAGTCAAAAATAAACCCGAGTTTAATTTTGGAATTTGGAGGACAGAAAAAACAGTATTTTTATACTACGGAGGTGTGATTTTTGTAAAAAAAAAAATTAAATTTTTAAAATCTTGAAGCCAGTAAGGAGAACCATGAGGATAAGGATTGAGGGACGGAGGGAGCCAGGGCTTGTGGAGACCAGGAAGTCGTTGTTGCATTTGTCGGTGTCACATTTACAGACTCTATACGGGAAATGCCGGTTCAAAGAAATCGTTTCCGCATCACTACAGCGGAGCAATGTATTTTGGGAGTCCCAGCTGCAGAACCTCGACATTTCTGTGATATTTTCCGGATTTACTTGCCGTATGGAGTTGCAAAAGTATGCGTAGTCTAGATAAGTAGAATATCAAAAGAATTAAAAAAAATATACATATATCTAAGCACACATATGATTCATGGAGTTGGTCCTTGTAATCGAATTGTACAAGTTAGGTTTAAAGATATTTCATAATTCATACCTGGTTTTCCGCGCTCCTGTATGCCTCCAGTACATGTTTTGAGAATGGACTTTGGGAGCGGACCGTTGACACAATCCTTGTGGTCCTCAAGCCCTAGAGGATTTTGTCCGATGAAATTAGTTCCTCCTCCAGCAGAGCAAGTGTAGCATGATAGTCCTAAAAAACTCAAAATTGACTAATTTTCCTAATTATCAAGCTTTCGATCGTCTACTACAGCGGAGGCTCTGTAATTTTTCACTTTGGCTTTTGATATGATTTCAGTTTGCAAAGGAAATGGAAACCTTGAGCGAAGGGAGCCAGAACTGCAAGGGCTGTGATTAGAATGACAATAAGGACGCCATTCTTCATCGTTGGCCGTTGGTGTTGATTTCTGAAGGTTCGGGACAAAAATCCAAAAGAAATTTGGAGAAAATCAGAAAATCGTTCGGGATCAGTTGAGGAGACAAGGAAATGTACGGAAGAGTCTCCAACTAAATCGATACCGAGTTTCGGATTTTTGTGTTTCAGGATTGCTTGACAACGGCGTTCTCCAGGGGAAAGGTGAAAATCGATTCAATCGGCATTTGTAATGGGTCGACATTGTCAAAAAATCGACGTAGGATGTGTGGATATGTCGATATCAAATTATGCTCGAATATCTTAGCACATGCATTAACGGCGGGTAACAACGTGTCGATATTTTTATTCTTAAATACTTGAAAAATCCTCGAAATTTTGATATTGCAGATAAAGGTGGTTCAGCATTTCTAGGATTTTCCGAGTGTATAATAACAAATATAATATAAAATGGAATACAGTTCATATAATTCCAGAAATAATGAAACCTGAAAGGGTCTCAACATTTAAATTTTTAATTGTCCATGAAAAATTAAAACTTAACACTCAAGTATGTACTATTAAATACACAAAAGACATTCATCATATTTCAAGTTCGCGGAAGAGGAATACTCAAATCGGCCATGACATAAGAGGCAACGGCCCAGACGGCAGTACACTGGTCAAGTTCCTCAGAATTCGGCACCGTCATAGTATCTCCCGGAGTATGTGCGAACCAATCGTACCTAACATTCTCAGCGTTTAGCAAAACTGCCGGAACACCTTCTTTAATAAACTCCGAAACGTCGGTATTCGTCACATCGGCTAACTTCTGAAACGATGTGGCATTAACCGGCTTGAGGAGTTTCAAAATTTCTTGAACCATGCATCCCGCCATATCACCTCCCACGAAATCCAATCCGAGGGGTTTGAATGTCCCGCTATCTGACTCGAATACCGCACTGATGTTACCAAGCTCGTTTTTATGACGCTTGACATAGGACGCTGCTCCGTAAATCCCCAACTCTTCAGCCGTCCAGTAAATCGCTCGAAGCGTTCTCCGGGGGCGCAGATTTAAATATTTTAGGACAGAGAGGGCGACCTCTGTGATGAAGACCCCGCCCCCATCGTCAATCGCTCCTTGCCCCACGTCCCAGGAGTCAAGATGCCCCGACACTATGACCACTTCGTCAGGTTTTTCCCGACCTGTGATTTCCCCTACTGTGTTTCTCGACGTTGTGGATACTAGGTTCTGCTCCCTCATCACCAATTTCATCGTGATTTTTTCACCTGAATCCAAGAACATACTATAATTTTTTTTAAACATTTTAATTTAAAATTAGCTTGAATTTCCAACCTCGGTCCTGGATCCGCTGGAACATTTCCGAATCTTCAAGAGTAATCATAGCCGACGGTATTTTCCGAACATTCGGGGTGTAGAATTGGACTGCAGCTTGAGGGTTATTAATCGACTCGGTTGTCTGTGTTCTGAATAGAACTGCTAATGCCCCGTAGCTAGAGGCTTTAGAGTTGGAAATGTTGTGGAAAACGAGTGACATTTGTGCGATTTCATCGAATTGGTTGAACACGACGATTTTACCCTTCACCTGGAAAATCGCAATTTTGCACTGATATTTTAAATCGCTCTGCATTTAATCAATTTATAATTTCAATGTGGATTTTAATTACCTCCTTGGATTTTTGCGTCAGCTCATTTAAGGATTTGACAACGAGTACTTCAGCGGTGATTCCATTCAGGGGCTGCATTGCGACACTCAAGCCAAGACCAAACAAAGCAATGTTTTTCTTTCGAGGTGCAATCATCGTCGCAGTTTCTACTCCTCTTCAAATATAAAGACTAATGTTTAGTAATTATTACCACAAACTATTTTAACCCAAAAACTTAAATATCATATTTAAATTGAAGCTGACAGTAATACATTTAATAAACATAACTTGTATTTGCAGTGGAAGTACTAAAAACGACTATGAACTTTCCCATCAATTTTAAATCTCAAACGACCATTCAAAAACATGGGGGAATATTCATCCTAAGGTGGGGGCAGGTTCAACCTAAAAGGGGGCAAGTTCATCCTAATTAGGGGGCAAATTCAGATTTAGAGGGGGAACATTAATCCTAACCGTTATAATCTGTTGAATGGGTTTTTACCGTTCCAGTTCCGATCCGAAATAATTAATATTAATAATTAATTGTGTCTAGTTATTAAATTCAAAATTATTTTACCTTATCCAATGAGGAATCCTGACCCTCTCTCCATGAACATTTTCCAACCCATCTTTAGTCATTTTGTCTAGCATGAAATCAATAGAATCCTCCAAGGTTTGAGTTCCCGAAAATCGAGGTCCAAATCTATCGACAAAATAGCCCAGTTCGCTGTACGTCTTCCCTTTGAATTTCCCCGAAATAACGGTTTCGAATATCTGATTAGCCACTTTTGAATAGCTGGCAATTTCCCAAACTAAAACACGATTTAATCTACAACTTCGTACGTTTGAAGAAGGGTCGGAATTTAGTCGGTTTTTATACAATCTTTTGGGTGGGATTGTTGTTGTTGGATGTACTTTTGATACGAAGTTAAATAGAAAAATAAGGACTGAAATTAACTTATTTACTAACATTTTGTGACTCAATTGATTGGAATTTAAGATAAATAAAAACTTTTTCATTCAATGAGTTATAAACCCATTTAAGTTTTTCAACTGGTTTCCGAATGTCAGAATAATCTTGATCACCTGTGAATCTAATTACGGATAATGAATATTACTAATTTCTCACAGAAATGAATTTCATTTGTTTCTTTACTATTGTTATGTTCATACGTTTCGAAGCTTTAATTCCATCAGATCGGGCCAAAAAGTCCAATGACAGATTATCCGGAGTTTTAGTGACAAAAAAACGTCAAAAAAAAGTAAACCCACTGTGGGTTTTAAACTTGTAATCCAAACGTGTGCTCCAAAAGCGCTATACTCGAACCCTGTGGGCTTTAATGTATTAGATAAATAATGCAAATATATTCAGTAGCAGCCACCTGAACCGAGTCATCATTGCCCTTAGCCACTTACGAATAATAGTGTATGTGGAATAATTAATTGCGGCCAGGTTTGGCAATAATATGAAACAAGTGTCATTTACAGATTACAGGTGTTGCAGAAGAACCAACAAGGAAACAATCCGCTATGTACGACCATTTTTTTTGTGAAACCCGTCTCATCCGAAAGAAGAACTCCAAACAAGAAATTTAAATACAATGAAACTATCCGTGACTAAAATCTTGATCAAGTAACATGGGTGGAAAGGTCCAGAAAACAGCACAATTTCAAGCATCCATAAACCGTTTATTTTTGCGAAAATTCACTATTTTCTGACTGTTTATTTAATATGAGAGGATTTTATGTGTTCGAATATTCTGGTAATAAATTGTCAGTACCTCCGTAAATTCAAATTATAACACGTTACAAAACATTATCCTCAAATCCAATAAATGATTTCGCTCTTTGTAGTTCAAAAGCAGTTGCAGATATTTTTTCTAAGTTGATATTACAAAGCCATCAATTAATCCCACAAGCAAAAACATCAAGTCCTTGGAAGGGTTACGCTAAGGTCAGCAATAACATACGATGATACGGCCCAAACGGCCGTACAAAGATCAAGTTCGTCCGTATTCTCAACCGCGAGAGTGTCCCCTTGGGTATGATGGTACCAAAAGTACTTATCATTCGCAGTATTTAGCGACAGTCCAGGAACGCCCTCTTTGATCAGATCATCAATATCAGAACCTACGGAACTAAAGGTGCGAAAGGTTGTTGCATTTATCGGTTTGAGAAGCTTCAGAACTTCTTGGACGATACAACCTGACTTGTCACTTCCGGCAAAATCTAAACCCAGCGGCTTAAATGTCCCGATATCCGATTCGAAAGCTGCAACCAGTTTCTCGAGCTCGCTTTTATGCTGTTTTACATAAGCTTTGACCCCGTATAAACCAAATTCTTCTGTGGTCCATAAAACTGCACGGATGGTTCGTCGAGGGCGGAGTTTTAAAAAATTTAGGACGGCTAATGCTTCTTCGGATACGAAGATCCCACCACCGTCGTCCATTGAACCGTCGCCAACGTCCCAACTGTCAATATGCCCCGAAACAATGACTACTTCATCAGGTTTTTCACGTCCTTTGATTTCACCGATTACGTTACGAGATGTCGCTTCTGGCAGGGTGAAGTCGATCATTGTTAGATGAATTTTCATTGTTTCTCCTGTTGGACATTTTAAAAAATATGAAAAATTGCAAAAAAAATTAAAAACGGCTGCAACTGTTAAAAATGAAACCTTGGTTTTGTAGTCGTCTAAGCAATTCCGCATCTTCAACAGTGATACAAGCAACCGGAATCTTGGTCACATTTGGAGAGTAATACTGGACACCGGTATGAGGGGAATTGATTGAAACTGGAGTTATAGATCGAACTAGAGCTGCAATCCCGCCATATTTTCCGGCTTCTTCTGCCCCTTTTTGCCGATATACCACAGTTTCGTGATAATCCGTGTAAACTTGATTGAATACTATGATTTTTCCTTTAGCCTAAAGACAACACGGTATAAAATAGCAAACTTTCATATAAAAAACAGTAAAAAATCATAGACTGCTTTAAAAATCAAACCTTAGACGCTTTTTGTTTCAGTTCTTCAAACGTGTTGACAACCAAGACTTCCCCAATAATTCCGAGAGGTGTCGTTCCAACTGAAAGTCCAAGGCCTAGAATCTCAATGTTTTTCACCCTTGGCGTTAGTAGTTTAGCGTTTTCATATCCTCTATTGTGAAATTTCAAATTAAATTGAATTGAATTGAATTGAATTGAATTGTACCTTTATTGTCTTTCCATTATCAATACATTATTTCTAACGTTCTTGGTTTACAAATGAACCTCAATTAGTTAATTAAAGTACTTTAAATAATTAAGCCGTGATGGCAAACCTGATCCAATGTGGCACTTTGACCTTCTCCCCTCGGACATTTTCCAACCCGTCCTTCTCCATCTTCTTCATCATAAAATCGATAGAATTCTCCAAAGTTTGAGACCCAGAAATTCGTGGTCCAAACTTGTCGACGAATTCGGCCAGGTCGTTATAAGTCTTCCCTTTGAAGGAGCCCGATAAGATGGTTTTAAAAATTTGGTTTGCGACATCTGTATAGTTTGCAATTTCTGCAACTAATGTTGGGCTTAAATCGCAATTCGCTAAAGTGAGTTTAGATTTCTCAGAACTCAAATGGTGGTCTCCATAAGAGAGGTGAATGATTTGGAGGAAAATTAGTAGTATTTTGATGTGAAATGCCATTTTTAAGCGTTTTAAATAACGACTGATTGAAGGGCATCGGAATTTGTTGTTTTATAAGCTTTCCGTTCTGTAAAATTAATTGTCATATTTTTTTTTAAACCACTTGTTGTGGTTGAATTTCATACTGACAATTTTTTTAGAGCATCTTTGCACGAAAATTCAACCTTCAGAATTTACATTGTAGTTTACTAAACCCTATGGCCTTGGTTTTAATATTTATTGCAGATTTTAAACTGTTTCTGGTCGCTTATAAAAGCATTCAAATTTTCCAGAGATGCAATGAATTAATTAGTAATTGTGGTTTGGGTTAAATGATGACAACAGAGCTGCAACTAACTGATTAATGAGAATTAGTAACGAGTTATACCTTACACGACATCATATTTAAAAAGGGAATGTGCTTTAAGCCAGGATGGGTTAAAATAAAACGTTGTAAACGTTAACGGCAGCTCGCAAAATTAATATATATTGTTGTTCAATATTACTTGAAATCGTGTTGGTTTAAATATAACAATCAAAACTATTAAAAATCAATTGTAAAAGATCAAAATATCATAGTTTACGTTCACCTAGACGATCGATTCTTAATCCCAAAGCTTTAGTAATTGTTCTATGGTCAATTCATTTACATCCACAATAATAGACGATAAAGATAGTTTCCATAGCAAATATAAGGAACTGTATATTTGAGAATCGTCCTAAACTACATTGAATACAACTGTTTTCCAATGTCTCCATCCACTTTGCTATTTAAACCTGTACAATTTCGTTAAAAATGATTTTGTTGTTTGACAAATGCAGTTAAAATCTACTTAAAACACTGTTTTTAAATTATAGATACTATTTTTGGATCAATTTTAACAGTTCATGAAACAATATTATGAAATGTCCCAATTAAGGCTTTTACGATCCTCAGATTGTTGTTTTCCATATAAAATACGTTAATACCTTTAAAATTGGATTATTGTTTCAAAACGTATTGATTTGTATATATCATTTCTGTTTCCAGAAATGTCGATTTAATTACATATTTAAAGCAATAGAAATTCTTTAAAAAACATTTTATATATAAACCAATACGATTTCCTCGAAAACCATTTTCATGTTGCACAATTCATATCAAACATCAAAATTTTTTTAAATTGTTTTCAATTTTGAAAACAGGATAAAAATCATATATATAAATTTGGTATTAAAACCAATACAATTATGTTAAAACTTAATTCTGTGTTCGGAATTTGATAAACACTAGCGAATATTATGCTTCCATTTCAAAAAAATTGTATTGGTTCTAATCCGGCCTGCTTCTAGGCTGTTTAGTTTTGTCTTGATTTACATTGACAAAAACGACGGACACACGGACGGACGGACGGACGGACGGACGGACGGACGGACGGACTGGTTGACTTCATTAGCTCTAAACCTATTTTTAATAGGCGAGCTAATAATGACCTTAAATAAGAATTAAAATTTTCATTTTACTAAATTTTTAATCGATTTAGTTGACTAACAATATCATGGTTCACTTTGTGAAGAATACATTTCAAAAATAGCTTTTAATTATACTGAAGAATGCCAGGGTTAATCCAGGATGGATATATAATTCACACTGTCTGTCAATGTATTTGGAATTTAATTAATTATTTCTAGAACATAGTTACTTGGTTAGACGGGTAGTTGGGTCGGCCAGCCTAAATTACCTCTCGATGCTGATGAAAAATTAGAGTTATTTTGAAAGTGATGATGATTTAGTAATTGCTGTTGGTGATGTGAATGTGACTCTTCTTCCTGTGAACTATGGATTTCGTCGTCTTCCTTTCGCTTTTGACTTCCATCATTCATACTGTAATTAAATAGAATAATTTGTCAGATTATTAGATTTTTTTCAGATTTAAAAATCTGTAAGAGGTACAAAGCAAAAGAATGTTGTGTTTTGGGTACAGGTTGGGGCAGTGTGAGATGTTTTTAAAGTCACTAGTGGTGACTGGAATAACTGGTTGGGGCAATGTGAGATTCTTATACAAAACATCTTCAGCGTGTCGGACAAGGACGTCCTTTTCCGATGAACAGTTTATTGGAAGCTTAAAATAAATCTCATCTGTCCACAATAACTTGCATTAAATAGGCGTTCTGATTTCGTGAAAACCAAGTGATCGGGGAAATTTGAGATGAAAAATTAAATTGGTAATTTCTAATAAAAACTTTAATCTTTTGAGTCCAAAATCATGGCTAATGATTTGCTTCTTCGTCATGGTCATGTCAAGTCCTCGCCGAAACCCATACCCAGAACCTTACCTTCTCAACCAATCGTACATTTTAGTTTTGTAGCGATGATTCTGAAACCATATCTTGACTTGAGTAGGTGTAAGTCGTATAGATGAGGCGAGTTGCTCCCTCTCTGGGGCAGAGAGGTACCTTTGTTGCTTAAACCGCTTTTCTAATTCATAAATCTGCGCTTTCGTAAATAGGATCCGACGCTTCCGTTTCTTTGTCGGTTTATCCGTCCCGCTTCCGCAAACTGATTCTTCGTCTTCACCGCTAGGGGTAACTAGAGAAATTGAGGAACACGTGCTGGTTTGAGAGTCCTGCCGGCTTATCATACCTCGTACTCTTTCTGATGGCAGTTCTGAAATATAAATAAATAAAATTTAATGGTCAAATTGTCAAATGACTATCTGCAGAGGTATCGCTCGGTAATTCTCAAGGTCAAATGCAAAAAAAATAAAGGATTACCCATAGAATAGTTATCCGGGTTGTTTTGATGAATAAAAGCACTGCTAATGTACTTATCTTTAACGATAACCGATTCCCGAACCTCTTCCTTGGGTGGACAGTACTCGTGGATTGTCATGGTCGATGATTCCAGCCGTCGGCCCTTTGAGTCCATGTCATCTTAATACACCCCGCCTCCACGAACGATTCCTCTGTTTGGCAATGGATTAAGTATGGTCAATAAGTTAGCTCTAATCCGTAGTTTGTGTGTATTACTGGTACAAAGGGGCGTTCGTAGAAAAAAAAATTAAAATCGCAGCTAACCTATTATTATGCAAAAGTCGCCGTTCGTATAACAGAGTGTCGGAAGATAAGGACTCTTCCAGAGGTCCTGGATAAGGCATCGAGTCGTCGTATATCACTGTACTTTTGGGATCCGTAATAATAAATGTATTAATTGTTACAAACTTGTTGAATGTTTGGGGTTTTTCATATTTTTCGGAGTTTTGTTGAATTTGGGGGTGTTTTGAGATTTCGATTTTTGATACGAGTTATGCGAAAAGCTATTACCATGATGAGTAGGTGAATCGGATGACGAATGTAGAGTGGTCCAGTTTGGGACGAGGAAGGGTCCGCCATGAGGTTCGGAATAGTCGTAAACGGGAGGTGATTCCAAGTCCTGCTTACATCCGCCTAAAGAGGTCGCTGTGGGTGATGGGAGGTCAAGGATGTCACGCACATTAATCCCGTGTCTTCCTGACTTCAACTCTACCATCCTGAACATTTTAAAACAAGATCAAATTTTATTTTTAGTACGCGGGAAATGTAAACATTTAAAAAATATTTATAAACTTTTTAACGTCCCGGGGTTGTGATATAAAGTTTTAATTGTCCATTTGGCTACAACCTATACAAACCGTTGCAAACGCTCATCATAAAAGGGTGAAACAACACGAAAAATACGTCAAATTACATTCAACATCGTTGCCCGTCACATGAAAGTTGTTTTCTACCAGATTCTCACATTTCCCCAACCATAGAGCAAAATTATAAACCTCGTTGAACAACACTTGACCGTACCATGCCAACGATGTACTACACATCAAGGGTTGCTATTTTAAAAATATGTGACCTTTGACCTGCACGGTCCTCAAACGAAATCAGGATCCTCTTTAAGGTCATGATTGGTTTTCCGAAAAAAAACGGAAATATTCAACCGTTAGAGAGTTATGCTGCTAACGGACAGACAGACAAGGTAATAACATGAAAGGGTAAAGGGTTTCACCCTTTAATAAACCGTTACAAACGCACATCATAAAAGGGTGAAACCACACGAAAAATACGTCAAATTACACTTAACATCGTTACCCGTCACTTGAGAGTCGTATTCTTAAAGATTCTCACATTTCCCCAACCATAGAGTAAAATTATACACCTCGTTGAACGACACTAGACGCTACCCTCCCAACGATACAGTACACATCTAGGGTTTCTATTTAAAAAAACTGTGACCCTTGTCTGTACCCGCTTGACCTATGACCTGCACGGTCCTCAAACGAACTGAGCCTCAGCTGGAAGGTCATGAATGGTTTCCCGAAAAAAGAATTTTAAAATATTCAACCGTTCGAGAGTTATGCTGCGAACGGACAGACAGACAGAGTAAAAACATTAAAGGGTTTCACACTTTAATAAACAGTTGGAAGTCCGAACGAATTGAGTTTGATATTGATATTGAGTTAAGGCAAAATACTACATGTTTGACGCACCAAAGCGCCCAAGTGCATTACCAAGTCCAACGAATCGAATAATTTCCCATGCCATTTTGAGTTTTCAAACAATCCAAACAATTATGAGGAATTGCTGGCTAGAAATCAATTCCAGTATTTTAGAAGTTGACATTATTAAAACTCTTAAAACATCTAATCCAGATTCGCAGATGTTTTAATTAAAAAAGAGTTAACTAATTAAAAATTTCGGGATTGGACATAAATATTTGTGACAACAAGTACTTTACTGATGTTTTATTCTGAACTTCAATTCCCAAAATTCAAGTTCAAATCCAGGATTTCAAAGGCAAATCCTATGCATTTCGTGGAAAGCCATTTTTCCATGTTGTTATTTGCAATTAAATGTAATCATGTAATTTAACAATCAAACCATATCACTTAAGTATTTACCATATAAAATACACAAAAACCCTTCGTCATATTTCAAGATCGCGGAAGAGCAATACTCAAATCGGCCATAACATTTGAGGCAACGGCTCAGACCGCAGTACACTGGCCAAGTTTCTCAGAATTCGGCACCGTCATAGTATCTCCCGGAGTATGTGCGAACCAATCGTATCTAACATTCTCAGCGTTTAGCAACGCTGCCGGAACACCTACTTTAATAAACTCCGAAACGTCGGTATTCGTCACATTGGCTAACTTCTGAAACGACGTCGCATTAACCGGCTTGAGGAGTTTCAAAATTGCTTGAACCATGCATCCCGCCACCCACGAAGTCCAAATCGAGGGGTTTGAATGTCCCGCTATCTGACTCGAATATCGTGCTATGTTCCCAAGTTCGGTTTTATGACGCTTGACATAAGACGCTGTTCCGAAAAACGTCCCAACTGTCAATATGACGTCCGAAACAATTACTACTTCATCGGGGTTTTCACGTCCTTTGATTTTACAGATTGCATTACCAGAGGTCGCTTCTGGCAGGGTGAAGTCGATGTGTTCGATGTGGTCAAGATGTTTTCAAATGTGACGTAAGGGCATTGGTCAAAGGGTAAAAGAGCCATGCCGAGGTGAAGAGCATTAAAAATGGCTCAAAATATGAGTCTCTCAGCTTTGACTTGGTGAGAGTTTGTCTAGTTTAAATGATATTGTTCTCTTCGAACTTAAATCTTAATTTTACAAAAAAAAACGATGTTTAACAAAATTTGGTGACATTATGTCACTCTGTTCGACAGTTATCGTGCTTTTCCACAGACAGGACACTGCCGCGATTCTATAAGCCCTCGGAGTCGGGCTAAAAACAGTCAAAATTCATAAACTGCTTTACAAAATCAAACCTTAGACGTATTTTGTTTCAGTTCTTCAAACGTGTTGACTACCAAGACTTCTCCAATAATTCCGAGAGGTGTCGTACCAACTGAAAGTCCAAGGCCTAAAATCTCGATGTTTTTCTCCCCGCTATCTGACTCGAATACCGCGCTATGTTCCCAAGTTCGTTTTTATGACGATTGACATAAGACGCTGCTCCGAAAAACGTCCCAACTGTCAATATGAAACAATTACTACTTCATCGGGTTTTTCATGTCCTTTGATTTCACCGATTACGTTACGAGAGGTCCCTTCTGGCAGGGTGAAGTCGATCATTGTCAAGTGAATTTTCATCATTTCTCCAGTTGGACATTTTAAAAATTAAAAAAATCGCAAAGAAATTAAAACGGGCTGTACTTTAAGATTAATTATTTTACCTTTTTTAATGTGGAATCCTGACCCTTACTCCATGAACATTTTCCAACCCATCTTTAGCCATTTTGTCTAGCACGAAATCGACGGAATCCCCCAAGGCTTGAGTTCCCGAAAATCGAGCACCAAATCTATCGACAAAATAACCAAGTTCGCTGTACGTCTTCCATTTGAATTTCCCCGAAATTACGGTTTCGAATATCTGATTAGCCACTTTTGAATAGCTGGCAATTTCCCGAACTAAAACTCGATTTAATCTACAACTTCGTACGTTTGAAGATGGGTCGGAATTTAGTCGGTTTTTATACAATCTTTTGGGTGGGATTGTTGCAATTGGATATACATTGAATACGAAGTTAAATTGAAAAATTAGGAATGAAATTAACTTATTTACTAACATTTTGTGACTCAATTGATTGGAATTTAACTATAATTTTGTCAATTACAGGCGTTGATAAACAAAAACCTTTTTCAATCAATGAGTTATCTATGTTCTTCAACTGGTTTCCGAATGTCAGAATAATTATGATCACCTGTGAATCTAATTACGTATAATGAAAAATACTATTTTCTCACAGAAATAAATATTCACCTGTGATGAAGGCCAGGCCAACCGCCCCACTCCCTTGAAGTCATATTGGAGAGGCTCGCATTTTTGGACAGTTTTAGCGATCTTCACTGCGGCACAGCTCTCTTACCTTTTGACCAAAGTATATATATCCAATTTAAAAAAAAGCTTGGTTATTTTTAATTGATTTTTTCCCAACTTTTAATTTTTTGAAATTCGAAAATTTTGGGGTTTCCCAATGCTATATTCAATTGCAAAAAGGGTATGTCACTGTGATTTGCGCATTAAGCAAAAATATGCATTAAACGCAGATCGACAAGGGCTACCAAATGGCTATTTTCGCTAAGTGCGCAAGTTACAGTGACATGGAGATAATTTGATTTCAAAAAGGGGGTCCAGCGTCAAAAAAGGGCTTCAGGTAGAAGATAAAAAGAGAGAGGGAGAGAAGGAAAGGGAGAGAGAGAGTGGAGTGAGGGAGAGTGGAAGGGGTGAACGTGACCCTTTTCACCCTCTCATTAGTTTCAGATTTTCTGGAATTTTTCGTATGACTTCAAGAGAGTTGGGCCAGTTGGGCTGGCCTTCATCCTGTTTGTTTAATATTATTATGGTCATACGTTTCAAAGCTTAAATTCCATCAGGCCAAAAAGTCCAATGACGGACTATCCGGAGTTGTAATGACAAAAAAATGTCTAAAAATGCAAACCCAGAGTGGGTTTTAGATCTAACTGTGCTCCAAAAGCGCTATCCTCGAACCCTGTGGTTTTTTAAGGTATTAGATATATAATGCAAATATATTCAGTGGCAGCCAACTGAAGCGAGTCATCATTGCCCTCTAACCACTTACGAATAATAGTGTATTATGGAATAATTAATTACGGCAAGCTTTGGCAATAATATGAAACAAGTGTCATTTACAGATTACAGGTGTTGTAAAAGAACTAACAAGGAAACAATCCGAGGTGTACGACCAATATTTTTTTAAAACCGAAATTCGAAAGAACGACTCAAAACAAGAAATGTAATTGTAGTGAAACTATCCATGACTAAAATCTTTTTGAAAGTAACTTTGGTGGAAATGTCAAGAAAACGGCACGATTTCAAGGATATTTAAGCCGTTTGTTTTCGCGAAAAGTCACTATTTTCTGACTGCTTATTTAATACACGAGGATTTTATGTGTTATATTCTGGTAATAAATTGTCAGCACCTCAGTAAATTCAAATTATAACGTTACAAAACATGATCCCTGTCCGCGAACACACGTAATATTTTGTATAGAATATGTATTTTTAGGAGCATAATTTATTGAAATTATATCAGTCGATATATATGTCAAATTATGAGACATAATATAGAGTTCATAGAAGTAGATAGGCATTTATATCAAAATTATGAGGTATAATTGATCGTGTTTAATTTAACGATTATCGTGTAAACGCATAAGTGAATGTCATAAATGTGTTAATTAGTTATGTGAAATCATAGGTTATAAAATACAGGTGATTTAATTGTTTGTGACGCAGAAGTTATCCCATTTTGTATTCATTATTGATATAAAACTAGCATTTTAGACCCTAAAATCAATATTATGGCATGAAGTAGATGATACTACATTTGTGGTTAAATTACAAGTTGATGATAATGTTATTAGCTATAACATATAAAAAATTTAGAGAAATTCCTCGACCGGAATTAAAGTTACAACAAAATTAGTAATAATTTGACATCCAATCTAATGTAAAATTAATATATTTGAGAAATTTGCGATTGTAGTTTACTCAAACTCGGATTCCCCTAGTTTTGTCACTGTATCCTTACCATGTAGTGTTAATGGGAAAGAGTATATTCTGCGATTCTATTTCGCCCCAACCCAATAGTATGCAATGGCACGGGAGTAGGGAATTTGTGATTATATTTGTATTGGTTTAATGCAGGGTAGGTAGAAGATCAGTTTCTTCCAAACCCAAGGACGAGATAATTCGATTAGTCTAATTAGGGTACTGATATGTTAACAAGTCTAAACGATCATGAGGGATTGTTAGTTGTAAGTTATTATATTTAAGTGATTGTAATTCGTACAAGTTGTTTATATGAATGTATAGGAAAGTTGTGAAATTTCCAGAAAGTTCCATGTCGACGTGGCATGGAAATTGTTAAGGTTATTGAATCTGAAATGCTAGATGTACGATATTGTGTATGACGTGGCATAAAAGTCACCTAAATTTAGTATTGGAAATTTAGTCGTAGAAAAAGAATCGATTTGGCACTCGAGTTGTAGAGTAGCCTCGAAAAGTACTACGTAGACTTCGGGAAAGGGAGTAGTTCGTAGGTACATTATTGGCAATGGACATAAAATCCAGCCAAATTTTGTAGTTATTAATCGGGTATTTTATAGAGAATAAATTCGGGTATTTAGTGATTAAATATGTTTTAATTAGAAATCGCCTGATTTGTTTCTTCAACCTTATTTCCACCGCATACGTTGGGCCATATAGGGTTTTCATAGTATCAGGGAGGTCATCTTGGCTAGCCACTAAAGGGGTAGTCAGTGGGAATAACTGGATAGGGACAGAGTCAAAAGGTCACTACTTCCACATTGTGTTTTAGAGTCCACACAAATTAAGTAACAGTTTTCCAGTAGTACCATACAACAATCCCCTAATCCAATAAACCGATGTAACGGGTGTAATTAAGTGTTGAAAAATATAACGATAAACAAACTAAATCTCAATTTCCCCCAAAAGCCCGGGTACTGCACCCTGATGTCAGTGGGAGTGGTCCTGTATACGCCAAAGATGTTCTATTACTCATAAGAATCGTTTAAACCCAGTATCTCAATTTTTCCCAAAAGCCCGGGTACTGCACCCTACTGTCAGTGGGAGTGTTCCCGTATACTTCAATGATGTTCTATTCCTCATGAGAATCGTTTAAACCCCATATCTCAATTTCCTGTCCTATCTCAACTGTAAACTACTTAAGCGGCAGTTTTAAATTGATTAAGAGCTTTGCACTGTTTTAATGGGCAGGTTTGAAATGAGTAAGAGCTTTGAACTGATTTCATGGTTTGTTTTTGGGGTTTAATTGATGGGGGACAGGGGGTGTGACCGATTTGACCCAAGTTCGAACTTGGCTTCACTCTTGAACCAAGGAACAAGTGTACAAGTATATATATGTGAATATATATATTTTGCTATGGTTTACAATTAATGATTATTGATTGTTGACTTAGATATAGAAAGTAGTTTGAAATAGTACAAACAGTCAAGTTTAATTAATTCTTAATTTAGAATGAATCGATATTGGTCGTAAATAATTAGGAGTGAGTGGTTCAGTTTTTTTAGGTATGGGTACAATTTTAGAAATTTTAAAGCAGTCAGGAAAATATTCATTTTCAATGTAAGAGTTAAAATTTGTTAAGATTGGTTTTTGAAATGATGTATTATTAATACTGGTTCCATTAGCTATTTCTGCCTGACGGCCTTCAAGCATGTCTCCAATCCACATAGCACACAAGTTGTTGACTTTGTTACAGACCAGTCCTTGAGTGATAGATTTCAATGTTGCGTCACTAAAGGCCCCTCTGATGTCAATAAACGCCCCCATGGCGTATTCACTTGACCTCAGAGTTGCCTCGAGCCTAGCTTCAATTTGATGCAATGACGCCTCTGTTGAGACATCTGCCATGTAGGCATATTGATTGTTAGCTCTCAGTTCTCCAGTTAGTACTGGAGTCCTGATGTGCCAATCGATCAGTCTTTCCAAAATTTTCAGGAGGAAGGATGTTAGCGAGATTGGTCTCCATCAAGGACTGTCCTTTCTAGGCTTTGGTATGAAGACAATTTTCCTTTTTCTCCACTCAATCGGTGTATAGCCATAATTCAGGCAAGCCCGAAGGATTGGAATCAGGAACGGAATATTTTCCTTTAGGAGGTAAGTCAGCATAGCCGGAAATATTTCATCCGAGCCAGGTGATTTGAACGCCGCGAAGGAACTTATGGCCCGTTCGATCCGCGTGGAGGATACAATCTTTTCGATTCCTCCCCCACCCCACTTTCCAAAATCACTTCGTAAGGTCTCCTTGTGAGGATCCCTAGGTAAATGATGCTGGAGGAGTGTTCGCAGAGTTTCCCCTGCGTCTTGAGTATAGGAGCCATCAGATTTCTCGACAGCTCCAAGACGAATATTACTGTTTGATTTGAGAATTCTGTGAAGTCGGGACGCCTGAGGGCAATCCTCGATGCTCCCACAGAATTCTTTCCGTGATTTCCTTTTTGCAGCTCTGATTGCAGCAAGGGGCTTGTCAAAGTGGATGTGCCGTAAAACTTGTCCATACCGTTTGCATTAATCTAATCTACTCTTATGGATTAGAACTTCGTAACTAAGAAAAGCAAAATACTTTATTTTTATATGATTTTTTGAATTGCTTATTTTATTTCACGTGTTTCATTCTAAATATTAAACTTTAGAGATTGGGATATGTCAATGTCTTTCTATAATGTATTTACTACCACACTAAAAGTTATAATTGTAAGACAACCATTGCGTAGTCTTACATACCCTAATGATGGAAAAAATTATTATAGGAAATTTGAAGAAAGTTGTAAAAGGTACTGATAAAGAACATAAGCTTAACATTTCAATTTAATTTTTAGCACGATGATGGTAGATCCTGTAGGCATCACTTAGTAGTTCATAGTGTTCTTTGAAATAGTCTTTGTCATCGTTGTCTTTAATGAAATTTTGTTTGGTTTGAAACAACCACCTGATTTTTTTTCTTGCCATGTTTACCCGTTGAAACTTCGGGAAGACAAATCTGAATCAAATGTTTGCAATACCTGAAATTAACTTGTTTCCGCTCACAAATTATAAAATTATTAAAAGGACCTACCCGTTTATATGCCTTTATAAAACAATTATAGAATTCTTGAGATGATTTACATTCGTTTTCATCTGTAAATTTAGCTTTATAAAGACCAAAAATCAATTACAAATCTGTACCATTCCGTTTTGATATGTGTATGTGGCGAAAAGACTTACCTTTACCGGCACAAGTAATAACGGCTTTATATACTTCTTCTTTTTGTGAAAAATTATCCAATGTTCTAAAAAAACCACGAACAAATTTTTTCCGAAGGTTTCCGTATTCGTCAATGATATGTAGTTTTTCGAGAATGCATCTTGATTCACACTTAAAAGAAAAACACAAACACATATAATAGATTTATAAAAAAAGGAAAACTAAACAAAAAATTTAATATAGTATGTGTTTAATTGTGAAAAAATACAAATGAGTTGTCAAGCCCAAACTTGGCCAAACACTCCACTCGTCTGATACTCCCAGACAGATTTGCATTCATCCACAAGAAATAATTGTCCTTTGTAAAATCGGTTCGTTGGAAAAGACATTTCCCAAACAAGCTGAGTGCTAAACAAATTAAAATTTCTAATAAGTTTGTTTGTTGGACCAATATTATCGACGGCATCGTTAAATATGTAAAGCCAACAGTTAGGTGGTGGTTAACTACCAAGGGCTATTACCTATTCACCCCATCTGTAACCCAACAAGTCAGTTAGCACTGCACACAAGTCAAATGAAATGATTTAGAAACTACATGAACTTATCTGTTTAAACATTAAGCTCAATACTCAAAAATGTCACTCTAACAAGAGACTTTAATTAAAAGTTAAGTATCTTAAGACTTTAACTCGGCCTTAGAATTTCTATAATTTGATTTGTGGCGTTTAACTAAATTTATATTTTCAAAGTTTAATGCAACTTTAATGTTAGTAATAGGTTAAGGTAGTTAGTGGTTAATATTAATGGCTATCGAGCTTAAGTTGCTATCAACGGCCATGTTAAATATAGTATATACTTAATTTGTAATGTACACATTTTGAGAGTGGTTCCATGGACGGAAGTCCGTAAGGATCGATTTGCGGATGATTGTGCGTAATCAATTGCGCTTAATCAATTACGCCTTATTATTTGCCCCTAATCATTTGCGCCAATGTGCACTTTGCGCCTACGTACAATTTGCGCCTCTACGTATAATTTTCCGCCTAATCATTTGCGTCTATAAATATTTTCCGAACTTTCAGAAATCATCTCACATATCTAGAACAAAATTTCTTACTTCTCTTTACTAGTATATTCAAACCAGTTCAAACATTGAAAATTATAATAATCCTCTTACTTTAAAAACTGGGGGATCCATATCTGATCAATTCTATATTTAATTTTGGAAATTATGTCAAATGTTTGTGCACCTGTTACTTTATTGAATATATGAATAAATGTCAATCTCCAGCACAAAATCACTGATCACCCATTGCAGACTGAAATTTAAATTACAGATACATTTACATTATAACGAGATTATATATTGGACTACATTTACTTTTCAGTTTTCTGTCTATATATCATATTTAATATAATTTTTATATTTTGTATTTCATTATCTGCAATCGGTGACCAGATTTTGTGCTGGAAACAAAAATATTCATAGGCGCAATTGATTAGGCGCGAATTGTACGCAGGCGCAAATTGTTCGTAGGCGCAAAGTGTACATAGGCGCAAATGATTAGGCGCAACTAACTAGGCGCAATTGATTAGGCACAATCGTCCGTATACTGTAAGGAGCCGAGTTTTTTTTTAATATTTTCAAAGTTTATAGAGTCAAGTCAGTCAAGGCAGTTTTGAGATAACGGTGATAATCTTAAGGCTTAGCCAGCAACACTTTGCCCCATCCCTGTCAATGAAAAGATAAATCCTGCGACATAAGGTCGTGTAAAATTTTGTTTTACTGCAAACTCAAAATCTTCCTACTAGTTAAGATTAGAGTTCTGATTTTAATTGTTAATTAAAGCCAATTAATGTACCTAACATTACTAGGAAGGTATGCTTCAGTGCAGTGGCAAATTTTTGCATGGTCATCATTTAAAGTACAAAATCAGTCATAAATCCCACTTTCATAACCCAAACTTAAGCTCTAGCTTCTAGTTATTATATGTACTTTAATTAGCTTTAATTAACAATTAAAATCAGAACTCTAATCTTAACTCGTCAGAAGATTTTGATTTTTTAATAAAGCTAATTAATATACCTATAATATCTAGAAGCTAGAGCTTAAGTTTGGGTTATAAAAGTGAGATTTATGACTGATTTTGTACTTTAAATGATGACCATGCAAAAATTTGCCACTGTCGCAGTATTTATCTTTTCATTGACGCGGATGGTTCATAGTGTCGCTTGTGCTATCTTAAGTCCTACTGTGTCTAACTCTGTTATACACTAACAATTATTCTTTAAAACTATTCTTAAATCACTTCTCATCTGGGTAAAATTGATGAATTTCGCATAGTCAGTTGTTCGCATTGTCATTTGAGAGTGCATAAAAAGTTTTTACCATAATAAATAAATTGTTTGGCAATTTTTGAGGACTTTTATCCCACCAGTAGCAATAGTCTATATCCGAAGGTTTTAAATGAGTTTTCTATTTAAACTAATACAATTTCATAAAAGCATTCATGTATAGTAATCTTAATTAATTTTGCTAAAATTCAATACGATATTTTGAAATAGTTTAGCCATGTATCGAATTGACTGGATCGCTAATTCACTTTACAAACATAATAGCTAATTTACAAATATATTTAATAAACAACCTCTCAAAATTCTACTTAGTGTTTAACAATAAAAATATGGTCAAACCCTTAAAACTGAATGATTGTGTCCAAACGTATTGATTTATAATTAGCATTCCTGTTTTTAAATCGTCTCCAATCGAGTCAGTTCAGACTTATAAAAACAGGCTTAGAAAAACAAACTTATACTTTAAAGCAGAAAGTTTTTGTTTTGTCTAACAATACTAATAAAATTTAAGATTTTCGCAGATCGGTTTAATAAAATAATTAAATGAGTGCACTTTCAGTTCACTCCGTTCAGTCCGTTTCACTTCTGGCAGATTAAGGGCAGAGAATGGGATACCTGCCTACGGTTTTGGGACGAGACTAGGTACCCCACTAGTGGCTGTTGTTGGAGATCTATTTCCTGGTCCAGGGCAAAATACAAGTTGCATGCACTACGTCGACCAAAAAACATATTTTTTTTTCTCTTTGGCAATCATTCCTACTGGACACCTTCATTTACGTCGACGCCTATTTCTCGCGATTCATGACCTTTTGACCTTTCTAGGGCCTGATTGAAAATACAATGACGTAATAAAAATTCAGTGGAAATGGGTCAAGTGTTGTATCTTTCAAAAGCTCTAAGATCGACCAATTATAAAAAAATATTAAAAACATCCATTACCCATTCATGGCCGTTTTTAGTATACCACTACTAAAATGAATTTTTTCCATCCGGACGTATTATACACCATTTTTTCGCAAATTTTGCGTAGACTCCGGATCTGGAATAAAAACTAATTAATCATTGAGAGGTTTTTGAGATAAATCCCGAAAACCGGGTAAAAATCAGGTTTTTTTGGGTTTTTCTAATTTTTCGGTGCTTTAAGATTCTAGATGTAGAAAACAATATACAAAATGTTATTTACGCCTTTATTACGAGTTTAAATCACTAACCAGATTTTCATATCTCCGAAGCGTTGGTGAGATATGTGCCAAATACTAACCCAAAAACCGGTTAAAAATCAGTTTTGTACGAGTTTTCCTCATTTTAACGTATTTTACGTTGATTTTTTTACATTCGATTGTTTCAATTTTCTTAATTATAGCCCCGTATATAGTATAGCATTGAACGCCCCACTTTACTGCACCCGGCAGGGGCCCCGCCGGCAGGCGCCAAAATGTCAAAAAAAGCAGTGGATTCAGGTTAGGAAGATAGGGTTAGGGTAGGGTTCCGAGCTATGCGAGGTAGGTAGGAGTAGGATATCGAGCTACGCGAGGTAGACAGGAGTAGGATACCGAGCTATGCGAGGTAGCTAGGGGTAGGATACCGAGATATGCGAGGTAGACAGGAGCAGGATACCGAGCTATGCAAGGTAGGTAGGGGTAGGATACCGAGCTATGCGAGGTAGGTAGGGGTAGGTAGAGGTAGAATACCGAGCTATGCGAGGTATGTAGGGGTAGACAGAGGTAGGATACCGAGCTATGCGAGGTAGACAGAGGTATGATACCGAGCTATCCGAGATAGATAGGGGCAGGATACCGAGCTATGCGAGGTAGATAGGGGCAGGATACCGAGCTATGCGAGGTAGGTAGGGGTAAGATACCGAGCTATGCGAGGTAGATAGGGGTAGGTAGAGGTAGAATACCGAGCTATGCGAGGTATGTAGGGGTAGACAGAGGTAGGATACCGAGCTATGCGAGGTAGACAGAGGTATGATACCGAGCTATCCGAGGTAGATAGGGGCAGGATACCGAGCTATGCGAGGTAGATAGGGGCAGGATACCGAGCTATGCGAGGTAGATAGGAGTAGGATACGGAGCTATGCGAGGTAGATAGGAGTAGGATACAGAGCTATGCAAGGTAGGTAGGGGTAGGATACCGAGCTATGCGAGGTAGGTAGGGGTAGGTAGAGGTAGAATACCGAGCTATGCGAGGTAGGTAGGGGTAGGTAGAGGTAGAATACCGAGCTATGCGAGGTATGTAGGTGTAGACAGAGGTAGGATACCGAGCTATGCGAGGTATGAAGGGGTAGATATCTGAACTAATACACCAGATTGTATCGTTGCTGGTCCTCCAGCAAAACTAAATAGCCCCTTCCCAACGTTCTGTGGCCTCCCCACCAGTCTTGTTGAACATAAAATGCTATTTAAAATAAATAAATAAAAAATGGTCCAAGTGGGGTATCCATCGAAAGTTCTTAAAACGACATATCATAAAAAGTGCATGAAAATGTCCATGACCTACCCATGACTGTTTTTGACCATAGATGGGCATTTGGTAGTGCCCCCAGACCCCATCTGGAGGCAAAAAGTGCCCCGAGCTCGACTATGCTGCCCGCAGCCCCCAGCTGGGGGCCCTTCTGCTCCCAGCACCCAGCTTGGGGCACTGGGGGGCAGAAAAAGCCCCCAGGTGGCAAAACAAACTTAATTTTTTTTTAAAAGTGATACGAGTTTATCTGGCTTGGTTTTATCTGACCTAAATGGGTTTAAATCAGTTTTACAAATTAATTTGAGTCAATGCAGCTTGGTGGAAAATGGTTTTAAACACCCTATTGGTTTTTTTTGCTTCAGGGCGTCATAATTTAAACGAAAGTTTCGATAATGTTCGACAATGTTCAAAAGTGGGTAAAATGGTCAAAATGTGTTTGAATTGCAAAAAAGCGGTTTCTAACACTATAAATTTTTTAACTATCTTTATGTCTAACTCTAGGTTTAAGAGTGAACTCCGGAATTTGCTTTAAATTTTTTGTTACAAATAAAACTATAAAGCATACAAACTATAAAACTCGAAAATTTTTCCACCCTAATGTTAAAAAATAATAAAAATTTACAAATTCAAATGCTCATAAAACAACTTTACAACTGTGTCCGATTTTCAAAATTTTTCGAGTTTTTTTTATATAAAAGATGTTTTTCAATAAATTGTAAAGATTCGAATTTTCAAAAAAAAATCTGATTTTTTTGGAGTTACAAAAATTTTGTGAGCCTTCAGATTTGCTTAAAAATATTGATTTTCTTTGATTGCTTTGAAATATTAAATCTGTACAATTTCCTAAAAAACAACACTATGACATAAAAAACAACTAGAAAATTTTTTAGAGAGTCGGATGATCATTATTCGTTGTTTTATGAGCACTTGAAAAAGTCAATTTTCATAACCTTTTATCATAGTAAACATCAATTAGGGCTGCCGCTTTTGGCCTATTTTGTTTCGAGTGAATTAAGTTGACTACATTTGACCACCTTGGGTCAATTTAAATATTTCATTTAAATTAATACCACTTTTGATCTATTTTACTTCTAGTGGGTCAATTTGACTAATTTATGTAACTTTTGACTCCATTTGACCACCTTGAGTCAATTTTAATTATTTATTTCCATTAACACCACTGTCAATCTATTTTATTTCTATTGGGTCAATTTGACTAATTTATGTAACTTTTGACTCAATTTGACCACCTTGAGTCAATTTAAATATTTCACTTCAATAAATACCACTTTCAACCCATTTTATTTCTATTGGGGCAATTTGACCACCTTAAATATTTCATTTCAATTAATACCACTTTCGATCTATTTTATTTCTAGTAGATCAATTTGACTAATTTATGTAACTTTTGACTCAATTTGACCACCCTGAGTCAATTTTAATTATTCATTTCAATTAATACCACTGTCAATCTATTTTATTTCTATTGGGTCAATTTGACTAATTTATGTTGCTTTTGACTCAAATTGACCATCTCGGGTAAGTTTAAATATTCCTGTTCAATTATTACCACGTTCAACCTATTTTATGTTCAGTGAGTCAATTCGAACAATTGATGTCGCTTTTTGGATTCATTCAAATCACATTTGGATAATTTGAATATTCTTTTTCAATTAAATACCCACTTCTGATAGTTTATTTTTAATCCACGAACTTATATCGCTGTTGACTCATTTTAACATTCCCAAATCAATTTTAATATTTACAAGGAAAATTTGGATCAAAACTCGTTAATTTTAATTTTTTAAGCTTTAGTGGTACTAATATTAACCATTTAAATTTTAAAAAAAATCATTTGGAATACATTTTTATATTTTGCTGGGGGCAGTAGGTGCCCCCAGCTGGGGGCAAAAAGTGCCCCTCGCTCGACTCTGTTGCCCCCAGCCCCCACCCCCCAGCTGGAGGAAAAGGTCCCCCAGCTGGGGGCAACAAGTGCCCCCAGCTCGACTAGGCTGCCCCCAGCCCCCAGCTGCCCCCTGGGGGCTGGGGGCATTTTGCCCGTCTATGATGGATACCCCACTTGGCCCAGTTTTTATTTATTTATTTTAAATAGCATTTTATGGTCAAAAACGATCATGAATGGGTAATGGATGTTTTTAATATTTTTTTATAATTAGTCGATCTTAGAGCTTTTGAAAGATACAACACTTGACCCATTTCCACGGAATTTTTAATACGTCATTGTGACGTTCAATCGGGCCCTAGAAAGGTCAAAAGGTCATGAATCGCGAGAAATAGGCGTCGACGTAAATGAAGGTGTCCGGTAGGAATGATTGCCAAAGAGAAAAAAAATACGTTTTTGGTCTACGTAGTGCATGCAACCTATTTTATAATAGGCCTTTTAATAGAAGCAATGGAGCATCCCATCACTCATTAATGAAAGTGCATATATTTCTTCAGAAATCGGCGATCTCCTCAAAAACAGTAAGGATGGCAATGATGACCCCAATATCTTTTTTACAGCTAATTATTTTTTCTATTTAAATGATAGAAAATATTTACAGAAATGTCAACCGTTTGTATTAATTTTGAATTATTGTGAATTTATTATAGATGGCCTGACTTTGAGCAAACCGTTGACATTTTTAAGAATATTTTCTATCAATTGCATTTAAAAAATAATAATCTTCAAAAAATGTATGTAAGTCATCATTGTAATCCTTACTGTTTTTGAGGAGATCGCCGATTTCTAAAATCAAACACTAATTAAGATTAGTAGTAGCAACTCTCCAGTGGGGGAATGCGAGAGAGATCTCTGAATAGATCCCTCCTCCAGGCTTAACTATTCCATTCCAGTCAGAAACACATCGATTCTGACTCTTTGTCACACTGTGCTGGTTTTACATATTAACGAGTATATATAATAAATTTTTGACATCATTGTAAATTTAATAAAATCAACCTGTATTGAAATGTTCAGGATTACGGCCGGCTGAGAGGTCGGAAAGAACGGTAGAGGCCAACTAAAAATAATATTTTTTAATTTTTTTTTAATTTTGAAGATAAAAGCCTGGTCAATATGATGTTATAAAAATATATAAAAAAATATTGGAATATAACAAGTTAGCGAACCAGTAAAATACATAACACAGAAAGCATTTTGACGTCTATTGTCTAAAAGAAGACACCTAGCAATTTTTAATTACCAACTGTTGCTGGCAGAATGAATGAAAGCTGAAAAATTTGTCTTAAGTCGAAAAAATTTTCACCCTGATTATGGCAATTACCAAATTACTTTATTGACATTTATGAACAATCGAATTCTTTAAATTAAGAATGCGATAATGTAATGTATTCTTATACATTATATTACAATATGAAGGTTATTATAACCAGACTTGGTGGGGAAGCTGGATCAAGTTTGGCAGGGGCAAGTGACACCGGGTCCAAACAACGATACAATAGTTTCATTTATGTTAATCTAGTAATGCATTTCGAATAGTTCGATACACTACCCATACCATATGTACCTCTCCGTGCTCGTTACACTACCCTTAAATACCCCGCATAGCTCGGCACACTACCCCTAATCATCTATTACAGCTCAGGAACCTACCCATAGCTACCTCGCATGGCTCGGTAGCCTATCCTAATCCTGCACAAATAAGTGGGTCCATGGAAATGTGCACAAACGCCGGTGAAAATGTATCTATTGTTATTGTTATTATGCCCTTGAAAAATCCATCAAATTTTGCGGCGCCGAGGTATGAAAACATTTATATTGAAAGTGTTGTGTATCACAAGTATAATTCGGGTTAATTGGGACAACTCGAATTTTCAAGAACAATTGAAAACAAGCAACTCTCGAGTAACTACAATAATTTATGG
This sequence comes from Desoria tigrina, assembly GCA_906901685.1. Taxonomy (NCBI): domain Eukaryota; kingdom Metazoa; phylum Arthropoda; class Collembola; order Entomobryomorpha; family Isotomidae; genus Desoria; species Desoria tigrina. Next base: position 2,162,054 of record CAJQTU010000035.1, read on the forward strand.
AATCTGTATTTATAGAACTTTTAGGTAGAGGCCAATGTTAAATGCACAGTTTGCATTAATTGTCTCAGGCGACATACGTGGCACGAATAGCCAACGTGATCATTACGCTGATCCAGCATAAACGTGGTGTATTGTAAACCTTATATTTAGGAGTAATTGGCGTAAAATGATTATGATGATAGCAACTCCGTATCAATATATACTATATCTATTCACTAGCAAACATTTAGATAACTTGCTTATATTCGTTAAATCTGTTTGAAATAAATGGAACGCAATTCATGCAGAGCTCCAGAAACAATAAATCCTGACGGTCGCAACGTTTAAATTTTTATTTGTCCATGAAAAATTAAAAACACGCAAGTATTTACCATATGAAATACACAAAAACCCTTCGTCATATTTCAAGATCGCTGAAGAGCAATACTCAAATCGGCCATAACATATGAGGCAACGGCTCAGACCGCAGTAGAGGCTTCCTAATTGAAAGGTGTCAGTCAAGGCAAAATCATCGGGCTTGGCGACAGCCAGACTAATCCTTTTTACCTGAGGGGCTCCCTGTGGTTTAGGGTGAAAAGGGTCTTCATAAATACCGTCCAATATGCATTTTCTTCATTTTCACCTCACTCTCCTTACTCTCCTATGGTTCTGTTACAATTCTGCTTGAATTCTTATCAGTTCAAATGCATTAATGCATTTCATATTCAAGTAAATATGGCTTACGTTTAGAATTTTAATTTTATGCATATTGAATCTCATTTGTTGATATTTAAATTTGATGTTTTCTATAGCAAATATTAATCAACAATCTATGTTGTGAGTATGTAATGAATAATATGATAATAATATATGTTATCATATGACTATCTACTACTGCAGAGACTCTCGAGATTATTTACGGGTGCTCATTTTTCATTTTAAAACTAAATTGCGGGTTTCAAAAACTTTATCATCCGATCATTATAAAGCCCACATTATAACATTAAAAAACAACTCATTATCATCTTTGGCCTTATTTTAAAGGTAAATATAATTTAATTTTAGCCCAGTCAAATGGGCTTATATGATCGTCGTTTCCGTGTGTCCCGTAATTCTTGTGGTCAGATTATCTCCACCATGGATTACACTAGCCCTCTGAAATTTTGCATAAAATTGTATCACAACCGAACCACGGCACTGTAGAAAACTGGAATGAAATGGCCAACCCGTTCAATAGTTATAGTCCAAAAACCCCACCGGGTCTATGGAAACGAATGAGAAAATTTATAGAAAAAATTAAATATAACCTTATAAAACCTTGAAAAAAGTCGAAACTTTGACACGACCTCAGCATCATGGGCCTTAAAATTAAGCCATGAAAATTTGTACAAAAATGTATTCAAGTATTAAGATTCGATTTTTAAAAAAATTGCGATGGCCCCAAGACTAATTATTTCCGTACGGTCAATCTACCAAACCCATTTCTGTTGGAATTGCAATAACCTGAAAAAAGTTGAAACTTTGACATGACCTCAGTATCACGGGCCTTAAAATTAGGTCATGAAAATTTGTTCGAAAATATATTCAAGTATTAAGATTCGATTTTTTTAAAAATTGCGATGGCCCCAAGTCTAATTATTTCCGTACGGTCAATCTACCAAACCCATTTCTGTTGGAATTGCAATAACCTGAAAAAAGTCGAAACTTTGACGTGACCTCAGTATCATGGGCCTTAAAATTAGGTCATGAAAATTTGTACAAAAATGTATTCAAGTATTAAGATTTGAGTTTAGAAAAATTGCGATTGCCTCAAGCTCCTTTGTGTCTCTACGGTCTATCCGCCACACCGATATATCGGATTAACTGGGCTTTATTGGCTGCTTGGAGTAGTTTTAGCCCAGTCAAATGGGCTTATATGATCGTCGTTTCCGTGTGTCCCGTAATTCTTGTGGTCAGATTATCTCCATTATGGATTACACTAGCCCTCTGAAATTTTGCATAAAATTGTATCACAACCGAACCACGGCACTGCAGAAAACTGGAGTGAAATGGTCAACCTGTTTAATAGTTATAGTCCAAAAACCCCACCGGGTCAATGGAAACGAATGAGAAAATTTATAGAAAGAATTAAATATAACCTTATAAAACCTTGAAAAAAGTCGAAACTTTGACACGACCTCAGCATCATAGGCCTTAAAATTAAGTCATGAAAATTTGTACAAAAATGTATTCAAGTATGAAGATTCGTTTTTTGAAAAAATGCGATGGCCCCAAGTCTAATTATTTCCGTACGGTCAATCTACCAAACCCATTTCTGTTGGAATTGCAATAACCTGAAAAAAGTCGAAACTTTGACGTGTCCTCAGTATCATGGGCCTTAAAATTAGGTCATGAAAATTTGTACAAAAATGTATTCAAGTATTAAGATTCGATTTTTTTAAAAATTGCGATGGCCCCAAGTCTACTTATTTCCGTTCTGTCAATCTACCAAACCCATTTCTGTTGGAATAGCAATAACCTGAAAAAAGTCGAAACTTTGACATGACCTCAGCATCATGAGCCTTAAAATTAGGTCATGACAATTTGTACAAAAATGTATTCAAGTATGAAGACTCGATTTTTGAAAAAATTGCGATAGCCCCAAGTCTGATTATTTCCGTACGGTCAATCTACCAAACCCATTTCTGTTGGAATTGCAATAACCTGAAAAAAGTCGAAACTTTGACATGACCTCAGTATCATGGGCCTTTAAATTGGGTCATTAAAATTTGTACAAAAATGTATTCAAGTATTAAGATTTGATTTTTGAAAATATTGCGATGGCCCCAATTCTTTATTTCCGTACGGTCAATCTACCAAACCCATTTCTGTTGGAATTGCAATAACCTGAAAAATGTCTAAACTTTGACATGACATCAGCATCATGGGCCTTATAATTAGGTCATGAAAATTTGTACAAAAATATATTCAAGTATTGAGATTCGATTTTTGAAAACAATTGCGAAGGCCCTTTGCGTCTCTACGGTCTATCCGCCACACCGATGTATCGGATTGACTGGGCTTTATTGGCTGCTTGGAGTAGTTTTTTGAATTTAAATTGGGAATACGGTATTTTATAGATTGATAGTTTGCATGCACATTTCGAATTTTACTAACTTTGAATTTGGAATATTTTAAATGTATATCTGAGAAACTCCGATATTGACCTAAGGTGACCTTAATAGTGAAATTTTTGTTAATAAATATATTCCCTGTACTTGAAATTAATTACTAACCATATTTGTATTCTTTTCATTAAAAATTGGTTGAATATTTGGAAAAATAAATTTTGCTCTACTGTGACCTTTTGATGACCCTAAATGTCATATTGTTAGTAATGATTAAACTTATTGAGCTGGGTAGTAGTTGCTTTCCATATTCGCAGTTTGTCCAGAAAAAATTTTGAAATCGAAATATCTCCATGTCCCTGTGAGTTGAACGCTCCCAAAAAACTGCCATTTTATAATACTTTCTCCGTCCATGGGTAAAGCTCTGGACTGTACCCGAAACAGGGACATGGTTTGTTTTGCGATTGAAGATAACATTGGCCGATACCAAAAATTTCGAATTTTCAAAAAAAATTGATAGCTAAAAAATAGTTTGAAAAATAAGAAACCCTGTTTAAATTACTAATATTATGATTGGCCGAACGGTTGGTTGTAGAAACCGTGTTGAAACTCGAGAAAATCGGATAGACTGACCCGATGATTTTGCCTTGACTGACACCTTTCACTTGGGAAGCCTCAGTACACTGGCCAAGTTCCTCAGAATTCGGCACCGTTATAGTATCTTCCGGAGTATGGGCGAACCAATCGTATCTAACATTCTCAGCGTTTAGCAACGCTGCCGGAACACCTACTTTAATAAACTCCGAAACGTCGGTATTCGTCACATTGGCTAACTTCTGAAACGACGTCGCATTAACCGGCTTGAGGAGTTTCAAAATTGCTTGAACCATGCATCCCGCCACCCACGAAGTCCAAATCGAGGGGTTTGAATGTCCCGCTATCTGACTCGAATATCGTGCTATGTTCCCAAGTTCGGTTTTATGACGCTTGACATAAGACGCTGTTCCGAAAAACGTCCCAACTGTCAATATGACGTCCGAAACAATTACTACTTCATCGGGGTTTTCACGTCCTTTGATTTTACAGATTGCATTACCAGAGGTCGCTTCTGGCAGGGTGAAGTCGATGTGTTCGATGTGGTCAAGATGTTTTCAAATGTGACGTAAGGGCATTGGTCAAAGGGTAAAAGAGCCATGCCGAGGTGAAGAGCATTAAAAATGGCTCAAAATATGAGTCTCTCAGCTTTGACTTGGTGAGAGTTTGTCTAGTTTAAATGATATTGTTCTCTTCGAACTTAAATCTTAATTTTACAAAAAAAAACGATGTTTAACAAAATTTGGTGACATTATGTCACTCTGTTCGACAGTTATCGTGCTTTTCCACAGACAGGACACTGCCGCGATTCTATAAGCCCTCGGAGTCGGGCTAAAAACAGTCAAAATTCATAAACTGCTTTACAAAATCAAACCTTAGACGTATTTTGTTTCAGTTCTTCAAACGTGTTGACTACCAAGACTTCTCCAATAATTCCGAGAGGTGTCGTACCAACTGAAAGTCCAAGGCCTAAAATCTCGATGTTTTTCTCCCTTGGCGTTAGTAGTTTAGCGTTTTCATATCCTCTATTGTTCAAAATCCAAATTCATTAACCTCAATTAGTAAATTAATGCGCTTAATTATGCAGTGTTGGCTAACCTGACCCAATGAGGCACTTTGACCTTCTCTCCTCGGACATTTTCCAAACCGTCCTTCTCCATTTTCTTCATCATAAAATCGATAGAATTCTCCAAGTTCTGAGACCCTGAAATTCGTGGTCCAAACTTATCGACGAATTCGGCCAAGTCGTTATAAGTCTTCCCTTTGAAGGAGCCCGATAAGATGGTTTTAAAAATTTGGTTTGCGACATCTGTGCAGTTTGCAATTTCTGCGACTAAAGCTGGGCTTAAATCGCAAGTCGCTAATGTGAGTTTAGATTTCTCAGAACTCAAATAATGGTCTCCATAAGAAAGGTGAATGATTTGGAGTAAAATTGGTAGTATTTTGATGGAAAATGCCATTTTTAAGCGTTTTAAATAACAACTGATCGAAGGGCATCGAAATTGGTTGTTTTATAAGCTTTCCGTTCTGTAAAATTAATTGTCATATTTTTTTCAAAACCATTTGTTGTGGTTTCATTTCATACTGACAATTTTTTTAGAGCATCTTTGCACGAAAATTCAACCTTCAGAATTTACATTGTAGTTTACTAAACCCTATGGCCTTGGTTTTAATATTCATCGCCGATTTTAAAGTGCTTCTGGTCGCTTATATAAGCATTCAAATTTTCCAGAGGTGCAATGAATTAATTATTAATTGTGGTTTGGGTTTAATGATGACAGCAGAGCTGCAACTAAATGATTAATGAGAATTAGTAACGAGTTATACTTTACGCTACATCATATTTAAAAAGGGAATGTGCTTTAAGCCAGGATGGGTTAAAATAATGACATTGTCTAAGAATTAAAATTTTAATTTTACTAAATTTTTAATCGATTTAGTTGACTAACAATATTGAGTACATTTCAAAAATAGCTTTTAATTATACTGATGAATTTCAGGGTTAATCCAGGATGGATATATAATTCACACTGTCTGTCAATGTATTTGGAATTTAATTAATTATTTCTAGAACATAGTTAATTGGTTAGACGGGTAGTTGGGTCGGCCAGACTAAATTACCTCTCGACACTGATGAAAAATTAGAGTTATTTTGAAAGTGATGATGATTTAGTAATTGCTGTTGGTGATGTGAATGTGACTCTTCTTCCTGTGAACTATGGATTTCGTCGTCTTCCTTTCGCTTTTGACTCCCATCATTCATACTGTAATTAAAATAGAATTTGTCAGATTATTAGATTTTTTTAGATTTAAAAATCAGTAAGAGGTACAAAGCAAAAGAATGTTGTGTTTTGGGTACAGGTTGGGGCATTGTGAGATGTTTTTAAAGTCACTAGTGGTGACTGGAATAACTGGTTGGGGCAATGTGAGATTCTTATACAAAACATCTTCAGCGTGTCGGACAAGGACGTCCTTTTCCAATGAGCGTTTACAACAGTTTATTGGAAGGTTCAAATAAATCTCATTTGTCCACAATAACTTGCTTCAAATATGTATTCTGGGTTCGCGAAAATCAAGTGATCGGGGAAATTTGAGATGAAAAATTAAATTGGTAATTTCTAATAAAAACTTTAATCTTTTGAGTCCAAAATCATGGCTAATGATTTGCTTCTTCGTCATGGTCATGTCAAGTCCTCGCCGAAACCCATACCCAGAACCTTACCTTCTCAACCAATCGTACATTTTAGTTTTGTAGCGATGATTCTGAAACCATATCTTGACTTGAGTAGGCGTAAGTCGTATAGATGAGGCGAGTTGCTCCCTCTCCGGGGCAGAGAGGTACCTTTGTTGCTTAAACCGCTTTTCTAATTCATAAATCTGCGCTTTCGTAAATAGGATCCGACGCTTCCGTTTCTTTGTTGGTTTGTCCGTCCCGCTTCCGCAAACTGACTCTTCGTCTTCGCCGCTAGGGGTAACTAGAGAAATTGAGGAGCACGTGCTGGTTTGAGAGTCCTGCCGGCTTATCATACCTCGTACTCTTTCTGATGGCAGTTCTGAAATATAAATAAATTCAATTTAATGGTCAAATTGTCAAATGACTATCTACAGAGGTATCGTTCGGTAAATGTCAAGGTCAAATGCGAAAAAAATATAGTATTACCCATAGAATAGTTATCCGGGTTGTTTTGATGAATAAAAGCACTGCTTATGTACTCATCTTTAACGATAACCGATTCCCGAACCTCTTCCTTGGGTGGACAGTACTCGTGGATTGTCATGGTCGATGATTCCAGCCGTCGGCCCTTTGAGTCCATGTCATCTAAATACACTCCGCCTCCACGAACGATTCCTCTGTTTGACAATGGATTAAAAATGGTCAATAAGTTAGCTCTAATCCGTAGTTTGTGTGTATTACTGGTACACAGGGGCGTTCGTAGAAAAAAAAATTAAAATCGCAGCTAACCTATTATTATGCAAAAGTCGCCGTTCGTATAACAGAGTGTCGGAAGATAAGGACTCCTCCAGAGGTCCTGGATAAGGCATCGAGTCGTCGTAAATCACTGTACCTTTGGGATTTGTAATCATAAATGTATTAACAGTTTTAAGATACTGAGGGTTTTCGCATGGTTCCCTTGTTACGAGCTTGTTGTATGTTTGGGATTTTTCGTATTTTTCGGAGTGATGTTGAATTCGGGGGTGTTATGAGATTTCGATTTTTGAGACGAGTGATGCGAAAAGCTATTATATATTACCATGATGAGTAGGTGAATCGGACGAAGAATGTAGCGTTGTCCAGTTTGGGACGAGGAAGGGTCCGCCATGAGGTGCGGAATAGTCGTAAACGGGAGGTGAGTCCAAGTCCTGCTTACATCCCCCTAAAGAGGTCGCTGTGGGTGACGGGAGGTCAAGGATGTCACGCACATTGAAACCGTGTCTTCCTGACTTCAGCTCTACCATCCTGAACATTTTAAAACAAGATCCAATTTAATTCAATTATATTTAAATTAAAATAAAAATTAAATTAAAATTTCATTTTTAGTACGCGGGAAATATAAACATTTAAAAAATATTTATAAACGTTTCAAGGTCACGGGGTTGTGACCTAAAGTTTTAATTATCCATATGGCTAAAACCTTAAAAAACAGTTGGAAGTCCGAACGCAATTGAGTTTGATATTTGAGCTAACGAAATATGCTGCATGTTTGACGCACCAAAACAGACAAATTCATTACCAAGTCCAACCAATCAAATAATCTCTCATGCCATTTAGAGTTTTTAAACAATCCAAACAATGCTGAGGAATAATTTCTAGGTAAAAATCAATTCCAGTATTTTAAAAATTGACATTGAATCTAGATTCGCAGCATGTTTTAATTAAAAAAGGGGTCACGGCTGATCCATCGACATAACTTACGTCGACGTAAATTTCACCTACAAAAAACTCATCTACAAAACTCATCGACAAGCAAATGCACGCGTAAATTACATCGACATAAAACTCATCGACACCGATAAGAAATGGTTATATATCAACAGTCAAGTTCACGACTCTGTTCGTGAGTGATTTCCTGAGTAAAAATTTCATCTTGATCAGATTCAATTTCCTCGGTAACATTAATCTGTGTCATTGGTAATAATGTGGGTGCTGCATTAGGGTCCTTCTTCCCCTGTCTTTTATATTTACGGTAATAGGACATGTTATAGGCTACATCGGTCATGAATTGGCCTAAATCCCAGTCTTTTTCCCCTCTATACTATTCAATTAAAAACGACAATCGTTCCTCTAACCTAATCTGTCCAAACCTCTGTCGAATTTGTTTTCCCGAGCTCCTAACGGTAATCTTAGCCCGGGTAACGTTCTGTTCTGCTTGCAAGATTTTAACTAATTTATAAATTTGTATATGTTTACCATTGGCAAATACCTGGAATCTGTGATTCCATGATTCCACAGAATTGTTAGTTCTAGGACACTTCTTAAACACACGATCGTGAACGTTCCATAATGATATAGGAAATGTAGACGGTGAGTATGTGCTGCCTATATAAGTATCTTTCACATACTCGAAAAACAATTTGCACTCGTCTAAAAGTACACCTGTCTCAGTGCAAGAATCGACCAAGAGTTGAAATACCTCTACTTACTACCTCTAATACTTCTACTTAAAGAGTTGATTTGAAGTAGTAGTGGAACGGTTGAATATGATATACCCGAAAAGACATTCGCAATTACTTGACAAGGGATCATTGAGGGGTTATGAATTGCTAACTCTTTGATTTTATCTCTCGCAATTTCAGCTTCAAATCTGTTTAAATTAATACATAAACTGATACATTTGTTTCTATAAAGCTAAAATATTTGCTTATATTTTAAAGTTACTTTAAACTTACTCTAAGGCAGAAATTTCTCCGGGAATATGGGAACGACCGAGCTTGGGTTTTCCATCGGGCAATAATACTAAAGTTCCTGTACATTTTGGATTTACACACTTCCAATTTTCACGAATTCCTCGATTAGTTTTTCTTCTTTGATTTAAATATAGAAATGATTATCGAAAATCAATTTAGGAAAACGTCACATATAAGGGAAAGGAAGATAGAAGTAGAGGCAGTAGATGTATGAAAGATAGCCAGGATAAATTTACTTATCTAATTAGAATATCGCCTTGGGGAAGATAAGAAATTAATTAGAGAATTCAACGTATTTGGATGTAGATGTCGATGTCGATGTCATTTCTGAACCTGAATTGCCTGTCGATGGAATGCCCTTCTTCGATGTAATGAATTTCGATGAGTTTTTTGTAGATGAAATTTACGTCGACGTAAGTTTTTTCGATGAGTTGCCCTGGACTCTTAAAAAAGAGTTAACTAATTAAAAATTTCGGTTTGGACATAAATATTTGTCATAACAAATACTCTGCTCATGTTTTATTCTGAACTTCAATTCCCAAAATTCAAGTTCAAATCCAGGATTTCAAAGTCAAATCCTATGCATTTTGTAGAAAGCCATTTTTCCATGTTGTTATTTGCAATTAAATGTAATCATGTAATTTAACAATCAAATCATATCATATAAATTTTAAACCAGTGACAGGATGATAAATTGCACCACCCGATATCCATACATAACAACGAACAAGCAACGATCTTATCACAAACTGGATTGATACTGGAGTTATTAATTATGATTACGATTCAACTCCCGAATAAAATAAAACACATCAGTTTTCCGTCTGATTTGCCAAAACGTGATTAAATTATTCTGTTTTCGTCATTCCCTTCATGGTTTTCAGTTAAGTTCCAGAATTTGTGCAAAAAATTGCGACATGGCACTAAAAGCATACATTTCGATAAGCGGTGAGAACATTGACAGCGATAAGCTCGGAGCTTATCTTATCCGCCTGTACGAAACCCACACGAGTAAAATCATTTAAACCATGTTTTCCTTTTCCAACAGTTTCATGATTTCTAGGTGACAAAGTGTCAGGTTCAACCGTGCAAAGTTATTGTATTATACTGAGCAATTTATCAGTATTTCAGCATCAGTGCAAATCATTATTCTGACAGACACCGTGTATTTCATTCTTCATTTGCAACCAGGGTTCAAAAAATGATTAAAGGAGAACTTAGTTGCTAAAATTGTCCGGTTTTTAGAACAAAAAAAATTGTCAGTTCAGGATATTTAAACAAAAATACCTAGTTCAATTAAATAGAATAAAATGATCTGGTTTCTATATGCTCAAATTGAGAAAAAATTCATCAGATATGGGTCATAATTTATTACTAGATTAAAAACCTGGGTTGTTGAAACCCTAAATTTCCAACGTCCAAATAAAATCCAAACTGATATCTAATGATTAAATTAAAGCTTTTCTGAACTGTCATATTGATGGCATTGTACTAATAAGCATATTTCCCTCATATTACAATTTTACCAAGTTCTGTCTATTCTCTTTACAGAAAATTATGAAAATTTGGGCATGAAAACTGTAATTTTTTGTAGATAATCAATGTCTGTTTAAAATTAAAATATTCAATTTTTAAATTGCTGAGACGCTGAAGAGTTTTAGGACTACTTATAGACTCCCAAAAACACTGATTTCACGGTTAATCGCTCTCAAATTAAAATTGATACTTCTGCAACATCGGTATATTAAACTCGATTGTAAATGTTAATTGGTTTTCCAGTATTGTAGCTATTTTATAAAGTAAAATTGTTGGTTCAAAATTTCGTAAAAATGCTAAGCTTTGGCCTATAATTCGTGAGCAGAATAATATACATAGATTTGATAAGTTCTTATTTCTTGGTCACCTCATATTCAATAATTTAATCTAAAATCTGGAGTTTAAGTCTGAAGTGGAAGGTCATAAAAGTAGTCTATTGGCGATTCCACTTGTTTCTCTTATCCAAATGATTGCCAAGTGGTACTCGCACACTTCTAGTCGAATTGGTTGGTACTCAAAAAACTTCAAGAACTGCTTCCACTTCCGTAAAACAGATTAGTTCAAAATGAATTTACAATTACTCTGAAATTAATAGTAATAGTTAGTGTCCTGTGTTTATTTTAAACTACAAGTGCATCAACTCTAAATGTAACCCTGAATTCCTCTTATCAGGACTCAAGGGTTGTTTGTTCAATTCTTGACCTACAGCAAACACATTGTGGAGAGAGTTTGCGGGGTTTTGAGTGCGTATCATTAGCCTAGTCTGGAAATTTGAATTAAAACACACATCTTTCCAATTATTATATTAAATACTGTCTTTATTTAAAAACTAAAATTTACGAATAGGTTAGATTAAACCGAAGCTTTTAGATGGTCTATTATCGCTCAGTTGATAGGATTCATTCTTATAGTAATACTTTGCTGGGATATTGACAAGCTTACCTCAATGTGTTTGTATTTTAAATCTAGAGATTACGAAGTGTACCAATTAGCGGTATTTGCAATTTATTAAGCCGACAAGGGAAGTGTCTCAGAACCAAATCTCGTATTTATTTGATTTTTTGTGATGAATCCAGTACCAGTACAACATTAGCGGCAGAATTTTGTGTTTCATAAATAAAACAAATTCCAATACCATCAACTGAAATGAGAAATGAACTATATCGAAAAATATAAAGAAAACTTGGAAAAACGATAATCATAAAATTTCGCCAAAATTCAGCAGGATTATTCAGAAATCGGCGTGAAAAGTGGATGAGAAATGGAACTGGTGGGTACGAGGTTAAGAGAGCGAGCGAGTAAACGTGACTTTTTTACCTTGTGACTTTTCTCTCTTAACCTCGCACCCACCAGATTCATTTGCAATTCGGCTTGAATTCTATATTTAAAACCGATGGAAATAAAATCCGATTTAATGCAATTTAACCCAGTTACATGCTGGTGGCTATTTCCTTAACTTCCAACGTGTTGCGAACTCCAGCTAACTAACGCACAACGTTGAAGATGCCATCTCTGGATTGCGGGAAATTTTAAATAAAGCATTGCGTAAACTTATTTCCAGTTTCAAATCTCTACCTGGAAGCGGGATCCTCGGGATGATCCTCATGTTTAAGGGGTGATAGTAGAGTGTAATCGACGGAATGCTCTGCGCCCCACGCCCCGGGGTGAAAGTAGGATGCCCCGGGTAAATGTGGGTGGTCGACATGGTCCTCAAATCCGGTGTGGTACTGCTGGGGCGGGTGATTGTAAAAATAGGACGTGGATCCCATCCTGGAAATGAAGTGAACTGTGAACCTGGCCCTCAACCTCAGAGATGACTGACACCACCAGTTCCAAAGCCAAACTCATTTAACGAATTAATACCCTCTGACTTAACAATAGCATAGCAACAGGTTCCGAACAGTTGATTGGGATGTGTAATAATTATAATGCTCCATTATCAGCCTACACAATCGCTCCGTTCGAGTTATCTTATCGATTTTACGATTCCTAATTAATCATGACAGTAAAAGTTAACTGTCTATCTAATCGTCAGTTAGCACACCTTAAATAAAATCATTCGGGGCTACAATCAGAGAGTTTATAGCAGGTGAGTTTTGGAAATTGTGGAAATTGGTTTTATTCCGCTTTATAGAAATGAAATCCTGTTAAGGTTTTTATCCAATTTTTGTTTTTTAATGAGCAATTCATAGCTGAAAATTATGAAAATATTAAATCTGCCAATAATATGTATAAGTGTGCTTTTTTTGATACCGAAAACTCTAAAATCTAAAATCTAACTACCGTTGTTAGATCGTATCGAAATAGTATCACAGGAATTTAACTAATTTTTTAAAATTTATTCAATGTATATTTTATCATATGCTATAGAAGTGCTGTAATTGCCTGAAATTACAAATGAAAAACAGTCCCTATTAATAGACCAGTAGAACAGAGCATACCAAATCTTCTCCTCTAAAATGAACTATTATTTGCCTAATGTTTCAGTTAATTTACACATTAGGCTAATTAAACTGACCGGTCCTAAATTCTAATAAGAGGTCCATACTCAGGATGACAAGAGAAAAGGTATATAGTATATGCATTTTACAACGTGTTGCATTTACATCAAAGCTGGGAGTAGTATGTAACAATAGAGTCAAATGATAGGTTAGGCTTAAGAAAATTCAATAATATTTTTAGATCTTCAAAAGAAACAGACATAAAAAACGGGATTGGTACAAAAACCTAATAACGACTATTATTACTTGTGGATTTCCGACCGTGACGAATATGAAATCAGGAATCCTCTGTTTGTTGCAGATTCAACCGTTTGCTACCATCACAATATGCATTTATTTCTACAAAAATACAGTTCAACCTCCGTCCCGGCATTTTATTCCAGACATTTCATGTATTAAAATTATTGTATTACATAGTAAGTACAATTTAAACTGATTAATAAAAAGTGGTTCCTAAATATTTTGCAAAGTCATTTAGATTGCAAAGTGTTCATATCTTTCTAATTAAATTATGGATGTAAAAAAATGCAAATGCAAATCAAAATGGGGTGTAACCGCACGATCTGAAACTTGAAATAGGATTTAAAGTCATTTTCCGACATGTGGTGCTTGTTTTATTCACGAATCTTAAAGTACCCCAGCCATAGAGTATTATAGACATTGTTAAATAGTACTTTACCCTCCCTCGTTAAGGTTATATCACATATATAGGACTGATATAAACAACTGGTGACCTTTGACCATACACCCTTTGACCTTTGTCTTCAAACGTACTAGAACTTAACCTTTCACATAAAAGTCGTGAATTGTTTAAAAAAAACTACCAATTATTCTAGAGTGAGAACGGACGGACAGACGGATAGAGTGAAACCATTAATGGGTTTCAAACTTTAATAAACCGTCCAACGTTGTACTCATGTATCGTAGACGTTATTATAACGTTTAATACACTTGAAACTGTTTTTGAACATGTTCACAGTGAAAACTGTGTTTTCAAATGTTTAAAATACATGAAATATTAATAATCTCAATTTGCCCAACCATAGAGTGAAATTACATACATCGTTCGAAAGCACTCATCATACCATAGCTTTCGAATGACGTATCACACATATGTTTTTAATTTGACCTCTTTGACCCCTCCCCACCGGTCAAATGGTGACCCCATCCCCAAATCATATACACCATTGAGTAGCCCCTTCCAATAGCTTTCCATCAGTGTATCAAACGTGGGGTGTTACTATTTGAAAAAAATTTTGACCTTTGACCTTACCCTCTCTGACATTTGACCTAGAGGGCCCCCAAACGAACTTGACCTCCGTTTAGATGTCCTAGATAGATAACCGAAAATAAATTATTAAAAATTAAACCGTTCTTGAGTTATCACATTTACTTACAGATAGACAAACAGCCAGACAGACAGGCAGACACCGAGGCATAAACATAATGTATCTATGATACATAATAAACTGCCTTTTAACGAGATTGGACTGTATCATTCTATTTGCGTGCATTTAATACTTTTTCCTCTCCCGACAAAGTAAAGCTACTCTTCGGATTCATATTATTATAATCCTAATCTACTAGTCTTGAATTCTTTGATGGCAACAAAAAACCATGTTACTGTTTCAGGTATTCTTGTACCCGTAATTACATTTCTTTTGTAAGTTGAGGAGGTAAAAAAAGGAGCAAGGATTTGAAGCATCTTTATCAAACCTCGTCAAGACTCCTAGACTCTAGCACCTAGACTCCTCTACTCGAACCCAAATTAATTAAATTCTAAATTCTAATTTAATTGGAATGTTCATTGAAGGCACTCATTCCGTCATGGATAATATAAACACAATACCATTTCACAGACCAGAAATGACAGACAGTAGCACCCACTACTCTGCTAGGTTATTATTATATCGAAATATAATATAAACCGAAGTAATTTAAGCGTTATTATTCGTTTTTGCGATTTAGTAACGTTGCAAACGCACATCGGAAAGGAGTGAAACAATAGAAATAAACGTCAAACAACAGTTAACGTCGTTGTCCGATATGTTCGAATCATTTTTATAAAATCTCATATTTCCCCATCCATAGAGTAAAGTAGAATACATTTTTGACAAGCAATTGACAATACCATTAAAACGATGTATGACACGCTGTTTGACACAAATTATGACCTTCAACCCTGCGTGCATTGACCTTTTGTTAAGTTGTAAATGGATGTCCGAAAAAATCACATTTAAAACATTAAAGCATTTCGAAGTTTAATCGTAAATGAATAGACAGACGTACAGACACACATACTGACAAGTCTTCCCATAAAGGGTTTTGCTTTGCCCCTTATTATTGAGAGCTTGTAACTTCCATTATGAGCTGCGACATTCTGCACGGTCTCAAGGGAACCAATTTAGGTTGTACACTCTACAAAATAACACTTTTTTGCAAAATGTATTACATCAACTTTTAATAAACAAATCCTTACCTATATCACCTCCACATTAAGTAGGATTAAAAAAATAACCCCAAATAAGTCCTCACCCTAAATAAATGTCCCAGTTTCAATATTTTTTTTCAGAAAAAAACCTCTTAAATAATTCCATACATTATTACATATGCAATACAAGTCCAAATGACGAAAAATAGTACCCCTAAATAAGTCCTCACCCTATATAAATGTCCCAGTTTCAATATTTTTTTTCAGAAAAAAACCTCTTAAATAATTCCATACATTATTACATATGCAATACAAGTCCAAATTTCGAAAAATAGTACCCCTAAATAAGTCCTCACCCTATATAAATGTCCCAGTTTCAATATTTTTTTTCAGAAAAAAACCTCTTAAATAATTCCATACATTATTACATATGCAATACAAGTCCAAATGACGAAAAATAGTACCCCTAAATAAGTCCTCACCCTATATAAATGTCCCAGTTTCAATATTTTTTTTCAGAAAAAAACCTCGTAAATAATTCCGTACATCATTACATATGCAATACAAGTCCAAATGACGAAAAATAGTACCCCTAAATAAGTCCTCACCCTATATAAATGTCCCAGTTTCAATATTTTTTTCAGAAAAAACCTCTTAAATAATTCCATACATTATTACATATGCAATACAAGTCCAAATTTCGAAAAATAGTACCCCTAAATAAGTCCTCACCCTATATAAATGTCCCAGTTTCAATATTTTTTTTTCAGAAAAAAACCTCTTAAATAATTCCATACATTATTACATATGCAATACAAGTCCAAATTTCGAAAAATAGTACCCCTAAATAAGTCCTCACTCCTCACCCTATATAAATGTCCCAGTTCCAATATATTTTTTCAGAAAAAAACCTCTTAAATAATTCCATACATTATTATATATGCAATACAAGTCCAAATGTCGAAAAATAGTACCCCTAAATAAGTCCTCATCCTATATAAATGTCAAAATGTCCCAGTTTCAATATTTTTTTTTCAGAAAAAAACCTCGTAAATAATTCCATACACTATTACATATACAATACAAGTAAAAATGACGAAAAATATTACCCCCAAATAATATTTTTAACTTTACATACCTATTACAAACCTCTTACAAATATTATAGAAAAGAATCTTTGCAGAATTAAACAGAATCCCCCAGTCCTAACTGCGAAACTTATGATCCAGATAGGACCGTATGCTAAATACGACAACTTTGACTAACTGCCAATCAGTCTCAACGATCTCGGCTTAAAAATTGTGTATATCACTATTTCAAAGCATATGTATTGTTTTTAGTCCAAGGTTGAGAAAAGCCACCCATTAAAAATTTACCCAATTAACCTCCAAGGCAATGTGATGTAAATAATTAAAGCTAAAAAAACATCTACAGTTCACATTAAACGTTAGATTTGATGTTCAGAAACATCAAAAACATCATTCAGTCGTTGCAGTGAAGGAAACAAGCCATATCAATCAGCTTCGTTTTTGCAATCCAAACCCACACCGGGCAAAGAAAATGTATGTGAATCAACGTGAACCTTGAAGTACCCTTAAGCCGTAGCCCCACTGACGACGGAACGTATGAGTCCGCATATTTTACGGACGTAAAAAATCCGTTGCGGATTTTTTCCAAAACGCAAAATCCTGTTCCCATTAAAAGCGGACTTTTTACATCTGCGGAAAATATCCGTCACCAGATTTAATAGGCGACGGATATTTTACGCTACCGTCCAGTGGGAACAAGAAAATGAGCCACGCTAAGCGGATTCAATCTCACTTTCCCCAGCGCGACAAATTGTAAATCTTTTCCGGGAAATTTAAACAAATATAAAATCATTTCAAAAATCTTTAAACTGTTCTTCTTTCATACGGGAAACAATTCAAATTTCAAAAATAGAATGGAGAAGGCCTGTTGGAAGTGTGGAAGTCCTTCACACCACAAAACCGAGTGTCCTGAAAAGGACAACTCCGGCGCCGGAGTGAAAAGGGAAGTGCAAAAAACTTTTCGGAAGGTAGACCCCATAGACATAAATAAGAATAGATAGAGATCATTCCATACTGCCCCACTGGTGCATGCGAACACCATAAATGAGAACCTTCGAACTGAGCTCAGTATGAACGCGAGAACCAAAAAGCTGCGCTTAGTCTTTTTTGAAAAATTGAAGCGGGAAATGGAACATCCACATTTATTTCGACCATTTGTCTAAATTTTCGAATTATGTGTATGACGTCTTGGGCGTATGAGTATTAAAATTTAGAAATATATATTATTCAAAAATATATATTTTTAATGGGTTTCATAAAGCTTCAATGAAATTCATGGACGATCCTCCCGGTTAAATAGTACCAGCTTAGGCCGTTTGCCGGACGGGGAGAGCTCCGGATAAATAAAAATGAATGAATAAAAATTTTCGGCGCCGAAATTGTAATTTAGCGTTTATTAAATTGTCAAAAAGCATTTTTAAACAGTTTACTCGTTGAACATGTTCAAAAACATTTCAAATCACAGTTTACACGTTGAACATGTTCAAAAACATTTTGCTGTGTACAACATTTACACACATTTTATTTTAATTGATTTTAGCTACCTTGCTACAGGAGACAATATTCGAACTATCGCCACAAGTTTCAGCTTGGGTAACAGCACAGTGTGGAAAATTGTTCGAAATACCACTGCGGTAATTTGGGAGAAACTTAATTCCCTTTATGTGAAGGTATCCTCAGTACTTGTTTCTTATTTTGGAAAAATATCCATTCATTATCATCAAATCTAACATCAAATAGGATTTTCCGGCGCCGGACACTTTCAATCAAGTGCTCCACTTTGTCTTTATCGTCGTCTTCCTAATTAATGACTTTTTATCAATTTCAGCCGCCTGAATCTCTCGAAGACTATGAAGCAATAATGAAAGGATTCCACGACAAATGGAACTACCCAAATTGTCTTGGTGCCATTGATGGCAAACATGTTCAAATTGAGGCACCGCCACGAACAGGGTCTCAATATTACAATTACAAAGGTGCATTTAGTATAGTATTAATGGCAACTTGTGATGCTGAATATCGGTTTACGACGATTGACGTTGGTGCGTTTGGAAGACAAAGTGATGGAGGGGTATTTTCGGCTTCATCATTCGGAAATGGTTTGGAAACAGGTAGTTTATTGTTTTATACAAATTAACTGATCACAACTACAGTTAAACCGGCGCCGGAAATTTTAATACCTAATCGCATTTGCAGGCAGAGTAATGCTTCCCGGCTCGCAAGCACTTCCTAACTCAACCATCTCTCTGCCGTGCACGTTTGTAGGCGACGAAGCCTTTCCATTAAGGATGTAC
Source organism: Desoria tigrina (assembly GCA_906901685.1). Taxonomy (NCBI): domain Eukaryota; kingdom Metazoa; phylum Arthropoda; class Collembola; order Entomobryomorpha; family Isotomidae; genus Desoria; species Desoria tigrina. The sequence continues at coordinate 2,180,990 of CAJQTU010000035.1, forward strand.
ATGATGCGACCCTACCCAGGAAAGTTCCTTACCCCGATACGACGTGTATTTAATTACAGGCTCTCTCGTGCGCGTCGGATAATTGAGAATTCCTTTGGAATTATGGCAACCCGATTTAGAATATTTCGGAAACCAATTGCAGCATTTCCTCAATCCGTGAATAACATAGTCAAAGGCATACATAAAAAAGCAATTTAATTACTTCTAATATACGCAAAAATGTTTTAATTTTCTGCTTTTTTATATAGCCTGTGTGGCACTACACAACTTCTTGAGGACAGAAGAACTGGATTCGGCGCCGAATACACGAAGATATTGTCCACCAGGATATGCCGACGAAAACGATGAGAATAATGGGGCTTGGAGATCAAATGGAGAGATGAATGGTTTAACGAATATAAGTCATCTCAGCAGTAATATGTATAGTAGGGTTTCCAAAGAAATGCGAGACCAATTTGCCAATTACTTTGTGAATGAAGGTGCTTTATTTTGGCAAAACGAAAGAATTGGCCTTACTAATTTTTAATTTAAATTATTAAAAGTAGTTGCTGCATTGAACTGTGGAAACTCAATCTCGTACTTTATTTGCTGAATGCGAATTTTTGCATAAGCAGCCCCGGCTTCGCTCATGTTCTTCATTTGCATTGCAATTCCCATGCAAAAATATTGATGGGAATCTAGAACTTCCTTGGGTTTGTTAAGGTATCCAACCAAAGCTTCATCGACGGGATCCATTTTCTTCTGTCTTTTTGATGTAGGGGGGGCCGATAAGGTGTTGGTAGATACATTTTCGGAAACATCTAAATCCGGCGCCGGAATAGCTGTGTCAATTTCCGACTGGGAAAAATTTCCGGTTGTGCTGTTTGTTTGTTTGTTAATAATAAATAATTATAAAAGCGTTAAGAGCGAATATTAAGGATAAAAGTTGTTTACTGTTTGGAAATTACGTATTCTGTTTCGTAAAATTGTCAAGGAACTGCATTGCATCAAAGTAAATTCATTTTTTAAATTTCTTTGCATTGTCTCCACTTTTTCCCTTCCGAAGTTTTTTTGCTTTTACATAATTGTCACGAAGGTATTTCCATTTCTTGGTGCACCAAGCCACTATATTAAAAAGGTTTAATTCATTTCAAACTATTCACTTCAAATCTTTGATAACTACTTCAAAATACATAACACATATACAACACAAAAACATACTATCTTCATTTAATTCTGTCGCAATGGCAATCCACTCGAGCTCCTTTTTTGGAGTATTTTTGTTGTCTCTGGATGTTACATCAAATAGGATTTTCCGGCGCCGGACACTTTCTATCTAGTGCTTAACCTTGTCCTTATCTTCGGCGTCCTTATTAATATTAGGACTATTTCCTTCTTCCTCTTCTTCTTCTTCCTCCATTAGGTCCTCGAGATCCGACATATTTTAGAACCTTTTTTCACCTTATATATTATATTTTGTATTTACAAAAAAATTAAACACCCAATTTGAAATTGTTGTGCATAAATAAAAATGGATTGGAAGCAGAATTGGGGCAAAGTGAAAAAGAGAGAGCGAAAAGGAGAGAAAAACGGATAATACGCTGGAAAAAGTTGGAATAATCCAACTCACAAAAGCGCACAAAAGCGGAGAGAAATTTGTAGGCCGGAAAAAATCCGCTTTTGATTAGAACAGTTGGCGTAAAAAGTACGGCGTACTTTTTCCGCTCCAAACTTTTCCGCTTCCGTCGGCGTATTTGCGCTTCCAGTGGGAACAGAAAGCGGATTTCTTGCGTCCGTATAATATGCGGACGCAAGAAATCCGTCGTCAGTGGGGCTACGGCTTTATAGTTTCCAAGGCATTCCATTACAAAAACGGCTATGCGTCTGCTTTTGAACTCCCTCTATGCACTTAAAGTCGCGGAATCAGATTCGTCTGTTCTTCAGGGTGGGCCACAGGCAGTTGTAGCCAAATTGCATGGAGTGAACCCTTCAACCCTTAAGACGATCAATAAGAGGCTTCGTGATAACGTTTTGCTGACACCCGGGAAAAACCGTGTTTTAATCAAAATTGACAGTTTTGAGAGAACTTGGATAACTGAGAAAATCAAGGAGTCCTATAAGAAAGGAATTGCTGCTGAAGCAAGACAGCTGTACAAGGAATTTATGAAATGTCCGAATAAATAGAATATAAGTAGCGCGAATCCGTTATCACCTCATCAACTCCGCGTAATCAACCACGCCCTTCTACGTCCAGCCAATCTTCAACCTCTCGGACTTCTAGCTTCAAATGTTCATACAGTACTTTCCGACGACTACTAGTTTTAATGGGGTATAAATATCGTAGAATTAACGATAGAGCAGCCATTATGCAACGCCCAGATCTTACCCGCTGGCGTGGAATGCACATAAAGTCACTTAAGCAGAATGAAGAGAGTTCAAATCCTAGAAAACTCGTTTATTTGGACGAGGTAGTTTTTGTATTTCCGATTTTTATCAGTAGTTGAGCTCATTGATGCATAAAAATGATAAATTGTATGGGAAATCCTTTAGACATGCATCGATCCTCACGTTCGACTTGCAAAGGGATGGGAGCCAGGAAACTGTCCATCATTTCGACAAATTACTGTCTATAGCTACAGCAAGCATAAGATAGGTCGAGGTTGTAGGTTAATAGTGTTTGCAGCTGGTAAGTGAATGAAGGTGTTAATGTGTTAATGGTGATTTCCACTGATACATATGCTCTAGTAACTAATTTTTAGTAATTTAACAACTCTTAAATGAATCATTTAGTTATGGAAAAGGAAGTGATTGCGGGGTCTATCAGAGTTTACAAAATTCACAAATCCAAAACTGCCGATGATTATCATCAGGCATTCATAAATTAACAGTGTTGAACAAAGCAGAACCATAATTTTTTTATATTGAATGTTGACAGCACAGCTTTTATTTCTTGGATGCAAGACCTGTCAAGTGTACTTAAACGCAAGGAAGGAAGATACATGTTTGTTATGGTAAAGATATTTTTTATCTTTTGGGTACATAACTATAGATATTAATGTAAGGTAATATTAATCATCCTAATTTTTTTAATGTGCAGGACAATGCCAGGTACCAATTTTTAAATGCCAACGCTTTAAGAAAACACTCAAAAACAGAAAGGCTTATTATAATTAATTATATTAAATAATAGTTATCACAGCAAACAAACTATTCCAAAGAAGTCAGAAAAGAAGCATGTGTTGTACACGTGGCTTCAGAAAAACAAAGCAAGGTCAGGTTTACAATTCGAGCTTCCAGCAGAGGCGAAAATTCGTAAATGGGAATTGGAGGATTGGGTTGATAGGGTTGCCATTCAACCACAAATGCAGCAACATATATATACGCTATATAAAATGCTGACCGATGACGGGCATGAAATACGTCGCCTCCCACCATATCATTGGTAATCGATAACTGTAAAAATACTTAGAAAAATGAAAACTATTCTCATAAATATTGTTCTTGAATTTAGTCATTTAAACCCTATTGAGATGGTGTGGGGAGTTGTAAAAAGAATTGTTGCTTCCAAAAACATCGACCAGAATTTGGATACGATTAAGTCTCTTGTTGAAAAGGAGTTAAAAGATTATAACTTGGACAGACTCAAAAATCAATTTCAACATGTCAAAAACTAAAAGGCTGTTTTATTTTTACAATAACACATAATTATGGCCAATGAAGAAACAAATTGTCTAATTTCTTTAGATTACGTGACCAACTGTGGATTGCCGATGGACTTTTTGAAACTGTTGTGGACATGGCAATAACGGTAGATCTGTACGACGACGACTTTGACAATTTAGATGAACCAGACGAAATTAGCGATCTACAAGACAATATACCATATGGTGACGAACCTTGGGAACTGGTCGACGATATTGACCTTACAAGCGACGTATTCGCTGAAGAAATGGAATTAGAGATGTACATGAAACCTCCTAAAAGGGCCCGTTGTAATAACCTTGGGCTTCCAATGCGCCTCGTATTCGAAGAAGACATTTAATCCGTCTTGTTTATTTATTTCACTAATACGTTTAATAATAATATTTATTCAACTTGATTGATGTAGCCTTAAGCCTTTCATTTCACTAATACGTTTAGAGTATAAACTTTTAAAAATAGGTACAAGACCGTTAATGACACTTACATCTGTTTTACTAGGCGTGGGATAAATTGTTAAAAACATTTAATATTAAATTCTATTCTAAGTCTTTTGACAGACCGAATTCTGAAAACTGTATTATTAACAAAAATTAATAACATGTGAATATATCAATAATTATGGTGTGTAGTCGTAGTCGAGGTTGTAAATGCATAAGCGTAAAACAATACAATGTGAAATAATTCTACAATTCATCAAAAAGTGAAGTACACTATGTTTGTGGAAATAAAAACTACATTGGATTTAGCAATTTGTTTAACGGGGTATTCAAATATAAAACTGGATATTAATTTTTACAGGGTTGTTTTTGGAGACGAATAAATTTAGGGTGTATATTATTGCAGTTACGACTGAGGGATCATGTTTGTTTCTACAAATATTCGTTTTTATGGTATTTGTAAAAAAAATATTGAAACTGGGACATTTATTTAGGGTAAGGACTTATTTGGGGGTACTATTTTTCGTCATTTGGACTTGTATTGAATATGTAATAATGTATGGAATTATTTACGAGGTTTTTTTCTAAAAAAAATTAAAACTGGGACATTTATTTAGGGTGAGGACTTATTTAGGGGTACTATTCTTCGACATTTAGACTTGTATTGCATATGTAATAATGTATGGAATTATTTACGAGGTTTTTTTAAAACAAAATATTGAAACTGGGACATTTATTTAGGGTGAGGACTTATTTGGGGGCATTATTTTTCGTCATTTTTACTTGTATTGTATATGTAATAATGTATGGAATTATTTACGAGGTTTTTTTCTGAAAAAAACATTGAAACTGGGACATTTATATAGGATGAGGACTTATCTAGGGGTACTATTTTTCGACATTTGGACTTGTATTGCATATATAATAATGTATGGAATTATTTACGAGGTTTTTTTCTAAAAACAAATATTGAAACTGGGACATTTATTTAGGGTGAGGACTTATTTAGGGGTACTATTTTTCGTCATTTTTACTTGTATTGTATATGTAATAGTGTATGGAATTATTTTCAAGGTTTTTTTCTGAAAAAAAATATTGAAACTGGGACATTTATATAGGGTGAGGACATATTTAGGGGTACCATTTTTCGTCATTTGGACTTGTATTGCATATGTAATGATGTACGGAATTATTTACGAGGTTTTTTCCAAAAAAAAAATTAAAACTGGGACATTTATTTAGGGTGAGGACTTATTTGGGGTTATTTTTTTTAATCCTACTTAATGTGGAGGTGATATAGGTAAGGATTTGTTTATTGAAAGTTGATTTAATACATTTTGCAAAAAAGTGTTATTTTGTAGAGTGTACAACCTAAATTGGTTCCCTTGAGACCGTGCAGAATGTCGCAGCTCATAATGGAAGTTACATGCTCTCAATAATAATAACTAAATAGTAAGATTGCCAATACATAATTTCGTTTGTGAACGACCTCTTTAAATTAAATTACAAGTAGCCAGTAGACTGAGGGATTCTCCGTTGACAGACGGATGAATATTCCGATTTAATTTAACGTCTATTTGTGGCACTGTTATTCCTGTTGGCCGTTCCCATACACCACAGGTACATGGGAACAGACCTGTCAAATTAACGAACCCTCTTGACACTAATAACCAAATATGAAATGAGAAGTAGAGTTCAAAGGCAAGAACTTCCAATAGTTAAAATCTTCGTTAAAAAAATTGTCAAAATAAAAATTTACAGATTTTTAAAACATAGATTTAATTTTTAGTTAAATTTCAACGTTGGCATTTGGAATTTTTCTAAATTGTAAATCGTATTTATTTAAAACACAAAAGTTTGGGCAAATTGATAGGAAACAGGCTTAGTACTTTAAATAGCTGGATTTGGGATCCTCAAATACTTCAAAAGCCTTATAGTGACGTATAAAATATAAAACTAGCAATTAGGGCGAAAGCCAAGTAAGGTCAAGGATATTGTCATTTAATTAGTTCGTAATTAACCATAAAGCTCATTAGCACAAGCTCATAGAATTATATTTCTTGTGAAGAAATTAAATACGACGAGGAAAGTTTTCGATGATAAAGAACGATTGAACTACAGAATAGGATGGTTTCACCTGAAACAGTTTGGTTTACTTTGATTGAAAACACCAACCACAATTCACTGATTCAGTGTCTTCCTGATGTCCTATAATTACACCAGATTCTAAAACTAATTAACATTCCTACTGATTCAACCAAAATAAGTCACATTTTTACAAAAAAAACTTTGAATTCAATGAAATTGAAATTCTATTAAAGAATTCTCACAAAACAGTGTTCTTAAACAATAAAACAGTTTACATTTTTGGCGCAACAGGGTTCTTGAGACCGGGTCGGAAGCGTTGATGCGTCACAAATCTCCGTAGTAATACATATTTAATTACATTTATTTAGCAATTATAATGTAATTAAAAATCAATTTATTTAAACTTTGGCTTGGAAATAGGAGGCAACCTTTATATTACGAGGGTGGGGATTTATTTCGGAGTAAAACACTCGGTAGAATTCACGTATTGGGTCTAAATTGATAAATACCTTTGTGAATCAATCAGTGAGGCTGAATAGTCAAAATAAGTTACAATGCACACTGCACAATCTAAAGGCCAGTAAAATCAAGGCAATGCAACGAGCTGTTTTGTAAACTTTGACGAGTCATGCATTCTTTGATTCTTATTAATCCTCTTTAAATCCCTAACTACTGGCCTATTAAAAGCGTTTACGCATTGAGATCTTAATGATTTTCCTCGTTGGACTTACACCTTTATAATTGAGGTAGTCTTATGTAGTGGTTGACTAGTGATGCCTATTGGTTGACTAAAAATCGTATTCCTACGACGATTGTGGTTCCACTTGTAAAAAATTTACTTAAAATCAGAGCCTTTCATTTAGAATCTAAAAACTAGGGTATAATTTCGAAAACTATGATAAGTGAGAGTTCATATTTTAGATGTTTTTGTTGAATTAACTCCTCAAAATCGATGATATGGATTATTTAAGAAATCATAAAATTATTTATTTTTAAATGTGGTTTCTTGGTTTATCCACAATTCTTTTTCAAAGTTGCTTTATTTGTCGCAGTTTTATTTGTTGGAGGCACAACTGTCATGATCCCATTTAGCATTTCTGTCGTCTGACAACCACTTACAAAATGTTTGAGATTACAAACCGTTTGTCTCAAGTCTTAAATAAACCGTTGCAAACGCACGTAAGAAAGAGGTGAAACCGCTACGAAACATTTACATAAAAATAATCTTCTTGTGTATGATGTTGTACAAGTACACGCTGAACGTACACGCTGTACATGTTGTACAAGTACAAGCTGTACATGTTGTACAAGTACACGCTGAACAAGTACACGCTGTACACGTTGTACAAGTACACGCTGTACATGTTGTACAAGTACACGCTGTACACGTTACACAAGTACACGCTGTACATGTTGTACAAGTACACGCTGTACGTGTTGTACAATTACACGCTGTACACGTTGTACAAGTACACGTTGTACAAGTACACGCTGTACATGTTGTACAAGTACACGCTGTACGTGTTGTACAATTACACGCTGTACATGTTGTACAAGTACACGCTGTACGTGTTGTACAATTACACGCTGTACATGTTGTACAAGTACATGCTGTACATGTTGTACAAGTACACCCTGTACATGTTGTACAAGTACACGCTGTACGTGTTGTACAATTACACGCTGTACATGATGTACAAGTACATGCTGTACATGTTGTACAAGTACATGCTGTACATGTTGTACAAGTACATGCTGTACATGTTGTACAAGTACACGCTGTACGTGTTGTACAATTACACGCTGTACATGATGTACAAGTACATGCTGTACATGTTGTACAAGTACACCCTGTACATGTTGTACAAGTACATGCTGTACATGTTGTACAATTACACGCTGTACGTGTTGTACAATTACACGCTGTACATGTTGTACAAGTACACGCTGTACGTGTTGTACAATTACACGCTGTACATGTTGTACAAGTACATGCTGTACATGTTGTACAAGTACACCCTGTACATGTTGTACAAGTACATGCTGTACACGTTGTACAATTACACGCTGTACGTGTTGTACAATTACACGCTGTACATGTTGTACAAGTACACGCTGTACATGTTGTACAAGTACATGCTGTACATGTTGTACAAGTACACGCTGTACGTGTTGTACAATTACACGCTGTACATGTTGTACAAGTACACGCTGTACGTGTTGTACAATTACACGCTGTACATGTTGTACAAGTACATGCTGTACATGTTGTACAAGTACACCCTGTACATGTTGTACAAGTACACCCTGTACATGTTGTACAAGTACACGCTGTACGTGTTGTACAATTGCACGCTGTACATGTTGTACAAGTACATGCTGTACATGTTGTACAAGTACACCCTGTACATGTTATACAAGTACATGCTGTACATGTTGTACAATTACACGCTGTACGTGTTGTACAATTACACGCTGTACATGTTGTACAAGTACACACTGTACGTGTTGAACAATTACACGCTGTACATGTTGTACAAGTACATGCTGTACATGTTGTACAAGTACACCCTGTACATGTTGTACAAGTACATGCTGTACATGTTGTACAAGTACACGCTGTACGTGTTGTACAATTACACGCTGTACATGTTGTACAAGTACATGCTGTACATGTTGTACAAGTACACGCTGTACATGTTGTACAAGTACATGCTGTACATGTTGTACAAGTACACGCTGTACATGTTGTACAAGTACACGCTGTACATGTTGTACAAGTACACGCTGTACATGTTGTACAAGTACACGCTGTACATGTTGTACAAGTACACGCTGTACATGTTGTACATGTACATGTTGTACAAGTACACGCTGTACATGTTGTACAAGTACACGCTGTACATGTTGTACATGTACATGTTGTACAAGTACATGCTGTACATGCTGTGTGTACATTGTGTACATTGCACAGTACGTGGCTACAATATAGCGTTGAAATCTCATTTTGCCCCAAAATGCCCCGTGGGGCGCGCCCCGGGGCGAGTGAGGGTGATCCCGTGTGTGTTAACACATTGCACGGTATGTGGCTACAATATAGCGTTGGAATCTCATTTTGCCCCAAAATGCCCCTTGGGGAGCGCCCCGGGGCGAGTTGGGGTGATCCCGTATGTGTTTACACATTGCACTGTATGTGGCTACAATATAGCGTTGGAATCTTATTTTGCCCCAAAATGCCTCGTGGAGCGGACCCCGGAGCGAGTGAGGGTGATCCAGTATGTGTTTACACATTGCACGGTATGTGCCTACAATATAGCGTTGAAATCTCATTTTGGCCCAAAATGCCCCGTGGGGCGCGCCCCGGGGCGAGTTGGGGTGATCCCGTATGTGTTTACACATTGCACTGTATGTGGCTACAATATAGCGTTGGAATCTTATTTTGCCCCAAAATGCCTCGTGGAGCGGACCCCGGAGCGAGTGAGGGTGATCCAGTATGTGTTTACACATTGCACGGTATGTGCCTACAATATAGCGTTGAAATCTCATTTTGGCCCAAAATGCCCCGTGGGGCGCGCCCCGGGGCGAGTGGGGGTGATCCCATATGTGTTTACACATTGCACGGTATGTGGCTACAATATAGCGTTGTAATCTCATTTTGCCCCAAAATGCCCCGTGGGGCGCGCCCCGGGGCGAGTTGGGGTGATCCCATATGTGTTTACACATTGCACTGTATGTGGCTACAATATAGCGTTGTAATCTCATTTTGCCCCAAAATGCCCCGTGGGGCGCGCCCCGGGGCGAGTTGGGGTGATCCCATATGTGTTTACACATTGCACTGTATGTGGCTACAATATAGCGTTGTAATCTCATTTTGCCCCAAAATGACCCGTGGGGCGCGCCCCGGGGCAAGTTGGGGTGATCCCATATGTGTTTACACATTGCACGGTATGTGGCTACAATATAGCGTTAAAATCTCATTTTGCCCCAAAATGCCCCGTGGGGCGCGCCCCAGGGCGAGTTGGGGTGATCCCGTATGTGTTCACACATTGCACGGTATGTGGCTACAATATAGCGTAGGAATCTCATTTTGCCCCAAAATGCCCCGTGGGGCGCGCCCCGGGGCGAGTTGGGGTGATCCCATATGTGTTTACACATTGCACGGTATGTGGCTACAATATAGCGTTGGAATCTCATTTTGCCCCAAAATGCCCCGTGGGGCGAGTTGGGGTGATCCCATATGTGTTTACACATTGCACGGTATGTGGCTACAATATAGCGTTGGAATCTCATTTTGCCCCAAAATGCCCCGTGGGGCGCGCCCCGGGGCGAGTTGGGGTGATCCCATATGTGTTTACACATTGCACAGTATGTGGCTACAATATAGCGTTGGAATCTCATTTTGCCCCAAAATGCCCCTTGGAGCGCGCCCCGGGGCGAGTTGGGGTGATCCCGTATGTGTTTACACATTGCACTGTATGTGGCTACAATATAGCTTTGTAATCTCATTTTGCCCCAAAATGCCCCGTGGGGCGCGCCCCGGGGCGAGTTGGGGTGATCCCATATGTGTTTACACATTGCACTGTATGTGGCTACAATATAGCGTTGTAATCTCATTTTGCCCCAAAATGCCCCGTGGGGCGCGCCCCGGGGCGAGTTGGGGTGATCCCATATGTGTTTCCACATTGCACTGTATGTGGCTACAATATAGCGTTGGAATCTTATTTTGCCCCAAAATGCCTCGTGGAGCGGACCCCGGAGCGAGTGAGGGTGATCCAGTATGTGTTTACACATTGCACGGTATGTGCCTACAATATAGCGTTGAAATCTCATTTTGGCCCAAAATGCCCCGTGGGGCGCGCCCCGGGGCGAGTTGGGGTGATCCCGTGTGTGTTTACACATTGAACGGTATGTGGCTACAATATAGCGTTGGAATCTCATTTTGCCCCAAAATGCCCCGTGGGGCGCGCCCCGGGTCGAGTTGGGGTGATCCCATATGTGTTTACACATTGCACGGTATGTGGCTACAATATAGCGTTGGAATCTCATTTTGCCCCAAAATGCCCCTTGGGGCGCGCCCCGGGGCGAGTTGGGGTGATCCCGTATGTGTTTACACATTGAACGGTATGTGGCTACAATATAGCGTTGGAATCTCATTTTGCCCCAAAATGCCCCGTGGGGCGCGCCCCGGGTCGAGTTGGGGTGATCCCATATGTGTTTACACATTGCACGGTATGTGGCTACAATATAGCGTTGGAATCTCATTTTGCCCCAAAATGCCCCTTGGGGCGCGCCCCGGGGCGAGTTGGGGTGATCCCGTATGTGTTCACACATTGCACTGTATGTGGGTACAATATAGCGTTGGAATCCCATTTTGCCCCAAAATGCCCCGTGGGGCGCGCCCCGGGGCGAGTTGGGGTGATCCCATATGTGTTTACACATTGCACGGTATGTGGCTACAATATAGCGTTGTAATCTCATTTTGCCCCAAAATGCCCCGTGGGGCGCGCCCCGGGGCGAGTTGGGGTGATCCCATATGTGTTTACACATTGCACTGTATGTGGCTACAATATAGCGTTGTAATCTCATTTTGCCCCAAAATGCCCCGTGGGGCGCGCCCCGGGGCGAGTTGGGGTGATCCCATATGTGTTTACACATTGCACTGTATGTGGCTACAATATAGCGTTGTAATCTCATTTTGCCCCAAAATGACCCGTGGGGCGCGCCCCGGGGCAAGTTGGGGTGATCCCATATGTGTTTACACATTGCACGGTATGTGGCTACAATATAGCGTTAAAATCTCATTTTGCCCCAAAATGCCCCGTGGGGCGCGCCCCGGGGCGAGTTGGGGTGATCCCGTATGTGTTCCCACATTGCACGGTATGTGGCTACAATATAGCGTAGGAATCTCATTTTGCCCCAAAATGCCCCGTGGGGCGCGCCCCGGGGCGAGTTGGTGTGATCCCATATGTGTTTACACATTGCACGGTATGTGGCTACAATATAGCGTTGGAATCTCATTTTGCCCCAAAATGCCCCGTGGGGCGCGCCCCGGGGCGAGTTGGGGTGATCCCATATGTGTTTACACATTGCACGGTATGTGGCTACAATATAGCGTTGGAATCTCATTTTGCCCCAAAATGCCCCGTGGGGCGCGCCCCGGGGCGAGTTGGGGTGATCCCATATGTGTTTACACATTGCACGGTATGTGGCTACAATATAGCGTTGGAATCTCATTTTGCCCCAAAATGCCCCTTGGGGCGCGCCCCGGGGCGAGTTGGGGTGATCCCGTATGTGTTTACACATTGCACTGTATGTGGCTACAATATAGCTTTGTAATCTCATTTTGCCCCAAAATGCCCCGTGGGGCGCGCCCCGGGGCGAGTTGGGGTGATCCCATATGTGTTTACACATTGCACTGTATGTGGCTACAATATAGCGTTGGAATCTCATTTTGCCCCAAAATGCCCCGTGGGGCGCGCCCCGGGGCGAGTTGGGGTGATCCCATATGTGTTTACACATTGCACGGTATGTGGCTACAATATAGCGTTGGAATCTCATTTTGCCCCAAAATGCCCCGTGGGGCGCGCCCCGGGGCGAGTTGGGGTGATCCCATATGTGTTTACACATTGCACGGTATGTGGCTACAATATAGCGTTGGAATCTCATTTTGCCCCAAAATGCCCCTTGGGGCGCGCCCCGGGGCGAGTTGGGGTGATCCCGTATGTGTTTACACATTGCACTGTATGTGGCTACAATATAGCTTTGTAATCTCATTTTGCCCCAAAATGCCCCGTGGGGCGCGCCCCGGGGCGAGTTGGGGTGATCCCATATGTGTTTACACATTGCACTGTATGTGGCTACAATATAGCGTTGTAATCTCATTTTGCCCCAAAATGCCCCGTGGGGCGCGCCCCGGGGCGAGTTGGGGTGATCCCATATGTGTTTACACATTGCACGGTATGTGGCTACAATATAGCGTTAAAATCTCATTTTGCCCCAAAATGCCCCGTGGGGCGCGCCCCGGGGCGAGTTGGGGTGATCCCGTATGTGTGTGCACTGTTACATGTTTCATACATATAAATATGTACGTGTGGCATGATGGTATTGTGTATAGGGGCATGTAATACTATTCTAGTATGTGATGGTGGTGGTTTTTCAACATTGGGGTAGATGGGCAAACCCCAGGGGGTGTGGTCGTTTTCGCCCATCTTCGAACTCCCCCTGTCTTAGGACACGAGGAACATGTATTCGAAAAAAAAAATTTAAAAACTTCAACCGTTCGTGAGTTATCGTCGACGGAACAGACGGACGGACGGACGGACGGACGGACGGACGGACGGACGGACGGACGGACGGACGGACGGACGGACGGACGGACGGACGGACGGACGGACAAAGTCTTTTTAATAAGAGGTTTCACCTCTTAATAAAATGTTAAGCCTGAGACAAGTACCTCTAAAACACTAGTAAAAAATGCCGAACAAAAGGACTTAGGAAAGAGTACGGACCCTATTGACATATAAACCTTGTTTAAATGAATTTCAAGCCTTTTCCTCCAATTCATTATTCCCTATAAGCCGATTTTTTCAGCTCTTTTATTTTTTGATTGATTCACTGACCAGATGGCCCTTTTACTTTGTATTTCAAGAATACATGATTTCACGGGGAAAGAATCTCAGCTAATTTTTCTTTGTAAATTTCGATTCGTCAAGTGCGACAGGATTAATGACAAGTTTAAGGAATTTTAGTCAGTCGTATATTTTGGGTGAAATGCGTCGGAGCTCTGTAAATTAAGTTTTAATTTTGGGGTAAATTGACACTTTTCCATTATGGAAGTGACATGGAAAGGGCAAGTGAGGATCCTCCTGTTCCTATTCATTACTAAAAAGGTAATTCATTACTGTCAGTATAAAGCAATGTCAACATCCTGATAACTTAATAAATTGGAACTTAATTCATCAAAATGTTAATTAAAATCATTAAATTCGAGCGTGGGAATTCCTTAAATCGGTCTTTCAAAACCGTTACTTATATTCAAGTGGTAACTAGTCTAACTAGTAACTGCAACTTGTGTTACACCTTACACACATGCATTGATAGTTTGATTGATTGCTCTATTATTGATAGAGGAACGTGATAACGTGTTGCTAATCAAATACAACAAAAGACCCTTATTTTGGCTTTGTTAGTTTCTGAAGGGAGATCCCGTGGGATCGAATCGATTGGCTGCAGTTGAGCTCATTAAGAGCAATCAATCTATTAGTTTGTGGATTTTGAATAGGCTTCAGTTTGGCAGTTGAAATGTATCTTTAAATAATCACCTTCGTCATCATCATGATCATCATAACGTGGAGTATATTGTCGTAATTTTAAAGTGTTTGAGAGATAGGACCAAATTCTGTGTACTTTTTTTTGAGGACAGTTCACAAACGATATTCTATTTTGATTGAAGGGGTTTAAAATTTCGAAAGTTTTTAGGGTTTTAACGCTTGACTTCAACCTTGATTATCGGGAAATTTTATTGTAGGGTTTCATGTCGGATAAAATCTATTTTAAAAATAGTTTGGGGATTATAGTGAAAATACCTGCGTGACGAATAATTTATTTCGAGAAACAAGATGTCCGGCGTGAAAGTATCTCCTTGTGATTTGCCTTAGCGATTTCTCGAAATCAACTGAACTGGATATACTCATTGAAGTGTCTGTGCTCTTTGACTAGGAGGATAAAATTCGTTTCGTCAATATGTATAGCAGCATAATATGATGCTATACATATAGTCCCATGGTAAAGCATTGGACTATAATATATTATATTATAGTCCAATGCTTTACCATGGGACTCGACTGGTTATAGAGGAAGTAACTTATCGGCCGAGTCAAAATACATAGGGACAATAACATGAAAAAAAAACCTCGTCGGATCTGTAACCCACCAACCCTAAAAAATGTTCTTATCGAATTCTAGGTCCAGTCCCAAAACTTCATATTCGATTGCAACGACCAAGGAGCAGATTACTGTTCTCGCGCATGCGCCCTCGCCGACGCGGGCCTGCCCGACGCATCCCTGTGCAACGCGGACGGTCTCTGCACCTGCAACTATCCCTGCGATTTCCCGGTCTTCCTCCAATCCACGCTGTGTCCAATAGCAACAGACCCGCCCTTCCCTGACCCGACGGGACCGCAACTTTGCGCCGACGCATGCGCGACGGTCTGCGCAGGCGCAGGATCGCTCATCTGCGGACTGGATATGCCTCAAGGCGCGGATGGAATGACTTATTCCAAAATCTGCACTTGTTACTGTCCTCCCGAACCTTGTCCCGTGACGACGACAGTCGCTCCGGCTACAACGACACCTAGTGCCGTTGCGCTGCCGGGATTTTTACCAAATTTAATTGGCCTCATTGCTAGTTCTGTAGTTGTAAACGGGATCAAGGGGAATTTACTTAAGTTGGCTTCTAAGAAGATATTTACTTTGGGTGGGATTTTTGCGAAAGTTAGTGGTCTCTATATTTTTAAGTGTTTGTTGATGCTGCTCTTTTATCTGGTTTTGCATCTTTGGTTTGACTCTCAGTTCGGGGATTTTTTGGGCTTAACGAGGTCAGAGGGTGAGAATAATCGAGGTTGGGGTTATCAGAATTCAACGAGGCAGTTGCAAAGGTTGAATAATCGGTCTTTTTTAAATTTACGTAGTGGGACGTAAAGTTTTAATTCACCCGAGATGTGATTCTTAGGATTTAAGTTATTTCTGAGTTTTCGATGTTATATTTATTTGTAATTTTAATGAGTCTTGTAGAAAGTTCCTGTCAATCCGATAAAAGTACAAAAACCGATGAACCGATATCACAAAAAATGAAAATACAATTCAGAACGTCCCAACACCCTAAAAAAGTTAAGGAGGTTGCTCAATAGTTATTTAAAAAATAAATTTAACCCGAAATAAAAAATCAGCGTAGTGTAGAGAATAATATGAGAATGTATATCTATAATATAACGTCCTGCATTTGTTCATCATCAATTGAAATAAACCGATGTAACGGGTGTAACCAAGTGTTGAAAACGTCACCATAATTAAACCGAATCTTAATGTCCCCCAAAAGCCCGGGTTTTGCACCCTGGTGTCAGTAGGAGTGGTCCCGTATCCGTCAAAGATGTTCTATTACTCATGGGAATCGTTTAAACCCCATATCTCAATTTCCCCAAAAATCCCAGGTTTTGCACTCTGAAATATAGGTTCAGGGTATTATCATGTATAGATGATAGACATAGAGTGTAATGTAAACTACCTAAGCGTCAGTTTTAAAATGAGTAAGAGCTCTATCCTGGCGTTGGACTCCTACATATCACTATTCTGTTTGATTTAATGGTTTGTTTTGGGGTTTAATTGATGGGGGGCAGGGGGTGTGACCGATTTGACCTAAGTTCGAACTTAGCCTCACTCTTGAGCCAAGGAACAAGTGTACAAAATTTGGTGACCGTAGGTCAAGCCGTTCTCCAGTTATCGCTCGGACAGACGGACGGACGGACGGACGGACGGACGGACGGACGGACAGACGGACTGGTCATTCGCATAAAGTGTTTTCAACACTTAATAAAGAAACACATTGTTTTGATGGGGCCTAAAATGATATTTTAATTATATATTCTTACAATTAGAGCAAGCTAGTAATTAACAGTCAAAACGCCTTCTTTTTGTTCCGAAGTCTAATTCGACATTTTCTATTTTATTCGTATTTGCCTTAATGATTACTGGTTTTGAGTCCTAGAAAACAATTTTAGCTCATTTTATTCGCAGTATTACTCGGCCCGTAAGGTGTAATTAATTTGTCACTAGCCTAGTTAGTAATTCATGATTTTATTCGTTTCCTTATTCGATTCATATCTCATTATTTGTCGGATTTTAAATCTGAATAAAACGTTGTAAACGTTGACAAAGCTCGCCAAGCCCAATTTTGCTTATTTCACAATGTGAAATAGTATGAAATCTCTAATGTTTCAAGATATATTTCAAAACCAAACCGTTTCGTGGTTCAACTTGTTATCGACTTTTTAAATTTTACTTACAATTTCCAGTTAAAAATAATATTATGATAAAATTTAAAAAATGAATGTTCTACCGTTTGTCCGAGCGTCCGGGAGTCTGTTCTATGCCGAAGGCTAAAATGAATTGAAAAACTATGATCAAAAATTTTAACGGAACTTATCAATTTTTGCTCAGTGGCATTGCACCATTGTATGTGCTTTAAACATGTTCATGAAACAGTATTAATATATACATAATTCATAAAAACTGCACAATTACGATGCATTAGTATATTCGTTTAACGTTTAATTTTGCATATGAATGAAGTAGTACTACGGATATTTAAAATGGAAATTCAAAAGCACCCAGGACTTATTAGTGAATTAACTGCATATTTCACCACTACTACCACTATGAGTCTAATATTTATTATATAACAGTTTATCTTGATATACAGTAAAAACAATACATATTCTCGTTACTGTATAACAGCTTCCATTCCTCAATAATAGAATAGCTCTGACTCTCATCATTTTTTTATCCCAAGTCCCAAGAAGCAAAGAATGAACTCACTGTTTTCGGACATTGTTACACCTATGATTGCATTTCTTTTGTAAATCCCAGATAAAAAAATCACTCGATTTGAGTCAAAGGTATTAAATCTCAGTCGGGGTTTTGACCACCATTTTTTGCAAACATTATTTTGTTACAATAGAAAACACAAATGCAAGGCAATGTAGCTTCGTAACTGCAAATGAGCACCATCAGAAAATACAATTTAAGGAGGACATTTAAATGAATTTTGGAATTTTAAAATCTAGAAAGTAATTAAGGTAACAATAAAGTATCATCTTGTTCTTAATTCAGGTTTAAAATAGGCTAAAAACCTCATTTTATTAGGGGGGAAACCTCTTAATGGGAAGACCTTGTCTGTCCGTCCGTCTGTCTGTCCTTTTGGGTTCTAGCGATTAAACGGTTGCAGTTTTGAAAAAACAGTTTTTGGATATCAAACAATCATTTGCTTGGACATAAGTGGAATATATTTTTAAAATTTGGTCACACCCCTTGACCCCTTTAAATGTAAAATTTCCAATAAGTTGACTCTTATCCGTATTCAACAATGAAAAAATTGTTCGGATACGGCAATCAACACTCCCGTTTACACCCATTAGCACCAGGGGGTGTGACCGCACAATATGGCGCAAGTGCGGTTTCGACAGTTTGTCACCCCTTCTTTACGTGCGTTTGCAACGGTTTATTTTTAGTGAATCAGACCAGGTTTTTTGTTATTTTTTAACGAAAATAACTATATGCAGTTCAGCTAATTTCCAATGTTCTGTCTGTAATAAATATTTTGAATTTGTAATCCTGGACTTAATATTTAAATCTCTCTTCCAAGATTTATTTTTCCCCGAGGACTTATTTAAATAAATACGGTAATTCATCAGTATGATTTGAGCTTCTACCTGTAACCCATTAATTCATTTGAAAATACATGCCATTGATGAACATGAATCCAAGTACGACAGAAAAATGTCAAGCATAAGCTAATGACTAATATATTGACTGATGAAGGACCTTTTATGGCTTAAATGCCACACAGAAGTCCAAAAATATCTGTTCATAGCTCCAATGCAAATCCGATGAAGATGAAGGCTATTATTATTCTTGAAGATTTACTATTTACATTTACACTTCACTCGCATCCAATCTATCTATGTACACAGTTCAGATGCATTTATCAAATGCTCAGGATATTGATAGGAATTTGATTAATTGCATCTTCCCTGTCTACCAATTTTCATGGTTGAAGAGATCTTAATATTAGTACTAATCATCCAATATGTTTCTTTGATAATATCACCCTGCATTGAATTGAAAATAAAGTTCTCTGTAGTAGATAGTGCGAATTCGCTTTTAAATCATTAAAATACAGGGTGTCTCGAAGTCGGACAAATACAATTTTATTGAGCCGGTGATTTAGTTGTAGGAAATCGAGCAGAATCCTCCGATTTTAGTAATTAACCCAGAATTATTTATCGGGAATTTTGGTCAAATGAATTATATTGTTTTAAAATTTTTGATTTTATTTTATCTCCACAAATTAGGCCCAGGGCGAAAATGATCGGTAAAAAAAATGCGGTGCGGAAATTAAGGGCCAGTATCATCAGGATAGTCTAAAATTGTCCTCCGATAAAATCACAGCCTATGTTGCCAATTTATGAATTTTTTTCAGAGAGTTTGGAAAAATACTGTATATTGTCGAGATTCACTAAAATATCCGATTAGAACCGACACCCTGTACTTGTCCCAAAAGATGCAGAATCGAAAATAGAACCAAGAACAATAAAACAACAAATCCGACGCTACTGACATCGAAACCCTCTTCAGTTCTTTTGAAATAAGTTCTAATCATGGAATCCATTTAGGAAATAATTATGGGGCATTTTATTCCTTGAATAATTCCCTGGCCAGATGGCTAACTAAACTGATTTACTCGAATATTTATACTCGATCGAGGATGGGAATGTGAGGATATCAAGAGGATCTTCATTGTCCAACTTGTCAGTCTCGTTTCTTGAGGTTTGAGAGGCAGAGGTGTTGAAATCCAGCTACTGATTTGCATTTTCAGCACTCCCTTCATCGGGTGCAAATGCATTTAGTTTTAGTTCGGTTTTGACTATTGGCCAACTCCGAAAATGGAGATATTTAAGTGTAAATGGAAGTGGCGACTCACAATCGGATTATTCTGGATATCTATCACCAATCCCGTAATTTTTTAAAATTTATTTATGTTTTTAAATTGTCCGTCTGTCCGTCCGTTGCCTCTCTAACCCCCGAACGGTTGATTTTGACCGTATTAATGACCTATAAATAGTGATGGGTACTAGAACTAGAACTAGAACTAGAATGCCTTTTAGTTCTAGTTTTTTGTCGGTACTAGAACTAGAACTAACAGAAATCAGAACTACTAAAATACTAGAACTAGAACTAAAAGTAAACTCAGAACTAAGAACTAGAACTGGAACTGGAACTACCAGAACTCGTTGGAGGGTTTTAGTTCTAGTTCCATTGTAGGTATAATGGACCTTTTCAGGTAAAATTTATTTTTAGACGGATTATTTTTTCCTTTAAAATGAGTGTCTTGCCTATCAATAATGCTCTTACCCCACTACACTAACACTAGTTTGGTATAATACATCTTGAAATATAGGCAAAGTAGACTACTCACAATTGTCAAAATGCATTACGCAGCCCATATTGAACCAATCCACTTTGATTTTTTTTTAATCATTGTGTTGTAGGATTCGAACACACGGATTGACTTGATCTTTTTGGAACACAGCTTTGGACTATAGATGTAGATAACATAACTTAAAAACATAATGCTTGTATTGATGTTTATCATGTTAAAAAAATCACGATCCCCCCGAATTTAAAAAATCAACGAAATTTTCATGTTGAAACGCTGGCTAAACCGATCGAGTTTTGGACCGACTTGGAAAATTATTGATGTTTTTCAACGAGAGTTGCTTTAAGTAAATGCCAGTTTTTGAAAGAAAATATATTTTTTGTTTTTGTCTCAATAGTCTCAACTCAAAGGTTTAAAAATTTCAAAAAGTGCATTTTTTAAACTAGGACTCCACATTCCCTTTATTCTCAAAAAAATTATCAGCGGATGTTGGAAAATATAAATTTTCGTTGATTTTTCAGCTTTGTAAAAAAAATTAATTTTAAACATCAATTTGGACAATTATTTTTTTTCCAATAATGTCATCTACATAGTCCAACGTCCAAAAATCAAGTCTATCCGAGTTTGGCTTTTTACTACCTCCCTTGTTAGATATGAAAATTAATGTGAAAATTATTACGAGAACATATGTTTTAGTCAATTTTTGGGACTGAATTTCGAGGAACAACAATCAATGTCGATCAACAAGGACTTATTCCGGTTATATAGGTTAATATCATGTGTTTTTTGGAATTTATGACAATTTCAATGACATTTCTATAAATAGAAAGTACTAGAACTAGAACTAGAACTAGAACTACTTAAGCGCAGAACAGTACTAGAACTAGAACTAAAAGAAATTTCAAAATAGGACTAGAACTAGAACTAAAACGATTCAGAACTAAGTACTAGAACTAGAACTAGAACTACTAGAAAAAGCTAGTAGTACCCATCACTACCTATAAATAGCCTGAGTTCGTTTGAGAACCGCGTAGGTCAAGGGTCAAGCGGATACGGACAAAGGTCACATTTTTAAAATACCAACTTTGGATGTGTACTGCGTCGCTGTGAATAGTATTCAACACGTATATAAGTTTACTCTATGGTTGGGGAACTGTGAGATTCTTGTTTAAAATACCTCTCATATCTTGGGTATCAGACTCTTTCTGTTGTGTGTTCGCTTGCAACGGTTTATTTGAATTTAATTAATTTTTCAAATATTTTCAGGTAAATTCCCAAGTATCAAATTACGATTGTAACGACCCTGTCTTGCTGGAGAATCACATGGACCGAACATACTGCGCTCACGCCTGCGGATACGACCTCCTAGGAGTACCCGACACGTCAGTTTGTACCGCGACTGGAGACTGCATTTGCAACTTCCCCTGTGAAGTTCTCGCGTTGCCCCCGTCAGATCCCCCGGATATTTGCCTAAATCCGATTGGTCCACCCGATCCGGATCCCGACACTCAGACCAGATGCGCCGACACTTGTGCTGCAGCTTGCCCCGACGCCGCACCCGCCATTTGTTCAAATGATATTCCCCAAGGACTGGATATGATGACGTTCTCGTATATTTGTACCTGTTTCTGTATGCCGATGCCGTGTACGACAACGACGACGCCTGCGCCAACGACAACGACGCCTAGTTCTGTTAATAATAATAATAATTTTGGAGGCATTCTTGGACTGATAGCGAGTTCTCTGGCGATTAGTGGCGTAAAAGGCAGTGCTTTTAAGTTCGTTTTAAAACTCGTGATTGTATTAGGGAAGTTATTTATTAAAGTGAGTGCCCTCTATGTTGTGAAATCGGCGTTGGTGATTCTGTATACGGTTCTTCTGTATGCTTGGTTTGAAAGTCAGTATGGGCGGCTGTTTGGGTTTGTGAGGAATGAGATTGAAGGATTTATTGGACCTGTGTTTAGGACGCTTGGTGACGATGATGATAATTGAATAAATTATTTTGTTGAAAAATTGGGTTAATTTTTTTTTTTTTTTTTGGCTGAAAGCAACACTGGGAATTAAATTTACGAAATTGTATTGGTCTTTTAGAGATAGTGAAGTTTTGAAACTGCTGCCCAATTTCATATTGCGGTTCTCATATACTCTGGAAAATGCTCCGGAGACGTGTAATCACCAAAACGTTTGACTCTTTGTAAAAGAGTATAACTGGATTTCGATTTAGTTCGTTTCATTCTTGGGTTTCAAAACTAAATTTTAGAGCAAATCTTCAAATCTTGGTTTCAAAAAATGGAATTTATTTTAAAAACCGATATAATCACATAACAACTCTTTAGCTTTGAAAAAAATTAAAATCGAATCAAAACACGTTCTTTATTCATGAAGATACGCGGCAGGAATTGAAATCTCGTGTGCTATTCAAATATTTTTTTATTTCTATTTGATTTTGAAGAGTTCTTTATGAGAGCTATGAATTGAAAAAATTCGGTTATACTCTTTTTATTTTAAACATTCGGGCATATAGAACATTCTTATCAAGAGCCAGCCGTCGCAACAATCCATCGAGTATGCGTTGTGATTCTAGTGTACGCACCGGGGTTTTGACCACTACAGTCTATAGGCCCGTGGGACACAACGCCGGCAAGAACCCTTCGACCATTGCAGTTACAAGCCAAAGGACCTGATTAAAATTTAAAGGTAAAAAAACCCATGAATATATTCAGAAGCAGAAATTCGTGTTCAAAATCATGTAAAATACCCCCAGAATCCCCGGTACAGGAATCCACTTTCCCATTTCCACCCGCGCAAATGAAATGATTCTGATCAAACTGGCATCTGGTGGTCAGTGGCAACCGAGCTTTTAGCAAAACCTGTGACATAGGAGAGTCGCTTCTACAGAAACAAAAGAAATTGTCATTTTCGAATCAAAATCTGATTACTATAATCCTAATCTGTCCAACGTGTGTACTGCCGTCCAATCGTATTACCAGATTGGGCGATCACTTTGCCCCATACGCCATACAAGTTTGTAATGCGGCCATAGAAATATTTGTTTAAAGCACTAAATTGTATTGGGTATGGGGTAAAGTGATCGCCTAATCTTGTAATCCATAAAAAACGTTGGACAGATTAGAATAATAACGAAAGCACAAGTATGTCAATTCGGGAATTACCTAACGGTGCTACCCCATCCGGATATCAGACAGGATTCTGAAACACAATAAGTACGTTTGAAAAAAAATCAAAATTGCCGGCATAAGTTTTTATTCCAAAATTTACGTCTTTTCAACATCTGCACACCTGTAACTCTACATCCTGAAGGTGCCAAGGGCAGGGATTGAATTTCTTTGTAGCCATACGGCAATGGCTTCGATAGCCGGATGATGCAGATATCATTCTCGTAAGTTCTTTCGTTGTAATTTGGATGAGGGGCAACCCGATTAGCTCCGGTTTCGAACCCGTTGAAAGCCTTAAGTGAACCCGCATAAATTGTAATTCTGGAAGTATCAGCCACCTGCCCGTTTTTGACAACGCTACAAGACCACCGGAGACGTTTAAAAATATTAGGTATAACTTCATAAAAACCCCGACATTTGATGAACGAATTCAAGAAGAAACGCGTCTAGTGACGAATTCAAGTAAGAATTCGGATCATTATTTTCCCGCCATTATTTATGCGACAGTTTTCCTTTTACAACCCGAATTTAAATTACAGAGTTAAGCATTTATCTGTTTAAAACCTTCTCTTTTTTGTAAAGGTTTAAGCATTAATATTGGTCTTATGAAAATTACCAATGAGCAGCCGTTATGATATTGTTTTGATTGTATATTGTCCCGCCACAAATGTTTCCTGAATCGGAACCCGGACTGTTTGCGATAAAAATGAAAACTTGATACGGGATTTCTCCCACTCCCGCTTCTGTCCCGCCTACAACGTTGATGTTATTCTGGGAACCTGAAATGGTTATTTTAATTCATAATAATATTAAATTAATCAATACTGGAAATGCAAGAATTTGTAACACTTAAGGGTTCCTTAAGGGTCCTTAAGTCGACCTGATTTTAATTCAAGTCGGAAAATCAAAAGATGATGTAAAAATATGCTTTCCGAAGTAAATTACCCGATGATCAATGCAATGAATAAGAAGTTAAACATTCGTTTTATATTAAATACAAGTAATTTATTTAATATAAATTAAACGAAGAAATAGGATTTATTAAATATTAAAGACTTTATGAAATAATTCTATAATTTGTCTATTGGGAAAATAATAATAAATGTGAGAGATGAGGAGTCAATGAAGTTGACTACTCGGAGCTATTAGACTGAATCTGAGAGAACTCGGCTTGTTCGTACTCTAAACCCCTACGCAGCACATCTGCTTCTCTTCCGTATGCGTAGGCACAATGTAATCGCAAAATGATTAAACAAATCGAATTACTAATTATTAAATATCTCGATTTCCAGACGATCGATTTTTCTAAATTTTTGATATGTTGTAGCTAACAACATTATCAACAACTTTTATATTTGACTTATCTTCTTGTATCGTCTCCTTCATATAGATATTGTCATTTTTACACATATAAATCGAATCGCAAATTATTATCTATTATTATGAAATGGTATTGGACGTATCCAATACCATTACATTATTTTTAACATACATGCATATTATTACTAATAATATGGGTGGGGTTATAAATTAAATTCGTTTACCATTTGCTTTGGAACTTATTGTTGCAACGCATGCAATGAGTAGAAACCGGATCTTGAAAAACAGACTCATTTTTGTTGTTTTGGATTTTCAGTTGTGTCTTATTCTAATCTGGGTGTCGAAATGGCATCAATTTATATGATTTCGTGGGCGGAAAATAGGAAATAAATTAGGTACAATTTAACCATGTTTAATAATTTGCTGTAATTTACATCGCTACTTAATCATGTATCTGAAAGTTTCGTAGAATTCAGAAAATTAATTGCTATAAGTATCGATCAATTATCCGTCTTTATGTTTAGTTTATTTGCTGATCGGATGGATTTAGCCATTTAAAATTGCAATTTCAATCATTTTCAAGGGCGGAGTAATTCACAGGCTGGAATTAAACCTGGATTGCAAGTAAGATAATTATCACTATTATCAGGGATCTCTAAACCTGGAAACAGACTTGCAATTTATTTAAGCAGATTAAAACGACCATATACTGTTTAAACATGACACATTCTGTTAATGTCAAACATAATTAAATATTAGTATTGGTGATTGTTTAAATATGGTAACCAACGTCGTTGTCCCCCACCTGCGTTGTTTTATAAAGGAATTTCACATTTCCCCAACCATAGAGTAAACGCATATACATTGTTAAATGACACTGAACCATATGTTTCGAAATACGTATCAGATAGGTAGGATTGCTATGAACAAAATTCTGACACTTGACTTTTATACTTTGACATTTGACCTTCAAACAAACTCAGCCTCCGTTTGACGATCATAAATTGTTTTCCAGAAAAAAACTAATTTCAGAGTCGTACGCTATTGAGAGTTAATGATAAACGGACAGTCTCCACGTGAATGTTCCCATGAAGGTTATTAAATATGTATGAAAATGCAAATGTGGTCAAGTTGATGTGTGTTTTTTTAAAATACTTTCATGGAAGATTCAAAGCATTTATTCTATGATAATTTAAATTAATAAATAAATAAATCTAAACAAAATAAATATGATTCATGGGAAAATTGTTCGGTTTCATTCGGCAGCTTCCGTAGTTGTCTCCTCTTCATCGGCCGGCGCTTCGGTCGTAGCGTCGTCTCCGTCGGCCGCGCCTTCGGTCGTCGATTCATCCGTTTCAGTTTCATCCTGCTCGTCGTCGGAACCGGCGAAAAGTCCCGAAAGAAATCCGGTGGCACTCGACAGAAGCTCGGAGGCTTTGTCTTTGACGGCGGGACTGTCGGCGTCGAAACCTGAGTCGGAGAGGATGCCAAACATGCCTTTAACTTTCTCCACGGCCGCGCCCCCCGCGCCCGTTAGTTTAGAATAAATACTCGAGAGCGTGTTTTTCACACCTGAGAACAAGGACCCCAGACCACTCCCGCTCATGATGTTTGAAAATAGGTTTGTTAGCTTGTCTTTGCCCGAACCCAAGAGACCCGTCACCTTGGAAACAATGCTTCCTATGAACCTTCCTTGTGGAGCTGGATTAGAAAATTTAAAGAATAAATAGAGTTATGATTAGATTGATACTCGTTTGGTATCATTTTGTTGTAATTTTGGGGCGGTTATGATGGGACTGCTTTTCGTAAATCTTTATGACATTTTCTAACGTTTTGAATAGTTGAAATGCCCCTATATGGGGCAGTTTTTGAGCTTGTTTTGAAAATCCCATTGATAATTTAGGGATTTGGACCGTTTTTTGAGAATCGAAGACAACTGTTTCTCATTTTTGGGCAATGCAAGCCATTCTCGTTCGAAAATCTGGGATTGGTATAAAGTATTCGGTGTTTAAACTACTGAATTTCGCTTAAAAAATCGGAAATGGTTGTTTTCTTAATAAAAGTTAATTTTCGTTTTTCTAATAATTCACAACGGTTCGCCACCTTGACCAAGTCCTAAATAGTTTTAATTCTTTTTTAGATGAATCAAAAACCTTGTCAAGTTAAATTATCACAATTTTCAGGGAATTCAAAAGGAGAATAACTAACTTTTCTGCTCCTTTGATTGAGATTTATGATGTCGATGGCCTTTCCTGTGTTTTCTGGATCCAGACTTGCTTTTCCTTGGTTTACTTCCATAATGACCTCCTAAATTCGTTCAAAAATAAATCGAAATTGTGGAAACACAGTGTGCATGGTATCCACCTTTCTACAAGCAATTTAAAATAGATTTTGAAGGAGAGCTCACGATATTCATAACCCGATGCTTTACGTTCGTAGTCCGAATCCCGATAATCCTGAGCCGGGTAGCTTTCCTCATAATTATCTAGGTGCTGATTTTGCGAATACGATTTCCGACGATATCGTCCTTCGGTCAGATCTTCAAATTTCAAATGCAAAAACGCATTTTAATCGTTGACAAGAAATACTTAATTTTTTTAATTAAGAATTTAAAAATGCTTGTAATTACCCAAAAATGTTAGTCCTAACAAAAGGACGGCGGCAAGGACGGAAAGTCGGATCGGGATCATCGTGGAGAAGTTCAAGGGGACGGAACTGTTCCACAATATTATCGGAAAATATTTAGTAAATACGAAGGAACCGAAGTTACGTTGTTGGCATTAGTTAAAACACACTGCTTGTTCCATTAACCTCATTAAATTCCTTCCTTGTTTTGCGACTAATTTATAAAGGTGTTCTATTTGCACTTGACTATGGAATGGGAGTTACTTTCAAGACAATAGCTGAAAATTCTGGATTTTAAATCATATTAATACAATCCGTTAGTTTAAAGCCTGTTAGTTTGATTAAATGCTATTAGGAATTCGAAACTTTCCATTTAACGAAAATCATCCTCCAACAGTATTGACTGATGTATCGTAGAGGTATTTTCAATGTTTTAAGTATCAAAAATGTTCAGTATTAAACTGTATCTTAAAATATTTAAGAACGCGGAAAGTCTCAGGTTGCCCCAACCATAAAGCAAAACTATATAAAATACTTGGTATAAAACCCACGAATACGTATCACACACACATGTCTGTAATTTGACCTTTTAGGCCCCACCGCACGGTTCAGAACATGACCTCACCCCCAAATATTATGCACCGTTTAATAGGCTTTGATAATGCCGTTTTATCGATGTGTTAAACATGGGTTAACGATATGTAAAATGTTGACCTTTGACTTACATGACCCATTACGATAGTCTACAGGATTCTATGAGGGAAAAAATTAAAAACATTGAGCACTTTACCCGTGACCGTAGTCACGGATGGACGAACGGACACCAAGTCATTGTCATAATGTACCTACGATACATAATTCAAAACAATTCCAACATTCTTTTTTCGACTACGCCGGAATCGCACGGAATTTCTATTTATTATATCAATTTAATAAAAGCGTTTCTGAGTACTGCATTCAAATAAACAAAAATTATCTTAAGTGTTTAACGTTCCGATTCCTCAGAGCTGTCAACCTGCGCGCTATTTTCATCGCCATTTTTCGTTTTCGCAGCCTTTTTAATCGCTTTCTCAACGGTCTTTTTAACGGTCTTCTTCTTTTTACTTTTTTTCGATGCCGTAGCTTTTTTCGTTTTTTCCTTTGCAGCCGCCTTTTTAACCGCTTTTTTCGCGTCTTCCACGAATTCTTTCATCTCCTCCGCTAAACCCGACTCCTCGAAAGCGTTTTTCATTACATCGACGACCGTATCGACCTTTTCTTCAACGACGGCATCTTCTTCCGGTTCCGCTGACACGTTGTCATGTTCGTCTTGCTCTGAATTCCCGCCGAAGAAGCCCTTTATGGACCCAAACGCATTTTTTGCGAAATCGAAGAACGACTTTCCCGCTGAGACGATTTTGGGTAAATGAGTGATGGCCGTCGAGGCAATTGGTATTGCGGATGCTATACTGCTCAGACCCAGACCGCTCAGTATTGTTGTTAGGAAAAATCGGCCTTTTCGATCTAAAAATAGAGCAAAAAATATGAAAAAAATCTACTGAGCACTTCAATTGGGTTTGCACTGGTAATCAGTGTGCTCCAAGATTTGGCCGTTTTAACAGATATTTTGCATGAAAATTGGTGTTAAACATTTATATGACCCGTAATCACTGAATTTACTTGAACCTTAAAAACTACTAGTAACTTATCCACATTTTTAGAGTTTTCAATAAACTCTTTTCATACGGTTTCACAAAATGTTTATTTGCCATGCTTATCACGACGGATCCAAAGAGATCTTCAATGGCAAGATTAAACAGTACTTAAAACACCGTTTCATGAGAATAATGTCTGAAATTTTTTGTATGATGATGGAAGACTTGATTTTTTCAGTTTTAACAGATTCTCAGACTTATTTTAAAATTGAATTTGCGAAAGTTCACAACTCATTTCAAAACTTACCTTTGTCCCTGGGTTTATATAAATCATGTCGATCGTCAACTACATCTATCCTAGAGTGGGAGGGGCTTTTACTTGCCTTGTTTCCATACGACCCTCCTGGATTTAATATAAAAAACAGAGATTTCAATGCAAGATTTGGTCCGAAAAGTTAAACGTTTATAAAATTACTAATATTTTAGTTTTTTTAAGAATAAGCTAACGGTATTCATAACCCTGATATTGCTCTTCATCTTCATCGTAAGAATGTTTGTAATCCTTGGCCGTATAATAATCTTCGTAGCTGTCAAGGTCCTTCTGAGAATATGTCCTTCGTCGACTTCTTCCTTCCGTGAAATCTTAATTATTTTTTTAATATAAGAATTTAATTTTAAACCACAATTAAAGTATAATTAACATCAGGCTCTCAGTTTTAACTGTAAAGTAATTACCTAAAAACGAGAGCCCCAAAAGACCCACAAGGACCACGACGGAAAGTCGGATCAGGAACATCCTGGTGAGGTTATTTTGTAAATATTCAGGAGCCGATGTTTCGATTTTACTGTTTTACAACAAACAAGTATGAATTCAGTTTAATAAAAACAATATCGTATTCCAGTATTATCAAATAGAGTATAGACCATAGGGTGCATTTATATCATGTTTATATTTTGATTGAAGACCAATTCGCTTTAAATAACAATGCAAAGCTTTTAATTTGTTTCAGTCAAGATAGTACGACACGACAGGAATAAATAGAGCCAGAATTTGAATAAGCCTGTTATAATAAGGTACTATAAATATGATATAAGTTTGGGACTAGAAAATTTGACTATTCAATTTATATTGACGACGGATGAACATCAATTTGATTTATATTTTAGGGCCAGATTAGTGATTGGCTTTATTCGTCAAATAAAATAAGTATTTTTATTTTGTAATATAATATGCTAACTATTTTAATAACTTTAAATACAGCTATTTAAGGTCGATGGTCGTTTTTAAACATTACTACCACCTTATCAAACTGTGAGTGATGGCAATAAATGCCGTCTATACGTAGTATCTAATTTACTCCAAGTAAACTACAAAATGAATCATCTAAATTAGATATTTTCAGCGCAAATGGTCGACGGATTTCACGGTTGAAACAGCGTCGTCGGCAGAGGGCGCTGATTCATCGTCTGTATCTGTACTTTCGGTCGTTTCGGCGTTTTCATCGGCTGATTCCGTTGTTTCAGCGTTTTCATCGGTGGATTCTGTGTTTTCATCGGCTGATTCCGTTGTTTCAGCGTTTTCATCGGTGGATTCCGTGGTTTCAGCGTTTTCATCAGTGGATTTCGTGGTTTCAGCGCCCCCAGAAGGAGATTTTTCTTTTTTTGTCGGTTTAGGTTTTGATTTTTGTCGACAATGAAAGAAAAAGCATTTAATTGTACGCACCACCGAAACTACCTTTCCTTTCAAGGCACTAAAAATCCCTCTTCCATTTGCACCTAAATAAACCAATAAAAACTTGAGTAAATTATGAGTTATTGAGTAAATTCTCTAGTCTAGGAAAAAGGTAATATTATTTGCATTTTAAATTACTGTAAAATTAGAGTCAATCTCAATCGATTGTTTTGCACCAAAAATACTTTAATTACAAAATCGATTCAAATTTTCGATACATTTCTCGTTTAGAAAATTGTAATATATTTATATTAGTTGTGCAGAAATCTAATTTCCAACCGGACATTTAAAATTACTACAATCGTGAGCTTGACTTTTTAAATATCCTTATCTTTTGAGATAAAATCAAAATTGGACAGAAAATTAAGCTTAAAGTTAAAAATAAATTTATAATCCGTGCTTACTTGACTTATTGGAACGGTCTTGATTGAAATGGCGGCCTTTATTAGTTGTTTTAGATTCAGATTCTAGGTGACTCTCCCTACCCGTTTTTCTATACAAGCCACCTAAACCCGTTACAAATGCATTTAAAATTACTGAAATTAATAAATAAAATCAAACTACCTTTTGACCCCAAACAAACAATGTTAGATTTTAAAACTGTTAGATTTTTTAAATATTAAAATATTAAATTTCAAAGAAATCTAAATCAAATAATAAAATCTAGCATATTTTATGTTTCATCTCCGGTACTTTAGACATTGTTGCTTAAACTCCAAAATACAAAAAAAAACAATTGACCAACGTTGCTTAGAGTCAGTAACAGGTCCCGGTTCTTCATAATCCGTATTCTGATAATATTTTCTCGGACTATATTCCTCGTATGTATCGATTTGTTGAGAATACGGTTTCCGACGAATTCTTCCGTCTGTTCCATCTATGGTTTTTATCAATAATAAAAAATCTCGATTGAATTATCACATTCATACCGAATTATTCTAATTTGTACGTATTTCCTAATTATACCTAAAATCAAAATAACCAACAAAAGGACGACGCCAGCAACCGTCGAAAGTCGGACCGGAAACATTTCGGCGGAGGCAGAACGGACGGAAAAATTACTGAGGAATAAATTAATTGTTTTCAAAATTTAATGACGATAATTAATCAGTTTGTTCGACTAACCTATTAAAACCTCTTCCGTGTTTAATGTCAGTCAGTCATTGGTTGAATTTACTCGGGTATGGACACATTCATCCGACACCGTTGAATTATACTAAATTTACAAAATGCCAATACGGATAATGGAAATGATTTTGGGCAAATTCATTTAGGGGCTGGTTCATTCGAATTATGGGGGTAATTCCCAAAATAGGGCGATCATTAAGAACCTTAAAATAAATTGCTGTTAGAATTGACAAAAACAAATGGTAAATATTAGCGTTTCCTCGTTAATAGGAAATCCGATTCCGAGCATTTATAATAGGATAATTGCGTTAATTAAATCAATAAATAAATAATATATAATTCATTGGGGAGTTTTCAATTTCATTCGGCAGCTTCAGTAGTCGCCTCTTCGTCATCGGCCGCTTCTGTTGTTACAGTGTCGTCTTCCGTCGCTTCCGTTGCAGCGTCTTCCTCAGTCGCTTCCGAAGTTGCAGCGTCGTCTTCCGCCGCTTCCGTTGCAGCAGCGTCTTCGTCAGCAGTTTCTGTGGTAGATTCTTCACCTAAGGGGTTTAATCCGTTTGGGAAAAACGTCTCGGAAATTTTATCTTCCAAGTTAGGACCGTCAAATGCACCGGCAAACGGTACAGCTTTATGACCAAATATGCCGTGATAAATTGAGTCCGCTACGGACCACACAGGTTTCGCTATTGCGTCGAATATTCCCGTCACAGCTTTTTTGGCGCTCTCAAAAACGCCTCCTGCAAAACCCCCACTGCCTCCGTAAGCTTCACTCATTGGCGACGTGGTTGTTGGAGCCACTCTTCCTCGTGGACCTAAATAAAAAAATAAACTCACACTGATTGGAAACTGGACAAAAGTTACATTTTCGAGGTTAAAGTTTTTAATGATTTTCTGAATTGAATTATTTAAACATCCCGCATATTTTTTAAAAATAATAATTTGTCGCGTTGCTGCTAAATCTTTTATATTTCTAAAATATATTAATGACCGACATATGTAAGCCAAGCTCGGAAAAACGTAAAGCATAACCAGAACTAGTAGTTCGATACAATTTAAAATGTGAGCTGCTATACAGGGTGTCTTTTCTAAGTGAATACAACTTCAATAGTTGATAAATTGAAGTTGTATACACCCATAAAAGACACCCTGTAGATTACGTTAATATAATTTTATATAAAACAAGACTGGTGGGGAGGCCACGAAAAGTTGGGCAGGGGCCATTTAATTTTGCCGGAGGCCCAGCAACGGTACAATTCGATGCATGAGTTCAAATACCTACCCCTATCTACATCGAATAGCACGGTATCCCACCCCTACCTACCTCGCATAGCTCGGTATCCTACCCCTACCTACCCCTAACTACCTTGCATAGTTCGGTATCCTACCCCTACCTACCCCTAATTACCTTGCATAGCTCGGTATCCTACCCCTACCTACCCCTAATTCCTTGCATAGCTCGGTATCCTACCCCTACCTACCTCTAATTACCTTGCATAGCTCGGTATCCTACCCCTACCAACACCTACCTACCTCTACCTACCCCTACCTACCCCTACCTACCCCTATCTACCCCTACCTACCCCTACCTACCCCTACCTACCCCTACCAACCCCTACCTACCCCTACCAACCCCTACCAACACCTACCTACCCCTACCTACCCCATCCTACCCCTACCTACCCCATCCTACCCCTACCTACCCCATCCTACCCCTACCTACCCCATCCTACCCATACCTACCCCAACCTACCTCTACCTACCCCTACCTACCCCTACCTACCCCATCCTACCCCTACATACCTCGCATGGCTCGGTATCCTACCGCTA
Organism: Desoria tigrina; assembly: GCA_906901685.1. NCBI lineage: Eukaryota > Metazoa > Arthropoda > Collembola > Entomobryomorpha > Isotomidae > Desoria > Desoria tigrina. The sequence continues at coordinate 2,214,850 of CAJQTU010000035.1, forward strand.
CTTACCTCACATAGCTCGGTGTCCCTCCCCTACCTACCTCGGATAGCTCGGTGTCCTCCCCTACCTACCTCGCATAGCTCGTTATCCTACCCCTACATACCTCGCATAACTCAGTATCCTTGCCTAACCCTCTCTACCTAATCTAAATCAACGTTTTTTTACATTTTGGCGCCTGCCGGCGGGGCCCCTGCCGGGGGCCGGGACGTGGGGCGTTCAATGCTATACTGCTCAGTATACGAGGCGAAAATTAAGACAATATAACAACAATCGAGTGTTACAAAAATCAACGTGTAAAATACCATTATAAAAAATGAGGAAAGCTCGCAAAAAACTGATTTTTAATCGGTTTTTGTGTTAGTATTTGACGCATATCTCACGAACACTTCGGAGCTATGACAATCTGGTTAGTGATAAAAACTCGTAATTAAATTGTTAACAAACATTTACATCATTTCGTCCACGTTTAAAATCATAAAGAACCTAAAAATAAATAAAATCCGAAAAAACCCGATTTTTACCCGGTTTTCGGGTTTTATCTCGAAAGTTTTTGTTACATTCGCGGGTTTTTTCTGCAGATTTGGAATCTACGCAAAATTTGCGATAAAATGATATATAATATCTCGATATTGAAAACTATGACCAAATCCATATGTAATCGTAGTAGCGTATACTAATAAATCTTACATTGCTCATGGGGTAAATTCAAAACAATTAGTACGTAATTTTTAAAACATGGTTCCAGTTCGGAAATTAGCATTTTACACCAAAATTATTTATTTGCGACTTACTTGTTCTGCCCATTTTGTGTCCATGCTGTCGGTGGCCTTTTCTATTTTTTCTAAAACCAGAATAGCTTTTTCTTGCCTTATTTCCATACGATCCCCCTGAGTTCACAAAAAATATTGTTTAGCAAAAAAAGCAATAATATTGATACAAATGATCGTAATTAAAAATCTGAAAATGTTCTAACGGTATTCATAGCCGGGTTGAAGTATTCCATAGTCACTATCTCCATTATATTTAGCTGGGTAGTATTCGTCGGAGGTCTCGCTGTATTTCGAATACGATGTCCGTCGACGTCTTCCTTCAATCTGGTCTAAATCGGGGTTTTAAATACAAAAATATTTACTTTATAACGTTTAGATAGAATTTTAGTGTTTTATCAGATTATGTATATTTTATATTTTGTTGGATTTACCCAGAAACGAAAGCCCTAATAAAATGGCGATGATAACCAACGAAAGGCGGATCGGGAACATCTTGTCGGACTTCAAAGAGGGAGAAATAAAACACAATAATAAAAATGAGTGGATTATTTTGTAAATATGTTTCGATAGACAAGGTTTCGATTTTATTGTTGTTAAACTTGAGACAAGGCGTTTTCTGTTCTATTAACCTAATTCATAATTATACACCTTCCGTATGGTTTGTAACTTGCGATATTTCTTCATTTCAGCCGGGAAAAGGTATTTTATAAAAAATGGCCGAACCTCCGGTTCTAAAACAACTTGGATTTTAAATCAATGGATAAAGAAGATTTTATCATAATGGATGGATTTTACAATGTTCTAAAATCTGCTCATATAAATTCGTTCAGGTCAAAGAAAGAGTATAATAGTCTGATTTTTATAAAATTCATGAATCCAACAAATTACCAACAAAAATAGTAGTACCGAAGTAAAAAAAAAATTAAACTAAATCAGTCTATAACTAAACTAACTAATAATGACTGCGCATTTTAAATCAAGCCCAAACGGTGCCTATACAGACAAAGATGAAAATAAATGACGTGTCTTTGTAGATCGTCTTTTGGCGCACAATTTCATCCGATTAGCGCAGATATTAGTAATAAGATTAATATTTAACATCTTTATGTTTGTTTTCTGTACATAAGTGGTTGTAAGTCATCAAAGTTTTTCAGTGTCGGGTTCCTGGGTTGTGCCTTCCACCTCATCCGCATTTTCCGTTGCCCCTAATTCGCTTTCGTCATATTCAGTTGTACTTTCTAAAGCGTCTCCGGTTTCGGCTGCAGCAGCGTCTGTATCGACGGTTTTGTCTGACGCAGCGTCTGCATCGGCAGCTTTGTCTGACGCAGCGTCTGCATCGGCAGCTTCAACTGACGACGAGTATTTATCTGCAGTTTCTCTAGATGCAGAGTCTCTATCGTCCGTTCCAGAAACATAATCGCTGGGGTTGTAATAATAATAATCTTTGGGATCGCGTTGGGGTTTAGGTTTGCATCCCGTGATGCCGCAATAGAGCCAGGAGAGTATGGTGTAAGGCGCACTGACCACGTCGATTGCTGCTCTTGCAAAGGGATTAAGAACTGGAAACTCCTGCAGTAAGGCATAAGCGGCTTCAAGGATCAGTCTCCCTTGTGGTCCTAAATCAAAGATCAATTAATGTTTAAATAAACCGATGCAACGGACGTAACCAAGTGTTGAAAACATCATGTTTCGCACCCTGATGTCAGTGGGAGTGGTCCCGTATACGTCAAAGATGTTATATTGCTCATGGGAATCGTTTAAAACTCACATCTCAATTTCCCCCAAAAAATCATGTATAGATGATAGACATATAGTTTAATGTAAACTACCTAAGCGGCAATTTTAAAATGAGTAAGAGGTTTGAACCGATTTAATGGTTTTTTGGGGGGGTTTAATTTATGGGGGACAGGGGGTGTGACCGATTTGACCCAAGTTCGAACTTAGCCTTACTCTTGACCCAAGGAACAAGTGTACAAAATTTGGTGACCGTAGGTCAAGCCGTTCGTCAGTTATCGACCCGACAGACGGACGGACAGATGGACGGACGGACAGACCGACGGACGGACAGACGGACGGGTCATTCGCATAAAGTGTTTTCAACACTTAATAACGTAATATATATCTATGCGCTTCCAACCATTAGAAGGTCGCAACCAAACGATAAAAAACACAAAAAATCAATTACAATTTTGACTAACTTACTTGTTTTGTTGAATTTTGGTTTCTTATGTCGACGTCGGAATCCCGTCTTACTTTTCCGAGGAATCCAGTACGTCTTCCTTGGTTTATTTTCATAGGAAGACTCTGTATTGTTGCAAAATTACAAGCGAGGATTTGCATTACTTTGAATCAACTAATAATTTTGACATTATTTTGAAAAATTTTAACAATTTTCTAACGGAATTCGTTTTTGACGGGATTTTCAGAGTACGTGTCAGCACGATCTTGGGCCAGGTCAAAATCCTCGAATCTATCAAGGTTTTTCGAATACAACTTCCGGCGACTCCGTCCTTCAGTCTCACCTTCGATTTGTAAATTTCGGTATAATTTATGATGGTTTTCTAAAACGATTGGATTTTTTATCATAATATGATTTAAACGGCAAGGACTTTACCAATAAACGAAAGTCCTAATAAACCCACGCCGACAAAAACGTAAATTTGACGCAGGAACATTTCGAGGAGGAGGAGGAGTTTTAAGAGATGAGGATAATATTAATTATGGAGTAATAAATAGTAAATTGAAATTATTTTTTAAACATGTATTAGCATAGTATGATTTTTGTTGCACATTCAATTTAATTAACCTTATTAGGCTTCTTCCGCGTATTGTAAGTTTCTAACTGCTTGATTACTTGTTCTTGACCTTCCAAACTACTTTAATGGATGGGTCAAAATGAGTTTATGTATAAACAGTTACAATGTTCTTTTGTATCCTATTTGAAAGCAATGAGTTTTAAAAATATAAGGACCTTACAACTGAAAAGGTTCCCTTGTAATTCACATACCGTTTTTAAGTAATACATATGTAGACTACCATTAAAATTAAAAATTCGAGTTTTACCCGATTTTCGGGCCATAATTGCTGTGATCGCTTGGATGAATTTTGACTCTAATATTTTCCACAAATCCGTGTCTCACATAGAGGGATTGTAAAAACAGAGTGTATCTTCTTATCTTTAGTGTCTGTTTTAACAGCAACCAAACGTTAGAAATCAAAAGATTTAGAATTAAAAAACGGTATATGAGTTATTTAAATGCCGTAGCTCTTAAAAATCAAAATATGAGAATGCAAAAATCTAATTTCAAATTTTATTTTTATTGGTTTTCTTCAGTTGACAGTAAAATAAACGAATATAAGTTAACCGCCTAGGACACCTGTAACTGTACCAAGAGCACCAGAAATGGCTCCAGTTTCTTCTTTACTTTCTTCAATAACCTTGTCGATTTTGCAAATCTGCAGATAATCAGTTGTAAATTATACATTTTTATCGCCGGTAAGATTTTCATATAGAATATATACAAAACGAGGCTAAAATTGTCGCAATATCCTTTACCGAATTGAATTTCCGGCTGGCGCAATAGTAGAGATTTCGAGTACTCTTGCAATTGTTGTCCGTTGTGTATGAGTCTAAATCATTTCAATTAAATTAACTCAGAGCTTCTGTCAATTATACTTCCAAGCAATCTTTTAAGGTAAGTCTAAAACAAACATGTGCAAATCTGTGGAGACCTACTAGAACTATAGCTTTCATACATGATTTTTTTCTAAAAAAATTAAAGCTTAAATTTAAATTTGGAAAGCCAGAAAAAACCAAGTGTGATTTCTGAAACCAAAATCGAATTTTCGAAGCATGTTACAGAACTTAATTTTGAAACATGTGGTAAAACAGATTCCGAAATTTAAAGTGGGTTCTGATTCATACTTCGACAATTTAAGTTTCAGAAACAATAACTGCTTTTTCTAGCATTTGAAATTTAAATTCACGTTTTAAATGGTTGTTAGAAATTGAAACCACTTTTGGCTTTACACCCGTCTAAAACTATAATTTTTAATTCGACAAAAAACGCACCAGCTTTGTTGTGGCAGCCTATGAAGGCGTCCATAAATTCTTGCTTCTCAGGGAATTCATCAAAATGCTTGAAAAGCTCAGTAACTTGTGTTTTGTTTGCCGCTCCCTCTTTGCTAACGAGTCCGATTTGTTCCGCGCCGCATCGGAACTGACACTGAAAATTAATTTGCCCAGGAATATAGCGTTAGTTAAGTCGCTACAATTTCTTATTTAGGAAAACAGCGCGCGCGCTCTAATTTTTTGGGAATCTTACATGTCTGGATTTCAGCGCGCCGACAGCAACGCAATGGAGGAACTCCCCTGAACGTCCCTCAACGTACTTTGAAATCCCCGTCTCTTTCCCGTTGCAATGATCGTAAGCGTTAAATTGAGAAACTAAAAAGTCCGTAACTTTTGCCCTGGAATCTGGAATTATTGCGACAACGACCTGAAAAAACCCACAGTATTAGAATTTAATTTAAAAAAAAATCAAAGCGATGGCTAAATTAAAACAAATACCAAAGTCGCAGTTAAAATCTTCACGAACGTCAGCATGCTTGCGGTTTAGTAAAAACAATCGAGTGTGAAATTATCGTCTACTGTAAAGGCTTTTTATCTCGGAGACGTGAAGGTCACTAGTCACTAGTACGAGATAAATTTACAAAAGAATTAACCACTTTCCCTTTTAATCGACAATTACGAGGATTGTAATTGAACACTTAACTCCAAGACCTTGAGCCCGAGTTATGAGTCTTGCATTTTAAATGATCAATCGATAGTATATTCCAAAAATTATTAATGTAAAACTAAATGAACTTACCAAGATTATAAGCCTTAAAAACAAATTGTAGGATAGTAATTTTTCTATTTTTCATATAGGAAATCCAAAAAATAACATCGTAGCTATGTAGCGTTTCTTATGAATTTATGATCAAGGTAAGGTGAAGCCATTTAAATAAATCATCATAGAAGTGGATATCATGCTTTAAAGATTTTGATGTATGAATTGTTGCCATTTTTGGATAAATACTCCCAGAGTTTATTAACATTAACTTAGTTAATCATTTCAGTAATCTTTAATAATTGGAGAAATTCGAGAGCTTTGTTTAGAGGTTATTTACAAAAATTGGCATTGCATTCTGGGATACTATGATTCATTTGTTATTTAATTAGTGCCTAAAAAAATTAAACCATCATCTTTTCCTATTCAAAATTGCTAATGTTAAACAACTCTGGAAACAATGGCTAATGGGAATTGGATGAGAAATGAATGTATGTGGCAATGTGGTGGCTGCGAGGTTAAGAGAGCCAGCGACGACTTCTTTACCTTGCGACTTTTCTCGCTCGTTCAATTTAACCTCGCAGCCACCACATTTATTTTTCACTATTTTCCCACCCCGATTACTCGATAACCCTTGCGCAATATGGCGAGATATTATGATTTTCTTTTTCCTAATTTTTCTCTTGATTTTTTTTGTATATAAAATTTCCCATGTATCTTAATTTCTACCCAATGATGTATATTACATTACTCTATGATTGGGGTACTTTGAGATTCTACCTGTCATTAAACGTTGTTTGGCATCTTATTTCGTGTCGTCATTTCCAATGTACATTTGCAAAGGTGTATTTAGTTAGGTAACTATTTTTCAGTTGCTATACATTTTTGGCACTCCCATTTTGTTAGGAGCCGGTGCTCTTCAAAAGTCAGTTATTTCATTCAACTATCCAGGAAGGTTCAGTTTTGAAGTGTTTGTTATTCAGTTGTAATTTTATCATTTATTTATTACATGTATGATGTTAATCCAACGATTGATATGATACTATAAGAAATATCCTGACTATCAAAACATCAACATCCTGTCTCCAACTTGACATTATACATGACTTTAGCATAAAATATAAAATATCTTTGTTTAATTCTATAAACAGTTGTATTTTCATACTTTATTTATGATTTACATTTTACAACAAAAAAATGTAGAAACAAGTATCAAAGACACTTCTGCTTGTTTGTCTGTTAATTCTGTGTGCATGATATCTCACTACTACAAAACAGGAACTTATTTTAGCGTAGGAATCGTAAATGAGTAATCCGGGCAGATAACGTCAAAACACGGAAAAAACCAGGATTTCCGGAGTGTCAATATTGTTTGCAGTCATGTCAATAGTTATCGAGCATTGTGGTTATCGGTTAGGTAAATACAATCGGATCGAATAAAACCGGGAGACTCGCCAATTTCTGATCACTCTACATTTTCAATCGATAAATTCCTGATCGTTTTAAATTGGAAATTCGACATCAAGTCATACCCACAGTTTCATCATGAAGACCATGATCATTTGTACAATCGTTTCCCTAGTCATCCTAACAGTTCTGGGCTCGAGTGCTCAAGGTATGTAATATTTTAATTTGCATTTACATCTCCTATCTACCTGAATACTAACAATTTACGAGAGATTCCATCAAAAATAATCAAACCCCATCAAAATAGTCTGATAAGTGATTCTAACTAATCTAATCTAACTCAACTCTGATAAAATTTATTTTTTATACAACGTTAGACTTTAAAAATTACATGCTCAAATAAATGTTTAGCATTATTAGCATGTTAAAACATTAACGATTTTTGAAAATCAAAGACATCCTTGTTAGGTTATGGTTAAACGACTGGTTTCAGACTTATTTATAACATATTAAAAGTTTTGCTTTTAAAAAACACCCATTTTACTTTTCCAAATGTTTTAAAAACAATTTTTGTTTTTATTGCAACCAGAAAGGTCCAAAATTTCAAAAAATAAATAAGGTAGTTTCTTTAAATGAGGGCTTTCGATTTGAAGTTAACCTCAATATGGTTAGTAATTATTTTTATTTCATTCTTGACTTTGTACTGAAAAAAAAATCCCGAATCGGCGTGTTCAAAATCGACCGTTATGTGCCAAATTTTGAATTTTTTGAGCGAATTTTGGTGTTTCTGGGAACGTAATATTGGAACACTTTGAATCTTCAATGAAATGTTTGAATTAATGAATACATTATTCAATACACATCAGATATAGTAGTTCCAAAATATATTGAAAAGCTAGTTCAAACGACCTGCAATATTTAAAACGTCGTAATATAAATAGCCCCGATTTAAAAACGAAAAGGCCAGGAAATATAATAATTGGTCGAATGAAATACTTAAATTAAAATTAACTTTGAAATCAGGCCAAGAAGATAAGCCCGAAGTCCATACACTTGTCCATAATGCTTCTGTCAAAATCGACAGTCCAGACAATTCCAGTAACAACTCGGATGCGGAGGTTGTGGTCAATTCTAATCGTTCCCAGAACGGACACAACGGAACCGACTTAGGTGTCAACTTCGCCGTCGGCGTGGCTCCTTCGTCACTCGTTTTAATTCCGCTCCTAATCCCCTTGATCCTTGATGCATTCCGGGTTTAACTCTAACCTCATATCTTAAATTAAAACATAATTTTGTAACGCCCATTTTGTAAAGCAGTTTAAATAAATAAACTATTCCATTAAATGGATAGTAGTTTAACAGAATTAAGATGTTATTGTGCAAAGGTTTAAGCATTTATTAAAATCGATTTGGTACCTCATCTTCTTTCGGGTTTCGGAGATCCCATCCTCAGAAATAACTGTTCAGGTCTCGGTCGGGTTCGGACCTCGGGTACGATTTGCCCCGTCTTTGACCGGGCATTTTGCCGAGTATGATTTAATTATTTAACTTATCCAGTTCACCTAAACGCCCTTAGCAAAGTCCCTCTTTGAAATACAATTTTAAATTTTAAATCACGTCTTACTGTTGCAAAAATTTAAAAACAATTTTCTACGATATATCAGTTCCTTCGTGAAAAAGGTTTAATCGTAATTTATTCACCTAAATTAATGAAAACACGAATTAAAACAAAAAGAGCCCTTTCATCTCTTCAAAATAATGAGTTCAGTCATGGAATTAGGATCCTCAGCAACAGAAGAGAGTAGACGTAAGAACAGGTTATTAAAACCCGTGTGGGTTTTCTTACTCTCCGGTTTAGGCCTAATTTGTTTTATTGGACTCTTGTCTGGCAAAGTTACTGTCTGTCGCACTGCAGGATGCAACAAAACCGGTAATTTAATAATATCATACAGAAAAATTATTTAAATCCTTGACCAATAAATTTAAGAGACAAATCATGAAACAATTCTGCTCAAAAGCTGCATATTTTCAATTTTCGAATTGTAAATTTCAAATTACAACCCTGTTAAAAAATTGTATAATTATTTCAGCCAAACTGCTGTTAGACTCCTTGAATACCAATGTGGACCCTTGTACGGATTTCTACGAATATTCATGTGGGAGTTGGATTGCGAAAAATCCAATTCCACCCCAATTGCCTGAATGGAGCCACTTTAAACGTATTAAAATGCAATCTAACGTCATTGCTAGAGGTGACGAGCTAATATCCTAACATTAACACCTAAACAATTGGGTAACATTACGGTTTCTGGAGCTGGACAAAACATGACAAGTTTTTTCGCTTTACTTAAAAAAACAAAAAGTTCTCGGAACGAATTCAAACTTCGGATCTACATCGATCAAGGGGGTGTGGTCATTTTTCGGCGCCGCCGCCGAAATAGCTGATCGCGCCGAAACCGCCGAATTCGACAGGGGTTCCCGCCGACACTGAAAATAAGCTAATCTCAAACTTGCAATCATTTTTTGCCTCCGGCGCGTTTACACCTACAGCCGAAAATATTATCCAAAATTTTATTTTACAGGATTTGATGAGGAGCTCAAAAATTGAAATTTTTTACGTTGCCCTTATCTCTCTGTAGCATTTTCCTACGTCCGGTTAGCTTTCCCCGGATGACGGTGCAGTCGAAGTCCCCGCACATGCGGGGACCTAACCTAACCTAACCTAACCTAACCTAATCTAACCAACCCCGTAAAACTTAATTAGCATTAGGCGTAGACATTGAGTTTTTAGTCTGTAAAAAGTTTTTTTAATTTTGGAAAGTAACCTAACATAACTTTAATGGAGCATACCATTCGTGGTTTAGTCATTTGCACATGTGCGGGGATTAAATTTTGAAGGATATTTTCGCGGAGACAAAAAAAAATGACAGAGAGGTCGAGATTAGCGTACTTCCTGTGTCAGCGGGTACCCCTGTCGAACTCGGCGGTTTCGGCGCGGTCGGATATTTCGGCGGCGGCGCCGAAAAATGACCAGACACCCTTGATCGATGTAGATTCGAAGTTTGAGGTCGATCCGAGAACTATTTGTTTTTTTCAGTAAAGCGAAAAAACTTGTCATATTTTGTCCAGCCCCAGAAACCGTAATGTTACCAACAGTTGCCTAAATCATACTCTGAATTAAAATGGTCCCAATTTAGAGATCCTTAATGAACCGATGAGTACTTGGGATCCCCCATCTCTGAATGAAGCAAAGGATTTCTATACTGCCTGCTCCGATGACCGTACGTTTCAAGGGACAGATTTAATACAAACCTACTGTGTGCAGTGTTATATAGCCCGAGTCAGGATGCTTCAATTTGTCTGTATTTTAAACCTATTCCCTTGGTAACACTACTTTGCATGACCCCCACGGGCCAACCGATCGACCGATTTTTCCCACCTTCGAACTTAGCCTTCGCATTTGCAAAATACACAAGTGTCCTAAATTTCAAGTCGATCGGTCTAGCCGTCTGGCCGCTAGCGTGTCACGGACGGACGGACGGACAGCATGATTCCATAAGCCCTGACTCGGGCTAAAAAGTCAAAGTTAATTGCAATTAAGTAAATATGCTATTGTCTACTCAACTATATCGTTTAAATTGATTGTTCAGATGAATTAGATCAGGTGGGGCTGGTGCCGCTTTTCGAAATCCTTTTGGATTACGGGGGATGGCCGCTGCTGTCGAAACCTGGTCAATGGAATTCTTCGTCTTTTGATTGGATGAAGTCAATGGCAGACTTGAAACGATTATTCGGAATTTCCGCACTATTGGAAATTAGTATTAGCCAATATCACAAAAATGCTATTGTGAGTTTGTATTAAACAATTTCTGAATTTTTAATAGTGTTGGAGTTAGAGCATATAATTCAAGGTGTTTCATTTAAAACTAGTCAAGTAACGAACTTTCACGGATATTAAACATTCATGAACATCCTTCGTTTCAATTAAAAGTTCCTTACACAACATATTTTAGTCTGATTTAAAATTCAAATACAACAGCATATTATGGTCTAATTTATAATTTTGTAAATGTTATAGAGTTTTTTTTTAATGAGTTTTAAATCAAAAGGATAAAAACCAATAATTAGTGCGTTCAATCATATGTCATATGTTCCTTCTCTATAAGTTAAATAAGTAAGTTAAAGTTGTAAGGCGATTATTCTAGAGGCAGGGACGCTTTTTGTAAGGGGCGCTTATGATGGGGCGTTTTTTTCCGCAAATCATACTGTTTTTGATGCTAGTAGTGGGATAAATGTTACAATAATTCCTTTAAATGGGTTTAGGCTCAAAAACCGTCATTTTTTCTACTCAGCCCATATCTACTAGACAGAGTGGAGTACGGTTCGTACGTCGGAGCTTACAAGATGCTCATCGTAAACATTGCCAAGGAACTGAAGAGATCTTCAGTCATAAAAGAATACGAACAATTTGCTGGAAATCCCTCAAGCGAAGTCGTTCCGAATTACCTCGAAGAAATGGCAGAAGATATCATTGACTTTGAAACCCAACTTGCCGTTTTGTTAAACAAAAGATTGGTCTCTAAGTCTGGATTTGGAAACGCTGGTTTCGATCACGTCCTACCTAAGGCAAGTGCTAAATAAAAAAATATAATTGATGAAGATATCAGGTCATATTATTTTAATTGATTATCAAGTGACGAACGTATTTAAAAAGCATTTTTACATTCAATTTTAAAAATCCAAAATAAATGATCCCTTCCGATGAAATAGATCAGTTAATCACCTCATTTCAGCTCCAAATTTTAAATTTCAAAATAAGTTCAAAAAGACAGTAAGAATCTGTGTGCAGTTGGGTAATTTAAAAAAATTGACCTACCCAATCGTTGTATTTCAAAAGGAGGGGGGGGACCATTTGGAAAAAAATTCCGAGACACAAAAGTTCTCGAAGAAGATAGATTTAAATTAAGTGTCTCATTTTACAAAACGTAGAATTTAAATTCCGAGTTAGCTCAGGTTAGCAATATGTCATATTTCTACTATTTGATTCAATAGGACAAACATATACATAAGCGGGGGAAAATTAAATGCTAATGACATTTTATTACTATACAACTTGGAAACGGAATAAAAGCTGACAATTGTCAACCTATGTTATTACAGAGTGAAATTGCTATGATCCTGGACTATGTTTTTCTAACTTCCGGCGCAATTATGAAGGAACCTCGAAGAATCTGGATTTTTGATCGGAATTATTTCACGGCTCTTTTCGAACTCATTTCTAATACTACTCACCAAACGTTGGCAAATTATTTGCACTTCCGAATCCTGGCATCCCTCGTTTCAGCGACAACGAATGCGATGCGGCTTATAAGACATGAATACAACAACGAAATACTCGGAGTCACTACCCCTACTTCTCGGTACACCGTTTTGCACCGGAATAAGCCCCCCGGGAATAACTCCCATCCCGCATTTATTTAAATATTTCGGTATGAACAAGAGGTGAAATCTCTCGGTCCAAAGACCGTGTCTGTTTGTCCGTCTGTCTGAGCTGGTCTGCTAAATCTCCGCATTTTTTCTCAGAAGCCTTACAGTGGTCACCAATCAATCATGTTTTTCGGTTTTTGTTCTAAAAAATCCATAACTTCTATCTTAACATGTTAAGAGGTGTGATTTTTGGCTTAAATGAAAGCCTGCCTGGTAGTTCATCTATTGTCAAATGCTTATAGTGTGATTTAATGGAGTTATCTTTGCAAGATTAATTCCAAACTTTTCTCAAACATACGATCACGTTACGGGTACCGGGGGTACATGACATTAAAGTTAATGTTCGTAGTCTCAAGGTTAACAAGATTGATTTCATCTCTTTTTATGTGAGTTTGCAAGGGTTAATCGAGGTGATTTTGTAATTTTATTATATTGGTTAAATACAGGGTCGAGTCCTGTGCGATTTTGACAATAGAAAAATTTGGTTTTGCCCTTGGCGGCAAATACCTGGAAAGAACTAAAGTAAATCTCCCTGCTGTTGATAAGGTACTTTTGGGAGATTATTTGGGAATCAATTAATTGCACTCCAGCGGAGTGCGTGTTATTTTGAGCCTAAACATAGGTTTATTTCCTGAACAGTTCTAAACTATAATTTACCGTGTTTTTGTTCAGAAGTACTTAACCCTATTAACCCACCTTAAAAGAAAAAAAATTCCAGTCGGAGCTATGCTAGATAGCTCGAGTTATATGTCGAACTATGCAAGGTAGATGGAAGGCAGATACAGGGCCATGCAAGCGAGGTAGGTAGGGGTAAGATATCGAGCTATGCGAGGTAGTTACGGTTAGGATTTTGAGATATGCAATAGTTAGAGGTAAGATGCTGAGCTATGCGAGGTAGATACGAGTAGGATATCGAGCTATTGGGCATCAGGGAATTGGACCGGTTCGTAGCCTTCCGCCTTTAAAAAGCGCTTGCGGCGATAATTTTTTTTAAATCCTGACACCCTAAAGAGTAAATAGTTAGAGAAGGGCTACCAAGCTATGTGGGATAGCTAGAGGGATGCTATCTGGCTACTGAGCGGTGCATTGCGGTTGGGTATTGACACCGGGATATGCGGCGTAAATACCAGCTCTTAAGCCCAACTTAAAAAATCTTGTGAATGTTAACTATGTTTATCATGTTATATAAATATAATTGAATTTAAGGTCACACGTACAATGACCAAAGAAGTCCGTCAGTCTCTTCAATCCCTGTTATTCTCTCAAAGTGTTCGAATGGAGGATTTCGATAGAGAAACGCTTAACGGATATTATTTAAAAGATAGAACAACAACCAAAGGATGCATCGGCTATCCCCCTTGGATGACCCCGAATGGGAACGATTCACTTCAAAACACTTACAATGATAAGTTAGAATCACATTTTGATAAGGTATTTCAGATTTGACAATGTTGGAGTGTTTAATTTTTGTATTCATCAACAACTCCAGGTCATTTTGTTTTTGTTCTGAAGTTAGATATCGGAAACCGAGGTTACATCGAAAAACTTTTGAAAGTTCAAAGGTGGATGACTGATCAGGAGTTTGGGCTTTTGAATAAGCGATCGAAATTCCAATTAATCCCTGAATGGTTAATCACTTATTCCGAATTATATCCTAAACCGATTCCTAATTACTAATTATTAAAAGTATTAGTAATGTTAACCCTGATTAAATCCTTAGCAAATGGTCTACATTTCCTGGAACAACTTTTGCCCACTTCTCGCCAGAAAAAAACTTAATTTGTAAGTTACAAAATGAGAGAATAAAATTCAATTTGTATAATTAAATGCTTTCAGTGTAATATTAAATTGCTTAATTGTTTAATTAAAGATATTCCAGTTTCGCTGTTTCAGTACCCCTTCTTCAGTGTTGACATTCCTCGGTAAGGTTATCATCACTATAGTGTAAACAATTTTTTTATACGTTAACCGTGTTCAGATGCGCTGATTTGATTTTACTGGAATTCCACATAATTTTCTTTAGATCATTAAACTACGGTGGAATGGGCTGCATCATGGGTCATGAACTAACCCACGAACTTCAGTATCATTATCGTAGGTTCAAGTAGACGGGTTATTATGAATAAAATGCTTATTTATTTATGTGCAGCGATTTTATTAGAATTCTTCCTGCCCAACCATTGTGGGTCAATAATAATTTCGACTTGATTCGTTGCTTGATTAATAAGTAATACACTTTAAAATAACCAAAAAATACAAAACAAAACTGCCAAATGCATCGATTTAAAAATTCCCCGGAATGCTTTTCCTCGCAGGAACCTGAAAAATAAACGTTATTATCAATATGTAGCCCCTTTTTATCTCATTACTAGATTACGCGATCACTTTGCCCCATACCCAATACAATGTAGTGCTTTAATATTTTTTTCAATGGCTGCATTACAAATTATATTTCGTATGGGCAAAGTGATCGCCTAATCTGGTAACGAGATTTGGCGGCAGTACAAACGTTGAACAGATTAGGATTATACCAATGCAATGAATTTGTAAAGAAGGGGTGAAACAAAAACGATACATTTTTAGTATCTATCCGCCATATAAGTTGCTACTACTGGTTCGTACGTGTTTTTGTTTACATTTTTTGTAGTCAAAAGGTGTGACCGACTATTGTACATACCAGTGGCATTTCAGCCAAATTTAAATATCATATTTCCCGCCACCAATGTCATTTAAATTCAGAATAGGTAAAAACAGCCCTAGACTTGGCTGCAATGAACCTGGTAGGTACAATAGTAAACTTTTCATTAGAAATACACACAAACAAATATGGATTTTAAATCTGAAAACCCTTGCGAATTCGCGAACAAAATTGGTGTGTAAACAGACGGACAGACGGACAGACAGACAAGCTGATAATGATTTGGTTATCCGATTCTTGTGATTTTGCTAGCATATACTGGAATGGGAGAAGAATCGTTAAATAAATTAAAGCAATGCTTCGTCCATCAATACAACAAGATTCAAATTTATCCGAGCCTCTATGTAAACGGGGCAAAAACTCTCGAAGAGAATTTTGCGGACAATGGTGCACTTCTCATGGCTTACCTGGCATACAAAAATCAGTCAAATTCTCTCATATCCGACGACAGACTTCCGGGACTGGAACATTTGAATAATGATCAACTATTCTTTCTTGGATACGCAAGTGTAAATATGAAATGTCTATTAATTCGACAAAATTTTGAATTTTGAATAAAAATTTTAATTTTTAAGAAAATTGGAACGGAAATTTGCAGAGTTGCTGCGCAGACTATCGTCCAAAACTTCTGTTGCAGAAAACGTTTGACGGTGTACACGCTCCTGAAAAGCAGAGGGTTATTGGGACACTTCGGAACTCCAAGGAGTTTGCATCGTCTTGGAACTGCCCTCTTGGGTCACCCATGAACCCTGAAGCAAAATGCAATGTGTTCTAATAAATAAATAAATGATTTATTAGTATACTACTGCTAAAATGACATATTCGGGTCAATTTTTTCAATCCGGACATATTATATACCATTTTATCGCAAATTTTGCGTAGATTCCTAATCTGCAATAAAACGACGTTAATCATCGAAGCGTTTTTGAGATAAACCCCGAAAACCGGGTAAAAATCGGATTTTTTTTGGATTCTCTTTATTTTTAGGTGCTTTTTGATTATAGATGTAGAAAATAAGATACAAAATGTTATTTACGATTTCATTACGAGTTTAAATCACTAACCAGATTTTTATATCTCCGAAGCGTTGGTGAGATATGTGCCAATTACTAACCCAAAAACCAGTTAAAAATCAGTTTTGTACGAGTTTCCCTAATTTTAAGCTATTTTACACGTTGATTTTTGTAACGTTCGATTGTTGTTTAATTTTCTTAATTTTTGCCCTATTTACTGGGCAGTATAGCATTGAACGCCCCACTTTTCTGCCCGGGCCCCGCCGGCAGGCGCCAAAATGTTAAAAAAGCAGCTGATTCAGGTTAGGAAGACAGGGTTAGGGTAGGACACCGAGCTATGCGAGGTAGGTAGGGGTAGGGTTCCGAGCTATGCGAGGTAGACAGGAGTAGGTTACCGAGCTATGCGAAGTAGATAGGGGTAGGATACCGAGCTATGCGAGGTAGACAGGAATAGGTTACCGAGCGATGCGAGGTCGATATGGGTAGGATACCGAGCTATGAGAGGTAAAAGGGGTAGATAGGGGTAGGATACCGAGCTATGCAAGGTAGGTAGGAGTAGGATACCGAGCTATGCAAGGTAGGTAGGAGTAGGATACCGAGCTATGCAAGGTAGGTAGGAGTAGGATACCGAGCTATGCGAGGTAGGTAGGAGTAGGATATCGAGTCATGCGAGATAAAAGGGGTAGATAGGGGTAGGATACCGAGCTATGCGAGGTAAAAGGGGTAGATAGGGGTAGGATACCGAGCTATGCGAGGTAGGTAGGAGTAAAATACCGAGCTATGAGAGGTAGGTATGGATAGGATACCGAATAATGCGAGGAAGGAAGGCGTCGGTATCTGACTGAACTCATGCATCGGATTTTATCGTTCCTTGGCCTCCGGCAAAACTAAATGGCCCCTGCCCAACTTTTTGTGGACTCCCTACCAGTCTTGTTCTATTAAGTTTTGAATATGTTCGACAAGCGTTTGGTAATAAACGATTTGGTAAAAAATGCATAATCTCAAGTGCATGTAGTTACGTTTGATTTAATCATACACATAGATAGGCATCAGCTCTAGTATACACGTTTTCGGATCCCGTATCATCATTAACCTGAGAAGATGGTTTCAAAAATGGAAAGTCAAAGATCAATAAAATAGATAGGAACGGAGATAGATTTTAATAGTCTGAAAATGCCAAAAAAAATTTAGTAATCTGAACATGAGACTGGGAGATTGACAAGGTAATCAATGCAGATTAAACCCTTGAGTCAAAGGCTCATTTTTAGTTACTCAATTTGACATGTTTTTAATCTTTGTGACCAATGTAGTTCAAGTAGGTTTCATACTTATCATATTTCATTGATGTTTAGTAAATTTTTAACTGCATTTGCTTTACTTTTGGGGTTGAAAACAAGTAAGCCAACTAAAAACTAACTATCAGCTTTCAATCTGTAAAACCGTTCTTAAGATTAGTACGTAAACAAATGTAACCTGATTTGCAGTTTATTTGTGCACACTATACGTCCTGACGTATTGATAAAAATTACCTATTCCACAGCAATTTCTGAATGTAACTTATCCATAATTTACTAATAATTTTATCCGTTTTTAATCATCATGTGTGCAGCGATCCGATTTTACTGTTTTCGAGTTGTTGTGCTGTCGCACTTCTGCATTCTGGGTAGACTCTATTTGTCTTCGTCTAGCCGTGAAAAATAACATTGTTGTAAAAACATTCAAATTATTTCATTTTGTTGTTGTACTTTTATTTATCTCCCGTAACTTACAAGCTAAATACAAACAAGCAAGAACCGAAAACACGTTTTCAGTTTGTTTAAGGGAATTCGCCTCCATATAACAGTCTCATTTCCAGACGCATATAATTGCAAAACCAACGGACAGAATGGGTAGACGAATATTAGTGTCCGGCAAAACAACGTCGATTTAACCATCCAACCAATGTACTGATGTATCGAAGATTTTTAAATCATGTATATATTGGAACAGACATTTTTTGAACATTATCAATATAAAATCTGTTTTGAAATTTTAATACTCGAAAAAATAAAAAATCTCAAGTCGTCCCAACCATAGAGCTTAGGTACTTATAGCACACCGTTTAAAAGCAGTTGAACATACCTTTCATACGATACACCATTTCGACCTCGCCGCCTAGGTCAGTCACACAGAACTTTGGGAAACAATTTGGAAAACATTGTTATTTTTGACCAAAATCCACCGTGATTTCTGACTCAAATTGCCCCAACCAACCTTTCCCCTGTTGAAAGGGCCTAAATGAGTTTCAAAAACGCAAATTTTAAGAAGCTGAGCCTGTTATGGCCGTTCTTTTATGTCGACGGACAGCTGGACACGAAGTTCGTATAATGTGTCTACGATAGCAAATAGGGAACACTAGAATTTCCTGATTGTCTCTTGTTTGCAACCATGTCGATTGCAGTTATCTCGGAGATTGGTGTTAGACAAATCCTTTCCGTCAATATAAAACCGGGTGAGAACAAGTCTCAGGATCAGTGTTATTGGGGAGTCGAAAATTTGCTAAAATCATTAAGTTAATATTCAAGTCCAATCACATAACCCCTATTAAGATGAAGACTGTCCTAATTTCAGCCATCGTCATTCTAACAGTTCTAGCAATCACAGCCGAAGGTACGTTATGTTTGAACCTCCTAATAGTTTGAAATCCGTAAGTTCCTAGTATTTGGTAATCCCAGTGTATTACGACGCTTGGTAACCTTCTTTTACTACCTTTAAATCAGAAATGTAGTAGTTCACAAAAACCATTTAGAACTAACACTGCTTCAAGATGAGAACGTCCAGAACCCAGTTTCCGTGTCCACGATATCGATTTTGAAAATACTATAATTGTCATAACTTTACAAATTGATACTGACCTTAGGTAACGACAAAAGGAACAAGGCAAACAAACCAATCAAGGTCAAAGTTGACGTAAAAGTGAAGAACAAAGACAAGCAAAAGTCCAAAGTTTATGTCAAAGTAAAATCGGCAGATGGTTCGGATGGAGAGGACGATTCGGATGGAGGTTACCAGGACGACGGGAACGTTGGGAACGTGTTCCTCTGTTACGGGGACAATTGCAACAACGCCGTCAGCAAAATACCAAACTCCCGCATTTCCTTATCCGTCCCAATATTCGCTCTTGCATTTAGGGTCGTATTTTAATTTTTAAAAGTGTTCAACTTGAATTTAAGAATTTTGTAACGCAAATAAACAATATTTAATGTAGTTCAATCTAAATTTGATTTGTGCTGTTAATAGGACCGTTTTATTTCTTAATGTTCATGAAAAGTGCAAATTAATTTCATCTATTTATTGCCCCATTTCATCCGCATGTTTGGAAAATTCATTAGTTACAGTTTCAATTATTTTAAGCATTTTTAAAATCAATTAGGGCAGCTTTCGATTTTTTATTAACAAGGCTTGGGTTTTAAGGTGTAAAATGATCAAGTAATTCTAGCTGTTAACTTTGCACCATGCTCTATGTTATATAATTCTGAAAATTGAATAGTTAACATATTTAGTAGTAAGCAACTTTCATCCTGCCTTGAAAACATGAAATTTTGTCTTGAATCCTCAATTCACAGAAAATAAATAAAATCGCACTAATGACAAGGAACAGAGCCCAAACCGAAAAAACCGGAACCAAATTAATCGTAAAAATGACCTCGATCTCCGTATTCTTGATCTCGAGAAGTCCTCTCTCCCAACCCAGGGCCATATGGAATTCCCGCAGCGTTTCCCAAAACCGGACCAACCCCGTGTCTTTAAACGCTTCCAGCGTTTTGTAACTTTGTTCCTGAATACTCGAGCTAAAGAACACCTGATCCGCCGACTCTTTGAGCAGTTCCTGGATGTAGAAGCACTTGTATTTCGCAACTCGTATCATCATCTTGGAGAGTTCAGTTTGCATATTACTCCGTCTGGTGCTAACTGTCAAGGCCCTCTTCTTCTTGGGATTCCCGAATTCTCGAGCTGTTTCGAAACCATTCTCGTCGTAATCAGGATTGACGTCGTATGCGGTTGTGAAGTACTTGCGTTTGGATTCGATCGCAACTTTCCGGCGTTCGAAAACCCATTTAATTTCTTCGGGAATGAAGGATGAGTCGGGATAAGCCAGTATGTTACTCACGATTTGATAACCCGCATCTACCAAATCGACTACGTCCTTGATGATGTTCGGAGGACTGGGGGCAATAAGTTTCCCCGTGATCGTGTTCTCGTATAAGGTTGTCATTATGAGGACAAAGAATGCAAAGAGGGTCAAAAATCTCGATTCGCTGCTCCCATCTTGTTTGAGAACAGATCGGATCAGAGACTCTCCGTATTTCAAAACTAGGATGATTTCGAATCCCAAATCGTCCCTAAATATTTTATGACAATTGATAGAAATAACCTTAAGACAAATCAGGATATTAAAATCATCGTACGGGGTTCGCATAAATTCTCCACTACAGCGAGCGGTTAAAAATTTTTATTTGTTTCAAATTTTAAAAAGTCAATTAATGGAAATATTCGATTTTGTTCTATAGATGCGGTAATGCTCTGCCGTGTGGGTCAAAGTTGTAGCATTTGAGGTCAAAGGTCACAATTTCTTTTTCAAACCGAAGCCTCAAAAATATAATGCAACCTTGCTAAGCTACTTTCACGGTTGCTTTTACAATATATACTACTTTCCTCTATGATTGGGGAAATGTGAGACTCTTTTATAAAACTATATTCCTTACCTAAAACCAAATGAGAGGGAAACTACAACTAGTGCCCCTCCGATTGCAGCCCAAACCTGGAAAGAGAATGGAGACCACCAAGCCGAAAATGCAATCTGCTCCGACTTCTTATGGAAATCACAATAGAGGACTCTGAATTCGCTTGACCCGATGCCACAGATCCCGTTCATCCACGTTATGTCCAAATACACAGCCTTCGTGTTGGCATAAACGAAACCGAACGGAATAGCGTATTTGTCACCTGACTTACGACCCTGCAATCGGATCGTAAAGTTCAGCGCCATTTGCAAATTATGAATAAGATAGCCAGTAAATGAGCATTTGGACACCCTCTGCGGCCACCTCAACACATTACAACTCCCGTTCTGTAGAAACACAGTTGAAGATCCACCACCGAAAACAAGTTGAATTGGACTGGGTCTCCTTCGGAAATAATACTGGTCAAATCGTGTATGAATATCCGTTGTTGGGGTCATGGGGAATACTACTTGACCGGAACTCGGGATGAAAAAATGGTTGGGGAATCTTGAGATTCGGTAGTCGAAATCGGGGCAATCTAAGAGATGAAAGAACAGTCGGTGGGGGTAATTGAAGTGAAAGGGACCGATCTGTTGGTGGCACCATCTTCGAACTATTATGTACACCGAATGCCTCCAACCGCGATAGGAGAACAGCGTCTCATTCGTGTACCATTCCAGGTACCTATCGCTGTATTGACTGGTATTGTTATCCAGTTGGTCAATGACGATGTGTATGGAGCAGAATTCGAAAAATTGGACGATGGGGGTGACGACGACGGCGTCATTTTCGGACCAGAGTGTCCATATGACATGGCCTTGGTTCGCATCGAGGACCTTTTCGTATATTTCCAGGGAGGTTGGGACGTTGTAAAAATATTTGAGATGAACGGTGCAAATCCCGTTCGGGTTTGCTTCCAGCTTGAACGCTTCCGACGAGGATTGTTGAATGATTGATAATGTTAGGAAACATAAAAGCGTAATAATATTCCGAAAAGTCAAACCCATTTTGGCTTTTAATTTAATTTTTATGACTTTTAAACTGTTCAACGGGCAATGCAATGTTTAAACTATATTTTCAAGGTTATATTTCAATCCCTGTAAAATTCCAATGCATTTGCTTCAGATTAATTCGGAGGAATAAACCACAACGAAGGTTAAATATTAAAGCGTTTGAATTGGTTTTGTAATTTTATTTCATTGTTTAGCATCAATGAAAGCCCACAAATAACCTTCATCCTCCTTCCTTATACAACTTGTTTTCAATGTCTTGTTTTGACTGTAGTGGGTTAATGAATAATTGGTAGGCAAATGTGTTTAGTATTGTTTTTACGCTTGGTTGTTTAAAAACAAATTCGGTAATAAGATCTCCTGCAATAGCAACAGGTACATCAGTTCCGAATGGTTCAATAATATTTTATTGAATCGAACAGGCAAAATACTATAATAATTGATAAGGAATTATTTTTTGTGAGGGTGAGGGAGACAGTTAATAGTTTTGTTTTTCTTAGATGGAAAATACCGGAAGTTCCGACTTAAGTTGTAGTGAGTTTCTATTTCATCGAATTAAATTCAAATTTCAAACGTGAATTCAATTTGGAGTATAAATCCATGTTTATAAGCCTTTTAAAACAAGTTGGGGACTTATTTCGGGGACCAAGAACTTTAATTCAGTTTTGAGGAAGACAACTAATTTGTTCGATATAACAAGGCATATCAAAACGACTCAGAACAGACAGGATCTTAATTTCCTGTAAACAACAGAAATCTTCGAAATACAATTATTTTTGGTATTAAGTTCAGGTGTTGGCAGCAAAGGTTTACACAAAGTGATTCCGATCTGATGGCAAGTTTGAATCGAGGATTTATCCAGTCAATAAATTACAATGAATTCTGAGAAAAATATTATTTGGGTCAGTCAATCAATACTCAGATTGAAATTTATTATCGACTGTCCGTTTCAAACAAAATAACATTGACTAACTTAATTTAAGTATTGAAAGTTAAATGGACACTCATTGGCCTTAACAAAAACTTTTCCAAGTAATAATGAAGAGCTGAAGCAAGATAAACATGAATTTATGTTGACTTGTTCATGGTCCCATCAGTCCCATGCAATTAGAATCATTGATTGACCCCTAGAGGTATTCTACATGGAAAATTAGCTTAATATTTCACAACCTGAAAAACACTTGTGTAGCGTGTTATCAAATCAAAAAATCATTTAAATCAAATTTTAATTATCCTCCAAACTTCAATATTTGTTTAGTTTTGTAGGATATGTAATGTAATTGACCCATGAACATTAATTCATGTTTGTTAAATAAAATGATTCGATTTTCACAATCGCTGAACCCTCTGTTTTGTATGTATCTACATACACTATGCGCATGGCTTGGTGTCTGTCTGTCCGTCCGTGACCATTGACCACGATTTCGTCGAATTTGGTTCCTTATTGTTGGCGGACATAAATGCATTCAGTATATGGTTTCGCGTTTTCCTTAAATGCGTTTGCAACCGGGATATTAATCCGTTGGTCAACAGAACTCGGACACGTTCGTACACTTGACGAGTGTACGTAAATGACGGATGTACGTAATTCTTACTGCAAACAAAGATAAAAATGCTCAATAGCCTTAATCCCGTTTAATTTCATTGAATTTGGAATTAATCTGAAATTGATTTTTCAATGACATTAATTCTGTTTGTGGAAACTTGTATATAAAAGCCAGAGAACGCTACTCATTTTACTATAGAGTTTCGGTTTGTCATCATCTGTTAAATTAAAAAAAAATCATTAAGTTTTCTGATTAAATAAATTCTGATTCAAAATTTCAGTATTCATTCGCGATGTTCTACAAAAAGGCCGGAGTTTTGGTAAAATCCCCAATTATAATTTATTTTTATTCGAAGGTTTTAAAAATTAATTCTTGTAAAACTGTTCGTTTTATTTCTAAAACAGCTCGTCGTGTGCTTGGCGATCATCGTCCAATTCAGTGGAAATGCAGAAGCACAATTGAACATCAACTGTGTGGCTCCAGGATTATTGCCACACCCAACTGAAATAACGATGGTAGCTCTTTTAATTAATCATTTATTTGGATTAAAAATTAATTCAATCGGTAGTCTCGTTTGGAGCCAGTTTGTAGATTATTTATTGAATGTTTTTCAGTACGTCAAATGCGTGAAGGTTGGCGGTGGCTGGACTTATTTCGTTTTTACGTGCCCTCCTACGACACAGTTTGACGACACGAAAAAAGGATGTGTCCCTATTCCTATAGTTAATCAATAATAATAATTATCTACTATCATTATCCTTGTTGGTTCTAGTTTTAGTAAACGTATAGAAAAATTAAACATGTATGTTTGTATACTTTATTGCGAGACATATTTTCGAAATTCTGATGAGCTACGATACTGTTCACATATAATTTGCCCCTTTGGGTTTGAATGGTTTATGAAATACGAACTACTTGAGATTTTAAATCGGGATTTACGGCATAATAATCTCATGTGCTTCTAGTACATAATTTATCAGTATTATAATTAGCATTATCTACGAATTATATCCTGTCAAACCAGTTTCAAATATTGATGTTATTGAATATCAAGCATGAGTGCATCCTTATGAACAAGGAGTTTAGACTAAAACAATATTTGGTTCTCAAAATCTCAACTCGAAGCTACAAAACAACCACATCATATCTTCCTAATTAATGTGGAATCAGGTAATTTGTGATGTTTCACGTTATAACAGCATGCCGAGTCATATAAGTAAAGTATTCCATAAAAATCCATTTAAAAATTGAATATTTATAAAATTCTACAATGAAATCTAGCTTCAATTAAAACTCGCTGTATCTTTCTACACGCCTAAACGGTCATAGAACCCGAGTGGGCTCAGAGTTTATTTCATTAATTTAAGAAATTTGAAAATCATATTGTATTTTAAGTTAAAATTAGTAATAAGGCTTTCCCCTCCCCCGTCTTGGTTGGTAGTGATGGTGGCGGTGATGCTGTTGCTGCCTGGAATGATTCACAGGCCTTGAATGAGTTGACTTGTCTCGAGTATGAGAGATTTGCTTGTTGCTTAATTCCAACATAAGTTTCTTGTCCTCTTCCGATGAAATCAGTCGATTCATTTCATTGTAAACGGTTGGGACTAAGCAAAGGACATCGGAAGCGGCGTAGGTCAGAAGCAGCTCGGTTAGAGGACGACGGGACCAGATCTTCTGGTCTCTCCGGTATAATCCCTGTAGTCAAAGAATAACAATAACAGGGTTAAACAAATTACGAATCTCTAAAAAATCGGGATCCCTAAATAACCGTAAATCTCAATAATTTCTGCAGAATAAAAAAAAATGACAGTCAACAGTAATTTGGTGCAATTATAATGACAATTACTTTGACTGCTTCCTTAAACTGATTAGGAATCCCTCCATAAGCCACACAAACTTTATCCAATCCGATCTGCTTGTCGGCGTGTGTGAATTCTGGACTTTTTTGGTGGATAACAATGTGTGCCGATTGTGTGTCGAAGATCGATCGGATCTGGATACCAAATTGATGGTGAAGCCCTTCACTATCTGCCCGACAGTCGTGCATCACCTACACAAAAAATAATCATAATTAGTGCAAATCACTAAAAT
Source organism: Desoria tigrina (assembly GCA_906901685.1). Taxonomy (NCBI): domain Eukaryota; kingdom Metazoa; phylum Arthropoda; class Collembola; order Entomobryomorpha; family Isotomidae; genus Desoria; species Desoria tigrina. The sequence goes on from CAJQTU010000035.1 coordinate 2,240,465, forward strand.
TCACACCAAACCAAAATAAATTCCAATGGCAGAACTGGTATGGAGACTTATTCGGGCTTTAAAGTCGACAGAAATTTCATTAAACTTATGAAATAACAAACCTTGACGATCTCTTCAGACTCCAAAAGTCGCTCCAGCTCCTTGGCTAACTTCGGTTCGGCCTGAACATCGAAAAGCACAGCTTTTGCCTGGAGCCCTTCCACAACTCCAACCTGAATGAGGGTGACCTTTCCTGACCTTCGGTCCCCCAAATTGACCCCCTCACAGTCCACGGCGACAGTAGCTTTTTTAGACATGATCTCATCCACGACTTGTCGACCCTCTTCTAAATTATCGACGAATTTAGTAGTAGCTAAAAGGAACTCAACCATCCGAGCATTGGCATCATTGATGTCATTTCCGAGTTTCTCGTAAATGTTTCCCTCTTCTTCTTCTCCGTCAATTGTTAGTTTTCGTTTTTTGCAGATATTTTCTGTCAGTGAGTTAGCAGGAGGTTCAGTGTCGATATCCAGTTCCAAGGCCTCTGTCGCCAATTCCACGGATTCGTCCGGATTACCGCAATTTATAGATACTGATACTGGTGCAGTACTGTTGACTGGGTTTGATTTCGATCCAACGTCGTCAGTTTGGTCTTGGTCCACATTCATTTCGTCACATTGTTTCGCGTTCTCGGTAACTTGGTCCTCGGACTCCTCGGCCTCGTCATTTGTTGTCTTTCCCATTATTGTGAAGACTGGGGTGTATTGTTGTGATGGATTACTTTTGACTTTGGTTTATATTGGCTCCGTTGATAGGGCTTTGGCTTGATAACGGCTTGTTTCTGAATCCAGTTAAAGTTTGTGTTTGTCGTAAGTGATAGTGATGATGTTTATGATGTAGTAGAGTTTCTTTAGAGCAACCTGCGAGGTCAATCAAGAAAAAGATTTAATTTTTTATTGAAATTGAACTGAATCGTTGAAAATTTTACATATTGATTGTGGATTATTTTGCATACATTTCACATTTCCAATTTCCAGTTTAAAAATTTTTTTAAATGCATTACACATTATTTGTTATTATGTATTAATTATGCATTTCATACATCATACATCATATATCACATACATATCGCATATTCAATACCAAATACAAAATATGCAATATTTTACCAATTTCAAATTTGCAAAATTCAATTACTTCATACTTTGGCGTTTGATAAGGTTGTTTGTTGCGGTGTCGAGATGGAATCGAGTCCGAGGATCAAGGATAGACGATGTGACAGCGACGGAAGAACAAAAACGGAAAGGTCAGCAAAATTATTACTGCTGTGATTTTTTTAAATTCAAAATTTGGAATTTCAATTTTGAATTTGAATTAAATAAAATATTAATGAAGTTTGAAGTTCAAAGGTTTAGAGTGAGTGTATCAGTCAATGAGTCAGGTTTCCTCCAAAAATCAGCAGCTCAGTTCTTAATTTTAAGTTGTTTTTACAAGAGATTTAGAATTTATGAATAATTACAAATTAATTAAATTTTGAATTTTGAAGATTTTGGTCAAAAGTTGAAACGAGGGCATTGACGGCAATGAAGTAAAGTTCCCACCCCGCACTTCAAATCCCAACTACTTCCCCAACTCTGGGGCAATCCAGACCATTAACCTCCGATTTCTCCAACATTTCGCAATTAAAATCAAATAATTAAATATCGTTCACTAATTAGTGACTAATTAATTGGTTCACTAACTATGCGCATTTCCTTCCATTTGCAATTTGTACATCAGTATTTCTTAGATAATACGTACTGGACAGTTTTATAATATAATAAGTATAGGTTGTGCAAAACTACTCGGCATTCTCTTATTCGTACACATTTTTGCATTCAAAATATGAAGTATCTTTGGTCTTGACAAAAAAAAGTTAAACATCTTGTTTCCTGCTAGTTAACTCGGTTTTATTAATTATGGTCCTATTCTCGTATTTGCTTCTATTTATTTGAAAGTTGTGGATGTCCCTATATTGTTTGATTCCTATTCCGACAATTGCAGTAGTTCTTGAGTCGATAGTCCTCGATGCAATCACTCTGTCCCTCGTAACTATTGATCCGATTCACATCTCCAAGCACGACTTGTGTGGAATTGTCAAAGACACGGACTTTTGCTTCGAACTTTGCTTTACCCGGAAGGGTCATGAGGGCAATCAAGTAGTCCTTGTATTCTATCGTCCGTTCCCAATTAATCCAATTTTTTTCTCCGACACTGATTTCTCTGCTGTATTCAAAGTTCGAGAATGTCAGGTTTGAGCAAATGCCGGTTTGTATCAAGGAGGACAGGTCATGGTTGATATGGTCGACCACAAATCTACCGAGCTGACTTGACATGTTAGAGTCTTGACCGATTTTGGGTGACAGTCCGCAACGACAGAACCTTTAAATAAAAATCCGTCAATAAAGGAGTATAATGATAATGATGAATTTGGATAACATTTTTTTAATACCATTATTTTATACGTTTGGTGTTTGGTTTCGTTTTCGATTTCAATGGTGTATAGGAAATTCCCACTGGAATCGAAATCCTCTAGAAAATAAAGGAGGAAATCAGCGAGAAAGAGAACAAAGCTGGATCTATCGCTATGCTATTTTTTCACTCCTGTAATGTTTACTTCCTACCTACTTTTGGGTCAAGTCCAAAAAAGGAAAGAAGACTTTAATTTCTCCTTGTTTAGCCCGCCCGGTACCCACACCTGAATTTTTTCAACGATATCGAAACCACGGATCATTTTCATATGTACCGATGAAATCGTAATGAAACATTTAAAATAATGATATAAAACTGTTCAAAACTTTGGTATTCTTTAGTTGGTGTTAACGTGTTAAGAGATTTGATTATGAATCAAGTACGAGCATAATACATGGACGGTATCCTGGAATTGTCACAACTCCTGTCCAACGCGCCAACTTCAAAAAAAGATGGCGCGGTCTGATTGAATTTAAAAGTCCCGCCATTCGGCTTTTCCATCTCTTCGCCTTGGGCACCATGGTAGAGGTCAACTAGGGTGGAGTAGAGGTCAAAGGGCGTCGTCAGTCGGTTGGAATTCAGCCGAAGGTTCTCGTACCAGTTCGGGAACTTGTCCTTCAAAGTCGGAGGAAGTCGGAAGAAGAAGAACGGAAGGCTTTCCTCATAGTAGCCCAAGAACGTTTCCCGGAACGGGCCGAATCGGTAACCGTGGTCGCTTATGAATAGAATCACCGTATTATTTGAAACATCTCCTTCCACAGTTTTCGAGATAAACTTTTGAAATGCATAGTCCACCGTCTGCAATCATTCAAATATACTTCTGAAACGACCTCATTTTATCAACTGAACGAAGCTAGGGAACGTTAGGAAGTGATTTTTTTGTATTATTAAAAATAATTTAAAAACTAAACTAGAGTTTCCTATCGTAATTTCTCATTTCTTGCACATGAAGCTTTTTTGACACGGTTTATTCGAGTTACCCCAACCATCGAGTAAAATCGAAGACATCGTTGAATTGTACTTGATAATACGTTCCCAACGATGTATTACATTTAACGTGTTCAATTTAAAAACCTTGTGACCTTTGACCGTATACCCTTGACCTACACGGTCCTTTAATGAAATAAGGTCATAAACGGCTTTCCAAAAAATAAAAAAATCAACAGTTCAAGAGTTGCATCACGAACAGACCCCGTAAAACCATAATAATATTTTCAAAAATGCACTCTACAATTTTGTGATTGGAATTGGGTAAAATTATTGTGACCTTAAGACCGTTGAAATCATCATGTCCAGCACTTGTAAACCATGAGAAGAGGAAGTAGGGACTGTCGACAACTCGAATAAAATTCTTCATGTAATTTATGAGGAATTTCGTTGGACTGAGAGATCCGAAACAGGGTGAGACTTTGGAACCGTTTCTATTCAATCTGCGATACTGGTCATTAGCAACCATAAGGGGTCTGAGGTAGTAGTCAGCCGGGGGTTTGACGAACCCTGCTTTGAAGTAATTGAAGATTGCAAAACCCGGTGCGTCTTCAACAAATCCCGTCACGTACTTTAAATCCGAACCGAACTTCTTCCAAATTAAGGGACAGTCGTCCAGTTTCATTGTCCGACTCTTATTCCAACAAGAACCGTAATTCTCTAGTCCCATACCGGCAAATCCAGCCTAGCAAAATCATTTATTTAAAGTCATTAAGTATTTCCTAATAAAAATGGACTTATATTTAACTTTTCGAACCATTATGTTAGGAAATGTATTGCCTCCGGTTTTCGTAAATCCCTTCAACTCGATAAAGTCATTGGCGAGGAGGAATTTCCTGGTTTTGGGCAACGAGCGAATCATGTGCATCCGGGATGTAGAATCAATACCTGAATTAAAACAATTTTAAATCGTAATGAGTTGTTTTTTAGAGAAATTTATGGATCTTGAAGTTGTTGCTGTTTTTAATTTTATGTAATATTTAAGGTTTTTAGGATCATAAAGAATGTAAAAGTCCTATGGGGATTATTATATTTCGACGATTGGAAAACTTGCAAAAATCGCTGCCGGAAATGACCATTTTGGTGATATTTGATTTTGGACAATTTTGTCGACCAAATCTAAGAAGGGAAGTTCATCGGGGTGAACTCAAGGAAATGCTTGAAACTTTTATGATCATATCTACAACTAATATAGACCATAAAAATCTAAAAATTAGCAGCACTAATGAATGTCGACTCTATTAAAAATCGACTCACGAATATAAAAAATCATGAAAATAGACTTTTTGAAATGCTCGTAAAACGACGAGTTTTGGTCCGATTTTCAAAATTTTCCGACTTTTTGAATGTCAGAGTTGTAGTTGTAGTAGTATCAAATTGGGGAGCTAATTTTTGGGTTTTAATAGTTACTTAATAATGCACTGTTACCAATTACGAGTATATTAGGTGGCCTCGCCGCCGTGTTGTCCCGAGCTTTCCAGAATTTGTGTTTGTCCATAGTTTCCAAACTTAGGATTTGTGGGGGCAGAATTTGAGCTGCAAAGTCCTCGTGTGTCTTCACGTTAAATTCATTTTGACATTCGATTTTAATAAACTCCTCCTTCACATCAATCCCTTCTAATGGAATGTCGATGCAGAGATCACCTATCCTAAACACAATCGTACATTCTTATTTCCAGGGCTTAATTAGAAATCGAACAGTAATTAGTAAAAGATGCTAATTAGTTTAATGATTCCCTCACTTTACCGTGGAGTCGGCATGTTTATCGTAGGTGACGGGATCCTGCTGTATCCTCTTGATTGTCCGATAGCAACATGAAGAGACGTTATTTTTCAGAGACCTCTCCCAACTACTACTATTCATCGTCCAAGTCAGTCTCTGCGTTTTTTAAACGGGTTTTATTATGATTAGAAATTAGTATATCGCAGAGTTGTTGGTTTAAAAAGATTATTAATTATGCACCATGAAATCATAAATTCATGCTATAAACGCTGACATTGGACCGTCTGACCAAAAAATTCCCTAACCGAATTAAAAAAATTGTATTTTATTGAAAAAGTATAAACGACAAATGCAGAATATCATAAAAACACCGATCTTGTATTGTCATTCACAGTGTAAATTTTTTAAGGTGTTAAAAAGGTTAAGTTTAGAATTTTAATTCAATGATCATTAACCTCTTTGATAAGGTGTACCGGAGGTTGGGAGCATTTCGTCCCTATTCCAGCCCTGACATGTTTTTGAACAGATTTATGGAAAGGGTTCATTTCTATCAATCGACATCCATCAGTCTCGACCAAATAACTCCCTTCCCCTTCTGCCTCTAAAATTCTGTAATAAACATGGTACATAAAAATTTCGCCAATTTCTCAATAATTAAATTATTATTATTGAATTTAATTGAGCTGTTACGGATAAAATAAGTGACATAGTCCTTCCCGACTCTGGCATCCGTTAAAAATAGATCGGGAATAGAAAGAGAAGGCCAAGGCGGAAGTGAACAGGAGACATAATAACATGTACTTTCGTCTCATCATTCCCCGAAAAGGATAAATGAGACAATTTTTGCATTTAATAATGCTGTTGTACCCCTTCATCTCAACTATTTACAATTAATTAACGGGTATGAAATAAATTAATTAATCAATTAGTGGAAATCAGAGTTGTAGTGTTTCAAAAGTCAGATCCAATGAAAAGCCGTATGGAGGTGGGGGAAAGGAAAGGGTTGCTTGACAACGAGCGCTTGAGACGCTGGTTGTCAAGCAATCGTGGATTTACATGACCTACCTGGCATGACCCAAATCGCAATGATTAATGAAATTTAAAATTCGCAAGGATGTTTGTTTAGTTTTCCAAAACTTGTAAATATTATATGTTTTGCAAACAATATATCACATACTACATGTATTCCACAATCCAATGCACCAGATGCCCATTTCATATCTTTACCATGTGTTTCCAATCCCATTTTGTTTCTCAATCTGATTTATGTATTTGTAATTCATGAGTCGAAATAACAGCATTGTCATTTGATACTCACATTTATTTCAGAGTTTAAGAACTCTACATTAATTGGTATTTATATTCAGAAACAAAGGCAAGTCTCAATTCCACTGCAATTTGCGAAATTTGCAATTTGCATACACGTTATCATTTCCAAATTCCGAACCCTGGTTTTTGTGCATTTTAAAACCACTATTTATAATATAAGAACGGTAGTGTAACATACTTTTGGATATAGACATTCCTTTATCTGATTTTTATGTCGAAGAGGTTAAATTGCAAACATATAAGTGTTTACTATTAAAAATGTTCAAACCACAATTTCATATTTTCTACATTTATAAAAATATACGATACATTCGTCTATTCATTGCGGACGGTTTAAAACCATACCAAAACCAGATATTGTTAGAAACGACCAAATCCATAAAATCTATTTATGGCTTTTTAACCTTTTTTCGTAAGGGTTGGTAAGGGTTGGATTCTTCTTGTACTGTAAAATGTCTGTCCACCGCATTCGCAGTTTCACACTTTACGATTGCCTAGGATTATGTGACTTTTGAAATGGATGAAATATGAAATGTCAGCCTGACTGCTTGTGACGAAAAACTGTTGTCTGAAATGAAAGCTTCACGAAGTTTACAAAATGTCAGTTACTGGACATTAACGGCTCAAAGGCCAACAGTTTATTGAAACAATTAATCAAAATATCTCCAATTAACGCTTTAATTGTGGTTTAAAAAATATTACAAAATGGCGAGTTCCACGAGGCACACTCTCTCCGACTGTACATAAACGTGAACTGAATGAGACGCGGCTTCCACGCCTCCGAACATAACATTTTTAAATTTACCTCTCAATATAATTAGGATCGCACAGATTAACCCCACTCTCTGGGCTGGTTCATGTGTGGCTCATGTGTGGCTCATGTGTGGCTCATGTGTGGCTCATGAGTGGCTCATGTGTGGCTCATGAGTGGCTCATGTTTCTCCACAGAAAAATACACACATACATATTACATCATATTATTTAATTAAAACAAGCTATAAATGACTACCCTGAACATTCAACAGACTCCCACATTTCTTTACGGAGTGAAGAAACAAAACAAAAATGTGAAGGGTATATACAGAATCAAAAATTGAAAAATAATTACTTCCAGTTCGAAAAAATCATTCCAAAAAAAACCGGAATAATACACTATATATATACATATAAGTCTCTATAATACATAAATATCCGAAGAACTTTATTCACTTCACTTTACTCACTTATTAAAACCCGAGACGTTCAGGAACTTTCACTTTTCGTCCTATACGGGTAAAGGTTTCGGGTTTCTCCGGATCTCCAATGGTTTCTCTTGCGATGTCTTCGAATTGAATACGGCAATCCTCAACAACGTCAGGAAGTTCTGTACAGGAGAATACTTCCATCGGGTATATATGCTGTACTGCTCTCTTTAAACTTCCAAACGCCGTTTTTACATGAACCACACGAACTTTCCCATCTTTTCCCGGAAATAACTCCAAGATTCGCCCCAACGGCCATTCCCAACGCTTCTTGTTGTCGGCTCCAACCAACACGACTTCTCCAATCTCCAATTCCCTAGATTCCTTCATCTTCTTTCCACGATGAACTAGGAGGGCGAAGTATTCCTTACGAAATCGCATCTTGATTTCGCTCAGTAAGGTCATCTTCTTCTTGTACGTGTTTTGAAACCCCTGGGCACAAAGTAGATCTTGGTCTGAAACTCCGGGAATTGATAGCTCTTGCAGGAACATAGCCGGGGTTAAAGGGGTAAAATCTTCCGGGTCCTCAGTGACAACCGTCAGTGGTCGACTGTTAATCGCAGCTTCGACCTCATATAGCAAGGTACGCAGCTTATCCGAAGAAATCCTTTCTCTTTGTAGAGTCCGTCTTAAGAGATCTTTGATAGATCGGACAAGTCTCTCCCACCAGCCTCCCCACCATGGAGCTGCGGGGGGATTGAATTTCCACTTAATTCTCAATAATCCGTGTTCCTTAAGAATCCTGTCCCAATCCAACTTGGCGAATAAGTTGTCTGCCCCGACAAAGTTTGTTCCATTATCACTGTAGATAATGGAAGGTCTTCCTCTTCGACTGGTGAAACAGGTAAAAGCTTCGAGAAAGGCATCCGTGCTCAACGAAGTAACCAATTCCAAATGCAGGCAACGAAAACTCGCACAGGTAAACAAAACAATCCAGGCTTTCTTCCTGTCTGACGTAAACAATGGACCGGCAAGATCGACTCCTGTCACCTCAAATGGCTTGGAATCCTTGACTCGATCTTCCGGAAGTGCTGTTGGAAGCACCTTCATTTTGAGTGTCATAAATCGTCTACACTTGACGCATTTATTTACCATTTTCCTCATGGCTTTTCTTCCTTGAACGATCCAGTACTTTTCCCGGATCTTCCCCATGAGTATTTGCACTCCCACGTGATTCATCTTTACGTGTTCCTCCATAATTAGTTGATCCACGATTGGATGAGAGTGTGGAAGCAAAATTGGAAACTTGAATCCTTCCATGTCCTGGCGATTGGTCAACTTAGTTTGAACGTGTACAAGTCCATCATCTCTTGTACACACCCTGATCCCCGAAACGTGGTCTTGATTCATAGGGATTGTTGATTTTTGGACGAGAGAAAGCATCTTGATTTCCGCCTTGTTCAACTCTTCCACTGATAAATTCCGATTTACCGGGAGCGAAACTTTTTTAGACCTCGATTTTAGGTCTCGTCTTTTCATGGTGCTGTCTTCAAGGATTTCTCGATACTTCTTCAGTTGAACCTCGTATCGAATCCGAATTTTCTTGGACAACTTCGGATCGTCCAATTCCTTCCCATAAATTTTCAAAAGAATCTCGAACTCTTTAATCCGGATATCCAATCGATTTGTTTCACGAAACATCACGGCTTCGTTATGGTTTGAATTTCTGATTGAAATTTCGACCTCCGTCTTCGCTCCTAAATTTTCCAAAAACTTCAGCATCCAAGCTATCACTTTCACATTTTTGGTGAAAGTTGATTTCACGCAGTACCATGTATCCGATTGTCCTTCAACCGTGTGAGCAGTTAAACACTTCGAAGTGCGCTTCTCTGCCATAACTTCTTCTTCATTCGGATTTGGGTCGAAAGCAGGCCACTCTCTTGTTGGCCTTTTTAGCCAATCCGGCCCTGACGTCCAGTTTTCCTTTAATAACTGCGACGGACTACACCCTCTTGACGGAAGGTCAGCTGGGTTGAGTGGGCCAGGAACGTGTCTCCACGGGTTAGAATTTGTGAGCTCATTAATGGTCCTAACACGATTTCCAACGAAGGTACCCCAAAGATCGCAACCTTTTATCCATGACAAGGCCGTTGTCGAATCGGTCCGGTATACTGAGGGGATTTCATGAAGAGACAACGCTTCTTTTACTGAAGCGGTTAGTGTTGCAGCGATGAAACAGCCCAATAGTTCGATCCTATTGATTGTTGTCTTTTTTATAGGAGCCACCCTCGATTTCGCTCCAACAAGTTGAATCGTCGCCTTTCCGTCGTTGTCTTCGGTCCTAAGGAAAACTACCGCAGAATAGGCCTTCTGACTTCCATCCGAAAAGGTGTGCAGTTGCCACGACTCTCGATTGCAGTTACCGACCGCAATATGACGTGGTATTTTAATTTTCTTGAGTTCTGATAACTCCATGCACCAGTTCATAAACTCCAGACGCTGTTCTTCAGGAAGTTCCGCATCCCATGATATTTTCTCTCTCCAGAGAGACTGCAGAAGTATCTTGGGAATTAGGGTTGCAGGACAGGTGAACCCGATCGGGTCGAATACTCGCTGAAGAAAGCTGAGTATCGTCCTCTTCGTGACTTTCACCGGAAGTTCTTCAAAATTGCCATCGCAAAAGATCTGATCCAGGATTTTGTCCCACTTGTACCCTAGCACTGATGTTATTCCTTTAGTCTCAAGGTTTGAATTGGGTCTGCCGGTGTCCAACCCGCACTCACTTTGAAGCAGTAAGCCGATTCCGGACTCCTCCACAAACCCAGCTTCCCAGCACCTTAATTCCATTTGAGCTCCTTGCAAAGTCTGAGTAGACCACTCTTTGAACCTAATGACCTCTTCTTCAGTGTCCTCCGATGACACACAATTATCGACATACAATGAAGTCAAAAGGGTTTTAGCAATTTCTGTGTAAGCTGGACTTACATGAGACAAATGATGTTCCAATACTGCCGCAAGGAGAAACGGACTGTTATTTATTCCAAAGACAACTCGGCAGTGCCTATAAACTTTATGTTTTTTCTGTTGTTCATCCTCCCACCAGATGAACCGCAGGAAATCACGATCTTCTTTCACCACCTCGATCATCTGAAATGCCTTCTTGATGTCAGAAATGACTCCAAATTTCTTTTCTCGAAAGCGATAGAGGACTGATAATATCAATTCCGTTTGATTAGGGCCTTTCTCCATACATTCATTCAATGATGGAGTGCGATGGGCTTTGCACGATGCATCGAAAACCGGTCGAATGGGGGTTGTCAAACTGCTCGGTTTGATGACCGCATGATGAGGGATATAATGACATGGGTTGTCTATTTCTTCTTCAGGAACTTCCTCGATAAAAGACGATATTTCCCATTCTTTCATCAGTTTGTCATAATTTTGATACTGGTCTTTTACGATTAAGGTCTTGGTCAATGAGGCCAATCGCTTTTCCGCAATCTTCTTGTGATTGGGAATAGTCGGTCTTCCGTTTATCCAGGGCAAGTTGACGACATATCTCCCGTCTTCCTTCCTACTTACGGTTTGTAAGAAGTGTTCTTTCGTGATCCGGTCACCTTCAATTTTTGAAATTTGTTCTGAGGGATCCTTAATCCCTATCGTTTCGAGATCCCAGAAATTATGGATGGGTTGGTCAACTACCAATAAACTATGAACCACCATTGTTGAAGTGGGTATTGGATCATGGTTCTTGCTTCTTCCGTGGATTGTCCATCCCAAAACCGTTTTTGTGGCCGTCAATCCGTTATCTAGCTCACATACATCGCCGGTGTAAAACGCACTAGTCCCATCAGCTCCAATCAATATTTCGATGGGAGGGGCATCCCGTCCATAATCGCTTAGACATATCCGGTTGCGGTGTAACTCCCTCATCCAAGGTCCTCGATCAACTCTTTTTAATTGTCCAACGATTCGGTCCGAATCTAATACCTCAAGATTGTGGATAAATCTCTCACAAGACGATTGAAGTGTAATTTCATACCTATTGTAGTTCTTCACGTCTGTCTTGAATCCTCCAAATAATTCTTGAATTATCTTTTCGTGGCCCTGAGGGACGAGGCCTAGTTCATCAGCTAAGGACTTGAGTATAAAGGAACGCTCGGAACCAATGTCGATCAAAACTCTAACTGGTCTCCATTTTTTCCTAAACTGATCCCAGACTGTCACCGACAAGGTCTGTAGAAAGGTCGTGGAAGATGCAACGAAATTGGTTCTTACGTGGGTTGTATCGCAAGATTTCTCCGGTTCCTTCCGTTGTTGGCAGTTCCCGGAGGCGTGCTTTTTATTAAGTGGACTTTCAGGACATAACAGCGACGTATGCGGTCCACCACATGACCCGCACATCACAAACGCCTTGCAACTTTTCTCCCAGTGTTTGGCCCGCACGCATCTCAAACAAATCTTGTTTTCTTTAAGGATCAGCAGTTTTTCTTCCAATGACATCTTAAGCCCCACTGAGCACTCCGGCGACAACGGGTGCTTGTTACAAAAAACACATTTAAGTCTCTCTTGCTCCTTGTGTCCAACGAAGAGTCCTGCAGCTGTCGGAACATCCTGTTCTTTATTCCACCGTTTTTGTGGTTCTTGGAACTTCTTCTTTGCGCCAGTATCCACATGTTCAAAATGTACTTTCTTAACTGGAACTGGGGCGACCTTTTCTTCTGGTCGCTGGGTTGGTGGACATGCTTTGCAAGCGATGGTGACTTGTTGGTCGATCCATTCATTGAAACTTGTAATACATCTTGTTGTCGTGGGGTCCCCGGTGCCTTTTATCTCTACGTAATTTAACCATCGCATCAACGATCGGCGAGGCAATTTGTTCTCGAGCTCTTTGAGAAGCTGAGGATTATTGAGATGTTGGGGCTGTTTGAGGGATTCAATGGTTGCAATAGCGTTTTGTACCGCAGAACCGTATTCAATAAATGCTTCCAGGTCATCGTCTTGGAACGCTGGGATTTGTTTAGCTTTAAAAATCATAGACTCAATGATAAGTTCAGGATTGCCGAACCTAGTCTCCAGCCTTTTCATTATGATGGGGACGTTGTCGGGACTCACCAACAGGCTATTCACGTACTTTCTGGCATCCCCCACGAGCGCCTTCTCCAACCGTGAAATGTTATCACTATGGTTGAATCCACAGTTTTCAGTCGTCCTCTTAAAGGTGGCTACAAATGTGGGCCAGTTTTCAGCCTTGCCGTCGAACTTAGGGAGGTCCTTCCCATAAGATTGTCTTGCTAAGAAATGGTTAGTACTTGCGGGATTATGGCTCACAGAGTTGAAATTCGCAGAGTGAGGCGACGATTGATTCGAAGCCAATATCTTCAGGGCTTCTGCAATTTTGCTCAAGGCTTCTGGAACAATGTCCAAAGGTCCCGTCTGTGACGAAGGGCTACTACTAACAACTCTTGTAGACAAGGTTTCTTTCTTCGTCAGATCATTCAACCTCAGTTCTAGAGCCCTCAACTTCTGACCGTGTGTCGCGTCTTCTCTACGTCTTCTTTCAGCCAAAGATTTTTCCTCACGTATTCGGATTTCCATGATCCGACTTTCTTCTTCTTTAGCAATCTCTAAAGCTCTGACGGCTTCTGCCATTTCTGCTTCAGCTTTGGCCTTATCTTGAAACACCTGTTGTCGAAGCTCTTCGTCAATTTGCTTTTGTCGACTAACTTCCTCGACTGACTCGGTTACGAATTGGTCAACTCGAGTTTCGTTGAAGATGATGTTCTTAACTTTCTCTTCGAGTTCGGCTTTTCTATCTCCCAACCACTTGATATTGTTGATCAACTTTGTGGTCTGTTCCAAGTCCGTTGGAGAGATAGCGTCCAATTCCGCTTGTTCTGAAGCGATTTCATCTTCAAGATTTTTAACCTGCCTGTTAAGGTTGTCAAGCTCTTGTTCTTCGTCCATTTCGTTACCGGAACCGCCTTCAACATCGTTCTCGAGAATTTTGTCCTTTTGGAGTTCTGCATCTCTCAACAAGTTTTCCTTGTCTTTCTTTAACTTCGATCGTTGAATTTTGATCTTGAGCAGATACCTCTCTTTATCATCGTTTTTAGAGGTCAAGTCTTCCCTTATTCTTCTTAACTTTTGTTTGAGCAGAAGGCCTTCGTTGTCATTTTCCCATGACGTGGAATCTTCAAACTGCTCTTGTGTTTCCTTGAGCTTTCTCTCTAGAATCTTGATTTCGAATTCATATTCTTCGACAGCGTGACTGAGTTCCTCCTCCTTGCTGTCAATAGCGTTGAGACTTTTCATTTTGTCGTTTTCCAATTCCTTCAGCAAAATGTGATTACTCTGGGACGATATTCTTGACGACGATTTTGACCTTCTCCCTTTCGACGAACATACGGAAAGTGTCCCCTTCGATATGGGTCGGTTGACACCGGAATTATCAGGCGAAGACGCTGATTCGTCTACTCCATTCCCGTCCTTGTCCGCTGCCACCCTACTCGACCGTGTATCGTAACGTTTGCTCATTTTCAAATCGCTAGGGGATAATTCAAACAATAACGTCGATTTCGACGGTTAACAAATATTTCGCAATTTATCCGAAATCCTGCTACGTCTTGGATGATCTCAAGAGACAAGAAAAATTGGTTAGATCTTGCCTGTTTTGGAGTCCGAGTTTTTGGTGTGAGACTCTACACACACATATACAGCTGCTAATTAGCCTAGCAGTGGCTGACGATTCCTGGAAGTGGTCTCTCAGCAACGCGAATGGTCTCTCTCCCACCCGCACAACTCCGTCTCTGTCTGCTGCAATCTCCAACAGGCCCTCCCCCTCTTACGTGTAGCTCCGCGATGGAATCCTCGACCTTTGGCTTTCCGCACAGGTCCCTGCTTCCTCCGGTACGTCTCGGGATTGGTTATGTCCAGCTGGCCGACTCAAAAACAACTTCGGATCGAGATGCACGGTGGGGATGTGATGGCCACTCCGTCGTCACTCAACAAGACACACTCAACAAAAATGTCACAAATCCTATACACAATCCTGCCAGGGTCGCCATAAATGTAAAATGTCTGTCCACCGCATTCGCAGTTTCACACTTTACGATTGCCTAGGATTATGTGACTTTTGAAATGGATGAAATATGAAATGTCAGCCTGACTGCTTGTGACGAAAAACTGTTGTCTGAAATGAAAGCTTCACGAAGTTTACAAAATGTCAGTTACTGGACATTAACGGCTCAAAGGCCAACAGTTTATTGAAACAATTAATCAAAATATCTCCAATTAACGCTTTAATTGTGGTTTAAAAAATATTACAAAATGGCGAGTTCCACGAGGCACACTCTCTCCGACTGTACATAAACGTGAACTGAATGAGACGCGGCTTCCACGCCTCCGAACATAACATTTTTAAATTTACCTCTCAATATAATTAGGATCGCACAGATTAACCCCACTCTCTGGGCTGGTTCATGTGTGGCTCATGTGTGGCTCATGTGTGGCTCATGTGTGGCTCATGAGTGGCTCATGTGTGGCTCATGAGTGGCTCATGTTTCTCCACAGAAAAATACACACATACATATTACATCATATTATTTAATTAAAACAAGCTATAAATGACTACCCTGAACATTCAACATGTACAATTCATTAAATAACTCTTAAAGTACCTGGAATTTTTACTAATATAACTAGAATATATAAATATTTTTTAATTTTTACATTTACAAAATATGTATCCTGTACATGTCAGTAAAATAAAGTTAAATATTCTAATTTAGAAACCCAATTATAAATATGCCAACTGATCTTTTTGCGATGGGTTGGAAAACATTTTTGAACCGAATTGGCTCATTGTACCTTATGAACGGCCACTTATCCTAATACTTGTAAACATTGCTGGTGGGTCAGTAATTATGTATCGATATTCGGCATTTATCATAATATTCAGCAACATAAATATGTACAACAGCAAGTGCTTGGCTGTTAAAGGCTTTAACCTTAATATAAGTGTCTATAATCCTTATTTCTTAGTAAAATAAATAAAAAACCGGCTCCGTAGTTGAGCTCTATAAGTTCTGGACGGTTGGATATGATGTTCTCATCGCATCCCTATTCATGAGTCATTAAAATACCGTAACGTATTTGTAAGGAACGTTGAGCTTCACTTGTTTCTGTATATTCATAGCAGATTAGTCTACGAGTTGTTGTGAATCGTAATTCACTGTTCTCTCCTACACTTACATTTTAAAGCACGAAAAATAGATAAAGTGTTAAGGAAAAATCTGAAATACTAACACGTTAGTTTCTGTTCTCTGATTCTGAAGAAAAGTATTTAATCGTTTGGTAACCTAAAATTTAAAAATAATTGTAAAAGCGCTCAAAGAAACCTGGAAATATGTAAGCTAAACCGAATATTTATTATCAATTTCATTAAAGCAGGGATAAATTAAAATAGTTAAAGTGAGTAATACAAAGTTAGACTAGAATTTAAGAGTTTTTACAAACAAAAAGAATATACTATTACTGATCGTTTTTTTTGTTGCCGCAAAAACATTTTTCTGAGGATTCCGAATCACGGTCAGTTAATGTTTTAATGTTGGTTTGTTCAGTTAGGTACAATTTAAATACCAGCATGACATATCGTATTAATTATTGGATATAAATATGAAATGTGAAACAATTATTGTTTTAGGTTTTGCATATAATGATAAATGATAATGACTAATGGAATTAGACATTAAATGATTAACTTCAATTGTGTTTCTTCAATTCACAGATATTTCACACTGAAAATTAGATCAGGCGATATACGAAGATAAACGTGGACACTTTCAACCCGTAAATAAATACAACGAATTGAAAGGTAAGGCTTAATTGCTTTGTTATCATTTTTGACAAATTAGAATATTTAAGGAGAGGTTTACAATTTTCTGGTACGTTTTTAATACATCGTATAAAATGTGTGGTATTCAATTCAGAAACTGTATACGGATTTTTAGAGACTCGTCGACTCCGAAATTGATTACTTGTTGCTTGTGGAAATTTTTTACATGGGAAAGTACATATAAATCATTCAGGAGAGACGTAAATTAGTAAACATGATATCTAATCCGATACGGAAAGAACGAACCTGTAATCACAACCTAAATCTAAAATAGTAGTAATATGCTCATACTGCAGGCCCAAAAAGTAATGATATCATAATAACATCAAAAAATATCGGTAACAAAGTGCCAACTTCTAAAAAAAATTAAAAAAGCTCAGAGAAAAATATTTCGTACTTTTGAAATTCAGGACCAATGTCTTAGAAATGGAACCGCTTGAACGTCTTCCTCCAACAATTCACAACTTCCTGAAATCGGAATTTGTAAAAGATTGTGGAGGTTTCCTGAACGGGATATTTCCAGCCGAACTCTACATCAAACCCAAAGGGACGTCTCAAGTGGATGGGAAATGGCAAGACTGTGATTTACTGCCAACTCTTTTGGATCAAATTAAAGAACCGTCGAAAACATCATTTCTCATAATTTCGGATTCCGGTTTTGGAAAAACATCTCTCGCACTAAGTATTTGCAAAAAACTTTGGGAATCTGTCGACATTTTTTCGGAATCTAAAAATCTCATCATTCCAATTTACATCCATCTGCCGTCCATACCGAATTTTGAAGATCGAAAAAATCGACTTTTTCAACAATATCTAAAGAACCGATTTGGCAACGAAGAATTAGCTGAAATTTTGTTAGATCAGCAACTTCTTCTCTTATTAGACGGATACGACGAAATTCACGGAGATTCAGAAACGAACATTTCAGAGACCAATGGTTGGGGATCTAATGTCAAAGTCGTGTATTTCAGTCGCCCTGACGGGCTTCCCAAAGATAGGCCCAATATTTTAAAATCCGGAACTGGCTATTTCGAATTCTACATTAAACGATTTGAGACTTCGGAGATTTCGGAATATGTTCATCATTTTGTTGAAATTTTATCAAAAGAATGCAAATCTGGCTCTGTTTTGGTGGATATTCAAAATCAAGTGAGGGGGACGAAATGGGAGAAAAATCCTGAAAAATATTTAACTTGGATTATGAGATTCCCTGATTTGAACGAATTAGCCCGAAATCCTCTGCTGTTATCATTGATAACCACAGCCTTACCTGGAATGGTTGCAAAATTTAAAGCTACGAACGATGATAAGGTTTTGTTAGCTAGTTCTACAAAAGCCGGGGTTTTTGATCAATTCATGGACCAATGGGGAGATTTTCAGGCTGACAGGATTCAAAAGAAACCGTATCCAAATCCACTGAAATTGTTAGATAAAAATGAACTGAAGGGCTATATTGCAGCATATTCGCAAAACCTTGCAGCCAAGGTTCTGAGAGACGGGTTTTTGGACTCGGATTATTTCTATGAAAATACGTCTTTAGCAGACGATCTTGCAGAACCGTACTTTGATTTAGAATTATTACGTAAATATAATGATGACCCGAGACATCGGGACATTTTTCCAAAATCGGAGCAAAAAATAGAGGACAAAAAGTTGAAGCAAATAGCTTTGGAAATTTTGAGAAGCGGTTGCATGCTTCAGTTCCACGGGAAATCTTGTCGGTTTCAACATCGTGCGGTTTTAGAATACTGCGCTTCTCAGGATATTTTTCGAGATTTTCAATGCGCGTTTGAATTTTACGTATCTGAAGTTGAAATCAAACCTTTGAAACGAGATGTTAAACTAAACCTCGCGTTTCTTCGCGATCGAAGTGTAATAAGTCTGTTAGGTGACCGCGTCAAGACCGAATCTAAGTTTCGCGAACATTTGTTTCGGGTTGTGGAACTTTCTAAACATAGTTCGAGTTTTAACAAAATGGCATCGAATGCAGTAACGATTTTAAATTGCGGAAGAGTAAGTTTCTCAAACATGAATTTTCGGGATGTACAGTTACCCTGTGCGGATTTCCAGCAAGCGCTTTGCTCAAATACTGATTTCCGCGGCGCGAATTTGTCACGCGCGAATTTTCAAAACGCATGGTTCCCAAACTGTAACTTCCAAGGGGCGTATCTGAACGAAGTGGAAACAGGTGAAGGAGTGCCTTTTAAAACTTCGGATGGAAACGGGGTTTCGGATATCTTGAATTGGGTTGATAGTAAAGGTCGGGAATTTTGGATAACCGTTTCACCTTCTAGCAGAAAAATTGAAAAATATGATGTAAAAACGGGGAAAAAACATAAGGTTCCTTTTGCTGATTTTGGAAAACCAGTATCCGATAGTCTGAAAATTCGCATTTGTAAAGATAAGAACGGCAGGATGTTTATGATAACTTGGGAGCAAACAACGGGAACCACGTCATTTACAATTTATGCAATCCCAAGTTTCAAAAGGTATAGCACTGTTTCATTTGACCCGGGGTATTTTATAAATAGTGTCGTATCTATTTCAACGGATTCTTGCGGAGATTACCTCTTGGTGAATTTATTTAAGTCAATCCTCGTGTTTAACATTTCCGGCCTCAAATCTTCAAAATCCGGAGCTTTGGAACCCAAAATCATCCACGATTGGAAACCTTCAAAATTTACAAAGCAAGTAATTGAAGCTCCACGAGAATCTTCCGAATTTATTAACGTCGAGGGCTTTTCAGTCGCTACAATTTCCGGAAGCGGACTAAAAGCGGCCTTCTCCACTGCCTGGAACGTTTACATCTGTCCTGTTGGAACCGATGAAAACAGTCATTTACTGCTGGATAAGTCCGGTGCGAGTGAAATACAATTTACACCCGATGAGGAATGGCTCATCATTGTTAATGTTCGAAATTTAAAAATTATCAACCTTTCCAAGCAAACTGTGACCGTAACTGAGCACGGCGGAACAGTTGGCGTACTTGCTATTTCCCCTGACTCCGCCATACTAGCAGTGACATCTAGTATTTTTGCGAAATCTGTGAAACTGTTTGCTATAAAAAATGGCCAATTATTGCAACAACTAACCTCCTACTACGCAGAAGTCCACACTGGTCTTGCTTTTTCATCAAACTCTCAATACTTAGCCGCATCTTCAGACTCAGACCCCAATATTCGGGTCTGGAAACTTAGTTTGAGTAATAGTGCGGAACTTCCAATTGAAGCCAATCAGAACGCCCAAGTGACAATGCTCGCTAAATCTTGCGACTGGCTAGTTTGGGTAGACAATGAAAATCACGTTGCCTATACATCGTACGATGGAACAATGCGGTTTTGGAATTTGACATCATCTTCAGCGGGGCGGGTTGTTAGTTTGTCTGGTTTCGGTAAATGGATCCTTGCAGTAGGCTTCATTGATGAGTTGTTGCTCGTAATCGGTTCCGGTAACACGGACAATGTTGCTTTGTACAAGACTTCTGGGGACTTAGTACGGCGATTTACCATGGTAGATCCAAATAAGGCCTGGAATAATGGGTGGAGTGTAAACGTCATCTGTAGTTCTAATAGTAAGAAGTACTTTGCGACTGCTAGGACGTATCTGCATATGTTTGAAATTGACATGAAGTCGGATTCTTTGTTCAAGGAAATCGTCTTTGCTGGAATGGAAATCGAAAGCAAAGTATCGTCAACACATCCATTATACTATGACGACGTAAGCCGTTATTATATAGACATAAAATTCAATTGCAGTGGCTCATTGTTAGTAACACTGAGGAAATCAAACGCAATTGAATTGTTCGATACCTCGAGGAAAATTCTATTAAAAAAAATTAAAAATTATGGTGGGTTTCAAAGTCCAGTCAGTATTATTTTCCTCAAGAACGATAAAAGGTTGCTTATTGGACATGCGGGGTTTGTTCTCATTGCGTTAGACACGAAATCGGAAACATTTGAACGAGTCAATGGTCTTGCAGGGTCCACTGTATTCAAAGAAATTCAATCCCGTAACATTATGGTGACCGGGAATAGGAACGCGGAGGTGGAATTGTGGGAAATCTCAAATTGGGCCCCTATTCTGAAAATTCCAATGTGGTATCCTATACGATCTTTTGAAACTGTTCAAACTAACGATTCCTGGACATTTACCTTATTTGTCGGGGGTGTAAACCGTAACTTCAGTGTCATAAAACTAACGGAATGTGAAACCACTGGCGATTGGACATGGTCACTTATTTGGTCAAACGGGTTCGATGTAAAATTCACCGCTTTTGAAGCGAATATTGAACAAGCCGTGGGGCTAACAGAGACGGATTGTAGCACCCTGTACTTTTTCGGGGCAAAGGGCGAAGCATCTAAAAATTCGTATTATGTTCATTGGGCAGACTTCATTCTCCCAATCCCTGGGACTGGGAACCCTGAGTCTTGTTTTGCACTAACAGCTCCCGAAATTCCCTTGTCCATTTCGACGGACAACTGGGTCGTTTCCATTGCAGTACAAAAGGTAGTAAGTTCCATTTTCTCAAAATTGCCAATAAAACACGTGGAATTGGTGCTGGAAGGGATGAGAGACAATCGGAGATTTGCCCTTATTTCCGACCTGACTCATAGTAGACGAGGGGCTATTTTTAATGTCCGACCCGTAGGGGATTTGCAACGATTTAGACGATATTCTGAGAAGTACAAAGCTGTTCAAAAACGGATTAGTAGATCACAGGGATTGGTGCTTTTGCGAAGTATTCAAGATGATCAGCATTCTAAGGAATGCAGTAAGGGCTATCATTTCTTGAAAAAGAATTGTGCGGTTTGGGCTCGAGAAAAATTGGAGATTTTAGGATTTGAGTTTTTTAAACCGTGGTATGAAGCCGTTTTTGTGCTCCCCTCAGCTGTAATTAAAAAATAGATTTTAAATGCACCTCACAATCAGACAGATTCAAAAAATTTGTTCAAAGTGTAAACAGGTGCAGATGAGGTTTTAATTTCTAATTGGTTTAGTTAATTGACCCAATTACTGTTAAGTGTCTAGAGTATGCGCTTATTAGACTATGAATTTATTTACTAGCCGATTTGTCTCTACAGTATTTTTTGAAAGTGTATTAAAGATTCAAGGTGTCTAGCACTGTAAACATTACGGCCTGTTTATTATAAGTTATTTAAAGTATATGTTTTAAAATAAGCTCTACATATATTGTGACTAATACATAGAATAATTATTGACATGGCTAACTGCATCCAATCATTGACACAAATATATGAAAGTGGATAGACATCGTAGTTTGTATCCTTGTGGTTTATCAGAAATGTTTTTAAAAGGGGCACTATTCCGGTAGGCAATAATACGTTTATTTTTAATAAAGAAAATATATACAAACTGTTTAGTGTCAATTAGTTTGTAAAACTTACATGATAAGGGCTAAAGTTAATAAATAATCCGAACCCAGCCTAATATTTAGTTTTTACATTTAAAAAATCTCGAATCCTGTAATAGCATATTCCATAATGATATTGTAATTAAACCCAGCGTTTCCTGTATAGTTTTTCGCTGATTTACATTCCTTGTTGAGTATAGGCTCCAGAATAATTTGGGTCCTAAGCTATTTTCGGCTTGGAAGTTCCGATTTCATAAATATGAGCTAGATACAAATCTGATTGGAGATTATCTGTTAATAAATCACTAAAATTCAACATTAAACATTTTCAAAATACAGCTTACTTGCATATATCATGTATAAAAATGTCACCCATACGAAATACAATACGTCAGTGCATTTGTTGAACGGTTAATAACGTACATCCCAAACGTCCCAAATCATTGTCAGAAATGGTCAAATCCATAATATCTATTCATAGGATTTTTAACCTTTTTTTGGAATTTGGTTAGTAAGAGTTGCCTTTTGCCTTCTCGTTCCAGCCGAATCCATTTATCGCTCTTAAAGCACCTTGAGATTTTTTTCATTTACAGAATATTTATGCTATACTACATTTCAATCAAATAGAGTTAAATGCTCTTTAATATCACATTTTTTGAAAAAAAAAACCGAACATAAATACGCAGACTGATTTTGCTTAAGACTTCGATTTGAAAATACATTTATTACACAATTTTCTAACTGTAGTTTATGAACGGCCGCCTGTCTACTGAAAGGTTGTAGATGTTTCAGTATGATGTGTCGACATTTCTCATACCCTTCGGTAACATAAAAATGTATAATAGTGCCTGTAATCCGTATTTATAAGCAAAATAAAAAGAACGGTTCTGTAGTTAGGTTCCATACGTCCTGAAAGGCTGAATATATTGTTACTGAGTTACAACTTACCTCTATTCATGAATCAATACTCATCGAAATACTGTTACGTAATGGTTAGAAACGTTGGTCTTCATTTATTAACGTATATTCATAGCAGATTAGTCTTCGAGTGGTTGTGAATCGTGATTCACTGCTCTCTCCTTCACTTACATTTTAAAGCAGGTGTTAAGGACAACTCTGAAATACGTACAAGTTAGTTTAAGTTCTCTGATTCTGCAGAAAAATATGATCGTTTGGTAATCTAAAAGTAATTGTAAAAGAGCTCAAGGAAACTTTTGAATCTGTAAGTTAAGCCGAATATTAATTATTAAAGCAGGGATAAATTAAAACCGTTTTAAAGTGATTACTAAAAAGTTAGTATATAATTTAAGAGCTTTTAGAATCAAAAAGAATATACTACAATTGACGTAGATTGCTTTGTGAGCAAGAGGTAGCTTTCTTCTGATCGCTTTTTTTCTGTTACTACAACACATTTTTCTGTGGATTCCGCATCATGGTCACTTAATGTTTTAACGTTGTTTTGTTCAGTTAGGTACAATTTAAATACCAACATGACACATCGTATTAGTTATCGGATATAAATATGAAATGGGAAAGAATTATGTTTTAGGCTTTGCATATAATGATAATAATGACTAATGGAATAAGACATTAAATAATTAACTTTAATTGTGTTTCTTCAATTCACAGGTATTTCACACTTACAATTAGACTAGTCCATATACGAAGATAAACGTGGACACACACCCTCAACCTGTAAATAAATATAACTAACTGAAAGGTAAGACTTAATAATCATTTTAT
Organism: Desoria tigrina; assembly: GCA_906901685.1. NCBI lineage: Eukaryota > Metazoa > Arthropoda > Collembola > Entomobryomorpha > Isotomidae > Desoria > Desoria tigrina. The sequence goes on from CAJQTU010000035.1 coordinate 2,264,185, forward strand.
TATAATTTTTGACAAATGAGCCTGTTTATGGAGAGCTTTAGTTTCCGGCAATGTTTTTAATACATCGTATAAAATGAATGTATGGTAGGTGATTCTGAATCTATAGACGGATTTTAATTTTTAATTAACTATTCGTCTCACAATCAGAAGTTGAGTACTTGTTGCTTGTAGACATTTTTTTTTCATGGGAAAGTACATATCCAAATCTTTCTAGAGGGACGTAAATTAGTAAACATGATCTCTAATCCGATACGGAAAGAACGAAGTTCTAATCATAACCTTAAACTTTAATAGTAGTAATACGTTCATACACTGCAGGCCCAAACGTTAACATTGGATAATAACTGAAAAAAATATTAGTCGCTAACACGGAGTTCCAACCACTAAAAAAATTTAAAAAATTCAGAGAAAAATATTTCGTACTTTGAAATTCAGGACCAATGTCTTAGAAATGGAACCACTTGTACTTCTTCCTCCAACAATGCACAACTTCCTCAAATCGGAATTCGCAAAAGATTTTGGAGGTTTCCTGAACGGGATATTTCCAGCCGAACTCTACATCAAACCCAAAGGGACGTCTCAAGTGGATGGGAAATGGCAAGACTGTGATTTACTTCCATCTCTTTTGGATAAAATTAATGAACCGTCCAAAACCTCGTTTCTCATAATTTCGGATTCCGGTTTTGGAAAAACTTCTCTGGCCCTAATTCTTTGCAAAAAACTTTGGGAATCTGAAAATGCAGTAATCCCGATCTACATCCATCTGCCGTCCATACCGAATCCGGAAGATAGAAAAAATCGGCTGCTTCGACAATATCTGAAGAACCGATTTGGCAACGAAGAACTAGCTGAGATTTTGTTAAACCGGCAACTTCTTCTGTTATTGGACGGATACGACGAAATTCACGGAGATTCAGAAACGAACATTTCAGAGACCAATGGTTGGGGAACTAACGTTAAAGTCGTGTATTTCAGTCGCCCCGAAAGGCTTCCCAAAGATAGGCCCAATATTTTAAAATCCGGAACTGGCTATTTCGAATTCTACATTAAACGATTTGAGACTTCGGAGATTTCGGAATATGTTCATCATTTTGTTGAAATTTTATCAAAAGAATGCAAATCTGGCTCTGTTTTGGTGGATATTCAAAATCAAGTAAATGGTACGAAATGGGAGAAAAATCCTGAAAAATACTTAACTTGGATTATGAGATTCCCTGATTTGAACGAATTAGCCCGAAATCCTCTGCTGTTATCATTGATAACCACAGCCTTACCTGGAATGGTTGCAAAATTTAAAGCTACGAACGATGATAAGGTTTTGTTAGCTAGTTCGACAAAAGCCGGGGTTTTTGATCAATTCATGGACCAATGGGGAGATTTTCAGTCGGACAGGATTCAAAAGAAACCGGATCCAAATCCATTCAAATTCTTAGATAAAAATGAATTGAAGGGCTATATTGCAGCATATTCGCAAAACCTTGCAGCCAAGGTTCTGAGAGACGGGTTTTTGGACTCGGATTATTTCTATGAAAATACGTCTTTAGCAGACGATCTTGCAGAACCGTACTTTGATTTAGAATTATTACGTAAATATAATGATGACCCGAGACATCGGGACATTTTTCCAAAATCGGAGCAAAAAATAGAGGACAAAAAGTTGAAGCAAATAGCTTTGGAAATTTTGAGAAGCGGTTGCATGCTTCAGTTCCACGGGAAATCTTGTCGGTTTCAACATCGCGCGGTTTTAGAATACTGCGCTTCTCAGGATATTTTTCGAGATTTTCAATGCGCGTTTGAATTTTACGTATCTGAAGTTGAAATCAAACCTTTGAAACGAGATGTTAAACTAAACCTCGCGTTTCTTCGCGATCGAAGTGTAATTAGTCTGTTAGGTGACCGCGTCAAGACCGAATCTAACTTTCGCGAACATTTATTTCGGGTTGTGGAACTTTCCAAACACAGTTCGAGTTTTAACAAAATGGCATCAAACGCAGTAACGATTTTAAATTGCGGAAGAGTAAGTTTCTCAAACATGAATTTTCGGGATGTGCAGTTACCCTGTGCGGATTTCCAGCAAGCGCTTTGCTCAAATACTGATTTCCGCGGCGCGAATTTGTTACGCGCGAATTTTGAAAATGCGTGGTTTCCAAATTGTAACTTCCAAGGGGCGTATCTGAACGAGGTGGAAACAGGCGAAGGAGTGCCTTTTAAAACTTCGGATGGAAACGGGATTTCGGATATTTTGAATTGGGTTGATAAGAAAGGTCGGGAATTTTGGATAACCGTTTCACCTTCTAGCAGCAAAATTGAAAAATATGATGTAAAAACCGGGGAAAAAAATAAAGTTCCATTGGCTGATTTTGGAGAATCAGTATCAGATAGTCTGAAAATTCGCCTTTGTAAAGATACACACGGCAGGATGTTTATGATAACTTGGGAACAAAAATTGAGAAACACGTCGTTTACGATTTATGCAATCCCAAGTTTTAAGAAGCTTAGCACTGTTTCATTTGACCCCGGGTATTATATAAATAATTACGTATATATTTCAACTGATTCTTCCGGGGATCACGTCTTGGTGAATTTATTTAAGACAATCCGCGTGTTTAACATTTCCGACTTCAAATCGTCGAAATCCAGAGCTTTGGAACCCAAAATCATCCACGATTGGAAACTTTTGGAAATTACTAAACCAGAAATCCAATTTCCAAGCGATCCGTCTAGAACATATAAGGTCCCGGGCTTTTCAGCCGCTACAATTTCCGGAAGTGGACTAAAAGCTGCCTTCTCCATTGCCTGGAACGTTTACATCTGTCCTGTTGGAACCAATAAAATCACTCATTTCCAGCTGGATGAGACCATTGCGGATGAAATGCAATTTACACCCGATGAGGAATGGCTAATTGTAGTTAATGTCCTATTTTTAAAATTTATCAACATTTCCAAGAAAAGTATGACCGTTACAGAGCACGGCAGTTCCGAAAGTGTAATCGCAATTTCCCCAGACTCCTCGATATTAGCACTGACATCTATTCATTTTGCGGATTGCGTGAAACTATTTGCTATAAAAAATGGTCAATTATTGAAACAACTGACTTCCTATTACGTAGAAGCCCACTCTGGACTTGCTTTTTCATCGAATGGTCAATATTTAGCAGCATCTTCAGGTTACCACCCAAATATTCGGGTTTGGAAAATCGGTTTGAATAATAGTGCGGAACTTCCAGTTGTAGATAATCAGAAGTTCGACGCGGGGATGCTGGCTAAATCTCGCGACTGGCTGGTTTGGGTTGACAGTAAAAATCTATTTAGCTTTAAATCGGACGAAGGAATGATGCGTTTTTGGAATTTGGCATCGTCTTGTGTCGGAAGGGTTGTCAGCTTGTCCGGTTTTGGCGACAGCATCCTCGCTGTCGGTTTCATTGACGAGTTGTTACTAGTAATCGGTTGCGGTGAAACGGACAACGTTGCTTTGGTCAAGACTTCTGGAGATTTAGTAAGGCGATTTACCTTTGCGGATCCAAATACGGAATGGGACAATAATTTTAGTGTAAACACCATCTGCAGTTCCAAGAAGTACTTTGCAACTGCCGCCGGGACGAATCTGCATTTGTTTGAAATTGACACGCGGTCGGATTCTTTGTTCAAGGAAATCGTCTTTGCTGGAATGGAAATGGAAACCAAAGTATCGTTGACACCTGATTCATTATACGATGACGGCAAAGACTGTGATTATGTAGACATAAAATTCAATCGCAGTGGTTCGTTGTTGGTAACACTGAGGAACTCAAACGCCATTGAATTGTTTGATACCGCGAGGAAAATCCTATTAAACAAAATTGAAAATTATGGTGGGTTTGAGAGGGCAACCAGGATTGATTTCCTCAACAACGATAAAACGTTACTTATTGCACATATGGGGTTTGTTCTTATAACATTGGACACGAGATCGGAAACATTTGAACGAGTCAATGGTCTTGAAGGGGCAATTGTATTCAAAGAAATTGAATCCCGCAACATTATGGTGACCGGGAATAGGAACGCGGTGGTGGAATTGTGGGAAATCTCAAATTGGGCTAATATTCTGAAAATTCCAATGTGGTATCCTATCCGATCTCTCGAAACTGTTCAAACTAACGATCCCAGGACATTTACCTTATTTGTCGGGGGTGTAAACCGTAACTTGAGCGTCATAAAACTAACAGAATGTGAAACCACTGGCGATTGGACATGGTCACTTATTTGGTCAAACGGATTCGACGTGAAATTCACCGCTTTCGAAGCGAATATTGAACAAGCCGTGGGGCTAAGTGAGATGGATTGTAGCACCCTGTACTTTTTCGGGGCAAAGGGCGAAGCATCTCAAAATTCGTATTATGTTCATTGGGCAGACTTCATTCTCCCAATCCCTGGGACGGGGAACCCTGAGTCTTGTTTTGCACTAACAACTCCAGAAATTCCCTTATCCATTTCGATGGACAACTGGGTCGTTTCCATTGCAGTACAAAAAGTTGTAAGTTCTATTTTCTCAAAATTGCCAATAAAACACGTGGAATTGGTGCTGGAAGGGATGAGAGACAATCGGAGATTTGCCCTCATTTCCGACTTGACTCATAGTAGACGAGGGGCTATTTTTAATGTGAGACCCGTGGGGGATTTGCAAAGATTTAAACGATATTCTGAGAAGTACAAAGCTGTTCAGAAACGAATTAGTAGGGCTCAGGGATTGGAGCTTTTGCGAAGTATTCAAGATGATCAGCATTCTAAGGAATGTAGTAAGGGTTATCATTTCTTGAAAAACAATTGTGCGGTTTGGGCTAGAGAAAAATTGGAGTTTTTAGGATTTGAGTTTTTTAAACCTTGGTATGAAGCCGTTTTTGTGCTCCCCTCTGATGTAATTAAATGATAGATTGTTATTACAATTGGGTTAATTATTGTTAGTAAGATTATATGAATATTCGACAAAAAGTAATTGAGATGCTGTCGAAGATGACAGTGATTATAATTGTAGATTAATATGATTAATGCCTTTAATAAGGCAATTACATTGTAGAAAAAGTTACCGTAAATTTATTTTATACATAGATGCCCGTGTAAATTATAGTCCATTACGCTTTGGGCTGTGAAAATATACTCAAACTTAAAGGAATGTTTTGAATTGGCCATTGTTTATCAATTGTATATTGCCAATGTATATTGTTTTTATAAGTGTGCTTAAGATTTAAGTTTTCATCGTTATAAGCTTGTAAACGATGGGTTTCTTCATTGATGTTATTAAAAGTATTCAATTTTTTAATAAACTCCGGATATGATTAATCAAACATTATTAGAATAATAATTACCTCGTTCGATTCATTGACACAAGTATAATAAACCGTTGCAAACGCACGTAAGGAAGGGAAGAAACCACACGACAAACTGACAAACTGCACTTGCGCCATATTGCGCGGTCACACTGCACTCCCTGGTGCTAATTTGTGTAAACGGGAGTGATTGCCGTATCCGAACAATCTCTTAATTAGTTGTTGAATACGGATAGGAGTCATCTTATTGGAAATTTTACATTTTGGGCGGTCAGGGGGTGTGACCAAAGTTTTAAAGATATATTCCACTTATGCCCAAGCAAATGCTGGTTTGATATCCGAAAACCATTTTTTTAAAACTGCAACCGTTCAATAGTTAGAGCTCCAACGGACAGACAGACAGGCTGACAAAGTCTTTCCATTAATGGGTTTCACCCCTCAATAAAGTAGGTTAAATTAAATGGTAAATTCTATTTTAAGAATCCAGTCATCATTTACTATATCTTTAGAAGCTAACCAAATATGAGCAGTCACCCGGGTGCCCCGAATTGGACTCCCCCGGACATCAGCTCAGTCACCGATATCCAGTCCATCGTCGAGGACGGTCACAAAATCCAACCCGGTTCCAACCGCGTGTCCCTCGTCCTTAAAAACCGACACTTCTTCTCCAACCACGCGTCCCTACTGATAGAAACCATCTTGAAGCTGGAGAGCGGGAAATTGAAACACCTCATATTCCGCTCCGATCTCTTCTATACTCCGGAACGATGGACCGACTTCGTCGCCGCCGACGCCAACGTCTACGTCAACGTCATGGACGAGGCGGAGCTTCGGAAATTCCTCAAGGGTCGAAAGCGACAGAGCTGGGAAATTAGTCGGGACCAGATGATCAAACTGATTAAGGCTCTGCAACTGGAAGTTCGGGTTCGGGATCGGACGTACAATATCGCGGGGGCAAATCCGGTCTCCTCGACGAGTTACAGCAAAGACTACAAGAAGGTCCACAACTGCGTCAGTTGGTGTCAGGGGATTCTGAAGCAGGAGCTGGGAATCGAACTGGGCTCAAAGTGGACGCCCATTAAGGTGCCAAAGCTCATTGTCGACAATGCCATGGCTTATTATGGTGTCAACGTCACTGACCCCGATGACGGTCATCCTGGCCAAAAATTGGAAATCATTGCTGGTCCAATCGATTCTAAAAATGGAGATCGGACACTACCACAATATTACGAAGAGGATATCAGCCCTTGACTTATAATAGAATATAAAATACATTTTCACATCATTTAGTAATGGCTCTGCAGTTTTATAAACTTCATTTACTTTGCTGTATGTTAAAATACGCAGCTATTTGAAAACTTTTATAGTTTGCAAACTTCAACTATTTATACAAATTCCTTATTATTGGTTATCTTTATCAAATGTAATATTCTTTTGTTTATCTAAAATATGAGATTCTGACTAATTTAGTTGAATCGTTTAATGCCAAGGATTTGTTGTATATTTCATTAGCTCAGCCAAAGCATGAAAATTGTTTTTTTAATTTTTATGATATTGTACTGGTGATATAATTCGTATCATTACCTAAAATTAAGTACAAATTTAATCAATACACTTATGAATCTGTTTAGTTCTGAAGTACAAATAGGAAATTAACAGAGAATCCCAAAAGTCCCAATCTTGTGTACTATTCAACACAAATCCATGAAAGTTTTAAAACTCACATTCCATGTTCAACCCCAACGTTTTAAGAATCCACCAGAAATTAAATTATAGTATTTATTCATATATTTGTACAGACCTATCGGATAAAAGCCAAAAATTGATTTTAATAAAAAACACTTCAAACATTAAAATGTTTGTATTTCCTCAAAATAATTCAACGTTTTCAAAATCGCTCCAAAACTCGTAATTTAGCAAGCGTTTGAAAAATAAAATGTCAATAATTTTCAAATTCGTAAAGTTTTACAACCTCGTAATGGCTCATAGACTTCAATTCTGGCACTCGACTCATTTTTTTATAGTCTAAAGGTATGTCGAAGAAAATCAAGTCAGCCTTATCTCTCCATTACCTCCAGTGTCAGCTCACAACTAATGAAAATGCGTCTTTAAATCCCTAGATTTCCGCGAATTTCCTGTCTACTCGTCATGGAACGCTTGAAATCAGCCGTTGAGGATCAGCTAATAAAAAACCTAATCTTCCAAGGCGGATCGGTGAAAGGAACTGCGTATATCGGAGCGATTGCGGGACTTGAGAAACGGGGGATTCTGTCGGGGATTGAACATGTCGGTGGGACGTCGGCGGGGGCGATTACGGCCCTCTTGGTCGCCTTAAACTACAGTTCCGAAGAACTGAAAAATACTTTGGCGGAGCGGGACTTGTCCTCTTTCCTCGACAAAGATCACTTGTGGTTGTCCAAGAAAAACTTGACGAATTGGGATAATGCAGGTTCTTCCCAGAAATCATCCACCGTTTCCGGAGTTATTCTTGAGGTTAAAATCCGATGGCCCTCTTATTTAATGTCTTTCAGGTTTAAAAATTTGTCAAATTAAGAATTAAATATTTTAACAGCTGAACAGCGTCAATTTGGGACTCTATCCAGGAGAGGATATCCGAACATGGCTCGACTCCCTCATCCGTGCCAAATCCAAGAACCGAATTAAACATTGCACTTTTAAGGAGTTCAGAGACGAAGGTTTCAAGGATCTCCACGTCGTTGGATATAATCTGAGCAGATCTGAAACTACGGTCTTTAACTATAAAACTACTCCAAACATGATTGTTTCAGATGCAGTTCGGATCTCCATTTCAATCCCAGTCATATTCTGCCCTCATCAGGTTTTTGAGAAGGTTGACGGGGAAAGACAACGTGTAAAAACCGTGGATGTCGAAAACGACGGAAACGTGGACGAAAAATCTGTCGACAAGAACATGTATGACGCCGACATTTGGATTGACGGAGGAATAACGGACAATTATCCCGAAATACTCCTTCAAAACAAGCCATTCTTAGACAATACGACGATTGGATTTTATTTGACCAAAAATGTTAATCCAGAAAATCCGACTTGTCAAAACCCCCACCGACCCAAGAAGATCAGTGGCACTCGGGACTATCTCGCTACTGTTTTTCAGGCTGCACTCTACGGCAACCAACAACAGAATCGCCATCAAACATGCCAGGAACGCTGTCCGAATCTCATCACAATTTACATTCATTCTTGTGACATTGGCAGTTTGGAGTTTAATTTGTCGGTGGAACAGAAAAATCAGCTCATTAAATCCGGTTGGGATTCTGTGGAAAAGGCATTTTCTGGAACGGATGATTGTCCTATTCGCTTAGAGGATCAACCAGCAACTCCCGAGAAAAGCTGCAATATCGTTTAATTTTAATCTTTGTAATATTGGACAAACTTGCAATTTTAACTTCGTGCAGAACTGAATCAGAGAACCAATATTTAACTGTAAAGAGCAAAGAGGGGACTCTAGTAAGAGGGAACAAAAAAATAAACTGTTTTTAATACTATTTTGTTTTTTACATTCCAAAAACGGAAAATGCTTATCTGTTCGAGTTCGAGCGCCAACGGATGGACGGACAGAGTAGAACTATTAAGGGGTTTCACCCCTTATTAAATAGATATAGAAGGCAATATTGACCTTTAGAAAAAACATTTAATCAGTCCATAAAATAAATAACATGTATCTATACGAAGTCAATCTCATATTAATAAAAGTACATTATGTATTAGGTACATCGTATTAGTTAATGAGTAACAATATTATACCAAATAGTTTTGAAATTGGGCACGACAAGACTGAACCAGGAAAGCCTTGCTTATGGATTTCATCAAACGATAATGGTTTACAACTATTTTACAGAAAATAGCTCATTGAATAACAAATATTTAAATAAAATTAGCAACTCAGAATCAGCATCAGAGTTCCCTCATGCGTTCTCAATCTTTCGATATTCGTTCTGTTCATATTCTGTAGCAAGACCACGATCACGTTTCGCTTTAAATCCTTCAATGTTGTGTGTCAAAAATGTATCCGACATCAGTTCTTGGATATACCGTAGTGCAGCAATTCTGCCCGGTTGAACCTTAAATATTGAGCGTTTTGCAGGTGTTTTGTCGAGAACATGAACTCCGTCTTCATTGACCTCGATCTTCAGTTGACTAAAATAAAAAGGGTAGCGAATGTAAAATGCACCATATACATAAAGAAAGTTCATTGTCTAAATTAGCATAATAATTGACATAAGTTAAACGGCACCTTTCTTGTAAATAAATACCCAGGAACAAGTTGGCTTCTTTGAATTCACTGTAATTGTTGTTGCTAACTAGAATAGAGTTATTCTCCACAGCGTATTGTATCACAGCCCTTGAAATAATAGCACACATTTCTATTATGATGATGATTTCATTCAATCCGTCGTACAAACTATATATAGGTAATTAAAAGTCGTTAGTTTTACATTTCTTCGTCCTGGTGAGACTCCACAATATTAAAGCTGTGTGGATAGGTTTGCTGGAGCTGCATCAATTTCGATTTATCTTTGACGATTTCAATATTTGCGGAGTCAAAGTAGGAAGATTTCAGAAATATCTTCACATTAGCACCATAATGTTTCGAAAAATACTCAATGAGGTATTCGAATATAGCAGGATCTATGGAAGGGGCTGGGATTTGTGAGGAGCCACTATAATAAGCTCTGCCCACATTAGCCCCATCGACAACCACATGTCTGGTATGCAGTACATTGGTATTGAATTCCTTTCCTACCATAGGAGAGAAGAAATATACTGGTTGCTTCGGTGGCCCACCTGTTAATCCATAAATTTAATTTGCAATTAGAATCTACACATTTACAGAAACAATATAATTATGCTAATTTATGTTTGATGACATACGGTTTTGTGCTGTATTTTTTGCTGCCAAATCGTTCGTAATCGTAAGGATATCGATTGATCTGCTTTGGTTACTCAACTGGTTTTCTTGCCTAATTATTTGTTGTTTAAGCTCCTTGATTTTATTCATCAGAATTTGTTGATATCCGTCAACTAGTTCCTGCTCAGCTTTCAGTTCTTCATTTTCTTTTCGAAGTCGTCGATTGTTTTCATCCAGTAATAGGTTTCGCTCTCTGGAAGCCCTTAGTTCCTTAGTTTCTTGTAGTGTCATTGGCTCCCGTCCATTTTTTTCAGAACATTTGAGTTTTGTTAAGTTATTAAGAGGATCCTTTAACTCGCATTGGCGTTGCACTAAATCGGCGGATGCTTTCATCAATTCCTTTCGTTTATTTTCAATTGTCTGTAGGATTTGTTCCAATTCCTTTTGATGATAAACTTTATCCAACTTTTGATTTTCAATGCATTTATTTAGAGCTGCAGATTCCGTCTTGTATTTTTCAAGTTGCTGCATAATCTGTACTTTTTCGTGCTTTAATTGCATAATTGTCGCTTTGAGATTATGTGACTCTTCAATTGAATCTTCAAGTTCCTTCAGTTTCGATGTAATCCGTCTTTCGTTATTTTGAGATCTTTTCAGATCTTCCATTACTTTAATGAGTTTTGAGTTTTCAGGTTCAATCACGTCCATGCTATAATAAAAATTCAAACGATATAGATGGTAAGTTGCCGGTTTAAAAGTACATGGAGATATTTGTTTTGTCCCCCTGTCCAAATAAGATTGGAATACGTGTGAAGAGATAGAGTCACATTAGAAATATTTTTAACAGCGGTTTATATCCGATGGAATACACACACTCCATTTCCTTAAATCTAATTGTGTCGTAATCGTATTGTACTCACATTATTTTAGACGATTCGGTATTGACTTGCATAATAACATCAGATGGCCCCATAACTTCATTTAATTCATCAACGGAAACAAAATACTTCGTCTCAAAATCATTACAAGTTTGCAGGCCGAGTTCGTAATTGACGTCTGGATCGTGGTCTTCGGCCGAGGATTTATTGCTGTGATGAGAAGATAAGAATGCCTCGGTAACGTTTTCGAGCACATTTGTTGACTCGGATCTAAATGAGACAAGAGCAAAGCTCAGATTTGAAATTATAATGATAACACGTAACGATAAATGCAATCGTGTTTGATATTGATTGCAGAATTGTGTGCTGAAAATTGCTAAAACAAACTCGAGACTTACAGTTCCATAGATTCACGTGGCGTAGCTAAATTTGTCTTCTCAGCATTTGGCGAAACCGTTGCCGGTTCATGACCTTCCGGACTCGGTTTGCTAACCGTCTGCGTGTCCTTATTGTGCTTCTTATACCTGGAAATCACAATCGACAAATGTTTAATGTCAAAATTGCCAATATCTTCGGTACACCCATATGTGAGATAGCTGTCAAACGGCCTGACCTAGCTATAAGGTCACCAACTTTTGTAGGCACATTCTCTAACACTAATTTCAAACGTGTTGGCTTGAAGATTACAATTGATGTAAAGTAATGACCATTACACTATGTCGAAAATTTGCGTAATTTTGCGCCGAATGTCGACAATTACCGATTCGGCCACTCTCACCTGTCCCAAGACTTCCAACTCAATTCCGTGCCCATTTCTTTCTTCCGAATGCAAGGTCGGATGTGACTTGTGAGATCGGAAGTCGGCAATAAACGGGTACAAATGGGGCATTTCACTCGTCCCGTCCCTTTATGGACCCGGGACACATGGGATCTGATGGATGATATCTTCAGAATCTTAGAACATTCTTCAACAGGGCACTTCTGGGTGGGCGGATCATCTTTCCCATTTAAAGTATATTTTATTTTGAATGTGGTATCAACACCCGGACCCGGTTTCTTGTTTTTCCTGGATCCTTTCCCTCTAGTAGGCGTCCTCTTAGTCTTGCCCATCTTCAAATTTCTCCTAGAATATACAAATAAAGGAAACGGTTGAATTTGGACAATAACAAGTTCTCGCAATTAGGTTTCGAAACGTAAACTGTACTTACAACGCAATTAACGACGAAAGTGCTAAGGAAGTAGCGTTTGGACTGCTCACTTAATCAAATCTTTCCGTTCCACCTTCAAATTCATGATCCAACTTCAAGTAACATCACAAGTACTCCATACTAAAAATATTGAGCGAATGTGGAATGACCCGATCCGCCGACTGCAATACATTCAGTATTTGTACCATTTTGCTTTCACCATCAGTCAGTATTTCTCAGCGATAATCCACTGTTAATCAGTTGATTTACTTTCTGTGAGCAGAATGCAGAAGATTTGAGATTTGTTATATTTTGCGCCGATAATATCAAATCAAAGGGTGCATGCATGGAGCCCCTAAGCCTTACACCCTATCGCCAAAGGCCCCTTCCGCTTGCCACCAATCGCCAAGGCCCTCCACCGTCTACCCGTTAATCAGAGTCTATATCATTAATTAGTGGCCAAGCCAAGGGTATGACATTAATGGGACCGGACGGGATTCCCTATACTTGCAATGTTAAACTCGGGTATGAGTGTGAGAGAGAGGAGAGGACGGAATTCCCTATACTTGCAATGTTAAACTCGGGTATGAGTGTGAGAGAGAGGAGCGGACGGGATTCCCTATACTTGCAATGTTAAACTCGGGTATGAGTGTGAGAGAGAGGAGCGGACGGGATTCCCTATACTTGCAATGTTAAACTCGGGTATGAGTGTGAGAGAGAGGAGAGGACGGGATTCCCTATACTTGCAATGTTAAACTCGGGTATGAGTGTGAGAGAGAGGAGCGGACGGGATTCCCTATACTTGCAATGTTAAACTCGGGTATGAGTGTGAGAGAGAGGAGAGGACGGGATTCCCTATACTTGCAATGTTAAACTCGGGTATGAGTGTGAGAGAGAGGAGAGGACGGGATTCCCTATACTTGCAATGTTAAACTCGGGGATGAGTGTGAGAGAGAGGAGTGGACGGGATTCCCTATACTTGCAATGTTAAACTCGGGTATGAGTGTGAGAGAGAAGAGAGGAGCGGACGGGATTCCCTATACTTGCAATGTTAAACTCGGATATGAGTGTGAGAGAGGGGAGAGGACGGGATTCCCTATACTTGCAATGTTAAACTCGGGTATGAGGAGAGAGGAGAGGAAGTTATCTCAGTTTCAGTAGTCGGTTTTCATTAGTAATCTATCCCGTCCTCGTTGTGAAAACGATGTGTAAATCATATCATCTCTGTTGGACCTAAAGCTATCGCAAAACAAAAACGAAGGGATTCCCTATACTAACTAGCAATAGTTGCAAAAGTTGCAATCAATGTTAAACTCAGGTATATGCAACCATTTCAAAATGCAATGCAACCTATAACATTTTTGAGCAGTTTACAGTTCAGTTTGCAGTTTGTGCAGTGCAAAGTTTGCACACATCACATTTCTACTTCAAAAACCGAAAAATCTTTCTTCATTTGTCTTCCAATTTCCAAATCCGAATCCAAAATCACAAATATGATTATGAAATACAGAATAAATTCGTTTGCTTTGTCGTTAACAAATTTTTGTTAATATTCAATATTATAAGAATAATAGAATAGATAATAATAGTAATCACTTACATGTTATATAGTTAGTGAAGAGTTGAAGAGTGACGAATAATTATTATTGAAGAGAGAAACAGAAAGTATGAAGTATTTAAAGGCTAATTGATTTGAATTGTAAACCTTTTACCTTCTTTCTTTTGTTGTACATTTGACATTGTATATTAAATATTAATCCCTAAAAAAGATTGTAAATATTATTGTATTCAAATAACCTCTCCGATCCCGCTCTACAACCATTTAACATTAACATTAACAGTCCGTGTCGTTACTCAATGACAACATTGACGACTACACAAACTGACGGTGGCCGCAGATTTGCGTAGTTGCGATACATGCTAAACGCCTAAACTAAACACCGTTTACGTTTCCTATATTCCTACAAGTTACAGCGTTTGTTTAGTAACACTAAACCGGCTTTAGTTCACTTACAGAATTATGCAACAGAAATAAACGGGGAATCAAGTTATCCTTTTTGAGGTCGATGCATGATCTCTTCTGATTTGAAACTGTCAATTATATTTGAATATAAATGTGCATTGTCCATATGACGATTAAATACATCGCTGAAAATAATAGTGAACTCTTATCGAGTCATAAAATTCAGAAACAGTGAATTCCTTAATCAGAGTTTTGGTGTCCAAATTCAAATTTAGTTTGAATAGAATTCAGTTCAAGATTGTTAAGGGGCCAGAGTAGTTTAGAGGCAGGCAAGTTTTGATAAAAATTTTGCATTCCTAGCAACCAAATTGATAAAGATAAAAGATGAAAAAGGTACAAGAATGCTATAGTAAAATGTCGTGTTGGCATAGTAACCATCCATAAAACTGATCATTTGAAGCCCTTGGCAACTTACTCTTGTTTTTAATTTTCCAGCAAACCCCCCGCCCAATAGGGTCATTATAGAGACTCGATTTTTTTTCTAATGTGTAGACAATTTCATTGCGGAGGTGCATTGATGGGTCAAAAGTGTGCTAAGTAGCAAGGATTTCATGCTAAAAATTAAAAACCAAAACCACACACCGTTGTTTTTTACTAAAACGCGATTTACTATAGGATAGCTTCAAAAAAATGTAATTTCGACCCATCAATGCACCTCCGCAATGAAATTGTCTACACATTAGAAAAAAAATCGAGTCCCTATAATGAACCTATCGGGCTGGGGGCTTGTTGGAAGCTTAAAAACATGATTTTGTAATAATTAAATTGTAGCTGCCTTAAACCCCATAGGGTCAGTTAAATGATTTCTTAATTTGATGATTGAAAATATCTTTCTAAGGTATTTTGTCAATTATTTTTAGATGCATTGGTTCATGAGATAAAGGGACCCAAAGTACCCACCTTGACACCCATTTTCCCATAGCGATAACTACTCTGGCCCCTTAAACTTCCGAATAAATATATGTTTCTGCGATTCAATCTGTCCGATAGATGAATAGTATTATCCTAATATTTGTCAAACGATCCGTACAATTTATGTATTACATGCCGATAGATTCGGATCTGTGATCTGATGTAGTTTCAAATCTCAATATTGGGATCTGAAACAGTTTTTACAAATGCAAAACTCGACTGATCACCAGGAAAATAAACAATTATTACCTAAATTTCAATGATTTTCAGAAATGACGGATTCACATGAATGGGTTCTGGAACAAAGGGTGAAAACTTTATTAATGCCGTAATTAATACTCGCAGCACAGCTACAGGTGCGTGATTAATGCTAATTCATAAATCCAGACAATTATCAAGTTAATCAGATACTTCATCATCGGAATCTTCTTCAAACTTGAATTCCTTCTTGGAATTTGATTCCCGTGTTACGATCCTCGATGCGACTTCTGAACCATCCACCACAGGGCTTTCGCAATCTTCATCTTCAGAATCCGAATCGGAACCGGAATCCGATGTATCAAAGTCGGCAGAGTAATTTATTTTCTTAGAGACTGATCGCCGAGGAGCTGGCTTTCTTTCGTTCTCAGCTAAACCACTTGCTGTGTTCTTTAGCAGTTCGTCACATCTTCCAAGTACCACTGAGGGCATCTGAACCGTTTTCTTGAGAGCTCTGGGTGCAGGTTTTAGAAATGTATCTTCATCTAAAGTTGCTTCAACTTTCATAGCAGGAATAGTTTCGGAACCCCATCGTCTCCGTTTTCTCGGGTTGATAACAAGATCCCGCAGGGATTGCCTACGAGGGTTACTACTTGTCGACGGGGTTTCGCCAAAACCATCATCGGAGTCGGACCGAGATTGACTGTCGTCTTCAGAGAAAGAATCTTCATCAGAAGATGAACTGGAGGATTCGTCGCTACTTTCAGATTCAGACTCTTGTAGTTTCCTGGATTTGGATTTAGCTCCTCCTGCTCTTGCCTTTGGAGTACGTGGTTTTCTCGGCTTTTTATTAGTATCCGCTTTTCTTGGCTTCCTCTTGGTAAATTTAATCCCAGCACGACGACCGAGGATGTAAATCTCATCGATCATCTGCATTACTTCTGGAAGAGGAAGCCTCTGAAGAACTAGTCCGGTACGCGACGTTCCAGGGGTTGTTGTTGGTGTTTTCTGATAATTGAGATATACGAAAGAGTTAGGTTGCGTTAAAGTATAAGTATGTATTGTGGATGATAATACGTAACAAAACAACATAATAATCAGAAAATGCACTACGAAAGGGAAATTAGCTGGCAGTACCATATGGATCGGTGTCGTCGTGTGTTCGGGATGTTCCTTTGACATATGGTAATCCAGATAATTCATGCCCTCTCTGTACTTCGTACTTGTCTTCAGTTGTTTTCCACAAATGTCACAAAAAACTATAAGGGCAGCCGCACAGTGTACCATTTTTTTGTGACCTTTTAGGCTGGCTTCCAGTGCGTATGACTTGTCACACAGGTCGCATTTGAATTTTTTCTCCGATAAAAGATTTGCCATTCTCCGGCGCCACTGAAATCCACAAGATCAGAATTGAAAAAATATGCAAGTCAAAATCAAATCATTTTCATACAATCCCGTAATGTAAGCAAGTGTCAAGTGTTCGAGTGTTAGAAATATCGGTTTCAGACATACTATCTCTGACAACCTTGCCAATGAATCCCAAATCAAACCGAAAGCATAGATTTCACTTACCACTCCGGTGTAATGTTTACTTGGTTTATCGTGCATCCTCATGATGTGCATTTGAAGTTCTCGAGGTCTAGATAGCTTAGCAGGACACTGCGGACACGGAAAGCGTGGGTTGTCCGATTCTTTGTGGTTGTGGATCGTCAATTTGTGTATAGCCAGACTGGCCTGGTTCCCTCTGAATGCTTGTTTACAAATAGTACAGTACACACGGTACTCTTTTGGACCGTCGCGATGCTTGGCAGTCATGTGCTTCTCCAGGAACTCTTTGGTTTTATAATTACATTGGCATATAGGACAAGGATGGACCACTGTTTCGGTTGATGTAGTGGCTGCGGCTGAGACCTCAACAGAATCAGCAGCTGCTTCAACAGTATCGGAATTCCCAGTCTCAATTAATGCCTGCGGTAGATTGGAAATATTGGTAGAAGTTGAAGTGCTCGTATTTGGACCTTCCTTCAAAGGGCCTGGTTCTGATGTCACTTCAGTCAATCCTGATTTCGGGGGTCCAGCATCATTCATCTTTATACCACAAAAATAAAGTTACAAGATACAAGATGACAATTAAATAAGACTATTTCCAGCCGACAAACCCAATTTGATTACCTCAGTGTTGTAATGTTTCGTTGTAGATGAAGTGATTCTGATTTCGGTATGTATATGTGCACTTCTGAAATGAAATCGAAGTTCTGTACTTGACAGGAACGATCGTCGACACAATTCACATTTGAAATCTTTATATCCACCAGTCATTTTGCGTGGGATCTGTATATAACATTATAAACCATTTATTAATTACCTAAATACTTTGCTAGGAATTTGAATTACAAAATTTTGAAAATTAAAATTCGACATACGGATTTCTCGTCCAAATGTAATTTAGTTATGTGCTCAGTACGTTGATCTTCGGAGCTAAGGGTTTCGCTGCACCAATAACATGGGTAGTACCTCAACGGACACTCCTTAGAGAAATGAGCATCTCGCTTTACTTCTGAGCTGAATCCAAAATTGCAGCTGCCACAAAGATGACGGTAACCAGTTCGAGGACCCATCTGGATCGCCGGATGACCTCGTACTTTGTGAGCGTTTAGAAACTCATTTGTTGAAAACCGGGAGTCACATATTTCACAAGTGAAGTCAGGTGTAGCCCCTTTGTCCTCTATAAGCTTGCACAGATCCTCGTCCATAGTATCACTCCAATGGACCTAATCAATCAAACGAAGAAAACAAATAAACCAACGAACCTGTAAGTGGTTTAGAAATACATGCAATACTCACTTCTGGATGACACCGGATGATGTGCTCGGCAAGATGCTCAGTGACCTTCACAATGATGCCACATGTTTGACAGATAAATCGGTGAATATTCCTATGATTGAGTAGTTTGGTAAACGAATCGAAAAATAACGGGCATAAGCCACACCAAAATTTTTCAGCAGAAGTCGTTGTCTGCATGCTGCTAACTCCCATAATAAACTGTAATTTGCATGAAAACAAACATTAATTCAATAACTTATTCTTCTAAACATTCGTAAATATGAAGTAATTAATGATAATTAAGATAATTTGATACTATCAAGTAAGACATTTTTTATGAAACTTACGGAGTTAGATTCCGACGGATGAGTTTTCAAATGATTGAGAAGATTTAAATTCATATTATACTGTTTTGGGCATACTGGGCATTGGAACATTTTACTCTTCCGGTGATATCGCCAAATGTGACCCACGAGGCGATGTTTTGTATCGTAAATCTGAGGACACCGGCTACATGAATACTGCTTTTTCGTTTCGTGAAACTTCTTAACATGGTGGGCACAGGATTTTGCTGAGTTGAAAACCATAGAACAGTATGAACATTTCAGTGTTGAAGCCTCCAAGGTTTTGACATTTTCGAGTACTACTGGACTGTATGGCAAAGTTTCAGTATTCCCTGTTGGAGGAGGGACTAGATTTTTTGAAAGTACTCGAGGTCCAGGTTTTTTCTCTCTCTTCTTAGGATTTTCTAACCTCTTTCGCCCTCGCCGTCCGGGTGTCGTTGTTTTATGTCTAGCCTTTGACGGGGAATGGGACTTATGATACCAATCCGGATCGACAGTTGTGGAGACTTCGACCCCATAATCCGCGTCACTGCTAGCGACAGACGCTGAGGATGTGTGGTGGGGGTGATTGTAAAACTGAGAATTTACCGCTTGCGGTGTGCCATAGGAGTTCGGAGTCCAATTGTTTGAAACCTGCAGGTTTTCAAACGGCATGTGCTGATGATGATGTGTCTGAGACTGATGTGAACTTGAATTCCCAGGAACTTGTAAATTGAGTGGAATGTTTGGAATGTTATTGAACGCAGTATAGGGATTCTGAGGTCCAACATGAAGGAGTCGATGAATAAAATCGTCGGCAGCAATATTGCCCGTGTGCTGTAGGGGTTGGTGGATTTGTTGATTTCCAAACTGGACATTTTGACTCTATAATTAGAAATTAGGTATTAATTAATTAAATTAGATATTAACTCCAATCAAATATAAGGGTATTGAAGTTAGTTGAAAGGTTGCGAAATGCAGATCATTAAGTCATTTATTCGATTTTTGAGGTAGGTTATGGTTATGGTTGTGTATCCGTATTCCAAATTCCCATAACCTTATTCGGAGTTTATTTCGTCATTCAAATAACGTTTCAGATAATTTTTAACAGCTACAAAATTCCCAAAAAACTGATTGATAAGTAGCACAATATTTATAGTGTGTGGAATGGCACTGTATGTGACTTAATTCTGAATCTTTTAGTTTGATCAATGATCATACCTGATTAGGAAGTTCATACGAATCTTCTACGTAATCAGATCCAGGCGTCCAGGCATCATCACCTCCATGATCGTCATCATGATAATGACTTTCGTGTACATCTCGGGCAAGTGCTAGTGTTGGCCATCGAACTGAATCATTCCCCGCCGACGCACCACCACCAGTTCTAGATATATCTGTATATGTAGGCATGGTTGGGTGCGGGTGCCTTGACGGGACGGGGGGAGGCGGACTGCAATATAATTGACTGTCTGAAACTGTTGAACTGAAATTTGCTGAAGGTGCTTTTGGTGCTCTCTAGGCAAAAAAAATAGAACAATTAAATGAGCACATTATTTAGAACAATTATTGACATTTTCACTATAAACCCACTTTAAAATTTAATACGAATTCAGAATAAAGTAAGTACCTTTCTTCTTGTTTGACCACCAGGATTGTTCGTCCTTGGAGTCGACTCTCCTTTGGGTTTTCGAACGCGAGGCTTTCTCTGTTTTGGCTCCTTAGGCAGTAATTCTCCTTGACTGTTTCGACGCTTCTGCTCCCCATTGGGTTTGTAAGTGAAGCCTTCGCTTATCCTCTTCTCAGCCCGTCGACGTCGGAAACCTTCGTTTAATTTCCTCCGTCGAGTCTCAAGTTGTTCATTGGTGAGGAGGTTGTTGACGTTGTGATAACGTCGGAGGAGAGCCTCGTTATAACTCTTCTTCCGCTTTGTTAGAAACTCGTTCACAACTTCTCCGTGAACCTGGAGGAATCGCATGAAGTTAACATTGTTCTTCGCAATCCGTTCCAGTTTTGCTTCTTCGGATTCATCCGGTGGTATGGGCTCGTTGAGGAAGAAGTAGGCCTTCTTCCTCCATTCCAGTAAAGCGGCCGGAACCTTTCCTGGAGGACTTTTGTAGTTTTTCCAAAACTGGACAACGCTGGGTGCTGTGTAATCATTTTTGAGGGCTTTGAGGGGATCTTCAGAGTTAATCAGAAGCTGAAACAGGTTGTATTCTCCCTTCTCCATCCGTTTCCGCTTTCGGGCCCGTTCGTTACATTTTGCCATACGTTCTGCTTTCTCCTCGTTGGTTTCAATAAGTTTGTTAATGACATGCCGTTCCATTCGGTGTATTTGCCTAAAAACTGGAACTTCCAGGGGACTGGTGGTAGCCGCAGGTGTAGCCTGCTCAGGTATGTCGCTCACATTTAAACCTTTTGCTGCTTCCAACTTCTCCAGTTCCTCGACGATTCTAGCAGCTCGTTGTTCTGGTGTTTCGTTGGCCAACTCGGCGTTTTTAACTTCCACAATTTTAGCAATGCGGGCTATCCGTTCTTCTCGAGTTTCGCCTTTCGCCATTGGAGTATATATCCTCTTACAATAATTATTGCTACCTTCCTTGAATGTGGGGGTAGCGCTGCCAGTTGGTCGATCTCGCTTTGAATTCACCGGTTTTTGTTTATAAAATTCCTCGGGATACTTTTCCATCAGATTTAGTATCAACTTCCGTTGTTCTGCAATTTTAGCTTTTCTCTGTTCCTCCTTCCTGACACCTGTAGATTTCAAACGCTGGAGCTTGGCAATGTATGCATTTGCTTTCAGAGCAGCTAAACGAGCTGTTCCGGGTAAAATAATTTGATCAATGCTGATCGGTTCAAGTGGGATGGCATCTAATTGGTCATCCAGGTCATCTGCAGTAGAGTGGTTACTGTTATCAGTGTCGGGACTACCGACATTCGTGGGATCATCCGGATCATCTGGATGACTTCCAAATTCCATACGGTGAACCCATTGATCTATTGATTCGTCCGGCCATCTTTTCCCATCCCCGTCTTCGTCTTCGACAAGTCGTAACGGATCGTAGCTTTCAGCTCCTTCAAAAGCAAAATCTGCGAAGTCTTGTTCAAATTCGTCTGCTGAGTCCTCGATTTCAGTTTTGATTGTAACGTCAGAGTTTATTACAGTAACTAGGTTTGAAGGATGGAATAGGTTTTCTTCATCAGGAAAATCCTCAGCCTCAGCCCCATTATTAGCCCGAGCTTCGAAGTTCTCCAACTTTAGTAAAGCGTCCGAGTCAACTATATACAAGAAATGAAGAAATAACACATTAACACAATATATAGACATAAATATAAAACCTACAAACTAAAAAATACAAGAAAATGCAAGATGACCATGCAAGAGCAATATGTAGTGTGGTTTGTAAAACTTTCAAAAAATAATTGTTTAAAATTTATAATTAAAGGGTGTAAACCGGATATGCATATGCCTGCTTTCGTGGGTAGCCCATAATATATAGTTCCTTTTAATTAGTATCTATTCGCTTTGGGATAGGTAGGTATATTCTAATTAATTTTAATTTTTTATTATTAAACATACCTTGTTGCTCATCTCTCTCCTGCAAAGACGAATCAGCCCCAGTTTCGATGTCTTGTCGCTCAGTCGATAATTGATTTGATTTGGTTGGACTCGGTCGCGGGGTGACAGGTTTCAGCGCTTGCACAAGTTCCTGAATTTTCAGTTCCAACTGCTGTTTCTGGTGTTCCAAATCTTCAATTTCGGGCTCCATGATTGGGGACCTTTGCGCCAACATCGGTTCCAGTTTCGCTTTTATTCCATCCAACTCCGCCTGCAACTTCTTGATGTGTCGTTTCTGTCGTTTATCTTCTCGTTCTTTTTCCAACCGTTTTTCCTTTTCCGCCGGATCTAGAAGGGCGCGGCGGATTTTGGCTCGGATTCTATTCTGTTCTTTCTGCGAATTTAATTCCGCTTCTGCAAGTTTAGAGCGCTGGGATTGCCTGAGTCGTCTTTTCTCCTCTCGTTGTTTTTCGAGGAACTTCTCCCGTTCCTCCGGGGTCATCAGCGCTCTTCGAATCCGTTTTTTCTCATTTTCTAAATTACGCTTCGCGGCCGTACGTGTCCGGTTATTCTCCCTTTGTCTTTCCCTCCTGTCAGGGTTTAATTGCGCCCGACGCTGTCGCGTTTGTTCACGCTGTCGTTCTAGCATCGCTTCTCGCTCTTCCGGAGACATTAGCGCCCGTTTGAGTCGCTTCTTTTCGCTTTCGAGGTTTTTTTCAGCTTCTGTTAGCTGGCGCCTTCCCTCACGTGGCGCTCGGTCTTTTCTTTCGGGTTGAACTTGAGTAGCCCTGCGAAGTCGCTTTTCCTCTCTGTCTCGTTCTAGAAGCCTCTCTCGTTCTTCTGGGCTTAATTCAGCTCGTCGAAGTCGCTTTCTTTCATTTTCTCGAATCCGTTTTTCCTCGCGACTTATTTGCTTTTTTCGCTGTCGTTGTATAAGCTTTTCCTGATCTTCGACGCTTATTTCAGATCCGAGACGCTTCTTCTGGTGTTCGAGTTTTCGCTTCCGTTTTTCCTTCCTCAGCCTGACTTTCTCTTCGCTTTCCGTTTCATCGGGGTTGTGATTTTTCTTTAGTCTTGGCATGATGACTTGATTGGGGGTAGCAAGACACAAGATTTCTCGTTTAGGTCCTTTGGGTGATAGGATATCAATTCATACTTTGTATTTGTGATTTGACAATCAACAATATCTTCTGACGTTCTGAGTTCCAGCAACTCACAGCAACTCGGCTCAGGTTTCTTCTAGGCGAACTGCAAACTATTAAACACAAAACATATGTACAATCAAAATACAATTCGCAATATTACACAATCAATTTTTGCCCAATCAACTATGAAAAATGTCAAATGTTGAAATAAATATAATCAACAATCAAGATACGTTTAAAACTTTGACCTACCTTTTGGACTTCACGTTGTCTTTCAGCATTCAGCAGGTCACAGGTACGTGATTAGTGTTCAGTGTGCAGTGAGTGTTTCATTTCACAATTGGCCTAACTGGAACTGGAACTGTGTACGAAGCAAGTCACAAAGTGTGAAGTGCAAACAAACTGGGAACTGTTGACTGTGCAGTGATGAGTGAACCAATTCACAATTCCAAACTCACAATTGAAGTGGTGCAAGAGCAAAGAAGTGAAGTGAAAAGGGTAACTGACAATCAATGACAGACTGTATGAATTACAATTTAATTACACATTAATAAATAAACTACAAATTACAATCAACATCAATGTGAACTGAATCGATTGTGAATTGAAATTCGGAATAATAAATTAATTTCTCCAATATTGAATAAGAAAGCCTCCTTTCCTCCTCAATAATAATATTGTGTTTACAGAAACTTGAATTTCCGTGCTCTACTCGGAGCTCAACAACTCACACTACTGCATACTGCTGCACTCACTCTGAATCTATGAACTCTCCTTTAGGAGATCCGATGGGGCGACTCAACTCACAACATTGAACAAAATTCACACCTTAAAATCAGTTAAAATTAAATGAGCTTGACTTTTAATGATGGTCAATTACACTTTACACTGTCGAAAATAAAAAATACTGTTTTCCTAATTCACTCCAATTTCTTCGACAAGGTGAATAGAAAACTGGGCAGCTAATTTTTATGCTTTTAAAGTTAATATCCCTTACTGCTTATTTCTTTAAGGATAAAATATTTCGGGGAGTTCCTCTCTAGGTCTACTTTCCGTCAGGGTTCAGTTGTCGATAAATAGTTAATAATTTACCCAATTATCGATCGAATTATTGAGCAATTTTCAGGCCCCAAAAATGAACCTGGAATGCCTGGAAATACCCTCCCCAGTGCTTCAAAATGTGCTATCTAGGTCTATTAACATTAAAATTAAAGTTGAAAATAAGTATACTTACTTAAATATTTATATTTAAACTGTTCAAACTTCAGAATATAAGCATGACTTGAAATTTGTTAGCAAACTATCTGACTTTAAGCAGATTATCCCAAATTCATTCCAATTATGGGGTTCCAAACTACTATAAGCCCGTGAACCAAGATAATAGATATGCAATGCATCGGGTTCATGGTCTACAATTTTTAATATTATTATTAGATCACAAATGGCTAAATATCTACTATATAAAAGACAAGACGCGTCTGTCTGTCTGTCTGTCCAGTTTTTGGAAGATATCTCATCAACGCTTAATAGCTGTCAAAATCTGATTATAGTCTTGTACTCCTAATTAAATTTAAAAAAACTGGTTTTTGCAAATTTTAACAAAGTTGACAGATCTGTCTAAAGCACCTAAGAACGAGACAAACCCCAAAATTCCTCTTTTACCCAGTTTTCAGGGTTTATCTCAAACGCAATTCTTCTATTAACGGGTTTTATTGCAGATTTGGATTCGTACCTAATTCGCGAAAAAATATTATATCATATATATCCAGAATAAAAAAAATGACAGGAATACAAAAGTTGGTAGCAATATATACTTACAATTACAATGATATAAGCATAGATTATCTAAACAAACATCTCTTTCAACGGTTAGTGCAGATAAAAATAATTATGTCCGATTTGCCTATGCAAATGAATTATGTCCGAGGTGAAATTATCTAAATGATATTTTTATACAACTAAATGGCCATCGAAATGCATTCCTCATCGACTAGCGTTCCTGAGAATACTTTCACTCTCAAAAACAGTCAAAATCATTAGCTCTAAACCTATTTTAAATAGGCGAGCTATGCTTGCATTTCCAATTCCAACAGCGACCAAAATTGTCCGTTAATTCTCAACCCGTTTCTAAAATCAAAATGATATCTCCGCTAATGTGGGTGGCAATCGAATTGCACCACAAGCTAAGTTTTTATTTGCCTCAATTCCCAATCCAATGGGATCCAAAATCGAGGCGTTTTATTTCCGTTTCCGACAACGTGGCCTTACGTTGGTGGTACTTTGTTGTGGCGGTGTTTATGCTGATTTACTGCGTTTGTGGCTCCACCTTCGTTCTCATCAGAGAAGTCCGGTTCCGCGAGGGTCAGGTCAAAGGGTCATTGACCTTTGTCCAATGTCTTCTGATACTGTCGATGGGTCTTACTGGTCTCATTGGAATCGGTTTAGCGTTACTATTTCGACTTTGTGGTAGCGACATGATTCTCATCATGAATACGGTCACCCGGTTGCACAAGGATCTGATGAGAGGTTAGGAACTCCTAGGTTTTATTAGTTAAGGGACGCGTAAGGCAAAAAATGCCCACTGGGGATAACCACCTGGAGCTAAGGCTTAAATTTAATACGCGTTTTTCTAAAAAAATCGAAAGCTTAAATTTGAGTTTCGAATACTACGGAAAATCGGTTCAAAATTCTTTGTTTCTGAAACCGAAAATGGATTTTAAAACATTGTGAATTGTGAGATTTCTGTAACCTACTATGAAAATCCGATTTTTTGAGAAACGAGAAATTTCAACTCATTTTTCGTAGTATTCGAAATTTCAATCTTGGAGATAAAAGCATTTATGAAATTTTAGCGTTAGTTTCAGTAGTTCCACACCAGTGGGAGCATTTTCGCATTGCGCTTACCTTAAACCGGTTCACGTATCGCTAATTTTATTTCTAATTTTCATTGTAAAAAATTAAGAAAAAATCTGACACCTTTGTGGTTGACTCCTTTGTCCATACACTTTTTCGTTTCATGGAGACTAATTTAGATTTAATTCATTACATGAAAGATGCAAAGAACATCGGGTTCATCCCCTACCCCCCTGAGAAACTGGACATGGTCGGGTTGATGGTGAACCTCATGATCATCGGGTTGGCCATTTCCGCCCCGATTTTTGTCGTACCGGGTTGCATCCTAGGTCTTGGTCCAATCCTGTACATCGCGGATGCATATCTGCCAACTCCGATTTGGGAATCCCTGAGCGTTAAAGTACTCCTTGCTGTAATTCAGGGAGCAATCGGGTCGTACTTTACAGCGGAAATATTTCGAATGATCCCATTTCTCATACTCTTTTACTTCATTCCTCTACAAATGCTAAACAAAGGTTTGCAATTAATCGGGCTCCTTATTTAATTATTTTAGCCTCCTTAAATATTTGAAGCAGACTCCATTGAGTTTGACTCCTATTTATATGAATTGGCCCCCTCTTATAATTTTAATCAGGCTCCGAAACATTAAATGTGCTATTCCAGAATAATATATATTTTTCCAGTCATAAAATGTCTATTGCGGTAGAAGAGCTTATTTAATGTTTTGGGAGCCCAATTCATATAAAAAGGAGGACAAGTTATTGGAGTCAGTTTCAAATATTGGAGGAGGCAAAATTCATTAAATAAGGAGCCCAATTAAAATAAATTCCTAAATAAAGGTATGGACTACCTCGAGTTTAAACGAGTCAGGAATCCGAGTTCAAAGACGATGGACTACATTCACGAGCGGTTTCGACAGTGCGAGATCATCATCTCGTGCCGCTGGGAGTGCAGCCACGCTCAGGACTTTGGCGCTGGCAGCGCTGGGATCATTCTCAGCGTCGCTGTCAACTACGTCTCAATCACGTTCTATTCCATAATGCCCCTGACCATTCTGCCCGTGTTTATGATCGGGGTCATCGGTTTTCTGATCCTGATCGAGCTGATAATGCCACAAGTGATCAAGGCACACGAGAATTCGGCCAAGAAGCTGCATTGGTGGAAGTTTCAAATCGATGTCAAGGACAAGTACGAAAGAATGAAGTTCCGTGCTCTCCGTCCGCTGCGTTTCCAAGCTGGGCTGATGGGATTCAATTTATTCGAAGTTGAACGGTCCTTTATGGCGGATTATTATAAGATCATACTGGATTTGACTGTTCATGTGATCCTCACATTTCCATTGTCCATGTATCTTTAAATAGGTTTGACCATGATTCTGTTCAGAAATCAGACCTTTAAATGTTTGCTTTGAAATAAAAGCATTTGAAATAAAAGTATAATTGCATTCTGGGCCGTGTCTTTTTAAGTAAATCCAGAAATAGATTATATCAGATATATGGAAATCAATAAATTGAGCTGCTGTCTGACGTGTTTTAGAGCATTTGATATCTATAAAAAGTATCATGGCTCTGTTCTAAACATTTGAAGGCTCGATATGCATCGGAGTTAGAAGGTTCAAGCAATTGTTTGGAAGGTCGCATGTGCATCTACAGCATATTTATAAAGTCGATTCAAATTCACATCAAATAAACCGTTACAAACGCACATAAAAAAGGGTGAAACCACACGAACAATACGTAAAATTACATTTAGAGTCGTTGCCTTCGCATGAGAGTCGTTTTCTACAAGATTCTCACATTACCCCAGCCATAAAGTATAATAATATACGTCTTTGAATAACACTTGACCGTACCTTTCCAACGGTGTAAAATGCACGAACGGAGGCATTTTAAAAAAAATGTGACCTTTGACCTTACCCGCTTGACCTTTGACCTACACTGTCCTCAAGCGAACTCAGTCTCCGCAGGAAGTTCATGAATCTATTCCCGAAAAAATAGTTTGAAAATATTCAACCGTTCGAAAGTTATGCTGCGAACGGACAGACAGACAGACAGACAGACAGACAAGATAAAAACATTAAAGGGTTTCGCCCTTTAATAAAACGGACCCTAAAAAGTATAGTGGAAGAGCTAACAAGGGAAGTGTCACCGCCAAATCTCCAATTGATTTTAATTTTTGTTTGTGATAAATCTAAACCCCACGAGAACGTTAATGACGAAACAATTAGTGGCCCAATTTTATGTTTGAGAGGTTTAAAAAATTGCTCAACAATGGAAACACAAATAAACCGGTTGGAAATAAAATATACAGAAAAATAAAAAAAACTTCATGCTCCCAAGTGTTGAGATCATGAATTTGAGTATTGTCCTTAAAAATACATGACTTGAATGAATGAATATTTTAATGAAATGATGATGAAATTGAGAATCGGGAACAATTATACATAAATAAATACGTACCGTATTACATTTTCTTATTAAAAAAAATCCAAGAACAAAAAAAATTAGAAAATGAAAATCAAAAGATTTCGACATAATTCGAAAGGGTTATTGAGAAATGGGGATAGGAAGTAGGTGGAAATGGGTGCGGTGGGTAAGAGGTTAAGCGAGTGAGTGAGAAATAAAGTCGTAAGGTAAAAAAGTCGACTTTTCTTGCTCTTTTAACCTCTTACCCACCGCACCCATTTCCACCTACTTCCTATCCCCATTTCTCAATAACCCTTTCGAATTATGTCGAAATCTTTTGATTTTTTCATTTTTTTGCAATTTTTTAAACGAAACAAACATAAATGTGGGCGGGTGGCGAATGTTTTAATCATTAACGTTCGTATATTTAAGTTCTACATTCAAGAAATTCAAGTCTAGGATTATTAGTATAAGTCTATATATATATATATATATATATATATAAGTCTAGGAGATTTGGCTCTGTGGTACTTCCCTTGTTAGCCTGTTTTTTAACTTCCGTGTATAGCAAGAGCAGTTCATAAAACCGTGTCATGCAACTATTCAGCCCTGTTAACTTAAACACCGAAACTTGGCAGCTCTTTTTTCAATTTTTAATTTATCCGATGGTTCAATACAAGCTATTTTTGAAACCGAAAACATTAAAATTTGTGTAATTCTAAAAATACAAGCTGTTGCGTAATGGATCGGTTTTTTCGATTTTATTTCTTAAATGCATTGCTTTTCTGTGTCAAGAATGTAATTCATATCATAACAATGGGCTTTAATATATACAACAAAGTTTGTTGTTGTCTGATAGATCAGGTTAATGAGTATTAAAAACTATAGAGGCAGTTTTATATCGACCTTACAAATTTCAATAGAAACGTAAGGTATAAACGGGCTCCGCAAGTGTTTTTAATTTATCGAATCATTAAAAATTTTTAAAACGGTGGGAATAGCTAGTATTTTTGAAGCAATGTCGTACAATAGGATTCACCTGTGTTTTTTACTGATCGCAGTTACACCATTTCATGAGTTTGTGACTTCAGTGTCGAGTTCAAAGCCACAAAAAAGCGACGTACTATTGCGAAAAGCAAAACCAAGTAAAACCTTAAATGGCTTTGTGAAAATTAGAGTTTAAAAAATCATTTTACTAATTACGACAATAACCCATAACCCATCAATCCGTAGAAGCCTACTAATTAACCTCTTGTTTACGCATTAGCAAGCAGCCAAGTCCATTATAACCTGACATTTGCAAGTTTCAAACCCCTTGATAAGCGCATATTTGTGGAACAGCAGCGTATCCCTGGACAACTTTTTGAAATCTAAAAATTCCTCGGAAACCTACATTTCATTTATAGAATTTCGTAGGAGACGGAGTTTTCAGTAAAATTTTGTAGAATCAGAAATAATTTTTTTGAAGCTAATTTCAATGCAAGTTTGAAAACAAGGCAAGTGGAGATGAAGAGGACACAAAATTACATTTTGTGTCCAATCATCGTTCCAACAGTTTCAAGCTTATAAACTTCCAACCAAGAAGATCTGATTTTTATGAGCGACCTATGATGAGAGATTATGCATTGTTTCATTTCTGCAAACAGTAATAAAATTACAAAAAAATCGGATCTGGTGAATGCATAAGGGCAAAGGGCCGTTTGAAACTTTGTGGTATTTGTTGATTGTGATCGAACGGCATTTTTTGTCCTTGTTTGTAATTTTGCTGAAATTTGCTGTAGTGTCAAATTAATGGAAAACAAAAATTGCGACTAACAAGGGAGTACATTCAGATGTAAAATCCCGGTTTGCGTACTGTGGGTGTCACATTGTAATAATGAACAAACCGTTACAAACGCACATTAAAAAAACGCGAAACCACACAAGGAAGATGCCTAAAACGTCTCGTGACCAACTGACACGTTTTTCACAATTTCCCCAACCATAGAGTAAAGTGGTGTACTGTTAAATATCACATAGCCGTGCCGGTTAAAGTACGGTTTCTGGTCCAAGTGACTATTTTTTCGGCGGCGCAAAAAATGACCACACCCCCATGATCGATGTAAATCCGAACTTTGATGGTTATCTGAAGACTTTCATTTTCAGTGTTGGAAAAAACCTATTCAGCGCGCGATACGTCACACATTGGTGATACATTTCTGTAGGTTTGAAATTTAAAAAATGTGACCTATATGAATATGATACGACCTAGTTTTCACACGAACTCGACCTCCGCTGGGAGGTCATTTGCCTTAACCATTATATCTAGAGCTAGCGAACGAACGGGTGAGTCTAACATGGTGGTGGTGGCTTTTTAACATTGAGGTAGATTGACAAACCCTAGGGGGTGTGACCGATATACCTTGAGCAGAATTTTCAGAATCAGTCCCAATGTTAAAGTTTCATTTTTCCTTGATCTTTCGAGTGAGATAACTGATAAGTCTAAAGCCAATCGGTAACATCTGACAATCATCCCTTGTATGAGGTTATTCCAGCCTTGATAAAACAAGACAACTTCAAAAGAACTCAAAAATGATGTCCTTTATCATGCACATAAAACGTTAAAGAGTTGAAAATACGAACAGGCGTATGCTTCATCCGATTGCATACGTTTTCGATAATCGTATAAATTAAAGTCAGTTAATTTGTAATTTAAACCTATTCAAATAATTAACTTAAAAAATCGGTCCGTTTTTGAAGCTGAAAACTATGATAAAGAATCGAATCCAAATCAAAAATGCCCGGAACGACTAAAGTCGTATTTCGGCTACACGGGATGAAAAATTTAAACGACTAAAGTCGTATTTCGGTTGCCTGGGATGCAAATTTGAAAACGACTAAAGTCGTATTTCGGCTTCGAGGGACAAAAATAATGAACGACTAAAGTCGTAAGTCGTCTCCACGGGTACACAATATTTGCATATGTCGGCTGCTTGGACTGTTAGGAAAAACGACTTTTGTCGTTTGCCGTCTCCAAGAGGTTAAACCGAATTTCCGATTTCGTATGTAGGAGATGAAAAACTCCAAAGGGAATTTAGTTCGATGTTCAGCAGCAAAAACGCACAACTGGAGGCAGATGCGATTAGCGAGACACCATTACCTGCCGATATTATCAAGAAAATCAAAGAAATCGCAAAACTATGCGGAAAACATGAACTTTTCATGGACTTGACCAAGCCTCATATGAAAGCAGTTAAGATGCTCCAAGACATATTTCAAGGTGAAATCTTTGATATTTTGTCATTAGCTGTCATGATTGGGCGATATATTATTATTTTGTGCCTAATTCCTAAGAATTTGGTCAGAATAATATGGTCAAAATAATTTAAGCTGTTGTCAGCGACACGATTGTGATGGCACTAAGGTCCGCAACACGGTTTAAATGACACTGGTACTCGCATGTGAATTGTGATAACACAGTTGTCCGCGACACGGTTTTGATGACACCGTTGTCCGCGACACGGTTGTGATAACACCGTTGTCCGCAACATGGCTTGTTAGCGACAGGGCTGTCGGGATAAGTTAATTCAAATTGATTATTCCAGCATTAAAATCCAATGTATTTATTTTTGCGGTTTAGGTCGGAAGACAAAAGATTTGTTTGACATCGCTGCTCGTATCAAGGATCATCCTCTAGTGAACTACAACTTATGGTTGAAGGCATTCTTAGCTGTTTCGATGAATATGATCGAAATGAAGGGTCTTGAACTGCCTGATTTTTTGGCACTAAATCCTTTCGGTTTTGTAAATACACAAGCTTTGAAGGACATCAAGAAAGGACGAGCTATGACAGACGTATGTTTAAACTTAATTAAATGGGATATCGAAGTATATGTTTGCGCATGTGCGGGGACATGTGCAAAATTTAAGCTGTTTAATGGTAGCGTTAATTATTAACCAACGTTTATTTAAAATGCAGAGCTTACTATATTTTTGAAATTTCCAGGAGTGTATTCACATGGACGGAAGGTACACAAAGGACAACGACCCTGTTGAGCAGAGATTGTGGTACTTCAGGGAGGACTTTACAATGAATGTTGGGCACTATGTTTGGCATATCGTGAATATGTTCAACACAAACCTAACCATTGACAGAAGGGGGGAAGTATTTTATTACTTTCATGACAATGTACTTGCGAGGTAATTGACGTGAACTTTATTAATTCAACGTTCTTCTGGGTCTACTTTTTGACTGGCCGGGTAAAATTAATTTTGGTCTCTATAGTCATCCCCGTGTATGTTAAAGCAGTCTACTTAAATAAAAATGCTATCCCTGTATGTAAGTATGTATGTGATCTTCCATCTATACGTATCTTACTGGGTTGACTTATTAAAAAATTGGAAAGTGAGTCGAACGTTAGCAAAAATGACAGGACACGGGCCTGTGGTAGCCTAGTATAATGTATAAACTGCTATATGCGTATGGCCGAAAAACGTTTTATCCGGTGAGTCCAATATCACGGGGACTCTTTGCTGAAAAATACGGATTTTTCGACACAAAAGCCTTAGCGATTCTTAGTCAAATAATCAATACAGATGCCTTTTTGAATAGTTTAACTTTGATGAACTAGTGACGTACCAGGGAACATTCGCAACTGTTGCATCCCGTCAAAAAATAGTGTTACAGTAGATCAGTCTATTCGAAAAAACAAATTTTACTATATCTAATATATTTTATATATGCCTAGTTAGAGTAACTCATATATGCCCATATAGTGCTTGTAGTTTTGATTATTGTAGATCATCCTTCAAATTAGATTGAAAGTTTGAAAAAATATCGTATGGTACACTTGGGAATGTTCCCTTGTTAATTTCGTTTGTGTACGTATAAATTCGAAGATGTTTTCGGGACATTGTTGTTTCCGTAATAAGTAAATTTTTTAATAATAACTGACATGAAATTCCAACGACAGATATTACGCCGAAAGACTGTCCAATGGATTAGGTGCCACAGAGCCATTTATTCTAGAAGAGGGTTATCTTTTGAAAGAAGGATATGATCCGCATCTCGGAGAAATTGGTGACAAAAACATGACGTTTGGACCACGATCAGCAGATCAAATATTATCTGTAAGCAATAAATTTATTGATTTATTTAAGATTTTAACTAATTTCGCATCTGCTGTGTTTAAATTCAAGAACATAACCTGGCTAGTGGAGGTTTATGATGCGATTATAGAAGACCTCGATGCTCATCATTTTCAGCATGTAAGTGCAAAATTATAACTGTCCTGAAATAATTCAGAACTAAATCCTAAGGAATGAAATACCATTTAAAATTTAAGTCAAATGGATCAAAAATCTCGACGAACAGTAGCCGAGCTGTTAGCATATTTGGGGATATAATGGAGGGCGTCGCAAACAATCAAATTAACCCAAATCGCTATCTCAATCTAGGACTTCACAATGAAATGCACGATGTAGTGGCAGCGCTTTCTTCATCCGGCGTAAGGACCATTACTTATTTAATATCGTAGATACTTTATGTTTTCGTTTCTCGTCCTTGTCTGTCCGTCTGTTCCAATGTCGGTGCGATTACTCAAGAATGGGTCAAATTTTTAATTTTTTTCTTGTGTATATCCTTATATGGAGGTCAAGTTCGTTTGGCGACCTTGTAGGTCAGGGGTCAAGATGTTTAAGTACTTTGTCATAGATAATACTGACAAGCTCTGTCCAATAAAGTATATATTTTTACTTTATGGTTGGGGTGAAATAAAAATTTTAATACTTTTATTTTTTTAAGATCTGGTTCAAAACTTCTTAGCATATTTGTTTTTTCTTGGTGTAATCTGATTTAGTTAACTTTTTATCGTTACTATTTGTCTCAAACAGAGAGGAGTGATGTCGACAACGCAAGTCGCCATGCGGGATCCCACGTTTTATCGATTGCATCTACATGTTTCGGATATGCTGGATCGCCAGCGATCGATTTTGCCACCGCATCATGCGTCAAAGGTTTTTTGCAGTTGGTGGTTCAATTATAGTCACAAATACATAAATAATTACAAGAGCACAATTTAGATATAATCAATACTCACTGGTATTTTTGGACTAGGGTCTTCATCCTTTGAATTGGAAGGGTGTATCGATTGGATCGATGAGTGTCACAAGTTTGCCTTTGGAAGGTAGACCTGACCTGAAGAACAACAAACTGGAAACGTTCTTCCAAGAGTCCTCGCTTTCTGTAAATCACACCGCAACGCTTTCTTTTCTAACCAACAAGACGATTAAATATTGTATCAAGCATCTCAACCACCGAGATTTCGTTTACAACTTCAAAATTGTATGTACATTTATTTGTTGACCAAAAACAACTAAACTAAATGCAGAAGCCTAGAAATAATGAACATTTGAGTTCATACTTGTTGCAGAAATGGGGGTCAACAAAAGACGTGAAAGCAACAGTTCGAATCTTTATGGCGCCAAAGTTAGACAAAAACAAGAAACCAATACCATTTAAAGTGCTTAGAAGACGCTTCTTCCCGATGGACACGTTTACTGTCACATGTAACTTGAAACATAATATATATGAGTATTACTAATATCCTACCTTAGAGGCGGGATATTTTAAATTTTTTCCCGCCACCTATCCCGATAAACATGAGGGTCTGGGCCAAGTATGGGATTTGACTGGGAAGTATGGCAAACCTCCGACGGGATTTTGTACGGCAAAGCATACATGGGTCAACTTAGGTACAAGCACTGCTATTCAAACTTGGAAAGTCAGGTGTGGTGAACGCTTGGCCCAAGTTCGTTTTTCTAACTATGGTTTTCGTCAGACATAATTAGTCTGCCCCGAACTCGAAATTTTCTATCTAAATCGAAGTTAACGATAAAGAGATGAACCAATAATGGCCCAGAGAGTTATTAATGAGCTCTGGCTTATCAAGTTCTTTCTTAAGTTGGGCCATACATATTTTTAAACATGTTTAGCCAACACGCTCGGCAATCAGTCGCCATTTAGTTTTCATGTGTGGCGGTTATGATTTTCCAGCACGTCTTCAATAGTTTAAGTATTAAATACAGAAGACCTACCTGTACTCTGCTACATTAATCTGGTAAGTTTATATAATTAAAATATACATATGTACTAATTATTACCAGTTTAATCATTAATCCTGTTATTCCTGTTTTAATTGTGTTACATATGACCTCTAAACTCGGATGGGGACTTGGGGACGGAGAAGCTGTATTAATCAAGCTTTCGCTAAGAAGAACTTCCATTATCCTTGCAGATAATGAGAACTGAAGACCCCAACGAATCCAGAGTTTCAGCTTCGGTTCGTTTCATAAAAATTTACAATTCATTCATTGTTAGATTTTTAAAATAAAGTGAATTGTTTTAGTTTAAAATTTCAAAGAAGTTTTTTGGTACATCATTTGCATACCTATGGCAAATCATAATTATCCATACCTTAACCAGATAGGGATTAACTATGGTATATGTGGGTACGCCGGATTTCATCCGCACATATGCCATAGATCAGCCAAAGGTGTGATTACCTCTGGCAAACCTGCGGGTTACGAACGTATCATCTTTGGCTCAACTGGGGACAAATTGTCCGCTCCGGACTTTTCCCTGGCGACAAAACCATCTATGTCCCATACTTAATCAACCTTCCAGGCCCATACCATTCCCAGACCAAAAATGTTTATCGGGATAATATTTAAAGCAAGAAGATGCTAAACCGGGAAAATGAGTGGCATTAGTAATAGGATGAAGGCCCGCCTCAGACTGAAACAAGATTGAAAACCTCAAAATCCTGAAAGCGGGGCAATGTGATTTTCGAGCTTCACTGTGTTTAAAATTTTGAGGTTTCGAGTCTTGTACCCGTCTGAGACGGGCCTTTATTTTACTGTTGTGTTCAGCAGCTTCACTCACATGGAGGGAATTTATTAGTAGATAACGCGGGTTTTACATGCGCATGCGCAAATTTTCTTCACTATAATGCAAAGTTACAACGATTTGGCTAAATTTTTATCAATACATTTTACTAGTACACCTAGGAGAGAATCTTGTCACTCAATCTTCAAGGGATAACACGCTAACCGTTTCGGCGCCCTTTGATAACGACGATAGGACGGATGAACGTTGTTCATGCGGATATCCACACCATTTACTACTTCCGAAAGGAACTGAAAAGGGATTGGAATTTTATTTATTCGCAATGGTCACAAATGCAAAGGACGATGTACCAAAAAAATCACCGACATTTCCCGCCGTAGAGACCAAACCCGCGTGTGTGCCTAGCTACATTACTTGTGGCGAAGTAGGTCAAATGTACCCTGATGCTAAGCCAATGGGCTATCCGTTCGACAGACCGTTTGGAAAATATACCAATCTTGATGGTAAAGTTAAGCCGATTGTAGAGATGAAGGACTTTATGCTTAACAACTGGAACATGAAGCAAATCACAGTAAGCGCTCAATTTCATTTTATTAACATATTTTGGATTATAAGAACGTGGGGGATTTTAATAGCATTTTGCAGAAATAAAAGTCGGTAGTCCTTTTTTAGTTTTAGTTTTAGATTTTAGTTTAGGTTTAGGGGTTTAGTTTCAATCGATGTGTATAATCATGCTGGTAACTTTTGTGTGAGCTAAAATTGTAAATTTATTAAACCTAGGTCAAGATCACACATTCACCGGAATTGCTTAAAAGTGAAGAGTCCCAATCTAATGACAAGTAATTTATTAATTTAAGTATGTAGTTGTCTAGCGTATGAAATGGTATGGTATGGTTTTTATGTTTGATATTGAAATTCTTTGTGAGAGAATGAATAAAAAAATATATTTATAAAAACAATTTGCATGCTCTTGTACGCATTTTAACGCCTAAAGCAAAGCAACTTTAAAATGACAAAATACCCTATTTTACCCGGTTATCGGGTAAACGAGTATCGGTTATGGTTTACCGCAAAAACGCTCCTTCATTTAACGGGTTGTTACTGCAGATTCTCGGATTTTAAACTAACAATGATGTTGACATAGAGTATCTATACAACCAGTTCTTTAAACGGTTCGTGAGCATAAAAATAATTATGTCCATTGTCCGATCTGCCTCTGCAAATGAATCAACAGTGTCGAAGTGAAACTTTCTTGATTTTTTCGGATATTTCAGTTCTCAATTTCCGCTGTTTAGTTGCATGTCCATTGTTTAGGAATTTTTTATACATCTCAAAAATAAGATGGGGCTGCTAATTTTTCCGTCATTCATGTTCGTATGGGTTGCGTAGAGGCATAAAAAAGTCAATCGGAGATTTGGATCTCTGACATCTTGCTTGTAAGATGAGATGATGAGAACAAGGTGTTTTGGAATCTATTTAAAATACTTAGCAGACCCAAAAGCAAACAGAATATAATTAATTATGATCGTCACAAAAGTATTGTAGTAAAACAAAGCTTGTCTTCTAACTTCCGTGTACAATAAGAACAGTGTATGAAACCGTGTCATTGAACTACTAATCTTAAGACCTGCGCTAGTAACTTAAAGACCGACACTCGGCCTCGTCAGGTTTTGATTTTAATTAATGTGGAATTTAACAGGTTTAATACAAGATAATCATTATGAAATTAAGATTTTAAAAGCTGGAAACATTGAAATTAATGCATTTCTAAGAATACATACGTTGTATAACGGCTCCGTTTTTAGGTTTTATTTCCTACCTTCGATTTTATCTGTGTCAAGAATTAAAGTTGTAATATAACAATGGGTTTTAATATACAACAAGGCTTGTTGTTGTCTGTTAGATAGCTTCAGGTTAATGAGTATTAAAATTTTAAAAAATATACTCACAATACTAATGGGACAGTCTTATATCGACCTTTCCAATTACAATATAAATTTAAGCTATAAACGAGCTTACACAAGTGTTCTGATTTTATCGATTCATTAAAAAAATTAAAACGGTGGGAACCGTTCGCAAAAATGGTGAACAATAAAATTCACCTGTGTTTTTTGCTGATCGTAGTAACACTATTCACTGAGCTTGTGACTTCAGTCTTGAGTTCAAAACCACAAATAAGCGAGGTACTTTTCCGAAAAGCAAAACCAAGTAAGACCGTATTGCATCGCGGAACTGCGATTTAAATAAAAACAACTGTTACGAATTTTATTAATTGGAACAAGGACTTATTTAAACTAATGTCTACTAATTAATCCGAATTTCTGATTTCGAATTCAGGAGATGAAAAATTACAGAGCCAGTTTATTTCCATGTTCAGCAGAAAAAATGAAATACTAAAGTTGGATGCTAAAAGTGGGAAACCCCTACCTGCCGATATTGTCAAGAAAATCAAAGAAATCGCAAAACTATGCGGGAAACATGAGCTTTTCATGGACTTGACCAAGCCGCATATGAATGCAGTTAGGAAACTTCAAGACATATTTCAAGGTGAAAGGTTTGATATTTTTTATTAGCTGACATCATAGGCTGAAACGTGTGCTTAACGACATGTGCCACAACGCATGTGTCAAGACATATTTGCCTAGCGACGCATGCGCACTACGAAGTATGTGTCATACGTAGTATGTGACTTGCGCCGTTCGTGCTTATTCTTTAAAAATGCGGTTTATATCATAATATGACCAAAACAATTTTTCCCGTTGTCCGCGACATGGTTGTGACGACACTGTTGTCAGTGACATAATTGTCGGGATGTTTTCAACCAAATCGATTACACTGACATTAAAATGAAATTAATTTGTTTTGATAAATTAGGTCGAAAGAAGAAAGATTTATTCGACATCGCTACTCGTGTTAAGGATCACCCTCTAGTAAACTACAACTTATGGCTAAAGGCATTCTTGGCTGTTTCGATGAATATGAAAGAAACGAAGGGTCTTGAACTGCCTGATTTTTTGGCACTGAATCCTTACGGTTTTGTAAATACCCAAGCTTTCAAGGAAATCAAGAAAGGACGAGCTATGGCTGAAGTATGTTTAAATTTGATTAAATCGGATTACGAAACAAAATATCAGTTTAAAATTAACACTAAATAGTTTACGCATGTATTTAAAAATTAGATGCTCATTATAATTCTGAAATGTTCAGGAGTGTATTCACATGGACGGAAGGTACACAAAGGACAACGAACCCCTTGAGCAGAGGTTGTGGTACTTCAGGGAGGACTTTACACTTAACATTCGACATTTTGTTTGGCATATCGTGAACATGTTCAACACAAACATAACCATTGACAGAAGGGGGGAACTGTTCGGTTATTTTCATGACAATATTCTTGCCAGGTGATTAACGGGTCCTTAATCACGTCGTTAGGCTACATTTGCTACGTCCTACATTTAAAGTCGTTAGGCTCTTTGACTCGCCGGATAAAACTGCAATAAGACTATATAAGTTGAATATAGACGAAATGAGTTTTACCCGGCGAGTCAACAGTCGAATAGCACCCGTAAATACTTAAAATAAACGGATTTCTCGATTCGAAAGCACTTTCATGTTAAAATCAATGCACAGCTTCATATGAAGTAGAGCTCAAGTTGAGTCAATGTTTGACATACAAGGGAACATTCCCAAACGTATCATCCCAATATTCTTTAAAACCTCTCATTAGAGAGATACAATTCGAATATCTAAAATAGTCAAACTTTAGTAATGTTCTAATAATGTTCTTTTCCTAATTCCGGCCTCTTGCTTTTACAGATAAATCCGTAGATTATTTCTAGATACAACATTATTTCCATAATTTCAGTATGTTTAAATTCTAAAAAAAATGACCAATATGCTATTCAAATGTCAGATATTACTCCGAAAGACTCTCCAATGGATTAGGTGCCACAGAACCATTTCTTCTAGAAGAGGATTATCTCGTGAAAGAAGGATATGATCCGCATCTTGGAGAAATTGGTGACAACGATATGGTTTATGGACCACGACCTGCAAATACAAAACTATTTGTAAGCACTAAATCGACGAAAGAAGTAAGATTAATTTTAGAGTTGAACCAATTTCGAATCTGTAATTTTTAAATTCAAGAACGTAACTGCGTTGACGGAAGTTAATGATGCGATTATAGCGGACCTTGACGCCCATCGTTTAATTCATGTGAGGACAAAATTTTAACTACCCTGAAATAAGTCAATAAATCTTAAGGAATTAATTACAATTTTAAATTTAAGTCAAATGGATCCGAAATCTCGACGAATAGTAGCCGAGCTGTTAGCATATTTGGAGATATAATGGAGGGCGTCACAAACAATCAAATTAACCCCGATCGCTATTTCTTTTTTGGACTTCACAATGAAATGCACGATGCTCTGGCAGTGCTCTCTTCAAATGGCGTAAGTACCATTAGGTTATTGAGTATCGGAGAGCTTTATGCTTTCGTTAGCTGTCTGTATGTATGTCCGTCGATGGACTGTTTGAATGTCTGTACGATTGCTGGAGAATGGGTCCATTTTTTATTTTTTCTTGTTTTCGTATACTATTATTAACCACACAGAGGTCAATATTGTTCGGTGAACTTGTAGCCCAAAAGTCAAACTGTTTTATGGGAAGTTTAAGTTTAAATTTAAGTTTAAGTAGAAGAATGTTTAAGGGAATATATGGATGGAGGCTACTGACAAGTGCTGTCCAAGAATGTTTCGAATTTTACTCTATGGTTGGGGCAAAACGAAATTCGTAATGCTTTGAATTTCTTTTGGGATCTTCTTACTCAAAAATGTTTTATAAATTCGATGGTTTCTCTCCGATCTTTTATATTACGCATTTTGATTATTTACTCTTTCTGGTAAATCAAATTTTAATTAACTATTAATCCTTTTTTGCCCAAAACAGAACGGAGTGATGGCCACAACGGAAGTAGCGATGCGAGACCCCACGTTTTACCGAATTCATCTACAGATTTCGGATCTGTTGGATCGGCAGCGGTCAATTTTGCCACCGCATCATGCGTCAACGGTGCCATTCATTAAACTCATAACTAAAACCACAAATACACAAATAATCAACAGAGTAAATTATTATATAATTAATACTGATTCTTACATGTTGAATAGGGTCTTCATCCTTTGAATTGGGAGGGTGTCTCGATTGAGTCGATGAGTGTCACAAGTGAACCTATGGAAGGTCGACCTGCCTTAAAAAACGGCGAACTGGAAACGTTTTTCCAAGAGTCCTCGTTTTCTGTAAATCACACCGTAATCCTGTCTTTTCTAACCAACGGGACAATTAAATATTGCATGAAACACCTCAACCACCGAGATTTTGTTTACAACTTCAAAATTGTATGTCAATTTATGTACTGGCAAAAATAACTTGACTACAGTTGAAACCCCAGTAATAATTAACATGAATTCATGCTTGTAGCAAAAATTGGCGTCAACACAAGACACAAAAGCAACAGTTCGAATCTTTATGGCGCCAAAGTTTGACAAGAGCAACAAACGAATAAAATTCAAAGCACTAAGGCGGCGCTTCTTCCCGATGGACAGGTTCACTGTCACGTGTAATTTACGACATAATACTTAACACTATATATTTTACTAATGCCGCTCTCACCTGTCATCAGGGGCAAGATTTTTTTTTTAAATTTTCCCACCATCAAGGTTACTTAAAGGGAAAAGATGGTGAACCGTTAAATATTCTCCTACTGAAGAGAGTGGAATTTTTAAATTAACCGTCTCAGACGGGCCGAAAATTCATAACCTCAAAAAAACGCCTTTAAGGCATTTGATTTTCGATCTTCCTCGTTTTTAAGATTTTTGAGGTTTCGAATCTTGAGACTGCGCATGTCACACAATACCTTATTTTGGTTGTTACATGCGCATGCGTAATATTTCTTTCAGTATAAAATACACGATTTGGCTTGACTTTTTTGACACTAATTTTTTATTAGTACGTACAGGAGTGAATCGTGTCACTCAATCTTCAAGGGATAATTCGCTAACAGTTCCGGCACCATTTCACGGTTCGGATAGGGCGGAGGGACGTTGCCCATGCGGATATCCACACCATTTACTACTTCCAAAAGGAACGGAAAAGGGGATGGAATTTTATTTATTTGCAATTGTTACCAATGCAAAGGACGACGTTCCAAAGAAAACGCAAGGGTTTAGCGCCCCAGAGA
The DNA here is from genome assembly GCA_906901685.1 of Desoria tigrina. Taxonomy (NCBI): domain Eukaryota; kingdom Metazoa; phylum Arthropoda; class Collembola; order Entomobryomorpha; family Isotomidae; genus Desoria; species Desoria tigrina. The sequence continues at coordinate 2,306,811 of CAJQTU010000035.1, forward strand.
CCCAACCGGCCTGCCTGCCAAGCTATATTACTTGTGGTGAAGTAGGTAAAATGTACCCTGATGCTAAGCCAATGGGCTATCCGTTCGACAGACCCTTTGGAACATACACCGATCTTGATGGTAAAGTGAAACCGATTGTGGAAATGAAGGACTTAATGCTAAAGAACTTCAACATGAAGCAAATCACAGTAAGCCCTCAATTTCATCTTATTTCCATTTTAAAACAACTTACTCGGTTGTGTCTCCGCGATTTTTTTTAAAGAACGCCTACAAATGGTGGAAATCTTTATGAGAACCCAAATTACAATTTAAAGATTCAACTATTGAGAGGTAAATTATTTCATTTAGGTCAAGATCACCCATACACCTGAAATGATTAAAACGGAAGAATCCTAAGAGAAGTCCGAAGCCAATGAGTAGTAGCTAAAGTATGTAGTTATCTGGAACATGTAATGTCATATTGTGGTTTAAAGTACTTATTTGATATTGAATTTCTGTGTAAATGAATGAATAAATATTTATTTAAAGAAAATCTCCGATCCACTTGATTTTGTTCGTAATGAATATTCATACGAACATACAAATGTTAATGAGTAAAATATTAGCTGTCAAAATTTATGTTAAGAACAAAGAGGAAATGGCAAATTAAATTCACAAAAAAATCAAGGAGAAAATTAGAAAAGATCAAATCCAAACATCTTGCCATGATTGAGAAATAGGGGTAGGATTGATAGGAAGTAGGAGGAAATGAGTGCGGTGCGTGAGAGGTTAATAGAGCGGATCTCTTAACCTCTTACGTACCGCACCCATTTCCACCAACTTCCTACCCCGATTCCTCAATCACCCTGTTGAGTTATATCAAGATTTTTGAATTTTATTTTTTCTAATTTTTTTCTTGATTTTTTTAATATATTTAATTGATCACTTCCCCTCAGTTTATTAGTGTATCCATGTTTTAGGAATTTTGTAAACATCTCAAAGATAAAATTAGGCCTCTAATTTGTTCATCATCAACCTTACAAGGGAAGTAACCCAATTGGCAGATCCAGAATCGCTTGAATTTTTTTGTGTGGAACCTACTAATATTACCAATGATTAAAATAGCAAAATTAGCTGCCCATTTTGAAATTAACCAGGTTAAAAAAATCACAAACCATAAACATTGAAAATAAATTATCGAATATGACTAATTATGATATACCAAAAAATCAAGAAAAAAATTAGGAATACAAAAATCATAATATTTTGTTTAGGCGGTGAGGGAATTTTGAGATATCAAAGTGAGAAGTTGAGGTAAAATTGGGGAGTTCAGAGCGCGAGTGAGTGGGGCGAGCAAGAAACGAGAGAACTCGACTTTTTGTCCTTGTCCTGTAGTAACCCCTATCTGAATGTGACGTATTCTCTAGATCCAACGCTATACTAATTTTCCAGTGACGGCAATATTAACGCAATGTAAATTTTTGGTTTTTGGATGAAAATTCCTCAAAGAACTGAAAAACTCAGCGCTATAACGGCCGTTACATCTTCCCACCTTGATATCTCAAAATCCACTCACCGCCTAAACAAAATGTTGTGATTTTTGGATTTCTAATTTTTTTCTTGATTTTTTGGTATATCATAGTAGTCATATTCGATGATTTATTTTCAATTTTCTTTGTTTGTGATTTTTTATAACCTAGTTAATTTCAAAATAGGCAGCTAATTTTGATATTTTAATCATTGGTAATATTAGTAGGTTCTACACAAAAAAAAATCAAGTGATTCTGGATCTGCCAATTGGGGTACTTCCCTTGTTAGCATCAGTTTTAGATTCATCGCAAAAGAATTCATGTCAATCAGAGATTCCTCTCTGTGATGCTTCCCTTGTGAGATGTACAAGCTACACAGAGACTCTGAGACATCCCAGAGCTGACAGATCCTCCATTCTCAGAGTAGAAGAAAAAAAAATTAAAATTGACTGACATTTCTGAGAGATAAGTTCCCGTCTGTTAAAGTTCCATAAGTTTTGAGAAATTAAAAGCCGTCATTAAAAGTGAGGCTCCGTCGTGCCAAATTACAAGCTTCATTATTTACTCCCGTTCTTCCACATTCCAGCTCCTTTGGTGAGGAGAAAGTTAAGTAATTCAATTACTTGAACCTTGCATTATTAATCCTCTTATTTGCTCATCTGCATAATGTAGCCCACACCAAACACGACAGCAGCCCCAACTTATTTGCATCTCTTTGTCAACCTTTTAAGCACCACATACAGGCACAAGATGATCAAAGTTTTAAACCAAAATTTGCATTTACATGAGCATATGTGGTAACTGGAATTTATAAAGCACGACATCAAGGCAATCGATTGTGTCCTCGGCGAAAAATATTTTGACAAAAAACGGTGTAAAAATGTTATAACCAGAAATAAAATTCCAGTTTAAAAATCGACAAGAATTTGATTTACACTTATCGTTGATGAATTGGGATTTTTAGGTTAATTGCTATATGTATTCAAAGTTAAAATATATTATGGTAAAAACGAGCATTTTACGGTGAATTGTCAGAATTTCTTTGAGACCAATAAACGGTCAAGAACGCACATAAAAAAGTGTGAAACCCCACGACACAAGATATCGAATAACATTTATTTACTGTCGTTATCTGACACGTTAGAGACATTATTGAGAAATCTCACATTTCCCCAACAATAGAGTGAACTCGTATAGATCGTTGAATAGAGCGTTACAGTACCTTTCAAACAATTTATAATAATAATAATAATTCTTTATTCAGGATTGATATGGCCATAACCTTTACAATCAAACAATTTATCACACATGTAGTGTCACAATTTGAAAAATACGATCCTTGACCTTGCCCCCTTGACCTTTGACCTACACGGCTCTCAAACAAACTCAGCCTCCGCTGAAGCGTCAAAAATGATTTCCCGAAAATATAAATTTGAAAATATTCATCCGTTCAAAAGTTGGAGCACGAAGGACGGACGGACGGACGGACAGACGGAGTAAAGCCATTAAAGGGTTTCACCCTTTAATAATAATCGATACTACCGGATAATGAACTCTAAAGCTACTGACGTGTTCTTAACATCTTAACTTACTACGTCGAAATTCTGGGAATTTCGGGATCATGAATGAAGCCATAAAGTTTGAAAGCTCTTTCAGAAGCACTAAAGTATTTACTCGGAATTCGAGACAGTTTCCGTCTTGACTCTTGAGTTCAGAGTTTTAGTTCGCAGAATTCCACAGCAAGTTCCTAACCATGAGATGAGGATCTTTAGGACGGATAGGAGGAGGATGATTATATAATAATCATAATCATAACAATAAATTCATGATGATGATGATTTGAAAAGAAAAAGCGATAAGATAAACTAGGAACCCAATGTAGTATAGAGTTCGGGTCAAACATTCCGTGAGTTCCGTTAAAACGGAGCCCAATAACACAACACTCGAACGGAATACATTTATTGTGTTAAATAAAAATGGAACACATATGGTCAATTGCATGCTAATCAATTTTGTGTTGCTGTGTCGAATGACTGAACCGATAAATTTTCCGGGTTTATTAAAGGGTAAAATTCCGTACTGTTTTTATCGTGTCGGTCTGTCCGTTGACACTAACTTTTCACTGGTTTAATATCTTGAAATATGTCTTGAAGTCAATTGTCAAGCGGTTATGTGTAAAGGTCACATTTTTTTCGAATAATAATGCTGCATGTGTACTACATCGTTGGAAAGCTAAAAGTCAAGAAAGCCAGTTTACTCTATGATTGGGGTATTGCGAGATTCTTGTATAAAATGACTCCCATCGGTCGTAGACTGAGGTTAAATGGTAATCAAAGTATTGTTTCCTTGCTTTATGTCCTTTCATTTTTCGTGATGTTTGCAACGGTTTATTAAAAATATTTAAACAGGAGTTTTTCAAACTATATTCCTCAAGATTTTCATTACTGTTTTAAAGTAGGAAACTTTAAATATGGGGACTTATTTGAGAGTAGTATTTATTCCGGTGGATTGCTTTAATAACTCTACGGTTTAAATTGCGACCCACTTGATTTCAAAGGGTTTGGCCTCGGCATATTATGTTCAGAAATGTACGCATTTAAACCCAGAAGAACGTAATCATCATTAGCAGAGATCCAGTTCCTGAAACTAATTACTCCAGTCTGTTTTAAACAGCTTTAAAGGCACAACTCTTGATAACCTGCATTTAAGCAGAAATATTTCACATTCTGCTATGTTCCCAGAGCGTATTTCTCGTTGAAAATTTAATTAAAATCCTCACTTCCCCTAAGTTCCGTTTGTTTGTCCCGATGGGACTATTTCGCGAAATAGAAAGAGGCGGCTATTGTGATCATGGCAGTTTCACTCCATTTCTAAGGTGTTAGATACTGGAGATGATTGAGAAGTCAGAGGTCCATAAACTGTTTAAAGACACCCTAAAGATTAGTAACAAAAAACTTACAAAAATGGCAAAAAAAACGTACTGTGAAATATTCACAGACAAATAATATGAAGACATGTAACAGACAGACAAAAACTAAAGTTTTCATATTTTATAAATAAAGAATAATATTTTTGTACCCATCGATTTTTGTCCAAAAATAGCTTCAAATGGTCAAACGCACAAGGCACTCATTTTCGATCGTAAAATTCCATTTGATTTTTTTATGGACTTTCCATTTTATTGAAGACAGTTTCGGAGATAATAAAACAAATGGGAGGATGATGGAAATTAAGGACGACGCGCTCTCCCCTCCTTTTTAACCTCTTCGTTCGAGGCCTCTCTGTGAGAAGGAACGAGAAAAATCCTACTTTTTGCAGCGGCCTCGAAGAGGTTAAAAAGGAAGGGCGGACCTCATACCACCATCACTCCTGATTTTCTACAACTTCCCACCTCATTTTCTCCACCCTTACACAACATTTTTCAAAAATAATTTTCATTTTTGAAAATCTAATTTTCTTTCTGATTTTTTTTTCACACCAGTCCAGTCACTTCTTGAGCAGAGTTAACATGGAAACATTTTGCATTGGGGTTTCTTTGGGTTGAGGTTGGTGAAAGCGGTATAGACTTATAGGCTGGATTTATCATTGGATAGGATTGTGGGTGAAAATTGTACGGGATCAGAGTCGTGGTTATGATTCAAGTTTATTACCGGTGCTTCAGAAAAACAATTTCTATGATAATACGAGCCATTCCACTCGTTTTGCCAAAATTCCTTGACTTTTATTTATTTTTGTCGACAGGTCTCTATTAAATGTGTTTTCCACTGGGAAAATTATAATTCGAAAAAACGAAGAAAAATTAAATGCCTAACTGAAATCAACTTTAAACTAACTGTGGTTTCTGGCATGACAGCTCTTCAGTATTTACGGTTTACAGCTAAAAATCCAAACACCAACCATGGTTAAAAACATACGCATTTTTACTTGAATATGTAAGGTCAATCCGAACCCAAATCCCCCAATTTTGAAAATCCGAACTCGTTTAGAACCTCATGAGGATTGTAAATATTGTAATCAGGAACTGTCTATTCAATAATTCCTGGGTGGCTTAGGTTACGATTTCTCCATGTAATGGAGTTTCCAGAATACCCGACTTGTACTTTAACCCGGAGCAACCTCTAAAATCCGGAGACGAACCGAAATCGGAGTTTAAATGCAATATATCGGATTTAACCCTTCTGTCCCACCCAGACTTGCTGTTGTGGACCGAAACAAATGGGAAATGGAATCCATCTCATTCCGGATTCTATTCTTAATCCAGTAAATAATTGGAAACTGTCGTCCTCATTTTATCTAATCAATTTGGGATTCGGGGTTCAGATTCATTCACGTCCATTTCCGCAGATCTGATGACATCTTTCAGTTTGTAGTCCTTGCAAGAACATGTTTGGTATGGAATTTCTTGGATATTCATAAAAATGTGGGCTGAAAATGCTAGAGTTACAGGTGATTTGAATACATATTTTATTTTCGGGTTCCAATACTTCACATGTGCCAGATTCAGCTGTCATCGCAATTTAAAAAACGTAGATTGAGTCCCCGTAAGTAACTGTCACAACATGAGAACGATGCATAAGGTGTCGCAATGCAACGGTATTTATATATTTTAAGCGAGGAGTTTTTCGACTTTTGCGAAACTGATGTGACGAGATTACTCACTGAATTCTGTTGATGATTATCCTAGTATTAAAATTTAAAATATGTTATTTTGATCATATAATTCGTAAAAAGACAGTAAATCATTTTTTGTGAAAGAATACCGAAAATCAGCGTCGGTTATTTTATTTTTCATCAAAATTAAGTTTTTCTTATTATGTTTTTTATGAAAATATTTGTATGTTTGATTTGCATGGTGTAAGGGCTGGAGAAACGTTACGTAGCCTAAGGTTAAAAATCAACAAAATCTCTGAATGAATATTTCCCTTTCGATAGAGGTGTTGTATCAACAAGACTGGTGGGGAGGCCACGAACAGTTGGGCAGGGGCCATTTAGTTTTGCCGGAGGCCCAGCAACGGTACAATTCGATGCATCGAATAGCACGGTATTCCACCCCTACCTACCTCGCACAGCTCGGAATCCTACCCCTGCCTACCTCGCATAGCTCGGTATCCTACCCCTACCTACCTCGCATGGCTCGGTATCCTACCCCTACCTACCTCGCATGGCTCGGTATCCTACCCCTACATACCTCGCATGGCTCGGTATCCTACCGCTACCTACCTCGGTATCCTACCCCTACCTACCTCGCATAGCTCGGTATACTACCCCTACCTACTTCACATAGCTCGGTGTCCTTCCCCTATCTACCTGGCATAGCTCGGTGTCCTTCTCCTACCTACCTCGCATAGCTCGTTATCCTACCCCTACATACCTCGCATAGCTCGGTATCCTACCCTAACCCTATGATCCTAACCTAAATCAACGGGTTTTTTTTACATTTTTGCGCCTGCCGGCGGGGCCCCTGCCGGGGGCAGGAAAGTGGGGCGTTCAATGCTATACTGCTCAGAGTGCTCAGTATACGTGGCGAAAATTAAGACAATATAAGAACAATCGAATGTTACAAAATTCAACGTGTAAAATACCATGATTAAAAATGAAGAAAACTCGTACAAAACCGATTTTTAATCGGTTTTTGGGTTAGTGTTTGGAGCATATCTCACAAACGCTTCGGAGATATGACAATCTGGTGAGTGATAAAAACTCGTAATTAAATTGTTAACAAACATTTACATCATTTTGTCCACGTATACAATCATAAAACACCTAAAAATCAATAAAATCCGAAAAAACCCGATTTTTACCCGGTTTTCGGGTTCTATCTCGAAAGTTTTTGTTACATTCGCAGTTTTTTTTTGCAGATTTGGAATCTACGCAAAATTTGCGATAAAATGATATATAATATGTCGATATTGAAAACTATGACCAAAACCATATGTAATCGTAGTAGCGTATACTAATAAACAGAAAATCTAATCAACAAGGACCATAAATTCAGTGTTTCCAAGATTAAAGAAATTTTAGTAATTTTGATTTGTTTCACAAGTTTTGAGGAGAAAGTGAATAATTGTTTGATTTGAATTGAGATTGGAAATGCTAATGAACTGCTTCTCCTTTTAACTTTCTCCGACGGAGAGAGACAAGATGAGGGCTTTAGTTTAGTTTTTTTAGCCAAAAACACAACACCACCGCCAAAGTCAGTTTGCTACTACTAACTAAATAAATTAACTTGCTCAAGCTGTAACGTAATCGAGTGGAAGATCCTCGTTTCCTGGAGCAGGTTTAAAGTGCAAAATAATATTTCCGCACCCCAGAATCGCAAAATTGAGATGTATGCTTCGCGTATTGGTTCAAGGAAATAAACAATTTACCGAATTAAGTCCCCCATCTGGAATAACTTGCCCTTCTCCTCTTTAATTCTTAAAATGGACAATTAAAAGACACTAAGAGTGCCACGATTAGAGGTTTCAAGATAACACTGTCAAGAGGGATATCATTTAGTGCATTATAGTTCTCGGGCACAAATATAAAAACATATCACATTCACATCGAATACATTAAAGCGATGTGTTCAGAAAATTTAAAAAAATCTTCCGCTTCTGACAATAATTTGTGAATTTATTTGAATTGAATGTCGATTTTATATTTAGTAATTGAGGAAAGCAGCTAATACTTAGCAAAATCAGAGGATAAATTTGGCAGAATGGTTTCCTTTAGACGAGGAAAGTACTTTCGGTATTTTTCTTGCTAATATTTTTGCAGCTATTGGGAAACCTCTACCAACTATTCAACTAATTGTAAGAAACGATTGTTAGTTTAATTTTCAACCCGCAAAAAGCCGTCAAGTCATTACAAAATTTTGGATCTCAAAATCTGAATCCGCACTACATACTTCCCAAAACAGGACAATTGTATCCGTAAATAAAAGAGGAATGGGAATAAAAAAACTGAAATAACAAATGACCCATCAGTTGCACACGTTGTACCCGGAATTTCTATCCCAATCCCAACCGCTTCTTTGTTATTTGTGTCTAGTTAGCCCTATCCACTCAAATCCGAAAAGATTTCGGATTGTAACAGTTTAGGCTGAACAAAGAGTTGTCCAATTAATCAAAAGTGGTTTGGGTCGTCCCACATTCCCCCGTCATCTGTCCCAAAGGGTGTATACTGTATGAACAATTCATAAACCCGACTGTTACCACATTTCCTCCACATTAGTCCTAGGGGGAACTTTTACCTCCATCGCGATTTATGTTTTATCGACTAATAGTTTCAAAGTTCCAATCTCCTAAAGAGACATAAGGTTGAAAATAAGGTATAATATGAAATATAAAATAAATTGGTTGTGTTATATGGCTATATAGGATACAAAGAGTTTTGCCACAACTTTCTGTTTAAGGAGAAATCCCAGAACAGTTTCGCAAGTTGATCTCAAAGTGGCACATCTGCAGTAACAGGGACGGATTCCAGGCTCTGAATTAAAATCCTCGACCAGGAATCGAGGAATCACATCAAGGATTCTTAGAATAGTCTAAATGAATAGAACAATGGAACATTAACCCTACTTTTAGTTTTTTTTGTAAAATTGCAAATTTTTAGAATTTTGAAATCCTAAATTGAATTGAAGGAGTCATATTTTATAGTCCCTGTATATATATGCAAGTCAGGATTCTTGAGCGTTCATATAAGAAGTAAATAAAACGGAACGAAGTTGTTTAAATGTCATTTCCGTGTAATTTTTGCGATTCCAAAGCCCGGAAAAGGCCTGTTTTTGTTTAATTCCAAAAAGTTAGTAATTCGGGTTTTGACTAAGTTTCGAAGCTGTTAGATTTATAACAATTAGAATTAGGGTTGGACGGGTTAAACATAATTCAGTTCTCAATTTTTTAAATCAAGGAGAAGCATTAAAAAGATTACATTTCTACCTATTTTAAACTCAATTCAAACCCTAAACTTATGAAAAGCTCCACCGACAACGACAACTACAATCGATTAAGTCGTGAAACATTTTCCTACAATAAAAACGGAACGGCTACGCCGACCTGATTTAAACTAAATCGAAAGATGAAACAATGACGAGGTTTTGCGTAATTCGTTTTTGCGACGGGGAATTGGGAGAGCTTATGATTTGGAACATGATGTATTATTAAAAGGAAATTGAAAGGAAAGGAGACCTTTTCCTGAGAAGAAAGCCCTTTCCTTCGAAAAGGATTAGAGGAATTTGTTAAAGAATTCATATGGAAATATATGGACTCTATTCCGGATCCTCAGTTTCTCGAAGATGCAACTTGAAAGGAGAGTAGCGATATTCGGTTTCGGATAATAAAAGCTCCGGAATTCATAATATTTTCCGCTCCGAATAAAATAAACTGTTGCAAACGCACATTGCGAAAGGGTGAAACCACATGAAACCAGATTTCAAACAACATAAAACATGATTTGTCACACTAGGAGTCGTTTTAAACAAGAATCTTACATTCCCCCAACCATAGAGTAAAAGCACTTCGTCGTAGGTTTCCAACAGCCCAACCCATATGCATTGCTGATAATCACAACATTTACGACCTGTGACTGTAAAGCCTTGACCTTTGACTTACACAGCCTGCATACAAAAATGAAAAAATTCAAATTAGAGCGCTTGCGGACGGACGGACAGACAGACAGTGCACTGACAATAAAGTGTTTCACCCTTTAATAACAAACCTCCTTTTAAATTTCAATGGAGTCCGCCTTGAAGAGAAGAAAGGATAAATAAAATCACAAAAATCAATAATTCTCCACTCTTAAAAGACGGATAAAGAATCCTATGCAACGGATATGTTGACGCTGTTAACAGATTTCTGCTAGTTTTTTATACAAATATTTCCATTTCTGACAATGTTTGAATCAATACGGTATTTATATTCTATGAAGTTGTTACTCAACAGGATTTTCTTTAAACCAGGCGTATACGATGCAAATAGAGTTTTTGCTGTTGAAAATGTACTATGGGATTTATATGCTGTTTAAGCTTCCACTATGGTCATTTTTACTATATTTGATTTTGTATAGCTTTGTATAATTTTAAGGTTCTTTTTTAATTTCGGTTGGTAGATAACCAGTTTGTCTCCTCCTTTTGTAAGTTTTCGAATTTCGAAATCGAAATATTGTGGTAGCTAATAAAATAGTAGATCAATTTTATTTATCCTAATACTGCCTCCATCGTAATGCTGGATGAAATCGTGAATAAACTATTAAATTAAATCAATTTTAGCCGTTGTGGTTACGGGTTTACTCGTTGGTCTCCTCGTTCTATTGGGTTTCGGAGTAAGCGACTGCGATTGCGCAGTTGTGGTTTCCGAATTTTCGAATTGACCTGTAGGTCTCCTCGTTCTGTTTGGTTTTGGAGTTTGCAACGGCGATCGTGTAGTGGTGGTGTCAGAATTTTTAGGTTGACTCGTTGGTCTCCTCGTTCTATTGGGTTTCGGAGTTTGTAACTGCGATTGCGCAGTTGTGGTTTCGGCATTTTCGAATTGACCGGTAGGTCTCCTCGTTCTGTTTGGTTTTAAATTTTCTGATTGTGATGTAGTAGTTTCCGTCTCAGTTTTCCCCTTCGCGGTATCAGGTTTAGACGTTGGCCGTCTCGTTCGACTTTTCGGTGAGGACGTTTCAAATGTTACCGATCCCAAATCATTGACCGAAACTGCGGTGGTTGAAACGAAGGATCCGATCGCTATTGGTCGCCTCGTTCTCGCTCCTTTTGATTTGTTAATTTGTGGAGCTGCTTTTGTAGTTCCCAGAAAACCTTGAACGTTTGAAAACTAAAATTATTCACTTTTAATATTGCAAACTGTAAGTAAACCCGTGAAAGCACTTACAACAATCAAAATTTCAAAACTCTATTTAAAAATACAATACATTTATACGCAGTTTTTTGCTTCCTTACCGGCAATTAAAGTCAATGCGATAAGAATCCCTTGAAAATTGTTGATCAATTTCATTATTTTCATTTTGAATTTTCGAAACAACCAAAACACCGGTTTAATATTTATTTCTTGAGAAGAGTTTATATTAGCGCTGAATTGTATCCTTTCAGATACTGTAAATAAATTGTAAGAAAATACTAAAAAAATATTCAGTGAGCCCAGAGTAGAAAAATAAACACGGAAGTTTAAATTTCTAAGAATTTAAGAATGCATTGTTTCTCTCGCTTATACTGAAGATTAGAGTCAATACCTAATAGAAGATTATTTTCCCAGATTAAACTCTCCAGTTTTTAAGAGTTGATGCTGTAGACAAAATATGCATAGAATTCTTACAAATCGCCGACAGTGACTAAAGTTTTTGTCAATGCCAAGTTTTGACGAAGCGATACTATTTTGAGCTAGAATTCAGGACGTTTGATTATTTATTAAAGGTCCGTTGGTAACAACATTACAGAAAAAGAGTCAACAAATACATCGACTTGAATTATCATCTGAGGAGAGGCTTGTCGTCATAATTCTTGAATTTATCTTGGCAGGATGCAACTTTGTCATCAGTCATGAAAGATGAAAGATCTGCTGGAGATAAACACAAAAACGTCAAAAGTCACCATCCATCATCGCCAAATCTCCAATTAATGTAATGTAACAGCAACAATTAATCGTACCAGGGAAATGTTTGCATTGAATTGTAAAGCTACTTCAATATTTCAATTCATTGGTTCCACTGGCTTGTTGTTGAGATGTAAGACGATTTGTGAATTAATTAGGTTAGCATCGGAGATCACTTGAAATAGTTCCCTTGTTCAGAAAAGATCAGAAAATCCTTGAATCCGTTTCACGCTTTTTGAGCAAATCAGTCAAACGATTATAGATTGAGACGCAAAGGGCCTTTTGGCAAAGAAACTATTCAATTTGAAAGCCCTTTGAGACATTAATGTCGAATACCTTGTTTTCGTCTTATTAGTGAGTTTTTGAACGGAAGTTTTGAAATTACAAGACATGCATAAATCTGCCATTTTAGTTACAACGCAACGGCCCAGACACGAAGTGCTTTTATTTTCGAATAAACAGAACGACTTAATATTAATGTTGGCAATAAAAGGATGAAACAGGGCAATAAATAATTGAAAATGAGGAAAGGATGAAACGTGGCAAGGAATTACTTTTTCTAGACAATAAAAGAATGTATCGTACAAATAAAAAGATGCCATACAAAATTGAAATTAAATAAGATAAATGTTACAATAACACGAGTCAAGATGATTTATTAGCGATTTATGTGCCCAACAATGTACCCTATCTATGACTTTCTCCAAAAACTGACCTGAACCCATTTGTGATGGCATCAACACTATCAGCTATTAAAATTTTAGGGGCATATTCTGGACCTGCTGCTGTTTTTAACGTCTGGAATAAGAATTAATATTGTCTCGTCTACATTTGATGCAATTCCAATTCCAAACTAAAATAGCCTTCCCCAGTACAGTACCAACAACGCATTGGAGTCTACTAAGAGAGTCAATGTCATTAAGGATGATGCCACTTATCGAGAGAGATTACCTATTCATCAGTTCATTCAAAAGGCATTGTCAAAACAATTCCAATCGGTCAAAAACGTAAGCGGGGTAGGCCTGCAATGGCGAAAAAGCCCTTATTATGCAGTAAATACTTACATTTTTCAATTGGAAATTATTTCATCGCTAATAAATCATCTTGACTCGTGTTATTGTAACATTTATCTTATTTAATTTCAATTTTGTATGGCATCTTTTTATTTGTACGATACATTCTTTTATTGCCTAGAAAAAGTAATTCCTTGCCACGTTTCATCCATTCCTCATTTTCAATTATTTATTGCCCTGTTTCATCCTTTAATTGCCAACATTAATTGGTAGCCAAACAGAACTGACATCAAGAAGTCAGAGGCGGCGATGAAAAAAAATCAGCAACGATTTTTTTCAGGAAATTAGAGAATGAGGACATTTTTTACAGTTTTAGCTCCGAAATTGATAAATTTCACGATTTTTTTGCTTAAATTCTAAAAAAAATCAGGGGTTTGAATATTTTTTTTAATAACGAGAAGGAAAACGTTGGAATATTGGCTACCCATAAGACTAAATCTGGAACAAAACGTGAGAACACGACTTTGGCTTTAAGAAAAAACCTTTTAACCGTGTGTACTTTATATACGTCAAAGAACTGCTTATCTGGAATACACTAGGGACTCGTCTTGTTACACATGAAATGGTCCATTTATTTCCGTTTACAAGTTAGGATTCAAAGGCAATTTCTGGTGGAATTAGTTTCAAATGTACTTTATGGTCCAGTTGACAAAGTCTGTCACCTCTTTTATGCACAACGTATTCTTTTATTTTCTAAAGTTGAAGAAGTGAGAGGAGACAGATTGAAGAAGATTCCTAAAAACTGTCCCGACAGCTCGGTTGGAAGGATATGGAGCTTTCGTTGGAACAAATCCTAATAAAAACGTTACTTCCTGTGCTTTTTTTGGCCTGCAACACCGAATTTGGTTCCAGTTTCGTTCTATTCAAATAGCTTAAAAGTGACATTTGGGACAGAAGAATATAATTTTTTTGTTACAATTCAAGAAATCACATAACAGCAGATAGTATGTATCTTAGATTCATTATGCAAGTGACTTGGTGTCTGTCCGTTCGTCTAATCTATAAAGTCCGTGATCAGCTCATTTTTTCAAAATTTTCTTAGGGGGGATGATTAAGGATGATTAAGCTGAAGTCAAGTTTTCTCGAGGCCATGTTGGCTAAAGGTCAATGATGATAAGGTCAAAGGTCAAATTGTTTTCAAATAGTAATCCCCTATGTATCACATATATATCGAAAGTAAGATATTGGCAAGAGTTACTCGGTATTACAAGCTATTTGGGGGTGTGGTCATAAAGGTCGTTGACCTAGGAGGTAGGTGGGGCCAGAAAGCTTCAACTGTAAACATGAGTGATTCGTTTCAAACATATTGCTCTATGGCTGGGGAAATTTGATACTTTAGATATTTTATGTGTTTTAAACACTTTAAAACTAATAGACAGTCAGACAAGGTGCTCACATAGAAGTCTGAAATACTTTTATAACACTCGCATTAAAAATTTAGACTGATTTGACGATGATTAAATATCGGATTAGATTTATCGTCGTAATTAGTTTTGCGTCTAACTTTGACTAATTAACCTTGTTTTCAAAACTGTCAAAAGGATACTTTGTAAAAGGGTTTGTGGAAGGTGTTGACACTTTGAAATGGAGTTTGTTCAATTTCAGACAAACTTTTAGATTGTCTTTAACGATGAAAGACTTGCGAAAGAGGTAAACCTAAAACGTTATTTTTGGGAACGCAGAGTTCTGATCGTGTCGAATTAATGTGATTATGCCAATCAATTCCAGCTGGTCTCATTTGCAGTTTAATACTGTCCATCAATGCAATGAAACATAAGAGAATTCGAAAGTTCCTCAATCTCATTGCATTTTATACTCAATTCAATCATTGATCGTTTTTTTTGCATTTTACTAAGGAATTTTGTCAAAATTTCAAATACAGAACTTGGGCTTAAAATCCTGTTCGACGTGTTTAAATGTAAATATAGCGGCTTAGGCAAGCTTAGAAATCGTATAAACCTCGTTTTGAAGCTCCGAAATTGGGCTTCATAACAATTTGCTATAGAGCATAGAATTAAGGCTGTAATCTTATATGTGGGATGCCGATTCACAGATGTTTGCCGTTTAAATGGTTCTTCAAGATCCCATAATTTTAATTACGGCTAATTACACTTGCAGTTGAAACCTCAAGAGCCAGTTCTGCTAACAATGATAAATGATGATGTAGTCATAAAGCCCGACTTTAGGTCTTGTACATATTATGTTATTTGGGAGAGCCTCTCTATGATGATAATTGCCTAAAAGTTCTCTATAAAGCACATCTAATTATTTGAGACTATGATTTTATAAAATCGGTCAGTTTTTCAGATTTTCAAAAAATGCGATTTTTTGCAATTTTTTCAAATCGTCATGTTATACCCTTCTTTGTATGAAAAACTAAATGCACGTGGGTTACGAACGGTCCTTTTTCATCTGCAACTGGGCCATTCTTTAATAACATTTATGATCATCGCTATTTCCTTGGACAGAAGATGAGAACGGTTCCAGCTCTGTGGATTTGTTATGGCTGTTTAATAGATATTTAATTAAATTATAAGTATCCCCTAATCCTTCCTAATTAGTAATGAGAAGGGATAGAATTGGTAAGGAAAAGGCATTTATCCCTGCTCAACCTACAGCTTTAAATATGATCATTTTAAAACTATCTTATTTTGCCTTGACTGTTTACGCGTGGTTTGAGTATCAAAATCGCTGACTTTATGATTGTGCAAATTAAGGTTACGTTTTTATGGGAAATTCAGCTTCCCAGCTTGAAAATGCTAGTTTCTTATTCATTTCTGTTAAGTTAAAAATGACATTTAAAAATGTCATTTTTAGTTAAAATTAACTAATTGTAAGTATGGCAAATATGAGTTTTGAAAAATAGTGCCAATTTTATTTAACAGAAGATTTAAACTTGATGATGATATATAATTTAAAATTGAAGTTTTTATTCTATTCGACCGTTGTTGTTGCAAGCCAAAGGTCCTGTGTTAAAGACAAACGACTTGAATTTATGTAATTATTTATTATTATTTAAAATAATTTGAATACCTCCGGAATCTCCGCTGCAGGTATTCGTTCCGTTTCAACCCGCGCAAATGAAATAGTGCTTAATCTTCTTGTTCTTGTAGTCTTTATTTTTCTTCTGTTCATCCGGTCAAACCAAATAAGTGGTCTCCCCCAGGTCGCACAAATATAAATAGCTAAAATTATGTAGATGTGTCTCAAGACTAATTAAATTTAAATACTAAACTACAAAATTTTTTTCTTTTCTTTCTGACTGTAGTTTCTGTTATTAGGTTTCAATTAACATTGTATTTCGTCGTTTTTAAAAGATTTGTGATCGTTTACTTCTATATACATTGATATTAACTTCTATTACGTTGAACAAAAGTTTCACGAATAATGTGAAATTCGTGCGTGTGTCGTTCCCAATATATTTTAATTATTAGCATACAAATCTTGATGCGATTTTTTACACGCTTCCAAAATCATTGCAAGAGCTGCGTTTTGTTCTACATTTTGCGTACATTTTAAAAAATCCATGAAATATGAATGTGTCTTGGAAGGTAACATTTCTCGGAGTTTCAGAAGCAGGCCCTCGCGTGTACGTCAAGTTAGCGCACTGGCGCACAAGCCAGCGCACAAGCACACAAACCGTCAAGTTAGCGCACACCAGCGCACAGGCACACAAATCGTCAAATTGGCGCACACCAGCGCACAGGTACACAACTTTTCAGCACACAAAAAATATTTTCTTTCAAGAAAAATGACCTTGACATTAATGTGACCTTTAAAGTCACCAAAACTCAAAGTCTTGGAATTTCATGAAACTTTCAAAAATCATGTTTTTAGATGATTTTATTATCCAGCGCACAAGGGTGACCTAAAATTTTGACCTTTCAGATCACCAAAAATCAAAGTCTTAGAATTTCATGAAACTCAAAAATCATGTTTTTAGACGATTTTATTTTCCAGCGCACAAAGGGTGACCTTAAATTTTGACCTTTCCGGTCACCAAAAGAATCTACATCGTTCCAATAATTTCGATGTTTTACACTGTACAGTCAAAAAAGGTTCATTTGTAACCGTGAAATATTTCTTTTCCATGTTCATTCTCATACATGAACACAATAATAAAAAAGGGATGAAATTGTAAACGAAGAAATAATATTAAAAATAAATATTGTTTGAAATAAATCAGGTAAAAAGTTAACTGGAAGTATAATTTTAAAGCACAAAAAATGCTTTTTATTTAATTCCAAATTGAAAAGTTATCAAGTTTAATAATGGTTTCCCATGTATCAAATTCTGCTGATTTAATTAGTTCAAGCGAATCCACGGGTCGACGACGGACCAAGCATCGCTTAATTGCATTCCTTTTCCATACAGCAATGACCAGAATTAAAAGAACGACAATGAGAAAGGCAGCCATGCTTTAAAAAGAATACGCAAAATAGTATATTAATAGAATTTCTATAATATTTTTTGTTCTAATCGTGAATCCTAAACTAAAAACACTTACCTATATAATGTGGATACAGAAAAGTGTCCTCTGGAGTGGAAGTATCTCAACAAAAGTCTTTGTCTTCTTCTGTCAGAGTGGCATTGAATTCCATAAATGTTGCGTTATTGTCAGAACAAAATCCAGATCCATTGTTCGGAATAAAATACGAACAAATTTTCCCTTGTAGACAATTACGGCAGATTTTGACAAAGGAACACATCTTATATGTAAGTCTAGAATGGAAGTGAGATCTGTAGTCAGTTTGTTTATAAAATTGTCACAAACGACAAACCAAATGACTCACTTCCAAAGATCGTTCTGGACTTGAAATCCGATATTTCTGATTACAGAATTAGATCATCGTTATAATTTTTACCACGGTTTTTGGGTTTCATTGCCACTCCTAAACATATATTCGATCGTACAACTCAAAATATGGAAGCTAAAATAATTTTGAGAGTTTAAACCATTTTGAGCACACTTTACGGGGTCAGCGGGGGTCACTGTGGGGACATTTTCTCGTGTCAAATGTGCATTACACAATCGCAATGCACGTATGTTAGGCTAATAAGTGGGGAATCGCTTTGCATTGATGGGAACCAGGTTTTGAAATTGACAAATTCAATTAGAATGATGTACAACCTAGCCCGTTGTAAATTCATCAAACCATACGGTACTTTACTCTTTCTATTTTCTCGGTTTCTCACGATACCGAACCTACTCAGAACCTACTCATTTTACATATTTAACGATTTAAATGTCAGGATCAGTACCTTCACCCCAGCCTTAGACAACAGAGAACCAGCCAAAACACACAACATCAAAACTAAAACTAACAACTGAGTCCAAAGCAAAACCAACACTAATTGGTAACTTTATATGTTTTAAATCATTATGAAAACGTGAAAAGGGGTTGCGCGGTCTAAATGAATTTTCAGATAATTATTTATTCCAAGGAGTTTTGTTACAAATGGATATATTTTTTAGAAACAAACCGAAAAGGTAAAATCTATAAACACTGCACCGGTAAATTGGTTTATAAAAACCACTAGTTCATCCAATATTGGTATAGTAAATTATTAACTCATAATTCTCACTAGATTGATAATTATAAGTTGTCTGTCATATGTTTAACCCTTTCTCACGGCACGTCACATATAGATGCCATGAAAATTGCAGTCGTCAATGTCATGGGGTGTCACATATAGATGCCATGTATTTCCCGATCGTTGTCACGAGCCGTCATCAATATATGCCATGAATTTCGAAAGCGTAGTCAAGGAGTGTCACATATTGATGGCAGCAAAAACAAAGGTCGACTCACGGGCCGTCACATATTGATGCCATAGAATCTTTCAAAATTTGTAATCTCCCCTAACTCCCCTTGCCTAATAACGCTTGCAAATGCCAATTGAAAAACCCACTACGGACTATTTAGGGTACAGAGAGGGACCAATTATTAATTTACTTGAAGGCCTTAAGAAAAGATGTTATTAATTGAAAATACATAGTAAAGGTGGATGCTCTCAAGAGATAAGCAGGAAAAATCTTTTCATGTTAATAGCCACCACCCCCGCGCCTCCAACTGCTGAAACAATGTTAAAACAATCCACGCTGAATGACACTGATAAGGCGACAATTGATAATGTTCCAAACCGCAAGTTAAAATAAGTTCTATTTACTCATAGTCAGAGTTTCAGACGTATTCTTCATGCCAAGTATTGTAAAGTGACAGTAGAATGACTTTACTCATGACATGACATAAATGACTTTACTGATCTTCCTTCTCCCCTTCTTGTCGCTATTGTAATGTCCATCGCATAATCCTTGACCTTCCTAAATACCTGCCTATAAATACCTAAATACCTAAATAAATTCCTAAATAAATATATATTAGATACCACCGATAAGTTTCAGTATTTAATTAATCTCTCGAATGAGTCAAATTTGATATATCGGAGTGGTACATTTGCGAATGTTCCCTTGTTAGATTTTGAGGTTTGAAATACTAAGTCCATCGATAAACGATCGTATAAATAAAATCAAATTACATGGTTCATTTGAAATCAGTAAAGTGATCTTAGTTAAATGAGTTATCAATCGGTATCTGAAAGTATGTATACCGAATTAGTACTAGATATCGATAATGTCATAAGAATTCAAACATTTTTCGGCGTAAATGACATTACTTGCATCTCAGTAAAACATTCAGAATTTGCATGAAAATTTATCGCAAAGGACTCCCGTGACAAGGGGTCATAATGATTCTTTAGGGATCCCATGACCCTTATACTCTGATAAATTTTTACCTCCCATGGCCGGACACACTTAAAATTTTAAGCTTCCCTTGACAACAACCTAATTTTATTTTTTGGGTTCCCGTGCGAAAGGGTTAACTGAAACGAACCTCCTGGTTGTGTAAATATCAGTTTTGACGATCGCTATGAATGGCTGTTATCGTAGGCTTAAAGTTTGATGTGACAAAAAGGTTATTTTAAAGCAGGAGAGGTTTATTTTAAAAGGGTCAAAGCCCTTCGAGGGATAATGGATATCGTGATCCTAATTTTAAAAAGGTAAATATTCTAGTTTTCTGACCACTTAGTTCAGCTACAAAGGCCATTGTAAGGACACTAAGGACAAAGACACAGATATTGGCGATAAGAGATTGATAGTGACAGAATTGCAATTATACTTCTCCGTCATGCATTTATGCTTTTGTTTTGTTACTTTAGAAGTAATGAGTTCAAAATGCTGGACGACTCGAAAAATATGTATTTTTAGTGTCTTGGGTATTTTCACGTGAAAGCTCAATATCAGCGGGAGTCGGCTATTTCGGCGGCCGCCGGCAGTTTTTTTTTCACGCAAGGAAAAAACTTAGAATTTTTTTTACTATTCGCGAGTCTGGGGGGGCACATTTGACTGTTAATATCTCGGTAATTTGTTGAGGTATAGCAAAACGGTGAAAATCCATCCTACTATTCCTGTTATAAATGCTATTACTCGAAAAAAAATCGAGATTGCTCGATCCGTTTTCGAGATACGAGTGAAGCCTCAATCGGCGAATTTAAAAAAATCATTTTTAATTTTCCATCCACCAGATGTTTTTTTAAGTTGATTTTGGATTTTCGGTGACCTGAAAGGTCAAAATTTTAGGTCACCCTTGTGCACTGGAAAATAAAATCGTCTAAAACATGATTTTTGAAAGGTTAATGAAATTCTAAGACTTTGATTTTTGGTGACCTGAAAGGTCAAAATTTTAGGTCACCCTTGCGCGCTGGATAATAAAGTCGTCTAAAAACATGATTTTTGAAAGTTTCATGAAAGACTTTGAGTTTTAGTGACCTTAAAGGTCATATTATGATCAAGATCATTTTTCTTGAAAGAAAATATTTTTTGTGCGCTGAAAAGTTGTGTGTCTGTGCGCTAGTGTGCGCCAACTTGACGATTTGTGTGCCTGTGCGCTGGTGTGCGCTAACTTGACGGTTTGTGTGCTTGTGCGCTGGCTTGTGCGCCAGTGCGCTAACTTGAGGTACACGGCCCTCGCCAACACTATTTTGTTGTAGTTCTTTGACTCGCTTATCAATATCTGACCGCAGTTCATCGCAGACTTTTTTTCTTTTGCTGATATTTTTCGATTTCAGTTCACGAGAGTTGAAGTAATTATCGATAACTTTCCTCGTTGAAAATTGAGCTGGTCCTGCTCTGTGAGTCGCTTAAGCTACGATCTACGATTCAGCAGATTGCTTTCTTTTTACAGTTTGCAACACACCGTTGTCTTCAGGTTTGATGCTCTTCAACGCGTTTGGAAACTAAATCGAAAATGATTCTGCCAAAACAATGTTGTTGGCCAATGTGTAAGAAATGGGTGAAGTGTTGAACCACATTCCCGCGTTTTGAACGTTAGCAGTTCCTAGTATTTTGATTTTGTCTTCCCCTGAAGTTGTTGTAACACTTCAGCAATTTTCGACAGTGATTTTGCTTTCAGCGGCACTTTACCTCCAAGATCTTTGAAGATGGAAGGCAACTTTCGTATTTCAGTCTTATCGTACACCACATTAGTTTAGTCGATAAAGTCTGACAGGCTGTCAGAGCGATTAGATTTTTCGTGATGCAAAATTCCCAAATTCCTGGATCATTTAAGCCCGCGTAGTGTACAATCGCTCTGAAAAGTTACAAATCGTCTCATTCCGCTGGGTGAAAGTTTGGAAGCATTTCGGCAATCACTGTATCCTCGTCGAGACTAATGTACCTTCCGTTGTTATCCAAGAACCTTTTGATTTTAAAATTTTTAAACTCTTCTTGCGGGGATTCCTGATTAAAAGCTTTTGCTACTACGTCTTGAACTTGTTTTGTTAGAGGAAGTTTCAATTGTTTCACATCAGGAATTTTGACTTCTTCTTGCTAAAACTGCTGCATGTCGACGGTCTGATGATGTTGAAGGTTTCGAATTTGGGGTTTTAGTTGATCTTTTTTGAAAAATTTTTGTGCCATGCATTTCCTGAATTTTTTCAGTTCTGGATATTGATTTTGAACTTTGTTTTCTTATTGATGGCTTGGCTTGGATTTCCCATCTTATAACTAATTTTCCGGCCGTTGACGGTAAATATGGCATATATTGATTGAGCAGGAACAATTGATGCGTCTGTAAGCTCACCACCAACAAATTGAGGTACTTTGATCAATTTTCAAAATAAGTCCAAAATTTGAAATCTTCCAGATGCAAAATAGAGCGTAGTTAGTTGCTGGATTTATGTCCTGAATAATATTTACTCAGCAGATGAACAAAAAAGTAGGTTTAACATAAGATCAACAATATCTTTTTCGACCAACTTGACAGAAAAACTGTACCAAAATTTAGTGTAGGATATTCTAACAATTTAGTCAGACCACTTTAAAATGAACTTACTCTGCAAAATATGCGTAAAACTAAGGAGCTGTTATGCTGGCCAAGTTCATGACAATGTTCCTTTTGATAATTGGTAATAACGCATTAGCAAATCTTTTGCAAAGTTTTAGAGTACCGCCTACAAAAACAAACAAAAATAGGGACAATCTAATCATAACTTGATCGTTTAGGACAGAGTTACGATCAGTTTACTTAACCGTACTACCTCATCCGGAGGCCAAGCAGGAACCTTTAATATTCAAGGACGGGAACAATAAAATTAAATATTAAAACCTGTTTATTTTAAGGTTCATCGTTCAAAAGGGTTTGATTGTTATGGAAAGACCCTTTTTTATAATTGGAATGAAGGGCCACAGATAAATATATATAAATAATAGATATAGATCATTCCATACTGCTCCACTATTAAACTCGACCGGCTTATGGAGCTCATTAGGCCTAAATTTTTAGGCCCAAGAAATCGAGTTTCGCTCAATGCCCATATTCCATATTATAAAAATTTGGGTGGGAAAATGTAAAATGGGTTATGCACTACAATTGTACGATAATTTGTTAAATTATTTTTCATATGGTGAGTTTTTGATTTTAATAGGATATTCGAAGACTTGACATTCAAATGCCATAATTGTAAGGGCCCTATATAAAATGTGTGGATCGTCCTTGCTATAATAAAATACAGGCCAAATCCTTTATGCGCCATCTGCACATAAAATCCTTACTGCGTTGCTATGTGACCGACTAAAAAATTTGCTCCGGTTTTGATCCCCTCGTATGTCTAAAACCGAACCCGCGTAAACTGAAGTCACTGAAGCATCAATCAGCTGGTCTTTGTAGTAAACGCTAAAAATGCATAGAAACATACCCACCCGTACATTTCACCCCAGTTTCTGTTTAAAAATAAGATCCAAGACACACAATTACCAATGAGCAGCAGTTGTGATATTGTATTTGTCATACATTGTCATTTTCATTCCGCACATCTTTCCATTACAATCTGGATCCGTTTCAAAAGACAGGAAAACTTGATACGGGATTTCCCGGTCTCTGGCTTTGGTCCCTCCTATAACGTTTATCTTGTTGTTAGTATCTTAAACGGTAAATTTAATAGATTATCGAAATACCATTTTAACATGGGAAAATGAAATTTTTTTACCATTTGCCTTCTGACTTGTTTTGGCCACAAAGGCTAAGAGTAGAAGCCCGCTTTTGTAAAGCAGTTTCATTCTCGTTCTGTAGGATTTAGCAAGTTGTTGATTTTATACTAATCTTGGTATCGACATAGCTTCAATTTATATGATTTTGTTGGGGTAAAATGCTAATAAATTCCAGTCAAATTTAAGCCTCTTTAACTAATTGTTGTAATTTACTGCACTAATTAATCATGCATCAGAAAGTTTCGTAGAAACCCGAAAATTAACTGCTTTGAGTACCAACCGAATGTCCGTCTTGATATTAGTTTATTTGCTGTTTAGAAGGATTTGGCACATAAAAAACATGTACTTCGAGCGATTTCAAGAAATTCTTAATTGTCTGCGGAAATAAACATAGAAATCCGCAAGTACAAGTGGTGTACTTAATCGTCGGTTGTCATTAAAATTTGTAACAGACTCGCAATATTTAAACAGTTGGCAAAGATGCAAAGACTTTATTCTACTTAAAATTTGTGCAAGAATGCTGTACAAATATTTCAGAATAGTAGCAACTACATTTTTCAAATTTTTATATTTTATATAAATGCAGTAGGTTCATGAAATATTACTACATTATTGTACTGATATACTGAACATATGTCGTTTTTGTAATGTTATCAATATATTATATAACGTTGATTAAAACACAGTAAGTAACAAAAATTTACCTCCAGCCATTTCGATAAAAAGCGCTTGATAATATGTTTCAAAGATTGCTTACACCTATGTTTTTCGGCTACTATTTAAAAAAATGTTGACCTTTGACCAACGTGAATATTATTATTATAGAATTCATGTTCATGTTTTTATTTCAAACGGTCATGTGTATCGAGAATTCTTATTGAGAGCCAGCAGTCGATACAATCCATCTAGTGTGAGTTGTGATTCTGGTGAAGACACCGGGTGCGGAGCCACATTCGTCCGGCCCATGGGACACAACGCCGGCAAGAACCATCCGACCATTACAGTTACAAGCCAAAGGACCTGTTTAAAACGCACAAACCTGAATGTACTCAATCTCCACAAATATTGTGATAAAAATCACATAAAATAATTTAAAAACCTCCAGAGTCTCCAAAACAAGCATTCTTTCCGTTTCCACCAGCGCAAATGAAATGATTCTGATCGTCACGACATCGATTGGTAACTGGCAAATAAGCTTCTAGCAAATCCTCCGAGGATGGAGAGCCCTTTCTGATGAAATAAAAAACAAATTAACAACAATCTAATCCTAATCTGAATGGTTAGGAGGACGGAATTACGATCAGACGGTAGGTTACCTTATTGTACTACCCCATCCGGAAACCAAGCAAGATCCTTACACATTGCCGGGGCGAGAAGAGAACAACGAAAGTATATTTAAAATTGGTTATTTTTTTTAAATTTATTGTTTTTTTTATTCACACCTTTTGGTTTAAATCCCGAACTTGCCAAAGGCAAAGGTCGAATTTTGCCATCTCCATCCGGCAATGGCTCCGATAAGCGGATGATGCAGATATCATTTTGGAAATTTCTGGGGCTGTAATTGGGATGAGGGGCAATCCATGTTGCTCCGGTTTTGAAACCGTCGTGAATCTTGACCGAACCCGCGTAAACTGAAACCACGGAAGGGTCCGCCAACTGGCCGTCGTGGTAAACGCTGAAAGAGCATGGAAATTATGGAAAACATGCCTTAAAATTAGTGATGGGTACTAGAACTAGAACTAGAATGCCTTTTAGTTCTAGTTTTTTGTCGGTACTAGAACTAGAACTAACAGAAACCAGAACTACTAAAATACTAGAACTAGAACTAAAAGTAAACTCAGAACTAAGAACTAGAACTGGAACTGGAACTACCAGAACTCGTTGGAGGGTTTTAGTTCTAGTTCCATTGTATGTATAATGGACCTTTTCAGGTAAAATTTATTTTTAGACGGATTATTTTTTCCTTTAAAATGAGTGCCTTCAGTGCCTTGCCTATCGATAATGCTCCTACCCCAATATACTAACACTAGTTTAGTATAATACATCTTGAAATATAGGCAAAGTAGACTATTCACAATTGTCAAAATGCATTACGCAGCCCATATTGAACCAATCCACTTTGATTTTTTTTCAATACATTTTTAACCATTGTGTTGAAGGATTCGAACACACGGATTGACTTGATCTTTTTGGAACACAGCTTTGGACTATAGATGTAGATAACATAACTTAAAAACATAATGCTTGTATTGACGTTTATCATGTTAAAAAAATCACTACCCCCCCCCCCCCCCCATTAAAAAAATCCAGGAAATTTTCATATTCAAACGCTGGCTAAACCGACGAGTTTTGGACCGACTTAGAAAATTATAGATGTTTTTTAACGAGAGTTGCTTTAAGTAAATGCCAGTTTTTGAAGGAAAATATATATTTTTTTAATTTTTGTCTCAATAGTCTCAACTCAATGGTTTAAAAATTTCAAAAAGTGCATTTTTTATACTAGGATTTTAAACTTGGATTTTTTAAAAGTGTATTTTTTTAAAACATTCCCTTTATTCTCAAAAATTTATCAGCCCGTGTTGGAAGATAAAAATTTTCGTTGATTTTTCAGCTTTGTAAAAAAAATTAATTTTAAACATCAATTTGGACAATCATTTTTTTCTCAATAATGTTATCGACATAGTCCAACGTCCAAAAATCAAGTCTATCCGAGTTTGGTTTTTTACTACCTCCATTATTGTTAGATATGAAAAATTAATGTGAGAATTATTACGAGAACATACGTTTTAGTCAATATTAGGGACTGAATTTCGAGGAACAACAATCAATGTCGACCAACAAGGACTTATTCCGTTTATATAGGCTAATATCAGTTGTTTTTTTGGAATTTATGACAATTTCAACGACATTTCTATAAATAGAAAGTACTAGAACTAGAACTAGAACTAGAACTACTTAAGCGCAGAACAGTACTAGAACTAGAACTAAAAGAAATTTCAAAATAGGACTAGAACTAGAACTAGAACTAAAACGATTCAGAACTAACAAGGGAAGTTCATCAGAGTGAACTCAAGGAAATGCTTGAAACTTTTATGGTCGTATCTACAACTAATGTGGACAATAAAAATCTAAAAATTAGCGGCACTAATCGACGTTGACTATGTTTAAAAAATCGACGAGTATAAAAAATCATGAAAATTGAGTTTTTGAAATGCTCATAAAACGACGAGTTTTGGTCTGATTTTCAAAATTTTTCGAGTTTTTGAATGTCAAAGAGTTGTAATTTAAGGAAATGTCAAGACTTGAATTTAAAAAAAAATATTGATAAAAATCATTTTTTTCAAGCACTTCCAGAGAACTCAAAAAGTCTAAAAACTCCAAAAAAGTAATAATTTTTTTAAAAATTCGAATCTTTTACTTTTCTTGAACAACAACTCTTTGACATTCAAAAACTCGAAAAATTTTGAAAATCGGACCAAAACTCGTCGTTTTATGAGCATTTCAAAAACTCAATTTTCATGATTTTTTATATTCGTCGATTTTTTAAACATAGTCAACGTCGATTAGTGCCGCTAATTTTTAGATTTTTATTGTCCACATTAGTTGTAGATACGACCATAAAAGTTTCAAGCATTTCCTTGAGTTCACTCTGATGAACTTCCCTTGTAAGTACTAGAACTAGAACTACTAGAAAAAGCTAGTAGTACCCATCACTACTTAAAATAGGGTGGAGTAAGCGAGGTCACGAGGTGAAAACGCTCGATTGATCGCCATATTATTTTATCCCTTCTCCAATGCTAAGTTCATATCTGCTTTTGGGTCAAATCCAAAACGCTAAAAATAGTCGCATTTGTCTTTCCTTTTCCACTATAGTCATCTTACCCAAGGCCCTAAATCCTTAGTGACAAAGATTCATTTACAAGGTAGGATCACTTGCCTTTAAAAAATTCTCCTCACTTCTGGGGGATTTGTTATTATGGAGGATAGGGCACCCCCCTTAGCAACGCTTAAATAGGACCAATTCAAAAAACCCCCACGGGTCACCTATAGCGTTTTTACGAACACCAATTCGTTCAGTGGTTACTAAGACATTTCTTTAATTTTTGACACCACCCTCAATTTATTGTGTCTGAGGAATTTGAAGATATAAATTTTAAAGGAAATCCCCAACAAGTGAGGAGAATTTCGTAAAGGTAAGTGATCCAACCTGGTAAATGAATCTTGTCGCTAAGGATTTAGGACCTTGATCTTACCCTAACCATTTTTCATTTTTAGCCCGAGTCAGGGCTTATGGAATCATACTGTCCGTCCGTCCGTCCGTCCGTGACACGCTAGCGGCCAAACGGATGGACCTATCGACTTGAAATTTGGAACACTTGTGTATTTTGCAAATGCAAAGGCTGAGTTCGAAGGTGGGAAAAATCGGTCGATCGGTTGGCCCGTGGGGGTCATGCAAAGTAGTGTTGCCAAGGGAATAGGTTTAAAATACAGACAAATAGAAGCATCTTGACTCGGGCTTTTATTCACTGCACACTGTAGGTTTTGTTATGAATGAAAACTGATCTAAGGCAAATAATTACCAATGAGCAGCAGTTATGATATTGTTTTGGTCATATATGGTCCCTCCACACATCATTCCTCTTTCCGAACCCGGCTCCGTTTCAATTAGAACCCAAACTTGATATGGGATTTCCCCGTCTCTGGCTTTGGTTCCTCCAACAACGTTTATGTTGTTGTCGGTACCTTAAAGTGTAATTTTAATTAGTTACAAATTAAATTAGTTGTAAAAATGCAAAATTGAGATGTATTACCATTATTGGCCTTCTGACTTGTTTTTGCAACAAGGGCGAAAAGTAAAAGCCCGATTTTGAGTGCCAGTTTCATTCTTGTTTTGTTGGATTTTAAGTTATACTAATCTTTGCGCACAAGTAGGTTCAATTTATATGATTTCGTTGGAGAAAAATGTAAATAGTAAATTATGTGTCAGTTCTACTTGTAATTTACAGCACTAATTAATCATGAACCTCAAGGCCTTTTAGAATCCAAGTACTTCAGATGGACTTGGCAAATATAAAATACCGTTTCAATCGATTTCTAGAAAACAATAATTTTACACGTGTTTGAAATTAAGCCTAGATATGTTGCATAACCGTAGGCGGTCCTTGAAATTCGTAGCAGACTTGTAATATTTAAACAGTTGACAAAGATTTAAAGAGCTTAAGTAAAATATCGTATACAATGTACCCTATTATGCACTGATAAAATTGTATGTGCATTTTGTCTAATGTTTTATATGTGTCCAGACTGGCTTTGAAAATGTTCAGTCCTAAAACTGTCTTAAATTATTCAAAACTCATAAAATATGAAAATATTAGTTCACCCCAGCCATAGAATAAAACGGCACGCGTCGTTAAAAAATATTAATGCTAATTTTTTGACGACAAAACACACATGTTTGTAATTCTATGGTTTTGACCTTCATAACTGACAGGTAAGAAGTTTATTTGACCTCTAAATATTATATTTATAGCTAACTAGCCATGTAGCCGCTAGGATACCATTTTAACGATGTGTAGTTACTTCTTGAGAAAAATGTTGACCTTTGACCTCACTATTTTTAACCTTCGACCACCATTCCCATCGAACAAACTTGCTCGACTCAACGTCATAATCCTCAACGATTATCATGGTTTTGTACTAATAATGATTTTTCTAAGCTGCCTTTTAATATACATATTTGGCCAGAGCCTTTAAATTGACAGCCTCCTATCATTAAAGGGTGAAACCCTTTAATAGCTTTACTCTGTCCGTCTGTCCGTCTGTCCGTCTGTCCGTCTGTCCGTCTGTCCGTCTGTCCGTCTGTCCGTCTGTCCGTCTGTCCGTCTGTCCGTCTGTCCGTCTGTCCGTCTGTCCGTCTGTCCGTCTGTCCGTCTGTCCGTCCGTCCGTTCGTGCTCTAACTCTCAAACGGTTTGATATTTTGAATTTTTTTTTTCGGGAAACCATTTATGACGTTTCAGCGGAGGCTGAGTTCGTTCAGCCGTGTAGGTCAAAGGTCTAGTGTGCAAGGTCAAGGGTCGTTATTTTTTTAAATTGTGACACTACACGTGTGATACATGGTTTGAAAGGTACTGTAACGCTCTATTCAACTATGTATACGACTTCACTCTATGGTTGGGGAAATGTGAGATTCTCCAATAATACGTCTCTAACGTGTCAGATAACGACGTTAAATGTTATTCGACGTCTTTTGTCGTGGGGTTTCACCCTTCTTTGATGTGCGTTCTTGACGATTGATTATTGGGGCTTTGGTAGAGATTAAATCACCTAATAAATCCCCACCTAATGCATAAGTCAATAATTTTTTATTACAGTTCATTTAGATAAGTGAAATCTACCAAGTGCATTTATAAATGTGGAAGCGAAATTCAACTTTTGTTGAGCAACACAACAGTGACTCGGAAATTTAAACCGTAGGGTTTGCCGAAATATTTTTGTATGTCGTCATATCGCATTCGTCTGTTACGTAATTCGAATAAACCATATCAATGGATATAGGAAAGTATCGGAGATGAATAACAAAAATATTATCCAGAAATGTGAAATCAATTATGAAAATATGCGATGATCTTGCCACTGCGATAGTGTTGATATTCGATTGAAATCAGAATTTGACATTTAGAGTCATTTAACAAGATCGCTGAGGGAAGTTAGAGTGGTCACACACATGTAAATCTAATTGCCGTTGCGATAGTGTTCATATACTATTGAAATTAGAATGTGACCTTGAGAGTCAATTAATTTGACCCCTGGGGGAAGTTGGAGTGGTCACACACAAGTCAATCTAATTGCCGTTGCGATAGTGTTCATATACCGTTGAAATTAGAATGTAACCTTGAGAGTCATTGAATCTGACCCCTGGGGGATGTTGGAGTGGTCACACACATGTAAATCTAATTGCCGTTGCGATAGTGTTTATATACCATTGAAATTAGAATATGACCTTGAGAGTCATTGAATATGACCCCTGGGGGAAGTTGGAGTGGTCACACCCATGTCAATCTAATTGACGTTGCAATAGTGTTCATATACCATTGAAATTAGAATTTGACCTTTAGAGTCATTGAATATGACCCCTGGGGGAAGTTTAATGGTCACACACATGTCAATGTGAGAGCCTATCCGATAGCTACGCGATAGCGTTGGAATCCCAATTTGCCCTAAAATGCACCCCGGGGTGAGTGGGAGTCGTCCTATATATGTGTAAAGCGTTAGACGGTGACGGTATAGATATAGATTCATGAATATCGCATGAAGCTAATGTCTATAGGGACATGTAATACCATAGTATAGTAGTGCATATACGGTGGTGGTGGTTTTTTAACATTGGGGTAGATGGGCAAACCCCAGAGGGTGTGGTCGATTTCGCCCATCTTCGAACTTAACCTGTGTTACGATCCATACTACCAACATCCGGAAAAAAAATTTGAAAAAGTTGAAGCGTTCGAAAGTTAGAGCGCCAACAATGAAAATCGGACGGACGGACGGACAGACGGACGGACCACCAAACGTTCGCATAAAGTATCTCCGATACTTAATAACGAGATTGATTTCGATAATTGCAGATTTGTTACACACCCCTGAATTTTTAGCTGTTTCAGTTTAGACACAAATGCAATGATAGTAAACTTTATAACTGAGAATTGATGTTTTTATTTTAAACAGTTGTATGTATCAAACTTCTTATAATTATCATTGAGAGGAAGCAGCCGAAATAATCCATCTAGCGTGGGTTGTGATTCTGGAAAAATAACCTGGCGTGGAGCCACATTCCTGAGACCCATGGGACACGACACCAGTGAGGACCTTTCGTTTATTTATGTTGCAAACCAAAGGACCTGTTCGAAACACAACCCGCTTGAATATTTGCAAATCACGAATAAAAATAACGTAAAATTTTTTTTAAATACCGCCGGAGTCTCCACTACAATCATTCGTTCCGTTTCCACCCGCGCAAATGAAATAGTACTGATCCTTAGCACATCGATTGTCAACTGGCAAAGAAGCTTTCAGCAAATCCTCAGAACTTGGAGACCCGTATCTGAGAAAACAAAATATTAATACTGACAACATAATCGTCATCTGAATGCTTTAGATACTATTACGATCAGTTCGTAGTTTACCTAAGTGTACTACCCCATCCGGAAACCAAGCAGGACCCTTGAATATTCCAGGGCGGGAACAGTGTAAATTATATCAAAATGTGTACATTTTAACGTTAATGGCGGTTTAAAATAACTTCTATTTGTATACCTGTTGGAATAAATCCGAAAGGTGCCAAAGGCAATGGTTGAATTTTTGCATTTCCATCTGGAAATGGAGTCGACAGCCGGATGACGCAGATGTCATTTTGGAAATTAGTGGGGTTGTAATAGGGATGTGGGGCAATCCATTTCGCCCCGGTTTTGAACCCGTCGTGAATTTTGACCGAACCCCCGTAAACTGAAATCACGGAAGGAGCCACCTCCTGGCCTGTTTTGTTGTAAACGCTAAACCGGTTTCGAAATTTAAAACCAAGCATTTCAACATATTTCCTTATTTCAATACGATTTAAATCGTATCTATCACAAAAGCAACCAGATTTGCAAAATCACAGAGAAAATTTTGTAGGATGGGAGCGTGTGATTTAACGCATCTCCTATGTTGACTTCCTATCTAGTTTTGGGTCAAACCCATAAAACTCAAGTTTTTTAAAATTTACTGTCTCGCATATGACACGGCTCCTGAATATGTAGTCTTCAGCGGGTCAACACATCTTATTGTCCCTCCTTCCTCAATTTTCCTGACTTTTTTAATATATTGCGTCGTTTATATAATTTGAATCAAATTTAAAATGAAGAAACCCATAGTGTTACAAAAGTTGACATTTCTTTAAGTCTTATGTTGAAGCCCCCCTTAAGTGATTTTATACCCTCTTACCCACACATTTCACAGCCGTTTATGTATAAAAAAATTGGTCAAATAATATACAGCTAATTTATGATAATACCAATGAGCAGCAGTTATGATGTTATTAAGGTCATATATTGTCCCTCCGCACATCTTTCCGCTACCCGAACCCGGCTCCGTTTCAATCATAATCCAAACTTGATACGGGAGTTCCCCGTCTTTGGCTTTGGTCCCTCCAACAACGTTGATGTTGTTGGAGGTGGCTGAAAAGGCCATTTCAATTGATTAAATAAAATAAATTAGTTGTAAACTAAAATAAAATCTTACCATTTGCGTTCTGAGTTGCTAAAACAAAGGCGAAGATTAAAAGCCCGATTTTGAGTACCAATTTCATTCTCATTTTGTGGGATTAAACTAATCTCGTTGCCAAAATAGCTTTAGTTTATATGCTTTCGTTTGAATGAATTAAAAAAAAACAAAATTAAGACTAATTTAAACCTGCTTAAAACCATTTGTTGTAATTTACTGCACTAATTAATCATTCATACGAAGGTTTCGTAGAATCCCAAAAATTAACTGCTTTAGGTATCAACGAATTATATTCAGCGACTTTACAATAGTGTGCTGAAATTGATAGCCGAAAGTAAATGTGCTTTAATTTATCGTCGGTTGTTATTAAATTTTTAACAGCCTTGCACAATTTAAACAGTTGACAAAAATATAAAAATCCACTAAATATGCAATAATTTCGGGATTATTTAACTTCATTAATTTGCATGTACTGGCATTCGCCTGTAGGGTAGACAAAATATTAGTAAACTGTCTAACGAACTTTTTTGTAATGACCTGTCTATATTGAAACTGTTTTTGAACACGTTCACAACCATAACTGTGTTTTAAATTGTTTTAAACAAAAAAATGTTAAAAATCTCATAGTGTCCCAAGTCCCAGCCACAGAACAAAATAACACACGTCGTTAAAAATTAAGTAAATGGTTAAAGTTTGTTTTCTACGGTTGAGGTACTTTAAGATTTTACAGGGTTTTCATGCTTCAAACAGCAGTTTTTTCGTAGGTTTTTTATAAGGATTCATAACTACGAGGTTAATTAACCTGTTTTAAGGTTTCAATTCTCTGAAATTCTAAACAAATATTAATAGAATGCAATCCTGGTTGCATTTGAATGGCGGTTAGTGTACAATGGAGTCGCAAAATAGTGTTTTCCATATTTGACATAATATTTGACGCTCTTGTCTTGAAATCCAGTCCACTTTCCATATGACAATTGTCTTCTGGTTAGGACGAACTGTAAGTAAGTATTCAAGAAAGTTTGACTGTCTTCCTAGTCTTCCCTATTATTTCAAAGAGCCCAAGAAGTTGGTTTTGACGAGGAGCGGAAATGGGAACATAAGATTCAATTCTATCTAAACTTCTTGCAACATACTTTTGGAAAACAATTCAATTCCTACAATAGAAACCATATACTATTACATATATACCATTGTTTAAATGAGTAAAGCAAATCTAAGGGATTGACCTTTTGACCTCATTGCCGAGCAACCCATTATGCAGGATTATACTCATTTTTGTTAAACCGGGCCGAAAATGCAGAAAGGTGGTAATCATGGGGCGGAAATGCTGGGACGGATTCAACCGCATTCACTTTGATCTTTTCTGACAAGGGAAGGGACACGAAGTGAAATTTCAGAATCGTCTATTTTTTACAGTCGAAATCTCTAATCGGTTCTGACCACAATGAAAAAGTTTGATTTTCAAAATCCTTAAAGTTTTGCTGAAAGGAACTGTTAAACATTGGAATTAGGAAAAATTGAAAATAAGATAACCGCAAATCGTTTGATTTATTGAAAAACAAATCGTTCGCATTAGAAACGTTCAACATTTTGGAAATTAAACCACAATGTGTTGGTTTATGACATTGTGAAATGCTTTTTTTATTATCGTTGGGAAAAAGGACCGATTTTTTAGCGTTTTTGTGCTTCATATTTGTTGTAGTTTTGACTATGAAAAATCAGACGATTCTGGAATTTCACTTTGGGTGATTTGTGAGTTGGATTGCCAATTGCAAAGTAAGGTTCTGCGAAGATTAAAGGTCGATAATATTAATTTCAAGATTCCGTAGGTTCCATAAACCATAAACCACACCCACTACACCAGCACCTCTATTACTGGGATTGTGGTAAAAGGAAAGGGTCGTTCCGGCTGACAAATTTCCTAAGTGCTTAATTGAAATTCTGGCTGTGGATTTCTCGAGTTTTGTACGTGAAGGATTTTTAAATCCCTATTTTTATCCTTATATCCAATTTCTTACCCAATACATCTACATTTCTCGATTTCCCCACCGTTTTTTGTAATTCCGAGAAACTCTCAAAAACGGATTATTGGGGTTGCTTTTGAGCTACTTAAATGGACTATTCAAAAGCAATGCTTCTTTTGATGCTATAATTAGTAAAAGCAAAATCCAGTATCTGGAACACAAAGTTCAACGACAAAAGTACACATTAAAATATGGTTTTAAACTTCGGGGCGAAACGAGAAGCTCAATAGTTTTGTGTTTTTAATTTTTAATTAAAAATTAATTGTTACTAAATTTTCGATCGTTTCAATGGTTAGTTTATTAAAAGGTACGGTCAAATGTTATTAAACGATATGTTTAACTTTACTGTATGGTTGGGGGAATTTGAGAATCTTGTAGAAAACGACTCCATGTGTCGTACAACGGCATTAAATGCTAATTAAAGTCTTTGTTCGTGTCGTTTCACCCTTTGTTGATGTGCGTTTGCAACGGTTTATTTTTTTCTTTCCTGGTTTTAATTTAACATTTAACATATTACAATTTTTAAGCTACTGGCAGAATATTGCCAGACCAAAAACAAGAACAGCCGATCATGAATGGTCCCGACTTGAGTTAGGACTCGCTACAAGTACAAGATGTTGAGTCTCGAGGAGATGTGCATTCATTTCATGTAGATACATGTAGTTAGGTGGGATCGAGTGGGACACATGGAATGAATATTAAAACTCTCAAGAGTAGAAGCCCACTTCGGAGATGTAAATCCTAGTTTATGAAACCGAGCAAAGTTGTAAATATATCGAAGGACATGAACATCAGATCTTCTCCACGAGTCGGCCACAAATGACAGTATTATTGCTAAGCCCGTTAAATTAAAGTCAAATATCGAGGAAAAACGCGAATCGAACCGCAATAGAACTAGAACATGAAATCGAATTGAAAAAATAGCCCGATTCCCTGACCTGACATTTCGACATTTCCGAACGGTTCCACAAAGCAATATTCGAATCGGTGGAATCGTAAATATGGATTCCAGCCCGACGTCCATTCTGTAAGTAAACTACAGCTCTACCGTTTCTAGAGTTGTTGGTGGCTTGTTGGACAGTGAGAAAAATTTAATTAAATTCCAGGAGGATATGTGCCGCCCGATCGGGGGAACGGTGGAGGGGGCAGGAATAAATTACACCTGTCACCTACATCCATTCGTGTACCTTACAGTGGGTTAGTTTAGGTTTTTGGTGCGACGATTTTGACCCTGACTTGTGTTGGATAAAATCAACGAACGTTCTGAAAAATGTTATTTTTGAATTTATATTTATATTAATTAATTTCGTATTGAGTCAGTGAACATCTGACAATTTTGTCGCCCGACACCTTTGTCCAGACACTTTTTGCCTTGACACCTTAGTCCTGACATATTTGTCTCGTCGCCGGACCCCTTCGTCCCAAGCATTTGATCTTGATACCGTTATCCTGACAGCTTCGTCACCTGACGTTTTTACCTTGGTGACACATTTGTCCTGGCACATTTGTCGTTTCACCCAAAATCGGCCTATATTTCCCAATTCAGATGCCTCTCTCCAGTCGAACTCTGCTGCCAAAGCCCCTTCATCCTGTCTGTTCAGGTCCCGCTTGAAAGGTTGATGGAGCAGATGTGATTGTGATGGGGCCTGCCCGTCGGGGCTGTGGGCTACATTATGCAGATGAGCAAATACAAGCGGATTAATGATTCAGAGTTGAAGTAATTGAGGTAAACTTGACTGGAGCAACTGAACGTAGGAGGAGATGAGGCAAATATTGGAGCTTCTAATTTGGAACCAAGCCTTCAGTTTTAATGAAGCCTTTTAATTTCCGGAAACGGTGCAACTTTTACGGACCGAAACTTATCCCTCTCTAATGCATGTACGCGGGCCTCGTTAATGTCAGTCAACTTTAATTCCTTCCATCTTCATCAGAGTTACGGAGAAACGCTTTCCCACATGACACTTCATATTTTGTATACGGGGTGTCACGAAAAAATCCGAACGAAAACGTATAGATTTTCGGCTGTAGGTTTGATTAGGGCAGGGAGCTTTGAAATATTTTTCAACGTCTTACATCTATAGTTTTTCTTTAGCAAAAGCTCTTTAGAATTCAAAAACTCGAAAGATTTTGAAAATCGACTCACAATTCGTTGTTTTATGGCTATTTTTCCTGATTTTTTTATTTCATCATTTTCTAAAAATGGTCAGGATGAATTAAGGCCGATAATTTTTACGTTTTTAAGTTCCTACTAGTTGGTAAAAATCCTTAAATGTATAACTTTTCTGATTTTTTTCAAGATTTTTTAAGATTTTTTATGTAACCGTCACTCGCCAAAAAAATAAAAAAAGACAAAAATCGGCAGAAAATTGATACTTTTACATTTTGGTAAAATTTCACTCTTTAGCATCACAAAAATGCAAAAATTTTGAAAATCGGACCAAAACTGATGATTTGGCATGGGTTTGAAAATGGCAATTTCATCGATTTTTTTATTTCGCGAATTTTTTAAACATAGTAAACACAAATTAGGGCAGCTAATTTTTATGGTTTTATTGTTCACATTAGTGTGTTATAACATGGTAAAAGTTTCAAGACGATCGGGCATTTGTCTTTCCCTTACGTCCCTTGTCAGATCCAGGATTCGAAGGACCATGTTTTTGGGGCACTTTGAGAAATCAGTCACTTTATTTTTATCAATTATGAGACAACAAATATAAACACCCTGTATATTATGCATGACAAAAGATAAAATACTACAAATTCAGAATAACCAAGTTCGACAACAAAAATCCTAAGAATCTACGAAACCCTGATGTAAATCCCGCCACTTTGTTTACTCGGAAGAGTAAGGGACTCTCGTCTTTTAAATTCTTACTCAAATACTCGAACTTTTTCCCAACTAATTCTACATCAATGTCTTCCAAAACTGGAGTAAAAATAAATATAAAAAACTTTAAAGATACGAAATGAAGTCAATTTATCAGAGAGGATTCGTAAATAATGAATTACAGTCTCGCGTTTCAAGTGAAAGCGGCTATAGGGAGTCTAATTGCAAGAGCCGGAGAGACTAGGCGGGTGGGCCTTTGGAAATGTCATCTTTACCATCTCCTCATACTTTATCATTTCTCGGAGCTATCTCTCCCGAATCCGGGAACTCTACCACTAAACTAATACCAGCTGCTCCGAAACTTAAGACTCTAAGTCAAGAGGAGGAGGGCTGTTCATAATCTAATTCAATTAGCCGGTTAAAAAACCTAAAAAATTCCAATTTTTGCAAATCGGGTTGGATTTTTTATCTGGATTTCCAAGAAACTGACAGATGTACCACAAGAATCCCAGTTGAATTTATTTTATAAACGACCCCACAACAGAGCCTCGTCCCAAGTCATCCAGCCGACCTCCTTGAGTGGCCTGGAAATTGAGAGATTTGTAACTGAAGTTGATAAATGAAGATTGGAAATGGATTCAGATTACCCCTGGGGGCGAGGTGAGATAAATGACAGTGGTCTTAAGTCGCCCCCGAGTGCCTTCCCAATCCCACATCCCACCTTGTGAATTGTAAAAAAGTGGAGGTAATGGGGCATTAGGTGTGAAAGGAGTCTGGGAAAGTGATCTCATCTCTCTTTTCTTTCATCTCAAAGGAGGGAATGGAATCGCCTTTGAGCCCGGTTTTTTTCCGAATAGAATTTCCAAATATCACGGGGATTGAAAGGTGTTTCCCCCGACATAAGAGGCGGTGTTGTGGAGAAGAGGGCCATTTCTTATTTAATCCCAAATCCAAACCGGTGGAACTGAACTGGAAGAGGGGCCATTTCCCCGTACTCTCCAGGGCATATTAAAAACCTCTAGCCAAAGTTAGGGATTCACTCAGACTTTTTTACGTGATTCCAGAGGAGAAAGTCGGGAGTCTCAATGTACCCCGGTCTTATTTCTAGATTGAATTTGGGCTTGGATTGTACATACCTGTGCATTTGATAGTGCCCCAGTCCCCATCCCGGGGCTTTTTTACCCATACCTAGGGGCATTTTGGGGCAAATGCCCTTAACTCCTAAATGTAACTCGGCACCGTTGTGCGTTGTCGGCGAGTGGGTTATCGGGAGCGGGACGATGATGGGCTCATTTCGTACATAAAGGTTTACGAATTACGAGCATCAAATTGGTTCAAGTTTCCTATTTCCGGATGGGAAATTATCCTGTGAAATTTAAAGTTTTCAACTGTGAGATGTGGACAATTTCGAACAAGATGAACCAACTTTTCTTGTTCATACATCACAAAATATTTATTTAATACGATTAATATGATACATATTTTGTCTTTCTCAACATGCAGTAATTTTTAATATCTGTTTTTTTCTAGACATTTATTGTTAAATAACAACAAGAACTAATGGTCTGGTTAGGGAATCATGACTGGTGTGGTATTTTGCAACATATTAGTTAATCCGGCTTCTGCAAAGTGTTTTGAAAGTGATGAAACTGAATAAGTGCTTACACGCTGTGATTATTGGTATCGTAAGCTTAACATGAATATTACTGATATTAATTAGGCGACAGCTGTAACTAATAAAATTAATTAATCACCTGTGTTACATTTGTGGCGACTTGTTCAAACTCTTTGTGACCATTAATCAAGTATTGCAAAAGCTTTTCAACAAAGATCCAGCAGACTGCTTTAATTTTAACCTGCAATTCCCAGATAAATGCCAGAGCGGCTATTCCACTCATCAAGAACCCAAAGTAGAAAATTGGTCTCAAATTTCGCATTTTAATTACAATTAAGCCAAGAATCTCTTCTCGCGACCGTCTTATTGCACTTTGCCTACCTACTGTTGCATGTTCAACCATTTCACGAATAAAATCCAAAACTCCGATTTCGAAAAGTTGGCCCGTCCTTCGAATCAAATACTCCTGGACGTGGGAAAAGAACAAGGCAAAATTGGGTTTGTTATGTAACTCCTCTTCCACAAAGAGACAACGGTAGGTGGGAAGAAGGGCTTGAATCCTCAGCATGGCGACATTCTCGTTAAACGTTTTGTCATAATAGGCAAACCTGTTGTCACTATTCGACAACATGTCCGCGATTGTGCCATCAGAATAGCAGCCAACTTCCAGTGACTCATTCAACTTGTTTTCGACATTGTACCGTCTAAACGCTGGTAATAGGAAGTTGTAAGCAGCCGTTTCAAAGCTCTCTAGGCACATCAATATTTTGTACCCTTCTTCAATGACTTGAGACAAGTTTTTAAGTGGAGTTGGTTGCATTGGAACAATTAGCTCGGCCGTTAAGACTTCAGTGTAAGTGGAGAGCAGGACGTAGGACGTCATGGAAAATAGCGCAACAATTCCCGTGAATTCCCGACAATGAATACCTTGTCTCAAAAGCACACTCCAAACCAATTCTAGGCTCAGAGTAATGGAGCTTAAGTTCCATGACTTGTTTTGAGCCAAAATCGGAACGGTTAGTACAAGCATACAGAGGGCCAGGTATAACCAAACGTCGTTTTGCAGGGGTGAGAACCACACCCACAGTGATAGCCGTTCCGTTCTGATCTTTGGGCTGCAGTAAACCAACTGGCCGAGTAGCAGCTTGAGGAAATACGCACTGTTGATGTGTCTGTTGTCAGGTGTTCCTGCAAAAATAAACCCATAGAATAAAGGTGGAGCCAAATAGGCCGGGTGAAGTTTTTCCTTGTCGATTTGAAAGCTTAGGTCTGCAGCCAAGGTTTTGAACACAATTGCACTCTCAGAACAACTCATATTGGTACCAACGAAAGGATATGATTTTATTCTCGACCACATACTACCGGCACAATCGTTGTCTGGAGGTGCATCGTAAACGCCAATGTTGAAGTTAGAGTTTCTCAAAAGTTTATGGTAATCCAAGGGTCTTTGTATTTGAATCGGGATATTGTGATGATTTTCCCATTCTGTGTAGAACGGGCAGTAGTACACCCAGTCGTATCCGACAGATTCATCGTCGAATTCGTTGGGCGGAAGGTGGATATTGTTGATGGAATGTAGGGATACGAAGTAAAATGAAGCTGGCCACGCATCAAAATATTTCCTTAGAATGGGATCGACAATTTGGTTGGGTTTCGAAGGTCGAGTCAGGATAAGGACAAAGTATGAATGGTCTGGAGTCATGTACGTGTACTCGTTGTGGTAGATGTAATCAAGCATTGATTCCTCTGTCGACTCATAATCAGTTACATTGCCATCTATTACGACGTTAATTGTACACTTTTCAAAGAAACGCGGGTTGGGTTGAACGGGCGTTGTCTTATTATGATCCGAAACTGTAGATGGCGCGAGGAGTTTGTTTCGCTGAATCACAGTTTCCACTATGTCCGAATACACCCATCCCACCGTCAAGGTTTTGTAATGAACGGAGCAGTTATTGTCCGATTTCAGGCCTAGTCTAAAGGTCGAATATCCTTTGAGTAGAAACAAAATAAAAATGTTTGCGGAAAACATTGCAACTAATTTAAGGCTTGATTACAAACTACTAGACATTCAGTTGATGACTTAATTAGTTATTACAACCTCTTATTAATTAAATATGTTGTAATGATCAAGTGTAATGAAAATGACCCAGTCAGTTGGGTAACTTAATGTCAATAAACCAACAAACAAACAAACAAAAACCTGTCGTAACAATTGTGTCTCTATATATTATATGTATTGCAAAACTCAATCAAGCCCTACTATATGGGGCTAATATATTTTATACAATATTTTGACTATGAATTAAAACTTAACAACCAACTGCTACAACTACGACGAAGTTGGTATTTAGTAATAATACAAGAAAATATTATAGTCTAGTTAGGAACTCTCAGTCGAAAGTTTACAATTGGAGTTCAAACTCCCGTGCTTGGTCTCCAAACTCATTTGAAAACAATGCTTGCATATTTTGTCTTACCGTTTGATAAAAGTCCAGAAAGCACTAAGCAATAAAACAATCATACGTTTTTTGTTGTCAGAGAGCTGAGTTTAATCAATATGAAGATATACAGAGTGTCTCACAATTATGTAACCACTGTACTGGCAACATAAATCGTTCCTAGTAATGAACATCGACCGCTATGAAATTCCCCAAAAATTCGAAAAATACATGTTAATGTTCGTTATTAAGGACGACTTATGTTGCCGGTGCATATTTGTCACATAATTGTGAGGCACCCTGTATGTTTTGTCTTTGTTGGGTCAGGACACGCTTTTAGTTAATTGACTTTTGGCAAAGTCACATGAATATTTTAAAACACTTGTTTTATTACAATGAATCAATAAACATTCGCTCCATGGCAATCCGACTAAGCATTATTAAGCTTAGAGTATATAATATAACTAGAGGAGACAATCCCATATAAACGTGCAAATTTTCTTGTGATTATTCGATTGAATTATAGAGGTTCCGGGGTACCGTAGAAACAAATTATTCGGAGTTGAAAAAATAATTTCCTCAGTTTAGGGGGTATTTCAGAGCGTCTATGCAGATCATAGTACTGACAAACATGCGGATTCTTTCCTTGCAGGATTGGATGGAAACTCCGCATGATTAGTTTTAAACTGACGAGATAAATTTCAGAAATTATAACATGCAATTTATGCTATAGAATGAAAGAAGCAAATACAAGAGGACTAGGGGACACTCTGCACAATTAAATCCTGACAGTAGTTTGTAGTTGTATCAAAATTTTTGCATACATGATCCCCCACTAGGGGCAAAAGAAGTCATTTTTGATCATTCGTTGTCATATATAGTATTGAAATACCATACAAAGGTAGAATACAAAATTTGGTATTTCTAAGTCTATTTTGAAGAAACCCGCATGGGTCACCCAAGAGGGTCAATGTTGATGAATGTTGGATATCTTTCAGCATCACTTCGTATTTCATTCTATTTCATGTCATGAATTCTGGAATATTTTATAGTGCAGTTTCATCACTTTTGTTTCTATGGTACCTCGGAACCTCTATAATTAAATCCAATAATCACAAGAAAAATACTGATTGTCTCCTCTAGTTATATTATATACTCTAAGTTATTAAGTGTTGAAAACACTTTATGCGAATGGCCAGTCCGTCTGTCCGTCTGTCCGTCCGTCTGTCGGTGCGAT
Organism: Desoria tigrina; assembly: GCA_906901685.1. NCBI lineage: Eukaryota > Metazoa > Arthropoda > Collembola > Entomobryomorpha > Isotomidae > Desoria > Desoria tigrina. Next base: position 2,349,912 of record CAJQTU010000035.1, read on the forward strand.
AACTGGAGAACGCCTTGACCTAGGATCACCAAATTTTGTACACTTGTTCCTTGGGTCATAACGGAGGCTAAGTTCGAACTTGGGTCGAATCGGTCACACCCCCTGTCCCCCATCAATTAAACCCCAAAAACAAACCATTAAATCAGTTCGAAGCTCTTACTCTCATTTTAAACCTGCCCATTAAAACAGTTCAAAGCCCTTAATCAATTTAAACCTGCCGCTTAGGTAGTTTACAGTAAACTCTATGTCAATCATCTACACATGATAACACCCTGAAACTACATTTCAGGACGTGCAAGACTCAGTATTTTGGGGGACATTGAGATATAGGTTTTAAACAATTCCCATGAGTAATGGAACATCTTTGACGTATACAGGACCACTCCCACTGACACCAGGGTGCGACACCTGATGTTTTCAACACTTGGTTACGCCCGTTACATCGGTTTATTAAGTGTTGAAAACACTTTATGCGAATGACCAGTCCGTCTGTCCGTCCGTCTGTCCGAGCGATAACTGGAGAACGGCTTGACCTACGGTCACCAAATTTTGTACACTTGTTCCTTGGTTCAAGAGTGAGGCTAAGTTCGAACTTGGGTCAAATCGGTCACACCCCCTGTCCCCCATTAATTAAACCCCAAAAACAAACCATTAAATCACACAGAATAGTGATAGGTAGGAGTCCACCGCCAAGATAGAGCTCTTACTCATTTCAAAACTGCCGCTTAGGTAGTCTACATAAACTCTATGTCTATCATCTATACATGATAATACCCTGAAACTACATTTCAGAGTGCAAAACCTCGGTTTTTTTGGGAAATTGAGATATGGGGTTTAAGCGATTCCCATGAGTTATAGAACATCTTTGACGAATACGGGACCACTCCTACTGACACCAGGGTGCGAAACCCGGGCTTTTGGGGGAAATTGAGATACGGGGTTTAAGCGATTCCCATGAGTTATAGAACACGTTTTTGGCGAATACGGGACCACTCCCACTGACGCCAGGGTACAAAACCCGGGCTTTTTTGGGGAAAATGAAATTTGGGGTTTAAACGATTTCCATGAGTAATAGAACATCTTTGACGCATACGGGACCACTCCCACTGACACTAGGGTGCTGTACACGGGCTTTTTGGGAAAATTGAGATTTAGTTTGTTTATCGTTATATTTTCAACACTTGGTTACACCCGTTACATCGGTTTATTTTAAACATAAATGTGAGTTTGGATTTGGGAAGTGTACGTTGTTGGGGATATAAGGGATTAGAGGTGAATAGGTATTGTGGATCAATTGATTGCGGTATTGAGCGCTGTGGGTAATGATAGCATAATCGGCTTTTGGATATAATTCGGCTATGGGTTAATGACGCTTCTATTTAGATTTCAAAACGTTCGATGGACGAACGAACGACCTCGCCTTCTACATAATAAAAAAATACAAACGCACTCGGGGTGAAACCGCAGTGAGAATTTACTCTAATGTATTTCAACATTTACCAACAGGGCCCTTTTCTAATGACTGCTAGGATCCATTTCTGATGGCATTACTGCTGTCTTAATTTGAACCATGTACAATATATACATATAATTTATTTTTGGAAATGCAATGTTAAAAGTGTATTACATCGAAACAACAAGTATAGTGTCTTATGAATTTGTGGTTTCGATTTTTCAGGGACGGGTAGGACCGATGGTTCCAGAAAACAATAGGCTATATAATGACGAGAACAAAATAGTTCCAAAATATTAAGAAAAAAGTGAAAAAACCAGACATTCCTTGCTTGTAATTTTATTTAAAAACACACGAAGAGTTTTCCAATGAATCAGAAGTGGTTCATGTGTCGTGATGTCCCACTTTCACCAGTCATCCGACCCAACGGATTAACGACCTCGAGAACCTAATCGGGCATCAACATTTTGTCAAATTTTACCAGCCTCCCGGTTGATATTTTATTACCGAATAATTACTCCCAGGATTTGTCCTGATTCAAAACCTAATAATAAAACTCTACCCTGATAAAATACACGAAAGAGGCTCTAAATATGCTTGAGATAAAAAAGGTTTTACTTTTAACTCCCTGAAATGCCAGATCTCATTCTCTAGAGAGCCTAAGTAAAAAGTGGCACTTCTGCAACAGGAGAGGGTTTGCAGGTTCTGAATTAAAAATCTGGGAAAAGTTTATGAATCACAGAAACGGGATCTGTATTACTATTCTGTTTAAAAAACGAATTAAAGTGGATGAAAAAATTGCAACTACTGATGATGGATATTTTCTGTGAATTTGGAAACATAATTTTTGATGGTTTTGACGTTTTTTTTAAATAAAGCTCTAAATCACGGTATCCGTCAACCGGAAATATTTATCTGGGAAACTGCTAATAGCAGAATTCATTGCTTTTATGTATGTAGATAACCGAAATATCATGACCGTCGATCTATGACACGTTAGTTTCCGTAGTTTATGAACGCTCCGTCCCAATAAATAATAGCATATCCAGCCCGTATGTAAAAGTAAAGAGCTATTGGAGTAAGAAATGAATTCAAAGAGAGATGAAACTGTGTAGAATATGTCGGTTTGGCTTAATTTGTGCGATTCCAAGGACCGGAATTACTCTTCTCTTTTATTGTTGTAGGAAACGACAAGTTTGTGGGTGGGGTTGGGTGAGACTCTGTAATTTATTATCGTCAAGTAAAACATGTATCCTGATGAATCCCCCACTCATTTCTCACTTCGAAAATTAAAATTTCAAAATTTAAACTAAGATTACAAATCCGCATTGAGAAGTTGTTAGTTTTATTCATAATTTAATTTAGATAGATAGGTAATTTAGATTTAGATCTCCAAATGTTACATCCTTCTCAGCAGCGAATCGCCATTAGTTCTCGATATGCAGCAGTAACATGTAGCATGCAGTCAATATTACCACTCGTAGAGCAAAATCACTATAAATCACTCTGTGATGGGAAAAACACCACTGTGATGTGATTTGTGATTAACGTAACAAGGCTCTCCGGTCCTTGGTATGACTTGACAATACTTGACATGAATACTGTTGATATTAATTAGGCGACAGCTATAGCTAATAACATAAATTACTTACAGTGCGTATACATTTACATGTCACTGTCATAGTCTATATCGTTGTCACAACTATTTTGTACAGTAGAGAGAATAAAAATGTATAAAAATGATAAGTATTCAATGGCATTTCTAGTTTGAACCAACAATCTCTGCATTTTTGGAAAAAATATTTTGGATACGAATTTGAATTGATGAAAGCCTCTGTTTTAATAGCATACATTTTTTATTTAGATGTTTTAAGAGCTCCGGTTCATTTAATTCAGTTTCATTTTCTGAATTAAAAATTTGAACATATAGGTTAGAAAGCGAAGAATGCATTTTATTATCATTGCGTAAAATCTTAAACTTAATCATATTGCATTCCTTGGTGTGATGACATTTTTTCTTCGAGTTGTTTTAATTTTAGCTGATTTTTGCAATTCTGGCTTCATCCGATCAGAATTTAGGAACTCCGTTCAGATATGAAGCCAATGGGAATTTGATTTTTAAGTTAGACTTTCACCTTTGTTATAAGTGATAATACAATAAGTTTAGTTCGGGAGTTTTTGAGATTGGATTAGATCAATCGAAGGGGCGTACTTATTCGCCGGACATCCTCTATAATAATTTCAGAGGATTTTGTAATTTCCCTCCCTATGATGGGCCATGGATTAGATACCCCAATTGTGCCAAATTTGGGAATTTTGGGATCTGTTACTGACTTATCAAAGGGTGAAATTCTTTAATGTTTTTACTTTGTCCGTGTGTCTGTCCGGTCGTACCAGAACTCTCGAACTGTTTAATATTTTTTCGGGAAACCATTTATAACGTTCAAGTGGATCCTGAGTTCGTTTAAGGACCATGCAGGTCAAAGGTCAAGCGGGTACGGTCAAAGGTCACATGTTTTAAAAAAGCAACCCTAGATGTGAACTACATTGTTGGGATGGTACGGTCACTCAAATGTTGTTCAACGAGGCTTACAATGGACACTATTTAAGTGACAAACGAGTTAAGGGTTGTAATATATGCAAATAGACTAATTCGACCATGCTGATTACGAAAATCATAATTTTAGCTCTGCGATTTTACTCCTTGGGGGTCAAAAGTAGGTGGGAAGGTCAAAAAATGGGCGTGAGTTTAGACTTTCCTATAGTATTCTCCCGTTCCCTTTTCGTGAAAATTCCAATACCAGCGCAATGTTATTTTCCCGATCCTGCCAATGTTAGCGCCCTATCTTCTGATTGGTCTCGCGAGAAAAGGGGAGGAAAAGTGGAAAACTCGACTTTCTCCTCCTTCCCCCCTTCTCCCCACTGTTAATTATTAGCTGAAACTGCACCGTCCGTGACTTACTTTTGACACCCAAGGAGTAAAACCGCAGAGCTAAAATTATGATTTTCGTAATCAGCATGGTCGAATTAGTCTATTTGCATATATTACAACCCTTGACTCGTTTGTCACTTAAATAGTGTCCATTGTTAGTGGTGTTGGATTTGTGGCCACTCGTACAGTGGCTTTGTGACCCTTATTTGAGGCTTGCGAAATCTTTTGAACAAAGATAAAGTAGACTGATTTGACTTTTCCCTGCAATTCCCAGATAAATACCAGAGCTGCTATTCCACTCATCAAGAACCCAAAGTAGAAAACTGGTCTCAAATTTCGCATTTTAATTACAATTAAGCCAAGAATCTCTTCTCGCGACCGTCTTATTGCACTTTGCCTAACTACGCTCGCATGATGAACCATTTCTCGAATAAAACCCAAAACTCCGATTTCGAAAAGCTGGCCCGTCCTTCGAATCAAATACTCCTGGACGTGGGAAAAGAACACGGCAAAATTGGGTTTGCTATTTAACTCCTCTTCCACAAAGAGACAACGGTAGGTGGGAAGAAGGGCTTGAATCCTCAGCATGGCGACATTCTCGTTAATCGTTTTGTCATAATAGGCAAACCTGTTGTCACTATTCGACAACATGTCCGCGATTGTGCCATCAGAATAGCAGCCAACTTCTAAGGACTCATTCAACTTGTTTTCGATATTGTAACGTCTAAACGCTGGTAATAGGAAGCCGTAAACAGCCGCTTCAAAGCTCTCACGACATATCAATATTTTGTACCTCTCTTCAATGACTTGAGACAAGTTTTTAAGTGCAGTTGGTTCCATGGGAACAATTAGTTCGGCAGTTAAGACTTCGGTGTAAGTGGAGAGCAGGACGTAGGATATCATGGAAAATAGCGCAACAATGCCCGTGAATTCCCGCCAATGAATACCTTGCCTCAAAAGCACTTTCCAAACCAATTCTAGGCTCAGAGTCATGGAACTTAAGTTCCATGACTTATTTTGAGCCAAAATCGAAACGGTTAGTACAAGGATACAGAGTGCCAGGTATAACCAAACCTCTTTTCGCAGGGGTGAGAACCACACCCACAGTGTCAGCCGTTCCGTTCTGATCTTTGGAATGCAGTAAATCAAATGGACGAATTGCATATTGAGGAAATACGCACTGTTCAAGAGTGAGTTGTGAAGCGTTCCTGTAAAAACAAACCCCTAGAATAAAGGTGGAGACAAATAGACGGGGTGAAGTTTTTCCTTGTCGATTTGAATGCGTAGGTCTGCAGCCAAGGTTTTGAACACAATTGCACTCTCAGAACAACTCAAATTGGTACGAACGAAAGGATATGATTTTATTCTCGACCACATACTACCGGCACAATCGTTTTCTGGAGGTGCATCGTAAAGGCCAATGCTGAAGTTAGAGCTTGTCCAAAGTTTATGATAATCTAAGGGTCTTTGTATTTGAATCGGGATATTGTGGTGATGTTCCCATTCCGTGTAGAACGGACAGTAGTACACCCAATCGTATCCAAGAGATGGTTCGTCAAATTCGTCAGAAAGGTCGAATTTGTTGATGGAATGTAGGGATACGAAGTAAAATGAAGCTGACCACGCTTCAAAAGATTTGCTTAGAATGGGGTGGACAATTTGGTTGGGTTTCGAACGTCGAGTCAGGATAAGGACAAAGTATGAATGGTCTTGATTCATGTACGTGTACTCATTGTAGTAGACGTAATGAAGCATTGATTCTTCGTTATCGTAGTTATACGTAGTTACATTGCCTTCTACTACGACGTTAATTGTACATTTTGCAAAGAAAAGGTTGGGTTGAACTGGCCCTCTATTTTCATGGTTTGAAACTGTAGATGGCGCGAGGAGTTTGTTTCTCTGAATCACAGTTTCCACTATGTCCGAATACACCCATCCCACCGTCAAGGTTTTGTAATGAACGGAGCAGTTATTGTCGGATTTCAGGTCTAATCTAAAGGTCGGATTTGAAGCTGATCCCTTAAGTAGTAATAAAATAAAAATGATTGCGGACAACATTGCAACTAATTTAAGACTTGAATACAAACTACTTGACGTCAGTTGATGACTTAATTAGTTATTACAATCTCTTATTAATTAAATATGTTGTAATGATCAAGTGTAATGACCCATTCAGTTAGGTACCTTGATGTCAATAAACCAACAAACAAGCAAACAAAAACCTGTCGTATCAATAATGTCTTTATATATTATATGTATTGCAAAAGTCAATCAAGCCTTACTATATGGGGCTAATATATTTTATACATTATTTTGACTATCAATAAAAACGTAACAACCTACTACTACAACTAGGACCAACTTGGTATTTAGTAATAATAAATAAAAATATTATGGTTTAGTCAGGAACTGTCAGTCTAAAGTTTACAATTGGAGTTCAAACTCCCGAGCTTGGTCTCCAAACTCATTTGAAAACAAAGCTTGGATATTTTGTCTTACCGTTTGATAAAAGTCCAGAAAGCACTAAGCAATAAAACAATCATACGTTTTTCGTTGTCAGAGAGAGCTGAGTTTAATCAATATGAAGATATACAGGGTGTCTCACAATTATGTGACCAATATGCACCGGCAACATAAATCGTCCTTAGTAACAAACATCGACCGGTATGAAATTCCCCAAAAATTCGAAAAATACATGTTAATGTTCGTTATTAAAGTCCTTGCTGCTCCTGACTCCACGATGAAAAGTCGTTTTGTCGAGCAAAAATTACTACGAGCCCACAGAGATTCGAACCTGTGGCCTTCAAAAATAGACCCGACCCTCTACCACGTTCGCTATACAGCACTAGTTATGAGGGGAAGGGTATTTGCACCTACTTATATCACACGAATCGACAAAACGACTTTTCATCGTGGAGTCAGGAGCAGCAAGGACTTTAAGGACGACTTATGTTGCCGGTGCATATTGGTCACATAATTGTGAGACACTCTGTATGTCGTGTCTTTGTTGGGTCAGGACACGCTTTTAGTTATTTGACTTTTGGCAAAGTCACATGAATATTTTAAAACACTTGTTTTATTACAATGAATCAATAAACATTCGCTCCATGTCAATCCGACTAATGATTATTTTAAATATAAATGTGAGTTTGGGCGTGGGAAGTGTAGGTTGATGGGGATATAAGGGATTAGAGGTGAATTGGTATTGTGGATCAATTGCGGTATTGAGCGCTGTGGACAATGATAGCATAAACGGCTTTTAGATATAATGCAAATATAATATAATATTCGGCTATGGGTTAATGAAGCTTTTATTTAGATTTCAAAACGTTCGATGGACGAACGAACGGCCTCGCCTTCTACATAATAAAAAATACCGAGTTGCTATAATAGCGCAGGTGGTAGAGTGAGGGAGCTGCTACTACCTGTAGTACTGGGTTCGATTCCCCGAGCACACTAGGGAGTTTTTTCTGGTGATACAGTGAGGTTTTTTCACGCTTTTTCCCTACACTATCTGGCATCAATAAATCAAGAACCAAATGGGCATCAACAGTTCATATTCTTTCCCCGAAATCCAGTGTATGACAGAGAAAAAATGTTGAGGTTTGATATCGTCTTAAAAGAACTCATGTTACATTGACACGTTAAACACGCCGTTTTTTTAATTAGAAAATACAAACGCACGAAAGCTAGGGGTGAAACCACAGTGAGAATTTACTCTAATGCACTTCAACATTTACCAGGTCTCTTTTTAATGACTGCTAGGATCCATTCCCGATAGCATTACTGCTGGCTTAATTAGAACAATTTGTAGTTGTGTTGGGTTTGTGGCAACTTGTAAAATGTCTTTGTGACCCTTATTTGAGCCTTGCGAAATCTTTTGAACAAAGATCCAGTAGACTGCCTTGATTTTTCCCTGCAATTCACAGATAAATACCAGCGCGGCTATTCCACTCATCATGAACCCAATATAGAAAACTGGTCTCAAATTTCGCATTTTAATAACAATTAAGCCAAGAACTTCTTCTCGCGACCGTCTTATTGCACTTTGCCTAACTACGCTCGCATGATAAACCGTTTTTCGAATAAAATCCAAAACTCCGATTTCGAAAAGTTGACCCGTCCTTCGAATCAAATACTCCTGGACGTGGGAAAAGAACAACGCAAAATTGGGTTTGTTATATATCTCCTCTTCTACAAAGAGACAACGGTAGTTGGGAAGAAGGGCCTGAATCGACATCATAACAACATCCTCGTTAAACGTTTTGTCATAGTACGCAAACCTGTTGTCCCTATTCGACAGCATGTCCGCGATTGTTTCATCAGAATGGCAGCCTTCTACTAAGGACTCATTCAACTTGCTTTCAATATTGTAACGACTAAACGCAGGTGATAGAAATTCATAAACAGTCAATTCAAAGCTCTTTCGACACAGCAATATTTTGTACCCCTCTTCAATGATTCGAAACAAGCTTTTAAGTGAGATTATTTCCATCGGAACAATAAGCTCGGCAGTTAAGACTTCAGTGTAAGTGGAGAGCAGGACGTAGGATATCATGGAAAAAAGCGCGACAATTGCCGTGAATTCCCGCCAGTAAATACCTTGCCTCAAAAGCACTCTCCAAACCAAGTCTAAGGTCAGAGTGATGGAACGGTAATCTATGGACCTGTTCTGAGCCGAAATCGTAACAGCTAATGCAAAGATACAGAACGCCAGGTTTAACCAAACGTCTTTCCGAAGAGGCGAGAACCAGACCCAGAGAGAGAGTCGTTCGGTTCTGATTTTCGGAATGCAGTAAATCAAATGGCTTTTGTAAATTTTAAGGAAGTAAATACTATTAACTGCACGCATCCAAGGCACACCTACAATTGTGACACCGTAGAATGATGATGGACTCTTAAAGATAGGGTCTAATTTTTCGTAGTCGATTTGAATGCGCAGATCTGCCGCCAAGGTATTGAAAACAACGTTCCCCTCGGAGCAACCCTTTTTGTGCCGAACAAAGGGAATTGATTGTTTCCTTAACCACATACTTCCAGCACAATCGTGATCTGGAGGTGCATCGAGGACCCCAATGCTGAAGCTGGAATTTGTCAAAAGTTGAAGGTAATTCAAGGGTCTTTGAATTTGGATTGGGATATTGCGGTGGTTTTTCCATTCGGTGTTAAATGGGCAGTAATAAAACCAGTCGTAGCCCAGATATTGACCCTCCAATTTGTCAAGTACGTTGATGCTGTTGTTGGAATGAAGAGACACAAAGTAAAATGAAGCTGGCCACACTTCGAGATATTTCCTAAACAATGGGGTGAGAATTAGGTTCGGTGTCAAAGATCGAGTTGTGATTAACACAAAATAGGAATGATCGTGATTCCGGAATGCGTAATTATTGAGGAAGATGTAATCAAGTATTGAGCCCTTGTTTGCGGACTCGTATGTAATTTCATTGCCCTCCAATATGACGTTAATTGTACACTTTTCAAAGAAACGCGGGTTGGGTTGAACGGGCGTTGTATTATTCTGATTCGAAACAGTAGATGGCGCGAGGAGTTTGTTTCTCTGAATTAGAGTTTCCAATATGTCCGAATAGATCCATCCCACCGTCAAGGTTTTGTAATGAACGGAGCAGTTATCGACGGATTTTAGGTCTAACACAAAGGTCGGATTTGAAGATGAGGCCTTGAGTAGGAATAAATTCAAAATAATTGCCAAAATCATTGTAGCTAGGTTAGGACTTGGCATTTGTTTAAGTATATTGTTAGGAATGCTGAGTTTTATAAAACGACTTGCAGCACCTGACCTTCGATTTTAGCTCTCCAGACTCGTATGAAAAGAAGGTTTGCATTTAGGCTATTTAGTCGATAAAATTATAAAATGAAGCAACCAATTACATAATCATGTGATTGTGCAAGTAATTCGTCGTCAGAGAGTTGCATTGAATCCAGTGTTTTATATTTCGTGTCTGGATTGAGTCAGGAGGCACAGTTAGTTAATACCTTTTGGTCAAGCCAGCCATGAGTCCCATGAATATTTTAGATGAAAATATATTAACGTGCCCCCTTAAAATGGGAATTTGCCCCCTAATAAATGGGAAAGTTACCCATGGACACATTTGCCCACACCCCGAGTAACTGTTTCATTGGATTGGAAATTCTGATTGTAAATGGTAATGAACCGTCTCGACATTCGACTTTTGAGTCGGACAGAAACAAAGATTTTTTTTAGAGTTTTTTTTTTTGCAAAAAAGTACTAACATTCAAAATAAAAACTTTCAGTCACTGCATCAATAAAAATAATTGTTTTTTGCAAAGACAGTCATAATTGAGATGCAGATCCATAAATGTTCTTGACATAGCATTAACGACTAAATTTGGCCAAACAATATTTCCTTTCCAACTATCCATTTTTAGATATTCTTTTGACAAAAAATGCATCTTGCATCGAATTGAATCGAACAGGTATAAGGAAATAAACCAGACACTCTTTGCTTGTAATTTTATTCCAAAACAAACAAAGAGTCGTCCAATTAATCAAAAGTGGTTCGTGATGTCCCACTTTCCCCCGTCATCCGAACCAACGGATTAAGGACCTCGAGAACCTAATCGGCCATCAACCTTTTGTCAATTTTTACCAGACGCCCGATTGATATTTTATTACCCAATATAATAGCTCCCAAGATTCGTCCTGATTGATATACTCTCAGCTCTAAACCTAATCATAAAGCTATATCTATAAATCATAAAATACATAAAAGAAGCTTTAAATATGCTCGTGATAAAAGAGGTTTTCTTTTAACTTTCAGTCCGTGAAATACCAGATCCCATTCTCTAGAGAATTCAAGAAGTGGCACATCTGCAGCAGGAGACGGTTTCCAGGTTCTGAATTAAAAAGCTGGGAAAAGTTTATGAATCACAGAAATGGGAACCTCCATCCATACTATAGATTATTCTATTGTTTTAAAACGAATTAATGTGGATGATAAAAATGCAAGTCTGTTCGAGGAAGAAGCAATAAAAATTTTAAAACTGCGCATGATGGAAATTTTCAGTGAATTTTGAAACATTATTTTTTATTGGTTTGATTTTTTGTAGATAAAGCTCTAAATCGCGGTATCAGTCGCTCGGAAATATTTATCTGGGACACTGATAATAGCAGAAATCATTGTTTTTACGTACGTAGAAAACCGAACCATCATAACCGTCGTTGCATAAAATGTTAGTTTCCGTAGTTTATGAACGCCCCGTGCCAGTAAATAATAGCATATCCAGCCCGTATGTGAAAGTAAAGAGCTATTGGAGTAAGAAATGAATAGAAAGAGAGATGAAACTGTGTAGAATATGTCAGTTTGGTTTAATTTATGCGATTCCAAGGACTGGATTTACTCTACTCTTTTATTTTTGCAGGAAACCACGAGTTTGTGGGTGGGGTTGGGTGAGACTCTGTAAATTATTATCGTCAAGTAAAGCATGTATCTTTATTAATCCCCTGCTCATTTCTCATTTGAAAAAAGAAAATTGAAAAATTAAAATGTAGAAAAGCTATAAAAAATTTGGCGGGGTTTTTATAAAATTAAATCTTTCACTCTTTTAAAATTACACTGACAATTAAATTATGATCATTGTCTGTCCGATTTTTTGTATTCTTCATTTAAAAAATCCCGCCGATTTTTCTCATAATTTTCATATAACCCCCAAGCACACCCTGGGGCATTCTGACTTGGAATTCTCAGCTCGAAAATATCCTTAAATTATCTTTATGGTTCCAGACCGACATGGTTTTAAAATCAATGAACCGAAAACTGAAACAATAATAGCTCGTTTTTGTGATTCTATTTTCGTGCCGGAGAATCAGGAGAGCTTATGAATTGTAATGTTTTATTATTAAAAGGAAATTGAAAGCAAATGAGACGTTCTCCAAGAAGAAACCATTTTCTTTGAAAGGGATTAGAGGAATTTGTTAAAGAATTCACAGCAAAATATACGGACTTCATTCCCGATCCCGGATTTATAGAATATGGAATTTTGCAAAGACGACAAAAAGAATATTTTTCGGATAATAAAAGCTAAGTAATTCGTAATATTTTCCGCTCCGAATAAAATAACAAACCTCCTTTCAATATTTCAATACTCGGGATTTTGCAGAAATAGAACAACACCCTAAATCTATTGAGAATCCAAAACTCTTTAAAAAGGATAATAAATCCTTTGCAGGGATATGTTTATCTTGGGTTTTCTGTCACGATCCGCATACATTCCTCTCGGCAATAATTTAGCATTTTTAACGGAGCTCTGCTCTCCTGAAATCAATAACATGTCTTGGTTTATTATGTCGTATCGTGGATATACTATGGGAATGACAATGGTGTCTGTCCGTCCTACTAGCAGTCGTTGACTTCGATGTCGAGCGAACGCATCAATTTCTTGTGAATTTTTTAAGTACAGGTCTGTATTTTTTAACAAATAACCCCCTTTTGTGTGATAAAATCATAGAGAGGCTTGACTAAAACAGTGTACGGTAGTGTCGATATAAATGACGCATTTAGTTTTGCTCAATGGTTGGGACAACTTGAGATTTTTAATGTGATGTGTTTTAAGCATTTAAGAGTTTCTTTTTAGACGTCTTCAAAAACAGAACAATGCACAACATTATAACACACATTCAGAGTTTCTATCACCGATACATTCCTACATTTGTTCGATGGTTTATTCGATTTGCTACTCGTCGACAGGAATCTGTCTCAATCGATAATAGAGTAGAGCTCTTTGGGTTGAAAATGCAAATAAGGAATATGTATGTTGACAAGGGACTTGAAATTAAAAATCCCGAACATGTGAAGCATATTAAAGCATGTAGATTGTAGAACTTTAATAAAAGTTCCATATTTTGCACTTACCTTCCATAATCACAGAATAGACCCCCGAAATTAAGCCCCACTCCAAATTATTTCATTGTATCTAGGGTGCTCTCTTTTTATTCGTAACATATTGTAATTAAAGCGAGGCTTATGAAAAAATAGCTGGAAGCCTGTACGAAAACAACAACACACCCAAGCCTGTTTTCATGCTCATGAAAGTTGAAGTGAACTGTGATGAAAATACATGAATCCACATGAAAGGACTTGATTTGAATAACCAACCCGGTCCTTATTGACACAAAAGCAAGGAGGAATGAATGGGATGGATTTGATGTCAGAGAAGTTGAGATTTATTTGCTTCTTACAACGAAGAGCATGTGAGTCAATATTGGCTTCCTGTTTCCGCTTTCCTCTTCGGCTTTCACCAGGTTTTGGAAATTTAAGACGTCAACAGAAGTTACGGATTCGAGGATAGTTTACATCTTGGAAATTATTTTGTGTTTAAGAATACCGCAGGGTTTAACCAGTATGAATATTGATATGACGTTTTTGCACAATTCTTGTGGATTTTTTTTATACTTTTGTAAGGTATCGGAGGTACTTGATGTATTCGTTTGTGGTGTCGGTCCGTATGTGCGATAACTCATAAACAGTTCTAGAGTCCAATTTATTAAATTCATATGCAACAATATCACATGTTTCGATACAATGACGCAAAGTTCCTGGCAAGGGCTATTAATCGAATGATTTATCTGATTCTACTCTATGGTTGGGGTACTATGAGAATTTTATTACTTTGTGTATTTTTAATGTCTCATTTGTAAATAGTTACTCTCCGTTACGTTGTTGTATGCATTAAGATTTAGTCTTTTTAAGGAATTTGTAAAAATGACTTGTAATTTTTAAAACTTCCTTAGTTTGAAATATAAATATTATTTCTCAAAAAATGTTGTTCCAGGAGCAGTAGTGGTTTATGAACGGTCCATTTTCCGAAGCATTTTTTGAGCCTCCAGTACATCAACTTCAATTATCGTCCAAGGAAGGACTTAAAAATGTCCAGAATAGAACAAAAGATCTCGTTTCCGGATGAATCCTTCCTCCTATTTTCGTCATCTCGGCTAAAAAGGTCCTGACAGGATGCAACTCCGGCGTCAGTCGAGCATAGCAAAAGATGTCAAGAACAAAATCTTAAAAATTAAATCTCTCCTAGTCTTCAAGTAAATAAGAAAAGATGGAACTTTTCTCCGGATGCATCGTCAATATGCTGGAAATGCACAAGGGCACTTCTCAAAATGTTAGTTTTGTTCCTTTGAATTTTCAATAATTTCCGTGCAAATAAATCACTTGAAAGGGTTCTATAATTTGATAAGAATGGGGCAATGACTCGGCTAAAAACTTCAAACTTTCGAAATCGTTTGACCATAATATTTGACATTTGACAGAGTCAGTCATACGGTTAACAATATCGTTTAGCAAAGATCAATCGATTTGAATTGTACCTTTGGGCCATCTTTTATTAGAACCGTCTTTGTGAGTTATGTGCATGGACTCACATGAACATTCGGGTTCGGCGAGCATTTAGTTTCGGATGAATTCGGGTTCAGATTGTTCCAAAAGCATTATAAGTGTCGTAGACGCTTTATGGTTTCGCCAGTGGTGTCTGTCTGTCTAGGAATCAATACAGGGCTTAAACCGTTTCAGAACCCCCCAAAACCAGTTGAACCGTTTGGGATTTAAATTTGTTCCATGTTTTCAGACGTTCCTTGAACTTTTTACTAGTCGTCTGGTTAGAGATGAGAAATGACCCATTTATACACGGTCCAAAGTTTGGATTCAAAGGGAACTCCATGTGGAATTGAGTTCAGATGTAGTTTATGGTCGAGTTGACAAAGCCTGTCACCTCTTTTATGCACAATTTCTCCGTCTCCAGAATTCATTTTTTGAGACTAAAGAAGTAGAAGGGGGAGACAGCTTGAAGATTTCAAAGTCCGACTCCGCGTTTCTCGCTCCGATTGATATGGACCAAGAGTTCTGACAAAAACATATCAAAAGGTTCACTTCTTTTGGCCTCCAACAGCCGGATTTACGTCCACTTCCTTTCAATTCAAATGGATAAGGAGTGACAGTTGGGACAGAAGATTAGGATCTTCTGGGTTTTTCACAATATGGAACCTCACTCGGCATCATTTATTATTACGTCTCTTTCTGTCTTACAAGGGAACATTCCAGGATGTACATCGCAGATATTTTGTAATGGGACTCATTCGAGTGAAGAATTTAAAACAAGAAGCTTTGATGTGGTGACTATTATTGGCCAAAATCGGTTTTGCCTAGTAAAGCAGGTGAAAAACCGGTTGAACCGCGTTTTCGTCAATTGTTTGGGTTTGCCCAAAAAGACATAGGGAGTTATTATTGGTGGAGTCAAAAAATAGTAGTCAGAACCAGTGGTTTCGCAATGACAAAATGATAATTTATTGTAGGAATACTTGAAATAGCGGCTGCTTTTTGACCTTCTTATCTACTTTACTAGGTCAAAACGATTTTTGTCAACAGTAGTCACTCCTGTTTTAAATTTCTCTTTCAAACATATATCGGGGTTGAACATTTTGGATTGTTCCCTTGCTAACTTATCAAATCACAGCAGGTTTTGTACGTCAGAAATTAGCTAGCAACCAAGTAATGTATTGCTCATTCCTTGTCCTAGCATTTAACCTGATTGCCAATATGCCCTATTTGGTGAAGTTACCTCGTTGTCCAAACCAGACACAGTTGACGGTTGGGATCAGATCTGAAGGACTTTTCGGCGAAGCTTGTCTGATCCAAAAAACCAAAAAAAAAAACAGATTGATCGAAGTCCAGAGAACTTTTGTAAGTAGCCGTTCTAGGCGGTCGGTGTTCGTGTTGCCGAAATAGGGCTAAGTTCGTCGATGTTTGAAAAAGCCTTAGTTTTTTGATCGGCGGTCAAAAAAATTATAGTGGCCACATGTGATCCGCCCACGTATGGTCAGTATAATACGACTTCCTATAGGTAACAAAGATTTCTTGTGAGATTAGGACTAGAGACAGACAGACGGAATCTCTGATCTTTTGGAGCAAAAAGCCTTGAGTCTGGCATTCCCTGAAAAGCATCGGGTTTAATGGCTTCTTTTCAATTCCTCGATCCAATTTGTCCGTCCCCCTCAGCGTCTTGTCGGAAATCTTGTGGATTTTTGCAGATCTCGACTGACTTCTGTCATTTGTCCGTAATGTTCACCTTTTAGTTGCGAATTTGTGGGATTTGGTAGTTTTGTAACAAACTATCAAGGATTTTGACAGAGACCGGTAAAGCAATCTTCAATTTTTTGACATTTTCTAAGCTACCTAGCTATTTTAATCTGAACCTAAAAATCCGTGTGTTATTGTTTTGAGATATAACTGAAAATGGGTTAAATTTGACATGTATTTTCAAAATGTGGAGTCTTTTGGCTGTAGGAGGGTTAAGCTATAAGAATTACAACTCCTCGATTCGGTAGTACGGAGGTTAAGAAAGTGGTTTTAGTTTTGTGGTGGGTTGAAAGGGCCTACTTGTTGGTTTTAATGGAATTGGACGGGAATTAAATAATCAATCCTTTCCATTAGCCGCACTTTCACTTAAAACACCTTCATCCTTTGCCCAACCGTCCATCGACACATTTACTACTCAAGGTACATCCACAAATGATGTTTAAAAATATGTTATATTTTAAAGGTCAGACTATTTCAGAGTCAAAACCTCGATTTCTTGACCAATGAAAATGCACCGCAGTTAAAAGCTAAGAAACAGACGAGCCTAAATCCTGCGACACTGAAACCCCAAACTAACGGTTATTGTTCTGAAACGCTATAACTTCCGTGTTGTCCAAAACACATTCCAGGCGTAATATATGTTTCCCCCGAGACTTATTACTTACAGACACTTTAGAGGCTCTGACATTTTTATGCCCTTTTCTATATTCCAAGGCTGACTATCAATAACGGTCAATGGTGGTTTGGTTGGTGGTCAGGATATAGTCTTACTTGAGTTAAAGTTCTTGTTGTATATGTTGGTCCATTTATTTAATCATTTCCCATCGGTCGGATGAGGAGGAAACGAAGTGACCAGTAAGGAGGGACACTTTGCTCCCAATCTGATGGAAATATTATTGAGAAGGACTCGGGAAACATGATATCTGGGGAACGTGAGTTCGGTCGAGTTCACAAAATGATCATCAGAATGACAAGGGACAAGGAGATTGGGGTCTCAACTTTGTTTGAGGAATATACAATGGTGAATGTGCAGTGGTGCATGTGACATGACAATATGCCAGTTAGTATAGTATATACAAGGAAGTAGTAACAGAGTGAACTCTTAGAAATGCTTGCTTTTTAGGATGTAATCTAACAAAAATAACAAACGTGCATAAAAACCTAAAAATGAGCTGCATAATTTTACATTGACCTTGGCAAAAATATAAAAAAATCAATATTTTTTGCTCGTAAAACTGTGATCTGTATTTTTATATTTGAAATTTTGGGAGTTGTTCAATCGGAAATTTTTTTCAAGGAAATATAAACAACGTGAACTTTTTATTTTGAATTTTTTTTAACTCGTTCCAGATTTTTTGATATGTAAAAATAGGATGTTTTACATCTTTTTAAAGAGATCGAGATCTTTAATTATATTTCCTTGAAAAACTACTCCTTTTAATAAAAAAAACTGCTTTGAACTGTTTATTGAACTGTTAAAAAAACAATTTAAGTGTTTTTGTTCTGGACAGTTATTTTTGACAACGTCAATATGAAATTGGACAGCTATTTTTTGTTTTTGTACTTAATATTATTGTAGTTTATTCAGAAATTCAAGCATTTCTGAGAATTCACTCTCCAATAACTCCCTTGTTAGGATATATCACATTTGGCTGAGGAAATGTCACGTATTGTCATGAACCCACATCAAGCCACATGAACTCACATGAATCCCGATGGAAATTAGTCTACAGAACATTACGTCCCACTTGATTCGAGTATCGGAATTGAGGCATTAACCGGGCAAGTTTTTATTATACTTTTTGTGAGCGACTAGAGAGAATGATTGGAAATCAGGATCACATTTCACATCCAAGTGTCCAACGTCAATGCTTTCTTTTCCATACAAAGGATTTTGTAGTAAAAAGGCACAAAAAGAGCCATTCCTGGATCTACTTTATACTATTTTATGGTACTTTACAGGATATTTAGATATTAATATTCTAGCTTTGTAATTAACAGGGTAATTAATCGTAGGTTTTCAAGTAATTAATTGTGGTGAGACAACCCGCTGCTCCCGTTGCACTGTTGATTGGATAATATTTTGGATGTAGATGTATTGTGCAACTGCTCTTTGATTGACATTGTGATTGCGAATTGGATTTTAATCTGGCAACAAACCGTCCATTCCAATGGCTTTTGGGGTTCTGTGACCCTAATTTATGACACAATAAGCCGATTGACTTCGTCTATAATCAATCATAGGGAAACTCAGAAGCGATTTGGTAGCGGGCTAAAAAGTAGGCTGAATTCATTTTAATTAAGTCCTAATGGATAAAAAACCTGGGTTTCCTGTTACAGATTGAAATTTACTAAAATATTAGCTGTTCCCGTCTCAAAAATCTTCAAGTTAATCAATTGTTAACTCAAACGACAATGTAGAATGGCTAAATACTGCCCTGTTCAAGAAACAGAAGCTATAAATTCGGCGGCAAGTTTAAATTTTTGAATGTCACAATCGCGATGCCAACAATTGCAGCATCTATAACCTGTTTCCTCTAAAAAAAACTCTGTACAGGGGAGCTAAATACTGCCCTCTTTCCAAAACAGACGCCACATCTCCAACGCGGGAGAATTAATTACCTTCAATGTCGCAAATCACAATGCCAATCATTCTAAAGCATCTAAAACTTCTTTCCTTTAGAATTAAATATAAAAACCGGTATTTGACACACGAGTAGTTAAGTTCCGCCAATGATTTGGGGGCGAGGTCGGGGGTTAGGGGCTCTGGGGCGACGTGTGCCTGGCAGCCCTCCTGTGACTGATGGGCGAGAGACAGCTGGTTTGAACCGAATACTTGAGCTCGTTGTGATAACAGAAGAGGATGGAGAAGTAGAAGAGGTAGAGGAGGACGGTGAAGATGACGGGAACCGTCGTCCCGTAAACATACAGGAAACCCGCCTCCGGCAACTCAGGAATTAACATCAAACTGAAGTACTGGATTGTAAACCGTTCCGCGATTATCACAAACATCACAACTGCACCCGCCCCAACCAGAACTGGAGATTCCTGCAAAACACACAAAATATTAGCTTCACATTGTTTGATATGATATAGACCATGAGGTTTTAATGAGTATGCATTCTAACAAGGGAAGTACCCGGGATGCAGCACCCAGAATCGCTTGATTTTTTGTGCTGAATCTACCAGTAGTAGTACTAACAAATAAAATAAAAGAATTAGCTGCCAATAGAATATCTAAAAATTCCCTCACCACCCTAGCAGGATTTTATGATTTTCGGGCTCCTAATTTTTTTCTTGATTTTTTGGTATATGACAGTAATCATTATACTCGAATTTATTTTCCTGTTCAATGTTTGTGATTTTTTAACCTGGTTAATATTAATTTGGGCCGCTAATTCTTTTATTTGAATTGTTAGTACTACTAGAAGATTCAACATAAAAATCAAGGGATTCTGGGTGTTACGTCTCGGGTACTTCCCTTGTAAGTTCTAATCCGCTTCTGTTAAAGTAATATGTTCCCTTTAAGCCTAACCGATCGAAATAGTGTAATAGTGCGAAACCGGTTTATTTTAAATACTTGGGGACCATAGTCCGGGGACAAGCGTCCGGGAACAAATGAGCGGGGACGAAAATTCGGGGGCAAAATTGCCGGAAAACCATGTCAATATATTTACCGACTCAATTGTTTAATACGACAGTATTTAAAATCAAAGACTTTCGTTCGATTATATTTTTTATTTAAATCTGTTTGACAGATTAAATTCAACAAAAGGGCCCACCTACACCACTAGATTCTGTAACTAGATTGGATTCGGCCTTAATTACGTTTTAAGCTAATTAACCTAATTTCCATAAACTTGTCCAAAGGGACACTTTGTAAACGAGTTTGGGAAGTGTTGACAGTTTCCAACAGTTTGGCTAACTTTCTCCCGAACTTTATTCCTCATTTCAGATGATCAAAGACTTCCTGCAAAGGTAAATCTAAATTGGTATTTGGAGAGTCCTATTCCTGTCAAATTAATAAGATCCTGTCAATCAATTCCAGCTCATCTCATCTCCAGTTGATTAAAGCTCTCAACCACCTCCGGCATCAAGTCAGCTCATATTACAGAAACGCCTGAGAATCTAAAGACAGGAGATTTTTAAGTTTCTCGATCCTTCCACAATTTACATCAAATCTGAGTGATTGATCGTTTTTCCGCATTCTTCTACGAATTTAATTCAAAATCAGCTTTGTAAGAATATTCTAAAATCCGATCCTCCTTCACACGGGCAGGATCGTGGATTTTATTTTTCGATTTTCATGCCAGATTTCGTGAAAATGAAAAATTATAATGTACACAAGCCTAATATTTTAGGGATTATTCACGAAACAGGGATGAAATTCTGAATACGAGCTGAAACTCTACTCTAGAACCGATCTGTTCTGCAGAGGTAATTTAAATCCGTTCTCAAATCCCTTCATTCGGTCCAAGGATTTTAGTATCGTTAAAAATGCGTTGTTGTGCATCCTTGATTTATTATGCCAATGGCTTAGTGTCCGTCCGTCCGTCCGTGTAAAGATAGAGAGGGTCCATAGCTTCCGAACTTTTTAAATCTTTTTTTTAGGATTTTTAGGAACTAGATATAGGCCCCATATCGGTCAAAGGTCAAGTTCAAAGAGGAGTAAGGTCAAAGGTCAACATTTTCATCGATAGTGACCCTTCCTGCGTGATGCTGTATTGGAAATGTATTGTCAGCCGGGCTACTTGAAAGTGCATGATACTTGCGTTTGGGGTCACCTGTCCTGGGACGGGGTCAAAAAGGTCAAATTAAAAAAAAACGTCGTTCGCAAAGTATGATCAAACAACTTTAAATTACCTATATAGTTTAGCTATATGATTGGGGCAACTTGAGAGAGTACATTTGTTGAACGGAAGTAGAAAAATTTATCTCCCACAAGTTCAAAGGTAAATGCGGCTAGCTTTTACCACCTACTTAGGGATATTAGCTCGGAATTACAGCTTTTAAAGACGTAATAAAAGGAAACTGCGTATTAATATTTACCGACGGCTATAAAACAGGAATTTTCATAAGCTGAAAAATAATAAGTTTTATTATTAAAATGGGCTCCCTCGTCCTCAATTCCGTTTCCCGAAACCTGAAACCTAACTAAAGTTTTGGGGCAAAAAAGTAATGAAAGTTGTAAGTTTGATGGACGGTTGAATAAGTTTGATGAAGGAATAAAAGGTTCATCCTTCAACACAAGAAGAGGAGGAAACGGAGAAGGCCTTTTAATATGAAACTGATATCAGTTTTGATATGTTGGACCGTTCAGAAACAGTACAATTCAAAACAGTCTGAAATATCAATTTGCCCACAAGATTAAGCACAATGCCCCAGAAAATCAAAAGACATTGTAAAAATCTGCAATTACATGCAAATGACAGCCAAAAATGGATGAAAACCGCAAAAAAATATCAGAAAAATCACATTTTTTTTAAAATCAAAAGTATTTCGTATATTTATTTAGTAATGAATAGTAATGTCAAAATGGGTTATCTCGTTATGATCTTTAAGTGCGAATTTAGCAGTTTACCCCGAAAAAATCAGTTTTCGTTACAATCACAAACCTTTAATCTTCAATGTTTAATAAAGAGTTATGTCAAAAAATATTAACCACTTATGTAGCTTGCTGTGAGTTTTATCCAAAAAACGGGTTTTTATGTCTTTTTCAATTTCTTTCATAAAATTTTCATAATTTTTGCTCCATCATCGAATTTGGATTTTAAATAAAATATCAGCTTTCAATACTATATTTTATTACATACATATTTTTTTGATCATAGGTTTATGAAAAGCCCAAAAACGCTCCATGTGATATAAAGCGACATGAGCTAAATTAATATTCGGATTTTGAGTGAACAAAGGAAATGAATCTCTTTACGTCAATCCACTCTCTTTCCATTTTTCAAAGAAACTTTCACGATTTTTGTTGTTGCAAAGGAATCTTGTGGAATGAGGTCTCTCGTTTCAGATTTTTCTCGAATTATGGAAAATGTGAATTATCAGCCATTTTCCTCAAATCATACTCTTAAAATTCAGCTGCAATTAATGAACTCAAATCTCATTTATATTTCTAACGTTTAAGTTTCAAATAAAATGACGTTTCCGACTTTATGAATCTGCATTTTACTAAAATTTAGAAAAATCCTTTGAAGGATCAATTAATTTTAATTACTGCAAATCTGATTAAAAGTTCTAAATACTGCGTTCTACAGATAGTACACTTGAAACGCTGTCATTAAATAAATTTTAAATTGTAACATGATTGTTGAACAAGATCTCGGCATTCGAAACTTGCCCAATTTCAAATTACAATACGTTAGTTAGAATTATTACAATTTTCCCGGGCAGTGGAAATGAACCCATTAGAACTCCGCGGATTTGTTATAGGCGTTTAATAAACGTAATGCAATTATAAATGAGGAGCTTTGACGGTTAATTATGGAGCTTAAACTTGTAATTCCTCAGGGGAATTGTCTGCATTCGAAATATTCGAATTCAAATTTTATTTGATCCTGACTGTGTGGCAATAAATCATATTCTATAAAAGTCAGTTGGTCAAAATAATACAGGATGGTTTACAGTGACCTTGGCCTTGAGCTTTTAATATACAATTGTATAATTCTGTTGAAATATTGAGAAGATTTATGTACTGATATATTTTATCTATATTGTAAGATCCACTGATTAATTTCATGGACTTTAATTGTAAATGGAAATCGTGATGTCAAAACAGTTATTTTGTCGTTGTATTAACGTAACGTTGTCGTAACATAAAAAAAAATTTTCTACTGAATTGGTTGAGAACGATCTATTGTGTCCACATTCATGGTTGTAATTGTGATGAACCTATATAAATGCCAATGCTTAATTGATATTGAAAATTAAAATTTCTCCGAAAAAAGTTGTTTTTTCCCCTTTAATATACTTCTCCAACATGATTAACATCAACATATGATGTTTATCATGCTAATTTTATTATTGTTCAAAAACTTTTTCATTCAATCAAGGTAAACTGCGGTTTTGCATCAAGTTGGCTGCTTAAACAAAAATTGCAAATTTCTGATTCATCCACACGGTTCAATACGGATTCCAGTACAAGGTTTTTTTGTTTTAATATCGATTAATGGATATTGCCTGAAACCCAAACTACTACACGTGAATCGCATGTTCAGGGCGAAATTTTGCTAATTATTTAAATCTTTTCAATTGAAGTATAGGTAAAATATTCCAATCTCTTGCAGTTGCATACGGTTTTGTTGACGTGCTCCAGCAAAATTTTGCTTTTATTCAATTAAGTCGTATATAATATCCACCATAACAAAGCTTTTGGCTTATTGAAAGTTTCTGGTGTGGGTTTAAATGACTAGATACTATCAACTATTACAGGACGTTCAAATTACCAAACTTATAATAGGATAATCTTGATAATTACACCGAGGGCTAGGCAGTACATCCAGACATCAAGAGGTCGTCAAAGGCTTCAGAATCGTTCAAGCCATTTAAAACTAATGTTGAACTTAATTAAGGGTAGCTTACAGGTAAAAATTTCGTTAACTACGAAAGAACGGTTAAAAATTCTTAGTGGTAAAACAAAAAAAACGGATTTTCAAAATATTAATCATTTCAAGGGTTTTAAAAACTAACCTTATTTCGAACAAGAATCAATCATGGTTTCGAACTTAAAACCCATATTCATAATTTGTATCCTCTTTCCACGAGAAATATACTCTGTTCAGAACTTCCTGAACGAATTTTTAGATACCCTACCAATCGATATTCTAATTCATTTTGTGGCAGAAAAATCTTATTTTGACTGGTTTGATTTTGATTTGCATTTTGACCAGTTACTGTCCCCAACGGTTCTCGAGTCCCAAGCCGCACTTTTTGTTGGCCGATACGCCAAAACGCAGCTGATAAAAGAACCTATGGGCAGTAGTAGATTCCTGCACCGGAAATTCGGGCCGAACTTTCATGTCCGGATTGTATTTGAAGAAACTGACAAATACGCTAATACCACCGAGTTGTTGGAACGAACGGCTCTTTCAAGCGAGAATCCAAACTACATTTTGTTGGTGGTGAGATCGATTGAGACTGAATTTCGAAATTTTCTGGAAACGCTTCATTCCCTTCCAATCGCATCGGAATATCTGGTTTTAGAGCTCGAATCCCGGTCTTATTTCATCCTGAATCAAGTTTCCGGTGCCGAAGACCCAGATTTGCTTTCATTCGTTTGCTTCAAAGAGCTGCAAAGTTACTCGGATCTTGATCGGATATTTCATGCCATTCACACGCAGTTGCAGGAACGGACCCTAGTTGACTACGAATCTAAAGAAGAGTTCCTACTCGACGAACTAAGCGAGCTGTGGAATTTTACGCGAGAAGGAAATGGACGACAGAGGGACTTCCATGGTCTCGTTTACATGGCTCCTCACGGGAGTTTAAACGGCAACGTTTTTAACAAAACCCTACTGACGCCGTCGAAAGATAAGCTGACCTGGCTGCCGTATGGCGTAACAGTGCAATACCTAATTTTCCCCGTTTTTGCGAAAATCGGAGGATACGATTTTGGAATGTTAGTCAAGCCCTTTGACTACAACAGTTGGCTCCTAATTGCAATAACGATTGTAGCTATGTCGTTGACGACCTATCGATACTTTGAAATCAATTCATTTCGGGCCGAATTTCAATTTCCGAAACTCGCCGAGTACCTCTTTTGGAGTATAAGCGTGTATCTCGAGAACGCGGTTCTTTCTTCAGAAGCAAGATTTCAAAAATCCAAATATTGGTTGTCGCTGTTCTTACTCTCTGGAATTGTCGTTGCAAATGGCTACAAGGGATGTCTCTTCTCATTCATGACCAAGGAAGTCTATCCCAAGATACCAACGACGATGGAGGAGTTGGCCCAAAGTGATGTCAAAATTGTCATTGACCGACGTGCAGGTGGCAGATTATTCGATGCCGTGTCTGATGTCGTGGATATTGTGGATCGACAGATCTTGAGAAAAATCACAGATTCAAATCGCTTGGTTCAGCTGGAGTCTAATGGAGTTGAAGGTCTGATTGACAAAAAACTCGATACGGCTGCACTAGTAACATTTGTATTTAAGGCTAAGGAACTGGCCATGTTTGCCGTGGGCATTTATAATGACTATTTGGACATTGGTGTTGGAGCATTGACGCATGATTTCAAGTATGCAATGCTCAGGAATCCACGCGACATGGTAATACCAAGCATTACCGTCCAATGTCCCTGGCTGGGGAAGCGGAATTTTTTTCTAAAATATTTTAACTCCATATTGTCCCGATACGACAGTTCCGGGGTTCTGAGATGGAACGAAGAAATGCTGAAATTACGTTTAATTGGGATGGCAGCGGCTTCGTGGAAATACGACGTTCGTAGTGCTTACGATGCTACCATGTACAACCATGCTCGGAAAGCAATGCAACCCCAACCGGCAGAGGGCAAAGTTTCGGCCCTCAAAGTTAAGCATTTTTACGCGACTGCGCTGGTTTACGGTGGCATGATAATTGCAGCGGGATTAGCTTTTTTGTTCGAATTGCAGAAGTTTCGTTTAGAACGCTCCAGGGTTGTTATTTTGCTAAATGATGCGATGTGAGGAAACGTTTGGAAAGCATGTGCTTGCCCCAAATTTTATTCAAATGAATTTTATTTTGGTAAGGCAGTTGGTTGGAATTATGCTGTGCTTAGACTGTGAACTGCCAACAGAATTAAAATTAACCACCGACTGGTGGCTCCATAATCCTCCAACTTAATTCCCATACTTTCAATAGGCGATCTTGTTTTCCGAACAAGTCATAAAAATCAATCGTACGATCGTGGAAGTACTTAACTATTGGTGAACAGGAAGAGATCATTGATTTATCGTTAAGTCTCCTAAAATTAGACTTGAAGCATTAAGCTGTCGAAACTTTATATACTTGAGATCCATAAATATCTATTTAAGGGGATTTAATATTGCAAAGGCTTAAGCCCATAATTTGGCCGAAAGTCGGAACTAAATTTGAAGTTCCCAAGAGAAGTTCCGGATTTCCTTACCCAAGGAACAGAATTGTATTCATTTTCTGGGTATAATCCCTCGTTCATATTATCGGCCTCCGCAGAGATTTGCAAGTCTAACTAAATTACGGGAACTCTGATTTCGGCTGTAACTTGTAAGTAACTTGAGATGTCGCAGGTCTCCTTAATGTGACCCCACTAGGGTCATCATCAACATCAACAGTCTCGAAGGGCAAAGGCCTACGAATAGAACCGAGTTAAAATTAACTTTCTGCTGGGACTTTGAGACGCGTAATGTTGCCTGGAATTTTGTCTCATAAGTTTCGTTAACTTCTTACGCCGTCTTAAAATGGGGCCTTAAGTGAACATTTGTGCCATTTTTTATGGGGTCAAGACGAAGTAAAATGTCGAAACATTCGATTTAATGACGTCCATATTGAAATAATGGACCAAAGGACTGTTATTATGGTTTAAAAAAATATTATAGTTCAGCTCCCAGCAAACTATTAAAAACTAACTGCTGGAAGACGACTTATGGTCGAAGTCTGCCTGTAGTAATTGCGATGAAATAAATTGATTTTTATCAGATTGGTCCGGTCTTGTAAAAATGGTTGGTCTGATTTTGGAAATACAAATAAAATATCACGAGGGAATAATATCGGGGCGGTTTTTGCACGGGGCGGATTTAGCAATGGGTCGTTATTAAGTGTTGAAAACACTTTATGCGAACGACAAGTCCGTCTGTCCGTCCGTCTGTCCGTCCGTCTGTCCGTCCGTCCGTCTGTCCGTCCGTCTGTCCGAGCGATAACTGGAGAACGGCTTGACCTACGGTCACCAAATTTTGTACACTTATTCCTTGGGTCCTAACACAGGCTAAGTTCGAACTTGGGTCAAATCGGTCGCACCCCCTGACCCCCATCAATTAAACCCCAAAAACAAACCATTGAATCAGGTCGAAGCTCTTACTCATTTTAAACCTGCTGCCCATTTAAACAGTTCAAAGCTATTAATCAATTTAAAACTGCCGCTTAGGTAGTTTACAGTAAACTCTATGTCTATCATCTACACATGATAACACCCTGAAACTACATTTCAGGACGTGCAAGACCCAGACTTTTGGGGGAAATTGAGATATGGGTTTTAAACAATTCCCATGAGTAATAGAACATCTTTGACGTATACAGGACCACTCCCACTGACACCAGGGTGCAAAACCCGGGCTGTTTGGGGAAATTGAGGTATGGGGTTTAAACGATTTCCATGAGTAATAGAACATCTTTGACGTACACAGGACTACTTCCACTGACACCAGAGTGCAAAACCCGGGCCTTTGGGGGACATTAAAATTCGGTTTAATTTTATTGACGTTTTCAACACTTGGTTACACCCGTTACATCGGATTATTGTACTTAGGATTGTGGGGCGGTTAGAATGGGACGGATATATCCGCATACCTCTGAAACCATGGATGGTACCCAAAAGGTCCAGTTGGTAGAATTCTAGAATTACCAAATTTACCAAACTTTCGTCACAGTCGGTCCCAACTGGCTTACTCCTGTGGTCCCAAGTTAAAGTTTGTGGAACGTCGGGCTCAGTAATGACAGTCCACAGAATCTATTCAATCTTTCCGATTTTTTTAAATCTATTAAATCCATTTCAATCTTCCTCTTGATCCCACAAAATGAAGTCTGCCTTACTTCCGTCTTGAGGGACTACAAACTTAAATCCACTCCACCGCCCCGGTTGCTAAAAAAAACCTTATCTAATTCCCCGTAATTCAATTTCACTTTTTTTTACTGGAAAACTTGTGCCATTTTCCCTAAAACTAGTTTTTGTCTCCGGAGAGAGTAGGAAGTATTTAGAGGAAGGCCGGAGGGATCGAATTCTGAAAATCCGAAACCGAAACCATGAAATATGAAGACAAACTTTTATTTTAGGATTGAGATATTGTGAAAGTATCGGTTCCTGGGGCCACGCCCGTCCTATACTTTAATACTTCTTTGAAGAACTTATGGGCGTCCCAGGACATATAAAATAATTTCACAATTTCCACCTCTTCCGTCTAAAAAATCATAAAAATCCTTGAATTCTTCACCTCCTTTAGTTCATTTCCTTTGGAGTGAAACCCAAACCAAAACCGAGAGTCTGGGGTGGCAATGGGTGGAACGCTGGAAGCAGGTTTAAAATCCGGGCACTAAAAGATTTTTTTGTAGTGTTTTTTGAGGATATTTTTAATATTTTTTAGTTAAATTAGATGATGAGGATAAATGTGAATAAATTTGACTAATTTAATATGAGGTGGGGGGGGGGGGATTTTTCCGAGGAGGGGGCAAATTCGTATGAAGTTGGGACTAGCTCATCCGGATGGTGGGGAAGTTCATCCGAATAGGAGGCATGTTCATTCCAAAAGCGGGCCAATTCCAGTTCAGACGAGTCACACTGATCATTCTGAATTTAAAT
Source organism: Desoria tigrina (assembly GCA_906901685.1). Classification (NCBI taxonomy): domain Eukaryota; kingdom Metazoa; phylum Arthropoda; class Collembola; order Entomobryomorpha; family Isotomidae; genus Desoria; species Desoria tigrina. Next base: position 2,378,942 of record CAJQTU010000035.1, read on the forward strand.
ACAAATGTAAATTGCAAAAACTTTCAGATAATATTCTAATTACTAGAAACATAGAAAATCAATATTTGATTTGAAATTAAAAGAACACAGTTCCTCCATCCAAGTTTGAGTTTCTAAAACGTTTAAAATTACAATTTGACCCTTAAAATAGTATGAAGTATCAAAACCTTGTGTCAAAACATTAAAGCTCTAAAAACACGACAAATACCAAGAACAAGTCCAAACTTTTCTTTTTAAAATCAAAAACTACTTCAAACGCATTTACACCTGCGACGCTGCTAAAACTAAATCCATAAAACTATTAAAACTAAAAGAGCCAAGTGGTTGAAATTAGCAACCTAAAAAACCCTAGCAGACTCGAATAGGAAAACATAGGAAACGAGTGGAACCTTTCATCTTTATTTATGAAAGTGAGAAGAGAAAGTTTAGAGAAAGTTAGGCAAAGTTTTTTGAAGGGAGACGAATGACAATCATAAAGTGTTACTCTTAAAACGTTACCGAAACCGGGAGGAGGTATAAGTAGATCCGGTGAATAGGAAATTGAAGAAAAATGACGGGTTGGCTTTCAGACCTATTCATCCCATTTTCAAGTTGATTGGCCACCAACAGACTATTTATTTAGAAAAACTTGTCTAGAAAAAATCCAGACAGTTGTTTAGAAGACAGAATAGAAGAAAAAATTGATGGAAACCCTGACCAAAAATGGATTCAAAGGAAAAATTTCAGATCGTTTGAACGATAGATGGCAATGACGCTCGTAAGGAGCAGCTTTAATTATAGTCACTTGCTTCAACATGTGCTCTTTGACTCGCCGGTAAAAAACAACTATAGCAGCTTATATGATCTTTAACATGGGCCTGGCTATAGAGGATGAAACTAGTTTAACCCGGCGAGTCAAACAGCAGATGGACTTTAACCTTATTTAAAGTCCCTGTACTTGTTGACTCGCTAGATAAAATTCCTAAATGTATTGTATAATATTTAGTTCTTAACGCTCCGAGTTTTACCCCGGCGAGTCAACGACCACAGAAACTTTTGCAAAATTGCAAAATTGTGTCTCAAAGTTTGTGTATATTTCATATCCGCTTTTCTAAAATTTATGACAATAAATACTTTCAAACCAAAATAAGATCCGTCCGTGTTGGCCCAAAATGAAGCCAGGGGAATTTATTACCATTACAGTTTTTGAATTGAACGAAAAACCCAAGCCGGGGTTTTTCACCAGAAACTCATCTTTGAATTAGTCACTTCAGTATTCTTGACCGTCGTAAAAACACTAGAAAAGCGTTTCAAACTGTATTTTATCACATTATTATTATGAGTTCAAGATCACATCGTCAGTCTACCAGTTTGGAATTCCGTCAAATTCATCGTCCTTTCACCCAAAGTACGTTTTTAGAATTATAAGCCACAGAAGAGCCGAATCATTCGAGCAGATCGTGTGTTTGAAAGTAAGTGAAATATCTCAGGAGTGAACCGGACGGTCCGTGACTTGTAAATGGCCCTAATCATTCGATGAGGCATATATAGAGGCAGGATGATTTATGGAGCTGAACGTATTAACCCTTACTTCTCCATTTTCAGAACATGTCCCCATCCACTCGAGAAGAACGTAATATATTAGATATCCCATTGAGGAATCCTCTCTTTCAGTCCCACCGACCATTTTACTCTCTTTCGGCCAGAAATATATTGACAATAAACCACCCACACTTTCTCCATCTCCAACCTTATTCTCCAATAAAAATAAAATAGAGGTTTTTGGAAATTCGGAGTCTTTTCAGTAACTTCGACTCCATATATTTCATGGAGGCTGGAGAGTTTCCTTTGAGAAACCTGAACTTTTTAACCAATCCCCGTAATTAACCACCTCGGGTTTTACGATCGTTTTATCATTTCCTATTTTATCCGGGTTTCGGGTTTTTTGGTCACTTCTGTTGCATTCGGAACTCGAATGAAATGAAAGAAGAACCAAAGACACACAAAAGAAAGCTCGTCTATAGAAGACTAAAATCTGTACCGCCTTTACTTCAGCTGTAACGCGTCCTGTATTTTTAATTACTGAATTCGGAGCGTTGTAATTTGTAGCGGTATTATACAGCGGTAGTTATGTCATTAAATTTGTCCATCAAATGAATTTTTTTGTATCGAAAAGGTTATTTTTTTGTTTTAAACCATGAAAGTTTGAAGTTATAATTATAACTACGAACTGATTTCCTGGAAGTCGTCATGCAGTTTTTAAAAACTAAATAGCATGACATTTGGTTCGTGTTAGATACAATTTAAATAATCTAATGATACAAAATATTGATTACCTCATCAGCTCCACGAAAAGTTAGGCACCCGGAACTGAAGAATACGATGGCATAAATTATGGCCAGAACGCTTTCGGTCGTCCCTGAAATCAATCGAAAAGTTATTAATATGCAATATTGGAATTTAGGAGAAACAGGAAAACTTAAAATATATTTTATACTATCAAAATGTTAGACTTATCAGATAAACCTGGCCTCCATAGCTAGATTGCAAAATCAAACTGCAATACTCTCCAGAAATTAATTAAAAACTTAAGTAAAGTTTTGAGCTAAAAAGTCTTCTGTTTGTATTTATTTACGGAAAGTCAATATTTTGGGGCTATTGTACTTTTTCTAATGAAACGTAAATAAATCTGGGTCAATAAAACCCCGAGTAGAAAGGGGCTGCATTTTTTATTATATTTCAAGGTGAGTCTAGTTGATTATTTCGGATATACAGGGTGCAGATGGATATTTTTGCGATTTTTTAAAACTTTGATTTTAGTGATTTTATGTACTTTTGAAAGGCTTTAAAAACCCTTGTTCACCAGGACAAGGAATATCTCCAGTATATCACAATCAGCCTATCTTGTTTGTTATCGTACATCAAAACAAAAATCAGATCATGTACCGAGTACACAATTCAACTGTCCGACAGAACTGAAAGCGATTCTAAGAGTGACAGATTTCATATTTTTGACTTCCTTGTGAAAGAAAAAGCAGCGGAAATGGAAACACTATTTCTGTCTAGAACTTCAACTAAAAGCAGAAATCAAAGAATCCAGTAAAAAACGTGAACTTACTCTCCGAGATGGATGAAATGGCAAACGGCATCGTCGCAACCCCTTCTCTTATCGAAAAGTACTAAAGAAATATTTAAAAAAAACGACAGAATAAGTCGCTAATAATGTCCTTGAATAGGCAGAATTTTGTGCCAATTGAGATCAAAGGCTCACACTGAGACCTTTTTTTGTTGAAATTCCGATCTAATCGTCACAAGGGTAAAAAAATCAGAAAGAAAATTAGATTTTCAAAAATGCAAATCGTTTTTTATTACGCTGCCGAAGGGTGGAGAAAATTAGTTGGGAAGTTGTAGAAAATGAAGAGTGGCGGCGGTCCCCTCTTTTTTAACCTCTTCGAGGCCGGTGCAAAAAGAGGGTTTCTCGCTTTTCCACTTTTCTCGCTCCTTTGCGTTTGCTCCTTCTCGCGGAGGCCTTGAAGAGGTTAAAACTAGGGCAGTGCCATAAAACGCATACCATCACACTTCATTTTCTACAACTTTCCATCTAATTTTCTCCACCCTTTCGGCAGCATTATCAAAAACGATTTGAATTTTTGAAAATCTAATTTTCTTTCTGATTTTTTGCCACTAGTGACAATCAGATCGGAGTTAAACAAGAAAAAAGGTTCCATTGTCAATTATATTAGTGAATTATGACATGTCACAAATCTCCGGGGAAAATTTGCCCTGTCTGTGTAAACCAGAAAATCAGCACACTACTGTGGAGAACCACTGGAACTAAGGTATGTAAATCATTACTGTTTTTTTTTCTAAAAACTGACAGCATAAATTAAAATTTTTAATACTACTACAAATGAGGCGAAAATTCTTGGTAAAACCAGAAACGGATTTTCGAAATATGTTACCGAACTTTACGTTCTGGTTCACAGTTGGATAGTCCGAAAATCAGTTTTGTGTTAGAAACAAGAATTTTTAATTCATTTTTCGTAGTATCCGGTTTCAGGGAAAAAAATCCGTTAGGAAATTTAATAGTTCCAGTGTTTCTCCCCAGTGGGTATATTTTTTCTTTATACTCATCCTTTAAAACAAAAGAAAAAACTCTAAGATAAAAATTACTTTCAATTTCAACTTACAATATGAAGGCTCGAGAGGAAAAATACAGTAGCTCGCATCGAACAACACATCCTCCCAAATTTCAACTCAATTCCAGCTCGGATATGCTGGCTGCTGAATCGAATACTAATAATAACAATAAAGGCGAATTGAATTCGATTTTCGATTCCAATTTATTCTCCCCCAGAATTTCAATAATATCTCAAGTGAGGAACGAACGTGATCACTTTGGAATATACTTAAAATGGCACAGACGGAGCTTCATTCCGGAGCACGATTCCCAACACTTCGAATGGACTCCGCAGAACGACGGAACGGACATGCCGATCCCAACCACAACCACGTCCTGTCACAAACCAATGTCGATCAGTTGAAGGAAGCATCCTGTACCCTGTCGATCAGTTTTCTGGATCTCGTCGACATTGCCGACAAGTTGTGTTCACCAACTACCAACTCTGTATATCTTTCCAGAAACGACGAGGAATGTAATCTCCTAGTTTTGCTTATGAATTAAGCTGATTTATCTAATCCGAATCTATGGAATATATTATAACCTGGTTTCATATAGTTTGGAAATCCCGAATTTTCCGATTCGGATCCGGAGAAAGCAACAGAATCCCGTGAAAACGGCAGAGAGAGAGAGTTGAGTTTGTCCGTCTCCTCTCGTGCCTCAAGCCAGACTGATCTTCGGAAACTGAAATCAAATTTTAAATACCCGGAGATCGGGTTCAACTCACCACATAACATGTTCCATTTTATTACTCCCCAGCCCCGCAATAAGTCCCCAACTTATCGATCGAAAAGTTAATGATAAGCACATCTTAATAGACGCTGAAATCTGGCCATTGTCTATTTCAGATAATCTCAGTTTAGACAGTTTAGGATTAGTCGCATGATTTAGCCCTACATGAAGATAAGGTTATCTTTTTAGGGTTTGATTCGGAATTGTCGATAAGCGGTTTCGATAAGCTTGAGTTACGAATAGTCCCAACAGGCTTCGGAAACCTGAAATACAATATTTCCGATTATGTACGGATATCCTGTTGTTCTTGATGAACAGTCCCAGAAGGATACAGAAATTTTAGGATAAATATATTATTCCTAAATGGGTGGGTAAAATAGACTGACGGAATAATAAAGAACCTTTACTTATTATTACACACACGATTCGGTTTCTTCGGATGGGATCTGTTGAACATGAATTCGGACTCCGATCGAGGGATTAGCAGATCCTGTCCATGTACAAACAAACAAACATAGAACCATTTTGATTTACAAGTAACAGGGGAAATGGGTTTATCCTCTTATCAAATGCCATTTGAGAAATGGACTGTTCTCACAATACCCACATAACAGTGATACTTCAGTTGTTAGATTATCTGTAAGTTTCTCATATCTCCCCAGTCGCAGATAAGACGGACACGGAGAAACGCTTGGGGTATTTTATAAGGTCATTTTCGTGGTCGAATGTATTCAGCTAGATGAGATCGTGTAACCCTTTCATGGGATTACTCGTTCCGTCTGTCTGTCTGTCTGTCTGTTCACGCTCTAATTTTAACACGGTTATTATTTATAACGTTTCAACGGAGTCTGAGAACAAAGTACGTTTTGCCAATATTTGACCCACATTTACACATCATTGTAAAGGTACTGTAGGTGCTGTTCAAGAGTGTAAACGATGTAACTCTATGGTTGGGGAAATGTGAGATATTTCTAAAAACACTGCTAACATTTATGGAACAACCACATTCAACATTTAACCTCGAATGCTAAAATCCTTGCTTTTACAGCGCTTGCAACAGTACATTCTGTGGGGCAATTTGATAAAATAGTAAAGCCTACACTCTGATGTAGGGTAAATTGAGATTTTAGATCTTCAAGCTGAAACAAGTTCTTTATGAACGGCCCAACCTAGCAATATAATTTCAATCCAGCCGGAATGAACTAAAATTCCCTCGTCTTCATCCAAAATATTCCTTTTACATTCGAAATTCCTTTTGTTCGGAAAGAGAGCCATTTCCCAGGCTAACTTCTTGGTAAAATCAAAAAACAACATTATTTCCCTCAAAGTAACAACCAAAGAGTTGGAGATTCTTTTGTAATTCGAGTCTGGAATTCGGAGAATAGACTTCTCAAGAATTCCTCTCCTTTTAATCCCCGTTTTTTTAAATGGATTTCCTCTCCAAAATTATTTTCTACTAATACTAACGTCTATTTGAGGCTTGGAGAATGTCAAAATTATTTGAGACTGACTGCCATAAAGTGGTCTTAATTTTAATAATTCATTCTGATGATTTTCAAAGGGTTTTCCCCGAAAATCCCAATAACCCAACCCGCTCGAGATGTCTTCGACTTCAAAGCAATCAATTCCGTAATCCCTTTAATGACTCGATACAATAGGAGGCTTAACGAACTTCCGGAGGAATAGAACCTGAATAAATAAATTTGTTTAGATGGGATTGGAATTGAAGGTGTAAACTTTTGATCCGTCTTACGGTTTCGGGGATTTAGGGCCAGATTGTCGGGAACATGTGTACCTTTCGGGCTTGAATGTTGAGATATGGGATTTAATTAAAGCGGAATAGGGTCCGGGAGTGTGAGGTCATAAATACTCGAGGTTAAATGTACCGATCCACAAGAAGCTGATCCTGAGGTGAACCCGGAACAGAACATGGGATATTCCTTACTTTGCCCCGAGTTTAATTATTCACGGCCCAAACAACAACACCTAATCCCGACGATTCAATTAGGGTTCATGTCAGAGAAATCGGATCTCGGAAACGGGGATTTGTTTCAAGCTTCTGGGATTCTTGTGTTTTTTTTGGCCTGTGAGTTTTATTTTGTAAACGGGACTTGGATCTTAGCCACCTAGGGTCAAATTTAGCAACTGTCTGGCTTGGTAATTATATTGCGCTGTCGCGACTCATCGACGAAAACCACATATATCGACGAGCGTCTCAACGATAGAATTTACCACTAAAAAAACGTCTCGAAATCCTGTCGACGTTCAAATTCACTAGCAACGAATCGGGGAAATGTGAGACTTTTTATATCTTTATTTAGCGACATCTAGTGTCTAAATTAAGTCATCTAATAACAAAAGCACTACTTATTCTTTTGATACCTTTACATCTCTAAAATGTACCATCAAACTACATTGTGGGGCACTGAACATTCGATTTTTGATCATGTTTCTGATAATCATGTTAAGTTGGCCAGACTAGAGCTATGGAATTCTGTATACAAAAATGAAGATGCAACAAGAATGAAAGTGACATGTTTTGTCCTCAGGAGTTTCAAAGGACCTGAGGATTCGTTTCGAGGAGGTTGCTATGCAGCTATGGCCTTCTTTTATCGGGGTTCCGGGGCCATTGTGGAATTTGAGATGGGGCAAGGGACAATAGGATTTGGGAGCCGGGACGACGAAGGAAATTGAATCGGGTTCTGAAACGGAAATCCACCTCTACACAACAGCATCTCCAAAAACCGACAGACATGACGGGCATTCGGGCAGAACGTACCTAGGTTTCGGCTTGTTTACACAAACTACGTTGAGAGTATCGAGGAATTATTGGAAAAAATACTCTAAAATATGGTATAAATTCCCCAGGGTCGTTGCATAGGCTGAAAAACCCCAAAAAAGCGAGGATTTAAGAATAAGAGAGTTTAATATTTAAAATATTGAGAGAGGGAATTATATTCTAGGAAGTGAGTTAAATCAGTACTTGTGATAATTAACATTAAAATTGTCTTTAAAAACTTCAGAGTTTTGAAACGAGTTATTGGGTAATTTAATACTTTATTATTTACGTAATTAGTCCGTCCTCAATACAAGTTTTAGCCTGAATTAAGACTTATGTGATCATTTCGTCCGTCCGTCCGTTGTCCCGTGACACGATACGGTCATTAGGCGTAAACGAGTTGACTTAAATTTGGCATCGGCCAATCTGCTGACCGGTGGGGGTCATCCTGCCCCTTGGTATGGTGTCGTAAAGATTTAAAGTATGTACAAGTCGATGCCTGTATTTTAAGAGACACCGAATACCCTGAGTCGGGGTATTTGAGACTATACACTATTGGCTTGGATTTAAAATTTAAATTTTAAGCGTTTGGATTTTCATGAAAATCCCTTCAACGAAAAATCATGTAAAAAATCGCAACTCTAATATCATCGATCAGAATCACCTATGAACAACTCCATCCGCCCATGCCTCCCAATCTCATTTTCGATCCCGTATGTTCCATACGGTCGGAAAATGATATTCAGCCGAATTCGGATATTCCACCTCAATATTCGATCCCAACCCATGAACCCACATACTTTTCATATATTAAACCCATAGTAAAAATTCACAGGTCAAAATTTCCAGTTTTTTCTCTAAATAATTCAGGAACTTTAAAACCTTATTTACACACGGTAGTAGGGTTTATTATTCGGATCTCGATGCCGGAGCAGGATCCCGGATCTTGCCCCGTCTGTTTAGAATTTCTCGGGGTTATTGATGATCTCTGGCACAAGACGAAGGAGGCCTGACAGTAAGCTGGTTGGAAGGTGAAATATGCTTCGGGACTTGCTGAACACCCAACCGGGTAGTCTGGAAACGGGTAACGGGTATCCTGTAAATACAGGAGAGGAAAAACTGAGTCTCCTCAGTCCCGACTCGGAATTGGAGCAGACGAGGTGTTTTTTTCGGTCTTCTTAACCTCTTGTTGCTCAAATATTGTAGCTTTATAGCTTGTGTATCTTTGAAAGAGAAAGACAAACATAATTCCGACTTCCGACAGATTGGTCAGATTGGTAAATATGTCGGAGATGAGAGAGCTGAGTCCATTCAGCAAAGTGATAGGTTGAAGGATCATATAATATAGGGACTCAAGGCACTTGCTCTGGATTGGATTCAGTTTTTTTGGGGCAAAAAAAAACAGATTGAGAGGAAAGATGTGCTGTTCGGCACGTGGAACCGTTTTCTTTCTCGCCAGTCTCCATATCGTAAGTTAGGCCGAAAAATTTGGGTTTTTTTTGCACAAATCCTGACATTGTTTTGACAAGTTGGTTGTAAGTTGTAACTTGTAACCACTTACCTTGCAGTATTTTGCCGTAAATCAGATGGTGCGGATTCTACCTACTGCCCTGTCCTCGCTCAATAACAGTAAGTATGGGATGGGAGTTTGATTGTATTGGGTGGTGGGTTTGGTCCTGGGACTTTTAGACGTTACAAAAAATGCCCTTATAAGTAGGGCTAGAGTAAGATTATTTGATACGAACTGTGCAAATTGTCTGGGGGTGTTTTGGGAGGATAATTGTTGTTAAGTTTATTGCAGGGAGCTTGTATTTCGGTAGGACGTGCTGTCAAAACGTTTAATGTTTTTGCTCCATCCGTCTGTCTGGCGATGTCAGTCTGTGTGCTTCTAGCTTTTGAACAGTTAAAATCAGTTACCATAAACCATGCACTTGTGATGTGTCGTTTGAAAGATATGGTCAATTACTATTCTGTCGTGTAAATTTATTTATTCTATGGTTGGGGGAATGTGCGATTCTTGTAAAAAACGACCCCATGTGTCACAAAACCACGTTACGAGGTATGTGAGGTCTGGTTTTTGCGGGATTTCACCCGTTTGCGATCTGCATTTGCACATTTTCAATCATGCAAAAAGAGGAGGTTGGGGCTCTATTTCGGGGGTTCTTTAAGGAAATGGGTTAGGTTAGACAGTTGAGGATCCTTATTGTGATTTACTCCGTCCGTATTTTGTAAATGGGTCCGAAAAGCTGTAGTGGACCATCATCATCTCCACTTCAGATTTCTCCAACTCTCATTGAGACGAGAAACTTTATCCACGTCCAAATGTCCCCAAGAACTTTTGCCTTCTAAATCATAATATTTACTCGAGAGGAGTTCTCCGTTTCTGTGACGGCTTTTTCCTGAGACTTTTACTCACTTTTTTGGGTCATGTAGTCACAAAGTTATGGACTTTTTGAGAGGAAATTATATTATTATTTCTCTTGGCCATCTTACAGGGAACTTGAGTTGGTTCTGGTTATATTTTATATCCGGCTAAAATATTAATATTGGAGAGAAATAGTGGACAGGACAAGTTGGGAAAGTTTGGAAGTATCGCTTTCAATCGGTAGTTGAATGTGTCCAGTATTTCCTGGGAGAGGATGAGAGCTTTGCTAATGATGATAAAGCGTTGGAAACGCACGTCGCAAAAGGGTGAAACACATGCAACAAATTCTCCAGTAAGAGAGGTTGATTTATAAAAGATTCTCATAGTTCCCCAGACATAGAGTAATTTTATATAAATGGTTGGGTTGGGGTTGATTATATTATAATATTATGATTTTATCAACTGATTTTTGTTGGATGATTTTTTAGAATCGCTGGAAGCACTGATGGCAATAATCTTCGTTTTTGTCTTCTTCTCCTCAGGATTCATGACTTTTCGTGGAGCTGATGAGGTAATAAATAGATTAATTTGTAACGAGTACAGTTTGGTTGACACATTTTTCGATTATTAATCGGCTAATTTATATGGCTCATCAAACCCGTGTTTTTACATCAGGAATCGAGTCTACTCATAGGCGGTGGGGGCATCGTGCTCCTAGTAATCCTCAGCGAACGGTTCACTTTAATGTACTTCGACCTTCTCCTCAAGCCAAGTTTACCGGAGGGGGACTTCCTGGAAATGTACGGCACAAACGCTCCGATAATCTTCACCCTCGTTCTCTATTCATTCTATCTCATCATCCTCATCGCCTACCACAAGGAATTAAGGGACTCTGCCGATTCAACCTCAGATAATTCTGACTATTTCCCTATCGCTTCAAGAAAAATGCAATCCAATGTCCCCAATACTTCCTCCTCACAACTTCGGGCCTGATTATTTATGCAAATTGTAAAGTCCGGAAATAAAGACAAGAAATTACAGCAGGACTAGAGGTTCTAATTCATTTGGCAGCGAAAAATACGACCGAGATCCTGCATTAACTGAAACAGTTAGTTACGACCACATGATTATTCGCAAATCTCACATTCCCCCAACCATAGAGCAAAGTTTAAACTTCGAGTGACTTTCCAGCGTTGGAGGGTTACAATTCAAAACAAATAAAAACATTTAACCGTGGACCTTGGACATCATTTTCAATCCTAACAATCTTTATTTCTGCAACTTCTCACTGCAAATTAATATAATAAATTAGTTTCCATACGTGTACGTAAAGTTTATAAATAGACCTAGTGAGAGTAAATATTAATTAAATTTTAACGATTCGACGATTCCTAGTTAAGGGCAAGAAACCCCCGCAGCTGGGAATGCTGTCGTGGGGCATGCGGGGCAAACAGCCACAGTACATGCCGGGTTTGCAGGGTTCAGGAATGGGCCCATCATCCAGGTTTGTAACGCGGCACACATGCCGGGCATGTTTGCGAGACACATCCCAGCTCCACCAGGCGGCGGTACGCAAGCCCCCTGACAGCAATTCGCTGGGCATGTATTCATCGTCGTTGTCGAAGTCGAAGGCGTCGTCACACTCGTCGCAACTGTCGTTGAGGTCACTGTGGTCTGTGCGACTGCTGGGGCAGGCCCAATTTGTATCCAAGTACCCTATCAACAATTGAAATATACTACAGTTTCTGTATAATTCACTAAAAAATGTTAATTCAAAAATTTCCATACATAACGTCTCATGTGTCAGTAACGAAAATTAAAATGTGCAGGTTCGAGAAATATGTCGTTTGGGTCCTACCTTTTCTTTATATTTCGTTTGTAACAGTTGTTATCCCTACACTCTACAGTACTACTACCATTTTAAATCGTTTTTATTGTCGAAATTCCTTGATACCTCATAAATACATTAAATACAAGAGATCCCACGGGAAAAAGGCAATAGTGTCTGTTTTTTTTATTTGAAAACAATGTCTACTTATAGATTTTGAGGGCTTCGAAAATAAACATCCCCAGGGGTATTAGTTTAAAGAGTTCCGGTAATATTGAGACCTATAGATTGGTACAAGTAAATAAAACTTACAGGTCGGAGTCTTATCTCCGCGCTTATGGCTGTCGAACATGCAAGGACGAGGACGAAGAATAACTGCATTTTGATTGTGATTTATTAAAAAATCGGTCCGGTTAAATGGTGATAATATGAAGTTGTTCAGAGTCTCAGTTATGTCAGTAATGTTGTTCCATGTTATTGCCGGTCAATTATTTATACTCAGTCCCATTGTTGATATAGCTGCTGTTTTTCGATCTCGATTTAAATTGACGGAATTGGGGGGTTTGTTCAGCTGCTGTTGTTTCCATCCTCGTTAGTATTGATGTTTTGGCAAGAATCAATCATAGACTCGACTATGCATGGTTCGCTCCAATTTAAAGATGCATTAGTCAACTTTAAATTGATTGAATTCATCTTTTCGTTTTTGAGTTGAGAGTGTTAAAAATAAATCCTTGTGTTTTTACTGAATCGATCGGGTATCGTTTACTCGTAAGAGGGTCATTTACCTTATTTAATTTAAATGGATACAAATTTTGCAAACTGATATAATATTTTCGCCTGGTTTTGTGGGATTTACTGTATTCATCGACAACTTAGGCGTCCGAGGATGCCGTTTAATATACTATTTTTTTTATCGTTTTTATGCTTTTATTATTTGAAGGAGAAACCCTTTAATGGTTTTACTCGGTCCGTTCGTCCAGGCGTGGGTGTGGTTCTTGAATATTTTGTTTTATTTTAAGAAACCATTTGATCGATGAATAAATCCGTTTGATGATCTTCTAGGTCAAGATTCTACGGCCAGAGCTTATTTTTTCAAAGTACAACCCTGTAGATGTAACACATCATTGGAAAGGAACTATAAAGAGATATTCCAGGATATATACGGTTTTACTCTATGGTTGGGGTAGTTTAAGACTATAAAAAAAACGTCTCCGAAACTGTCTTAATGTCCTTTGACGCCTTTTCATATGGTTCCACCCTTTTACTATACGCGCTTGCGACGTTTTATTGGATATAAAACATCATTTCGGTTCTCAATGCAGTTCGATTAGGAGTAAACTAAAACATGGAATTTCAATCTCAACGACAATAGTATGTCAGAGTACAAACGGTTCAGTTCAAATAGTAACTTTTACAAACGGAATAATATTATTCCACAAAATTTGTTGGCTCCCTCAGAAACCTTGCAAATAAATCACAAAGAGAAAAGTAAACCAATCGATTTTGAAAAAAATATTTTTCTCAGCTTTCTCAACTGATTTACATAATAAAAAGTAATTGTAAAGTTGAGTCACACTGGATTTGATTAAATAGTTAAGGCACATCCGTTTCAGCAAGAGAGCGTATTATTAAGTGTTGAAAACACTTTATGCGAATGACCAGTCCGTCTGTCCGTCTGTCCGTCTGTCCGTCCGTCCGTCCGTCTGTCCGTCTGTCCGAGCGATAACTGGAGAACGGCTTGACCTACGGTCACCAAATTTTGTACACTTGTTCCTTGGCTCAAGAGTGAGGCTAAGTTCGAACTTGGGTCAAATCGGTCACACCCCCTGTCCCCCATCAATTAAACCCCAAAAACAAACCATTAAATCAAACAGAATAGTGATATGTAGGAGTCCAACGCCAGGATAGAGCTCTTGCTCATTTTAAAACTGACGCTTAGGTAGTTTACATTACACTCTATGTCTATCATCTATACATGATAATACCCTGAACCTACATTTCAGAGTGCGAAACCTGGGATTTTTGGGGAAATTGAGATTTGGGGTTGAAACGATTCCCATGAGTAATAGAACATCTTCGAAGAATACGGGATCACTCAAACTGACACCAGGGTGCAGTACCCGGATTTTCGGGGAAATTGAGATGTGGGGTTTAAACGATTCCCATGAGTAATAGAACATCTTTGACGAATACGGGACCACTCCCACTGACACCAGGGTGCAGTACCCGGATTTTCGGGGAAATTGAGATATGGGGTTTAAACGATTCCCATGAGTAATAGAACATCTTTGACGAATACGGGACCACTCCCACTGACACCAGGGCGCAGTACCCGGATTTTCGGGGAAATTGAGATATGGGGTTTAAACGATTCCCATGAGTAATAGAACATCTTTGACGAATACGGGACCACTCAAACTGACACCAGGGTGCAGTACCCGGATTTTCGGGGAAATTGAGATGTGGGGTTTAAACGATTCCCATGAGTAATAGAACATCTTTGACGAATACGGGACCACTCCCACTGACACCAGGGTGCAGTACCCGGATTTTCGGGGAAATTGAGATATGGGGTTTAAACGATTCCCATGAGTAATAGAACATCTTTGACGAATACGGGACCACTCAAACTGACACCAGGGTGCAGTACCCGGATTTTCGGGGAAATTGAGATGTGGGGTTTAAACGATTCCCATGAGTAATAGAACATCTTTGACGAATACGGGACCACTCCCACTGACACCAGGGTGCAGTACCCGGATTTTCGGGGAAATTGAGATATGGGGTTTAAACGATTCCCATGAGTAATAGAACATCTTTGACGAATACGGGACCACTCCCACTGACACCAGGGCGCAGTACCCGGATTTTCGGGGAAATTGAGATATGGGGTTTAAACGATTCCCATGAGTAATAGAACATCTTTGACGAATACGGGACCACTCAAACTGACACCAGGGTGCAGTACCCGGATTTTCGGGGAAATTGAGATGTGGGGTTTAAACGATTCCCATGAGTAATAGAACATCTTTGACGAATACGGGACCACTCCCACTGACACCAGGGTGCAGTACCCGGATTTTCGGGGAAATTGAGATATGGGGTTTAAACGATTCCCATGAGTAATAGAACATCTTTGACGAATACGGGACCACTCCCACTGACACCAGGGCGCAGTACCCGGATTTTCGGGGAAATTGAGATATGGGGTTTAAACGATTCCCATGAGTAATAGAACATCTTTGACGAATACAGGACCACTCCCACTGACACCAGGGTGCAGTTTTCGGATTTTCGGGGAAATTGAGATATGGGGTTTAAACGATTCCCATGAGTAATAGAACATCTTTGACGAATACGGGACCACTCCCACTGACACCAGGGTGCAGTACCCAGATTTTCGCGGAAATTGAGATATGGGGTTTGAACGATTTCCATGAGTAATAGAACATCTTTGACGAATACGGGACCACTCCCACTGACACCAGGGTGCAAAACACGGGCTTTTTGGGGATATTGAGATATGGAGTTTAAACGATTCCCATGAGTAATAGAACATCTTTGATAAATACGGGACCACTCCTACTGACACCAGGGTGCGAAACTCGGGCTTTTTGGGGAAATTGAGATTTAGTTTGTTTATCGTTATATTTTCAACACTTGGTTACACCCGTTACATCGGTTTATTACAATTTAGATTCACAGAGTGAATAAAGCTGGGTCGACAAGCACTAACTTACAATTTACAGTTTTTATGGGTTTTTTTTTCGATAAAAAATCCCCCTTGAATCTATAGCATCAATAAATCCTTAATTTTTGTGTACTAAATTTAATGAGGCCCCTATACATTATGCATAAATAAATAATATAAACCAATATAAAGTCGTTTGATCGCCTATGAATATTTTGCTTTAAATTGTAAATTTTGGCAATTTTTCAGATCGTTAAAGTGTCAAATCGTTAAAAGACCATCCGTATTTGATCTTAATTCCGATTTTAGAACCAAAATCTGCCGTACTACAACAACGTTAAAAATTCGATTCGGGCTAGTTGTTAGCCCATAAGACCACCCGACAAGCCATCTACATGGTTATTCGGTACATCCGGGTAACCAGAAAATCTGGCCGAAACCCGACTCGTTCCGTCGGAACTTTCTCCACAAACCCACGAATACTTTCTCCGAAACTTCTTTCAAAAACACTTGCTTTCTCTCTCGAATTCATCAGAATTCATTAATTACTTGTAATTAAAATTAAAAATAACACTAAAAAACCGTCCAGGGTGAGTGAAATGGTAACGTTTTTGACACTGGAATATATTACAAAGCTGAATGCGTTTTTAAAAATCAAAATCTCTTTCATTGATCAACAGGTCCACCTTGGATTCAGCTCTTGATTAAATATTATCTAAATTATCAAAGAAAAGCAGGAACTCGAAGATCATATTTAGATTTTATTTTTTTTAAATTAGTTTTAATCACAATTTTGTAATCAAAGCTGGACCTCAAAGTCAGACAATTAAAAATGTGCTGTTCCATCCGGTCGACAGTGTTCTTTCTTGCGAGTCTTCACATCGTAAGAAATTATTAAATTAATTATTGACAAAACCCTTGGTTTTTATTGTTTGTCGTGGCGTTAAAAATTCATACACATTTTGATTAATGTTATCATCCGTAGTATTTTGCGGTGAGCCAGTTGATTGGGATCCTACCCGCGGCTCTCTCTTCTCTCAACAACAGTGAGTTCTAATAATATTTTAAAACTTATGTTGAATCGAATTTAAAAAACACAAATTCTACCATCGATAAGGAAATTTCGAAATTTTCTCAGCGAATTTTTTAATTTTTAGAAACGATGGAAGCTCTTCTTGCTCTAATTTTTCTGTTTTTCTTCTTCTCTTCTGGATTTATGACATTTCGCGGAGCGGATGAGGTATTAATATTGCATTCCTGATACTCTATCCCACCACAATAACCTCGTTGATTGTATTAAAATCCCACAATACAAATACCTAATATCTACTTCATCCCGACTAAAAATCATGTACAAGAATTGTGAATATAATATGAGATATCAATGCTGAATACAAATCGTAAATTTGTTAATTGCCAGGAATCAAGCGTGTTAATTGGCGGTGGGGGCATCGTGCTGCTGGTGATCCTGAGTGAACGGTTCACGCTCATGTACTTTGACCTTCTGCTCCAGCCCAGTTTACCGGAGGGGGATTTCCTCGGAGTTTACGGGTCAAATGTCCCGATAATCTTCACGTTGACCCTCTACGTCGTTTACTTCGTCATTCTGTTTATTTACCACAAGGAACTGAGGGAATCCTCAGAAGTCTGGAATCCGTCCCCATCAACCCTCTTTCCCAAATATGGCGAAACCATGAAAGGTTACGAGGACGAAGACGACGGAGATGAGAACCCGAGGGATTTCCCCGGTGCACCCGAAAACCCGGCAATTATCCACCTGTCAGCTTAGTCGTTCGAAACTGGGATAGTTTGGGATAAAAATTAATAGTACATTTTTGTATTGAGGAAAGATTAGAGTAATTCTAGGTTGTGTTCATAAGGGGAGATAAAAAAAAATTAAATGTGAATAGACTTATGATTTTGATAAAAGTTCGATTTTCAGTTTCTACTTTGCAAAATTTTAACTTTTTTAATGAAATTCCTATTTCGAACCATTTCCTTGTTTAACTTGAGAACTGTTTTTAAGAACCGAAATCTGAAGCTACAATTTTAGAAGCGCTTAAATTTTGAAAACACCTAGAAATCGTTGGTGCTTATGTGTTATTTTAAGGAGGTACTTGGGAGGGGGACAATATTAAACAGACTATTATTCATCGTTGGATTAGAAGTGTTAAATACCGGATTCATTCAGAATGTAATTATAACAAAATTAGCTCTTGGACTCTAGCAAGTCATACAGAAAAAATAGGTTTGTGTATTAATTTTCTCGTATCAGGAATATTTAGGGTGTACACATTTTTATTTAGAACTAATTTAAAATGTTGTACTAATTAGTATCAAGTAAACCTTGTGCTAGACAATCGTTTTGATAAATAAAAAATGACTTTAGATTTTAAATAACCAGTTTTGAATCATTCCTAATCGTGGCTTAACTAAAAGTAAACTCTAATTTTAAATCCGATTTTAACGGAAATGCGCATTGCTTGACCTTTTGACTTACTTTATAACGGATGGCTTACTTTATAGGGAGTGCTGTGTTGTGAAGCCTAAAATAGTTCATTTGTATAATGATGGACGGACGGACAGTTACTCATTGACATAATGCATCTCCTATAATTTAGCGTAAAAGCTGAGACAACCCAAGGACTCCACTTCGACATATATATATATAAATCAAAAATCGACAAATTAGGTTAGAAAAATACGGAAAAATTATCTAGAATTAACTAGCTTTTAATTTGTTTAAAAACAGCTCCTGGTTTCTCTACTTCCTGCACAATTTGTTTACAATATCGCTGACAGCTCGCAATTCACAATTCAATGCAGTCAGTTTTAGAAACTACAGTTTATATAGTTATTTTTTAAATTCTCAACCCTTCTAGTTGAAAATGAAATTTTTTACTTCTCTATGGCTCCTGTGCCTTCTAATCATTGGGACCTTCGCTGGTAATTTTATTTTTACCCCAATTTCAATACTAACAATAAGAATTCGTAGTTTTAATCGTGATTTAATTGTAATTTCAATTATAAATTAGCTCCAGACCACTTGGATGACGGCTCTTCTATCGAAGCCGCAGAAAAGCGAGAAGTTGAAACACCAGAATTCGACAGCGGGACAGCTCCCGCGGTTCCAGCCGCTCCCGCCAAAGCCTCGCCACCAAACGGCAGCATCTTCGGTCGTCGACGATAATCATTTGGACCGTCAATTCTCCCGCAATCGCAAAATAATACTCGGAGTTCGAAATTCAAATATTGTATTTAACTAATTGGCCTGTAATTCCTAATAAATTTTAATAAATCCATTTTCACTTTACTCGAGCTACCTGTAGATAATTGGCAGAGAAAAAGTAAAGCACTCATTTAAACTGATTATGTTCGCAAAGAGAGTTCTGTGAATTGAAAAAACCGTTAATAAATTAAATAAACCGATGTCACGGGTGTAACCAAGTGTTGAAAATATAACGATAAACAAACTAAATCTCAATTTCCCCCAAAAGCCCGGGTACTGCACCCTGATGTCAGTGGGAGTGGTCCCGTATATGCAAATGATGTTATATTACACATTAGAATCATTATAAGCCAATATCTCAATTCCCCCAAAAAGCCCGGGTTTTGCACCCTGGTGTCAGTGGGAGTGGTCCCGTATACGTCAAAGATGTTCTATTCCTCATGGGCATCGTTTAAACCCCATATCTCAATTTCCCCAAAAAGCCCGGGTTTCGCACCTTGGTGTCAGTGGGAGTGGTCCCGTATACGTCAAAGATGTTCTATTCCTCATCGGAATCGTTTAAGCCCCATATCTCAATTTCCCCAAAAAGCCCAGGTTTTGCACCCTGGTGTCAGTGAGAGTGGTCCCATATACGTCAAAGATGTTCTATTATTCATGGGAATAGTTTAAACCCCATTTCTCAATTTCCCCAAAAGCCCGGGTTTCGCACCCTGGTGTGAGTGGGAGTGGTCCCATATACGTCAAAGATGTTCTATTACTCATGGGAATCGTTTAAACCCCATATCTCAATTTCCCCAAAAAGATCGGGTTTTGCACCCTGGTGTCAGTGGGAGTGGTCCCGTATACGTCAAAGATGTTCTATTACTCAAGGGAATCGTTTAAAACCAATATCTCAATTTTTACAAAAAGCACGGGTTTCGCACCCTAAAAGGTATTTTCAAGGTGTAACCATGTGTGGATGAGAGACATAGAGTTTATGTAGACTATGTCAGCGGTAGTCTCAAATATGTCAAATATTTCTATGAATTTAATGCTTTTTGTGGGGGGTTTATTTTCTGGGGGTCAGGGGGTGTGACCGATTGTACCCAAGTTCGAACTAAGCCTTGGTTATGACCCAAGGAACAAGTGTACAAAATTTGGTGACTCTAGGTCAACGCAGTCAAGAATTAAGCTTTGTAATGTGTTTTGGGGGGGGGGTTTATTTTATGGGGATCAGGGGGCATGACCAAACTAGTCCAAGTTCAAACGTAGCCGTTGTCTTAACTTGCACAACATGTGTATGAAGTTTGGTAACTCTAGATTAATCCATTCATGAGATATAGTTTATACTGTGTTTTGGGGGGTTTAATTTATGGGGGACAGGGGGTGTGACCGATTTGACCCAAGTTCGAACTTAGCCTCACTCTTGAACCAAGGAACAAGTGTACAAACTTTGGTGACCGTAGGTCAAGCCGTTCTCCAGTTATCGCACGGACAGACGGACGGACGGACAGACGGACTGGTCATTCGCATAGTGTTTTCAACACTTAATAAACCGTTACAAACAAACTGTAGTAAAGGAGCGAAACCACAATGTCACATTTTGTAATATTTATACACACTCAAGTCGTTACTTTAGAGTTAACATTTTGTGGTGCGGGGGTGCGACTGATTATGTGAAATTTCTATCTGGCGTAAACCGAATCATATGTAGGTTTTAAATCCTAAAACCCTTTTGAAAAAACGTCAACCGTTCGGAAGTTAGAGACAGACAGACAAAGTGTGGACATAAAGTGGCTTGACCCTTTCAAAGAAAGCATAAACACATCAAATGTTTGGCTGTAGCTTTAATTGTGCTCTGTGGTCTCAATTCCGATTTAGGTTACAGTAGGCACTTTCAGGAAATAAATCTAATACATGTTTAATTCTTGAACCAGTTTAGTTAAAGTAACAGCGTAATTAAGTTGACTCTACTTGCAATATGAATTTGTTATTTTTGTGGATTATTTGCCTATTTGTAGTGGGAACCTTAGCAGGTACTTATTTTAGTCGTTTTTGACATTTTTTAAATGCCCATGCCAGACTCAGTTTTAGAAATAGTTTCACCAGGACAAAAAAAACTTTGAGGTGGTGTTCTCGTGACCTGTGGGTTGTTTAAACAGCAGTTTATCCATTTTAGCATCATTTTTAATTTTTTTGAAATTGATTCTAAAATTTAAAAAATATTTCTGTTGCTATTTTGCCAAAAATTTCAGCTCCATATTTCGACAGCAGCAGTTCCGAATCCATTGAACGGCATCCTTACAAACGCAAGAATGTTGGTTACTTTCGACCAAAAGGACGTGCTGCTAAAGCTAAGAAATCATCCAAAAAGGCCAAGAAGGAGGATGAGGAAGACTGGCTATTTAACGGCAGCATCTTCGGACGTTAATTTTACAACCAATATTATGCTATAATGTGTTAGAACAATCCACAAACGTAAAATAAAAATCGTGTAATATTTAGATAAATTGAAAAATTGGTTTTATTTAAAGTCAAAAAATAAAAGTTTAATTCACAATGACCGTTAACCACAATCCGTAATTAAAGATGGGCTAAAAAAAGTTTAAATATTCTATCTAAAAGGCAAACGGGGTTACTCCCCCTGCCCTCACCGATCACTCAATTCGGCTAATTTTTTTAACCAAATTTTGTACTAACAACGGAATCTTTTTGATTAAGATCAGATCTAATCGTGGTTGGGTCAAAAAATCAGAAATAAAATTAGATTTTCAAAAATGAAAATCCTTTTTTATAATGCTGCCCAAGTGTGGAGAAAATGAGATGGGAAATGATGGGGCGCTCGCGCTCCCTCCTTTTTAACCTCTTTGAGCAGGAGGGTTTCTCGCCGTAGGTGAGGAGGCAGATGAACAAGTCCACTTTTCTCGCTCCTTCTCGCAGAGGCCTCCAAGAGGTTAAAAAGGAGTCGCGCGCTCCACACTACATACTTATACTATCTTCTCCAGCTTCCGATCGCATTTTCTCCACCCTTAGGCAGCATAGGATTTTAAAAACAATTTTCATGATTAGATCGGAGTTAAACATGAAAAAAATGTTATTTTTTATTTTTTTCATGCTTCTCTACTACAACGGACAACCATATTAATAAAATATCAGTTTTTAGATTTTTCCCTGTACTATATAGTTGACATTTGAGCCCGCAAATACAAAATACACCAGCTTTCTCATTGAAATTAGTGCTTTATCAAAAATTTTAGTAATTAACCTAGGGTTCTAACCCCGTCGTATAGTTGTAAACGCAGATATTTCGTAGTATTCCTCCTTATATAATAGTAAGCTGAAGAGTATAATAAAATATGCACGAAATAAAACGTTTTCTTTATTCGGAGGCATAATAGATAGTAATATAATCCTAGACTTCGGGATTGGTCATTGGGTATTACTCTGGGTTTAGTAAGTTTGTAAACACACAGGTATAGAATAGACGAGGTGTATATTCTTACAATAAGTAAGTTATAATTCTATAATCCTTGAGGTCGTCTGAACCTTAATCTTTTCCTCCAACCCAAGAAATTTTTATATGCCCGAGGGATGGATTAAAATTCTAAGAGTATTATAAAATTTTGTCATTTTTGTCCTAAATCACATTTTCAACCTTGTCCAGGATAATAATATCTTTTATAGATTGTCATGTCTGTTCTTGTAAAGAAAATATTTCGCTAAATTTTAGTGCCAAAATAGGCATATCCCTGACTTACTAAACGCATGATTTTTGAAACAAGAGTCTATTATAGGTTTACAAAATGATCCAGAAGGATGGGGAGAAATGTATTGGGAAATAGTTACAAAAGTTAAAACCTCATGCAATAAATGTGACGAGTTGTCTTATCAGTAGGGACAGCAAAAAATGCCATCAAAAAGTTCATTCCATACTGTCTTTATTCAATTTATTGAATTTCCATAAATATCCCAAAAATTAATCTAGATTTACAAAAAGCATCCAAAAACTGGTGATTTTGATACTCAAAAAGCGGAAAATGTGCAGTTAAACTGTGAATATATGCAAAATATGAATGATTTTAAATTGATTCTTATTGTTACAGCTAACTAGTAACCATTCAAAGTCCAGTGGATGTAGGTTGAGAAATAATAATTACATTTATTCATATTTTGTGGTCCCTGCTCATCAGGTAGAAACATCCACAGTCGGTTCGTCCAAGAAATGCAAATATAGAAACACATGTCAGATTCATTGTCAGAATGCAGTTTACCTGGTTTCATGAATATAAGCTAAGCTACAAGCTCCCCGTTAAAAACCTGTTCTAACCCAATGCAAACGACCCACTGACCCACGGAGTTCCAGTTGACAGGTAGAGACTGACGAATAAACATTGATTGAGAGCCGATAGTCTTGACTTGACAATTTGAAAGGGTTAACTGTGCATTTTTAATGTTTTTAAGCAAGCCACAACTAAAGTACATTTTTATTAAAAGTTTTATCAATTTCATTCAATAAAATTTCCTGGACAATCTTCACAATTTCTGTGTCACTGCAGTTTATGCAAAACTTAAGTGGTTTTAATTATATAAAATTTGTCTCCTAAAATTCCAAAAGCTGCGTACTGAAATTTAAATTAAATTTACAATTTCAAAATGGATAAAAACTGTTTAAAAATCACCCAAATTAAAAGGGCAGGTCGGATCTGGTAAGTTTTCAAGCAAAGCTCAATATCAAATATAATTTGTGAGAAACGTATTTACTTTTATTTAGTCCAATTAAGTAATAGTTTAAAATAATCACATTTAAGACTTTGTAGGATGACGATAGCATCATTTCTGTTTGACATATTTATTTTATTGTGATATTTTTACCAATCTTAAGATAAATTTACAACGAAGCTACACCTTTATACGATTTTGATAAAATGACAAACAACTCGACTATCAAATTTTATAAATCCGACACTCACGTCAGATCGTTACGAAATGACTAAAATATAGTTTATTTCATTATTTGAATACAGGAAATGGATTGAAGTAAATGTATCATCCTCCGTTCAATTTGCAAAACAAGGGGATCAGAATTCAATGGTCACAAAATTTATTTTCTCTAATGGAAAAACCAGCAAAATCTGCGCAATTTCCACCAACCAAAATGGCAAAAGTTATCGTGAACGACTTTTGGTAAGTAATAACAAAATTTAGCACAGAAGTTTAATCAATTTAACAGTTCAAAAACTACAAAATTTTTCTTCCATCTACAATTTGCGATAAAATTTTTTTAAATTTTGTTGCAGGAAGGAAAATCATATAAAATCAGAGGATCAATATTTGCAAAGACAAGGAATAGGACTTACTCTTCGGAATCAACCTCTAACTTTGATTTAAATATGGGAAAAATTGAAATCGAAGAAATTATTCGGACTCCTCCGAAAAAGAAATCAAAACCTGTCATCGTCAAAGATAACATTGCATACTGTACAGTATTTTAAATTTTTCTTACCTGTTGTTAATACCAAAGATTAATCAAATACATGTTAAAAGATGGTGATAATTCGTTTGTAGTTAAAACCCAAATGGACAAAGCTGGGAAAGAATTTCTTTTAAAGAAGCTAACAATTAAAGATGGAACGCTGTACCGTTACATGGGTTGCGAAACCTGCACTACTGCAGTAAATTATATTATATTCCAAAATATGATCCTACAATTTAATTAGCTGTTTAACGTTGTGTAATTATAACAGTAATGCTTGTAATTGTTCAGATTCGATATCCAGACAACAAGGGCAAATACTTTTGCTCCAACCGGAAATGTCCTGAGGAAAAGAAGAGGAAAATTTGCATGTCGGTGAAAGTAAGTTACCTTCTTAGCTTGGGCTAATACGTATTTTTGTGATGATTCAAATAGAATTTTCTTTTAATCAATATTTATAAAATAATTGAATTAAAAATGTTTAGAATAAAAACAGTATCATTTTCAAATATTATTTGAAATACAATTTACGCTGAAATCCAATCCAAATCTTACAGTACAGTAAATGTTTGAGCTGTGGCTGTCAGTCAATAAGAATTGTTTCCTAAAATAAATGTCAAATTATGTAGATGTATCTTATAGGGATGCTATGATTAGCACAACAATTAAAACAAGAAAAAAAGTTTGATTGTTAAAAAATGGGTTTTAAGTGGAGAGGCAAAACTTAAGAAATAATCTGGATACAAAATTATGTGATTTCAGAACATTACATTAAAAGACGCTTCGGGAGAATTGGATGGGGTCATTTTATTCGACGACAGTTGTAGGACGCTTCCTTGGGACGACAAAACTGACTTTTGTGACGATTTAGAGGTGAACCTGCAACTTCAAAAGTTCTTCAACGTCTCTATGAACATAACACTTTCTATTCCAAAGGTATTTTATCTGATTTACATTTAAAATTTTGGGGCTGTAGTTTGCCGGTTTAATTTTTATTTTTTGGAGAAGACTTTGGATAGACTTCTAAGTACATTAACGGTAAATAAGCCATGTGATTGTTACCGATAAGATTATTTCAGGTGTTTTACTTAAAATAATTTCAGAACAAAACTGATAATCCGTACAATCAGAGCTTCGTGATTAGAAGGTTGACATTACTAGTTGCTGAACTACCTGAAGGAGGTTTGTTTTATTCCCTTTCCTATTTGTACTTAATTTGTTGAACTTGGGATGAGATGGAAGAGCAATACATTTTGTGTACAACCATTTGTATCGTTCATCATTAGTTCCATCCCTGGAGACACCTGATCCGGACGTTCCTGAAGACAATGAAGATGACCAAGTTTGCAATGATCAAGTTGGAGACACCAACAGCAGTTTGTTTCCTGCTCCATCAAAGCTTCGACGATTGCAAGTTAATGTCAAGAGAAGTTCAGGGCCAGCATTTTATTTAAGCCAGGTGAAGATTTAATTTAATGTTTAAAAGAGTAATGCAGCGGCCTTGCAGAAATAATTTTCTTCGCGGCGAAGTTTCTGTGATTATTGACTCGCCGGATAAAACTCATTTCGTCTAAATGGAAAGCAGAATATAGAGTCCATTGCATAATTGCATTGCTTTAACAATGGGTTCGCTATTGAGGACAAAACCGGTTTTATCCGGCGAGTCAATGAACACAAGGACTTTGTCTTAAAAAGAAGTTCCCGTACCTAAACGTTAAAACTTGGAACGTTTGATAACTTTGTGCCCATACCTTGAAATTTTCATAAAAAGTCTCAGTTTTGCTGATTTCTTAATTTCACAATTTTTTTTATTAAAATTGAAATTTGTAGCGGCGGATTTTTTCTGTTTTTCCTCAAGCGCAATGCAGCCTACTTCCATGTTTTGTTTAATAATTAACATTACATCTATAATCAAATCATTATATCTAACGACGGTACAAAAATTTCAGAGAGATGCTTACGAATTGCCAAACCAACCCAGCGGACTTGTTTTACTCATAAACAATTGCAACTTTTCGAACAAGAAATATGACCGACCTGGCTCGGAGTTTGACTTAGAGTACATGAAGGAACTGTTGCGGCCTCTAAATTTCGAAATCTTCGAAAATGGGTTCATTAACGTGAAGTCTAAGGTTCGTGTATTTCTAGACAAAATCTGAAACTTGTCGCATCGTTTGTTACTATTTAAAAAAATTTGCAATCTGTTGTTTTAAGGAGCTTTCTGGCATAATCGAAAGATTCAAAAAACAACTCGTCGTCCAGGCTGTGACTTCCTGCATGGTCGTGATAATGAGTCATGGATTTTCCAATGAAGTGCTTATGACAGATGGAGTAGCTATAAATGTGTGGAGGGATCTGGTCTATGAATTCTCGAATGACAATTTCCCTAAATTTGATGGAAAGCCAAAAATATTTCTGATTGCAGCCTGCCAGGAATTTAAGAGTGATTGTGCCCGAGATTCGATGGAGTTAAAAGTGAGTTTGTCGGACGTTCTGGTCTGCGAGGCTGCCCTACCGGGACATTACGCTAAAAGAACACCGTTTGGGACCCAATTCATCAGATCTTTTGTTAAGATTGTAATGAGTAGTTGGGTAGGAATGGAACTACAAGCCCTTCTTCGTTTGGTGAGTTTACTTAAAGTTATCACTATGAAAGCATTGTGATTTTAAATTTTTTTACATTGTACAAGGAAGGTATAAGCGGTGAACTCAGAAATTTTTGACAAAAATATATTGCAACAGTCAAAACATTTTGCAAAAAAAAATCACAAAAAGGATTGTATTCGACGGGTCCACGGCAGCTCATCAAAAAAAGTTACGTCGACAAAAATCATATCGGCCAGGGTTTTAGGGCAATACATCGGGGGGTTTATTTTGTCGATAAGTTTCGTCGATGACTTGCTCTTCGATGTAATTTTTGTCGACGTAATTTAGGACGATGTAAGCTGTAAGCTGTATTCGACAGCTCGAAAAACTGTGAATTTTCGTCCAGGAATGCTTGACGACTGGCGCTCGTAGTTTTCAAGCAATCCATATTGTTGTCGAATTTTCAATTTTATCCTAATGAGTTGTTTCAAGAAAACCAAAATAATCCTAAAATGCTATTAATTGTGTAGGTTCAAGAAGACATGAACAGGCTTCCCCGTAAGAAACAGCAACTCTGCGCCTGGAGACCGTTCCTCTTTAATCCATTCTACTTCAAACACAAGGACAACTCTGTAACTGTACCAATGGAGACCGACTAATTGCTTGGTCTTTAAATAAAAATTGTTCAAGACGTGCCAAATTTTGTACATTATTTTACCAATTTAATATAGATAAATAAAAAACATGTTTATTTTTCTGTTGTACAAATATTTTTACACTCTGTTGTGTGGATGATTGTCTTAATTTAAGAGAAGATTGCGACCAGACCACAGTGTCCCCCACTTGACTTGTTTTGAATTCATAAGAAGAAAATTTGAAGTTAGACATTGTTTAATATTAAATTCCATCCCAATGACTTGAGCTATAAATATTCTATCAATATCAACCGTTCAAAAACTATATACGAGGTAACATAATTAATATTTAAGGTTAGGTTGAGTAGATGCCGGCAGTGCCAGCAAGGGGCCCGGAAGTGAAGAAGTTCGCTTCAGTCAGTCCATTGACGATTAGCTTCCTGGGTGGTCGGAACTTGATATCCCCTGAGGCAATGAAACTTGCTTCCATGCAGAGTTTCGACCACTCATCCCCTCGGCCTCCGTAGTATTCCCCCATGATGTACTTGAATACCGCGTTATCACGGTTTCGAACCCTAAAAAATGCATATTGTTAAGTTGTACTTAAATGCTTTTACATCCGGATTCTAACAAAAAAAAAGAATTTCAAGAGTTTGGAAGGTGTTTAGGAGTTAATCATGGATAAAAGCCGCATTAATCACTTTAAAATATAAAACTAGGATCTACAATCGATTTTTCGGGGTTAATCTCAGAATTTGAACTAAACGACGAATTTTTTGTTCTTAATTTCCAACTTTTCGTAAAAATGACACAATAAACCAATTTAATTTTTGCTAACCCATTCTCAAACTTTGCACAAATCAGCTATAGATACTAAATATGTTTATACCCTAAAAAGGTCAGACTGTACAGAATCATACCATTCTTTGGCCAATGGGATGAGAAAGTCCTCTGTATAATGCGCATAGAACCTTGCTGAAATCAGCGGTATCCTGTTCTCATAAGCTGGCATGCAAATCCCGAGGACAGTAGCGAACATCCGCCACGCGCTATCAATCGCCCAATTAAATGCAAACTCGTCGTCGGCTTGTTCCATAAAATGCTCCACCGCGATTCCCTCCCCGCTACCGTTCCCCACTTTCCAATAGAGGAAACCGCCATCCAGTCCCTATAGAACAAAAACAACAACAATTTTACTAGAAACAAGTCTAACTCAAACAAGATATTCTTACAAGGGAACATTTTCAGATGTGAAATCATGACTTGATTTAAACTTCGAATCTCTCTTGA
Organism: Desoria tigrina; assembly: GCA_906901685.1. Classification (NCBI taxonomy): domain Eukaryota; kingdom Metazoa; phylum Arthropoda; class Collembola; order Entomobryomorpha; family Isotomidae; genus Desoria; species Desoria tigrina. Next base: position 2,407,688 of record CAJQTU010000035.1, read on the forward strand.
AAGAAGAACTAAAATATCCAAACTGTAACACTTGATTGGACCTATCGGCGAATTAAGTAATTTTGACATTGTAAAGGATAGGTAGGATTTAAAGCAAATGGATATTTTACATCTGAAAACGTTCCCTTGTTATTAAACGGAACAGACAAATAACTTCGATATGTATCGTACCCTTTTGAAGTATAGTTTAAAGTCCTTCCGTTTGCAGTCATTTAGAGCTTCAATGATAATCTCCCAGAATGGTCTTTGCGGAGGCAGAGGCGGTAGACCACCTCCGACACCATTAGCACTGGCGGCTTGAAGGGTTGTAGCGGTAGCTGGGGCGGCTAAAACGGTAGCGGCAGCTGCGGCGGGGGCTTGTGCGTCTGTAGCAGTGGCAGCCGCGGGTGCTTGTGCGTCTGAAGCGGCAGCCGTGGCAGTTGCGGGTGCGGTAGGGGGTGCCGGGATTTGGTCCGGTAAGGTGGTAGCGGGGCCGGCAAGAGCAGTATCAGCATCGGCGGCAGGGTCGTCAGAATCAGGGTCAACCTGCGCCCATGCGTATCGCTTTTTAAGATTCCAATCGCCTGATTGACTAGATTCCGGTAGTCCTTCATCTACATAATGTGACATTTATTAGTAAATTGATTCCAGAGGATTTCTGCACATCATTTCACGCCCAACATTTCCCACCCATGATTTCCCACCCATTATTCCCCGCCCTCTACATTCCGGGAAATTTGAATACAAGCGTTACGTGGAATGAGAATTAAATGCTTACACAAGTCAAGAGTATCGTCTCGGCGTCGACGTTTTTTCCCAGGCGGAGGTGCTACTGTGGTGGGTGTGGTTGCTAATGTTGACGATGGTGCTGTTGCTGTCGTTACTGGTGGAGCTGTAGTAACTGGCGGACCTGTAGTTACTGGTGGACCTGTAGTAACTGGTGGACCAGTTACTGATGGATCTGGTCCACCTGGTCCTGTAACTGGCACGGTTTCTAAAACTGTAACCAAAATATATGAAGGGTGGTGGCAAGACTTGATAAATATAGTAAGGATCATGGTTAAAGGAACTATAAACTGACCCGGTGGAATGAAACCGGTCAGATAAGCTCGAATGATTCGATGAACGGCCGTTGAGAAGTCTCGCTTCAGCATTGGTGAGCAGGCCTTGAAGAAGATGTCTTCGATTAAATCTAGAACCTCTTTACGCCACGAGTCCTCTGCCGTCCAGTCCGAAACGTTTGGTGGAGATGTGTTTGGGTCAACTACGAATCGGCCCATCCGCGCATTCAATAAACGACAAGCCCGTTGACTTTCTGGCTTCCCTTTTGAGCATGTTCCTTCAAGTTTTAAAATTATGTTTTAAATTCCTATTAATTTTTATAATTTCAATAGTTTAACTTATATACAACACTAATTTTGATCTGTTTTAAAGGTATAATATAATGTAAGGATTTAGTATCCGGTCAAGTTCCCTTAAAATCCCGAACAAATCGGGTCGCTCTTATATGACACTGTTGTAAGGACGGCCGTGTCGCTATCAAACATGCCAGACTGACAACGATGTTATCATATCAACGTATCGGAGGAAAACTGAGAGGGTTTTTACATATAAGAGCTGACTCACTTCTCATTTTATATATTAAAAAATCTAGATAATGCATGCATCGATATATGTTTTCTAAACCTAAACCTTTGAATAACCGCAACGGGTCCACCAATCGACCAATTTGTCCCCCCTTCGAACTTATTTAGTCTTCTCATTTACAAAACATACGAGCGGGTCAATCCGTACAGCCGTTTTGGCTCGATCCAGTCAGGGACAGACGGACGGACAATATGATTCCATAAGTGCTGACTTGGCCTAAAAATAGGATGAAAAAAGAGTGTTTTAAATTTTGAGACCTTTGGGCTTTGGCAACTTCCCGCAGGTTTTTTTGAGGTCGTCCTTAGCGGGCGGTTCTTCAATGTCTGTCCGTTTGATTGTAATGAGAGTAGGCTTGTTTTGGATATTATCAGCGTTAAATGCGGGAACAAACGGGGGCTTGCCCCTAGAATTGGCAATATTATATGCCTTGACAAGGGCCTCAAACGCCAAGCGTGTTTTCTGCGTGGCAAATTCGAGTTGTGAGGAATTGATTTCGGCTTTGGAGATGAGGGGGGCCAGTCCGTTACTTCCGGTCAGAAATGCCGTGGCTGCAGCTTCGTATTCTGTGACTTTTGTCTCATAAGCCGTCTTTAATGCTGCGTCATCCGGTTGTTTTTCCAAATCCTCGAGGGCCTTGTCCCGTTCCGTTTCTGCCGTTTTGAGAGCATCTTCCAGGATTTTTACGGCATCGCCCGCCGTTTTTAGTTCCGTCCAAGCCGCCAGTGTAGCAGTAAATATCAAGCCTAATGCTTCATGTTCCTTAAATAAAAACATCCAATGTTTAAAACAGCCGCGAGCCGGGTAACAAAATTAATTTCCACAAATACAACCCCATTATGCTCCTGGAGAATATAAAGTCCCTGTGCTCTTTGACTCGGCCCAAAAACCGTTTCGTCCTCTATATCATCGCATTGTCCCTTTTTAAAAAGTGGGTGCAGGTATGTATATAGACGAAACGAGTTTTATGGGACGAGTCAAATAGCACAGGGACGTTAACTTGAGTAGTATTAACTGATTTAAATTCGAGCGAAATATGATTGTTTCGTAAGTATCGTAAACAGGATCCTTCGTAAACCAAATTACCCCGTGGAGGCTTCTTTGTGCGAATTTAAATCAGCAAAATAATAGTAGTTGACTGACTCGTGATTAAAGTCCGTGCGCTAGTTAGTTGACTCGCCGGGTAAAATTCATTTCGTCAATATTTATAAAAGCCTATATAGACCATGATTGGTTTAACATGGGACTAGCTATAGAGGACAAAACGGGTTTGACATTTAAAACTTAACGTTTAAACCATAAATACCTTAAAAGCATTCTGAATATAGTTTCTTAGCACGACTGTCTTCAAATCCATTCGAGCTACCTCTAAGTCGGCAGCTTGTGCCGGGTCGTTGCCAATCGTCTTAATCTTAGCTTCAAGATCAGCAATTTCCATCTGAATTTCGGGTTCGGTGAAATTTTTATCTGTGATTTCAGCTGGCCTAAACTCAGTCGGGACGCTGTGTGCGGGTGTGTCAAAGTATGTTGCAATGTCAAAAGCAGCAGTTAGGTTATTCCCTGGCCCTAATTCCGTAGTTCTCCCGTCAATGATGACCTGGGTCGTCTCTACCGTGTAATTGTCAGGGACGTAACAGCCTTGGAGTTTAATAACGTCGTCGTTCTTCAGAGCCACCTCTGCCTCGTTGGGGAGGTCTGCGACTTGGGTCTGGATTTCGCGGTAAGAAAGGCGGCAGTAGGTCCCAGCCGTGTCGGCATTGGCACTGTCAGAGAGATTCGGTGACACGTGTGTCTAACGACATAGAGGCCGAGACAAATGTGGTGTGTGTCTCACTACGTATGTCGCAAGACACATAAGTCGTTAGGCACACGTGTCGTTGTACCTGTCAGCTGACGTGGAATCGAGAAGTTCGGTTCGAATTCGAATCGGAGATCGGAGTTTGCCCTTCTGCAGAATACATTCAGTCGTGTCCCCGATCATCATGAGGGAGGTTGTGTTGGTGAGGTTGGTTGGGGCGGAAGCGCCGCAGGTAGGGGTCGCCACCGTCGAGTCGTTCATACATTGGTACGGCGCTGTGAATAACTGTAGCGATGGCAATCGGTAGTCCTCCTTAACCCCCACCAGCAGAATCGCCAGTAACTAAAAAATTACTGAATTTAAGTATCGAAATTAACTTGCCCCACATAAGCGAGAATGTCAACTATTTCAAAGCAGGCTGCACCTCAGAATACTTTGTACAAGGGGTCCGGGCCAAAAGTTACCTATTTTCGTTGATCTTCTCGAAAACAGGGATTTAATTGGTTTTTTGGTTATTTAAACTTAAATATGTTGATGTCAAGTTGAAGACGACCATCAATGCTACGATACCTTTCATGGGTTATGTCCTTGAAATATTTGATTACTCTGAATTTAAAGAGGTAACTTTTTGGGTGTACACCCTGAAGTTTGATTTTCTAACACGCTGAATAATAGATGGATGTAAGGATAAGAAATTATGGTGATGCGTTATTGATGCGGAACCTGTCGATCGACGGCATGAGGGCCAGGACCCTTCTTCCCATTAACCAAGAGGCACTGGTGGACAAACATGTGGAGTTCCGGCTTCTCGTAAACCTCCGCCGCCCAAGTCGTCAGTTTGTAGTAGAGCCAAGCCCTTCAGAAATTAAAAATTTAAATCGCGCACAGCAGGAACGAAATTAAAAATATTCGCATTTTATTTATTAGATTTTAAATATTTTGGACTGCAAGACTCACGGCCCATTAATGCACACGTAAGTGTTTTCCATTTCCTCGTCGTAAATGTCTGTCCAGAACCCAGGGGGATGAGTTTTAAATGCAACTCCCTTAGAAATGGCATCGATACGGCCATGATAGTACTTTAAATAGGGCTTATACAGAGGTTCCGCTTGACAGAAATCGTCAAAAATTGTGATTTCCTTTCCATAGGAAAATTGGAGAAAATTAAAGAGCGAGCAAATGCAAATCAGTAAGAGTCCGAAAACCCATTCGGGGAGTAACAGTATTCGCTGGTTCATTGTCAGATGAAATTACAGAACAATAACAAGGTCGGTTGACAAATATTCTCTGTTAATTTTATTTACTCCTAAATTCCTGGAAATAAATTAACATAACAATTATTCTTCCGGGAATAATTCGGGATATTTATTTTGTTCAAATATAAGCATGTTTTTATTGTTGCAATTGCACTGTATTTATTTGAATCGAAAAATGTTCTCTTGGGATTTTTGACGTTTACGTGCCCATGGTTGTCCCCGGAAAACAGTAAATGGACTTAAAAATAGTAAAAGACAGTAAAAAAATATTTTAATTTAAAATGAATTGGAAATATTAAACTATTTCTAATTATTAACCATCGATAAAGTTTTCCTTGTACTCTTCCGGATTTAAATCCGACAACTCATCCTTGTAAACATAGGAATGTAGCAAATTATTTTGAATATTCATCTTATTCTCATTATTCTTATGCTTTTTCTCCTCCCCTAGCTTCTGCATTCGATAATAAATAAAACGAAAAACGTATCTGAACTTGATGAAACAATATCGAAGACAAAAGAAGACAGGAGTGAATAGACCCGTCGTCAATAAAAGGATAATTAGTGGCAGTATCCAATTCTTATGTTTTTTCCATATTTTCTTATGCACCGGAACGCGGTATGATTTTGGAACGTCTGGAAGACCTTCCAATAAACGGATTTCAATCTCTTCAATCCCATCTTCCCAATCCAATTGTTCATCTCTTATTGCATTTTGGGCCGTTGTCCACAAATTCATAGGACCACTCCCCCCGGTTTCATACTCTGAATTTTCCTCAGTTCCATCCGACAGTTGAATGCTCATTGCCGATAATTTATCGAACGTAATGATCCCATCGTGTTCGTCGTAAACGTCGACGAGAGTAAAGGTCGTCAAGAGACGGGTTTCATTATCCGTCCCGACGTTACTCATGATTAAATCGGTACCGTTTCGGTAACCGTTTAGGTGGTCAGTTATATTTAGCATCGTCTCAAACGTTACGTCGCTAATTTCCTCTTCGTTTGAACCTGGTCGAATAAGTTGGATTGTTTGACCGATTTCCAGATCTTCTAGAGCCATGATTGTTATTTGACCTTCGGTTAAAATTAGGGGAGATGGTTCTAATTTCTAAGTTCGTAAATTGTGACTATTCGGACTAGTTTCTCGTTTCTGGAGATGTGTCATTGCAGATAAGGGTACAATGTGCATGACGGTTGCGTCTAAAAGCACGTGGATCTGCGAGGCGTAATTGCTACCGTTTACGAGGATAACGTCGCCAGGAAATCGTGATCGATATCCGTCCATCGTGATTAACAAGTCTCCGTTTGCTTCTTCTCTGACGGATGGAACATATTTCGACTGATTTACAGAGCCAGTTCTGATTTTATACAAAACTTCTGTCAAATCCAGACCATGTACTATGCTCTCCTCATTGAATCCAGGGTATATTTTGACGTCTTGAATTAAGTCAAGAATGACGTAATTAGTGGAATGGGCCCCTCCACCGAACAGAAGAGATCGTTCATCAGTATTTGTTAGTACGTTTACCGTGTCCCTGTGACCCGTATATAGGAACGTATCTTCGCTTTGGATCATGAATGTAGCTCCGAGTTTAGAAGCCAGTTGACTATATCCTGCGACAATTTCATCATCGTCATAACCGGAAGTTGATAACCGTCCACCGTCACCCCCACCGCCCCTAATAATCATAATATCCCCCGTCCTTGAAATCCGTATTTGATAAGCATCAGCAGTCTGGAACTTTGGTTGGGCATAGAATTCCTGATCATAAGCCAAATAAGTGTCGACAGAATGGGTAAATATGTCGTCAAGTCCGTCGATTCTATAAAATAATGAGCCCTCTTCAGGGTCAAACCAAATATGTGCCAGGTCGCTAAGGTCAAACGGTAGATGATAAATTTGTTCCGTTTGTCGAATGTCTAGCCAGAAATCTGTTTTTACGTCGAAGGACCTTAGTTCCTTGATTTTGTAATGGAACGTTGCGTTTTTAAAGACGCTAAGCATTTTGATATCAGCTCCTAATTGAAACGTCACTTTTGTAGTCGAATCTATCTCTAGAATTATGTTCCTCTGGTTGGGGCAGTCGGGTTGGGTCACAAAGATGTGGTCAAATTCACTTACAAAGCTAGTACCACAACCGATTAGGACAGTATCGAATCGACCTTGTGGATTGGGATTATTTCCCGTTCGCCCTCGAACCATATGAATCCGTTCAATGTGTTGGATAATCGTCACGTTCTCATTAGCTGTCTTCAGATTTCCATCAATTTCGTTTGTGATATTTAATGTCAGGTTATGTCCCGTCCAAAAACGTTGCGAAATTTCCAAAGAATTTCCTCTACTGCCTAAACCATCAATGGATTTGATGAATTTAGCCGACACGAGTCTGAAACTGTCTTCCATGAAGCCCCCTACAATCCCTCCGAGTGATTGGGATTGACCGATGTCGATTTCGAAATCGTTGCAAGTTGCCCCTGTCACCCCTTCAATCCGTTCTTCAGAACCTTGCGAAATTTTTATTGAGGCGAGGATTTGAGCAGTTTCTGGTAAAACGTGGAAAAATACCTCTGTCCCCTTAACTTGGGATGTAAATTGTACTTGAGGGCTGTTTATTATCGAATTAATAAAAAAGCTAAGCTTTCTCCCAGATTTTAAGTGGATTATAAGATGAGAAGAGTGTAGAATTGCAGATTTGATTGATTCTAATCCGAACTGGAAACGGTACTCGTGAATGGCCCTCCCTCCTGGGTGGACATTTATTTCGAAATCGTTTTCCTTTTGAACAATGTATCGAAATTGGCCGATTTTCATAGCATTTTCGAGAATTGTGAATGGGTTGAGAAATATCGTTACATCTGGCGGTGATTCTAGATTTCCAGGGATGTCAATGTCAATCCGATCCGGTTTTTCTGAACTTTGACCTCCTTCAGAATTTACTAGTTTTGTATCGGAGGAGAGTACAATCCGATCTGCTTTATCGACTCGGCCACTTACTTGCTGAATATTTTCAAAACTTACGTTAAAATTAGCAAAGAGTTTCCCTTGAGTTAAATCTACGACGAGTGTCCCGTTGTAATCATTCTCGTTTAGAGATAATGTGTTTAGTCCTGACGATCCTGCCACTATTCTGCCCGAGAATCCCGAATTCTTGATGTGAAAAATGTCATCTTTGCTCCCACCAATTAAGCTATAGTTCCCAGGAGATTTTACATTAAAATAATTCCTAGCTCCGGTTGCACCTTGTATTTTTAAGGATTCCAAATTGTCGTGGTCGATTTCGTGAAAAACGAGAGCCGTCCCAGTTTGTGATTCGATTAGGACAGCGGATTTAACTAATCCTCCCATGAAAATTAACTCCTGATTTCCAACGTATTTTCCCTGGTCTTGTTCCTTGTTGAAACTAAAAATTAACTCCATTTCCTGATTTTTGCCAAAATGCATCTTGACGTTGCATTCAGTTTCGTTTGTCACATGGGCCTCGTAAAATGTTAAATTTTTCGGAAAAAAATTTAACATGAACGTCTTCTTTGACGTTGGGCTGAGTTTGTAATTTGCTTGAAAATGCAATGAATTATTTAATGTAGTTACTTGAACTAACGTGATAAATGAGATATCTGGATCCTCGGACTTCAAAAGGGTGTGACCCTTTGCAACAAGTTGTGGTGGCGTTTCGTTTCCAGACGTTTTGGGGCATTTTTTTGTGAAATCTGGTGGAAATTGTATGATGTCAGGTTGGGTGGAACTTTGACCCCCTTCCAAAGTGACAAGGACCGTGTCACAACCGATTATTACCGTCTCAGTTGAGTTTTCTGAACCAAATAGACGTTGGACATTGGTTGCATTTCCACCACCGTCTGCGGAATTCATAAAAATTCTCCCAGTCAGCAAATCCACAGTAGGAGTATTTTGGGAGGAATTATCACTGGGTTTGGAAATCCGTAAATCGTTCACAGTTCCTTGGTCACCTCCGAAAATTTGACCCGAAAAATCGTCAAGAATTTCGAAAACATCATTTTTTCCACCTCCAAATAAGTCCCAGTTAGTTCCTTGAATACGAAAGTAATTCGGTAAAAATTTAGAACCCAAACGACTCGTCTTATTTGTAGCATTTCCGGAATTAACGTCAACTGCAGGAATATGATGAAAAACAAGGAAATCTTGAGCCTCTTCAGGAATGTATAAAACACTTGGTGGCCCGAATTCTTCTAAAAAAGTTACCTCAAAGTTTTGAGCATAATCCTGCGTGTTTGCTGTTGAGTTGGATTCGGATGGAATCAGCGTAGACTTTAATGTAATTCCACTTCCGTTGATGGAAGCATACAAATCCAAAGTACTTACATTGTAATTCACATTTTTGAGAAGAGAGACGGGAAACTGTAACTGAATGTTGGAAATCTTGTCCTCGTGTAAATGCAAAACCAACGTTACCTCAGCTGGACCAAGTGAAGACACAAAAACCTGTAGTTTCCCATCCAAATTGAGACTTTGGATCGTCGTGAAGCCGGTTGCAACAATAGTCAAAGATCTATTTGCAGGACAGTTGACATCATTTGAGATTAGGACAGAATCAGGGGAGAGTGACGATAAACCTCCGTTAGCCTTAACCAAGGACGTGGTACAGGAACAGGTTACGTGGTCAGTTCCATTCCGTCGTCCATGATAAGCCTCAATACTGCTAAACTCAATAATCCAGCCTAGCAGCCCTCCTTTGATAAATCCGTTCTCAAAATCCATAGTTACAGGCGGGTCATCGCCAGTACTCCCAGTCAATACGATTGAATCGATACCACCGCCCCCATTTATGTGACTCTTGTCGATACTTGACATGTTGGGTGCACTTAAGAGGAACGTGTCGTCATTCCAGCCCCCCTCTGCTGTCCAAATTCCACTCAAGAAGTTAAAGACGTTCGAAACCCCCACCGACCCATTTCGCCTCCAGCCTTCACCATCTTCCAATCGATGAAATACGCTGACACCGCCATCTTCGTCGCGGTTGCTCAGTACAATACTTGAAGGTCCTTGTAACTCTTGCAGAATGACGTGGAACTCACCTCTAACGTTCAGAATTAAATTGTTTACAAAGTCAAGGGTAATTATGAGAGGTTCGTCTTCGTCATCGATCCTGGTCACATTGGCATGGGTCAAATTAGCAGCATAATGTTGGACGAATATTGTTGTTTTTCCTTTGTTAGTGGCAGATTCATTAGTGAAGGGACTATTTTGAAATGTAACGTTCACCATACCACTCATCTGACCCACAGCAACTAGTGAATTCGTACCCGAAGGTCCTGTCAGTACTGAGGTGTAGGGTTCGGCAATGATGGTCAAATTATTCTCGCAGTCGCTAACCCTCGGAATAGAGACAATGTCCCAACGGGTCGGAACTCCGCCACCTCCGGCGATATACTCCGTCCCACAAGAAGCGCGGATGTCATCCCCTTCAGCGTCCCTCCCGTAAATCCGTTGGAAATTACGAACCGTGATTTTCACGTTTTGAGACCAGGTTGACATCCAGGACCCCTCAAGGTCAATGTACAAAATCTGTCCTTTGATACAATTGTCGCCGATAGTAAGTGCATTTTTATCCCCTCCGCCTCCATCCAAGAGACCACGAAGGGTCGTGCAATTTCCTAAAATCACAAAAATATCCGAACCCCCTCCGGCTTGAAAGTCCTTATATCCATCTTCGACATGAAACCTGCAATTTGTTGTATCGAGTGGGTCCAAGTACACTATATCATTCCCTGCGCCCAAATCATACAACATGTATTCCCCCGTACCGCTCCGTCGTTTGATTCCAATCGCATTCTCACAACTGTATGCATACTTTGCGCCCCTTTGAGATATCCGGTCTCCTTTGGAACTCGGAGAGGAAGGGATACAGAGGAACTCGTAGGAATAGGAGTACGGCGGGTCGGGTACGGATCTGTCCAGGTACACCCAATTCTTCTGCCTCAAATCGACCACACTATTTAGTTGTGGATAGCCAAAACGAGAGTCGGGGTTTCGTTTACATTCGCATTTGAACTTATTATAGGCAAAGGTAGATGTACGAACATAATTTTTATCTCTACAAGTGTAATGGCTATCCAAACATTCCGCGTCTTTGTAACAATTATTGGAGAGTACCTTCGTGGTTCCCCAGCTCCAACAACCATAAAAATGGTATGAACAGTGATCTTGCAGGAATCTACACCCTCCGGTAAGTTCAAGAGCTCGGGAGGGGAAAACATGACCAATAATTTCTGGCCGCTGTTCCAGAAGATGAATGCTCGCGTTGACAGCCAAATTGTTCGCATCCTTAGTTTTGATGAGGTTTAGAATGTACTCTGACGTGCTCTGACCCACGAGGTTCCGGCCGAATTCCCTATCTCGTTCGTAGCCCAGAAGAGGGAGCTTGGAATGGAGGCAGTCCACGTGGTTTTGGGCTTTGTAAATAGCCGTAGCAGCCGTTACAAAGAGACTTGCGAAGAATCCAATGACCGCGAACAATGGCGCTAATGGCGGGAATGCCAACGAAGCGATCGTAGTTACAGCCGTTATGGCAATGTCCAGCGATTCCCCGATAATATCTGCGATCGCTTCGTTTTGGTCGTATTTATTTGAATTGGGGTCATTTAGCCGTGAGATGGCTTTAGTGAGTCCCCAGATACTCATCCCAATATCTGCGACCGCTCCGATCGGACCCGCGGCTGCGGCTAGGGCGCTGAATCCCTTTGAAACTAATGTTGCTGTTGCTTTGAGTCCTAATTTTGCGCCCGCTTTAGCTGCGATTTTTGCTGCGATTTTCCCGCCACATTTTCCAAGAAATTCAATTGCGGCTTCGCCGCCAATTCTTGCTCCCGTTATGGCTAGCCCTGTCGTGTCGCCGTTGGCGATTCCTTGAACGATTCCTTTGGCCAGGAGGAACTTGCCCAGGGTTCCACTCACTTTGTTGGCCCGTTTTAAAACTTTCTTAAAAATCTTATTATTTCTTATCTGGACTCGGGTTTTTGTTGGACTGATTCGAGCCCCCTTTAGTGAGTCCCCGTCAAAGTCTCCCGTATCTAATGAGTCCTTTACTCTGGATGATTTATCCACGTGCTTCTTCATCTTCTCATGCTCCATCATTTTTGACAATTTACTGACGTCTTCAAAATCACCGCTTAGTTTGCCATTGCTTGACTCAGCGAAACGGGATAGCTCGGCTTTGACATCCGGAGGTGATTTTTTGTATTCGTCTAGAAAGGCTTTGCTGTTGATCTCTACGATGTCGATATCAGTGTGGCGCCCCCTCTGGTTTTTCGATTCTTCGTTGGAGTAAATGAAGATACATGATTGGCCCGCGGCCCTTCTTCGTCGTTTTGTGGAACTTGAACACGAAGATCGGGACGAAACTGATTGTGAGTTCCGGTTTTGACTTGTCATTTCGGTGCTAATAGCATCTGCTTGTTTTGCTGCTTTTTTCATGTCTTCGAGTTTTGATAGCTCAACTCCAACAGGAAGTTCCCAGTTTTTGACGCTGGATTTAGTCGCGCCTTTGCTCGCATGCTGAACAAAGTTGAAGAGTCCGTGATCTTTTACATATTCCTCGCAAAATTCACAGAGGGATTTGCTGACGCCAAGTACAGACTGGTGGGAACCCTGTTTTCAAAAATAAATAAATAATTAACAATGTGCTTGTGCTCTTTGACTCGCTGGGTAAAATTCGTTTCGTCTTTTATAATCCTTACCATATTAAAACAATATTAGTTTTAGTAGGCTATAATGTTGCTGCACATTTAGAGTGAATGAATTTTACCCAGTGAGTCAAAATTCGCAGAAATACTAATTTATTAATGACCTTCTGCTCTTTCACTGCCTGAGTAAAACTCGTTTCATATATCGTCTAATGTATCCAGTCTCATGTTAAAGCAATAATTGTGGACTGTACATTAGGGTAAACCAATTTTACCGGGCGAGTCAAAGAGAACAGGACTTTTAGGGATAAAACCTACCTGTTAATGCCTTCTTTGCATCCCTCTTTTTTGACAATTACTCTAACTTTCGTTTCAATCTAATATAAACTCCATCGGCAATCAGATTTACGTGCATTTCGTGGTCATGTCCCATGCCCATGTCATGCAGGGATTGTCAATATGATCACACCCACCATGACCGGGGGTCATAACAAATTAAATTGGGTCAAATTTTCGGGATATCCATGCTATATAAACGCTATGACATCAGTTCATAATATGTTTAATAGACTTACTCCACGTTTTTTATCATACAGAGTCTGCAACGTCTCAGAATGATAAACAGCAGTTCGCTGGGCCTCTAATTTCACATCCAGCTCAATGATTTTAGACTTTGTTTATGAATATGTTAGTTTCAAATATTCAATTTAGGATTTGGTATTTTTCCTCTTGTTAATGTTCAATTTTCAATTCATTCATTGCAAATCTACTAATCTCTTGTATCCTGTTGAAGAAGTCCTTTTCCTCATTCCATTCCGGGTCAATTGAATGACTGTCTGGATATCTGTCTAGTTTTCAAGGTTTTCTCAAAGTCATGCATGAGTCTACATCCATGTCTCAAGTTACCTTTTCAATTCACTACCTTTCCATAATCCCTAGGCTAAACACTAGTCTCATTTTCTCTCTCCGAGTTTATTCTTAATTCATTTTAAAACTATTTGTAACTCCATTTGGCTACGTTAATATAAGCCAGGAAATATTATCTGCTCGTCTTCATCGGTTTATTTTCCATCTAAATATTCCATAGTTCATACACTAATCATCCATTCGTAGTCATCACTTACACTAACATTATTTTTTTTAATATTTCTGGTGAATTATTGTGGTTCCTGATTAGTAAGAACTCTTGTTAGTTTCCAAAGACTCTATTTCGTCGCAATTATGTCGCTCTCAGTTCTTATCACAAGAAGAAACACGGTTCAGCGTCGTTTAATGAGAACGACAAGTCAAATATCCAAATGGGACGAAACCAAGATCACAGTTACGGAAATTAAACTGGTAGTCACTGCGGCTCAAGAGTACAGTGACAATCTCAATAAGGTGTATGAAGAAATCTCAAACGCAGCCACTTCTGACGAGATGAAAGCAGAGGAAGCTACGTTCGACACCCTATTTGAATCTGTCAGATCGATGCAAGTACGTGCAGGAGAACTGTTAATAAAGAAGGAAGCTGAAATCAAACTTCACGCTTCACCTTCTTTCAAACTCGAGAGAATAAAATTACCGGAATTCAAGGGAGCGACCTGCGAATGGCAGTCGTTCCATGACTTATTCAAGTCGTCGGTGGACAAGAATCCAGCCCTATCTGGTGCGGAGAAGCTTATCCACCTCAAATCCTGTCTAGTAGGAGAGGCAGCGGGGATTATTTCATCATTTCAGGCCACAGACGCAAATTACAAAGAAGCGGGGGCCCTGGTAGTCAAACGGTATAGTAATCAACGTGAATTGATATTTGCCCACATTCGCAGATTAGACGATATGAAGCCGAACAATGAAGAAACAGCTCTCGGGTTGAGGTCAATCACAGACACTGTCAATGAGTGTGTGCGATCGCTGACCAACTTGAAAGTTCCTGTCGAACATTGGGACCTTATTATAATCTATCATGCACAGAAGAAATTGAGTACAGAGACAAGGAAGCAATGGCTCATCGAAGATAAGGATCCTGTCCCCACCCTCACTAAATTCATCGAATATATTGAAGCAAGGGCCCAGGCGTTAGCTGATTCAGATTCGCAGTTCAAATCAAAGAAGACTGCAGCTGGCAATCAGAAGAAATCCTCATCCCATGTTACCACCAGATGCGTATGTCCCATGTGTTCTGATAACCATCACCTGTACAAATGTAAGAAATTTCAAGATTCAACAACAAATGACCGTAGGGAATTCGTAAAAAGCAAGCAGTTGTGTTATAACTGCCTCTTCCCCGGTCACTCTGCGGGTAAATGTAGAATGGAATTTACCTGTCGAAAGTGTGGCAAGCGTCATCATTCACTGTTACATATCGAATCAGAAGAACCGACTTGCTCGTCGTCAGCAGTTGGTGCTGTTCAAGAGGTTCAAGTTCCCGAATCCCAGTCGACATCGTCAACCCACTGTACATTTCAATCTGAAAATCTCGTACTGATGGGCACTCTCATGGTTTCTGTTGAAGACTCGCTCGGAGCTAAACAGAAGTGTCGTCTGTTCCTGGATCCCGGATCTGAATCCAATTTCATCACCCAGTTCTGTGTGGACAGGCTGGGTCTCAAGCGAAAGAAGACCTGTATCAGCGTAACTGGCATTAGTGGATCTGCTGGAGAAACGGCTACTGGTATGGTCAAGCTTAACCTATTCTCTAATGTGTCTGATCATCGGATGACCATTAGTTCCCTCATTCTGAGGAAAATAACCAATCAATTACCAAGGGAGAAGTGTAGTGGGGTATGGCCACACCTTCAAGGGTTGCATCTGGGCGATCCTTCATTCAATGTTCCTGGTCATATTGACATTCTGCTCGGAGCAGGCGATGCTGCTTCAATTATGATTGAAGGTATTCGACATGGTCCTCGAGGCGCGCCCTCAGCCCAGAATACCAAATTCGGATGGATCCTATCTGGAGTTGTCCAATCAAGTCACAGTTCCTGTAATCACATCAAGGTACATTCCCATCATTCAAATTGCAATATGAATGATGTTTGTCTGGACTCGTCACTCACCAAGTTTTGGGAGTTGGAGGAGCCGGAAGGTATTGACATTCCCTTATCAAAAGAAGAGGAAGATTGTCAATCCCACTTCTCAAGTACTCACGTTCGTGATGCAGGCGGAACATATTCGGTGGAGCTGCCTTTCAAGTACGGAGCTTCCCCATTAGGTCAATCTCGGGACCTAGCACTCAAGAGATTTTATCGTCTCGAAAAACGGCTCTCTCAAAATCCAGTCATTAAGCAAGAATACATTCGGTGCATGAGAGAGTCCGTGAATTCCAACTTCATGGAACTGGTCCCAGTCGAGGAGATCCAGAAATGCCAGGAAGTATATTACATGCCTCACCGGGAGGTTGTAAAAGAATCAAGTTCCTCAACCAAGGTTCGGATCGTATACGATGCGTCTGCCAAGTCCTCCAATGGGGAGTCCCTTAATGACGTACTCATGACCGGCCCCAAGTTGCAGATTGATTTAGTCCCACTATTAATCAAGTTTCGATCTCATCAAATCGCTATGTCTGCGGATATCGTCAAGTTTTATCCTCAATTCAAGGTGAATCGGAAACATGTGGACTATCAAAGGCTTGTTTGGAGAGAAGATTCCAACTTGCCTATTCAAGATTATCGGATGTTAAGGGTTACTTTCGGAGTAACATCAGCTCCATTCTTAGCGATCAGATGTCTTCAGCAACTGGCTGAAGATGAAAGTGCAGACTTCCCCAGAGCTGCTCAAGTAATTCGGAACGAGTTTCTGGTGGACAACCTGCTATCAGGAAGTGACAATTTAGAATCAGCTCTGTCACTTCAAAAGGAACTACTTCAAGTCATGGAAAGAGGTAATTTGAAACTTACCAAATGGTCTTCTAACAATTTCCATACAGTTGAAGCAGTCCCACCTGAGCAAAGAGAATTGGAGTTTCCTCTCTCAATCGAGGAGGATGAAGCCATCAAAACTATTGGGGTTTTGTGGAATCCGTCGTTGGACTCATTCGGAGTCAGCATTTCAGTCCCTGACATCTCGTCTCCCTTATCAAAGCGTCGAATCCTGTCCTCCATCGCGAAGACGTTCGACCCCCTCGGCTGGGTGTCCCCAGTAACCATCAGAGCAAAAATACTGATGCAACTCCTGTGGAAGGAAAAGTTAGATTGGGATTCACCCCTTCCTCCACCATTTCAAATTACATGGAAGAACTATTGTCAGGAATTAGTTCACCTTAAATCATTTCGCATTCCCAGATGCATTGTGGGGCCTTCAGGTTCCAATTCAAATTCAGTGTACGAGCTACATGGATTTTCAGATGCAAGTCAAGTCGCCTATGCAGCTTGTGTCTACCTTCGGACGGTTGGTGACACTTCAGATTTCGTCAACTTGGTAATCTCAAAAACCAAGGTTGCTCCTGTGAAGACTGAAACCATCCCTCGCCTCGAGCTATGCGGTGCTTTCCTACTCTCAAAATTGATGAACGAAGTCCAAAACTGCCTCTCTATTCCATTTCGGGTTGTGAGATGTTGGACAGATTCAACAATTGTTCTGGACTGGCTGCACTTGTCAGGCAAATTGCCAATTTTCGTGGCAAATCGGGTTCGTAAAATCAAAACCCATATTTCAAATCGTAACTGGTACCATGTATCTGGTACAGATAATCCAGCTGACGCAGCGTCAAGAGGCATCTCAGCACAGAATCTCATCGATAGCACTCTGTGGCTTCAAGGACCTTCGTGGCTTTCAACTGCCCTGTTTCCAGAGACAGAAGCCCTGTCACATTCGGCACAAACAGAGCAATCATCTTTATCGTCGCTCATTGAGAAGAGCTCCTCCTACAGCAAATTACAACGGACTGTGGCATTTTGTAATCGTTTCCGCACCAATTGTCAACTTCAGAAACAAGATCGGGTGCTCGGAAATATCTCGGTTGATGAACTACAAAAAGCCACTCTCACAATCGTCTCCTGTGTTCAAGCCGACAGCTTCCAGGAAGAAATCAGTCGCTGTAAGGACAACCTACTCATTAAGTCAAGGGTTAAGTACCTCACCTCCTTTGTGGATTCATTCGGACATCTACGTGTCGGTGGAAGGTTAGCCCATTCAAGTCTAAATAGTGGCCAGAAACATCCCTTGCTTCTGCCACAGAAACATCAATTCACGGAAATAGTAGTACGCTATTTCCATCTCAAATATCAACATGCTGGCCCCCAACTACTCTTATCAATTTTACGAGAGCAGTTTTGGATCATAAGAGGACCAGTTGTTGTGAAACAAATCGTGAGAAGGTGCGTAATTTGTCATCGCCAAACCACTGCAACGAGGGAACAAGTTATGGGACAACTTCCGTCCCCCCGTGTCAATCAAGCTCGACCCTTCTCAAAATCCGGAGTAGATTATGCCGGACCCTTTACCCTGTGTCTTGTTCCAGGAAGAAACCCAAAACTCATCAAACACTATGTCTCTGTGTTTGTGTGTATGGCTACACGAGCCGTACATTTGGAGCTTGTCGGTGACCTGTCCACTCCTGCCTTCATCGGTGCCCTCACAAGATTCATCGCCAGACGAGGACTTCCAACTGACCTCTACAGCGATTGTGGGAAAAACTTTGTGGGTGCCAGTAACGAGATGAAGGAGTTCATCAAGTTCATGAAGTCGAGTCCCCACCAAACCCAAGTTCATGAGTTTCTCTTATCTCAAGAAGTGAAATGTCACTTCAACCCTCCATCATCGCCTCATCACGGAGGACTTTGGGAAGCGGCCGTGAAATCAATGAAGAAGCATCTCAAGTGTGTCGTAGGAGATCGACACTTATCAGTTGAGGAATTCGGAACGCTTCTACATCAGGTAGAAGCCTGCCTCAACTCTCGTCCTCTCACTCAAATGTCAGCGGATCCTAACGACCTCTCAGCGTTGACCCCTGGGCATTTTTTGATGGGAACTGCTCCTTTGGCCCTTCCACAACATGACTTATCAGAAGTCAAACAAAATCGCTTGTCTCGTTGGCAAGCTGTACAACAAATGTTCCAGCATTTCTGGAGACGCTGGAACACCGAATATCTTCAGAATCTTCAGTCCAGTCCCAAGTGGTTCCATCCAAAATCAAATCTGGAGGTTGGAATGCTGGTATTGCTGAGAGACGATGAACCATCCCTAGGACCCCTTAGATGGAAGCTAGGAAGAATCCTCAAGGTATATCCTGGTGCAGATGGTAAAGTTCGGGTTTGCGACATCAAGACCTCATCAGGACCTGTCTACAAGCGGCCTGTAGTGAAGTTGTCCCCTCTCCCCATTTACAATTAATTTTCAAATTAATTAATTCTTTGGTTTTCTGCCAACTTAATGTTATAATTTTGGTATTTGGAAATCCCAACGTGGGGAGTATGTTTATGAATATGTTAGTTTCAAATATTCAATTTAGGATTTGGTATTTTTCCTCTTGTTAATGTTCAATTTTCAATTCATTCATTGCAAATCTACTAATCTCTTGTATCCTGTTGAAGAAGTCCTTTTCCTCATTCCATTCCGGGTCAATTGAATGACTGTCTGGATATCTGTCTAGTTTTCAAGGTTTTCTCAAAGTCATGCATGAGTCTACATCCATGTCTCAAGTTACCTTTTCAATTCACTACCTTTCCATAATCCCTAGGCTAAACACTAGTCTCATTTTCTCTCTCCGAGTTTATTCTTAATTCATTTTAAAACTATTTGTAACTCCATTTGGCTACGTTAATATAAGCCAGGAAATATTATCTGCTCGTCTTCATCGGTTTATTTTCCATCTAAATATTCCATAGTTCATACACTAATCATCCATTCGTAGTCATCACTTACACTAACAGACTTGAATTTCAGTTCGACATTATCCTTCTCGATTTGTATATCCGCCTTACTCTTCTTCCTCTGACCTTCCAACTCGGTCAATTTATTCGATTTCCTCCTCTCAAGTGCCGTTTTCTCGGAGTTAATTTGTGAAATCATATCCGCCTCAACGATTGGGTTATAAACGGGCTGTAGGGCAAATACCTCCGAATTTTTTCCGATCCCCAACTCCTTTGCTAACGGGCTTTCCAGCGTCTTTTGAAAGGCAAAAGCATCCTGGTTTTGAATCCCAAAATCTTCGTAGTCAAATTTGATCCCTTTGCCTTTCAAATCTTTCATGAGAGGATTGTTCAAAACACGATTAAACAACTCGGGATCGTCAAGTTTGAGAGGTAGTTTTCTGGTCTTAACATTTCCAGCTAGAAAAACCTGATCTCCGTCCAGTCGTATGGAAATTGTGTCCAGCCCTTTTTCAGTCTGGATTTGTTTCCGTACATTTCTTTTGTAATCGTCGATGGAGAAGTTTTCCAAATTCTCGAGTTTTGTGGTCTCGGCGGTGAGTGCTTTTAGATTCGGGAGTTTGTTTCTGGCGATAGCTCTATCGTTTTCTGTTTGAATGTCGAATATTTTCTCTCTTTGTTTAGTCATGAGAGTATTTTTCATGTTTTCTAAAGCTGGAGTGTTGAAGTTATCGATGGAGTCAAGAACTGGCTTGTGTCGAGAGTCGAAAGAATCGGTGAGCATTTGGCTTGCCAACTGGTTTAGCTTGTCGGGAGATGGGAGTTCCTTTCCGGATATGTAAAGGTTCTGTTAAGGAATTATTTATATGTAAGGATGTGAAACGTAATAAAAACTCTGAAATTGTCATTTTTTCTTTGGTTTTTTTGAAAACTATGTGTTTTCAGAGTAAAAATCGGGACTAACTCCTAAAAGATGTAATATGTAATGGAGGGACAAGACTCCGATTGACTTGATCTTGTTGTTATAAAACGTAACACTTTATATATGACGAAATATAAAATCTTTAGTGCCCCAAAAAAGTACGTTGCAGAAACTTAATAAATTTTGAAAATGGACGAAATTTATATTTTTGGAACCGGCGATCAACGACGACGAGTTTTGAACGATTTGATTTACCCAAAAATAGGAGCGCTTGCAATTTCAAAATCGCTCCAAACGTCCTTCTTAAGCGAGCATTCGTCAATTTTGCTACTAATTATAATAAATTTTGCCATTTATAAAGACATCAGAAAACCAACCAAGTCAATCTGAGTCTTGTCTCTCCATTTCATTATTTTAGTCAGCTCCGCATTTGTTTGAACATCTTTCGAATAATTTCATTTGTACATTTTTTTAAAATGATTTTTTAATTAAAATATTATTTTCCCCCATTGGAAGTTAGGTAATAATAATAGACAACGGGGAAAGTGGGTAAAAAACGGTATTAAAACTCATGCAAACTATTCCAGCCTTACCTTAAAATTAATAGACGGATTGTTTTCTGTTCCCGAAGTTCCATATCCCACAATTAAAATAGTTAAATACAAATTAAGTAATAAATACATTTTGTGTCTCTTATATCTGGACCGTGTTCATACCTTAAATGGCATGACAGAGATTTATGAGCAAAAGAGATTCGATCGTGAAATATCGTGATCTGTTCGACATTCGACTCGAACTCGAACAGGAACCTGTAGCATGTTCTATATTTACTTTTCAAATACTAACCCCCCAAGTATGAGACATCGATCGATAGGTATTGTTAAAGCCAATTCAACTGTGTCAAG
Organism: Desoria tigrina; assembly: GCA_906901685.1. Classification (NCBI taxonomy): domain Eukaryota; kingdom Metazoa; phylum Arthropoda; class Collembola; order Entomobryomorpha; family Isotomidae; genus Desoria; species Desoria tigrina. Next base: position 2,428,642 of record CAJQTU010000035.1, read on the forward strand.
TAGTTGAGGTGGGTCAAAACTGACAAATTACAAACCTGTTAGGATTAAATTGACCCATCTAAATAGGAATTTGCCCCATAATTCGAAAAAAATGCCCCAATCGAAAATGAAATCGCCCCCTAAATGAAATAATAATAAATATAGCTATCTAATGCTATTAAAAGACAACTTCATCATCCTTGTTGAGCATTTCATAGTTCCGGTTCAATTTATGCTTGGATTGAAGCTAAATTCATCAGTGATTTGGGTTGGTGATATTTTAGAATTAACTAATATAAATTCGATGCTATTTCTTTGTGGATTTTTTTTGCAAAATCATTAAGTTAATTATTTAGTAAAGATAGCCATCAAAACATTTTTCACAAAATCCACTATACACCGTTCACTCCGATAAGATTTAGATGTAAGTAGGGACATACGGGTTCGTGTTCCCGTCGAATGGATTACGATATTTCACGATTAATTCTCTTCTTTTGCTCATGAATCTCTGGCATTTAATTTCGGTATGAACAAAGTCTAGATTTAAAAAATATTTTAAATGTATTTACTACTTAATTTTTTTTAACTATTTTAATTGCGGAATGCACAACTAGCGGAACAGGGAACAGACAATCCGTAAATTAGTATTAAGGTAAGACTTAAATAAAATAAAGATAAATTAAAGAAATAAAATAAAGTCATGATTTTATCGTGTATTGAACCCACTCCCATATCACATATTAACTTAAAATTTATAAAAATGCCTTAGAACAACTTGACGCTTTTAGTTTGCCAAAACCCAGCGGGAGTGATCCGTGTAATTTTTTAAACAATGATTTAATATTGGACTAGGGAGTTCAAATAATGTTAGAAATTAGGCACATGTACTGTTGTAGTAATAGTCATTGATAGACGTATTTAAATAAATATTGGTTTATAGGTTTGTGTATTTTACTCTACGTATTTATCAATGTTAAATTTTGAATTAAAAAAAAACATTATATTATCAGTAATCGGTTGCAATTTTTTTTGCTTCTATTGAGTCTATATCATCTATCCCGTTCTTTCTCGAATATACTGTTTCCGGATCCATTAATTTGGCTAATTCCGTGTTGTTTCCCTGAGCTTCGAGATCTTTACCGTCAGTTGTTTCATTTCCGTTCACAATGGTTGGATCCTCTGTCTGAGATGGGCCTTTTTTCGTACAGATGAAGTAACTACGGGATCATAATAATATATGAATTAAAACTGCTTAATTAGGTGTAATCATGGCCCTTGAATTATTTTCAATTCTCCTGTGACTCTTGTCATCGTGTATTTTATTTTTAAACAGCTTTCAATTATTCTATAAATAGCCCGTACACTATCAACCATCAATTAAAAGCTAAGATACTTTCCGAATCAATTATGTTTAGTCAAATAGGATTTAGAGCAACCTTAAGCTTTTTGAATAAAAAGTTGCAAACGCAGGTCGTAAAGGGGTGAACACACTTTTACTAACATTTTACTTTGTTGTCCGTCACGTTGAAATCTTTTTAGACAAATTCTCACATATCCCCAACCATAAAGTAATGTTTCATCGTCGAATAACGCTGGAACATAAAGTCCACGCGTACTTTGACTCGCCGGGTAAAACTCGTACTTTTATATGTACAGCAGTACATGTGGTTAATGGTTTTAACAAGGATGGCTAGCAGAGTACAAAACGGGTTTTACCCGGTAAATACAGAAACTTTATCATCGCAACGATGTATGACACACATAGAGTTGCCATTTAAAAAAAATTGACCTCTGACCATATACATACCCCTATACTAAAGGGCTCGCATAGTTTAAAAATAGTCAACCGTTCGAGAGTAAAACACAAACCCGTGTCGGACAGACGAACGGACCGACTAAGCCCATGAAAGGTTGTCTTACTTTAATAAACGGAACCCTAGAACGAACTTACAGAAATATTATCTCGGCCGGTACAGTGACGGCTGCAGATAAGAGGAAAAATCCACCAGCAAATACAGTGACCGTACTCCTATAGGTCATGGCATAAATTGGGACCATAACGATTGGGAGGAGGCTCTCCAGAACTCCTAACAAAGCAAATAGCTTCCCAATCTCGTCCGATAGAACCGTTTTGGACAACATGGACCGAACCACAACTCCAATCGTCCCGTTCATCAAATCCGTGGCCGAAGCTGTTGAAAATTGAAAAATTTAAAACAAACCATGTAAACGGACGTAACAATGCACCGTTCGTTCTTATTAACCTCATGTGAGGATACACATAATTAACCATTTAGCGGAGATAATCTTACCTAAATACATGGCAAGGGCAGTTGTTGCGAATGCATATAAGGTGGATCCTCCAATTTGACTGATTCCGGCCACAAGTCCGACAACGGGGTCGGATACCTTAAATTTCTTGCTTAGGATGAACATTGACAGGATAACGCCTATAGTAGTAGTAAAAGTCGACTTAGAAATTAATTAATTAAAAATAATTGCGTAATAAAGTTACAGAATTAATTAAAATCTCATGAAGCTTTCGTTGGTGGTGGCTAAGTAGGATGGGAGCAGCTTATGGTCGAATTGGCAGTGCATGCACTTAAACTGTGACTTCGATGAATTTTTTGAAAAAATATTCTTAACGGACATTAAACGCTAATTAATTAGTATTATTGCATAAACCGTTCATATTTCATGATTTTTTTAAATGTAGCACTTCGATTTTGAGTTTAATTTATCAAATCTCATAAAACAACCAGTGCTTGTCAACCAATTACACGCTGCTTCCAACACGTTTAACCATTGACCCAATTTGTAGCTAACAAACCTGCAGCACTCATCAACCAATTGTACATAGAAAAGAATCCGTAATCACTCACGTTCCATTGCAATCTTTCCCTCACGAAGAGGTACAACATGGAATACTCTCCTATAAAGAACATTGATTTTAAACCGACTTCAATTTCGTATAAATCATTTAATTTGCAAAAAATAACATGATTTCCTCACCTGAACCAGGTGCAGCGTAGCAAATGTGGCATAAAATCAGGAGCAGGAAAATATTTTTATTGTCCCGTTTTTTAAATAGGATTGCTAAAGCTTCCCACAGTTTCGTCAGAGGATTGTATCTTATCCAGGCCGACCTCTGTTTTTTGACCGTTTTTTGACCAACTTCAGTCGGTTCCCCCTCATCGGTTTCCTTTGGGTTCTTTCCAGGTGACGTGTTTTTGACCGTCAAGAGCAAAATCGTAAACGCAGCACAACCCAAAACCATCGCTAGAAGCAGCGAATTTGCCGTTCCGAATCCCGTTTTGGTCAACAGTCCACCGATCGCAAAACCGATCGGAGTTCCGGACCGGACTGACGCGCTAAGAACCCCGGTCCTGACCGTTCTGTTTTTGCTACTCGTTGTGTCAGCAATGTAGCTATAAGCTGACATTGAAAACACAGCACCTCCACCTGTTATCGTAATAGGCCCAACTACCAACAGGGTCAACAACATTGCGGACAATTTCAGCTTCTCGAGTAGGAGGTAGCAAACCAACATGGAGGCTGGGAAGCATATAACTCCGACACAGCTCATTAAGAGCGGGATTTTTCGACCGTTAGCATCACTCCAGGGTCCAATGAATAGGACGACGAGGACTGTGATGCTGCCAAATAGGACGGATGTAACGGCTTGGACGGACGCTACCACTTTTTGAATTTCCCGCTCTTCTGTTTTGTACGTTAGGCTCCTGGAAGATAAACACAATTAGTAATTATAATTATCTACGTGGAAATGACGCTTTGGATGAACACTTTCGAAACAGCATGTGTTTAAGTTAGGCACATAATTTATTACATTGGCAATAAAAATTAACTTAATTTAACCATATAAATAATATTAATTTGACCAAATGGATGAATACTTATGACCACAAAGAATATGCAATTTGACCATATTTGAAATCACACAAATGTTGAATCTAGGAAATCGCGCATTATACTGGATTGCCACGTTACAACGTTAGATAAATGCATTTATAATCTGGAAGATCAATAAACTTAAAAATACGCTTTTATTTTGTTAAATTGCTTATTTGTAGTTTTAAACCTTTTGGTTGGGTAATAAAACTGATTAAATTTTTGACGGGTCTTACACTTTATTAATAATCTCCCAACAAGTGTCTTCAGGCAACTCAAGATCAACTCGACATGCAGTCTCCATCATGAGGTTTTGAAATATTAAATGACTCACTACGGCACTGCAAACGATTAGAAACCCTGCTGGTTCAACAGATAGTGATTTAAATGTTGATGTCCATTTATGACGCTTGTCCGATTTTTCGTTTTCCATTTTAAATTTTTTAAATTATAAATTTGTTGAACCGTTAAATTTTTATAATTTCTGGTTCGGATTTTACATGGAATCCACTCCGCAATGCAATGGAATGTCAGGTGATTGCGTTTTTCTCGCGTAAATTCTGCTTATCGGTTTCTGTGTTTGCAACCAGATTCTGGTCCCATTGTTTTATTTTATCATTTGATATGCTTGTCTTTGTTATAATTTATTTTTGATCTGTCATGTGTGCTTATCCTTATCCTATTCTTTCAACAAACTAGATTGACTTTGCAAAGAGGCTTGTTATTTTTGGGTGAAACCACTTTATGGGAACAAGCTTCTAGCTTTGTCTGTCCGTTTGTTTATGCTTTCACTCTAAATCGTTAAAAACTGCTTTTAAAGCGGTTTGCGGATTTCAAACCTTAACCTGACTTTAAGTCAAAACATATCTAAAACTCTCTTAAATTTGTTTAAATTTTTTTTTTAAATTGTATATAATTATTTTAAACAAACATCAACTATACCCAAAATACGTATTCTTTCTTTTAAAAAATATAAAAAATCTCAAACATAATTAACTAAAAATTAAATGTAAGCTTATGGCGTAACATCCACTATAGCACACGTGATGTGGGTGCCATATTCTAATAATAATAATAATATGGAATGTTCTGACACACCCACTGACCCAAAAAATTTAACCTCGTTGTGCCATGCCGGGAACGATTTTATAGCGTATATATTATCGATTGAGATATTATGTGCCCTTTTGGTTTCACATTTTTTGTATGTTCCTTTTGATAATTTATTTAACCAATCGTGTCGCAAAAATGTTTACAGAGAGATTAAACTTGTATTGTCCAACCGGTGGCAAATTTTAATATTTAATGTAGGGTTTTATTCAGGTTAATCAGCGTAATCAGCAAGGGTAGAATAACAAGGAGATATGGAGGCCTGGAGGCCATCCACATTTGGGCACTGATCAGAGTGTACGGTAAACTCCTTATTTGTGCCCCTGGCTCCGGGGTGTTGTGACCTAAAATTTAAATGGGGCATTGTGAATGCGATTGTATTTGTTTCTATAAACTGATAGTGTTGTATTTAGGAAGTTGTATAACGGTTCTAACATCCAAATTTCAGCGCTCTTAAGGTTAATTATCAGGAGCGTTTAATTACATCATCCATTAGTTGATTACTCCAATCTGAACTGATTCTATAAATCGTCATTTCACCCCAAAACTAGCCCAGACCCATCCAGAGTCAAAGAACAATTAAATTGATGTTAGGATAAACGGGACAAAAGCCCAAAAAATCAGACTGCATAAAAGTCGGAGCTCTGGACCCTGAATGAGGAATGTAACATTGAGAACCTTTGTAGGTTTTAAAATATGATCCTGATCCCGAAGGACAAAGGACAATATTAAATCTCGACATATTAATCTTTTACCTCATCTCTACACCCTAATTGTATGATCTTGTTTTGAGGTTTTGCCCCTTCGGGTCCTTGTTTTTCAAAACTTGTTGTTTTTAACAGGCCACTACTTGTGTCTTAAAAATCATTTCCCAGAACCAGAAGTGACAAAATATATGGAATACACCAAAGATCAAGAAAAAATAGACAAATTAAAATCATAATATATCTCGCAAGTATTATTGAGAAATAGTTATGAATAAAAATTGGTATGGGCTTAAGTCCTTGATTAAGTATTCGTTGTTCGTATTTAAAATTTGCGACCATGCGTTCTTATCAAACACTTGAGAATCATCAATGTAAACTGTTTCATGTAGGGAACGATGTACCGACTTATTGCCGGCTTATTGAAAATTTTTTAATTGCCTGGTCAAATTCAACGAAATGCATAAAAATAACGCGGATTTGTTCTAAAATAGAGAGAAAAATGTTTTTTCATTCAAATTTGTATTTATTCGGCAAAAATTTTTCACCCTAAAAGCCCCTGGGGTGTCGGCGGGGCTAACAATAAATTTTTAATGTCATGTTGCCTTTGGCTAAGGAGAGCATCATATCTTTCGGTAGTACAACGATGTACTGAGGATGATTTTATAGTAAATTAATTGATGCTTAATATTTTACCGATAACAACTACAAGGAATTTTAATTGTTTGTATTAATTAATCAAAATCAAATTGAACAATTGGCCTGCATCTAACACTGAAATCTAAAAATTACATGACATATCTCGAATCTTGAGTGCATAATATGTCGTTGATAAATCTGTCGCTGCTTTTGGTCGGATTTTTAGATTTAAAACGTGATGTACTCTTTCCGAGATTGATTAAAATAATTAAAATCACAACCTTGTATTGATTCATTTAATTGTACAGATAATCGTAGATTTTTGATCCAGTTTGAGGTATGTAATTGAAAGGCAAAAATTTCTAATAGTTCAGATAAGAGATTCAAAACATCCATCAGGTTTTTAGTATCAATTTACAATGCAAAGATGAAAATAATTCTGGGTTTATAGATTGTATTTAACAAATGTGCCAGGACGTGCCATTTACTCGTGTGAATACACATTATCATATCACTTTAAATTTAACATCTTATAATTAAATTAAAAATTTATCGTTACTAGCTTGTAAATATCTATTAATTAAATCCAAAAAATGATATTTCGAATCAAGCAGGTTCAACAAGTCTTCTAGGAATCATGACACATAAATAAATATAGTTAAATTAATAATGGTAAGTAATAGGCTGACCCTAAAATTTCGAAATTTCCGAAATAATAAAGGGCAAAAGTACTTGTTAATTCTATTTCAAACTCAAAATATTTAAAATTTTGCAAACTCAATGGTCCGACTTGACAAATTAAACCTACAAAGCATATTGATAGAAACATAAAATAATATGACAAAATTTGTATCATGTCTATACAGTAACTTCCGGTACGAAGTATATTTTTTACTAGCTAGCATCAGCTGAGTTTATAAAATATAACCCGTTCAATGTAACAATAAATAAAAAAAATCGGAGTGTATTAAGCAAAATAACGTAGTGGTAATAAGTAGCATGATTTGATATTGAAATAAGACAGAACTTGGGATTGGGAACTCGGAGAAAAATGTTATGCAATAGATTAGGTATTTCAACGGACAAAAAATATAAAGGAAGAGGAATAGAGAATATCCCTCGCTTTTTAACCAACATCTGTCCCCTCTCATCCTAGCTCTCTAAAAAATACTAAAACACATCCTAGAAAATGTATTTTATTCTGCTGTAAATTGTAGGATAATCTATTTTGACTTGAATCTGGATTACGATAATCTTTGTACTTTATTAATGTTTATTTAAAAAGAATTAAATGGAAAGGCTGTAAAGTATTGCAATTCCGAATTCCCGAAAGTTCTTTTAATTAAGGAATTTAAGATGAAAAACGTACAAATTTAAAGGAAATGGACTGGAATTTCAAAAAAATGTAGCGTTAAACTGATGTAAAAAGTTAATCGCTTAAGATATTAAGTACTTAAGAACTATACGGCATTAAATGTTATCTTTGTCACCTGTCAAAGTGCTAAATATATAGGTTTACTATCGATACGCTTCGGTTTTCAGGATTTAGGGATATAAATCGGCACCTTTTAAAGTGTTTACGCCTTAAATTTATTTGTTTAATATTTAATATGGGTTTAAAGGATTTGAAACTTCATCCGTCACCTGTTAAAGTACAAAATATATCGTTTTTAAATTTTATAATTTTATATCAATAAATTTTATGAATTAAATTGCTCTTTGGAAGTATTGTTGGCCCTCAAAAGGGCCGTTGGTTTAAGACTTGAAGTTGTTTTTCGAGTTAATTTATGCTTTCTTAGGTGCTGGCTTCCGTGGAGAAGTTTTAGTTTTGACTCCAACAGCCTTCGTCTTCAAAGTCTTTGGTTTTTTGGGAGACTTTGCCTTGGCTATTTTCTTGGGAGGTCCGGCCTTCTTGGGTGCCTTGCTCTTTGCTTTCTTATTGGCCATATTGTCGTCGGTTGGGGTTTTGTGGTTGGTTTTAAGTAAAAAACGGAAGTTGAGGTGAGATGAGATGAAGCTGGAATGAGAGGGAATGTGACTCATGGGAGCTGTTTATATAACAGGGTTCCGACGAGGATGAAGCAAGGATTTTGAGCAAAAAACTCGGAGGGGTTTGAGGTAATTCGTCTCGAAATCCCCAAGTTTGAGCTTACTATTTTGTTGGTTTTAGATGCATGGGTTTTTGTGATGTCTTATTGGATCGGACGAGGATGAGAATTTTATACCGCTTGAATATAAGGGGTACTATGAGATATTTCGATCCGAATCTGGTTAACCAGGGAAGGTTATGTTTTTTAGGAAATCTGACTGGATCAGAAGCATATTTTCATCGCTTACACAAATGGGGAAATGTGAGATAATACATATTATCATCCCTAATAAATTATAGGGTTAGAGTAGAGTGTTTTTGATTACTTAAAATTAATCGAGATGTTGGTAAGATTTCTTCTCTTGTGTGCTTGAAATCAATTGTACAGAGCACAAGAGTCATTCTGATAGAACCATACGAATATACCAAAGGCTACAAATTGAAAGCTTGTGAATTTTAAATCTGGATAAATACATTTTTTCAACGAAACTAAAATTAGTTCTATGATAATTTATTTTCGGCCAGTTCAATGCGTCTGTTTGATGAGTCGCTATGCATAACATGTTATGTTACATTTTATACGAAAGGTTTTGCAGTCAAGACAATTGATGTTCTCTTATGAAGGTTTGCTACCCGACCTGGAAGAAAGCGTAGAAAACCAAATTCTGAATTCCCGACGTAAGAAGTTAAAATTCTGTTTGACATTTAAACTTTCAACCTTCCTACAGTGTTTTCAGATGAAGCGGTTGCCCAAACTGACGAAAATACTATGTAAAAAATTGTAAAAACAACTTATCTAACAATAAAATGAATATTAATTCTGTTGAGTTTCAAGCAACATTTGTTTTGCTACACAATTCGTCTTTTAGTCAGAATGTTAATTTCTATCTACATTTACATTCATCCTGAGAGTTTATTGCTTTTGATTCCTGTTTTACATCGACAACTCTTAATTTATCAATGCTATAAATAAAAGATACAATGGAATAAAACATAAAACGCTTTACATTTTTCATTGACATTCACCCGGAAAGTTTGGGGTTGCATTCTTGTCTTTTATTCTCATAAACTCTAGATTTTGTAATACCATATAAACGAAAAGGATAATAACTGAAAAAATATCATTTATATCTGCAATGGAAGATTATTTCTAAATTTCAAGGCTGTTAAAACCGAGTAACAATGAAGATATTAACGTTTAATAACCTAAAACGACATTCAATTAATGACTTCAACTCCCATACAAACCCATGCACATTTTAGTGGTAGTCGTCCATTAATTAGGTTCTTGAATAATTATTTCCCTGCTTAAATTTCGCCCAATTATCTCCTTTTCATTATGAAGACAATTTTAAGGCTTTCAATCCTGATTATTGCAGTGACACTGGTAAGTGGTTAATTTCAATTTATAGTCGTAAGGGGGCCAGGCGGCCTCGGGTCAAATATATGAACTGAAACAAAATAATATGTTGGGAGGTCAGGATTATAATAACTGATTATATTTATAATCACGGGATACACTTACTACCGTCCAATTTTGAGCAAAAAGCCTCTTCAAAATCATAGGTCCCAGAAAAACAAAATCCAAGTCAAAATTAAAAAGTGAGGTTATCCGGGGATTACTATATTCAGTTTCTAGGTTTTTTGCAGTACAAACCACTAACCGGATATGGTCGCAAAACTCTTTTGTTAAAATAGCGGCCAATCATGATTAAACTGATTAGGGATTATTCAGGGTGTGATGACGTTGTGCTTTTAATTAAACAGAGCATCTGTAGTTCGGAACCGGGTGTAGATGGCGCAGTGGCAAGGGATCCAAGCCTTATTTCAGAAGAGAAGCGTAATGAAGCCGCCAGTATGTTTAAAGTTTTTGATACTTGCGGGTATAAAAAATATACTTTTGCGGCAGTGAATATGGAGCGGACCCTTAAGACTCAACCGTCTTACAAAATATGTGAACCCAAATCTGTCTATGTAAGTAATTGATTTAGCTGTTTCCAGTTTTTACTGTTTCAAAGCCATCTGAACCTAAAAAATTGGTAAACTTGCATTATTTTTAAATACCAAGGTATTTTTTGATCACTCAAAACAATAACTTCTTTTGTGGACCTTGTAAACGACAAACGATAACAAATGTGCGACTTTATTTCTTTAGACGTTTGCACAAAAACGATTTGAATATAAAAGTGCAAGGTGAACTGCTCTATTTCATTTTTTGACAAAAAACATTCTTTGTTTGGCAATATTGTTAAAAAAATTAAAAAATACGATTTGAAAGCTCTACACCACAACATATCGTTTGTACGGATGGCAAATTAATGGGGCAGGAAGCGTGATGAAAATCACAATACTACGTTTTCTCTCCTCCAATGTCACTTTCCCATTGAGTTTGGGTCAACGCCAAAAAGTCGGCCCTATTCGGACAAACTGCATATTCTCCCATACACTAATAAAAATTGAAATTTTATAATGCTACGGCATTAAAAAGACAAATAGCGTTAAATATCTAATCTTAAATTAAACATTTATTAATATTTTTCTTTCAGTTTTAAAATTACCGTGCTCGATAGCTCGATGCTCGGAACTGATTATGCTTAAATATTTCAGTGCCTATTCAAATGTGTTATGGTTGTGGCTGGTTTGATGAGTGATGGCAAGTTGGATTATAGTCTCAAATTTGAATACGCATTTCGCAGCATATTCGAATTTAAAGAACACCCTGAAAGAAGGGGTCAATTCGGCCAACATTATTTGGAATGCCATAAGGAGAAAGCAGGTAAAGTTTTATGTTTTAAGATCTTTTACACTATTGCTTATCTGTGCGTTTTTTAAGTTTAATATCTACGCGATTTTTAACAGAGACAGTCCCATCCGATAGCACAGATCCCACCTGCGAATCAACCAAGAAGTTTTTTTCCTGCATCTTGGGAAAGTTTATGCAGGTGAGGAGAAATATGATATTTCTGTCCAAACTACCAGAATCAAGGTTCCATTTACTGCGAAGAATTTATATTTTTGAATTCATAAATCCGAGAAGTAGATCAGGGTTTGAAATTTAGGACACAAGTTTGTTAAGCGATTTGTTTATAACCTCGTCTAATTAAAATAGGATCTAGGTAATGATGTCACACCATTATTACCTCCGGTCGTTCGTATGTTCGGGGTTTTTGTCTAAATAAATCAAGACAAATGGAAACATATTACTAACTATTACTTCCCGGAAACCTAAAAAACGATTCTGGGGACCTCGTTTAAGCAAAAAAATCAGGAAATTTGTAAATTTTGGGGGAAAAACTGTGAACTGGGTATTTCCTAACAAAGTTGTTTAAATTTCCCAATTTAAAAATATCCCGATTTTCCAAACCATTGTGCGCAAAAAATTTCCGGTAAAATTATTACTCGGTTGCAAAGATTTTTCAACCAGTGTCGCCTGGCTAGAAGCGGGCCGGTTTAAATTAATCGATTTTTTGGCTAAAAAACTGTATGAATCAATTTGATGCCAGTTTCAATGTTTATTAAGGGGTGAAACTCCTTATTGTTTTCACTCTGTCCGTCCGTCCGTGTGTCCGTCCGTCCGTCGAACGCTAGAGCACGAACGGTTCAACTTTTCAAATTCTTTTTTCACATTTCGAAACTACCATGTGCTGGCCACAAGCCTATTGTTTTTTTTAAACAATTGGTAAAACCGGTCGTTCATAAAAAATCAAAACACTTAAACACATATAACAATTGCATGCATGCATACTATATCTTAAATATTTATAACTCGACATATAATACTACTTTACATTTCATTAAACTATAGCTTTTGGCTTGCGATTCCTCATCATAAACATAAATATGAGCGAATAAATTTCACGTGAACACCACAAGTGTCACGTGACAAGCACTCCTAAATTAACTTATACTGATGTTAGTTAGTACTTTCTCCACGTAGTTTCTTGCGTTCTCTCACGTTCTCCCTTGCTTACGTGCGTTTGCAACGGTTTATCTCTCATCAAATGAATGGAAATGTTTTTGTTTTTATCGTGTCAGTATCTCTGTCTGTCCGTCTATCCGTTGGCACCATAACTCTCGAACGGTAGAATATTTTAATTGTTTTTTTTTTTGGGAGACCATTCATGATCTGTAAGCAAATTCTGAGTTCGTTTGATGATCAAATACGGTTAAAGGTCACATTGTTAACAATACTAACCCTAGATATGTACTACATCGTTAGAAATTTTTGGTCAAATAATATTCAACCCTGTACATGGCTTCACGCTATGATCGGGAAAACGCGAGAATCTTGTGGAAACGTATCTCACATTGACAACGATGTTACGTCAATTTTACCTATGCGAACGACCCGTACGTCTGTCCGTCCAACCAACGGGGCGACGACTGTACGACGGCATGACCTTTTTTTAATCACATGCACAAAAGGAGGCCGAATTTGAACCTGGGTCTAATAAGCCACGCCAATTGTTCTCTATAAATCCCACCCCCCTAGATACCCATTAAATGAACTGGCAACTCTCAAATATTTTAAACTGACACTTACACCAATTAGTAGTTTTAAGTTTAAGTTTTTAGTTTAAGTAGTTATTTTAATTAATTTGTGAAGGTCTGCCCATACATAACGGAGCAGGAGAAGCAATCTATTGATGATGCGAGACATGGTCGCGGTGGTCGCCTTTCTAGGCCAAAGCCAATGACTCTTTTAAATCGTACATTAATTGGATTTTCCAAACTGACTGAAATATTACCTGTTAAGTTGTTAACAACGGTTGTTAAGCAATAAAATCAATTTTTATTATTTTAAGATTATTATACTTATTGTTTTGCTACACATATATACGGATTTGTAAATCAAAACTTACGGTGCTTCTCCAATTATCATTGTTCCTTGATAATCGTTAAAAATACTGTCATTCCATCGTAATTTGTGATACCCACATTTTTGGATTCGGTACATTGAAAGTTTAAAACGGATTTATAATAGCGATAAGATTGAATGCATACGATATCAATTAAAGTAAATTACGGATATAAAATAAAAATTAATAAAGGACCCTCCAAAAGGGAAAAGTGTTGCTAGAGGAGGGTGCACCAAAAAGAATAAAACAAAATTGTCTCAATTTTCTAGTTACGATTTAAATACTAGTATTTAATTTTAATAAATGTGTCCATTTAACATTTTAACAATACTGTCGACCCGGCCGTCAGGGGGGATAGATCAGTGAGACTTTGATGAAAAGTTCTTATTTTGAAATATTAGTAACTTTACGCTTCTAACATATCACAAACCCCATACAATCAAGGGCAATACCCTGGGCAAAAACCCTCTGGAATAATCTCTGTGAAGTAATGTCCATAATGTTGTCATAGTTTTGGAAATACGAGAATTATGCATATACTTGTTTAACGTGACCGTGAATGACGTTACGTATGTTTTGACGTTAGGTCGAAGTTTAACCTGTTGTTGATGAATGCTTGCAACAGTTTAGTAAAGGGGGACAACCGGCTGTTCATCTCTAACTAAAGAAGAGTGTCACTAATAATTTTTAATATTTTTTGGGTAACCATTTACGACCTTCTAGCTAAAGCTAATTTCTAACTAGGACATTGTAGATCAAATATCATCATGCATTGTACGATGGCGTTATCAGGTTCAATTCAGTTACGCATATGATTTTACTCTTTGGTTGGGGCATATTAATTTTTTTTAATAAAAAGAAACTTTTTGGACAAAATTAACGACATTACGACTTTCCAGCGAAAGTTAAGTCTTTGGGATGGTCGCTTATGTCAAAGGGTAACAGGATATGGTCAGGGATCGCACTTTTTCAATTGTGCGTCACATTCGGCTCGTAAACTTGGACACCCGTGTGTGGCAAATATATTGACAAGGGAGTGATTGACCGAATAAGTGCGGCCTTTGCCCCCTATTTTGCAGCAATAGAGGCCCCCAGGTAACGATAAACTATCGTTTCTTAGTAACCCGTGTAATTTTGATGTAGTTTTTAGGGGAAAATATTGGACCTCCACTTAGCACACCAGAGCCGAGGAATTCAATTTTACTTTACCCAAAGTCTATACCAATTTACTAGGCATTGCCATGGCAACGCTTAAATCCTATGCAAAATCGGCTAAGTTCATCCCGTTGACAACCAACCCGGTCATCGTGATTTTTTTCATGATTTTAATTTGTTCAATTTTATAGTGGAGGTGTTATGGGGGGGGGGGGTAAAAAACCTGCGTCCAACAGATTTAGCTTAAAATCTATAAAACCAAAACAATGCATGACGACTTTTGTTTAAAATCCATTTTTCGAGATGATTGCGTCAACTACGTACGTTGACTTTATCCCCCCTATCACACCTCCACTATAAAATTGTCCACACGATGAAAAATAAATCAAGTCTCTAGCATGACCCAATCGGGCACACAAGTGTACCGAAGCTCAAAAAACATGATTTTGTTATACTTAAATTTTACGTTATTCATGACCAATAGGGTTTGAGCAATGGTATGATTATTATAAGCATTAAAACGTCTTTATAACATAATTTATTTGAGAATTTTGGATGCATTCGTTGATGAGAAGGAGGGGTTTAAAGAACCCCTTATCATAATTATTTTCCTTTGGTGATAATTACTCTAGTACCTTAAGCAAAAAAAAATCAGGAAAGGTGTTGATCGGTTAGCAACCGGAAATGGGCTAAATTGAAGTGGGAATTTTTGGGCTCATTGAATTTGAGCTTTTAAATGTACAGTAACTAAGGAAAAATGCAAATTTATATGGTCTTATGGCAGTCGTTGCGAACAGTCCTCTAATGGTGTAGTTCTTCAGACCTCGTTAACTGTTCTTGATAATGGAAAAGGCTATGTAAATCGCTTCCCCATTGTACTTGTATCAAACTACAATAAAATTAAGAACATAAGGTTCACAATCCCTAGCTAATATAGTCAATCTATCTGATTTTTTTTAAAACCGTTCAAAACTTCCCATCTTTATTACTCATGTAATCTTTTCCCTGGCATGGACTATCATGTATTGTGCATTTGAAAAAATAATTGAGGAAAACTCTCCATTTAAAAATTATTCTTAATAACACATTAACATTTATTATTCGAAAATCATTCTTTTCATTATCTATAGCATTTTTCACACATTTTGTAGTGATTTCTTTTTTCATGTGATTTCTTGTGACAATAGCTCATTCCCCAGCTGAATTGACATTTCCTGCTCCATCTGAGTTTGCCTACTTCCTCCATCAGAATTAGCATCCTCTTTCTATCCGAATTGAAATCCTGCCTCCATCTCAATTTAAATCTTGTCGCCGTTCAAGCAGCTCCGGTCCAGTTAGAGATGTCTTCAGACTATGACGCTACTATCGGCAGATTAGCCGTCTTAACCCCCAAGTAACTCGGTAGCTAGGGCACCGATAATAGGTACATAGACCGCCCTAAAAGATTAGAATTGACAATAGGGGCTTGAGAGTTTATACAAATAGCAGTTCAAACCACGACAATATTAATTTACAGTCTTAGTTTGGGCTGCTACGCATATATCCATCTCCGAGTTACTATATTATGAAATTGAATTTGATAATTGTCAATTCTAATCTTTTTTTATGCAATTTTAGTAATGATGTATTCAAACAGCGATATCTAGAAATGGCAAACAAAACGTTAGTTTTTATCGAAACATAACTAAAAGATACAACAAAACGATAATAAAGGGTAATAAATAAAAATCCAAATGTTAAAAAACATTCACATATCCCAACAATAGTTTTAGTTTTCAGCTACGGCTTCTTCGCTTTCTTCGTAATCTTCGTTTTGTTCGTAAATTTTGGGAAAAAACTGAACTGGGATTGGGAATTTCCTAACAAAATTGCCCGGATTTCCCAATGTAAAAAAATCCCGATTTCCAAAACAATTTTATGTAAAAGTGGGTCCCTAGAAATTGCCTAGATTCTTCTGATTTCTCGATTTGTCCCAAAAAAGTCCCGGCAACCTTATCAATCGAAGTTTTTTTACCAGTGCCGTCTGCCTAGAAGCGGGCCGGTTTTGAATTAATAGATTATTTTGACCAAAAAGCTGTGTGAAGCAATATTATGCGAGTTTCAATGATTATTAAGTGTTGAAAACACTTTATGCGAATAACCCGTCCGTCTGTCCGTCCGTCCGTCCGTCTGCCCGTCCGTCTATCGGGTCGATAAGTGACGAATGGCTTGACATACAATCACCAAATTGTGTACACTTGTTCCTTGGGTCATGTCTTCAAGTACCACGAAAAGTGTGCATGGAACCAATAGAGTAGGAATTAAACTATAGTTTTAAGTCATTTATGTATGGACCTTTGGTACTTCTTCCTATGGTTCAAATACTTAGTTTTTATTTCAAAACGTTCCTTCACATATCCCTTATTGATTCCAAAATAAAATTGGAATAATTTATCCATCAGAGGAGATAGCTTCATATTAAAATTATTAGTATTTGCAATGTTATTTAGGTAAGGTTGCGTTTTTTAATATGAATGTTTTAAATGTACGACTATGCGAGTAAAAGAAAGAGTTGAACTCTAGTTGAATTGAGTTTTCGGGTAGTTGTGTCGTACCTGTCATGATGCCGGAACTTTATCGCACGTTAATTAGTATTAGTCTAATTTTATGTTAACAAGTTAAGATAAGAAGAATTGTAGAATCAAGTGGAAATTTCTAGACGTAAATTGTTGTATGTATGATATATGATATCTGGTTTCTCTGAATAATTTGGGAGAGTCTAAATTTCAGTTATTTGTAATACAATATAATATGTACTTAAAATATGATTGTAAAAGGTAGAATTTGTCCATGGCTTGGGAAGAATGACCAGAGAAAAAGCATGTAAAAGAATATCATTATATCTGGAGAGGAATAAACTGAAGTTCATTCGTAGTTGTAGAGGAATATTTTCACTTTAGAGGCATTTCATATTTTCGAATTTTATCAATTAAAATTGCCATTTTTTGTAGAATTTGATTTTATGTTTGCTTAATTCATTTCGCCGTGCATATACATTGCTAGGGAAGATTTCTTGGTTTAACACTGGTTAAACTAGCGATTTGAAAAGAAGATTTAGGGAAGTTGTAAAAGTCATATTTATGTTCATAAATATACAGTCCACACACATTAATTTTGCCGTACTCGTAGTCCACACTACAGGTCAAGAGTAAGGCGAAGTTCGAACTTGGGTCAAATCAGTCACACCCCCATAAATTAAACCCCCCAAAAAACCATTAAATTTTAAAACTGCCGCTTAGGTAGTTTACATTATACTCTATGTCTATCATTTATACATGATAATACCCTGAAGCTACATTTCAGAGTGCGAAACCCGGGCGTTTTCTGGAAATTGAGATATGGGGTTTAAACGATTCCTATGAGTAATAGAACATCTTTGACACATAAGGGACCACTCCCAGTGACACCAGGGTGCGAAACCCGGGCGTTTTGGGGAAATTGAGATATGGGTCTTAAACGATTCCCATGAGGTATACAACATCTTTGACGTATACAGGACCACTCCTACTGACACCAGGGTGCGAAACCTGATGTTTTCAACACCTGTTACACCCATTACATCGGTTTATTTCTCAGCGTATCATTTAATTAAAATTGGAACATACTATATTGGTTATTAAAGCGTGAAGCCCGGGTCGTGAAAGGTTTTTGTTTTTATCGTATCTATGCCTGTCGGTCTACGCGTTTGCACTATAACTCTCGAACGGTAAAATATTTTAATTGTTTTTTTTCTGTGAGATCATTCATGATCTTGTAACAAGTAAGGGAATTTCATAAATTAGACAAAAATATAACCAAGCGGGGATAGAACCCAAGTCTCTCTAATCCTAGTTTCAAGCACTTGCCCACTGGCCTAGAAGGTTAATTATTGAATTGGTATCGATAATTCCTGACTTGTGTTATTAAGAGTTCGTTTATCTCCATCTTCGGAGTAACTCAGAGCCTATTCGTGTCATCTTAATGCTCAGATAGGGAGAATTTATCATACGCTGATGGATTTCTGTATTCAGTGTAATGAGGATCACATCAGGTTATAATCTGTAAGCGAATTCTGACAGTAAGTTTGTTTGATTATCAATTACGGTTAAAGGTCACATTGTTAACAATACTAACCCTAGACGTGAACTACATTGTTAGAAACGTTCGGTCAAATGTTATTCAACGCTGTACATAGCTTCACGCTATGATCGGGGAAACGCTAGAATCTTGTGGAAACGATTCTCACATTGACAGCGATGTTACGTCAATTTTACGTATGCGAACGACCCGTCCGTCTGTCCGTCCAACCAACAGGGCGACGACTGTAGGACGGCATGACCTTTTGTATACACATGCACAAAAGGAGGCTGAATTTGAACTTGGGTCTAATAATCCACGCCAATTGTTCTTTATAAATCAAAACCCCCCAGATACTCATTAAATGAACTGTAAATTCTCAAATATTTTAAACTGACGCTTTCACCAATTAAGTAGTTATTTTAATTTATTTGTGAAGGTCTGCCCACACATAACGGAGCAGGAGAAGCAATCTTTGGATGATGCGAGATATGGTCGCAATGGTCGCCTTTCTAGGTTAAAGCAAGGATCCTTTCAAATCCTCCAATAATTGGATTTCACGATCTGACTGAAATATTACCTGGCAAATTGTTAACAACGGATTCAAATTAAAAAAACTAGTTTTGGGTAGATTATAAAGATAACGGAGAATAAAATGTCATCCTTGCAGTTAATCGGAGTCCTTATTAAATGAACTAACCTTGTAGAGTACTTTAAACTTAATATAAAAAAAAATAAAATTAATATGTTCAATTTCCATAAAGCAATACTAAATGAATATCTTGTACTATTTAATGAAACAGTCAACAATGCAAAAACCTAAACATATTGCAGTACAGCTTAAGATTTATTTATTTATTTCAAACTTTTCATTTCAAAACCGCTATTCCAGTTAGAATTGCCCCCCAGCCCCACCATTTACATTTTTTTTAAATTTAAACATCCGCTTTTTTGTCGATACATTCATTCATTATTTTTTCTTGGTAATCCAAAGTGGAGTTAATGTTTTTATTAAAAATTTAGTACAAAAGTCGCTTAAAAAGACTAAAGAAACGGCAGGAGCTTGTTGGTTTTGGACATAAATATATTATTTATAGGCAGTTAAACAGTTTAACACAACGGCTACAAAATTAAACAAATATAACATCAGATTGGAATACAAATTAATTTTGATAAACACGATAAACACCAGCTAAACAAACAAAGCGAAAGCGGAATTTAGACCTAGTACAATAAATCTTATGATTTTATTTGCCAAATCCCAAGGCAGACAAACAGAGTAACAATAAGAACATTAAATTCCTTGACCCTGCATTCCGTTGGCTTTTGTTCAAACACATTTATTCCCAAGACAGCAGTTTCGTATCGAGCATTCATTAGTTTTAGCTCAATAATTAAGTTCCCAATTTTCATTTATCTTCGTTTTTTGATCCCGAAAAGATAACTTGATTCCAAATTAAATACATAATTGTCTCCTTTCATAATGAAGAACGGGATAGGGCTTTTGATCCTGATCGCGACGCTGGTTCTCGTAAGTTGTTTAACCGAATTCATGAACGTTTTTGAAATTTATAAAAATTTTAAACAGGTTTTATGCAAAGTTTCATCCTCTCTGAGGACTGTTGATGGCATTACTAATTGATTCTTTAAAAGTTGCTAATCTTTTGTACTGAATAGAGCATATCCGGTCGAAAAGCTTTGCCTAAACCGAAAATAAATGATAAAGTACTTTCTCCTGAGAAACAACACTACGTCGTCGAAAAATTCAAAACGTTTAACAAGTGCAACTCGGATAAGAATAATACTCAAATTTCAAATAAAATCGCGATGGCAGTCGCAGGGAAAGTATATTACAAGCCTTGTGAAGACCAATCGGATATGGTAAGTGGATATCATCAGTTTTAAGTAAATGTTGGGGATTTTTATAACCTCAAACTGATACAATGTTGGGCGCTAATGATAAATAACAGCGTCGAATAGTTCAATTCTTAATTATATTGTTTTACTTCTCCGGGTGCCAGGAGTAGTTACATCATGAATTGGCAAATTAGGATTCCTTTAGAAACAAATCTTAAAACACTATCATCTTCAATTTCATGATCAAAATAATTAGAATGGGTTTCAAACACTTTTTGTATTCAGTTTGCAGTTTAAATTTTACGAGTACGATATTTATCGAGGAATTTGATAAAAATAGCAACAGCTCGATGAGTTGACCCTGGGGGGCTGGCAGAGGTATACCAAAAACCGGTGCTTAACATGCTAATTAAGTTTTTGCTAAGGCTAGTAGAATCGGACCGAAGGTGCAATGTTTTCAATTTTTCAAGAATCCGAAAAATACCTTTCGGGTGCTTTATAGATTAGTTTTAAAGCTTACAACAGACTAGTTTTAAAGAACGTCTAACAATGGCCACTCTAAACGGATGAAACTTAGCGCTAAACTGATGAATATTCAACTCGCTGAAAGAGCATGCGAAAGGAACTTTACAAGCACCCTACTACTCACAATCAGTACAGACTGATCTTTTCCATGTGCGAAATATGCTAAAGTCGTAACTAAAATTGTTTAATTTTTTAGTGTCTATTCAGATGCGTCTTAAAAGCGACTAATTTGATGATTGACGGGGATCTCGAAACTAGCACGTTATTTCCGTCATATTTTAATGAAATATTCAACGTTGGTGACGTTCCGAGGCAAACCGAGCTTAAAAAGCACTATCTTGCATGTCATAAAGAGAAAGCAGGTAAATTGCTGTGTTTTTAATTATTTGTGCTGTGAATTTGTTTTTTTAACCTACTTAACAATTGTGATTTAAAACAGGTACAAACCCCTCTGACACAACTTGTGCTTCAACCGAAAAGTTTTTTGATTGCTTTGTTGAAAAGTTTAATATGGTAAGTGGTATTAAAATGTCGTATTTCATTGCAAATGATTTGGCTGGTGAAAGCTGAAGGATAATGGACGAAAGATTTCGCACTCAAGAGGTTAATTTATTTTATTTGATGAAGGTTTGTGACGTGAACTGGAAAAAGGAGTAGAAATCCAATTCCCGACGTAAGAAATTTGAATTTTCAACATTGCTATAGGGTTTTCAATGGAACCGATTGCCCAAACTGACGAAAAAAAATATTTTAAATTGTAAAGAATTAACGAGCAATAAAATGAATCTTAATCGTGTTCAGATTGATAAAATATTTGTCTTGCGAGACAATTCATTTTTGAATTATGTTAACTTCCCTTTACCTTTACATTCATCCTGAAAGTCTATCGTTTTTTATTACAGCTTTGCATCGTCGAAAACTCTTAATTTATAATTCCTCAAAGCCAAACAAACAAAAGAATTGAAGAAAACGCTAGTTACATTTTGCATTTACATTCATCCGCAGAGTTTGAAGTTTTTATTCTTGTTTTTCATTCTCATAAATCCTTTATTTCTTAATGCCGCATGCCGTATAAACGAAAAGCATAATATATGAAAAAATAAAATTTTAATCTGCAATGGAGGATGATTTAGGAATTTCAGCGGCAAAATAGAGTAACAATGAAGATATTAACGCTTAATATCCTAAAACGACCTTCAATTATTGACTTCAACTCTCATACAAACCCATGAACATTTTAGTCGTAGTCGTCCATTAATTAAATTTAGGAATAATTATTTCTCTGCTTAAGATTCCCGCAATTTTCTCCTTTTCATCATGAAGACAATTTTAAGGCTTTCAATCCTGATTACTACAGTGACACTGGTAAGTGGCTAATTTCAATTTGTAGTCTTAAGGGGACCAGGAGGTCTCGGGCCAAATATTTGGCTTGTAACAAAATCATTTTTTATTGAGGCCAGAATTATATTTACTGACTATGTTTATGATCACGTGATATACTTATTGCCGGCCAATTTTTAGACCAAAAAGCCTCTTCAAAATCATTGGTTGCTGAAAAAAATCCAAGTCGAAATTAAAGTTTGAGGTTATCCGGGGATTATTATATTCAGTTTCTAGTTTTTTGCAGTACAACATACTAACCGGATATGGTCTCAAAACTCTTGTGTTAAAATAGCGGTGTAGCCGCTCCCATTACATTTTATTTAATTAATAATTGTTATTATTTCGATTTCAAAACTTATGTATAATTTGAGACAAAGCGTTTTTGTTAATATGTTGTGAGTGCTCTCTGGTGAGTCTAATGTCCAAAGCAAGCGAATGCGAAATGAAGAAGAGGAGCACACGCAGCAACAGACACTTTTTTTGTTCATGCAAGCAACAAGCAAGTTGTATTTTTCTCTGTACTTTTCCCGATTCTTAGTTAAATTAAATATTCTAAATTAATTATAACTATCGGTCTAATTTCCACTTCATTTCTATTCCTAGTAGCATAAGGTTGCAGGTTAGGGACTCTCCAGTTGAGGATTGTTTTATGAAAGTTTGGAGTTCGGAAAGTCAGAGACAAGGCCAGTTGAGGCTTTAAAGATAGAACATCACACATACAAACCAGTTGAGGTTAAAGTACATGAAACATAGACCGGTTGAGGTCAGATCATAGCTCCAGGCCAGTTGAGGTCATACACAGGGTTTCAGCAGCTATCGAAGGAAAAGAGGGGAAACGCCCGTACAAGCGGCCAATCATTATTAAACGGATTAGGGATTATTCATGGTGTGATGATGTTGTGCTTTCAATTACACAGAGCATCTGAAGTACTGAACCGGATGTAGATGGCGCAGTGGCAAGGGATCCAAGCCTTATTTCAGAAGAGAAGCGGAATGAAGCCGCCAGTATGTTTAAAGTTTTTGATACTTGCGGGTTTCACAAATATACTTTTGCGGCAATAAATATGGAGCGGTCCCTTACGACTCAACCGTCTTACAAAATTTGTGAACCGAAATCTGGCTGTATAAGTAATTCATTTAGAATTTTTTAATTACCTGAAACAATTAGGCACTGTTTCTAGTTTTCACCGTTTCAAAACCATCTGAACCATTTCTTTTGACGTTTGCACCAAAAAAAAACTTGAGTATAAAAGTGCGAAGTGAACTGCTCTATTTCATTTTTTGACTAAAAAAGATTCTTTGTTTGGCAATATTGTTTTGAAAATTATAAAACATGATTTGAAAGCTCTACACCACAACATATCGCTTGTACGGATGGTGAATTAATGGAGCAGGAAGCGTGATTGAAATATCAAAAGTACGTTTTCCCTCCTCCAATGTTACTTCTTCATTAAGTTTGGGTCAAAGCCAAAAAAGTCGGCCCTATTCGGACAAACTGGATATTCTACCATACACTAATAAAGATTGAAATTTTATAATGCAACGGCATTAAAAAGACAAATAGCGTTAATTATCTCCTCTTAAATTAAACATTTATTAACATTTTTCTTTCAGTTTTAAAATTACCGTGCTCGTTGCTCGGAACTGATTATGCTTAAATATTTCAGTGCCTATTCAAATGAGTTATGGTTGTGGCTGATTTGATGAGTGATGGCAAGTTGGAACGTAGTTTCAAATTTGCACACGCATTTCTAAGCATATTCAAATTTAAAGAACACCCTGAAAAACGTGTTCAATTCAGCCAACGTTAACTGGAATGCCATGACGAGAAAGCAGGTAAAGTTTTATGTTTTAAGATCGGTTACACTATTGCTTATCTGTAAGTTTTTTTAGCCCGACTACAAGGGTTTATAAGATCATGTCAATGTCTGTCCGTCTGTCTGTCTGTCTGTCTGTATCCACGATAACTCGAGTTATACTGGTCCGATTAACTTCAAATTTGGTACAGAGGGGGTTCGGGTAAATTTAGGAATCAAGTTCGAAGATGGGTAAAGTCGGTCCATACGTTGACCCGTGGGGGGCCTGCGAACCCTATAGGGTTTTCTGAAGATAGGTTTGGAAGCACCATATTTTGCATGGTGGCTGATCGAGGTTCTAAAACTTCAAATCCAACATTTGATTCACAAAATTGTGGCCAAAATTGACCCTAGTGAGCGACCCATCATGCGGGTTTTCTGAAAACTAACCTAGAACGCTCAAATTTGGCATACAGTTAGAATATGATATTGCAAAAGCAAATATGACCAATTGTGGACATAAAATTGCTTCTATAGACCCTAATCGGTGACCCATAAGGGTTTTCTGAAAACTAACCTATAACGCCCAAATTGGACATACAGTTAGAATATGATACTGCAAAAGCAAATATGACCAATTGTGGACATAAAATTGCTTCTATAGACCCTAATCGGTGACCCATACGGGTCCTAGAACGCCCAAATTTGACATACAATTAGAATATGATACTGCAAAAGCAAATATGACCAATTGTGCACAATAGGTTGCATCTATAGGTCCTGTTGGGTGAACCATTTGATTTTCTTGATACTTGGATTTATAAAGCAAAGTTAGAAAGAAATTGGATACCTTGCTGGATTTTAAATAAAGTCTAAATATTATATTACTTTAATATTATAAACTATTAATATTACTTAGAGTCAGGCTATAATAAGTTGTACAGGGAAGTTTTTAAGTTTAATATCTACACGATTTTTAACAGAGACAGTCCCATCCGATAGCACGGATCCCACCTGCGAATCAACTAAGAAGTTTTTTTCCTGCCTCTTGGGAAAGTTTCAGCAGGTGAGGAGAAGAAATATGATATTTGTGTCCGAACTGCCAGAATCAAGGTTCCATGCAGTATTTACTGCGAAGAATTTACATTTCTAACTTCATAAACCCGAGAAGTAGATGAGGGTTTGAAATTTAGGAAACAAGGTTTTTAAGCGGTTTGGTTATTAGCTCGTCTTATCAAAATAGGATCGGAGGTCACACCAGTACGTCTGTTCGTTCGTATGTTCGGGGTTTTTGTCTAAATAAATCAATACAAATAGAAACATATTACTAACTATTACTTCCCGGCAACCTAAAAAATACCAATTTTGGGGACCTCGTTTAAGCAAAAAAACTTATCGGTACAACTCTATTTAGCCCGACTCTTTGGGGCACTTTAAATTTTAAATGATATGAATATATTTTCTATGGAAACATATGCCATTATTTTTCTACCGGTTTTTGTCTAGGTTTAAAATACATACAAATACATACTTCCACAAAATGACCCGTACGGGTCAACCAATGGACCGATTTTGCCCATCTTCGAACTTTACTCCTAATTTTACAAAAAACTGGTGTGTACTAAATTTGGTGACGTTATGTCACTCTGTTCGATAGTTATCGTGCTTTTCCACAGACAGGACACTGCCTCGATTCAATAAGCCCTCGGAGTCGGGCTAAAAAATCAGGAAATTTGTAAATTGTGGGGAAAAAACTGTGTACTGGGAATTTTCTAACAAAGTTGCCTTGATTTCCCAATATAAAAATATCCCGATTTTCCAAACAATTGTTCGCAAAAAAATTCCGGTAAAATTATTACTCGGTTGCAAAGGTTTACACCAGTGCCGCCTGGCTAGTAGCGGGCCGGTTTAAAATTAATCGATTTTTTGGGCTAAAAAACTGTATGAATCAATTTGATGCCAGTTTCAATGTTTATTAGGGGATGAAACTCCTTCTTGTTTTCACTCTGTCCGTCCGTCCGTGTGTCCGTCCGTCCGTTGAACGCTAGAGCACGAACGGTTCAACTTTTCAAATTATTTTTTCTAATTTCGAAACTATCATGTGCTGGCCACAAGCCTATTGTTTTTTTAAACAATTGGTAAAACCGGTTGTTCATAAAAAATCAAAACACTTAAACACATATAACAATTGCATGCATACATACTATATCTAAAATATTTATAACTCGACATATAATACTTTACATTTAATTAAACTATAGCTTTTGGCTTGCGATTCCTCATCATAAACATAAATATGAGCGAATAAATTTCATGTGAACACCCCAAGTGTCACGTGACAAATACTCTTAAATTAGCTTATCTTATACTGATGTTAGTTAGTACTTTCTCCACGTGGTTTCACCCCTTGCTTACGTGCGTTTGTAACGGTTTATTTCTCATCAAATGAATGGAAATGTTTTTGTTTTTATCGTTTCAGTATCTCTGTCTGTCCGTCTATCCGTTGGCACTATTGTAGAGTACTTTAAACTTAATATAAAATTAAACTAAAATGTTCAATTTCCATAAATCAATACTAATTGAATATCTTGTACTATTTAATGAAACAGACAACAATGCAAAAACCTAAAAATATTGCAGTACAACTGAAGATCTATTTATTTATTTCAAACTTTTCATAATAATGCATACCCATAACACGAGTCAAAACGGTTATTTCGGTTAGCATTACCCCGCCCCACTTATTTACATTTTTTTAAATTTAAACTTCCGCTTTTTTGTCGATACTAGGAAATCAATTCATTAATTTTTTTTTCAGTAATCCAAAGTGGAGTTTATATTTTTATTAAAAATTTAGTACAAAAGTCGTTTAGAAAGACTAAAGAAAGTAAAGAAACATTCCCGCTCGGGGCGCTGACTGAGGAACAACCACGCTGCACTCTTCTCTTCAATTTAATATTTTAATATTTTGATTTGGTAATTTTTATCTATACTTTACTTATTTTAACTATTGGAAATTTGTTAAAATTTAACCCTACACACCTAAGTTATCTAAATGTTGTCGAAAATCAGTCGAAATTACCATTTATATTAGTGAAAAGTGATGTAGTTTATAAAATTCATCCTGTCGACTGGATCCTTCAGCACATGGGGCAACGTGGGATCTTCATCACCAGTCACTCAACTTCTGCTCGTCAAGTCCTCAGTCAGTTAGCCTTTTTGGCCAAGGAGTACCTTGGTAATTGGTCAATTCACGACCTGCGGCGTATCAATTCGGTCTTCACTTCGTAAACTCGTAGATCTAAATTAATAAGTTGTAAGTAAATGGGTTTTTTTTATATATTTTTTCCCAAACCAAACTGTTAGTTATACGGTTACTATTCGACATTTTTAGCTATTGTATGTAGAATAATTCCAGTTCGATTGTGGAACCCGCTTCCAGCGCTTGGCGTTCCAGGCTGCACGGTCGGGGTCGAAATAGTATTCACTTTCGAGTGTACGAATTACAAAATTTTAATTATGTTTTAGTAGTAATGGCTTAGATAGGATGTAAACTCGCCAAAATATCTGCATGCTGCTTGTGCAGTGTTCAAGTGGTTTCGTGTATTTAAATTTAAATATTGTAGTTAATTTTACAGATTTAACTTAATCATTCACTGTTCATCCATGCAAATAATACGCTGAGTATAAATAAATCTCATTATTATTATTATTATAGAAACGGCAGGAGCTTGTTGGTTTTGGACATAAATATATTATTTATAGGCAGGAAAACCAACAGTTTAACACAACGGCTAGAAAATTAAACGAATTTAACATGAGATTTGAAGGCAAATTAATTTTGATAAACACGTCGTTCCAGTTAAACAAACAAAGAGAAAGCAGAATTTAGACCGATTACAATAAATCTTATGATTCTATTTTCCAAATCCCAAGGCTGACAAACAGAGTAACAATAAGAACATTAAATTGCTTAACCCTGCATTCCGTTGGCTTTTGTTCAAACCCATTTATTCCCAAGACAGCAGTTTCGTATCGAGCATTCATTGGTTGTAACTCAATAATTAAGTTCCCAGTTTTCATTTATCTTCGTTTTTTGATCCCGAAAAGATAACTTGATTCCAAATTAAATACATAATTGTCTCCTTTTATTATGAAGAACGTGATCGGGCTTTTGATCCTGATCGCGACGCTGGTTCTCGTAAGTTGTTTAACCGAATTCAGGAACGTTTTTGAAATTTATAAAAAAATTTAAACAGGTTCTATGCAAAGTTTTATCCTCTCTGAGGACTGTTGATGGCATTACTAATTGATTCTTTAAAAGTTGCTAATCTTTTGTACTGAATAGAACATATCCGGTGGAAAAGTTGTGCCTAAACCTAAACCGAAACCAAATCCTAAACTACTTTCTCCTGAGAAACAAATTTACGTCGTCGATAAATTCAGAAAATTGGACCAGTGCAATGGGAAAACTACTCAAATTGCCAATAAAATCTCGCTGCCAATCGGAATGGGAATGACTTACAAGACTTGTGAAGACAAATCGGATATGGTAAGTAAAGCATCAGTTTTGAGTAAATGTACGGGATTTTTATACCCTCTAGCTACAATCAAACTGATAATAATATAATGTTAGGAGCTAACGATAAATAACGGCCTCAAATATTTCATTTAATTCCCAGTGGTTGTCGCATTTTGAATTTGCAAATTAGGAACGTTTAGAAACAACACTTAAACTCCACTATCATCTTCAATTTCATGATCAAAATAATTACAAAGGGCTAAAGACGCTTTTTATATTCAGTATGCCGTTAACATTTTACGAATACTATATTTATCGAGGAATTTGATAAAAAATACATCAACCCGATGAGTTGACCCGATGGGGCTGGCAGAGATACCCCAGAAACCGGTGTTTAACATTCTAATTAACTTTTTGGTATAGCTAGTAGAAGGACAGGAGGTGCAATGTTTTCAATTTTTCAAGAATCCAAAAAACACCTTTCGGGTGCTTTAAGGATATTACTTTTAAAGTTTTAACGTCTAACAATGGTCGCTCAAAACGTATGAAACCCAGCGCTAAACTGATGAATATTCAACTCGCTCAAAGAGCACTCGAAAGGAACTTTACAAGCACCCTACTACTCACAATCAGTAATGACTGATCTTTTCCATGTGTGAAATATGCAAAAGTCGTAACTAAAATTGTTTAATTTTTTAGTGTCTATTCAGATGTGTCTTACAAAAGTCTACTCTGATGATTGACGGGGATCTCGAAGCTAGCACGTTCTTTCAGGCATATTTTAATGACACATTCAAAATAGAAAATGACGTTCCGAGGCAAACCGAGCTTAAAAAGCACTATCTTTCATGCCATAAAGAGAAAGCAGGTAAATTGCTGTGTTTTTAATTATTTGTGCTGTGAATTTGTTTTTTTTAACCTACTTAACAATTGTGATTTCCAACAGGTACAACCCCCTCCGACGCAACTTGTACTTCAACCGAAAAGTTTTTTGATTGCTTTGTTGAAAAGTTTGATATGGTAAGTGGTATCAAAATGTGGTATTTGCAAATGATTAGGCTGAGAAATCTCAATGGATAATGGAGAAAAGATTTTGCAGTCAAGAGGTTAATTTATTTTATTTAATGAAGGTTTGTGACTCGAAATGGAAAAAAGAGTAGAAATCCAATTCCCGACGTAAGAAATTTGAATTTTCAACATTCCCACAGTGATTTCAATGGAACCGATTGCCCAAGCCCAAACTGACGAAAAAAAATATAAATTGTAAAGAACTTAACGAGCAATAAAATATATCTTAATCCTGTTGAGATTGATAAAACATTTGTCTTGCGAGTCTGTTTGAATCATGCTAACTTCGCTTTAAGTTTACATTCATCCTGAAAGTTTATTGTTTTTTATTACTGCTCTGCATCGTCTAAAACTCTTAATTCCTCAATGCCATAACCAAACAAGAGAATTGAAGAAAACGTTAGTTACATTTTGCATTTACATTTATCCGCTGAGTTTGAAGTTTTTATTCTTGCTTTTTATTCTCATAAATCCCTTATTTCTTAATGCCGCATGGCGTATAAACGAAAAGCATAATATAAGAAAAAATAAAATTTTAATCTGCAATGGAGGATGATTTAGGAATTTCAGCGGCAAAATAGAGTAACAATGAAGATATTAACGTTTAATACCCTAAAACGACCTTCAATTATTGACTTCAACTCTCATACAAACCCATGAACATTTTAGTCGTAGTCGTCCATTAATTAAGTTTTGGAATAATTATTTCCCTGCTTACTTATTGTCAAATTCACGCAATCAGCTACTTTTCATTATGAAGATAATTTTAAGACTTTCAATCCTGATTACTACAGTGACACTGGTAAGTGGCTAATTTCAATTTGTAGTCTTAAGGGGACCAGGAGGTCTCGGGCCAAATATTTGGCTTGTAACAAAATCATTTTTTATTGACGCCAGAATTATATTTACTGACTATGTTTATGATCACGTGATATGCTTATTGCCGGCCAATTTTGAGACCAAAAAGCCTCTTCAAAATCATTGGTCGCTAAAAAAAATCCAAGTCGAAATTAAAAATTGAGGTTATTCAGGAATTACTATATTCAGTTTCTAGTTTTTTGCAGTACAACATACTAACCGGATATGGTCTCAAAACTCTAGTGTTAAAACAGCGGCCAGTCATTATTAAACGGATTAGGGATTATTCAAGGTGTGATGACGTTGTGCTTTTAATTAAACAGAGCATCTGTAGTACTGAACCAGGTATAGATGGCGCAGTGGCAAGGGATCCAAGCCTTATTTCAGAAGAGAAGCGGAATGAAGCCGCCAGTATGTTTAAAGTTTTTGATACTTGCGGGTTGCACAAACATACTTTTGCGGCAATAAATGTAAGGAATTAATTTAGAATTTTTTAATTACATGAAACAAGTAGGAAGTTTTTTTAGTTTTCACCGTTTCAAAACCATCTGAACCATTTCTTTTGACGTTTGCACCAAAAAAAAACTTGAGTATAAAAGTGCGAAGTGAACTGCTCTATTTCATTTTTTGACTAAAAAAGATTCTTTGTTTGGCAATATTGTTTTAAAAATTATAAAACATGATTTGAAAGCTCTACACCACAACATATCGCTAGTACGGATGGTGAATTGATGGAGCAGGAAGCGTGATTGAAATATCAAAACTACGTTTTCCCTCCTCCAATGTTACTTTCCCATTAAGTTTGGGTCAAAGCCAAAAAAGTCGGCCGTATTCGGACAAACTGCATATTCTCCCATTCACTAATAAAATTTGAAATTTTATAATGCTACGGCATTAAAAAGACAAATAGCGTTAATTATATCCTCTTAAATTAAACATTTATTAACATTTTTCTTTCAGTTTTAAAATTACCGTGCTCGTTGCTCGGAACTGATTATGCTTAAATATTTCAGTGCCTATTCAAATGAGTTATGGTAGTGGCTGATTTGATGAGTGATGGCAAGTTGGAACGTAGTTTCAAATTTGCACACGCATTTCTAAGCATATTCGAATTTAAAGAACACCCTGAAAAACGTGTTCAATTCAGCCAACGTTATCTGGAATGCCATGACGAGAAAGCAGGTAAAGTTTTATGTTTTAAGATCGGTTACACTATTGCTTATCTGTAAGTTTTTTTTTAAGTTTAATATCTACACGATTTTTAACAGAGACAGTCCCATCCGATAGCACGGATCCCACCTGCGAATCAACCAAGAAGTTTTTTTCCTGCCTCTTGGGAAAGTTTCAGCAGGTGAGGAGAAGAAATATGATATTTGTGTCCGAACTGCAAGAATCAAGGTTCCATGCAGTATTAACTGCGAAGAATTTACATTTCTAAATTCATAAATCCGAGAAGTAGAACAGGGTTTGAAATTTAGGAAACAAGGTTTTTAAGCGGTTTGGCTATTAGCTCGTCTTATCATCGGAGGTCACACCAGTACGTCTGTTCGTTCGTATGTTCGGGGTTTTTGTCTAAATAAATCAATATAAATAGAAACATATTACTTACTAAATTACTAACCGGCAACCTAAAAAATACCGATTTTAGGGACCCCGTTTAAGCTAAAAAAATCAGCAAATTTGTAAGTTTTGGGAAAAAAAACTGTGTAATGGGAATTTCCTAACAAAGTTGCCTTGATTTCCCAATTAAAAAATATCCCGATTTTCCAAACAATTGTTCGCAAAAAATTCCCGGTAAAATTATTACTCGGTTGCAAAGGTTTTTCCTCCAGTCCCGCCTGGCTAGAAGCGGGCCGGTTTAAAATAAATCGATTTTTTTGGCTAAAAAACTGTATGAATCAATTTGATGCCAGTTTCAATGTTTATTAAGGGGTGAAACTCCTTATTGTTTTCACTCTGTCCGTCCGTCCGTCCGTCCGTTCGTGCTCTAGCGTTCGAACGGTTCAACTTTCAAATTCTTTTTTCACATTTCGAAACTATCATGTACTGGCCACAAGCCTATTGTTTTCGGAAACAATTGGTAAAACCAATCGTTCATAAAAAATCAAAACACTTAAACACATATAACAATTGCATGCATACATACTATATCTAAAATATTTATAACTCGACATATAATACTTTACATTTCATTAAACTATAGCTTTTGGCTTGCGATTCCTCATCATAAACATAAATATGAGCGAAAAAAATGCACGTGAACACCCCAAGTGTCACGTGACAAGTACTCTTAAATTAACTTATACTGATGTTAGTTAGTACTTTCTCCACGTGGTTTCACCCCTTGCTTTCGTGCGTTTGTAACGGTTTATTTCTCATCAAATGAATGGAAATGTTTTTGTTTTTATCGTGTCACTATCTCTGTCTGTCCGTCTATCCGTTGGCACCATAACTCTCGAACGGTAGAATATTTTAATTGTTTTTTTTGGAGACCATTCATGATCGGTAAGCAAATTCTGAGTTCGTTTGATGAGCAAATACGGTTGAAGGTCACATTGTTAACAATACTAACCCTAGATATGTACTACATCGTTAGAAACTTTTGGTCAAATAATATTCAACTCTGTACATCACTTTACTCTATGATCGGGGAAACGCGAGAATCTTGTGGAAACGATTCTCACAACATTGACAAGGATGTTACGTCAATTTTAATTATGCGAACGACCCGTCCGTCTGTCCGTCCAACCAACGGGACGACGATTTTACGACGGCATGACCTTTTTTATACACATGAACAAAAGGAGGCTGCATTTGAACTTGGGTCTAATAAGCCACACCAATTGTTCTCTATAAATCAAACCCCCTAGATATACATACACAAACTGACACTTACACCAATTAGTAGTTTTAAGTTTAAGTAGTTATTTTAATTAATTTGTGAAGGTCTACCCACACATAACGGAGCAGGAGAAGCAAGCAATTGCTGATGCGAGATATGGTCTCGGTGGTCTCCTTTCTAGGTTAAAGCCAATGATTCTTTTAAATCGTCCATTAATTGGATTTTCCGATCTGACTTATATATTACCTGGAAAATTGTTAACAAAGGATTTCAAGCAGTAAAATGAATTTTTATTTTTTTGAGATTATTATACTTATTGTTTTGCTGCACATATGCGGATTGGTAAATCAAAATTTACGGTGCTTCTCCAATTACCATTCTTCCTTGATAATCGTCAAAAATACTGTCACTCTATCGTAATTTGTGATACCCACATTTTTTGGATTCGGTACTTTGAGGTTTAAAACGGATTTATAATAGCGATAAGATTGAATGCATACGATATCAATTAAAGTAAATTACGGATACAAAATTCAAATTGAAAAACTAATTTTGGGTTGATTGTAAAGATAACGGAGAATAAAATGTCAGCCTTGCAATTAATCAGAGTCCCTATTAAATGAAATAATCTTGTAGAGTACTTTAAACTTAATATAAAATAAAAATAAAATTAATTTCCATAAACCCATACTAAATGAATATCTTATACTATTTAATGAAACAGTCAACAATGCAAAAACCTAAACATATTGCCGTACAGCTGAAGGTTTATTTATTTATTTCAAATTTTTTATAATTATGCATACCCATAACACGAGTCAAAACCGTTATTTCGGTTATTATTACACCCATTTATATTTTTTTAATTTAAACATCCGCTTTTTTGTCGATACTGGGCAATAAGCTCATTTTTTTAGTAATTCAAAGTGGGGTCACTATTTTTATTAAAAATTTAATACGGAAGTTGCTTCAAATTGTAAAGAAACGGTAGGAGCTTTTTAGATTCGGACATAAATATAGCATTTATAGGCAGTTAAACCAACAGTTCCGAATTGCTCATCGGAAACGTCATATGAAGATCTACTTCAGGAACTACCATTTTTCAATGCCGACCTCTCCACTTTCTTCAGAGAGGTTTTTTATTTTGACACCCGACCTATTCCAATTCTAAAATTTAAAAGAGGTATAAAGTTCGGTCACCTTAACATTAATGGCGTGAGTGGTAAAAGCGACGAGGTTAGATTATTTCTCATGTCAAATGATTTCTGTGTTTGCGGTATTACCGAATCAAAATTACAAGAAGCCCAGTTCCCATCAGTTGCAAATGTAAATATCAAAGGTTACCAACTTCTTTAGAAGCGTGGTATATTTTACTTTATTTTCCAGAATTTGATAATTTTAGCAGAGTATTGGGTAAATTAAATTAATATTTTTGACATTATATTTTTCAAAAACTGACCTTGGACCGTCTCACAAATAAGCTCCCTCACCAGATATTAAAAAAACGTATTAAAATTATCACAAAAATACAAAATATCACACAACACATTTATGACATTATGACTATCACTTCACTGTATCACAAAACACTCAAAGTAAAAATATCTCCTCCAGCTCTTTACCAGCTGGAAGAGTGCCAAGAATCGAGGCAACATTACCTCTCTGAATAGCTATACCTAATCGCTGTATTAAGAAAGAGGATGACATTGGTTCCCCCGTGACCTGGGAAATCCTCTGTCCAATAGTGGAGATGAGGCGAAGTCCATCTTGACCCCAAATGCCTATTGTTTCCATTGCTATTGGAACAAATATGTACCGGTCGAAGAGAAAGTCATACTTTCTCCTCTTTTTCTCCTCAGCCATCTCAGCGGCTGAACCTGAGCGGGTAGCAGATTGGGCTACGTAGGACGGGGCAAAAGTATCTACACAAGTGAAATCCCACACTAGTGACTTACCCCTAGTCCATGGAATGAGGAATTGCCCGTCAGGTCTTTTCCCGTCAGATCTCGAGCAACCTGCCGGTTCACGAATACAGGGTACCTCCGCGGATCGGAGGGCCCTGGCAATTACATCGTTAGCCGCTTCGTGCCGGGACCGACGACCTGCGCTTTTCTTGCAGGATAGGCCATGGTAGCCCCTGGAGGTAACCTGAGCACCACAAGGGCATTTATGGGGTTCACAAATATCGGCCCCCAGACGAAGGGCACATGCAATTCGAAAAGATTCGTTAGAAAGGTGGGTCCCAAGTTGGGGGGAGGGGAGGGCGTTGAGCCAATCGCCAGCATGGGGTCTCGCTATAGCGAGCAAGCGAGCCTTATCCTCCAGGCTAGTAGCGGCTATGTTAAGGGTCTCTATGGTCTGTTGGACACGGGGACTCTCCCAACACTTCTGAATACCCTTGTTTAAAGGGTCCGGAAGTTCACAATGGGTCATTAACCTCCAACTTTCTTCGGCATCCGCCAATGAATTTTCGGCGTCGAAAATTTCCGGCGGCGCCAGTTGGGAAATCAGGGGGGACACACTATGAAATGACGCAATAAAACACGTAAGCGCCGTTTCTATAGCATGCCGAATCCCAAGACCTCCCATTTTGACTGGCAAGGAAGATTGTAGCCAGGCTTCTGGGGCCAATTGACAATTAAGGGTGCCCTCTACCGCCAATTTTAGGACTGCATCGTAGTCTGCAAGGAGCCCCATTTTTTGGTAAGTCGGGGCACAGCGGAGAAAACAAACGAGACGGGGGGTCGCAATTGATGCCCTTAAAAGGTACAAGGCGGAATGGGCGGTCAGCGTAGCGAGTCTCGCCGAAAATTTTTTGAGGTCAACGGTTTTTTCGGCTAAAACTTTCTCCATCGCTGAATCTGTAAGCGGGCTACCGACTTCTTAGTATTGAGAGGGAAACTAGAGAAGGCGGAGGCACCTTAATTTACAGAAGAGACTCCATCAAATTCTTACCACTTTCTTATAACATTAAATTCCCACACGAGGTAGAGGTGAACTGTGTGCAGATTTTTACCCCACATAACAAGCCCTTAATATTAGTATTTATTTACAACCCTTAACCCGACCCTAAAAAGTCTAGCTTTCTCTAGTCGTTGGAAGAGCTTCTTACAGCGATTGAGAAAGATAGATTGGATTTTGCGATTATGGAAGATCTCAATATCGACCTCCTCTCTCCAACAGTATCCTCAAAAACCTTAAATAATATTTTAGCATCTTTCAACGCCAAGCAAATCATCGAAACCATAACCCGTGTCACTCTTAGATCACAAACCCTAATTGATCATATCTTTACATCAGTCCCAAACAAAATAACTGACTTTGGCGTTTTTACTGTCACTTCGTCTGATCGTTCTGATCGATTCGTTTTATTTATTTTTGCTATGGGAAAAAATTCCTTAAAGTTGATTCTAAAATTATTAACTTTTGCAGCCTAAAAAATATCAAATGGTCCGATCTAAATGAATCCCTCTTAGAAAGCTCAAACTGGGACTCCCCAGTTGAATCGTCCGATGTTGACTTTCAACTCGAGACTCTTGAAGCCGTTATTAACAAAAACCTTGACAAATTAGCCCCCTTAAAAAGAAAAAGAATTAAAGGGGAATCCCTTCCTTGGATGACTTCTGAAGTCAGCTAATCCGGATTTCGACAAATCTCCTAGTAAATCCTTATGGTCACAATACTGTAAAATTCGTAGTGCAGTAAACATTGCTATCTCAAAAACTAAACGTAGTTACTTCCTCGATAATTTTGAAAAGGTTCAAGAATCTGGAAATAGCGGGAAAACTTTTTTCAAACTTATGGGAAGAAACATAGAACAGAGTCATGATATTGATAAAAATATTCTACTTCTTCAAATATCATGCCTGCTATAGTTGACATATTTAAGTCCCAGTCTAATCCTTGTAACCGTGTCACGAGACAGGGAAATAACTGTACACTAGTATAATATAGCACCGTGCTATTTGTTATGTTTATGTTTTATTATTGTTATGGAACCGTTTTCCCTCAATCATAAAGACTTGTGACCCACAAAAGGTTAATTTTGGATCTGCTACGATTAAATGGATCATAAACGATCAAAGAAATCAAATCTTTACCACTTAAGCAAAATCTAATAAAATTTAGTATGTAGTTCTTAAATTAAATTAAATTGTTTTTTTCATTATCATTATCTTATTCTTAAGGTTGCTCATCACGGAGAAAAGTAGAGGATCGAGCAAATGCTACATCCCGGGTTGTGGCGAAGAAGAGAAATAGCTCTACTGTTTCTCCTCCTCCTAACTCCTCCTTTATCATAGCTATCGACAACAACATTGTTGTCATTCATTTGAATAAAACAAATAAATAAAGAAGAATTGTCAAAAGAGAATTCTCGAAATAATTCCCCATCCCTAAATAACTGTCTCAGCTGAGACAATTAGGAGAAAATCCTCGAAATAATTCCCCATCCCTAAATAACTGTCTCAGCTGAGAAAATAAGGAGAAAATCCTCGAAATAATTCTATCCCTAAATATTAAATAAATAAAACCGTACCATCCCAACTATTGAATACACATCAAGGCTTACTATTTCAGGCCAAAACAAACAAAGAGTTAATTTGTCATCCATCATTCATGTGTCATGATCATTAATCATTGCGCATTACACGTTACAGTCAACAGGCTAAATATGCAATATGCAGCATATTGCATATATGTAGTGCACAGTTCATAATATTGAATACGCAGTACACAATATTGAATATGTAGTATGCAGTGCACAATCAACAATATTGAATATGCAAAGTACACAATATTGAATATGTAGTATGCAGTGCACAGTACACAATCAATAATATTGAATATGCAGTACACAATATTGAATATGTAGTATGCAGTGGACAGTACACAACAATATTGAATATATGCAGTGCACAATATTGAATATGTAGTATGCAGTGCACAATATTGAATATGTAGTATGCAGTGCACAGTACACAATCAACAATATTGAATATGCAGTACACATAATTGAACTGACATATTAGCGTCATACCCTGACGTAGTGTTTTGCCTTGACGTATTAGTACCATACCTAGAGAATACCCTGACGTATTAGTACCATACACAGAGAATACCCTGACGTAAGAGCGTCATACCATACGTAGTAGCGTCATACCCTTACGTATTTCTTTCGTATTAGTGTCATATTGTGTTTGCTAACATTGGGGTGGGTGGGTGAAACCCGGTGGGTGTGACTGATTTGGTCCAAGTTTGAATTTAATCTGTGTTAGGACCCATAGTACCGATATTCGAAATAAAAATTTGAAAAACTTGAACCGTTCTCGAGTTAACGCACCGACGGATGGACAGACGAACACCATCAACGACAACATAAAGCAACTACGATACATAATAAAATAGCCACAGTTCACAATTTACAAGGGACGTAATGGAGAGATAACACTCCGATTGACTTGGTTTTTTTGTGAGGCAGCTTACTACTATATAGATGACGTAACTGAAAACAATCGGTGCCGAAATTGAGGTTTAACATGTTAAAAAATTCACAAGGTTGAAAACCCAACGAAAACGGCCATTTTCAAACTCTCGCCAAACGACGAGTTTTGGACGGTTTTTGAAAATCTTTGAAGTTTTATAATCGTAAAAAGTTGATTTAAAAGGAAATATAAAAATTTCATTTTTTCAGAAAAAAAAATTATTTTTGGAAAATTTTAGCCCTTTAGGTAGAATTGAAAAATTTGATTTTCTTAAAAAATTAAAAAAAAATTTTTTTGCATTTTTTTAAAGAACAAGACTTTAACATGAAAAAACTTGACTATTGAAAAACTTCGTTTGACGAGCGTTTGAAAATAAAAATTCGCTAATTTTTCAAATTCGTGATTTTTTTAACACGCTAAACATCAATTCGGGCACTAATTTTCTTCAGTTACGTCATCTACATAGTTCAAAGCTGCGTCACAAAAAAATCAAGTCAATCGGAGTGTTATCTCTCCATTACGTCCCTTGTCAGTCCTCATCTAACGCGTTTATTTTTTTGTATTTTCTATTTGTAATTTTGAAAATTCTCAATCTTCGCGGGTGTTTGATACACGAGGCTTGCATGCCGACTCTGACGAAATCTGTACTTTTGTTATTAAAATAAATTTTAATTTCTAATCGTCAAAATGTCACTGTCTGTCAACTTGAAATCTCAAAACTCGTGAGTTTATTGTTCAATATATATTTTTGAACAATAAACTGACGAGTTTTGCATGATTCAATAACAGGTTATTGAGATTTTGAATCTACAGTAATCCAATATTTTGTATAATAATTGTAAATGCGGAATTGTCGAGCTGATGGATGCCCCCAGTTCCGCTAGGGAGAACTCACCAGCGGATATTCAATCTTAAGACACATCTACGTAATTTTAGCTAAATTTATATTTGTGCAACCTGGGAGAGACCAGACTTACTTTGTTTGGCCGGATGTATCGCAAGAAAAATAAAGGCTACAAGAACAAGAACACAACGGCTAGAAAATTAAAAGGAAATAAATTTTTAATAAAATTTAAATAAAAGGAATATAACATCAGATTTGAAGACAAATTAATTTTGATAAACACGTCATTCCAAGCTAAACAAACAAAGAGAAAGCGGAGTTTAGACAATGGACACTATTTAAGTGACAAACGAGTTAAGGGTTGTAATATATGCAAATAGACTAATTCAACCATGCTGATTACGAAAATCATAATTTTAGCTCTGCGATTTGACTCCTTGGGGGTCAAAAGTAGGTAGGAAGGTCAGAGACCGCGCAGTTTCAGCTAACAGTTAGCAGTGGTGAGAAGGGGGGATGGAGGAGAAAGTCGAGTTTTCCACTTTTCCTTCCTTAAGGAGATAGGGCGCTAACATTGGAAGGATCGGGAAAATAACATTGCGCTGGTATTAGGATTTTCACGAAAAGGGAACGGGAGAATACTATAGGAAAGTCTAAACTCACGCCCGTTTTTGGACCTTCCTGCCTACTTTTGACCCCCAAGGAGTAAAATCGCAGAGCTAAAATTATGATTTTCGTAATCAGCATGGTCGAATTAGTCTATTTGCATATATTACAACCCTTAACTCGTTTGTCACTTAAATAGTGTCCATTGTGAGTACAATAAATCTTATGATTTTATTTACCAAATCCCAAGGCAGACAAACAGTAATAATAAGAACATTAAATTGCTTAACCCTGCATTCCGTTGGCTTTTGTTCAAACACATTTATTCCCCAGACATCAGTTTTGTATCGAGCATTCATTAGTTTTAACTCAATAATTAAGTTCCCAATTTTCATTTATCTTCCTTGATTCCAAATTAAATACATAATTGTCTCATTTCATTATGAAGAACGGGATAGGGCTTTTGATCCTGATCGCGACGCTGGTTCTCGTAAGTTGTTTAACCGAATTCAGGAACGTTTTTTAAATTTATATAAAATTGTAAACAGATTTAATGCAAAGTTTTATCCTCACTTTGAGGTGTTGATGGCATGACTAATTGATTCTTTGAAAGTTGCTAATCTTTTGTACTGAATAGAGCATATCCGGTGGAAGAGTTTTACATTACCCGAAACCAAATCCTCAACTACTTTCTCCTGAGAAACAAATCTACGTCGTCGATAAATTCAGAAAATTTGACAAGTGCAACGGGAACACTACTCAAATTGCAAATAAATTCTCGATGCGAATCGGAATGATAACGACTTACAAGACTTGTGAAGACAAATCGGATATGGTAAGTAAAGCATCAGTTTTGAGTAAATGTAGGGGATTTTTATAACCTCAAGCTATAATCAAACTTATAATAATATAATGCTAGGAGCTAATGATAAATAACGGCCTCAAATATTTCATTTAATTTCCAGTGGTTGTCGCATTTTGAATTTGCAAATTAGGAACGTTTAGAAACAACACTTAAACTCCACTATCATCTTCAATTTCATGATCAAAATAATTACAAAGGGCTAAAGACGCTTTTTATATTCAGTATGCCGTTAACATTTTACGAATACTATATTTATCGAGGAATTTGATAAAAAATACATCAACCCGATGAGTTGACCCGATGGGGCTGGCAGAGATACCCCAGAATCCAGAAACCGGTGTTTAACATTCTAATTAACTTTTTGGTATAGCTAGTAGAAGGACAGGAGGTGCAATGTTTTCAATTTTTCAAGAATCCAAAAAATACCTTTCGGGTGCTTTAAGGATATTACTTTTAAAGTTTTAACGTCTAACAATGGTCGCTCAAAACGGATGAAACCCAGCGCTAAACTGATGAATATTCAACTCGCTCAAAGAGCACTCGAAAGGAACTTTACAAGCACCCTACTACTCACAATCAGTAATGAATGATCTTTTCCATGTGTGAAATATGCAAAAGTCGTAACTAAAATTGTTTAATTTTTTAGTGTCTATTCAGATGTGTCTTACAAAAGTCTACTCTGATGATTGACGGGGATCTCGAAGCTAGTACGTTCTTTCATAAATACTTTGATGACACATTCAAACTAGAAAATGACGTTCCGAGGCGAGACGAGCTTAAAAAGCACTATCTTGCATGTCATAAAGAGAAAGCAGGTAAATTGCTGTGTTTTCAATTATTTGGGCTGTGAATTTGCTTTTTTAACCTACTTAACAATTGTGATTTCCAACAGGTACAACCCCCTTTGACACAACTTGTACTTCAACGGAAAAGTTTTTTGATTGCTTTGTTGAAAAGTTTGATATGGTAAGTTGTATCAAAATCTGGTATTTGCAAATGATTGGGCGGAGAAATCTCAATGGATAATGGAGAAAAGATTTTGCAGTCAAGAAGTAAATTTATTTTATTTGATGAAGGTTTGTGACTCGAAATGGAAAAAGAGTAGAAATCCAATTCCCGACAATCCCGACGTAAGAAATTTGAAGCCCAAACTGACGAAAAAAAAATATTTTAAATTGCAAAGAACTTAACGAGCAATAAAATATATCTTTATCCTGTTGATAAAACATTTGTCTTGCTTTGCTACACAATTCATTTTTAAGTCATGTTAACTTCGCTTTACGTTTACATTCATCCTGAAAGTTTATTGTTTCTTATTACTGCTCTGCATCGTCTAAAACTCTTAATTCCTCAATGCCATAACCAAACAAGAGAATTGAAGAAAACGTTAGTTACATTTTGCATTTACATTCATCCGGAGAGTTTGAAGTTGATATAAAGACCGAGTACAATAAATCTCACGATTTTTTTTCCAAATCCCAAGGCTGACAAACAGAGTAAGAATAAGAATATTAAAATGCTTAACCCTGCATTCCATTTGTTTTTGTTCAAACCCAATTATTCTCGAGACGGGAGTTTAGTATCGAGCATTCATTGTATTGTATTGTATTAAGGTGGGTTGAAAGGTCATTGCACATATGCTCTGACCAGTCGGCCGCCGAGGCCATTTCTGGCCTATTGCGGACTCCCCGGACAGGACATTGACCAACCATAAATAGGCATGGCCAATGTCCTGGTGAACAATTTGCTGAAATAACCCCCGTACAAAACAGACCGAATGATCGAATCCATTAGAGTACAGGGGGGTATATCATTTTAGCGGTTTCCACTAGGGAAACCTCCTTGGATCCGTCCCGATGGGCCAGACCAAGTTCAAAAATGCAGTGACCGGGGTCAGCAGTCCCCGTCAGTTGGGTTTGACTAAAGTTTCCCCATTCTGGAAAACCAGTGCGAGTAAGTCGCTCCTGTAGGTCCTCGGTTCGATTTGTATCGCCCCTTAAGTCTCACTAATTATACCCCCCTAGTGGCCACTGTGTGGGGTTAAAGTGACCAACAGGACAGAAGGGTTCATACTATGACCCCATTTTACTGGTCCACATAGAGTTGCCCTGCAGCCGTCAGCCCCCTCCCCCCACCACTGAACACCAGATGGCGTGTTCCTAGTGTGTTCACAAGAAAGTACCCCCTTTTATGGCTGCCACCAGCGACCGCGAGATGGCGTCGAGAGGTTTTCTCAAATGCAATGGACCCCCCAACCCCGCGCATGACGGTACATGGAAAGCTCACCACTCGAGTTCCTTCCCCTCCCCCCACACCGCGGCCCCGCAGGCCCACATGATGAGAATGTCATCACTTGAATACTACCCATGCTGGTTCCTAGTGAGGCCCCAGCGCGGACAGAGTATAGTGGCCTGGTTACAGAACCAGTAGATGGCGTTAAAAGGGCCCCACGGGTTAATCAAGGCTTGAGCTAATGCCCCCAGTTCCAAAGACTGGTACGCAGGAGCCCTTACCTTCCCCGCTAGTTGATCCCCTTTTTCCCCACCAGGTGGCTCCATAGGTCAAAACGCTATGTTTTAAGAGGCCAGAATTGCTTATTAGTAGCCCGAACGACCACCAGAGGGCGATCGAGAAGCGCTGGACGAGTATCACCGACCTCAAGTACCCATGCACGAAATACTTGATACACGGCGCCACCAATCCGCGCCCTCTCCCACCCCCAAGCAACCGCGCAGTCATACACATTGAAGCAATACTCACCTCAACTTGATCCGTATATGAGCAAGTGATCATGGTCACAAACTTGAATTTAATTTGTGACCACGATTAATCACAAGGTTGCACTCTGCAGTTTGCGATAGGTTCTCCTCTATCTTAGAGTGTCAAGTCAGGTGCTACAATATGTAGAACCTGGGTATGTTCTCCAAGGGAATCCCTGTGCTCCTGCAGAATATTCACCTTTGATACCACCCAATATTTTGAAATGAAATATTGGTTCACTGGAAGAACCTGGGTTCAAACC
Organism: Desoria tigrina; assembly: GCA_906901685.1. NCBI lineage: Eukaryota > Metazoa > Arthropoda > Collembola > Entomobryomorpha > Isotomidae > Desoria > Desoria tigrina. The sequence continues at coordinate 2,472,849 of CAJQTU010000035.1, forward strand.
GATGGTAACCCCATGGAACTGGGTCTCTCACTTCCACTTTCCATCGAAAGTGGAATTTAAATTCAGGTGTATTTGGATTTTTCAAATTAATTTTGAAAAATCCAAATTCCCAAAATTAAAGGCAGATCCGAACTTCCAAACTCCCGCCGGAGACTCTTTTGGGAGGAGCATTCATTAGTTTTGACTCAATAATTAAGGGGGGATTTAAAAAAACTATGGAAATTCGTATTTCTTATCTAACCCAATGTTAAAAATCAATCGAGCTGAAACTATTTTGTTTAAATTCCTCGATAAATTTCCGACTCAGTATGCCCTTTCGATTATCGATTTTGTTGTTTTAAAGTCGTTAGAAAGTCATTTGAATGATAAAATGTATTAATCTGCACAGTTGTTTTCTGTTCTATAGATGGTAGTTGGCCAGGAGCTGGGATAAATCGCTCGTGTCATACAAGAAATGTACTTCTGTTCGAAAAAAAGCCACTGAGTTTCATTTAACTGTGTTAAACGTTAACGTCCCGATTGCTCTCTGTTTTAGCAACCTTGCAATTTTAAAATAACTGTTTATTGATATTTAAAGATTAGCACTTACCAATAACTGCTATATTCAATACTAGTTTGTATTTTTATTTCGGTTGATGAATTTAAAATTTGAAACTTGGGTACATTTAATATCATGATATTTATAGTAAAAGTAAAGCTTTGGTTTACTAATCTCAAGACAATTAAACATTCCTTGTATTGTTTGTAAACTGTTTTTAACAATTTGTCATGTAATATTTTCGCCGGATGGAACCTCCAATTAATTCAAGATTTGAAAGAATCCTTAATTTGTAATAGAATTGCGACGAGGTCGTGGTAAAGCGTCAATAGAGTGCTGCTCATCCCCCTTCAATGCACAAACCTTCAAAAACGAATTAAAATACTTAATGGATGTAATGCTTAAGTGACAGTTTCATATATTTAGGAATTCACAGTTCATTTAATGGGTATATAGGTGGGTTTGATTTATAAAGAACAACGGGTGTGGTCTATTCGAACTAATTTTTAGTTCATAGTCTGGCGCGTTTTGTGCAAGCGTATAAAAAATTTTGTGGCTCCAGGTCATGCCATTGAGAATCAACGCACTGTTAGAATAACGGATAGACTGATCGTTCGCATAAAGTAGTTTTACTTAATTAACCCATTTTCAGACGTATGTCATTAAATATCAAACCGCACGAAAAATACTTAAGAATTATTTAACGTCGTTGTCCGTTACACGAGAGTCGTTTTCCACAAGATTCTCGCATTTCCCCGACCATAGAGTGATGTCATGTATAGCGTTAAATAGTGGCATCAATAAAAATAAAATATCAGCAAACAAACTCAGAATTTCCTTAAAGCTCATTAATGGTTTCCGGAAAAATATTTGACACTAGACAGTGACACGGACACGATAAAAACATTCCTCTAATAACCTAAAATATCCTATGCTCCAATTTCAATTGTAGGATATGCTGAAAAAATTTTATTGATGCAATTCAAAGACAAAATGCATGGAAAGACTAACGAACAGACAGTACTGAAGTGACGGTGTGACGTCATTACCTCTGATGTTATTTTTACTGGACGAGCTAATAACCAAACCCTTAACCATTCTGTATTCTCTAAATTGCAGAGACTAAAGACCTAAAATTGACGATTTTTCGTAGTAATTACTGTGTGAATTTTGATTCTGTCCGTGCGGACACAAATATCGCATTTATTTTTTTCACTCACCTGGGAAAGCTTGATAGCAATGCATGCAAAAAAATTACCGGTTGATTTGCAAGTGGGATCAGTGCTATCGGATGGGACAGTCTCTGTTAAAATTCGTTTAAATATTAATCTTTAGAAAAAACTTAGAGACATGCAATAGTGTGAAAAATCTTAAAACATAATACTCTACCTGCTTTCTCCTTATGGCATTGCAGAAAATGTAGCCTGAACTCTTTGTTTCTTACACTGTCTCGTCCAAAATCGAATGTGGTATTAAATGCTTGGTTAAACTTTGGGAAATCTTTGATACGGCCCTCACCCATCAAACCAGCCACAACCGAAACACATTTGAATAGGCACTAAAATATTCAAGCATAATCAGTTCCGAGCCACGAGTAAGGTAATTTTTAAAATGAAAGAGTTATAATCCATGTTTAATTTAAGAGGTGATAATTAACGCGATTAGACTTTTTGGTTCCGTTGTATTTAAAATTTCAATTTTCATTAGTGTATTATTGAATATAGAGTTTGTTCGAATAAGGCCGATTTTTTTGCTTTGACCGTAAATTAGGTGGGAAGGTAACATTGGAGGGGCAAAAAAGTAGTAGCGATATTTTCAACACGCTTCTTGCACTTTTGCAAAATCACTATGCTGTGGTACATATCTTTGAAATTGTGTTTTTAAAGCCGCAACAAAGTCAAAACGGCGAACAGGTTTTGTTCACTATAGGTCCAACAAAAACGTTATTCTTTTGAATGAGCAAAAGAATACCTTGAAATATACAAATCAGTACAAGTCCACTAACTGACTAACTGTAAATTCCCGGATGATTTTTTGAAACCGCAAAATCGGAAACAGTTCCAGTTTGTTCTTTGTAATTAAAACATTCTTAAATCACTTACTAAAATACTGAATTACTTACGAATTTAGCTTTTGTCTCACAAATTTTGTAAGACGGTTCATTCTGAAGGGACGTCTGGATATTTTTTGGCGCATGAGTATATAAGGTGATGAAATTGCAAAAATTTAAAGGTTGAAACATACTGGCGGCTTCATTCCGCTTCTCTTCTGAAATAAGGCTTGAATCCCTTGCCTTTGTGTCACCTACATCCGGTTCCGAACTACAGATGCTCTATTTAATTAAAAGCACAACACCATCACACATGGAATAATACTCAATCAGTGTAATATTGATTGGCCGCTGTTTAACAAAAAAATTGTTAGACCAAATCTTGCTGGTGGGTTGTATGGCAAAAAACTGGAAAATAATTCGCGGATAATCTCTAGCTTTAATGAGGACTTGGTTATTTTTTTGAGTTTGAAGTGGCTTTTTGGTCTCAAAATTTGCAGCAATAAATATAGTACGCGATCATAAATACAATCAGTTATTATAATCCTGACCTCACAAAATATTATTTTGTTACAAGTCATGTATTTGACCCGAGACCTCTTGGCCCCCTTACGACTATAAATTGAAATTAACCACTTACCAGTGTCACTGAAGTCATCAGGATTGAAAGCCTTAAAATTGTCTTCATAGTGAAAAGTAGATAATTGCGTGAATCTTAAGCAAGGAAATAATTATTGAACAACTTAATTAATGGACGACCACCGCTAAAATGTTTACGGGTTTGTATTGGAATTGAAGTCAATAATTGAATGTCGTTTTAGGTATTAAACGTTAATATCTTCATTGTTACTCTGTTTCGCAGCCTTGAAATTTAGAACTCCTTTTCCATTGCAGATTAAAATTTTATTTTTTCAGTTATTATCCTCTTCGTTTATATGATATTACGAAATCTAGGGTTTCGGAGAATGAAAAACAAGAATGCACCCTCAAACGTTCCGGGTGAATGTCAATGAAAAATGTAAAGCGTTTTATTCCATTGTTTTTTTTATTTATGGCATTGTTAAATTAAGAGTTGTTGTCGATGTAAAACAAGACTAAAAAGCAATAAACTCTTAGGATACAAACCCGTGAACATTTTATTGGTTAAGTTCTTGAATAATTATTTCCCTGCTTACTTATTGTCAAATTTACGCAATTAGCTACTTTACATTATGAAGACAATTTTAAGGCTGACAATCCTGATTACTACAGTGACACTGGTAAGCGGTTAATTTCAATTTACGGTCGTAAGAGGGCCAGACGGTATCGGGTCAAATACATGACTTGTAACAAAATAATATGTTGGGAGGTCAGGATTATAACAACTGATTGTATTTATGATCACGTACTATATTTATTGCCTGCAAATTCTGAGACCAGAAAGCCTCTTCAAAATCATTGGTCGCTGAAAAAAAATCCAAGTCGCGATTATAGTTAGAGATTATCCGGGGATTACTTTATTTCAGTTTCCAGTTTTTTGCCGTACAACCCACCAGCCAGATTTGGTCTCAAAATTTTTTTTGTTGAACAGCGGCGAATCAATATTAAACGGATGGAGGATTATTCTAAGTACGATGATGATGATGTTTTGCTGTTAATTAAATAGGGCATCTGTAGTTCGGAACCGGACATAGATGGCGCAAAGGCAAGGGATCCAAGCCTTATTTCAGAAGAAAAGGAAATTGACGCCACTAATATATTTCAACATTTACATTTTTGCAATTTTGACATATATACTTCCGCGCATAAAAATATCCTGACGTCCCTTCAGAATCAACCGGCTTACAAAATTTGTGAATCAAAAATTAAATTTGTAAGTAATTCAGGATTTTATTAAGTGATTTAAGAATGTTTTAATTACAAGGAACTGTTTCCGATTTTTGCGGTTTCAAAAATCATCCGGGCCTTTACAGTTAGTAAGTTAGTGGACCTGTACTGATTTGTATATTTTAAGGTATTCTTTCATCGCCGTTTTGGTTTTGAGGCTTAAAAATTACAACTTCAAAGATATATACCACTGTATATGGTTTTTGCGAAAGGGCAAAGGAATGAGCAAGGAGCGTGCAGGAAATATCGCTACTATTTTTTCACTCCTACACTGTTACTTTCCCATCTAATTTAGGGTCAAAGCAAAAAAACTCCGCCCTATTAGCACAAACTCTATATTCTCTCAGACACGCAATGTAAAAAGAAATTTTGAATGCAACGGAACCAAAAAGTCTAATCGCGTTGATTATCACCTCTTAAATTAAACATGATTATTATAACTCTTTCATTTTTTAAATTACCGCACTCGTTGCTCGGAACTGATTATGCTTAAATATTTTAGTGCCTATTCAAATGTGTTTCGGTTGTGGCTGGTTTGATGGGTGAGGGCCGTATCAAAGATTTCCCAAAGTTTAACCAAGCATTTAATGCCACCTTCGATTTTGGACGAGACAGTGTAAGAAACAAAGAGTTCCGGCTACATTATCTGCAATGCCATAAGGAGAAAGCAGGTACAGTATTATGTTTTAAGATCTTTCACACTATGGCGTATCTCTAAGTTTTCTAACGTTTAATATCTCTACTAATTTTAACAGAGACTGTTCCATCCGATAGCACGGATCCCACTTGCAAATCAACCAGTGATTTTTTTGCTTGCATTGCTATTAATCTGTCCAAGGTGAGTGAAAAAATTCAATGCGATATTTGTGTCCGAACGGACAGAATGGAAATTCACGCGGTATTTACCACGAGAAATTGTCAATTCTGGGTCTAATTGTAAGTCAGAGGAGCATATAAAAAACCCGTCTTTGCAATTTAGAATACAGAATGGTCGGTTATTAGCTCGTCTATTAAAAATAACATCGGAGGTAATGACCTCATACCAGGACGTCTGTTCGTTAGTCTTTCCATGCCTTTTGTCTTCGAATTGCATCAATATAATGTATTTTTTTCATCATATCCTTCAATTGCAATTGGAGCATAGGAGATTATTGGTTATTAACGTAATGTTTTTATCGTGTCCGTATCTCTGTTTAGTATCAAATGTTTTTCCGGAAACCATTTATGAGCTTTAAAGAAATTCTGAGTTTGATTGGCTGATCTTTTATTTTCATTGATGACATTATTTAACGCTGTACCTGGAATCACTCTATGGTCGGGGAAATGCGAGAATCTTGTGGAAAACGACTCTCGTGTAACGGACAACGACGTTAAATAATTTTGAAATGTTTTTCGCGCGGTGTGATCTTTTATGACGTACGTCTGCAAACCGGTTATTATGTAAAACTACTTTATGCGAACCACCAGTCTGTCCGTTATTCTAACAGTGCGTTGATTCTCAAATGGCCTGACCTAGAGCCACCCAATTTTTTAAACACTTGTACAAACCGTGGCTGACTATGAACTTAGTTCAAATAAACCACACCCGTTCTAAATACCCAGTAAATGAACTGTAGATTTTAAATATATTAAACTGTCACTATATCTATCAAGTAAATATTTTAATTCGTTTGTGAAGGTCTGTGCATTGAAGGAGCATGAGAAGGACTCTGACGTTATACCTCGCTTTCGACGCAATTCTATTTCAAATCAAGGATTCTTTCAAAATTTGGATTAATTGGAAGTTTCATCCGGCGAAAAAATTACGTGGCAAATTGTTAAAAACAGTTTATAAACAAGAGGAATGTTTAATTGTATTGAGATTAATAAAACAAAGCTTTACTTTTACTAGAAATATCGCAAATATATATTAAATATATCCAAGTTTCAAATTTAAAATTCATCATTTAAAATTCAAATCTCGAGGTGGATAAACAGAGAATAAACCGTACAACGAATGTACTGTTGTATCGTAGATATAACGTTTTATAACGTTTCATACACATCGAAACATGTTTACAAACAAGTGGATTTTGCCAATTTGCTCTCTAAATAGAAGCGAAACTTTGTAATTCACCAATTTAGACCCTTGGACTGATGCGGCGCCAATTTAACTAACTCGCCGAATATAGTGAAGCTTCAGACGGACTGAATTCACGATTACAAAAAATGTGAAATGGAAACAGGAATGGTAAAGAACTTAATGAGCAATAAAATGAATCTTAATCCTGTTGAAATTGATAAAACATTTGTCTTGCTAGATAATTGATTTTTGAGTCATGTTCACTTTGCTTTACCTTTACATTCATCCAGAAAGTTTATTGTTTTTTATTACTGCTTTGCATCGTCAAAACCTCTTAATTCATAATTCCTCAATGCCATAAACAAACAAGAGAATTGAAGAAAACGCTAGTAACATTTTGCAATACATTCATCCGAAGAGTTTGAAGTTTTATTCTTGTTTTTTATTCTCATAAACCGTTGATTTCTTAATGCCATAAAAAGGAAAAGAATAATTACTGATAAAATAAAGTTTTAATCTGCAATGGAGAATGATTTCTAAATTTCAAGGCTGCAAAACGGAGTAACAATGAAGATATTAACGTTTAATACCATAAACTGACTTCAACTTCAGTACAAACCCATGAACATTTTAGTGGTAGTCGTGTATTCATTAAGTTCTGGAATAATTATTTCCCTGCTTACTTATTGTCAAATTCTCGGAATTAATTATCGACTTTTCATTATGAGGACAATTTTAAGGCTTTCAATCCTGATTACTACAGTGACACGGGTAAGTGGTTAATTTCAATTTATGGTCGTAAGGGGGCCAGGAGGTCTCGGGTCAAATACATGATTTGTAACAAAATAATATGTTGTGAGGTCAGGATTATAAAAACTGATTGTATTTATGATCGCATACTATATTTGTTGCCTTCAAATTTTAAGACCGAAAACCTCTTCAAAATCATTGATCCCTGAAAAAAGGTGTCCAAGTCGTAATTCAATTTAGAGGTTATCCGGGGATTTCATTGTTAAGTTTCCAGTGTTTTGTCATACAACCCACCAGTCAGATTTGGTCTCACATTTTTTTTGTTGAACAGTGGCCAATCATGATTAAACGGTTTAGGGATTATTCAGGGTGTGACAAGTCTCCAATGCTCCTGTATTTAGCATTGGAATACAGAGGAACTCTCTTATGCGATCCGTGAGCCACAAGCGACCTACTGGTGGAACCTCACCATTACATGTATATTAGATGGAATTATTATATTCGCGCCACTTTCCAACCAAATCTGGGGCGATTTGCAAATGTCATGGCAGTTCATTTCAGCCATGTCCAGGTTTTAGTCTTGGTCGCAAGTGGCTCCCGCATCGCATATGAGAGTTCTGGCTGAAAACCCCGAGTGGGCCTTCCAGCTCTATTATACATTATCAATTTCTTTGGGGTGTGATGATGTTGTGCTTTTAATTAAATAGGGCATCTGTAGTTCGGAACCCGTTGTAGATGGCGCAATGACAAGGGAACCAAGCCTTCTTTCTGAAAAGAAGCAAATTGAAGCCACTAAGATGTTTCGACATTTAAATTTGTGCCATTTTAACCTAGATACTCATGCGCCAAAAAACATCCGGACGTCCCTTCAGAATCAACCGGCTTACAAAATTTGTGAATCTAAAGCTGAATTTGTAAGTAATTCAGGATTTAAGAATTTTTTTAACTACATGGAACAGGCTGGAACTGTTTCCGATTTTTGCGGTTTCAAAAAATCATACGGGACTCTACAGTTACTGGACTTGTATTGATTTGTAAATTTGAAGGTATTCTTTTGCTCATTCAAAAGAATAACGTTTTTGTTAGATCTAAAGTGAACAAAACATGTTCCCGGTTTTGGTTTTGTTGCAGCTTAAAAATTACAATTTCAAAGATATATACCACTGCATATGGTTTTTGCAAAAATGCAAAATAATCAAACAAGAAGCGTGCTGAAAATATCAACACTACATTTTCGCTCCTCCAATGTTACCTTCCCATCTAATTTAGGGTCAAAACAAAAAAAGTCCGCCCTATTCAGACAAACTGCATATTCTCTCATGCACTAATGAAAATTGAAATTTTGTAATGCAACGGTACCACAAAGTCAAATCGCGTTAATAATCTCCTCTTAAATTAAACATTTATTATTATTATTCTTTCATTTTAAAAATTACCGCACTCGTTGCTCGGAACTGATTATGCTTAAATATTTTAGTGCCTATTCAAATGTGTTATGGTTGTGGCTGGTTTGATGGGTGATGGCCGTATCAAAGATTTCCCAAAGTTTAACCAAGCATTTAATGCCACCTTCGATTTTGGACGAGACAGTGTAAGAAACAAAGAGTTCAGGCAACATTATCTGCAATGCCATAAGGAGAAAACAGGTAAAGTATTTTTAAATCATGTCACAGCTTTGCTTATCAGTAGTTTTTTTTTAAAGTTTAATATCTACGAATTTTAACAGAGACTGTCCCATCCGATAGCACGGATCCCACTTGCAAATCAACCTATAATTTTTATGCGTGCATTGCTATAAAGTTTGCTGAGGTGAGTGAAAATAAATACGATATTTGTATTCAACTGACAGAATCAAAATTCACAGTATTTACTACGAGAAATCGTCAATTTTAGGTCTAAGTCTGACAAGGGAACATTTCCAGATGTAAATTCCCGATATTTTTTAACCTGTCTTATTCGAAAGAGGACGTAAAATAATGAAACTTTAACATTGGGACTATCGGTGAATAAAATAGTTTTAACGTAGTAAAGTTGGTGGGAAGGTCAAGGACCGAATTTTAAAAATGTCGGGATTTTACATCTGGAAATGTGCCCTTGTGACGTGAGTATATAGAAAAACAGTCTCTGCAATTCAGAGAATACAGAATTGTTAAGCGGTTTGGTAATTAGCTCGTATATTAAAAATAACATCGGATGTAATCAGAGGTACCTCACACCAGGACGTCTGTTCGTTAATCTTTCCATGCCTTTTGTCTTTGAATTGCATCAATATCAATGCATTTTTTCAGCATATCTTTCAATTGAAAGTGGTGCATAGGATATTATTTGTTATTAAAGGAATGTTTTTAGCGTGTCCTTATCTCTGTCTAATTTCAATTGTTTTTTGGGGAAACCTTTAATGAAATTCTGAGTTTGTTTGCTGATCTTTCATTTTCATTGATGGCATTATTTAACGCTGTACCTGGAATCACTCTATGGTCGGGGAAATACGAGAATCTCGCGGATAACGACTCTCATGTAACGGACAACGACGTTAAATAAATTTTAAGTATTTTTCGTGTGGTGTGATCTTTTATGACGTACGTCTGCAAACGGGTTATTATGTAAAACTACTTTATGCGAACAATCAGTCTATCCGTTGTTCCAACAGTGCGTTGATTCTGCAATGGCTTGATCTACAGTCACGAAATTTTTTATACACTTGTACAAACCGTGGCTGACCATGAACTTAGTTCAAATAAACCACACCCGTTCTAAATACCCATTAAATGAACTGCGAATTCTTAAATATATGAAACTGTCACTTAAGCATTACAACCATTAAGTATTTTAATTCGTTTGTGAAGGACTGTGTATTGAAGGAGCATGAGAACTGAGAAGCACTCTATTGACGCTGTGTCACGATTTGGTCGCAATTCTACTACAAATTAAGGATTCTTTCAAGTCTTGGATTAATTGGAGGTTCCATCCGGCGAAAATATTACGTGGAAAATTGTTTAAAACAGTTTATAAGCAATACAAGGAATGTTTAATTGTCTTGAGATTAGTAAAATAAAGCTTTACTTTTACTATAAATATCACGATATTAAATGTACCCAAGTTTCAAATTTAAAATTCATTAACCGAAATAAAAATACAAACTAGTAATGAATATTGCAGTTATTGTTAAGTGCTAAACTTGGCAGGATTAACAATAAACAGTTATTTTAAAATTTCAAGGTTGCTAAAACAGAGAACAATCAAGACATTTTAATGCATAATAGTGCCTTTTGTTCGAACACAAGTACATTTGCACTTCACATACCAAGTTTTTATCAAAAATACCAAACATACTAATCTTCTGGACCATTTATTTCGAAATGTATTGTAGTAAATTGCAGAAACCCGAAACATTTGCAAAATTTGCAAAATGAAGCAAGAATTAAAGCTTTCGTTCCTGGCCGCTACGATTCTGGTAAGTGATCAAAACTAATTCACTGAATTTGACCCAAAACCGCAACCATCCGTTGAGGAATCACACATAGGGGGTGGTCTACTGTATAAAAAATCGTGATGCATATTATTATTTGATCCAATAAATCATGTTTTATATTCATTAGAGTTTCTGTCGTGCGGGATCACCAGGTTCTCGTGCTGTAAGAAAAAAAGTGGATCCTGCTAAGTTGCTCTCTAAAGAGAAGCGAAACTTTGTAATTGACCAATTTAAACCTTTGAACCAATGCGGAGCTGACTTAACTAACGCACCAAATGTTATGAAGCTTCAGATGGACAACGTTCGTGATTACAAAAAATGTGAAAAGGAAACGGGAATGGTACTTTTGTGACTTACAAGGGACATCGCCCAAACGTCAGAGCCCTAATCGTCTGTTTTTTTACAGTTGAACATACAACTCTAAAAAACTAAACTAAATTCAACCCCAGGAACGTTGAATAAAAAAAAATCGATTTGTTTGCAAAAATTCAAATCTTTAGATTTCTATAAACAACAGCTCTATAGTACTCCAGAACTCGAAAATTTTTCAAAATCGGACCACAATTCGGCGTTTTATGAATTTTTGAATGATTTTTTTAATTTGTATTTTTTTTAAATGGCTAAGATGAATTAGGGCAGATAATTTTTGCGTTTTTGTAGTTCATATGAGTTGTATGTTTAACTGTAAAAAAAATCAGACGATTCGGGCTCTGACGTTTGGGTGATATGTCCCTTGTTAGTAATAAAATTCTACATAAGATCAGCTAATGTTATATTTCACAAGTTTTGCATCAACATTTTCCCGATACTAAAATTTCATTGTATAAAATAGCTATCCTCAGTAATCAGAACTGGCTGGGTTTTATTATTTTAGTGCATTTTCAGATGTGCTGCGGTTATAGCCAATTTGATGAGTTACGATGTTCCGGAAATTGGCCCGGGGTTTTACGGTGGATATGGTAACACATTTAGTGGATTTTCCTTACACCTTATAATACAGGAGCAGTTCATGGAAGATTATATTAAATGCCATAAAGCACATGCCGTAAAATCAGGTAAAATTATCCGTATCAATAGCATCATCAAGTGGAAGATGAGTTAAAATTTCCCATCTGACATTGCATTGTAGATTATGCTTTTTAACCCTAAATTACTATAATATTTACGATTTTTAGCATTTTCAGTTACATACTATAACAGCACGGATACGACCTGCGAGTCAACTAAAAACTTTTATCGTTGCATTGTTGATAAGTTTAGGGAGGTAAGTTATTTGCAGTAATTTAAAACGATGTACGGGGTAAACGGATGATTCCCACCCGACTATTTCCCTCCGATAACATTTTCCGACCCATTACTCTCCGTCCCGATATTTCCGGCCCAGAACCGATTGTAAGCATATCCAGTACCAAAGTTTAAATTTCCGTTAACTCGCTTATTTAAAACACAAAACCCTTGTTGTAATTGCTCAAATAAATCTTAAGTAAATAATGTTTGACCTCCACCGTCCTTTGGAAGGTGGGTTTCTCCAGACATTCGAAAACGATAAAAATTAAGGGATATTTATGTGGTTTTATTTTTTATCTGATTGTACTTTGAATTGTTTTCGTTAAAAAAGCTCTGCAATGACAAGAAAATGCTGATGGCTGGGAAAACTCCCAAATACACAATAATAACCCCCACGGACGGAAGGACGCAGTAAAGTCAGAACTGTGCTGTGTCTCAAAATAAAATTCTTAATTTTAACTCGTCATTCGATGAATATAAATCCAAGATTTAAATACTACTTTAACTTGTGAACAAAAAACCTGATTACCTGGAAAAAAAATATACCTCGTTTGTATTGAGATTTTAAGATTTTTACAATTATTTGGTCATACAATACAAGTCGCTGTTTAAGATATGCAATTTTAAATACGTTATTTGCTCCATATTGACTCCGAGCTTTTATAGAACTATAGAAGAACCGTCTGGTCTATGCTTATGGTTAATGACAATACGTGGTTTTCAATATTTTTTTGAAACACGTCTTAATCGATCATAAGAACATTTTAAATATATCGAATAAAATACAAAATAATAATTTTAAAAAATAAATAAAAAACGCATTATTTAATTACAACAAAAATGTGCAGAAATTCAAGCATATTTCAGGACTCTGCTACTGAAAAGTAATTTCCAAAATGTAACCACACTGTCGTTCAATTTGTAACCTAACGTTCGAACAAGGAACGAGTAGACATTTATAAACCAATGAGTTATTCAATTCTCATTCTTAAAAAATCTTAATTTCTCAGATACTGACATCAACCGAAACAAAAATACAAACTAGTATTCAATATATAGTGCTAACCTTTGTAAAATTACCAATAAAGAGTTATTTTAAAATTGCAAGGTTGCTAAAACCAAGAACAATCAGGACATTAACGTTTAACACAATAAAACGTAATTCCGTGGCCTTTTGTTCGATTTCTTGGAGTTTTGAACTAATTTATTTCACATTACACTTTTTTCTCAAAAATAACAAGCATCGTAATCTTGTGAACCATTTATTTCGAAATTCATTGTAGTAAATCGCACAAACCCGAAATATTTGCATTATTTTCAAAATGAAGCAAAGACTAAGGCTTGCGTTCCTGGCCGCTTCGCTACTGGTAAGCGATTAAAACGAATTATCACTTACCTCGAAGCTTTTCCCAAACGGGCAGATTGACCACAAACGAAAACATAAGGTTGTGGTACTTAATCTACGTCACATAATAAATAATGTTTTATATTGAATAGAGTATCTGTAGCCCGGGGTGGTCCGGTGCTCGTGAGGTCAAAAAAGTGGATCCTGCTAATTTACTGGCTCAAGAGAAGCGAAACTATATGATTATTAAATTTAAACCTTTTGACTTTTGCGGCGTTGACACAGTTGCGGCGTCAGTTCATATAAAGAATGCGTTAGGAAATGCACCTGTTTACAAAAAATGTGAAGAAAAAATGGGAATGGTACAATTGTGACTTGATTTATGATAAAATTAGAATATATATCTACATTAGACCAGGGAATATGTTTCTATATTTTACTAGTTTTGCGTCAACATTTTGACCATAAGATAGCTCGGAACTGACTATGTTTTATTACTTCAGTGCCTTTTCAGATGTGTTGCAGTTACAGGTAATTTGATGAGTGACGATGCTCCGGACATTGGACCTCGGTTTTTCCGTGCATTTGAATTTACATTTAGGAAATTTAACCTCGAAATGGCAATAAAGGAGCAGTTCAGGCTGGATTATGTGAAATGCCATAAAGCACATTTTGGTGAGCTACTTTTGCTACTTTGAGCTTTTATTTTCCTAAGGTTTTAGACCAATAGTCACTATTTTACTACTTGATTAGATTATATAAAAAACCGCATCAATTAGATTGTTTTGAGCTGTTTTTCATGACACTATTGCAGAGACCTAATGATGCTGTTATAATTAAGAATTTAGGCTCTACAAAAGGAACGTTCTAATTCACTTTAAAACGTGTGCAAAAGGCGGTAGGCACTAAAATACCAAACGGTTGCTTGATTTGTGCTAATACCTCATTTTTCTTCATTTAACGACCAATGGGTGCCCAATCGTTATTCTGAGCCAAACCAATTGTTTTTGATTAATTTCAATTTTTACCGACAACAATGGGTCTCTGCTAATGTGGCTTAAAATGTAACATTAAAAAATATCTTATCCAGATTATTTTTTGTATTTTATCTACATCTCATCAAGTGGAAGAGGTATTCAAAATTTTTATTTAAATTTAATTTTCAACAGTTACAGGCACATCTATTAACAGCACGGATACCACCTGTCAATCAACTCACAACTTTTATCGTTGCATTGTTGATAAGTTTAAGGAGGTAAGTAATCTAAAATCATTTAAGTGATTTAACATTATGTCTGAGGGTATACGGATCATTCCGGCCCATCATTCCCGTCCCTGTACATTTTCCGACCCATTACTCGCCGCCCTAGTATTTTTCTGTCCAGAACTAATTGTTAATTGAATATTAAACACCTGAATTTCTATAATCTTATTTATTTAAGACACAAATTCCTTGCTTTTTTCGGTTTGTTAGGTATTAGTAGTTACTCAAATAAATGTTAAATAAGTAATTGTTACTTTAAACTTTCACTGTCCCTTTTAAGGTGGGTTTCTCCAGACTTTCGAAAATGACAAAAATTAAGGGTTATCAAATTTATTTTATTTGTTACCTCGTTGTAAGTTGAATGTTTGTATTTAATGAAGCTCTGCAGTGACAAGAAAATGTTGGTATTGGGGCAACTCCCCTAGGATTAACACCCACATAGTAAAGGACCCTGTAAAGGCACAACTGTGTCTCAAAATATAATTCTTAATATTCTTTTGTCTTTCGATAGTTAGAATTTCCGAATTTATTGCCGAAAATACTATTTTAACTTGTAAAGAAACTCGAATACTTGACAATAAAATTTGCCTCATTTGTTTAAGTTTAAAATTACGATTTATGGCGATTTACGAATGAAAATGTTTGAAATCATCGATAATTGATATTCAATGTGTTTTTCAATATTTTATGGGGACGCATCCTAATCGATAAGAAACAAAATTTAAGAAGAAAATTTTTATTATTTCAAATAAAATTCACAATAATAATTTAAAATATGAAGGTAAAAACGCATTATTTAATTCCAACAAAATTGTGCACAAATAGAGGTATATTGCGGGACTCTAAGACTGCTGAAAAATGTTTTTCAAAATCTAATCACTGTCCTTGAATTGGTACCCTAAGGCTTGGACAAGAAATGAGTAGACATCAACCATTTCTTCGATCTGAAAATCAAATCCAAAACACAATTTAACAATTAATTACAATTTACAAGCAGTTAATTGCTGATTTCAAATTCTGAGTATTTTTATTATTTTCCTCATTTATGTTTCTTTTTTTATTTACCTGTTTTGAAGTAGGTTTCCCATGCCCATGCCCAGCTTTCTTTTCGATCCGAATCATCAAAGGATTTGTCTGAAAAAATCATTTTAAATTTAAGATTAAAATATGATAGGTTTTATTGAGGTTTTTATTGACAAAATAACAAACTATTAAAGTTGCAAACGCATAAACGGTGAAAGTACAAGAAAAACTTCAAATAACATTTAACAATGTTGCCTGTCATATGAGACCAAGATTCGCATATTTCCCCAACCATAGAGTAAAGTCGTATGCTTCATTAATTTACACTTGACCGCACCGTTTCTAATTGAAAATATTGAGTACCAACTGCAACCTCTTAACATTTTGCATTTCACACCTAAAATAAATAATTTTCTCAAGACCCAAACTCACCTGTCGCTCACTCCGGCCGATCGTGTGCTGTAGCTCCGCCAAATACTTGTAAGAATGTAGCGGGACCACCCGATCGTCATGATCCGCCGTCTGGACCAAAACGGCCGGATACTGAACCTGGTTTAGAGGGAGCCGGATATTGTGAAGAGGGGAGTACGTGATCAGGTTTTCGAAATGCGTCTTGTTCTCCGAGCAACCGTATTCCCCGCACCAGAAGGAGCCGACGGTGAACTTTTGGAACCGCAACATGTCCATTACCCTATCCAATCAAATTTGTAAAATTTAAAAAAAATCAGTTCTGATTTAATTAGACGATTAGGCAACAAGGGAGTCAGCGAACGACACCCACACGGGCCATGTGTCGACATATTCCTATATTTATCGATAGGGACAAAAACTAACGACTTAATGATATGATCGATTGAGACTAACCCAACTTCAGCAATTCCAGCCCCAAATAATTCGGGGCGTTGATTGACACTCGCCCCGATGAGGAGCCCCCCATTTGACGCCCCTTGGATTGTGAGTTTAGAAGGGCTGGTGTACTTGTTCTGAATCAAGTACTCCGCTGCGGCTGCGAAATCGTCGAAACTGTTCTGCTTATTCAGGAGTCGGCCCCCGTCCCACCATTTCGTCCCGTATTCTCTGCCAAGATTTTTTACCGTTTTACCATCGTTTCGTTTTATTCGTAAATAAATTAATGGCTAATTAAATACAAAAACTTTAAACGGCTTACCCTCCACCACGGATATTTGGAATCGCAAGAACCCCGTCAAAGTTATTCACAAAGACGAGGAAACCGATGGAGAAAAATGGGTCAAGACTGCTACTAAATCCTCCATAAGCGTACATTAGGGTCGGGTTATTTCCGGTTAGTTCCAAGTCCTCGAATAAAAAATATCAAAAATTGTATTTTTTATTATTTTTTTTATTAATTAAAAATTAAACTATATACCTTCTTGTGCATGAGGAACATGGGGACTCGAGTCCCGTCCTTGCTTGTGTAGAAAACTTGTTTGGTGACAAACTTTGCGGTGTCGATGTTCTTTAGTTTAACTTTGTTAACTAGTTCTAATTCCAAGTCCTTTGAATCTAAATCAACTTTGTAGGAAACTCCAGGGTTGGAAAACGTCGCTAATTTGAAGTAAACCGTGTTTAACGTTCGTCTCCCTTCATAACTTTGAATTGATCCGGCTTCAACTGGGAATTCCTTGATTAAGGTCCCATTCTGGAGGTATCGCAGTTCGAGAGAGCTTTTGACGTCCTTCATGTAGGATGTGATCATTTTGTCGCTAAATCATTTATGATAAATCTTATAAAAATTGGAATTAATGGAGGAACATGTAGGGAGATACTCATCTAGTTAATATGCAAGGGATTCTTATGATGGGATGCTAATAATAGGACGGTTAAGACGGGACGCTAATAATGGGGCGGTTATGATGGGACGTTAAAAACGGGAGGCTTTTCCCCTCATGCAGAAAATAGCCTGTTTTGACGAAATGTAATTTTTCTTGAGGCTATTTTAATTGAAATTAAAGTTAATTACCCTCCAACAGCAGCAGCCCAATTAAGAACAAAAGTATCATGTTCAGGGATAAGGGTTGACCAGAACTTCTTCTCCGGGTTATTGATATCCATACCGATAAGTTTGTAATTCGGAGCCCCTTCGTTTGTTAGGAAGTAGAAAATAGTGCCGTCGTTTGCTATGTTCTTTAAATATTAAAAAAAAAACAATTATTTGAAATCAAATCCTGTTGAATGCAAAAAGCTAATTAAAAGTTAATTAAAGTTAATAAACTGTCGTCTCTTACGGAATAAGAAGCTGGAACTGTGACCAATGGGACCAGAGTCAACTTGGACTTGAAGCCCTCCTTAATTGCTTCTTTGATTCTGGCGTAGAAAACGTAGTCCTCGTTTATGACATCGTATGTGTTTATTATGACGTAGTCCCCTTCGTCCGAGATGTCTGTGGAACTGGAAAGCAAAAAAAAATCAGAGCAAATTATTATTAATAGAATAAATTTTAATTTTTCGACGATTTTCGCGTTTAATTTTTAAAACCCACATCGACCAGTTGGGCTTGTCGAGAAATTCGACAAGCAACGTATCCTCCGTCGGCTTGGTTCCAATTCGGTGATAGTAAATCTTTTCGTTTTTATTGGATTTTTTTAGTAATGCCCCGTCCTTCTCTGCATCCGTTCCTGGGTATCTCTGTTATTTCATGAAAAATATTGCAAAAAAATTAGTCCAGCAATGAATGTTTTGATTGTAATTCACAACAACTGGGAAATCAGATGTCTTATTACGGTATAAAAGAAGCCAAGATTGTCGTGAGTCCAGGAAATTGAAGTGAATTTCGTGAAGCTAATGACTTCATCTTTGAAATCTTGGCCTGTTGACACATTCCGGATGTGAATATTGGACCAGTCCGATCCGGATTGAGACAGGGTGTAAGCAATGAGTTCCCCATTTCGGGAATAGGACACTTTGCTAAGGGCCAAAGTCCCGTCAGACGAGAGGGTATTGGGGTCAATGAAGATCTTCGGGTTTTTTTGCAGCCCTTCAACTGAATCCGACACGTAGAGCACCCTGTAAATATAATAAGATACTGTAAATGCATATTGAAAGGGGTGAAACAACACAAAGCTAAAAGTCAAGTTAGGTTGGAGACGTTTTATTCAAGAATCTCACATTTCCCCAACCATATATAGAGTAAGGCTATATACATCGTTGAATAGCCCTTGGTAGTATGTTTCCAACGATGTATTCAATATGTAGTGTTACAGCTTGAAAATATTATCAGCATCGCCCGTGGGCCTTACAATTAGACCTTCGACAAAAGAATTATAGCACGGACGGACGTACATACAGTGCGAAAGCATTAAAGGTTTTCTTACTTTAATAAACTAGATAAAACACCTTGAATTAAATATTTTCTAACCATTATGAACATGGAAAGGATATAAAAATATTAAAAAACTGTCTGGCACTAAAAAAATTCACGGAGACGCAGATTTTCATGAAAATTATGAAAAATCCAATTTTTTAAACCCCATGGAGTGTGAATGCACTATTCGAAAATACAAAAAATAAATACCATTGATTCTGAAGGCCAGTGTTCTTATACTGAAAGTATCGATTCCCACGTTTCTTTGGGAGCCCTTCCTTAGGATAATTCCAAGCGTCGGTGAGTTTCTGTCGAATCTCGTTTCGATGAGACGCTTCATCGATGTAGGATTCGGTCAGATTGTTCTGAGCCTCGACGAATTCTTTTGTTTCCTCCGAATCAGCGTCTTCTAGCCAGCGGTAGGGATCCGCTATCTAAAACGTTATGAGTTACGACTTGTATATATTCTGTTTACTGGCTTAGATTTTTCCATAAAGTATAAAGTCTTAAAATTTTATTTAAGAATTAACTTTTTTTATTCTTTTTTTACAAAACAGCTCTGCTTTTTTATGTTTGATTCATCTTTATTAGAGAGATTAAAAAGATTAAGAAATGTCTTATGACGGGCTTAAATTTCAGAGCGGCTTAATTGTATTCTCAAAATGGTAAGGGGTTTTATTTCGGGGGTTTATCTATTTCGGAAAAGCTTTAATGATTTTTGAACTATCGAAACGTTTGTTTCCTAGATATTTCTTTTAAGACGGGATTTCAAACTATTCAAAGTTCCCAACTGGGCTACTATTTCGGGGGTTGTTCTAAAGTGTCCAAACTACAGGAAATTATTTTTTGGTGTTTTTTATTGCGTAACGAGTTCAAATTACCTTTGTTCCATGATAATCGTCAAAAACACTCTCATTCCGTCGTACTTCGGGATAATCAAACCCACCTTCTTTAGATTCAGTACATTGGAAGTTTAAAACGGATGCGAGAATAATACCTAAGATTGTTAAATATAATTGTGTCATTTTTAAATAAAATTTTTGACAACCACCAACGATTCCAAAGCACAGGTAACAATATTGGACAAAAAGGTGTTGGAAGTTTGACTGGATGTTGCTAACTGAATTGTTGGGAATCGGGAAGGGACAAGGAAACTAGGAGATTAAATTGGATTTTGTTGGATATGGTCCATGAATCTGAAAACCTGTTCTTCTTCTTAATAATCCTATTTACATCTTCAAAATAAAAATATAATTGCAAGTAAATAATAGGATAGTATCTTCGGTTCCAGGGCTAATTTCCAAGTCTGAACTACCAGAGCTTAACGGTCTATAAGCCTTGAGATAAGTCACGCAGTTGGTGGAAGAGAATTAAATTATTCCTATTTTTAAATTAAATCCTAAATGGATATTTTTCTCTTAAGAGGATGAGTCGTTCGTCTGCAGCAATGGCATCCTTCCTGTTCAGGGCTATTCATAAAAAAATGGTTAAAAAATATTTTAATAATCCGTATTGCTGTAAATAGAACCCCTGGGGTTGATTTTTGAACCGTTAAACGACTTAAAAAAATATAAGCTGATTATGTCGAGGCGATGTTAGGACTTAATTAGTTAAGGAGAATTTATTTCATATGTAAATCAGAAAGACAGATAACTTGAAAAAATTTCGATCAAGTTTTAACAATCGTTCGAATTTTTAACTGAATTTCTATTAATTAAAGTATGAAACCCTTTAATGGTTTTAGTCGATCCGTCCGTCCGTCCGTTCGTGATCTATCTCTCAAACGTTTGAATTATTTTTTTTCGGGAAATCAGTAATAACCCTCTGTCAAATGTTAGTTTGGTTTGAGCACTTCGGAGGTCAAAGGTCAAGAGTCTATACGGTCAAAGGTCAGACTTTTTTTTAAATTACAACCCTACAACGCTGATATATTTTCGGGAATGTATTATCAAGTGCTAATAAATGACGTATACGATTTTACTCTATGGGTGGGGTAACATAAGATTCATCGATAAAAGGCCTTAAACGTGTCCAACAAAGACGTTAAATGTTATTAAACGTTTTGTTTTGTCAAACATAATTACAGACGTCGCAAAGGATTAAATTAAAATGTCACTAAGGTCACTGTGGGCTTTAATCTCTATATGGGACACACTTAAATCTCCAAGATTATTTCTTATAGGATTCTCTCCGGAACAAAGGTCACATGTTTCAAAGGTTATCGCAAGGTTTAGTCTCTATATGAAAAGGCCAAAAGTTCATAAGGTTATATATGCATATTTATAAGGAAATTCTCGTATGGATTAGAACAACGCTTATGAACAAACATCCTGCTGTAATTAGGATCTTCTCCTCAAGGCTGCAGATTGACATCTTTAAAAAAACATTAGAGATTTTTTATTGCATTTTATATGTCTTTCCATCAACCTGAAAGTCTGTTTACGACGGGCTATTAAAGAAAATTAAATGGGATGTTTTAGGATTCATTTCTGAAGAATTTGTAATGGATCATGAACATCAACTTGATTTTTTATAACGTGTTGAATACATTATGTTTTAAGTCATTATTACAATAATATGTCATTTAGAGTTGTTAGATGATAATTGATGACAGAAGGAAATATAATTAGTATGGGCAGGAATTACTTACTCATCCTGGAGATTTACTCGGTGCATATTATATACATTGCGTGTGTACAAACGTGAATGTTTTACATACATATAAATATAAAACAATTAATTTGCAATGGAGACCACGAACTATAACCAAGAGAGGCTCAATATTTATAGGAAAGGGCGACTTCGCAAATTTAATCAATTATTTTTTTAAAACGTCGTGTCAGATACGGGGATACAAACGGAGATTTACGGGTATATTCAGGAGGATCCAAATTTTTTATGAATTTAACAATCTATCTCTAAAATGGTATAAGTTAAATGGATTTACAAATCCATACTTCCCATATCTCTAGCACATGAAATCCCTATACACGTCAAAAGCATCCAGTTTTATCCACGTTTTGGTACGTATAACGTATCTCAAAGTATTTTCGGTTCGAGTAAAATTTGATAGCATAATAATATTGTATTCGTTCTTCCGTTGAAATATCCAACAATGCAAGTTTCAAAATGCAAAGCTTGCGAAACGTTTTTGAGAATCTTCACTAAGCTAAAACGAATTCTAGGACACAAATAAACCGATGTAACGGGTGTAACCAAGTGTTGAAAATATAACGATAAACAAACTAAATCTCAATTTCCCCAAAAAGCCCGGGTTTCGCACCCTGGTGTCAGTAGGAGTGGTCCCGTATTTATCAAAGATGTTCTATTACTCATGAGAATCGTTTAAACTCCATATCTCAATTTCCCCAAAAAGCCCGGGTTTCGCACCCTGGTGTCAGTGGGAGTGGTCCCGTATTCGTCAAAGATGTTCTATTACTCATGGAAATCGTTTAAACCCCATATCTCAATTTCCCCGAAAATCCGGGTACTGCACCCTGGTGTCAGTGGGAGTGGTCTCGTATTCGTCAAAGATGTTCTATTACTCATGGGAATCGTTTAAACCCCATATCTCAATTTCCCCGAAAATCCGGGTACTGCACCCTGGTGTCAGTGGGAGTGGTCCCGTATTCGTCTAAGATGTTCTATTACTCATGGGAATCGTTTAAACCCCATATCTCAATTTCCCCGAAAATCCGGGTACTGCACCCTGGTGTCAGTGGGAGTGGTCCCGTATTCGTCAAAGATGTTCTATTACTCATGGGAATCGTTTAAACCCCATATCTCAATTTCCCCGAAAATCCGGGAGTCGCACCCTGGTGTCAGTGGGAGTGGTCCCGTATACGTCAAAGATGTTCTATTACTCATGGGAATCGTTTAAACCCCATATCTCAATTTCTCCGAAAATCCGGGTGTCGCACCCTGGTGTCAGTAGGAGTGGTCCCGTATACGTCAAAGATGTTCTATTACTCATGGGAATCGTTTAAACCCCATATCTCAATTTCCCCGAAAATCCGGGTGTCGCACCCTGGTGTCAGTGGGAGTGGTCCCGTATTCGTCAAAGATGTTCTATTACTCATGGGAATCGTTTAAACCCCATATCTCAATTTTCCCGAAAATCCGGGTGTCGCACCCTGGTGTCAGTGGGAGTGGTCCCGTATACGTCAAAGATGTTCTATTACTCATGGGAATCGTTTAAACCCCATATCTCAATTTCCCCGAAAATCCGGGTGTCGCACCCTGGTGTCAGTGGGAGTGGTCCCGTATACGTCAAAGATGTTCTATTACTCATGGGAATCGTTTAAACCCCATATCTCAATTTCCCCGAAAATCCGGGTGTCGCACCCTGGTGTCAGTGGGAGTGGTCCCGTATACGTCAAAGATGTTCTATTACTCATGGGAATCGTTTAAACCCCATATCTCAATTTCCCCGAAAATCCGGGTGTCGCACCCTGGTGTCAGTGGGAGTGGTCCCGTATACGTCAAAGATGTTCTATTACTCATGGGAATCGTTTAAACCCCATATCTCAATTTTCCCGAAAATCCGGGTGTCGCACCCTGGTGTCAGTGGGAGTGGTCCCGTATACGTCAAAGATGTTCTATTACTCATGGGAATCGTTTAAACCCCATATCTCAATTTCCCCGAAAATCCGGGTGTCGCACCCTGGTGTCAGTGGGAGTGGTCCCGTATACGTCAAAGATGTTCTATTACTCATGGGAATCGTTTAAACCCCATATCTCAATTTCCCCGAAAACCCGGGTACTGCACCCTGGTGTCAGTGGGAGTGGTCCCGTATTCGTCGAAGATGTTCTATTACTCATGGGAATCGTTTCAACCCCAAATCTCAATTTCCCCAAAAATCCCAGGTTTCGCACTCTGAAATGTAGGTTCAGGGTATTATCATGTATAGATGATAGACATAGAGTGTAATGTAAACTACCTAAGCGTCAGTTTTAAAATGAGTAAGAGCTCTATCCTGGCGTTGGACTCCTACATATCACTATTCTGTTTGATTTAATGGTTTGTTTTGGGGTTTAATTGATGGGGGGCAGGGGGTGTGACCGATTTGACCCAAGTTCGAACTTAGCCTCACTCTTGAGCCAAGGAACAAGTGTACAAAATTTGGTGACCGTAGGTCCAGCCGTTCTCCAGTTATCGCTCGGACAGACGGACAGACGGACAGACGGACGGACGGACGGACAGACGGACAGACGGACAGACGGACTGGTCATTCGCATAAAGTGTTTTCAACACTTAATAAAGCATCCCCTGAATTGACTGAATATACAAGTCCGAGATTATGTTAATTAAGCTCTCATAATCAGTTCTGCTTGAAACAAAACGTACGATTTAACCTCAAAAGTATGTTTAAACACTATTAGCATCCTTTCTATTATGTTCAATATTTTTAGTCATTTTATACGAATTTATAGTAATATTTCAACACTAATTCGTCATAAATACTAATCAAATTATACTAATATCGTAATTACGGTAAATCTTCCTATTTTGCCGTATTGCAGTCTTCACTCCATATTATTTTCTGGTGGTTTTATGTTATTAATATCACAAATCGGTTGCTTTGTAATCATTTCTCCTTCACCTTACATTCCTTCTCTGAAACCAAGAAATAATCTCTTAGGAATGCTTATCCTAAGATTATACATAGAATTAACATCCCTAATCATATTAATATGCAGAATTATCCAGGGTTCCCGAGACGGAATAGCTGCTCTAGCTCTGTACTGTGTCATATATTAATATCAACATCGGTTTGCAGTTTCTCATTTCTCCGGTTACTAAACTGTTAGTTGAGTTAGTTCATATTTTATGTTGTAACATGCAATTGTGGCACAAAATCTGGATGGATATTAAAAAAAAATATGCATATTCGAATTTATATCATGTGTACAGGACATAGGCCATGGTAGCTGAGATTATGAGGAGAGGACCCCAACCGAATAAACCGTCAGTTTATGTTTCAGTTCAAGTTCAATCCTGGAGTAGAATTAAATTCTTCCAAGTTGAACCGGAATCGGAACGTGAATCGACTGTCTAACTACTTCCAAATCCACGACCACAAATCCTGAATCCACCAGCTTTTTGCCAGGTGACAGGTTAAAGATTTGTTCGTGATTTGTTTTATGAAATTACTAATATATCAAATATCACTACATATCCTAAATTCATAATCCACAAGAACAAGAACAGAGACAAAAAAACACAAACAAGGAACAAGGGAGGTTTTTCATTTCCGGGATTTCCTTGAATTTTTGAGTTTCAAAGTTTCAAAACATTATAGTTTTGTTTCAAAATTAGCTTAAATGTTGTATTTATTTTCTTAAAAAATGCCTCTTTGACATTGCTTTTTCAGTCCTGTAATTAGACTGTCAAACATGCAATACATCCTAACATTTTAAAACCGAATATTTACAGATTAACCTCCTGAGCACCAAAGCAAAGCAATGGACGCAATCAAGTCGTTCCTCTCAGGTGCGTTATTGGGCGGTGGGGCTCCCGATTCCGCAAAAATCCGAAAGTTCACAAACAAAGACTCCGTTTTGGAAAAACACGAAGGAATGTTAATGAGCTTGAACCTGCTGAGCCACATTCCTAATACTAACGTCCTACGCTTGACCTCTACCCCGGGTCACCGGCATTCCGGGCCCAAAGTCAATCTCTCCCCTGAGAAACGAGTAGACATAAGGGCACTGACCAGAAGTATCGACCAACCGATGACCGGAAGCTTCTTGTTATGTCGATGCATCAGCCGTCCCGTCAAAATGACCTCCGTCATAACGGTCGTGGATGACCCGGAGGGTGAACTTGCCGTCGGACTTGCTCTCTACAACTACACACCCGCAACCACGGCTAAGCATATGGATAGGGTACTTCCGGTCGGACTTGTTCTTGCTATTAAGAACCCTTGGTTCAAGACAACGATGGACGGAGGACTGTTTTTGAGATGTGACAATCCTTCGGACGTCGTCGTTGTCGACGAAGAAGCGATGGGGAGATTATTCCCGGGATTGGTTTGGAAATGTGACATTCCAAATAAGTACAAAGGTCAGTGGATTTATTTTTGAAACCGTAAATATTATGATGAAGGTAAATTCATTTTACAGTCGATTTTCTTTACTTCTAGGTCAGGGTGCTTTGACCAATGGCACTGGCTCAAAGACAACCAAAGGTGCGAGCAACGGTATTTCAAAAGCTAACAAAACTGACGAAGCCATTCGTCTCAAAAACCTGGGGAACATGTCCTTTGGTAAAAAGGAGTTTGTGGACGCCATTCGGTTCTACAATCAGGGACTGGAATTGGACCCCAAGAACGTGGACCTGTTGTCGAATCGTGCTGCAGGTTTCCTCAGCATGGGTTGCTACAAGAAAGCGTTGCTGGACACTAGGGCCCTCCTCGACATCAACCCAGTCCACATGAAGGGGATCCATCGTCACGTCAAAGCCCTCTGGGGTCTCAACCGCTACAAAAATGCCCTCAACTTCCTGACCCAAAAAATGGAGGAGAGGAAAGACTTGAGGAAATCCAAGGAGATAATCGCTCTCAAGAAATCGACTGAAGAAGTTCTGAAGCAACATGAGACGGGAGAGTTGGACATCGTAGCGTTTTTGAAGAACCAAAGCGAGCCGAATTCAAAACCGTTAGAAATTGCGGAATTCACGGGTCCCGTCAAGGTTGACAGCATTCCAGGAAAGGGTCGGGGACTGACGGCCACGGAGGATATCAAGGCTGGTCAGCTGATCATTATCAGTAAAGCGTTTGCCATTGATGCTAAGGGTGATGAGGACAAGATCCCCATCCAACTCAGCGTCAACAACTTCACCAAAGCGCTAAATACACCCGGTCATGACGAAGTTGTGACCAAGATTGCTCAGAAACTGGCACTGGATCCTAAATTAGGTCGAGAGGTGTTCCAGCTTTTTGCCGGACCGGAAATGGGGACTTTGGAGGCTGATGACGACGGAATTGAAGAGATCGATATGAAACGGATCGACGCGATCGTGACATTTAACACGTTCTCATTCGTGCATTGTCAATCAGGGGACTTGAGTTCCAAATTCAGCAGTTTGTTACTGACAAGGAAGAAGACGACCGGGCTTTGGATCATGCCGTCGTTCATAAACCACAGTTGTTACGGGGCTAACTGTAGCTGGAGCTTTTACGGGGACGCAATGCTGATTCGGGCAATGAAACCTATTAAGATCGGAGAGGAAATCCTGGTTTCGTACACTTGCCCGACAAACGCTTACGATGACCGGAGGAGCGTTTTCAGAAGTCATGCTTTCGACTGCAACTGCCTTCTATGTGGTTTGGACAAGGAGGAGGAGGAATCGGTCCGGAAACAGCGTTCGGAAATTCCAGCGTCTCTGGGAACAGATAAAGACGCTGCGGAATTGATGAAAGCGATTTCAACCTTGGAATCGCTGCGACCAACACATCCCAGGATGAACTGGAGCTTGGCTGGCCCGGTTGTTAGTCACATTGCTGATCACTTGTATGAAATTGGAAAGTTTGAGGATTGTCGCCGAGTTTATGAAAAGGTAAATATTATTCGTATTGATTTGTGTTACCTCAACTAGGTAAAGTAGATCGAGAGGTCAAGAATCACGAGATCATTCAAGGACGTGTCCGGCGAACTCAACACGGTCGAACTCAACACAGCCGAACTCAACACGGCCGAACTCAACACGGGGAGAACTCAACACGGGAGAACTCAACACGGGGAGAACTCAACACGGTTGCGACCACACCCACTGCGTACAGAAACGAACTCAACACACGACGAACTCAACACACGACGAACTCAACACACGACGAACTCAACACGCAAATTCTAATGCTAAGACCGTTTTGTAATGCTAAGACCAATGCTAAGACCGTTTTGCAATGCTAAGACCACTGCTAAGACCGTTTTGCAATGCTAAGACCAATGCTAAGACCGTTTTCTAATGCTAAGAACGTTTCCTAATGCAAAGACCAATGCTAAGACCGTTTCCTAATGCTAAGACCAATGCTAAGACCGTTTTCCAATGCTAAGACCGTTTTCATTAGTCTCAGCATTGGAAACAATCTTAGCATTGGTCTTAGCATTAGGAACCGGTCTTAGCATTGGTCTTAGCATTAGGAAACGGTCTTAGCATTGGTTTTAGCATTGGAAAACGGTCTTAGCATTGGTCTTAGCATTGCAAAACGGTCTTAGCATTGGTCTTAGCATTAGGAAACGGTCTTAGCATTGGTCTTAGCATAGGAAAACGGTCTTAGCATTAGGAAACGGTCTTAGCATTGGTCTTAGCATTAGGAAACGGTCTTAGCATTGGAAAACGGTCTTAGCATTAGAAAACGGTCTTAACATTGGAAAACGGTCTTAGAATTGGTCTTAGCATTAGGAAACGGTCTTAGCATTGGTCTTAGCATTGGAAAACGGTCTTAGCATTAGAAAACGGTCTTAGCATTGGTCTTAGCATTGGAAAACCTTCTTAGCATTGGTCTTAGCATTAGGAAACGGTCTTAGCATTAGTCTTAGCATTGGAAAACGGTTTTAGCATTAGAAAACGGTCTTAGCATTAGAAAACGGTCTTAGCATTGGAAAACGGTCTTAGCATTGGTCTTAGCATTAGGAAACGGTCTTAG
Source organism: Desoria tigrina (assembly GCA_906901685.1). NCBI lineage: Eukaryota > Metazoa > Arthropoda > Collembola > Entomobryomorpha > Isotomidae > Desoria > Desoria tigrina. The sequence goes on from CAJQTU010000035.1 coordinate 2,501,478, forward strand.
CATTGGTCTTAGCATTAGGAAACGGTCTTAGCATTGGTCTTAGCATTAGGAAACGGTCTTAGCATTGGAAAACGGTCTTAGCATTAGAAAACGGTCTTAGCATTGGAAAACGGTCTTAGCATTGGTCTTAGCATTAGGAAACGGTCTTAGCATTGGTCTTAGCATTAGGAAACGGTCTTAGCATTGGTCTTAGCATTGGAAAACGGTCTTAGCATTAGAAAACGGTCTTAGCATTGGTCTTAGCATTGGAAAACGGTCTTAGCATTAGGAAACGGTCTTAGCATTAGTCTTAGCATTGGAAAACGGTTTTAGCATTAGAAAACGGTCTTAGCATTAGAAAACGGTCTTAGCATTAGAAAACGGTCTTAGCATTGGAAAACGGTCTTAGCATTGATCTTAGCATTAGGAAACGGTCTTAGCATTGGTCTTAGCATTGGAAAACGGTCTTAGCATTGCTATTAACACGTATAAATATTTTATTTTAATAGAATAGTCTTAGCATTAGGAAATGGTCTTAGCATTAGAAATTGTGCGTGTTGAGTTCGTCTTGTGTTGAGTTTTCCCGTGTTGAGTTCGTCGTTTGTGAGCTGCATTAAAAAGTGGGTGTGCCGTGATGAGTTCTCCCCGTGTTGAGTTCTCCCGTGTTGAGTTCTCCCCGTGTTGAGTTCGGCCGTGTTGAGTTCGGCCGTGTTGAGTTCGACCGTGTTGAGTTCGCCGTGAACCTTCAAGGATTCCTATTTTCCTATCATAAATTCAAGTCCATTTTTTTGCGAAAATACTGTTTTTATTGCGTGACTGGCAAGGGAACCATGTCAGATGTTCAACCCCGATTTTTTCGAACTTGTTTCATTTTTAAGACTGTAAGAGGACCTAAAATAATGAAACTTTAAACATTAATTGAACTGCTCATCTTTCGAATGAGACAGATTTTAAAATCTCAGTATGACACATTTGGGAATGTTCCCTCGTAGGACCTAAGTTAAGATTGTGGGGTTAAATCATGTATTTTGAGTTTTGATTATTAAAATTTTAATACAATTTCAGATCCATTTTGTGACGGAAGGAACGGTATTGGGACGAGAAGCGGCGAAGGCGTCTGGAAATATCCTATTCTGCTATTTGAACCAAACCCCGATGAACCAGTCTGTGGTTAGCAAATGGACGGAGCAGTTTAAGAAGGACCTTTCAATTGCTTATGGAACACCAAAGGCATCTTTCATGGTTGTCGACGAGTTCAAGAATCTGATGAACATGCTCGAGTCAACTGGCATGGGAAATCAAGACATTTTTGATGCTTAAGATCAATTGTAATTTTGTAATGTAACTTGTAACCCAAGAATGTGAGAATTTTCTATTCATTTAAGATTGTTCGCTTTAAATGTTTAATAAACTTGTTTGTCTAGCATATCTACGAATTTATTGTGATGTCTTAATAAGTACAGTAAGGAATACGACCCTTCTGAGTACACATATGGCAAATAACATGCATAGCATGCCTGATTCAGTTGCATATTTAGGCATTTTTAGCTTCATATTTTGACCATTATTAGCTCGCCTATTAAAAATAGGTTTAGAGCTATTGAAGTCAACCTGTCCGTCCGTCTGTCTGTCTGTCTGTCTGTCTGTCTGTCTGTCTGTCTGTCTGTCGGGCCTTTTTGTGGATCAAAGTTAAGACAAATAGGAGCAGCCATGAAGCAGGCCGGTTTAGAACGCATACAATTTTTGGCCTAAGAAGCGGAAAGACGCAACATTGTGCGATCTGCTTCCATGGATATTTTTATTAAAGTTTCAATGTTTTTTAAAGAATTAATTTTTCTTTAAATAGATAAACATATTTGGAAACAGGAATGATATATATAAATCAATACGATTTGAAACAATAATCAAATTTTAAAGAAAACTACATATTTTCTATACAGAACAACAATTTAGGGTTCGTAAAAGCCTTAATTGAAGCATTTCATAATATTGTTTCATGATCTGTTCAAATTGATCCAAAAATCGAATCTTTCATTTAAAAACAGTAATTTGGATTTAAACGAATTGATAAAATTGATTTTAACTGCAATTGTGAAACAATAAAATAATTTTTAACGAAATTGTACAGGTTTAAATAGCACCATGGATTCACAGATTGGGAAACAGTAATATAGAATATAAGTCAATGTTTTTTGGAACAATTCTCAAATATTCAGTTTCTTCACGTATTTGTTATGGAAACTATTTTTTCGAGTTAAAGCATATTCTTTTGGATGTAAATCAAAATTACTAAAGCTTCGGGATTAAAACGCAGTCGTCTAGGGGAACGTAAATTATGATATTTTGATTTTATACAATCGAGCAACACGATAAGTAATATTGAACGATAATCTATATGAATTGTGCGAGCTGTCGTTAACGTTTACAACGTTTTATTTGTTCTCCCTTAGTTAAGACTATTGTGCAACTATGAATTAACACGAAAATTTATATTACTACAACCTGCTATCTGTCATAGTTATTATATGTAGCTTTATATACTCATATAGGATCATATCATTCGTATATTAATATTTATTACACATAACACACTATACATGATTAAAGATAACCCTTAAATCCTGATACATAAATGATAGAGAACCTGTCCAGTTCATGCTAAAAATGCAATAGCCACCTGCCAATCGTCAAAACCCGGAGTGGTTTGTCGGCTCTCCATAGGAAGCTGCTCACTGGTCCGAAAGATTACACATAAAAATAGGCACTTCTTTGATAATCGTATAGACCTAGATCTGCTTGTTAAAGATAGCAAGCTTATATTGTTTTTTTTTGACAGGCAAGTCCACAAGTCTGTCCAGTTTATTTCGTTAGCCGACAGCTTGACTTCGTGCCCAACCTCAAAAACCAGAAATAAATCTGATCCAGTCTCACTTTTCAGTTGAGCCCTTCTAGTTCTCACAAAACTTAAGGAACAAAAGAAATGAGTGAAACCAAAAGGATACAATTTTCAAATATTTCTCATTTAGTATAGAATTTAGGGGTCAGGGGTTGTGACCCACTATTTGAAATTTCAAACCGGTTTCAAATTCGAAGCCGGTTTTCAAAAAACTTAAAATCTTCAGAACGCGAGTAAAGGGACGGACAGACGGACAAGGTAGTCACATAGAGCTCATAAATCCTTGGGAATGGGTGCAGGAGGAAAGGGTTCTCGAGATCTTCACCGGTTGCTGGTGGCTCGGGGGGAGCGGAAGAATCCCCGGAGGAAGAAGCGTAAGGAGTCGTACGGAGCCTACATCTACAAGGTCCTCAAGCAAGTGCATCCGGAGACGGGGATTTCGTCCAAGGGCATGACCATCATGAACTCCTTCGTCAACGACCTCTTCGAGCGGATTGCGGCGGAATCGGCGCGGCTGGCCCACATTAACAAGAAGAGTACGATCACGTCGCGGGAGATCCAGACTGCAGTCCGCCTCATCCTCCCGGGCGAATTGGCCAAACACGCCGTCTCGGAGGGGACCAAGGCCGTTACCAAGTACACTTCCTCCAAATAAATTTGGCCCTCGCGTCATAGTCCAATCCACCGGAATTAAGTAAACCAACGGCCCTTTTAAGGGCCAACACTTCGTCCTGAGAGCAAAATCCTATGATTTTTAAATGGTTTAGGGGTAGGGCTCTATTTTAAGCAGACGGGAATTGAAATGGAGACTTTGGCTGAACAAGTTTGGATGATTTTTAGGGCAAATGACGAATGCTTTTTAAAGCAGTTAAACTAAATTAAAAATTAGTCTAGCCTCAGAGCTCGTTTAGTAGAAAGGGAGTTTGGGGAACAAACTACATTTTTAGAAAACAAACGGTTACGAAAAATGATGATCTCGGCGTAAGATTTTGCCTGAACAGGCTTAGAAATTAACTAAATATAAATTACTAACGATCTAAATGGTATTTATAATGATTTACTACCACCACACTACTACTACTCAGACTCATGACGCCGATGCGATGACAGTTCTGAACAATGTAGTTAACTTATGTCATTGAATGGTGTATAATCTAGGGAACGGTGTCAAAAATTAGTATTACAAGCACGGACGATTCCACAAGAAGTCCATAACTAAAATTGAACTGAGCGTGTTCCTGATTCAATAACCAATAACGGATTTATTGTTCCAACAAGTTAACGAATAATTTAAAATTTAAATCCTGCTAATATATTTCTTATATTTCACCAATCACAAAAAAAACGCAATAAGATCAAAGATTAGTAATTTGTACAAAATAAAATTACAAATTAAGGTTCAGTTAGATCCGAAGACCAACTGGGATGGCTTTATTCTGGCTCGGGGTTTGCCAACTTCTTATCATTTGGGTCCTGTTGGACTTGGACATTACTCTATCACGTCACCGTATGTCTTTTAATGATTTTAATTAATAGTTTTTAATCATGATTTCAAATCCAATATCCTATAATTTAATGCTATTTGGGATACAGTGGATGGTGTAGAATACGACCGAAACGATAGCATAGGAACTAAGGACCACATACTTTACTTGTCCGAGTTAAGGGGAGCAGGGGCGTTTGGAAAACTACCGGAAATTGACACGGCCCACTTCCATTCAGAACACCCGAGCGTAAATGCCTTTGCCCTTCTTATCGACGAAACAGACGAAAAGTTTTTCGATAATGTTTCTACTCTTGGACTGGGAGTTGATTTGCGTTGGATTGAGTAACCCTATGAGGGCCTTCGACTCATCCCAGCAATTTTGTGAGTTTGAAAAATGGACTTTGGATCGAAAATTGTGTCCGAAAATCGGTTGGGAGAAGAGTTGAAATAGCCAATAAAAAAATTTATTCTTGCTTTTTAATTATTAAAGTACGGTATTGGAACGATATGTTGAAGGTTTTAATTTGATTTGTAATAAAAGCAATCGTAACTATATTAATGTGGCCCCTAAATCGGAATTTAGCCACTAATAAGAGGGAACGTGTCCGTAGGTACCAAGCAATCTTGGGATATCTTATTTCAAATCGTTATATTTTCATTTTGAATCGTCGTAGCATTTTGGGATGAATTATGCTTAGAATTAGAAAGTTGAAATATAGAGGTATTGAGTCGAGGAAATTAAATTAGCGGTGTTTATTGATTTATTATGGATTACAAACGAGTTTTTGAACCTTGTATTTTTGTCCGTTTCTTATAGTTATATGCAGGTGCATCATGCAAAATGCAACCCCAAGATTGATTGACAACCGGCGCTGGAACTAGCGTTGTCAAGGCATTTTGATGCAAGCCTGTGCCTTTCCATAAACGATTCTGAACGACTTGGAGTGGAGTGTAACATTGTGTAACCATAGTGACGAACCACAATTCAATACTTTATCTCAACTATGCAACCCCCTCTGCCAACGCCTCGTCGATCTCGTTCTCCGTGACCTTTTCTCTGACTTGTTCCAAAAACTTTTCAAGTTCCTCACCATCCCCCATCATGACCTTAGCATTATGAGAAGTAACCCCGACCCTGTGGTCCGTGACTCTATCCTGTAGGAAATTGAAGGTCCTTATTTTATCACTCCGTTCGCTCATTCCGACTTGTGATTTCTTTTGAGCACGACTAGATTTTTCCTCTTGCTCGATTTGCAATCGGTACAAGCGACTCTCGAGAATCCGTAACGCGCTGGACCTGTTCTGTATTTGCGACCTCTCGGTTTGACAATCTACTACTAATCCCGTTGGTAAATGCGTCAATCGCACTGCTGACTCTGTTTTGTTGACATGTTGACCTCCTGCACCGGATGCCCGTTTGGTTTCCATCTTTATATCGGATGGGGGGATGGCCGAGCGATACGATGGCACACTTGGAAGCACCTAAATAAAATCAGATATTTTTCGTTGCTATGGTAACTAAGATGTTTTTATGGTTGTCAAGAAATGTACCACATGGGAAGAGTGGTAACTATGGCAATCAATTGCGTTTCTCACCGATAGTGTAGCAGTGGATGTGTGGATACGGCCGGCCTTTTCGGTTTTAGGAACCCTCTGAACCCGATGAACTCCTGCCTCAAGGTAAAGTCCCCTGTATGCCTCTGGGGAATTGACGAGAAGAGTCCCGTGCCGTAGGCCCCCTAACTCTGATCTATCGAATTGTAAAATTTCCGAGCCCCATCCCCTCCAACGGATATAAGTTGAGTACATTTCAAATAAATCCTGACTGAACAGCATTGCTTCTTGGCCCCCGACCCCCGCCGAAACTTCCAACAGCAATTCATCGCAACGGGAAAACAATGGATCACGATCTTTGTCAAGGAGATGCTCCACGTACTAACAACCAACATTTATAACCATTTGCAAATTAATAATTCATGAATATATAGGTACGTTTTATTATTGAATTCGATGGCCGGATGGAAACGGGATCTCGAAAAAAAAAGTTTTATAAATGAATGTCAATAATTGAATAATGAATAATAATCAATTATTGATGAAACGACATAATTGAGGCCGTTGCTATGGAAACTACATTTTGACACGAAAATCCTCGGATTATGAGTGAGGCCGTAACTGCAAAAGCAAAACCCACGTTTTCGGCCGAGCCATTAGTAATTATGTCTTCACTAGGGTTGGTAATTTAAAAGTCGTTTATTAAGTGTTGAAAACACTTTATGCGAACGACAAGTCCGTCTGTCCGTCCGTCGGTCCGTCCGTCTGTCCGAGCGATAACTGGAGAACGGCTTGACCTACGGTCACCAAATTTTGTACACTTGTTCCTTGGGTCCTAACACAGGCTAAGTTCGAACTTGGGTCAAATCGGTCGCACCCCCTGACCCCCATCAATTAAACCCCAAAACAAACCATTAAATCAAACAGAATAGTGATATGTAGGAGTCCAACGCCAGGATAGAGCTCTTACTCATTTTAAAACTGACGCTTAGGTAGTTTACATTACACTCTATGTCTATCATCTATACATGATAATACCCTGAACCTATATTTCAGAGTGCGAAACCTGGGATTTTTGGGGAAATTGAGATATGGGGTTTAAACGATTCCCATGAGTAATAGAACATCTTTGACGGATACGGGACCACTCCTACTGACACCAGGGTGCAAAACCCGGGCTTTTTGGGGAAATTGAGATTTAGTTTGTTTATCGTTATATTTTCAACACTTGGTTACACCCGTTACATCGGTTTATTACAAAGGGCAATTTTCGTTTCTAGTCGTGACTGTGACATCATTTTAGGACATGTGCAACCCTCCGCTAACCGATTTGAAGTCCGTTAAGATGGATACCCCAAGATTTGGAGACCGTTGCTATGGAAACCCCAAGATTTCGAGCCCGTTGCTATGGAAAGCCCAATATTTCGAGACCGTTGCTATGGAAAGCCCAATATTTCGACACCGTTGCTATGGAAAACCCAATATTTCGAGACCGTTGCTATGGAAGCCCCAATATTTCGGGACCGTTGCTATGGTATAATGTCGTCAAGTACCTCTTCAGCGAGTCCCTCGATCTCACTCTCTATCTTCCTAACGTCCGACTCCGCCGCCAACTGCACCTCTGCGTCATCCTTCAGTTCTAGATTCATAATAATTACACGGTAATCACTGACTACACCCACTGGACTACTAATGACCTAAACCAATGCTCAATGTGTCCTCACTAATAACTATCGATTATTTTCCTATGTGCAGTAAGTACGTACCCCTTGAGAAGTCTCTAATTTCCTTGATTTCCCCTTGTAACCTAGCGATGGTCTTTGCCAGTGGCTGGAGTGGGTGTGCCCCTTCTCCTGCAACCTTCTGCACATGCAACTGGAAAGCCTTTCGACCCACAACACCTCCTACTCCTCCCGAAAAACAACGGCGACAAAGACCAAACAAAACTCTCATCTGAAATCAACAGCGTTTATTCAACATTTTAAATAAAAATACAAAAATAATATATTCTTCAGACTTTATATTCTATAACTCTATTTGATGGATCGGTTGATGGAGTGGGCATAAGCATGGTCTTTTGCCGTTGAACGACGATTTAACTCTAAACTCTCTCCTTCCGGTGGGGGCTGAGGAAGGTGGGGTTGTGCCCGACGTACTTCGATGTAATTGTAGGGGCACACCCTCTTCACTTTCTTACTTCTCCAGCCAAGTAAGAGGGCCGCTTCAGTTTCATCCATCCTTGACTCATCAATTTGTTGACCATTAACCCCTTTGTGAAATAGTATTGAATCCTCCGAATCCTCCCCTTGGTATCCAGACTGACCCCACTCCCACTGCTTCGTTACTTCATCTTCTTTAGACTCCTGTATTGACTCGTACCAATCTCTTGGTTTTGGTCCAGAATCTTCTAAATGGCTTATTAAGGCCACCTCTCTTGACTCCTCGCCGATTGACCCCGCCAACTGCATGTTTGACCGTGATTTTGACCCGTCCTCGGTTAATTCCATCCACTGCTCGTTTGACCCGTCCCCTGTTGACCCCACCCACTGCTCGTTTGACCCTCCCTCGGTTGACCCCGTATACTGTTGGTTCGACTGTTCCTCGATTGACTCCACCCACTGTTTCTCCACATCAACACCGTCTTCATCTACGGATTTCGTAACCAGATGCTCCCCCAACCCCAGTCCCTCCACCTCGATCTCCCCCACCCGTATTCCAAGCAACTCGATTCCCTCAATGACGCTGCCAATGCCCCCCTCATCCCCTACGACGACTTCACCTCTGTAAATCAGACTCAAGATATTGACCATCGTTTCCTGACTCAGGTCTGGTAGAATGATTTCGTGGGAGTCCGGGTTGGCCTCCAGTAACCCCTTGAGAAAGTCCGAGACGGAAGCAAGGACGGACTTGTGACTGACGGCGTGTCCACCACCACCACACCGAAGGACCACATCGGCATATTCCATGGACTCGTAACTAGAGGACAGGGTTGTCCCTGGTAGAACCACACCCACCAAACGCACCCCATTCGTATTCATCTCAACACCACAACTTACCCCCACCCCTTTGCCCTTTGATATCTTTCTGTTATATTAGTTAACGTTTTTTTAAATGAAATCGTCAATCAATTAAACTTGTCAACCAGTCAACCTCAACCCTTCACCCTTTCCTGTTCTCCTTACTTTATACTACTACTCGAAGTTAAATCATTTAAGGTACACAAGTGCGCTGCAAAATAATAACAAGTTCATATTCATTAGATAATTCATTACTTTTCATTCATTAATTAATTTTTAGTGTTTTATATATAGTCGAACCCTAAAAGTGAAAAGCCACTTCACCCCACACACACCACACACCCTCACACCATTCTGCATTTACTGTCAAGTCACAAGTGCAAAGTGTCAAGTGCCCTTCCATTAATCGATTGTGTTCTGGATCTGGATTATGTGTTATGTGTCTTATCTGCCTGATCTGATTTTGTGTTTGCTTTATCATTTTCAATTTTGCATATTTAATATTTGATATTGTGGTTGTTTGGTTGTTTCATTCCCATCGATGATGCATTTTTGGTTAATTTATTTGTGATTAGATTGATTGTGGATTGTAGTATTTAATATTTAGTATTAATTAAATTTTGAATTTTGAATATGTGATATGAGTTGAATGTTCAATGTTTCTTTTTGATTTTTGATTTTTTAAATAAATTTGTAAAAATGTTTGTATTCTGTATTCTTGTGTCTTGTATGATGTATGATGTCATCATTGTCATCATATTGTTGAATGTTGAATGTGATTACAGATTAAAAAATTAAAATGAATTCATTAACTACAAAACAAACTATGAACTACACAAAGACTGCGACTGAAGACGAAGATCAAAAGATCGAAGAACAACAAGAACAAATCAACGAACAACAAAACAAAATCAACAATGAACAAACAAAGCAAAGAACCTTATGCATGCCTTACCTACCTCCAAAAAACCTTGATCCGGCAACAAATCAACTCCGGAACAGTTACTAGAATCCGGAACAATTGATCGTCAAAAGTCAAAAACAGTAAGTGAGTGTGAAGACAGGGAATCAGGAAAGAATTAAAAAAATGCCAAAAATTGAAAATGTGAAATGAAAAAGTGAGCACATGGATGAAGGAAGGGCGGCTGAAAGTGGAGTCTCTCTTTTAAATTTAAATTTATTTACCCGCCAAAATTCCACAATAAAAAACCCTTTGAAAAAGAGTGGAAGAGGAAAGAAGAAGCAAAGTTTCAGTTTTGTCAATTCACAATTTCTCCAATTTGTCGGCACTTTTGAGTTTCGAGTTAATTTCGAAATAACAAGAGTTTGAGGATGAGCGGTGCGACGGTTGAGGTCCTTGGGCCCATCGAGGAGTCAGATCAACTCGTCGTCCGCCCACTGTAATTACTAATTAATTATATATTTTGTATTTTTTGCATTTTTATTGATTTTACAGAAGTTTGAAGTTCATATTTTACATCTATTTCATATTTTGCATTATTACTTTATTAAACCTTTCGGTTGGATTACAGCAAAGCAAGGTTCCCAAAATTGAAAATGTGATGTACAACAAAAACTTAAAAAATTTTCATTAAAAAAATGTTGCCTTTTGTTTTGCCTCTCTCTCGCACACGGAGCCTGAGATTAACATTGTTAATATAGGGAATTCCATCCTCTCCTCTCTCTCACACACAGATCTGCAGTTTAACATTGTAAGTATAGGGAATTCCGTCCTCTCCACTCTCTCACACTCATCTCCCAAAGTTTAACATTGTGCATTGCAAGTACAAAGTATTGGGAATTCCGTCCTTTCCTATCTCTCACACACAGAGCCTGAGTTTAACATTGTAAGTATAGGGAATTCCATCCTCTCCTTTCTCACACACATATCTGGAGTTTAATATGGTGCAGTATAAGTATAGTGAATCCAATCCTCTAACTCTCTCTCCTCTCTCACACACAACTCGCGGAGTTTAATATGGTGCAGTATAGGGAATTCCGTCCTCTTCTCTCTCTCACACACAGATCTGCAGTTTAACATTGTAGGTATAGGGAATTCCGTTCTCTCCTCTCTCACACACCCTTCCCAGTTCCCAGAGTGTAACACGGTGGGTATAGGGAATTCCATCCTCTCCTTTCTCACACACATATCTGGAGTTTAATATGGTGCAGTATAGTGAATCCAATCCTCTAACTCTCTCTCCTCTCTCACACACAACTCGCGGAGTTTAATATGGTGCAGTATAGGGAATTCCGTCCTCTTCTCTCTCTCACACACAGATCTGCAGTTTAACATTGTAGGTATAGGGAATTCCGTTCTCTCCTCTCTCACACACCCTTCCCAGTTCCCAGAGTGTAACACGGTGGGTATAGAGAATTCCATCCTCTCCTCTCTCACACGCATCGTACGAGTTTAACACTGTATGTATAGGGAACCCCACCGACCTTACTAATGTGTCATAAAAGTGCTTTGGCGATTGGTGGTAAGCGGTAGGGCCCTCGCCTCGTCGTGATCTATAATTTGTATGTGTGATTGTGAACTTATTCAAGTTTTATGAACCACACTAAAGACTGAAGACATACAACATAAAAATTTAAAAATAATATAGCGTTTGAAATGTACTTTCAGTGGAGCAGGTCAGGAAGTGGGCCGCTCCTGTATCATGCTCGAGTTCAAAGGAAAGAAAATCATGGTAATTAAATTTAAATGATTTAAATTAGTCAAACTTTCTCCAGCCCTCAGAGCCCGTGAGCCCTCCACTCTCACACTTTAAAACTCTAATATATACTCTTAATCATTGATAGGTCTTGGTTGTGTTTAAATACGAAGGAATGTTCTATTTACTGTTTGCAAATTTAGTTGGACATTGGAATTCACCCAGGCCATACAGGGATGGAGGCACTTCCATTTGTCGACTTCATCGACGCTGACCAAGTTGATCTCCTACTCGTTTCACAGTAACAAGAGTTTTTAGAATGTTCTTTAACTGAGTATATACCTATACAAGTTTTCATCTTGCTCATTTCAATTATAACATTTTCGTTGCAGTTTTCACTTGGACCACAGCGGGGCCCTTCCTTGGTTCCTCCTTAAAACGGCGTTCAAAGGACGTTGTTTCATGACACATGCCACTAAAGCCATTTACCGTTGGCTGCTCTCTGATTACATTAAAGTCAGGTAAGTTCGCAAGACTTGAACAAAATGGGGGGATCTTGTGTCTGCTGCATATTAAAGTTAAACTGATAAACCCAAATCACTGAATTTCTTCTTTCTTTAGCAATATTTCGTCGGACCACATCCTGTACACGGAACAGGACCTGGAGGCATCGATGGAGAAGATCGAAGTTCTTAACTTTCACGAGGAGAAGGAAGTGAAGGGGATCAAGTTTTGGGCCTATCACGCTGGACATGTACTTGGTGCTGCCATGTTCATGATCGAAATCGCTGGCGTCAAGATCCTTTACACTGGGGACTTCTCACGACAAGAAGACAGGCATCTTATGGCTGCTGAAATACCAACTATGAAACCTGATGTCATGATCGTTGTATGTACTCAAACTACCACTACTTTTTATTGACTAAATACGCCCCTTTATCTATTCAAAAAGTTTGCAATCAAAAATTTAATTCTGAAACCCTAATGTTAAGATTAATTTTAAAAGATCGGATTTAAAATCTTCATTTAAAACAAATTGCTTATAGGAGTCTACATACGGGACACATATACACGAGAAACGTGAAGAACGTGAATCCCGGTTCACCGGAATCATCCACGAAATTGTGAGTCGAGGAGGTCGTTGCCTCATTCCCGTATTTGCTCTCGGCCGAGCTCAAGAACTTCTCCTGATTCTTGGTAACTATCACTAGTTAAAACATAAAGCAGAGTAATGGTATATGTCATTGTGCCATCAGGAATAACTAATCAGAATTCTTACGTGTTTTAATTGTTATTTGCTATTTGCAGACGAGTACTGGTCACTACACCCGGAGCTACACGAAATCCCGATCTACTACGCCTCCTCACTGGCCAAAAAATGCATGGCGGTCTACCAAACTTACATAAATGCCATGAACGATAAGATACGACGACAGATCGCCATCTCGAACCCTTTCGTTTTTAAACACATTTCCAATCTTAAGGTACGGTTACCAATTTGCCAAATATTTAAGAAATACTAAACGAGCCGAGCGGACCCTTTTAATATTTGTGATGTTACAGTCGATAGACCATTTTGAGGACGTTGGCCCTTGCGTGGTCATGGCAAGTCCAGGAATGATGCAGAGTGGTCTTAGTCGTGAATTGTTTGAAATGTGGTGCACGGACCCGAAGAATGGAGTGATAATTGCCGGTTATTGTGTGGAAGGAACACTCGCGAAGCAAATTCTATCCGAACCCGAAGACGTCACGCTGATGAACGGTAACAAGGTCCCTCTCAAAATGTCCGTCGACTACATCTCCTTCTCAGCTCATACTGACTACGAACAGACTTCCGATTTCATTCGAATACTTAAACCTCCGAATATCGTATGGCCATTTTCTTGTTTTTGTAACTGATTTTTTTTAGATTGTATTTTATTAATAGGCAAGTAAATGTTTGTAGGTGCTGGTTCATGGTGAGGCTAATGAGATGAGTCGGCTGAAGGCAGCACTTCTAAGGGAATTTGATGGTGAAAAGATGGACATCTACAACCCTAAAAATACACAGGCTGTGACACTACACTTTAGGGGAGAAAAAATGGCGAAGGTACTTACATTAGTTATGGGTTTCTAGTTTCGATCGCCTATGCGTACCATATATAATCTGTGGTTTGTAATATGAGGCGTTCTGTATTTAGCTACAACGCTTACAATTTTTCCTCACTCTTTAAGCACTAAGACATGGACATACATTTTGTACCAACAGGTCATGGGTTCACTAGCGTCGAGCGTCACCGGGGAGCGTGGTAAAACTAATAAGCTGTCGGGTATCCTTGTAAAAAGAAATTTCAACTATCATATCCTCGCTCCCGCCGACCTACCAAGTATTTCACTCATTTTACTCTATTTCAAGTAATTTTTGAATGACAAGGTCAGAGGATTACACAGTAATTGAATCTAAAATATTTTCAGAATATACCGACCTAACTTTAAGCACGGTCACGCAAAGGCAGAGCATTAGCTACTCCTCCCCCTTCCAAGTTCTTAAACACTCACTTCTTCAACTCGCTAAGGATATTGAGGAAAACAAAACGACAATTAGGGTTTTCAACGCAATCGACATAAACCATGATGCAACTAATAAAATCGTCACTATCGAGTGGATTGGTAAGCTTACAGAATACTCATCTTGAGAGTCAATAAAAATATTGAAGTGAGGATGAGACATATTTAGTTAGGTGGGATCAGACTCAGAGGGAATTAACTTTGAGTTATTTTGCAACAAATGCGATTTCAGGAATGTTAGGAATAATGAATCCTTTGAAAACAATGTATGTGGGAATATAATAATATAATGAAATGTATAAATTGCAGCGTCTCCTTCATCGGACATGTATGCAGACGCAGTTCTGACGTGTGTACTTCAGGGTGATCCCCCCATGACTTCTGACCCTGCCCCTCCAGGTAGCGAGGACGCAAAGCCGGATTCCTCCTTCGATCATTTCAAGGAATGTGTGATAGATACTTTAACGGACATGTTTGGTCGAGATTGCGTCCCCAAAGCATTCTGCAAAAACGACCAACTCAAGTTACTCGTTAACGGACACGAAGCCACCGTTGACTTCAATACACTCGTAAGAAACACAAAATTAAGCTTCGGACTTTTAAAATGGCCTGATAATATTGATTGTGTAATATACTTAAATTGCCATGTATTTACAGGATGTGGTTTGCGAAACGGACGAAGGCCTGCAGCAGATCGTCCACTCTGCTTTGCAACTTCTCCACAACACACTTCTCCCAATCAAGACTTGAGCTTTGACCTCTATTTCTACTTTTTATTATAGCTTTCTAAATAATGTATGTTTTAAACAATAAATTATAATTATAATTTTGAATTTAATTGCGTTCTCAATTTTTATATTTTCGTCACTGACTTCGCATCGTAAATTAGAGCGAAAAGGCTGGGACGGAGCATGCATAGCATTGACGTCTCCTAATTTGAGATTTGTGATCCAGGTAATGGTTAAATTTGTTGCAGCAGATGGGAACTGTTGAATAGGAAGTCTTATAGGTATCTCTCGCCTGATTTCTGACCCTGATTAGTCCCCGGTAAGGGGGCGTTCAGAAGGTTTAATAATTAAATGTCTGAAATATCGAAATTTTTCGGTCTTTCGTTCATTTTAGGTCAGGGATTCAAGCATTAATGCTTATTTATTTGTTTTTTTTAATGAGTTAACATATTTTATTCAATTGAAAATAATACAATGTTCTGATTGCGAGTATATAAATTGGGGTCAAAGCAGAATTCAGGATTTGCTCTTCAATAACTTTTCCTATAATAATATTGGAATTCCAGTGTGTTGGCTTGGCTTTTTAGTTAACGTTCGTACTACCTACATCGAGAAAGAAAGGTTAATTAGGTTAATTAATAGACAGATCTCAGAATTCTGAGATTTGGAACTTTCTGAGATTTGCAGCATATCTAAAACGGATCTAAAACCCTTGGTCCGGAATTCTTGTCCTATACATTTCTACATTCTTTATTATTTTTAGTTAGGACTAATTAGAAAAAAATTGGAAGGAAAACCAGATGAAATGTAATAAAATTAGGGTATTTTACAGGTAAAGCTCCTTATTCACGTCTCAAAATGACCGATTCTCAATCAACCCCGTACAAATGTAGTTTATTATTATTAACCCTCTCGCCGTCACTAAATCGGCTAAATCGGCCGTCGGCTAAATCATTCAGTTAGGTCCCGTACCTCCGCCCCCCCCCCCCCTTCAAGTTACGTTAAGTATGTTTAAATCAATATATTACTGTATTTCTCATGGTTCTTAATTTTTGTATTTTTTGTGCAAATGTCCTATTTTTTTCAAAATCGTGTGGTTTGTTATAACCGGAAACGACAATAAATTCCATTTCGCTGGAGATAATAAAGCGATGATATAGCGAATTAATTAACGTGTAGCTGGTGTTTGTATAAAAGGGCCGTATTTCTGGAAACACGGTTCAGTATTTCTTGGGCCTGGATCCAAGAAACCTGAGATATCGGGGCAATGGGCGAAATAAGAAAGTGGGCCGTGTCCCTCGCCCTCCTCATTGCCTTCTGCTATCACCAAACCTGGATTTGCGAAGCAGGGGGTGTGCCCCTCAAGGCCCACAATCTCATACCCCGTTTCAAGATCCCCCACGGGAACCTCTCCTTCTACCAAAACCCACACTGGGAAATACTCTACTTTCTAAAATACGGGACATTCCCTTACACAGCTCATCCCAACTTCAATCAAACCCGATTCATCAACAAACTCCAGCAAATCAAACGATTATTGGAGAAGAATCCGGACACTTTCGGAACCCTGGACGATATGAACTACGGGCAGGGATATGACGGGTATACCCAAGGGGGGCAACCCAATCCACTCACTCTCAGCAATTTCAAGGCCCCAAATAAGGGACTTGAAGGGCTCCAATTTATTGACCCTGCCGAGCAGCTATTCTCCTATCATGGGCCCTTGTCATTTCTACCGTCTTCTGGGGAACAGTCCTCTCTGGAAATGTCTCATCCTCCCCCAGATTTGGACGGGAATGAAGAGCTAAACGAGCTGATTAATGGTGACCCTGTCACCACTGCTTTTAACCGACAGACCAAGAAAGCGGACCCTCTTCTCCTGGAACCAGAACAAAAACAATTGGTTCGTGCTCTTGAAAGCGTTGAGTTGGAGGGGGAAGGGAAGGGGCGAATTGACCCTGACCTCAATTCATTCAAGAACTTCCTGATGGAACATGACCCCAGTTGGGTCAGGCCCTTCAGGCCTATTTCTCATGCACGGCAGGAGGGCTATAGCCCCGGGGCGACTGTTATTGGAGCCGGTAGGAATTACCTGATCAGGAGACCCATGTTGAGGTCGGGGGGCTCGGGGAATGGGGGCGCGACGACGGACGATGGAAGCGGGGCTGGGGCGAGGACTGGGGCGGCTACGGGGGGTAGGAAGTTCCAGACTCAAGGCTGGTAATGGAGTCAAAACTTAAATATTAATGTTCATAAGTAAATCTTTGCACTTTGCCATCTTTATCATCGTATCTTAATCTTGCTTAAAATTTTGCCGTAAAAATCCTAATATATTCTACTGTTAGTCCCATACTATTTTAGTCTTTCGATTTTTTCCGTCTTCAATTTCATGTATTTTTTAAATCTCTAGAAGTAGAGTTTGAGACTTCAGAACCTTCTACTAAAATTACTCAATAATTAGAGTTTTAAGAGCTGTTAGGACAGTGGTCTACTTAAAACGTCAAACATTACAGTCTCAACGAATGTCGATGTCGACGGTTACTGCCTAACATTCGAATTCGTCTTATCTTACTGTGTTAGAGTAATAGTACTGTAGTCGGATTATAAATACATAATATATGTATTGTAATTGTAGTTGTAATATCCGCCTGACATGGAAGTTTGTAACTTATGCAGACGTAGTTTAATAAAATCATATACTGTAGTGATTTTTAAAATAAGATTTTTAATCATTGTTTATCAGGATTATATTATTGTTACTAAAAATAAAAATGATGTATTTGCAAATTGAGACAAAATTAATAAATTTTTTGTCATCATAATATTACGTCTACAAGTTGTTTAATTTTTCTCCCAAGTTCCATAGTCCTCATCTATAAATCGAACACATTTATTGTGGATGTTCGTTATTAGTTATTATGTACCGCAGTTACTTTATGGTTTGGTTAGAGATGTATGTCTGTCTGCCCGTCCGTCAAATCGGTCATCGGTAGCTCAAGAGAGGTTCAACTTTATCAAATTAAATTTTAAACCCTCATGTCACATAATTATGAATATTGTTACCAGGTCCCATATTAAACAGAACTCTTGAAAATGCAGTAATTACAAAAACCATTAGCTTCACTAATTAGGCTGCGTACTAGCATATACCCTGTCATATAATATGCGTTATTCTAATGGGCACATGAAAGAAAAATATAATATTGATTTATATAATGCCATAATATTGACTAGCTTAACTACAGTTAAATCAAGATACTTTGTTATTTCAGAGCCCAGCTATATTTGTCGAAACTGTGGCAATACGTGAGGGGTATGGCATCCTATCAACGATTTCGTACAATTGAATTACATCATGCAATTACAATTGATAATTTCTGGGAGGATCATGACTAGATTTCGTGATATTATCCTATCCCTAATAAATTAAAAACAGCTTTAACAGAATTTTAAAGCGGTGTAAAATGTAAAACATTTGGTAAATTGTATAAACCTCTAGGAGCTAGTCAAGATCAAATCAGCCACTTCAAATTTTCTAATTGTCATCACTCATTTTTATTTAAAGGTACTATAGTCATTCCGGGATGAATTTGCGTTCCATCGTTAATAATCCTTTGAATAAACCTCACACGAAGCACGACTGACAATTTGTAATCGTGATTATTTTCAACTGTCGGCATTTACAAATTTAGGCAAGATATTTTGTTAGAATCTACAAGCTTTTACCTTCATTCATTGATTTAGACACTCGGAACCAGGATTATTTTCTGACTCCGAAACGTTATTTAAAACTTAGCCAATTCTTAAAATCGTTGCTTTTCTTTAAAAACAAAACTTTCAGATGAAGAACAACGTGGTCGTTTGCTTCGTCGTCATAATTTATTTGGCACTCGCTCAACAATGCCAAGGTAAATGTCAATAAGCTATTCCGCTTTTGTCGAATTCAGGACCAAAAATTATTATCTGCGTTGTCATTTTGTCAGTTAATATTTTGGGATTTTTTCCAGGTCAAAACTGGGCAGACTTCCAGAGGAAGCATATTTTAGACCCAAAGAAGGACGCAAAATACGAAACTTTTAAGCGGGATGATTGGAACGCTTGGCTTAAGAGTCGAGTGCCGTTGGATTACGGGACAAAATCCATAAATAGTGTCATTGTGGGTCAACCCTCCATTCTCAGTGCAAACTTTGGGACAAAAAATCCGACGGTATATTTTGTACTTAAATATCAACAATTGATATGCATGTGTGGCACGTCGTTAGAAAGTTATGCTCAAAAGTGCTAATTAACAATGTATAGTTTGTTTTCTATGATTGTGGTAATGTGAGATTGTTGTATAAAACCGTCCTATGTGTCGGACAACCACGCTGATTGTTAGTGGATGTCTTTTTCAGATCGTTTTATTCTTTTGCAATTTCCGTTTGAAACGGTTGTTGTCTAATTGTTTACTTTTGGTGTCCAGGAGCTACTTACATTATTTAAACCCTAAATATTGTTTGTAATTGTAACAGCATTCCGTCGGTCCGGATTTCCATTGGAGCAGTAACAAAATCCAGACGTACGTGATGAGTTTAGTTAAATCAACAAAGACCTACGATGCCTACAACTGTGCGACACTGTATGTATTGGTCCGACTCGACCTGGAGGAACACCCGATGCACTTTCATGGTTCTGCCGAAACGCAGAAGGAAAGCGGGAAATTGCCATGGAAGGTCGGCTCTTGCACTAAAATTCAATAGTAAATTTAAAAAAATCTAATACATCATAGGAATAAAGCAATCCTTAAAAATACCATTCATTAAAATCATTGTGTATCGTAGATCGTAGATACAAATGCGAATTACTTGGTGTAGGTCACTTCTATTTGTCTACTAAAGTCTTATATTGGCTCTACTTTTATATATTTTTTTCAGTAAATCATTTCACGTCCTTGATAAAGAGGTCAAATTCGTTCAGGGGCCACCTAGCATAGGTCAATCAAGGGTTAAAAGATAATATGGTGATCATGTATATAAGAACAGTACGAAAAATGGCTTTCCCGTGATAGGGTTGCTCTATGATTGGGGCATTTTGATACTGTGGGTCCATTGTACTATTCAATTGCATTTTAAGCATTATAAAACCAGAAACTAAGGTGGTTTTGGTCTTATCGAATCTGTTTGGTCTGGGTGGCTTGTATAAGCAACAACGAAGCCGTTTGAACCAAGCAAAAATTTTGAATGACAAGGGGAGTGAGCTGGTCAATGTAGTTGCTTCCAAACCGGGCTTTAAGAAACATGCATGATTTAAGACTTCGAGTCAAATATCCACGACGGTTTGTAAGTTTTTCAGTTCTTGACCAAGTTGTCAGGATTTCTCGGGATTGTGTAAAGAGCTTCGATGCGACGGTTCCAATCACAAAATTAATGACAAAACTCTCGAGAAAAACGGTCGGAAATATCAGGAAGGGCGGCATGGGTATTTCATTGTGAAGCTTGATCATGACGAGGAGTGTTGAGACCTGGAGGACCGGAAACATGATCATGACGGTTGGCAGGATTCTATTCACGATGCAATCGTTGAACATTGTCCCTAGTAACTGCAGAGTTCGGTACATTTTGAGACAATCAAGGCTTGAACGAATCGAACTGTCCGATAGAGCTCGTTTTCTGGAAAAGAAAAAAGATAATTGTGATTTGAACAATATTAAGTGTTGAAAACACTTTATGCGAATGACTATAGGCTGTCCGTCTGTCGGTCCGATAACTGACGAACGGCTTGACCTAGGGTCACCAAATTTTGTACTCCTACTGACATCAGGGTGCCAAACCTGATGTTTTCAACACTTGGTTACGCCCGTTCCATAAAAATCAAAAAATTCAGAAACCCCAACCAAACTCTTCTCAGGAAGATTTTTCACACCCGTTTTAATCATTATACTTAATCTTATTGTTTACGAATTTAATCATCAGTTTCAAAAACTGTCTTTCGATTGATTTCGTACTTTTTAATCAAGTTTGCTCATGGAAAAAACAACTCAGAAAGCAATTTTTTCAGGAAATCAGAAAAATTATGACATTTTTAAGGAAATTTCAGGTTTTTGCCACGAAATTGGTAAATATACAATTGTCGTTGACGCTTAAATGACGCGCTAAAGCGGGTTTTACAAGTTTACAACTCGGGATTTTTTAGGTTCGATTGGCTCTTGACGCATTGATTAAATATTTTTTATTATTCCGAGGCGAGGTTTAGCTCAGTTCATTTAATATTAATCATACAGTTAGGCATAATTATTATAATGAGTCATACTTTGCAAGAATGCGGAGGTAGCTTGTAAAACAGACAACTCCCACGAAGAAGACGTGAACGCAGTAAAAGGCCCCACAATGAAGGATCATGAGGAAAGATAGGGCTTCGAAAATGAGGATCGGGATCCTCATGATCCATGGCGGGCTCAATTCGACGGGACCCTGGCAGAAGGTCGTCATGGAAACCAGAAATGGAGGACTGCAGGGATAAACGAGCAAGATTGTGGTACTGAACAAAGGGCCCCCGATGAACGTTAGCTTCAGAAGTGTGAAAAACACATCAATCCATTTGTCAAGTGGACTTGTTGAATCTGAACAGAATAATGTACAATTACAATTTTTACGACCATTTCTGACCTTTGTTGGTTAATTAGGTCAAAATGACAGATGGAAAAGTCGCTTGTTATTCTAAGTTGAGACTATGAGTATTCTGATGAATTGGTTTGGCCGGAGAGAAAAAATAGTATTTTTTATCTATATGACCATTTCTGACCTTCTTTGACCGTTCAGGCAGAAAAAACAGTATTTTATGACCGTTTCTGACCTTGGTTTACTCTTTTGGTCAAAATGTCAAAGGGAAAAAATTGCTTGTTCTTTTCCGATGAGTTGAACTGGTCAAACCGACATTTTTTTTACCTTTACGAATTTCTGACCTACGTTGACCTTACACCCAGACAAAATAGTGTTTTATGACTGTTTCTGACCTTGGTTGACTTTTAAGGTAAAAATGGACATTTCTTTTTAGATTAATTGAGCTGGTCAGATTGAAAAAAAGTTTTTTTTTTACCCTTTTCACCTCTTTCACCATTTCTGACCTCTCAGTGACCTCTCTCAAAGAGAGGTGATTGCTGCTGAATTCTTATTTGAATTATAGACTGACTGTATTTGCCATATATACGGAAGCTAAACCATTAGAAAAAATATAGTCTTGATTCGAGGAAATCTTATAAAAATCAAACGCCTATGCCAATTTTCAGTCAGACTGATTTTTCCATACATGACTTTGACACTATGGTCATAAAGAACACATACTTGTGGGAAGCGTTTCTTCAAATTGGACAAGGGAGTTAATGAAGTCCAAGGGACAGTTAGCCGAACGATAAACTAAACAGGAAGCCCAAACGCAGTAAAAGAAGCATCCCAGGCTTGTCAATTCAATGCGAGATGCAAGGCGCGGATTTGTGGCCAAGTTAATGGTCATCATCGCCACGTAAATGGCATGGATGTAAAACTGCAGCCTCTGTACTATTCCCCGGAGTCTGGAGTTGTCCAACCTTAACCGATTTCTATTCTCATCCCAGGAGAATAGGATGCACCAAAAGAATCGGGACAGTTGGAGATGGGTCCGAAAATGAGGTAATAAAACGGTGCTCAACATGTTAAATTTCGAAACTTGGCTGATTCTGAAAAATTCGGTTGGTTTGGCCGGAGGTTCTATTCGAAATGGCTTGGGAATTTAGCTCGCAATGGTTGGGAATTCGAAGGTTATGTATTTTATGAAATTGGAACCCCTCGACCGAATCGCCGGACGGAACGGGGAACCCAGACAGTGTTACGAAACGAATGTATTAGGGAGTGAACCATCAAAAATGCTGTTTTTTAAGGATATGAAGGAACTACAAGTAATACTATTTATCAAAACGTTCAAATTAGCTGCCCAGTTTTATGTTGAAATTGTCGAAAAATTGTCCAAAATGGTCATTTGAGACAGCTTGTGCAACAGTGAGTTATGATCTGATTTTTTTTTTGAGTTTTAAAATCACAGAGCGTGGCTTTTCAAGGAAAATTAGGATTTTTTTTTGCAATTTTTCAAATTTTTAGGCGCATTAAATAATGACAAAATCGGGATATTTGCATAAAGAAATCTTCATGATTGAAAACATGTCCATTTTTGTGATTTCTAATTTGCAAATTTTTTTTCGATAAGGTACACATAATTAAAGGTAATTTTTCCGTGATTATAGTCAGTTTATATCATAAAAAATCAAGCATTTCTCAAAGTTCACTCTCTAATACCCCGTGTTAGCGTAAAATCAATTTACTCGACGAGATGTGTCCATTCGCTTTTATCATGGTTTTGACTCGAATGTTGATTTAGGTTATTAGAACCTGCGGCAACAGGAAAATAAAATTAATCCATTTAATCTCAAAACAATTTAATAAATATGCCGTTTAAAAGCAGTGGATTTAGACCAATTGTCTTCATATCAAAACCGTGTATAGATCCTTTTGGTGACCAATTAACTTTTTCGGCTCTCTTTGGAAAATACTCGAGTGCTGCGGTTAATAGAATATAAACTGTAATTTTTGAGTATTGGAATAATGTTATGTTATCTCTATTTTAAGACGGAAAATACTAAACGATATTTTAAGATGTTTAAACATAAAATATTGAAAATCTCAAGTAACCCCAACCATGGAGCAAGTAAAGTTAAAAACATTCGCCTGCAATTTTAGTCACAGTCGGGCATTTGGATGGATTGACGGACGGACGGACAGACAACAAGACATTCCCATAAAGTATTTTAGCTACATAGTATTTGAGCCCCGCAATAGAGGAAATAAAAAATCAATAACATTGGTCTTTCTATTGCACCCGTGGTAATGGTTGATTTGTAATTGTACTGGAATTACATGGAATTTAATGATTGGGTTCGCGATTTTATGATTATAGTTATTATATCTTATATCTATTAGAATGGTGAATTATTCAATCGGAGAACGATTAAGGCTTAATTTGCTATCTATTATTTTACGTTATTGGGTTGTTTTCAAAGATAATTTATGAAATGAAATTGCTTCCTTGTTATCCACCAAAATTAACTTACCAGTTCCTAAAATAACTTGTGAAAGACATACCAAAATTGGTACACAATTCGATTGGGTTTGAGATAGTTGTGTTTCCATTTTGTTCTTCAATCGCATTACCATTTTCATAAATTTTTGACGTATTGAAACTGTTTTTTAGCATACAGCATTGAAACATTAAACTGTCCGTTTAATTGTGTGAACTGAAAGACAAAAAAAATAAACACATCAACGTAATTTATTTTCTAATAATGTATCACATTTATAAAAGATCCCTTTTTTACAAACGCTTGTAATTGTCGGGTTTCAACTTCTACGCTTTTTATAAATATTTCACTCCATGCCAATTCAATTCAGAATACAAGTTCAATCTGCATTATATTGAAATGCATGTTACAAATACAAGAAGCAATATATTCAAATTTAAAACTAATACTACATTATCGAACAATTATTCGATATAAACTGATATAAACTCAGGAAGGAACAAGTAATGACGCATAAAAATTAATAGTTATGGAGGTCTCGAATTTAATGAAGAAAGTCCTCGTGCTCTTTGACTCGGCTCATAAAACTCATTTCATCTATTCGTTTACTCCATTACTTTTACATGGGTCTGGCGATAGAGAAGAACCGAGTTTTATCTGCCGAGTCAAGGAGCACAAGGACTAGAGAAAATTTAAATCCAGCTTTAATATTTATTATTTTGCAATTAACAACATATTTCTACCACAAGTTCGGCATTTTTACAAAAAAAAAAAACGTTTAAGAACGATTGCATTTTGTTTTGTTGTATTCTATGCGTTTATCCTTCGATCGAAACATGCTCTCCGTTTTGAAGGGGGTACCAACAGTTCGACAAGCAAATGAAGCCAATTACATTCTCATAGATTTCACGACAAAACTTATTTAATTATGAGCCTTTAATCATTAAAAGCGAAGCCGTCTGGTTCAAACAAAAGTCCTGAATGACGAACGGCGTCAACTGGTCGATGTAGTTATTACCAAACCGAGCTTTCAAACAAGTACAGGATTTAAGTGTTTTCCTCAGAACCGAATGCTTCCGAACTCCGTAAGACCGCCCCCACCGAGTAAGGAGTCGTTCCGATCTCCAGAACAGTTGAGATGCCAATGTTCCGATGATAAGATTGATTATCAAACTGTCCAAGAATACGGTCGGGAATATCGAGAATCCGGGCATTGGAATGGCGTCGTGAAGTTTGATGACGACGAACAGGGTCGAAATTTGAAGAAGAGGGCAGATGATCATGACGGTTGGTAAAATTCGGTCTTTGATGCAGTCGTTGAAAATAACCGTAAGAAGCTGCAGAGTTCGGTACATTCTGAGACAGGACAAATTTGACGCAAGGGAGCCGTCGCTCGTACCGCAAATGCTGTGAAATAATTACAAACAACGGGAGATGATTAACCTAACGGATTAAACCCGATCTGGTTGGAATTATTCGAGTCGGTTTGGAGGTTATAAATAATCTAATATTAATGCATTAGCTAAAAGGATGAAACTACCATCTAATTAGATGAAACGAAGAAAAAGATGAAAAACACATCTAAAGTAGCTTTTTCTACCACCTTTCCTGATGTATCTATATAGCTAAAAGGATGGCTCATGTTAACTAGCTAAGTAAATTGTATACGAGCAAAAATCGAGCCCGAACACTAATTTGCACCCTGAATTTAATACTATACAATAAAACTGTAGAAATGTTCCCTCGCAGGCAAATCTTTGGCCATAGGGTAATTTCAAAATTGTTCGCTAAACCTCAATTATGGTAGTATAGGTCAATTTACCGTCTTTCTGTCCCTAAAAATCGACAAAAAGGCCGATTTTATGAATTTATCTATATATCAACTTTAGCCCCGATTCGATTTGTAGCTTTGAATGCAATGTAGTTGTAATGATTGGGCGATTTAGTGGTCAGGACATAATTGTCAGCGACAGGATTGTAACGACACCGTTGTCGTCGACAATTTTGTCCCGCTGTCCTTAAAACGGTGGCACGGTGTAATAAACTCACATTACTAGATTCTTGATGTACTTGACCA